>CM048749.1:216358718-219168718 GCA_026315105.1 Locusta migratoria
GAAGGACATGTCGATATGTACCCATTTTGTTTGCAACAAATATCACCAATTGGCATCGGTTCTATCTTTCCGACGCTCTAATGATAGGGCAACCAGCGATAACACGGATAACATTCCGAAATGTCGCATTCAGCTGTTTTCTTCCTCGATAAATATCAGTATGTCATGCGGAATTTGTTGTTGTGTTGCGCGTACGCCGACCGATGTTTCCAATCCTTGTCAGTTCCCTTTTCCTTTAAGAAATAAACCACAAACGGAAATGAACCGAATGCTTCCAACTCTTCAAACTACCGTGAACTAACAACAATTCGACCGAAGATATGATCATAACCAATGACACGCTATCATTTTGTTCTTGTTCTAAAAATATCAGTTATCGACACGGATTTTCTTGTTGTCACGAAAACATGCTACTGTTGAATAAATAAGCTCTTCTTTTTTTGATGAACGTATGTGATATGTCATCGGTTAAACCAAATATGGAAGGAAGGAATCTTAGGGTTTAACGTCCCATCGACAGCGTGGTCATTAGAGACGGAGCTTACGCTCGGATTTTGGATAAGGATGGGGGACGCAAATCGGCCGTGCCCTCTGAAAGGAACCATCCCGGCATTGGCCTGGAGTGATTCAGGGAAATCACGGAAAACCTAAATCTGGATGGCCGGAGGTGGATTTGAACCACCATCCTTCCGAATACGAGTCCAAATCCATATGTGTCGGCCATATTGTCAGCTCTATGTGAGATGGTATAAAAAAACAATTTGTTGCAACTTGTTCGAATTTTCAGACTTTCCTTTGTAGCTTACACGAAATTGTTTTTCTGAAAACATTCCCAGAACCATAAAGAAAAAAAAATCTACCCCCTCTCCAACGTTCGAATCGTGAGTTGTGGTACTCAAATGATTCAAAAACACACTGCAATATGCACCACAAGTATTTCTCGAATTTTGCAGTTTTCCGGTAGATTTTCCAAAAATTTTATATCATAAAAACAATGTCGTAAGAATCACGAACACAGAAAAGAGGTAAGCCAAATCCGTCAACCCGTTCGCACTTACATACATGCCGCAATTGATCTTTATTATTGTAGAGTATTGCGCTGCTAGTGTTAAATTACAAAACAGAAGGAAACTCAGAAGATGTTTCAATGTTCAAATGTTTGTATAGCTTATGGAACTTAACTACGTGGTCATCAGTCCCTAAACTTACAAACTATTTATGAACTAGCTAACACTAAGGACGGCACAAATATCCATGCCCGAAGGGGGTTCGAATCCCCGACCGTAGTGGCCGTGCGTACCGTGACTCGCGCGCCGCAGAGAGCTCGGCCACCGCGGCCGGCGATACTCAGATCAGCTGCCACAGTATGCTATGCAAATATCTTATTATTCAGAGACGTACAAAATCAATAATTTCTTTATAACGGTATGAAACCACTATGTAAGGTATTGTGTTCTGTGCCAACCAACATCCAAAGTGACTGCAAGTTTGTATTGCAATATTCTGAAAGACTGCAATCCCACACATTTGATTAACCTAGTGAAGTCGTTTTTTCCCCTGTTATTTTGTAGCAAAAAAAAGTAATTATTCAGGTAAATACTTAATAGCAGTTAATATATATATATATATATATATATATATATATATATATATATAAAACTAAACGATGTTTTGAACTTCTAGCAACCTTCGTTCGATTCCCTGATGATATGTACGGTTTCTGCCCCTGTATTAAACCTTTGCGAGAAGAAATTAAAACTCCGATGCTAATATTTATTAGGAACGATCGCGGTCTAACTTAAAATCTGTAAGAGGGGCACTCTGGTGTCTGAACAGTATTCGAAGTGTGGGTTTTGTGTAGTTATCGGCGTGCTGGCAAGTGAAACGTGTCAGCCATTGTAGTTTGATTGTGTGTAGTTGCAGGGGCGCCGACTCCGTGGGTGCTCCGGGGCTCATACACCCCCCAAGAATTTTTTGGGGTTGCTGAGCACCCACATAAAATTGAGGTGGAAAATAAAATTGTATAAATTAAAAAAAACGCGAAATATCAAAACATACCTTATGACTCCAGAGGCAATGCAAAACGTGACCATAGCGAGAGACGATATTTCATACGTGAAAGAAATGATCAGTTTTGTTCGCGGGTCCCCAAGCGAGTAGTAATGAGTGTCCGTGTTTCACCCACTATGCTAGCTTTATTCATCCTGAAGCACGTCGGTCCTTTTGACCTTTCAGGTGTACGTATTTATGAACTTCAATTACGTTCTTTCAGGAATTTAGCTTGAAGAATCTGATGCTAAAGTTAATCGTTTTTCATTTATCTTTGTCACTTCCCTTGTTATTAAAATTATAGATTCAGTTGAAATTTGTAATGCTTTGCTCTCAGGCTTAAAAAAACCTTGGACTATATTAATACTGTCAGAGATGTCATGACGTTATCTCTAAGTGATGAAAGTTTCGATGAACAGCCCTTGCTTGGAACTGACAAAAAAAAAAAAAAAAAAAAAAAAAAAAAAAAAAAAAAAAAAAAAAAAAAAATGATGTCGGGCTTCAAAATCTCAAAATATTTCGAAGATTTCTTTAAACCTTCGTGACGGTGTTCTACCAAACGCATTTGTTAGAAAGAATAGCTTCGCACAAAAAGTGGTAGATTAGTGTACAGTGAAAAATTATTTCATTGGTCTTGTAGAAGTTTTGGGGTGTTACTTATATCGAAATATCCACTTCGGCCAATTAGATAACTTTATTGTAGTGTCCTAATGCAGCCATGCTTTCCTTTTCTTCCTCCTTGTTCTTTCTTCTATCTTTAAAAGGCCAATTTACTTTTATCAAGTACTAGCTTATACCCGCGACTCCGCTCGCGTGTTGGTTCATTATGATAGATAAGCTATCTTTCAGTAGTGTGCTATGAGACTGGTTTTGAAGGGACTGAAAAGTATTCCTATCAGATCGCAGAAGTCTATGCACTTACCGTTTATCAGGAAAGCAAGTAGTGTAGATCAAAACACACATAACAATGCACTCGTTTCGAAGAATCCAATCCCGAAATTCAACAATAATGTTTGTAATAACATCACAGATCGATCACTTGATGTAATGCGCGAAACGTCAATTCGTTTTTTTTTAAGAGATGTAATAAAAGAAATTTCTTTTTTACTGCCTTATTTACTTACTCTTATATTTCCTTATTCGTATGCTTATCCTTACAGAGAAAGAGCTGAAGACATTGTAACAGGCTTAGACCAAAGATATGGTCTGTGGCATCACGTTTCGCTGTATGTAACCTCCTTGCTATAGAGTCGCAAACGTCATCGCTGGCCTTCAGTCGATTTTTTTTTTTTTTTTTTTTTTTTTTTTTTTGTAATTTGACGACTTTCAACCACCATATCTTCCACCCCTTTATAGCTATCGGAATGGAACTGCTGTGGTGTACAACAGGAGACTTTGGACAACAATTATGCACATAACATTCGTTTGCGTTCTGTAGTTTTCGCTGCAGAGCCAATATACTCCACCCTTTTATCATTATCAACAAATAATAGATATAATTTTCAAAGACTAATTATTATTCCGAATTTCGCGTTATATTCTTCAAATTACTAAATATCTATCAGATCGCTATAAAACCGTGCCTAAAACCTTCATCAGGTATAAATTAGTAACTATAAAAATATTGAGGAGTCTTGTCTTTCGGATATGATAAGCGTACACCGAACAGACATTCACATTAATATATATAGATAAATAGCTATCCGATCGCCATAAAACCTTTCCTAAAGCCTTCCCCGGGTAGACATTAGTAATTGTACAATTTTTTAGCTCTTTATGTCTTGTGTTTCAGACGTGATAAACGTACACCGAACAGACATTCACATTTATAGATGTAGATTGCTCATTCAAAAATGCATGAACATGATTTTCAGGAGGGTTGGTTTCGAACATTTGTGAATCGTGATATAGAGCACCCACACCGATTTTCAAAAGCTGCACATTTAATGATTTCACCAGAGTACTATGCTCACAGAACTAAAGTGTTGCATAGTGAATGCTCGAATATAAATACAATGTCTTTCGACTGCACCACCCCGATCTGTGTTCTTCATCATCTTTTTCTTTAACGTCATCTTTTGTCATTCAACAGTAGCTTACGTTATGTCCTCTTGTACTCTGTCACGAAAATAGACATCACGTAGCACATTGTCAACCTTGTTCAAAACTAATGACATGGGTATACTTCGTCATACGGCAGTACCGTGTGGAAAGGTTCGGCTGTTCATTTCTTGGGAATGGACCACTCTACAGGGTCGGAGAGTTTTCTCGGTCTGACACAGAGCTATCCTCTTTCGCTCCGCTGCGACGTCTCGTGGGAAGGAAGGCAGCCGAGAAGCCCTCTAATGACGGATAAAAACCGGACTCTGACAAGCAGCTCGTCTGGGCACAGACTTCGCTGAAAGATTTCTCTATTCAAAGCAACTATTGATGAAGCCCAGGCAAATCAGCGACGTTCTGCGGAGCTTTCCGATCCCAGCAGGTCTTGCTTACAGGTTTCATGTTTCATTCAATACTAGATGCGGTAATTCCAACAATCTTTGCATAACACTTAACCTTAACACATTAACGAAACTGAAAACCGTACAGGGATAGTATCATCAAATTGCATGAATTTAATTACAGAACATGTTTTCGTAATCTATATATATAAAAATGAATTGCTGTTCGTTAGTCTCGCTAAAACTCGAGAAGAGCTGAACCGATTTGGCTAATTTTAGTCTCGAAATAATCGTGAAAGTCCAGGGAAGGTTTAAACGGTGATAAAATATGGAAAAGTTGTCCGGAAAAGAGGAAAATCGGGAAAAAATGTTTGTACAGATTATGGGACTTAAGTACGGGGTCATCAGTCCCTAAACTTACAAACTACTTACATACTAGCTAATACTAAGGACGGCACAAATATCCATGCCCAAGGGGGGATTCGAACCACCGACCGTAGTGGTCGTGCAGACCGTGACTGGAGCGCCTCAGTCCCCTCGGCCACCGCGGCCGGCAAAATCGGGAGAAACTAAAACAGTTTTTTCCATTGAGCTATAAACACCGTTCGCCCAATTGCGATAAAATTTTGTACATTTCATGTTGAAAGCAAGAGAAAGGTAGGCATTAAAAAAAAAAAAAAAAAAAAAAAAAAAAAAAAAAAAAAAAAAAAAAGTTGGAAAAGTCGACCGGAAAATAGAAAAATTTCTATGGCAGTTAAGAAGGAAAGTCTCAAAATCCGAACCAAGTTCCTTTTTCAATATGTTTCTAAATGTACTCGACACTGAAAATTGAGAACCGTTCATCCGATTTCGATAAAATTTTGATCAGTTAACGTTCAACGAAAGATGAACATTCGTATGAACTAAACACTGAACTTGGAAAATCTGAAAATACGTGAGAAACTGAAATAGATTTTTTCCCTGGGATATCAATATCGTTTTCTGATTGCGATAAAATTTTGCATATTTGACGTTCAAATGAATAGTAACGTTCTTACGAAATAAAAATTGAAATAGTTTCCCGGAAAACTGGAAAATTCATAAAAAAGTAAAAAGAGCTTTTTCTATGAAATATCAATACCATTCATTTGATTGCAATAAAATTTTGCACATTCCACGTTCAAAGAGAGAAGAAGGTTTGTGTGAAGTAAAAGTTTGAAATAGTTGGCCAGAAAATAGGAAGATTTGTGGAAAACTGAAAGAGCTCTTTTCTTTGGGATATCAATATCATTCGTACGATTGCGATAAAAGTTTGCACATTTGACGTTAAAGCAATAGTACATACATATTAGCAATTGTGAATCATTGCCAGGTCCCCTAGATGACCCAGTGAACTTCGTATCACTTATCTCTTAATATGAACCATACCATTTTAAATCACATGTATTTTAGACCCAGTAGCTTTATTAAGGCATCATCAGATAGTCTTAATTATCGTCTCGAGAGTGGGCGAAAAGAGTGGGCAAATCAGGCATACATGTCCAGGATAATGTTCATGTCACATTCGTGGAAGTTCAGGGAAGGTTTAAACGGTGATAACATATGGAGAAATTGAGAGGAAAATTTAGATTTGAAACATGTAAAATAATGACTTGGTTGTTGTGTTTGGTGCGTTCAGAAATATACTTTGAAAGAGTAAAGTTCGCTTTACACGATCTGAACCCATATATGAACTGTCAAAGATAAAAATCAGTTGCTGTTAGTGAGCCTCGCTAAAACTCGACAACGGCCGAACAGCTTTCGCTATATATCATTACATAAACCACTGAATCTATTGTGATATTGTGATGAAATCTGGTGGGGAGATAGCTTGAGCGCTGAGGTACCGGATAAGATACTTTAGAAAGTGTGTAATCCATATCTATAAATGTGAATATGTGTTCGGTGAACGTTTATAACGTCTGAACCACAAGACATAAAGAGCTACAAATTTTTACAGTTACTAATGTCTACCCGAGGAAGGCTTTAGGCACGGTTTTATGGCGATCAGATAGATATTTAGTAATTTGAAGAATATAATGCAACATGCGTAACAATAATGACTCCTTGAAAATTATATTTACTCTTTGAAAATGGTTTTATTGGTTGCATTGTTGCTTGAGGGTTGATAATGATAAAAGGGTGGAGTATATTGGGATGAAAAGTTATCGGTCTATAGGCCTATAAAATTCTACGTGTGTGTGTGTGTGTGTGTGTGTGTGTGTGTGTGTGTGTGTGTTAATATTTCGCTCTGCAGCGAAAACCACAGAACGCAAACGAATGGTATGTGTGTAATTGTTGTCCGAAATCTCCCGTTGTACACCATAGCAGTTCCATACCAAAAGCTATAAGACGGTGGAAGTATGGTGGTTGAAAGTCGTCAAATTATATATATAAACGTGATGCCACAGGCCATATCTTTGGTCTACGCGTGCTACAATGTCTTCACCTCTTTCTCTGTAAGGATAAGGATACGAATAAGGAAATACAAGAATAAGTAAATAAAGCAGTAAAAAGGAAATTTCTTTTTATACAAATAACATAGTTTACCACAATGCCCTAAAATGAAATTAAGATGAATTTGGACATTACTCTCACCATACATGTTGAATTATTGCAACACAGGCTATAATGAATAATGTATGTATTATTTATTGTAAATCATTAAGTACTTCACAAAATTTTATTGCAACACAGACTATAATGAATAATGTATGTATTATTTATTGTAAATCATTAAGTACTTCACAAAATTTTATTTTTTTATTTGAATGTTGATTAAAAAAGTTTGTTTCTAAAGAAGCTATTGTATTTCATGTCATCCTTCAAAACTAGTCTCAAAGGACACTACTGAAAGATAGCTTATCTATCATAATCAACCAACACGCGAGCGGAGCCGCGGGCTTCAGCTAGTTCAATATATTTTTTTTGATTTGAAGTATATAAAGCGAAATATCGAACAGTAATTACTCAATGGAAAAGCTATTCATTCTTCAACGTCTTAACTTATCGTATCTTAGAATATGCTTTCATTTGTTGCCACGTCTACGTAATTTGATTCAACACAAGGAATACCATGCACCTACAGCGTGTTTAATCCACATCCATCCTGCACATGTGTGCGTGATTTGCCCACTCTTTCCGCCCACTATCGAGCCGATTCTTAGACTATCTGATGATGCCTTTATAAAGCTACTGGGTCTAAAATACATACGATTTAAAATAATATGGTTTATATTAAGAGGTAAGTGATACGGAGTTCACCGGGTCATCTAGTTACGAATATTAATCAGCATCAACTACCAGATTTGTTGGTGCCACATAAAAATCGAAATATTGGTACCGAACCGGGACTCGAACCCCGAATTACCGGTTTACATCGGTATTCGCGTTGACTATTACGAAATTCGCTAAATGCTGCCGGACTGACCTAAACTGCCATGTATGACACCTTGTGTACTACCATGAGTGCTCGTACATTCCATCACGTAATTCCCAACCAGTGAGAGACGTAAATTTCACTGTCGCATGTCTGGATTAAGTGCCATGTGCAGTGTCCCTGTTAACCGCTTGAGGTCCATGAATAGACACCGGAAGAAAACTGTAATAATGTTTTTCATTTCTACTTTTATTGTCTCTAAAAGCAATAATGTAGTGTAATAACAATACAATTTGTATTTCAGAATAAAATATTATTGGTGGTTCCATAGAAATTCCCCTGGGCTGTTACGACAGTTTTGGGTGGGGCTTAATTTGTTAGAAGTGATATTTGAACCATATTCCTATGAAAACACAGTTTTTTCGTTTGACAGTATCGCAGCCATTGAACATGTTCTTCTAGTTCTATATTGTCATCACACACATCGCCGTCATTGTTGCCGCTACCAGCGTGAACAGTCAGTTTCAGCACACAGCTTCATCACATTCTCTTCAAATTTAACTACGGTCTATTCAGATGAAAGAAGTCGAATTTATTCACAAATTTCGTCTGATTCACTTACAATATCCGAAGCGGCAAATTCATATCACTTCGATTTTGAGCAAGTACGTACATCCATTTGCATATTTGTACTTAGGTCAGATGCTCCGAATTTCTTCCATACTGTCACGCTACCAAGAATAAATGGAAAAGTAACCTGAAGATTTACCGTTTGAAGGTCGCTATGTCCCAGTGGTTTCATTCTGTAACCACCTACATTTTTGTAAATAAGTGAAATTTACATTATAATTATCAATATGGACATCTTCCAAATATCGTAAAATGGAGAATAAGAATAATGAATTATCTAAAACTGCAGTTATGTGCTGTATAGATGTCACAAACTAATTTCATTATGAAGTCTGGGTCTAAAACACTTGCACTCGGCGTAGCGCTACACAAATTGTCTTTTACACGACAACAATCAGTTCTCTACTGCAACAAGAAGCCAGAGCAAGTCGTTCCGCAAGAGTAATAAACGTCTCTCCCTAGGCCTTAATTATATAATGGAATTCATGAGAGCTCAGGAGTAGTAGCCAGTGTTTGACGTTATCAAATGTTGATCTTCAGCAAGATGTCCACGGACAGAGTAATGGTTAACGCGAACGTTCGCGGAAACCGGGAAACCGGGAAACCGGGAAACTCGTGTTACCTCGCCGACCCGGAAAGAATATTGATGTTTCACCAGAAAGTTACACAGCTGACGCTGATGGAAATTCGCAACTGCGAATAAATTTCATCTTTCCACTTTAAGTTGTTCGTAATTTACTTGAATTTATGGCCAGTTGATTTGAATTTTTTTTCTTTTCTTTTTGTGCATGAAGTTAAACGGATTACCATTACTGCTCAGGTGGATGCCTTCACAATTTTAATTTTTTTAGTGTCATTTTCCGACTTTCGCTCCTTGCAGATATCTTATATAAATCGTTTTGCAATTGCTTTTGCTCTTCTGGTGACTTTCCAAACAGACATGAGAAACATCAGCCGCGAACAGTCTGAGGGGCTGAGATTGTCTCTCAAACCGTTTATAAAACTAATAACAGTAGTGGCCGCATAAAACTTCCCTCGGGAACGTCACATACAAAGTTTGTCGTACTCAATATTTTTGAGAAGCATAGGTTGCTTTCGGTCAGATGAAAACATGATCATAAATACAAAATCTGTTGGAGATATTACAGTATTAAGACTAATAATGAATATGAAAATAGGAATGCGGGTAACCTACTATGAGCAGCGCAGTGATTGCATTATAGTAGTCAAGAAAGAAACGAAGTACAGGTTTATATGCCAACTAGATTGAAGAAATGTATGAGGAGGTAAAGTAAATTATACAGACAGTTAACGGAGACTGGAATTCAGTAGTAGGAAAAAGAAGGGAAGGAAAAATAGTAGGTGAATATGGAATGGGCAAAAGAAATGACAGAGGAAGCCGCCTGGTAGAATTTTGCACGGAACATAATTTAGTTGTAACAAACACCAGGTTTAAGAATCACGAAAGAAAGTTGTATACGGTGGAAGCGACCAGGAGGCACCGGAACATACCAGATAGATTTTATAATAGTAAGACATACTTTTCGGAACCAGGTTTTAAACTGTAAGACATACCCAGTGACAGATATAGACTCTGACCATAACTTATTGGTCATGAATTGTAAGCTGAAAGTGAAAAAAAAAAAAAAAAAAAAAAAAAAATGTAGGAAAATATGGAGATGGAACCTCGATCAATTGAAGGAACCTGAAGTTCTAGAGAATTTCAAAGGGAGCTTTAGACAACAACTGACAGAAACAGGGGGAAAATAAAACAGTAGAAGAGGAATGGGTAGCATTGATAGACGAAATAGTGAAGACAGCAGAGGACAAACCAGGTAGGAAGTCAATTCCTACAAAAAATCCTTGGATATCACAGTAAATACTGAACTTAATTGATGAAAGAAGAAAATATAAAAATTCAGCAAAGGAAAGAGGCAAAATGGAGTACAGACGATTAAGAAAAGAGACTGACAGGAAGTTCAAAATAGCTAAGCAGGAGTCGATAGAAGGCAAATGCAAGTCTGTAGAAGAATGTAATAAAAGGGGAAAAGTAGATACTGCCTACAGGAAAACAAAAGAGACATTTCGAGACAAGAATAACAGCTTTATGAATATCAAGAAGTCAGTTGTAAAACCATCTTTTTGGCAAAGAACGGAAAGCTAAAAGGATGGAAAGTATATATGGAGTGGTTCCATAAAGGAAATGAACTTGGAGACAATATTGTAGGAATGGAAGAAGAAGTAGATGAAGGTGAAATAGGAGATACTATACTGAGAGATGAATTTGACATACCACTGAAAGACCTAAGTCGAAACAAGGCCCCTGGAGTAGATGACATTCCCTCAGCACTAATGAATTCTTTGGGGAAAACAAGCCATGACAAAACGATTTCACCTTGTGTGTAGGATGTATGAGATACGAAATACGTCAGACTGTAAGAAAAATGTAATAATCCGTAAATCCAAAGAAAGCAGGCACAGACAGGTGTCAATATTACAGATCCATCAGTTTAATGATTCATAGCTACAAAATTTTAACACGAATTATTTACAGGATGGAAAAGCTGGTACACTATTTCAAATTCTGAAGCAAGCAGTTATAAGAGTTGAAGGGCATGAAAGGGATGCAGTGGTTGGGAAGGGAGTAAGACGGGATTGTAGCCTTTCTCCAATGTTACTTAATTTGTACACTGAACAAGCTATAAAGGAAAAGCAAGGAGAAATTTGAAGAAGGAATTAAAATCCAGGGTGAAGAAATAAAAACATTATGTTTTGCCGATGACATAGTAATTCTGTTAGAGTCTGCAAAGGACCTGGATTAACATTTGAACGGCATGGATAGTGTGTTGAAAGGTGCGTATAAGATGAACATTAATAAGAGCAAAACATGGGTAATAGAGTGGAGTCTAAGATAAGCTGGCTGCACGGAAGTAGCCGAGCGATCTGGAGCGCCACGTTGTGGATGGCAAGGCCTCCCGCGTCGGAGTTTCGAATCCTCCCTCGGGCATGGATGTGTGTGTCGTCCTTAGGTTAGTTTACCTTAGTTTAAGTAGGTTGTAAGCTACGGACTAATAACCAGTCAGTTGAGTCCAATAGATTTACAAACATTTGAACATTTTTGTAAGAAAATCGGGCGATGTTGATGAATTAGGTAAGGAAACAATAAAGGTGGTAGATGAGTTTTGTTATGTGGGCAATAAAATAACACATGATGGTTGCAGTAGAGAAGATATAAAATGGCAATGGGAAGAAAAGCGTTTTCGAAAAAGAAAAATTTGTTAATATCGAATATTAATTTATGCGTCAGAAAGTCCTTTCTGAAGGCATTTGTTTGGAGTGTTGCCTGGTGTGGGAGTGAAACTTAGATGATAAACAGTACGAACAGGAAGAGGATAGAGGCTTTTGAAATGTGGTGCTACAGAAGAATGCTGAGGGTTAGGTGGGTCGATAGTGTAAGTAATGAGGAGGTACTGAACAGAATTGGAGAGAAAAGGAACTTGTGGCATAACTTTACTAAAAGAAGGGATCAGTTGGAAGGACACATTCTTAGTCATAAAGGAATGGTGAATTTAGCATTGGAGGGAAGTATTTGGGGTAAAAACCGCAAAGGGGGACCAAGAGATGAATACAGAAAGCAGATTGAAACGGATGTAGGTTGTCGTTCTTATGAGGAGATGAAGAGGATAGATTAGCTACATCAAACCAGTCTCTGGACTGAGGACTATAACTACAACAGGTTGCTTACTCAGCACAGAGAACTCCGATGAGCGGCAGAAAGGCACAAATAATGACCGTTTAGGCCTTCGTCGGTTAAAAAGACACAAACACACACAAACACACAGACACGACCGCCGTCTCCGGCCGCTGTGGCCAATCTAACTGCATTATTCAAAAATTTCCGTCGAAAACTCGTCAGTTGCTATTCAGGAATACGGCAGTTACTAGTGAGAACTCCTGAAGTTACTATTCGGGAATACGACAGTTACTAGTGAGAACTCGGACAGTTACTTGGCAGCTGCGAATTCATAAATAGGACAGTACTAAGTCTGAACGCGGCTTCGAACTTAGCAGTAACTACGTCTCAGGCGCAGGACGACACCGCGAGAAGCATGAAGAAAGAAGAAACAGACTTATGTTCTTAAGTTGGGTATTATCAGTTTCAGTCAATGGAACTTGTATTATTAATCTGAATAATTGTTACATTTGACATCAATTTCTGCCCCAGTCCCTTTCCTTAAAACTAGACCGGGACGAGTAAACAACAAAAGGCGAAGAGGTCACAACAAAGAACATGTTTCAAAATCTTGCTGCAAATGTACGGTGGTATTAAGGGCGTGTGCTTTTGCGGATCACTTCTTGCCTTTCTTTAATGTCGCAGTGATATCCGCAACTTTACAGTTTTCGCGTACTGTTCTGTCACTAGCCAGCTGCCGGCCGCGGTGGCCGAGGGGACTAAGGCGCTCCAGTCACGGTCCGCACGGCCACTACGGTCGGGGGTTCGAATCCCCCCTCGGGCATGGATATTTGTGCCGTCCTAGTTCGTAAGTAGTTCATAAGTAGTTTGTAAGTTTAGGGACTGATGACCCCATAGTTAAGTCCCATAGATTATACAAACATTTGAACTAACCAGCTAGTCAGCTGTCCGTCTCCGTAGCCCAGTGGACAGTCTTCGTCGGGCAGCCGTGCCGTGCGAACGTCTTGTTTACGTCCTCGCTATTTGGCAGCCGGGCGGAGTTATACGGTGAGTGCGCGCTTTTAGCGTTCATATTTACCTACTAGAATGTCTTGCACACGAACATAATGGATCGACCACAACGAAAAGACACGCTTAGACTGAGTTTCGACCCGAAATTTAGTAGATCAAAATCATTTGAAGTTGAATTGTTTGTCAGAGATGTTATATAGATTACCATCGACAAACTGATAGGAATACTCTTATCGATTGTCAGCAGTGCAGTGTATTTAAAATTGATAAGCCCTGAAAAATGCAAGAAAATATTTGAATTCTGTGGAGGACGTTTACAATTTAAACATTCAGACGGCAATATTGGAGACGTTACAATATCACGAGCTGGCATGGGTATTAAAACGGTACGTATCTTCGAACTGCCTTTCGAAATTCCTTCTGAAGCATTTAACGAACAACTCAGGGAATATGGCACAGTCATAAGTAACATCGAGGAACGATGGTCAGGCTCTCACATCTTCCCGGTGCCGCGGTGGAGTAGCCGAGCGGTCTAAAGCGTCTCGCTGCGGAGCGCGCGGCTGCTCGCCGTGGAGGTTCGAGTCCTCCCTGGGGCATGGGTGTGTGTGTGTGTCCGTAGGTTAGTTTACCTAGGTTTAAGTAGTTTGTAAGCTACGGACTGATGACCACGCAGTTTGGTCCGATAGATTTACAAACATTTGAACATTTATCTTCCCGGTTTTAAATGGTGTCAGGCAAGTAAAAATAGATACGATGAAGCACATACCGTCTTACATTACAGTTTGTGGCTATAGAGCGATCGTAATTTACGACGGGCAACCACGCACTTGCTCTGGATGTGGTTCGACAGAACACGTTCGCGGGCAGTGTTTACAACGGCGCGTGACGCAGATACCGACCGGCGAGCAAGACAGACCTGGCGTCATGTCTGCGTTGCCTATTAGCTACGTAGCCGCCGCGCGAGGAAACATTGCCCCACAATAAAACCTAGACGCAGCTCTGGAGGCCTACAACGACCTGAACGAACAAGAAAGAGCAATGGACACGAGCACACAAGATTCCCTTCCTTCTACTGCCCAGGCTGCGGAAGAAGGTAAAAAGACAGCCGTATGTGAAAACAGCAATAACGATCGAAGTATGGAACAAATATCAAAAACAGACCTGATATCTCCGTCATTAGCAGCTGAAACAAACGAATTAACTGACCATGAGTCTACGAAATCTCCCAAGAAACATAAAAAAACGCCGTATTGCACGCGAAGGTGCCGAAGAAAAAGCACGAATACTGCGCGAGAAAGCCGAGCAGATCCTCAAAACACTAACGAAAGGGACACCACAAATCCCTCCGGGAAACCTTCCAGCGCAAAAGAAAACCCGATCGCAGGAATCCGATTCTGACCAAATGCAAATAACGTCGAAAGAACATACAACAAGCTATCAGGAAGGAAATCTTGAACATGGAAAAGACAGGGGAAATACGAACCCAAAAACATGGTCAGATGACACAGTTGAGTACACTCGAGAGGAAGAGATGCCAGAGTTTCAGGAAAACACGGCAGGGACGTCGTCTGATATTTGTAGAGGCAAACCTGAACAACAGCAAAACACTACTGCTGCATCGGGTGAAATAGATGATGATCCAGAATACTTTTAAGTCATGTATCTTTAACAACAGTTAAGAGGAAGCATGACAGCAAGTATGCCTGCACATGTGACATCGTTGCAAGCGTATCGGATTGCTACCGTTAATATTAATAAAATAAGCTGCACATTTAAATTAAAAAACCTTCAAGACTTCTTGTACGCCGCTGATATAGGCATTGCGCTATTACAGGAAGTAACAGACATTAACCTGGAACGTATAACAGGATACAACACCTTAATTAATCCTGGTTACGGCAGTGAACTCGGGACAGCGATCACGACAAAAGAATGAATCCTGGCCACGAACGTCGAGAGGCTCACGAACAGCAGGGGCATAGCTTGCACAGTAAATAACACCAGGATCATTAATATTTACGCTCCTTCCGGAACGGGGAGAAAACACCAGAGAGCGGAATTTTTTAAAGAAGAAATAGTGCCACTCTTTATGCGGCGTCCCGAACAAATCATATTTTCAGGCGACTTTAACTGTGTCATCAACTCTAAAGATCAGATACCAAATTTCAATAACTGTATCGAACTTGCGCATATCATCACAGAGGTCAACCTAATAGCCACATGGGAACTCAAACATGGTGATAAGTCCGGTTTTACCTACATCACCAACCATTCCGCTAGCCGTATTGATAGAATACGTCACGCCGAATTTACAGCATCACGTCTGCAAGCAGAACTTTGGCCGAATATATTTTCCGATCATGTGGCCTACATATGCACCGTTAATCTACAAAAACAAGGAAACTACAGATGAAAAGGACAATGGAAACTGAACGTCACACATCTGACAGATCCAGGATGCCACGAAACCTTCCAGAATACATGGAGAGAATGCGAGAGGAAGTTTTCAAAGTACGACTCAGCCCTTAAGTGGTGGGTGAAATGCGCAAAACCCGCGTTAGTAAAGGCCATGAAACATTACTCTTGGGAGAAAGGTGTTTGGACAAAGAATACAATAGAATTTTATTATCAGTGCATCAGAGATCTATACGAACAAGATGCTACAATCATAGAAAATTATACACAGATCAAAAGAATAAAGGCCGCAATTTTAAGCCTCAAGCGAAAGCAGTTAGAAGGCTGCATAGTAAGAACACGACTACAAAATACAGTTCGACGAGAAACAACGTCCATGTATCATATAATACAAGAACGGAAAAGAACAAACCCGAAAATTTTAACAGAATTGAAATCAGTAGACGGGAACATTTTGACAACACAGCATGACATACGAGAAGAAATCTATAAATATTTTACGACACTGTTAACTGACAAACCAGTGAATGAAGTGGCGCAACAAGCCGTCATCGCAAGGCTAACCGCGAAATTAAATCCGGAAGAAGCGGCAAACCTGTCGGTAGATGTAACAGAAGAGGAAGTGTCAGACGACATTCGAAGAAGCGCGAAGAATAAGTCCCCTGGTCCTGACGGATTACCAGCTGAATTTTATCATACGTTTGAACAACAGCTAATCAGCAAGCTGACGCTTATATGTAATGAAATTCTGAACGCCGGTAGTGACATGTTACTAGAATTTTGTGAAGGTATAGAGGTGTTAGTCCCTAAAACGCCAGGAGGAAAGACCGTCAACAACCTGCGTCCAATAACACTACTCAATATCGACTACAAAATCTTCACGCGCATCATGACGCAAAGATTAACTTCGGTTATAACAACAATTACCGGGAAATACCAAACGAGTGTTGGGAAAAATAGAACCATTTACCAGTCATTGTGTGAATACAGATATATTATTGCAACAGCAGAAGCTCTAGACATTCCAAGTGCGATAGTATCTCTTGATTTTGAAAAAGCTTTTGATAGAGTTAACCATTCATATCATTTCCGGACCATGGAAGCAATGAAAATTCCACAAAAAATTATCACTACAGCCAAAAACCTATTGAAGAAAATGTTCAAATGTTTGTAGAGTCTATGGGACTTAACTACGGGGTCATCAGTCCCTAAACTTACAAACTATTTATGAACTACTTACAACTAAGGACGGCACAAATATCCATGCCCGAGGGGGGAATTCGAACCCCCGACCGTAGTGGCCGTGCAGACCGTGACTGGAGCGCCTCAGTCTCCTCGGCCACCGCGGCCGGCCCTATTGAAGAGTTCCACCTCTCGAATATGTGTCAACGGCCAATTAAGCAGACCGATCAGAATTATGAGCTCAGTACGCCAGGGATGCCCAATGTCCCTGAGCTTGTTTGCGATAGCAATTGAACCTCTGCTATGCTCCCTGACGCAGGACCTCGCAGGGCTACATATACACGGCCGCAAAATAACATGTCAAGCGTACGCAGACGACGTCAGTTTCGTTATCACGGAAAGTGACGAACTACGGAAAGCGCTCCAAAATTTAAAGACCTATGAAGAGGCGTCAGGAGCAAGATTAAACCGTAATAAATCGGGAATAATGAAAATCGGCCGAGGATTAGAACATAGAGCTGACGAACAAATAAATTACGTAGGTACTGTCAAGACGCTTGGCATTGAATACACGCCAAATATCCGCCGCACGGCTACCCTTAACTTCAAAAAATTGTTGGCAAAACTACGAGCTGCCATACAGAAACACATTTTACGTAATCTAAATGCCATCCAAAAAGTGCTATTAGCAAACACATAACTTCTAAAGTTAATTATGTCGCCCAAGTACTACCAATACCAAAGATAATAGCTCAACAAATGCTAGCAGCACTCGGCCACTTTGTCACCTGAGGACAAATTTTTGAGGTCCAGTATGAGACCTTAAGGCTACCTTTCAGGATCGGAGTCTTACAGTTGACACATATTTACAGTAAATCACAGGCGCTGTTCGTCAGCAAGTTCTACAAACAGTGGAAACAATCGCCAGATTCTCTTACAGCTCATATTTTAAATGAAATGACACCGATTAGTATGGACGCACCCGTAGACGTGCATCACATCCCCAACCCGTTCCATCATATCAGACATTTTCTTATAGAACTGACCTCCCGAGAAAGACCTATACAAAGTCAAAGAAATCTATCACAACAAGACGAAAAACAAAACGAGAAACAGAATAGAGGAGAAGTACAAAGAATACAACTGGGAAAATATCTGGGAAAACGTTCAATACCCTTACTTACCGACTAACGTGCGGTCGACATGGTACACGACAGTTAATAGGAAAATTCCCACAAATTCAAAGTTGCATGCAATTCATATCGCAGAAACGCCTAATTGCATCACCTGTAACTTACTTGACTCAGAGGAACACCGTTTCAGATGCGAGGCTGTGAAAAACATCTGGACACTCTGCACAACGAAACTCGCAAGTGTACTGCGAACATCTCCCCGAACAATCACACCATCTAGAATGCTCCACGCAGACGAAGTCCCCTACCCAAATACAAAACGAAGAGCAATAAATTGGATTAAAGGACGTACTGTATACTACATTTTTTTTCAGAAAGGAACAAGACCAAAGAAGACTATTGCATTTATCTCACAACAGAACACGAAAAACTTACGAGAACTAAGAAATATAAAGACAAGTATGCGAATTTTCTACTTAGAACCATAACATAAGAAAAGATGTTCAAATGTTCAAATGTTTGTATAGTCTATGGGACTTAACTACGGGGTTATCAGTCCCTAAACTTACAAACTACTTATGAACTACTTACGAACTAGGACGGCACAAATATCCATGCCCAAGGGGGGATTCGAACCCCCGACCGTAGTGGCCGTGCAGACCGTGACTGGAGCGCCTTAGTCTCCTCGGCCACCGCGGCCGGCAAGAAAAGATGGGTAGCGCCCATAGAAGTATTTGTAATTTTCTATATTTAAGTTTTAACTCTTTTTTTTAAATGTCCTTAAAACTTTTGGGATTTCGTAAGGTAGTCCTGAGATGTTGTTGGCCGATACTTCAAGGTATACTGAGAAGACAAACAAATAGAAAACGATAATTAGGAAACAAAGAAAACGAGTGAAACGGCATAAACTGCAGTAGCAGCCTTTACGTGAAGACAACTTTGAAGTACTCGGTAAGCCGAAACAGCGCATGTGCAACCATGAAAGTACAGAAGAAGAAAAGGAACATTAATTATAATTTACTTGGAGACACATTAATTCCTTTATGGAAGGAATGGGTTTTTATAAACCCTACAAAGATGGTCCTTAACTTTGTTTCAAAGGAATTAAGTTTTTCACGTCTGTTGATGAAAAAACCAACAAGACAATTTGATTATTTTCTAAGCGCCAGTTTCAGTTTTTCTAAGCGCCAGTTTCCCTTCATTTGTAAATGAACACACAAATATCATAAATACAGAAGCTAGCCGGAGAAGGCGATTTTGGCGAGCGGAAGGACGGGTTGTAAGGGAGGAACGAGACCCGTGAAAAAAAAAAAAAAAAGTGGACAGCGTGCTAGAATGCCACGCAGGGGGCTCGGGTTCGATTCCCGGTCGGGTTGGAAAGTTTCTCCACTCAGGAACTGGGTGTTGCGTTGTCTTCATCAACATGTCATCATAATCGATGCGCAAATCGTCCATATGTCGTCACCTAGAGACTTGCACCAGGCAGGCAGAACACAATCTCAGCTGGGGTCTAAACGCCAAAAATGCCACTCAAATTCATCATCAGTGGTCGGTTAAAAGGATAGAAAATTGTCAAGAAAATCCGTGATATGAACGTCGTGGCCACCCCATGTTAGTGCAAATCAATATAAGATATACGCACTGAAGACACTAAATGCCTACACTATGGTAAGCTCAGGAGCTGCATATAAATGCACACATTATTTGCTCTGCCGGAATCGGACTATGGGACTCAACAGCTTGGTTATTAGTCCCTAGCTTACAAACTGCTTAACCTCAGGTAAACTACAGGGTGCCCCAGCTATTTTGTCCACCCAAAATCTCTGGAACAATAACAGCTATTGGAAAACGACTTTCGCCGGTATCAATGTACGACTGGGACCAATGAATGTACATATTTGCAAACATTCTAAAACGAAAGCAAATGTGATTTTTAACACAAACTTATGTTTTTTTTTAGTGGACACACTATATTTTTTCTTCAGCAATCCATAGCATGACAAATCACATAAACAATGGCGTTGATTGCATCGCAATATTCCAATTACATCCCGAGATATTGCGACGCGAAGTTGACGCTTGAAATACGCGAAACGCGCGGCTAGCCCACGTCCTGGGGATCAGGCGAGAACTCCATGCTGCTCAGGACGTGCGCTAGCCACGCGTTTCGCATATTACAAGCGTCAACTTCGCGTCGCAATATCTCGGGATGTAACAGGAATATTGCGATGCAATCAACGCCATTGTTTATGTGATTTGTCATGCAATGGATTGCTGAAGAAAAAATATAGGATGTCCATTTAAAAAAACATGGAATGTTTTAGAATGCTTACAAATATGTGGATTCATTGGCCCCAGCCGTACATTGATACCGGTGAAAGTTGTTTTCCAATAGCTGTTATTGTTCCAGAGATATTTTGGGTGGACAAGATAGCTGTGACACACTGTATACTAAGGACAACCCAAACACCCATGTCCGAGGGGGGCAAATCGAACCCCCGACGGCGGACTGCCGCGCGCACCGCAACACGGCACTCCAGTACGCGCGGCTAATCCGCCCTAGCGGAAAGAATGTAGTACACCTATAAAGAGAACGTCGTTTTTAACCCGATGACGACAGACGCCACATGGGCGATAACAGGTGTATTGACAATGGTTTCAACGGTCAGACCGGCAGTTGTGTTTGATTCTTAATAGGTATTGCTTACAGCCATAAAGATAATTGTGACTTTAAAGTGTGACGGAAACAGGCGCCGTAGAAGGGTGACAGCCAATAGGGTATGCTTGAAAGGAGTCAAAGTGCAGTCTTCCGAGTGGCGGGATGGTTCCTTTAGAGCAGTGTTTTCCAACCTTTTCGTATAATCGACCCCCTTTCAAGTAACAATATCCTGGCGAACCCTCCCAAACAAAAATACTCTGGCGACTTCCCCCCTCTTCATGTACCGTAACGAAAGTATCTTATCTCAAGGGAAACAAATTTATTCTTTCCTTTGCTTCAGCTTTCTTTTGAATTACTGAACGAAGTTCTTTTTGTGTATTTTTCGGAATGGAGCACATTATTCTAAGTTTACAACATTTCCGACAGAAAAATATATTTTGCTTAACTAGTGTTGCGCATTTCAGGTACGACTCAGTCGCGTATTATGCTCATCAAGAAAAGTCGCACTGTATAGACAATCTGTAAAGAAGTAAATTTTGAATTTTTTAGAATTACTTATTGTCTCATGTTCAGTTACCTATCGACTGGTTCCTGAAAACAGTTTTTAGGATTTCTGTTTATCCATCATAAACTCACTGCATTATAAAACAGTTTAAGATCTATTTCATTCGTAATCATTATCACACAATGAACGCCGAAATTGTAGCATAAAAGAACTCTCACATAGACATAAGTTTTTCTATTACTGAACCGCTAATTATTTTATGATACAAGTACTTCCTCTTGTGATGGCGATTTCCTGAACAAGACTTTACGACCCCCATCGGGGTAGCGACTAGGGTTGCCAGATGTGTTTAAGACAATGGATAAGTTTTAAATTTATATTTATTAATATAAATTTATTGAAAACAGGGGTTTGTTATCTGTACCAAAAACTAACTCTATACTTGGTTACTAAAAAACCAAGAGTCAACCTACATTTTCGTATATTTAGTATTCGACGTCACTGCTTTTATTAAGGTTGTATTGCCTGAAACTGAATCTTTGAATTCAGTGCAACTAGTAGTTATATTAAAGAAAACGCACAATTTACTTTTTACAGTATTAACGGCGAGACGATTTCTTTCCTCCGTCCAAACATTTCCCACGACGCTAAAGATTCTTTCCACAAAAGCATTACATATGGGAATACTACTTACATACTGCACCATTTTCAAACATTCAGTGCAGCTGCGTTGTTGAAAAATTTCCACTACATATTTATAGAGTTTTCTTCAAGTGAAGAGAAAACGCTTGGGGTTGTAGCCAGTTCTTCATAAATATTTTCAGGAGGAGTTCACTGCTTCCATGGAGATAATAACCCTAACTCAATCAATGGAGCCAGAGCACAGGCAATCTACAGCATTCTGTATCCAAACAACTAAAAGCTTTACAATTTTTATTTTCAGTCATACTACTGCTCTATATAGGCTAGGGCTGTTTGGTAAACATTTAGAGTGTTTTTAGTAAATTCATTTGACAGATTATCTGGAAGATAGCCTTTTCTCAATGCCATAATGTACGTTCATTCCAAAATGTTCGTCACTTATTTTCTTTGCAATAGCGTCCCGGAATTTCACCATTATGTCATGAAGATTATATGCTGATGTGGTATGTTTCTGGAACTACAACAAAATTTCTTGAAAAGAAGCTATAAATTATGAGTGAAATACAAACATAACTCATAGTAAGTAGGAATGTCTTCATTTGCAATTTCGTGTTCTTGATCTGATAAGATAGCCCAAAGGGCCCTAGGGCAATTAACTGAACCTAAGAAATACCTTTTCAATGGCCCCACAATGCCTATAAAGAGCTTTGAACAAACTGAGCAAATTTGTAGGTACATGTCGTATAACTTCTCTGTATTCACTTTCAAATAAATTAAAGCACTCCTTCAACTGTTCTCGTTTGTATGCAGAACAAGAAAACTGCAAATATTTTCATCACTATGTTTCCAACATAAACTGGCATTAATTTCGAAGCGTTTTTTGCGCTGTTATGAAATATGCAATCAATACAGTGAGCAGTTATTATTTCATTACTACCTTATATGCCCGTGCTTCGCAACGGTTTTTCAAGAGGGGCCTGTGTATATCATAGTTTTTTAGGTTTCCGGGCATAGGTCAGCCGGCCGCTGTGGCCGAACGGTATGTGGCGCGCCAGTCACGGTCTGCACGGCCGCTGCGGTCGGGG
The DNA here is from genome assembly GCA_026315105.1 of Locusta migratoria. Taxonomy (NCBI): domain Eukaryota; kingdom Metazoa; phylum Arthropoda; class Insecta; order Orthoptera; family Acrididae; genus Locusta; species Locusta migratoria. Next base: position 216,381,562 of record CM048749.1, read on the forward strand.
GTTGGGATTCCTCCTCGGGCATGGATATTTGTGCCGTATTTAGTTTGATCTAGTTCATAAGTAGTTTGTAAGTTTAGGGACTGATGACCCCGTAGTTAATTCCCATAAGCTCTACAAACATTCGAACCTACGTCAGCAAAAACAGAATCTTTGTTGGATTTCTATGTCAATAAACTCAGTTCGCCCAGCCAAGATGTCAAATTTAAGTAGAAGCCATTTTCGAAAACGATGAATGTTCATAAAGTTTTTCATATAAAAAGTGAAAGTAAATTAAGTCCGTACTCCGGAACGATGTAAATTCATTGTTAGTTTGTGTATATAAAGTTAAGACTGAAGTGTGTAATTGTCTGTCTGGCATAAACTTCTGAAAGCACTTCTATAGTTCACATGCGAAATAGTTGCAATAGTATTAACAGCGCCATGTATTGGTTCTATGGCGTATTACTCAATTGTTTACCTCTCATAGTAAGTGCATGCTGCAGTATTAGAATGTTGCAGTGTTGCACTGAGGACAATGTAGTTATTATGTATGCCGTGCTCCATGTTAACGAAAAGTCGACGAATACTGAAAGTCTGGTAATTCAATCAACAGAGCAGTTCATGTCTGTTTAAGTAAAAAGTCATGGTGGTGTCAATGTGCGATAAACTAAGTCTGGGTAATCGTTGAAGGAATGACGTCAGCTGATCGTCTGTATAGATCTTTCCGTTAAATATAGTAGTATTACCAGTGAACTTGAATGTGTCTTGAATGTGTTAGCAGCATCAGCCACTCTTTCACCTAATACATGTCCTCACATGCTGCAGTGATTATATTCAGAAGTCGGATTATAACTCTAAATTCAATTGTCTCTGCAAAAGAAGACGACTTTATCTTAATGTAGTCCGCACCAAAGGTAATTGCAAATTTTAATCACAATATTGTACCGAAGAATTATGAAAGCAGGGAGGTTTCTGATGAGTTTGTCGCTCGCGGGTGTATATTATCTCTAGTGGCAGGCACAGAGCAGAAATATCTCTCGGGTGAGAGAGAATCCTAATCCTAAAAGCAAATAAATGTATGGAAAGAGTGGATTTTTGTCAGTATCACTTGGTAATTCCAGCTTAATGTTGAGAAGATCCACAGAAGCCAATGCTCATTCCATATATATTTCTACTCTATATACAATTTAGTGGTTATACCCGTCGAAAGATGAACTTTTTCTTTCCATGACATTGCAAAGCATATGGGGTACATCTAGGAAGAAAAAAAATTGTTTTGTTTCCTACCAGGGCTAAACTTTTCTTGCAATGGCAGCTGTTTAGTTTGCTATCGTTGGCAACGAATTATTCGCTTTAAGAGGATGATTAATTTACTGGCTAGAACAGCAATAATTATTTATTTCATCGTGAAGAATTATTCCACTTATTCTATGTGACTGATTTTTGAGAAAGCATTCAACGGCCGCTGCCACTATCAGCACACAACGCCGCCGCCGTAAGTAAAATTTTAACCCTTTTTGTAGTGTATTACAACAAAAGTTGTGAGAATAAAAAAAAAAACGCAGCAAAGCCATATTTAGTTATTTGTTGTACTATGTGACTAACGTCGCCTCACTTGGTTCTCTCGTGTACTAAAGCGTTTTCGAGGCATTCCTAAACAGAACGTACTCAAAATGTAATGAGGGTACATAGACACCAGACAGGGAAGTACAAAAATTCCAATTTCCTTGCCATTTTCCGTGGCACTACAAGGCATGAGGGATACAGCTAGTAAGAAAATTATTTTTTGTGCCGTACCTGGGTTATGTTAGTGCGGCTCCGTAGCACAGTGGTAGAGTGCCAGACTACAAATCCAAAGGTCCCGGGTTCGATCCCCGCCAGGTCCTAGGATTTTTATCTGTCACTTTCCACTTATTTCACCTCTGGCAGTGTTGCTGATGTGAAAAATACCGAGTAGCACCGTGGTTCGGAACCCACGTTAAACTGTAGGTCCCCCTATAACTGGCTGGGTAAGTCAGTTCGAAGGTCGGAGGAAGGCAACGGCATACCACCTCCAAACAGGACCATGCCTAGTAAAGCACTGTGGTGTTCAAACCAATCTTCGGATTGTTGACTGCTTTACCTTTACCTGGGTTAAATTTTACTTGCAGCGGTTTAGTATGTTAACGTTGGCAACGAAATATTCGCTTTAGGGGGATCATTAATTTACTGATCGGAAAAGCATTAATTTCTTATTTAATTATCAACACTAAGAATTAGTGACTGATTTTTCAAAAAGGATTCAACAGCCGTTACGAACATCAATACACTACACCGCTGCCGTAAGGAAAATCGTAGCCCTTGTTTCAGTGTATTACACTATAGGAATGAGAATAAACAATGCAGTATCGCCATCTACTAGTTACGTGGTGTACTATGTCAGCGCCTCTATCGGATCGTTGCTATACTACCCTGCAATTCAAGCATAGCCTACACCAGAAATTACAATTACGATATCTTTTCTTCCCCTGTTCCGATTTTGCTGAAATGAAGCTTATATGTTGCGCCAAGGAACTCTCAGTTGACCTATGAAACCCCATGAAAGTTCTTGTACTACTCTTGGAGATTTGATGTACTACACCATACTTATAAGCATAGTATACACAAAAACTTGAAATTACGATATCTTCCCTTCCTCTCATCCGATTTTGATGAAACTAAGCCTATGTTACTCTCCAGACTATTCTCATTTTACCTATGGAAACCCATGAAAGTTCGTGTAGTACTTTTGGAGATTACTATCAACAAATAGACATACTCGATGACTTTTAAGCAGATGATTAAATTATAATATCTTTATTTTCCGTGATCCGATTTTAATTATTGAAGTCTTTATGTGACCGCACGATGTTCTAAAGATACATGTGAAAACCACATGAAAATCCGTCAAGTAGTTTTGGAGATATACGTGTTCAAAGAGACAGACAGACATGACGGTCGTAGATAAAAAAATCAAATTACGATATTCTTTTTTCCGTGATTCCATTTTTATGAAACGAAGTCTATATGTTGCCTAGAGTTATGCTTAAGTTACATGTGAAAACCCCATGTAAATTAGTGAAGTAGTTTTGAAAATAAGAGGTTTTTAATAGTTGGAAAAAAAAAAAGACACGACGGTTATTGAAAACACTTAAAATTATGATATCTTTGTTTTCCGTGATCCGATTTTGATAAAATTATGCCTATATGTTGACCCAAACGTTTCTCATGTTTTCTGTGAAAACCGCATGAAGATTCGTCCAGTAGTTTTGAAGATTGAAGGGAACAGCGACAGGCCAACATTTACAGATTTATTATTAATATAGATTTTCTTCACACGTTTACTTTTGTAAAACGGAAGTATTAACTCCGAAATTAACAGTGGCATTGTCCGTTTCATATGCAGTTACTCTACTCCACGTGAGTTAACGTAACTGTTCGTTGATAGCTCTTGAATCTTCGTAAAAGTCCCAAATTTTATGAAAAATAGCGTGTTTTTATTATTTATTTATTTATTTATTTATTGTGAGAAATATTGAATCGCAACTGGAAATAATTTTTCGTTTCCTTTATTAGAATCATCGGTAGCGATGGCAAACGAAACTCAATTTTTTAAATCGTCCTCCACAAGTTCCATGGAATATGGATATTATAAAACCTGGTTTACATCAGCAGCACATTTAGTGCGTCCTCCTGTCATTTGTTTTACGATATCTGAATCTGTAGTTATTTGTTTTAGTACTTTTAACGAGCAGTCTTGAGCAACATATGAAATATGGTGCTTCATACTATGATAAACCTCAGTCAATTCGGCAATTTGCAGAAGCCTTTTGTGTTGTCTTCGTTGCATTTATTTAACCATGAAAATCGCGATTCCCAGTCAACATTATAGTGGCAAACTCATATTACTTTCTTAGGTTGAGTTCCTCTAACCGGTAGATGCTTCCTCGTCTTCCATTTTCGATTTTCAAAATCACCAGTCACCACTCACCATACACAAACACTACAGCAATGAAACACAGGAAACTAAATATCATAACAAAACAAATGACGTCGTATAGCACGGTTACTCCCACTCGTGACTAAATAACGACTGTGGTCGCGAACAATCCGTGCGGGAGATGACTACAACAATGTGTGGCCTTGCGGTGGCGAGAGGGGCAGGGTTGGCATGACAACTGACAACGCGTCGAATCGATCGATCGATACGTTGTCGCTCGACTCGAACGCAGCCTTCAGGAGCGGTTCATGCGCCAGGAGGCAATTCTGCTAAGACAACTGTAGTTCAGTCGTAACTGAACGGCATACGAAATTAAGCACGCTACTGTTTTGTGTGACCGAAAGTAAGAAACAGCAATGAGCTTAATTTAGTGTGACGTTTAGTTACGATTAAACTACAGTTGTATTAGTGTAATTGGCCCTCAGATAACGGAATATTATTAATTTTCTCTAAAACCGGACAATCTTTTGGCCGGTCTACCAAGGTTTTCTTGACTGGACAAGCATATAGAAAACCGGAAGGTCCGGTCGAAAATCGGTCGCGTCCCACTGATTGAAAAAATTGCTTTAGAGAACTGCAAGTTGGACGTGCTGCATGAGTTGCGTAACTATTAGACTTGCGGATAATAGTTCGCGATCGGGAGCGCTCACTTCCGTTCGCCACTCTGCCGCGAACTAGTTCGTTCTTTTAGTTCGTCCGCTCCGCCGGCCGCGGTGGCCGAGGGGATTGAGGCGCTCCAGTCACGGTCCGCACGGCTACTACGGTCGGGGGTTCGAATCCCCCCTCGGGCATGGATATTTGTGCCGTCCTTAGTTGTAAGTAGTTCATAAGTAGTTTGTAAGTTTAGGGACTGATGACCCCGTAGTTAAGTCCCATAGACTCTACGAACATTTGAACATTTTCGTCCGCTCCCAGTGACGGCTGAGCGGCGTGGTCTGGGCCGTTTGTCGTTACGCCGTGCCAGTTGCCGGCATACGAATATCACGTCCAAATATTTTGGAACTGTTGCTATGTACTACTAGAGTGTGAACGAACGATAACAACCACGAAGTGTTTTTTTTTTTTTTTTTTTTTTTTTTTTTTTTTTTTTTTTTTTTTTTTTTTGCAGTTAAAAGAAAGGTTTAGAAATATATGTCGAGTTAAAGTAAAGCTTCATATGTTCCAGTATACAATTAAATATAATGTATAATATAGTGTTCAGCCAAAGGTCGCTAGCTGAAGAATTTTGTTTATATATTTCATCTTCTATAACAATTTTCCACTAACTCGGTGATATTACTCGGATACTGTATTGTGGCAGTCTGCCGAGAGGGTAAACAAATAAAGATTATCATTATACAAGTAGTAAAATCGCATCTTCCAGTGAAATGATCTGTCTTCTTACGTAAATAAGAGTTTTGCCTCATTCGTTTACGGTCGCTGTTGACTGACATAAAATGTTCAAATGTTTGTAGAGTCTATGGGACTTAACTACGGGGTCATCAGTCCCTAAACTTCCAAACTACTTATGAACTAACTAACACTAAGGACGGCACAAATATCCATGCCCGAGGGGGGATTCGAACCCCCGACTGTAGTGGTCGTGCAGACCGTGGCTGGAGCGCCTCAGTCTCCCCCTTTTTTTATATATATATATATATATATATATATATATACAAAACTCAAAATGGTATCTTCTGGTTGGATAGAGTAAGGTGCTTAAATTGACGTCATAGCCGATCTTCAAACATAAAAAAAAGGCATCTTCTGCTGCCTACTGAAGTGGCTCGAACACTGGAGCTTCAAGTAAGTTGTAGCGCCGCCTGTCTACTAATTCTTGTATAAAAGGTAATGATATAAATGAACAAAACGTTTCTTCTTCAAAATAAAATATGTTTGGGGCAAGAATAAAGAAATTCAAATTGATGAGCACATCTTTAAGAGTGTGCGAAGGTAATTAAGTGGTAATGTTGTAGATAAAGAAGTAATCGTTTTCTTTTCTCTTCGTATGTGCAGAATTTCTAATCTTTCAGTGAGTCGTTTCTGAGCTGTTTAAAGTAATATCGTCTTATCTAAGAAATTTGCGAAGTATTCTTTATACTTTTTGTTACGTCGGAGCTGGTGTAGCTGTTCTGTCAAATATACTAAAAAGTCTTGTTTGCATTTATCAGGTGACGTTAAAAGGTAGTACGTCGTTTGTCCTTTTAACCAATTCGTCGCGTTCCGTTTGGTTGCAGGGTATGGTTTGTCATCCGGAGTCAGTACGTTTGCGGGTGTGATATACTGGGGAGCAGTTCGATTCATAATCGCCACTTTCTGTGCCATGTAGTCCCATATCTCCTTGCCATTTACACATACGAACCGATGTTCATCGCTATCGACTAAGCCGCAAGTGGTGCACGTGGGATGCGCTGCCAGGTGAAGTGCATGAAGTTTGTAGTTGGTCGGAATTTTTCTGTTCACCGCGAAGTACCACTGAGCCTTCACATGCGATGGTAGATGTGGGCTGTGCACATTTTCCCATATGACTGACCACTTTTTGTTTTTGTATTTTTGTTCTATCACATTTCCTGGTTTCACTTCCATTAGGTTCTTATAGATGGCTTTGACCTGCATGATGTGGCTGTCAGGTATTCGCATACGGATATAGCTGTATTCCAAAAGGAAGGATTTCAAGTGATAGAGACCATTGGGGATATGGCCGACATTGATCGGTGCTACGATATTACTCGGAGCAATCTCATTTAGAAGGTGTGAAATGAGACTGTCTGGAGCTTTTCGCCACTGCTTGAAAGTGCAGCAAACGTAGAGAGCTTTGGCCTTACTGAACACATCTGTTAAATTCAAACCACCAGATCGAGTGGGTAGTGTGAGTGTATCATATTTGACTTTAAGAATCCGTCCACGGCTTACGAAGTGTCCAATAGCTGCTAGTATACACTTTGCGATGGCTGCAGGCATCGGTAAAATTTGTGCTGCGTAGTTAACCTTTGACAAAATGTATGTATTGGCCAGCTGAACTTTTTGCAGTTCATCTAAGTGTCTTGTATTATAGGATTGTACGCAGGCTCGTACCTGCGTGAGAAAATATTTATAATTCACAGCAATGGTGTGCTGAATAGTCTTTTTGAAATCAATGCCCAGACATTTCATACTTTCGACCTCCTTCAGTTGATCGTGGTGTTGCCAGTCTATACCAAGTCCTATATTCATGAGGCCGGATTTGTTGCAGTTTAATTTGGCACCTGACGCCGCTTCATACTCCTTAATGGTCCGCAACGCCGTCTCGACTTCAGCTGCGTTGTTTGCGACGAAACCTACGTCATCGGCGTATGCGTGGCACACGATATGCTGACCGTGTATTTGTAGACCTCGCAGCCGGCGTGTCAGTGTTGCGAGTAGTGGCTCCACTGCGATGGCGAATAAGGTCATCGACATTGGGCATCCCTGTTTCACCGAACTGCTGATTTGGATCACGTTGCCTAGCTGGCCGTTAATCGAAATTCTTGAAGTGCTACCCTGTAGCAAGTTCTTTATTATGTCGGTAAACCGGCGTGGAAAGCCCATTTCTTGCATTGTATGAAACAGAAACTGATGGTTGACTCTGTCGAACGCCTTGTCGAGATCAATTGTTGTTATCGCACATCGTAGTTTGCAGACATTAGCTATCACCAATATGTCTCTGTATCCTGCTAAAGTCTGCAGGATGGTTCTATCTTTGCCAACACTAGTTTGATGAGGCCCCGTAACAAGATGCATCACACGTTTCATCCTTTGTGTTAGGATACGAGCTGCGATTTTATAATCGCTGTTAAGTAATGTAATGGGGCGCAACTTTTCAATGGAATTACTTCTTGGACTTTTTGGAATGAAGACAACTATTCCTTCTTTGAATTCTTGGGGAATAGAAACATTTGGATCCAGTAATTCATTGTAAAGGGATAGAAGTTTATCCTTCATCACACGCCAGAAAGTTTGATAGACTTCTATAGGAATGCCGTCTTGTCCGGAAGATTTGTTTTTTGGGCTTTGAAAAATTACGGATTTCAAGTCATCTTCGTCTATTTCTTCCATCAGAGGCCTGCCATCGTCGGGGGTGAGTGTTCGTGGCAGATTGGATGTCAATTCATACATCAGATTTACATCTATTGGTTGGTTGGCCAGCAGATTGGAGTAATAATTGTGAATCGTATTTCTGATGTCTTTCTGATTTTTTAGTGTTCGTCCATCCTGCAACTTTAATTCCGACAGTATCTTCGTAGCGCCTCTTTTCCTTTCACGTATGAGGTGGAATATAGACGTTGCTTCATTGGGTGCTGTGTTCGTGGCTCTTGATCTGATTTTAACGCCTTCCAGCTGTTTCGATCCAAGCAGACGAATTTTGGCTTGTATTTTCTTAATTTTGGTGTAATTATCGACGACGGTCGTATCAAGTTTATATAACTCCCTTAGACATTGGAAGTAGTATTCTATTGTCTGTTTTTGCCACCAGTATTTCTCACGCGAATAGTTCATGAAGCATTTGCGAATTTTTGGTTTGGCGCAATTGAGCCACCAAGTTAAAACAGAGGAGTAGCCGTTGCATTTAGACACGCATTCCTCCCAGGTCTTATTGAAAACTTCTCGACATTCTGGATCTTCTAAATGTGAAACGTTAAATTTCCATTGTCCTCTGCCTCTATAGGTTTCCTGTCTCTTCATATTGAGGGTACAAATGTAAGCCGCGTGGTCGGAGAAGCTCGTCGGCCATATTTCGCTCTGTAGAATGTGGCTCTGGATGTTGTTCGACACATAAATCCTGTCAATCCTGCTTGCTGAATGGTTTGTGACATATGTAAAACCAGGCAGGAGGCCATGAATATGCTCCCAAGTGTCGACTAAAAATAATTCCTTGATCATCTGCTCTAATTCCACCGACTTATTGCAATTAGGAGTTTGGTCTTTGGGGTGGATAACGCAATTAAAATCTCCTGCCAATATAATGTCATCAAACCGTGCATTAAAAAGGGGAACAATTTCAGTTTTAAAAAATTCAGCTCTCCGGCGCCTGTTACTTGTGCCAGACGGTGCATATACGTTTATCAGCCGCGTGCCGTTAACAGTGGCTGCGAGACCTCTACTATCGGGGAGTCTGACCACATCTTGAAGGATGACGCCTTCTTTAGCTAGGATAGCAGTTCCCAATTCCGGGCCATTTCCTGGATTATTTGTAGCATTTTAGCCTGGTATTCCCTCCAAATTAATGTCAGTCACCTCTTGTAGCATCGCGATATCTATGTCTGCGGCGTATAAGAAATCTTGGACGAATTTTAATTTCATAGCACTGCGTATCTTATTCATGTTTACTGTGGCGATTCTATATGATTGTAAGTCGGTCATCTTTAATAGAAGTCATTAGTAGGAAAACATTCCGTCACTTCGTTCTTCTTCGTATTCCGGTTAGTCTTGGTCGTATTTACAGCCGCAACCCGAATGTTCTGTGAATTTTGTGCCGTGGTCCTGTTGTTCGTTGAGATGTCCGTCATGTGTGTGTCCATGTCTTCTTGCGATTCCACTGTCCAGTCCGTTGCTAACGGAATCGCGTTTGATACTTGACTATCGGTAGTCCGTTCCTGAAATCCTCTCTTTGCATCAATTACAACTGTCTCCGATGTCTTACTGGGCGCTTCTTTGTCACCAGTCTCTGTGGAAGATGTCCTGTTTTGACTCAGTGGCTGACCCGACAGATTGGTGCGTGAAGTTTCATCAATGTGCTTGGATGCCTCAGGTGGTGGCGGCGTTGCTTCCGCTGCTTTTTTATGTACAATCCTCCGCTTCTTGTCCCTTCTCTTTGGTGATGAAGGTTGTGAACTGCATTCACTTTCGTCACTGACTTGTAGTTCACGATGATGTACCTCATCAACAGATCTCTGGGTGTCAGTGACCTCCGCCGGAGTGGCGAGAGGGAGATCGCGTTTTGCTGTTTCGTGACTAGCACCAAGTGGTGGGATTGTCTCTTCATTTATGTCCATTGGAGAATCTTCAGCTATCGGGTTGTCATCTTGCACATCAGTCACTTGTGGCAGCAAATTGTCGCTACCACGATCACGAGTTACTGCGGCGTACGATAGAGGCAGGATTGTCATCGCAGATGTCTTTTCAGGTTCGCTTCGTGGTATCTGTGCCACACGTCTCTGAATGCACTGGGCACGGACGTGACCTGTAGAGTTACAGTTAGCGCACGTCTTAGGTTGATCATCGTAAATCACTATAGCTCTGTGTCCGCATACAGTAATGTAGGACGGTATATGTCTGTGCAGATCAATTTTGACTTGCCTAATACCGTTTAGTACAGGATACTTCCGGGCACTGGACCATTTCTCCGCGAAGTTGCTTAAGACTTTTCCATATGGGGCCAAGGCTGCGTCTATTCGGTCGAAAGGCAGTTCGAAAATTCGAAGAGTGCGAATCCCGAAATCGACGTGAGTTATGGTAACATCACCTACGTTGCCATCATTGTGGTTGAACTTGAGTGACCTTCCAGTGAATGCAATGATTTTTTCACAAAGATCGGGTGATTTTAATTTCAGAAACACGACCGCGCTGACAATCGAAAAAGAAATTCCTATAACATGATCCATGGTTCCACGGTTTCCAACCAGTCTTCAAATTCATACGATTTCGGTTTCGCAAAAGATCGATCGAAGGTAAACTTCAAGGTATCTTGTCGGTTAACTTCAGCCATTACTTCATGTTCACGTATACAGTAGTGACGAACACCGCCGAGTGACGCTGTAAGCTCGCGACTTACCGCACCGATGTAAACAAAGCCGGCCGCAGCGCGCTGCACACACGAGGTCTGAACGCTGTCGCTGCCGCTGGCAGACTGTAGTCCCCTCGGCCACCGCGGCCGGCTTGACTGACATAGTATAGTGTCAGAGTAATATCATCACATCAGTTTAGACAGCCAGTCTATTGGTCACAGAAGTGACTTTGTTACGGTTAGAGGAACAAGCCATCACACACACGTCTGAAATTAACGACACGTAACTCGGCACGAACAAAACCGCTAGCGAGGAACACGCGGCAGATGCTTTGCAGCGATTGAAGCACGCCACCCCGCGCGACCTTGAGTGGCGCTTTCTGCTTGAGCCGCTAACGATATCACGCAAACCAAAAGAAACAGTTTGTGGATAATTTCTCGCGTTTAAATTTAGAGTTATCTCTATATTTTGGCATTATGGAATTTATTAGTCAGATATTGTAGAGTGCAGAATACTTCAAAAACCGAAATTTTGTATCACTGAACTATGTTATCTAGCAGGTAGACGTTCACCTCGAAATGGCTCTCATCAGCAGAAGGCAAAAACGTGATTTTTAATTCTGCTGCGCGCCCTCTCGCTATTGCCCGTCAGTCTTCGGAAAAGAACTAAGAAGCGAGATACGTTTGGCATAATAGTTCGCGACGGGTAACGCATGTTTCAGTTCGCGACCGATTGCACATATTTTAGTTCGCGACCGATCGCGTTTTTAGTTCGCGACCGATCACGCATATTTTAGTTCGCGACCAATCGCGCATATTTTAATTCGCGACCGATAGCTCTCCTTTTAATTCGCAGATGAAATAGAAGAAATTTTTAACCTTCACGCTAGCGACTACACATGACTAATGTTCATGCTGCATGGTGTGGGGAGCCATATCCTTCCCTTTCCATTATCTTCTTGTGATCGTCGAGGGAGCATTGAACAGTGCACGGCATATTGAAACCATCATTCAACCCGTTTTGCGACTGTTCATACACCAACAAGGCGATATGCTTTTCCAACCGGACAATGCACGTCCACATCTATCCCGTGTCAGTCAATGTGCTCTTAGGGTCTACGTTAACAACCACGGTCAGTAAGATCTCCAGATCTGTCCCCCATTGAGCATGTTTGGAACCGGATGATACATCATCTTGAGCGGTCTGTACGGTCGGCACGAAATGTGGCCCGACCTGTATGGCAAGGAATACCGCAAGTTTACATTCGACACCTCTACGATAGTCTCCAAGGAAAAATTGCTGCTTGCCTTGCTGCAAAGGGAGGGTATTCACGGTACTAGCGTCACATTGTGCGCGGTATCGTGTGTTGTATACCTCCAGAAGAATGTGCCTGCTGGCTCGACGAATTAATGTTCTTTTTTCATTTTAGAGTGTAGTTGCCGCTATTTCAGTTCCGACCCTCGTATTAGTCAACTAAAGGATCGAAACTTGAAGTGGATAAGTAAATTACCAATATCGTTTCGTTTCCTGAAGATGTGATTCGTCGTTACGTTACTGATTCTTATCGCAGACAGGAAATTCTGACCACGGGTTATGAGTCACCGTTAACGCTGGTAGGACGTCAATCTAGCCGACTTTAAGCAGGAGAGGCACGATAGGACATTTTAATTTCCATTGTACATGTTTTTACAAATAAATTCACAAATCTTTGTCAGTATGACCGAAAAGGGTACAGGATTCACATTCACAACAGTCGCATTTCTAAAACATAATAAAATAATTTTTATTTACATGTGAAAATACATAAATTTTTCGCTTACTGTTGGCTGCATTTGTTGCTATAGGTACACTTTTCTTCATATGTAAAAGAGATTATTCGATGAATTTTGCACAGTTTGCAACCCATACTTGTTTGAAACTCTAGAAATTATTTAATTCATAAGAAAATGAATGAGCTGCTACCTTTTTAAAATTTTCTCTCAGAAAAAACTGAAATTTTATAGTTAACAAACATAATTTTTGCTGCAGTTTTCAATATATTTGCAAAATTCTTGAGTTTCATACACCTGTAAGTATTGTTCGTAATTTGTGCAAAATTCATCGAAGAATCTCTCTTACTTGTGAAGAAAAGTGTGTGAAGAAAAATGCAGCCAATAGCAAGTAAAAAAAATGATGATTTTTCTGAAGCAAATAAAAACTATATTTTTATGTTTTAAAACTTCCACATCTACAAGTATGAATCCTGAATCCTTTCCGGTCATGCTGATAACCTTTTGTGAATTTATTTGTAAAAGTATAGACAATATAAATTAAAGTGTCATGTCTTGCCTTTCCTTCAAGTAGGCCCACTTTACGTCCTACCCCTTAAGTACTTTTTTTCCAAGGCAGCATAAAATTTTCAAATGTTTGTTAAGCTTAAGGGACTTAACTACGGGGTCATCAGTCCCTAAACTTACAAACTACTTATGAACTATCTACAACTAAAGACGGCACAAATATCCATACCCGAGGGGGGATTCGAACCCCCGACCGTAGTGGCCGTGCAGACCGTGACTGAAGCGCCTCAGTCCCCTCGACCACCGCGGCCGGCCAATGCAGAATACGCGACCGAGTAAATCACTATGGAAGTTGAAGTTTTCTTTACTAAATAGTGTTAAATTCATTTAACACCATATACACAGAAGAACTAAGGTACTGGTACCGCTGCTTAATATCGGCTAGGGCCTCCGGGAGCACTCTGAAGTGACGGAAATAGACGCGGCCAGGACTCGGGTAATTATTCCTGGAGGAAGTGACACCACGCATCCTGCGGAGCTGTCCAGAATCCGTTGGAGTAGGAGTGGATGGAGCTCTCTTCTGAACAGCACGTTGCAAGGCGGTCCAGGTATGTTCAATAATATTCTTGCATGGGGAGTTTGGGGGCCAGTGGAAGTGTTGAATCTCCGCACAGAGTTCCTGGAGGGCCGACCGCGATGGCCGAGGGGACTCAGGCGCTCCAGTCAGGGTCTGCAAGGCCACTACGACCGGGGGTTCGAATCCCCCTCTCGGGCTTGGATATTTGTGCCGTCCTTAGGATTAGCTAGTTCATAAGTAGTTTGTAAGTTTAGGGACTGATGACCCCGTTGTTCCTGGAGGCACTCTGTAGCAATTCTGGACGTGTGAGATGTCGCACTGTCTTGCTGGAATTTCCGAAGTCCGCTGGAATGTGTAATGGACGTGAATGGATACTGGTGATCAGACAGCGGGCATACGTATGTCTCACATGTCAGGGCCGTATCTAGCCATGTCATGGGTCTCGTATCACTCCACTTGCTCACGTCCACACCGTTACAGAGATTCCACCAGCTTGACCAATCCCATGCTTACATGCAGTGGCCACGCATTGATGAGGTTGTCTCCATCCCCGTACACCTCCGCTCTACACAATTTGAAACGAGACTTGTCAGACCACACAAGTTTCTAGTCATAGACCAAAGATAACATAGACTGCGCATGTCCCTATCTCTGCTGTGTTGTGGTTTGAAACCAACATGTAACATTACCCCGAGTGACGTGATTGAGTTTTCGTTATTACGAGCAATAGTTTTTCTCATTGACAGGTGAAACCAAGCGTTGATTTTAACAATAAAACGACTTATCGTATTCCTATTACACATCTGTCAGTAAACGTAACGTAATTTCATTTTGTTATTAATATTACCACCCCCATGAACCACAGACATTGCCGAGGTGAGGTGGCTTGCGTGCCTCAACGATGCAGATAGCCGTACCGTAGGTGCAACCACAACGGAGGGGTATCTGTGGAGAGGCCAGACAAACGTGTGGTTCCTGAAGAGGGGCAGCAGCCTTTTCAGTAGTTACAAGGGCAACAGTCTGGATGATTGACTGATCTGGCCTTGTAACATCAGCTAATGTGGCTTTGTCACACAGCTACTGCGAACGGCTGAAAGCAAGGGGAAACTACAGCCGTTACTTTTCCCGAGGACATGCATCTCTACTGTATGGAAATATGATGATGGCATCCTCTCGGGTAAAATATTCCGGAGGTAAAATAGTCCCCCATTCGGATCTCCGGGCGGGGACTACTCAGGAGGATGTGATCATCAGGAGAGACAATACTGGCATTCTACGGGTCGGAGCGTGGAATGTTAGATCGCTTAATAGGGTAGGTAAATTAGAAAATTTAAAAAGGGAAATGGATAGGTTGAAGTTAGATATAGTGGGGATTAGTGAAGTTCGGTGGCAGGATGAACAGGATTTCTGGTCAGGAGAGTACAGGATTATAAGTACAAAATCAGTTGGGGGTATCACAGGAGTAGGACTGATAATGAATAAGAAAATAGGAATGCGGGTAAACTACTATGAGCAGCACAGTGATCGCATTATCATTGTCAAGATAGATACGAAGCCAACACCGACAACAGTAGTACAGGTTTATATGCCAACTAGCTCTGCCGATGATGAGGAGATCGAAGAAATATATGAGGAGCTAAACGAAATTATTCAGACAGTTAAGGGAGAGGAAAACTTATTTGTGATGGGAGACTGGAATTCGGTAGTAGGAAAAGGAAGAGAAGGAAAAATAGTAGGTGAATATGGACTGGGCAGGAGGAATGAAAGAGGAAGTCGCCTGGTAGAATTTTGCATGGAACATGATTTAATCGTAACAAACACGTGGTTTAAGAATCACAAAAGAAGGTTGTATACGTGGAAGAGACCCGGAGACACCGGAAGGTATCAGATAGATTTTATAATGGTAAGACATAGATTCCGGAACCAGGTTATAAACTGCAAGACATACCCAGGGGCAGATATAGACTCTGACCATAACTTGTTAGTTATGAATTGTAGGCTGAAGCTGAAAAAACTGCAGAAAGGTAGGAAAATAAGGAGATGGGACTTGGATAAATTGAAGGAAAGTGAAGTTCTGGAGAATTTCAGAAGGAGATTTAGGCAACAATTGACAGAAACAGGGGGAAATAAAACAGTAGAAGAGGAATGGGAAGCATTGAGAGATGAAATAGTGAAGGCAGCAGAGGAAAAAATAGGTAGAAAGGCAAGACCTACAAAAAATCCTTGGATATCACAGGAAATACTAAATTTAATAGATGAAAGGAGAAAACATAAAAATGCAGTAAATGAAACAGGCAAAATGGAGTACAGACGACTAAAAAATGAGATTGACAGGAAGTGCAAAATGGCTAAGCAGGAGTGGCTAGAAGCCAAATGCAAATCTGTAGAAGAATGTATAAGAAGGGGAAAAGTAGATACGGCATACAGGAAAATAAAAGAGACATTTGGGGACAGGAAAAGCAGCTCTATGAATATCAAGAACTCAGATGGGAAACCAGTTCTCAGCAAAGATGGGAAAGCTGAAAGGTGGAAAGATTACATAGAGCAGCTCTACAAAGGAAATGAACTTAGAGACGATGTTGTAGGAAGGGAAGAGGAAGTAGATGAAGATGCAATAGGAGATAGTATACTGAGAGATGAATTTGACAGAGCCCTGAAAGACCTAGGTAGGAACAAGGCCCCAGGAGTAGATGACATACCCTCAGAGCTACTAAAGTCTCTGGGAGAGCCAGCCATGACAAGACTATTTGAACTGGTGTGTAGGATGTATGAGACAGGCGAAATGCCCTCAGACTTTAAGAAAAATATAATAACCCCCATTCCAAAGAAATCAGGCGCAGACAGGTGTGAAAATTACAGAACAATCAGTTTGATAAGTCATGGTTGCAAAATTTTAACACGAATTATGTACAGGAGAATGGAAAAGCTGGTAGAAGCTGACCTCGGGGAAGATCAGTTTGGATTCAGGAGGAATGTTGGAACCCGGGAGGCAATACTCACTTTACGTCTTATCTTAGAAGATAGATTAAGGAAAGGCAAACCTACATTTTTAGCTTTTGTAGATTTGGAGAAAGCATTTGACAATGTTGACTGGAATACACTCTTTCAAATTCTGAAGTCAGCAGGGGTAAAATATAGGGAAAGGAGAGTTATTTACAATTTGTACAAAAGCCAGACCGCAGTTATTAGACTCGAAGGGCATGAAAGGGAAGCATCAGTTGGGAAGGGAGTAAGACAGGGTTGTAGCCTTTCTCCGATGTTATTCAATTTGTACATCGAAAAGGCGGTGAAGCAAAGCAAGGAAAAATTTGGAATAGAGATTAAAGTTCAGGGGGAAGAAATAAAAACATTGCGTTTTGCTGATGACATTGTAATCCTGTCAGAGACAGCAAAGGACCGGGAAGAGCAGTTGAATGGAATGGACAGTGTGTTTAAGAGAGCGTATAAAATGAACATTAACAAGAGAAAAACAAAAATAATGGAATGCGGTCTTAGAAAATCAGGCGATGCTGAAGGAATTAGATTAGGTAACGAAACAATGAAGGTGGTAGATGAGTTTTGTTACTTGGGTAGTAAAATAACATGCGATGGTCGCAGTACAACGGATATAAAATGCAGAATGGCAATGGGAAGAAAAGCATTTTTGAAAAAGAGAAATTTGCTAACATCGAATATTAATTTAAGGGTAAAGAAGTCTTTCCTGAAGGCATTTGTGTGGAGTGTTGCCTTGTACGGAAGTGAAACATGGACGATAAGCAGTGCGGACAGGAAGAGAATAGAGGCTTTTGAAATGTGGTGCTACAGAAGAATGCTGAAGATTAGGTGGGTAGATTGCATAACTAACGAAGAGGTACTGAACAGAATTGGAGAGAAAAGGAATTTTTGGCATACCCTGACTAAAAGAAGGGATCGCTTGGTAGGCCACATTCTTAGACATCGGGGAATCGTAAATTTAGCATTGGAGGGAAGTGTGTGGGGTAAAAATCGCAGAGGGAGACCAAGAGACGCGTATAGTAAGCAGATTCAAGTGGATGTGGGTTGCCGTTCTTATGAGGAGACGAAAAGGCTTGCTCAGGATAGAGTAGGGTGGAGAGCTGCATCAAACCAGTCTCCGGACTGAAGACCATAACAACAACATTAATATTAATGCAGTATTGGCATGTTTACATGTGCCCAGGTGAAAAGTACCGTATTGTCAGTTATTGGCCCACTTTAGGTTACGGTAGTAACACTAAAAGTGGGCCGTTGCGATCGTCTTTCGGCAGCTCGAAATTTAAATGAAAATAACGGCTTAACTATTCATCTGACACAAAAATTGAATAACCGATTTTGTAGGAGAAACTTCTCTAGAACTTTGCTCTCTTATATTTTTTTCATATCTCGTAGCGTTTAAAAGATATCTGCAAAAATAACGGCGATTTTGGGATGTATGTATGTATGTATGTCTGTCAGTCTGTCCGTCTGTTTTTAATACGAATCGTTCAACCGATCAGCACGAAATTTTACAGATATGATTGTAGGCTAACAGAAACCAGAACCTCCCTTTTTTAAAAATTTCGGACAAAAAATACGGTAGTAATACCAATAAAATCCGTTTGTAATATAATTGTAATTGCAAACGAACCGTTTATCCGAGATGAAAATTTAATAATCTGATTGGTGCAGGAGAAAATTCTCTACAACTTAGCTCCCTTATGTTTTTTTCATATCTAGTATCGTTTGAGACATATTTGCAAAAATAACGGAGATTTGACACCCTCCATTGAATTAACGAAAACCAGCCGTTCGGAGATGTCACGTGACATTTCTCGCCCACAACTGTCTCAGGCATCAGCCATCTAGCGTTGCGTATTTGATGATTCTCTTATTGTAACTTACACGTTGTCATTTCAAAGCGATGGCACACTGAAGAATTAACAAAAACACATCGTTTTTCGTACGATAAATGATAATCTAGTGTCTACAAATTCCATATTAGCATCAGTTAACAACGGCTATCATTAGTATGAGATTAAAGGAGTGATCCTTTGATTGCTAGCCGTAGCGTAGTGGCCAAGGTGTTAGACTATGACTTCCAACATTTTTCTCCTAAAAGCGTTTCAGTCACTCTAATTATTTTTTATTATTATTGCAAAAACTTATAAAACTACAAATCTAAAGTGGGTCGTAAAACACGTCAGTGCAATTTTTTTAGAAGCAACAGAATTACATATCCTCAGTGTTTGTGTTACGCTATGATTCTTTTACTTTTTGCAACTTATCAATGTGATTATCGATGGGCAGACACTTCAAACTGCTCTTGAGTAAGTTTATATATCAGCAGGTACGTAATTTCTGGTGAAAATCTGTTTTCAATAACGTTATACAAAGCTAAATATTGATACAAACTATTCATTACCTATAAAGTCACTTCTTGCCTAGTGCATCGATGATGTTTCTTCACTACCCTATTATTTAATGTAAGCAGCAAAACTTCGGTCGTTTTATATTTGGCATCACGGTCTGTGGCGAAAGTCTTAAAATATAAACTGTTGTAGTTTGTTAAAATCGGACATTAAGAATGCAAACAGATTTCATTTCTTATAAAAGCACAACGAAACATTTCACATATATTGTTGAGGTATCTTGAGGAAGCTGATGTTCTTTTCAAATTGATATTTGATCTTCTCCTCCTCTGTAAAATACGAACTAAAAGATTCACAGTACAACTACAAGAATCTTTCGCTTAAAATCTGCTGTTCTGTCGCTTGTAAAAAGACTGTCAATACGTTTCATCTAGGCACACGTAAAAACTGTAGTTATCGCATCAATTCTTGCAGTTGCGGAGAAGTAACGCCAATTGTACTGCTAAAATGTAATAAAAATACGCGAAGACATTTTATTGTTCAAATATACGCTTAATTTCCACTACAAAAGATAAGACCTGTAACTCTCAGCTACATTTCGCATTACTCGTAACGAAGAAAACTATTTTCTGCCCCGAGTCACGTGATTTAGATGTTGGTTTCAGTATAATGACGTCACGCACAGTTAATGTTATCTTTGGTCTATGTTTCCAGTCATCAACAGTCCATTGTTGGTGTTGACGGGCCCAATTGAGTCGTAAAGCTTTGTGTCGTGTCGTCAACAAGGCCAGCTACACGAGACCTTTGGCTACGAAAGCCAATTTCGATTATGTTCCCTTGAATGGTTCACGAGCTGACTATTGTTGAGGCTCAGCACTGAAATTCGCGGCAATTTGCCGAATGGGTTGCACTTCTGTCACGTTTGACGCTTGTCCTCAGTCGTCGTTTGTCCCGGTCTTGCAGGATCTTTTACCGACGGTAGCGATGTCGGAAATTTCATGTGTTACCGGATTTCCTACAGTCACGATGCACTCGGAAAAAGGCCTTACGGGAAAGTCCCCACCTCATCCCTACCTCGGAGTTTCTGCGTTGCATCTCTCGTGTGCAGACTATTACACTAATTCACTTAAATCGTGATAACCTGGCATGCTAACAGCAATAATGTCTCTAACGCTTGTGGAAACACTTTTACACGATCCACTTCGTTGCGAAAATTGATTATTCGAAGCGTGGACGACTTTGCTGCCGTCGTGTAAATTGGGAGCCAACCACGGCGCGGGTGCGACTATGACGTCAATAATCTTTCGATTGTGCCGAGTATGGAGTTCCAAATTTTCGAGTGCGGGTAACATTGCGCATGCACAGAAGTTGCTGCTGCTTTCCCCACCAGAAAACGCGACGTACTGTTTTGTATACAACGAAGTCACGTGTAAATAGTATAGTACGGAATAAAAACCTAGTGATCCATAACTGGTATTGGCCCACTTTAGGTAACGTAACACTAAAAGTGGGCCTCTGCGATCGTCTTTTGACAGCTCGAAATTAAAATGAAAATCACGGCTTAACCATTCATCTGACACGAGAATTGAGTAACCGAATTTGTAGAGGGGAAATGCTCTACAACTTTGCTCTCTTATGTTTTTTTTTCATATCTCGTATCGTTTCAGAGAGATTTGCAAAAATAGCGGCGACTTTGGGATGTCTATCTGTCCGTAACGTGTTCCCTGTTTTTAAGACGAACCGTTCAACTGATCAGCACCAAATTTTATAGACATAATTGTAGGTCGCCAAAGACCAGAACTTCCTTTTTTTTCAAATTTTTCGGACAAAAAATACGGTAGTAATACCAAACAAATCTGTTTGTAATATAATTGTAATTGCAAACGAGCCGTTCATCTGATGCGAAAATTGAATGAACGAATTTGTAGAGGAGAAAATTCTCTACAACTTTGTTCCCTTATGTTTTTTTTTTCATATCCCGTATCTTTTGAGAGATATTTGCAAAAATAACGGAGTTTTGACAACCTCCACCGAATTAACGAAACGCAGCCGAATGTCACGTGACATTCCTCGCCAAGAACTCCCTCTGGCATACGCCATCTTGCGTTGCGTATTTGATGATTTTCCTATTGTAACTTACACATTGTCATTTCAATGCAATGGCGCACTGAAAAATTAACAAAAACACGTCGTTCTTCGTACAATAAATGATAATCTAGTGTCTACAAAAGCCATATTAGCATCAGTTAACAACGGCCATCAATAGAAAGAGATTAAAAAACGCATCTCCTAACTGTTGGCCATAGCGTAGTGGGCTATACGTTGGACTGCGACAGATATGGGAAAAACCGACCGGTTAAAAACCGATACCAGTATTTTAGTTTTGAATAACCGGTTTTTTTCGGTATTTATTTGGTGTCGGTAGTTAGTTATTGCCAAGAACCGGGTAAAAAAAAAACCGGTAAGACTACTTCCTGTAGTAGTGATTCAAAACGTGCTTTTTGTAAATAATTAAAAAAAATTAAAACTAGTAGACCCTAATATTTCGGGCTATTCCTAAAATTTCCACTGCTGTGAAATATTAGGGCATCGTAATAACTATGAAAAGCGAACACTGATAATTTAAGAACAATCCCGGCAGTCAGGAACGCGCAACAAACGTGTGGCATAAGAACTTAAGGACTGGTGCAGCTATTGAGGCATCGATGCACCTGTTGCCGTGTGGCGTGGCCTATTAGACGACGCGCGTGCATCGGCAGTGTACGAGACTTGCCTCCGTCTGGTCATGCGGCAGTTCCTTGCTGTCGTCGCCAGACATTGGATGTGTCTTAAATGGCACCATCCTGAGTGTGGAAGTACTTCACGAAGCATGGGAGCAGTGAGGCAATGCTCCATTTGCTTTAAAAAGCTGAAAACGGGTGGAGGTACTACAAACATGCTGTGTCATTTAAGGAGAAAGCATCCAAAATGTTTCTTGGAAGAGAAGGTAAATTCGATTTATATACCTATTATGTAAGCTTCGAATAATAACTTTCAATGTATTATCATATTTTTATGCTAACAAGTTTTATTAATGTGATTCCTTGAAAGCGAGGGGCATTTTTTAAAATAACCAATATGACTTTAGGTAACATTGAGCATGTGGTGCCTCCCGAGCTTGCCTTACGTTCTGAGGCTCCATGTTACGGACTGCGCGGCTGCTCCAGTCGGAGGTTCGTGTCCTTCCTCCTCCTCGGTCATGGGTGTGTATGTTTCCTTAGCATAAGTTAGTTTAAGTAGTTTTTAAGTCTAGGGACCGATGACCTAAGCAGTTCGGTCTCATAAGAACTCACACCCATTTGAACATTCTTTGATCCTGAGGTACACAGCTTTCCTAGTTCAATTTGCGTAAATTTACACTGACAACAATCATACTGTTAGTCGGAACTGTGACTATTTTTCGAAATACTAGGCCAGTAAATCTGTATGCTTCGTATATCGTCTTCTACGGACTCCTCGCAAGGCTTACACACACTCAAGGCGGCGTAGTATTCGGAGGGGATCTTGCAAAATATGGAAAGAATAGTGATTTGTCGTATAACGTAAATCTACCTAAATTTTAACTACATTCCGTAAGTTTCGGTTTCGGCCGAAAACTAGAAGAACCGCAAATTCGATTATGGTTTCTGTTTCGGCTGTAAAATACGTTTCGGTCGAACTATACTGGAAATAATAGCAATAAAAAACCGAAAACCGGTTATTTAAAAAACCGGTTATCTTGAGCAATTTTTACAGTGCGGTTAAACTGGAGATGAAAAGAACCGGTATAACCGAAAACCGGTTGTTTCAGCAATAACCGCCATCCCTATGTGACACTGAAGGTCATTGGTTCGGAACCTGGCACTACCTAACTTTTTTTCCTAAAAGGGTTTCAGACACTCTTATTTATTAATTTTTTTATTATTTAGATTATTATTTTGGCCCAAAATGTTTGCAAAAGCTTATAGAACTACAAATCTGAAGTGGGCAGTAAAACACGTCAGTGCGATTTTTTTTTATTTTTTTTTTATTTTTTTTTTTTTTTTATTTTTTTTTTTTTTTTTAATTCATGTTTTCCATCAAAATAATTGGAAGCATGTTGATTGTGGATTACTTTTTTTTTTTTTTTTTTTTTTTTGTAGAAATGGAGTTGACGAAAGAAAGCGTTAATGCTATGATTTTGGCCTATGAAGAAGAGAGAGCCGTCGTAGAAACAGAACATTATTTCTATCACAATAAGGTAATTTTAAGCGCCTCTAGTGTTATTTGTGTGTTACAGGGACTGCAGATACTCACTGAAAACATCATATATTTTCTAGAATGCACGGAAAGAAATGATCAAATTAGTGGCAAACAAAGTACCGGCAGTTTGCCCGAAAGTTACAGCTGAAGATCGTAAAACTGAAGTTGGCACTCTGCGGTCACATTACGTCGTGGAGTTCAAAAAAGTTCGCCAGAGCTCTTTCTTTTTGCTTTCCCCGCACAGCGGCGGCAATTACTACCGTTGCTGCAGCCAATACCACAAGAATTTCATCCATTTCGCTGTGTCGGATAATAGGTTGTGATTAAAACGCAAATCAGCATACGAAGTATTACGAAGACAACCACAGCGCGAAGACCGTGCTGCAGATACCACACACAAAAATTTCGAAGCTATCGTGTAAATGCAAACGATCACGCAAAACAAATGGAACACGGAAGTCACAAAGAGCGCTGCAGTCGACACACTCGATTCGAGTAGTCAACCAAGACAAGAAAGTCGCTCGTCTAAAAGGGCTTTATATTGACGTTTCCGACACGGCGCCGTCCTCTTCATACCTCTGCGTTGACATACGCATGGTTATACCAGTTTATTTGGCTCTCTGGTGCAGTGTTTTTCAAATCGCGAACCGCAGGGGTGTTGCGAAGTCTTGCTTGGGGGGGGGGGGGGGGTCACCGTCACACGAGGGAGCACTTGCACTGTAAAGTAACCATGGGGTCAGTAATACAAAACCGAATGTCTAAGTGAAATTTATTTAATGTTAAATTACGGAGTTCTTTGTGTAATATTCATTATGAACTGTGTAGGTCATACATTATTTAACAATACGGTGTCTTAATGATGAATAAGCACAAAGACTTACAACTGTTCAGGTTAAAGAATTTCATACAAGAAGTAATTCTGAAAAATACGAAAATAAAAACATTTACTTCTTTACAAAATGTCTATACAGTGGAACCTTTCTTAATGTGC
The DNA here is from genome assembly GCA_026315105.1 of Locusta migratoria. Classification (NCBI taxonomy): domain Eukaryota; kingdom Metazoa; phylum Arthropoda; class Insecta; order Orthoptera; family Acrididae; genus Locusta; species Locusta migratoria. The sequence goes on from CM048749.1 coordinate 216,405,730, forward strand.
ATAATTCGCGTTCGAGTCTTGTTGAAATGCTAAATACTCTTTCATCTATATCTATAAATATGAATGTCTGTTCGGTGTACGCTTATCACGTTCGGACGATAAGACACAGAGACTTAAATATTTGCACAGTTACTAATTTATACCTGAGGAAGCATTTAGGCATGAATTTATAGCGATCTGATAAATATTTAGTAATTTGAATAATATAACGCGAAATGCGGAACAATAATTACTCGTTGAAAATTATACTTACTCTTTGAAAATGGTTTTATTGGTTGCATTGTTACCTGAGGGTTGATAATGATTAAAGAGTGGAGTATATTGGGATGAAAAATTATCGGTGTATATAAAATTCTACGTGTGTATGTGTTAATGTTTCGCTCTGCAGCGAAAACTACAGAACGCAAACGAATAGTCTGTGTGTAATTTTTGTCCGAAGTTCAAAAATGTTCAAATGTTTGTTCAGCTTATGGGACTTAATTAACTATGGGGTCATCAGTCCCTAAACTTACAAACTACTTATCAACTACCTTATACTAAGGACGGCACAAATATCCATGCCCGAGGGGGGATTCGAAGCCCCGACCGTAGTGGCCGTGCAGACCGTGACTGGAGCGCCTCAGTCCCCTCGGCCACCGCGGCCGGCTTGTCCGAAGTCTCCCGTTATACACCATAGAAGTTCCATGCCGATTGCTATAAGGGTCGTCAAATTATTTTAAAAAATTCGGACTGAAGGCCAGCGATGACATTTGAGACTCTATAGCAAGAAGGTTACATACAGCGAAACGTGATGCCACAGACCATATCTTTAGTCTATGCGTGCTACAATGTCTTCAGCTCTTTCTCTGTAAGGATAAGCATACGAATAAGGAAATATAAGAATAAATAAATAAAGTAGTAAAAAAAATTTCTTTTAATACATCTCTTTACAAATATCGATTTGACGTTTCGCGCAATATCTATCATAATCAACCAACACAAGAGCGGAGCCGCGGGTTTAAGCTAGTAAATTATATTTTTCTGTCGTAAGTCATGTAACAATAGGATATGTATACCATTCCAAGAAATATATAAAATAACTTCATTCAACAATTTAAAAGAAAGCTGTTTGTAAGTTTTGGGACTGATGACCCAAAGTTAAGTCCCTTGAGCTTCACAAACATTTGAAGATGTAAAAGAAAGCTGAAGCTAAAGAAAGAACACAAAGTTTGTTTCATTTGAGATTATGGTTCGTGACGGGGGTGGAAGGGGGGTTCGCCACAGTATTTTTACTTGGAAGGGGATCGCATATTCGAGAAGTTGAAAAACACTGCTTTAGTGTAAATGAAATACATTCTGCGGGAATAATGTATAGTGGAACCTTGCTTGAAAACTATATCGTATTTACATTTTTCATACTTTAAGACTAAAGTTTTGGCAGCAACTAAATCCAGATGAAATTCATATCAGCAATTAGATAATAAAAATAAATATTATTTTTTACAATGTTATTTGTACAATACTGAATCACATACTTCCTCTTTCATGACTGAGTGGACTATTTGTGATACATTTTCTTAGCGCGAGAAAGACCCATATACATTATATTTGCTATTTTAGAAATAAGTTTCAGCTCATAAAAATCTCTATTGTTATAATGAAAGTCGTTATCTGATGCGGGAGAGCACCATTGTGCTTCATATTCAACTGTAATTATCTGGTGTTACAAAACTCGGGCAGAGTTCCAATTTGGAGCAGAAGAATATTTTATGTATTCCTAACACCTCATTCGCTCAATGTTCTAACCACACTTCAATAACGAGAAAGTTTTCCACGTGTCGAAAGTTCGTTATAGTGGTCAGAAAATGCTTTTTCGTGAACTGTCAGTATGTCATGATAATCTGCTTCTCCAAACAAAAGTGAGTGAAAATCTAGTACGCCCTCTATCAGACCGGAGCAGGCCACCTATTACTGATAATGATGTTCGACAGCTCACTGGAAACAGCTCCCATCCGGAGCGCCGCATCAGTGTAATGAGATAAGGGCCACGTGTGCTCGCAGTTTGCTGGGACTAGGGGTGGATTTGGGACGGGCGTCGCTGTGACAACAGAGGGGAGGGGGGAAAGAGAACGCACGCAGAGAACGAACAGAGAGCGTAGTGCAGTCGTCACACTAATTAATCCTGAAATGGCCAGGATAGAGATGAATCATCTGTGGCATTTCCATCGGGAATCTCTATTTGAAAATGGGTAGGGCCACTTTTCGTCCGTTACAGCAAATGGTGTTGACAAGGTCAAAACAAAATCGCACTGACAGTTTTTACGGCCCTTTTTAGATTTCGTTGTAGTTTTAAGATTCTTTGCGAACATTTCGGACAAAAATAATAAAAATGCAAATAATAATAAAAAAAAATTAGGTGCGACTCTACTATTGTGATCTATGCAACTTAATATTGTTTCTGACCGTATTTTATCAAACAGCCAAAATAATTTGACTTTAGCTTTGACAAACATGCTCTTTTGGCCCACTTTAGGTTACGGTAGTAGCACTAAAAGTGGGCCTTCGCGATCGTCTTTCGACAGCTCTAAATTTAAATGAAAATAACGGCTTAACTTTTCATCTGACACGGAAATTGAATAACCGATTTCGTAGAGGAGAAAATTCTCGACAACTTTATTTTTTTTTTTATTTTTTTTTTTTTTTATATCTCGTAGCGTTTCAAAGATATTTGCAAAAATAACGGCGATTTTGGGATGAATGTCTGTCTGTCTGTCCTTCTGCATGTCCGTAACGTGTTCCCCGTTTTTAAGATGAACCGTTCAACCGATCGGCACCAAATTTTACGGACATGATTGTAGGCTGCCAGAGACCAGAACCTCCCATTTTCAAATTTTTCGGACAAAAAATACGGTAATAATACAAAAAAAGCCGTTTGTAATATAACTGTAATAGCAAACGAATCGTTCATCTGACATTAAAATTGAATAACCTAATTGGTAGAGGAGGAAATTCTCTACAAATTTGCTCCCTTATGTTTTTTTTTTCATATCTTGTATCGTTTGAGACATATTTGCAAAAATAACGGAGATTTGACACCCTCCATTGAATTAACGAATACCAGCCGTTCGGAGATGTCACGTGACATTCCTCTCCCAGAACTCTCTCTGACATACTCCATCTTGCGTTGCGTATTTGATGATTTTCTTATTGTTACTTACACGTTGTCATTTCAAAGCAATGGCGCACTGAAGAATTAACAGAAACACCACGTTGTTCGTACGATAAATGACAATCTAGTGTCTACAAATGCCATATTCGCATTAATAGTATGAGATTGAAGGAATCATCTTTCGACTGATAGCCGTTGCGTAGTGGGCAAGGCTTTGCACTATGACGCTAAAGGTTGGTGGTTCGCAACTCGCCACTACCCAATTTTGTTTTTCGTAAAAGGGTTTCAGACACTCTTAAAATTTTTTTTTTTTTTAATATTTAGATTATTATTTTGCTCCAAAATGTTTGCAAAAACTTATAAAATTACAAATCTAAAGTGGGCTGTAAAACACGCCATTGGGATTTGTTCTTACCTTTTTCCTATTTAAACTATTATGTTCATAACTCTCCAACAATTTCATTACATTTTTCCGTTAAAATATTATCACCTGACTTGCCTTGGTAGTTTGAGCAAAGTTTATTTTCTTTGCCTGTACTGGTTACTAATGACTATACCCTGGAAGAAACATAGCGTACATTGCCGTTTGGACGACTGACTATAGCCTGAATGGAACACAGAGAACGTTTGGCGTTCTGACATCAGTCACGTGACATACCTCGCCCGAAACTCTCTTTTGCATACGCCATCTGGGTTTCTGTTTCTTGATTTTCATATTACATCTCAAGCGTTGTCATTTAAAAGCAATGTCGCACTGAAAATGATCAACAACGCGTTGTTTTTAGGACAATGAAATATAATCAAATGTCTAAAAATGCCATAGCAGATAACAACTGCCATCGATGGTAAGAGAATTACGATTTACTCTCGCAGCTGTTCGCCGTAGCTGTAATGGGCGACGTATTAGTTTGTGATGCACGAACATTTTAAATGGTGGTTCGAAACTTGCTAGGACACGATGGCTCAGCGCGCTCGGTCAGAGGGTTGGCGGCATGGTAGCTCGACGTGCACTGTAACGAGAAAACTGAGTGAACGATGAAACGACCAAAATAGAACAAAACATACCAATGTTCACAAAATACCGATCAAACGAAAGAACCAATGAAAAGAGAGAAAGAAAGATTGTTCAACGCCATCTGTCTTAAAAAATCAGCAAAATTCTCAATAAAAAACCCAGAATGAACATAAACGACCGTAAAGCATCGATCTCCCTGAAGACAAAAAGTATAAAAAGAATATATATACCACTGACAATTTTTCCCTCTTGCTTGCTAGAAGGTTTTCGCACTCTCTCGTCATCTGAACACAACTATATTCTGCAAGATTCCGAGTTGTTCAAAGGTAAGAGGGCTTCCTCTGAAAAGTGCATTTGTTCTCTTTCGAGAACATGCCTTGAAATACATGCCAACGAACTGTAAACAAAGACAAGGAAAGAACAAACAGGTAATTCGTTGCAATGTATACACTTACCTTCCGTTTCATTAAGGAACGACCGCCGGCCGCGGTGGCCGAGGGGACTGAGGCGCTCCAGTCACGGTCTGCACGGCCACTACGGTCGGGGGTTCGAATCCCCCATCGGGCATGAATATTTGTGCCGTCCTTAGTCTTAGCTAGTTCATAAGTAATTTGTAAGTTTAGGGACTGATGACCCCGTAGTTAAGTCCCATAAGCTTAACAAACATTTGAACATTTGAAGGAACGACAGTTTCCACAGAAATCTCGGACTCCGTTTATATATGAAACTACTTGTATCTGCAGGTTGTTTAGAATATTCATTACCACAGTATCCTCACCGGTGTTGTGCAAATGCTACAGAAGACCATTGTTCAATTCGTTGTTACGTATTCCACGGCATGTTCACGAAATAGAACAAACGCACATTTTAGTGGGAGCACTCTTTCTTACATGTGCTCAATTCTAAACATTGCAGAACATTGCTCTTTGTAATTAATAAGGGTGCCCGAAACTCTTTTTAGGAGCCAAGGCAAAAAATGAATGGTAGTGGCGGGTATCTAACAACCGACAATGAGCATCACAACCTTACGCACTGCACACTATACTGCGGCCGACATTTACGTAACTCTTATTTCTCGTTTATAGTACTAAGAACGTCGTGTTTTTGTTTAATTCTTCAGTGCGCCAATGCTTTGAAATGACAATGCGTAAGTTATAATACGAAAGTCATAAAATACAGCAAGCAAGATGGCGGATTCCAGAGAGAGTTCTAGGCGAGGAATGTCGCGTGTTATCTCCGAACGTCAGGCTTACGCAAAATCAAGTATCGGAGTGAAATCGCCGTTATTTTTGCAAATATTTCTGAAACGATGCAAGATATGAGTAAAGCAGAGAGCAAAGTTGTAGAGAATTTTCTCCTCTACAAATTCTGAATTGCTCAATGTAGGTCAAGCGTTCAATGATGTGTCAGATTATTAGGTAGAATTGGATGGGAACGACGATGGAAACAGGATCTCATTTGAGGAACTGGAGAAAATGGTCAGTAGATTAACGTGAAATAAAGCGGCTGGGGAGGACGAAATTAAGTAGGAACTCGTCAATTACAGTGGAATATCAGGTCTCAAATGGTTACAAAGGCTAAGTGAGAAGGCGTGGGAATCAGGACAGGTTCCGTCTGACTGGACGAAAGCGGTAATCACGCCAATTTTCAAACATGGAAACAACTATCAAGGTATCTCTTTAATTGGCGTTGTAGGCAAAATATTCTGAGTTATTGTTGAAAGGAGAGTGCGAGTATTAATTGTGGACAAGTTAGATGAAAATCAGTGTGGGTTTAGGCCTCCCAGAGGCTGTCAGGACAAAATCTTTAACTCACGGCATGTAATGGAAAAGTGCTGTGAGTGGAACAGGGAATTGTATCTATGTTTCATAGATCTGGAAAAGGCTTATGATCGTGTTCCTAGGCGGAAGCTACTGTCAGTTATTCAAGATTATGGTATAGGAGGCATCAAGATTATGGTATAGGAGGCAAACTTCTGCAGGAAATTAAAGGGCTTTACGTAGACTGTCAGGCAGCAGTTAGAGTAGACGGCAAATTAAGCTCATGGTTCAGGGTAGTTTCAGGGGTAATACAAGGCTGTAACCTGTCACCACTGTTTTTCATACTATTCATGGATCATATGCTGAAAACAGTAGACTGGCAGGGCGGGACTAAAATAGGCGGAAACAAAATAAGCAGTCTCACATATGCGTATGACTTAGTTGTAATGGCCGATTCAATTGAAAGGTTGCAAACTAATATTTTAGAGCTCGATCAGAGGTGCAAGGATTTTGATATGAAGATCAGCATCTCCAAAACGAAAGTAATGTCTGTGGGAAACAGATTTAAACTGATTGAGTGCCAAATAGGAGGAACAAAGAACAGGTAGACAGTTTCAAGTACCTGGGATGTATTTTCTCACAGGATGGCAACATAGTGAAGGAACTGGAATCGAGGTGCAGAAAAGCTAATGCAGTGAGTGCTCAGCTATGATCTACTCTCTTCTGCAAGAAGGAAGTCAGTACCAAGACAAAGTTTTTACCTTTCGACCAACTTTGTTGTATGGCAGTGAAAGTTGGGTGGATACAGCTTACCTTATTCACAAGGTAGAGGTTACAGATATGAAAGTAGCAAGAACGATTGCAGGTACTACACTTCATACAACTCTACAGTTTTGTTCCAATCTTTATGATATTGTGCATACGTAAGCTTCTATCCATGAGGACGGTCGCCGTAAGTGTAAGATTCAAGTACAGCACATAGTGCCCGAGTTATTAGATCATAACAATCGGATGCGTGTAAAACTGCTGCATCACGCGACACTGTTTAACAATTCCTCCTACACCACTGGACCGATTTAAACCAAATTTGGTACACATGTTCCTTACCATGAAATACCAATCGCTCCAATGGTAAGAACCACATACGACACATGTCATAAACAATATTAGTTGCAACAAACTTCCACATAATGCGGCGAGAATTTATAAATAGAGTACATGAGAATTACAGTACTTAGTACCTTGCAACAAAATTTATACATAGATTCAAACCTTTATTGAACTTATCTCACTGACAACCATAACAGAATGAGGAAAAAAATTTCTCGCTTACTACTTTTCCGCTGTTCACAGAGTAAAACTACGGCATTCGGCATGATGTTGCTATTTGTCATTTCTACACTACATGAATGTACCTTCGAAACTACCACTGTACCACTGTGGACTTGAACAGGAATATTTATGGAAACAAAAGTCTTGAGACTTTAAATATAAAATTTAAGGAAGTATCGTGTCATCTATTTTAGATTTACATTCGCGAGATCTTTCAGTTATGAAGGTTTACTACATCTGTTATATGAAATTATGTTATATCCAAAAGGTCTAAACGTATTACAGACCATCAAGAAACATGTTCGCAACACTGACTGCATTCTTTCAACGAATTCATAACCGGTTGCTGCAGCAGGGGTCAGTATGGAACGGAACTAAATTCGAATATTCACATGTTTGTAAATCTATGGGTCTTTACTTCTGTTGTTATTATTCCCTAGGCTTACAAACTACTTAAACTAAGTTAAAATAACCTAAGGACAATACATACACCTCGAAGCTCCGACGGCGAGCGACCGCGAGTTCCGCAGCCAGGTGGCATGGAACGCTCGGCTACTCTACCGCAGCAGAACGAAACCAGTTGTATTGTCTGAAATCTTTTATAAATCGTTTTCGGGCAGGTGTACAAAAATTAACGTTAATTGGTTTTTCGTGTATTCCATACAAAAGGCGTGAATGTGTCGGATCGTGGCCTTTGATTCGCAGTTAGCAGTATCGACATATGCCGGGCCCAGCTAGCTCTCGAGATACGTCGTGCGTTGCTAACATGAAACACACCACACACAGGCACACACAGGCACAAACATACACACACACATGCACGCACACGAATAGAAGTCATTTTAAAGGGTGTATGTTCACGAGACTAATGTACGAGTCACAAGTGCATTTTCTGTAATTATTAATACCTTATGCTATATGAAACATATTTAGGTAAAGTAATTGAGGGCGTTAGAACCAGAGGGGGTACTGTAACCTTACAGTTACATCCTAAGATAATTATACAGGGTGTCTCATGAAAGACGCCTGCCAGGCGTCCGCGGATCACGCGGTACGGCTCCCGGCCACCGCCACCGCATCCACCGGCCACAGAAGCGCCCGATTCTGGGACTCTGTTGTACACTGAGTTAAAGTCTAAAAAACATTGCCATCTGAGTAACCTAGGCTTACCTCTTTCTACAGTAGATGTTCAAAATGATGTCCCTCTATGGAAAGAGCGGTCTGACATCTCTTGAACAGATTTGCGAACACTAGACAAATTTCGGCTGCCGAAATCTGGGAAATAACTAGTCGAATCTTTTTTCATGAAACAACAAATTGTGACAGGTATGTGAACAATATCCTGCATCCATTTTTTAAGAACTTTCACCCAACGAAAAGCTGTACGGTTATTTCATGCATCACAATGCAAAACTACACACTGCCAATGCTTCTATGGCAGCAATACGAAGTGTTTTTGGTGATAGGATAGTTGACTGGCCTCCTCGTACTCCAGATCTAAATCCCTGTGACTTTTATCTTTGGGGAATGTTAAAAGACAAGGTGTATGCAAGCAATCCCCATACACTAGAAGAGTTGGAAGGCTGGATTCGACTCGTCATTTCCCAGATTTCGACAGCCGAAATTGATCGAGTGTTCGCAAATGTGTTCAAGAGATGTCAGGCAGCTCTTTCCATACAGGAACATCATTTTGAATATCTGCTGTAAATAACGGTAAGCTTAGGTTACTTAGATAGCAATGGTTTTTAGTCTTTAACTCAGTGTATGCGCCCACGTCACAATAGAGTCCGAGAAACGGGCACTGCCATGACCGGCGGATGCGGTGGCAGTGTCCCGGAGCCGTACTGCGCGGTCCGCGGGCGCCTGGAAGGCGTATTTCGTGAGACACCCTGAACTATCAATGGAATAAGGATCTAGGATAACAGCCGGGAAGTGACACTAATAGATATTTTCACCACAATATACAGTGCAATTGTTTATTGGGGCAATAGGTAATATGAATTTTAAAAAGGTAACAATCACAGCAAGGAATGACCAAGACCCTAAAATAATCAAAATGTAAACCAGTTTTGGAAGTCGGGAACTGAATCCACATTTAATATTTCATTTAAGGTTGGAGATCATAGAATAACAATAATAATAAATATTTAAATAAATATTTAAAAAATAATCAACTCTGACTCTTTCTTACTAATATCAGAATTTGAGCCCGTTTTAATCAGTTGGCGATTACACATAACAGCAAGAAAGCCACAGCTTTAAAACCCCTTAAAATTCAAATTACAATACTTTTACAAGAACAGGACCTGAAATTGGTATCGACACCACGAAATGGTTCACACACATCATAACTAGGTCACCAGGGGAGCACGGCCACAGTAGACAAATCAATGAAGGGCCAAAAGAGAATCAACGTAAGCTCTTCTCCTTGCTTCACATCGAAGGGGATTGTGGGACTAACGGTAACGGGCCAGCCTGTCTGCTACATCTCATGTGCAATGCGCAGACCACACAGAAGAAAAAATATTACAACTTGCCGCCGGCAGCAACAAGGTCGAGAGGGGGTAAAAGGTCAAACCTTAAGTTATGACTACGCCTAGGGGCGGCAACCAAGTCGTAGAAGGGCAAAATGCCACATAAATTCCGCTCTTTGTATTCAAAGATGACGATAAATTATACTCATGGCAGAGACAATGTGATGGTCTCAAACAAGGAGTCAAACTTCAGCACACAGGCAAGCACCCGACTGCTTATTACACTACGAGGCCGAGCAGAGACAATACTCTCAGCCCCAGCCCCATAGGACACGCGTCGACTGCTCCGGCCCCACACACTAGGATGGCGGTTATTGCTGAAACAACCGGTTTTCGGTTATACCAGTTCTTTTCATCTCCAGTTTAACCGGTTTTTTTAAATAGCCGGTTTTCGGTTTTTATTGCTATTATTTCCAATAGAGTTCGAACGAAACATATTTTGCGGCCGAAACAGAAACCGTAATCGTCGGTTCTTCTAGTTTCGGCCGATGCCGAAACTTACGAAATTTAATTAAAATTTACGTAAATTTACGTTATACGACAAATCACTATTCTTTTCATATTTTGCAAGATCCCCTCCCAATACTACGCCTTCTTGAGTGTGTGTAAGCCTAGCCAGGAGTCCGTAGAAGACGATATACGAAGCATACAGATTTACTGGCCTAGTATTTCCATCCGGCAGTTGCGAATATTGAGCCAACCACTCCGTAAGTTGGACTTGTGAGCCAGCGCATACGAATATCTCGTTAAACACACATATATAATTTACAGTCAGTAAATAAACTTCAATCAGTGCTGCAGAAGTATTTCGAAAAATAAAGTCACAGTTCCGACTAACAGTATGATTGTTGTCAGTGTAAATTTACGCAAATGGAACTAGGAAAGCTCTGTACCACATGAGCAAAGAATGTTCAAATCGGTGTGAGTTCTTATGAGACCTAAATGCTTAGTCATCGGTTCCTAGACTTACAAATCACTTAATCTAACTTAAACTAACTTACGCTAAGGACAACATATACATCCATGACCGAGGGAGGAGGGAGGACTCGAACCTCCGACTGGAGCAGCCACGCAGTCCGTAACATGGAGCCTCAGACCGCACGGCAACCTCGCGACGCACCACATGATCAATGTTACCTAAACCCATATTGGTTATTAAAAAAGCCCGTCGCTTTCAAGGAATCACATTAATAAAACTTGTTAGCATGACAATATGATAATACATTAAAAGTTAGTATTACAAGCTTAGAGTATATTACTTACATAATAGGTATATGAATCGAATTTATCTTCTCTTCCAAGGAAAATTTTTAAAGAAAATTGAGCATTGTATCTCACTGCTCCCGTTCTTCGTGAAGTACTTCCATATTCGGGATGGTGCCATTTAAGACACAACCGATGTCTGGCGACGACAGCAAGGAACTGCCGCATGACCAGACGGAGGCAAGTCTCGTACACTGCCGATGCACGCGCGTCGTCTAATAGGCCACGCCACACGGCAACAGGTGCATCGATGCCTCAATAGCTGCACCTGTTCTTAAGTTCTTATTCCACGCGTTTGATGTGCGTTTCTGACTGCCGCGATTCTTCTTAAATTATCTCTGAATGCTTTTCTTAGTTTCTGCGATGACCTAATATTTCACAGCAGTGGAAATTTTAGGAATAGCTCTAAATATTAAGGTCTACTAGTTTTAATTTTTTAAAATTGTTTACAAAAAGCACATTTTGAACCACTACTACAGAAAGTAGTCGTACCGGTTTTTTACCCGGTTCTTGGCAATAACTAAAAGAAACCGGTTACAACCGACACCAAATAAATACCGAAAAAAACCGGTTATTCGAAACTAAAATACCGGTATCGGTTTTAACCGGACGGTTTTTCCCATCCCTACCACACACACTCACTACGTTTACATGCAACACATCTTCCAGAAGACGAAAACCGATTTTCGTCAACCGTTTTTCGCTGTCGTGTTTACATGGCATAGCCCGAATCGGATTTCCTCGCTCACTTAATATGGCGGCTGAAAAACAGCTGATTCACTTCCTGATTTAGTCAGCACAATCGCTATTTTTTCTTTAAGTAAACACATAGATTATGTTCACTCTAATATTTATACCTTTATTTCGCATTAGAAAATATCACTGTTTGCATATGTGCCGAAAATTCGTAACAAGACAATGCCATCTGACAAGCCAAGTACGCTTCAAAAACGGTTGCGCTTACATGGGCAGGAAAATAGATAGTGGAAATGGAAAACCGCTTTAGAGAAGCGGATTACCAGAATCGATTTTTGAGTGTTTACATTACTATTTTGGGAAATCGGTTTACGAAATCCGGTTTTGGGAGCCCATATAAAAGGCGTGACTGCCTTCTAGATCGGCGCGGCACTCCGTATTTCGCAATAGAAATCGCGGGTCTCGCGCACGCGCCATTAGGGATACTCGCTGGTTGCAACAACTAGCGCCGGCCGTGAGACAAACTACAAAGGAAAACTAGCCACGCATCCGGCGGTGAAGTGACGAAGACAAATAGATACGCAAGTTGAAGTGCTGTAACTGGCGCCAGTAAATCGTTCCAGAACGGCTTAGGTACAAGTGACTTACCTGGAAATTTAGTGTATATACAACACGCAAAGGCACGTGAAATTACTGAGGCAAAGGGATACCAGTCGATTTCCACAGTACGCTGCTCCCTAGTGGATGAAAGAAAAACTAATTACAAGATGATAGAAAGCAGTTGGGGGCCAGAGTAGCTTGTGTAGTTCGCGAACGAACTAGTTCGCTAGAGTGCTCCCACAGGCGAAATACACGAACTAGTTCGCAGGTTCCTCGCTTCTTAGTTCGTCCGCTCCTTTTCTGAAGACTGACGGGGAACAGCGAGAGGACGCGAGAGCGCGAAGAATCGCGTGATTCCCTTCTGCCAGTTACCTTCATATCGTGCTGAGATGCAGCTCAGCTGTAGTTTCATAGTTCACTACCACAAGAAATCTATTTTAAAAATAAAGTACTACGAGTACTCTGTAGCCGGCCGCGGTGGCCGAGGAGACTAAGGCGCTCCAGTCACGGTCTGCACGGCCACTACGGTCGGGGGTTCGAATCCCCCTTCGGGCATGGATATTTGTGCCGTCCTAGTTCGTAAGTAGTTCATAAGTAGTTTGTAAGTTTAGGGACTGATGACCCCGTAGTTAAGTCCCAAAGACTATACAAACATTTGAACATTTAGTACTCTGTATGCAAAGTAGTTGAATACCATTGTTTCACCCATTCGTGTAAATAACTTGTTTATTTGCCTAAGTATTTGTTGTCAAATTGCCCAAAAATACGGGTAATAGCACACGCTTTGACAACACTGATTCATTATATAAAAAGCTGTCATAAATAAAGGAGCTCTTTTAGTAGCGGTAGCAAAAGCCAGAAAGAGCGGACGAACTAGGAGCAGCGGACGATTATGCCAAACGTATCTCGCTTCATAGTTCGTTGGATTCTTTTCCGAAGACCGACGGGCAATAGCGAGAGGGCGCGTAGCAGAAATAAAAATCACACGTTTGCCTTCTGCTGATGAATCATTTCGAGGTGAGCGCCTGCCTGCTAGATTACATAATCCAGTGCTACAAAATTTCTGTTTTGATGTGTTCTGCACTCTGCAATATCTGACTAATAAATTCCATAATGCCAAGATATAGAGATAACTCTAAACTTGAACGCGAGAAATTATCCACAAACTGTTTCTTTAGGTTTGCCTGATATCGTTAGCGGCTCAAGCAGCAAGTGCATGAAGCAGATAGGCGGGGGAACTTCCCCCTCCACCTGCACGAGCAGACCACGCCGCTCAGCCGTCACTGGGAGCGGACGAACGAAAAGTGAGTGCTCTCGATCGCGAACTATTATGCGCAAGTCTAGGCCAGAGAGATTCAAGTGTACTTTTACGCTATTGCCTCTGAGAAAATCACGTGACACATCTGCTGTATGCTGTACTGTCATGTTGTAATATTTTATTATTAAGATGTTATGTACCAATAATTTTCTGTATATCGACTCCAGTAGTTTCGAAATACTTTCAGCAACATAAAATGTACAAAAACGCAAGACTCGACGATTTACTTCCACAGAAAAAAGCAGAAATAGAGCATGTAAAACCTACACGGTTATTTTAGTTAGTGTCTAGGAAATCATGTATTATTTAATTAGTGACGCCGGCCGCGGTGGCCAAGGGGACTGAGGCGCTACAGTCACGGTCTGCACGGCCACTACGGCCGGGGTTCGAATCCCCCCTCGGGCATGGATATTTGTGCCGTCCTTCGTATTAGTTAGTTCATAAGTAGTTTGTAAGTTTAGGGACTGATGACCCCGTAGTTAAGTCTCTTAAGCTATACAAAGATTTGAACATTTAATTAGTGGCCTACTAATATTTATAGCCACCGGAAAAATATTGTAGATCTGTGTATCTATAAAAAATATAATGACCTGCGAATCATACCGCGATGTGGTGAGCTAGAAATAAATATAACGATTTGGCAATTGCAGGCATTGATTCTACGTGTCGTCCATCCAAACGTCTCTCTCGAAAGTCGCAATAATGTAACAAAAGAACTACTTTGATTCGCAGTTCACAATGCCTGTGACCACAAGTGCGATGCTGGCTTGTGAGAGCTATTGCATGTTTTACAAACGAATCGGCTCTGTCAGTGACAAAGCTTCCGACAGATCTAAATTGAACAGTGCTATGCAGAGAGTTATTCGCCTGTATGGATGTCTACTAGTTTCAAACGAACAGCTCACTTCTGCTGAGGCCTGACTCGGTGATGTTCACTCAGTATCCGCAGTGGCAGCTCTGTATATAACGTCCACATCTGCTGTGTGTGGGCGCTTGAGTGCTCTATGGGGAGTGTCGTCACCACGCTTGCTAATTTCCTCTATCCTTCACAGTCTGCAAGCACTCCACTTGGACTATGCGCCAGCAATATTCTGATCCAGTACGAACTTCGTTGAAATTTTCTACCTGCCAACTACATTCGATTTGGGTGCTCCTGTCAGAGGCAGAAGCAATATTCCACCTGTAACATGCATTTCCGCCTGAAGAACATATGCACTTCAGTTCCGAACTTCCATTCAGATGTAAGTGAGCTGCTACTGTGTTATATGGTTGACGTTAATGCTTAATAACAACGAATTTCATTCCAAATGATTTTTGTAAAGTATTCAATATGTTATAGGGGGCACCGTATCACGTATGCTACCTCGGAAAGAGAGCAGGACAATTATACATACAACTTAGGAGTGGCGGCACATCCAAGGACAGTGAACCCCGGAAAAAAACTCGTCGTGAAAAAAGTAAATAAATAAATAACATGAAAAGTGAAACTTCCTGGCAGATTAAAATTGTGTGCTGGAACCGGGACTCGAACCTGAGACCTTTGCCTATTCGCGGGCAAGCGCACTACCGACTGTGCTATACCGACACGACTCACGATGCTGCCTCACAACTTTACTTCCGCCAGTACCTCGTCTCCTACTTTACTGGCGGAAGTAAAGTTGTGAGGCGGCATCGTGAGTCGTGTCAGGATAGCACAGTCGGTAGTGCGCTTGGCCGCGAATAGGCAAAGGTCTCAGGTTCGAGTCCCGGTTCCGGAACACAATTTTAATCTGCCAGGAAGTTTCATATCAGCGCACACTCCGCTGCAGAGTGAAGTTTCATTCTGAAAATGAAAAGTGTATTTGAACTATTATTCTTCGTTTCGTTCTTCTATCAGATCACTTTATATGCATATTCAAAGTATTTTTATCGCATGAGAAACGGTTTACATCGCGGAGACAGCACGTATACGAGTCTTTGCGCGGCCGCCCAATATAGGCGTCAGTGCACCAGAGTTGCTATGTGCATGCACTGCTGAGCTTCAAATTCTCTTTTGAACCCACTGGAGGCAGCGTATGAGTGCTTTCGCGGCATAGGGGGGGGGGGGGCAGGTGGAAACGGCGCTTTTAACTTGGCTTGGAGCTGGTAGAGACGCCAGCTCCTGGCTACTCAAGCTCTGGCGGTTACGCACAAATGGTCCCGAAGCAAAGACAATGAAGCTACTGCACACCTCTGCTTGTGTATAGTCAAATCCTCCATTAACCCGCGAGAACACGCACCTTTAAATGTTACTCGATCGATCGAGTGTATAGGTTTTTTATGACAGTTAAAGAAAAGATTGTAATGTACTTAATATTTAAATAAGTATTTCTAGTTGCGTTTATAAGAAAACACAAATATTAGAATATTTAAAATTGGTAATGCTTGCGAGTTAAGGCTTTGATGTTTCATCAAAGCACGCCACATATGGTAAAATATTATTTATCTATAAATTAAAGATGCATCTACTGTAAATACCCTCAGATCTGACTGATGTGTGCGGATGCAGTCTGAGCTGGTGACTCTTCATTCTGGCTCCGATGACTGTGGAAGTAAGTACTCTGCTGAATCATGCGGAGGGGAAGGCATGCTGTTAGGACTTTTATTTGTGATCAGGCAGTCTTGGTTTTTCAGTGATAGTTCCCTTGAGTAATTCTTTCGCTATGAGAGGTGAATTCACAGAACTCGAGTAAAATCAGTGTAAATTTATTATTTTAATTTTCATTCCAGTGATGAATGTGTGTCCGGTTTTCCTCAAGTTAGAATACATGTCTGTGGCCTCCAGTCTTTGTGTAAACTTAGTGTGTTTGAATTTCCTTGCTGTTTTTAACTGACTTTTCGTGTCGTTACTCTATCCAAGAGTATGCTAAAAATTTCTCAGAATTTCTGATTTGTTTCTGTCTTTCCTGTCTTGTATGACCAATTGGACTGCATGCTTTCATAACGGTTGTTACTTCAGCTTTCAGCCATTCTTTTGTTAATACTAGTTTTCTTCTATCGAATTCTCATGTGTGCTCTATTCGCTTATTCTGAATCAGTTTCCTTTGTAAATTCTATGTAATTTGGTGTGGTCGCACACTACATAGTACTTAAGAATATTGAGCCACTGCCTCCCCGAACAAGAGTTCGTTTAGTGCACAGTATATTTAAAAATTTGTGATCAATACACCTGTCATCTAGTCAAGAGGCCATAGACGCTTCGTTTGGCCACTATTATCAACTTTTTCCACAGAGTGATGTACTGCTAGCATTATGTGCATGTCTGTGAACGAATGAATGTGCTTTCCACTCCTAATTGTGTATTTGCAAGTTTCCTCCCATATTACCTCCATATTAAAAAAAAAGGGCAGAAACAATTTCATTGCAGTCAGTAATTTTATTATTTAATTCACATTTTTACAGGGTGTGTGCTTAATTTCGTCTCCCCATTTATTTGCTTGTTATTTTACTGAATAGATTATGATTTTAAAGTATCAAACCTCTGCCTTATGATTTCATGCTCCCCATCCGATGTTTAATTATCTATTCATTTATTTTTTAACATTGATTTTGTGTTAGTTAAAACGTTGGCTGCTCCCTTTTAAGGAATGAGCAGTTAGATAAATTTCCATTGCGCATGTATTGTGGACACTCATAAAGTAATTTAGAGCAGCAGTGAGCGTTTTACCTTACATTTGCAGATCTCAGCTGCTCAAGATCTTGCTTCATTTAATAACAGGCTACTTTCATTTCACTTATCACTGCCAGGATTCGTCCTTCTGGCATCTCCTGATTTCATTTTTAATTTTTGTTTGCTTCTCTAGATGACCTCCTGTACTTCAAATGTGTGTGTCTGTGTGTGTGTGTGTGTGTGTGTGTATGAATGAGTAGAAATCGTAAGCGCTAGTGTACTTTCATTGTGTTTTTCAGCCGTGCATTGTCTGTGCATTTTATTTCTCTTTCAGTAGTGATCATTTTTCTATGTACATTTTTGGGGGAAACAATTAAAGAGTGGAACGTAGGTGCCCTTACGTCTGCGTTGCATATGAAAACAGATTTGCATGTGTAACTCTTACAGAGGCACCACGTGTTCTAACCACGTGGGTCGCTAGGAATTTGTTGCTTTGGAATTTCATTGTGATTATTTTAAAGCATGTGTGAATATTTATCGTGATTTCAAAAATTGATAGCGTTTCAGTTTCAGAAATTGAAACACGAAGGCGAACTGCTCTTAAGGAGCAAGAAAGGGAAAAGCATGATAGGTCACGGGAATTAGACTCAGTTCCTACAGAAAATCAGCATGTTGCATTAAAAGATGCTGCAAACACGGGAGATATTTCTCAAACAGAAAATGATCTTTCCTTTGTAAACTGCATACAGAACACAGGCGATGCGTCAGTTAGAGATGAGCAGTCCGCCGGAAACCGCCAGTCGGGACCCTCACCACCCTTTTCAGACAAATGACCGTGTAGATTTCCGAACAAATAAGAGGGCAGTCGAAAGAGATTGCCGAATGTTTTGCTAAGATAGACCAACACACTAATGACCAGTTTCGAGAAAAAAAAAAAAAAAGAACGGGAGAGCAGTCGAAAGAGGTTGCCGAATGTTTTGCTAAGATAGACCAATGCTCTAACGACCAGTTTTGCGATATAAAAGAACAGTCGATGCAGATCGCTGAACAAATGAAAGAGCAATCGAAACAGATCACCGAACAAATTAAAGAGTAGTTGCGAACGACTAATGAGCGACTTGACAAAATGGAAGAACAGTTGAAAGAGGTGACCGAGCAATTAAAAGAAGAGGTCACAAATCAGGAGGCACGTGTATTATATGAAACGGCTAGCCTCCGTGAGCAAGTAGCTGAGCGAGTAAGTCAGAACAGCGGGTAGATAGAAAATTTAAAATGACGCTTTGAGACCGTAGAGACGCGGGTCGGAGGACTTGCCAAACACGTTGTTGTTGTTGTTGTTGGTTTTTGGAAGGGACTAAACAGCGACGGTTATCAGTCCCTTGTTCCAGTCATAGAGATAAAACATTTTGTTAAGCGTTCCTAAGTAAGTGCGTTAACAAGTCAAAGTTTAAAACTCACAGGTAAATATAAAATGGATACAAGTGAAGACGAAGAAGGGATAAAAGAGCGGAAACAGTACAAGAGTACTTTTGCTGGGTGATCACAGAAATATCCAGCCAGCCACTCTGAGACACTTTAAAACCACCTACCTAAAAGACTTAGGCAGGTGGAGGACAGAGCAATAACAGACACACACAAACTTTAACTGGATTTGTAAAATCCACACTCACGTATAAAATTTAAAACAGAGTCAACCATGGAGGTATTGTCAGCTAATGCAAGCTGCAAAGCGTCAAGGACATTAAAATATCGTCGCCTTGCGGCTAAATTGCGGCATCCAAGTAAGATGTGGGCGACTGTCAAAGGCGCACCATATCAGGAGGGTCCTTCTGACCCAGAAGGTGACCATGCGTGAGCCAAGTATGGCCTATACGGAGCCGGCAAAGAACAACCGACTCCCTGCGAGAAGCCCTCAGGGAGGTCTTCCATGCAGCGGTAGACGGTTTGACAACACGGAGCTTATTCGGTTCAGTCGACTCTGCCCATTCAGAATTCCAAACCCCTAATACCTTACGGGTCAAATGGGTTTGGAGGTCGGAGACTGGGAGGCCAATATCCAGGGACAGCGAAGTGGTGGCCTGCTTGGCCAGCTGATCAACGCGTTCATTGCCCGGTATACCTATGTGCCCTGGCGTCCAGACAAAAGCGACAGAACGGCCTGACCCGCTAAGGGCGAAAACAGCATTTTGAATTGCTCGCACCACAGTGTGTTTGGGTAGAAACTGGTCGAGGGCCTGTAAGCCACTCAGCGGGTCGCTGCAGATGACAAAAGACCCCCTGGGGGGAGTTCTGAGCCAGCCGCGGTGGCCGAGGAGACTGAGGCGCTTCAGTCACGGTCTGCACGGCCTCTACGGTCGGGGGTTCGAATACCCCATCGTGCATGGATATTTGTGCCGTCCTAGTTCGTAAGTAGTTCATAAGTAGTTTGTAAGTTTAGGGACTGATGACCCCGTAGTTAAGTCCCATAAGCTTTACAAACATTTGAACATTTGATTTGGGGCGTTCTGACGTGTTCAAGAGCTCTCAAAATACCGACCAGTTACGCGGTAAAGATGCTGCTTCCACAAGGCAATGACCGCTGTTCGATGTGGTCACCATAGACAAAGGCATACCAGCATGGCCATCGACCAAAGAATCGTCCGTGTAAATAATGTTTGCTCCGTGAAATGCGTCAAGCTAAACACGTTGTAACCGTAGATTCGTGCGTCGATGATGAGGTCATACTGGTGAACACTGTGCGTGAACACGTCGAAAAATGTGTAGACGCTATTCAAACCAGTATCGGTGCGGTTTCTGGCCATGTCGATGATGTGACCACTGCAGTTACTAGTGTGCATAGCATGCGAGATGATGTCGTGCAGAGGATTGCGTGGGTAGAATTGCAACCACGCTGGCGAACCACTTGTGCACGTGGCTCTGCAACAAGAGGTGCCCGCGTGCAATAACAGCCGCATCGCTCGCGGCACTTGTAGCAGCCGCAACGGGAGCGCAGGCTGTAATTCCTATTCTGCTTTCGAGGACGAGAGTCAGCCTCCCTGGGCTAGCTCGAGCCGTGCTCAAAACAGGACTGCACGTTGTAAGCAGGTCCCAGCACCGGGCTTCGATTACAACCACATTCTAATAGTGCGCAAATTTTAAGTATTCCAGAACGTGCCCAATGGAATACATCCGAAGTCGTGGGCAGACCAATTTGACTTCTCGCTTCCGCCGAACTGGCCCACAGGGCATAAAATCGAGTTTTTATTTATTTTATTTTTTATTTATTGGTTTTTTCTGTTCCTTAGGACCCATGGTCATGGAACAAGTCAATACATTAATTGTTACACAAGAATGGTAATAGAAAAATTTTAAGTAGTCCTTTGCACACGACAATCTCAAGACAAAGTGAAAAGAATCAATAAAGAAAAAATAAATTAGCTTAATTGTTTAACTTTTCTAGGAGTTCCTCGACAGAATAAATGGAGTGAGCCCTGAGGTAACTCTTCAATTTAGATTTGAAAGCGTGTGGATTAGATTCTTTAGTTCTTGTGGCAGCTTATTGAAAATGGTTGCCGCAGAATACTGTACCCCTTTCTGCACAAGTGTTAAGGTGGTGTGATGCAAATGTAGATTATACTTCTTCTGTCTAGTATTCACCGAGTGAAAGCTACTAACTCGTAGGAATAAGCTGATATTATTAACAACAAACGACATCAAAGAAAAAACGTATTGTGACGCCAGAGTCAAAACTCCCAGACTACTGAAAAGGGGTCGACATGACGTTCGCGAACTTACACCAGATATTGCTCGAACCGCCAGTTTTTGAGCCAGAAATATCCTTTTTGCATCAGGCGAGTTACCCCAAAAAACAATGCCGTACGTCATAAGTGAGTGAAAGTAAGCGTAATAGACTACTTTTCGTGTTGAAAAATCACTTATCTCAGATATTGTTCTAATGGTACATATAGAAGAATTTAGTTTTGGAACAAGATCCTGAACATGAGCTCTCCATGACAGTCTATATGAACACCTAGAAATTTGAACTGTTCAGTCTCACTTATCACATGCCCATTATGTGTAATCAGAATGTCAGCTTTCGTCAAATTATGTGTTAGAAACTGCAAAAACTGAGTTTTACTCTGATTTAACGTCAACGTGTTTTCTACTAGCCATGAACTTATCTCTTGAACTGCATTATTCTTGCACAGACATCTGGACGGTGAACCTGCGACGCGAATGAGATCATTCCTGCGGTATTTTGAAAGCTATGAGAGCTACCGCCAATACTTTTTAGCTCCGTACTGGTCCAAGAACCAGCAGGACCACGTGCGCCACTACAATCTAATGATGCCGCTCTTCAGACAATGGAACTTTGCCAGTCAGGCCGAGTTATTTCAGGAAATGTTAAATAAGAACTATTATTTGATCAACCCCTATCCGGTGCCTGAAATATTTAGAATTTGTTTGAGGAAGCTGACGTGACATATACATCTACATCTACATAGATACTCTGCAAATCACATTCAATTGCCTGGCAGAGGGTTCATCATCCACTTTCATAACTTTTCTCTACCGTTCCATTCTCTAATAGCGCGAGGGAATAAAGAACACCTACATCGTTCCGTTTTCGATCTGATTTCTCTTATTTTATTAGGATGGTCAGGTCTCCCTAAGTAGGTGGGTGCTAGCAAAATTTTTTTCACATTCAGACCTAAAAGTCGGTGATTGAAACTTCGCAAACAGATCACGCCGCAATGAATAACGTCTTTCTTTTAATGATTTCCACCCCAATTTCCGTGACGCTTTCCCCCTCGTAACGTGATAGAACAAAACGAGCTGCCCTTCTCTGAACCTTCTCAATGTCTTCCGTCAATTCCACACGGTGAGGGTCCCACAAGGGGCTACAGTACTCCAGGAGAGGACGCACAAGTGTGATGTAGGCAGTCTCTTTGGTGGAGCTGGTGCATCTTCGAAGCGTTCTGCCGATGAAACGTAACCTTTGGTTCGCCTTCCCAACAATATTTTCTATGTGTTCTCTCCAGTCAAAGTTGTTCGTAATTGTAACTCCTAGGTATCTGGTAGAATCTACGACCTTAAGGTTTGACTGATTTATCGCGTAATTGAAGTTCAGCGGATTTCTTTTAGTGGTCATGTGTAATACTTCACACTTTTCTTTAGTTAGTGTCAATTGTCAATTTTCGCACCATGCAGAAATTTTGTCTAAATCGCTTTGCAGTTGCCTTTGATCCTCTTTTGACTTCACTAACCGATAAACGACAGTATCATCCGCGAACAATCTAAGGGAGCTATTCAGATTGTCTCCTATATCGTTTATAAATACGAGGAAGAGTAGGGGACCTATAACGCTTCCCTGTGGAACGCCAGATATCACTTCTGTTTTACTCGATGACTTACCGTCAATTACAACGAACTGTGTACTTTCTGATAGGAAATCGTGAATCCAACCGCACATTTGGGGAGATATTCCATAGGCACGCAATTTCATAAGAAATCGCTTGTGGGGTACAGTGTCAAAAGCCTTCCTGCACAATGCTCTCTTAGCAGGGAGATGCAAAGACAATGTGGAGCAGTTTCAAGCCCTTCTAGAAGATCTAGATGAAGTCAAACAGGGAGAGGGGAATAATAATCAAAATCAGTTTCCGGAGAAGGAACAGAATGATAGCTCTGATAGGCAGTCCTGGGGAAACGTCCAGCGAACCCAGCAAAATGGGCATTGGCGCAATCAAAATGAGAGTGGGTACAAAAGTGAATTCTGCAGAAAGAAAAAGCGAAATTCGGGGAACGGCAATAACTAGCACGCCGATAATAAAGAACCGCACGAGGAAAATTCCAAGCGTGTTCACTGGGAATTGCCGAACGTGCCGCCACAGGGAGTCAAAGTGCGTTCGCCTGACTCGAAGCCTAACAAAAGCCCGACGTGCAACCTGGACCATCGACATCAAAAGAATGACGTACTCGCTCTTTTCCTTCCTGCTCAGAGTCTGACGATGAACAGGGGACAGAACAATTCAGACTGATAGGATTTGATGATTTAGGGGAAGTCCTCTTAGAGGAGAAATCCGAGCCGAGTGATAATCTAATACAACCCGTCCTGACGATTTCAGTCAGATATGTGGAGCTACGATGCATTCTCGACAAAGGCAGTGTCGTTTCCGTAATAAGCGAGCCGGCATACGAGTCCTGCCAAGCAGTGGCATCTTGGCTGGAACTCCCCCTGCAAAGCACCAAGGTCAAGGGCGCCTTGGTGGGCCATAGTGGAAAGGTACGGAGATAGTCCGAGACTGAATTCTCGTGTGAAGGACATGTTTTTGCGGTCAACTTTATCGTTGTGCCGTCACTAGTTGTAGATGTGCCGCTCAGTTTGAAATTTTTGGTGGCACACCATACTACTTCGCACTTTGGCGAAGGCGAAGCGCGCCTTCGCCTGACTCAGAAAGTAATTAGGTTAAAATTCCTCGGGGGGACCACGAGGCTGAGTTCCGCGGGTCTGTGTTGACATTTTCTATCAGATTATCGGGAGATAAACTCGCCAGATCCGGTGCTCTCGGTGTATGATGACCCAATTATACTTCTCTTTCCAGAATGAAACTTTCACTCTGCGCTGATATGAAACTTCCTGGCAGATTAAAATTGTGTGCCGGAACCGGGGCTCGAACCTGGGACCTTTGCCTTTCGCGGGCAAGCGCACTACCGACTGTGCTATCCCGACACGATTCACGATGCCGCCTCACAACTTTACTTCCGCCAGTACCTCGTCTCCTCCTTCCAAACTTCACAGAAGCTCTCTCGCAAACACGCAAGACTAGCACTCCTGGAAGAAAGGATATGGTGGAGACATGGCTTAGCCACAGCCTAAGGGATGTTTCCAGAATGAAACTTTCACTCTGCAGCGGAGTGTGCGCTGATATGAAACTTCCTGGCAGATTAAAATTGTGTGCCGGAACCGGGGCTCGAACCTGGGACCTTTGCCTTTCGCGGGCAAGCGCACTACCGACTGTGCTATCCCGACACGATTCACGATGCCGCCTCACAACTGTACTTCCGCCAGTACCTCGTCTCCTACTTTCCAAACTTAAGGCAAAGGTCCCAGGTTCGAGCCCCGGTTCCGGCACACAATTTTAATCTGCCAGGAAGTTTCATACTTCTCTTTGATTGTGAGAAAGTAGACGTCCTGCCCGGGATCGACTGAAAAATGAGTTCGTTAGAGGGTGCCCCACCCTGAGCGAAAACTAATTTAGATTGCATTTTGCGGAAACATGTGACGGTTTTCTCCGATGCCCCGGACACGATCAAAGACTTTCAATATAAATTTAAAGTGCGACGACACAACAAGTTCTTTGTGAAGCCATACCAAATTCCATAGGTATACAAGCGGAAAGTCGAGGAGGAGATTGCGCGGATGTTAGTGAACGGCGTCATAGAATGCACTGCGAATTCATATAACAGTCCATTGTTGATCGTCCCCAAGAAGGATAAATCGATCAGGCTTGTCCTCGATTCAAGGCAAATAAACACCATAATTGAGCCGCAGAATGATCGACCGTAGACGTTAGATGAACTCTTGCAGAAATTCCACGTCGTCCATGTACTCTCCTCGATCGACTTTGCGGGCCAGCTACTGGCAAAGAAAAATGAACCACGCTTGTCGGCCTTACACGGCCTTCTTTTGCTTCGGAACCTGTTATCAGTTCCGAAAGCTTCTTTTTGGCCTTAAAATCAGTTCTGCTGCCTTTATTCGTGGCTTTCACTCCATTTTACCAGAAGAACTGCGGCGACGCATCACCACCTACGTGGATGATGTACTGATCGCGGAAAATTCATGGGCAAGCCACAACCAAGTTTTAGATCATCTATTGTATGTTTTCCAGGTGTGTGCTTTCTTGAGTCTCAAAGTTTTACAAAAAGTTTCTACCTCTTCAAATCATGGGTACACCTTCCCTCTGCGCACTCACGAGAAAAACAAGCGATGGAAGTGGGACGTAGACGCTCAATCTGAATTTAAAAGTGTTAAACAAGCCCTTCTGGCTGCACCTCTGTTAGCACACCCTGATCTTTCCAAGGATTTCTGCCATGGAATTGACAGTTCGAAACCTGGAATCGCTGCCGAGCTGTGTTAAGAGTTTGCATAACACGGGGTCGTGGACAGGAAGATAACTGCATTCGCGAGTTGTGTTCTCACTAAATACGAGAGGAATTACTCGGTGATAGAACTGGAAGCTCTAGCAGTCGTTTTAGTATTTACCAAGTTCCGTGGATTACATTTCGTCCGAACGACAAGGGTATATACTGATCACCATGTATTGCAGTTCCTCCTGTTGGCGAAATTGACGGTTGGCCAGGTGGGCGCTCTATCTCCAGGAATTTCGTTTCACGTTTGTACACATTCCTGGGAAAGAGAATGTCGTGGCTGACTCCCTTTCTCGTTCCCTGGTGGGTTTGACTCAGGGCTCCAATGATGAGCCTAATGAAAATAATTACAGCCTGTTCCATTTGCGTGGCGTAGCTTTTGAAATTTTCATTTTTGTTTCCCTCCATGACATAGCGGGGGAACAAGACAAGGGCCCGGTTATGAAAGACGTGAAGGCTTTATGGCATGACAACAACAATCCCTCGATTATGAACTATTACCTAATTAGGAATAACGTCTTGATCTGCCCTAACAAACCCAGCGAGTCCAACTGGGTTGTGTGTATACCGGATGAGTTGGTGAACAAACTCATTTGGTATACACACCTTAGCTACGCACACTATGGGCTCCATAAATATTTTTTTAAGCTCTGTGATACCTGCTACTTTCCAAACATGGAAAAGACTATCAGGGAAGTTCTTCATTTGTGTAAAGCATGTCAGAAGTTCAAAGCTCCCACAGTGTCTCACCTTGCTCCTCTGTTCCCCATTATCCCTCCTCGTTTATGAGAAATTGCTGCCGTGGATCTGTTTGGCTCCCTACCAAGGACAGCTGGTGGACACGGTTACATATTCGTTGCCGTCGAGTTGACCTCGAAATATGTAACGTAAACCCCTTTAAAAAAAGCCACAAGCAGGTATGTATCACATGCATTTGTGAAAGACTTCCTGTCCCAAGTTGGGTACGTGGCGGAGATATTATCTGACAACGGTCCTAAGTTTCACTCTCCTGTCTGGAAGAGGTCGCTCCAGCAGAGGCGCATAAAACCTATTGTCATTTCCATTTATCACCCGGAGTCAAATCCATACAAGCGCATAATGAAAGAAGTGGCGAAATTGTGCCGCTTAATTTGCTACCAACGTCTTCGCGCCTGGGATCAGTATATACAGAGGTTCCAGCACATCATCAACGAGTTGCCGAGTGATTGTACCTCTATGTCGCCGAGGCTCGTCTTGAAAAATGAATGTGCAGAGGACAAAGTACGGGAGATAGTACCTCTTGATCCACCGGTCAAGTTGAGACACAGCGAGGTGGTTAAACGTTGAACCTATTAAACAGGCCGCTAAGAAAAGGTGCCAATATGACAAGAAGCATCGTGTAGTATGCTACTTTGAAGTCGGAGGGAAAGTCTTGGCTCGTTCCAGTCGTCTGTCCAACAAGCGTCTTGATATGACGTGGAAGTTCTCTCTAGTTTTTGTTGATCCTGTCTGCATAAGGCGGATTGTTCGTAGAACTGGAAACAATATGGACCCCAAAGTCTCATGGTGTGCATCATGTTTCTAGTTTTAGACATTTTGAAGAATGAGTGTGTATTTTTTGTGTATTTTCTATAGGTTACAAGTTCCACGTTTTATACTGTATTTTTGTATCTGTTTTCCACTGTTTTACGGCGTCAAAAAACATGCCGACAATGTGTCGCGTAGAAGATGCATTTGTAATGTTTGTTATCCTGCAAAGCAGTATATGCAGCTCTGGGTGAGATAAGTTGTGTTCTGTACAATCAGCTGGCGCGTGAGGCATGCTAATTCGGTGCGTGCACTTGAATGTTGTGGGACTGTCAGTAATGTCAACTCTGCTAAACAGGAGTTTACCGTGGAGCGCCTGTGTATTGGGTAAATTTAGTTTATTTTCAGTTGTTAATGCACGTAGTTCAACTGCTGCACCAGATATGCGATCTACATACAATTTGTATCAAAACAAAGTGTAATAATTTTAGGGTGTACCTTTCTTTTCAGCTGTGCTACGGAAATTTAATGTTTTAGGTTGTATTGCTGCCCAATACCGGCAGGGAAAGGCATGTTCCTCCAGAGCTGGGAGGACGGTCATTAGTACTGCCACGACCAGTATGTGTGCACCCTGTGTCCTTGAAATTGCTAATGTGTTGCCTTTTGCAAGTCGCCATAACGGTACTGCCTTCCGGACAGAAACGGGTTAGCGCTTGGTGAAGCGTAGAAGATGTGTACTTGGGACAAGGGTTTGTAATGCCAACTGGGTGACATATCTAATTTAACAATTAATCAACAAACTTTAAGGCAAGCTTTAACATGAGGAACTTAACTGTGTGCATCCCTAATGGAATTTCCCATTGCCTTTTACAGGAAACTGTGTTTGACACATATAATAGAGGAGAAGGACATACTGAAGAATCGACCTTACCAGGCACACTTGCATTTTGTAGATGAGAAAAAGTACGCAGCCCAGTGTACAAGGTCGAGCCCATGATTAATGCGACCACAGTGCGAGAAGAATTCCCGAATTTGGAAAACTACGTGTGGTACAGTTTAGGAATATGTATCCAAAATCACTTTCTTTTGTAAATTTTAGCTGGAACCGAGG
This sequence comes from Locusta migratoria, assembly GCA_026315105.1. NCBI lineage: Eukaryota > Metazoa > Arthropoda > Insecta > Orthoptera > Acrididae > Locusta > Locusta migratoria. Next base: position 216,433,768 of record CM048749.1, read on the forward strand.
TAACTTGTTTAATTCTTATGATTCTCATTCCGTTTTTTGTTGATCCTTGAACTAGCGCAGCTAATCACTAGTGTATGTCTTGATTTATCTTTTTTCAGGCAGTCCGTGATTTATATGCCCAACTCAATCAACTGTGTTTTCTTTTTATTGTTACAGGTTTTGATGTATTTTCATGTCTTGTTTTAGTGTTTCTCTGAGTATAGGATTAGGATATTAATTTATCCATTTGTTTATTGTAATACCAAGCTTACTATGTAATTTGACATTTTGCTTAGGGAATGTTTTTTAAGGAATCGGGGGACAAATGGAACAGTCATCGGATCTTGACGCTGCTGCTCTAAATGTAGTGCCACTAACTATAATAAATTGTCTTTAGTTATATAAGGATTACCAGGTACTCGACGGAGCGAGAAGAACAATCCAGTGATCTGCAAGGGATCGGGAACTAGACTGTAGGCAGTAGATGCAGTAGTGTGGCCCTGCATGTAGTTTGCATGGTAGATTGCAACAGCGTGAGATTAGGCTGGTGGCAGGTCAATTTAATTTGGTATTATGAATGAGTATTCCAGTGCTGCTGCGCGACAATTTTCGTCAGCTAGCTGCTCATTGCCAACGCTATTTTTTTTTTCCGCTGCCGCCTTCTTGTGAGTATGATTGTGAGTGCGTCTCTGTCTGACTGTGGCCACAGCATCAGTACTATTAAATTAGCTTTGTTTAAGTCCCTGTGTTAGTATTAGTAAATTTCTTAAACATTTCTCATGTGCTATAACTATTGTTTGATTTGTAGTCTAACTGACCTGAATAATGAAATTTATATACGACTAGCTGAAAAATAAATAAATAAATACACTTGTTGTAGGTGGTGTGAAGAGTGTCGATAGCCATGTGTTCTGCGTGCGTATCTGCGAACTCCCTGGGAGGCATCTTCATATATGGATGAAAGTGTCTCTGACTAGACCCAAATCTTGTGGGAAGATGCCTTGAAGCGATGATTGGAGACATTTATTTATTTATTTATTCCTTCCATTTTTCAGGTTTATATTTATTTGTATAAAGGCTATATATCTGTAAAATCTCTTGGGAAAACAATTAGTAGTAAAGAAGTAATAGAGTAATACTTGGTGCATGATTGCCTGGTTTTCCACGAACGTTACTGTTTATGTGCTCATATCTCATAAACTACCTGTTGTAATGTGATACAACTTAGAAGGTACACTCAACTATATATGTGTATACTGCCTGTAAAATTTCCTGTCGCTACAATTTGTAGTGTTCAAATTATAAATTGTAACGTCCTACCGAGAGCTGTAGTTTTACTCAATAAACAGCGGAAAAGTAGTAAGCGATAAACTCTTTTCCTTGCATCATTTTGTAATGGTTGTCAGCGAGAGAAAGTTTTTAAAAGTTTGAAATTATGTATAAAGTTTGTTCCAAGTCGCTAAGTACTCTGATTCTCGTATAGCGTATTTATGAAGTCTCGGCGCATTATGTGGCAGTTTCTTGCAAATCCTATTGTTTATGACGTCATATCTTCACAATCATGTGTCGTATATTATTCTTAGCCCTGCAACAATTGTACCTCACGGTGAGGAATGTGTGTACCAAATTCGGTTGAAATCGGTCCAGCGGTTTAGGAGGAAATGAGCAGAATTGTCGATAAATGCGGCAGTTTTCTGAGCACCTCATTGTTTATGACGTCATATCTCGTGAACTATGTATCGTGCGTGATTCGTACACTTACGGTGACCGTTCTCATGGATTGTAGCTTACGTTACAAAATTTCATAATAATTGGAAGAAAACTGTAGATTTGTATGCAACACGTACAAATATGCGGGCACTCTGCTTTATATATTAGACTAGATTAAACCGGCGGCTCCGCTCGCGTGTTGTTGATTATGATAGATAAACTATATTTCAGTAGTGTGCTATGAAACTGGTTTTGAAGGATGAAATGAAATACAATACCTTCTTTAGAAAGAAACATTTTTAATCGCTTGATGTAATGCGCGAAACGTCAAATCGATTTTCTTTAAAGAGACATTTTAAAAGAAATTTCTTTTTTACTACTTTATTTCCTTATTCGTATGCTTATCCTTACAGAGAACGAGCTGAAGACATTATAGCACGCATAGACAAAAGATATGGTCTGTGGCATCACTTTTCGCTGTATGTAACCTCCTTGTTATAGAGTCGCAAATGTTATCGCTGACCTTCAGTCCGACCTTTTTTTTTTAATAATTTGACGACTTTCAACCACCATGTCTTCCACCCCCTTATAGTTATTGGCATGGAACTGCTATGTTGTACAACGGGAGACTTCGGACAACAATTACACACAGATCATTCGTTTGAGTTCTGTAGTTTTCGCTGCAGAGCGAAATATTAACACACACACGTAGAATTTTATATACACCGATAACTTTCCATCCCAATATACTTCATCATTATCAACCCTCAAGCAACAATGCAACCAATAAAACCATTTTCAAAGAGTAAATATAGATTTCAAAGAGTAATTATTGTTCCGCATTTCGCGTTATATTTTTCGAATCACTAAGTATCTATCAGATCGCTAAAAAAAACGCGCATAAACGTTCCTCAGGTATAAATTAGTAACTGTACAAATATTTAAGTCGCTGCGTCTTGTCGTTCGGATGTGATAAGCGTACACCGAACAGACATTCACATTTATAGATATAGATTGTGTAATTTACTTTAATGTTTTCACCTATTTGATTAAAAATTATCTGTGTAATTTTTATATTTGTATGTTGTCACGTTTGTGAGTGTTAGGTTGCACCAGCGTAATGAACACTGCTGGGCAACAAATATGTGTCGCCGGCCGCGGTGGCCGAGGGGACTGAGGCGCTCCAGTCACGGTCTGGACGGCCACTACAGTCGGGGGTTCGTATCCCCCCTCGGGCATGGATATTTGTGCCGTCCTAGTTCGTAAGTAGTTCATAAGTAGTTTGTAAGTTTAGGGACATGACCCCTTAAGCTTAACAAACATTTGAACATTTGAAATATGTGTCGTGTATTACTTTCTAAGTGGCAAAGAAAACAGTTCGTCCACTCCACACTGCTACGAGTAAAGCAGGCCGGCGTCCTCTACGACCGCCAGCGCCGTAACGCCACGAGAAGCGAGTGCGGCACTGCGTTCTCGCCTCCTACGTCATGCGGCTACACACTACCGAGCTACCGGCCAGCCAACACGTCACCAGGAGCGGTAGGTGAGCCAGCAGCCCCAGCTCTGAGGGCGGCCGAGTTCCAGGTTGCTGACGTAAGGCGGGCCGCAGGGCTATCTCTGCCACGCTTCCGGGGTTCGCCGCAGACAGCGGGCCGCCTTTACTACCCCCCCTCCCCCCCCCCCCCCCGCCTCCCAGCAAGGTCCGAGCGGCTGACAGCGGCTGTCAACCACCACACCGGGTGGCGCTGGTCCGGACCGCACCAGTGGAGGACGTGTCTGCGCGCCTTCACCCCGCGTGCACTCATGGCGGTGGGCAACACCCCCTGATGCAGCCGACACCTGCAGCTGGCAACCTCTAGAGGCGAGGTCGGCACTGGTCTGGCTGCCGACATGTACCCTGCTGATCGGCACTCGAGAGCAGCAGTTTCCTAAGTAGCCCACGCCGCAGTGTTAACCGCTGTTGTTGTAACGATTCCCATACTAGGTCCTGCATCATTTCCGTAACGCTGCCTCCCCTGTATCGTGACAATACGAAACGAGCTGCCCATCTTTGGACTCTTTCGATGTCCTCCGTCAAACCCACCTGAAAAGGATCCCACACTGGGCAGCAATACTCCAAAACTGGACGGACAAGCGTAGTGTATGCAGTTTCTTTTGTAGTTCTGTGGCATCTTTTAAGGATTCTGCCAATAAAACGCAGTCTCTGGTTCGCCTTTCCCATGATATTTTCTACGTGTTCTTTCCAGTTTAAGTCTGAAGTAATAGTAACTCCTAGGTATTTCGTGCAGTTTACGGCCTTCACTTTTGATTGATTTATCTGGTAAACAAAGTTTAATTGATTTCTTTTCATACTCATGTGGACGACTTCAGATTTCTCATTACTTAGAGTCAATTTTTACAACATAGTGATATCTTATTCAAATCGATCTGAAGTTGGTTTTGATCTTCAGACGATTTTACTAGACGGTAAATGAAGGCGTCATCTGCAAACAACCCAAGGGAGCTACTTAAATTTTTCCCAAAATCGTTTATGTAAATAAGGAGCAGTAGAGAACCAATAACACTACCCCGTGGAACGCCCGTTATCACCTCTGTTTTAGTCAATGCCTTACCATCAGTTACTACGATCTGTGTTCTCTCTGACAGGAAATCTCCTATCTAGTCGCAAATTTGGGACAATATACCATAACCACGCAATTTGATTAAAAGCTGTTTGTGAGGTACGGTGTCAAAAGCCTTCTGAAAATCAAGAAATACGGAATCGATTTGCGAACCCTTCGTGTGAGTAAAGAGCTCGCTGTGTTTCGCATGAACGATATTTTCTAAATCCCTCTTGACCTTGGGCCCATAGATGAATCTCTTCGAGATAATTCATATTTAAATACATTATATGTTCCAATACCCTGCTGCAAATTGACGTCAATGAAATAGGCGTGTAATTTAGTGGGTTACTCTTACTGCCTTTCTTGAATATAGTGTGACCTGTGCAACGTTCCAATCTTTTGGTACAGATCATTCTTTCAGAGAGCGGGCCGGCCGTGGTTGCCGAGCGGTATGCGGCGCGGCAGTCACGTTCTGCACGGCCACTACTGTCAGGGGTTCGAATCCCCCTCGGGCGTGGATACTTGCGCCATCCATAGTATTAGCTAGTTCATAAGTAGTTTGTAAGTTTAGGGACTGATGACCCCATAGTTAAGTGCCATAAGCTCTACAAACATTTGAACATTTGAGTCAGAGAGCGGTTGTATATGGCTGTTCAGTAAGGAGCTATCGCTTCAGCATAATCAGATAGAAATCTAATGGGTATACAGTCCGGACCAGAAGACTTGTTCTTGTTAAGTGATTTTAGTTTGCTGCACTACTCCGATATCTACTTCTACGTTACTCATTACGGCCTCTGTTCCTAATTCGACATCTAGAATATTGGTTTCTTCTTTGGTGAATGAGTTTCTAAAAACTATTTTTAGTAGCTCTGCTTTAATTGCACTGTCGTCGGCATGATCCCATTACTATCACGTAGTGAGCGTATTGTTTCTGTTTCACCTCTAGTATATTTAACATAGGAACAAAATCTCTTTGGGCTTTCAAATTTAGAGAAAGAGTTTCGTTGTGATAAGTATTGTAGGCGTCTCGCATTGAAGTCCTCGCTAAATTTCGAGCTTCTGTGTAGGATTCCTGGGGATTTTGTGTTCGTATAAATTTAGCATGCCTTTTCCGTTGCTTTTGCATCAGTGTCCTGGCCTGTTTTGTGTACCAAGAGAGATCACCTCCTTCTTTTATTAATTTGTTTGCTATAAAACTGTCAATTGCTGTCTATACCACTTCTTTGAATTTGAGCCTCAGCGTCAGAAACGAGGGGAAGCTCCTTTCCTAAACAAATATACTTTTCGTTTATTTTTAGTAACTTTAGGACTTTCGATATTCAATCTCGCTACTACAGCTCTGTTTTCAATAATACCTGTATGCGTTTTGATGCTCGTTATGAGCTCAGGATAATTTGCTGCTAAGAGATCAAGTGTGTTTTCACATCGATTTACAATTCTAGTTGGCTCATGAACTAATTGTTCGAAGTAATTCTCAGTGAATGCTTTGAGTACAATTTCACACGATGTTTTATGCGTACCTCCTTATTTGAAAATATCATTTCGCTAACAGATCGAGGGTAAATTAAAATCACCACCTACTATTATCGTGTGAGTCGGGTACGTTTTTGTAATTAGACTCAGTTTTTCTTTGAACCTTTCTGCTATTGTATCGTCCGAGTCGGGAGGCCGGTAAAAGGAACCAATTATTAACTTTTCAGGTACAACCTCTACCATAATACCTCATAGGAACTATCAACTTCAACTTCGCTACACGAAAGACTACTTTAGACGGCTACAAACACGCCTCCGCCTATTTTGTTTAATATATCCTTTCTGAACACAGATCTTTTGCAAATGCTTCTGCTGAGCTTATTTCGGGCTTGAGCCAACTTTCACTGCTTACACTGATGTGTGTTACGGTGCTTTCTATTAACGCTTGTAGTTCTGATAATTTCCCGACACAGCTACGACAATTTACAACTGTTATACCGACAGTTGCCAGATCTACATTTCTCCTGTGATCCACCTGCGCCCTTTGGGATTGCCCATTTTGTTTTCCCTCAAACGCCCTCTATCCTAAAAAACCGCCCAGTACACGCCACACAGCTCTCCCACCTACCCGTGTAGCCGCTTCCTGCGTATAGTGAACTCATCACCTATTCAGCGGAACCCGGAAATCCACCACCCGATGGAGCAAGTCAAGGAATCTGCAGCCTACACGGTCGCAGAACCGTCGCAGAGCCTCTGATTCAGACCCTCCACTCGGCTCCGTACCAGAGGTCCACAGTCGGTCCTGTCAACTATGTTGCAGATGGTGAGCTCTGCTTTCATCTTGCAAGCAAGACTGGCAGTCTTTACCTCTTCAGATAGCCGCTCAAAACCCGAGAGAATCTCTTCAGATCCGAAGCGACACACATCACTGGTACCGACGTGAGGAACCATATGAGCTGGCTGCACCACGTACCCCCCCCCCCCCCCCCAGCCGGGAGGAACCGTTCCACATCTGGAATGACTCCACCCGGTATGCACACGGAGTGCACGTTGGCCTTCTTCCCGTCCTTGGCAGCCATCTCTTTAAGGGGCTCCATCACCCGCCTAACGTTGGAGCTCCCAACTAAAAGTGAACCCACCCTCTGTGAAAGCCCGGATCTTGCAAGCTGGGTGGTGACAGGGTGAGAGACAACATCCGACTCAGGAACGTCGTCCTGAGCAGATATCGCCTCAAACCTGTTCGCAAGACGAACCGGGGAGAACTCACGATCAGTCCCCCGGATTGTCTTGCACCGCCTGTCACGCACTGGTGCCACCTCCCACGCAACCACGGGTGGGGTGCCTGCCTCTCTGTTAGCAGTATCAGCGCATGTCGCTGGCGCAGGCCGATCGGTGGAGACGACGGGTTTCCTTTCGGTCCCCACTACCGGCCAACAACAACGACGCCCCTCGATCGCAGCTTCCAACTGTTCAACCGAGGGTAACACAGCTTGAAGCTGGGAGCGAAGTGTCACCAGCTCAGACTGCATTCGCACACAGCAGTCTCAGTCCCTATTCAGGATTACAGTGCCGAGAAAACAAAAACTACTGTCGTGATGCACTCAAAGGAAGACTACACTGTTTGTTGAATCGCGGATTTGAATCTAATATGCACGAGAGCACAGTATAAATTTACTAACTTAAACGAAAACGCGCAGACAAAAATCAAAATACTATGTGTTGCTTCTAATCAGAAGCCGGTTTCTCTTACAAAGGGTTGCGTCTGCTGGTACTCGGCCGGTGGCTAAACAGACACTACCGTTACTGTTGAATTAATAACTGCTCCCAAACAAATGTTGAAGACAATATAGGCTACAGAACATTAATAAATTTGTGAAGCCTTCTGAAGCCCTGCTTATGCATTCACGGTGTATGGGCAAACGTATTGAATTATAGATAAACTTAAAAAGATATCTCGTTCAGACTTGACAGGAGGAATGTCAATGTTAGTGAAAGAGTACTGAAGAGCATTTTTGTTTAATGAAGACAAACATGGGCCCTCGGAGGCCCTGTACATACATCCTAGGGTTAAACCCATTTTTTTAACAGATACTGGAACAAAAATGACTTTTGTATGTTACTTGAAACATATCTTTAGACTTTTGTGTCGCGATTTTGAGATTAAATAACATTTATACTCTTCGTTGTGACATGTTTAACGGTTTGAAAAGATGTGGGGGACAGCAGTAATTACGCATACTTAAGGTTTCTGGGAGTGCTGCTTACAGTGTCACGTGACCCGAAGGTAGCTTGTCTCTTCATCGTAACAGTCACAGTCACAGTCACAGTCACAAAATGTTCAAATGTTTGTAGAGTCTAAGGGACTTAACTACGGGGTTATCAGTCCCTAAACTTACAAACTACTTATGAACTACTTACAACTAAGGACGGCACAAATATCCATGCCCGAGAGGGGATTCGAACCCCCGACCCTAGTGGCCGTGCAGACCATGACTGGAGCGCCTTAGTCCCCTCGGCAACCGCGGCCGGCTGTTACAGTCACTTAACAGTGTAATTAGTTACTTACTTATTTTTAGTGTGCATATGTTCTTGGTGTTTATTATCAAAGAAAAATGAACAACGTTCAGTATCTTTTAGAAACAAATTAATCAGCTCTAAGCTTCAAACAAAAGTGTGAAATAAAGAAGCTTGTTAGGCGAACGCCTCAGCTCGAGTTGAAGCAAGCGCAAATAAGCCGAGGTAAGACATTTTGCAGATCTTTTACCGAAAGCATGTTTAAAGGGGAGCTGCCTCTAGCAGAGGTGCGCCTTTGACGCGCCATTGCGTGGGGGGGGGGGGATGCGCCATTATTAAGATATTAAGATCCGGCACTCAAAGAAGGGAACACCCACTCATCGGAAGCACCAGCCGCCACTGCAACTTAAATATTTTTGTTGCTTTCTTAGAGAAAGTACTAGTCATAATATTACAGATTCTTCATATTATACTGTAGCATTCAGTATATTCCACATCACAGTCTTTGTATCGAAATTTTCATTAGTAGTGTATAGTTCAAAATTTTCAAACAAAACTATCAAATTTGTCAGTTTCGTTTGGTTTTTCTATATTATCTAGTGCAGTGCAGCACAATTGAGTTAGTATTACATCTTATAATTAATGTTATTTTGTGGAATTTATTGAAACAATTCGTACCGCTAGTGCAGAAGAGGAATATTTTGTGCTTCTCACAATGTACAATGTACAAATGTGACGCCTCTACAACTACCGCTCTGCATTTTGACTAGTTGTTCTGAACGCGGTTCGCCATTTCAGGCGTATGAAGTATACTTGCTTATCTACACGGATTGTAGGGAACAGGACACTTGGTCCTATTTTTTTTTTTTTTTTCTTAGGATTTTTTTTTTCTTAGGAACACTTTTGGTGCGCCTCGGTTGCACAGAGGTAGAGTGCCAAATTCGTGGGTTCGATCCCCGCCAGGCCCTAGGATTTTTATCTGTTACTTTCCACTTCTTTCACCTCTGGCAGTGTTGCTGATGTGAAAAATACCGAGTAGCACCGTGGTTCGGAACCCACGTTAAACTTTAGGTCCACCCATAACTGGCTGGGTAAGTCAGTTCGAAGGTCGGAGGAAGGCAATGGCATATCACCTGCGAACAGGACCATGCCTAGTAAAGCACTATGGTGTTCAAACCAATCTTCGGATTGTTGACTGCTTTACCCATTTTTAGGAACACTTTATTTTCGAAATCTAGGTCTTGTTCCACAGGATATCCGCAAATTTATGCATTTCTTTTGCTGTACTATTTTTGTACTAAATTTTCATTATTTATTTACTTACTCATCATTTGTATAGTGAGTGTTATCCTGAAAAAATGAAACAAGAAAGTATTGCGAAAAATACTTCAACAGATTGTTCATTCCATCTGTGGCTGCTGTGTTCCTGGCAGTGCTGTCTAAATGGATGTTTCTACAAGTCTCATCGTTCTGAAAACGGTAAATGACAATTTATCTCTATCTATATCTATATCTATATAAAAGCGAAAGGACACTCATTCATTCAGTCACTCACTCACTAAACATGAAATCTCGAAAACTACTTCACCTATGAAGTTGAAATTTGCCAGGAATATAGTTTATAGGTAGAAGACGTCAGTAAAGAAAGTATTTTGCGATAGGGGCGACAGTTCGGGAGATATGACGTCATAAACAATGAAAACTCCCCGTCTTGGGGCATCTGACTTTATCAGTCCACTATTTGAGAAGGAGAGCACTTAGCGTTGAAACCAACTTTAAACATAATTTCAAACCTTAAAGAAACTTTTCCTCGCTGACAACCCCAGCAAAATGATGAAAGGAAAAAAAGTTTGTCGCTTACTACTTTTTCGGCGTTCGTGCAGTGAAGTTACGGCATTTGGCATGGCGTTTTAATTTATTACTCATACACTGTTAATTGTATTCGCGAGAAATGTTACAGACTGTATACACATATACCACTGAACGTACGTTCGAAATTTTATCTAGTACGTCACAAAGTTCATAAGATATAGAGTCATAAACAGTTAGGTTCATGGAAAACCGCCTCATCGCGCATGATGTTCCGATTTATTACGCCTTTCCTACCAACTCTATTCCCGACGTATTTTACAGACATTTTACATATACACCTCTGGATGTACCTTCGAAATAATATCGTATTACGACTTATAGTTCAGGTGTTATGACACCAAATACAATGAAATACATGAAAATTTACCCTAACAAACATGATCATGTAATTTACTTACGTCTTTACTACTAACTCCATTTACAACACATTTCGCAGGCAGTTTTCTAATATTACACTCTTTGAACCTGGTAAATAATACTTTTTTAGGAGACACAATTCAGAAGATTTTACTTCATATACCTGACATCCGTAAATAGGTACTGCATTATGTTTGACATTTTGTTAAGTCTTTGTTACTCTGTTCGCAGCACATTCCATAAGTAATACCCAAATATATCATTGAAAGGAGCTACAATATTATATCACTGAACGACACATTGATCAGCAGATACCACGTCATAATATTATAAATGCGAAAGAAGCTCTCTCTGTCACGCTTTCACGTCTAAATCGCTTAACCGATATTAAAGTGGGTATGGAGATAGCTTGAAGGCAGAAGAAAAAATAGGCTACTTTAGAAAGTGTGTAATTCAATATATTTGTTGATTTTAAGTATGTAACTCGAAATATGGAACAGCCACGCATCAAGGTTTCTCTTATAGCTTCTGATAAGTTTGAAGACTCCCTGGAAAAGCTATTTACTCGTAGACGTTTGAAATTTATCGCATTTAAAAATACTTTCAATGGTTGGTGTGTTGTACGTAATACAATTCAACATAATGAATACAATACTTACATAAGACTTCAACATCTTCAAACCGCCGAACCGATTTCAATAAAATTTGAATCCTGCATAATTTATACGTTGTGCAACGTATAGAGTCTTCAGTCAGCGTTTTACTTACGAATTAATAAACAGAGTTTCTTTTCGTATTTAATAATCTCTTTAGATTCATCTCGATAAAGAAGGACAGTATTTGCCGTTATTCTATTCGCGATTTGTATTTAAACCGGAAAATATGAAAATTTTCTTTTACCCTGATGATCCTGGTCTTAATTTAAGAACAAAGTTGCGACACTATTTTCCTTCGATTGTCTTTTAAATGCATGCAAGGACATCAATGCGAGCGAAGCCACGGGTAAAAGCTAGTCTAAACATAATAGCTACTGTAAAAATCAAAATATCCACGGGTGTACTGCCGGTCTATAGTGTCCAACGGGCACAATATTTCGGCGATCATACATGTCGCCATCATCAGTTGAACTGGCGGACTGAGCTCCTGGAAACGCGCCGGCACGGAGATCCGCACGCTACGGCTGCTCGAAGAGAACTGGGTTCTAGCCCGGTAGCGGGCCATATATTGGATATTTTGATTGTCAAATACGCCGGGAGAAACTGAAGAATTACTGTAAAAATGTTAATTCTTTTAATTAAACATTAATTCTCATACATTTATATGCCTCCAGAACGTGTTTCTTACTCACACGTGAGCAGGAGGCACAGTTTCCAATTTTGATGCTTGTCTTTACCAGCATCCCTTGGCATCAAGCCCTCATCTTCATCAACACATTCAACAATTTCGAAGTCAACTCTTTTCGACTAATTCTGCTTACCAACTGAAACATTTCTTCATCACTTAACATACGAGTCAAGTGCAAAAAATATATAACCTGGTTTCCATTGACGTAAGAAAAAAAGTCGACTATGAGTCCCGAGGTATCCTATACCTCTGGCGTTCCACAGGGAAGCGTTATTGGTCCCCTAGTCTTCCTCGTGTTTATAAACGATTTAGGAGATAATCTTAATAGCTCCCTTAGACTATTCGCGGATGATGCTGTCGTTTATCGGTTAGTGAAGTCAACAGAGGATCAAAAGCAACTGCAAAGCGATTTAGACAAAATTTCTACTTGGTGCGAAAATTGGCAATTGACATTAAAGAAAAGTATGAAGTAATACACATGACCACTAAAAGAAATCCGCTGAACTTCAATTACGCGATAAATCAGTCAATTCTTAAGGTCGTAAATTCTACCAAATACCTAGGAGTTACAATTACGAACAACTTTAACTGGAGAGAACACATAGAAAATATTGTGGGGAAGGCGAACCAAAGGTTACGTTTCATTGGCAGAATGCTTAGACGATGCACCAGCTCCACCAAAGAGACTGCCTACATCACACTTGTGCGTCCTCTCTTGGAGTACTGTTGCCCCTTGTGGGACCCTCACCAGGTGGGACTGACGGAAGATATTGAGAAGGTTCAGAGAAGGGCAGCTCGTTTTGTTTCATCACGTTACGGGGGGGAAAGCGTCACGGAAATGTTGCACGAATTGGGGTGGAAATCATTAAAAGAAAGACGTGATCTGTTTGCGAAGTTTCAATCACCGACTTCTAGTTCTGAATGCGAAAATATTTTGCTAGCACCCACCTACTTAGGGAGACATGACCATCCCAATAAAATAAGAGAAATCAGATCGAAAACGGAACGATTTAGGTGTTCTTTCTTCCCGCGCGCTATTAGAGAATGGAACGGTAGAGAAAAGTTATGAAGGTGGTTAATGAACCCTCTGCCAGGCACTTAAATGTGATTTGCAGAGTATCTATGTAGATGTAGATGTAGATACGACATCTGAAAGTTTAAAGCTGTATTATGCGGTATAGCGTTAATTTACATTTAGATATGAACTGACGAATGACTGTGTTGTTTCAAAAGGTTATTATAGCACCTGAAAACACATTTAATGAGGAACTAGGAAACTCGCACTGGCCCACTTCAGGTTTTCCTGTACTTCTATAACGCTTCGCAAGCATTTCGGACAAAAATAATAAAAATATAAGTAATTAAAAATGTCGTACGACACAATTATCAGTCTACTATATTTTTTATTTTTATTTTATTTATTTATTTTTATTTTAAGGGCACACAACTGCTCAGGTCATTAGCGCCCGATCCCATACGTGGATGTACTAAAAACAAAGTTAAGACAATTGCCAATAAGTTTGATACCAGGATTTCGCTAAAAACATAGGGTAAAATACATCAACATGAGGAATTAAATGTCCTTTGATAAATTAGCCATCTGTATGAAACGCAAGACCAGAGCAGCTGTTCGTGCGTCGTCGGCTAAAATTTCCTCTAGAGTGTTCGGCAGATTAAGTGTAACACTGGCATGATTAAAATTAGTACATGTCATTAAAACATGGCGCACCGTCAGCGGGTGACCACAGGAACATAATGGTGCGGGGTCACCCCTCAGCAAGTGACGGTGGCTGAACCGGCAACATCCGATCCGCAACCGGGCCAAGACTACTTCCTCTCGTCGAGAGGGGTGCGAGGAGGTCTTCAAAGTCGTTGTGATCGGTTTAATGAATTTAAGCTTATTGGCATATAGCGAGGACCACAAACTATGAGACGACGATAAATTGCGTCGGCAAATAGCCACTTTAATATCACTGGATGGGGTACAGAGGGTAGCTGTTCAAGGTAGGAGGGTTCCAGCCTTGGCCGCAACGTCACCAGTCTCTTTCCCAGGCACACCCACGTAGCCAGGTACCCACAGGAACTGTAACATTGTGATAACATCTTTGCACTCAACATGTAATACTCTCTCGGACCGTATTTTAACCAAGGCCCCACAATTCCGTAATCGGTCGACTGCGAACAGCGGGCAAATTGAAGAGCGCCTCGGCGGCCATTATGGTGGTTAACTTCCGCGCGAATTTTAAATGTGGTAAGACTCTCTTGATCAGTGTGTGTATTCATTCGACTTAAGTCACGAAAACTATGTTTCAGTTAAATATACAACTACAAAACAGCTTCAGATTCTTTGAATATACAGCAATTTTCGGTTGTGTGTAAATTTATTACACATACGGTGTAGAAATCGGCCAACGGCGTTCCTTCTTCCTAACTAAACCGAATTATGACGTTTAGTTTTGCAGCCTTCTAAGTGCAGTATATAAACAGAATTCATTGTCAGACACGATTTTTGGCACTTTCTCAGTATATTCTACGATGGTGAAACTTCTGTACAAACATTAATTTCAGAGGAGTTGCACAAAACTTTACGTCTTTGCTTGAGTGCCTGCTGTAGTCTTCAATATGTAGATATTTATAGCATCAAAAAATGAAACCGGGCCGGCTGAAACAGCTAATGTTAAAAATTTACTGTGAAAATGAAGTATCCCATCAGATACATAACTGTAAAATAGCGTCTTCCCTTGTAAATACTGCAACCAGCCGCTAGCAAATTCTTTTAAGAACACGAAGTATGCCATAACTTTTTCTTAACTACGTTAATCTAAAATTAGCATTAGGTTACCTAGCACGAATATTAGAATTTTTAATGCTATAAGCAAAATACCTTACAGCAGCGTGACCTGCTCAAAGTAAGCAACTATCGTCACAGGGTTCAACTTCACAATGTGCATCCAGTGTGGCTATGTGTCATTCATATATGGAAACATACACAGTTCTCCAAACCCCTTTCAGTTGTTATACCGATATGTAAGGTAGATGACCTTTAAATTCTTTCTTACAAGGTGCTAATATTAATTTCATAAACTAAAATTCGTACTAGTGAGGTAACGGATCTCGTGACCGTAATAGTTATTTCACACTATCATAAAATGAAACCTTTTAACTTCCTGTCCATCAGTACTACATAAAGTAGCTCGTTTTTGAGCTAACAGTATTGTAAAAGCCTCTAATTTACTTCATTCAAAATCCTATATTGTCTTGACTAAGAGCCTGTTAAGCAGCTATTTCTGGACACAACTAGTAGGGCTACTTGTATTCCTGAGAATTATAAATGGGAAGACATTATTCGTTCGTTTTATTCCTTTCTTAAACCGATTCATGCACTTAAACGCTGAGCAGCACTTCACTATCATGCTTTACATATAATGCAATAGTAAAATAATAAAGACGTGACTAACAACTCAGTATATATAGCGCAGTAACTATATAACGCATGATTTATCTCCTAACAACACTCTGACGCTTTCCACTATCATGGCAGCCGACAGAAGATTCAAATTATCCCGCGACAGCAGCGCCGTTAGTGAGTCTAGTTATTTTTTACAAGGTCTTTGATTTTAACAGGCAGCTAAAATTATTTGAAATTTAAGTTTCCCTGTGACACACGTACACTTCTTTTGAACTTTACCCGTTTAAACTATCATTTTAATATATCTCACTATTCACTATATTTTTTCTGTGAAAATACTATCAACTTGTTCGCTTTTACTAGTTAATTTTCTTTGCCTACAGTTGTTTACGTAAAACCTAGTGACAGTGACAGATAGCCGCTATTTTTGCAAACATTGAAACGGTGCGAATTATGGTAGTAACATGAAAGTACAAAGATGTTGAGAATTTTATCCTCTACAAATGTGTTTATATAATTCTCGTCTCAGGCGCTATTTGCAGTTGAATTTCTTACGGTCAGCAGGCCATCACAAACGTCCTATTTTTGGTGTTACTAACCTATTTTGTTTTTCCAAAATGTTTGGAAAAGTGATGTTTGGTCGTGGGCGGCCAATAATTATGTCTGAAAAATTTGGCGCCGATCGGTTGAACGGCGCGACCTAAAAAGAGGCAACACGTTACAGACACACCCCGTTTACATGGGCTGCCAAAACTGGATTTCGTAAACCGATTTCCCAATTCTGCTTTTGGTTGGTCATCTAAACACTCCAAAATCGATTCTGGAAAACCGCTTGTCTAAAGCGGTTTTCCAGTTCCACAATCGATTTTCGTACTCATGTAAACACAACCGTTTTTGAAGCGTTCTTGGCTAGTCAGATTGTGTTTTCTTGTTAAGAATTTTCGACACATATTGAAAGAGTAATATTTTCTGATGTGAAATAAAAGTATAAATATTAGAATGAACATGCATCTGTTTATTTAAATAAAGAAAAATAGCGATTGTGCTGACTAAATCAGGAACTGAATCAGCTGTTTTTCAGCCGCCATATTAAGTGGGATAGGAAATCCGATTCAGGCTACGCCATGTAAACACGACAGCGAAAATCGGTTTTCGTTTTCCGGAAGATGTCTTCCATGTAAACGTAGTGTATGAGACAATCGCCGTTACTTTTGTAAATATGTCTGAAACGATGCGAGATTTGAATAAAACACAAGGGAGCTAAGTTGTAGGGAATTTTCACCTCTACCAATTCGTTCATTCTGAAAGGTTAAGCCGTTATTTACAATTTCGAGTTGTCAGAAGGTGATCTCAAAGGCTCATTTATAGTGTCCCTACCGTAATCTAAATTGGGCAGAAAGGCATGTCTTAATCTTTGTTTTGACGAGAGTTGTTGTGGATAACAAAGTTTCCAAATGGTGTTGCGACCGGATGGCGCTCAGAAGAAGGACGAAAAAATGAGCTGCAGTTTTCGCAATGTCTGTAGTACATGATACAAAAAACCGGAAAAGCTTCAGCTGTATGAGCACCCGAGAAAGAAAATAAAACCTGCTTGTATCAGGTACGATTCCCAGGCGTGAAAAGGATGACCTCATGTCATGAATGATCGTCCAACGGTTAGACGCCTCTACACCGCTTCTTTCAGCTCATGTGGTGTCACCATGTCTGGGAAATGAACTTTCTGGCTAATTGCTGACGCTAGCATGGCGATCAGACATCTTCTCACATTACCTTTACCGCTTACGGTCGTCTAGAGAGGTTCTTCGCTGTGGTGGTGTAGGAATGATGTCTCCCTTGCTTCTCCACCTCCCTCACAAAATCCTGAACGCGTACAGCCGCCCTGCTCTGGGCATCAATCACCATACTAGGGAATTGTCTGTCCATCTCTCAACCTTAGGTCAACGCCAGCCTGCATTTTTCACAACATATCTGTTTCGCCAATCCCATGTGGCGAGACGCATTTCTAACTAAATCATTTTTCTGCCTCCTACCACGGCGAAAGAAGAATATATGAATTACAGTACTGTCGACACGGTTCAGAGCGACATTGCTGTTAACGACGCACTGGAAATTAAAATTCAAATATTTCGGACAAAAAAATGGTTAATGGCACTACAAGTAGGCCATTTGTGATGGCGTGCCGACAGCGGGAAAGCTGTCTGAGACGAAATTTGAATTAACGTATTTTTATAGGATAAAATTCTCAATATCTTTGCTCTTTTACGTTACTTCAATTACTCGCGCCGTTTCAGAGATTTTTGCAAAAAATAACGGCGATTTGACACTGTCACTTGATTTTACGTAAACCAGTACAAGCAAAGAAAATAAACTTGAAAAAGTGGACAAAACACCACTGCAAGACGGGTGATAATATTTTAACGGCACGAGATAATGAAAATATAGGAGAGATTTCAAAATAATAGTTTAAAGACGTAAAATTTCAATAAAAGGTATGTTTGTCAAAGATAAAGTCAAATACAACGGTCCCATCTCAATCCTATGTACAACCCACATTTTAATAATCGCTTTCTACAATGTCGCTTATTGCGATAATAACGTATTTTTCATTGCATTTTCGATTATCTGAATCATTAAAACCCGTCGAACCTTAATTTTTGTTACGTACGAGGTTGGAGCAAAAGTCAAGGCAACCGTTTTCCTTCTCCGTAGTTATGTGAACGTATCACAAACTAATTTCTGCAGGAATAGTGTGTATGCATAACAACAGATGGCTCTGTAATAGCTGGTATTAGGGCAGCGAGGGCTCTGAAATCAGTTGATGAGTGTCGTGCGACAGGAAGTTACGAGTGTTGAGCAGCGCGCTTACATCAAAGTAACCGAGGGAGAAATGGGATGGAATACCACAGTCAATTAGTGGAAGCTCTTGGGAATAATGCCGTACCACGGTAGTTACGAAAGTTTCAGCAAGGACGTGCGGCAGACAGCGATGAGCACCTATCGGTAAGACCCGGCACGTGCCGTCATCGAGCTGTTCGTGCATCAGCTACTGGGACTGTGTCATCAAGGAAGCGATTAAAATATACTAGCAGACTACCTTACGAATAGGGGTGGAGGATTTTGCTTATATTTCGCATGGGATCCTGCTCTCTCACTTGTAAAAAAACAGAGGGACAAAACTAATCCGACCTCATTCGTTGAGAACTGATGTTTGTTATCGATATCCTGACCGTTTTCATCTTTGGTCGTGTCGGCGCTGAGTGCTTGCTCGCTCGGTGTGTGTTGTCTTTAATGTTTACTCATTGAAAACCGAAGTTTTAAGGATCGTCAACACGTTTCTTCCTCACTGCAGTTTCGTCTTGAAAGTGGCAGGGTGGTCTCCTGCCGAAATATCGACCGACGTCCAATTGACACTTGGCTGCATACCCTTAAGTTCAAATGTTTGTATAGTCTATGGGACTTAACTACGGGGTCATCAGTCCCTAAACTTACAAACTACTTATGAACTACTTACGAA
This sequence comes from Locusta migratoria, assembly GCA_026315105.1. NCBI lineage: Eukaryota > Metazoa > Arthropoda > Insecta > Orthoptera > Acrididae > Locusta > Locusta migratoria. The sequence continues at coordinate 216,452,543 of CM048749.1, forward strand.
CTAGGACGGCACAAATATCCATGCCTGACGGGGGATTCGAACCCCCGACCGTAGTGACCGTGCAGACCGTGACTGGGGCGCCTTAGTCCCCTCGGCCTCCGCGGCCGGCTACCCGTAAGTGTATCGAAGTTGTTATACGCCAGGAAAAATTTATGAATCACAGAAATAATCTTGCACGACAATGGAAGACCATATAAAGCAGAGTGCGTAGGGCAGATTCTGCGACGTTAGAGGATGGGACGAATTGGATGTTCAAATGTTTGTAGAGTTTATGGGACTTAACTACGGGGTCATCAGTCCCTAAACTTACAAACTACTTACGAACTACTTAATACTAAGGACGGCACAAATATCCATGCCCGAGGGGGGGATTCGAACCCCCGACCGTAGTGGCCGTACAGACCGTGACTGGCGCGCCTCAGTCAGCTCGGCCACCGCAGCCGGCGACGAATTGGAGCACCTACCGTACTCTCCCGATATTTCGCCCTCTGACTTGACCTCATTGCGAAGATAAAGGAACCACTACGTGGTAGGCGGTTTGCAACACGAGACGGCATTGGATTCGATAAAATCATTCACATATCATTTCCAGTCGCCAAAACTTTTCAGGAGATCAAAAATGTGATTATTAGAAAAAAAAATATAAATGAAAATTTTTGAAAAAAAAATCGCATTTTCAGTAATATGGTGTGTGATTCTAGACGAAAAATGTTACACGTATCTATTATAGGAACCAAAATATGAATATGAATAGCTAATGGACTTGAGGTGTTTCTGCTGAAAAGTGTGGACACGACAAAGATCTAGTAAAAATAACTAGACTCCCCAACGGCGCTGCTGTCGCTGGATAATTTGAACCTTCGGCCGGTCGCCGTGGTAGTGACAAGCGTCAGATAAATACGAGTGTTGTTACCAGGTAAATCGTGTATTAAATAGCTACTGCGGGATATATACACAATTGATCGTGACGTCTGTATTTTTTTACTATTGCAGTGTACATGAAGCACGATAGGGTAAAGCTGCTCAGCGTTTAAATGCGTAAGTCAGTTTAGAAGAAAAAAAAAAAAAAATGGACGAATACTGTCACTTTTGTTCAGAGAAAGTTACTCTCGCTTAACAGATTGTTATTCAAGACAATATAGGATTGAATGAAATAAATAACAGGATTTTACAATACTCGCATTTCTTAAAAGGGAGCTACTTTAGGCAGTACTGGTGGATAGCAAGTTGAAAAAGTTTCATGTTATAATTGTTTAAAATAACTGTTGGGGTCACGAGATTAGTTCCTCACTGCAATTCTAATTTTTCTTTATGAAATTAATATTAGCAACTTGTAACACAGAATTTAAAGGTAATCTGCTTTACACATAGTTATAACGACTGAAATAGGTTTCCAAAACTGTGTATAGTTCCATATATGAATGACATATAGTCACACTAGATGCACTTTGTGAAGTTGAACCCTATGACAATAGTTGTTGACTTTTGAGCAGTTCACGCTACTGTACGATATTTGACTTACAGCATTATAATGCTAATATTCTTGCTAGGTACCCTAATGCTAATGTTAGATGCAATAGATAAGAGTAAGTTATGGCATACTTCGTGTTCTTAATAGAATTTGGTAGTAGCTGGTTGCTCTATTCACAGGGTAAGACGCTATTTTAGAGTTATGTATCTGATGGGATATTTCTCTTTCACAATCCATTTTTAACATTAGCTGTTTCAGGCAGACCTGTTTCTTTTTGGATGCTATGAAATAACTAAATATTAGAGAATACAGCACTAAAACAAAGACGTAAAATGTGAAACTCTTCCGAAATTAATGTTTGTACAAAAGTTTCACAATCGTAGAATATAATGAGAAAGTGCTAAAAAAATCGTGTCTGACGATAAATTCCGTTCATATTCTGCATTTAGAACGCTAAAAAAACTAAATGTCATAGTTCTGTTTCATTAGGAAGACGAAACGCTGTTCGCCAATTTTTACAACCGACAGTTGCTGTATATTCAAGGAGTCTGAAGCTGTCTTGTCGTTGTATATTTCAATTAGACATAGTTTTCGTGACTAAACTCAAATGGATACTTTTTCTGATCAAAAGAATCTTTCGCACATTTAAAGTTCGCGCGGAAGTTTGCCTCTACAATGGCCGCCGAGGCGCTCTTCAATTTTTCCGCTGTTCGCAGTCGGCCGCTTACGCGATTCTGGGGGCTTGGGACAAGAGGGGTTTCTACATCAAATACATTGCAAAAATGTGTCATTTTGACTGTTTCATTAATGAAAGAACAAAAAGATAATTACAACATGTTAACCAATGTAAGTAATATATAACAAAATATTGTGCAACATGCACGTCTTCACAGTCCTCTCCAGTTTATGTTTTTCTGGGCATAAAACTCTCTCACCTGAGGTTATTCAGGCAGGTAAGTCAGAAACTTCTTCATGTCTTCCATTTTATCTTCACTTATGGACATAGTCCTGTTGTAAGCTCTTGATGTAGGATGAGCAGGAAAAACTCCTTTGACATGTTGAACGTAGATGCTACAGCCCATCAATGTAGGGCTTTGCTGTCACTGTAATTTTCATGTCTTTCTTAAACACAAATTGGTTTATTGTGGGACCTTAAATTGTCTGATGCCACATTGGCTTCTTTGGTTACCTCAGCAACAACAACCTTTTCGTAGTACTGACGCCATCAGCCATGTATATTTTTAATATCATGGTAGTTTCAACAGTTCTGACTTCAAACGTATTTTGCACACTTGACTGTAAAATTAGTTCTGTATATTCTCTAGTAGTATAGGTACGGTCAGTCTTTTTTTTATCTGTCTCTTGACCATGCCGAAGTCTCTGTCACAGGGTAGATATGAGTGGCCTCTCAATGGGAAACAATGCGTTATTGTTCCAAATCTTCCTACATCAACCAACATTAACAAGACAGTGCTTTTTACACCGTCCGCGACAACAATCAGACATTATGTATAAATGTTGGCATTGTTGCTGACTTTCTCTTCAATATAATCATGAAGAAACGAGCATACCTCATTTGATCCTTTCTTAGCAGTACCTTCGTGGGAAAGGAACCTGGCCGTGTTGCTTTTGAGGCAATGGATAATGATATTTGCACTCATTTTGTGTACTCATGTTTTGTACATGGGGCGTTTCTGAAGGGAGCATTAAATTTACCAGAGCGGTTTCTGATTTGATATTTGCTAATGCTGTGCGCGAACAGGGGGCCCGATTCAGACATGGTGTTACAAATGCCGAGGCAGATGGAATCAGCGCCTTCCACATCGTTGGCAGCATGTGGTGACGGTAGCAGGGGACTACTTTGAGCGTCTGTAGGCCCAGGTTTGTCAACTTTATATGTACTGTGTTGTCATTCTTTTGCCCTGTGCGTGAAGGCAATATCAGACTACTACACATGTACTTAACACCTTGTCATTTCCTCTATATATGTCAAATTTTCCAACCGGACTGGTATCTGCAAGAAAAAAAAGATAGTTTTCATGACTTTTGACCCAGCCATCGTATTTGGGAAATACTAACAGTATAACGTTTAATTTGAAGCTCTTGTATTTCTCTTGAGTGTAGATTTCAAATTAGTATTTTATGGGAACTATAACTTGGTCTTCAGTCCCCCTAATTCTAATGCGTAACAGTTAAGAAACTTCGTGCCATACCGATTTGCAGACGTTCGTTGCCAGCTATGCAGCGTACTGATGTTGATTGCATAGTAATCTCCCTCTCAATGAGTGTTTGTAGTGTTGTTGCTATGACGCCATCTCTATTTCTTTTATGTCCTATTTAAAATATCAATACAAACAGTAAAATCAATTTCGATAACATAAGGTGTTTATATGTAGAACACTATCATTCGTTTTGGAACTATTGATTAAATTTTTGAATAAAGTGAATGGAACTAAGTTGTTATCATTCATGACTATTATACCGTAGATCATCGACAGTAAGCTTTAACCACAATCAGCATCTTATCTTCCATTATCCAAGTCATAATCGACATTATTGAACAGTTTTCATTACTTATACCTCCATTCTTCACTTATTAACATTGTTTCGCATTATACTGGCATGTTATTCCTACAAATACCGTATTGAAAATACTGCAGGTCTAGTGTGTGTTTCTGATACGTTTTGATACACATGGCAGCCTACAGTTTACAGATAGGAAACTTTCATGAAAAAAAACAGAAACCCGGTTTGTGCGACTAATGATCATAACGACTACAAACCGTCGCGAGGGTCCGCTCGAAGTCGTTATAAGTGTTTTCAAATCAAAATGTTTGTAATCCTATGGGACCAAACTACGTTGGTCATTAGTCCCTAGTCTTACAAACTACTAAAACTAAGTTACACTAACATAGTGCGGCTCGTTAGCACAGTGGTAGAGTGCCACACTACGGATCCAAAGGTCGCGTGTTCGTTTCCCGCCAGGGCGTAGGACTTTTACCTCTCACTTTCGAATTCTTTCCCCTCTGGCTGTGTTGCTGATGTGAAAAAATATCGACTAGCACCGTAGCTAGAAATCCACATTAAACTGTACTCCCCCCTCTCCAATAACTGACTAGTTAAGTCAGTTCCAGGTCGGAGAAAGGCAACGGCATACCACCTCCAAACAGGACCATGCCTAGTAAAGCACTGTGGTGTTCAAACCAATCTTCGGATTGTTGACTGCTTTACCTTTCACCTTAAACTAACCTAAGGACAAAACACACATTGATGCCCGAGGGAGGATTCGAACCTCCGACGCGGGAGGCCGCGCGATCCGTAACGTGGCGCTCCAGACAGCACGGCTGTAAGTGTATATTGCCAGAAGCTGCGTTACGTCCTGTATGTTCACTAGTTCAGTGAAACCCCTGATAAACATAAGCTGATCTTGTAGAGAGAAAAAAATGTATATTTCAGCGATCGTTATTCCTTTCTTCTCATATCAGATCATTTTGCCTGCATTTCCAAAGTATTTTTACCGCATGGGAAGCCTTTACGTTGTGCAGATAGGACGCATATGTGCATTTGCAAGGCACTATTGTTGTTCACATTCTGTTCTGAACACCCCGAGTCAGCCTGTGGGCGCTCCTTCGGCAGGGAGGGGCGAGGGAAAGCAACTGCTGTACTACTGGGACTGAGGCGGAAACGCACAAAGTGGCCCGAACGGTACGACAGTGTAACTAGTTTCCGAACCCCACCAACACGACCTAGAGAGGAGAGAAGCCGGCCGCGGTGGCCGAGGGGACTGAGGCGCAGAATAAGGAGTATACAGAAAGGAAACTCCCGCTGCAGTCTGTCGTCCAAATTTTAGTGCGCATGCGCGGAATCGGCCATCTTGAAAAGCAGTAAACGTCTGATCACTCCCTACTCTGTGGCGTGGTAATGCGCTGTCTTAGTTTGTTAATTGTGTATTTTAACTGCCTGAATCGAATAAAGGTAAAAAAAAAGTATTTGGTACAGTGCAGTGCAGTGAAAAGAAAGAACTGTGTGTCAGTAGTTGCAGCTGTTCCGTTTTATTATAAGCAGCAATAAAAGAAAAGGCGGTCGATGGTGTTCAGCACCTAATTGACGCAATAACTCGAATACAAATAAGGATATAAGTTTCTTCACCTTCCCAAAAGATGCTGAGCAGTAAGTGAACGTCGGTACATGTGTAGTGAAAGTTAAATGTTATCAGTTTCGAATGAGAGCAATGTGTGCATAATTATTAAAAGTAGCCTCGCTTCTTCTCTTGACGATAACTCTCACTGTTGCAGTTGTTGCAGTTCAACAGCATCGAAATGTTGAAGTAGATTTATATTTTATAATTTTATCGTTGCAGGGAATAATATAAAATGAATGTCAAAGAATAGTGCGTAAGTAGGCAGGTAAAATTTTACTTACGGCATTGGAGGCGTAGTGTGCTAATGTTGGCTACGAATGCTCTTCTGATACTCAAACAAATAGATTAAGGGGAATAATTATTTTTTGCTGTTCCTGCTCTGTAACTTTAGCATCAGCATCAGATTCTTCGAGCTAAATTCCTGAAAGAACACAATTGAATGTTCATAAATACGTACAACTGAAAGCACAAAAGGACCGACGTGCTTCAGGATGAATAAAGCAAGCATACTGGGGCTCTGACAGATTCCTCTATATGCCCTTCTCCGATCAGTAAGTTAATGATACTCCTAAAGCAAATACAACTTTTATATACGCCCAGACGTCATTAGTTCTGTGTAATCACGTTGTACTGCTAAGTCTGACTCAATATTTTGTGCGAATTTATTCGGGTCAAATAAAACCTGGCAGTTGTAAAGTCACTTTCTTGTTTATAACTAATTTTCCAAACATAACTCAGCGTTATTTGGGATTTTTCTAGAGATAAGCACCAAATAAAACGATCATCGATTCCATCGTACATTTTCGTAGTTGTATTAAAATTTAGGCCTATTTTTTGTTGTATTACAATTAGGTGCAAGAAGATAGCGCAAAATAGATGAGAGCATAATGAAAAGTAGTTTTCTTTCGCAAAAGTCGGTGAGATTAGCTGCAGGTCGTAAAAAGTCCATTTCCAGCCAAAGTACTAAGTGGCTATAGTTCCGCGTTTACTGCTTTTCGATATCGCGTCGAGCGCAACGCTTGGTAACATACAGATCAAAGGCGCCGCCCCCAGCTTTCCCTTCTGTATGCTCCCTGTTCTGTGACTGAGACGCTCCAGTCACGGTCTGCACGGTCACTACGGTCGGGGGTTCGAATCCCCCCTCGGGCATGGATATTTGTGCCGTCCTTAGTCTTAGTTAGTTCATAAGTAGTTTGTAAGTTTAGGGACTGATGAACCCGTTGTTAAGTCCCATAAGCTATACAAACATTTGAACATTTGACAGGAGAAAACGGCGCTTTCGTGTGACGTCACGCAGAGTAGGATGCGCGCGCGTTGCTCACTGAGTACACGCTGGGGCACGACCAACTCCTTCTGAAGAGGCCTACGCGCTGCCGTGCCACGTCACGCAGAGTAGTTCGCGAGCGCGTAGCTCACTGGCTGGCCGAAGCGATGCGGTGGGCCGTGCCGCCCTGACAAGGTGCCACTATGCCGAAGCTGCCAGCCAGACAGCTACGCACGCACAGCCTACGCTGCATGACGTCACACGAGACCGCAGCGGCCTTCTTTCTACATCTACATAGTTAATCTGCAAATCACATTTAAGTGCCTGTCAGAGGGTTCATTAACCACTTTCATAACTTTTCTCTACCGTTCCATTCTCTAATAGTGCGCGAGAAGAAAGAACACCTAAATCGTTCCGTTTTCGATCTGATTTCTCTTATTTTATTGGGATGGTCATGTCTCCCTAAGTAGGTGGGTGTTAGAAAAATAGTTTCACATTCAGAAGTAACAGCCGGTGATTGAAACTTCGCAAACAGATCACGCCGCAATGAATAACGTCTTTCTTTTAATGATTTTCACCCCAATTCGTGCAACATTTCCGTGACGCTTTCCCCCGCTAACGTGATGAAACAAAACAAGCTGCCCTTCTCTGAAGCTTCTCAATATCTTCCGTCAGTCCCCACAATGGGCAACAGTACTCCAGGAGAGGACGCACAAGTGTGATGTAGGCAATCTCTTTGGTGGAGCTGGTGCACCTTCGAAGTGTTCTGCCAATGAAACGTAATCTTTGGTTCGCCTTCCCCACAATATTTTCTATGTGTTCTCTCCAGTCTGAGTTACTCGCAATTTTAACTCCTAGGTATTTGGTATTATTTACGACCTTAAGGTTTGACTGATTTATCGCGTAATTGAAGTTCAGCGGATTTCTTTTAGTGGTCATGTGTATTACTTCACACTTTTCTTTATTTAGTGTCAATTGCCAATTTTCGCACCATGTAGAAATTTTGTCTAAATCGCTTTGCAGTTGCTTTTGATTCTCTGTTAACTTCACTAACCGATAAACGACAGCATCATCCGCGAACAGTCTAAGGGAGCTATTCAGATTGTCTCCTAAATCGTTTATAAACACGAGGAAGAGTAGGGGACCTATAACGCTTCCCTGGGGAGCGCCAGATATCACTTCTGTTTTACTCGATGACTTACGGTCAATTACAACGAACTGTGTCCTTTCTGATAGGAAATCGTGAATCCAATCGCACAATTTGGGAGATATTCCATAAGCATGCAATTTCATTCTAGGTGGTGTTGACCTCACCCTGCAATTGTGCGAAGCCTCCATGAAGGCAACATCGGCACCACAAATTTGTCTTTGGTGCATTAAAAATTAATGAGAAATACCAAATTCCTCATGCTTTCACAAGTTCCTAAAACGAATACTAAAAAATTAATTGTAGTCATTATGTTTACGTTCAGTAGCCGTGACTGTGTGAAACAATTAATATTCGTTATTTCTGCTACCAGTCACTGTGTTTTATTATGTTTAATTTAACATAATGCTACGGATTTGAAGAACGTTCTGCTTATCTTCAGCCTTTGTTTAAAACAGAAATTGTTTACATATGTTATCTTCAACCATTTTACAATCAAAACCAACAGTAACAAATGAGACTAGAATACTTTTAATACTTTCAGACCTGGCGTCCATTATTTTGGACTACTTTTTATGTATTTTGTAACACTATACGATTTTGTGCACTTTTCAGACCCAGTGCCCTGTTTACTGGATACTTGTCTCTTTATTTTTGCGGTTTCTGCTGGCCTGTGTCACCAGAAATGTGTAGTACAATGAAAATCAGTGACGACAGCAGAAGCATTGCGGAGTGTTTAAGACTTGATATCAGTAATTGAAATTACTTTATGTACTCATTTCTGTATTTTGTACGAATTCCACTTTGGAAATTACACAATAAATACGCTGAAAAATATGTTACGACTGACGTCTTATTTCACATGCTTAACTGCATTCCAGAACCTGTGATCAATTTATTGCACAGGTTTTTCTTTTATTTTTGAAAAAAGAAGGGATGATATGTTTATTTTGCTCAAATATGCACTAAATGGGCTCTAATAGTCATGAAGAAGTGTACGAGCATTTTTGTTGTACTTTTAAAATAATTCAGGACTGAAGGGATTAATGTAGGGACTGATGACCTGGTAGTTAAATCCCATAACCTCTACAAACATTTGAACATTTTTTGACTTCTTTTTGTCCTGCATATCCTAAAAAGGAAATGCAATACTCAGCCTAGAGATGGTCGATAAAGGAAACGGTTGCCCTGAAACTGACCAAGCTAAACATTTTACTCCCTTTGAATTTTGTCATCAGTGGTGCAATATGGGGTGGCATATCAAAATACTTAGTTAGGAAAGCATTTCTAAAGCTAAATCTATGAAATTTTATATTTAGAAGAAGAAACAACCAATGTACACACAGTTTGTAGTAGTCGATAGTAAGACATCGACTAAAACTGAGGTGATATCCGACTTTCTACAGGGTTGTGTTATTAGCCCTCTGGTGTTCCTTATCTACATAAAGGATTTGGGAGAAAATCTAAGCAGCTCTCTTAGGTTGTTTGCAGATGACGCCGTCATTTATCGCGTGCGAAGCAGCGGGAATTAAGCTAGTTTGGATATCTTACAATGCCAGGAAACCGCATAAAAAGAAGAAAAAACTAACGTGGAAGTACCCACCGACTAAGCGAGTATAATCACAATCAGTTTCTTTTCATCTTGAGTACATGAAGTTGCAATTAATTTCTGCTTTTAAAACATTTTTGGACGACACGACTCTGCCATTGTGTGCTGCATGTATTACATACTGCACTGAGATTTTGATATTATAGTCCAGTGTTTCCCAACCTTTTTGGAATATACAACCGCCTTCCAAATAAAAATATTTTTGCGACCCTCCACCCTCCCCACAACCATAACACAAATACGTGTGTATTTCCAAAGGCAACAAATTTAATTTTCTTCTGTTGAAACAACTTTTTTGTAAAAAGCGATAAAATTCAAAATTGCGCATTATAGGATAAATTTTTAGTCTCTATTTCTGAATGGAACACGTCCTATTATTTCGTGGATTACGACAGAAAATAATGTTGCAGAACAAGGTTTCTCATAGCAGGTAAAGCTCAAAAGCTTATTATGATCGTTGGGCAAGGTCTCACTATGTAGGCAATTTTTTAAACAATCGATTATCACAAAAACTGTATCTAGTAAATTTAGCTATCGCCTGGTACCTTAAAATAGGTTTCACGCCTTTCGTTTATTCATTCTCAACCCGCTGTATTTTTTTATATAACAATATTGTCCTATTCAAATGAAAACTGATGATCGACAAGGAATCACGTAATTTTAATATTAAATGCATTTCACTTTTCTTAGGAATATGCTTTTGCATTACGGAGTCACTAGTATGCGGAGATGCTCCTGGCTAGTTGTTATATGGTGTAGGTACTTCTTCTTGTGGCGGCCAAGACTTTGCGATCCCCCTGGGGCTTGAAAAACACTGTTATCGATTGACATTAACAGAAGTAGTTGTATTAATTGAATGACGTTTCATATTTATCTTAGAGAATTCACCATCACGCTTCGGGACTAGTAAATTTGAGAGTAAAAGCATTACCTATTGCACTTATTCTTCTTTTACAATATACTGGTCGCTTGGAGTGCTGGCATCGCTTCAGCAGGGCTTTGTCGCCCATAGAGTTTCACGACTGCCAATGTTAGACTGTGTTTTTATGTTACGACTTGTTTGACTGCCCATAGGCTGCGCCAGACGAATCAAACCGCGGCTGATGCCCATCTTCGAGCCAAACAAACTATCTATGGCGCTTCGTCTGTCTTTTTTCCACTTACTTTGAAATCAAATAAACATTATAGGTAACTGTATGATGCTTTCTTACAAATGGTTACGACCATTAAATGTAAATTTATTCAGAAATCTAGTTTATGAGAATTTGAAATGGATAGTTTGGCGCTCTACGTCTCTGAGTGACAGCCAATCAGGTTATATGTTCACTATTCTCGCTCAATTGCTCACGGGATTGATACACACTGTACCATGGTATAGAGGCGATCCCGTCTATGATAGCGCTACTAAAGCAGAGCTACTAAACACAACCATTCGAAACTCGTTGACCAAAGAAGAAGAAACCAATATTCCAGATTTCAAATTACGAACAGAGGCCAGAATGAGTAACGTAGATGTAGATATCCTCGGAGTAGTGAATCAACTTAAATCACTTAACAGGAACAAGTCTTCTGGTCCGAACTGTATTCCCATTAGATTTCTATCTGATTATTCTGAAGCGATAGCTCTTTACTTGAGAGCCATGTATTAACGCTCTCTCAACGGAGGATCTGTACCAAAAGACTGGAAAGTTGCACAGGTCACACCAATATTCAAGAAAGGCAGTAGGAGTAACCCACTAATCTACAGGCCTATTACATTGACTTCAATTTTCAGCAAGGTATTCAAAGATATCCTGTATTCATATGTTATGAATTATCTCGAAAGGAATGATCTATTGACCCAAAGTCAACACGGATTTATAAAATACAGCTAGCGCTTTACTCACACGAAATTGATCTCAAATTGATTCCGTATTTCTAGATTTTTCATATTCATTTCGTATTTCTAGATTTCCAGAAGGCTTTCGACACCGTGCCTCACAAACGGCTTTTAATCAAACTGCGTGGTTATGGAATATCACCCCAGATTTGTGACTGGATAGGGGATTTCCTTTCAGAGAGAACACAGTTTGCAGTAATCAATGGCAAGGCATCGACTACAACAGAGGTGATATCCGGCGTTCCACAAGGTAGTGTTATTGGTCTTCTGATGTTCCTTATCCTACATAAACGATTTTGGAAAAAATCTGAGCAGCTCTCTTAGATTGTTTGCAGTCGACGTCGTTATTTATCGTGTAGTAAAGTCATCTGAAGATCAAAACAAACCGCAGAACGGTCTAAGTAAGATATGAGTATAGTGTAAAAATTGGCAATTGATTCTAAATAATGAGAAGTGTGAAGTCGTCCACATGAGTACAAAAAGGAATCTGATAAACTTTGTTTACAAATTGAAACACGTCCACTGAATGTGTGGTCGTGTTCCATTTTTGAGTTATTCATTAACCTAAAGCGTTTCTGCACCATTAATATTGTCTATTAGTATGTTAATTATTTTTATTGTGTTAATAAATGACCAACGCCCCATGTTTATATATGTTTCCACCCGTGTGATTGATCTTGTGTGTTCATGTGAATGTGGAAGGTTGTTTTTAATATTGACTGACTGCCGCGCAATGGCTTACAGTCGCCGCCTCGCGCTTTAGGCTTCGTTTACTTTAATTAAGAAAGCATGGCTTCGTTTGTCGTCTGCGCTGGCGTTTGCTGGGTGGCCAGAGACAAGCTTGCTTGGCAAGATGGCGAGGTGGCCGTGTTCTTAGTGTGGTGCCGATATAATCTTGGAGGAAACAGGTGACAAGAGACCTCTCTGGGAGACGTTGAAGAGGGTATTATCTTCCTTAGATAGAGAGGGTTGGTAGTCACTACGCCCTGAACGCGCATTTGTACGGATTTTTAGCGCGCTGTACATCCGGTGTGTGGTGGGGGTAGGCTTTTGCGTAGCCTTAGAGTTTCACTCTTGCTGCAATAGTGAAAGTAAGTACTTTGCCGAAGGCATGCTGTTAGAACTTTGCTTTCTTTGTGATCAGGCAGTCTTGCTTTATTAGTGATAGTTTTCTTGAGTAAGGTGAAGTGTTTCTAAATTTACAGAATTCGAGTGATTCAGTGTAAATGTAGTATTTGCATTTTTCATTCCGGTGATGATTTTGTGTCTGGTTTTTCTCAAGTTAGAATACTCATGCGTGGCCTTCAGCCTTTGTGTAAACTTAGTATCTTTAAATATCCTTGTTGTTTCTTAACTAACGATTCCACGTCATATCTATTTCCAAGAGTATGCTAAATATTTCTGAGATTTTCTAGTTTGTCTCCGTCTTTCCTGTCTTGTATGACCGATTGCACCGCGTGCATAACGGTCGTTACTTTGGCCTTCAGCCATTCTTTTATTAATACTAGCTTTCTTCTATATGAATTCTCGTGTGTGCTTTACTTGCACTTGCACATAACTTCTTTTGTGAATTCTATTCGGCGTGATCGCACAGCACGTGGTACTTGAGGATAGTGTACCACTTTCTCCCCACACGAATTCGTTTGGTGCATAGTGACTATTAAATATGTGCTCCAAGACACCTGCCATCTCGTCAGAACGCCGCCGACGCTTTGTTTGTCGCTGCTATGAGCTGTTCATACATGAATGAGTGTCGCAGGCATTATGCAAGTGCCTGTGAAAGAATGAGTGTGCTTTCATCTACCCATGGTGTGTTTAGAATTTTCCTCCCACGTTACCTCCATACTTATACAAGGTGTGTGCTTAATTTGGTCCCCACATTTATTTGCTTGTTATATTATTGAATAGATGAAGATTTAAAGTATCAAACCTCTGCTTATGACTTCATGTCCCCGTCCCATGTTTAATTATCTATTCATTTATTCTTTAACATTAATTATGTGTTGGTTAAAACGTTGACTGCTCCCTTAAGAAGTGAGCAGTTAGATAAATTTCCATTGCGCAAATACTTTGGCCACTTGCAAGGTAATTTAGGACAGCAGTAAGCGTTTTAACTTGCATTTGCAGATCTTGCTTAAATAATTTAACAGGCTACTTTCAAAGATAAATCAATCAAATTTGAAAGCCGTAAACTCCACTGAATACCTAGGAAGTACTACTACATTAGACTTAAACTGGAAAGAACACATAAATAATGTCGTAGGAAAGGCGACCCAGAGACTGCGTTTTATTGACAGAACACTTAAAAGATCCAACAGAAGTACTAGAGAGACTGCATACACTACGCTTGTCCGTCCTCATTTGTAGTATTGTGGCCCAGTGTTGGATCCTTATCAAGTGAGTTTAACGGAAGCCATCAAAAGAGGCCAAAGAAGAGTTGCCCGTTTAGTTTGTCACGATACAGGTAAGACAGCGTTACGGAAATGATACAGGATCTGGGCTGGGAATCATTACAACAACAGCGTTTATCACTGTGGCGTGGTCTACTCCCGAAACTCCAATCGCCAACATTCTCCGCCGAATGCGAAAATATATTGTTGACTGCCACCTACATGGGTAGAAATGATCATCAGAATATAATACGAGAAATCAGAGCTCGAACGGAGAGATTCAGGTGTTCTTTCTGCCCGTGCGCTATTCGATAATGGAATGGTAGATGAATAGTACAAAGGTGGTTCCATGAACCCTCTGGCAGGCACTCAAATGTGATTTGCAATGCATCCCGTGTAGGTGTAGACCATCTGTCGTCTCACTGCACCAACCACGTCACCCCTTCTTTCCTATTATTTCTGAACCAAGTTTTGGAATCAGGTTTGGAAAAGGACTTGATGGCTCAAAACTCAGATATGTCACGCTGCCAACTCCTGAATTCCTGTCGCATTTAACTGAGATGTCGACATCCATAAGTCACGGGTCACATATGCAAAAACGTTCAAATGTTTGTACAGCTCATGGGACTTAACTACGGGGTCATCAGTCCCTAAACTTACAAACTGCTTATGAACTAGCTAATTCTAAGGACGGCACAAATATCCATGTCCGAGGGAGGATTCGAACCCCCGACCATAGTGGCCGTGAAGACCGTGACTAGAGCGCCTCAGTCCCCTCGGCCACCGCGGCCAGCGTCACATATGCCTTCGAGAAAACTGCTGCTGCAGAAAGTTTTGCAAGCAGTTCCTCGCAGTGGCTGTTACACCGTAACCTAATCAATTTTCTGCAAAGTCTAAAACGTCGCCCAATTTCAACTGATGCATAATATACGCCGTGTCGTTCTGCAAACTGATCACTTAGTATCGTGTCCCAATAACTCGTAATAATGAGGTTGTTGTTGTTGTTGTGGTCTTCAGTTATGAGACTGGTTTCGAGCAGTTCTCCATCCACTCATCCTCAGCAGGCCTCTTCACTTTTTTTTTTTTTTTTTTTTTTTTAATCTATCGAACTCAACTTCCGGTTATTGGTCCGTAACTTACAAACTACTTCAACTAAGTTAAACTAAACTAAGAGCAACACATACACCCGTGCCCCAGGGGGAACTCCAATCCCCGACGGCGGACGACCGCGCGCACCGCAGCGCGGCGCACCAGTACGCACGGCCAATCCGCCGCGGCGGCCTCTTCATCTCCACATAAGAACAGCAACCCAAACATTTGATCTTGCTTGCTGTAATCGTATCGTGGTATCTCTCTGCGATTTTTAACCCACACACTTCTCTCCAATGCTAAATTGACGATTCCTAAGTGTGGTATGGATATTAAGGTACACTAATGGTCATTAAAATTGCTACACCAAGAATAAATGCAGATGATAAACGTGTATTCACTGTACAAATATATTTTACTAGAACTGACAAGTGAGTACATTTCCATTGTGCGTTCACCGCGATGTCGCCAAACACGGATGCGACCATCATGATGCCGTAAACAGAACCTGGATTTATCCGAAAAAATGACGTTTTTCCATTCGAGCACCCACATTAGTCGTTGCGTACACAATCACAGGCGCTCCTGTCTGTAATGGAGCGTCAAGAGTAACCGCAGCCATTGTCTCCGAGCTGATAGTCCATGCTGCTGCAAATGTCGTCGAACTGTTCGTGCATATGGTTGTTGTCTTGCAAAAGTCCCAGCTCTTGACTCAGGAATCGAGACGCGGCTGTACGATCCGTTACAGCCATGCGGATAAGATGCTAGTAATACGGGGCCGTTGGTATCCAGCACGGCGCTCCGTATTGCTCTCCTGAACGCGCCGATTCCATATTCTGCTAACAGTCATTGGATCGCGACCAACGCGAGCAGTAATGTCGCGATACGATAAATCACAATCGCGATAGGCTACAATCCGACCTTTATCATAGTTGGAAAGGTGATGGTACGCATTTATCCTCCTTACACGAGGTATCAAAAAACGTTTCACCAGGCAACGCCGGTCAACTGCTGTTTGTGTATGAGAAATCGGTTGGAAGCTTTCCTCATGTAGAGACGTTGTAGGTGTCGCCACCGACGCCAACCTTGTGTGAATGCTCTGAAAAGCTAATCATTTGCATATCAGAGCATCTTCTTCCTGTCGGTTAAATTTCGCGCCTGTAGCATGTCATCTTCGTGGTGTAGCAATTGTAATGGCCAGGAGTGTAATTAAAGAAGTAGACAGACGAGCAAACTGCTGTCTATCAATATGTCACCCTCGGACATATTTTGCCGGAGTAGTATAAGGTGATGGAAAGCTTGAGTACTCATCGAAAAATAACATAGCCATGCAGAAATATTGTTGCCAACTTTACGATTCCTCCCCTTAATTTACGAGAACTCTGCTTCTTTTGCGTGAACTAAGACGAATAAGTTCTTTAGGGGTGAATTTAAGGGGATATGAGACCTGTGAGGAATTTTTCGGGGCTTCTTAAACATGAATAATCCATATCTATAGAAAATATTAGCTCTGTGACACTACATTCTTGATTTTTCTTTTGTATCCCCCCATTTACGACTGCTGTCGCAAGTTACACTATTTTTGAATTGCGGATTACTCCGATTGCGGTTAGTCCAGTTGTGAACTGGAGTTTGTGAACGATGACATCAAGATATAAAAAGTATTTACAGATATACACAAACATATGGGAGTCAAAGGACTTGCTGAAACGTGCGTTTATATCCCAGTTGTTTGATATTATGTGCAGCAGTAACGATGTTTATATATTTAATATCAGTAGCCTATATATTACAGTTTAATTTTGAAGCGTAATTTGTAAACTACTGTTTTAAATTTTAGTGAACACGTAATTGTAGGATATTAAATATTTGTGTGTTATCCGGCAGAACACTTTTGGAAGCAATGATTACGTCAGCCGTCATGCAGAGCTTCATCGGAACGTTTACCGGCGAAAATAAATACTGGTAACTGTTCTCTTTGTGCTTAGTTCATAAGGGCATACTGTTAATTACTAACAGCGTGACACCCCATTCGTTAATTTACAGATTGATGGGCCACTGACCCTCTGGTCGAGAATGTATGTTCTCGTGGACTATCTGCAAATAGAAATGCAATTATTTTCATTTTTAATCAATTGGGATTGCAGCTGTAGTATAGTGTTCGGCTGAAGCTGTGTTTATTTTTAATTAACAAAGCGACCGGTTTCGTTACTTCACTAGCAACATCTTCAGGCCCCCGTTATGTATCAGTTACAAATTACAGCACGTTGAAAAGGTGTGGCCGTTATCTCAGGTATCGTAAGTTTCTTGTGTCCATGCATGACAGGTATCAAACGACGAGTGATCTCTCTCGTTCGACCAATGCTTGAATATTTCTCTATGTCATGGGATCTGTAGGAAATTGACACAGAGAATTCCTAAAGGAGAACAGCGTCTTTGTTACAGGCTCCTTCAGTACGCTGCTGATTGGCAAATTCCGGTGGCATACACTGAGAGAGAGGCGTTCCACGTCACAATACAGGCTTCGGAATCCCTGCAGCGTACCTTTCTCAAACGCACAAAAATATGCTCCTTAAAATTAAAATTCTTCTGAGCTATTGTCCGCGTCATGATGAAAAAAATCGCACTGACGTGTTTTACGGCCAACTTTAGATTTGTAGTTTTATAAGTTTGGCAACCATTTTCGACCAAAATAATAATGTAAACAATAAAAAATTAATTAATAAGAGTGTCTGAAGTCCTTTTAGGAAAAAAAATCAGGTAGATGGGTTTTGAACCACTGACCTTGAGCGTCACAGTCCAACGCATTGCCCGGTAGGCTACGGCCAACACTTAAAAGATGTGTTCTTTAATCTCATACTATTCATGGCCTTTGTTAACTGATGCTCATATGGCATTCGAAGACACTAGATTATCATTTAACGTACGAAGAACGACGTGTTTTCGTTAACTCTTCAGTGTGCCATTGCTTTGAAATGACAACGTGTAAGTTAAAATAAGAAAATCATCAAATACGCAACGCAATATGGCTTATGCCAGAGAGAGTTCTGGGCGAGGAATGTCACGTGCCCTGCGAACGGCTGGTTTTCGTTAATTCAGTGGAGGGTGTCAAAACTCTGTTATTTTTGCAAATATCTGTCAAACGATACGAGATATGAAAAAAAAACCATAAGGGAACAAAGCTGTAGAGAATCTTCTCCTCTACAAATTCGGTTATTTAATTTTAGCTTCAGATGAACGGTTTATATGCAATTAAAATTATATTACAAACGGCCTTTTTTTGGTATTAATAACGTATTTCTTGTCCGAAATATTTGAAAAAGCGAGGTTCTTGTCTCTGGTAGCCAGCAATTATGTCTATAAAATTTGGTGCCGATTGGTTGAACGGTTCGACCTAAAAAGTGGGAACACGTTACAGACATACAGACATCGTAAAATCGCCGTTATTTTTACAAATATCTCTGCAACGATGCAAGAGATGAAAAAAAAAAAATAAATAAATAAAAAATAAAAAAATAAAAAAAAAAAAAATAAAAAAAAAATAGAGCGAAGTTGTATAGAATTTTCTCCTTTACAAATTCGGTTATTCAATTTTCGTGTCAGGTGGATGGTTAAGTCGTTATTTTTATTTAAATTTCGAGCCGTCAAAAAACGATGGCAAAGGCCCACTTTTAGTGTTACTACCGTAACCGAAAGTGGGCCAATATATCTAACGTTTCGGATCCTCCACAGGAGCCTTCCTCAGGGAATACTGACTTGTTTCCCTCCTGTGCTTGTCTTGTAAAGCTAATTCTGACCCCACGGGTTAGTTCCGATTGGTTGAAATTTGGTAGCAGAAAGGGAAGGAATAACTTAATTGGTGCTTGTATTGGTTTTTCTGATAGGTGGAAGTAAGGGAGGAAGATGCTCTTATTGGTGTTTGCATCGGTGGTTCTGATTGGTGAAAAGCAGGAAGGTGTACACTTGTTGGTGTTTGCATGTAATTGGCCAGCAACGGTGATAACCGAAGTTTCCTGGTCGGTCTAGTTCTTCTAAGTAGTGACGTTGCTGCCACGCTGTCAGGAGGGTCGATCGTACGGGTCACTACGAAGGGTCGCCGGGCTGCCAAAATCAGGAGCCAAGATGGTGAAATTTTGTATCCGTTTTCTCTGTTCATATTTTAGGGGTGTTTACTAATATCAATTGCTTCACGATTTTTCTCTTGGTTTAAATGGCTGTTTAGAGAACACTTTTACATCCTTGAAGTTTATAATGTGGCCGGCCACACTCTTTCTCGTGTTCTGCAACCGCTTGTTTGCTGTGCTGCTTTAAACGTATGAACGTTTCATGTTCCTTCATCCGTACACGAACAGGCCTTCCTGTTTCTCCTATGTATACAGTCCCACACCCGCGGTTTATTTCATACACGCCATCAGTATTTAGCTATCCTATGGGATTCTTAGTTGATGTGAGGCATAAGCGCATCTTCCTCCCGTATTTCCACCTGTTAGATACATCAATGCAGGCACCAATTAAGTTATTCCTTCCTCTCCTGCTACCAAATTTGAACCAATAATATCTAACCCAAGGGGATATGTTAATGTTTCACGTTTATCTTAAAACGGGTATACATTTTCCGAAAACGGGAAGATGGCGTTTCTTGATATAAATTTGTGCAGAGTGGTTGTGGTGTTCAGTCTGGTGACTGGTTTGATTCAGCTCTCCACGGTACCCTGTCCTGTGCAAGCCTCTTCTTCTGAGAATTAGAACGGTAATCTACATCCTTTTGAATCTGCTTACTGTATTTGTCCCTCGGTCTCCCTCTACGATTTTTAACCCACACGCTTCCTTCTAATGCTAGTTGACGATTCCTTGATGTCTCAGAATGTGTCTCATCAACTTATCACTTGTATTAGAATGTGCCAGAAACTTCATTCCTGCCCAGTTCCGTCGAGCACCTCATCATTAGTTATGCGATCTACCCATCTAATTTTCATCATTCATCTGTAGCACCACATTTCAAAAGCTTCTATCATCATTTTGTCTGAACTCTTGAAACTAAAATTGGATGTTAACATATTTCGGTTTTCAGAAAAGCCATTCTGAATTTTATATCGTCTTTACTTCGATTATCAGAAGTTCTTTTGTTGCCCAAATAACAAAACTCATCTTCTCCTTTTATTGTCAAATTCTTTCAGCATCGCCAGATTTTATGACACTACAATCCATTACCCATGTTTCACTCTTGTTAGTGTTCATCTTATACCGAGCTTTCAAGACACTTACAATTCTGTTTAATTGCTCTTCCAGGTCCTTTGCTGTTTCTTGACAGGAATTACTATGTCATCAGCAAACCGCAAAGCTTTTATTTCTTCTCCTTGAAGTTTAAGTATTTCTCCAAATTTCTCTTTGCATTCCTTCACAGCTTGCTCGATGTGCAGCTTGAACAACACTGCGGAAGGGCTACAACCCTGCCTTGCTTCCTTCCCAACCACTGCGGCCCTTTCGATGATAATGTTGTAATTTAGGCTCTTTGCTACCGTTACCTATTTAGAAATCTGCAGCCCACGATGCAAAAACGGCTAAAACTTGTTTTCTGACGATTGTATGATAAATCTTGTCATTTGTATGTGCGTAGGGTTTGAAGAAAGCGAAAGAACTTAAAAGAAATTTCGGAATATCATCTTAACCACATACGGTGAAAATGAGAACGAGGTCTTCCACGGCCATAGTCACTGTAATGAAGTTATTCTGCATCGTCAAACCGTTATAATTCACCGATGTTTCTCTAGGTCAGCAAAGTAAGTCTGTAGTGGTGGAACCCTACGAATAGTTGGGCAAAGATAATATAGGTCTTCGGGAAGCCCGCGAACTGGCGGAACATCTCGTCACTTTGAAAAGGAATATCACAGAGGCAGTAGAAATAGCCAAGCAACCCATCGATATGATAGGAGAGGACAGGTAGAGGAGTCACCCAGCGTCTCGGCTGTGCGACGAAAAAGCGAACGCTGAGGTGCACGAGAGCATACGGAACATACCGGGCAAATACAACCCCAGATCTGCTAGCTCGATGAAGTTGTCAGCAGTGCAAATCAAAACACCTGTAAATAACATTGTTGAGTCGTGTCGTTATTTCGTTTACTTTTGTGTAAAACTAAGTTTGAGGCTAATTTTCTCCTCACCACATATTTGCGTGACCTGTTGATATCGTTATGAGTGCCAGTATTCGAGGAATTGTTACACCTGGTACGCAAGATGTATAAGCCAGGGGAAATACCTCCCGACTTTAAGAAGAATATAGTAGGCCTACTTCCAATTCCAAAGAAAGCAAGTGGCCGGCCGCGGTGGCCGAGGGGACTGAGGCACTTCAGTCACCGTCTGCACGGCCACTACGATCGGGGGTTCGAATCCCCCCTCGGGCAAGTCTATTTGTGCCGTCCTTAGAATTAATTAGTTCATAAGTAGTTTGTAAGTTTAGGGACTGATGACCCCGCAGTTAAGTCCCATAAGCATTAAAAACATTTGAAACAAAGCAAGTGCAGACAAATGAGAAAAATAACAATACTATTAGTTTAATAAGTCATGGATGTAACATACTAAAACGAATTATTTACAGACGAATGAAAAAACTGGTGGAATGCGACCTTGGAGAACATCAGCTTCTATTTACGAGATATGTAGGAAGACTGGAGGCGATACTGACATTACGACTTAGGTTAAGGAAAGGCAATCCTACGTTTTTAGCATTTGTAGATCTGGAGAATGCTTTTGACAATGTTGACTGGAATATACACATGCAATCCCTGAAAATAGCAGGGGTAATTTATTGGGAGCGAAGAGTTACATTCAACTTGTACAAAAACCAGAGAGAAGTTATTAGAGGGACGGAATGGTTGCGAAGGGAGTAAGACAGAGTTGCAGTCTTTCCCCAATGTTGTTCAGTCTGTACACTGAGCAGGCTGTGAAGGAATGCAAGGAGAAATCTGGACACGGAATCAGAGTTCAGGGAGAAGAAATAAAAAGTTTGCGGTTTTCCGATGACATAGTAATTTGTCAGAGACAACAAAGGACTTGTAAGAGCAATTAAATGCTATGAACAGTGTCTTGGAAGGAGGGTTTAAGATCACCATTAACAAGAGTAAAACGAGGGTAATGGAATGCAGTGTCAGTAAATTAGGCGATGCTGAAGGAATTAGATTAGGTAATGAGGCAATAAAAATCGCAACTGAGTTTTGTTATTTGGTTATCAAAAATAACTTCTGATAGCCGAAGTAAAGAAGATATAAAATGCAGAATGTCTATGGAAGAAAATCGTTTCTGGAGAAGCGAAATTTGTTGATATCCGATATTAATTTAAGTGTTAGGAAGTCCTTTCTGAAAACATTTGCCTTGGAAGTGACATACGGACAATAAGAAGCTCACACAGAAAGATAATAGAAGCTTCTGATATGTGATGCTACAGGCGAATGATGAAGATAAGATGGGTAATCACGTAATTAATCAGGAGGTGCACAACAAAATCGGAGAGAAAATGACCTTCTGGCGTATCCTGACTAAGATAAGGGTCAGGTTAGTGGGGATAATTCTGAGATATCAAGGAAGTAAGTGTGTGTGGCAAAAATCATAGAGGGAGACCGAGGGACGAATACAGCAAGCAGATATAAAAGGACTCAGGATTCCGTTCTTATTCTCAGATGAAGTGACTTGCACACGAAAGTGTAGCATGGAGAGCTGCATCAAACCAGTCTGCGAAATAAAGACCTCGACAACACTACATAATTTGCGTTCCCAATTTTTTATATCTTGATTTTGAATAACTGCGACACAATATTGTGGAATAGGACAAAGAGATGGGGAAGCAGGTGATGGGGAGAAACTGCAGACAGAAGGAAGGGACTGTGATGATAAAAAGGAGATGTGTAGTGGGAAATGGTGGAGGAGGAGGAAGGGGGCGGAGGACATGGAATGAAATGGGTGTGGGTAATAGGTGGACAGTGTTTGGAAAACGATCGCATGTTCCTCAGTTCACAGACCGCCTGATCTGAATGTGTATGCAGACAATGGCGTTTGTCAACGATTTTCTCCAATAACATTTTTTTTTCTACAAGGTGCGTCTGAAAAGTTCTGTGAATGGTCCCATACTTTACAAACCTCGCTGTCGAGGGTGAGGTGCTCGCATATACACTTTGAGAGGACATTTCAACAAGCGCCCCCTATCGTGCAAAGCAGTGAAGCGGTGGTATACGCCACGATCCAGCTAACAGGGTCAGTGTGAGAACTCTTGTCATCGCAACACGGAGCCCAAAATGGAGGAACGCGTTAACACCCTGTTTTTATTCAAATTAAGCAAAACGGAGACGGAAACCTATGGGATGTTTGTGCAAGTGTGTGGTGTTGAAGCAGTGAGTAAAAAGTTTGTGTATGAGTGGTTTAAACGCTTTAGAGACGAAAAGGAATGTGTCGGGGATGAGCCACGTTCGACTCGACCGTCCACAATCGTAGTCGCAGACAACATGGAGCGAGTGTGGCGGATGATCAGCCGACATCTTCGTCTCCCGCCTTAAATTAGCCCTGAAAGACTTACGCTACGCAACAGTTGCGGAGATCCATCAACGCGTGACCTCAATGCTTCCAGTGATTCCACAAGAAGCGTTTCTCACAGTTTTCAACAGTTGAACAGGCGACGTCAGAAGTGTATTGTAGCCAATGGCGATTACTTCGAGCCGCGGTGGAGTAGCCGAGCGGTCTAAAAGCGCCTAGCTGCGGAGCGCGCGGTTGTTCGCCGTCGGAGGTTCGACTCCTCCCTGGAGCATGGGTGTTTGTGTTGTCCTTAGGTTAGTTTACCATAGTTTAAGTAATGTGTAAGCTGATGACCACGCAGTTTGGTCCGATAGATTTACAAACATTTTAACATTTTGATTACTTCAAAGGGCAGTAAAGGTATTTTGTTTGTAACTATTGTTACATATATATGTCGAGAGCATTCACCAAACTTTTCAGACATTCCATGCATCCACAGGCACTCAAAGTAGGTCAGGAGTAACAGGTAGAAAGAACAGGAAGTGGGAGATGAATGAAATACATTACCATTGTATATTGTGTTTGCTATCTCACCTAATCCCTTACTTATTTTAGCATTGTACATCAGTAGACCTAATAAGTTTCCGTAATATTCTTTTGTAGAGGGGAGGGAAGGAGATTAGTGTTTACTGTCCCGTCGTGTTTCGAAGAGATCTTTACTATCACCAGAAGCGAATGCAATGATGAATACATTGTAATGATTTCAGTGGAATATCTTGCCACAGATATTCAATAAATATGGCTACTTAAATGTAAGCGTAGGCTGCCGGGGCGCGCCGCGGGGAGTGGGCCAGCGCTCTAAGGCACCTTGCTGCGAAGCGTGCGGTTGCTTACCGTCAGAGGTTGGAGTCCTCCATGGGACGTGTGTTCGTGTGTGTGTGTGTGTTCTCCTTCTACATCTACATGGGATACTCTGCAAATCACATTTAAGTGCCTCGCAAAGGGTTCATCGAACCACAATTATACTATTTATCTCCCATTTTCGAATAGCGCGCGGAAAGAAAGAACACCTCTCTGTTCGAGCTCTGATTTGTCGTATTTTATTCTGATGATCATTTCTACCTTTGTAAGTGGGAGTAAACAATATATTTTCGCATTCGGAGGAGAATGTTGGCGATTGGAGTTTCGCAAGTAGCCCACGCCGCAGCGATAAGCGCCGTTGTTGTAATGATTCCCATCCCAGATGCTGTATCATTTCCGTAAAGCTGTCACCCCTGCATCGTGGCAATACGAAACGAGCTGCCCTTCTTTGGACTCTTTCGATGTCCTCCGTCAAACCCACCTGATAAGGATCCCACGCTGGGATGCAATACTTCAAAAATGGACGGACAAGCATAGTGTATGCAGTTTCTTTTGTAGTTCTGTTGCGTGTTTTAAGGGTTATGCCAATAAAACGGTCTTTGGTTCGCCTTTCCCACGATATTATCTACGTGTTTTTTCCAATTTAAGTCTGAAGTAACAGTAATTCCTAGGTATTTTGTGGAGTTTACGGCCTTCACTTTTGGATGATTTATGTTGTAAACGAAGTTTAACGGATTTCTTTTCGTACTCATGTGGATGACTTCACTCTTCTCATTATTTAGAGTCAATTGCCAATTTTTACACCATACTGATATCTTATTCATATCGTTCTGCAGTTGGTTTTGATCTTCAGATGATTTTACTAGACGGTAAATGATGGCGTCATCTGCAAACAACCTAAGAGAGCTATTTAGATTTTCCCCTAAATCGTTTATGTAAATAAGGAACAGCAGAAGACCGATAACACTACCTTGTGGAACGCCCAATATCACCTCTGATTTAGTCGATGCCTTACCATCGATTACTACGAACTGTGTCCTCTCTGACAAGGAATCCTCTATCCAATCGCAAATTTGGGGCGATATACCATAACCACGCAATTTGATTCAAAAGCTTTCTGGAAATCAAGAAATACGGAATCGATTTGCGAACCTTTGTCGATAGCACCCATCTCCCTTAGGTTAATTTAGTTTAAGTAGTTTGTAGGTCTAGGGACTTATGGCCATATCAGTTTAGTCCAATAGGTTTCAAACAATTGAACATTTGCATTTGCCTCCGGGGCCGTTGTCATAATCGATAAAATTTGGCTAAACGACCTTTTACTATGAGGAAGAAATATCATAAAGGCCATCGAAATAGCCGAGTGTCGCCCTAGCCTGAATAAAGAAGACGGACAAAGACTTCCGGCGTCCTGGCTACCAGCGGTGACAACGTACGACGAGACGACGGCGGAAACAGAGAACTCAGTCAGACGCGCGGGAGAGAACTGCGGCCGTACCTACAATACATAAAGTTGTGTATAGGGAAAGTATGGCCATCATTTTTAACCGACTTAAAAACAGGAGGAGGTTCTCAATTCGACTGTATTTTTATGTGTTGCCTCAGAATCTTCGACTTTGTGAACCGATTTTGATGATTCTTTTTTTTATTTGAAAGTTGGTACCTCCCGTGTGATCCCATTTCAATTTTTCCTGTATAGGGAAACTATGGCCATCCTTTTTAACTGTCATAAAAAAGGAGGAGGTTTTCAATTCGATTGTATTTCTACGGTTGTTACCTCAGAACCATCGACTATGTGAACCGATTTTGATGATTCTTTTTTTATTTGAAAGTTGGTGCTTTCCGTGTGGTCCCATTTCAATTTGGTCCAGTTCTGGTAATGGTATCCATAAGAAAACGATGTAAGTCTTATATCTGCACTCAGTATGTGCGCGACAAATGGACGAGTAGCTCAATATCATGCCAACTGATTACGACGGCTATTTTTGTATTGGAAAGGATATACTTCAAGGGTAGTTTGACGAGATTTTGGTTAGGTTCGGATTATGGGATACATGACAAACTAAAGGAACTCTTAAATTCTTAGGAGCAAATTATCGATACTCGGCCGAATCTTTTATAGGCTATCTGGATATCTGAATCACGTACTGTAACGTTTTTATGCTCAAGTAATTCCCTGTTCAAAACTTTTTATGTAAAGCTGCATTTATGATGTCTATTTTTGAGCTCTTCACAAGTCTCATTTGAAATTTTACTCGAGGTAGATTTCCTCTGTCGAGATAAGTGTCAATCAAGGAAACATCCGATCCGACTTCGGTCTCAATATTCTGGTATTATTTTTTCCAGGTATATTGTAGTGTCTACATAGCTGACACCGACTCCAAAAACAATAATAATTGTAACTACATTATATTATCGTAATTTCATCGACTTTGTCCACTTTGTTGTAGTCTAATATTTTTCATTTCATTTAGGAGAAATCTAAAAAATATTTTGATCGTTTTCATTCATAGATATGTGTTGAGTTAGATCTAAAGCGGGTAGGTACCTACCTATCTTCTTTCGTGGTTAACACATGGGTCGTACCTACATATTGCTGAGTAGAAAAAGTAAGTTATTATTAAGTTGTAGAAGAATACGCATTTTTTTTTACTTTATAGTGCATATTAATTTTTTATTTATTTATTTTTATCTGCACAACTTGCCGCCTTCTGCAGCTCGTGATTGACTGAAATCTAGTCACATGATTTTTTCCTCCGTCTTGGTCCTATACCCTGCTTGCCTGCCGTAAGAACTGTTGTGAATATTAGTATGTTTGGGTTTGAATAATTCCACAGTGTTGCACTTATTCTTGACAAACTAAGAAGGAAGGTAAATATTATAGTACCTCCATCTGAATTCAGAAATCTAGGACGAAGAGTCTGGCTGACGAAAATCGTCAGAGAAACCTAGGAGCCCAGAAGCGACCCTAGGTTCTGTGCTGTGATAATTTGAATTCATAATGACAGTTAATAAATTAAAAATTCACTGATGATTTAATCGCGCAACAGAAACCTACATATTTTTTAACTTGAATACATTTTGTGAAGACGAGTCCTGTATAACATCGTGATATTAAGTTATACATGCGTCGTCTGTTTTATTTGCAGGTAATTGTTGAAACACACAAGAATTTTGACTTATTATACAGTAAACTAAACAGATCCTCATTTAGATATGAAATTAATGTGGAGTTCCTGAATTAAGCTTTTTTCGTTGGTGTACAGGTGTTTAGTGTATTATTACAGGAAACAAAGAATTGAAGTAAGGAAAATATTAGCCACACAAATGTATTTGGTACTGTATAGGCACTTCTGTGGTTTTAGTTAAGTCATGTACTGGGTATCTCCTTGCATTTTTCGTATTCGTGTAAGGTGTAAAGGTTTAAGTACATAATACGCAAGAAAATATTCTTCAAAGAATTGTCCGCTGTATCAGATGTTTTCTTAATTTATACTTTGCTCCGATGAGGAAATGTTGAGAGTCTGAATATTAGCCTATGGTACAAGTCACTCTGAATTTATAGGTGATCTCTTTCGATCCGGAGTCAAGAGCCAACTGTTTTCTTAAAATCGGAAGACTAATATTTCGTACAGCCACTTCCCACGACTGTCCGTCGGATGTAACACCCTATATCTCTCAACCTTAAACAAAGTTTAGATATCTTAGCTATATTTCATCGGCAGCTTTGTATGTGCTAAAATCAACCATACGCAAAGACTACGCAATGCGATTAATCGTCTGAACTCTTCAAAATTTTGCGCATTATTTCCCTTAATTTGATGTAGCACAATAAAAGGAATAACGAATATAAGCTAACGCCTATTTAAGACGTCTATTTCCTCCAATGAGACGGAATAACGGAACCTTTCAATGGCAAGAAAAAGAATCTACTGAAACACCAATGACAACGCCCATTTCCACCAACGGCGTGAAGTATTGCAAATATCAATAAAGAAAACCCAACATTCCCACTTCTTCTCTTCAAATTTACAAACCTCTCGGACCGGTGGTCTCGGGGTACAGTACTCGACTGAAAACGAAGGGTCGCAGGTTCCAAACCCGGTCGGATCTCGCATTTTCTCATTCTGCGTTTTAAGGAGTAACCAGAAACGACACGTGGTTCGGATTCCACTTTAAGCTGTATGTCCCATTCCTCTGATTGGATAACAGGGGTAAGCTAGGGACTCGCAAGTTGCCGAAGTGGCGTCCAATTGAGAGACTTGCACCAGGCCAATGAGCCACACGGAATTGCTATTATCTTATGAAATATCCAAGCCCTCACTCATTCAGCATCATACAAATGCCCAGAAGAAGACCACTAGCGATAGTGGCCGAAAGGTCGGCCAGATTTTCAAAGATTGACAATGCGGTCTCACACCCAGAAAATTTTTAATGAGTATGGCTAGTGTCGTTTGCAAATTTCGCACTTCCTATAATTATACAACGGAATGACAGAGAGTAAGGAATAATAACTTCATTAACATCAATAAAATTATCAAGGTTTGAAACTGCATTCTCACAACCTGAAGAATTTGATTAACAGTGACCGCGGAAGCCATTGTTTACATTTAATACTGTGAGAAATGAGAACCCATATGTGACCCGCAAATATTGTCTTTGACGCTGTTGCTATGGTTTTTTTTTAATAAAAATTGTTTCATTGTCCTTTTTAGATTTGTTCAATGTGCGACTATACTGTGTGTTTAATATTTGGTTTGCCTAAATAAATATAACTATAATTTCAAACCACTGTGTATTAACTGCTAACAGGTTATGAGCCCAGGATAAACAGCAGAAATATTGCGCGATAATTTAATATGAAATTACGCGCAACACAGAACGCCGGCCGCAATGTCATTGGCACAATCGAATTGTCTGCCGCCTATAGCTAAATTAATGGGCCGAAAAAACTATTCTACCTGGCAATTCGCATTAAAAACGTATTTAGAACAGGAAAATGTGTGGGGATGTGTGACTGACAAAATTGGATACGAGAATAAATTTTGTGCGGAAAGGGCCAAAATAATTCTGTCAGTGCACCCGTTAATTTACGTGCATTTGCAAGAAAGTAAAACGGCTATGGAGACATGGAATAAACTGAATAAAGTTTATGAAGATTCTTGTCTTTATAGAAGAGTTGGACTTCTACGTAATCTACTAATAAAACGTCTGGAAAACTGTTCATCAGTGAAAGAGTATGTAATAGAAATTATGTATACGTCCCACAAATTAAACGCGCTCAGTTTTTAAGTAAAAGAATAATGTATTGGTTGTATCCTGCTGGCGGGACTCTCAGACGAGTATAAACCGTGATAATAAGTTTAGAAAATTCGAATATTCCTATCACGGGAGATTCTATTAAAACAAATGTGTTACAAGAAGTAAAGAGTGGAGTAGATTGTCAAACTTCCACCAGCGAAACAACTCTTCATGCCAACAAAACAAACCAGCAGTATGGCACACAGAATCCACGAGGCCCCCGATGCTATAATTGCAATAAATACCGCCATCTGGAAAAGAATTGTCGCAGCAGACAGACGACTGGAGGTAAGACTTCGGCCGGAGCAGCATCTCACTCAACATTCTTCACGACACCGGCAGCAGAAAATCACACGCCGACGGACTGGTATGTAGATTCAGGTGCTTAGGCACACATGTCTTAATATCCGTATCAGCAGTATAAAACTCGCATGTTGTTATGACTAATAATGAAAATTTTCCAATGAAACGAATATGTTGTTCGTATATCGATGTTCGGAAAGACAATTCTTTACATAATATTCAAATCACTGACATATTGTATGTTCCACAGTTGAATACTAATCTTCTTTCAGTCAGCATAATAATAGAAAAAAGCCACTATGTTTCTTTTGATCATAAAGGTTGTCTTATTTGTGATCATAAAGGTTTCGTAGCCACTGCATCGTTAGTAAATTGGATATAAAGGTGGATCAGCCAAGTAACGGTGAAGTACAAACAAAGTCAACCGCACTAATCGTAGACGCAGATGTGTGGCACAAGAGATTGGGGCATCTACATAAAAACACTATGGAAGCTCTACGTAATCGTTTGGCTACCGGTATTTCGTATACAGGTACAGTGAACACTCCTTGTGTATCCTGCATAGAGGGAAAACAGACTAGACTTTCGTTTTC
Source organism: Locusta migratoria (assembly GCA_026315105.1). Lineage (NCBI taxonomy): Eukaryota > Metazoa > Arthropoda > Insecta > Orthoptera > Acrididae > Locusta > Locusta migratoria. The sequence goes on from CM048749.1 coordinate 216,483,090, forward strand.
GCGATCTGATACAAGAGCAAGTCGCCCAGCGGACGTCGTCCAGAGCACACGTCTCCAGTGGTTTAGCAGTAAATTATCAGTTGTAAGTGTAACCGGCTTCTCTCTAGAAGCTACTTATTTTTACTTTTCAGTGCGTTTTCCCTTCAGTTCATTAAATTTATTATGTGCTCGCGTTTTTATTCGATTCATATTCGCGTTAATATCTGGTTAGTGTATTATTCCGCCGTGTGAACCGCGTCGCGACTGTCGTCTGTCTTTATTTTCTGATTAGAAGCAACATATAGTATTTTGAATTTCGTCTGCACTTTCTCGTCTCAATTTGTAAATTTATACTGAGCTGTCGTGCGTATTAGATTCACATCCGCGTTTTAACAAACAGTGTAGTTTTCCTTTGAACGCATCGCGAGTGTAGTATTTTGTTTTTGTTGGCACTGTAATCATTAATAGGGACTGTGATTGCTGTGTGAGGATGCAGTCTGAGCTGGTGACACTTCGCTCCCAGCTTGAAGCTGTGTTAACCTCGGTTGCACAGTTGGAAGCTGCGATCGATGGGCGTCGTTGTAGCTGGCCGGCGGTGGGGACCGAACGGACTCCCGTCGTCTCCACCTATCGGCCTGCGGCAGCGACATGCCCTGAAACTACTAGCAGTGAGGCAGACATCCCACCCGTGGTTGCGTGGGAGATTGCTCCAGTACGTGCAGGAGGCGCAAGACATTCCGGGGGACCGACCGTGAGGCCTTTCCGGTTCGTCTTGCGAACAGGTTTGAGGCGCTGTCTGCTCAGGACGACGTTCCTGAGTCGAATGGTGTCTCTCACCCTGTCACCACCCAGCCTACAAGATCCGGGCTTTCACAGAGGGTGAGTTTACTTGTAGTTGGGAGCTCCAACGTTAGGCGGGTGATGGAGCCCCTTAGAGAGATGGCTGCCAAGGAGGGGAAGAGGCCAACGTGCACTCCATGTGCATACCGGGTGGAGTCATTCCAGATGTGGAACGTATCCTCCCAGATGCCATGAAGGGTACGGGGTGCAGCCAACTGCAGGTGGTGGCTCACGTCGGTACCAATGATGTGTGTCGTTTCGGATCTGAAGAGATCCTCTCAGGTTTCGAGCGGCTAACTGAAGTGGTAAAGACTGCCAGTTTTGCTTGCAAGATGAAAGCAGAGCTCACCATCTGCAGCATAGTTGACAGGACCGACTGTGGACCTCTGGTACAGAGCCGAGTGGAGGGTCTGAATCAGAGGCTCAGACGGTTCTGCGACCGTGTAGGCTGCAGATGCCTTGACTTGAGCCATCGGGTGGTGGGTTTCCGGGTTCCGCTGAATAGGTCAGGAGTCGACTATACGCAGGAACCGGCTACACGGGTAGCGGGGGCTGTGTGGCGTGGACTGGGCGGTTTTTTAGAATCAAGAGCTTCGGGGAAATAGAAAGTGGGCAATCTCAAAGGGTGCAGGTGGATGACAGGAGAAATGTAGATCCGGAAACTATCGGTATAACAGTTGTAAATTGTCGTAGCTGTGTCGGGAAAGTACCAGAACTGCAAGCGTTAATAGAAAGCACCGAAACTCACATCATTATAGACAGCGAAAGTTGGCTCAAGCCGGAAATAAGTTCAGTAGAAGTATTTGCAAAAGATCTATCGGTGTTCAGAAAAGATAGATTGAACAAAATAGGTGGAGGCGTGTTTGTCGCCGTCAAAAGTAGTATTCCATGTAGCGAAGTTGAAGTTGCTAGTTCCTGCGAGCTATTATGGGTAGAGGATGTACCCTAAAATCGTAAGAAGTTAATAATCGGTTCCTTTTACCGGCCTCCCGACTCTGACGATACAATAGCAGAAAGGTTCAAAGAAAACCTGAGTCTAATTACAAAAACGTACCCGACTCACACGATAATAGTAGGTGGTGATTTTAATTTACCCTCGATCTGTTGGCGAAATTATATTTTCAAAACAGCAGGTAGGCATAAAACATCGTCCGAAATTGTACTCAACGCATTCTCTGAGAATTACTTCGAACAATTAGTTCATGAGCCAACTAGAATTGTAAATGTATGTGAACACACACTTGGTCTCTTAGCAACAAATAATCCTGAGCTCATAACGAGCATCAAAACGGATACGGGTATTAGCGAACACAGAGCTGTCGTAGCGAAATTGAATATCGAAAGTCCCAAAGTTACCAAAAATAAACGCAAAGTATATTGTCACGTTGCAATGGAAGTAGGCTTCACTTCGAAGGCAACTAAACACAGCACTTATACTGAAAGCACGTTTATTACGAACTCAACATACACGCAGCACTGACTGCCTCTCAGGCAGAGTGCTCTGCTATTTATACACAGACAGAATTTTCCAGAAATTAGAACAACAGTTAACATAAGAAACAAGTAGAATTTACAAGTGAACATAAGAAAGATGTAGAATCTTCTGGAATCGTAAATTACAAAAAAATAAATTTTTGCCGGTGGGCGGGATTGAACCGGCGACCTTCCGCTCCGCAGTCCGTGACGCTATCCCCTGCGCGACGCCGGCAGTTGGTGTTCGCGGTCTCTCGCGGCAATATTTGTTCAGGAAAGCAGATGGAAACAAAATACATTGCTTCTTGAAAGACAGCTTCCACTTGTTTCTAACACTAAATGTAGGTGTAGACCAGATGTGGCTCAAATTCAAAGAAGTTGTATCGACAGAAATTGACAGTTTTATACCAAATAAATTAGTAAAAGAAGGAGGCGATCCCCCTTGGTACACAAAACAGGTCAGGACACTGTTGCAAAAGCAGAGGAAAAGGCATACTAAATTTAAACGAACACGAAATCCCCAGGATTTGCGATAGTACTCAGAAGCTCGAAATTTAGCTAGGATTTCAATGCGAGATGCCTACAATATTTATCACAACGAAACTCTTTCTCGTAATTTGACTGAAAACCTAAAGAGATTTTGGTCATATGTTAAATATACTCGGGGCAAATCAGAAACAATACCTTCACTACGTGATAGTAATGGCGATCCTGCCGATGACAGCGCTACTACAGCAAAGTTACTAAAGTTAGCTTTTAGAAACTCATTCACCAAAGAAGACGAAACCAATATTCCAGATTTCGAATTACGAACAGATGCCGTAATGAGTAACGTAGAAGTAGATATCATAGGAGTAGTGCAGCAACTAAAATCACTTAACAAGAACAAGTCTTCTGGTCCGGATTGTATACCCATTAGATTTCTATCTGATTATGCTGAAGAGATAGCTCATTACTTAACAGTCATATACAACCGCTCTCTCATAGAAGGATCTGTACCAAAAGATTGGAAAGTTGCTCAGGTCACACCTATATTCAAGGAAGGCAGTAGGAGTAACCCACTAAACTACAGGCCTATTACATTGACGTCAATTTGCAGCAGGGTTTTAGAACATATCCTGTATTCAAATATTATGAATTATCTCGAACAAAACGATCTATTGTCCCAAGGTCAACACGGATTTAGAAAATATCGTTCATGCGAAACACAACTAGCTCTTTATTCACATGAATTGATGGGTGCTATCGACAAACGTTCGCAAATCGATTCCGTATTTCTTGATTTCCAGAAAGCTTTTGACACCGTACCTCACAAACGGCTTTTAATCAAATTGCGTGGTTATGGTATATCGCCCCAAATTTGCGATTGGATAAGGGATTTCTTGTCAGAGAGGACACAGTTCGTAGTAATCGATGGTAAGGCATCGACTAAAACAGAGGTGATATCGGGCGTTCCACAGGGTAGTGTTATTGGTCCTCTGCTATTCCTTATTTACATAAACGATTTAGGGGAACATCTAAGTAGCTCTCTTAGGTTGTTTGCAAATGACGCCGTCATTTACCGTCTAGTAAAATCATCTGAAGATCAAAACCAACTGCAGAACGATCTGAATAAGATATCACAATGGTGTAAAAATTGGCAATTGACTCTAAATAATGAGAAGTGTGAAGTCGTCCACATGAGTACGAAAAGAAATCCGTTAAACTTTGTTTACAACATAAATCAATCAAATGTGAAGGCCGTAAACTCCACACAATACCTAGGAATTACTATTACTTCAGACCTAAACTGGAAAGAACACGTAGATAATATCGTGGGAAAGGCGAACCAGAGACTGCGTTTTATTGGCAGGACCCTTAAAAGATGCAACAGAACTACTAAAGAAACTGCATACACTGCGCTTGTCCGTCTATTTTTGGAGTATTGCAGCCCAGTGTGGGATTCTTATAAGGTGCGTTTGACGGAGGAAATCGAAAGAGTCCAAAGAAGGGCAACTCGTTTCGTATTGTCACGATACAGGAGAGACAACGTTACGGAAATGATACAGGATCTGGGATGGGAATCACTACAACAACGGCGCTTATCGCTGCGGCGTGGGCTACTTGCGAAACTCCAATCGCCAACATTCTCCTCCGAAAGCGAAAATATATTGTTGATTCCCACTTACATAGGTAGAAATGATCATCAGAATAAAATACGAGAAATCAGAGCTCGAACAGAGAGATTCAGGTGTTCTTTCTTCCCGCGCGCTATTCGAGAATGGAATGGGAGATAAATAGTATAATTGTGGTTCGATGAACCCTTTGCGAGGCACTTAAATGTGATTTGCAGAGTATCCCATGTAGATGTAGATGTAGCGACACGTATTCTAGAACTTATACATTCAGATCTATGCGGACCCATGCAAACTACTTCAATCGGGGGTGCTAAATATCTTCTTACACTAATTGACGATCTTTCAAGGAAAGTGTTCTTGCATACCATCAGAAATAAAAGTCAATTTCATCAGATAATTAAAGAATTTAAAAAAACTTGGTTGAAAGCAAACGGGGAACAAAATCTAATTCGCGCGCTGTGACAACGGACGAGAATACGTCAATGAAGCGCAGACGAATTTCTTAATAAGAGAAGGGATCCGTCATCAAACGTCAGTTCCATATGTGCCGGAACAGAATGCTTTGGCAGAAAGATTCAAACGCACAATAGTCGAAAAACCAAGATGCTTATTATTTGAAGCTGATCTTTCTAACAGATTTTCGAGAGAAGCAGTTTCAACAACCGTGTACTTGATTAATCGCTCTCCTACTAAAGTTCTAAAAAATATGACGCCTTAAGAGGCTTGGACAGGTAGAAAGTAAGATCTCAGACATATCCGAAAATTCTGAAGTAAAGCATATGTTCATGTTCCCAGCGCCAAGAGGAGAAAGTGGGACAAGAAATGTACCTAATGTATTATTGTAGAATATTGTGAAGAGTCTAAAGCATATAGATTATTTGAACCAATACACCAGAAGCTTATCAAAGCAAGATTTGCCATGTTTGACGAAAGAAAACATGAAGTAGACAAAAAAGAAATTAACCACAGGAGGCAAATCGCTCATTTATTCCATATACTGACAAGAATCAATATGGAACAGAAATGACCGGTACGGAAGAAACTGAACAGGAACCTGATTCTACTGATGCAAATAGAAGCTCCACAACAGCTAGCAAAACTGATGAAACTCGTTAGAAAACCCACAAGAAAAAAACAGAACAACCTGTGAATGTACATCCACAGAGTTCAGAAAATCCACAAGAAGAAGCAGAGCAACCTGGGAATGTACAGCCACAGAGAAAATCTTCAAGAATACCACGACCAATAAATATGGAAGATTTTATGACTTACCACTCCAAACATTTGCGTGCAGATCCAGTTACACTAGAAGAAGCATTAAGCTCAGAAAATTGTAATAAATGGCTATGAGCAATGGAAGAGGAACTACAATCAAACAAGGAAAATAACACATGGGGACCTGCCATTCTGCCTCCAGGCAGGAAAGCAATAAGTACCAAATGGGTCTCTAAAACAAACAAACAAAAAACATATTTCGCAGGAAACATTGTGCGCTATAAAGCTAGGTTTGTTGTAAAAGGTTGCGCACAGAAACCTTGACTAGACTATGCTGAAACCTATGCTCCACTCATGAGATACTTGTCTTAAGATACCTATTTTCCTTTAGAAGCTAAATATGACTTTGACATTGATCATTTGGATGTGGTACTGCTTTCCTGCAAGGTAATTTGCAGAAGAAAGAATTCCTAATGTGGACACAATTAGCAAAACAATACAGAATATGAATATTAAAAGATTGTAGAAAGCTGTATATGATTTGAAACAAGGGAGTGCCGGCCGCAGTGGTCGAGGAGACTAAGGCGCTTCAGTCACGGTCTGCACAACCACTACGGTCGGGGGTTCGAATCCCCCCTCGGGCATGGATATTTGTGCCGTCCTAGTTCGTAAGTAGTTCATAAGTAGTTTGTAAGTTTAGGGACTGATTACCCCGTAGTTAAGTCCCATAGACTATACAAATATTTGAACATTTTGAAACAAGGGAGTCACTATTGCATTTTGAAGTTAGATACGGCATTAATCAGTTTGAATTTTAAAAGATTAAATGCAGACCCTTATGTGTGTAAGAAATTTCAGGGGGAACATATTTTGATTGTAGCTATTTATGTTGATGATATGCTTGTGTTCAGTAATAATTCACCACTCAAGAACAACCTTCAAAAATGAGTTGAAAGAAAGGTTTAAGCTGAAGGATCTTTGTCAAGTTAACACTGTTTTAGGCAGGAAGAGCAAAAGAGATGGAACAAATGTTAGATAACCTAAACACAAAATTAGAAGAATATGGAATGAAGATTAACAAGAAGAAAACCAAAAGCATGGTAATTGGAGGAAGGAACACATAATGTCGATTAAAAATATGGGGAGAAGAAAGAGAGCAAGTGCATAGCTTCAAATACTTGGGAAGTATGATAATGGATGATATGTACTGCACTGCAGAAATTAAGAAAAGAATTGCCATGGCATAAGAAGAATTTAAAAGGAAACAGAGATTACTTTGCGGACCATTAAAGAAAGATCTGAGGAAAAGACTTGCCAAGTGTTACATCTGGAGTGTTGTGCTGTGTGGTGCAGAGACCTGGGTGTTGAAGTAGGAAGAAGAAAGAAGAATGGAGGAGAATGGAACAAGTGAAATGGGAAGACCGAATAAGGAATGAGGAAGTATTAAGAAGAGTTGGAGAAGAAAGAAACACGCTGGAAGTCATTAGGAAAAGAAAACGAAACTGGATGGAACATTGTTTGAAGAGGGACTGTCTACTGAAGGAAGGAATAGAAGGAATTGTGAAAGGAAAAAGAGGAAGAGGAAAGCCATGATATCAAATGCTGGGCAACATCCAAGGAAATAAATATGAAGAAATGAAAAGATTGGCTTTGAACAGAGAAAAGTGGAAGAGGATCAACCCATGACAGTGGCGGTGCTAGACGAAAACTGGGCGTCGGCGAACTCATCTTTGCGAGGCCCCTTTCATTTGTTCAGTATGGAAGAAAATGTTACATAAAATGAGCTGAATTATACATCAATAATCATTATACTAAAATTTTATTAGTATAACAAACAACTATTATTGCAATGACAAAAATTACAATAAACAAACACAAAATAGATAAAATTTTCGGCTTTTCGTCTCACTGGATTTTTTAAGATCACATCTTAATTAATACTAGCCACTATTTCGGCTTCAGTTGATAGTACTGACAACGCAGATTCTGTTTCTTGGCTCACTGTGCTTCTCAAGTATGTTTTAATCAATTCTAACTTTGTGAAGCTCCTCTCGGCCAAACCTGTACTGACTGGAACTGTGAGCATGATTCTGATTGTTATATAAACATTTGGATATACTTCTTCGAAATTGTTAAATCTGTAGCATTGAATTAAAATTTGTGATGGTGCCAGGAATCGAACCCGGACCTCCGTTCTTACTAGGCAGACGTCTTAACCGTTGGACCACCACACCAGCAACGAGTAAGGCGCCTTGGAATGGTGTAAGTACAATTTCCCTCAACGTCACAAACTTTAATTCAGCTTCTGTGTTCCAAAGATAATTGCCACTACTGCCAAGGCTCTCCATGCAGCTGAATAGCACTTCGGCAATGGACGTATTGGAACAATCCTGTTAAGGTGATATAAATATCAATTTAATACAAATGGACAATCCCTGAGACGGATTTTCGTCTCGATTATGTCAAAGACATTGTTAAATCTTAAGCACTGAATTAAAATTTGTGATGCGGCTTATTCAATTTAATTCAATGCTTCAGATTTAACAATAATTTCTTTGACATAATCGAGACGAAAATCCGTCTCAGGGATTGTTTGTTCATTTGTACTACATTCTTCCAAATTGTTTTCTAAAATGTACAGAAGAAGTTATTTTGCAAGTATTTAACTAAAAATTACTTCATTCCTGCTCTCAAACGGAAATAAATATGGACAACTAAATAGCTGTCAGCTGGGAATGGCCAAGCGCACTAAGGCTTCATACCACGGTGAGCGAGATCGCTCTCGTCGGGAGTCGAATCCCACCCTTGGGTATGGATGTTGTGTTCGTCCTTTTGTTAAGCCAGTGTAAGTCTGCCTCAGGTCGACGCTACATACCCTAGCAATTAAAAAGCGCCGTCAAATATATATAAAAAAAGAAAAAATCTAAAATTTTGACAATGTTTTGCGAGGCCTCCACAGGCGCGAGGCCGTCGGCGGTTGCCGACGTCTCCGACGCCTAGCGCCGCCACTGACCCATGACAAGAAGAGGATCAACCCATGACACGACCTGCCACAAGGCAGAATACAATTGATGATGAGGCATCTGTATCACAAGAGATCGGAAGAAAGGTATTTTACTCTTAGATCATTATATTAATCAATTTTTGAAAAAAATCAACATGATAGACTATGCGTTCCTCCACTGCAGAGGAACCGCTGTGATTTTGCGGAGGAACCGCCTCTCACTCACACAGCAAGCGGTTCAGCCGCAGTGACCTTGAGGAATCTATTTCTACCTGTAAGGGCAACAAAGGGCGCACCGACAAAAGGCGCGCAGTTCCACCGCACCACAAACAAATATACACAGACGGGAAACCTTTGTAAGGGCCCGGTCCTACGCTCAGGGGTGCGGGGCGAGGGGTTCTGAAGCAGTTCCGTAAGATGTTCCATGATGGCGCTGCGGTCAGAAGCAGCCCTTTAAACTGGCCAGAGAAGGCGGCAAGTAGCGGCTGCCCCTACCACCACCTCCCCTCAAACGCCAGCAAGCCGGATACAGCCATGGCGTCATGGCAGGCGGCACCAGTTCACACCTCAGCCTCCCCTCCACGCTACCCTCAGAAGCGCCTCTAGTGTGGTCGGTACTAAGCCAGGGAATCGCCTGACACCTGCTAGTATCTTACGGAACTACGAGGAGAGCGTAGGACAGTGGTTTCTCTGTATATGTTACTCTGTGGCCGCGCGCACCGAACAGCCCCGTAAGTCACTGTGTAAGGAGACGTCGCTGGGGTACCGCAAACCCGCGGCGTTTTGGAAGTGCAGCCGCTGGTAGTTCGATGCCGTAGTGGGAGTGGGGATGGGCCGCTACCCCAGCCACTCCTATAAATACGGCCCACGAGAAACAGCGCACTGCCGAACCGCCGCAATTCCTCCGCCGCGGGGTAGTTGTGCGCTATAAACACAGTCTATCAGCTAATCCACAGTGGCTATCAGTTTTTCTCCCACTGAGCTACATTCGGAAACCTAATACCAGTGGCCTGATAGTTCGGCATCAGGTATGTGTTTTGTCACCCCTCCTCATATGTTTGTAAATCTAAGGAACTATTGCGTTTATCAATCCCTAGACTTAAAAACTACTCAATCTTACGCTAAGGACAGTACACACTCCCATGCCCAAGGAAGGACTATAACCTCGAAAGGCCAGCAACCGTGTTCTCTGAGAAAGCCTTTTTCTGATGCATGTAAGCACAGTATACATTTAAACAATTCTTGAATAGTTTTTATGAATGGGAGAGAATCTGAAATCATTACAAGTACAGAACTTTTTTTTTAAATTTCGGCTTACAGGCTGCAAAAGGGCTCACCTTGTACCAAACAGCTGCTGTGTTATCTTCCACGTGAAGGCATCAACGGATGCGCTGCAGAAAGCGCAGCCGCTACTTCTCTATCCAGTAGCTCCTCAGTTAGTCTCACAAGGGCTGAGTGCAGCCCGCTTGCCAACAGCACTCGGCAGACCCACACGGTGATACATCAAAGTGTTAGCCAAAGAATGTCTTATACCTTCTTTTAGTCAACCGTCCATATTCAATAGTGGAATATACAACATTTGTTAAAATTTAAAAAACTATTTGTGAAAGTTATGCATTACCCAAATTTCGAGATATATGCTTCATCATCAGGTGCATCTGCAAATTACAACCAAATAAAATGGTATTTCTCTTTAAATGTAAACTGATATAATTCATACAGACAATTTTCAAAATACCGAAGTGTTTCGTCAGTATGTACTGTACTTCCTCGATTCACCACCAGTTGGCCCAATTGAAGGAAGGTAATTTTGACTTCAGTGCTTGTGTTGACATGCTCAACAGTACTAGCATCAAGCACATCAGTACGTAGCATTAACTGGTTAGTTTTCATCACGAACGTGATTTTGCAGTCGGTGCAATGTTTACAAATGTTTCTGTGAACGTTTGGGCAGGAATTGTTGGTGATGTCTTGATTGGACTTCATGTTCTTCCACCTACGCTCACTGTAGCACGTCATCGTGATTTCATATGGGATACTCTACCTGTGCTGCTAGGTTATGTACCTTTACAAGTACGACGCAACATGTGGTTCATGCACGATAGAGCTCCTGCACATTTCAGTCGACGTGTTGGTACGATTTTCAACAACAAATTCGGTGACCGACGGATTGGTAGAGGCGGACCAATTCCATGGCCTCCACACTCTCCTGACGTCAACCATCTTCACTTTCATTTATGGGGCAATTGAAAGCTCTTGTCTACGCAACCCCAGTACCAAATGTAGAGACTCTTTGTGCTAGTATTGTGGACGGCTGTGATACAATACGCCATTCTCCAGGGCTGCAACAGCGCATCAGGGATTCCATGTGACGGAGGGTGGATGCATGTATCCTAGCATGTAACGAAGTGTTTGAAGTCACGCTGGTACGTTCTGTTGCTTTGTGTTTCCATTCCATGATTAATGTGATTTGAAGAGAAGTAATAATATGAGCTCTAACATGGAAATAAAGCGTTTCCGGACACGTGTCCACATAACCTATTTTCTTTCTTTGTGTGTGAGGAATGTTTCCTGAATGTTCGTAACACCCTGTATATATACAAAATTTTTAACAACTGTTGCAGATTGCATTATTAAGGATCCCGCTCAATAAATAAATATTGTGTCTGTGTCAAGTGTCCATATTATTCTGCCCACCCGCTGTGTGTATATGTCTCGTAGTTCCTACTACCTCCAACGACAGTTTGAAATAAATAATGTTTAAGGAAAAAGGTAGCGGGCTCTCTTGTCACGCGCTCCTACTGTGGCTACTGAGCTTGTTTTTCGGTTAAAGGAGGCTTAGCGGCAGTGAGCGGTGGCTCGTGGAAGTGGAGAGCGGAGAGTGTCCAATCAGCTTGTCTGGTTGCTGAAGCATTAGCAGGCTGTGTGGTGGTTGCGGGGGGGGGGGGGGACGCTGAGAGCTGAGTTCAGCTACGCGGAATCTCTGGAAACGCACGCGCCCGCATAATCGCGTTTGCCCACCCATAACATACCTTGATTTCAGAGGCGTTCCATCACCTTGTGAACACAACACACGTGACCACAACTACATAGGGTCGAGAGTAACAAATACGGTGTCAGCATGGCGCGTTTATCGGTTCGAGGGTTTGTAGCTACGCCTGATACGCAAATCTATACTTCTAACACTCCTAATTAAGGAACGTTAGGCAGCGGCATGGCAGCGGTGTGCGCGGGAGGGGGGAGTGTGAGGGTAGCAGACCGCACCGTACACCAACGCAGTGGGGATGAAAGAACTTTAAGTTGCCTCACATCAGTCTGAAATAGTTTTAACATCTCACGGTATAGGTAGAGCAATGTGTATGAGGCCAGCTACCAGTTTAATAAGACATGCTTCCAAATTTCTAACACGCATTGTTTTCAGAAGAATGGAAAAGCTGATAGAAACCAACCTCGTGGAAGTTCAGTTTAGATGTAGGAGAAGTGTAGACAAGAGGTTAAGAAAGGTAAACCTACATTTCTAGGCATTGTAAATTTGGAGAAAGCTTTTGATAAAGTTGACTGGAATAAACTACAAATCTTGAAGTCCGCAGCGGTAAAATATAAAGAAATGAAGGTTATTTACAATTTCTACAAAAAACAGACAGCAGTTATAAGACTTGAAAGGCATTAACGAGAAGCATTTAATGGGAAGAGAGTGAGGCAAGGTTGTAGAATATCTCGAATGTTATTCACTCTGAACACTAAGAAAGTTGTTAAGGAAATTAGGGGGGATATTTTGGGAAGGAATGAATGTACAGTGTGAAGAAATAAAAACTTTATGTTTTGCCGATGCCTGATTCTGTCAGAAAGGGCGTAGGACATGGAACAGCTATTGAACTGAATGGACAGGAACGTTTATAATAAAATTAGGAAGAATAAAAGAAGAGTAATGGAATGTAGTATAAGAGAACGAGGCATTTCTGAAGAGATGAGGTACTGAAACAGTAAAGGCGGAGGATGAGTTTTCTTACTTGGGCAGTAAAATAACATTCAGTGGTGGCCGCACAGATGAAGTAAAAAGCAGTGTGGCAATGGGAAGAAAATATTTTCTGAAAGGGACAAATATGTTAACATCGAATATTGAGTTAAGTAATGCTCTTTTTTGCAAATTTTTCTTTGAGTGTTGCCTTGTGCGATTGTGAAACATATTCAGATGTTGGTAAACCTATTAGACCACACTGCTATCATCATCAGTCGCTAGACTTTCAAAATACTTGAACTAGTTTACACTACAGATAACACACACACACACACACACACACACTGATGCTCGAGGGAGGACTCGAACTTTCGGCGGCAACGGCCGCCAAGTCCTTACCATGACGCCTTAGACTACACGGTGTGAAACAAGGACGGTAAATTATTTGGACAGGAAGAGGATAACAGCTTTTGAAATTTAGTGCTAAGACGAATTCTGAAGATTACTTGGGTAGATAGCGTAACTAATGAGGAGGGTAGAGAAAGATAAGGGTTGAACGTCCCGTGTCCACTGTAGTCATTAGAAACGGAACTCAAGGTCAGGGTTTTGGGTACGGATAGGGAAGGAATTCGGCCGTGCCCTTTCAAAGAAACCATCCCTATGGTTTACTTAGTCGGCGAGAAAATTGATCTTACGACTGGGAATTATTTCCGATTTTGTTTACTGTGTGATTGCTTTTGCTTATCCTTCTTAAATGGAGTCGACATCAGTGTCGACAGTTTGTTAATAACGTTGTTCCCCTTGCAAAACGTAGTCAACTTGGCTAGTGTATATTTCCTTACGCAAGTGTCTGGGCGTGTAGGCGTCGATTCTGGTTTACGTCTTTCACCGAGCGTGGCGCTCGTGAGTTTCGCCGATCTTCTGTTGATGCAACGTGTCACGCTGTGATCTTTGACATACCGGGGCAGTTCGGTGTGGCAGTCAGTGAGACGCCTGTCAGATCTAGCGTCGGAAAACTAAAAGCGCTATTTGGGCCGAGGACGGTTAGTTGATCTACACTGGGGAAGCAGGAGGTGCTTGAGGCAGGTCGGACATGACAGTTCGTTTTTGAGGTGGGTGGGCGAAGTGTGAGCTCTGTGTAGGCTTCCAGTGACGCAGTGTTTGTGGTCGCCGCACACTTATTGTGTTCGACAGGGCTGGATGAGCTGGGCGGTGATTGAGTGTGTGACACGTCGACCGGCATTGCAATAACTCGCCTCTAAAGCACAACTATTGCAATTGTGCATCTAATTGTAAGGACTGATTGTGGTTTAGCAAGTGATCTGAATGTTTGGTCTTTAACTGTGAAATGTTTTAATAATAAGGGTTGCCATTTAAAAGATACTCTCTCATCTAAATTAATCAGCTTGGTTTAGTGCTGCTAATTCATTACTCCTTGAGATAACTTGGGCCATATTGGTTGACAGGCATTTTAAGTTCGTCTGATATTTCTGCTTATTAAATTTTGTATCTGAATTATTTTTTTGTTATTGGTCTTGCTTCATCTAAATTAATCAGCATGCTTGTTACTGATTCAGATAAACTGCTTCTTGTTGGTTGTCACGCATTTAAAATCGTTTTATATTTTTAATTATTTATTAAATATTGTATTTAAACTTGTAATGCTTTATTGAAGATTAGAAAATTTTCAAGGTCAATAGTCTGAAACCTGTTTCTAAGGATTTTTTTTCAAGTTTATTGTTCCAAAGCGCTGTACTTAGTAAATATGAAATACTCTAATTCCAATCCGAATTTCCATTGATAAAACGGCAAGGTGTGTTTGTTTAAGTCCCAGTCCTTCCATGCCTTTTAATCTGAAGTAATTTTTCAAATTTCATTGGGTATTGAATATTTATGTGAATGAGATGGAAACCTTGATTTTCAAATAGGTGTAAAGAGAGAATGGTACGTTATTAATCTAGTTCTCTGCGGAGAAATCCGCATGAAAAATTCTGCCATTCATTCACAATCAGTGCGCCATCGGTCAATCAGGTTACGCAGATATTTCATGATGATACAGTCAATAACACACACAAAAGTTTAATGTTGTTGAACAGGTACTGCTTCGTGATCATTCAAAGCCTTCTACTGGCAATTGCTGTATTCTCGTCCGTACTAAATTTTGCATATTCCTGACGAAGGCAGCCAACTACTCGCTTTCACAAACAGTGACAAAATAAAAGGGTTTCTATCCGCACAAAGATCTATAAAAGCTTTATGCGAAGTCTGTAAGTTGCAATGATATAAAACATTCACCACAATCAATCACCTGAACTTCTCTAAAGTGTATTGTTACTATTTCTTGTGACAGTGCTTAACATACACGAAGCGTTTAATATCAAAGTCTTCAGATCATAATAAACAGAAATACTTCAGTAAACAATCACTCACACGGTTGTTCAACACTATGAGCTACACTAAATTTCCTCTGTTACTGTGAGAGCGACTCATAGCGTAGCTTCAAGTCAAACAATTTACTATCTAAGCTATTTTTCGAAATAGTATTACAGTCCAACTGTGGAAGGGAACGAATATACGAGGGTCAGAACTCAAATAGTGGCAACACTTCTGTGGAGACACTATGCAATGGCTTCTACTATTTTTGCTGATAGCACACGTTGTTGACATACTTACATTACCTCCGAGCAATTGGACTCGCCCCTCTAAGTCACCGGTGCGTGCACAATCGAGGGAAACAGTCACTTTTGAGCAAGCGATCTAACGTAACGGTGTCACTACATTTTCGAAACAGCAACAACGGAGTTCGAGCAAGTTAGAACGGCCAGAGGTAGCGCAGCACGCCTTTTCAAGAGGCGTGCGGGAAATCGGCATTGCCGTACACACGAATGGCACGTTGGGTATCGTAACACTGGATGAGACATGGCCACATTGTACGAGCGAAAACTGAAACGCAAATCCAACGAATGGCGTCATTATGGGTCGCCACTCAAGTCGAATGTGCGTCAGAGTCCCAGTATATTGAAAGTTATGACGATTCTCGTGTAGGATGGTGATGGTGTTATCCTAACGCATTAAGTTCCTACATGGCAGACCGTCAATGCACAGTATTAAAGTTCGTTTTGGGAGCATCACCTGTTACCAGCTTTGCGAAAGAAGCGACAAAAACTTCCTGTGCAACCCACCCATCGTTTTGCACGACAATGCGCGGGCGCATACAGCGCAAGCTGTGACTATTTGGTCAATGGGACTGGTAAGTACGGGACCATTCACCATACTTCCCATATTTAAGTCTTTGTGTCTTTGATTTAATTCCGAAGATGGAGGCGCAACTTTGTGGCATTCGCTTCAGAACAGTTCCAGGGATTCGACTGGCAGTACACCGCTACATTCGCATCATCAACAGACCAGGCTCTGCTTACGGTATACTACGCCTTCCACATCGCTGGCAACGGGTTCTAACACAACGCTGGTGACTACTTTGAAGGACAGTAACTGGTGAAAACAAGTAACGGTTTTTTTATCGGTTGTGATTAAATACATGTCATTATTTTAGTTCCAATCCTCGTATATAGGCCTATATTTAGGGTATGTAGCTCAATAAATGCATAACCCATACCCTTATTGTCCCCCAAAATTCTGACGATGATTTGGAATTAGGATTATGGTTGCTTGACTGAAGAGTTATGCTACAGTGGACTCACACCCACATAATCACTTATCAAAAATACTATATATTATTTAGACCAATAGCTGAATACTGAGAATTTATATCAACTGACCATGAAAGCATGCATTCCTTACATGATAAATACTCCATCACATTGACTACATAGGTTCCTAGATATCACACACAAAATCACAGGATAACATGCTAAGTTATATAAATATTCTCTGTCACAAAACTATAGTAACTGTACGAGGTTCATTAAATGAGGAAACGTTATTTGCACTGTGATATTATGAAAGTGAAAGAAACCAGGATTGCCGGCCGCGGTGGCCGAGGGGACTGAAGAACTCCAGTCACGGTCTGCACGGCCATTACGGTCGGGGGTTTGAATCCCCCCTAGGGCACGGATGTTTGTGCCGTCCTAGTTCGTAAGTAGTTCATAAGTAGTTTGTAAGTTTAGGGACTGATGACCCCGTAGTTAAGTCCCATAAGCTGTACAAACATTTGAATTTTTGAAACCAGGACTACTTTAGATCAGAGTACTTGCTACTAATTGTAAAGAGGGAAAGCATGCGCAAATGAAGTTATTGCCACGTATGTCATGCAATTTTGTACTAGAAGTTGTGTAATCACTATCAACCTATTCAGTGGATGAATAAGCACAGACTACAAAGGAACGTAATTTAAGACTTCAGCTTAGCCTAATAAAAGTTTTAAAACGAGGACCACGACGAAATCGCCAACGTCGGGGAAAAAGAAAGAAAGAAGACAAGAAAGAAATGAATGATACGTATCACTCCTATGAAATGCACTCACGCGCGCACATATACGCATACACGCATTCACGCACCAACGTTCTATTTTATTTGAAAAATATATAGTACAATTGACACATGAATATATTTGGAGACACTACGGTCGAGTTAACTTTTCCATGAAGAAGAATTACATCTGCTTGACATACTGCACTGAAGCTCAGATGCTTCAAACTTGATGTAGTTCCTGCATTCACTCATTTAATAACATTTATGATACACTTGTATTTGCAAAGTGTAAAAGGGACTAGAATTAGCAATAAGTAATTTTGACAGAAATTAGCAGTAGAAAGATGGACAGCGAGCGTACAGCAAGAACTCGCTGTGGCGACATCAGGTCGCACGGAAAGTAAACAGCCGTACGTGCCGGCAGAGCTAACATCTAGATCAGCGTTGAAAAAGCTTGTGGAAGTCACCTCGCAAGAGCACACGCATTGCAATATTTGCTTCAGACTGGAGCAGGGGGCTTGGGACACATTCAAACGAACCGCTGAGCACGCGGGAAAATCGACCGCGATGCTGTTGACATTAAGCATAGCGCGTCACAAGCGGGACAGGAGGCAGTATAAATAGTGGATTCGAAACGACATACGAGGAGGGACCCAAAAGAAAGCGGACTCCGAGGGCGCTGCCATTCGTAGACATAGTGCAGGGTTCTCAAGCTAGATGGCGCTGGTAGAGACCTTCATGAAACAGCTGTGAAGACGGCGTCAGTGTAGAGCTGAACGTGCAAGTGTGGTATTGTGATTCTCTTGACTGTTGGCGGGTTACCCCTGCGAAGTCGTTATGGAAACATTAAAAGAACAAAGAGTGTGTATGAAATTTTGTCCTCTGCTTAAAAAAAAAATTGCAAGGGAGACACCAAATGCTTCAGGAAGCTTTCCAGGAGGACGCTATGAGCCGCACACAGGTTTTCGAGTGGTTTGGGTGCTTTAGACGTGGTTATATGAATGTTGAAGTTCAAGCTCGTTCTGGACGCCCTTCAACATCGCGAAACGAGGAGAACATTGAAAAGGTCCGCAAAAAGATCAACGAGGATCGTCGCCAAACGATCGACCCAATTTCAGCAGAGACAGGAATAAGTTGCAGCTCGTGCCAGCGGATTTTGAGTGAGGATTTCCACATGAGACGTGTTTCTGCTAAATTTGTGCCGCGTCTTCTCACACAGGAGCTAAACACCATCCGCATGAATGTGTGTCATGACTTGAAAACTGGGATTCCACGTGATCCCAACTTCTTGAACAAAGTCATTACAGGGGATGAGAGTTGGTGTTACAGGTATGACCCAGAAACCAAGCAAGAAAAAAGGAAGATTAGTGTTTAACGTCCCGTCGACAGCGTGGTCATTAGAGACGGAGCCTACGCTCGTGTTGTTTGACTAAGGATGGGGAAGGAAATCGGACATGCCCTTAGAAAGGAACCATCCCGGCATTTGCCTGGAGTGATTAAGGGAAATCACAGAAAGCCTAAAACTGGAAGGCCGGAGGTGGATTTGAACCACCATCCTCCCGAATACGAGTCCAGTGTGTTACCACTGCGGCACCTTGCTCGGTCACCAAGCAAGCGTGAAGCCAGTGGAGGACTCCCAACTCCCCCAGACCAAAAGAAGCAAGGCAAGTGAGGTCAAATGTGCAGAAGATGATCATTTCCCTTTTTGATTTCGCGGAATTGTGCATTCGGAATTCGTACCCTTGGTCAGACTGTTAACCAGCACTTTCACTTGGATGTTTTAAGGCGTCTGCGAGAGGATGTGAAAAGGAATCGCCCGGAACTTTGGCGATCAGGTGACTGGTTTCTGCATCACGACAACGCTCCGGCACACACGGCCTTACGAATGACCCACTATTTGGCACCTCAGAGGTGGTTTGTCGTTCCCCATGCTCCGTATTCGCCGTACCTAGTCCCGTGCGACGTTTTCCTATTTCCACGAATGAAAAATACGCTAAAAGGGCTGCGTTATGATGATCTGGAGACGGTAAAAACAGCTCCGCAGAGGGCACTGGACAATATCAAACTTGAAGAGTTCCAAACATGTTTTCAACAGTGGGAAAAGAGTCTTGAAAAGTGTGTCGCATGTAATGGAGAGTATTTTGAAGGTGACTGATGTAATTTTGTAAAAAGGTTCATCAATAAAATTTTTATGACAAAAATACCCCCTCGTAACTGACTGTGGTAGTGTAGTATTGTCCGAGTACGGCCAAGCGACGATATGTGCAGCTTCGACACCGAGACGATCAACACCGACACTTGGTAACAGTGGGTTACTGCTATCAGCACGACTACGCTGAGCGGTCCACGCCTGGTCCAGATGACACCATCGAAGAACCGGCAGCAGGTCTAACCTGTGCAGACCTCCACTGAGGTCGCCTGCAATTCGTCCGCACGAGATGAAAATGGGATGCCGAGGAGCTTCCTGTCTGAGACAACAATAGCGTACCGTGCAAACAGGACAGTGCGCATGGGTTCTTCCAACCACGAGACGGGAAGAGTATCTTTGGCAGCCGCCTTCCGCCACCAGGCTGTCTTCCGTAGGCGCCGTAGCGCGCTGCTTCTTACACAAGGTGGAACGCCATGCACAGCACATGGCTGCTGAACGAGAGTGCTGTGTTGGCATTTCCGCCTTGTACACACGGCGTCAGGGCTGCTGAGTCAACACATACCACGCGGGCCAGCAGTGGCTGTCAGCGGCCGTGTCACAGCCGCCTCTACGTTGTGTCTGCCTTTAGCGAGCAACCGCCGGGAAGCGCCGGTGTATCTGAAGGAAATAAAGATGTTACCAATCAATGTATAACTCCGCGGAAGCGCGTGAACCTACCCGTACCCTGAGCATCTGAATGTGTTATATGACGGTCATCCTGACAACTTGCTAGTTACTGCCTCAACAGCCCAATTGGAGCCGTAGCAAAAGTGAAAAGTGAGGACATACCAACTAGTCTGACGTAGTGTGGGTGTCTTAGTTAAATTTTATTGCGATTTGTAGTGAAGTTTCGTAGGGTTAAATCTGACGGCAATGTTAGTGCTGTTGACTGTGTACATTTTGGCAATCTTCTTTGACTGTCTTGCGGGTTTGATTTCATTACTTGCCCTTATCTATATTAGAGTCTTTTATCTTCTGTGCGAGCATCTAATACGTGTCCCTAAGGCACTGATCTAACCTTGATTTGTACCATATTTGTGTTACATGTATGAATGAAAAATATTAATTTCCAGTTTGCGATAAATTCCGACTTCAGCTGCTCTTCTTAATTTGGTCTATCGTTTTGTAACACATGAAAATTTAACACACGGTGTATTTCGATGTACAACAATTTCCAACGTAATACAGAAGAGCAGTTTCGCCTCACCCTGGCCAGAGCCTAGTAACCTTACAGCGACAAACATACGCTCCATCAAATTCCTCACGGGAGCTCAATCAAGACCGTCTATATACAAGACCTCACAAACGAGTCCGTGTCACGTCACACCGGTAGGAGGCCATCGCAAGCTCACTGGATGGTGCTACGAGGCAGTGGGCTGTGACCCAGCGGCCAGCCACTCAACTTGCGAGGGCAGCCTATCGGTGTAACGTGACACGGGCTTGATGTGAGGCCTTTTATTTACATGGCGTTGGCTCAACATGACGCGCTCTGACGGATACGTTTTTCCTGTACTCCGTAGGGCAGGTTACGCACTTTTCCTTCACGGCAGCACATAGCATGAATTTCATCGGAGTTTTTGTTGACACTGACCATATACGAAGTTTGGTACCGAGCTGAGTGTCTGACGTCTCTGGTTTGGGTGTAAGCTGTTTGGATCCAGCGTGAACTGTAGCGCAACAAGAATAAAAATTTCACTCGCTATAAATAAAAAATGTAAACTGAACGCGTCACTCCGTACGCGATCGCAGTGATGGGCAACACTGAACGCTAATGCCGTCGTCTCACGGGACGTGGAGGAGGAACGAGGCCGACGGTGCGCACGTCATATCACGCCTGAGCCGGCGCGATCGCTAGCCGATTGGCTGGCCGCTATGAGACAGTGGGCTGTGCCCCAGCGGCCGGACAATCCGCTAGCGGTCGCGCCGGCTCAGGCCTCACATGATCACGTGATATGACGTGCGCGCCGCGGCCTGTCTCTCTCGTCGGCCTCGGAGGAGGAAGTGGTGACGTCGCAGCGTGCATTTCCACGTTCCACTGTCCTGTGAAGCGTAAAATGAAGGAACTAGCACGTTAGATTTTTGCTTCGTGGAGTGGAATGTGGCCAATGAGAAGCGACTAGGTTTTCACGTGACAAGCAGAACTTTTGAGCCGCCATATTGCAAACGGAACTCCGTATTTCGTGCCTTATTTCGTTGTAGCGTACGTTGTATGAATATAATTTGTTTTAAAGCGTCAGGAAACTGAATAACTTTTGAAAACGCGTCATTTTAGATATGATTTGTTACAACAAATTAGCGGAAATTACATTTTCCTAGCTTTAAGGTTACCGTGATAGGATATCGTTTCTATGCAACGGTATAACACAATTCTATGAAAGGAGCGTCTTTGTGATGCTGTGTCACAGGTAAATGACATATTTCAACTTGTTTTAAACGCATAGTATACACTGAAACAGAAAAGGTATTGGCAGTGTACAAAAAGCGTAGTTGGCAATGTTGCAAGATGCGGTGTTAAAGACACAAGTGGGCCAGGTTCGCATATGCATGCTTTCAATATATATATATATATATATATATATATATATATATCCTTAACGTTTCTGTGTTTCTGGTTATTTCTTGTTAATTTAATCTGATATTCATTGCTATTTATTTTCAAGACGACGTATTAGCGTGGCGGTTGGCGTCACAAGCTGTGCAAGAAAAAGGGATGCAAACAACAGTTTTAAACGACTTTGTTTAATTACGGTTTATGTGTCTTTCTCTTAATTTAATGCGATTATAATATCCGGTGTTGGACGTCATTTATTAGAAGCAAGAACGAACTCTGTTCAAGAGAGAATCAGTGGAGTTTTTCGTGTTAGGCCAAAGGAACCAATGAATATAAAAACAGTATCCTACGTCACTCTGCTTTCCCCGCGGTATTTGAATTCTGATACAGTTCATCACAGTGTTGGAATAGCTAAGTTTCACAGTGGCAAACGCGTGGTTACGGAAACAGATGCAGTAAAGGTGTTTACGTACAAAGCTAAGAGCAAAACTCATCACAGCTTTGACGAACTGAGGCGTTGTACCGTGTATATGAACAAGTATCAGGCGAAATCTGTTATCACCTAAGAAATGCCAAAGTAAACATTTGAATATGAAGAACATGAACAACGTGGAGAAGGGGACTATAAGAGAACAACACAAGTGGAGCTGATGCAGATGATGTATTTCACCGTTGACAATTTTTTATGATTTTTGCCGAAAGCAATTACGTCGTACATTTCGTGATCATTATCAACTAGTTTCAGATAAATGTACAGTATTTGCGTTTCTTGAAAAAGAAAAACACCTTAAATTAAATAAAATAATTGCATGCCAAGTGCAAGCATAGAAATTCGTATGGCCGATAATATTATTAATAGGGACAAGGGCTTCCCTCTAAGTAAATCTTGGAACCCAATCTTATCTGATATTAAGCAACAACGGTCTTCATTTCGACATGCTGTTTCTTTTAACTAGTTTTACTTCGACCCATCATTTTGCCGAATTTCTCCACCGGCGCGATACTAATTCTATTGCGCCTAGAGGGCCTCTACTTTGGTTTTGCGTACGCGCGGTGGGACGTCAGCGGTGTATAAAGGGGCCGCTGTCTCTGTTCTGCCTCAGTTTCCGGCGAGTAAGCCAGTTGGTCTGCCGAAATATCGTGTTTAGTTCACGACGGTATCCGGCTGCACACCCGAGATGAACATTATCAGTTATTACGCCGGGAAAGTCTACGCAACCATAAGAAAATCAAGTTTCATGTTATTTTCCCGACGATCTGTAACGATACATAATTATTAATCAGCGACGCTTGTCGCCGTGTTTCCCTCCTTCTCGAAATATTTTATCTGTGGAAAGGATTTTTCGCTCGTCTTTTGTTTCTTCCGGCGTGTCGAGAGGACGGAACCGTGATCATTCACTCTCTGGTTTTGAGCTCATTAAGTGTGGACATGTATGCAGACTGCTTTGTGATGTAAGTGTGAGTGTTGTTAAATTTTACTTTAAAATATACCCTCTTTTGTTAAGAGCCATGTCTCCACCCTGTTTTCATTTAATAATGTCCCATCCCTCCTTAATTATTCATTTACTTTGAGATTTTCAGCTCCTCCACATTCCGTCGTAATAAGATGTTCAGGCGCCATCACTTTCGCTTCGTGTATTGCCTTGATTAAATCCCTATCAGTTACTTTAAATCATTACATTTCTTCCTTTTAGAACCTACATTCGTATAAACAGCTTCGCGAAGTTCTATAGATGTTTTTTCTGTTGTTATTTGCGTAATCAAACTTAAGTACACGGTCCGTCAACAATGACTTACGAGGAGAACAGTTTTTATTTATTTGGTTTTTTTTTAATTTTTTTATTTTGCTTTTTTTAATGGGACTTAACTACGGGGTCATCAGTCCCTAAGCTTACAAACTACTTATGAACTAGCTAACACTAAGGACGGCACAAATATCCATGCCCGAGGGGGGATTCGAACCCCCCCGACCGTAGTGACCGTGCAGACCGTGACTGGAGCGCCTCAGTCCCCTCGGCCACCGCGGCCCGCGAGGAGAACTGTCTGAACATTATATTACTGCGGAAAGTATCATAAAGTTTATCTAAACCATTCAACAGCTTAAGAGTTTCAGCTGTTGTGATCAACGTTTCCAGAAAGAAACTACAATGGGTACATTCAGTTTTCTAGCTAACGTTATTTTTGTGTGTTGCCTCAACCCCAATCTGTATTCCGCCATTTCATCTATTCAATGATTTGGTGTATTAATTTCACCCACCCTTGTCAAAAGTACTTAATCATATTTTCCTATGATCGAAATTTTAACAAAAATCATTAATCTTTTAATCGCGGAGTTTAACATTAATGCATACAGGCAACAACACAAAAGTAATGTTACAGATCGCTAACAGAGATACCGTGTGCGGTAATTTTACGCACATCCATCTTTGGAAACACATTGGTCTACGCGCCAGCCCGCAAGGGACACTTGAAAGCGTTGCATTTCAAACCACGATGAGCAGCACGTTCCGTGGGATGTAGCAGGTCGTCTCACAGCGTGCAGTAACTAGATAGACTACGTATGGCCGGCCCCACGTCGGTACAAAACGTCCCGTGTGAGGACGGCTTTAGTGTAGGCCAGTGCTTTCCAAACTTTCCCTAATGGTGACACCCTTTTATAGCTTTCAGTTTTGGGCGAACCCCCTTTCACTAATATAAATACATATGGTAGAATTTAGATGGTCCTAGCGGGGGAGGGGGGAGCGGAAATAAAGTATCGCTTAAATGTAGTTTGTAAACGAAACTGAAATCCTCGTACGCATTGACATGTGTAATGCTGATCCTGATTGCAGCAATTACGTACTCTCATCGCAAGAAAAGCAAACCTTAGGAACTGTTTGTTTGTTTGTAAATCTATCGGACCAAACTGCGTGATCATCAGTCCATAGCTTCCAAACTTCTTAAACGTAGGTAAACTAACCTAAGGACAAACACACACACCCATGCCCCAGGGAGGACTCGAACCTCCACGGCGAGCAACCGCGCGCCCCGCAGCGAGACGCTTTAGACCGCTCGGCTACTCCACCGCGGCGTTAGGAACTACGGAGATGTACAAGAGTAACACCGCGGACAACAATGCCTAACTCACACATTATTACTTGCTTCTTGTACATGCGAACCAACTTCCGAAATACGAAAACTGAAGTTGGGAAACAGTTTTTCGCTGTCGTGTGTACATTTCAGGACCAGATACGGTTTTGCTGGATCGATTGAATACGGCATCTGGAAATTATCTGCTCGGATTTCTGATTGAGACAGCACTGTGGCTGTTCCCTTTCAGTTTAATATTGTTGTGGTGTCGTACAAGTCTGATGTGCGCGCCACGTACTTTCGCCGCGCGCCGCCATGCAAGCACGGCGCGGCGTTCTTGGGACGTCGGCCACGAGCGCCCTCTGCTACAACCCCACTCCTGCCCACAACTGAACTGGATCGTTCACTTGGCAATAGGACAGGCACCAGATAACACTCTTATCAGTAGGCAGGCCTCTACCTAGTTAAACTATGCATCTGCATTTCACTAGTCTTCAGTTTCAAAGTTAAGTATTGTACTATTTCCTAGAAATATATTTGTTCCAATCTAGCTTGGTGTTTAGTTCTGCTGTCCCACTGGCTGGTCACCTCAGACTCTGTACCTGCACACACGTGCATCCTATTTCCTTGTCGGTCTCTCTCTACTCGGCCACCGACACCCAGGAAAACCGGCAGCAACGAGACACAGAAATTGTCACATTATTTTCAGAAATGAAGAGGATGTATTTGACAAGTGATGAATTATTATTTGCCGGCCGCGGTGGCCGAGGGGACTGAGGCGCTTCAGTCACGGCCCCACTACGGTCGGGGGTTCGAATCCCTCTCGGGCATGGATATTTGTGCCGTCCTTAGTTGTAGGTAGTTCGTAAGTAGTTTGTAAGTTTAGGGAATGATGAGCCCGTAGTTAAGTCCCTTGACATATTCGGAAAAAATGGATACATATTTGTGACAAGTAAGAATATGAATGCTATTTCTGATCCCAGAATCTGTTACGTAGAAAAAAAAAAAAAAAAAAAAAAAAAAAAAAAAAAAAAAAAAAAAAAAAAAAAAAAAAAAAAACCCACATACCAGGATTCGAGCCAACGATCACTACATTTAAAATACTAATCTCCATTAATCACCCGGCAATACTCCACACTAAACATCGCTACTGATTAGCTTTAGTCAGTGGACAGTAGTGAAAGTTTTTACAATCTGTGACAGCTTTTACAGCCACTGTGTCATTGATTGACATTTAATTGTAAGAAACGCTACCGAGGGCGACGTGGTTTTCATAAATTCATTAAAAACACTCCGGTACGGCTTTTTGAGAAGGAAAGCAGACTACAGTGAAGGTTCGTTCAAGCAGCTGCCAGTTCCAGCAAACTGCGCATGGGAAGAGCTGTTATCGAGTATCAGCAGCAGCTCTGCGTATGCGCAGTGTTCTGGAACCTGGCAACTAGCAGCTGCTTGAACGAATCCTGAGTGTCTACTGCTGCTGGAGCAGAGCTGCCGCCTAGCGGCTGAGCACACAATTAATGTGCACCTATCATACCTTTAATACGTGATCTGTTGTGCACTGAATGAAGAGAAGGATGATTAGCTGCAGGCGAGTCTTCAGGGTAGTATGAAGAGAAGGATATTTAAATCCTACTACTGTCAGCTGGTAGTTCTGAAATATTCCGCCTATGGCGCCACTTATCATTGTACTTCTAGACTACTGAATTTTAATCTGCTAAGCGACTGATTTGTCAGTCACCTGCTCCTCTCTTTATGCTTTTCTTCAATTACTTTGATTATTACTGTTTTCCCATAGCCTTTTTTTCTCCCTTATTTATCGTTACTCTTTTTGTGGTGTCGCACAAGTACAAAGTGCGCGCCACCTACTTTCGCCGCGCGCCGCCATGCACGCACGGCGCGGCGTTCTCACGACGACAGCCACGAGCGCCCTCTGCTGCAACCCCACTCGTGGCCACCACGGAAAGACACCGGTCACTTCGGACGGAGATAGCAACCAGTTAGGACCTTCGTAATCAGATAGGCACCAGTGAAGACTTTGCTATTGTACAGGCACTAGGCAGGCCTCTAACAACTATGTATCAACATTCTGCAGTACTATGTAAAAGTTAAGTATTGTTACATTCTGTGCAATATATATATCTTTCTAATTTACTCGAGTGTTTCTAGTTTCTGGCTGCTCCCCTCCGTACCTGCACCAGCGTGCTATCTTATTCCTGTGTCGGTCTCATCCACTCGGCCACCCACACCTACGACGAGGATGGGACACAAAAGTGGGGACGAGGCTGGGACACAAAACTTTTACTATAAGCCTCATCCATAGACACTTTGTTAGCAGCTGATTGTTATTCATTCCATAATCTTTGCACTTAGCGTTTATTCCACCACTAGCATGTATATTTATTAAGCAACAGTACAAAAATGTAAGTGTTAATTTTATTCCATTATATGAACTTTCTTTATTACAATCTATTTGGTTCGAAACTGTTTCAAATTTCTGTAATCGACTTTTATACGTTCTATAGCCTTATTGTGTTCCAATGCACTTGTTTGTCTGTATAAGAGACCAGAAGAAGGGCACTCAAGCGCCCGAAACCGGTCGTTAAAGTTAAAATAAATAAATAACCACAAGTAACTGGTTGCTGCATTTCATTAATTTATATTAGAAGGATATTTAGTGTTATTTTATGACAATTTTTTTTTGTTTTTGTTTAGAGTCTAAATGTGTTAGTCTCGTAACACCCTTGACACTACTACGCGACACCCCAGGGTGTCGTGATACCCAGTTTGGAAAGCTATAATGTAGACTGTGGCACTGTGTGCTGGAACAAGTGACTGTTGCGTAACTAACCGACGTCACGTGTAGTACTTTGCGCCAGACAGACAGCGCCGGCTCGGTCCATTTCATTGTCGAGCCGCGGCTTTCCGACATCAATCCTCTCGATGAAGCCGTTTGAGTGAAGCGCGCCACGCGGCGAGAGAGAAAAATATCGCCTTCCTCCGCCACGTGACAGCCGCGAATCGGAGTCTAATCGGTAGAGAGTCACGTGGCAGCGCACGGGCCCTGGCGCAGTTGAGGGTATATTAAACACGGAGCGTATTTGGTCGCTAGTCGCTGGCGTCTCTTGTCGCTCGGCGTATGGGCGAATAGCGAATGAATACGCTGACGCAATGTCACGCAGCTACTTCAGACGCTACCGACTTCGTAAAAACAATTGAAACACGACGTAGCATACGACATATTGTTTTAGAGGTTAGGTGATGCCAAACAGTTCTGTTTCCCAAGGTGCGACATGGTCGCAAATTTATATCAGTGTTCCATTTTTAATTACTTTTAATATCTTTATTTACGTCGATCACAACATTTTTCGTCATTTTGACGACTGGTTTCGCTCAGTGATGACCATTTTCAAATCTACAGAAAATCGGAAACAGGACAAATTTAGTAATAAGGCATTACAGTCATCAATATTAAAAAATCGCACTGACGTGTTTTACGGCCCACTTTACATTTGGTTTAATAAGTTTTTGCAAACATTTTGGACCAAAATAACAATGTAAATAATAATTAATTAATTAATAAGAGTGTCTGAAACTCTTTTGAGAAAAAAAGTTTAGGTAGTGGCGGGTTTCAAACCACCTACCTTCTGCGTGACAGTCCAGCACATTGCCCACTACGCTACGGCTATAAGTCAACAGAAGCGGTATTTAATCTCATACTATTGATGGTCGTTGTTACCTGATGTTAATATGGCATTTGTAGACATTAGATTAAAATTTATCGTACGAAGAACGATGTGTTTTTGTTAATTCCTCAGGGTGCCATTGCTTTGAAATGACAACGTGTAAGTTACAATAATAAAATCATCAAATACGCGAAGAATGTCACGTGACATCTCCGAACGGCTGTTGTCGTTACTTCAATGGAGGGTGTCAAATCTCCGTTATTTTTGCAATCATGACTCAAACGATACGAGATACAACGGCTTTTTTTTGTTTTACTACCATATTTTTTGTCCGAAAAATTTGAAAATGGGAGGTTCTGGTCTCTGGCGGCCTACAATGATGTCTGTAAAATTTGATGTTGATCGGTTCGTCTTAAAAACAGGGAACACGTTACGGACAGACAAACAGACATACATCCCAAAATCGCCGTTATTTTTGCAAATATCTTTGAAACGCTACGAGATATAAAAAAAACCCATAAGAGAGCAAATTTGTAGAGAATTTTCTGCTCTACAAATTAAGGTTTTCAATTTTCGAGTCAGATGAATAGTTACGCCGTTATTTTCATTTAAATTTGGAGCTGTCAAAAGACGATCGCAAAGGCCCACTTTTAGTGTTACTACCGTAACCTAAAGTGGGCCAAAAAACGTTTTAAAATATTATACATCACACCTGTTGCTACATTCCTTAATGAAGATACACTTATGCTGTGATGATGCCATATGGCTGTATTAAATGTATTTATTACTGTACTGCATTATTTATGTTTTCTAAGGTTGTCTACTACTTGATGTATCCTTCTCTTTCTGATTTGAAGTAGACTCGAAACCCGTCGTCAAAACGACGAGAAGTTTTGTGATCATTGACGTAAATAAAGATATTAAAAGTTCTGTGTCCCACCAAACAAAATATGAAGTGGAATTGTAATAAAATTTCTGAAAATGTATCCAAGTTTTCCAGTATTATGGGACATTAAAAATAACGATTATTTAAATTTTATTCTTTGCGAGATCGCCATCCTCATGACGGTATTCTGTTTCCTTATGTTATCCTCTACCATTTATAGTAACCTATCAAAATTTTCTTATGTGATCCTCATTATATTTCTGTGGGCAGAAAGAGCTTCACACGATAATTCACCCAAAAGATTTGCAGAAGCACCATATTTATCCCTCCTCGCAATCCAACTTATCCATTTTCTTTTATTTTATCTACTTTTCCGTTTTGCTTTTGGTAGATTAATTGTTCTTTTAATACTGTTTCGAGAAACACACCCAGTACATTACTTCCTTCGTCATCTTGACTCGACTTGTCGCTACTTTATACGCTCCTGTATGTGACAAGGGGCGACCAACTCTTGAAAGCCAGCGACCAGCGTCTAAAGTAGCCCACCCTTCAACTTTAGACGCTCGCGTTTCGGAGCTGCATCTTTGTTCGCTGTCCTTGTTTACGCGGAGCGAATTTAGCAGCTGTGTCCAAATACGCCAGCGACTAGCAACCAAATACGCTCCGTGTAGTATACCCTTTAGCGAGCAGTGGCAGACAGGCAGTTGGCTACTCCGGCGTTTGGCGTGGATTGTAATTCGGTAATACATCATGGTCGATGCAGACTACTGCCGATCGTTGACGAAAGATCATCATGTTTACTGGCTTTACTGTTGTATTATGATGGAGATTCTCGGCGGTGGATCAAGCGTAACATCGCGAAAATAAAAGGGGTATTTGGAGACAGGAAAAACAGCTTTATGAATATCAAGAACTCAGACGCAAAACCAGTACTAAGCAAAGAGGGGAAACCTGAAGTGTGGAAGGAATATATAGAGGGCCTATACAAAGGAAATAAACCAGAAGGCAGTATTCTAGAAATGGAGGACGAAGTGGATGAAGAGGAGATAGGAGATACGATACTGCGAGAAGAATTTGACAGAGCGCTGAAAGATTTGAGTAAAAACAAGGCCCCTGGAGTAGATGATATTCCGTCTGAACTGCTATCGTTAGGAGAGCCAGTCGTGTAAAATTTTTATCACATGATATACAAGATGTATGAGACAGGGGAAATACCCTCCGACTTCAAGAAGAATATCGTAATTCCAATTCAAAAGCAAGCAAGTGCAGACAAGTGTGAAAATTACAGAACTATCAGTTTAATAAGTCATGGTTGCAAAATACTAAGACGAGTTATTTACAGACGAATGGAAAAAACTTGTAGAATCCGACCTCGGGGAAGATTAGTTTGGATTTAGCAGAAATGTTGGAATACGGAAGGCAATACTCACATCTTAGAAGACAGACTAAGTGTTTGTCGATTGGGAGAAAGCTTTTGACAAAGTCGACTGGAATACACTCTTCCAAATTCTGAAGGTATCAGGGGTAAAATATAGCGAGCGAAGAGTTATATTCAACCTATACATAAACCAGACAGCGGTTATTAGAGTCGAAAGGAAAGAAAGGGGCGCGGAGGTTGGGAATGGAGTAAGACAGGGTTGTAGCCTTTCCCCAATGTTGTTCAATCTGTACATTGTGCAGGCCTTGATAGGGCATTAAAGTGCAGGGAGAAGAAATAAAAACATTGCGGTTTGCCGATGACATAGTAATTCTCTCAGAGACCGCAAAAGATCTGGAAGAGCAATTGAATGGAATGGACAGTGTGTTGAAAGGAATATATAAGATGAACATTAACAAGAGTAAAACGAAGGTAATGGAATGCAATGTCAGAAAATCAGGCGATGCTGAAGGAATTAGATTAGGTAGTGAGACAATAAAAGTAGTAGGGTAAGGTGGTACAAATTCGATATAGGTACAATTCCGATCAACATAAGGTTTCGCGCCATTTGTCAGTCTCGTAGTGATGGTAGCACTTGCCTTTGTGTGGCGTTGTAGTGTAGCAGGTTTCTACAGCTCCTCCTGTGTTTTCCCAGAATACACCACTTTGTACTACGGAGACATAAATTTTTTCCCGTTAAGAGGTAAGTGAAGCTACTTAGTCTAACGCGCTCTTGTAAATTTTCTAGTTTCCACGCGCTTGCAAATTCTATATTAGTGAGGTTAGAAACTTGATTTCCATTCGGGCGTGTTCGAGGCACCTACAGAGAAAGCCTCTTTGACATGTGCTCCCATTTCTTGGTAGAATTCACTACAATTTACTCGTGAATTCACTCACGCCAGTAGTACATTTTCGATCAGAAAAATGGTACAATTTCGATGCCCTAGTACAATTTCGATCAATGCAGTTTTTCAGTTTAGTCCGTCACGATTGGTTACCATAGACATATTATACACAATTATTGCAAATAAATTCTGTATATTTAAAGATTTTCCTACGCGATTTTTAAAGCCACCTCTTATTTTCTAGATGCCACGAAAACGAGCAGAAAAGAAAACTACAATAAATGGAGTCCAGCTGCATTAGATGAGGCAATAAAGGGTGTAATGAATGGATATTTGAGCCTTCGAGCTGCTTCACAATTATATGTCATTCCTTTCAGCACTT
Organism: Locusta migratoria; assembly: GCA_026315105.1. NCBI lineage: Eukaryota > Metazoa > Arthropoda > Insecta > Orthoptera > Acrididae > Locusta > Locusta migratoria. The sequence continues at coordinate 216,515,128 of CM048749.1, forward strand.
TATATTCTGGTTTATCAAACAAATCATAATCCTTTAAGATTTTTTCTAAATTCTGAAAATATTTACTCACTTCTGCTTTATTTAAGGCTTCAGCAATCCCAATGAAAACATTACAAAACAACGATTCTGTACTATTTTCTGCGATGCCTGTGGCAAAGCTGCGTCCATTGTGTGCGCAGTCGAAAGTTTCCAATGTACAGGGATAATGCCCTCATCGTCAAAAGATGGAACTGAAGAACACGGCAAATCCGTAACGCCAGGGTGAAAGTAATTGTGGATTTTATTTATTGAATTATTATAGTGCAGAATCAGTAGCTAAGGTTGACTGCATTCGCTGCCAAAAATGCAATATTTGGTACCACGAAGTATGCGTTGGTTCCCAAGGGAAAATGTGCTTTATATGTGGAAGATGCAAGTGATCAAAATTGTACCAGGAAGTGATCACAATTGTACCTAGTGTGGTACATTTTCGATCGATTCTTCTCAATTCTGTAACCTGTTTTTGTGTTTATACCAACATTTGTAATTGTATAATATTTGTGTTACATATTCATTAAAAATCCAAGAACAAATGCCATAGTTAAAATTATTTCTTTTCTCAATATATCGCCAGTTACAATAACAAGTATCTGAAATGATTGCAATTGTACCACCTTACCCTAGATGAATTTTGTTATTTGTGTAGCAAGATAATTTCTGATGGTCGAAGTAAAGAAGATATTAAATGCAGAATGGCTTTGGGAAGAAAAGCGTTTCTAAAGAAGCGAAACATGTTAACATCCAATATTCATTTACATGTTAGGAAGTCCTTTCTGAAAGCATTTGTCTGGAGTGTAGCATTGTATGGGAGTGAAACGTGGACAATAAGGAGTTCAGATAAAAAGATGATAGAAGATTTTGAAGTGTGGTGCTACAGACAAATGATGAAAATTAGATGGGTAGATCACGTACCTAATGAGGAGGTGCTTAACCGAATCGGGGAGAAAGGGAGTTTCTGACATATCCTGACTAAGAGAAGGGATAGATTGGTTGGACACATTCTGAGACATCAAGGGATTGTCAACTTAGCATTAGAAGGAAGCGTGTGGGGTAAAATCGTAGAGGGAGACAGAGGGACGAATAGAGTAAGCAGATTCAAAAGGATGTAGGTTGCCGAACGTATTCTCAGATGAAGAGACTTTCACAGGACAGGGTAGCGTGGAGAGTTGCATCAAACCAGACTGGGGACTGAAGACCACAACAACAACAACGCTGTTTGCATTAGGTGGGTGTTTTCCCTGGAAGCTGAGAATCTGAGTTGCTGGTTCAAGAGTTATGAGCAATTTCAGTGTGTTTTCCCGGCGAGCTATTGGTCACTGCAGGGAGCTTGTTAATTCACTGTCCTTGCTCATGCCTGTAACCTACGGTTGTCATGGTGTTCTGTGCCGGTAGTATTTTATCGCTCTGTCCTACACCTTTATTACTCGTATATGTGTGTGTAGTAGTTACCTTTTTTTTCTAGTGGTGTGTTTTGGCCTGATGTTTCCTCGTTATTTTGACCGAAGCGTTTTCTCTCCATTGGTGTAGCGTTCGGTTAGCAGCCAACTGATTCCTCTCCTTAGCTGACCTGTTGATTTTTCGGTCTTGGCTGGCTTGGCTTAATTCACTCTTGGATATTCTCATTTAATCCCACCTTAAATTTATGGTTTGTTTAGTCACCTTTTGAAATGTCTGTTTTTACAATCGTATATGTTGGGAGTATTGTTATACTAGATGACTCAGAGAAGTGTACCCTGAACTGTGAGTCACAAATATTATGCTCCTTTAACTATTTATCTTATGTCACATTACTGTTATTTGCAACTGTTGGTAGTAGGCCAAGTAAACTGTCTTGCATTTAACCCATTTCTTCCCGGAGTTGCGTACACGCAACACGAAATTTAGCCTTACAAAATGCAGTCGAAATGGACTTACTATACAAAACTCACCATGCAAGTGTTGAAGCCTTTTAACACACATGCATGGTGAGTTTTGTATAGTAAGTCCATTTCGACTGCATTTTGTAAGGCTATATTTCGTGTTGCGTGTACCCAACGCTGGGAAGAAATGGGTTAAGTTGGCAGTTCAGATCACGTTATTTACTAGGAAGTGAAGCCTTAAGCTTTATTGTTAGTTCGCTTCCTGGTCAATGGCATTTTGTTATATTCACCTGTATAACTGTGTCTGGTTCTACCTCTGAGATAACTAGCGGACCGACACAATACCTCTTTGTGTATACATGTATCTATTGTTTCATTAAGTTAAGATTTTTCTGATTTAAATGTGACTACGGAATGTACGTTGTGTTGACGTAGTTTCTCTTTAAATACTAAGCGTGCTTGGAGTTATGTTAACTGTCATATTCCTTAGCGTCATTAGGGTATGCAGAATATTAAAAACTGAATTCCTTAAAAATTTGTTATTGCCCAGGGCCCGTTATTATTATACATTACGTAAATTTTGGACAGCCTTAAAGGCAGTCTCTACACGAAACTTTTATTACTTGTTAAATTTTATTTTTCTTAATAGAACGGGGGCCTGCATAGTAAGAATGACAGTAAGATATGCCGTTGTATATTATTTAATTTGGCTTTAAAATCTTGAGTAATACTATACAGATATCTTGAAAGTGTATTATTGCTATGTGTTCATTTATATAAATATTTGTTGGAAATTCTGGGCGGGTTGCTAGACCAGTTATCATTTGTCATAGGGCCTAGTTTCATTGTACAGATAAATTGGAAACGTTAAATAAAGCTTACATAAAATGACAAATACGCCAGTGGGTTCAACCTTCCACTAGATTCATCTTATGCCCATTCAGTTAATTTATTGTTGCATTTATATGTTTAGGTGCACAATCCTGCTGCTGTTTACAATCTTCTCTGCTAATAATTATGATTATCATGTTTTATAATGGTTTTCCGAGGTCGTCCACGTCGGCGTAGGTCCTTCTTGCTTTTCTGATTTGCAGTGAAACACTGCAGCTAACAAAATATAAGAAACTTATTTTTACACTTCAATCCTTTACGTAGCAAGTTGCAAGTGATTTCGGTCGTTTAAGCCGTATCTTCTGCCTATGTCCATTAAGAAAGTTTAATCTCCGATTGAGTTTATAATACTGGATTGTTAAGACTGCTACTGATCGGTGATTTTTTATTATTTTTCTTCTTGTATAAAGGGGGCTCTTGAAAAGCTTATTTTCCAGATGGGTATTACGGTATATAGCCCATATTCTGTGGCGATTGGTACAGGAGAAGCAACGTATGTACACCTGATTTTACAGCGTAATTACTGTACATCTTTACAGTAGTGTCATTTACGCATGATGACTTTCCTTTTTTTCGTTAAGAAGCTACCAAGCACGAGTCTCATCCAAAACCGATGGGTATTTAAAGGCATATACTGTGTATTCTGACGTCTTATTCCTCTCATCGCTGCTGAAACTCTATATCTACATTTACATCGAGGTGACTATTCTAAAACTCACACTGAAAAACAGCAAGATTTATCGAACCATTTTAGACCATTAACTGTCGTCGAATACCTCGAAGTAAAAACGAGCACTTGCGACTGGAGTCTATTAGTTTACTAAGAAGATCATTTCTCCTTATGTAGGCAGTCAGTGACAAAAGAAAATTATAGTAATGAACTGTAAAACTACAATGTATTGTAATTAAGTACACCATATTGAACTGCAACACAATATGTAAACTGTAATGTCTTATGCACAGCTAATGTAACAAGTGTTCATTCTGACAGTTCAAAACACAGATGACGACCCATGAAAAACTTCGTACTACTGATCATAAAATAATATTATGTATTTTAATTAGCGTAAGTAAGGTGTATAATTTTTGCCTTTCTAAAGCCACATGTTAATAATTGACAATAAGCAAGCTTATTGAACACCGTCTGTAAGGTGAGAAGAATGTTAAAGTTATCAATGAATGTCATAACCTACGACATTGTGTTTAAGTACATGTTTGAGTGAAACGTTTGAAAATCAAAAACCTAGAATTTCTTGTAGTCGTTAGTTAGTTGTTTTCTGATCATGGCTTAACAGCTGAAAAGTAGTTTGAGCTGAAACAAAAAGTGTAGTGGCACAAGCCACTTTTCTCCACTTCTTCAATACCTTGAGATACCCAAATATTTACCAATTAATTTTAGTGAATTTGTTTCAGATTCTGAAGGTGGTGGCAGCAGCAAGTGGCTTCAGATATTATGTCTACCCAGTTAAAGAGATATGGAAAGAGTTTGTGTTGATGGTTGCTATGCTAGTTGTTGATTTTGGTTTGATATTCCATGTTTGTTATCTGTCATGATTTGTGCATCAATTAACTATGTACTTATGAAGATAATAACTTCTTGAAATTATAAATATGAAGTTTAAAGTATAAATGATTTATTTAATCTATAAAGTGCATAGGTAAAGAAAAATGACAGATTATCCTGAAATCAATTGATGGATAATATTATTTGGAGGCACAGCTGTTACTGGACCTCATTATCTCAAGATTTTGATACACTGAAATAGAAAGGAAAACTTACAAGTTAAGAAGTCATCATTCACAAAGAAGAGCTGTCAGCTTCGTTTTCATTGACTCGTGAATTGCCAAGCATGTACAAAATAGAACTATTACACTGCCCATGTTGGAAGTCATTCAACTCAGGGTCAGGTAGCAGCCAGTAATAGTTCAAAAGTTAGTAGAACGAATACAGTCTATTTCTTTTAACCCGAAATTTGGAATTGTTTTCCGTAGAAGTGACGGATGGATCCATACAAATGATTAATTGAGTCGACACAACAGGTCACTCAAGGAAAAAGCGAAAGCAACTCAAAACGCTTATTTCAATAAATATTGCCAAGATATAAACATTACACCAAAACATATGTGCATCAGTCAAGAGGGGTGTCAGCTGAAGAGAAGAAGGCGATTAGGGTAGCGCAGTGCACATGGATAAAGGAAAAAAAAATGTGGTACAGTTTCAGAGAACTTGAATACGCATCTAAAAGAGATACACATGCGTATCACAAGTATACTACAAACATGTGAGTTCGATGTTTTCGACAGTGAAATATGTGAATAATTGAGGAAAAGTTCATTCACCAAAAATGCAAGATAAACATTTGTATGTTCGTAGTGTAACGACAAACATAAAACCTAATAAAAAAACTCCGAACGAGTAGTAAATCTGTCTGAAACAGTAGTCTACACAAAGTAAATATTAGTCAATGAAGAGGTTTCAGCTATGCACCACTTAATAAAGCAATAAAAATGTATTAAAAGTTTATTCAGTGTGAATAACGACATTACATGAAAGTCATAGTAAGTTGTGTTATACGAACTTATCTCAAAACTGACATCCCTACACCACAACCTATGGACCGCACACATAATTATTTTCGGATGATGGAGGGCGGGGGGGAGGGGTGGAAGGAGGAAACTGAAACTTAAATCACCTATATAATTCTGGTAATACTAGTCTTTTACTATTAGGTATCACATGTATAGGTAAATTATAGAGAGAGGAGAAAGAGTAGAAGACTGACATAGTGGTTGGGCGGAGAAAGGTCAAGACAGGAGAGGAATGAGATTGGCAGAGAAAGGGTGTGGAGGGTATGGTCAGGGGAGAGGAAAAGATGAAAAGAGAGATAGGAGGGAGGCGCAGTTAGGCAGACAGGGGAAGAATGAGGGAATCAACAGATTGAAATATGGAATAAATTCGTTATTTACGAAATGTTAATCTGCAGTGCACGTATATTACATGTATATCAGAAGGAGGGAAGAAGGAGATTGATCGTGAATAGAGTCAAGGGTAGATGGACTAATAAACGACCAAAACAAATAAAGAGCCTGAATGGAAAGAAAAAAAAAACGTTGCGATTAATGCATTAAAATCATCTACAAATGAGTGTCAAGAGACACAGACCACTAATTGGAAATCCGACTTGTTTCACTTGAATGAAATCATGATCATATTGAAATTGCATTGTTTCAAATTTTAGGAAAGAGTCGGTTGAATGAATCTCTTCTAGAAAAACTGATATAGATAAAGGCATGTTATGAAATATTACACTTGAGTTTTTACGGTAAGTGCCTCTTTCATTTTGTTGTTGTTGTGGTCTTCAGTCGGAGACTGGTTTGATACAGCTCTCCACAATACCCTATCCTGAGCAAGCCTCTTCAACTCCACATAAGAACGGCAACCTACTTCTGTCTGAATCTGATTACTGTATCCATCTCTTGGTCTTCCTCTGCGGGTTTTACCCCACACACTTCCTTCCAATTATAAATTCACGATTCCTTGGTGTCTAAGAATGTGTCCTACCAATCGATCCCTTCTTTTAGTCAAGGTGTGCCAGAAATTCCTTTTCTCCCCAATACTGATTAGTACCTCCTCATTAGTTACGCGATCCACTCACCTAATCTTTAGCATTCGTCTATAGCACCACATTTCAAATGCCTCCATCTTCTTTCTGTCCGCACTGTTTATCGTCCATGTTTCACTCCCACACAAGGCAACACCCCACACAAATGCCTCCAGAAAGGACTTCCTTAGGCTTAAATCAATGTTCGATGTTAACAAATTTCTCTTTTTCAAGAACGCTTTTCTGCCCATTGCCATCCTGTACATTATATCCTCTGTACTGCAACCATCATTTGTTATTTTACTGCCCAAGTAACAAAACTCATCTACCTCCTTTATTGTTTTGTTACCTAATCTAATTCCTTCAGCATCACCTGATATTCTTAGACTGCACACCATTACACTAGTTTTGCTGTTGTTAATGTTCATCTTATATGCACCTTTCAACACACTGTCCATTCCGTGCAACTGCTCTTCCAGGTCCTTTGCTGTCTCTGACAGAATTTCTATGTCGTCGGCAAACCCAATGTTTTTAATTCTTCACCCTGACCTTTAATTCCTTCTCCAAATTTCTCCTTGCTTTCCTTTACAGCTTGCTCAATGTACAAATCGAATAACATTGGAGAAAGGCTACAACCCTGTCTTACTCCCTCCCCAACCACTGCATCCCTTTCATGCCCTTCAACTCTAACAACTGCTGTCTGGTTCTTTGTACAAGTTCTAAATAACCTTACGATCCCTATATTTTTCTCCTGTTTGCTTTAGAACTTGGAGGAGTTTATTCCAATCAACATTGTCAAAAGCCTTCTCCAAATCTACAGAAACTAGAAATGTAGTTTTGCCTTTCCTTAATCTATCTTCTAGGATAAGCCGTAAAGTAAGTATTGCCTCGCGCGTTCCTACATTTCTGCTGAACCCAAAGTGCTTTTCTTTAATAAATGGAACCCCTGCCAAAGTGGGTCGCTAATATGTAATGTAAATATTTATATTGTTCAATAATTGTAGTTACTCTTTTATTTATCAATTACATGTTATGGAGTAATATTTGTCCTTCTCAAGGCAGTGGAGCCATGAAAATCATTACAAAATAAATAAATAAATAAAAAATAAATAAATACTAATCAAATCAAAATCAGGACGCAGTGATCATCAAAATATTTCTCAAATGGCAATGGTCGCATTTTGTTAAAAATAAAGTCTCGAAAATCTGACATTAATAGCCGAAAAGAAGACACATTACACTAATCTGGTCATCCTACGCTAACTTCCTGTTTCACTGTATCGTAGTGCATTGTTTAGCAAGTTATTATTTAGGTAAAGTACATAAAAATGTTTGAAATACACAAAGCTGCACTTTTAATTTTACAGCCTTTGAAGTATTCCTAAAATTCCTAAGCTTGCCCCCAATCAATCAGCCCGGTCGTAAATAGCGGAAACGCGACGCTTATGTAAGGTCAGAGGGAGCTGATCATGTTTGTTATACTGAGTGGAAATATACAATTCAGTGATGTGTTGTGATTCGGAAAACTAGCTACTATAACACTAAACCTAAAAACACTGTGTTGAATTCAGTGATGTGTTGTGATTCGGAAAACTAGCTACTATAACACTAAACCTAAAAACACTGTGTTGAATTCAGTGATGTGTTGTGATTCGGAAAACTAGCTACTATAACATTAAACCTAAAAACACTGTGTTGAATTCAGTGATGTGTTGTGATTCGGAAAACTAGCTACTATAACACTAAACCTAAAAACACTGTGTTGAATTCAGTGATGTGTTGTGATTCGGAAAACTAGCTACTATAACACTAAACCTAAAAACACTGTGTTGAATTCAGTGATGTGTTGTGATTCGGAAAACTAGCTACTATAACACTAAACCTAAAAACACTGTGTTGAATTCAGTGATGTGTTGTGATTCGGAAAACTAGCTACTATAACACTAAACCTAAAAACACTGTGTTTTAAGCATACTCAGGTCTGTTATATGCATCTTGTACTTGGACTCGATATTAAGTGATGACGGGAACACAAGTACCTTTATATCACCTTAAATAAATTTTCTTAGCTGAAAAATGTTTATAGTGTGAATAAAATGTTTCGTGCCGTATTACTTGTGACGAATTTAAATAAAGAATTAAATGAATGATATGCATCACTCGAAATAATTGGAGACGTAATAGTACAGTTCAAGAAAGGATGCAAATTATCGAGTGTGCTGGCTTACAATCTACTTCTTCATTGGTAACATACACAAAGACTGAAAATTTACTTCATTAGCTAACTCTGACGTAAACTCTGATAAGTTGATGGATGAAACATTTTAGTTAAGTGGATCCGAGCTGCTACCTTCACCTTTTTGTGTGGTTGGAGGTGCTTCCTTTAATATGATTCGACAAGAGCTTTAACATCGCTGACACTTTGATAGCTCATTAAGGAAAGTTGTAATGAAATTCAGGGCCCCCTGAGAAGTCTGGTTTTAGAGCCCCCTAAATTTTTTTTCTATACTGTAATTAGGTTTAGACACACTGGAGGTTTTTTATTATTATTTTATGTATACTGCGCCAATGTCAGCCGCAAGACGAGCAAGAAAAATATTAATCATCTGTGGTGGATTTCTGCGTATGAAAAAAATAATGTATTGATGAAACAGAGCCTTACAGAAAGACAACGAGTCACAGAATTCATCGTCGCGTCGGAATGGCCGAGCGGTCTAAGGTGCCTTGCTGCGGAGCGCGCGGTTGCTCTTCGTCGGAGGTTCAATTCCTCCGTCGGGCACAGATTTGTATATTGTCTTTAGGTTAGTTTTAGTTAATATAATTAGCTCTTAATTCTAGGGACTGATAACCGAAGTAGTTAAGTCCCACTGATTTACAAACATTTGAACAGAATTCATCAGAGAAAGTGGAGCCATATGAAGAAGCTAATGCACTCCATCGAAAAACGCTTCAGAGATTACGACAAATGAGATTTCTGCAAGACGTTCGTAAGAAAGGCCCGTAGGTACAATCCATTAAGTAAGTGCTTTCGACAACAAATGCCAAGGTTTCACTGACTAACAAAGAAATCTGCATAAAGGTTGCTGTATATTTCTCATAACTACTCAACTGTCCAGTATCACCATCCAAATCTCATGAAGACACTCCTACGTCAAACCATAGATGTCAACTCCCCCCCCCCCCCACCAGCACGAAATCCGAATACACACATCCTCACACTCAACAGAGTATTTGCAGATGGCATAATAGCGTAACTCTCGAAGAATTAAGGCCCAGTTATGAAGATTTGACAGAAATCCTAACACACACTTATCCTCTCAATACGTAGAAAGTGACAAGTTCGGTGTTAAAACGACAATGGAATTTTCATAGTTTGAGTCGTTTACACACCTCAGTTTGTCTTCATCAGAGAACTGAGGAGCAGCTTGAACACAGGACTGGGTAATACCAAGCGAACTACTGACAGGGGTGATATCGCGCAGACAACATTTTCAACCTGAAAACACAAATGTAAGGTAACTCGAATCTGTCCTCTCATTTGTATGTTTATTGAGTTCAAATAGGTGTATGAGTCCATCAATCGACAGCCCCTCTTCAGTGTCCTAGACCATCACAGTCTTCACACAAAACACTACTCCTCATCAAACAATATTTTATAAATGAAATTTATTTAGTTCTAACAAAGCCTTTCGAGATAAAGACTGGCGTGAGGGATTGTCAGCACTGATCTTTAACATATTGAGACATTAGAGAAGGAGTGAAAGAAATTAAAAATCAGAACTACTATAAACCCACTCAACTTGAACAAGTGAAAGTAGTCTTCGTAGAGTCTAATGATGGTGGTGGAAGGCGGAATCACAGCTATCAAACACACAGTGAGGTACCCTTAAAGTCTGTTGAAAACACTAGGCAACCTATTTTATTCGGAAAACTATGTTTATTTGTGCTTGATTCAAGATGTATGGCAGAAGGTTACGGGGATCAAACATACCTTTCACCTCGTTATTGGCGCTAGTTGTATGCCGTATATGGCAAACATATTCAAATGCAACAAAATAAGCATGGCACAGATCGGCAAAGATGTCTCTTATAGCCGCTTTCCATTCTGTTTCTCATTTAATTCAGTGACTTTTATAGAACGTAATGTGTAAAGTTGGAATTGTAAGAATACTAGACACAGCGCAGATCTCATAATACCTTCTTTATTTTCTCTAATCTACTATTACTCAGAAAGGTCTTCTTTACTCCTGTCAAAATAGATCACACATTTAACAAAGTCCACCATCTCTCACATTATGTTACGAAGCATACCTACACTGTTGCAATATCGTTTGAAAATTATTTTCCAAAGAATGCTGGGACTCATAACAACTAATATAATCTTATTTTAAAGTAAATAGTCATGTTCTTATTTTGTGATGAAAGAAATAATTTTCCCATCTGAGAAAACAGTCTACTAGAGACATTGCAACTGCTTAGAGCTGTCCTCGAATGCTGATACCTGCGAGGGTTATTCAGAAAGTAGGCAACGTTTTGGCATTAAAAAAACTAAGTACAATATTTTATTATATATATCTGAAAGAGCAACTACAATACTACTTTTCATCAAACAAATTGTGGCACTTATCATTGCAGTGGACAAGCTCTGAAATTCTGTTGCTATAAAATTCTGCGCCCTGAGACTTCAGCCAGCTTTTGAGTGACAATGTCAAACAACAATGTCCGTGAAACTCGTGGAAAAGAAAGCGAAAGCTCCATTATTGTGAAACGACGGTTTTCTCAAATCGTTTCATCAACTTTAGCGACAAAATCGTCAGTGACAATGCACGAACGTCCACTCTTCTCTTCATCATGAACGTTGGTTCGGCCACTCTTAAACGGAATGCATTATTTCCGGGCTCATTACGTTGTTTCCGTATACTTCGCACAGTTCACAGTAAATTTGCAAACAAAAACCGTATCACCGACCGCACCTCACAACTGGGGGTTTTCGATTGCAGCTAACAACATTTAAAATTCTGATATCGAAAAAGAAGCGTAGAGACGTTCCTCTTGTTACGACAGGGTGCCGACTGACCTGCTGAGCACGCACATACCAAAATATACGCGATCGGCGCGCGCCTAGCGGCGTCGGCCGGAATCGTTCCCCACTTTCTGAATATGTAGCTATCGTATTTCGAGACATACGTCGTACTCAGTCTAGCATTGTAGGAGAGAAATGCAAGTCTGTATTATCGCTAGATCACTTGTAAATTAATGTCACGGTATTCGTCAAAGCTGTACGGTTTAAGGAATAGCAAAGTCAACGACTGTGATCCTTCGATAGCAGGACTAATGACTAATGTGAAAGCTCCCTATTAACATCTGAAGGAATTTTTTTAATTTATTTAAGCAAGAAATGAGACTGTTCTTTACGTAAAGTCAAATATGTGCTGATCACCCTTCAACTTCTGCCTCCCCCCCCCCCCCCCGCTCGGCTTCGCTTCCCCCCCCCTCCTCCAATCTCGCCCTTGCCTTATTCTCCATGACCACCCCATCAGTTTTGGTGCCCCATGCAGCTGTGGTTCTTCTGAAATCATTAAAGCGGCCTTGAGGATACTAAACTCCCGGTCACCCATACTGCTAAAACCTTTCGATGTATTTTTTCTGCGTGAAATGGGATCTATTTACTTTCAAACGTGTACAAATGAAAATTCTAACATTGGGAGTATTCTTTTCTGTTGCAAAATAACCCACATACAGGCATATTGTACCTAAATCTTTGTGCTTTGATGGTTAAATATGTTACCGAGACTAAGCTAATTAGTTCAAATCTCTCCTTGCTTAATTTAAATACAACTACACGGAAATCTTTGAAGTAATGCATTAGAAATGACATTAAACTGTGCGCCTCTATCACCCCGTCCCCCCGTGCGTGTGGGATTGTTTGTACATTCTGAAGAAATTGCAGAAGAAAATTTCCCAAAATAATAGCATACTTACGAAAGCAGATAAAAAATTTCCAAATGTTCGTAAATCTATCGGGCCAAACTGCTTGGTCACCAGTCCCTAGCTAACAAACTACTTACACTAAGGTAAACTAACCTACGGACAACACACACACCCATGCCGCAGGGAGGACGCGAACCTCCGACGGCGAGCAACCGCGTGCTCCGCAGCGAGACGCCTTAGACCGCTCGGCTACTCCACCGCGGAGAAAGCAGATAAAAGTAATACTATGGTTCTCATGACCAAAAGAATTACCGATACATTGATGAACTAAAACAACTCGTCACTCCCAATTCCTTCCACGTACTCCGCAAAGATCTCAACAACGCGTAAAAAAAAAAAAAAAAAAAAAAAAAAAAAAAAAAAAAAAAAAAAAAAAAAAAAAAAAAAAACGGAAATAGGCTGAAGCATAATACTAGAATATGAAGCCAAGTATTTGGTCAACATGAACCCAGTAACTCCTATCCTGTGTGGACTTCCTAAGCTACACAACGAAGGACATCCTTTACGACCCCTTACGCGAGCACACACTGCACCAGACTTAAAAATAGCTAAAGGACTCCACTTTTGCATCGAGACCAAAAGAAAATTTAAACCTGAAGTTGGATTAGAAATTTCAGAGGATCTGGTTAACAAAATTAAACCCCTGCCCAGCCCACAGAATGCAAAATGTGAATCCTTTGATGTTAATAGCTTGATAAACAAACATACCAGTCAAAGAATATCTTGATATTATGACAGAAGAGTTATACAGAGTAGGTGTCTACCCTATAGAAGTAGAAGAGTTAAACCTGACCATACACACTTGCTTACAGCAACAATATTTTCCATTTCAACGTTCGGTGTATAAAAAGAGAAACAGATTGGCAATGGGATCTCCACTCAGCACCCTGCTAGCAGAAATTTTCACGGACCATTTCGAAAAACTATTTTTATAAAATGAAATCCTCAGTTCTAGTACCAAATATTGCTATGGGTATGTAAACGATGTACTGTGTTGTGGACTGGCGCCAACAGAGAATTAAACACATACGAAGAACATCTGAACTCACATCACAAAACATACAGTTCACCATGGAGCTTGGTGAAAAATCCATCAACTACTTAGACTTCAGCATAAACATCACCACAAATTCCAATTGTTTCAAAATTTACAGAACACCTAAACAAGAGACACAGTACTACCATCCAGTACACAACACCCCGTAACAAGTATGCTGCCATCCATTCCATGGTACATTGCCTTACATCCATATCAATGTCAAAACATAATTTCTAGACTGAAATAGCCAGTACTAAATACTTAGCAACTAACAGTGGATACAGCCGTAAACTAATTGACAACATACTAAAAAAAAAAAAAAAAAAAAAAAAAAAAAAAAAAAAAAAAACACCTGGTGTACAATCACATATTTAGGAAATATTTCCGTCAAACTAACCAAAGCACTCAGATCTTGCAATTTGTAACTTCATTCTATGCGAGAGGCACAACAGTGTATTTCTTATTAAACGACGAAGATGATCAACAGTGGGGTTTACAAAATCACAATGACTACTACAAACTATCAATTGTACATACAGGTAGATTAACTCAACATGAGAGTAGCTGGAGATTACAAAAGTCAGACTCAACATTTGCAACCCAAATAGTGGGGGAAGGACACAGATATCAAATCAACACAGGAGTTCTACATGTGGCCAACAAAGAAAAAAATAAACTTGTTAGAAGCAGTGGAAGTAAACAAATATCTAGCCAAAAGCCTCACCGGATTCTAAATGGCCAACTACACTGGACAACATCCCCACTATTAAACTTCACATAATTCAATTCAGCCAGCCACTTACCTCAGAGCATATTACCAACACACTTTCATTTTATTTATATTGTATACCATAGACAATAAAATACTGCATCATCAATACTTACAAGTACTTTACCTAATTTCCTCACCCCAAAATACCTAATGTAAAAACAATACATAAACATTTTTAATAGATCATTCAACTATAATGTACTGCAATTCAGTATATTGTGTTCAACTCTAACACAATATGTAAACCTTAAGTTTTCATTGTGACAGTTCAAAACACTCATCACGAATCAACAAAAAATTCTTCATGTGTTTTGACGCCATAACACAAAGGTTTCGCAATTGTTACTGTACTTCACGCACCAGTTGTCAATAATAGAATATATATGTCAACATGACATGTTTGGGACGACATTATCCCATTATCAAGTTCTGTAGAACAAGGAAACGTAGAATAATAAGGGCACTATATACAAACGACTGTTCCAATGATACTAACCTCCTACCTACTATAAAACATATCTGCTGCTAGGAAGCGTCGTTAAACACAATAGCTGTGTATGTACACTCTCAAAAATAAAACTTTGCGCAGTACCATATGTTTCTGAGAGGGCAGCAAGTTGTGCACTAACGGACAGCTGATCCAACTTCAAAGATTGTCCATATGCTTAAGCGCTGTCATTGGTGATCCAAAGATGTTCCAGTCAAGGCACCTATTCATAAAATCAGCCATAAATTAAAGGTTTTGTAACGAAACTACGCTCTAAATTTTTTAGAGCACAGTAATAGAGAATGGCTCATCTACAGTGACAAAACACCTAAAAATTGAACGACATTCGTTAGGCTCCATAAATGATAGTTTGAAAGTCATGCCCTGTGAGAACAAAGGTTGGTTATTATGAAATCTCGAGGAAATTGAGACCTTTTGTGCGTTGAGAGAGGATTCCAGCAGCATGCTGAACGAAAAGGCAGCACTATCTAAAAACCATTACTGGATACATTTTAGCAACCTCCTCCTTGAGTAACACTGATGTGTGTGCATGTATTAAATATCGACTTCTTGCTTTTAACTTCACTGACAAAATTAGAGCGTAGTTCCGTTACAAAACCTTTAATTTAGTGACTGATTATATGAACAGATGTTAGGTGTCTTGGCTGGAACGTCTTTGGCCACCAATGACATCGGTTAAGCATTTGGACAATCTTTGAAGTTGGACCAGCTGTCCGTTAGTGCAGAACTTTCTGCCGTCTCAGAAACATGTGGTACTGCGCAAGTTTTATTTTTGACACTCTACATACACAGCTATTGTGTTTAACGATGGTACCTAGCAGTACCTACCTTATGGTAAGTAGGAGGTTAGTTTCATTGGAATATTTGTGGTACAGTCGTTTGTATTTAGTGCCCTTATTATTCTACGTTTCCTTATTTTACAGAACTTGCTAATGGGATAATGTCGTCCCGAAACATGTCGTGTTGACATATATATTTTATTATTGACAACTGGTGCGTGAAGAACAGTAATGACAACAAAAAATTGGTACCATTGATTTTTAAATAATATTACGTATTTTTGGTAGCGTGAGTAATGTATATAATATTTGCGTTTCTCAAACTATGCGTTAATAAATGACAATAAGCAATTTTAGTGAACACCATTTGTAACGTGAGAAGAACGTGAACACTTATCAACGAATGTCATAACCTAAGACCTTGTGTTTATGCACATCTATGAGTGACATGTTTGAAAAGCAAAGAACCTGTTGACGCTAATTAGTAGTTTTCTGATGATGGCGTGTTCAGACGGAAAGTAATTTGAGATGCATGTGATCAGCACTTTTGATCAGGTGTACATCACGGGGCGCAGTAGGACCACCTGCAGGAGTTATACAGGGCGTATCACGAGTAGCAGCCCATGTGTACACATTGGGTTTACCCAGGTCACCATTACAACAATCAGTTTTTCAAGTGTAGCCTCTGGTTAATCCTCATTTGCATCTTTATAAATTTCATAATAAAAGCATTTAAATGGGAAGGAAGGTGGAACACTCTCAAATCTATTTTCGGGTTACACAAGTAAGTATATATCTCCGGCATAACAGGTGTGAAGTTCATAAATGTAATACAGCACTGGTTATATCTGGGGTGTCGGCAGTACCCCCGCCAAGTCTAGCGCACGACCGTACTATTCTTTTCACGGAGCAATTCATGGCACATTTGAACCCTCATGTGTTTCTGTCGTGGATAAATCTAGAACCCTCTATTTTCGATTACCAAGATTATCTTCTATAACTAGCTATATTTTCAAATTATACTATTCTATAACTTATAGATCACGAAATATCAGCTGGCGAAAATAGCTAATTCTGTAAATCACTGACTCACCAATCATCAAAAGTCTAAGGTTTTTCTAGCCAGGCCCTTGGAATAGATGGCATCCCGTCTGAACGGCTGATATCGTTAGGAGAGCCAGTCATGAAGAAATTCTTCCACCTAGTACGCAAGATATAAGAGACAGGGGAAATACCCTCCGACTTCAAGAACAATATAGTAATTCCAATTCCAAAGAAAGCAAGTGCAGACAAATGTGAAAATTACAGAACTATCAGTTTAACAAGTCATGGTTGCAAAATACTGACACGAATAATTTACAGACGAATGGAAAAACTGGTGGAATCCGACCTTGGAAAAGATCAGTTTGGATTTAGGAGAAATGTTGGAACACGGGAGGCCATACTCACATTACGACTTATCTTAGAAGATAGGTTAAGGAAAGGCAAACGTACATTTTTATCGTTTGAAGATTTGGAGAAAGCTTTTGACAATGTCAACTGGAATACACTGTTTCAAATTCTGAAGGTAGCAGGGGTAAAATATAGGGAGCTAAGAGTTATACTCAACTTATACAAAAACCAAACAGCGGTTATTAGAGTCGAAGGGCATGAAAGGGACGCAGTGGTTGGGAAGGGAGTAAGACAGGGTTGTAGCCATCGACATTGTTGTTCAATCTGTACATTCAGCAAGCAGTGAAAGAATGCAAGGAGACATTTGGAGAGGGAATTAAAGTTTAGGGAGAAGAAATAAAAACTTTGTGGTTTGCCGATGACATAGTAATCCTGTCAGAGACCGCAATGGATCTGGAAGAGCAATTGAATGGAATGGACAATGTCTTGAAAAGAGGTTATAAGTCGAACATCAACAAGAGTAAAACAAGGATAATGGAATGTAGCGTCCGAAAATCAGGCGATTATGAAGGAATTAGATTAGGTAATGAGGCAATAAAAGTAGTAGACGAGTTTTGTTACTTGGATAGCAAGATAACTTCTGGTGGCCGAAGTAAAGAAGATGTAAAATGCAGAATGACAATGGGAAGAAAAGCGTTTCTGAAGAAGCGAAACTTGTTGACATCCAATGTTAGTTTAAATGTTAGGAAGTCCTTTCTTAAGGCATTTGTCTGGAGTGTAGCATTGTATGGAAGTGCAGTGTGGACAATAAGGAGTTCAGACAAAAAGGTGATAGATGCTTTTGAAATGTGGTGGTACAGACGAATGATGAAAATTAGATGGGTAGATCACGTAATTAATGAGGCGGTGGTTAACCGAATCGGGGAGAAAAGAAGTTTCTGGCGTATTCTGACTATCAGAAGGGATAGGTTGGTGGGACACATCCTGAGAGATCAAGGTATCGTCGACTTAGCATTAGAAGAAAGTGTGTCACATGACTTGGGGCAAAACTGTTAGACCGGGAGCAAAAACGTTAGATGTTGCTTTCAAACCACATCACGGCAGACGTAGAGAGACGCCATTTATCTGGAAAACGCGCAATGCTATCTCTGGTCTGTGCCAAAGATGGTCTGTGCCATAGAGCAGAAACTCTCTGCAGTGAATATTGCGTTCAGCCTTCTATAGGAGGTGCTGTTTCTCCTCATGTTATCACCATTAAGCTGTGGATGTCACGTACTATCATTATACAAATACACGAACTTGAAAATTGAAGTACCGATTTTCTGCGATAATTTCATCAGGAGACAAATGAAACTTATTCGGAAGATTGTTTGCTCTTGCTGTAGATGTGCACAATGCAATAATCATGAGTGCACATAGCCGTTAAGAGTGATAAAACTAAGATCACAATTTAAATTCTCCAACTGTAATAAAACGTGAATGTAAAAAATTGAAGTGCTACCAACTGCTGCCCTAGGGGTGATCGATATTAGAAAAACATCGATGGTAACATCAATGTTAAGATCAATTCAAAGAAACAGATGTACGATGAACATCGAAAGGAAAACATCGATGTCCGAGAATATAAATGTTTTGGGTGCCAAAACAAACAATTCTCGGCAGAACTACTGACACATATTACTAGACTGGCCACGTATGAACAACTATTTGTGCACGGATATAACAGTCATAACAAATAGAGATAAAATGATGTAATTTCGCCATAATTAGAGTTTCGACTAAATTTTAGTTGCGACGGTGGCATAGTCTGCAAATGTTGGCAATGAAATGTTCGCTTTATGAGGGGTACATACAAGAACCTGTCAAATTCATTTACTTCACGGTCAACACGAATGACTATGCCATTCATTTTACGTGAGTCGTTTTCCGAAGTGTCTCATTCGTCGGTTGGTGCCAACTTTAGTACACTACGCCAACACTGCTGTAAGTAAACTCCACGGCCAGAGTCAGACGGCACAAAAGTTTTCTGGGTGTTGTACCGCGTCATGATGCAAGGCTATTACTTAAATAACCGACGTTCCGGCCAACGTTACAGTGGTATACTGATGTGAGCTGGTTGTTTCTACGCTTTATATTACTTTCATTTAGACATTACGTCATATTTTTTAAAATAAGTGATTCTATCGAGTACTAGACAAAGACAGCTATACTATTCAAAACAGAGCATCCATTTATATTTAAAAAAATATTTGTAAAGTCTATGGGACTTATCTACGGAGTCATCAGTCCCTAAACTTACAAACTACTTATGAACTAATTAAGACTAAGGACGGCACAAATATCCATGCCCGAGGGGGGATTCGAAACCCCGACCGTAGTGGCCGTGCAGACCGTGACTGAAGCGCCTTAGTCCTCTCGGCTACCGCGGTCGGCATTTATATTCACCTATCTCGTTTGTGGCTAGGCATCTTAGGCTATACATCCTACAAAAAGAAATGATATCCCATGAAAAACATAAAATGTACAAAGATGAAAGTCTCGCGAGGAATTCCTTCCACCATAAAAAGTCGTGAAATCTCATTGAATACCAGGTAGTGCCGGTTTTTTTTTTTTTTTTTTTTTTTTTTTTTTTTTTTTTTTTTTTTTTTTCTATTTTATCTTAGCCGCACCTTCCTACTAAGTGAAGGGTTGTTCACGTGACATCCATTGGACTGTTTCCGGTAAACACGTGTCAGATAAGAGCTTTTGGAAGAGAGCCGATGGGTGACGTGGCTCTATCGTTGTTCCCACGTATTGATTTGCGAATGTGGAGAAATCAAGATTCGAGCAGTGATTAAGTTGAGGATAATAAGGCCGATTTCCAGAATACACTGGGGGACTCTGATGTTTCATAAACAAGTGTTGCCAAGAGGACAAATGAATTTAAATGTGGTCGGGAGGGCGTAGATGTTGATACGCACTGCAGAGTTTGGTGGAGTCGGTCCGTGAGTTTCCTCCTGCATGCACATGTTTTCAGATCAGAGTCACAGTTGACTGGTTACGTCCGGCACATTTACCGATTTCTCTGACGGATTGTCCACAACCCCTCGAGGCAGCTACTCTTTCTCAATCGATTTGCGAAACATGTTACAGAAATTCGCGATGCCTTCTACGAAGCATACTGAAACCGTATTAGCTGAAAAACCATACCTTAGGAACCATTTCCGTATGTCCACGCGACCATTTATCCTTCCTTTATATCCGGGCTTGAAGAGAAACAGAGAATATTTTAGGAGGTGGTAATATAGACGAATTGCAATAAACGTGCCATTAAACACGAGTCAGATTTTAATTGGGTACAGAGATCCAATGCATTTTAGTTTCATGTGTTTTTACACCGGTTGCTTCAGGAAGAAAGGTTATTCCACCAGAGACATAGACCGAGTTCATTGCACTAGGGAGAAAATTAAAAACAGTAAGGAGCCACAACCATCCAACGGGAAAGTATTTCTTCCGTTTATTAGTCAGATTACAGATCGCATCGTAAAATTGCTGAACAAATGTGAGGTGGAAACTACTTTCAGACCAACCAGGAAAATTGCACGAGTTCCTCTGGATACACCGGGCGCGTATAAAATTCCTTGCAGCTGTGGCCAGGTGTACATCGGCACTCCGAAAAGAAATGTTAACACTCGTCTTAGTGAACATATGAAAAACTGCCGCTTGAACGTATGCAGAAATCGGCCATAGCTGAACATCTGTACCAAGAGGGCGACCATGAAATTAAATTCAACAAGACCAGATTATTATCAAAAACTTCTCACTACTATGTTCGCACATGTAGAGAATATTTTGAAATTTACAAAGACTGCAATAATTTGTAATAGAAAAGACGAAGGTAGTAACAAAGCATTTCGGGATTTATTTCCATCTGCTTGCATTACTGAACCTGCCGATACCACTGTTGCATAATAATATTTATGAATGTATTATCATTTTCTTTTCCCAAACTTTTGTTATTCTTTTTTCCAAAATAACTAGCTGAAGTCATTTCCTATTATTTGATGCTAGAGAAGTTTCTTAAATTAGCAAATATTAATTACTTAATGGCAGAGACGAGTTGTTATATTTCAGATAGTGTGATAATTAGTATTTCTGTTAAAACTAATTAAATTCTTTCCTCGTAATATTAAAGTAGTCGTTACTATGTTTCACGAGTAATGTTAGGAAAGTTTTGCCCTCATTAGTTTCCGTATAATAACCGTTAATTACGAAAGTTATTGTATTTGTGTGGTGTCTATTCTTTAGGACGTCCGAAAGAACAGACGCCGGGCCGGGAATCGTACCCGGGTCTCCCGTTTTTGGCCAGCCGTCGTCTTAACAACTTGGCCATCCGTACTCGCCTCCCGTCCAAGTCGCCCGCTATGGTTGTAGCGCCCCTACGTCCATGCCCTCTTCCACTCGCCATTACGAATTCCCGTGCGAGGTCGGACGTATTACAGCATCTGCGGTGATGTAGGTGAAGCAAACGCCGTCGTCGCGTATAAATACTTTTTGTATTGGTGTGGTGTCTGTTCTTTCGAACGTCCTTCAAAATGTTCAAATGTTTGTTAAGCTTATGGGACTTAACTACGGGATTATCAGTCCCTAAACTGACAAACAACTTATCAACTACCTTATACTAAAGACGGCAGAAACATCCATGCCCAAGGGGGGATTCGAGCCCCCGAACGTAGTGGCCGTGCAGACCGTGACTGGAGCGCCTCAGTCTCCTCGGCCACCGCGGCCGGCGACGTCCTTCCCTTCCTTTCCCTATCATTTGCAAATTCCGAAAATAATGCTGATGAACCTATTTCGTTAAATACGTAAATGAAACACAATTGTTATAACTCATTTGTATATAGAAATTTCCTCAAAAGTATTTAGCAATCTTTTACAACAGCATGTTGCATATAATTGTTTACTTTTCCATTATAATTAATTTAACGTATATAATTAACTATTCGCAATTTCTTGTATCATTATTTGAAAGATATTAATAGAATGCGTTCAATGCCTGTAATAGTGTTGTGGTCTTCAGTCCGCAGACTGGTTTGATGCAGCTCTACACGCTCACCTGTCCTGTGCAAGCCTCTTCATCTGAGAATACGTTCGGAAACTTACCTCCTTTTGAATCTGCTTACTATATTCGTACCTCGGTCTCCCTCTACGATTTTTACCCCACACGATTCCTTCTAATGCTAAGTTGACAATTCCTCGATGTCTCAGAATGTGTCGAACCAATCTATCCCTTCTCTTAGTCAGGATATGCCAGAAACTCCTTTTCTCCCCGATTCGGTTAAGTACCTCCTCATTAGTTACGTGAACTACCCATCTAATTTTCATCATTCGTCTGTAGCACCACATTTCAAAAGCTTCTATCATCTTTTTATCTGAACTCCGTATCGTCCAAGTTTCACTCCCATACAATGCTACACTCCAGACAAATGATTTCAGAAAGGACTTCCTAACATTTAAATTAATATTGGATGTTAACAATTTACGCTTCTTTAGAAACGCTTTTCTTCCCATAGGTATTCTGCATTTTATATCTTCTTTACTTCGGCCATGAGAAGTTATCTTGCTATCCCTCAGCATCGCCTGATTTTCTGACATTGCATTCCATTACCTTCGTTTTACTTTTGTTACTGTTCACCTTATATCTTCCTTTCAAGACACTGTCCATCCCATTCAATTGCTCTTCCAGATCTTTTGCCGTCTCTGACAGAATTACTATGTCATCGGCAAACCGCAATATTTTTATTTCTTTTCCCTACACTTTAATGCCCTCTCCAAATTTCTCCTTCCATTCCTTCACTGCCTGCTCAATGTACAGATTGAACAACAGTGGGGAAAGGCTACAACCCTGTCTTACTGCCTTCCCAATATCTGCGTCCCTTTCTTGCCCTTCGACTCTAATAACCGCTGTCTGGTTTTTGTTTATGTTGAATATAGATCTTCGCTCCCTATATTCTACCCCTGATACCTTCAGAATTTGGAATAGTGTATTCCAGTCGACATTGTTAAAAGCTTTCTCCAAATCGACAAACGCTTAAAAGGGAGGTTTCCCTTTCCTTAGCCTATATTCTATGATAAGTCGTAATGTGAGTATTACCTCCCGTGTTCCTACATTTCTCCTAAATCCAAACTGATCTTCCCTTAGGTCGGATTCCACAAGTTTTTCCATTCGACTTTAATTAATTCCTGTTAGTATTTTGCACCCATGACTTATTAAACTGATAGTTCTGTAATTTTCACACTAGTCTCCACTTGCTTTCTTTGGAATTGGAATTACAATATTCTTCTTCAAGTCGGAGGGTATTTCCCCTGTCTGACACATCTTGCATACCATGTGCTACAATTGTTTCACGACTAGCTCTCCGAACGACATCAGCAGTGCAGACGGAATATCATCTACTCCAGGGGCCTTATTTCGACTTAAGTCCTTAAGCGCTCTGTCAAATACTTCTCGCAGTATCAAATCTCCTATGTCATCTTCCTCCACTTCATCTTCCATTTCTAGAAAACTGCCTTCCAGTTTATTTCCTTTGTATAGGCCCTCTGTATATTCCTTCCACAGTTTAGCTTTCCCTTCTTTGCTTAGTACTGGTTTTTCGTCTGAGTTCTTGAAATTCATACAGCTGCTTTTCTTCTCTCCAAATATTTCTTTTATTTTCCTGTAGGAGGTATCTATCATCCCCCTAGTTATGCATTCTTCTGCGGTTCTGCATTTGTCCTCTAGCCTCTCCTGCTTAGCCAGTCTGCACTTCCTGTCAATCTCATTTTTCAGACGTTTTTACTCCCTTTTTCCTGTTTCACTTGCTGCATTTGTTTTATTTTCTACTCTCATCAATTAATTTCAGTATATCCTGTGTTATCCAGGGATTTCTATTAGGACTTATCCTTTTGCCTGTATGGTCCTCCGCTGCCATCACTAGCCTATCTCTCAGAGCTACCCATTCTTCTTCTACTGTATTACTTTCCCCCGTTTCAGCCAATCCTTACCTAATGCTCCTCTGAAACTCTCAACCACCTCTGGTTCCTTCAATTTGTCCAGGTTCCATCTGCTAACCTTTCTGCAGTCTCTTAAATTTTAATCTGCAGTTCATAACCAATAAGTTATGGTCAGAGTCTACATCTGCCCCTGGATATGTCTTACAGTTTAGAAACTGGTTTCTAAATCTATTCCTTACCATTATAAAGGCAATCTGGTACCTTCCAGTGTCTCCTGGTCTCTTCCACGTATACAGCCTTCTTTTATGATGATTAAACCAAGTGTTGGAGATCATAAAATTGTGCTCAGCGCAAAATTCTACCAAGCGATCTCCTCTTTCATTCCTTTTTCCCAGTCCATATTCACCTACTACATTTCCTTCTTTTCCCTTTCCTACCACCGAGTTCCAGTCCCCCAACACAATCAAGTTTTTGTCTCCCTTAACTTTCTGAATCATTTCTTTTATCTCCTCATACATTTTTTCGATATCCTCATCATCGGCCGTGCTAGTTGGCATATAAACTTGCACTACTGTGGTCGGTGTTGGCTTCGTGTTTACCTTTACTATGATAATGCGTTCACTATGCTGTTCATAGTATCTTTCCCGCATTTCTGTTTTCTTATTCATTATCAAACCTACTCCTGCGTTACCAAAAACTGATTATGTATTGATAACCCTGTACTCACCTGACCAGAAATCCTGTTCATCCTGCCATCGAACTTCACTAATCCCTACTATATCTAACCTCAACCTATCCATTTCTCTTTTCAAATTTTCTAGGTTACGCACGCGATTAAGGGTTAGAACATTCCACGCTCCGACCCGTAGAATGCCTGTTTTGTTTTTCTTGATGACGACATCCTCCTGAGTAGTCCCCGCCCGGAGATCCGAATGGGGGACTATTTTACCACCGTAATATTTTACTCAAGAAGACGCCATCATCATATAGTCATCATACAGTCATCATAATAGAGCTGCATGTCCTCGGGAGAAGTAACGACTGTAGTTTCCCTTTGCTTTCAGCCGTTCGCAGTAACTGCATGGCAAAGCCGTGTTAGCTGATATTACAAGGCCAGCTCAGTCAATCATCCAGACTGTTGCCCCTGTAACTACTGAGAAGGCTGCTGCCCCTCTCCAGGAACCACACATTTGCATGTAATAGAGTAGGCCTATTGTTTCATTTTCGACCTCATGCAGAATCGACGTCAGTTCAGAGTTTTGCTTCGTCCGTTGTCTGAGGCACAAGTTCAGGGTATTGTTACGGCCGCGATGTGAGGTACAATCCACGCCAATCTGATCTTCAATTTTCAACAATTATGTACAAGATCTTCCGTATTATTCACGTGGAAAGTGTTTCTACTGGTATTATGTATGGACTATTAATATTCGTGACACGCACGAACTTTGTAAATTCGTATTACTGATGTGTGGAATGTGCATTCCTTGGCACATTAATTGCAATTAATGAGACTTGTAAGTTGGCCATAAATGGGGACAACTGGGCCTTCATGGATCATTAAAAGTGCCAGATTTCTGTAATACTGTCTGATGCCTACGTTATTTGTACTGAATTAGTTTTCGCCCCATGAGATTTCAGTCAACCGCTACCGAGAGCTACAATCCTCGAGAACATCAAGAATCTAAGAACTATTTTACCAGGTGACGTCATAAGGTGTTAAATTAGACAAAACTTGGACTTAAACATTGCACCAATAGGTTGACAATGGATTTTCTTTTATCACTAAGGTTGGTATTACCAGAGACTGTTTCACAAAAAAATGTTAAAATGTTTGTAGAGCTTACGGGATTGAACTACGAGGTCATCAGTCCCTAAACTTGCAAAGTACTTATGAACTAGCTAATAGAAAGGACGGCACAAACATCCAAGCCTGAGGGGGGCTTGGAACCCCGACCGTAGTGGCCGTGCAGAAAGTGACTGGCGCGCCGCAGACCGCTCGGCCACAAGCCCCTAGCACGCCTTAGCGGAGAAGTGAGGCAACTGTCCCCGAATTGAAGCGGCTCATCGCTGCCATTTTCACGGAAGAATCCTAGTACTGGTATTGTTATTGGAGTGTATGAGACGCAACAAGAGCAAAATATAGCTCAAAATAAACGCAATTACTGATGACTGCAGTCTGTTTAAAAAGTATTCTTAAATGGATGAAGTTTTCTAATTTTCGAAATAACGTCTGCAAAGACACACGAAATTTAAGAATGTAAGGCTCTTTTCTTATAAGGCGGAGCGACTTTTCATCGAGATATTTGCAGAAGATGATTCCATGAAACTTGTAAAGTAACAGAGAGTGTGAGTACTTTTTAATTCACGTAAATTTTCTGTCAGGTCCTGTTTACTTTTCACCGACTCCTCTGTACGTTTTGCACGCTTATTTTTGTCTACATTCCATTCCATATTACACAGAATTTTTCTTTCAATTCCCTCGAATTTGGGTATGAATGATTGTAATAACTCATAAAATTTTAAATACACATTTCATTCGCACATTACTTCATTACTTTTTAACAAAGATAGTACTTCTCAAAGTAGCTGAGTATGCAACATTCGATCAAATATGTGGCCATTTACGAAGTACAATCACCACCTGTTGCCTAAAAACTATTATGCGACCTACTTCTGCATCATACTTATATGTGATAAATTCCTCTTATGCGCCCAGTTATTCATTCAGCTCAAATTAGTATTTTTAATAATTTATATTTAAATAAAATATAATTACTTGCTATGCACCAAAGTACGTTTCGCAGTTGTAAAGAATCATGTGTAAGAGGAAACCAAAAACAAACGCTCATGATTTATTATTTCTTCATGAAAATACTATACGGTAAACAAGTAATGACAGATCTGCGAAATCTAACACTGTTTCCGTCTTCGTCTTTCCTTCCGTTCTCACCGTTACAATTAAAAGCAGCACACAAACGAACCATATTTATCCACCATTGTCCTGCCAAAGGCGGCTTCTTTCACGTTCATTGTGGGGACGCAACACTAGCGCCAGCGAGCGGTCTAGTTTTTGTATAGTAAGTCTATGCTCGGCTACCGCAGCCGGCGACTGTTTCACAGTCGACATCACATAATAAACTCTGGCGCCCTCTACACCGTCTATATAGGCGGTGCTTCCTTGAGTCCTCATTGCAGTTGCCACTTTGCCACCGATGATATTTTCCGCAGCGGAAGACGAAAAGTAAGGAGAAAGTTTTACTTATCGACTTTGGCTTATCAGCTCCGAAATTTTAAGTGAAGAATGAATTTGTCTCTACGCATAGTCGTTTCATAGGTCTCTCAAGGAGCATGCATGAGTATTGAGCGAAATGACCATACAATACACGTATATTCACCGGGTATAGACACATCTTACAGTTAACATGTAGTGCTCAATTACAACAGTGAAAATAATAAACAAAGGTTTGACGATTACATCATGAAATAAAGAGTCACTATAGCCTTAATACACACACTAGTGGCGTATTCTGATCTACTTTTGGAAGTGGCAACCAAGAAAAATTTGCTTTTTCGCTATCAACTAAAGTATGACTTGCTTCAAATGCCAAATCCAGTACGTTACAGTGGCTTTACGTGAGAGTTCCCTCTTTGGGCCAGTGTCATATTGTGACATTCATTTGTGACCTTCCTATCGGTACTCAGCAGTAAGAATTGGGCAACAAATAAATCAGGGTAGTAAAAGGCTTATGGCCTGTTGTCTCTGTTCATAGGGTTGAGTTATGTATGTCAGGTTCTATGCCTAAAACAGCTACCCATACTGTTTAAATAAGATCAAAAATAATTAATCTGTAGTTTAGCCAGTCTATCAATCTGCAGATGATGACGCGAAAAATATATTTAAACAAATAAATTAAAGCTCTGAATAACCAACAAAATGGAATCTAAGATAATGTTCAGAAGAGATTCACTCACGAAGTATTTTTTTATAAATGGAGTTTATTACTCCTTTTGGACGTGAAAACGCGGTAATGGTCCTACTTAATACATCAGTAAATAACTGAATATTGTTCACGAAATGCCCAATACGTAACACACGCACTCGAGAGTAAAAGTTCAAAATTATCACACATAAATAAGTGAAGTCCATCGAACATTACAGTTCCAAATTAATCCGCGATTAATTTCAGTATCTGTTATATAAGAAAGTCTGTCATCACCCGAGTACACGATTGCTGAATTATCACAGTTCCACAGTTCCACAGCACAGCACTATCGTCCATAGTTTATTACTTTTCAACCAGAGACTAAGTTCTGCAGTCACAACCCCGGAAAGTTTCCCAGTCCACACATGCCTATCTCTTCAATTGACAAGTTCTTAACGCGGCTTCAGACCGCCCAGACTGACAAACTACCACCATTGCGTCCAAGTTACGAGTACCCTCCCAAGCGTTCGAAAGCGTGCTCTACCTGTTCCCAAAATCGTATCCTTCCACGCATCGTAACCACTCATCTTTAAAATACATTTTCCCTTCCAAAATATTATACATTTGAATATCATAGAATTAATTACTTTGACCACCTCCCTACAAATGTTGTTTACATTTACCAAACAAATACATATTTAACAGTGCTAATTCGATTGAGATTGAAACTCTTTGCTCAGGTAGCTATTAAGTGTGGCGTCTCACTGTTCAAATATACTGCCGCCATAGAAATATAGTTACACAATTAATATCTAATTTGTCATGGATTTTTATGCAAATATATTTAGTTCTTGTCCACAAATACCTATAATTGCTTATGTGTAAATTATCTGCTGCATATCTAGTATTTTTAGTCGGCCATGAAATACTTAAGTGACAATTTGTAATATAAAACGAACGTTACTAAGTATAATATGAAATATAATAAAATACATATATAAATGTAATGCGCTTTGCTGGGTTCATGTTTTGTGTTTCTGTGGTGGATCTATGTTCTGACACGATCAATGTTCTGACCTCAACGAAAAGGAGAATAAGAGACTAAAACAAAGTTTATTGACAGCATACAGAAATAACGTGCTGCGTTTTTTAAAGATAGGTAGTGTGGTGCAATGCTGCCCATTTGCAACTGTTACTGATAAACACTACATATCAATAATTGTAAATATAGGTCTTATAATACTACTATTATAATACTGAAATTTATCGGCGTTTTATCTGCAAGGGATGTTGAAATTGTAATTACGGCGTTCGATTTGCCCAAGTCTCTTGAATCCATTCATATAATTACATTTGCTATATGATCATTCTCTGATTTTATATGGGTTTTTAGAATAAGGTATGTGGCTATATTGTATTTCAGTTGCAATCTGGGATATCCGCCCTCACTAATCCAAGACCGCTATTTCCTGTTTCCGAGCACATTAGGAAAACCCTGACTACCTTATCCAATTCACTAGGTCCAAACTGTTAGCTGGCCAGCTGCGGAACCCAACAGCCTGATAAAACCCGCCTTTAACAGGGAAACAATCAGCTTCCCCATTTATCTGTAATGTGACAGTGTGTAACAACTGAATATTCACATACGAAAGATGTTGAAATGAAAATACACTAAACGTTTTGACAAGCAAACTGGTTAAAATTTGAGTATGACATTTTGGGATAACGTAGTGCGACATGTAATTACGCGAAGCATGCGTCGTTAACTTCCCCTAAAAAATTGAAAGCTGCACCCTCAGCAGGCCATGTAATGCTCACCGTCTTCTTCGACGTCCGAGGTCCGATACTCATCGAAAATCTAGAGCCCGAAAAATCCATTAACTGTGTCATGTGAGTCACTCCGTAGCCTACGCAACTCTAGCAAGAGAAAACGGCCTGATCTGCTCACGGAGGGAATGATTCTGATCATAATAAC
Source organism: Locusta migratoria (assembly GCA_026315105.1). Taxonomy (NCBI): domain Eukaryota; kingdom Metazoa; phylum Arthropoda; class Insecta; order Orthoptera; family Acrididae; genus Locusta; species Locusta migratoria. The sequence continues at coordinate 216,544,870 of CM048749.1, forward strand.
GCGCGTCCACACATCTCCATGGTCAAACAAACTGTTTCAAGTGGGAGCAGCTTGAGTATTCGCACTGCAGCCCGGACATATCAGCCTGCGTCTTCCAGCTGTTTGGTCCGCTAAAAAACATCTCCTAGGAAAGCAGTTCAACTCGAGCAGCGAAGGACACAGTAGAGAAATGGCTCTCGTTACAGCCACAGGAAGTCTGGGCACAGCTTACAACTTACAACTGCTCCTTGGCGTCAGTAGCGGCATGTTTAAATACATAGATTTTGGCGCCCAAGTCGCGAATATATCACGTCACGTCACCTCACGTGACGTTTACAAATTGTGTTTCAAATAAATTGATTACAAATTTTGAAGAAATTTATGCAGTTCGATTTAGTGGTTAACAAATAATATAAATGGTTACTAAAGTTGGCAAAAAAAGGTTACGACTCATGCAATAAGTTAATTATTTAAAGGTAAGTGATGCATATTTCGCTACACGGACGCTAGTTCATACAATAACATTTGAGCTGTAAGTTCATGTCTTATGATTGATCTTCAAATTCAAGATATTACGCAAATTTTAAGGTAACGACAATTTTAGTCAAAAAATGTTCTTAAAGGTGTATGGTTTATCAAAACTTAATAGATGACAATTCTAGTTTTTCGTAAATGTGACACACATACCACATAAACTCAATTCTGCATGTTTTGCACTGAGAGTAACATCCAGAGTCTGTAGCAAAGAATGTACAAGATCAGTGTATTTTGCTTATTTCCAGTACATTGCATCTTCCGGGATAATGTTTTGGGGAGAAACAAAATCTCTCTTGACTGACATCTTTAAATTACAGAAAAGGGCCATTAGAATCATGACACACAGCCCTCCTCAAACACACTGCAGACCTTTATTCTCCCAGTTAGGAATACTTACTGTACCCTCTCTGTACATATATAAAAGTGTAATGTATATCAGAACACACTTGACCAGTTTTCATACAAATTCAGATTTTTACAACTACAATACACGCATCAGTAAGAATCTGCATGTAGAAAGAGTGAGAAAAACGAAAAGCATGTGAGCCACCATGGAGTACAACTTTACAACGCCTTGCCAGTTTATATAAAGGAAACAGAAGATGACAAAAATGTTAAACTAGAATTAGAAACTACCTATTAGATAAATGTTTCTATGAAATAGAAGAATATTTTCAATCACCAAACTCTTAAAAAATCTATGTACTTCTACTAATTGCCATTGTATGAAGCAGCCATACTGTAAAAGTTATGTACCTTTTTTGTATATGTATCTCTATCTCTAAGTGAAGTGTACAATATCAAAGACTAATATCTGACTAATGCAGTAGGTAGTTAATTGTCTATTTTTTTAATATAACGTAAACTGTTAATTTGTTTGTATATTATATAATTTGTAAATCTGAACAGTGCCAATGCAGAAACATGACGAAACATGACGATTCCAATATCATGTATATGATGTAATGGATGATAATAAACTAAACTAAAATTTGACGAATACATTTATCAATCTTACTAGTCTTAACTCACAGTTCAGAATGTTGCTCAGTACACAAGTATTTTACATCTCTTCCTTTTATCTACTCTGGTGACAACTATATTACGTTGAGGACGACGGGGTGTGCGTTTGGGCTGGGACTGTTGGGAGAGAGGATGTTACCTGTTTACAAGTCTCACACACTACATTCACGGCTCTGATTACTGTTAACGTTTCGTTAACGTGGAGCGGTTTTCTGAACGCCCGCTTTTGTCAGCTGTCGCGGTTTGTACAGTTTCCTATCTATTCTTGCTTCCGTCAGACAGATGTTTCGAGTTTAGTTGTGATCACACCGGCGGCAACGTGTGGGATGTTATTCAAGAGCTGCTATAACGCCAGTGACATTGTTTTAAAAATCTCTCGCGTTCTTTGTGACATTTTCTCTGCTTTTATTTTTACATATGTTCTCGATATTTTTCCTTTCTGCAGCTTTTTCAGTATTGAGGAACCTAGCACTTATTTAGTTAAAAGTTCTGATTCAGATAGCTGCCAATGTGTGTGCTTCAGACCCTAAATTCGATGAAGTACTTGAAAGAATCATAGTATAACGTCTCTAACAATAAGCCTGAAGACTGTGAATCAATTGTAAGTGAGCTTGTCATTTTTTTCTGAATAAACTGCTACAGAAAATGATTCTGGTGAAGGCAGTGACCCATGTGGTGAACAACGCAATAGCAATTACTTTCATGGCAAGAATCAGTACTAATGGGCCAAAGCAACTCCAATGCGAGCTGCTGGAACTCCTCACCATAACATTAGCATCAAACTACCATCTACGAAATCAATTAAATAAGATTCAAAACACCCATCTTCATTATTGCATCATCGTCTTGACGATGAATACTCTGCGACAGGGCCGGCTGCGGTGGACAAGCGGTCTGCGGCGCGCCAGTCGCGTACTGCACGGCCACTACGGTCGGGGGTTCGAATCCCTCCTCGGCCATGGATATTTGTGCCGTCCTTAGTATTAGCTAATTCGTAAGTAGTTTGTAAGTTTAGGGACTGATGACCCCGTAGTTAAGTCCCATAAGCTCTACAAACATTTGAACATTGCGACTGGAAAAACTACACTGACAAAAGCAACTTCAGACGGTCGATTTGAATGAACTTCTGGCATTTTTTAGGACTCCTGATATATACTACCGCCTTGAAATCCCACCACGATAATGTAAATTATATATTTGCAACTGATGGCACAGGTCAGGAATTATTCAAATGTCTCATGTCTAGGATCTGTTTTCCTAATGTTCCTCAAATGCTCATGGTTTGAGACTTGACTCAGAGTTGAGAAAATGGTAGTAGTTTCTTCTCTTGATGAAAATACTCAAAAATATTGCAGTTTAGGCAAATGTACTTCTGTGGATGACCAACTAATTCCCTCCCATGGTAAATGCCTATTTGTAATCTACATGCCAAAGAAAACTGATAAATACGGCTTAAAACTGATGTTGCTCTGTGATGAAACATATTTTACTTCTAAATTGGTTACATGTATAGCCGACTAGAAATACTGTGAAATCTAAACTTTCCTGGATAATGAAATGAAACTAATGATACCGTCTCAATCTCTGTTTCGATTGTGTAAACCAATCTATTGCAGTAATCGCAAACTTAATGCTGAAAATTCGTTCAGCTCAGTACAGGCTGTCGAAGAGTTAGGAAACAGCGGATTGATTGTTGTTGCAACTCTATAAAAGAATAAGAGCACTTGTTTTACATTTTGACGGTTTTACGAAGAATACCACTCTGTTGCCGAATGTGCTGAAGGAAAAGAAACATTTCTTGTTTCATCCACACTTCATATCATACTACAACGCCACTATAGAAGATGTTAATTAGCCGGCCGCAATGGCCGCGCGGTCTGCGGCACGCCAGTCACGGTCTACACGGCCTCTGCGGTCGGGGGTTCGAATCCCCCCCCTCGGGCATGGATATTTGTGCAGTCTTTAGTATAAGCTAGTTCATAAGTAGTTTGTAACTTCAGGGACTGATGACCCCGTACGTAAGTCACATAAGCTCTACAAACATTTGAACATTTTGATGCTAATTACCTGAACTGAAGGCGCTCCTTATACTCTTGCAGTCTAAGAATTTGACGTTCGCCGATGTGCTAAAACATATGCAGAATAGGGCTTAGAACCCAACGCTCCCACAGGAGTTACGATTAATGACCGGCAGGATTTTAGGCCCACATGCTCCAACAAAAAAAGAACTGGAAGAAGAATTGAGTCCCAGCATTAGGAAAAATCTACCCAACTATCAAGAAAGGGAAAATTTTGCATCTTTGCTTCATCAGAAAGAAGAAAATATCCATGTTGTCTTCTTCCAGGACTTAATAAAAAAAAATGTTCAAATGTTTATAAATCTATCGGACTCAACTGCTGGGTTATTAGTCCGTAGCTTACAAACTACATAAACTAAGGTAAACTAACCTAAGGACAACACAAACACCCATGCCAGAGGGGAGGGGGCTCGAGCGTCCGACGGCGAACGTCCGCACGCACCGCTCCAATGCGCATGGCTAATCCGCCTCGGCTCCAGGACTTAAAACAGTGTTGTAAACTGTAAAAATGTTATATTTTTGGTACTGCTGGTTCTTAGAGGACAAGTACAAAGTATTTCAATTTACTAATTTCATTATTAGCTATTTCAAAACGTCTCAGTTTACAAGGTGTGCATTAGTGTTCTTCATATGGAAGGCAATATGTCAAAAATTAGTGGATGTTAATGTTTTGTATTTTCATGTTTATTGACTTTGTATTAAAGGCTCTTTCAAATGGAAAACGGAGAATTTCTAAAGAATTCAATTAATTACCATTATACACATTAATATGTATGGGGTCAAACTGACCGCACCATGGTTTTTATGGTCCATTTCTGTCACTACATTAGTAAAAGGTAATTTTTGTAACAATGGGAGAAATTATTCGACTCTCAGGTTAACTGGACCTTATCACTGTGAAACGTGTCCATAAAAAATTTGTAAGAAAATGTCTAATATTGTGCCTCCTGTTTTGTGTCGAGTAACTTGCTTGCAAGAAAATGTATATTGCTTCTACTGTGTGTATCGATATGTGTACTTACGTCTGTGGAGTTTCATCTTTGGCAAACATTATGTATCGCATAGCATTGTAGCTCGCGCATAGAGAGAGTGGCACTTGTGGTTCAGCTCGCTTAGAGAGCGGTTGAGCTGTGTGCATGGCTTCGATGTAGAGCAGCGGCTGCTGTGCCAGGAAGTTGATTTGATTGTATTTGGAATACATATTGTATTTTTATTACTATGAAAACGTTGTACCACCGCTAGAATGAAGGTAATTGCATTTCATATCATTATGAAAAGGTTGTATTATGTAGGTAATGTAATGGTGATTATTAATAATAAGTAACAAAGTAGATCTTTCTTTCCTGTTTCATTTACGTAGTTAGAAGATTAACCTACTTCCTTCATTTGATAATTAGTTATTTGTGGATTTAAAGTGCAGTATTGATTTTGATAAATAATTAAACCAAATTGCTGTGTTAATGAACAATTTGTTATCTGATTTAACGATAGGTTAAACATCAAACTACACGTACACAGCTTTTATCTGTAACTCACGTCATCGTGTACTATTAATTTAAACAGGCCCTCCTTTCCCTCACAGCGAAACATTCGCGAGTGTTTCAACAAAGTCGGACCTCCGCCCCACACCAGATGGAAGAAGGAAATGCGCTGCCCAAAGTCTCAGCCAAGCCACCGTAGCTGCTCCTCAACGACAACTACGTCAGCTTACACTACGAAAGAACAGAAGGAAGATTCAAGAGAGCAGGTTCAGGAACTGACCTAAGTGCTTGGAACAGAGGAAATTGCTGTAATTTCCGCTTAGGCAAGTGCAGGGAAGCCGGTTTCACGCATGTCGCCTGTGGTAAGCGGCTTTCCCGCACTCGCGATTATACCTAATATGCAGCGCAACCGAGAGAAAATGTCACCAGACTCTTGCGGAATGTTGGGTATGTAATGTAAAATCTGCTCAACGTGGCAAACATACTCTCGCAAAAATGTGGGATCAGTTGGTGCGTTTACAAATGCGGTATTTTCTAATCCGCGCCGCGTCGTGTAGCAGAGTGACATTCTGATAAAAGAGGAGTCAGTTATTACTAAGGCCGTATGACTATGTAATGGCGAAAGGCATCTGTGGAATTTCAAGCTTGTGACGACTGGATACGAAATGTTTTGTGACGTAACTACGGGTTAGGATCAGATGAGAAATAAAACGTAAAGTACAGAATGTGTCCGCTACCTCCTCGGTGATTTTGTTACACGAAGCAGTTAGGTGGGCATAGCAGCGTGAAGAGGTGATACGATATTTTCCACCTTGTCGCAGAACAATGAAATGCACAGCATTTCTGTTAGTGTTACAAACTGGAGAACTGAATGGAAAAACAACCCAAGTCCACCTCTGGTCAACTTTCACTTGTAACATAAAACTGAAAGAACACGCCTAGAGCTACGAACACCCCAGAGAACTTTCCAAGTCCAGTTCTCTCCGCCCCTTTTTTAATTATTTAATTATTTATTTTTTAGCGCGAACACAGTACCGACGACCAAGAATTGTGCGCTCGAGTTCCTCACATTTTATTTCTCTTTGCTCTGCTGGAGTTCTCAGCTCTAATTGGGCTCAAAGCCATTAGTAATGAGCAAAAAAGAACAAAAACAGACTCATACGCCTACTGCGTGCGTCATCGGCGTTTCCCTGACAGCGTGGCGGGAAGGAAAAGAGGAAAGGTTAAATTAAGAGGTTCAAAAACACGACCTTGAACACAAAGTCTGTTGGACATGAACCAACATGCATTCTTCCATATGGGGAGTGCATGCTTCTTGCAGACGGTAAGTACACAATTGAAATAATGAACTAAACAACAATAGACGACCAATGTTTGGTTGTGTGGCCATATTCCGTAGCAGCTGTTAAAATTGATTATAAGAAGTAATCTGTCTTATGCTGACTGCAATTAAGAGATTTTACAACAGATGCGTTTCGCTTTTTTTATTTTAAATGCATCTTCTGTGGTCTGTAAATGATACAAAGGTTTGTACCGTTTGTTTTCGATAAATAGATTAAATAAAAAACATTTTGCACGTTAGGCCTAAGTGTTTTAACTTAATATTCAGTCTACTCACGGTGTTGATATCTCCTCTTTACAGGTTACACTTAGGCCTAACGTGCAAAATGTTTTTTAAAAACTGTTTTTAATCTATTTATCGAAAACAAACTGTACAAACCTTAGTATCATTTACAGACCACAGAAGATGCTTTTAAAATAAAAAAAAAGCGAAACGCGTCTGTTGTAAAATAAATCTCTTAATTGCAGCGATCATAAGATAGATTACCTCTTATAATCAACAACAGACGTGAAAATTTCCTGGCAGATTAAAATGGTGTGCCGGAACCGGGACTCGAACCTGGGACCTTTGCCTTTCGCGGGCAAAGCGCTCTACCGACTGAGCTATCCCGACATCGTGAGTCGTGTCGGGTTAGCTCAGTCGGTAGAACGCTTGCCCGCGAAATGCAAAGCTCCCAGGTTCGAGTTCCGGTTCCGGCACACAATTTTAATCTGTCAGGAAGTTTCATATCAGCGCACACTCCGCTGCAGAGTGAAAGTTCCATTCTGGAAACAACAGACGTGTTTAGAAAAATGTAGTCTCTCCAGTGTCACGTTCAGTTCTGGCCATAACGCACGACAATGAGGACACATCTGCACTACCAGGACGTCTTCCACTGGCCTGTGGCTTGGTAAAACTTAAAAACAAGTACACTGCCGTAAAAAAATTAAACAAAGGAAGTAGAGAAAATTGCGTTACGCACATTCATAAGAAAGAAAGAAGAAAGAAAAAGAAATGAGAAAGTACAGATTTCTCGTTTCCTAATGTAACACTCGGAGGGTCTTTTGATACCCATGTATCAGTGACACCGTAAGGAAGTTTCCAAACAGGTCAATATATTTCGAACACTTTTTGACTATATTGTGGCCGTCCCAAAAATACGCCTGGTAGGAGAAGGCATCGTGGAGTCGGAACTGGATTATGTCGAAGACCACATGAACGAGCAACCAGATGGTAGCTTTATGCTTGAGTCGAGGAGAGGGCTTGACATCAGGCGCCAGGACCCAGCTGGTGCCAATCGCTGTTGGCGTTATCCCGTTGATAAGGATGACAATTCCACGACAAAGGTCCCGTACCTACGATACCGAGCCACATCGGAAACGACGGTCACGACTTCTGGTGCATTGCACTCTCTACAAGCCGCTGTGGCCCGAATGCGGATGCTGACCAGTCGTTGATTCTTTGCCCGCGTGTTGTTGACAAGGCAGTACCAGAGAGATGAGAGTCCTGATGGCAAAGCGGGGCTGCTGATATTATCCCACACCTGGGTCCACTTAACCCGCGATCACTCGCGTTGTTAGAAAAAATCTAACATTTTCATTTTACTTGAATATTCCACCACATTTAAAAGGTAACGAACTGACCATCTAGAAATGCATTCTTTCATATCTCGTAATTCAATTAATATGTGACTCGACAAGAAAATTTCAACAATAGCTTGTTAATTGTGGCATTATTTGAAGTGCTGCGCAGCGTTAGATTTTTTGTAAGACGGGACTCTTTACGTAACAATTACTTCTCCTTCCGTGGAAATCCGCTTTGCTTCACTTTTAGTCTGTTTTTTGTACTTTTAAAATGCGGCTGTGTTCGTTTGTTTTCTCCTGAAACTGTTCAGCACATGTTACGTCTTTTATGAGCGAAGTAGATATTCTTATTGCGTTTTTCCAATTGAATGAAGCAATTGTTTATACAGAGTACATGACATTCTGTGTCGGATATGGAAGTATATAAAACTGAAAAACAGTGTAACGGGCCAGCGGTTTCTTCTTGAAACGCAATATTCTGATTTCGAACGGTCGACAAAATCTAGAACTAATTATTTTGAGATTGTGGAGTGTAATTTCTTCAAGTTTGTTCGCTTCGCCACTGTCAGCGTCTACAGAATCGTCGCTGTGCATGTTGGATAACATTAGAACGTTTTTTTTTTTCTGTTTATTTTTTTTGAGACGTATGAGCAAATTAAGCAGTTGTTGCTTGGTTTTTCTCCAAATGCTGCTCTTTAGTTGCCTACATTTTACGTCCAGAAATTCCGCTGGAATTTCTCTTTTATTCTTCCGTAGAGTATCTACTAATATGAATCTATGGTTGGCATACATTTTGTTACCAAGAGGTATAGATGTGAAAAAATTGTCCATCGTCACGTTTCTGCCTGTTTTGTCAATCGTTCTAATCAATCGTAACACCACATGCTCTGCATCATTTGCTACTTGATATTGCCCAGTAGGCTGTTTGCCTGCATATACTTCCATATTTAGCGTATAAAAGGTTCTGGCATCACAAAGCGCATTTACCTTGATGCCATATTTTGCAGGCTTGTATGTTATATACTGACTGAATTTGAAACTTACGCGGACTGGTTCTAACATCTCGTCTACCGTTGTCAGTGCGTCGGTACTATAGCTCTTCTTGCAAACATCCACGAATTCGTCAAATGACATGTTCCATATCATGTTTATACTAATTTATAATGCTTTGGTAATAACAAAGAGATGATTTATTGTATAAACGTGTCTTTTTCTGGCACAAAGAGATGAAAAGGCGCGAGATATCATTGTTAAAAAAATGTAACACGGGAGTTATCGCGTGACAAGAATATACGCGAGCGACCGTGGGTTAAAGCTGGATGGCGCACTTCCAGTTTGTGTGGCGGGGGTCGTCCACGCGACATACAGTCGGCGGACCGTCCAGAGTCTATCGATGGCACATCCAACATGGCCGGCCGCGGTGGCCGAGGGGACTGAGGTACTCCACTCACGGTCTGCACGGCCACTACTATCGGGGGTTCGAATCCCCCTTCGGGCATGGATATTTGTGCCGTCCTAGTTCGTAAGTAGTTCATAAGTAGTTTGTAAGTTTAGGGACTGATGACCCCGTAGTTAAGTCCCATAAGCTATACAAACATTTGAACATTTTGAACATCCAACAAGTAGCTCCTGTGGAAGTAACATTCCCTCACATATTGCATCTTTCATGATGAGAGGAGCGCACTCCGACAGTGGGCAGTAGCGCGTCACTATCGCCACTGGTGTGTTGTTGGGTTGACTGGCACACAAGGTCGCCGCACACTGGCTGAGAACATCCACCGATCGTAATCCACCAACGGACTTCGCCAAGGTACAAGTAGTTGCCCATACTTTGATCAGAGAATGTCGCCACAATATCCAGAGAAGAGCCTGTTTCATTGACCCTGCCAGACGTTTGGGCGCACTAAGGATCTGTGCCACATACCAGGCTTTGGTCAGCATCGCGATGTCAATCAGGTGCACATTTGGTGGAGGTCGAGACGGGAAGTGCCGTGTTTCTTGCAGAGAATCCGGATTGTATCCAAAATGCATCACCATGTCAGTATTAGCATCCGTTACGGGAATGCAGTGACTTCTAGTCCTAAGATTACACGTTTGTCGACGACCTAATACCATGGCTTTGCGATTTTGAGACCGTTTAATCCAATCGAAAGAATCACTGGTTTCCTGTCGTCGAAGGGGCGTCCGCATCAAGTCTATATTAGATGATCGATTCAGAAACATCCGAAAGTCATTGGCGTAGGCGATACACGAAAGCCTCGAGTTGAATATAGGGATGCCTCCAGTCAGTATGGTTTGTGGTGAACAGCAAAGGGTTCAAAACTACAGCAAACAAAAATATAGACATGGGGAATCCCTATCTCATGGATCTTCGTATGGGCGATGTTGGCCATCCATTAATTGTGACCACAGATGAGGCACCAGTCAGGAGGTTCTGCAACATTCGTACAAATCTCCATCCAAAGCCAAGCCTATCCATGATGTTCCATAGGTATTCATGGCTTAGCATCCGCATCCGATTTGGTGACTGCTGTAGTTGCTACTGCATTCCTGTACGCCTCTGACGCCACACGATTGGGATTAATCCTTTCATCTTACTGGCCACACATCTCGCTAACAGCTTGTAGTCAGCATTCAACAAAGTTATAGGTGATATACGACAAGGCCCTTGCACTTTTGGTATAAGAAATATTCTGCCCTCTAGAAATTGCGCTGGTATCACAGCACCGTGCAAGACTTCATGAACAACCTCAGTAAGCTTGCATCCCACGACATCCCAGAAAGCAGTGTAGAACTCATGTGGCAATCCATCATGGCCCGGAGATTTCGCCTTCGGGCACCTCTTCAGCACAGCTTACACGTCTGTTAGCGACTGATCTCTGCACCCAGTACAATCGTCCTCGTTGAGAGTAGACGTCACATTTTGTAAAAGGAGGCATTTAGCAGTGGGGTCGTGATCCAACCGCGTGAAGAGCGCAGTATAGCGCTGGGTGATATGGGCGACAATTTCCTTGCGGTCTGTGAGGCGGACGCCTACGTCTGCGACAACTTCCGCCACTTGCTTCTTGGGTGCCAGGTGATAAGTTGAGGGCTCTTCTCCTTCTTTCTGATACTTCGGACGACTGCGAACGATTACTCTTTGGGCCCGCCGTTGGTGGATGTGCATGATCTGGCTCTTTATTTTACTGAGGCAGTGCCATAGCGTTTCGTTCTGACGCACTGGAGCGTCGACTGCATCCTGCAGACACGGCTGTAGGAACTCCAGCATCTGTCTCTTATGGTAAGCTACCTCCTGGCAGTAGCGTCTGGCAGCGGTCCGCAGCTGTAGTTTGGCAAGAGCCACCAGGCGATGGTTGACGGATAACTGCCTCGTTCTTCCGAGCAGTCATGCCATCTGTTCAGCATCCCTACGCGTAGGTCAGCTGCAGTCGGATGGACGACGTTTAATTTCGAAAGGCTAGGACGGCGTGGTTTGTGTCGACAAGTCATCCGAAATGTGCAGGCGAATCCAGCATGATCACTGAATACGACATGATTGACATACACATCAACCTATATTGTAAATATGGTTAAACTGTGTGGTGGTAGGGTGAAAATGGCACCAAGCATCAATCAGGTAGTTAGCCGTCAGGTCAGCTAGTCCGAATGTTTGTAAATCTATGGTACTCAACTGTGAGGTTATTAGTCCCTAGCTTACAAACTACTTAAACTAAGGTAAACATCTTCGCCGGGTTGGAGTCCAGCCTTTCTTCTATAGTAGTCACAAGATCAAGGATGTACTTGGTTCCACAAAGGACAACATAGAGGCACTACACGCATCAGGAGTATACGAGGTGGAATGCGAGTGTGGGGAAGTATACACAGGTGAGACAGGGAGGGCAGTGGCAACACGCATACGCGAACATGAACGCTACATTCCATTAGGCCAACACAATAAATCTACAGTAGCCGAACACCAGCAAGATTGCAGTAAATAGATAAAATTTAACGATGCCAGAATACTCGCGAAGCAACCAAGGATGGTTAAACTCAAGATAAGGGAAGCCATCGAAATTGTAAAACACCCTAATAACATGAATAGAGCAGATGGACTCAGACTTGCCCCCTCTTGCCTACCAGCCATCACAGCGAAATAGGCCGCACTGACAACATAACACGCGAGCGTCACCAGTAAGCTACTGCCGCCACGCGGACCACGGCCAGCAGGAGAGAAACGGAAGCCCACACCCCATTCGCCGATGACCACCAATCATGTCTCGCTATGCAGGAAGCAATAGGCAACGGCTAACCCCCACTCCCTCCACCTCAGCATCCTATCATAATAAAGTTCCATTCTTCCGCCAAAAATTCACGAATAACATCGCTTATTTTTAAAAATTACGATGTAATGTCTAAATGAAAGTAATATAAAGTGCAGTAACAACCAGCTAACATCACTATACCCAGATGAAGGCCACTGTAACGCTGGCCGAAACGTCGGTTATTTAAGTAATAGCCTTCTTATATCATGACACGATACAACACCCAGAAAACTTTTATGTCATAAGGTAAACTAACCTAAGGACAAGACATACATTCATGCCCGTGGGAGGACTCGAACCTCCGACGGCGAATGGCCGTCGCACCGCAGCAAGGCGCCCCCAGTGCACACGGCTAATCCGCCGCGTCTCAGCTAGTTCGGCACTCTTTACTGGGGTTGGGAGTAGTTCGTTTCCAGTGCTCACACAATTGAAGTCTCCCCTAAAACAATTGTGCGAGTTGTAGTTGAAAGTGGAGTAACTTCGTGGCTAAAAAATTCAGCTCGTGGTCGAATATGATCATTGCCTGAGGGCGCATAAATTTTTATAAAATCGACATCTTGGATATGCAAGGCAATGGCTCGACCAGTCGGGATGATGTTTACGTCTTCAGGCACCAGAGTAATTTTGTATCGGACCGCCGTGCCACATTTGGTGTCGTGGTCTATACTGTCATACCCGGGAACATGATTTAAAACGGGTGCCGCCACCTCTTGGGGTAAAATTAGGTCAAATACACCTAGGGTGATAAAATCAGAGTGCGCTAAAATCTTGTGTGGCCTGGTAATGTTGTTCATATTGATTGTCAAAACTGTAAAATCTCATGGATGTTTAGAAGTGACACTCATTTAAAACCAGAAATGAAGACGGGTAAGCATACCACCTGAAATGATACGACTAAAATTATTAACTGGCCGAAGATATATTTTAATCATGGGGCGTTATTCTCTCTCCGAACCTTAAGCCACATTCTTTTGTTTTTTTTTTCTGACGAGAGAAAGAACAACGTTCCGATTCATCTGTCTGTGCCTGACCTCTGATTAGAAGACACGTATCTGTAGCCGCTCCTTTGATTCATTTATCCAAATGTAAGTACAGTGCTCTAATTTGTGAAATATACCGTGAAATATCTTAAAAATTTGATATTTCTGACATTCATTTATTTAACGTCCAGTATTTGTGCTGTCGTGTATAATTCCGCCCACTGAAGTTGTGTGGTGGGTCTGCACGCCATTACGGCAGACGTAGTGTAGTGATTGTTTTACTAATTTTCAAACCTTGTCATTCCCCTTCATAATTAAATGGATTTAAGAACCTGCAATCGCTTTTCCTTTTGTAAATTTTTATTTTCGAGGTCCGATAATTTTCCGTGTAATATTTTTCTCGCAACTCTGTTTGGACAATGAAGTAAAGTTTAACGCACAATTACAACTCTTGTAATTGTCCAACCCCACATCACGACGGTGTCTTACCTTAACAAAAATGAATTTTTTATTGTAACCGACAACAGAATAAGCCAATGTATGTTTGAAAAGATAGGATCCGTCCCTTTTTATAATGTAACTGCAGCCAACATCTACCATTCAATCTTCCAAAATATTTTATAGAATCACTTACACAGTTTATTTATAAATTCCGACCTCTGCAAGTGAAGTTTACGAAATTTGGACCACCTAAATCCCCTTCCTATCCTACCAACCACTTAAGAAATTAATTCAGTACTAAAAGGTAAGCTTTTCCATAAATCTTAACCCCATGGCAGTTTCATTACACACCATACCACGTCGCCCTCTGTGTTCTTATGCATTGAAACTCAAGGTTAAAATCTGCTCCTTCCTAATATGGCACAATATATTTTCAAATGAATGAAATAACTTCTCAAGTCCATGGACTTGGGCAATTTTTCCATTCAGTAAAACCCTGGAAGCCACATTCAATTTTCGGTACTTCAATGCAGCTGCAAAAGCAATAAAATTATTTTTCCTCGACATTGGACCGACTTATTACGTACTTCATTGTTGATATTTTATTTATTTTCTACACACTCAGTTTTCATTAAGCCTGTGTAGTGATTGTATCATCTGTGATAGTCGATATTTTCCAGTCTAATATGGAGGTGGACTCAAGTGAAGACGATTCACAAGTTTGTGGTAAAAGATGTAATGTGCCTGATAACTAGGGGAAATACATCCGGGTCGAAAAACAGGCCCTATCTGCAAGTGCAAAAGGAAATGTGATTTGTTCACTGCAGAAGAAAAGTCAGCTATTTTACGTAATTTTAATGGTTTAGGTGTGTATTTCGAGACAGGTGGTCATTTACAGCAATCCAAACGAAATATAAGTCTGTATTACAAAATGTCAGGAAGAAGCAGAGTTCAGAAATTATGAAGCATAGTTCAGAAATTTTCTGTTTCTAAGTGTAAACTATCAAATATACACACAAATAGGCTTGAAAAGTTCCAATTACAGAAACAACGAGAGTACCAGATGTCATAATACATTTCTCGGTGAAAACTCCTTCCCAGCAGGTCACTTTCAGCACTCTGCCACTGTACAACGAGACACTGCCCATAAAAGAAGAAAAGCAGGAAAATCTGAAGTGTCTGGTAAAGTAGCCATCACCAGAGAGTGCAGCGTTTCAACCATCACTCACCGGATATTCCCATCCTGAATTAAAATAGATGGAATCAGGAGAAGACGAGAAAACAACATAGTGAAAGAAAAATTAGTTAGTTTTCATTGTAGAAAATAATGTCAACATGTTTGTTTCATTTCCAAAGGGTGTGATGTTTTACTTATGTATTCTATGCCGTAAACCATGTAGACAATGAATCAATGTAACTAAAATATCTCATACCTAGGTATTAATTATTATCTCTACGGTATTTCCTCCAAAGTGTCTGAAATTTTCTGAGAATATAACGGTGTGACCAAAAATTACGTTAATATAGCAGAAACATCACCATATATAAAGTTTTATGCCACTCCTGAAAAATTTTGTTTGCTGTATTTGGGATTTTTTTGCTTTCACGTCTTCAATTGTAAACATTGTGCTGCAGGTTTCTGTACTGTAGTAACTGCCTTTCGCTAGGGGTTATGAATAACTACTGCCCATACAATCATAGCAGGCGGAGGGGAGCAGTGCGCATATCAGATAGTCTTGACCCACACCAACCCAGAAGTCATTCTGGATATGCTAATGTCATCATTCCAGGAATTACGCTACGGTCAGTGCTTTTAGTGATGTACAGTGAATTCCATGAGATTATTTCTGGCAATCAAACGTATTATATGCAAACGTAAGCTTCCGCGGCAGTTGTCACTATCAATAAAATTCTTCTGGGTATTATACCGCGTCGTCATTTTGTAAACTTTGCGGACGTTTCGGCCACTATTTCAAGTGGCCTTCATCAGGGTCTTTGTCTGACTGCTGTGTCTGACAGTCAGACACAGACCCTGATGAAGGCCACCTGCAATAGTGGCCGAAACGTCGGCAAAGTTTACAAAATGACGACGCGGTATAATACCCAGAAGAATTTTATTGATAGAAACGTATTATATTTTACATTTGCTAAATTCGTACTATTATTTCGAAACTCTGGAAACTGGAAGGCACACAAGTGAGCTCAAATTGGGTGACAGGTGTCCCAGCCGTTGGGACGCAATGGTTGAGTGTTGAGACCTTTCCACCACCAACCGCAGATCAACATTTTTGTTAAATTCGTTTGAGGCCGGCCTGTCCTCACTGCCTGCTCTGTGAGAGTTTTATCTGTTTAAAGCACATTAGGAGAAGTCTTTGTAATAGGCCATATAGAGTACTGTTGTGAGAGTAAAACAAAATGTTTATAAGTAACTATAAAAAGCAATTGTTACTTACAAAATGTGAAAAAGCCAATAGAAATATGCAGCTTATTTCAAGTATTTTTAACCTTAAATACCCACAAAACGCGAAATACGAGTCCTTCAAACATCGGTTGAGGTTAACCAAGCTTCTTTCAAGAGATAGCACTAGTCTGGTCCTTTGCCACGTCCCTCCCACAGATGGCATCACGAGAAAAAAATTAATACATCTGCTGTAAACCGAGAGGTACATTCCCTGCATCATGTCAGGATAAGGAGAAATTACCTACTGGAGCGCCAGAGGACGCTAGTAAAACAGTAACAGTGTTTACAAGTTTATTGAGTTGTTACAAGTTAAAAGTCGACCACCGTGCGTTACAAGAGCTTTGTTTTAGCACTAAAATTAGCAAATGAGATCTGTGTGAACTACTGGTTACTCCCTACTATAAAGCCTTGTTCCCTGGCCCAAACTGAGAACTGACTAGTTTCAAATTATTTCAATAACAGGAAGTTAATACTACAGTGATCAATATACATAGCAGCTCACACGTTATTACACACAGACACTAATAAGCGAGCCACCACGATTAAAATTATCTTAGGAAGGTGGCTAAGAAAACATTTATGCTGCAACGGAATTAGATATAATTTGCATCTGAGCTTGTTCTCAGCACTTGTGAAGAACAGTATTAAATAGAAGAGGGAAGGTGGTCAAAATTACAATTTATAGGCAACTTACGGATTATGCTGAACTTAGACTTGTTTATTCAGATATAAAACAAGCAAAAGGGGAACCAATTTTGTTAATATAATAAAAATGCATCTCCTACATGGATTAATGCAGACAGTGCCCAGCCTAAATTATACATGATTTAACGCTACTGGGGGAAAGGATTCACAAACAACACTCATTCTCTCACACACACGCAATGCCACAGCGAAACGCACCAAAATCAGCGTGTTGAGACGAGGCGGAAGCAGGCGCCGCTATCGTAGACGAAATTCAACAAGTCGGAGGTAGCACAAAACACAATATACAAAGACACTTTGAAGTTGGCTCCGGTTTGCCGTGCTTGTTTTGAGATGGTGCGTGTGTATAGCCAAGTTAAATTACATCTGAAGTGGACCGCGAACAAACACGCTAACGGCGACACACTGCTAAGTTACATGAACGCACTCCACTGAAGATGAAGTGGTTGAAAATCGGATTCATTACACAAAATCACGGTGGATTCTTAAGTTGCAGTCTGTTAGAAATCGATCAAGGAAGTGGTTTTATGAGAAGTGGCTTGAATTCAAGGCGACTAGCTGCAGACCCCGGAAATCGGAACTCGGACCCACGTGGTTCCGAAAACCGATAAAATTGAATAAATCCAGTTTCCGAAAAATAAAGAAAATTAACTACAGCATGCAATCCGCAGAAATGCTTAGAATTATATAAGGAAGCGAATAAAATGCAGATACATGCGATAGGGGGCTATTACAGAGACGGATGAGGTCTTGTCTCAGAAAAACAAAAAACAAATGAAATAATCACAAAATCGGAAAAATAAAATAAGAATTACGGCATGTAACACATAGAAATGTTCAGAATTACACGAAGAAGCGAAAGAAATGCAGCTACACGCGATAGGGAGCGATTACAGACAGATGAAGCCAGTCTCAAAAACTCGTAAAAATGAAATAATTCAAAGTCGGAAAAATAAAATCAAGAGTTATAGCATGCAACCCATAGAAATGTTTAGAATTACATAAGGAAGCTATTGAAGGAGGCTGTACAAGGCTCAGAGAGAATTACTGACACAGACAGAATTCGTACAATAAGTCGGTGAAAAACGGCAGAATTAAAATAGGCAGGGAGAGAAGATCCCGAAATATTAGTGGAAATCAGAAGGATACCCACATAGTTACTTGCCTGATGGGCATTGAACAAACAAGAGTGGAAGCTGAAGGCTTTGTTCTATGAACCAACCACGTGGAACACATATCACTCACGGAAGGAAACGATGAGAAGTATTTTACATGCACTGTATAAAATGAAGATATCACGTATTAGAAATAGGGTTCCACAAAGCTAGAAAGTATTTACACAGAGTTCATACACCGACACATGATCACAAAGGTTTTAACATATCAGGCCATTATCAAACTGCAACTAGAATCACACATCTATTGGAAATCACTGAATTGAAAAACAAGAACACAGTTTCGAACACGATCGGAAAAAAATATTCCAAAAAATATTAGTTCACGAATCTAAGTTAAACGTGCTAGTCAATGAAACGCTACCATCTCCAGAAACAAGAGCAGAACCAACCTTACCTCAGCAGACGACCAGCCGAGAGTAAATCGCCGTGCGGCCACTGGGCCGAGAGAAAACGATCGGAAACCGGAAAATCTCTGAAAAAGCGGTTGTGAGAACAGAGAGCGAATACACTCGCGCTGGTGTAGGTGCGCTAACTAGCCCGCAACCAAAGGGTGAGGATACCTCTTTGGTCACCTCAGCAGCTATCGACTCTGAGCCAGAGGTGGTTGTTCAACGTGTGGCAGCGACCAGTCATGTACATTACGAAATACCAACTGGAGTCACTAGGGCAATTCCTGAGAATCAGTAGGGGCCACCAGATCCCTTTACAATCAGTTGCTAAGAACACTCTCTAACAACAAATACTGTACATATAATACAACCCTCCGTCAGCTCCTTCTCCAGTCTAAATGTGGCGAGTTGACATGTGGATGTGACCAGCATCCCGTTATCGTAACAGGACGTAATAAAAATAGCTGCTACTAAGGTATATTCTTTTGGGGGAACTTGTGACACCATAAATGACGATAACTTTTCAATATTGCTATTTTTAATAAAAAATTACAAATTTTGACACATCGACTTTTGGCCCACTTTCGGTTACGGTAGTAACACTAAAAGTGGGCATTTGCGATCGTCTTCTGACAGCTCGAAATTTAAATAAAAATAACGCCTTAACCATTCATCTGACACGAAAATTGAATAACCTATTTGGAGAGGAAAAAATTCTCTACAACTTCGCTCTATTATGTTTTTTTCATATCTTGCATCGTTGCAGAGATATTTGCAAAAATAACGGCGATTTGACGATGTCTGTCTGGCTGTAACGTGTTCCCACTTTTTAGGTCGAACCGTTCAACCGATCGGCTCCAAATTTTACAGACAATTGTTGACTACCAGAGACCAGAACCTCACTTTTTGAAATATTTCGGACAAGAAATACGTTAGTAATACCCAAAACAGTAGTTTGTAATGTAATTTTAATTGCAAATAAATCATTCACCTGACGCGGGTAATGGAGCCCCTTAGGAAAATGGCTACTAGGGAGGGGAAGAATTCCAATGTGCACTCCGTGTGCATACCGGGGGGAGTCATTCCGGATGTGGAACGGCTCCTTCCGGATGCCATGAAGAGCACAGGGTGCAGCCAACTGCAGGTGGTGGCTCATGTTGGGACCAATGATGTGTGTCGCTTTGGATCGGAAGAGATCCTCTCTGGTTTTGAGCGGCTATCAGAAGTGGTTAAGACTGCCAGTCTTGCTTGCAAGATGAAAGCGGAGCTCACCATCTGCAGCATTGTCGACAGGACTGACTGCGGATCTTTGGTTCAGAGCCGAGTGGAGGGTCAGAATCAGAGGCTCAGACGGTTCTGCGACCGTGTCGGCTGCAGATTCCTCGACTTGCGCCAAAGGGTGGTGGGTTTTCGGGTTCCGCTAAATAGGTCAGGAGTCCACTACACTCAGGAAGCGGCTACACGGGTAGCGGGGGCTGTGTGGCGTGGACTGGGCGGTTTTTTAGGTTAGATGGCCTCGGGAATACAGAAAATGGGTTTCAGTCTCAAAGGGGGCAGGTCAGACACGGGAAGAAAGTAGACATAAAAACCATTGGTGTAACAGTTGTAAATTGTCGTAGCTGTGTTGGGAAAATTCCAGAGCTCCAAGCGCTGATAGAAAGTACTGAGGCACAAATCGTTATAGGTTCTGAAAGCTGGCTGACGCCTGAGATAAATTCGGCCGAAATTTTTTCAAAGGGCCAAATGGTCTTCAGAAAGGATAGAATAAATAAAACAGGGGGTGGCGTGTTTATTGCTGTTACAAACGGTTTATCCTGCAACGAAATTGAGGCAGATATTTCCTGTGAATTGGTCTGGGTAGAGGTTATACCTGACCACCGAAATAAATTAATAATTGGATCTTTTTATCGGCCCCCTGACTCAGACGATGCGGTTGCAGAAATGTTCAAAGAAAGCTTGAATCATATTTCAAATAGGTATCCGAAGCATACTGTTATAATCGGTGGCGACTTTAATTTACCCTCGATATGTTGGCATAATTACGTATTCAAAACCGGGGGCAAATATAAAACATCGTCCGAACTAGTTCTGAATGCTTTTTCTGAGAACTACTTCGAACAGTTAGTTCATGAACCCACTAGAATAGTACGTGGTTGCGAAAATACTCTTGATCTCCTAGCAACAAATAATCCCGAGATAGTAAAGAGCATCAAAACAGATACAGGGATTAGCGAACATCGAGTTGTAGTAGCGAGACTGAATATCGAAATTCCCAAATGCACCAAAAATAAACGAAAAATTTATCTATTCAATAAAGCAGATAAAAATTCGCTTCACGCTTTCCTGAGTGATAGTCTCCAGTCCTTCAAAACTAAAAATGCGAGTGTAGATCAGTTTGGCTTACATTCAAAGACATAATATCAGTAGCAATCGAGAGATTTATACCAAATAAATTAATAAAAGAGGGGGCTGACCCCCCGTGGTACACAAAACAGGTCAGATCACTGTTGCAGAAATAAAGAAAAACGCATGCAAAATTTAAAAAGACACAGAATCCGCGAGACTGGCAATCTTTCACTGAAACTCGCAACCTAGCGCGGACTTCAATGCGAGAATCTTATAGTTGTTTCCACAACGAAATCCTGTCTCGTAATCTTGCAGAAAATCCAAAGAAATTCTGGTCATATATGAAGTACACTAGCGGCAAAACACAAACAATACCTTCACTACGCGATAGAAATGGTAATACTACCGACGACAGTACTGCTAAGGCAGAATTACTAAACACAGCTTTCCGAAATTCTTTCACCAAAGAAGACGAAGTGAACACTCCAGTGTTCAATCCAAGAACAGCTGCCAGCATGCGAAACTTAGAAGTAGATGTTCCTGGAGTAGTAAAACAACTTAAGTCACTAAACAAAAATAAATCTTCCGGGCCAGATTGTATACCAACTAGATTCCTCTCAGAGTATGCTGATGAAATAGCTCCGTACTTAGCTATAATTTACAACCGATCACTCAGCGAAAGATCCGTACCCAAAGACTGGAAAGTTGCCCAAATTACTCCAATATTCAAGAAAGGCAATAGGAGTGATCCCCAAAATTACAGGCCTATCTCATTGACGTCGATTTGCAGTAGGATTTTGGAACATATACTTTGTTCGAATATTATGTACTACCTCGAAGAGAACGACCTATTAACCAATAGTCAGCACGGATTCAGAAAGTATCGCTCTTGCGAAACACAGCTTGCCCTTTATTCACATGAAGTGTTAAGTGCCATCGACAAGGGATCTCAAATCGATTCCATATTTCTGGATCTCCGGAAGGCTTTTGATACTGTACCCCACAAGCGGCTTCTAATGAAATTGCGTGCTTATGGAATATCTCCCCAATTGTGCGATTGGATTCACGATTTCCTATCAGAAAGGACACAGTTCGTTGTAATTGACGGTAAGTCATCGAATAAAACAGAAGTGATATCTGGCGTTCCACAGGGAAGCGTTATTGGTCCCCTACTCTTCCTCGTGTTTATAAACGATTTAGGAGATAATCTGAATAGCTCCCTTAGACTGTTCGCGGATGATGCTGTCGTTTATCGGTTAGTGAAGTCAACAGAGGATCAAAAGCAACTGCAAAGCGATTTAGACATAATTTCTACTTGGTGCGAAAATTGGCAATTGACACTAAATGAAGAAAAGTGTGAAGTAATACACATGACCACTAAAAGAAATCCGCTGAACTTCAATTACGCGATAAATCAGTCAAACCTTAAGGTCGTAAATTCTACCAAATACCTAGGAGTTACAATTACGAACAACTTTGACTGGAGAGAACACATAGAAAATATTGTGGGGAAGGCGAACCAAAGGTTACGTTTCATTGGCAGAACGCTTCGAAGATGCACCAGCTCCACCAAAGAGACTGCCTACATCACACTTGTGCGTCCTCTCTTGGAGTACTGTTGCCCCTTGTGGGACCCTCACCAGGTGGGACTGACGGAAGATATTGAGAAGGTTCAGAGAAGGGCAGCTCGTTTTGTTTTATCACGTTACGGGGGGGGGGGGGGGGGGGGAAAGCGTCACGGAAATGTTGCACGAATTGGGGTGGAAATCATTAAAAGAAAGGCGTTATTCATTGCGGCGTGATCTGTTTGCGAAGTTTCAATCACCGACTTTTAGTTCTGAATGTGAAAATATTTTGCTAGCACCCACCTACTTAGGGAGACATGACCATCCCAATAAAATAAGAGAAATCAGATCGAAAACGGAACGATTTAGGTGTTCTTTCTTCCCGCGCGCTATTAGATAATGGAACGGTAGAGAAAAGTTATGAAGGTGGTTAATGAACCCTCTGCCAGGCACTTAAATGTGATTTGCAGAGTATCGATGTAGATGTAGATGTAGATGTAGATGTAGACGCGAAAATTGAATAAACGAATTTGTAGAGGAGAAAATTCTCTACAATTTTGTTCCCTTATGTTTTTTCATATCTCGTATCGTTTGAGAGATATTTGCAAAAATAACGGAGATTTGACTCCCTCCATTGAATTAACGGAAACCAGCCGTTCGCAGATGTCACGTAACATTCCCCGCCCAGAACTCTCTCAGGCATACGCCATCTTGCGTTGCGTTTTTGATGATTTTCCTGTTGTAACTTACACGTTGTCATTTCAAAGCAATGGCGCACTGAAGAATTAATAAAAACACGTCGTTCTTCGTACGATAAATGATAATCTAGAGTCTACAAATGCCATATTAGCATTAGTTAACAATGGCCATAAATAGTATGTGATTAAAGAACGGAACTTCTAATTGTCAGTGGTATCGTAGTGGGCAATGCGTTGGACTGTGACGCTGAAGGTCACTGGTTGGGAACCCGCCACTACGAAAGTTTTTTCCCCTAAAAGAGTTTCAGACGCTCTTATTAATTAACTTTTTATTATTTAGATTATTGATTTGGTCCAAAATGTTTGCAATAATTTATAAAACTACAAATCTTAAGTGGGCCTTAAAACATGTCAGTGCGATTTTTTTAAATAATTATATTAACCTTTTTTTACCAAAACATTTAAAAGAGTGTCAATAAGCGATTGCACTACAACAATAATCAACAGGGCTCCTTAGTTAGGACATTAGACAACAGATGGCGCGTCGGTAGTACATGTTATTCGGGATTGGCCTGCGTCACTCAGTTCCAAAGTTGAGCGCGTCTGTTCAGGAGTGTCAGCGTGACCAGATTATTTTTCCCTTCATCCAACCAAAATGTAAGTGGGAGGTCATGGGTTCGAATCCCGGCCACAGCATAAATTTTAATTCAATGCCTCTCCTAATGTAAGTATTTATTTTTACAGTTACATCGCATATTCGCTGTAATTTTATGAATGGTCATTATTAATTTCAGAAATTGTTGTTTATTAACATGTTTTGTGAACAAAAAGAAACATTCAGTGATGGTGGTAATTCGTGTGCAGAGCCTGAAGCATGATGTGTAATCTCACTAGTATTAGAATTTTCTTCTGTATTTCCTCTGTCCCAATCACTTTAGTTGTGTACTTACTGCGTTTTTCCCTGTACATGCAATAAGTCTGATTTTTCCGTTTGGGAACTGAATAATACGTTTACCTACTTAATAAAATCATTTGTCTAATGTTCATTTTGATTCGTTCATTTTTTGTATGTTAATTGCAATAGTTAAATACATTGACACTATTAAATAAAAAAGAATGGAGTAAGATAGCTGAACTAATGTTTTTTTGATAACCAACATTTGTTATACACAGCAAAAATTAAATAAAAACTTTAAAAACTATATAACGTACCTTTTGTCTTCCTAATGTACCCCCCCCCCCCCCCTGTGGGCTCACGGTTCTTTCGTGAGTACGTGCGTGGCGAGCACGAGGCCCCGAGCGAATGCAGTCTTCCTTCCTTCTTTACTTCCTGGTCTGCATTTCCTTTCCCCCTCCCCTCCTTTCCTATCCTCACTCCTTCCCTCCCCACCAGGGGACTGATAATCTCTATAGTTTAGTCCCCCTATCCCAACCAAACAACTCAACCCAACCCAACCCAATCCTAACGAATTTGTTAAAAAAGGATAACCGATACAAACACGAATTTATGTAGACGAAAAGAGAATGAACTCGTAAGCGGGCAAAATGGTGCCATGCGCCCGCTGGCGTGAGTCTCAACCGCATGCCCGCCGGAAGGTTAATAATATACGTGAAGTAATGTCCCATCGATAAATATATACAGAGATGTCTTTGTACACCTCAATGGATTTGAGCATTTATAAATTTTAATCGTATTTAAAAAATGTATTTTAATCTTATGTGGAATGTAATATAAATTATTTCGTGATTACTTTACTGGAATAGCTTTATAGAGGATCTGGCTTATGGATTTTGTAAATAATAGTGTAATGTAAAAGCCTGTATGAAGAACTGAAAAACGGAAAGAGCGTGCGTGAATGGAAAAGATGGGAAAGCACGCCACAACAGCGCTTTTGCGCTTTACGAACATTCCAGTTGAAAAAAGTAATATCTGAGCCTTTGACGAGATAGCGGTGTGTAGCGGCGGCAGTTTTTGATTAAGGATAATATTTCAAAGGATCATGGAAATAGCACCGGATGACAAACATTGCATATTGTGGGCAATGGCGCAAATATTGGTGGCTTAATTGTTTGGAATTTCTAACGGCAAGAAGATTGCAAAAGCCATAGCGGTGTATGAGCCCGCCCTTGTACGACTAGACAATAGCGAACCGCGCACCTCCTCTTTTCTGTGAACACGAGCAACGCAAACCTTATTAATGTTGTAACTACAGCCAGAGACCCACATTTGTGTGTGTGCTTTATGAATAACAACCGAATTTCATTTTAACCTGTGTTCTACCCGTTACTTTCCTAAGTCACTGACTTATTTATGGTCCCAAACTTGTAAGTGCAAAACACTACCTCAGTGTCCTAAACTTTCAGTGGAATTTAAAGGAACTGATGTTTATTCTCTATAATTGTGTTCTCAACAAAACTAAGTACGTGTGAAGTTTCTTAGACAGTCTAGATAGAAGTTACATAAACAGATTTTGATAAAGAGTAATTATTCAAATTACCAAATTAGACGATAGCTGGAATTGGTGACTTTTTTATAATAATTTTGCCATATAAAGTATTCTGTCAACTTTGTGACCATTCAGCAACTTAGTTAGTGTGCTTAGTGTGATTTTTACTGTTTACGGACGCAGAAGATAGTTTAGTCAATTCAGAGTATTTAAAACAGGAAGGCACCAGCAAAATATTTTTTTGTACTTCTTTCTCTGTTCAAATTTTGTATATCAGCGTAAACTTTTCTGCTTTTCAAATTAATTAGCCTGCAGTCATTTAAGTTCACTGATGGGTAACAGCAATCATTGCTAAAGATAACTACTGTCTTATACTGCAAACAGCTATTTAGCTTGGAAATCATTTCATTTGAATGGTTTGTTCCATATACGTACGTTATTAATGTAGGGAAAGTGTTTAACAGCTAAAGTACACAACCTATATCAAAATATTCACTTATCATACTGTCAGTTCTAACAAGTCATGCAAGCAGTCAGTTTCGGCGTAGAATGTAAAAGATTTAATATTCGTTACAAACTAGTTAGACTTACAGTCAAATACTTGGCACAACATATTAGGATCAGTGTATATTACTGTGGGATCTATTTTTACTTGCTGGGTACAAAAATGGAATTTAAATTAATAATTTTGAAACGTACTTTTAGTAGAGTTTATACTTGGGTCTGACAGGCTTTGTTCCTTTGTGTGCCTATTCAAAGGTTACAAAATTATTCACATCATTGATGCTAGTGTATCTTATTCTTAACCCTATCAGAGTTGTTCCTCGACAACAGTGTATGAAAAGCCGTTTATACCGTACTATGTGTATCAATCCTTAAAGTCGCTATCTTGTGGATGAACAACATTCTTCTAGTGCGACATTTTCCCGTTTGGTAAGGCGTGCAGCCACTTCAGAGGCATTTATATATGCCTTGGATGTTTTGTTACGTTGCCGTCTGCTCGTGGCTGTCAGTGCGAACATGAGCGATGTTCATGTTATTTTATTTCAACAGTGAACTGTCTTGTCTTTGGTCCTGTAACGAAGCTTATGATTGCATTACTGATCTGACAGTGTTAACTACCAAGAAAATAAGTTACCAAGTAACAATAAACCTCAATAGAAACGTGAGTATTGTGTATGAAAAACATGACACACAAAAACAATTGTGTAGTCAAAAATTTTAAAACAGATATATTGAAATTTAGTGCACTGTATTACTACAGGAAACATTGAATTTTAATTTTTTAGAGAGCTGAATTCATAATGTGTGAATGAAAGGGTTAACCATTTACAGCCCAATTTTTATTAATTTGTGAAGAAAAGTATTCCTTTAGATATTTATTGTATTCCTTTAGATATTTGTATTGTATTTGTATTGTATTCCTTTAGATATTTATTGAAATAATGTATACTTTTTTTGATTTTTTTTTTTTTTTTTTTTTTTTTTTTTTTTTTTTTTTTTTTTTTTTTTTTTTTTTTTAGTTTGTGGAAGGAAATTTGGGATGACTTCATTAGGCATCATTGGACGAATATGTTTCCTTAACCGTACGTGACACCTTTTACAAACTGTTTGTTACTAATTTATACATTCTACAATAATTTATTAAAGATATTATCAAATTATTTTGCTTCCGTTACCTTGATATAATATTATGAGTGTCTTGCTGTTTGTAGTCTAACTTAGACGTACATGGTTTGTCAATGTGTTGTGACGTAACGCTCCTCTGTTTCTTTTTTTTTTTTTTTTTTTTTTTTTTTTTTTTTTTTTTTTTTTTGACGTATAGGTAGACAAGCTACCCACAATGAATTTTGGAAAGTCCTGCAGTGTGCTTTATGATCTTTCGTCATATAGTTAGGCCCAGAGTGACATATAAAGATGATGATGCTATATTACGTCATTCGGCTGGAAAGGGTTAAATCATTTGGAACATTAATTTGACTATGTAATCTGCGACCGTAATTATTACTAGATTTCGTGGTACTTTAGTTCAAGTAAGCATTAATTTTCACAAGAGTATTGAATTAGTTTATAAAGTTTCTCCAAGTATAAAGCCCTCGAAAGACGAAACATAAACTGTGATGCCATTATCCATTAGTAAGTACACGGTAATCCTCTTGGGGGGGGGGGCGTTACTGTTCAGGAAGTTTGTATAATTTCGGGAAGAGTTTGGGAACAGTGCATTACGTGAAACTTTAATACCGCAAACTTGTTACACGTAAAGCCCTTTCTATACGAGACGTGCAACACGCATAAGAAAGTCGTTGTTAGCTGCAGCGCCCCTTGCGATTAGGGTTACCAGACGTCCTCTTTTACCCGGACATGTCCTCTTTTTTGGACCCTAAAAATAATCCGGCAGGGTTTTTAACGAAATGGGGAAATGTCCTCTTTTTTGCGTTGTGCAACTGTTTCAACTTGAAAGTACGTAAGTATAACTATCTGAACTGTCACAATCACTAACTCAGAGAATTTAACCTTTCTTGAAACAATGTGATATTTGAATATTCTCGTTTCTGTGCCGTCGCTGCTTTTAGGTCAAGCTACTTCGGAACAATTGAAACAATTGGCGTGGCAATTGTCGCGGAATACGAGCTTCGTGGCGGCCAATTAAAAACATGCGTCTGCAACAATACAAGTCAGTGAAATACACATAGTATACCATGAAACTCTTCCCCCCTTTCTCTGGTCGGAGTGCAGACGTTCAGTCTTCGTGCTGGGACTCGGCAGTTCTGTGTGTTGTCTGTCAACCACACTTACGACTTTAAGAGAAAAAGCTAGTGCAGTGTTCGTTATACATAAGTTAAAATCTTGTTCAAAACTTCATACAAGTAAGGTCAGATGCCACAGTCACCGTTGCCGTTTCACCATTCGCCTGTTTAGGACCAAAGAGACGTAACTACATACAGTGTTTTGAAAACATCGATTTAAAGCTTTTGTCCTAAAACTGAGTAGTTTTTAATAATTAATTGAGAGCCTTGTATGGTAAATTAAAAGTTTATTTTATTCATTGCTTTTTTCGCCTGGGCCTTGCATATTCCATTCACTCACTAGAATCTAGACGCTAATCATGATTATAGTCACGTCGGTCTGATCCGAAATGGGAACATAGCTATATCAAGGTACGCTTAGATAATTTTTACAGTTACTTTATTCGTGACGATTTTACAGTCAACAACTCAATGGTTTCCGTAAATGATGCATCGTAAAAAATTCAGGTGAAAACAGGGGTGATTGGCAAGGTATCTTATAAGCATGGGAAAAAATGTCCAGCACTTAAGACGATGATTACATGTGGTGAAGTGATGAAATATTAGGACTTCACTGCCATGTAGTAATGTAATTTTTTTACGGGCTCAACATTCCATGCTTCTTAATTTGTAAGAAGATGAACAAATTTCGTAAGATGCCAAAATGTACTACAAACAAGACTCTGATAATACAGTAGAGGCATCACTAGTACTTGAGTTGTCAATACGAGAGAAAGAGAGAAAGAAGTTTTTTTTATGAATCTGGAAATGTCCTCTTTTCTGAAGACGGACATATGGTAACCCTACTTGCGGTAGACCGTCGAACTACAAAGAAGCGTTCAAACGGTACGCATTTATCAAATCGTCTGCTTCACGTGTCTACTTGGTTTGTTGTCAAATTACATCAAATGAATCGCCGAGTTAAGATCACTTTTCGAAACTGTAAGATATATTATGATTGTGATGATTAAAACATTTGTGTTATAGACCAACACTGTGAAGCTGTTTTCGTGCACTTCATGCGTAACTACGTCACTCACATGTGTAAACTTCCTCATTATAAAATGCTACTACAAACTTACAGCCCCTTCGGTTTGAGACGCCTATGTATATGATGAGTTGGGTTGGGTTGTTTGGTTAGGATAAGGGGACTAGCTACTGAGGTTATCAGTCCCCCGGTGGGGAGGGGAAGGAGTGACGATAGGAAAGAAAATGCAGTCCGGAAGGTAAAGAAGGAAAGAAGACATGTATGTGATGAACAAGCTCATCTGTCTATACATAGACCTTTAACTGTGATAAAACTTCAAATAATGCTCAGCAAAAACTAATATTTCATCTATTAACTACAGAATCTTTCAGGAAAAATTGCAAATATTTTAGAAGATGGTCATAAATACGATTTGCAGTTAAAATTTCATATAACGTGTGTCCAGTGTTTATTGGGTACAGAGATACAGCTCTTGGTATGTACAACAAATTTAAAGCACATGCAAATTTGAATATTTTGACTGATTCTATCGTAGGTTCTTGGTAGATCACTATATTGATTTTTATATAAACAACCGGTTTTCAACGTACTTTGAACATGTCCTAGTAAGCCGAAACCGGGTAACTATGTGGAAGTGAACGTGTAGAACATGTACAAAATTCTACTTTGTATTCAGTGTGATGTCGTACTACCAAGAACCGACAGATAAATCAGTGAAAATGTCTTCATTTATATTTGCTCGAAGTTTGTTTGCTTCTCATATTACCAGCTATATATCTGTATTCAATAAAAATTGTACATATGTTACATGAAATTTTTAATGCAATTCCTCTACAGTATAACTTAAATAATAATAATAATAATAATAATAATAATAATAATAATTACGACTGAGTCGAAAAACTACGTTCCTCTGAGCAGGAGACAAGTATACATTAAAACAAATTCGCGACTTGGCTTCGTTTGTCTGCTGGGTTCCCCCTTCGGTCGTCTGTGCATGCGCGAAGCACTTCCATACGCGTGAGAATAGGATCCATGCTATTACGTCTAGTAGCGAGGGGCTGTGTGGCGTGGACTGGGCGGTTTTTTAGGATAAAGAGCAATGGGCAATTTCAAAGGGTGCAGGTGGATCACAGGAGAAATGTAGATGCGGAAACTATCGGTATAACAGTTGTAAATTGTCGTAGCTGTGTCGGGAAAGTACCAGAACTCCAAGCGTTAATAGAAAGTACCGAAACACACATCATTATAGGCAGCGAAAGTTGGCTCAAGCCGGAAATAAGTTCAGAAGAAGTATTTGCAAAAGATCTAACGGTGTTCAGAAAGGATAGATTAAACAAAATAGGTGGGGGCGTGTTTGTCGCCGACAAAAGTAGTATTTCATGTAGCGAAGTTGAAGTTGATAGTTCCTGCGAGCTATTATGGGTAGAGGTTGTACCCGAAAATCGTAAGAAGTTATTAATCGGTTCCTTTTACCGGCCTCCCGACTCTGACGATACAATAGCAGAAAGGTTCAAAGAAAACCTGAGTCTTATTACAAAAACGTACCCGACTCACTCGATAATAGTAGGTGGTGATTTTAATTTACCCTCGATCTGTAGGCGAAATCATATTTTCAAATCAGCAGGTAGGCATAAAACATCGTCCGAAATTGTACTCAACACATTCTTTGAGAATTACATCGAACAATTAGTTCATGAGCCAACTAGAATTGTAAATGTATGTGAAAACACACTTGATCTCTTAGCAACAAATAATCCTGAGCTAATAACGAGCATCAAAACGGATACAGGTATTAGTGAACACAGAGCTGTCGTAGCGAAAATGAATATCGAAAGTCGCAAAGTTAACAAAAATAAACGCAAAGTATATTTGTTCAGGAAAGCAGATAGAAACAAAATACATTGCTTCTTGAAAGACAGTTTCCACTCGTTTCTAACACTAAACGTAGGTGTAGACAGTTTTATACCAAATAAATTAATAAAAGAAGGAGGCGATCCCCCTTGGTACACAAAACAGGTCAGGACACTGTTGCAAAAGCAAAGGAAAAGGCATACTAAATTTAAACGAAAAAAAAAATCCCCAGGATTGGCGATCGTACTCAGAAGCTCGTAATTTAGCGAGGATTTCAATGCAAGATGCCTACAGTATTTATCACAACGAAATTCTTTCTCGAAATTTGACTGAAAACCCAAAGAGATTTTGGTCATATGTTAAATATACTCGGGGCAAATCAGAAACAATACCTTCACTACGTGATAGTAATGGCGATCCTGCCGATGACAGCGCTAGTAAAGCAGAGTTACTAAACATAGCTTTTAGAAACTCATTCACCAAAGAAGACGAAACCAATATTCCAGATTTCGAATTACGAACAGATGCCGTAATGAGTAACGTAGAAGTAGATATCATCGGAGTAGTGCAGCAACTAAAATCACTTAACAAGAACAAGTCTTCTGGTCCGGATTGTATACCCATTAGATTTGTATCTGATTATGCTGAAGCGATAGCTCCTTACTTAACAGTCATATACAACCGCTCACTCATAGAAGGATCTGTACCAAAAGATTGCAACGTTGCCCAGGTCACACCTATATTCAAGAAAGGCAGTAGGAGTAACCCACTAAACTACAGGCCTATTTCATTGGCGTCAATTTGCAGCAGGGTTTTGGAACATATCCTGTATTCAAATATTATGAATTATCTCGAACAGAACGATCTGTTGTCGCAAGGTCAACACGGATTTAAAAAATATCGTTCATGCGAAACACAACTAGCTCTTCATTCACACGAAGTGATGGGTGCTATCGACAAAGGTTCGCAAATCGATTCCGTATTTCTTGATTTCCAGAAATCTTTTGACACCGTACCTCACAAACGACTTTTAATCAAATTGCGTTGTTATGGTATTTCGCCCCAAATTTGCTATTGGATAGGGGATTTCTTGTCAGAGAGAGCACAGTTCGTAGTAATCGATGGTAAGGCATCGACTAAAACAGAGGTGATGTCAGGCGTTCCACAGGGTAGTGTTATTGGTCCTCTGCTGTTCCTTATTTACATAAACGATTTAGGGGAAAATCTAAGTAGCTCTCTTAGGTTGTTTGCAGATGACGCCGTCATTTACCGTCTAGTAAAATCATCTGAAGATCAAAGCCAACTGCAGAACAATCTGAATAAGATATCAGTATGGTGTAAAAATTGGCAATTGAGTCTAAGTAATGAGAAGTGTGAAGTCGTCCACATGAGTACGAAAAGAAATCCGTTAAACTTTGTTTACAAGATAAATCAATCAAACGTGAAGCCGTAAACTCCACAAAATGCCTAGGAATTACTATTACATCAGAATTAAATTGGAAAGAACACGTAGATACAGAGACTGCGTTTTATTGACAGAACCCTTAAAACATGCAACAGAACTACAATAGAAACTGCATACCCTACGCTTGTCCGTCCATTTTTGGAGTATTGCTGCCCAGTGTGGGATCGTTATCAGGTGGGTTTGACGGAGGACATCGAAAGAGTCCAAAGAAGGGCAGCTCGTTTCGTACTGTCACGATACAGGGGAGACAGCGTTACGGAAGTGATACAGGATCTGGGATGGGAATCATTACAACAACGGCGCTTATCGCTGCGGCGTGGGCTACTTGCGAAACTCCAATCGCCTCAATTCTACTCCGAATGCGAAAATATATTGTTGACTCCCACTTACATAGGTAGAAATGATCATCAGAATAAAATACGAGAAATCAGAGCTCGAACAGAGAGATTCAGGTGTTCTTTCTTCCCGCGCGCTATTCGAGAATGGAATGGGAGATAAATAGTATAATTGTGCTTCGATGCACCCTCTGCCGGGCACTTAAATGTGATTTGCAGAGTATCCCATGTAGATGTAGATGTATATGTAGATCGCATGCGTGCATCTTCTGCGAGTGGACGTGTCTTCACTGTTTCCGGCCGGCGCGGCGTAACAGGTGCATCATGGGTAATCTCGTAAGCTCTCACTTCCCGTGTAGAAAGGGCTTAACTTGCCGTTTCCTATAGACTATTTTAAGTGAGCGCCGGAACTTAGGGCGACAACGCAATGCACCGTTTTCCACCGCGACGCTTGTTGGGGACACTACTGGAGAAACTAATATTCTGTGGATAGATCTATCGTGGCGTGTTCAGTTTCAGAATAATAATTTTCGTTATTGCTTTCAAATGCTTAGGCAGTCGTATAAAACCATTCAACAATCACAACAATACAACGATCGGGGACATCATTGTTCATTGGCAGCCATTATTTCAGTATCCCAAGAAGCTGTAATTCTATGTTCGTTTCTGTCTTATTACCCCTTCCCTGCTTCACTCCTGATGACGTTTGCTCTGACATCTCATGTGGTTCTTTACCGGGATCAAATCCTGAGTCCTTCTGTATTACTTAAGTTAAAATTAAACTGTCATTTGTAATATTTTTTACAAAAAACTCTGGAAGAAATATAAGTTGGTTGAAGTACAAATATGTAGATTTACGTGTAACTCATGATCCACTTTCCGCACTGTTGACATTCTCATATTCTTTTACAAGAACAGAGATTTTTCTTTTCTTCTTGTAACAATTCTTTTCCTCCAAATATGTATACTATGTCTTCCCACATTTCCAACTTTAAAATTCTCTCAACAAGTTCGTTCACCATCATATACCAGAAGACTGGACGATTTAACACTTCAAAAATAAGTTTCTTCATTTTAGAATTCATAGCCACGCGATCGTGGCAGACGTCACATTTGAAAAGTGGCAACATGTCGTCTCCAGTCGCTGGTAACCGAACCAACTGTCGACAACCATGCCATTCCGTAGCCACACAGGTGTCGAGTTTTCCATGGCCAACAACGGCGACCGCGCACCCGCTCGGTGGCCAGTGAGTTGACCCAACACCACCTATAAGACAAGGCCTTACAACTGACCATGCCTACGTCACACCGAGAGGCTGTGAACGCAATGGGGCTGGCCACTAAAAGGAGGTTGGTGTGCCCCAGCAGTCAGCCAGTCATCTGGCGGCTGCGGCCTCTCGATGTGACGTAGGCATGGGCAGTTGTGCGGTCTTGTCTTCTAGGCGGTGTTTGTTGACCTCGGTAAGAGAGTGGAGAAACTGACAACCGCCTTACAGGCCAACCACCGTGGGAGGCTCCCAGTGCATTGTTGTTCTGTGTTATGTGGCAGTTCGGTAGTTGGTAACGACCAGTGTACGAGCACCATAAACGGAGGGCGAAGGAGCGTATCTAGGATCTAGGTGACATCCACCAGCAAGCTGGGGCAACAAGTCGAGGAAGGGCCAACACCACCTAGAGACAAGGCGTCACAATAGCTTGAGCCACGTGACATCGACCATGCTGCAACCGCCAGCTGGCTGGCCGCTACAATGAAGTGGGCTGCGCCCCAGCGGTCAGCCATTCAGCTGGCGGTCAGGGTATGGTCAGTGTGATGTGGCATGGGCTGTTGTGAGGCCTTGTTGCTAGGTGGTGCTGGTAGAGCGCGGTTCCGCCGTCGTCTGGTGGGGCTGCAGCACCATCATCCATGGTGCCATCTTGATGATCTTGTCAGCGTTGTTCGCAGCCTGGTTGCTCCGCGCCACTGTTCTGCCAGAAGCAGAGTTAGACCGAGCTGATTATTCCCATCAACTGTAATGGCTCGTGAACCCATGAAAATCGCCCAATTGGGGAGTTTCGAGCGTTTTACGTAACTTTCGTTCCATCTGATTGCCGCTGGTGATATGAAATCTATCGTTCTAACGCTAGCTGATTGCTGTCCCACTGTTTCTCTTTCAGCAATGCAGCTTAAACTGTTTCAGTCATTGTATGATTGTCCTAACTTCTGTATTTTGGGGAACTGATGTCTTTCTTGTTTCTACCCATCGTGTTAGGTCTTCACAATGGACCTTCCCGCTGTGATCTTCCAAGGCTGTTGCATTAACTATGACACATAGCCCATGTAACTGGCCAGCCTCCTGTTGTGCAAGGTTTACTATTTGTATGATGTAGTACCTGAGTATGTCAGTTAACTTGAAGTGATTTTTATCCCAGGTTGGTCTTTGGATGTAGCAAATTTTGCAAGTTAAGTACGCTGTAACCTTGCTTGATTCGAAAAATCGAATATTTGTAGAGCTTACGGGACTTGACTACGGGTCATTAGTTCCTATGCTTAAAAACTACCTATGAACTAGCTAATACTACGTTAGCTACCACTATGTTAGCTAGTTTATAAGTAGTTTTTAAGCTTAGGAACTGATGACCCGTAGTCAAATCCCGTAAGCTCTACAAATATTCGATTTTTTGAAAACACGCGCGCCTTACCCCACACTGCATTTCCCAACCTTCGCACTCCACCTACATGTGAAAGTTCGAAACCAAGCAAGGTTACAGCGTACTTAACTTGGCAAATTTGCTACATCCAAAGACGAACCTGGGATAAAACTCACTTCAAGTTAACTGTGCTCCAGACAGCTCGGCCACCGCGGCCGGCGCCTGTTTCCTTCACTACTCCATAGTCTTACAACGACCCAGCCTTATGGCCAGTGACCAGCCCGTCACTGAAAAACGCTTCGAAAGATCTAAATCTACATATATACTCCGGAATCCACCGTAAAGTGCGTGGCGGACTGCCTTTACATATATCTTATGTACAAATTACATTCTTCTACGTATTCCAGTTATGTTCCGATACCACTGAATGACCCATTTTGTTTTATTTGTCTATTCTTTACACCGAATACCGCATTCTGAAACAATATGCTGAATTTTGGATTTGGCATCTTTCACCCACCTATTGCTGATCACTTCATCACACCAACCTGTCGCCCATGCCTCCACAGAATTGTTGGCTGTTGCAATTTGCAATCAAAACGACAATATTACGATCTAGCAGTCGATTTTTGAGTCTCAGTTTTCCACCGCTGTAAAACATTTCATTAGCTTGCCACAACATCGTAATGCGAGTTACTTACATTCAATAAACCATTTTGCAGGTTTACAGCTGTACTGTGTGTGTGTGTGTGTGTGTTTTGATGGAAATGAGGGACCAAATAACGAGGTCATCAGTCCCTTTAACTCCGAATTGTACATGCCACAGAACACAACGAAAAATGTGGGAAAGCAAAAAGACCATTCCACTAGGAATTAATATCATCTCACTGTACCCATAGCTCCGGAAGCGACCACAACCTTCTAGACCACAAGTTACTAACGGCACAGAGGCCAACAGATCACAGCTTCAGAGTAGGGAGAAATAAAAGACGTTAAAAAGTAAAAGAGTGGGGGACTGGGGGTGTGTGGGAGAAGGCTCTAAACCCTGCAAACAGCGAAGAGTCACAAACCCACTCACCCCGACCAAGCGAGTCCTATAGCTGATAATAAAACCTACCTTCACGGAAGAAGGCAAGGACACGATCATCCGTCAAAACTAGAGGGCAACGAAGACGGTAGGCCATAGTCACCACTGTCAAATGGAGAGGACATTCAACCAGAATATGAGCCACGGATAGTACGGCTCCACAATCACAATTTGGTGGATTGTCATTGCATAAAAGAAATCCGTGGGTCAGCCTGCAATGTCCAATACGGAGGCAACAGAGGACAGTCGATTCTCTCCGAGAAGGGTGTAAAGATGAACTCCAAGCTGCAGTCGTATCTTCGGCGGTGCGAAGTTTACTGGAAGGGGCAGTAGCTTTCCAGCTGCTATTCCATGAGGACTGAAGCAAAGATCTGATCTGCACCTGCAGATCCGCACCCGGAATTAGAAAGGGAGGTGGACAGCGAGTAATTGCCGATCGAGGCAACCAGTCTGCCTGTTCATTCCCTGTAAAACCAACATGGCTTGGCACCCAGAGAAAGGTAACGGAGCAGGCAACACGATGGAGGTCAGCAAGGAGATCATGGATGGAAATAACGAAAGGATGGGAGGGGAAACATCGATCAATGACCTGCAGACTGCTCATGGAGTCAACGCAGATTAAACCATGTTCCACGGCAGTCTGTTTAATAAAACAGAGGGCTCTATAAATCGCCATCAGCTATGCCGTGAACACACTGCATGCCTCTGGCAGAGTATGGCATTCCGCTCCAACGGGAGATGTAATCGCATATGCAGAAGGCCCACAGTTTTCGAGCCATCAGTGTAGAAAATAGAGACTCTCTGAAACTCTTTTAGTACTGGGCCCACCAAACGCCGAAAGACCATGGGGGAAATTAAAACTTTTGGGCTCTGGAAGAGATCCACCCGAATTAGTGGTCGCCGCACCATCCACGGGGGTGTGCGTGCAGTGAAACGGGGGGGGGGGGGGGGAGGGGGGGCGCAATCCAGGGAAGGGAAGTGGAAATCTCGACAAAGAGAGGCAAGTCGCAGTCCGACAGGCAATCCCACCCACGCCCAGGTATCAGGGAGTCGAAGCCCTTCATATGCAAAAAGAACCTGGTAAGTGGGATGAGCAGGATATTGCCGGATGGCGATGGCATAAGACGCCAGAAGCTGATGCCGCCTGACCTGAAGAGGGCAGATTCCCGCCTATACAAGGAGGCTGTCAACAGGGCTAGTCTGGAACGCATCTGTAGCCAAGCGTACACCATAATGGTGTACCGCGTCTAATAATTCAGGGCAGAAGGAGCTGCTGAGCCATAAAAGTAACACCCATAGTCCATTCGGGACAAGATTAGAGCCCGATGGATACGAAGGATAGTTGCTCGGTCTGCACCCCAAGATGAATGAACAAGGAAACGTAGGGCATTAAGTTTCCTCAAACAACTAATCTTTAGGTGACGAATATGGGACACCCAAGTCAATTTTTTGTCGAAGAGAAGACCTAGAAAACGATGCTGTGCTACAACGTCCAGGCGCTGAGTATCCAAGAACAGTTCTGGATCAGGGTGAACTGTAGTACGACGACAGAAATGCATCAGCCTCGTTTTTGACGAGGAAAACTGGAAACGTAGCCCACGTAGCCCACGTTGAAGCATGCCGATTAGCGCTCTGAAGCTGACGTTCAGCATAGGCTACAGAGTAGGAGCTGTACCATATGCAGAAGTCGTCGACATACAGTGCCAGGTTTACCAGCGACCCAACAGAGCTCACCAATCCATTGATGGCGATTAGAAAGAGTGTAACACTCAACACTGAGCCCTGGGGGACGCCATTCTCCTCTATTCGAGGGGAGCTGAATGAAGAGCCAACTCTGACACGGAACAGGCGGTGGGATAAAAACTGATGGATAAAAATTGGTATGGAACCTCTGAGGCCCCAGTCATGAAGAGAACGTAAAATATGATGACGCTAAGCCGTGTCGCATGCCTTATGAAGATCGAAGAAGACTGCAACAAGATGTTGCCGTTTGGAGAAGGCCTGTCTGATCGCTGTCACCAGTCGAAGTAAATGGTCGATAGGGGATCGTCCCTCCCGGAACCCACACTGGTAAGGTGAGAGAAGCCCCCGGGATTCAAGAACCCAGCATAATCTGCGGGCTACCATCCTTTCAAGTAATTTACAGGGGACATTTGTCAGGCTTACTGTCCAGCGTCGACGGGTCCTTGCCAGGCTTGAGGGCAGGGAAGCCAAATACGGTTCTAAACCTGGAGGAGAAATTGTCGTTGTGAAGGGTTGAGGTGTTTCAGCAATTGATTATTGATACCGTCGGGGCCAGGTGCTGAATCACGAGAAGAGGAGAGGGCCAGCGATAGTTCCCAGTCAGTAAAAGGTTCGTTATATATTTCCACCTGGCGAGAAGTAAAACCTGATTTGAAGGTTTCGGCCTGGTGTTTCTTAAGGAGAAAGGTCGCCAGATATGAAGTTATCGATGATACATTGGGGAAGTGAGTTTCAAGATGTTCTGCAAAGACAGGGCAGGGCAAGGCCAGGGATGGAAGACAGCCGCCAGCTACCTTGGATAGATCGGAGCACAGCCCACACTTGTGTCAGAGGGACAGAAGAGCCCAAGAAGGAGACAAAATGCTCCCAGCATGCCTGCTTACTTTGTTCGATTAAGTAACGAGCTCTGGCACGCAGACGTTTCAAATGTATGAGACCAGCGAAGAATGGGTGGCGCTTAAGATGTTGCAAGGCCCTATGGCGCTCACGAATGGCAGCAGCAACAGTTGCGTTCCACCACGGGACTGGCCAGCGAGTAAGAGGGCCTGTCGTCCAGGGAACAGCGGAGTTGGCAGTTTGAGTAATCATGTTGGACATATGGCCTATAATATCATCAATATAGCCTGCGGGGGAAGATGGAAAAAAACCTGGGATGTATATAGCGGCCAATTAGCGCTACAGAAAACCCAACGGGATACCCTGTCTCATGGTAGGTGTGAGGGAAGTGAAAGGATCAACAGAAAGTGGTCGCTATCGCAGAGGTCGTCGTGCGCTTACCAGTGAAATAAAGGGAGGAGAGGAGGAGAAGTTAGAGAGAGAGATCTATGGCAGAAAAGGTGCCTTGAGTGGTACTAAAATGGGTTGGGGAACCATCGTAGAGAAGGCACAGGTCGTGGTCAGTAAGAACCTGGTCTATTAGGCGGCCCCAGCTAGATGTATAAGCACTGCCCCACAAAGGATGGTGGACATTGAAGTCCCCAAGGATTGGATAAGGAGGAGGGAGTTGCTGAAGGACGGCAACTAGGGCAGCAAGTGTAGGTGGCCTGTCATGGGAAAGGTAGAGGTTGCAAATGGTTAACGGGGTGTCCAAGTGAACCCGGACAGCAACCGCTTCCAGTGGAGTTTTGAGAGGAATCCAGGTACTGGCAATATCTGTCCGGACCAATGTACAAACCCCACCACACGCCTGGAGGGGACCAACTCGGTTCCGACAAAAGGCACAGAACCCACAGTTTATGAATGTGCATTCATAAACCGCGATTCCTGCAGGACAACACAGGCCGCAGAAGAAAGAGAGATTAGCTGTTTAATCTCCAAGAGGTGATGGTAGTAGCCATTACAGTTCCATTGGATGATACATAACGAGGATCTAGGCGGGAAGAGAATGGGGTGACGTCTGTCACGCTGCTTTGTCAGCGTCCTTCACCAAAGAAGAAGGGACGACATCCATAAATAGCTGATCAGCCTCAGGCTCAATGGGATGAGCGAGTTGCGAAAGCACAGTTGGCACCTCCGGTGGTACCGGCTATGGGAGCTACAGCAGAGGGAAATGTGAGGGGGTTTGGTAACGAAATGTAGGGGGGAGATGGGAGCGGGAAGGAGAGGATGAAAGGTTAGAAGATAATGTCGTAGCAAAGGTAGTCGCCATTCATAAACCGCGATTCCTGCAGGACAACACAGGCCGCAGAAGAAAGAGAGATTAGCTGTTTAATCTCCAAGAGGTGATGGTAGTAGCCATTACAGTTCCATTGGATGATACATAACGAGGATCTAGGCGGGAAGAGAATGGGGTGACGTCTGTCACGCTGCTTTGTCAGCGTCCTTCACCAAAGAAGAAGGGACGACATCCATAAATAGCTGATCAGCCTCAGGCTCAATGGGATGAGCGAGTTGCGAAAGCACAGTTGGCACCTCCGGTGGTACCGGCTATGGGAGCTACAGCAGAGGGAAATGTGAGGGGGTTTGGTAACGAAATGTAGGGGGGAGATGGGAGCGGGAAGGAGAGGATGAAAGGTTAGAAGATAATGTCGTAGCAAAGGTAGTCGCCATCTGCACACGATGCAGAGGTTCACACTTACTGCGGGCCTCAGGGTATGTAAACTGCTCCGGTGATTTTTGTATTTTCTTTTCTTTCTTGAACATAGGGCAATCTGGCAACCGTGAAGAGGCGGAGGAACACAGGGGCTCCCCTCATGTAGCAGGCGTCCACAATCACTGCATACAGGGACTGCTGTCCAGCGAGAGGACATATGGCCAAATCACATGCAAAGAAAACATCGCATGGGAGGTGGACTGTAGGTCTTCACGTCACATCTATATATCTTTATCTTGACCTTCTCTGGGAGTGTGTCCCCCTCGAAGGCCAAGATAAAGGCCTCGGTATCAACGCAGTTGTCTTTAGGTCCCCTCTGAATGCGGCGAACAAAATGTACACCACGCTGCTCGATGTTGGTCTTAAGCTCCTCATCAGTTTGAAGGAGGAGGTCCCAGTGGAACATCACACCCTGTACCATATTCAGAGATTTGTGAGGGAGTATTGTCACTGGTACGTCACCAAGAGTGGAGCAGGCGCGCAAAGCCTCAGACTAGGCTGCCAAGACTGTTTTAATATGCAATGAGCCATATCTTAGTTTACTCATGGATTCAACTTCACCAAACTTGTCCTCTATGGTCTCAACAAAGAACAGTGGTTTAGTG
Organism: Locusta migratoria; assembly: GCA_026315105.1. Taxonomy (NCBI): domain Eukaryota; kingdom Metazoa; phylum Arthropoda; class Insecta; order Orthoptera; family Acrididae; genus Locusta; species Locusta migratoria. The sequence goes on from CM048749.1 coordinate 216,586,467, forward strand.
GTAGCGAAAGTTCCTCCATCATCCTTGTGCAAACCAGATAGCGAAGAAAGGGGCCTTCCTCCCAAGGGGTAGCGAGGGAGGGAAATATCATCGTATCTGCAGTATTAGCTTTGAAAGACCTCTTCCTGTTTTGAGAGACAGCCGATGCACGACCATTTTTAAGTCTGATAGACGTCCGCCCTGATGTCACCCACTCTGAAACCGGGGCTCTCTCCATAGGCGTCACCCAGCCTCAGCAAAGGACACCTGGCCCGATGGCCATTGCTGGGAGTTCTGTTATCCCCAAGGACAGGCATAAACTCCTTGGCTTGCATGGAGAGGTTGCAGCTCAGACACCAGTAGTGTGATCACTGTGGTGTCAGAGGGCTCAGCCAAAGAGTACATAACAGCCCCTCCCCCCCCCCCCCCACACACACACACACACGGACTGGCTACACATGCTGGGACCTAGCGGGAGAAGGAGGCTACGGCGAGGACAGGAAGTGGAAAGGAAATGATGGGACCCGCGCCGTAGGGGCTAGGTCGGGAGTTCTTCCCCAATTGGCTCACATGTTATCGGAGGATTTTGCTATGAAAGGTCAAACCCCGTGGGGTACCAAACTGGGCCGCAAACCGGTGTACATAGCAGACAAAACCAAAATTTCAGGACAATCGGTACCATGGGATAGCCGTCATCTAGAGAAACGCCGAGAGACGTGGTTGGAGAGGATGGGAGGGAGCGATTGGGATGGGAAGGAGGGGTAACTAGGAGAGGTAATGCAGCCTGGGGAAAGCAGGAAAAAAGGCTGCAATTTCTAGGGGACCCGAGCGCGCCACACACGTACCCACAATAGAGCTGTGGGCTCCCTGAGGGGACAGCTGTACTGTTTCAAACAACATTTCATTTCGGACGATTTTTTAAGTTTTGCTTTTTGCATTGAATGCAGATTTTACAGCTTTAATGTTTGAAAGAACATTTCATTCCGGCCGATTTAGTGAAGTTTTTCTTTTTGCGTTGGTTTCTTAGGTAGCTGCGTTCCCGGTTATTGCCGTGTTCTGCGTTGGTAAAAATAACAATTTTTTACTGCGATGTGTGGTAACATTGTAATATACTGTTAAAAATGCATATTGCCAACCATCAGCCGTTCATTATATTTACAACTATGCCGGTTTCGCTTATGAACCATGATCAGAAATGACTGTTAAATAAAAATGATAATCATGAATTATACACATGTTGAAATAAAATATATGAAATAAGCCAGCGGTTTCATCCAGAAAATACTTACAATTTAAAGAGATTGATTAAGTTGGTACATTTTCTGTCACCATACCCAAGTCAAACGATAAAACATAAGTAAAATGTCACTTGACATTAGGTCTTTATACATAAAACAATGTGAGGAGGCATTATAGCGAAGCAGGGCCTAAGAATTCAAAGAGTATCTAACAAAACATTAATAACTACATAGCTGATGTGAGAAAGTTAGCAGAAGTCAAAGTATTCATTATTTGAAAATAATATATCTTTGGTAGCCATCACTGGATATATATTTGATGAAGTATCATAGCCACTGATACAGAGAGTGTTATGTAAACATTACGTAAATAACAATTTGAACCATGAAAACAATAGATACATATGACCCATTGTCTGTTAAAGTATAAAGTAAGGTAAACGAGATAGGCATTAAAACGTAATGTTAGGGAACACAGCAGACTGTTTTCCTGTGACAGGACTGTTATCCTGTACACACCTTTTCATGGTTATCCGTTACCGCTTGGGTTACATGGCCCAATAGTTCAGCAGTCGGGTACTTTTACCTGGAAAGTATTCCGGATTTAATGAAATTTTTGTATGTCTTGTGTAGTGATTCTTTGGAGTAGAACCTGAGTTTTCGACCTCGAGGACCTTAGCTAACTTTACAGGGGCCGAAAAACCTCCTTTTCTTGCCTTCTTTCACTATTTCGCTTATAACTTCAAAACCATGCGTTTTTCGCGAAAAATACTTCTGAACAAAGTTGGAGACCATAAAATTTCCTACATATTTCCAGGTAATTCCCTTTCTTACGACCTGCCGACTGGACTATAAGGTCTGCCTATTTCATGCTTTGTTCTTTTAGACTTGATCATAATATGTTAATTTTAGAAACGACTATGGTTTCTCGTAGTTTCAGCGGTTCGCAGGAACTGTGCAGCAATGCGATGTCAGCTGTGTTATTAGGCTACTGCAGTACTGGGTGAATAGAATGCTAGTAACAAGCGCCAAGGCACCGGCAACTCTCAAGGAGATTATGGAGAATTAGTGGACACCTGGTAAGTAGGTAAGAGCTCGCAAGGCGGCACGTCGTTTGATCTCAAGTCAGGTACAGAAGCATGGCATTGTTTGCGAATGCAGTGAGCGATACTCTGAGCAGCAATAGAGCGGTATTGGGAAGTCGGACCTCGGGTGGGGCTGGCTCCAGCCAACACGACCTACAGAGAAGGCCGCGGCGCTCTCGAGTAACGTCAGGCAGAGTAGGTTGCGCCCGCAAAGCTGATTGGGTAGCCGCTGGGGCACTGCCCACTATGCAGAAGCAGCGAGCCAGTCAGCTATGCGCGCGCAACCTACTCTGCCTGACGTCATACGAGAGCGCCGCGGCCTTCTCTCTAGGTAGTGGTGCTCCAGGGGTCAAGTCTAGTACACGATACAACCAGTTAGCTTCACCAATTACGTCATCAGTCAAAGATGTTTATGCATATATATGAATATGATATGAACATTTTTGTATCAAAGATATGGAATTGTTTAAGATAGACAATTGAGATATCGATTCTGTATTGATCAAAGTCATTCAACAATTTTCTTATAATTGGAAGATAAATATTTTCACAGAGAAATTGATTGCTTACAATCGACAGTAAGTAATATAGTTTATTGTTCCTTCTTATTTTATGTGAATTTATATAATTCATTATTGAATTTTATCCGTATTTAATTATGTTATCGACTTTTTTAGTAATGTATGATAATTAAAAAATTAATAAAGTTCAACCTTAATTAATGATTGGTGAAGACATGGTTTCTCTATCTAAATGTTTACCAGTTTTGTATTAATTGCTGAAATTGGTTAAATTTGAAGACGCTTCTCGCTGGGCTGCAGTGGTTATGTTGGCACCAATGCTAATGACGGCAACTCAGATGACCAATAAATATTTTTTCGTGACAACTTCAATTAAACGAAAATTATTCTTTTCTGAACGGACAAGGGTACATACAAGAACCTATCAACCATAGAGCAGGTAGAGCATTAATTTTGCTGCGAGTGAAACGAGCAGCAATAACATTTACTCTGTATCTCGTCAAAAATATTAACATAAGCACTGGATCACGACGAGAAGCGTCGTAAAATTTTACCGCTGAAATTTCTTACTTAACTTTTCCTGATCGAGTATAGAATACGATACAAATATCTCACGAAACAGCGTAATTTGGTAATATTTAAAAACTTTATTGTAAACTAGACTTGACCTTCCCCTGCTCAAGTCAAGAATACGATTCAGATATCTTTTCAAATAGCGACACATGAGCAGCAACATATGTTATTACACTACAATTTTACTCGAACATTATTGTACATGTAGCTTTTAACGAAATCGCACACATTTGTAGTAGTATTTGTTAATACAACAATAAAAAAGATATTTGTAGTACGTAATGTTGTAACTTCTCTTTTTGTTTTTGTTTCAGACGCTAGACTTGGATCTGTATCTCCTCAAAAAAAAAGTAAAATAAAATCAATACTTTTCATTTATTATTCATTTTTAAATAATTTAAACATGCTTCACTGTTTTAAATAAATAATGATACAATAATGTAATCGATATGATGTGTTTCATTTATTATACAGATATCTTAAACGAGCTAGTAATTATTTAAATTATTTATCTGTGAAGTTGGTTATAGTATTATCTTTGGTGTATTAATAATCGATATATTTCTTGATAGAAGTCAAATGTTCAAATGTTATAACTTCCATATCTTCGCTTCGTATATGACGTCATTGGTCAAAACCAACGTGTTGTATCGTATCCTTGACTACTCCCGTGCTCCAGCCGGCTGAACTATGCCAACACCGTCTGTATAGAAGACATCCACGCTTGCGTGCCACGTCACGCATAGTAGGCTGCGGTCGCGTAGCTCACTGGCTGGCCAATGGGCAACGGGGCGGAGCCCACTGCCTCACAGAGGCCAGCCAGTGAGGACGCGACCGCGGCCTACTTTGCGTGACGTGGCACGCCAGCGCGAAGGCCTTCTCTACTGACGGTGCTGACTATGCTCGTTGTCACGTAGGTGACGCTGGTGGAATCACGCTACAAACGGCGCAATGCACGCTGACTCCCTGCTCGTTATTTGACCAGTGGCGTAGTTACGTGATCAGGGGCCGCGGGGAAAGAATGAAATTGGGGCGCTATTTTAGCCAGCGGTAGGTTACTGATATTTCCAGGGCAGAAGTTCGAGGAGTCTTCCCCTTGAGAATTAAGGGACAAAATTCAAAAGTTAATATTTTCAATTCTTTTCATACTCAAAAAATCAAAATAATGAAAAATACACTTCATTTTCGAACTCTTTTTTAAATATCTTGAAATGTGTATCATTCACAATAATGGTATATCGCCTCAAATTTGCGACTGGATAGGGAATTTCCCGTAAGAGAGGATACAGTTCGTAGTAATCGATGGTAAAGTATTGACTAAAACAGAGGAGATATCGGGCGTTCCACAGGGTAGTGTTAATGGTCCTCTGCTGTTCCTTATTTACATAAACGATTTAGGGGAAAATCTAAGTAGTTCTCTTAGGTTGATTGCAGCTGACGCCGTCATTTATCGTCTAGTAAAGTCATCTGAAGATCAAAACCAACTGCAGAATGATCTGAATAAGATATCAGTATGGTGTAAAAATTGGCAATTGACTCTAAATAATGAGAAGTGTGAAGTCATCGACATGAGTACGAAAAGAAATCCGTTAAACTTTGTTTACAACATAAATCATTCAAATGTGAAGGCCGCAAACTCCACAAAATACCTAGGAATTACTGTTACTTCAGACTTAAACTGGAAAGAACACGTAGATAATGTCGTGGGAAAGCCGAACCAGAGACTGCGTTTTATTGGCAGAACCCTTAAAGATGCAACAGAACTACTAAAGAGACTGCATACACTACGCTTGACCGTCCTTTTTTGGAGTATTGTTGCCCAGTGTGGGATCCGTATCAGGTGGGTTTGACGGAGGACATCGAAAGAGTCCAAAGAAGGGCAGCTCGTTTTGTATTGTAACGATACAGGGGAGAGAGCGCTACGGAAATGATACAGGATCTGGGATGGGAATCATTACAACAACGGCGATTATCACTGCGGCGTAGGCTACTTACGAAACTCCAATCGCCAACATTATCCTCCGAATGCGAGAATATATTGTTGACTCTCACTTAAATAGGCAGAAATAATCATCAGAATATAATACGAGAAATCAGAGCTCGATTGGAGGGATTAAGGTGTTATTTCTTTCCGCGCGCTGTTCAAGAATGGAATGGAAGATAAATAGTATAACCCTCTGCCAGGCACTTAAATGTGATTTGCGGAGTATCCCATGTAGATGTAGATATAGAACTGTTAACATGTGTAACAGGAGTCCTATCAGCATTTTTGTGACAGTAGAACTGCTGCGCATATCAGCAAGTAAGGAAAATAAAAATTAAGATAAATATTTAAAGTTAAAAAACATATCTATAAATCCCTGAATAGATAATTATCAATTTTTTTAAATGTTACTTATAATGGTATTTTAAAAGAAACAAAACAGAAGTGAAATTGCAATATCTACAAGAATTATATAATTACATCAATGTATTTCGGATAAATACCCCTATGGAAGTAAAATGTAACTTTGGAGGTATTCACACCGTAGCAGTAACTTGAAAGCTTCCTTAACGTGCATAAAACTTTAATTTCGTATGTAATATTACACAGTTTTATTTACTGTCAGGTTAAATTCTGACATGGAGAGGGTCTGACATGTGGGTCACCGATTTCGATCGAATTCTGCATGAACGTTATAATATCCCTATCCCTCTGCAATTTTATCAATTATATACTAATTTTCCTTTAATTATTTCCACATGCACTTCTACAGATACAAAGTTGTAAAGACACAGATGTATTCAAAGGCATCTTACAATATGTTTGGTAGTTGCTGCTGAATCTTCCGCGTTATATGTTCGTGGTCGAAGAAACATATCTGCTCCTGACGTTTCGTCCAGAGCTGCGCTGGACATCTTCAGAGGTGCTACAGGTAGCGGTGAGTATTGCCGACAATTCTCACCGCTACCACCTCTGAAGATGTCCAGCGCAGCTCTGGACAAAACGTCAGGAGCAGATATGTTTCTTCGACCACGACCATATAACCAGGAAGATTCAACAGCAATCATTTCAGCCGGTCGTGAAAGCCTTCACTGCGTAATCTCTTTGGTGTTAATAATCTATGGAAGAAGGAGACTTGGCTATTCTATAGTGGTATTCAAAGAGGAAACTGATATATGATTCAGGCATTCATGTATCTACGGAATGTTAATCGATGTTACAATTTGTTAACTACTATCACGTTGCGATCAGCAACGAACGGCACGAAGGAAACGTAAGCAATTTTGTAACTTATTCACTGAGCGAGATAATTTCTTCGACCTGGATGTATGTGTATGTCGAATTACGGAGGGACCTATTAACATAGAACGATTATAAGCTGTACACGGTCAACTTTAAATGTCTCTCAGTATTTAGCATCAGAGAGAACCACGCAAATGTTACGCCGTAACCAGTATTGGTACTCATCGACTTTGATTGCACAATCAGTGATCGACATCCCGACGTACTACTAAGGTTTATGTGAGACTGGTTTTCAGAATCGACGAGATTGTCAGTTCGACGCAGTGTACCAGAATCGGCGGTGTCGGAACTACGAGAGAATCACAGGAAACTTTAACCCGTTCTATTTCAGCTTACTCAGTATATTAGCGTAGTCAATCCCCTCAGATAAACACTGAATGTAACGTGATACTTCAACTAACCGATTGAACCTCAGAACTTTGATTATTCAAGCCGGTGGCAGTGGCCGAGGAGACTAAGGGGCTCCATTCACGGTCTGCACAGCCACTACGGTCGGGGGTTCGAATCCCCCTCGGGCATGGATATTTGTACCGTCCTAGTTCGTAAGTAGTTCATAAGTAGTTTGTAAGTTTAGTGACTGATGACCCCGTAGTTAAGTCCCATAGACTATACGAACATTTTTTGATTATTCAAACTATAAGATACTGACACCAGAGACTTTTTGTTCCTATTTTATTATTCTTTCACATCGTTCTATATGGAATACAGAGAGACGCCAGTTTCGGCTTTTTTCTAGAACACTCACAAGGGGAGGCCACGAAGTTTGGAACGCGGATGTACTGCAAACTTCGTACACTCGTAGTACTCCATGAGGACAACAAAATATGTAAGTAGTAGCGCGTACTTCTCAAGCATTATTGCGCAAATCACAAAATAATTTCGGTAGGTCGTCAAATATGTATCTGTGTCTGTATGTGGCCGCTTTGACATGAAGCGGCAGCGTCCGAGCCCCGTACTCGATGTTCGTTGATCGCTGGATCGAGTCCCTTTCGTCACTTTTTTTTATTACCGATGACAAAAGACATGGAGCAAGTAACGGGTAAATTCATACCTCTGAAATGCATGCCAGTTTGCCAACAGTGCGAAGTTTTTTTTCTCTACACTCAAGTTAATCATTTCATTAAGAGTCTTCAAAAATGTTCTTATTTAATCGAAAGAGACAAAGAAACTGCTTCTCGTGAAAACGCTAATAAAATACACTCGATACTGCATGGCCAATTTTTAGCGCCGATATTTAAGGAAATGCTGCATTATGCATGGTTTGCTTCCAAATTATCCGATGAGAAAGAGTTTTTTAAAAAAGCGAGGCTTTTTTTTCCGCGGAAAACCTCAAAAGACCTAGTGTATGCGGAAACATAGCATTTATTCAATGCAGCTGGAGCAGTTTATATTTTCCATGTTTTTACGAAAAGTGCCATCCTTCAATTTATACTCGTAATGTCGAAAGCGTCGATTAATTGTACATCTCTCGAAAGCCGTCCGTAGCGGTCAAAAGTTGCAGGTAACAAGTAGTTTCGGGCTCCTTCCAGGAATAAGGGATTTCTCAAATCACAGCGAAGCGAACAGTTTCACGTCAGTATCACTTTGTGCGTTTGGTCGTTTGCTAGTCGGTAGTTATGAATATTATATTATTTGAGTTGATTAAACGTATTTTTCCCGCTATACCAATTGTAATATAAATAGTAACGAATATGACTGTCCAAGACATTAACGATAAATAAGAAGCAATTAATTAAAATGTGTGATGCGGCTGGGAAACGAACACGGACCTTCATGCTTATTAGGCAGACGTGTTACCGTTTGACCACCACACCACTAACGGTTAAGGTGCCTTGGAATAGTGAAAGTACGATTTCCCTCCACGTCACAAATCTTAATTCAGCTTCTGTGTTACATAGATAATTGTCACTACTGTCAAGGCTCTCCATGCAGCGGAATAGCATCTCGGCAATGGACATATTGGAACATTCCTGTTAAGGTGAAATAAATAACAAATTAAATATAAATTCAAATACCCTGAGACGGTTTTTCGTCTCAAAGATGTCCAAGACACTAACGATAAATAAGAAGCAATGAATGAAAATTTGTGATGCGGCCAGGTACACAGAAGCTGAATAAAAGTTTGTGACGTGGAGCGAAGTCTTACTTAGACTATTCTAAGGCGCCTTAACCGTTAGTCGTGTGGTGGTCTGGGAAAGTACGTGAGCTACGTGATTAAAAATCGTGGACCGGACTCCACCATTGACTTCAAACTATACATGCAGGACGAGTATAAAAATCTTAGCAAGTATATGGACAAAACACCAAATAAGGAATCATGCTTATTATCGTATATGAACGAATGGGGATCGGTTAATATATATAAATGGACTCATTAAATATAAGTTTTTATCGATGGCTACAAAAAAAAACTGAAAGTGTTATGAAAGCCTAAATGCTAAGGTTAACTTATTTAACAATTGAATTGCAAAATATTAGTAAATCAACATGTTGTTTTTGTGATTGTGTATGTGTGAGTATATCATTATGAGTACCTGTGTAAAGTATCATACTTGTGCATATGGATCCTAAGATGTCATAATTGATGTTCATTATATATAGTAGAATGTACAAGAAATAGTGTAAATAAAATTCACTGCCTAGTAAGCATGGAGGTCCGGGTTCTATTCCCGTCGGCATCACAGATTTTAATTCATTGCCTCTTATTTATCGTTAATGTCTTGGACATATTTGAGACGAAAAACCGTCTCAGGGTATTTGAATTTATATTTAAATTGGATATGACTGTGACAAAAAATAAATAAAATAAAAAGTGACGAGCGGGACTCAATCCAACGACCAACGAGAGCGGGGCTCGGACGCTAACCACTTCTTTTCTTGGTCTCCCTTCCCTACAACCTGTCCTATACCCCCGGCTGCCGCCGCTTCATGTTAAAACGGCCACGCACATATGGTACATATTTGACGGCCGATCGAAATTATCTTGCGATTTTCTCAATAACGCTTGAAAAGTACGCGCTACTGCTTACACATTTTGTTGTCCTCATGGAGTACTACGAGTGTACGAAGTTTTCAGTAAATCCGCGTTCCAAACGTCGTGGCCTCACCTTGTCAGTAGTTTTTGAAAACCCTTAGTCAGTAGTTTTTGAAAAAAAGAAATCAAGGTCAAAGCTGATGACGGAAAATCACGGCCGCATCGGAGCGGCCGAGCGCATTGAGGCGCTATGCTACGATGCGCGAGGCCGTTTCCCCGTCGGGTTTCGAATCTACCCTCGGGCATGGATGTTTGTGCCGTCTTTAATATAAGCTAGTTCATAAGTAGTTTCTAAGTTTAGGGACTGATGACCACGCATTTAAGTCCAATAAGCCTTAAAAACAGTTGAAAATCGCGTTTTCAATGATATACATTGAAAGAAAAGGATGTAGGTTGCCGTTCTTATTCTCTGATGAAGAGGCTTGCGGAGGACAGGGTAGAGTGGAGAGCTGAATCAAACCAGTCTGCTCGCTGAAGAACACAACAACAACAACAAATAGAAAGATCGTCTAAATATGAGCATCTTTTACTAGTATGAATGGGGTCTAAAGTTAATGATATTCGAGTAATTACCGTTCTGTGTTTTCATGCTTTGGCCTGGGTACTCGTCAACAGGCACGACTTTCCGAGCGCCGTCACCGGTCATGCCCTGCGCGGCAGCACAGTGCGCCCGGTCAGTCGGCTTGACGTCCTTCCCAAAAAAAAAAAAAAAAAAAAAAAAAAAAATACTGAGCGAAATACTATACTGAGCGAACGACCGCAAAGCGTCAATCTACCTGTAGACAATAAAAGCAATCGGACGTGGTGGCTCACCATGCCGGGCTTCACGCGTTTAATTAAAACCCCAGAAGGTACGCGAAAAAAAAAAAAAAAAAAAAAAAAAAAAAAAAAAAAAAAAAAGATCGCAAAGCGTCGCCCTACCTGAAAAAAAAAGCTGGCTAGCCAATGTGGACTGTTAAACCGTGGATCCAAGTTCTAACTTCCATGGTGGCAAATTTTTGTTACTTTTTTCGATGTATTTCAACATATTCTCATACTTGTATTACCTTTCCTTAACTTATTTTGAAGTAGAGCATCGGGAACTGTGATTAATGTACCATTAAGCGTATTATCTATTCACAGTTTTTTTCTTTATTATACACAGTGAAAAACAACACAAATAAACATTAAGTGTAATAAAATCAAAAACTTTTAACGTCTATTGTTACGTAATTCCAATTACTGGCCGCCTACCATGCACAACACACGAACGACAAATTACCACATTCACATGTTGTCTGACATATCGTTTGAGGAAACCATGTCTCTGAATAGAGTTCTATCAAATTTCGAAGCATACCAAGAGCATAAAAGCATATCTAGAAAGACAGGTGGGGTCAACTGATAACGGACATAGGCATGAAATTAATAACTTCTGTTGTGTCATAAATTTCCCTGCTCTTGTGTAATACGACATGATTTTGAAGTCTTGCGACAAATTTATTGTCTTGTCATAGGGTTGATAAAGAAAAGTCCATTTCGGTGGTATCGGTTGAGCTTTATCATTATCATCGACAAAAGTCCTATCGTAGCTGTGAGAGCAAAAATTCAAATGTTTGTAAATCTATCGGACCAAACTGCGTGGTCATCAGTCCGCAGCTTACAAACTACTTAAATTAAGGTAAACTAACCTAAGGACAACACACACATCCATGCCCCAGGGAGAATTCGAACCTCCACGGCGAGCAACCGCGCGATACGCAGCGAGACGCTTTAGACCGCTCGGCCACTCCCCCGCGGCAGCTGTGAGAGCCCTGAGGAATAGACGGCCATTAACTGTAATTACGTAATAATGTACTTGAGAACTTTACATTATTTTATTTCTTCTTTTTTTTTGTATTTGCATCGTATGTTACAAATAAAGCAGCTGTTAACAATTAATGTACTAAATTGAATGCAAAACACCGTTTTCGAAGCTCTTCTTCAAAATAAGGTAAGCAAAGATATTAAAATATGAAAATATTAAATACATCGAAAAAAATTGATAAACATTGCCATTACTGAGGTTCGAAACTGAATCCGCGGTTTGACAGTCTCATGCTACAACATGAAAACACAATAACGATAAAGACTCGAACATTTGACACCATATAAATTAGTTAAAAATGCTCAAGATCACACGATCGCCGACCGCGGTGGCCGAGCGCTCTGCGGCGCGCCAGTCACGGTCCTCACGGCCACTTCGGTCGGGGGTTCGAATCCCCCCTCGGGCATGCAATTTGTGCCGTACTTAGCTAGTTTATAAGTATGAAACTTCCTGTCAGATTAAAATTGCGTGCCGGAACCGGGAATCGAACCGGGGACCTTTGCCTTTCGCGGGCAAGCGCTACCGACTGAGCTCCACCATATCCTTTCCTTCAGGAGTGCTAGTCCTGCATGTTTCGCAGGAGAGCTTCTGTGAAGTTTGGATACTAGGAGGCTGGGTACTGGCGGAAGTGATGTTGTGAGGCGGCATCGTGTCGGGATAGCTCAGTCGGTAGAGCGCTTGCCCGCGAAAGGCAAAGGTCCCCGTTTCGAGTCCCGGTTCCGGCACACAAATTTAATCTGCCAGGAAGTTTCATATCAGCGCACACTCTGGAAACAACCCTTAGTCTGTGGCTAGGCCATGTCTCCACCATATCCTTTCTTCCAGGAGTGCTAGGAGAACTTCGCAGGAGAAACTTCTGTGAAGTTTTGAAAGTACGAGGCGAGGTACTGGCGGAAGTAAAGTTGTAAGGGGGCATCGTGAGTCGTGTCGGGATAGCACAGTCGGTAGTGCGCAGAGTGAAAGATTCCTTCTAGTTCATAAGTAGTTTGTCAGTTTAGGGATTGATGACCCCATAACTAAGTCCCATAAGCTCTACAAACATTTGATCAGAAGATCTTTCGATGTATAGCATTGAAAACGAGATCTTCTCATGAACACTGACCTTGATGTTTTCAAAAACTACTGACTTATCTAGCAAAAAGCCGAAGCACGTTTCTCTTTATATTAAATATAGAACGTCGATGTAAAATTTGGATGAAATCGGTGACCAACATTACAGACCCCCTCCTTGAGAGCTAGAAAACATGTTATAGAATTATTTTGGCATACTACGTATGTGTTAGAAGCTGAATTTCAGTTTCTTAATTTCTACGAAAAAGTGTAAAGTCTAAGATTTGAAATATATTGTTAAAGGTTAATGTTAAGACGTAATGTTTGACTGAGCACATCCGCTAGGCATAAGTGGGGAAAGCCGCGCGGAGTGGTCGCATGGTCTAAGGCATCTTGCCACTGACTGGGCGAACATTTTCCTCTGGCATGGGCGCGCGAGTGTTTGTTGTCCGTAGTTCAAAATCAAGTGTTTGTAATTCTATCGGACCAAACTGCATGGCCATCAGTCCGTAGCTTACAAACTACTTAAACTAAGGTAATATAGCCTAAGGACAACACACACACCCTTGCCCCAGGGAGGACTCGAACCTCCAAAATGTTCAAATGTTTGGATAGCTTATGGGACTTAACTACGGGGTCATCAGTCCCTAAACCTACAAACTACTTATGAACTAGCTAATCTTAAGGACGGCACAAATATCCATGCCCGAGGGGAGATTCGAACCCCCGACCGCAGTGGCCCTGCAGACCGTGACTGGAGGGCCTCAGTCCCCTCGGCCACCGCGGCCGGCCTCGAACCTCCACGGCGAGCAACCGCGCGCTCTGCAGCGAGACGCTTTAGACCGCTCGGCTACTCCACCGCGGCTGTTGTCCGTAGTGTAAGTTCGTTTAAGTAGTTTGTATGTCTACGGACTGTTAATCGTAGCACTTTGGTCCAATTGATTTACAAATATTTGAAGATTTTGGAAGGGGGGAGAGAGTTACTGTTGTTGTTGTTATGGTCTTCAGTCCGGAGACTGGTTTGATGCAGCTCTCCAACCTACTCTATCCTGAGCAAGCCTTTTCATCTCCACATAAGAACCACAAACCACATCCACTTGAATCTGCTTACTATACGCGTCTCTTGGTCTCCCTCTGCGATTTTTAGCCCACACACTTCCCTCCAATGCTAAATTTACGATTCCTTGATGTCTAAGAATGTGTCCTACCAAGCGATCCCTTCTTTTAGTCAGGGTATGCCAAAAATTCCTTTTCTCAACAATTATGTTAAGTACCTCTTCATTAGTTATGCGATCTACCCAACTAATCTTCAGCATTCTTCTGTAGCACCACATTTCAAAGGCCTCTATCCTCTTCCTGTCTGCACTGCTTATCGTCCATGTTTCACTCCCGTACAATGCAACACTCCACACAAAAGACTTCCTTACACTTAAATTAATATGCGATGTTAGCAAATTTCTCTTTTTCAAAAATGCTTTTCTTCCCATTGCCATTCTGCATTTTATATCCTCTGTACTGCGACCATCGCATGTTATTTTACTACCCAAGTAACAAAACTCATCTACCACCTTCTTTGTTTCGTTACCTAATCTAATTCCTTCAGCATCGTCTGATTTTCTAAGACCGCATTCCATTATTTTTGTTTTGCTCTTGTTAATGTTCATTTTATACGCTCTCTTCAACACACTGTCCATTCCATTCAACTGCTCTTCCAGGTCCTTTGCTGTTTCTGACAGAATTACAATGTCATCAGCAAAACGCTACGTTTTTATTTCTTCCCCCTGAACTTTAATCCCTATTCCAAATTTTTCCTTGCTTTCCTTCACCGCCTGCTCGATGTACAAATTAAATAGCATCGGAGAAAGGCTACAACCCTGTCTTACTCCCTTCCCCACTGATGCTTCCCTTTCATGCCCTTCGAGTATAATAACTGCGGTCTGGCTTTTGTACCAGTTGTAAATAACTCTCCTTTCCCTGTATTTTACCCCTGCTGATTTCAAAATTTGGAAGAGTGTATTCCAGTCAACATTGTCAAAAGCTTTCTCCAAATCTACAAAAGCTAAAAATGTAGGTTTGCCTTTCCTTAATCTATCTTCTAAGATAAGACGTAAAGTGAGTATCGCCTCCCGGGTTCCTACGTTCCTCCTGAATCCAAACTGATCTTCCCCGAGATCAGCTTCTACCAGCTTTTCCATTCTCCTGTAGATAATTCGTGTTAAAATTTTGCAACCATGACTTATGAAACTGATGGTTCTAGAATTTTCACACCTGTCTGCGCCTGATTTCTTTGGAATGGGGATTATTACATTTTTCTTAAAGTCTGAGGGTATTTCGCCTGTCTCATGCATCCTACATACCAGTTCAAATAGTTTTGTCATGGCTGGCTCTCCCAGAGACTTTAGTAGCTCTGAGGGTATGTCATCTACTCCTGGGGCCTTGTTCCGACCAAGGTCTTTCAGGGCTCTGTCAAATTCATCTCTCAGTATAATATCTCCTATTTCATCTTGATCTACTTCCACTTCCCTTCCTGTAATATTGTCTCTAAGTTCATTTCCTTTGTAGAGCTGCTCTATGTACTCTTTCCACCTTTTAGCTTTCCCTTCTTTGCTGAGAACTGGTTTTCCATCAGAGTCCTTGATATTCATAGAGCTGTTTTTCTTATCTCCGAATGTTTCTTTTATTTTCCTGTAGGCTGTATCTATTTTTCCCCTATTTATACATTCTTCTACAGATCTGCATTTGGCTTCTATCCACTCCTGCTTAGCCACTTTGCACTTTCTGTCAGTCTCATTTTTAGTCGTCTGTACTCCATTTTGCCTGTTTCATTTACTGCATTTTTATATTTTCTCCTTTCATCAATTAAATTTAGTATTTCCTGTGATATCCAAGGAGTTTTTGTAGGTCTTGCCTTCCTACCTATTTTGTCCTCTGCTGCCTTCACTATTTCATCTCTCAATGCTACCCATTCCTCTTCTACTGTTTTATTTCCCCCTGTTTCTGTCAATTGATGCCTAAATCTCCCTCTGAATTTCTCCAGAACTTCACGTTCCTTCAATTTATCTAAGTCACAAACAGAAAAAACAACAGGAATTGTATATTACAGATTGCCTATGAAAGCTTAGTAGCTGGTACGTTAGAGGTGGCAACTGAATACTGTGACCACGGAGAATTTTTCTAGCGCCATGACACAACTTTTTCAGTGATATTTAGGGAAGATGTTACAGATATCTGCCTTTGTATTGTGCCGGTAGGCACATGAAAGGCTTGGGTACCCTTTTTTGCCATCTGCTAACAAATCTCTGGTATGAAGAAAATATCTATGGAGTGGACGAGGAAGCGACCAGTCGATGATCGGACGAGCGAGAGCGTGCGTCTCGCAGGGCAGCGGAAGTTGAATGAGTCGTGGTTGTTCGCTGCGCCCTGGAGTACCGATAGAGTGAGCACGGCAAAGCGCAAGCAGTCACGCTTGCTGGTGTATTGGAGGTCGGATGTTTGCCGTTGTCTGGAGAAGAGGCATCTGAAAATACAATTTGGCCAAGCTATACTGTGTATGTGATCGGCGTGTGTAAATGGCGAGGTACACGTCGAGGACCAATAATACACGATTGGCAAAGCTGATAAGACACGACGGGCCGGCCGCGGTGCCCGAGGGGACTGTGGAGCGCCAGTCACGGTCTGAACGACCACTACGGTCGGGGGTTCGAATCCCCCCTCGGGCATGGATATTTGTGCCGTCCATAGTGTTAGCTAGCTCATAAGTAGTTTGTAAGCTTAGGGACTGATGATCCCGTAGTTAAGTCCCATAAGATCTACAAACATTTGAACAATTTTTTTTTTTTTTTTTTTTTTTTTTTTTTTTTTTTTTTTTTTTTTTTTTTTTTTTTTTTTTAAGACACGACGGACAGCAGTTGGGTACTGTGACTGTTTGGGTTATTGGTTATCCGCGACACAAAACTGAGTACATTTCAGTATATGGGTTGTGAACTGATCTGTGGCTACGCCACGTCCTCTATAGGGTTAGCCACCGCTAAGCTGTATAAGCTACGTGACGGTGTTGTCAGGGATTTCTTGTGTTCTATAGGGACTGATGACCCCGCAGTTAAGTCCCTTAACCTTAACAAACACAAAAAGAAAGAATTAAAAAAACGAATTATTGAAACCAAAATAGAAAGACCCAAACCACCTTCACAAACAGAAAAAACAACGTGAAAAAAAATCATAATTAAACTCAACAAGAAAAATAACAACTAATATAAACAAAGAAAGAATAATATATTCTAATCTTAATGAAACCACCAGCAAATGTTTATGTTTTGAACAAAAACGTAAACACCAGAAAATAAGTTGATAAACAAGTTAACAATCCAAATATAGACATCAGTTTTAATAGTAAAAAGAAAACATTGGTCTTGTAAACCAAAATTAAGAAAATACTTTTAAAACTTCAAGGGAAGAAAACTATTTCCTTCATTGATCCCCAAAATCAATATTTTTATAAATTAACCCTTGAAATGATAAAAATAATAACCATAAGATCATCAAACTTCTTGTGTTCTATAGTTCTGGCACTGTACCGTCAACCGGCCTGTTAGATACTCGGTGCCAGTGAAGCTGGAGTTATGTATTGTGACTTATTACAATTATTGTTAATACGAGTTTTTTGCAGGTATGACTTCTGCATATTTGGTAACATTGTATCTAATGGCACACCATACTGGCTGAACTAGTGTGGACTCAATTCAGAGCCAAGTACATACGTCTTGTACTTCTGGCGCGGTGAAGTAGCCGACCGGTCTAAGGCGCCTCGCTGTAGTTTGTAAGCTATGGACTGATGACCACGCAGTTTGGTCCGATAGATTTACAAACATTTGAATTCTTGTACTTCTAGTAATGGACTAATCGTAGAGAAAGTACCTGTTTCTGAAGACTGACCGTGAGAAGAATTACCAAGTGAAGCACACGTTCTTAATTTATTGTTTATCTTCTGTTTGTTGACTGATCTGCATGTACGAAATTTGTAGTTATTATTGAAGTTTATGAACCTTATATATTGTTTTGGTGATATACGAAGTTAATTAAGTTTGATGCAATCAGAAATTTCAATTCTCTTGTACATCTTAGTTAAAAAATGTTATACATTACCACAGGCTAAACGGTAACTGAATCAACCGATCCCCGTTTTATCCTGGGCCACGCGTTCTGCTATAAAAGTACCCACTTTTTTTTCACACACGTGGACTGGCTGTTTCATATGTTCTGAAGTTTCTAAAGTGACGGGCCCTAAATGCCATGGTCGTCGATCTCCAAACTTATAAACTACATTAACTCATTCTATGAACGACACTCACAGTCATGTCCGAGGGAGGAGATCCGGCCCGGCCGCAGTGGACGAGGGATCTGCGGGGCGCCAGTCACAGTCTGCACGGCCGCTACGGTCGGGAGTTCGAATCGCCCCCTCGGACATGGATGTTTGTGGTGCCTTTAGTATAAGTTAGTTCATAAGGCAAAGGACCCAGCTTCGTGCCCCGGTGCCGGAACACAATTTTAGTCTGCCAGGAAGTTTCATATCAGCGCACACTCTGCTGAAAAGTGATAGTTTCATTCTGGAAACAGCCCTTAAGCTGTGGATAAGCCATGTCTCCACCATATCCTTTCTTCCAGGAGTGCTGGTCTTGCAAGGAGAACTTCTGTGAAGTTTGGAAAGTAGGAGGCGAGGTACTGGCGGAAGTAAAGTTGTGAGGCGGCATCGTGAGTCGTGTCGGGATAGCGCAGTCGGTAGTGCGCTTGCCCGCGGAAGGCAAAGGTCCCAGGTTAGAGTCCCGGTTCCGGCGCACAATTTTTATCTGCCAGGAAATTTCATATCAGCGCATACTCCGCTGCAGAGTGGTAGTTTCATTCTGGAAACATCCCTTAGACTGTGAATAAGCCACGTCTCCACCATATCCTTTCTTCCAGGAGAGCTAGTCTTGCTAGTTTCGAAGGAGAACTTCTGTGAAGTTGGAAAGTAGGAGGCGAGGTACTGGCGAAAGTAAAGTTGTGAGGCGGCATCGTGAGTCGTGTCGGGATAGCACAGTCGGTAGTACGCTTACCCGCTAAAGGCAAAGGTCCCAGGTTCGAGTCCCGGTTCCGGCACACAATTTTAATCTGCCAGGAAGTTTAATATCAGCGCACACTCTGGAAACAACCCTTAGGCTGTGGCTAGGCCATGTCTCCACCATATCCTTTCTTCCAGGAGTGCTAGGAGAACTTCGCAGGAGAAACTTCTGTGAAGTTTTGAAAGTACGAGGCGAGGTACTGGCGGAAGTAAAGTTGTAAGGGGGCATCGTGAGTCGTGTCGGGATAGCACAGTCGGTAGTGCGCTTGCCCGCGAAAGGCAAAGGTCCCAGGTTCGAGCCCCGGTTTCGGCACACAATTTAAATCTGCCAGTAAGTTTCATATCAGCGTACACTCCGCTGCAGAGTGAAAGTTTCGTTCTAGTTATATTCAATTTCTCCATTAATATTTTTACACATACCTATGGAAAATACCCTTCAAACGTGAGAGTACTTGAATATTTATCTGCTATTCGTCAGCTATCACTTCTACCAACTTGTAATTATTAACTTTCAAAACTGCCAAAGAAGTTCCTTCTGTTTATTGAATTGTTCATTTGCATAATGCCTTGACGCACGTCTGAAGAGTGCTGGCCTCTGCCTTTCAAAACTAACACTCCGTACTCAGGCTCCAAGAAGGTAACAGATGTTGTGCTCTTGCAGACCTGGCGCTGAGCGACACTCGGCTGTCCGCCTTACTCACCGGCGCAAAGCAAGGGAAAAGAAATCTGAGAAACATACAGATACAGGGCAGTGCATAGCTGCTACGCTACAAACGGAGGATGAGAGCAGTACCTCACTGTAATGAGGAGTAAATGAAATTTACGTAGTCACAAAAGGTCACTGAGCACCACAAAAAAAGCCGTACCTATCCGCCGTGGCAAATTCATTTATGTATATCGTTCTTTTCTTCTTAAGTAATTTATGATATACATCACATTCGCTATCTATGTTGCCATTTCAGTTAATGCATACTATCACAAGATTCAGCAAAATAAAATTTTCTTGAGACTACAGTAGTGGATTGGTAATTAAAAGATGGCCAGTTCGAACGTATATTCAAACTTGTTAAAACCGTTTATTTCCCTTACTTTATAAAACAGGAAAAAATCATAATGTTCTGCAAAATTATATATTTGGTTAGAAAACGGCTGTCGGCTTCTTAAGCCATCATCAGGTAACAATTGAATATCGCAAACATTTCTTCACGGATATGTCACTTCCAAAGATATTATTAAATTACAGATTATACAAATTCACGTGTCCACAAAGAAGTGTTAAATTTTTACGGCACTGAATTACATTTACTAATAAATCAAAATATATAAAAAGGCTGATTTTAATGTTGTGGTTCTAAATTTGAATATTATCGTTAAAAGCAAGGGGATGGTGGGGGTTGGGGGGAAGATAAGTTGGGGATTGTTAAATTGTGAAATAGTATTGAAACGGTAAAATTTGATATATTTAAAAAACTGATAACTAAAACGTATTTTAGTGGAGTGGAAAAGGGAAACTGATTTTGGTCATTTAATACTTGATTGGCGTCCACTGCCACGTTTTTATTGATTTCTAGTATTTACAATAGTGTCATCTTTCTGCTGTTATTTAAAGAATTAAGATTTCACAATGTACATAGTAATTGGGGTTTTATGGGGGAAGATGTTCGGCAAAGGTCGAATCTTTCTGTTTTAATCTCCAGCCTGTCTCGTGTTCTGATAATCTAATAGCTACAGTCCTGTCAGATAGACCAATATAAACGTTTCCACGGCGTTTCCACGTTATCTTATACACATCAGTCTGTGCTAAGGGTTGAATTTAGACTTTGAAATGCTGTTCATATTATAAAATGCAGGTCTGCAATTTCGAGATTTTAGCTTTTTAGCAAAGTGATCTGAAATTTTGTCTAAATGTGGGATGACACAAAGTACTTCTGACTGTTGGCTTGCTCTTGCTGGACAGAATACAAAAGTGGTGTAATTTGCCTCATTTCCTTCAGTTCAGGTCTATAGCCTTTACCGGCTGTTACATATTCGATGGTTTGTAGTTCTTGGAACTTATACGAGACGATACTTCGTTGAATGGAAGGCTGCAGGTTTACTTTCTTTACTTTCTTACTTTCTTTACAAGTGCATTAAAGCGCAAAAAGTAAATAAATAAATAAAATAAAAATGTAATAATTAATCGTAGATTTTATTTGTTGAATGATGCATAAAAAACACTGAAGAATTTTTCCTCAAAATAGCATATAGAACTGGAACATCTGAATCATTAAGCAGGCCATGTTGCTATCGAAGGAAAATACATTTAATTTCCTCAACAGCACATAAGGATTCCGTAGGCACAGTATCGACGTAATCGTTTTGTTATTATTATTATTATTACTAAGAGTTTAATATAACTTATTTCTGCTGCTGAATTACTTAAGCTGCGAACAGAGTCGATACTTTTAGAGAAAATATGATGGTGGATTTATTCTGAATCTTCTATTCCCTTTTCAGATCATACAAACGAAATCAACAGTTAGCATACAGTTCGGCTGTGCGATTCTGTGATCTTACGCCAGTCACATTTGCATGTTTCTTTCTATTCCTAATTTCTTAATGTCAGAAGCAAGGAAACGGAGAGAACGTCCGAAGATGCGTGATGTAAAGACAAATATAACAGTAGTCGCGCGTTGCACTGAGACAGAAATTATTGAAAGCGATTCAGATGTAACTGATACACATCCCAAGACGGTAAACTGCAGCGCTAAAAAAAAAAAAAAAAAAAAAAAAAAAAAAAAAAAAAAAAAAAAAAAAAAAAAAAATGATAACTGCCTTTTATAAATTTTGTTACTTTGCGACTTGTGTGAATGAATATAATTTACATATATATATATATATATATATATATATATATATATATATATATATATATATATATAGGCATGAAATTGTTATTTTAGTGCGATTGAAATTAGAGGGTAAGGCATCCAAAGTCTAAACGTTGAGTCACATAATAGTAGTACGGCATCTGGCTTAAATGTCAGCTTTGCTGTGCTTCCCAGTCGAGCCATCAATGACGGTAACGTCTTGTCGATATGAGAGTAAATCCCACAAACTGCGAGGGAGGAGTTGTTGTTGCAAGTCAAATGATCCGTGTGTGATCACGATACCCAACAAAAAAGGGTTCAGTATATAACTTCAGCCACGGTAGAGTAGCCGAGCGGTCTAAGGCGCCTCGCTGTGGAGCGCTCAGTTGCTCGCCATCGGATGTTCGAGTCCTCCCAGGGGCATGTGTGTGTGTGTGTGTGTGTGTGTGTGTGTTGTCCCTAGGTTAGTTTACCTTAGTTTAAGTAGTTTGTAAGCTACGGACTGATGACCACGCAGTTTGGTCCGATATATTTACAAACATTTTATAAAACTTCATAATTGTACGTGATTGTACACGAAAATATGAAACTAAGCCCGCGTACTTGAACGTGCTTGACAAAATAACGACTGAAATGCGAAACAGAAGTTTAAGAATCAAATCATGAGTCTCGTTTTAATTTCCTATTAGGAAATCCTCAAATGAGTGTTTTAGGTCATTTTGGTGCCAGTTGTATTAATACAACAGTGCTAGTTAACGAAATAGCTGATTTAAAGCTCCAAGCTCCAAGTGCAGTTTTGAAACGATTTCCTCTGAGAAGACGCTCTTGAAGAATACTACTAAGCTGTGAAATCTCATCCCGAACTAAATTTTCGAGACTAGAAAACCCCTTTTTAGCCTATAGCTTGGTAAAGTGAAATAAATATTTAATTTATTTCACTTTACCAAGCTATAGGCTAAAAAGGGGCTTTCTAGTCTCGAAAATTTAGTTCGGGATGAGATTTCACGGCTTAGTAGTATTCTTCAAGAGCGTCTTCTCAGGGAAATCATAAAGATCATTATATAGAAAATTTCAGGGAAAACCTCACATACTAGTCAAAAGGAACAAAGCAATAGACAGACGGTCCAAGAGCGGCGTGTTGGAAAGCGGCAAATATGGATTCGACCCTACCTGCAGTTACAATTTTATTTTATTTCTTTTTGTTTTAAAAATTACACCAACTTTTAAATAAAATTAATGAGATAAAGTGTTATCAGTGAAACCATTGATAAAATTCTCTCGGGTTTCCAGCCGCATTAAGTGGTTTGACATCCACGAGCTTTCGGCCGAAATCTCCTCGTCCAGTGGTGACTACCTTATCATTGCTGCCGCCGTCCTTATATACCTGCACGGCTTATGTGATGTCACTGGTGCTCAGCCGCATCGCCATATCTGGCAATGTTTTGGCCGCGTGCCTGCCGCGCTCGCTTCAGCCGTCCGATGGCCGGGTCCCAAGCTGTGGTCACCTGCAAGCCGCCGTCTTTATTAAGAGAGTTTTCAGATATTTTGATTTCGATAGCCTCTTTTATTACGCTATTCCTGAAAGTATTTGTTCTGGTGGATATCAAACCACCTGACGCGGCTGGAAGTCCGAGAGAATTATATCAGCATGATTCGCCGCGAAACAATGCATTCATAGGTTACGTACCTCTACGGGGAGGAAAAGTGGCGCAGTGTTAAACGCCTTGAAAACCTGCGTGTCAAGAAGGCTAAGTTGTTAAGCTCTTTAACCTTCCTACAACGCTGTCGTGAAGAGAAGACGATTCCGCGTTTTACCATCGTGAGCCACCCTGTCAATACCGCTGCGGCCGGAAGAATTTTTCGCCGAACGAGCTTCGCCTTACTACGAAACAGGATACACCACACTAGGAAGCAAATGGATACAAATGGACACGAACTAATGGCCGATCACCTGCAGTTGACGGAGTCTCTTTCGATCTTGGATTGAGATTGGATAGACGCAGTCACAATGGCACAACAAATGTCGACTCAGACGAAACCACTGAAAGGTAGAAAGGGAAATTCAGACGGCTTTCTCAGCAACAGCATGGAGCAGAAAGTGTAACAGCAGAACGCGTCATTATCAACATGACGGCGAGTAACATCAACGTGGGTGCCATGTCGGCTCTCAAGAAAGGATTCAACTTCGCACCTTCACCTAAGACTGTCTCTTTCACGGACATAATATATGGTGTGGAACAAACGGTTCGCAAGATGCCCAACTAATCTGCGGAAGAAATTCGTCGTGAAACAAATCCAAGAAACCAAGACCGAACTTGACAAGAGAGGAACGTATTGGCCTTCAAGAACTCTGGAATGATCCTCTTATCGTAGTCTTGCCAGCCGACAACGGCAATGCAACCATCTTTATGGAACGAGCCAACTACGACACGGAGATTCGGGAGATGCTGGAGGAAGAGACATACAAAAAATTACCGAAGGACCCAACATCGAAAATCCTGATGAAGCTACTCAAACGGTCTTCACTGGAAGAAAGTTGCATTAAAAATCTCCTACCACAAATACATCGCCCACCTACCTTATATGGCCTCCCAAAGGTTCACACTCCTCTTCGTCCGATCGTAAGTACAATTGGCTCGCGAGGTACAGACTCGCAAAACATCTGGACACCCTTCTTACTCCACACGTGGGTCACTGTGAGCATCATGTCAAGAATACGACCCATTTCTTCAGAAGAATCAAATCCTTGCATGTTGGAGAGGAGGATATCATGGCCGGCCGCGGTGGCCGAGGAGACTGAGGCGCTCCAGTCATGGTCTGCACGGCCACTACGGTCGGGGGTTCGAATCCCCCCTCGGGCATGGATATTTGTGCCGTCCTTAGTTGTGAGTAGTTCATAAGTAGTTTGTAAGTTTAGGGACTGATGACCCCGTAGTTAAGTCCCAAAGACTCTACAAACATTTGAACATTTGATTTTGAGGATATCATGGCTAGATTTGATGTGGTGTCATTATTCACAAAAGTCCCGTCAAAGATTCCGTAGACATACTGACCTAGTTATTCGAGGACACTGTTGGGGATTTATTCAGACATTGACGTCATCATATTTTATATGGTGTAGAATATTTCAACCAGATTGACGGTGTCGCAATGGGAAGCCCATTAGCTCCTGTTATTGCCAATATGTTTATGGAATACTTTGAGAACATCACCATAGACACGGCCCTGAAAAGGCTACCTATTTATATCGTTATGTTGACGATACGTTCTTTGTCTGACAGCATGGACGTGAAAAACTGGGTGAATTCTTCGACCACATCAACAGCATCCATGACAAAATGAATTTCACGATGGAGGTAGAGAGAGATGGTGCCCTGCCATTTCTTGACGTACTTGTCAGGTACAAAACTAATGGATGTCTTAGCCATAGTGTCTACCGGAAAAACGCCCACACGGACCTGTATCTGCACGCTACGAACCACCACCACCCATCGCAAAAACAATCTTCCCTAAGGATGCTGGTGCACAGAGCAGAAGTAGTCTCGGACAAATGAACGTCTGTAGAAGGAACTGAGCCACTTACGGAAAGTGTTTAAGATAAACGGCTACAGCAACCGCCAGATAACACAAGCCCTCCATCCGAAGACACGCAAGCAGGAGATTTTCGAGGAGGAGACAAAGAAGCATTTTTGCTGTTTTGTGGCTCGGTAACGGGGAAAATTAGCCGGCTTCTTAAGGGACACGAGATCGACACGGTCTTCAGGCATCCTACAAAATTGCGACAGTTGATGAGACCTGTGAAAGATGATCTAGGCCTTAGAACGCCAGGTGTGCACAAAATACCGTGTGGGTGTGGACAGTTCTACATCGGACAGAGAATGCGATATTGAACAGCGCTGTGTTGAACATGAAAGATGTTTCCGCCAACGTTATCCCGAGAAATTAGAAATTGCAGAGCTCGCTCGAAAACAAACAACGCATTGCGTCCGTCTCCAGGGTCTCACTAAGTGTACTGGCCTATACTCCGTTCACCGAAACGAAAGACATACTGTAAACAGAACGGGGCGCGTGATCAGGGGTGGACAAAAAGGAGGCGCTCGCTCATTGTCGCCACCTCTGTATCAATCGATGTGGTTCATGTTGTAATGGAATAGGGATTGCTGCGGATGGTCGAGTTTTAATTCCAAATTATTAACTTATCCACCAACAGCCGTAAAGTTTATGTTGTTATATTTAACGACGGGTTTCGGTATTACATTAATTCTTCTTTATATTTTGTATGGCATACGTACAACACGATGTTATGGATACAACACTAATTTCCAATTTAATTTGTATAGTGCCTGAAGATCGCATTAATGCAATACTGAAACCGATAGTTAAATAATAGAACCTAAACGTTAGAACTGTTAATGGATAAGTTAATAATTTAGAATTAAAGCCTCTGTATCACGTGTAAAGCGGCTGTGTGTTTTGCTATATAGCAGTGATATTAGAAGCTTCGGATATTCCAAATTCATTTCTTTTCTAATTCATAGAATCTCTGAAAATTGCCCAAATCTGCATTTTCGTTTACGACAGTAAGAACTATGTCAACAAAACAACAAATCATGCACTTTCGTTCGTATCACAATTCTGTGAAAGTCATCAACACTTTCTGTAAGTTTCTGTCGTGATGATTTTTTGGAGACTTCAAAGAGTGTGTGGCCTTGTAATCAGTTACCATATGATAAACTGAGGAACCGCCAACACACGTAGATGCAGCTGTTTTTATAACAATATCTGTCATTTATTGGTCACGACAGCTCCATTTAATACATACTAAGGACTTAATGATTATATGAATGCTTCTTTCGTGGATTCACAATCTAGGATGACCTAATGAGTTTACACTTGCGAGATACAGACGAGAAAGAGAAAATGAGACAGAATATAAAAGCTTCTACATCTACATCTATCTACATGGAATACTCTGCAAATCACATTTAAGTGCCTGGCAGAGGGTTCATCGAACCACAATTATACTATTTATCTCCCATTCCATTCTCGAATAGCGCGCGGGAAGAAAGAACACCTGAATCTCTCTGTTCGAGCTCTGATTTCTCGTATTTTATTCTGATGATCATTTCTACCTATGTAAGTGGGAGTCAACAATGTATTTTCGCATTCGGAGGAGAATGTTGGTGATTGGAGTTTCGCAAGTAGCCCACGCCGCAGCGATTAGCGCCGTTGTTGTAGTGATTCCCATCCCAGATCCTGTATCATTTCCGTAACGCTGTCTCCCCTATATCGTGACAATACGAAACGAGCTGCCCTTCTTTGGACTCTTTCGATGTCCTCCGTCAAACCCGCCTGATAAGGATCCCACACTGGGCTGCAATACTCCAAAAATGGACGGACAAACGCACTGTATGCAGTTTCTTTCGTAGTTCTGTTGCATCTTTTAAGGGTTCTGTCAATAAAACGAAGTCCCTGGTTCGCCTTTCCCACGATATTATCTACGTGTTCTTTCCAGTTTAGGTCTGAAGTAATAGTAATTCCTAGGTATTTTGTGGAGTTTACAGCCTTCACATTTGATTGATTTATGTTGTAAACAAAGTTTAACAGATTTCTTTTCGTACTCATGTGGACGACTTCACACTTCTCATTATTTAGAGCCAATTGCCAATTTTTTCACCATACTGATATTTTATTCAGATCGTTCTGCAGTTGGTTTTGATCTTAATACTTATACTGGTCCTTTAAGATGAAATTTCTAGCCAACCTCTAATATCACGGTTTACACCTGACACGGAAGCGGCGACAGTGAGCGAGCGCCCCTATTTTGTCCACCCCTGGTCACCCGCGCCGGTCTGTTCACAGTCAGTCTCTCGTTTCGGTGAACGGAGTACAGTTCAAATGGGAGCAGGTGGAGCATCTGCCCTACAGCCCGCACATGTCGCCATGCAATTTCCGTCTGTTTGCTCCGCTAAAAGAAACATTTAAAAAGGAAGCCCTTCAACTCGAACTGTAGGACACAGTAGAGGAGTGGGTCATGTCATAGCCACAGAATTAGTGGGACCAAGGAATCCTTCGGCTCATTAAACAGTGGAATTGTTCTGCTCAGGCCTTTTAATTTGAAGACCCCTCATACATTTGCAGTTTCACTAATTTTGAACTTGAATTCAGGACCGGTTTTTCATAACTCGCTTTGTGCAGAGGATGGAGAAAATGAGTTTTTTTACAGCTTATTTTATTTGAGATAGCCGCCTTTATTATTCTGAAAACAGTTCTTTCAAAACTAAGTTATTTCGATTGTTAGAAGCTACCAAATTTACTCAGTTATTTCCAAACTCACTTTCTGTGATGAAACTGTTATAACAAAACTCTCTTTCTGCAGCTACCTTCTGTAGGCATGTGTGGTCTTTGAATTTTATTAGCGTCAGTTTAATTGTTCGTGTTGGCAACATCTGTGAAAGTAAGACTATCGGCTCGTGGCAACTTATTTCTGTCCATTTCCATTATTGACAGTTTACTTTTGGTTGCACCAGTGCTTGTCTGAGACAACAAAAGTGCTGTAATTATTCTTAGCTTTGTATAGTAGTTTATATAAAGTAAAAGACCAGAAGAATATTCTGAACCAGTAATACAAGTTGAAAGGGACAGGAAGAGAAGAAAAGTGCCACATATGAGAACGAGTGGGAGATACCGTGAAGAAAATGCAGGGGCTTTGGATATGGTCACCTTACAAGCGATTATACATCCATAAGAGGGCTCAAGGGCTGTTATGCTGCTGAATTAACCTACAATGACATGAACGGTAAGAATTTAACAATACTTATTAATAATATTTCATTCAATGGCTGAAACAGACTAGTATTGCATTAGTTGAATTTGAAATTAATTGCCACAGCCCGAGTTATTCAATAAAAACAATTGTGACTGCAGTGTTCAGATTTCTGTCAGATATACGTACTGTGGGGAGTCAACTGTTGTGGAAATCCTCAAGAAAGAACGGAAACCTTTCATAACCATGGACGCAGCCCAGAAAATGAAAACGATGAATTATGACAGTAAAGAAACGAGTCGCGATGTTGATGAAGTTCATTGAAATATCTGATGGTGGCAGGGAGTTCTATGAAGGTATAATGAAGGGGAATAGTGCTATGGGAAGTGCAAATGTAAGTGATGTGATGGAAAATGAAGATGCTGGGAAAACTGCGTGAGGTGCTGGACCTTAAACTTGTTAAATGGATCGACTTAAAATATTTAAATGTTTATATTAATATGATTACAATATTCTGCTTCAGTAATGCATTTAAATAATGTAAGATACTTGTTTGGTGTGTTTCCTTTGTTAATGGACGATGAGAAAGATAGTTTTACTGATATATGTTAGGCAGGAAGCGAGTTCTGAAAAAAAAAAAAAAAGAAAAAAAATCATAATTTTCAATGTTACTTTATAAATACATGTTAGCATATTATTCTTTTTATTGTTCTATATATCAACTGCTGTTTGGGGAATAAATCTTTACATGTATAGTTTGCAAAATTTTGATTTACACATAAACCCCTAAACAGGTTTGCTTTTCCTGAAAAATTACTTTTCTGCAGAAAGCGAGTTTTGAAAAAAACGGTCCTCATTTAAGGTCGGGAAACACAAGTCTCGGCCGAGTACGAGAATCGAGACACGTCCGAGAATCGGATGTCACATGGAGAGAGAAGTACACCACGAAAATAAACGCAGGTGGCCCACACGACTAGGTCGTGTCCAGACACCCTATTTTGTATCTTTATGGTGCGCCAATGTTCGAATCGGTGAGAGCACATCGGAGTGTCTAGTGTGCCACCATTTAATTTTGTAAGCCTTTCGGTAGCGATTCGAGTCGTCTCCAAGGACACCGAGGCTCACCGTAGCGCTGTTGCCACATTTGCTTGCCTTATCGAATCAGACAGAAATGACTGATTCCCTGCGCAAGCGCACTGCTGGTGAGCAGGAAAAACGGCAGCCGTGGCCGGCGAATCACTTCGTGAAACGTTTTCCTACCGTGTGAGACAGCCTATCAGAATGTAAAGAATGGAAGTCGAGTATTTTATAATTTGGCGACCTAACACGACAGAATTTTACGAGAACTACCTACTGATCCCTTTTTCAATTAAATTAAACATTTTATACACTCAAAAAGAGAATATTTAAACTTAAAAAAATGTTTATTCGCAGTAGGAGAGACCGGGGCACATTTTCCATAGGGGCAAGTTTTCCAAATCCTTTATTTTCGAAACAAACCGCTAGATGTTACCACCGGCGATACTGTAGGAGATAGCAACAAAGCACGCTTTATTTACGAAAGTTTCAGTGTTGTGCCAGCAGTCACAACGTCGGCAGGGATGTTTTTGTCATTTTTGCAAATATAAGTAAACTTTCACGTTTTTATTGAAACTTAAAATAAACATTCTAGCGTTAAACTTATTATTTTGACATTGCACACACTAAAAGTGGGTTTCTTTCTTCACGTAACTGTGCATTTGTTTTGTAACTAGCTTACACTGTTACTCATGGACATAGTGTTATAGTTCCGAATATGGCGACGGGGCACGTTTTCCTAGTGCATATGGGGCACATATTCCTTATTGCTTTGAGTATTACGCCAAGTCTAAAGCAAATGAAAAGTGGGTACAGTGCACGAAATGCAAGAAATGGACGCATGGAGACTGTACTAAAGGAAATGAATTTTTTGTTTGCTTACATTGTGATTCAGACAATTAGTATAACTATTGTTAAAATTTGTCTGTATTTGTAAAATATTTAAGTCACATATTTTGTAAAACCATTGAATAGCATTTCTTTTTATTTAATGTGGCTATTTTTACTATCCTCTTTTGTAATGTATTGTAAATTCATGATAAAAATACGTATTCAGTGAAATCAAGATAATTATCTCTGTTTTAACATTGAAGGTATAATTGGAATATTTGCCCCTGTACATTTTAAGTAAGCTGGAAAACTTGCCCCGCATACGGGGCAAATTTTCCAACGGAAAATGGTCAAACAAAACCATTTGCTACCAGGAATGATATTTACTATTTTCAAACATATTTGTACAAGACTGTAAATAAAGGTGTAGGAAATATAATTATCCGCTGTTTACCGCAAAATTGATAAAAATAAAAAGTACAAAAATAAAAATGGAAAAATGTGGTAAACGTGCCCCGATCTCCCCTACTCTATGTTATCACACCATATCTCCTAAACCAAGCGCTGCGCGACAAAATAATTCTGTAATTGCCTTCACTGCTATCTGTTGTCGATGTCTACAAACTTTCCGATCAATGTATTCACTGATAGTGAAGAAATAAATTAAAAGCTCATGTCTGGCGTAGAACGTTTACGAAGCCAACCTCGAAAATGTAGTGAGCGACAAACTTTTTCCCTTTACTTTTTTGTGGAGGTGTAACCAAGAAAAAATTGTGCAAAGGTTTGAATTTATTTTTGCCGTTTGTGGGAAGGCGGTATGTGTCCTAGACGAGAGCAGTATGTTGCGGTTCATTGGCTGGGAAAGACAGTTTGCTACGCGTGTGCCAATGCGGCATGGCAGTAGCAGCAGAGAGAGCGCAGTGCTGTGAGTGAAAATCTTTTCATTTTGGCACTACGGAAGTACATGCAAGTTACGGAAGACGAAAAAATTACATATTAGTCGAGATAGTTCTTAGAAGCGTAAATACTCAAACTAATGATTTTACTGAAGAAGGAGCGTACAATATTTCAATAGTAAAACAGTTTTTTTACGATGCGGAAAAGCTAAAGGAATGTTTTAGTTTCACTCATAATGTTTCAGTATCTTCTTTCGTTAACTGGACAAAGCCTGAAAGGTCGGGTTTTATTCATCTGGAATCCAACTGCTCAGCGCCTGTTAATGTATATAAGAATTGCGCGAACTAGTTCGTTGTTTTAGTTCGTCCGCTCCCAGTGACGGCTGAGCGGCGTGGTCTGCGCATGCAGGTGGATGGAGAAGTTCCCCCAACTAGCTACTTCATGCGCTTGCTGCTTGAGCCGCTAACGATATCACGCAAACCAAAAGAAACAGTTTGTGGATAATTTCTCGCGTTCAGAGTTATCTCTATATCTTGGAATTATGGAATTTACTAGTCAGATATCGCAGAGTGCAGAATACTAAAAACAGAAATTTTGTAGCAGTGAACTATGTAATCAAACGCAGACTCTCACCTCGAAATGGCTCTCAGTAGCAGAAGGCAAACACGTGATTTTTAATTCTGCTGCGGCCCTCTCGTTATTGCCCGTCGGTCTTCGGAAAAGAATCCAACGAACTAAGAAACGAGATACTTTTGGCATAATAGTTTGCGACCGGTAACGCATGTGTTAGTTCGCGACCGATCGCGCATATTTTAGTTCGCGACCGATCGCGCATAGTTTAGTTCGCGACCGGTAGCTCTTCTTTTAGTTCGCAGTTCGGCCGCAAAGTAGGTCGCACTTTTTAGTTCGTCCGCTCTTTTTGGCTTTTCCTACGGCTGCAGCAGTGTTCAATACCTGATAAAAGAAAAATTGTGGCAGCGAACTCTGAAATTACAGCTGAGCTGCAACTTAGCTCGAAATGACGGTAACTGGCAGACGGGAATCACACGATTCTGCGCGCTCTCGCGTCCTCTCGCTGTTCCCCATCAGTCTTCGGAAAAGGAACGGACGAACTAAGAGGCGAGGAATCTGCGAACTAGTTCGCGTAGTTCGCCTGTGGGAGCGCTCTTCCGAACTAGTTCGTTCGCGAACTACATAAGACTAATATATATTGATGACGAACAGCAGTCGCAAATATTTTTCTTGTCGCTAAGTTTTATGCCGGTCGATGTGTGGCTCTCATATGTACTCAAAACGTTTCGCAACGTACCGAAATTTTCAAATATTCAAATGTTTGTAATTCTTATGCCACCAAACTACATTGGTCACCAGTCACTAGACCTAAGGACAACCACACACATCCATTCCCGAGGGCGGATTCGAACCTCCGTCGCGAGAGGTCACGAGATTCGAAACTTGCTGCTCCAGACCGCTTGGCTACTCCCGCGCGGCCAAAATTTTCAATTTTCATATTGAATTTTATTTAATCGTCAACGTGAAGACTGAAAACTGCGTTTCAGGCTTTATGAGTAATCACACATGAAATTTACTAAAAAAGCAAATGAATAAAAATAAAAGGATATGTTGGTTGTTTCACTCATAGTAATATCATCTTTAGTTTTATAATAAGAGTGATCTTCCAATGCTCGTTCTTACATGTACATGCTAAAGAATATTGCAGATCATGCTTCGCTTAAACGAATAGGAACGTGTTTCAATCAAGATGACGGGGAAAAAATATTTTGCACCCAGCAGCATTTCTACTGATAGCTTGTTGCCTAAACCACTCTACCAAATTGACTTCTTTGTGGAATGATTATAGGATACTTTTACTGCTATTAATTTGTATGCTTTTTCACTATCTGACTTCACAATTTCCTTCTATTTTAAATTAAATGTTCTAAAAGCGTTTTCTTTTACTAATAAATACTCCGTTTGCACGAAAAAGTACAGTAGATCATTAGAAGTACCGTTTAGAAGCATCGCTAACGCGCTTGTGGGCATTACAAGAGTTACGATAGTTGTGACAATGGCTCATTTTATGAAGATTTTTAATGTGGTGTAGTATCTGGAATGCATATTTAAGTGATTCTCAAGTATAAATACAAAAATTTGCTAAATACGACGCGACAGCTTTGCGAACCGTGAAATAGAAGTGACGCCGTATTGATGAATTTCGTACTTACATTTTCGCAATACGAGATGCAGTCAAAGTGCTGCACTCAATATGCCAGAAAATATGGAGTACACAGCAGTGGCCAGAAGACTGGGAAAGATTAGTACTGATCCCGATTCCAAAGAAGGGAATCTAAGGAATGTTAGATCACCGAACAATTGCGTGTATCTCGCAAGCTAGCAAGATTATGCTGAAAACCTTACAAAACAGTCTTATGAGGAA
Organism: Locusta migratoria; assembly: GCA_026315105.1. Lineage (NCBI taxonomy): Eukaryota > Metazoa > Arthropoda > Insecta > Orthoptera > Acrididae > Locusta > Locusta migratoria. The sequence goes on from CM048749.1 coordinate 216,620,030, forward strand.
TGCCAGGATATATGAAGAAGAGACACGAATTTAAATAGCTGGAATAAATGTAAACAACCTCAGATACGGCTGGCAGAAATTGAATAAGAGTTAAAAACTCTGTTGCTGAAGGTAAAAAAACGAAAGTGAAAAGGCCGGTCTCAGGCTAAATGTGAAGAAAACTCGAAATTATGACAACTACACCTATTAATTCATGGGATATAGGAGGAGAATCCATGGAGGTGGTGTCCACGTTCAATTATCTCGGTTCCCATATCTCTGATGATGGCGACTGCAGCAACTAAATCGGTTGTTACTCAAAAGAAAGGCGATGTCATACCTTGAAAAGATTATAAGGTCCAGAGACATAACTTTAACAACAAAGATACATACTGTGAAGGCTATGGTCTTCCCAGTTGTAATGTATTGAATCGAGACCTGGACCATTAGAAAGGCTGAACGGCGAAGTATTGACTACTTTGAATTGTGGTTCTGGAGGAAAATTCTTAGGATACCATGGACAGTAAAAAGAACCAACAGATCTATATTAGAGGAAATAAAACCAGATTGCTCTCTGGAAGGTCTAATTTTAAAACAGTAGCTGATCTACTTTGGACACATAATTTGAAGACATGTATCACTGGAAGAAAACATTAATGCTGGGGAAAATCGAAGGCACTAGAAGAAGAGGACGGCAGAGGATAAGGTGGATCGATGACATCACAGAAGCAACGGGAGAAAGTGCAGGACAGAGGAAATGGCGTGCTTTGGTTCATCGGGTTACGAAGAGTCGGAATCGACTAAACGAACAGCGAGCGAGAATATGAGAGTTTGCAGGGTACATGAAATGGCTCATTAAAGTAAAGACGCATATTTTAAGATGAATTTTATACAAGTAGAGTATACAGAAGTTCTACTTTGTTATATGAAACATTTGAAACCTAGCAATTTTAATAAAATATTCTGGTAATATTTGTAAATAACAATGCAAATTAATTTTTTGAATAATTTAATAGATAAAAACAACATATGTTTCGTTATTTGAAGTTAAAACCACACACCATTGCTAAAATAACAATTTATCTTCGCAATCCAAACCCAGCGAAGCGAACGAATCGGCCTCCTAGAAGCCTCAGTGACTTTCGCTACAGCTCCCGAAATTTCGGTGGATGATTCTCGCGGTAGCAACCCACCGAGGCTAACAAAATAATCATGTTCTCTGGCGACTGAAATTGAAGTCACCAGCGAGAAAAAAACCACCGAACCGAACGAAAGATACAAAATAGAGCCCCAGGGGACGTCTGCGTACCGAGAGCGGGCCGGGCCGCGTGGGACTCACCGTGTTTTATTTTTCATGTGACGGCCGACGATACATTAGAATTATTTTTTCAGCAGTGCAACTGTACAAGACTGTTTTGGGTACACAACACTGAAGTGGAACGACTCACAGAAAAAGTTAGTGAGTATCCTGGGCTTTACGACCAGTGATAAGTGAAAAATACCAGAATATCGAGTACAAAGACAGTGTCTGGAAGCCAAAGTTGCGCGAGAAAATAGGTTTTAATACCAGAACGATATTTATTTACTCTTTATTTTACAAACAAATAAGCGTTTTTGTTATATGTCACCGCTATATCGCCAGGGCGACACGTTCTTGCCATTCTGCAGTCCGTTGCAGATAATTCGGGAAATTTTGGCCCAATTTAGGTTACGGTAGTAACACTAAAAGTGGGCCTTTGAGATCGTCTTTTGACAGATCTAAATTTAAATGAAAATAACAGCTTAAAATAACTGCTTAACTATTCATCTGACACGAAAATTGGATAACCGAATTTGTAGAGGAGATAATTCTCTACAACTTTGCTCTCTTATGTTTTTTTTTTTTTTTTTTTTTTTTTTTTTCATATCTCGTAGCGTTTCAAAGATATTTGCAAAAATAACGGCGATTTTGGGATGTATGTCTGTCTGTCTGTCCGTAACGTGTTCCCTGGTTTTAAGACATACCGTTCAACCGATCAGCACCAAATTTTACAGACGTGATTGTAGGCCGCCAGAGACCAGAACCTTCCTTTTTCAAATTTTTCGGAAAAAAATACGATAGTAATACCAAAAAAAGCCGTTTGTGATATAATTGTAATTGCAAATGAACAGTTCATCTGACACGAAAACTGAATAACCTAATTGACAGAGGAGAAAATTCCCTACAACTTAGCTCCCTTATGTTTTTTTTTCATATCTCGTATTGTTTGAGACATATTTGCAAGAATAACGGAGACTTCACACCCTCCATTGAATTAACGAAAACCAGCCGTTAGGAGATGTCACGTGACATTTCTCGCGCAGAACTCTCTGTGGCATACGCCATCTTGTGCGTATTTGATGATTTTCTTATTGTAACTTACACGTTGTCATTTGAAAGCAATGGCGCACTGAAGAATTAACAAAACACATCGTTCTTCGTACGATAAATGATAATCTGGTGTCTACAAATGGCATATTAGCATCAGTTAACAACGACCATCAATAGTATGAGATTAAAGACCTCATCTTTTGATTGATAGCCGTAGCGAAGTGAGCAAGGCGTTAGGCTCTGACGCTAAAGGTCGGTGGTTCGGAACCAGCCAATGCCTAATTCTTTTTTCATAAAACGGTTTCAGACACTCTTATTACTTAATATTAATTAGATTACTATTTTGGTACAAAATATTTGCAAAAACGTATAAAAATACAAATCTAAAGTGGGCCGTAAAACAAGTCAGTGCGATTTTTTTAGTTAGTATCGTACACAAATACAGCATCTGCTAATCTCCCACCCCTGTTTCTAAGGTCTGATGATGTTTCGGATCCTTCAGCAGTTTATGTTTGATCCATCGCCTGTTTAGGTATCCTATAGTCTTACATTTTTCGTATAAAGTTGTCCAGTACACAAGCAATCGTCACAATCAGTGTAAGGTTTAGAGGATCTCCCAGAAGGAATCATCTAAATATTCGAAATTTCTGTTGCAAGATATCTAAAGCATTTTCGGATATCCTTCTTGCCAGACTGAAACGGTATTTGAATATAGTCTTGCCATTTGTGAAGCCTCTGCCAAGGTATGGTCTCATAAAGTATATTTTGAGAGGAAAAGGTTCATCGCATTTAATTACCATTGTAAGTTCAACATCAGTTCCGGGTAAAGTTTTACTCTTTGGGACGTTAAGTGTATTTTTAGAGTGACTTTCCAATATTTAATTTACGAGGATACTGCCGTCCAAGTTTTTCCATGTGCACCTGCTTCTAGTGCAGTAAAATTATAACATCGATCAACCAGAGCAATGAAAACAACCGAATATGTTTTCCTTCTTCAATAGAAACTCAATGAGTTGTATGGAGCTGCTATTGTTAAATTCTTTACTGCTTTCCATCTAAAGATCCAATGCAGTTTGGAATCTGCCATTTTGTCCAAAACTCCTTATCTATAGTATTCTATTTTTCTTCATTCGGCACAGGCTGATTGATCCACCTGTAACAAAACACTTTTAACTACTCGATAGGTGTCATGGACGACTGCTCCAATTGTGAATTTTGCTAACATGTAGCTGAAACAAATAGTCTTAAGGCAATCTGCAGTAGCAAGGAACCTGAAAAGAAACCGAACTGCAGAAGATTGGAAAAAATTGTAAATTGTAATACATTTTCATTATTCTAAACCTTTTAAAAGTATGTAATTACATTAAGGTTTGTTGTTGTATCTGGGCCATGATTTTACAACGCAAGTGCGTAGTTCCTAACTTAGTACTAACCTAGGAAGTACTAACATGATAAATTACTATCTAAAACATGTTTTGGTATATTGCAATATGCTGCCATCAAGGCATGTCTTTTTTTGTTCTATTTAAACTTGAGAGGGGTAGGAGGGAAAAAGCATAATGGGCCCAGATATCCATGAAGTGGGGCAACTGGGTCATAAGGATCTTAATTCTATAATACCTGTTATTGTCTGAATTCAGTTAATTGGGCATGTCGGCAAACATGCAAATTCCATGATGAAATAAAAACAGATTATTACAATACCACTTTATTTGACTTACCCACAAAGTAACTGAACCCTTACACAATGACTGTGAGTGAAATTAATTCAGATTTTCAAATAACCCAAATTTTATTAAGGATCAGGACTTACAATTATACAAGTAAAGATAATAAGCTCAATTTAAGTTTTTAATACTTGAGTGATTTGTATTGCATTATGTGTAATTAACGAAAGTTAATAAATGTACATAAGTCACTCAAATCATCAGTGAAACTGATCATATTTTTGAATCTCGCAGAGCTGCTTTTATGAGCTGTTGACATCTTTCTTACTATATCTTTTTTGGTAATGTGCGCCTCCTCATGTTTCCATAAACTTCATGGTTTGGAAGTGTCGTTTGAATAACATGACTTCATATCCAGCATTTGTTTGGTTTGTAACTTTTGCAATGTATAGCCTGAAATTTATTTTTGATTTTCTATAGACTTTCAGAACACAGTATTCACCCGCTTGTATTGAATTCACATCTTGTTCAATTATTTCTTTTTTGGAGAAACTGATAAAAGGATGACCATCATTACTCTCACATATAGAAAACTGGTCACATTCTTCACTTGTCTCTTTATACGTTTCATTATGTTTCTTCTTTTTAGTTTTTCTGCAGACACTGTGCTTTTATTTCTTCTTTTCTCTTGCAGCCTATTTGATTAACTTAGATAATAGAAAAAAATATTCTTCCTCTTTTCTTCTTCTTATTCTTTATATTTAAACTAATGTGTCCGTGTGCTTTGCAAGTGTGTTTCTACAACATAAAAACCTACAGTTTTGTTCCGATCTTCATGAAATTAAGTATACTTTGCCTTCAAAACAAAAGGAAGTTCCTTGTCTAGATAAAATTGCACATGGTGCATGGCGGAGGGCACTTTATCTACATTCTTAGAGAAAATGTATAGTTTTGTTCCGATATTTGTGACATTTTGCATTTCAAAACAAGAGAAAGATCACGCAGCCTATAACTCTAAGTAGCGGTCATTGTAAAAGTATTTAAAGGTAAAAAAAAAAAAAATCGAAAGGAAACCCCGCGATCGCTATCAATAGACGTGAGGCAGTGTCCAGCCCCCTCCCCCCACGTGACCGAGGCAACGTGCCAAGTGGCAGGGTGCACGACCCACCGCCAGACCGCACCAGGGGTCCTATTCTGTATCTTTTTGGTGAGCCAAAGTTCGGTTTCGTGAGTGAGCGCATCGCTCGATCGAGTTATCGAAGCAGTGCCCCAATTAAATTCTGCAGGCCTCTTGGTAGCGATTCAGGCCGTCTCCAAGGACACCGAGGCACACCGTAGCGCTGTTGCTAGATCTGCTTACACTAGCCAATCAGAAGTAAGTGTCTGCTTCTCCACACATGCGTACTGCTGATGAACAAGTGACACGGTAGCCGTGGCCAGCGAATCACTGTGTGGTACGTTGTCCTACCATGCTAGACAGCCCGTCAGAATATAAATAATGACAGTTGTGTATTGTATAATTTGGCGACATTCATGACACAGTGTTCCAAGAACTACCTATTAACACCTTTTTTTTCAGTTAAATTAAAATTTTTGTCTCTGAAAAAGAGAAGTATTTAACCCGTAACTGGTGATGTTGGATGTCAGATAGCCAGGTAAACCTTTGAAACTCCATTGTTACCAGTTTATTCTGAGTACATTATTGTTGGTTCCTATACCTTTAAGTCAGTTCATCGTGAATTAGCCTGAAGCGCTGTACTCAACAGATCAGTGAGTTGATATTACCCGATTTTTCTTTTAAATACTGGGTATTTTTAATCCAACCTCACCAGTTTCCTAACGTATTTGGAATATTCTCGTATCCTATTTTATAGGTAGTATGGCATTTGGCTGGTTTCCGTTGATGACTAATAACCCTGGGCCCAGTTCTCATCCAAGCAGTGAGTTTATTTGATTCATTATTACTGTGATCTCTGCTTATTGATAACTTCGTCAGTTTTCTAACCGTATTTTTCACTATCATGAACATTAACCCAGTGAATGCCTATGTTATCTAGCATGGCAGAGTGGAATATATCAAAAATCGTGCCAAAGAACTTGTAGAGCCTCGTCTCAATCGCTGACTTCAAAACTACCATCTGCCTCGTGAATTGCGACTTAACTGCAGTAGAATACTCCAGATACCAGTCCCATATGAAGTCAGACGACACTTGGGCAAGCAAGTGAAGTGTAAGAAGTGACCACCAGGCTCTGAGAGGAAATAAAAAAAAAAGATGTGTAACAACTGGAAAGTACCGATTTGCAGAGCCTGCACAATTCCTGTATGCCGGGATTACATTGAATGATGGCTTGCAAATTCTTGTCTGTGTAATAATTTGTCAAGGAATGTGAATAAAGGTTAATTGTTTCTTTATACTATAATACTAAAATTTGGTTTATTTGTTTATAAAAAACTGTATTATTATGTAACACGTTGCAAATATTTTTATGGACTTACGTATATTTCAAAATTTGTCCATTTTGTTAATTTAAATAATTATCTACTGCCAAAAGGTTTTTAGTGATGTCAATAAAAGTTACTTTTGAAATGTAAGTAGAGACTTTCCATTTCTCCTTCACCACAGAAATATGATGGCCATGGAAATTTTTGGGTATCTATAACCCGACCTCACCAGTTGCATTGCTAAAATATCACCTTCACCAGTTGCGGGTTAAACTTTTAGGAAAAGTTTATTCGCGTTGCTCTATGTTCATCACACGTTACCTCCTAAACTGTGCGTCGCAAAGCTAAATAGTTTGGTAATTGCCATCAGTAAATTATGTTCACGATGTCTGCAAACTTTCTGGCCAATATGTTAAGTGAGAGTGAAGTAATACATTAAAATCGCACGTCTGAAGCAAAACTATTACCAAACCAACGTCAGAAATGAAGTGAGCGACCGACAAACTTTTTCCCTTTACATTTTTTTTGTAAGTGTGTAAACGAGAAAAAGTTTCGGAAAGGTTCAAATTTATTTTTGCCGTTTGTTGGGAAGCTTTAAATGTTACCGTTTGTCCTAGACGAGGGAAGTATTGTGCGGTTCATTGGCGACGCGAGTTGGGCGTGCTGGGAGAGAGAGTTTGCTACGCGCGGGCCAATGCTGCGCGGTGGTAGTAGCAGAGGGAGTGCAGTGCTGGCAGTGAAAAACTTTTCATTATGGCACTACGGAAGTACATGGAAGCTTCGTAAGAGGAAAAAGATTACATATTAGTCGAGACAGTTCTCAGAAGCGCGAATAAGACTAATGTTTTCACTGAAGAAGGGGCGTAGAATAATTTAATTACGAAACATTTGCTCGACGAAGAGGACGAGTTTAAAGAACATTTTAAATTCACTCACCAGTTTCAGTATCTTCTGTGGCTAACAGATTAAATTCATCACTTTTTTAAATTGTTTCACAAATAATTTTTCAGTTCAGAAAGTCAGGTTTGATTCCATGTCGAATCCACTTGATCAGTGCCTGTTAACGAATATGGATGACGAACAGCAGTCGTAAATATTTCTTTATTGCCGCAAAATTTGATTTCAGTTACTGTGTGATTCTCATCAGTGCATAAAACGTAGTTTCAACAATGTTCAAATGTTTGTTGAGCTTAAGGGATTTCACTGCGTGGTCATCAGCCCCCAAACTGGGACTTAACTCATCAGTCCCCAAAATTACAAACTACTTATAAACTACCTTATACTAAAGACGACACAAACATACATGCCCGAGGGGGGATTCGAACCTCCGACCGTAGCGGCCGTGCAGACTGTGACTGGCGCGCCCCAGACCGATCGGTCACTGCGGCCGGCAAAACGTAGTTTGAAACGTACAAAAAGTATAGGAAATAGTGACATGTTGATTTGCTTTGTAAAGGTATTATGTCATGATTGAGCAAGTAAATCATTGTTTAAACTGTTGACGTCATTTTCATTACGAAATAATCAGAGATGTCTTTGAGGCAAAATATTCACGAGTGTAGTTTATAAATATACACGTATCTTTTCATCATACATGCACACTAAAAATTATATTTATTAAGTCTTTAATAAATGTTTAATTATTTTTTCTGATTTTCACTCCCAGTAAAAATGAAAGCATATTTTCTAACAAAGATTACAAATAAAAGTTCTATAATCATTAACAGTTTGAGACTTCCGACAAGGTGCAATGAGAGATTTACAGCAGTATTAGTGAGCTTCTAGTCACGTCGTTCAGATATCTAAGCATGACATGGCAGAGAGATATGAAATGGAACGAACATGTAAGGACAGTTGTGAGTAAGGTAGACAGCCGACTTCGGTGTATTGGGAGAATTTTGGGAAGATGTACTTCATATGTAAAGGAGACCGCGTATAAAACGCTTGTACGACCACGTCTTAACTATTGCTCAAGTGTTTGGGACCCGCAGCAGATCAGTTTAAAGGAAGACTGGAACGCCACGTTACGAACCGCGCGGCGTCCCGCGTCGGAGTTTCGAGTCCTCCCTCGGCCATTTATGTGTGTGTGTCCTTAGGTTAGTTTAACTTAGTTTAAGTAGTTTTTAAGTCTAGGGACTGATGATGAACGTAGTTTGGTCCCATAGAATTATAAACATCTTTTGAAGACATAGAAGCAGTTCAGAGGCGAGCAGCTAGGTTTGTTACTGGTAGGTTCGACCAATGCGCGAATGTCACGGAAATGCTCAGGGAACGCAAATGAGGATTGCAGGAGGAAAGGCGGCGTTCTTTTCGAGAAATTCTGTTGAGGAAATTTAGGAGGTCGAAATTTGAAGCTGAGTGTAGAATGATCTTCCTGCCGCCTACTTATATTTCGCGTAATGATTACAAAGGCAAGATAAGAGAAATTAGAAATTTACTTAAAGTGCAAAGAACTGTGGATTTGAATTTTTTCACACATTGGATGTTTAAAATATGACACTGACCATCTCACAAAAAATGTCATTTGATCATTTTAATTTCACTGTGCTTATTAGCCTCTCATTAGCACAATTTTCCAGTTTATATCTTACACTCTAAAGAGTAATCAATAACATGTGCGAGTGTTAATGTTCCTTTTACACCACAGAACAAGTGACTTTATATTAACTGCAGTTAAGAAAACTTAGCTTCTCCGTTATTTGCACAATTTTTATCCACCTATAATTTTGTCTTTGTTAATAGCGATTTCTCTGTGGGTGTACATCGACGCAAGCTTGTTAAGTGGTTTGGCCGACAATAGCTTTTCAATCAAGTCTTAATGACTATCAGTGTCTACAATGATTTTTCTGCTGTTGCACTCGACACACGAAAAGAAGAAAGGGACGTTATTAAAATAATAACCGAAGGGGAAATCACTGGAGTACAAAACAGCTGCCGCGGCGGAGCGGCCGAGCGCATTGAGGCGCTATGCTAGGATGCGCGAGGCCGTTCCCCGTCGGGGGTTCGAATTCAGACTCGGGCATTGATGTTTGTGCTTTCTTTAGTATAAGGTAGTTTGTAAGTTTAGGGACTGATGACCCCTCAGTTAAGTCTCAACAGCTTAACAAACATTTTAATATATATATATATATATATATATATATATATATATATATATATATATATATATATATTTCAACTTTCGTTTTATAATCAGAGTGAAGCGCCGATATCGAATGAACTACTGATAGCGCTCGCTCTTACAAGTAGAGTACATTCTGATATTTCAGATCGTGCTTGTCCTAAACGATTAGAAAAGTGTTTGAAACAATATGAAGGGGAAAAAAATACTTTGCACACTTCAGAAACTGTAAGACTCTACTTGTCGCTTAAACCACTTGACCAAATCAACTTCACAAAACACTGTCCTTTGTTTGTACTGATTTTTTGCGGCATGATGAGAGCATACAAGTACTGGTAGTAATTTATATGAATTCCACTATCCCTCTTTACAAAATTCCTTTTAATTTTAACTTACCAGTTGTAAAAGCGTCTGTAAGTAATAAATAATACGTTTGTACGAAAAACGAGCAAGTAGCCTTTAGATACATCGCTAACACATTTTTAGGCACTACAGAACTTAAGATCACTGTGAAAATGCCTCATTTTATGGAGATCTTTAATGCGGTGTAGAATCTGGAGATATATTTGATTAATTATATAGTATAAATACGAAATTTGCGATATACGACGCCACAACTTTGCGAACCGTGAAAACGAAGTGACGTCGTATTTGATGGATTTCGTATTTGCAGTTTAGTAATATGAAAGTTGGCGGGGCAAATGAAAAGGGGATTAAAGACATTTCCGAAACACGTATTTTAATAAAATGGTGTGGAAATAGAGTATCCAGAAGTGTTATTTCGTTATATGAAATATAAAACCCCTAGTAATTTCAACAAAATAATCTCGTAATAGTTGTAAAAAATCGTGAAAAGAAACTTTTTACACTCTTAATTACATAAAAAGCACAGATGTTTCGTTATTGCAAGTTAAAACCGCACAGAAATACTAAAATAACAAGTTATCTTAGCAATCAAAGCCTACCGAGACGAACGTACGGCCCTCTGCGGCTTTCGGTGCAGCTCCCGAAACTTCCGGGGCCGGTTCTCGCACTAGCAAGCCCACGAAGTCTACTGAATAACCATTTTAGCTACCCAACAGTTCACCACTGTTCCTGCTTTATATGCAGGAGAATCAGAAACGATTGTATTATCCTCACACTGTTACCTCAGCTCTTGGCGATCGGCGTAAGTCGACAGTGTTCGTGCAGCTTCGGAAGGTTTATGAACTCTACCAGTCTCACCGACGTAAACAGCAGTATGCGCCGTAGCCATTGTGTCTGTATTGTTGATTCGTGAGTGTTGTCCGTCATTGTGTTATTATAAAAATTAGCGAGGAGGCTGTACCTGTTTCGTAGCTGTTATTTTGTAGCAGTTTTATACAAACTGGTATTGCCTGTGGTAAAAAATCGACCATTTACAATGGTCACTGGGGGTAAAATTTTACGTATGATTTCGGTGGCCTCGCGTGATTGTTGGCAACATCAACAACACGATAGAAAATCTTTGCCCATTTGTTCAAACCACATAGAATGACTCGATTAGTGTATCGTACAGACCATGAAGTAAACAAATAATGCTGTTCCTGCTTTATGGTTGACAGGTTCTTGTATGTACCTTCGTCCGCTCAGTAAAAATAATTGCCCTCGTAAAGCGAAGATTCCATGAGAAAACATCAGCGTTGTCAAGCGATTGGCTAAAACGAAGACTCACAGGATTCTCACTATTCAGCATCTGTTGCCAACATTATCATAGGAGGCCGCTGGGATATTTGGTAAAATTTAACCGGCACTGGGAGGTATGAAACGGTATATTTTACGTGTTAAGGAAAATTACTGACACAATAACAACAAATAAAAACGGAAGTATATACTTCTCAAGCCATTTTCGAATTATATAACTTTCATTAGCCTAATATTTGAAATGGAACTACAATTTCGGTGTTCGTATATTTATGCAACGCCAAGAAATAATGTTATTTCGATAGTGCGATATTCAAAATTCCAGAGCTGACAACATGCCGACTTCGTAGTTCCACCGCTACATGCCTCTCCCAGCGCATCATCATTTATATCGACATTCTCGACTTCGTACTTCCACCCGAGCACCACTAGTTGCCTCTCCCGGCGCACCATCCTTTATATCGGCATTCATGTGAAAACATCCATTTCCTTTAACCACTTTTAATCACTGCGAAACTGAAGCATTTGAACGACATAAGAAAGTGAGTTGGGAGCACGTCACGTTTCGATATTCACTTATTTTAATACGTTATTTTAATACTGCAGATGCGCTGCATTACAGCGTCTTTGGTCGAGGCGATAGCCAATCAGTGAGCTGATTATTGGAGAATGTAGAACTTGATCCAAACTATAGATAGATAAATTTCTACTTCCTTTTACCACTTTTAATGGCTAAATGCACACATAATATTTATATTCGTGAAACCTACGACAAACAGTCTTTCGAATTATGTAACTTTCATTGACCTCCTTGTACGAATAAATTAGTAATCTATACCACAATTTTCGTGTTAGCATATTTGTATAATGATAAGTTTCCGTTTTCGATTACTCAGACAGAATGCAAAGACACATCATTGACAGCCGCGGACGATAAGGTGTGGAATGAGCTCGTAATTTCGGTAAGATTTTACTTATAGTGTTCATTTCTTCATGTTCTATTCCTTCACTGCCTGCTCAATGTACAGATTGAACAACGTTGGGAAAAGACTACAACCCTGTCTTACTCCCTTCCCAACCTCTGCGTCCCTTTCTTGCTGTTCACGGTCCACGGTAAGTCCACGGTGAGTTGTGTGCTGACTGTTGGCAGCGGTAGGAGGCGTGTACCATGGTTGCCAGGGGGCGAGCAACAGCGAGCACAAGGAAGCGTTGCAGTGTTGGAAACGTTACCCGTAACTATGTGTGCAGTAATATTTCGCGTCTAGGAGCAGCGTAACGGTGACAGCAATCTGAAATTAATGGATGTCCTTCACTTGTGAAATTAATATACTTCTATCTAATTACCAATGCATTACTAGTTTCGACGCACTATGGCGTCGTTCTCAAATTCCTATGACTTAAAAAAATATTAAAATGATTGAACCACATTAAACAGCGAAAAGTTTTATAATTTATCAAAACATGTGCGCCGCATGGGAATGGGTATGATCTGGGGCGCAACGTCGTGGAGTAAGCGGCCACTCCCACCAGAGATTCATTTCCTCCTCTGGCATGGGTGTGTGTGTGTGTGTTGTCCTTAGAATAAGTTAAAGTAGATTGTAAGACTAGGAAACGATGACCTTAGCAGTTTGGTCCTTTTGGATTACAAACATTTGAAGATTTATTGAAAAAAATATGTCCTACGTTTACGTAAAGTCACCATTAAGGCTATTTGCTTTTTAAATAGGTACAAAATATTTTTGACCACATTGTACAATTGTTTGAATTTTCAAGTGGTCAGTCGTGTTCAGTCTTATAGTCCAATTATTCCAAAGTTGTAAATATGTAAGGAAACCTATGCCAATTTCGCATGGCTTTCTCTGTATAGGAATTCGCATATGCCCACCTGGCAAAGCTCAGAGTTACATATTGAATTAAATTCAGAGCCTGAATGCCCAGTGTTCAGCTGTTGGCAAGTGTTTCATTCTTTATGATGATGAAGGATGAAACAAGAGTGCCCACAGCTGAATACAGGGCATTCACATTCTGTTTTTTACTTTTTTTTATTTTGCGGTAAATTTAGAAAATTGTCACTGTTTATTATGATTGAATCATTGTAACAGTTTTGTGATCATAGACGTTTGAAAATGACGCCGTAGTGCGCAGAAAGTAATAGTGCATTGGTAGTTAGATGGAAGTAAATTAAAACAAAAATTCTAAGAAGTTACTGTGGCTTTGGAACATATTTTGTGTTTCCAAAGCAGTTATATGTGACAACAACTGTAACAAAATCATAAATCCCTTAAGGACATGTCCATCCTCATCAGGCTTGTGCTCCCGACTCCAGAAAAAATTCTGTATCCGCCACTGAGAGTAACTATCCCTGAAGTAGTGGGGCTACTTGTATTCCAGAGAAATATAAGTGCTAATACAGTATTGGTTCTTTTTATTCCTTTCTTAAATCGATTTTTGCAGTTAAAAGGTGAGCAGCTCTTCAAGATCGTGCTTCATCTATACTGCAATAGTAAAACAGTGGAGCTGTGACGACACCTTAGTGTATATACCGCAATAGCTATGTAATACACGATTTATCTCCTAACAACAGTCGTGTTTATCTTACGGTTGCCAATGTCGTGGCGGCCGGCCGAAGGTTCAAATTATCCCGCGACAGCAGCGCCGTTAAGCCCTTTCTATACGAGACGTGCAACACGCACAAGGAAGTCATCGTCAGCTGCAGCGCCTCTTGCGATAGACCGTCGAACTACAAAGAAGCGTTCAAACGGTACGCATTTGCTGAGTCGTCTGCTTCACGCGTCTACTTCGTTTGTTGTCAACTTACTGCAAATGAATCGCCGCGTTAACATCACTTTTCGAAACTGTATGATATATTGTGATGATTAAAACATTTGTGTTTTAGACTGCCACTGTGAAACTATTTTCGTGCAGTTCATGCGCAACTACGTCGCTCACATGTGTTAACGTCCTCATTATAAAATGCGATTACATACTTCCAGACCCTGCGGTTTGAGGCCCTATGTATATGATGAACAAGCTCAGGTATGTATACGTAGAGCTTTCACTTTGATTAAGCTTCAAATAATGCTCAGCGAAACAAATATTTCATCTGTTAACTACAGCCTGTTTCAGGGAAAATAGCAAATATTTTAGAAGATTGTAATAAAGACGATTTGCAGTTAAAATTTCGTATAACATGTGTCTAGGTTTTATTGGGTACAGAGATACAGCTCTTGGTATGTACATCAAAGTGATTTGGATATTTTGACTGATTCTTTCGTCGGTTCTTGGTAGATCACCACATTGACTTTTATTTAAATAATCGGTTTTCGACGTAGTTTAAAGTCTATGTCCTAGTAAGCCGAAAACCGGGTAACTAAGAGGAAATGAACATGTAGAATTTACACAAAATTCTACTTTTAAGTAAGTGTGATGTACTACCAAGAACCGACGGATAAATCAGTGAAAATTTCTTGATTTACATTTGCTCTACATTTGTTCGAATTTTACATTAACAGCTATATCTCTGTATTCAATAAAAATTGTACACAGATTATATTAAATTTTTAATGCAATTCCTCTATAGTATCACCTCCTAAAATACTTACGACTGAGTCGAAAAACTACGTTCCTCTGAGCAGGAGACAAGTACACATTCTCAAACAAATTCCCGACTTGGCTTACAAGGGGAGGCCGCCAATTGTAAAATTCAGATTCGATTCATACTGCACATAATGAAAGCTCATGGCCAGAGGTGTAATTTGGCAAAGCACCAAGATGCACTTCTCAGTTGTTGTCGAGAAAATCGACAATTAAAAAAAGCTTTTGCGGTGAAATACTCTCTACGATCTCTGCGAGTAGTAATACTATACAGAGCAGAGGCGTGGCGTAGCGGTAAGCGCTCGGGTTCGTAATCCGAAGGTCGCCGGATCGAATCTCGCGGTATGCAACTTTCTTTGTTAGTTGATTTTTTGTAATTCAAATGTACACACACACACACACACACACACACACACACACACACACATATATATATATATATATATATATATATATATATATATATATATATATATATATATATATAAAGACAATTAATAACATTTGATATTCGAAGTCGCCAGTTTTTCCACGACAAACGACTTTCAAACAACTTATTACATGCAACTGGCGACTTCGAACATCATCATGTTTTCCGCAAACAAAGTTGTATTTCACAAATGTTATTAATTATCTTCATAATGTTTACTACGTATAGTTAACGGAAGGAGTATAAACGATATTACGAAACGAATACGTATAGTGTAAGTCAAACCTGACGAACGATAGAACAATTTTTCAGAATGTCAGTCAAGTGTGTTTCCGAAGAGATAATTAACAAAAAAAAAAAAAAAAAAAAAAAAAAAAAAAGAGAAGAAAGAAAAAAAAACAATTGTTCTTGTAAAAACGCATCGTTTATCAGATGTGCTCGATATCGTGCTGTTTTCTGCTTTCCATATTTCTATGATAACTATCACTATGGTTCGTGTGATTTTATACAGGGTATCCCAGCTATCTTGTCCATCCAAAATATCTCTGGAACAATAACAGCTATTGGAAAACGACTTTCACCGGTACCAATGTACGGCTGGGGCCCATGAATGTACAGCCGGTGACAGAATTCGCGAGACCCCTCGCCTAATCGCTATACACAACCGCAGAGTTCTGCTGCTTGGCGGGAAGTATGTACAGCTGGGCAACAGGATCGTACATACTGTCGATTACCCATATGACACGAAATCTGAGTGAAAAAAGTTATCTTCCAGTATCACAGCCAGTTCTAACAACACGCGTTCTTTCTATGCGACGTGAAGGCGACTTCGAAAACTGATTTTAGAAACTGCTTTCCGTATTAGCCATGGCGTTTTAAGCTATTCGCGACCGAAAAATTCCTTTCCACATTTCTTTTCTTATAGTTTCATTGAACAAAGACAGCAATTAGAATTGAGATGCTTCAGTCCGTGTATATTTTCGGACGTTACTGACACATTCAAATGGAAAATTGGCATGCATATCATAGAATTAATTCAATTTCATGACTGGAAGCAAATTATCGACATTAACCACTACTTAAGGTAAGGTAATTTAACAAACATAAGCCAGCTGTGCCACCACAAATTACAGTTCCCCTCAGATGTTTGGTACTTTTCCATAGTCCATGTCTTATTGAAATACCTAATATTAAGCATTCGACAACATATTGGGCTATTATAATACCAGATACGATTATGTCAAATGAATGTGCAGAGAAGCAAACAAATGATAAAAATAAGCTTACTTATCTCGCCAACTACTGATCAACGAGCGACAGTTCGATTACTGACATTTTCACATTTTTCTTCTATTTTGAAATATGGCTCATTATGTTTCTCACGTAACAATAATAAACGCACATAATTGAATAACAATCTGTATCTGGATTCCCCAGAGGTTAAATAGATCTTTTGGTGTGAGTTTGTCACTGGCGAGTATCGAAGACGATGTGTTTCGCATACTAATCAAAAATATCAAACCGCCAAACCACCCGCACCTATGAATACATCATGCAGGAAGTAGACGTCTGAACAATCACCTTAGAATGAAGTCGGTCATCTATTCAAAGAAGCAGGCAATAATTTGATAATGCAAACAGCAAAAACAAGTAGATAGAATAATTTGTAAAATCTCGAACCTAAGAGTCGACTTTTGGTGATTCTCCATCGTAGCAATTAGAGGAGTGAAAGATTCTAAAGCTAATCCCTTGGTTTTAGAAGCCGCAGCCGATTATTCTGTAGTAGGACAGCATTACACACCGGTGGGTTTCAGTTACTGTGCAGAATACAAAACCACGGTTTTTCGTCAAAAGCGTGCGTAGTTTCCTGCCACATATGAATAGGTAGTAGGCCTATGTTCCTGCAGAGGTTCGATAAACGGCTATGGTATAGTATGTCTGGGTGGCGCCGGCATAAATGCGTAGATGCGTAACACGAAGTCCTAGGATCGAGCTGACATCCGCAGCACTTTTATTTTTAATTATTCACTCATTTTCACGAGTTTCAATCCGTATTTTTACATACGTAACTTTTCTGCTCAGTAACAACTGTGGTAGCGAATATAGTATCAAAAAGTTTTAACTCTTCATTCAGCCAGTTCACATGATAACAAAGAGAAGTTTTGGATGAATGAACGAAATAGACAGTCTATTTGCGTCAGATGTTCTGAGCAGATTGACACTGCCACCAGAAAAATACAACAGATCGTGTGAGTCATAGCGTAAGTTTTTCCACAGACAGATAATAAACGTGGGTTTCAGGGCACATGTCGTATGGGTTTATAAATATCAAAGATTATAGTAGTCACAATTTATTAGCTGAGATAAGTGCATAGTGGAAAACGTTGGCTTTACATGGGTTCAAAACTTGACAAGCACATACCAAGAGCGTAATAGCTACAACGACAATCTCCGAATGCGATTGTCTTGACAAAGGCTAATAATATCCCCTTATGCGTTTGCGTGTTGAAAGTCTCAACACCAGGGATCGCGGGATGGGTCTCACCTACTTGGCCCAATCTGTGTGAGAAGAAACACGAATATGAACCTTTTAAATTCCTACAATATCTCCCCTTTGTAGGCTATAGGAAAAGTTGTTGCGAAGTGACTAAACGATTAGCTTTTGAATGAAACAGCACGGGTTTGAATCCGTCCCTTCCAAAATACTTTTCTTATATTAACCCTTGTAGTTTTAATTATCAATTATAAAAATTTCAATGCATAGTATATATATTAGGTTTCATTATAACTAATTTAATTAATTAATATATCTTATTTCATCATTTAATTTTCATAATTCCTTGATGTATTTAATGAAAATAATATTTCAAAAATTGTAGCACGTATTTATATGCCGAAGTTATATTATATTCCTTAGGGTGTTCATCGTCAAAGAAAAACTCCACACTATGCAGACTTTACCAAAGTATTTTAAGCGAGAAATTTTATCCGAAATATGCTTCGGTGCAATGCATACTTTATTCAAGTTTTTAAGTAAATAACTTTTCACTGTTGATTTTTGTGCATACCAAGTGTATAGATGGGAATTGTAGCACTGAACTGATGCTGTAGGATTGAATGTGTTTTAATTGAGACACCTCTTGACATCAACGTTCGTGGCACACTGAAACGTTTAAGTAAATTTAAATTTCATAAATAAAAGGTTTACATTGCGAGGGGTAAAATGAAATGAACAAATATGTAACGAGTACCGGGGAATCGAACCTTGGCCTCAAAATTTGCAATCTAAGCGCTTGTCCACTACGCTACTCACTCTGCTCGGAGGCCATAAGTCAGTAAGCAGCTTATATAACACCTATTTGTCTGTGAGAAATTTTCGCCACCGTATTCACTTTCCCTTTGGCCAACTCGGACGGGATATTTTTGGAATTTCAAAGGTTTGTCATCTTCCTTCTCGCAGGGTTTGAACAAAATCGGTGAAAAGCATCCCGCAATCTACAGTATAAACTGAAAGACAGAATCGCCGAGGAAATGTCTGCCCCCACCCTCCACAATTCTTGTGGGTTAAAATTCCAGGAGTAGAAACATCCTCATCCATGATCCACGGACTGAGACGCGATATTTTTGTGAAATTCAGTGTACTGTTACAGCGTCAGTCGTAAAATATGTGGAGATAAAGTTTATGAAGTAGTTTCTGTTAATATTTATATAGAAACTTTACGCTGTAGCTACGACTGACTGATCTACGAAACAGCAACGAATCTAAATCATTAATACGAACGTCTTTCTGACGGCATTTTGACTCGTGAGTGTTCTACAGTTAAAAGGCACATGCGGTAACTTGAGAATAATTTTGCGAAAAATTTGTAACAAAAAGTGAGGGAGGCGTATATTTTATACCCACATGCAACGTCTTGGTATTCTGGGGTGTTCATTCTACTATCAATCGCTGTTTTATTTCCTCTGACTTTATTGAAAGCGGTACGGTTTTTTTAATAAATGAAGAAGGTCAATTTACCAAGAAAAAAAAAGGTGGTCTTATTTTTGTCACCCTGACTTCTTTAATGAACAGTTTCAAATTAACAACATACCTAACGCAAGAATCATTTATGAAACGTCTGAGACCAGCTGAATAACAGTTGGTAAGATTTAGCTGTAGTAGATTGTCGTATAAGGAAGTTTGTTTACACGCGCTAGACGTGCTGCGAAGTGCCCCGTTTACTTCCGTTCAAACCTCTGGCCGGCCACAAGCACTGACTGGAAGACGAGACATTCGCTGCGATTGAGCAGAGTAGAGGCATGCCTCGCCTCTTCTCGACTGCCCGCTGATGTGTCTGAACCTGTCTTTTCTTAAATGGACTGTTTGCCTTATGAGGCCTGGTTATCCTGATACCGATCTCCTAATGGATTCTCGTCCTAGGTTATATTATTGTGCACTGAATTTAAAATTTTATTATTGGATTGTTTCAGATAGCCCGCGTATTAGTTGCCATATTTAGCAGCAATTCTTACATTATTAAACAATAAGTCTGTAGTAACTTCTTTATATTTGAACATTAACATGTCTTGACGCTGTAAGAAAAAAGGTGTGTATGATCTATTAAAATTGTATTCTGTCGAATATGTAACGCATTAAACTCGAAGCAACTATCAAATTATATCTTAATAATGACATGGCCGCGGAAGAACGACCGAGCGCATTGAGGCGCTACGCTACGATGTGCGAGGCCGTTCCCCTTCGGGGGTTTGAATCCCCCCTTGAGCATGGATGTTTGTACCGTCTGCAGTATAAGGTTGTTCATAAGTAGTTTGTAAGTTTAGGGACTGATGACCCCGCAGCTAAATCCCATAAGCTTAAAAAAAATTTAAACTTTTTTTTTCCTTCATGACATGGCAGTTACGTATTGATTTGAACATCTAGACTGTTTGTTGGTTTTGAGGATTTTTTTAATGTTTTTAATACCATTTCGATAGTCTTAGTTGCAATCAGAGAACTAACCTGCGGGAAACCTAATGGTAAAACAAACTACGCTAATGTATAAACAAAAAATACAAAAGTTTCGAACCTCTGTTATAGTCTCTGTATTTGTCAGCTGGTTCAGAAGTGAGTTTTATACGCAGCTTCAACACGAATTTGAAAGTAATGTCGTATAAAATCCATTACACCACGACCCAAGTTATTGGCGCTTACCTTGTATACTATCGATATACCCGGAATATTACTACTATATATCGTACAAAGAGCTTTGCAACCTACTTCGAGAAAAAATGCTCTGGAAACCTCTGATCTGAAAAAAGACATATCGTTTATGGCTGCTTACCATCAACAATAGTTATTATAAAGGCTTTCATGGTGTTTTATTTTTTATTTGGCCTTCATCGCCCTTCCAGACGAACCTGTTCCTTCCACACCGCGTTTTTATACTTGCTTCGTCTTCTGTACTATGATTGTTCATAATATGTTATTTATTCCCTAAATTAATGTATAAAAGTAATATTGTTCTCCCTCATTGAAAAAGATACACAATATTAAAATGAAATCATAGATTAGAACGTTAAAACATACTACATCCACTTTAAAAGAAATATACTAAAAATGATTTATTTCGTAGTTGAATTTTTTTTTTCTATTCTATTGAACCTCGGTGTTTCTCAAACTGTTTGACTCGTTTGTTTTTTTGCCAGTGGTAGCCAAACAGTGGGTCCTATGAGTTGCACTCTTATACTGTTACATACTAAACCATTATAAACAAATGAACATTTTCTGCTAATACTGCTTCCACAACGATTCGAACCCTATTGGGTATTCTCGTTTCTTATTATATTGATGTCGTGTCTGTTATTTCGGACATATCCGAAGTAACAGACACCATACCAATATAATTATTTACGACTCGCGAAGACGGCGTTTCTTCAATCACTTTACCGCATATGCGGTCATACGTTTGAACTCGCACGATATGGGCGCTACAGCCATAGCGTGCAACTTGTGAAAGTTTGAAACAGACGCAGGGTGAGCACCGGTAGCCACGTGGTTAAGTTCACCGCTGGCCCGAAGCGGGAGACACGGGTTCGATTCCCGTCCCGCTTCATATTTTCACTTATCGCCATTGTTTAATTTCAATGCCCTAATTCAGCACTATCATTCCTTTCCTTCCTAATTCTTATTCCTTCACCTCCTTCATAAATATTTGCCAGTTCTTGTTTCTTTTTCTTTGGACATCCTTATCTGCTCTTCTAGGCTGAATTAACTTCTCTCGCAAATAACGCCTTCATCGGAGATCTTGTACTCTAAACCTTTTGCAGATGTTTAGATGTTTTAAATACAGTTCTGCACATACATGTTTTATTATTATTATTATTATTGAATCTAGAAACTGAATAGTTCTTCTCACGGAAAAATAAAAATTATTATTACGAATCCTGATGAAAATTAGTTTTATATGTTCAGTTTAAACTTACAACTGTCCCTTAAAATAAAAGGAAATAACTCTTCTTTACAAGATTCTGGCTGCTTACAAAACTAAGCAAACAGAACAAGAAATCAAATCGAAATGTTCATATGTTTGTAGAGCTTATGGGACTTACGTACGGGGTCATCAGTCCCTAAACTTACAACCTATTTATGAACTAGCTAATACTAAGGACGGCACAAATATCCATGCCTAAGGGGGAATTCGAACCAAATTGTTCAATGTTCAAATGTTTGTAGAGTCTATGGGACTTAACTACGGGGTCATCAGTCGCTAAACTTACAAACTACTTACGAACTACCTACAACTAAGGACGGCACAAATATCCATGCCCGAGGGGGGATTCGAACCCCCGACCGTAGTGGCAGTGCAGACCGTGACTGGCGTGCCGCAAACCGCTCGGCCACTGCGGCCGGCCAAGAAACTACTAATACTGTTCAACATCCCGCATATCACGTATATTTCAGTGTAAACCATCCATTCCTCAACGCACGACAGATTCGGCAGGCTTTGATCCCTGCTGTTAGCAGTAGAACGGTCATTCGTCGTCTGATGGAAGGTGAACTGAGAGCAAGGAACGCTGCTGTGAAAGAGACATTGTCTGCATCCCACAGAGAAGCCCACCTTGCTTTTGCTACAGAAAATATTGACAGACCTCTTGCGTTCTGGATACGGCCAAAAGGTGCCAGGTATAACCCCAAATATATTTACAGTTGCCAAAGAAGTGGCAGGGAGTCGGTAACGGTGTGGGCATGGATATCGGCCGAGGGGTGTGGTCTCCTGTGGGAAGTTGAAGAAAAACTGAATGCGCGCACTTATATTTCAATGCTAGAGAATGTGATGTTACCTTCTGTGGCAGCGAGATTTCGAGACGAACAGATCATTTTTCAACATGATCGGTCGCCCATTCATATGTCACGAATTGTAAAGAGGTGGTTCGACAGCCACAGAAATATTACTGTTTTGGAATGGCCACCTAAAGGAGATGACATGAATCCCATTGAGAATGTTTGGGCAGAAATGATGAGAATAATATAAGAAAAAGAAATGCACCGTCCAGTCGCCGCCAGCTTTCTGAAGCGATTAAAGACGCTTGGGACGAGTAACTTGGATGTCCACGTTACGTGGCTACACTTGTGGGTTCAATGCCCAACAGGAATCAAGCCGTCGTTGAGGCTGAAAGCGGCAACTTTCGTGAAAATTGAACTGTTTATGTAAATTTAAATTTCATAATTAAATGGTTAACATGGCGAGGGGTAATGTAAAATGAACAACAATCGAACGAGTACCGGGAATAAAAACCTGGGCCTCTAAATTGGCAATCCAAGCGCTTTTCCACTACGTTATTAACACTCGTCGAAGGCCGCGACACAGTAAACAGCATATATAGCACCTATTTCTATGTGAGAAATTTTCGGGGCCCTATTCCCTTTCGCTTTGGCCAACTCGGCGAAATATTTTGGGAATCTGAAAGGTTCATCTACTTCCTTCTTGTCGCAGGGTTTGATAATAAAAAATCGGTGAAACCCATCTATCTCGCGCTCTACTCTGGTCAGTCATAAACATTATACAGTGTAACTCAATGAGGTCGAACCGTTGAGGGAAAGTTCCCATCCATCCTTGAGAGTGAAAATTCCAAGCGTGGGAACATGGTCTACGGACTGAGACGCGTTTTGTATGCTGAAATTCAGGGTCCTCTTATAGCAACAGTCGTAGTAATTAGGGAAGAATGTTGATGTAGGACAAAAAGTGAAGGAGAAGTATATAGACCACTCAGGATTATAAACACCCACATGCAAAGACTTGGTATATTGAAGGTGTTCATTCTACTATCAATCGCTGGTTTATTTCCTCTGACTGTATTGAAACCAGAACAGTTTTTTTTTCTTTAAAAAAGATAAATAAAAATAAATGAAGCGTGTCAAGTTACCACAAAAAAAGGAGTCATGTTTTTGTCACTCTGATTTATTAATGAACAGTTTCATATTACTAGCACACCTAACACAAAAATCATTTATGAAACGTCTGAGACCAACTGAATAACAGTTGGTAAGATTTAGCTGTAGTAGATTGTCGTGTAAGGAAGTTTGTTTACGACGAGCTCGCCGTGCTGTGAAGTGTCCCGTTTATTTCCGTGTAAACATGTTGCTGGGCACAAGCACTGGCTGGAGGACGAGACATTAGCTGCGATTGAGCAGAGTGAGGAATGCTTCGTCTTTCCTCGACTGCTCACGGATGTGTTTGGACCTGTCTTTTATTATATGGACAGTTAGCCATTTGTGGCCTGGTTTTCCTGATACCGATCTAGTAATGGATTCTCGTCCCGAGTTATGTAATTATGCAGAGAATTAAAAATTGTATTTCTGGGTGGTTTCGGATAGCCCGCGGTTATTTGCCATATTTAGCGGAAATTCTTACATTGTTAAACAAAAAATGTATAATAGCCGCGGTGCAGTAGCCGAGCGGTCTAAGGCGCCTCGCTGTGGAGCGCACGCTTACTCGCCGTTGGAGGTTCGAGTCCTCCGTAGGGCATGGGTGTGTGTGTTGTCCTTAGGTTAGTTCATCTACGTTTAAGTAGTTTGTAAGCTACGGACTGATGACCATGCAGTTTGGTCCGATAGGATTACAAACATATAAACAAATGTATAATACCTTCTTTACCTTCGAACGTTAACATGTCGTGATGCTTTAAAAAAGGTGTGTATGGTCTATTAAAATTGTATTCTGTTGAATGTGTAACACATTAAACTCGAAGCAGGTTTCAAATTCTATCTTGATGAGGACATGACAGTTACATACTGATTTGAACAACGAAATTGTTTGTTGGGTTTAAGTTTTTTTTTTAAATATAATTTGAATAGTTTTTAGCTGCAAGGAAAGAACTAACTTGAAGGATATCTAATCGTTAAACAAAGTATTCTGTTGTATGAACAAAAAATATAAAAGTTTCGAACCTCTTGTCATAGTCTCTGTATCTGTCATCTGGTTCAGAAGTGCGTATTGGACACGACTTCAAATTTAATTTGAAAATGCCGTATAAGTTCCATTACACCACGAGCAAAGTTGGTGACGATTACCGTGTATACTATCGATATACCGGGATTATTGCAACCTACTTCGAGTAAAAAAAAAAAAAAAAAAAAAAAAAAAGAAATACTCATACCTCTGACCTGAAAGAAAAAATATCACATCATTTATGGCTGCTTACCATCAACAATAGTTATGATAAAGGGTTTCATTTTATTTTTTATTTGATCTTAATCACCTTTCAAGAAGAAATTGCTTGAACCACAATGCTTTTTAATACTTCCTTCATCTTCTGTACTTTAATTCTTCACAATATGTTAACTTATTTATTCTCTAAATTAATCTTGAAACGTAATGCTGTTCTCTCTAAATGAAAAAAAAATCCAAATAATAAAATGAAATCATAGATTAGAATGTTGAAACATGCCGCGTGCGCTTTAAAAGAAATAAAGTAGAAATCATTCCATTTCGTTGGATAAATCGTGTTTCTATTCTACTGATCATTTGTGTTACTCAAACTGACACGTTTGCTTTTTTTCCTCTCATGAGTAGCACTCTTACACCACACCTCTACTAAAACCATCATAAATGAATGAACGTCTTCTGCTAATTTTGTTCAGAATCAGGTAAAGCTGCCTAATGCTTCCGCAACGATTCGTAGCCTGTTGCGTATTCTTGTTTCTTATCGTATTGGTGTGGTGTCTGTTATTTCGGACATGTCCGAAATATCGCACACCACACGAATATAATACGTATTTACACGCGAAGATGGTGCGTGTAAGAGAGCATGGGCGATATGGGCGCTACAGCCATGGCGTGCGACTTCTGGATGTTTGACACGGACGAGGGAGGGGGGGGGGGGCGACCTCGTGTAGGAAAGTGTTTATGGAGACGTCTGCTTGAAGGAGGAGGAGACATGCATTCGATTCATGGCCCGGCACACATTGTTTAGATTCAACGCCCTGATTCTTTCCTTCCTAATCCTTCTTCCTTCACCCCTTCATTAATATTTGCAAATACTTGTTGCTTTTTCTGTGGGTCTGTTTATCTCCCCTTCTAGCCTGAACTTTGCTCTCAAATTACGCCCTCATCGGCGAGCTTCTACCGTGCTTTAAAATATTTTGCAAATGTTTTAAAAAACTATTCTGCACAACCATTTTTTTAGAGATTGATGAATTTATAAAATGAGTACAACTGTTCTCGGAAAAATAAATCATACGAATCCTAATGAAAATTAGTTTCTGCGTCCTGATAAACTTACACCTTTTCCTTAAAATAAAAGTAAATAACACTTTCTTACAGGAAATATATCATTTGACTGGTTAAAAAACGAAGACCGCGGCGGAGTGCCCGAGCATATTGGGGTGCTATGCTCTGATGTGGGAAGCCGTTGCCCGTCGGCGGTTCGAATGCCCCTCGGGCATGAATATTTGTGCTGACGTTAGTATAAGTTATTTTATAAGTAGTTTGTAAATTTAGGGACTGACAATCCCGCAATTAAGTAGTTAAGTCCCATAAGCTTAACAAACATTTTTTATTTTTGTTTTTGTTTGAAAACGAAGAATACAACAACAAACCTTCCCTAATACAGCTCAATATCGTGCATAGCTACCCTCTGCCTGAAAGACGGCTTGAATGCTTTCAGGAGGTGGACCCACAACTCTACCCAAGAAACGTGGATATTCACGTGGCACGTTACAATAATCTTGAATGGTGTCAGGCCGCGGCCGAGCGTATTGAGGCGCTCTGCTGCAATGTGCGAAGCCGTTCCCCTTTGGGGGATCGAATCCCTCCTCGGGCATGGTTGTTTGTGCTGTCTTTAGTATCAGCTAGTTCATAAGTAGTTTGTAAGTTTAGGGAATGCTGACCCCATAGTTAAGTCCCAAAAGCTCTACAGACTTTTGAATAATTTGTGAATGGTATCAGAAAGCTGGTGGCGATGGTACGGTGAATGTCTCTTTTCTCTTATTATTCTGGCCATTTGTGCCCACATATAACAAGACGAACCACTATCTCATAAGTGAAATTAGAGATTTTATTTTCATGTTACTTGCTTCACTAATCAGTGTTACGTCTGCAGCCGTGGAGTGGGCAAAACGAGTGCCCGAACACTGTCGCTGTCTGTTCCCTGCCAGCAGCATTTTTGCAGCAGGTATTATACGCAACGTGTTTCTGTACACACCAAACGTCTCGCTTGACTAAGGCAGAGAAGGGTGCTATAGTAGCACTACATGAAGAAGGATTTTCGAATGGCTATGGGAGTTCATAGGTGAACGGTTTCCAGGTGGATCAAAGAGATGGAGGACGGTAAATTGAACGAACGGCCTCAGTCTTGTTTTCGCCGCAAAACAGCGACAGCTCAGGATTGGCAGATATGTCTTTTCAGTGAAAACCATCCATATCTCAACGCGTAACAGTTCCAGCAGTCTTTGATTCCTGCTATTAGGAAGGTGGACTGAGAGCGAAAAACGTTCTGTGAAAGATACAATGTCTGCTTCCCACAGAGAAGCCCTACTTGCTTTTACTGCAGCAAAAATTATGAGAATAATAAAAGGAAAAGCACATTCACCGTCCAGTCGCAGCCAGCTTTCTGATGCGATTCAAGACGCTTGGGAAAAGTTACTTGAATGTCCATGTTACATGGGTTCCACTGCCGTACAGACTTCGAACCATTGTTGAAGCGGAAGGCGGCTATACGCGATATTGAGCAGAATTAGTAGAGATTGCTTGGTATTTTCTTCATTTTTTGACCAGTCAGAGAATATATTTATTGTAAAGAAGAGTTATTTACTTTTATTTTAAAGAAAAGGTGTAAGTTTACCTGGACGCACAAACTAATTTTTATCAGATTCCTAATATTTATTTTACTGAGAGATGCAGTACTCATTTTCTAAATTCAATCAATATCTAATAACACAGGGTTGTGCAGAATTGGTTTTTAAAACATCTGCAAAAAGTTTCAATACAAAATAGAAGCGCACCGATAAAGGCATAATTTGAAAGCGAAGTTCAGGCTAGAAGGGGAGGAGGCCCACAGAAAAAAGAAACAGAATTCACAAACATTTATGTAGGAATTTCAGGAAGGAGTATTACGAAGGAAAGGATTGACAGTGACTGCATTAAAGGCATTGAAATTAAACAATAGCGACAAGTGAAATTGTGCGCCGGGCCGGAAATCGACCCCGTGTACCCGGCGTCACGGCAGAATTCGCCTTAACCACTTGCCTACCCTTGCTAGCGCAGCGTCTGTATTAAACTTTCATAAATCACACGCTATGACTGTAGCTCCCCTATCTTCCATGCCCTATTACTCTCACCGGTACGGATTCCCGTGCGAGGTCGATCGTATGACCGCATCTTTACTGAAGT
Source organism: Locusta migratoria (assembly GCA_026315105.1). Lineage (NCBI taxonomy): Eukaryota > Metazoa > Arthropoda > Insecta > Orthoptera > Acrididae > Locusta > Locusta migratoria. The sequence goes on from CM048749.1 coordinate 216,648,145, forward strand.
GATGGAAGCAAACGCCCTCTTCGCGTGTAAATGATTATTAAAATGGTGTGGTGTCTGATATTTTTGACATGTTCGAAATAACAGACACAACACCAATATAATAAGAAACAAAATCGTTGCGGAAGCAAAAAGCGGCTATACGTGATTCTGAGCAACATTAGCAGAAGACGTTAATTTATTTTTACTGATTTAGTATGTGACGCATAAGAATACTACCCATAGCACCCACCGTTTGGCTACCATAGGCAAGAAAGGAAACGAGTCACAGTTTCAGAAACACCGTGGTTCAGTAGAATAGAAACAAAATTTCACTAACTAGATGAAGAAAATTTTTACTATTTTTCTTTTAAACCGTATGCAGTATGTTTTAACGTTCTAATCTATGATTACATTTATTATTGTGAATTTTTTCAATGAGAGAGAACAGTATTACTTTTCAAGATTAATTTGATACTGCAAACTGCGAACCCGAGGAGGTATAGTAACTTGTAAAATCTCGAGCTTAAGAGTCAACTTTTGGTGTTTCTTGATCGTAGCAAGAGCCTTACTGCGTAAAAATAAGGAGACAAATTAAAAATACAGATTCGAACGCTTATCTCTCGGATTTAGAAACCGACGCCATTTATTCTGACTAGTACTGCCTGTGGTCGAAATTCGACCAGTTGTGTTTGCAAAATCATGAAAATGAAAAAAAAAATGTAATTGGAATTTATTGAGTACTGCAAATTTATAGGTTTTATGGGAATGCTATGAGAATAGGTGAAAGAAAGGGCAAAGAGAAAACATGAGAGAATTAAAGAAACAAATAAGGGAATTAATTGCTTTATTTCACAATTTAGCATTGTAAAACATTTTCCGTTGTCGTTGTCCTCTATGTTCACAAATATAAAATTTCAAACCATAGAAGGATCGAACTCTACTTGCTGCAACGTATAGCTGACCATGTGTGAAAACTGGATTTCTTAATAAAATCCTGACGTATTCAAATGTTTGTCCTTGTAACTTATTATAATACTACATTCATATACGGATTTGCTAAAATATATATAAAAACTATATTTAAATGTTAAGAATTGAATATTACGAAGAATTAAAATAAATGGGGGCTGTGTGAATCGAACCAGGGATCCTAAAAGTAGACTTCCAAGCGCAAACTGACTGAGCACACTTCACCTGTATGATTAAGCCACCAATAACGAGTTACAATAGAGTGGCAAAACTAATGGAGAATTTGGAGTATCATCTTAAAATTTCTTTTTACCACTCTTAACGGCTACGTGCACACATATTTTTTATATTCGTAACATGTATGAGAAACCACCTTTCGAAATATTTATGTTTCGTTGGCCTTCTTGTATGATAAATATAAAAATATGTACCCTCAGTTTCTTGTTAGCGTATTAATACAATGATACGAACACTGATGTAGTAGGTCAGCATTACACACCGGTGGGTTTCAGTTATTACGCAGAATACAAAATCACGATTTTTCGTCAAAAGGGTGCGTGGTTTCCAGATAAGGTCTGCCGCTTCTGAATAGGTAGTAGGTCTGTTTTTCCGCAAAAGTTCGAAAAACGGCTATGCTACAGTATATGTTGGTGGTGCCGTGGTAAATGCGCAGATGCGTAAAACGAGGTCCTAGGATCGAGCCGATACTCGCAGCAGGTTTGCTTTTTAAAAATCCACTCATTTACACGAGTGCACGAGAAGACAAGCTGCAAGCCGTATATTTCACATACGTAATATTTCTGCCCAGAGACAATTTTAGAAGCAAATATAGTATCGAAGAGTTTTAACTCTACACTCAGCCAGTTCATATGATAACTTATAAGTTATAAGTCAACTTTTGGATGACTGAACGAAATAGACAGTCTATTTGGGTGCAGATGTTCTGAGCAGATTATTACTGCCACAGAAAATGCAACAGAAATCCTATCAGTGACAGCGTAAATTTGTTCCACAGACAGATAATTTTTTATCATGTTTCTACATAATTTCCTTAAACGTAGGTATCGGGCGCATATCGTATGCATTTATAAATATCAAACATTATAGTAGCCACAATTTATTAGCTGAAATAAGTGGATACTGAAAAACGCTGCCTTTATGTGGGTTCAAAACTTGACAAGCACATACCAAGAGTGTAATAGCTACAACGACAATCTCCAAATGCGATTGTCTTGACAGAGGCTGATAATTGCCCCTCATGCGATTGCGTGTTGAAAGTCTCAACACTAGAGATCGCTAGATGGGTCTCACCTACTTGGCCCAAACTGTGCAAGAAGAAACACGAATATGGACCTTTTAAATTCCTTCAATATCTCCCCTGTGTAGGCCATAGGAAAAGAGAAAACGCTGGTCAAAAATTTTCCAACTACAGATAGAAGCATTATCAGCTAATCTTGAGGATCAGCATTGGTGCTTAGTGGCTAAGCGTTTAGCTTTTGAACGAAACAGCACGGGTTCGAAACCCGCCCCTTCCGAAATAGTTTTCTTATGTTAGCCTTTGCAGTTTTAACTATTAATTATGAATTTTCAGTGCATAATTAATATATATGGTTTCGTTACAACTAATTTAATTAATACACCTTATTAAATCATTTAATTTTCATAATTCTATGAAGTTTCAGATGAAAATAATATTTCCAAATGTTGTAGCAGTTATTTATATATCGAAGTTATATTACATCGACAAAGAAACATAAACTTCACACTATGCAAACTTTATCAAAGCATTTTAAGGAAGTAATTTTATCCGAAATATGCTTCGGCGCAAAACACACTTGATTCAAGGTTTAAAGTAAATGACTTTTCACTATTTCTTTTGGTGCATACCAAATGTATCTAATCATTGAGGTGGAAACAGGAGCACTGAACTGATGCCATGAGATTGAATGTGTTTTGAGTCTCCTTTTGACGTCAACTTTTGTGGAACACTGAAATGTTTATGTAAATTTAAATTTCATAAATAAAAGGTTAACATTGCGAGGGGTAATACAAAATGAAAACGATTGTACGAAATACCGAGACTCGAAACTGGGCCTCAAATATTGCAATACAAGCCCTTGTCCACCACGCTACTCTCATTTGACGTAGATTGGGACTCAATAAGCAGCTTAGATAACACCTATTTCTATGTGGAAAACTTTTACGACCGTATTCGCTTTCCCTTTGGCCAAATGGCGCGAGATATTTTTCGGAATTTGAAATGTTTCGTCTGCTTCCTTCTTCTCGCAGAGTTTGAACCAAATCGGTGAAACCCATCCCGCGATCTACTCTGATCATTCATAAACATTATGCAGTATAAACTGAATGACGTTGGAGTCCTTGAGAGAAAGTTCGCACCCCTCCTTGTGAATGAAATTCCAGGACTGAGATCATCCTCGCCTATGGTCCACAGACGGAGATGCATTATGAATGCGAAATGCAGGGTCCTCTTACAGCTACAGTCGTAAAAATTGTGTGAATAAAGTGAATGGAGTCGTTTGTCTCTTTATAAAGAAGCTTTCGCTGTAGCAACGGATGCCAGATTTGCGAAACGGCAACGAATCTAAAACATTAATATGAACGTGTTTCTGTCGGTATTTAGAGTCTTGGGTGTTATGTAGTTGAAAAGAGAGTAATTTTGCAAAACCTTTAGGACAAAAAGTGTTGGATACGTATATTGACCACTCAGGCTTCTTAATAAAGGAAGCGTGTCAAGTTACCACAAAAAGATGGCCAGATGTTATGACACCCTGAGTTGTTATTTAGCAGTTTCGTATTTTCGGCACACCTAATACAAGAATGATTTTTGAAACGTCTGAGGCAAACTGACCATTGGGAAGGTTTAGCTGGAGTAGGTTGTCGAGTAAGAAACTTTGTTTATACGCGCTCGCCGTGCTGTGAGTGCCCCGTTTACTTCCGCGTAAACCTCTTGCGGCCCCAAGCAGGAGACATTCGCTGCGATTGAGCAGAGTAGAGGAATGCCTCGCCTTTCCTCGACTTGCTCACGGATGTGGTCGGACCTGTCTTTTCTTATACGGACAGTGCATTATGAGGCCTGGTTTTCCTGATACCGATCTACTAATGGATTGTCGTCCTAGTCTATATGATTGTGCACTGCAATAAAAATTGTATTATTGGTTGGTTTCGGATAGACCTCCAGTTAGTTACTATATTTAGTAGTAATTTTTACATTGGTAAACAACAAGTGTATAATAACTATGTATTGACATGGAACAGTAACAAGTTATGATGCTTGAAAAAAGGAGTGTGTGTTCAACTAAAATTGTATTCTGTTGAATGTGTATCACATTAAGTTCGAAGTAGCTTTCCAATTATATCTGAATGATGACATGGCAGTTACAGATTGATTTGAACATTAAGGTTGTTTGTTGGTTTTAAGATTTTATTTTAATAATTTCGATAGGTTTCGCTGCAAGCAAAGAACTAACCTGCCGGAAATCTCATGGCGTAACAAAGTTTGCTGTTTGTGTGAGAAGAAATACAATAAGTTTTGAACCTCTTGTCATAGTCTGTCAGCTGGTTCAGAAGCGCGTATTGCACACGGCTTCAAGAAGAATTGAAAAGCAATCTCGTGTAAGTTCCATTACATGACGACCAAAGTTGGTGACGATTACCTTGTATACTATCGATGTACCGGGAATATAACTGCTACATATCTTACAAAGAGCTTTGCAACCAACTTCCAGAAAAAAAACATTTGGGAAACCTCCGACCTGAAAAAAAAAATTATCGTTTATGGCTTCTTACCATCAACAATAGTTGTGATAAAGAATTTAACTTTTTTTCTTTTTTTCCTTTTTTTTTTTTTAATTTTGCCTTCATCACCCTTCCTGACCAACGTGCTTCGTCCAAATTGCTTATTATACTTGTTTCGTCTCCTGTACTATAATTGTTCACAATTTGTTAATTCATTTATTCCCTAAATTAATCTTGAAACGTTGTAATGTTCTATCTCATAGAAAAAAACACAATTGTAAAATGAAATCGAAAATTACAACGTTAAAACACACTGCATGTGCTTTAAAAGAAATAAACTAAAAATCGTTTAATTTCGTTGGTGAAATCTTGATTCTGTTCTAGTAAACCTCAGTGTTTCTCAAACTGTTTGAAACCTATGCTTTTTTGCCTATGGTATAAAAAAGGTGGATCTTATGAGTAGCACTCTTGCACCGTTACATACTTAACCATTCTAAATAAATAAACTATTTCTGTTAATGTTGCTCTGAATCACGTATAACCGCCTTCTGCTTCCGCAACGCTTCGAAGCCTATTGGATATTCTCGTTTCTTATTATATTGGTGTTGTGTCTGTTATTTCGGGCATATCCGAAGTAACAGGCACCATACCAATATAATTAATTACGCACGCGAAGACGGGGCGTTTCAACAATAACTTCACAGCATATGTAGTCATACGTTCGACCTCGCACGATAGGGGCGCTACAGCCATAGCGTGCAACTTGTGGAAGTTTGAGATGGACGCAGGGTGAGCACCGGGATCCACGTGGTTAAGTTCACCGCTGGCCCGAAGCTGGAGACCCAGGTTCGATTACCGGCCTGGTTCACATTTTAACTTGTTGCCATTGTTTAATTTCAATGCCCTAATGCAGCACTGTTCATCCATTTCTTCCTAATCCTTAATTCGTCAACTACTTCACAATTGCTTACTAGACACACTACTCTCCACTAGACCATCGCACCACTAGCGATTAAGGCGCCTCCACGTCACAAACTTTACTTCAGCTTTTGTGTTCCAAAGAATGTTGGAACTACTGCCACGGCTCTCGCAACGAAAGAAAAGATTAGAGGTCAGTGTTCGATCCCCGACCGCATCACAAATTTTAATTCAGAGCTTCACCTTTATCTTTAATGTCTTTGATATGTTTGAGACGAAAAGGTCTGAGGTTTCGTGTATTTCCATTTACATTGTTATTTGTATCACCTTAGTCTAAGGTTAAAGGCAGGAATGTTCCAATATGTCCATTGCCGAGGTGCTACTCCGCTGCATGGAGAGCCTCGGCAGTAGTGGCAATTTTCTATGGAACACATCTGGAGGTTCGGGTTTCGATTCCCGGCCTAACTTACAAACTACTTATAAACTAACTTATACTAACGACAGCACAAATATCCATGCCCGGGATTATAACCGACGTCAGCACGGCCACTACGGTCGGGGGTTCGAATCCCCCCTCGGACATGGATATTTGTGCCGTCTTAGTTCGTAAGTAGTTCATAAGTAGTTTGTAAGTTTAGGGACTGATGACCCCGTAGTTAAGTCCCATAAGCTTAACAAACATTTGAACATTTTGTAACCGACGACGGGCAACGGCTTCCCACATCAGAGCATAGCACCCCAATATGCTCGGGCACTCCGCCGCGGTCTTCGTTTTTTAACCAGTCAAATGATATATTTCCTGTAAGAAAATGTTATTTACTTTTATTTTAAGGAAAAGGTGTAAGTTTATCAGGACGCAGAAACTAATTTTCATTAGGATTCGTATGATTTATTTTTCCGAGAAAAGTTGTACTCATTTTATAAATTCACCAATCTCTAATAATGGTTGTGCAGAATAGTTTTTAAAACATTTGCAAAATATTTTAAAGCACGGTAGAAGCTCGCCGATGAGGGCGTAATTTGAGAGCAAAGTTCAGGCTAGAAGGGGAGATAAACAGACCCACAGAAAAAGCAACAAGTATTTGCAAATATTTATGAAGGGGTGAAGGAAGAAGGATTAGGAAGGAAAGAATCAGGGCGTTGAAACTAAACAATGTGTGCCGAGCCATGAATCGAATGCATGTCTCCTCCTCCTTCAAGCAGACGTCTCCATAAACACTTTCCTACACGAGGTCGCCCCCCCCCCCCCCTCCCTCGTCCGTGTCAAACATCCAGAAGTCGCACGCCATGGTTGTAGCGCCCATATCGCCCATGCTCTCTTACACGCACCATCTTCGCGTGTAAATACGTATTATATTCGTGTGGTGTGCGATATTTCGGACATGTCCGAAATAACAGACACCACACCAATACGATAAGAAACAAGAATACGCAACAGGCTACGAATCGTTGCGGAAGCATTAGGCAGCTTTACCTGATTCTGAACAAAATTAGCAGAAGACGTTCATTCATTTATGATGGTTTTAGTAGAGGTGTGGTGTAAGAGTGCTACTCACGAGATCCACCGTTTGTTTACCGTAGGAAAAAAAGCAAACGTGTCAGTTTGAGTAACACAAAGGATCAGTAGAATAGAAACACGATTTATCCAACGAAATGGAATGATTTCTACTTTATTTCTTTTAAAGCGCACGCGGCATGTTTCAACGTTCTAATCTATGATTTCATTTTATTATTTGGATTTTTTTTTCATTTAGAGAGAACAGCATTACGTTTCAAGATTAATTTAGAGAATAAATAAGTTAACATATTGTGAAGAATTAAAGTACAGAAGATGAAGGAAGTATTAAAAAGCATTGTGGTTCAAGCAATTTCTTCTTGAAAGGTGATTAAGATCAAATAAAAAATAAAATGAAACCCTTTATCATAACTATTGTTGATGGTAAGCAGCCATAAATGATGTGATATTTTTTCTTTCAGGTCAGAGGTATGAGTATTTCTTTTTTTTTTTTTTTTTTTTTTTTACTCGAAGTAGGTTGCAATAATCCCGGTATATCGATAGTATACACGGTAATCGTCACCAACTTTGCTCGTGGTGTAATGGAACTTATACGGCATTTTCAAATTAAATTTGAAGTCGTGTCCAATACGCACTTCTGAACCAGATGACAGATACAGAGACTATGACAAGAGGTTCGAAACTTTTATATTTTTTGTTCATACAACAGAATACTTTGTTTAACGATTAGATATCCTTCAAGTTAGTTCTTTCCTTGCAGCTAAAAACTATTCAAATTATATTTAAAAAAAAAAAACTTAAACCCAACAAACAATTTCGTTGTTCAAATCAGTATGTAACTGTCATGTCCTCATCAAGATAGAATTTGAAACCTGCTTCGAGTTTAATGTGTTACACATTCAACAGAATACAATTTTAATAGACCATACACACCTTTTTTAAAGCATCACGACATGTTAACGTTCGAAGGTAAAGAAGGTATTATACATTTGTTTATATGTTTGTAATCCTATCGGACCAAACTGCATGGTCATCAGTCCGTAGCTTACAAACTACTTAAACGTAGATGAACTAACCTAAGGACAACACACACACCCATGCCCTACGGAGGACTCGAACCTCCAACGGCGAGTAAGCGTGCGCTCCACAGCGAGGCGCCTTAGACCGCTCGGCTACTGCACCGCGGCTATTATACATTTTTTTGTTTAACAATGTAAGAATTTCCGCTAAATATGGCAAATAACCGCGGGCTATCCGAAACCACCCAGAAATACAATTTTTAATTCTCTGCATAATTACATAACTCGGGACGAGAATCCATTACTAGATCGGTATCAGGAAAACCAGGCCTCAAATGGCTAACTGTCCATATAATAAAAGACAGGTCCAAACACATCCGTGAGCAGTCGAGGAAAGACGAAGCATTCCTCACTCTGCTCAATCGCAGCTAATGTCTCGTCCTCCAGCCAGTGCTTGTGCCCAGCAACATGTTTACACGGAAATAAACGGGACACTTCACAGCACGGCGAGCTCGTCGTAAACAAACTTCCTTACACGACAATCTACTACAGCTAAATCTTACCAACTGTTATTCAGTTGGTCTCAGACGTTTCATAAATGATTTTTGTGTTAGGTGTGCTAGTAATATGAAACTGTTCATTAATAAATCAGAGTGACAAAAACATGACTCCTTTTTTTGTGGTAACTTGACACGCTTCATTTATTTTTATTTATCTTTTTTAAAGAAAAAAAAACTGTTCTGGTTTCAATACAGTCAGAGGAAATAAACCAGCGATTGATAGTAGAATGAACACCTTCAATATACCAAGTCTTTGCATGTGGGTGTTTATAATCCTGAGTGGTCTATATACTTCTCCTTCACTTTTTGTCCTACATCAACATTCTTCCCTAATTACTACGACTGTTGCTATAAGAGGACCCTGAATTTCAGCATACAAAACGCGTCTCAGTCCGTAGACCATGTTCCCACGCTTGGAATTTTCACTCTCAAGGATGGATGGGAACTTTCCCTCAACGGTTCGACCTCATTGAGTTACACTGTATAATGTTTATGACTGACCAGAGTAGAGCGCGAGATAGATGGGTTTCACCGATTTTTTATTATCAAACCCTGCGACAAGAAGGAAGTAGATGAACCTTTCAGATTCCCAAAATATTTCGCCGAGTTGGCCAAAGCGAAAGGGAATAGGGCCCCGAAAATTTCTCACATAGAAATAGGTGCTATATATGCTGTTTACTGTGTCGCGGCCTTCGACGAGTGTTAATAACGTAGTGGAAAAGCGCTTGGATTGCCAATTTAGAGGCCCAGGTTTTTATTCCCGGTACTCGTTCGATTGTTGTTCATTTTACATTACCCCTCGCCATGTTAACCATTTAATTATGAAATTTAAATTTACATAAACAGTTCAATTTTCACGAAAGTTGCCGCTTTCAGCCTCAACGACGGCTTGATTCCTGTTGGGCATTGAACCCACAAGTGTAGCCACGTAACGTGGACATCCAAGTTACTCGTCCCAAGCGTCTTTAATCGCTTCAGAAAGCTGGCGGCGACTGGACGGTGCATTTCTTTTTCTTATATTATTCTCATCATTTCTGCCCAAACATTCTCAATGGGATTCATGTCATCTCCTTTAGGTGGCCATTCCAAAACAGTAATATTTCTGTGGCTGTCGAACCACCTCTTTACAATTCGTGACATATGAATGGGCGACCGATCATGTTGAAAAATGATCTGTTCGTCTCGAAATCTCGCTGCCACAGAAGGTAACATCACATTCTCTAGCATTGAAATATAAGTGCGCGCATTCAGTTTTTCTTCAACTTCCCACAGGAGACCACACCCCTCGGCCGATATCCATGCCCACACCGTTACCGACTCCCTGCCACTTCTTTGGCAACTGTAAATATATTTGGGGTTATACCTGGCACCTTTTGGCCGTATCCAGAACGCAAGAGTCCTGTCAATATTTTCTGTAGCAAAAGCAAGGTGGGCTTCTCTGTGGGATGCAGACAATGTCTCTTTCACAGCAGCGTTCCTTGCTCTCAGTTCACCTTCCATCAGACGACGAATGACCGTTCTACTGCTAACAGCAGGGATCAAAGCCTGCCGAATCTGTCGTGCGTTGAGGAATGGATGGTTTACACTGAAATATACGTGATATGCGGGATGTTGAACAGTATTAGTAGAGTTTCTTGGCCGGCCGCAGTGGCCGAGCGGTTTGCGGCACGCCAGTCACGGTCTGCACTGCCACTACGGTCGGGGGTTCGAATCCCCCCTCGGGCATGGATATTTGTGCCGTCCTTAGTTGTAGGTAGTTCGTAAGTAGTTTGTAAGTTTAGCGACTGATGACCCCGTAGTTAAGTCCCATAGACTCTACAAACATTTGAACATTGAACAATTTGGTTCGAATTCCCCCTTAGGCATGGATATTTGTGCCGTCCTTAGTATTAGCTAGTTCATAAATAGGTTGTAAGTTTAGGGACTGATGACCCCGTACGTAAGTCCCATAAGCTCTACAAACATATGAACATTTCGATTTGATTTCTTGTTCTGTTTGCTTAGTTTTGTAAGCAGCCAGAATCTTGTAAAGAAGAGTTATTTCCTTTTATTTTAAGGGACAGTTGTAAGTTTAAACTGAACATATAAAACTAATTTTCATCAGGATTCGTAATAATAATTTTTATTTTTCCGTGAGAAGAACTATTCAGTTTCTAGATTCAATAATAATAATAATAATAAAACATGTATGTGCAGAACTGTATTTAAAACATCTAAACATCTGCAAAAGGTTTAGAGTACAAGATCTCCGATGAAGGCGTTATTTGCGAGAGAAGTTAATTCAGCCTAGAAGAGCAGATAAGGATGTCCAAAGAAAAAGAAACAAGAACTGGCAAATATTTATGAAGGAGGTGAAGGAATAAGAATTAGGAAGGAAAGGAATGATAGTGCTGAATTAGGGCATTGAAATTAAACAATGGCGATAAGTGAAAATATGAAGCGGGACGGGAATCGAACCCGTGTCTCCCGCTTCGGGCCAGCGGTGAACTTAACCACGTGGCTACCGGTGCTCACCCTGCGTCTGTTTCAAACTTTCACAAGTTGCACGCTATGGCTGTAGCGCCCATATCGTGCGAGTTCAAACGTATGACCGCATATGCGGTAAAGTGATTGAAGAAACGCCGTCTTCGCGAGTCGTAAATAATTATATTGGTATGGTGTCTGTTACTTCGGATATGTCCGAAATAACAGACACGACATCAATATAATAAGAAACGAGAATACCCAATAGGGTTCGAATCGTTGTGGAAGCAGTATTAGCAGAAAATGTTCATTTGTTTATAATGGTTTAGTATGTAACAGTATAAGAGTGCAACTCATAGGACCCACTGTTTGGCTACCACTGGCAAAAAAACAAACGAGTCAAACAGTTTGAGAAACACCGAGGTTCAATAGAATAGAAAAAAAAATTCACCTACGAAATAAATCATTTTTAGTATATTTCTTTTAAAGTGGATGTAGTATGTTTTAACGTTCTAATCTATGATTTCATTTTAATATTGTGTATCTTTTTCAATGAGGGAGAACAATATTACTTTTATACATTAATTTAGGGAATAAATAACATATTATGAACAATCATAGTACAGAAGACGAAGCAAGTATAAAAACGCGTTGTGGAAGGAACAGGTTCGTCTGGAAGGGCGATGAAGGCCAAATAAAAAATAAAACACCATGAAAGCCTTTATAATAACTATTGTTGATGGTAAGCAGCCATAAACGATATGTCTTTTTTCAGATCAGAGGTTTCCAGAGCATTTTTTCTCGAAGTAGGTTGCAAAGCTCTTTGTACGATATATAGTAGTAATATTCCGGGTATATCGATAGTATACAAGGTAAGCGCCAATAACTTGGGTCGTGGTGTAATGGATTTTATACGACATTACTTTCAAATTCGTGTTGAAGCTGCGTATAAAACTCACTTCTGAACCAGCTGACAAATACAGAGACTATAACAGAGGTTCGAAACTTTTGTATTTTTTGTTTATACATTAGCGTAGTTTGTTTTACCATTAGGTTTCCCGCAGGTTAGTTCTCTGATTGCAACTAAGACTATCGAAATGGTATTAAAAACATTAAAAAAATCCTCAAAACCAACAAACAGTCTAGATGTTCAAATCAATACGTAACTGCCATGTCATGAAGGAAAAAAAAAGTTTAAATTTTTTTTAAGCTTATGGGATTTAGCTGCGGGGTCATCAGTCCCTAAACTTACAAACTACTTATGAACAACCTTATACTGCAGACGGTACAAACATCCATGCTCAAGGGGGGATTCAAACCCCCGAAGGGGAACGGCCTCGCACATCGTAGCGTAACGCCTCAATGCGCTCGGTCGTTCTTCCGTGGCCATGTCATTATTAAGATATAATTTGATAGTTGCTTCGAGTTTAATGTGTTACATATTCGACAGAATACAATTTTAATAGATCATACACACCTTTTTTCTTACAGCGTCAAGACATGTTAATGTTCAAATATAAAGAAGTTACTACAGACTTATTGTTTAATAATGTAAGAATTGCTGCTAAATATGGCAACTAATACGCGGGCTATCTGAAACAATCCAATAATAAAATTTTAAATTCAGTGCACAATAATATAACCTAGGACGAGAATCCATTAGGAGATCGGTATCAGGATAACCAGGCCTCATAAGGCAAACAGTCCATTTAAGAAAAGACAGGTTCAGACACATCAGCGGGCAGTCGAGAAGAGGCGAGGCATGCCTCTACTCTGCTCAATCGCAGCGAATGTCTCGTCTTCCAGTCAGTGCTTGTGGCCGGCCAGAGGTTTGAACGGAAGTAAACGGGGCACTTCGCAGCACGTCTAGCGCGTGTAAACAAACTTCCTTATACGACAATCTACTACAGCTAAATCTTACCAACTGTTATTCAGCTGGTCTCAGACGTTTCATAAATGATTCTTGCGTTAGGTATGTTGTTAATTTGAAACTGTTCATTAAAGAAATCAGGGTGACAAAAATAAGACCACCTTTTTTTTTTCTTGGTAAATTGACCTTCTTCATTTATTAAAAAAACCGTACCGCTTTCAATAAAGTCAGAGGAAATAAAACAGCGATTGATAGAATGAACACCCCAGAATACCAAGACGTTGCATGTGAGTATAAAATATACGCCTCCCTCACTTTTTGTTACAAATTTTTCGCAAAATTATTCTCAAGTTACCGCATGTGCCTTTTAACTGTAGAACACTCACGAGTCAAAATGCCGTCAGAAACACGTTCGTATTAATGATTTAGATTCGTTGCTGTTTTGTAGATCAGTCATTCGTAGCTACAGCGTAAAGTTTCTATATAAATATTAACAGAAACTACTTCATAAACTTTATCCCCACATATTTTACGACTGACGCTGTAACAGTACACTGAATTTCACAAAAATATCGCGTCTCAGTCCGTGGATCATGGATGAGGATGTTTCTACTCCTGGAATTTTAACCCACAAGGATTGTGGAGGGTGGGGGCAGACATTTCCTCGGCGATTCTGTCTTTCAGTTTATACTATAGAATGTTTATGACTGACAGTAGATTGCGGGATGCTTTTCACCGATTTTGTTCAAACCCTGCGAGAAGGAAGTTGACAAACCTCCGAGTTGGCCAAAGGGAAAGTGAATACGGTGGCGAAAATTTCTCACAGACAAATAGGTGTTATATAAGCTGCTTACTGACTTATGGCCTCCGAGCAGTGTGAGTAGCGTAGTGGACAAGCGCTTAGATTGCAAATTTTGAGGCCAAGGTTCGATTCCCCGGTACTCGTTACATTTTTGTTCATTTCATTTTACCCCTCGCAATGTAAACCTTTTATTTATGAAATTTAAATTTACTTAAACGTTTCAGTGTGCCACGAACGTTGATGTCAAGAGGTGTCTCAATTAAAACACATTCAATCCTACAGCATCAGTTCAGTGCTACAATTCCCATCTTTATACTTGGTATGCACAAAAATCAACAGTGAAAAGTTATTTACTTAAAAATTTGAATAAAGTATGCATTGCACCGAAGCATATTTCGGATAAAATTTCTCGCTTAAATTACTTTGGTAAAGTCTGCATAGTGTGGAGTTTTTCTTTGACGATGAACACCCTAAGGAATATAATATAACTTCGGCATATTAATACGTGCTACAATTTTTGAAATATTATTTTCATTAAATACATCATATAATTATGAAAATTAAATGATGAAATAAGATATATTAATTAATTAAATTAGTTATAATGAAACCTAATATATATACTATGCATTGAAATTTTTATAATTGATAATTAAAACTACAAGGGTTAATATAAGAAAAGTATTTTGGAAGGGTCGGATTCAAACCCGTGCTGTTTCATTCAAAAGCTAATCGTTTAGTCACTTCGCAACAACTTTTCCTATAGCCTACAAAGGGGAGATATTGTAGGAATTTAAAAGGTTCATATTCGTGTTTCTTCTCACACAGATTGGGCCAAGTAGGTGAGACCCATCCCGCGATCCCTGGTGTTGAGACTTTCAACACGCAAACGCATAAGGGGATATTATTAGCCTTTGTCAAGACATTAGCATTCGGAGATTGTCGTTGTAGCTATTACGCTCTTGGTATGTGCTTGTCAAGTTTTGAACCCATGTAAAGCCAACGTTTTCCACTATGCACTTATCTCAGCTAATAAATTGTGACTACTATAATCTTTGATATTTATAAACCCATACGACATGTGCCCTGAAACCCACGTTTATTATCTGTCTGTGGAAAAACTTACGCTATGACTCACACGATCTGTTGTATTTTTCTGGTGGCAGTGTCAATCTGCTCAGAACATCTGACGCAAATAGACTGTCTATTTCGTTCATTCATCCAAAACTTCTCTTTGTTATCATGTGAACTGGCTGAATGAAGAGTTAAAACTTTTTGATACTATATTCGCTACCACAGTTGTTACTGAGCAGAAAAGTTACGTATGTAAAAATACGGATTGAAACTCGTGAAAATGAGTGAATAATTAAAAATAAAAGTGCTGCGGATGTCAGCTCGATCCTAGGACTTCGTGTTACGCATCTACGCATTTATGCCGGCGCCACCCAGACATACTATACCATAGCCGTTTATCGAACCTCTGCAGGAACATAGGCCTACTACCTATTCATATGTGGCAGGAAACTACGCACGCTTTTGACGAAAAACCGTGGTTTTGTATTCTGCACAGTAACTGAAACCCACCGGTGTGTAATGCTGTCCTACTACAGAATAATCGGCTGCGGCTTCTAAAACCAAGGGATTAGCTTTAGAATCTTTCACTCCTCTAATTGCTACGATGGAGAATCACCAAAAGTCGACTCTTAGGTTCGAGATTTTACAAATTATTCTATCTACTTGTTTTTGCTGTTTGCATTATCAAATTATTGCCTGCTTCTTTGAATAGATGACCGACTTCATTCTAAGGTGATTGTTCAGACGTCTACTTCCTGCATGATGTATTCATAGGTGCGGGTGGTTTGGCGGTTTGATATTTTTGATTAGTATGCGAAACACATCGTCTTCGATACTCGCCAGTGACAAACTCACACCAAAAGATCTATTTAACCTCTGGGGAATCCAGATACAGATTGTTATTCAATTATGTGCGTTTATTATTGTTACGTGAGAAACATAATGAGCCATATTTCAAAATAGAAGAAAAATGTGAAAATGTCAGTAATCGAACTGTCGCTCGTTGATCAGAAGTTGACGAGATAAGTAAGCTTATTTTTATCATTTGTTTGCTTCTCTGCACATTCATTTGACATAATCGTATCTGGTATTATAATAGCCCAATATGTTGTCGAATGCTTAATATTAGGTATTTCAATAAGACATGGACTATGGAAAAGTACCAAACATCTGAGGGGAACTGTAATTTGTGGTGGCACAGCTGGCTTATGTTTGTTAAATTTGTGCTGATATCTTAGTTGCAACATCAACCGAAAGAGAACCAGTGGAAATGATACGACACCTTCACTCTCGGAAATACCATCAATGATCTGCCTCGCCAAACGGTTGTCGTCTTTATAGCGCAAACGAGGTGGTGGGAAGAAACCGTCAGCGATACTCGGAACCTGATGCACCATGATGTAACCCTTAGCTTCAGAACAAAGTGTTTAGAACAGGATCTGCTTTGTCTGCTCTCTCAACGAATAAGTGTTTAGCGTGATTCCAGCCAGTTTGGCGCTGTAGCACCCACTAGACATTTGTCGACTTGCACTTGGGTGATAGTTACCTTAAGTAGTGGTTAATGTCGATAATTTGCTTCCAGTCATGAAATTGAATTAATTCTATGATATGCATGCCATTTTTCCATTTGAATGTGTCAGTAACGTCCGAAAATATACACGGACTGAAGCATCTCAATTCTAATTGCTGTCTTTGTTCATTGAAACTATAAGAAAAGAAATGTGGAAAGGAATTTTCGGTCGCGAATAGCTTAAAACGCCAGGGCTAATACGGAAAGCAGTTTCTAAAATCAGTTTTCGAAGTCACCTTCACGTCGCATAGAAAGAACGCGTGTTGTTAGAACTGGCTGTGATACTGGAAGATAACTTTTTTCACTCAGATTTCGTGTCATATGGGTAATCGACAGTATGTACGATCCTGTTGCCCAGCTGTACATACTTCCCGCCAAGCAGCAGAACTCTGCGGTTGTGTATAGCGATTAGGCGAGGGGTCTCGCGAATTCTGTCACCGGCTGTACATATTTGCAAACAGTCTAAAACGAAAGCAAATGTGTTTTTTAACTCAAACTTACGCTTTTTAAATGGACACCCAATATTTTTTGTTCAGCAATCCGTAGCATGACAAATCACATATACAATGGCGTTGATTGCATCGCAATATTCCAATTACATCCCGAGATATTGCGACGCTACGTTGACGCTTGAAATACGCGAAACGCGCGGCTAGCGCTCGTCCTGAGCAGCTTGGGGTTCTCGTCTCAGGACGTGCGCTAGCCGTTATAATAATAATAAGGATTCGATCCGGCGACCTTCGGATTACGAAACCGAGCGCTTACCGCTACGCCACAGCACTGTACAACATTGCTAACCGTAGAAATCGTAGGGAGTATTTCGCCGCAACGGCTTTCTTTAATTGTCGATTTTCTCGACAACGGCTGAGAAGTGCATCATGGTGCTTTGCCAAATTACACCTCTGGCCATGAACTTTCAATATGCGCAGTATGAATCGAATCTGTATTTTACTATTGGCGACCTCATTTTGTCAGCTGGGCTCTACTTTTCGGCCGCCTGCGCATGCGCGAAGCAGTTCAATACGCGTGAGAATAGGATCCATCCTATTCCGTCTACTAACGATCGTATGCGTGCATCTTGTGCAAGTGGACGCGTCCACACTGTACGCGAACGGCGTGACCGGTGTATCAAGGGTGATCTCGTAAGCTCTCACTTCCGGTGTAGAAACGGCGATAGGGAGTCTAGTTATTTTTAAGTCTTCGGCGGTTTGCGTAACGGCCGCACGAGGGAAGAGCGCAGGCGCCCACTCAAGGTCGTCGCGGACGGTCCCAGTGAATGGGCTGCGCTGTGGGCATGGTTGGCTGAGCTGGGCCTGCCAACGTAAACACTGCCGCTCCTACGCGCCGAGTGGACGTGACGGGTGCTGTCAATGCAGCTGCAGTGGCAGCGTGGCGTCACGGGCTACGACGCTTTCTTCATTCATAGGAAGAAACTGCCTGACATCGCCCGCTAACTATTTGACGAACTTTTTACATCAGTTAGCAGTGATGATGAAGCATTATGTGGACATTGAGGTGATGAACACGACAGTCAGTGTCGGCCGGCAGCGGTGGCCGAGGGGACTGAGGCGCTTCAGTCACGGTCTGCGCGGCCACTACGGTCGGGGGTTCGAATCCCCCCTCGGGGATGAATATTTGTGCCGTCCTTAGTATTAGCTAGTTTGTAAGTATAAGGACTGATGACCCCGTAGTTAAATTCGAATGTTCGAATGTTTGTAAAGCTTATGGGACTTAACTGCGGGGTCATCAGTCCCTAAACTTACAAACTACTTACGAACTACTTACGAACTAGGACGGCACAATTATCCATGCCCGAGGGGGGATTCGAACCCCCGACAGTAGTGGCCGTGCTGACCGTGACTGGAGCGCGTCAGTCACCTCGGCCACTGCGGCCAGCCGTAGTTAAGTCCCATAAGCTATACAAACATTTGAACATTTGAAGTTAGTGTCGTTCGTGTGTGGACCCTGAAATTTGACTAATGCAAACTGTATGTTAGTATGGGGAGAAATACTAGCTAATAACTCTTCTTGGAAGATGTTATCGTGATGAACGCATTAGTGGATTTGATCCACGACTCTGATCGGTTAGAAGTGTATGAGCATAGAAAGTAGACTTTTATGTTAACAACAATCGTGATGAACTCTGGTAATAAAAGTGATCCACGTCAATAATTAATCGAAGGGTAAGTTACTGAAATGGAAACAGGGACATGACAAAAATAGGCAGCGTTAGTTGACAATAGGAGAACAATTATTTAGATTATGAATCTAGTAGATTATTTTCGTTGATTAAGAGTAAAGGCCAGAACTTTGTGCAGTCAATTCGTCTGTGAGATGCTGATCAGTGGTACTAAAAGTGACTACAAGGCAGGAACGCTTGGAAGTACAGGTAGGGGATGTTCAAATGTTTGTTAAGCTTATGGGACTTAACTACGGGGTCATCAGTCACTAAACTTACAAACTACTTATGAACTACTTACGAACTAGGACGGCACAAATATCCATGCCCGAGGGGGGGATTCGAACCCCCGACCGTAGTGGCCGTGACTGGAGCGCCTCTGTCACCTCGGCCACCGCGGCCGGCGGTAGGAGATGACAGGGACGAGGAGTGACACACGCATGAGGCGATACTTGATAGAGGATACTATTTCTGCGCCGGCTGCGGTGGCCGAGGGAACTGTGGCGCTCCAGTCAGGGTCTGCACGGCCACTACGGTCGAAGGTTCGAATCCCCCCCCCATCGGGCATGGATATTTGTGCCGTCCTTAGGATAAGCTAGTTCGTACGTAGTTTGTAAGTTTAGGGACTGATAACCCCGTAGTTAAGCCCCATAAGCTATACAAACATTTGAACATTTGAGAAATGCTAACCAATAACGAGTTTTGAAAGATATTATCGTGATGAACGCATTAGTGGATTTGATCCACAACTCTGATCGGTTAAAGGTGTAAGAGTATAGAAAGTAGACTTTTATGTTAAAAACAGTCGTGATGAACTCTGGTACTAAAAGTGATCCACGACCATACTTAATTGAAGAGTATGGTACTGAAACGGGACATGACGAAAATCGATATAGTTGACAACAGGACAACAAGTATTTAGACTATGCGTCTATACTCCATTCACCGAAACGAGAGACGTACTGTAAACACACTGAGGCGCGTGACCAGGGGTGGACAAAACAGGGTCGCTCGCTCAATGTCACTGCATCCGTTTCAGGTGTGAGGTCGTTGTGTGTGTTGTTAACAGCAGTAATAGTAGGTGTTGACTGTCATCTTCATCTTAAAGGACCAGTTGCTGAAAAGTAACGAATTAGTGTTTGCAAAGCAATCAGCATTCATAGTCTGTGTGTCTCATTTTCACGTAAGAGTAACCTCATTATGCCATCCTTGTATTTGAGTCCACTCAAGAAGCGTTCAAGGAAGAAGTAATAAAGTTCTTTAATGGTTCCTATTGTGTATAAAACGCATCTGTTGTGTACAGAACAGTCAGTGATTGATATTGTTATGAAAACAGTCACTAAAAAGCCTCGCAGTCTTTGAAAACTGCAAGGAAAAAAAAGTATTACGACAAAGATTTCAGAACGTCTTGATGACTTTCAAATACGATACAAAGAAAAGTTTTCCGTAAGAAATTTCCAACCTTAAAAAAAAGTTCAAATGTTTGTAGAGCTTATGGGACTTAACTATGGGTAAATGGTCCCTAAACTTACAAACTACTTATGAAATAACCCCCCATGCCCAATGGGGGGTTCGAACCCCCGACCGCAGCGGCCGTGCAGTCCGTGGCTGGCCAACACTTGAGAATGTGCTTGTAAGCGAAGATGCTGATTTCGTAAATTTTCGGAGAAAATAACTTTTTACAAAGTATTAAAAGAAATGAATTTTAAACCTTTGGCTTGTAATAGCAGTGCTATATAACAAAACACATAACGACCTTACACCTGAAACGAATGCAGCTAAATTGAGCGAGACACCCTGTTTTGTCCATCCATGGTCACGAAGCTCAATGTGTTTATAGTACGTCTCTCGTTTCGGTGAACAGAGTATAGTAGATGCTTTTCGTTGATTAAGACTGGAGGCCAGAAATTTGTGCAGACAAATCGTCTGTGAGATGCTGATTAGTGGTGCTACAAGTGACTTTAAGGCAAGAACGCTTGGAAGTACAGGTAGGGGATGACAAGGACGAGCAGTAACACCGACAACTGGCGACACTTGACACAAGTTAGAGGACACAGTTTATGCGGTTGTTTCTGCAGTTAGTCCTCCAAGTATCTTCTAGAAGCATATACCCTCCTTACCAGTGCCCCATGTAGGAATCAACGTGTGAAACAGTTTATAAAAGTTGGTTGTCAAAGTGTGTTGATGGCATTCTGAGTATTTTATCGCTATTATAACAGCCAGAGTACTCTTGAAGACGAGACTTGTGACTTGTATTATGTGTGTTGAGTATGTAATGAGTGTTTTCTTTTGTGTATTTGTTATCACTGTTTGTTGACATGTCTTGAATAATCTATCTGTTGATTAACGTGTCGCAAACGTGTGTCGTGTTATTAAGCTTTTGGAAAATAAGAGTAATACCTTTACAGAATTATTGGTTAGGCATATGTATATTAAGCAATGACTAAATTTTTATATATTAAGAGAAGTAAAGACTGACAGGAAGGTGTTTTAGGTATATTGCATAATCATTTGGTAAAATGTTGGTTTTACCTGACAGAATTAATACTGATACTAAAATAATTTATGCTACAGTGTGTGGCAAATCAAACGCTAACTATTACATATATTGATATATTAACGTTTTGATGATTTCAAGTGTTTGCTGAACAGTAGAATTTCTTAGAAATACTTTCTTATGACTGATTGCGTCCTTAATTAATGAATAAATAAATAAAATTGAAAAGAAAGGTAGTGTAGTGCAGAGTTTAGGGGCCTCCTCTGTTGCACCAATGTGATGAAAGATGCTAATGTTCAAATGTTTGTAAAGTTATGGGATCTAACTGCTGGGCTCATCGGTCCCTAAACTTACAAACTACTTAAGATAACTTATCATAAGAATAACACATCCATGCCCGAAGGAGAACTCGAACCTCGGAAAGCGTGCGGCCGCGTCTTCCGCAGCAAGGCGCCTTAGTGTGCACGGCTATTCCATCGCTGCTGATCAGAAAATGCTGGACTATCATTCTATCTGAACGACAGTTCCAAGCCATTTTTGAATCCTGCAAAACGGAGCTGATGTGATTGTCTTTTAGTCACATTTGTAAAATTCAGATACAATAAAACGTAACCATGTCAATATATTTTTCAGATCGCTTGATGAGTATGAAACTAATTTTTTTTCCATTTTGGGATGAAAAATGTTCAAATGATTGTAGAGTTTATGGGAGTTAACTACGCGGTCATCAGTCCCTAAACTTACAAACTACTTATGAACTAGCTAATACTAAGGACGTCACAAATATCCATGCCCGAGGGGGATTCGAACCCCCGACCGTAGTGGCCGTGCAGACCGTGACTGGCACGCCGCAGTCCTCTCGGCCACCGCGGCCGGCCATTTTGGCATGTTTTCTTTTTAAAAATGACAGGGCGAATCAACACGAGTCCAGCATGGGCAAATTGTATTTCTTCTTTCCTTTTTATGGTCATATGTCATACTTCCAAGATCTATACAAACACATTCCTGTACCAGTATTCGTGTGAAATGTATGGTAGGCCAGTACTGATAAAGGGCTACCTTATCGATGTGGTACAAATAGGTTTGCCAACTTCACCCATGGGTTCGTTTGGTAGTTAGAGGACTGTAGAGAAACCCCCCCCCCCCCCGAATCACAAAGAAAAAAAAATCAGAGTGGACTCGCAAATAGGTGTTTCGAGGTGGCCGGACGGCCTCAGCCAAAGAGACGAGCCGACAGGTGAGTACGAACCGCGGCCGTTGTTCTGGTCCGGAAGCCATCTTTCGGCACTGTGTCTTATGGGGTTGATGCGGGCGGTTTTTCCGCTGGGAGTCATTAACATGCAGAATGATTTGTCGGCTTGTTTAACGGTATTTTTTGTTTCCTTTAAGTGTACAGTTGGCTTTTGTGATCTCGTGGTGGTGGCGAGGGTAATCTTGCACCCGTAATTTATTTGCTTCAGAGTGGAACGTTGTATTGGACGCGGGTTGCTTAAAGAGTTGCTCTGTTTAAAATTTTACCCATTCTATTAACTTTCCATGTGGTCGCGTCATTCCTATGTTAAAGTAAGAAAGGACGTTGTGCAGCCGTCAGCCTAAGAGTTTTTCTGAAATAAAGAGCTTTTAGTTGAACTAAATTGCCGTGAAGTGCAGTGAAATAACGATTTTGCTGGCACAGAGGTGGCATTGCGACCACGTAGTGGATGTCAGTCGCACACGTGTTAATTATCGTAGTTAAAGGCAACGTTAATTATGAAGTAGTCAGAACGGTGTCAGAAGATGACCCGATTGTTTTTAGAAAAGTTTTGTGGTGCAATTATTTTTTTAAACAGTTATTAATCACAAAACTTAAACCAAAAGATGTTCAGGACCTTAGTATTTTGCATAATTATGGGAAGTAAAGGGGAAAGCTTGCTGTTCTTGATGACCTCGAAATTTGAATGCATCTTTCTCTGAATGACCGCTTCATTCTGAACGAGCAGTTGTAGCTACGTAATGACGAATTTTTCGGAGCACTGAATACTTTACTTAAAAGCCCATGAGTTTCATCGTCAAATGTGGGGCCTTCCTGTATGTTTGATGATAATAGTTTCTTACTTTCTTATTGAATTGATAAATCAGAATTTGTGGAAAAATATCTCTAGCTTTATGTTTATATTAAGACTTCTATCGAAAACATATTGATCGTACCTCGATTGATTTGATTTGAATTGATTTTTTCAGGGAAGCCAAAACAGTCTTTGTCCAACCCGCCACTGCCCGCACCGAAACTACGTTTATTGTGCGGTATCGCTCCCTGTATATCTAGTAAAGCCAACCAATGCCCTTCAACAGTGCAAGGAGTCCCTTTACCAGTTCTTTATTAGACACAATTTCTTCGGGTCTGGTTGTCCCAAATGTTCTGTGCCTTTTACTCTCCAATGCAATGCATTCGAAGATTAGATGTGATGCAGTTTCATCACCGTCATCACAGATCCTACATTTAGGGTCCTCTTCTGATATTCCCATTGTATGTAGGTGTTTTTGAAATTCCCATGGCCTGTCAGTAATCCAACCAAGAGTCTAATCTCTCTCCTGTTCAGGCCCAGGATTGCAGAGCTTCTTTTGAAACATGGCTTTGGCATCATTACCTTGCCATGTTTTTGTTGGTAGACTTTGGTCCAATATTCTACGTGCTGTCTTCTGAGCCAGTTACGTAGCTCCAATTTGATCATTGCCTTGGTGATTGTCAGGACAGGTTCCGGTCCAATAAATGGAGTTTCTGCCCCCATCCTGGCTAATCTGTCGGCATGTTCGTTGGCACTGATCCCCGAGTGGCCAGGGACCCACAATAGGTTTACTCTATTGCTTTCCCCTAGCTCCACCAGAACCCTGTGACATTCTGCAACAATTTTTGACCTTGCTTCAGGAGCTGCCAGTGATCTCAGGGCTGCCTGGCTGCCGGCCGCGGTGGCAGTGGAGACTGAGGCGCTTCAGTCACGGTCTGCACGGCCACTACGGTCGGGGGTTCGAATCCCCCCTCGGGCATGGATATTTGTGACGTCCTAGTTCTTAAGTAGTTCATAAGTAGTTTGTAAGTTTAGGGATTGATGCCCCGTAGTTAAGTCCCATAAGCTTTACAAACATTTGAACATTTTGCTGCCAGGCTGTCTGAATAGATATAGATGCTACGATGTTTGTAGCACCTACGCAAATTCTCCTCCACACACGCTACGGCTATAGCACCGCTATCGTTCATGCCCTCTTACACTCCCCCATTACGGATACCTGTGCGAGGCCCAACGTATAACCGCATCTGCGATGAAGTAATTGAAGCCAACGCTGTCTTCGCGTGTAAATACTTATTATACTGGTGTGGTGTCTGTTCTTTCGGACATGTCCGAAAGTACAAACAGCACACCAATATAATAAGGATTCTTTTTATATTTGAAAACTGGTGCCTTCCGTGTTGTCCCATTTTAATTTGGGCCAGTTCTGACAATGGCATCTATAAGAAAACTTTAAGAAAGGTAAAGCAGTCAACAATACGGAGATTGGTTTGAACATCACAGTGCTTTACTAGGAATGGTCCTGTTTGGAGCTGGAATGGCCGCAGTGGAGTAGCCGAGCGGTCTAAGGCGCCTCGCTGCGGAGCGCGCGGTTGCTCTGCGTCGGAGGTTCGAGTCCGCCCTAGGGTATGGGTGTGTGTGTTGTTCTTAGGTTTGTAAGATACGCAATGATGACCACGCAGTTTGTTCGGATAGATTTACAAACATTTGAACATTTGATTTGGAGGTGGTATGTCGTTGCCTTCCTCCGACCTTCGAACTGATGTACCCAGACAGTTATAGGAGGACCTACAGTTGAACTTGGTTTCCAAACCACGGAAGAAAGTCTTAAATTTGCATTAAGTATTTGCGCGACAAATGGACAATTAACTCTATATCACACCAACCGATTTCCATGATTTTTGTTTTATTGAAAAGGATCTACTTCAAGGTTAGTTAGATGAGATTTTGGTCAGGTTCTAATAATGGGATCAGTGACAAAGCAACGAAACTCTTCAATTCTTAAGAGCAAATTAACCATACTCGGTCGAATTTATATCCGCGGAAGCGCTACGATCGCAAATCCGAGCAAGCGCGACAGTTACTCTGACTCAAGAGGAAACATGTAAACCATTTTAAGATAGCTGCTTCCGAAGTTTGATTTCTAGTGCTTGTTTATAATGTCATCCGTAATTGTAAATACCGCCGTGTGTGAAATCAGATCCGTGATTTCTTTTCTAAATGCAAAGAAAGGTAAACCAAAGGAAATTCAATGGAAAATCTGCGCGGTTTACGGACAAAATGCTATGAGTGATTCAATGGTTAGAAAATGGGTCAGACTGTTCAGCGAAGCACGTGATCAAGTGCATCTACATCTACATGGGATACTCTGCAAATCACATTTAAGTGCCTGACAGAGGGTTCATCGAACCACAATTATACTATTTATCTCCCATTCCATTCTCGAATAGCGCGCGGGAAGAAAGAACACCTGAATCTCTCTGTTCGAGCTCTGATTTCTCTTATTTTATTCTGATGATCATTTCTACCTATGTATGTGGTAGTCAACAACATATTTTCGCATTCAGAGGAGAATGTTGGCGATTGGAGTTTCGCAAGTAGCCCACGCCGCAGCGATAAGCGCCGTTGTTGTAATGATTCCCATCCCCGATCCTGTATCATTTTCGTAACGCTGCCTCCCCTGTATCGTGACAATACGAAACGAGCTGCCCTTCTTTGGACTCTTTCGATGTCCTCCGTCAAACCCACCTCATAAGGATCCCACACTGGGCTGCAATACTCCAAAAATGGACGGACAAGCGCAGTGTATGCAGTTTCTTTAGTAGTTCTGTTGCATCTTTTAAGGGTTCTGCCAATAAAACGCAGTCTCTGGTTCGCCTTTCCCACGATATTATCTACGTATTCTTTCCAGTTTAGGTCTGAAGTAATACTAATTCCTAGGTATTTTGTGGAGTTTACGGCCTTCACTTTTGATTGATTTATGTTGTAAACAAAGTTTAACGGATTTCTTTTTGTACTCATGTGGACGACATCACACTTCTCATTATTTAGAGTCAATTGCCAATTTTTACACCATACTGATATCTCATTAAGATCGTTCTGCAGTTGGTTTTGATCTTCAGATGATTTTCCTAGACGGTAAATGACGGCGTCATCTGCAAACAACCTAAGAGAGCTACTTAGATTTCCCCCTTAATCGTTTATGTAAATAAGGAATAGCAGAGGACCTATAACACTACCCTGTGGAACGCCCGATATCACCTCTGTTTTAGTCGAACTGTGTCCTCTCTGACAAGAAATCCCCTATCCAATCGCAAATTTAGGGCGATATACCATAACCACGCAATTTGATTAAAAGCCGTTTGTGAGGAACGGTGTCAAAAGCTTTCTGGAAATCAAGAAATACGGAATCGATTTGCGAACCTTTGTCGATAGCACCCATCACTTCGTGTGAATAAATAGCTAGTTGTGTTTCGCATGAACGATATTTTCTATATCTGTGTTGACCTTGGGTCAATAGATCGTTCTGTTCGATATAATTCATAATATTTGAATACAGGATATGTTCCAAAACCCTGCTGCAAATTGACGTCAATGAAATAGGCCTGTAGTTTAGTGGGTTACTCCTACTGCCTTTCTTGAATATAGGTGTGACCTGTGCAACTTTCCAATCTTTTGGTACAGATCCTTCTATGAGAGAGCGGTTGTATACGACTGTTAAGTAAGGAGCTATCGCTTCAGCGTAATCAAATAGAAATCTAATGGGTATACAATCCGGACCAGAAGACTTGTTCTTGTTAAGTGATTTTAGTTGCTGCACTACTCCGATGATAACTACTTCTATGTTACTCATTACGGCATCTGTTCGTAATTCGAAATCTGGAATATTGGTTTCGTCTTCTTTGGTGAATGAGTTTCTAAAAACTAAGTTTAGTAACTCTGCTTCAGTAGCGCTGTCATCGGCATGATCGCCATTACTATCACGTAGTGAAGATATTGTTTGTGATTTGCCCTGAGTATATTTAACATATGACCAAAATCTCTTTGGGTTTTCTGTCAAATTACGAGAAAGAGTTTCGTTGTGATAAATATTGTAGGGATCTCGCATTGAAATCCTCGGTAAATTTCCAGCTTCTGAGTACGATAGCAAATTCCTGGGATTTCGTGTTCGTTTAAATTTAGTATGCCTTTTTCTTTGCTTTTCCAACAGTGTCCTGACCTGTTTTGTGTACCAAGGGGGATCGCCTCCTTCTTTTATTAATTTATTAGGTATAAAACTTTCAATTGCTGTCGATACCACTTCTTTGAATTTGAGCCACATCTGTTCTACACCTACGTTTAGTGTTAGAAACGTGTGGAAGGTGTCTTTCAAGAAGCAATGTATTTTGTTTCTATCTGCTTTCCTGAACAAATATACTTTGCGTTTAATTTTGGTAACTTTGGGACTTTCGATATTCAATTTCGCTACGACTGCTCTGTTTTCACTAATACCTGTATCCGTTTTGATGCTCGTTATGAGCTCAGGATTATTTGTTGCTAAGAGATCAAGTGTGTTTTCACATCCATTTACAATTCTAGTTGGCTCATGAACTAATTGTTCGAAGTAATTCTGAGAGAATGCGTTGAGTACAATTTCGGACGATGTTTTATGTCTACCTCCTGATTTGAAAATATAATTTCGCCAACAGATCGAGGGTAAATTAAAATCACCACCTACTATTATCGCGTGAGTCTGGTACGTTTCTGTAATTAGACTCAAGAACGAAGTGGACGCCGGTCTGTGGTTACTGATGAACTAGTTCACACAAGTGAAGAGGAGAGTATGCACTAATTCATGAAATTGTTAGTAATAAACTGGAATTTCGAAAACTGTGCTGATATCGGGTACCCAAATTTCTTACTGAACAACACAAAAACAACGGATTGGTAGTGTACTTCAGCGGGTATGTACGACACCCCTGAAACCAAATGGCAATCAATGGAGTGGAGAAACCCTTCATCCCCAATGGAGGTTAAGCCTAAACAAATCTTGCCAGCTCGGAAAGTCATGTGCGCCGTTTTCTGGGAATATGACTGGAATACTTCCCTAGAGAGATGACGCCCTCCAGTCTTGGCTGCACCCCGTATACCCCGGCCCCAACGCCTTGGTCTCATTTTGACCCGTCAGTGATCGTACCTCTCTCGTTGTCTATTCTTTGTTATTGCAAAAGTGATGCCGTGTCATATAGATTTTATAAATGATTTGTTTTATAATGTTGTATATTACGGTTGTGACTGTCCACGCTAAGCCGCTGGTTCATACAACCGCTACCTTTAACAACCTTGGCCTCTACGAGATGGCGCAGCGGTAGACGCGACCGCCACCTGTACCCCCGCCTCTTCAGTCTGATGCCACCTTGATCTCTGGCACATCAGCAGCACCTTAGCTGCTTACTACTATGTTCAAGTGTTCAAATGTTTGTAGAGCTTATGGGACTTAAGTATGGAGTCATCAGTCCCTAAATTTACAAACTACTTATGATCTAACTAATACTAATGACGGCACAAATATCCATGCCCCAGGGGGGATTTGAACCCCCGACCGTAGTGGCCGTGCAGACCGTGACTGGAGCGCCTCAGTCCTCTCGGCCACCGCGTCCGGCTTACTACTATGTCAAAAATTTCTAATTGTTCAGACTGCTAGCCAGTAACTAGCATATTGTCTTTAAACTTTTATGCAACATGGGCACTTCTTTACTTCTTGTAAAAGTCTCACGTGAGGACGTGACCTTTGTTTTTCGTGAAATTTTCTATCAATAAAAATCTTTTATTTAATATTTTGCTAATTTACTGTGATTCATTTCTAGGTGGTTTTATTTTTACATCCTGATGATGACTTCCACAGTGTTGTGGAAATCTAGACAATTATTTTAAAGCAATTTGTCGCGCTGCGACATTATTACAAATTTTTATTCAGATGTGGTTCAATAGCCCAAAGATATTTGAGGAAATGCATACCGTAAACCATCAGCTGTTTATTATTTTTCAATCTTCTACCGTTTTCGGTTATGAACCATCTTCACGGAAGACTATCAGATAAAAATACAAAAACAGAATTGTACACAAGCTGATCAGTCTGTGTAGTTCGTAAGTACTTACTATATGAAAACACTGATTTATATTACGTATTCTACTTCAGCTTGTGTACAATTCTGTTTTTCAAATGTTAAAATGTTTGTGCAGTTTATGGGACTCAACTACGGGGTCATCAGTCCCTAAACTTATAAACTACTTATGAACTACTTACGAACTAGGACAGCACAAATATCCATGCCCGAGGGGGGATTCGAACCCCCGACAGTAGTGGCCGTGCAGACCGTGACTGAAGCGCCTCAGTCCCCTCGGCCAGCGCGGCCGGTATACTGTTTCTGTATTTTTATCTAATAGCCTTCCGTGAAGATGGTTTTTAACCTAAACCGGTAGAAGATTGAAAAATAATAAACAGCTAATGGTTTACAGTATGCATTTCCTCAAACATTATTACAGTTTTCTTTGTTAGAAGGAGTTCGCGCCTTTCTTACTTGAGCATCACTTGATGTAGGTAATGGTATTACTAACAACCATTTCAATTCTATTAGCATTCAATCCTAGTTTCAACTTCAATTTTTCGCATTAAGAATATTTCGTATTTGTTGAACCACATGCGTTGGATCAGGTCCGGCCTTACCCATCGAGGCACCCCTGCGAGTCGCGCATTAGGCGCCCTTAGGAAGCGTCCATTAATAACGGGAGGTGTTTTTGGGGATGGGTTCGAACCGAACTCACCAAATTTCTCGTGGTGGTGACGGAGTCTCGGCAAATCTAACATAATTTTTTCCCGCAAGAAACAGTTCAAAACTGGGTTAAACTCAGTAAAGCATGTTTCACGTCCATAATATGGCTAAATCCTACACAATAACAGTTATCGCGGCTATACAAACATCACATAGTAACACAGTAGGCCCTCGATTGTTTCTCTAATGATGCACGAACTTTTTTATCCACGCCTGTTGTTGTCGGAATTGGAACGCATCACTCGCGGTAGCAGCAGTGCTGGCCACTAGACTTGCGCATAATAGTTCGCGATCGGTAGCGCTCACTTTAGTTCGCGGCAGAGTCGCGACTCTGCCGCGACTCTGCCGCAAACTAGTTCGTTCTTTTAGTTCGTCCTCTCCAAGTGACGGCTGTGCGGCGTGGTCTGCGCATGCAGATGGAGGACGAAGTTCCCC
The DNA here is from genome assembly GCA_026315105.1 of Locusta migratoria. NCBI lineage: Eukaryota > Metazoa > Arthropoda > Insecta > Orthoptera > Acrididae > Locusta > Locusta migratoria. The sequence continues at coordinate 216,678,609 of CM048749.1, forward strand.
CACCCAGCTGCTTCATGCGCTTGCTGCGTGAGCCGCTAACGATATCACGCAAACCAAGAGAAACAGTTTGTGGATAATTTCTCGCGTTTAAGTTTAGAGTTATCTCTAAATCTTGGCACTATGACATTTAAATTCGAATGTTCAAATGTCTGTAAATCTATCGGACCAAACTGCGTGGTCATCAGTCCGTAGCTTACAAACTACTTAAACCTAGGTAAACTAACCTACGGACAAACACAGACACCCAAGCCCCATGGAGGTCTCGAACCTCCACGGCGAGCAATCGCGCGCTCCACAGCGAGGTGCTTTAGACCGCTCGGCTACTCCACCGCGGCTATGAAATTTATTAGTCAGATATTGCAGAGTGCAGAATACTTCAAAACAGAAATTTTGTAGCCCCGATCTATGTAGTGTAGGAGGCATACGCTCACCTCGAAATGGCTCTCATCAGCAGAATTCTGCTACGCGCCCTCTCCCTATTGCCCGTCGGTCTTCGGTAAAGAATCCAACGAAGTAAGGAGCAAGATACGTTTGGCATAATAGTTCGCGAACGGTAACGCATGTTTTAGATCGCGACCCATTGCACATATTTTAGTTCACGACCGATCGCGCATATCTTAGCTCCCGACCGGTAGCTCTCCTTTAAGTTCGCAGCTCGGCCGCGAAGTAGGTCGCTCTTTTTAGTTCGTCCGGTCGTTTTGCCTTTTGCTACCGCTACTAAAAGAGCTCTTTCTTTTGTTATGACAGCTTTTTTATATAATAATGTGCTGTTACCCGTATTTTTGGGCAATTAGACATCAAATACTTAAGTAGTAGTTGTTGTTGTTGTTGTTGTGGTCTTCAGTCCGGAGACTGGTCTGATGCAGCTCTCCACGATACCCTATCCTGAGCAAGCCTCTTCATCTCCACATAAGAACGGCAACCTATATCTGTCTGAATCTGCTTACTGTATCCATCTCTTGGTCTTCCTCTGCGGTTTTTACCCCACACACTTTCCTCCAGCGCTAAATTCACAATTCCTTGATGTCTAAGAATGTGTCCTACCAATCTATCCCTTCTTTTAGTCGAAGTATGCCAGAAATTTCTTTTTTCCCCAATTCTATTCAGTACCTCCTCATTAGTTACGCGATCCACCCAACTAATCTTCAGCATTCTTCTGTAGCACCATATTTCAAAAGCCTCAATCCTCTTCCTGTCCGCACTGTTTATCGTCCATGTCTCACTCCCATACAAGGCAACACTCCATACAAATGCCTACAGAAAGGAATTCCTTAAGCTTAAATCAATATTCGATGTTAACAAATTTCTCCTTTTCAAGAACGCTTTTCTACCTATTGCCATTCTGCATTTTATATCCTCTGTACTGCGACCATCATTTGTTATTTTACTGCCCAAGTAACAAAACTCATCTACCTCCTTTATTGCTTCGTTACCCAATCTAATTCCTTCAGCATCACCTGATTTTCTTACACTGCACTCCATTACCCTAGTTTTGCTCTTGTTAATCTTCATCTTATATGCACCCAGTTATTTAGACGAATAGGTTATACAATGAGATTCAACAACTGTGCATAGAGAGTACTCCTAATATTTTATTTTTAAAATTGATTTATTTATTTGATAGATCACTGAAGTAACATTACCCACAAATCACGCGATTCTGCGCGCTCTCGGGTCCTCTCGCTGTTCCCCGTCAGTCTTCGGAAAAGGAGCGGAGGAACTAAGAGGCGATGGATCTGTGAACTAGTTCGCGTAGTTCGCCTGTGGGAGCGCCCTTCCGAACTAGTTTGTTCGCGAACTACAAAAGACTACTGGCTACCCGGGCGCCTCTCTCTCGCTGAGTGAAGCCCAGGCAAGTCCGCTAGGCTACAGCCAAACGAGCGTTCATTTCATGCGCGATATTATTATTTTATTATTATTACTGTAGTATTACTTGAGCATAATATTAGATCGACAAAAATAAATAAAATCACCTATCACCATACATAACTAGAAAAGAAAACATGAAGTAAACGATAAAGATGTTTTTAAACTTACCAGAAAATTGAAATTTTGTCCCCATCACGACACTCTTCAGTCACTGTGATTCGCCACGAAAACACGAACTCCGCCTCCGCCTCGTACTATCAGTGTCTGAGATGTGGGTGTAAATCGTAGCGCTACCAACATACGCAGTCCAAAAGACACTGGGTGGCGCTGTATTATTTCAGTGTGTTAGGGAAGTATTCTCCGTGAATGCAATGCATTATCTATTAATTGCTGTAGATGAGTCAGTAAGTCACAAATATTTGATATAAATCCATTCTAATTACTTAATTTCGAACTAATGTCACAGTCCGTTTTTTCCTTTATATGGACTGGCAGCTACTAGTAGTTTCTTTGGTGCACGAGAGATGATGCGGCTGCATAGGTGTTCCCTTTTTGGAGTTCTTGAAACAAATAACAGAGGCGCTATGGTAGACCCGCCTCCAAAACGTCAAAGCTCTCGTGATACGTGAATAGATGCAGCCAAACAGGAAGATTGCATTCAGGACGTTATATCTTCTGATATCCTGAATTCAGCGCGCGTTTGTGATATTAACGACATATGTTGAATGATATTAACACGAATTATATACAGAAGGATGGAAAAGCTGGTACAAGCCGACCTCTGGGAAGATCGGTTTGGGTTCAGGAGAAATGTAGGAACACGGGAGGCAATACTCACTTTACGGCTTATCCTAGAAGGTAGATTAAGAAAAGGCAAACCTACATTTCTAGCTTTTGTAGATTTGGAGAAGGATTTTGACAATGTTGATTGGAATAAACTCTTTCAAGTTTTGAAGCAAGCAGGAGTAAAATATAGGGAGTGTAAGGTTATTTACAACTTGTACAAAAACCAGACAGCAGTTGTCAGAGTTGATGGGCATGAAAGGGATGCTGTGGTTGGAAAGAGAGTAAGAGAGGGTTGTAGTCTTTCTCCATTGTTATTCAATTTGTACATTGAGCAAGCTATAAAGGAAAGCAAGGAGAAATTTGGAGAAGGAATTAAAGTTCAGGGTGAAGAATTAAAAACATTTGCCGACGACATAGTAATTGTGTCAGATACAGCAAAGGACCTGGAAGAGCAATTGAACGGAATGGACAGTGCGCTGAAAGGCGCATATAAGATGAACATTAACAATAGCAAAACTAGGGTAATGGAGTGCAGTGTAAGAAAATCAGGTGATGCTGAAGGAGTTAGATTGGGAAACGAAGCAATAAAGGAGGTAGATGAGTTTTGTTACTTGGGCAATAGAATGACAAATGATGGTCGCAGTACAGAGGATATAAAATGCAGAATGGCATTGGGTAGAAAAGCGTTCTTGAAAAAGAGCAATTTGTTAACATCGATTATTGATTTAAGCCTAAGGAAGACCTTTCTGAAGGCATTTGTATGGAGTGTTGCCTTGTATGGGAGTGAGACATGGACGATAAACAGTGCGGACAGGAAGAGGATTGAGGCTTTTGAAATATGGTGCTACAGAAGAATGCTGAAGATTAGTTGGGTGGATCGCGTAACTAATGAGGAGGTACTGAATAGAATTGGGGAGAAAAGAAATTTCTGGCGTACCTTGACTAAAAGAAGGGATAGATTGGTAGGCCACATTCTTAGACATCAAGGAATTGTGAATTTAGCGTTGGAGGAAAGTGTGTGGGGTAAAAACCGCAGAGGAAGACCAAGAGATGGGTACAGTAAGCAGATTGTAGGTTGCCGTTCTTATGTGGAGATGAAGAGGCTTGCTCAGGATAGAGTAGGGTGGAGAGCTGCATCAAACCAGTCTCCGGACTGAAGACCACAACAACAACAGGGAAGTATTCTCCATGAATGCAGTGCATTATCTATTAATTGCTGCAGTCCGTAAGTCACAAATATTTAATATAACTCCATTCAAATTACTTAATTTTTTTCCTTTACTTGGACTGGCAGCTACTAGTAGTTTCTTTGTTGCACGAGAGATGGTGCAGCTGCATAAGCGCTCCCTTTTTGAGTTCTTGAAATAAATAACAGAGGCGCTGTGGTAGACCCGCCTCCCAGACGTCAAAGCTCTTGTGAAACATGAATAGATGCAGCCAAACAGTAACATTGCACTCAGGACGTTTTCTCTTCTGATATCCTGAATTCAGCGCGCGTTTGTGATATTAACGACGTATGTTGAATGAGATTGAATAATATTTTATTTTCACAAGATGACTGTAAATTGTAATATTGATGGTATAGTACGGTATTGGCGTTGTTTCGTTGGCGTACGCCCGGGTTGCCCCACCCAAAATCAAATGTTCAAATGTTTGCATAGTCTATGGGACTTAACTACGGGGTCATCAGTCCCTAAACTTACAAACTATGAACTAGCTAACACTAAGGACGGTACAAATATCCATGCCCGAGGGGGGATTCGAACCCCCGACCGTAGTGGCCGTGCAGACCGTGACTGGAGCGCCTCAGTCCTCTCGACCATCGCGGCCGGCTGCCCCCCACAAAAGCCGGCGTTGGATTGCCAGGGAGGACATTGTGTTTCGTGCTGAGTGACGGTTACTGCTGCCCCCAATATCATTATGCTTGTTTTTATTTTACTCAATGAACAACAATCATTTTTCTTGTACATTCGCCTGTTTAGCATATTTTCCGTTTGAGCAACCACCTACCCCATTTCAGTGGTTGTCAGAGAATAGCACAGTAATTAACACTTTAATTGCCAATCCCGTCAATTGACGGGATACAAATATTTCCGTAGACTGACGATCCCGTCCATTGACGGAATTCGATTTTTCCTGTTTGTAAATACGAAATCCCGTTCATTGACGGTCTCAGCGTCTCTTCATTGTGCCGCAAGGGGTAAGTAGAATGTTAGAAAAGGAGAAGACAGGTCTTGTTCGAACTGTAATGAAACACCGGAATGCCTTAGGCTTTGAAATCACCCAACATACAAAGAAGGGAACAGATATTCCGGAGGAGTGGAAATCTTTTGGCTGTGTGCTGGAAAGACAAAAGATATGTATATATGCTAAGTACAAGACACAGGGCAGAAGTGATATAATTATGAAGACAGAAGATGTAAACAAAAAACAAAAACCTGCTTGTGTTGTGGAGTACAACAAAAAGAAGGTCGGGGTTGATCTGTCCGATCAAAGGATGTCATACAGGGCTTTCGAACATAAAACAGTGAAATGGTGGAAGAAACTTGCATTTCACTGTCTCCTTATGGTGCCTGGTATATGCATGTATTCTCCATAACAAAATAAAAGCTGAGGAGATGCCTATATCCAAGTTCATAAAGGTGTTGTGTGCAGAATTGCCAATGTGTGAAGACAGTACTCCCAAACCAACTTCCGACAGGTAAAAGTAGAATTCAAAGGATGTGCAAAGTATGATCAACCAGAGGAAAAAAGCAAACTGGAAAGGCAATAAGAAAAGACACATCATACCAGTGCAGTGAGTGCAAAATCGCAATGTAAAAAGAACCATGTTTTACATTGTATCATACGATATAAAAAATTACACTGTGTGAAAATAATGTGTCTATATATATATATATATATATATATATATATATATATATATATATATATATATATATATATATATATATATATATGTAATAAGTGTTTTTATCAGTATTTTATTATTGAAAGTGGAATAAAAGCTTTTCTACTACGACAAGCATGATGTGAAAACTTTATGATTTCCGTAAACTTTTTTCTTTCCCCAAAAAATGACATTGTTGGAAAATATGTGGAAAAGGAAGTAAACATTCAAAGAAACTGAAAGTAGGTTATCAGGAAGAAAAAGTCCAAGGCTTTCAGAAAAGGTTATTACCACGTTTAAATGATGTCTAGTTTTTCTAATACAAAATACTAAATATTGCTAAAAACACCTGGCATTCTTAGAAATGGCAAAGTTTACAGGGCCGGCAGTCAAAGTGTTAATGCATGCTTACGGGGAATTAATGTGTGTAAGCAGTTGCATGAGAATACAAGTAAAGGTCTAATCCTCGTAGTGGGCCAAGTTTGGCGTGTGGTAGAAGGCCCGAATTTGAAACGTTAATATTGATTATTGACATACGTGTTTATTAATGTGTAGTGATAGAAATTTGTAGCAACTTGTCACAAGGAACTGTATTCTATGGTAGGATGATCATTAAGCTGTTAACTGTTATCATTCATTGAGCGAGCAATCCATTAAGTTAGTATCAGAGTTAACGCGAGAAATTAATTATTAACGATGAAGGTAGTCAGACATTATTTGAGTAGCATAGGGGAGACCGGGGTTAGTTGTTACAATTTATTTTTGGAATCTCGTGTATCTCAACACAAAACACGTATGTCGATTGGACAGATGCCAAAAGTTAGCAAATTATTTAGTCTTCACAATGAAATTTTTGTCATAAATGTAAGCTCAGATTGTTAAACTCTATATCAACTTTTTTGCTATCTTGTATGATGTAACAACCTACCACACTGTGGGGCATCTTGTTACACTATATGGGGTTAGTTGTTACATAATAATTAAGAAAAAATATATTTTTGGTTCCATAGCACAGATTTATTTAAACATTAGTTTTAATGCAAGAGGTGGTAACAAATCATAAAACTTGAAACACAGTACTAATATTGACATACCGTCATCATTACTCTGATGAAGAAATATCAAGTTCATTATCAGAGCTACAGTTTTTACAAATAAAGAAACTGTCATGCTTGGCACACCTATCATGTGCCCACCTTTTACATTTTGTGCACTGTATCCATGTGGTTGGTGGTCTTGACAGAGAGTATGGTTCCATACACTCAATACACAAGCAGTCGTCTTCCTCACCAGAGGATTCTAAGATCTCACATTTTCGTTTCCCCGTTTTAGCTTTCCTATTTTTATTTTTCGGCGCCAACACCAGTCGTCCTTTTGCAGGTTTCTTTTGTCTATTTGCCTCAGCTGTCAATGCTGCTTTTAGTGGTGAATCAGTCAGCATACCACTCACTCGTTTATTCCTTCTTACTGTTTTCTTGCGGGCAGGAGCTTTCGGGAAATGCCTCAGTTCTTCAGGTGTCTTTATGGATTTTGCAGAACCAACTGTTGAGGTGCAAGGCATCGGACTTGATTCCACACTTGTTGATGTGCTGAGAACGCCATCCCCTACTGAGATCGTAAGAGACACAGAAAGCAGAGTTTCATATTCACCAATAATCTAGAACGCCACAGTTGGCGACGCTGTCAATCAAAAATAAGCTGCCTACCTCCCTTGTTGATTCCATTCGCTTACAAAACCTCTGCAGCTTCATAAAATTTATATTGTACTTTTGGGCAGCTTTCCGCAGTGAAGAAAAGCCACTTAGAATCTCATTTGCCGCTTCAGCATGTGTTTCCTTGGGAATGGTGCCTCTGTCAGTCTTCTTATAATTACGCATTATACCTGTAGTTAAACATAATTGCTTACATTAAAGGAAACAAACTGTTTGGGACAAGTTGTTACTGCGCCTTTATAACAACTGACCCATGCTACGCCATTTTCTCTCATTGTCGAAAACAACAATATAAAATTTTTGTTTGGAGGTTTAACGTATACTACTACGTACCTGACGTTGGACTCCGATATGTTGCAAAATTTAAAATGAAATCAGAAATTTCCTGTGAACTATGAAAAAATTCACACAGAGTAAAAAAAATTACTCCAGCACACGAAAAACACGTTTTCTGTCACTAGCGCCTTATTACCAACTGACGGCTGATATAGTTAGGATGGGAGGAGGGAATCTCTTAGCGCTACCATTTGGAGGAGTAACGAGTAAACTGCTCTAGAGCGGAAATTTTTATTGTCAAGTAACAATTTGCTCCGTGTAACAACTAGCCCCGGTCTCCCCTAACTAATTGTTTGAAATCCTTTTTTTATATATAATTTCTTGCAGCAGTGTCATGGTAATCAGAAATTATCAAGGCATATGTTAGACAATTATTTTGTTCTTTCTTACACTCTTTAGTTGAATAGATTGGAAGGAAAATGATTAATGTTCATGCTATCTAACATAACATTACCCCCTTGTCATATACTGAATTATCTTACGGTAGCGCCTATGTCGTTATTCTTTGCAAATTTATATTATCACTTGCCAATCATACACAGACCATGACAGCCTAAGATTCATTCAGTGTTAATCCGCCCTAGTTATCTGTATTTTGAACTGCTACCACAGAAAAAACCTTCAGCTGTTGCAGGAGAAACCAAAGCAATAAAGGCTAACACATGTATCGTAAACATTAGAGGCACCACAAGCAAAACACGGGGTCGTGCGTAGCGTTACAACTTTCGTTTCTATAGTACTGCTTCCAATATATCAATAGATGTGTGTGAATAAACTGAGATAGTGATGTTGTGTGCGTCATTTGAAAATGTTAGATTGAAATCTACTTTATTAATCATTCATTTTATATTTAATTATAGTGTTACAAATATTAAGCTATGTATAGAGTGTTTGACTGTAGGATCACAGGTACAAGGTACTATATGCTGCTCTTGTAGTTGCTGGGCAAGACGTGTACGGAAATATCGTGAGACTACATCCAGCTATATTTCTGTAACAAACGATACAGAGCCCAATAGTTGTATTTTGTCAAATACTGTATAGTTCACTGAAGGTCACGTTCGTTTCTTCGCTCTGAATTCAAATTATGAATATTAGCAGTGCTCGGTGTTCCACTTCAAGTTCAACCTCTGTCGGTCACTTGCATTGTTGCTGTATACGTAGCGATGGGACATTGGCAGCAATTATTGCAGCCCTTTTTTTAATCGTGTTCTATTTCGTTAAAGAATCAACTACGCGACCAGTGATTTAATTATAATTTTAATAACAATTGTGAAAATCATCTTTGAGTCAAAATCTTTCATTAACAACTATGATTTTCTTATATTTATACATTTGTGGTCATTTTCATAACATTATCAGATAAGGAGATTGAAAAGCTTCTAAATGAAAATTCTGACTACAGCAAGTGTTATGAATTTGACTGATCTCACGGACAAGAAGAACAACAGGTAGTTAGTAATCACAACAGTGAATCAAAAAACGGAAGTAGTTTTTTTACGGTTCATAAACATCTAGAAGAAGAGGATATGCCACGTCATGTAGATGAAGAAGATGGTAAAGATAATTTTGAATTTATATGCGGGAATTTTGTTGATAAAGATAGCAAGATTAAGTGGACCAAATGAAGTGTAATAACCAAAACGTTATCAAAAATATATAAGAAAAAATTTTACCTGGTCTAAAAAGGTTTGGTAACGATATTACACAAGAAGTGACTGAATTCCATAAGATTATTAGAAAAAATAAAGGTCACATATTTAAATTTATATTGCTTTATTAAAAAAGTAAAACAAACATTTTTCAATACTAAGCATATTAAGGCAGTACTTTCAGGTCTCTAAAGAAAATTATGGCTGGTTGACAGACCACTGGTGTTAAAAACAGTTGATGCCACCACTCATGGTAATTACCATACAACGTCAAGAAACCAATGGGGAATGGACTCATAGTTCATAGTCATAAGTTTAAACAAATTCTTAAGTTTGCTATTCAGAATCTGGAACAAGCGGACGCCCTAAAACATGTCACTGAGGGTTGTTTTTTTTTTTTTTTTTTTTTTTTTTTTTTTTTTTTTTTTTTTTTTTTTTTTTTTCAATATCTAGGGAGACCAAGATAAATTTTAAATGATATTAAAGTCAGAAGAAAAAGTTAACCTTTTTATGCAAACGGGTAATCTAATTTACAAAATTGTTAGAGTAGGTTAAATAGACACGTCAGAAACCAACTTAAGGAATTCTGTACTAAGAAACTACAAGACCAGATGAAGAAAGATGCTCATTGGAGAGGAGTGTTTCACTGTATTATTGATGCTGTACATTTTCAAACAAACAAGGAAGTCTGTTAAGAGGAATAAAAAAAGTTGGTGATTTTGGCGATCAAGGGAGTGGAAACACTCAAAATACTTACGACTGATATCACATGACGCTATGATGTCCACCAAACTCATCACACTGAAAGAAATAAGAAAGGGAAGCTTAGCTATTTTTCCAAAAAATTACAAGATGTGTTCTTTGACATAAATCCAACGCAACAAGACAAAATATAATTACAGGTATTTTAGATGCTGATCACTTTTCATTGATGTGACAGCGGTCCACATATCAGCCACAGTGGGACGATGACTTAAGTCGTTCGCTTTGGGATGTTAGATCACTCTGCAAATGTGGTAGTTTTTGTTGAATTTTTTTCTACTTACGGACAAAACAGGAGAAAGGAGTAATAAAGAGATAGACCCTACAGCAAAAAATAGAATAAGATGGATTGAACATTTACTACTGCTGAGGGAAATCTATGATAATGGGACAAACGTGACTGTAATGTGATTTGAAGAATGAACTTGCCTATTTTGAAACATAGATGTTCACTCATGAAATTTAGTAAAATCACATGCAGCAGACACACCTGCTGAAGCTCAAACATTTTTAGAATTTTCATCGTGTAGATCTATTCTTTGTGGCTTCATCTTCAATATGTGAAATCTTACAAAAGCATACATTCTCAATATTAAAGTCCTATACAGGAGGAGGTTGTCTCTAAGAGTAGAGGCTACGCGATAAGTTGAAATTCGTGTATTATCAACATCAGAAACAAAAACTGAGGCAAAAATCTATTTCAAAGCATGTGAGAAACTCAAATCTTTGCTTTAACATTTGTGTGGCACACAATATCAAAAACAAGAAGAAATGTTTGTCAAGTTAGTCTGAAAAGTTAAGTCGCTGCAACTGATAAATTTGTTCGAAATAATCAAGGCTTTTTGAGCTTTCTTACTGCTTCTAGAGACTCATGTACCTCTGAAGCTATTTTTGAGAGCAATGTATTATCAAGAAATAATGAGATATCAATGGAATTCTCAGAAAAAAGGATTAGAAGAAAGAGAAACTGGCCAATTTGCTTTGTGATGATGAGGGTGTACATGTTAGAAATAATTGACACCGCTAGCTGAGTACCCAGTGTAAGACACCGGAGAAAATTACTGTAAACCTTAGTGTCCTGCGCAGGGTGAAGATTCAAGAAATGGAAATGGTGGACTGAAAGACCAAAACTGACTGCTATTTATGTAGTAGATCTTAAGAAAAAAGAATTTAATTTATAAATTGATAGTTTCAAACACCATGCACTTGCAGTCGAGAGAGCCTAGGAAGATGATGCTGCATGATCCACAGTGTTCAATTTTTTGAACAATATATTGGTAGAGACTTAAAATATTCAAAACCATTCCAGTATCTGTTTCTGCTGCAGAAAGGAACTCAGTAAGCTGAAAGTAATTAAAAATATTTTTACCAGCGTGGTTGGTCAATAAATCTTAACAAGTGTGTTATCTCTATAAAGCATAAAAGAGACTTTTCCATAAACTGTGATAAATTCAGAAATATTTTTGCAAGACAAAAAGCTCTAAGATGAAAAATTTAAATTTATATTTGCGTCAAAAGCTTTCTTTTTGTAGTTTTATAAATATATATTTTTTATTTTACTTTGGCATTATTTCATACATTAAAGTGACTTAATGTTATGAGATGATGACATTTATTTCGAAATTCATTATCTAAATTATGTTTATTTTCATGGGGAGGCGGTGAAAAGAGGGACGGCAAATGTAAACTTGCCACTGTTGGCAAACGCGCCGATGCGCGCGCGCTTGTGTGTGTGTGTTTGTGTGTGTGTGTGTGTGTGTGTGTGTGTGTGTGTGTGTGTGTATTTCGTGCATTCATCTTTTTGTGGGAGATATTCCATGAATTCGCGGTATCCATAAGGAGACGGTGGTTGAGTGCGTAAGGTGACGCTCTAGTAAACAGGCGATCCCAGGTTCTAATCCTGGCCATGGCACAAATTTTAATGGGTCGTCATATCTTAAATATCGGTATTTATATATCTGCCGGCCTACACTGTAAGAGTTAAGAAAAAATGTAAAAGGGACCATGGACCAATGTAATTTGCTCCCTTAACACACAAACCACCCATCAAGTGTAGAATGTAAAATGTTGTGTGAATTGATAGAGAATTTTGCGCCAAATTTTATTTTTCAAACGACTCAGTGTTTGTGACACTATATCTCTTGAACTGTGTGTCGTACAATAATTGTACAGCTGACTTCACGGCTTATGTGGAGCGTATCTGCGAATCACGTTGTATATAGGCGATATATCTGAATACCAGAAGAAAAATGTCGTTGCCGTCAGTAGAACTGAAGTAAAAAATTAAAAGGTATGCCTGATACGGTGGTTCTAATACTTGAATAGGAATAATGTAAAGACACGACGAACTTTCTTGTTTTCATCTTTTTCTGAAACTTATCACTGAGAAAAAGTTAAGGAAACGCTTGAAATCACTTGCGAAAAATGTTGATATACTGGATGAAACATGTATTGGGTATACGCCTATTAACCAATAGTCAACACGGATTCAGAAAGTATCGCTCTTGCGAAACACAGATTGCCCTTTATTCACATGAAGTGTTAAGTGTCATCGACAAGGGATCTCAAATCGATTCCATATTTCTGGATTTCCGGAAGGCTTTTGATACTGTACCCCACAAGCGGCTTCTAATGAAATTGCGTGCTTATGGATTATCTCCCCAATTGTGCGATTGGATTCACGCTTTCCTATCAGAAAGGACACAGTTCGTTGTAATTGACGGTAAGTCATCGAGTAAAACAGATGTGATATCTGGCGTTCCACAGGGAAGCGTTATAGGTCCCCTACTCTTCCACTTATCTACATATCTACATAGATACTCTGCAAATCTCATTTAAGTTCCTGGCAGAGGGTTCATTAACCACTTTCATAACTTTTCTCTGCCGTTCCATTCTCTAATAGCGCGCGGGAAGAAAGAACACATAAATCGTTCCGTTTTCGATCTGATTTCTCTTCTTTTATTGGGATGGTCATGTCTCCCTAAGTAAGTGGGTGCTAGCAAAATATTTTCACATTCAGAACTAAAAGTCGGTGATTGAAACTTCGCAAACAGATCACGCCGCAATGAATAACGTCTTTCTTTTAATGATTTCCACTCCAATTCGTGCAACATTTCCGTGACGCTTTCCCCCCCGTAACGTGATAAAACAAAACGAGCTGTCCTTCTCTGAACCTTCTCAATGTCTTCCGTCAGTCCCACCTGGTGAGGGTCCCACAAGGGGCAACAGTACTCCAGGAGAGGACGCACAAATATAATGTAGCCAGTCTCTTTGGTGGAGCTGGTGCATCTTCGAAGCGTTCTGCCAATGAAACGTAACCTTTGATTCGCCTTTCCCACAATATTTTCTGTGTGTTCTCTCCAGTCAAAGTTGTTCGTCATTGTAACTCCTAGGTATTTGGAAGAATTTACGCCTTAAGGTTTGACTGATTTATCGCGTAATTGAAGTTCAGTGGATTTCTTTTAGTGGTCATGTGTATTACTTCACACTTTTCTTTATTTAGTGTCAATTGCCAATTTTCGCACCAAGTAGAAATTTTGTCTAAATCGCTTTGCAGTTGCTTTAGGGCGCTCAACATGTCATCAGCGCCCATACTAGGAAGATATAAGTCTAATACTGCTAAATGGCACAGAAGACAGGCAAGGGAAGAGAGAAAACGAAAGGACGTACGTCTTCCCCCTACATCATAAGTATAATAATGAAAGGTTCAGTGGCACTAATAAGAAACTAGACGAAACAGACAAATGGGGTACAAGGCTAAAAATATGATGAGCTAAACATAGAGGGATGGACCGAACGATACTATCATCCTCTATCTATATTTTAGAATCGTCGACCTAAGATCTTTGGTAGGAGGTCGGCCAAAACACAAAATCGTAAAACGCGTGCCACTGTCATATCACTGTCACCTAAAATGGAGCGGAGGTCATCCGACAAACCAGCTTGTTCTCTCGCAGCATCATAGGAAACACAAAGTAGTTAAAATATGCTGAACGGTTATCAGAACACCACAAGCATCACAAGTAGGGGGCTCGTCGCCACAAAGAAGGAATCTATGCGTCAGGGGGCAGTGTCCTATTCTAAGTCTTGTTAAGCAGACTTCAGCACACCTGGCAGGCTGTACGGATGTACGCCAGGGCCTAACTGTGTCTTTTATTGACCGCAACTTATTATCCACGACGGCGAACCATTCTTGGTCCCAGAGGCGCATGACAGAGCTCCTAAGAAATAGGCCAGTCGTCAGGTATGTTTAGGTCCAAAAAAATTGCAGGTAGCTGAATTTTTGGTATGTTGTTAGGACATATTAGAGTAGTATAAAACCAAGTTTGCAGCTTCGAAATCCCTTAGCGTAACTTTTAAGAGCCAAAAAACCTCGAAATTTTCGGACATTTTTTGGTTTTGGCTTATAACCCGTGAAGGGTGGTTTTTTGACGAAAAGTCGCTCACCCCTCTATTAATGTAGATACAATATTCTAAAATTTAAGCCCAACCGCAGCTCAGTAAGTCCAATAGTTCCCGAGATATTGGACTTCAAAAGTTGACTTAATTCTCCAAAAAGTTCAAATTTTCGATTTTAGTCATCTTTCGGCTAGAATATTGGCTCTAATGATCATCCCACGGGGAAAGTCATACAAAAAAGTTATAGAGCAGTTATTTGGCTTCAAAATAAGTACAGAACGAAGTCCATAGGCCCAATAGATTTCTATTTGTCGTTAGAAAACGATAACTTGGAAAAATCGGAGTATTCAATAAATTGACCCAGACGAATTGTAGTCCTCTTATCCTATGTATGTTAAAGAAAAAGGAAGAATTACTTATTGACGATGATTATTAACGTATTGTATATAAATAGGTGTAATTATGTGTTAGTGCATACCAATATATTTGTGAAAGTAGGTATTGCTGTAAAAACAACGAAAGCCTCTACGTTTGTGAGCATTGTGAGCATTAAGGGATTGGGGCTTTCGTTCGTAGCGAGGCCTTTTGTTGTGCGAAGGCATCCCCGCCCCCCGTTACTCCGAGTGCTGACTTAGGTGGTGTAATGACAGTGAGGCAAGGAGAGGAATAGGACAGTCCGCTACGTTCGGAAGCCGACCGGCCTCCTTTGCCGCGGTATCGGCCAACTCGTTTCCACGGATACCCACATGGCCAGGTACCCAGCAGAAGGAAACCGCCTTTCCTTGCCGTTGCAACTGCAAAATTGCTTCGGTGCAGCAGGGTAGAAGCGGTAACCGACAGATGGTAGAGGTAGTGTAAGAAGCGTAACAGGTGCTACCAGTAGGTCGAGTTCCCATGGGAAAGAGTGCTGGTGAGTTTCCCCGAATTCTATGGAAGTCCCCAAGCGGCAGGCACTGAACGCCGATGTCAAATTCAAGTTAGGAAACCGCTCAAAGCCAAGCTATGCCCTGTCTAGACATGTATTAACTATTGCATAATTAATAAGGAAAACAATATAAGACGGAAGATGCACAGCGGCCATGTTTGCGGGCCATATTGAGGAGCGAAGGCAGCCTTGCATCGAGTGGCCACACTTCAGTCCAGAACACGCACTCGGAGGAGTAACATGTAGCTCTCGCATTAGACTTGCGCATAATAGTTCGCGATTGGGAGCGCTCACTTTAGTTCGCCGCTCTGCCGCGAACTAGTTCGTTCTTTTAGTTCGTCCGCTCCCAGTGACAGCTGAGCGGCTTGGTTTGCTCACGCAGGCGGAGGGAGAAGTTCCCCCACCTAGCTGCTTCATGCGCTTGCTCCGTGAGCCGCTAACGATATCACGCAGACCAAAAGAAACAGTTTGAGGATAATTTCTCGCGTTTAAGTTTAGAGTTATATCTATATCTTGGAATTTTGGAATTTATTAGTCAGATATTGTAGAGTGCAGAATACTTCAATCCAGAAATTTGGTAGCACTGAAGTATAATCTAGCAGGCAGACGCTCATCTCGAAATGGCTCTCATGAGCAGAAGGCAAACATGTAATTTTTAATTCTGTTGTAGGCCCTCTCGCTATTGCTCGTCGGTCTTCGGAAAAAAAAAAAAATCCAACGAACTAAGGATCGAGATATGTTTGGCATAATAGTTCGCGACCGGTAACGAATGTTTCAGTTCGCGACCGATCGTGCATATTTTATTTCGCGACCGTTCGTGCATATCTTAGTTCGCGACCGGTAGCTCTCCTTTTAGTTCGCAGCTCGGCCGCGAAGTAGATCGCTCTTTTTAGTTCGTCCGCTCTTTTTGGCTTTTGCTACCGCTAATAAAACAGCTCTTTTTTTTGTTATGGCAGCTTTCTTATATAACGATCAGTGTTGCCCAAGCGTGTGTTATTACCAGTATTTTTGGGCAATTAGATATCAAATACTTAAGCAAATAAACCAGTTATTTACGCGAATGGGTGATACAATGATATTCAAGTACTGTGCATCCACAATACTCGAAGTATTTTTTTTTAATGGTCATTGAAGGAATATTACCTACAAATCACGCGATGTTGCGCGCTTTCGCTCCCTCTCGCTGTTGCCCGTCAGTCTTCGGAAAAGGAGCGGACGAACTAAGAGGCGAGGGATCTGCGAAGTAGTTCGCTTAGTTCGCCTTTGGGAGCGCTCTTCCGAACTAGTTCGTTCGCGAACTACACAAAACTATCTCGCATACGTAGGCGGTCATGAGACATAGATTTATCATTTTTAGAACAATGCGAACTGACATGATATTAAACTTACAGTTAAGACAATGTGTATCAAGCGTATATTATTATGCGGTTTTCTACGTTTCTGCATTCTTTAAATAAATTAGCTGGCATCCCAAGAACGTCAGTATTATTTTGTAATTAGATGAGTTCCTGCCAATAGTTTAATAATTTCAGCCTCACTTCAAGTACTTCGACCGGTATGCTATCATCTGCGTGCGGACGAAAGCTATCGAAGGTGAGCTTTAGAATTTCTACTCTTCACACAATACAGTGGGAAGTAACTACAACCCTCGCGTACAACTGTTATTGCTTTTTTAAATGACAGTCCAGCTCCAGTTGCATTTATTGGTGCTTTATTTAAGCCCACACTACCGGTTTCGGCCTCTATGTTAGGCCTTTTTCAAGTGTGACAGACCTGCACATAATGTGTAGCAAAAAGTTTACAAAAATTACACGGTACAAGACAGAATGTTACATATGTAAAAACCTACTGTACAGAAGCAGAAGGAAACTTATGTCATAGAGAAAGCAATGTCAAGTAATTAAAACAATAGAACTCAGAGAATATAAAACTTTTGGCGCCCAATGGCGACATGAGAAAAATGGGCGTGTCATATTTAACATTCCAAATCGGCATGTTCTGATGTGTTCATATATAAACATTACATCATTGCAAGCATAAAATTCTAAACATTAGTTGATCAAATGTACAGGTCAATAGTAAAATATTATAAATGTCAGTTAGGATAAAAAACGGAACATATAGCGGCCAATGAGGCTATGTGAAAAGTGGGCGTGTGGTCAATTTAAAATTTTGATATAGGAAGTATAATAATTTAGCTTAAGGCCAATTGTATTGAATTTACTTCACATTAAAGTTGGATGTATTGTTTAAACGAGGTACAAAAATTCTTAGAATGTAAATTGTAAAATGATTGCAACAAACGAGGCGTCCAAGCAGATAGTTGAGGGGCGGCCTCTAGCGAGGGAAATTTGAACCAGGAACACTGACGTGGGCTCTAGAGCTGTTTGGAAGCGTCGTGTTGATTGCTTACATTGTACTGTTTACAAACAGTAGTATATGTTTCAAAAACAGCCATGAACTTGCGGAGCATTTCTAAAAAAACTTTGTCAATTACTGGGCGGCAGATATCTAAGAAATTAGTATTCTTTAAAGTGCATTGCTCGTTAAGCGTGTCTTCCTTGGACTTTTTTAGGTGAGTGTATATAGCAACCTCTTCATAAAAATCCATGAAATAGCCTTCCTTCATTGTATGGAGTACTGTCAGGTTGTTTTCGATTCCTTATACCTTGTGACTGTTGCGTATAAGGTGAGCAGCGAAGGTGGATCTGCTTTCAGCGTTTTTTCTGCCCAGTTCTGTGTGTTCCTTGTAACACGTTTTGAAGTTGCGTCCTGTTTGCCCGATGTAGTATGCATTACAGTCGGAGCAGTGAATTTTGTATATGCTCCCGTTTTGATATATGTCCTGCGCCAATAAATGCACCAATAAATGCAACTGGAGCTGGACTTTCATTAAAATTTGAACCACAGTTGCGGCAACAGCAAAATCCAGTGATGGAGGAACTAATAATCGTCATTGCGTTGTAAACGCAAACTGATGTACGTCATACATGGCAACATGGATGAGGAAAGAAAATGATATAGGAACGGTTAGTACAGCTCCTGTATAAGTTTCTATTAGTTGTAGACACCCTCTGTCTATGAAAAATGACACATTTCTATCAAGTATCACGGTTAGTTGTGAAATGTGAACGCTCACACGGCGTTGAAGTCGCTTGTAACGCATCTTCCGCCATGCACCGTGTTATGGCGTGAAGTCAGCGCCACACGCTAGACGCAGGGAAGAGAACGATCTTGGAGAAGGCAGCGGATGACGTCCGACAGCCTATCGCACGCCGGCGCCGCGCCTGTTGGAGGGAGTAACAATAGACGCGCGCCCTCTACAAGCTGCTTTATCTAGGCCGACATGCGTCTGGACGCCCCGTCAGAACTCGGCTACAAACTAGGCAGTAACTAGGACTCCGCGCAGCTAGCACCGTACAGAAGACTACGCCTCGAGAAGAGAGAACAGTGTAGTAGTACATTTAGTAAATTTAGTAATTCATGTGA
Source organism: Locusta migratoria (assembly GCA_026315105.1). Lineage (NCBI taxonomy): Eukaryota > Metazoa > Arthropoda > Insecta > Orthoptera > Acrididae > Locusta > Locusta migratoria. The sequence goes on from CM048749.1 coordinate 216,697,428, forward strand.
CAGTGATTTCGAATATATAGTGGCAGAGATATTCCTTAATATATTTCGTGTAGTGCTGTGAACTGTGGAGCTTAAGACTCTTTGTCAGAGATTTTTATGTTTGTTCTCTGGTTGCTGTTTACGAAGATATGTTGCGGCATGTTCTAAAACTGAATGTACGTTTGGTTAAGCAAAAAACTATTATTATTATTATTTATGAAGCAATAATAAAAGAATATTAACCTGAAATTAATGAGAGTCTGCGAAGTCATTTATTTATATAAAGTATACAAATAACTTCAAACGACCACTTCAAGAATTTGATGAAGGTGAGATATAATCCAGTGTTTTGGATACTCTTATTTACTAATCAGATTGAAGCAAGTTACAGAAGACATCGTCAGCAGTGTGTTTGTGTGGCGCTGAACGAAGAGATCCACGAACCTGCATTATACACGGCGACGAATATCTTTCAAAAATTGTTTACAAGTAATCCTATAAATTTTCTTTCTTCTGTCGGCCCATAACAAAAGTGCACACTGCTGGCAAAAACAAACTGGTTCTATTAATGTGTCTGTGTACATTACGACAACACATTACACAAAATTACAATTAGTACTATTATAACAGGTAGAAGTTGGGTATTGTATTATTCAGACGATCCTGCACCGTACCTTTCATGAATGACAGACTGACCAGGGACGAGAACTCAACAAATGGCAACGAGGATGATTCAACACACAGTAAGAAATTTAAAGTAGGCAAAAATATTCGAATGTTAGCAAACCCATTATTGGTGTCCAAACTGTGGTGACGCACAAATCTAACGAACGGCGCGGCGTTCTTACGACGTCAGCCACGAGCGCCCTCTGCTACAACTCCGCTCGTGGCCACCACTGAACGACATCGTTCACTTGGGACTGAGATAGGAACCAGCAAACACTTCGGAATCAGATAGGCACCAGTTAAGACTTGCCTATCGGATAGGCACTAGGCAGGCCTCTAGCTCAACTATGTATCAGCATTCTGCAGTACTGAGCTATATAAAAGTTAAGTATTGTATAAATTCTGTGCAATATATATCTCGTTCTAATTTACTCTAGTGTTTCTAGTTTCTGCTGTCCCACTGGCTGGTCACCTCCATACCGCACAAGCGTTCATCCTGTATTCCTGTGTCGGTCTTTCTACTCGACCACCGACACCTACGACGGAAACGAGACACAAAAGCGGCGACGAGGCCGGGACATAAAGTACTAGGGACAACACGCACACCCAATGTATAACATAGCATTCCAAAGTGTGCGACCATTCCCGTGCGGCTTGATGTTGTTTTGAAGGTTAGGTGTGAAAAAGTTCGACAAGATCGGATTAAAACTTGTAAGTGGCCTCCACCACGAACCATCCGCGCCATATCTCCTGAATTATGTCTTAGGTGGTTCTTCCGGCTACTGCAAGTATTAGCTCACAGGAAAGAATATGTGCATCAAATTTTATTGAATTCAGTTCAGTGATTTAGAAACAGATATGCAACATTGCCGCGGGATGCAGCAGTCTTTTGTTTATGACAGCATATCTCCAGTACTTTGTGTCATGTTGTTGTTGTGGTCTTCAGTCCGGAGACTGGTTTGATGCAGCTCTCCACAATACCCTATCCTGAGCAAGCCTCTTCATTTTCACATATAAACGGCAACCTACATCTTTCTGAATCTGCTTATTGTATCCATCTCTTGGTCTTCCTCTGCGGTTTTTACCCCGCACACTTCCCTCCAATGCTAAATTTACGATTCCTCGATGTCTAAGAATGTGTCCTACCAAGCGATCCCTTCTTTTGGTCAGGGTATGCCAAAAATTCCTTTTCTCACCAATTCTGTTCATTACCTCTTCATTAGTTATGCAATCTACCCACTTAATCTTCAGCGTTCTTCTGTAGCACCACATTTCAAAAGCCTCTATTCTCTTCCTGTCCGCACTGCTTATCGTCCATGTTTCACTCCCATACAAGGCAACACTCCACACAAATGCCTTCAGAAAAGACTTCCTTACACTTAAATTAATATTCGATGTTAGCAAATTTCTCTTTTTCAAAACTGCTTTTCTTCCCGTTGCCATTCTGCATTTTATATCATATGTACTGCGACCATTGCATGTTATTTTACTACCCAAGTAACAAAACTCATCTACCACCTTCATTGTTTCGTTACCTAATCTAATTCCTTCAGCATCGCCTGATTTTCTAAGACCGCATTCCATTATTTTTGTTTTGCTCTTGTTAATGTTCATTTTATACGCTCTCTTCAACACACTGTACATTCCATTCAACTGCTCTTCCAGGTCCTTTGTTGTCTCTGACAGAATTACAATGTCATCAGCAAAACGCAATGTTTTTATTTCTTCCCCCTGAACTTTAATCCCAATAAGGAAAGAATATGTGCATCAAATTTGATTCAATTCAGTTCAGTGATTTAGAAACAGATATGCAACATTGCCACGGAATGCAGCAGTTTTTTGTTTATGACATCATATCTCCAGTAATTTGTGTCATACAGTTACATAACTATGCCTCTTGCTTTTATGAAGGTGCCACCAGTGGTATCAACTGTACGGCAGTGCATAAAATACGAGCAAACGTGAACAGCGTAGCACGCCCGAATGAAATCCTCAGCTTAACCAAACACTACTGACATAATTCCCTTACCCTTTATCTTCAAGCCTCCTGTAAGAGTTCGAACATCTTCTCCGAGGGAATCAGCAGACTCATCGCCGCAGAGCCGTATGGGTGCCTAGAAGTCATCGACGGTGGTACGACTACTACATCCCGAAAGGAACGGATCGTAATTTCCCCCCCCCCCCCCCAAACTGTAGCAATTGGCGCGTTCATCATAAGACAAAAGCGTAATATTAAATTTCATTGAAGTGGTACACACTTGTTAACTACTCACTTGTGTTGGTCACAAGTTTCACTACATTTTGATTATCATTTTATTTGCTACGATTGTTTATGAAGACGATATACCGACAAGGTGAAGACGTTAGGGAATTTTCGACATGAGATGAACTTCTTTTTTTATTGTATTTAGATGAACACAATAAGCGAATGAAATCTTAAAAGTTCATCAGATTTTCATCCAAAGCGAACTCTGTGAGAGTTTTGTAAAATGATATAATTTGGGTTAAATATTACACATTTGCATCCGCTCGTCCGTGAGGTTATAATTAGGTTTCCAGATCAGAGCTCCTAATAATCAGGCATAGGTTGTTACTGAATAACACTGAGACTTCGTAAGTTGATACATGTAATAGTTTGAAACTACTATGGGGGTCCGTGCCTATGTTTCAACATTATGTTAAATTCAGTTTTTCGGTTATATGAAGTGGACTTTATAAATATACCTATACATACTCATTAGTAGTTAATTTAGAGCAGCACCTAAATTCTCATACTAGTAATTACATAAATTTATGTATTCATTTATTTACTGCCAGACCACGGCGCAGTGTCCACACTGTCATTCCGTTAATTAGGACTGGCCTTAGGCATGTGTAAACAGTGCAGTTTCACAACGTCCCGCGCAGGACATTAGAACGTAATTTGAAAACTGAAACTACTTTAATGTAATGTAATTGAAGTACATTTCCATTATGAAACGCCTGTTGCCACTGCATAAGTCTCTCATTTTGGAACAAATATGCCTGTATCGGAGTTTAAGAAACTAGGGTTATGATATAGATGCGCTACAGAAATACACATTCTCAACACATCACTAATGTTCGTTGTTAAATTAAGATGGACAAGATTCTTTGTTCCTTAGCATCTCTCCATGCTATTTCTGCTCATCGTTGTGACTAATAATCAACCATTAATTTCTCCGTTAACAGAATTTTCCCACATAACAGGCTGCTCTAGCTACAACTATTTCGTCTTGATGTCTCAATTCCAGGAAGTAGATCTCGGTACTTCACATTGTTCAGTACATACTTTTTGTCCATAATTACATTATGTAAAACACAAATAGCTTTCACAATCAGTTTTGCTGTTTGTTCTTTAGTTTCAGTTGGTTTATTTAGTAATCGCCACTTTGCAGCCTCAATTCCAAATTCGCATTCGACAGTTTTTCTAGTTCCCGAAAGAACTTTGTTGATCTTTTCGTTAGAGCACTAAAGATTTCTCCTGGCAAAAGGTTTCATCAGGTGTCTGAGATGGGGTACACTTCATCTCCCATAAAGACAAAGGGGGCTTTTACAGCAGTAGCTGGTAGAATGTCTTCAGGAATATGAAGCAAACTTTTCACTATTTCATCATACAAAACAGGCATCCTACAAGTGCCTCCATCACATTCTTTTCCATAAAATTCAACTTCAATAAAAATGAAATTACTATATGAATCACACAAAGCCTGTAGAACTAGTGAAAAGTATTTCTTGTAATTGAAAAACATAGAACCAGACCATTTAGGAGTTAGAATTCGTGTATGCTTCCCATCGATAGAAACTAGACAATCTGGGAATCCCCACTTCTTATAAAAGATTGCAGCTATTTCTTTGAATTCTTCTGTCGTTGGTAGCCTCATATGGAACGGTTGCAAAGTTTGCCAAAACACTGAAAACATCTGTTTTACAATTTGAGAAACAGTAGTTATTCCTATTCTTATCTCTCATGCTAGTCTTGTATACGAGTTCCCTGTTGCGAAGAACCTGAAATAAAAAAGAAATAAAAAAAAAAAAATAATAAAAGAATAAAAAATAAAAAAGGTGTTACTTTCTACTGTGTCTTTATGTACCTACGTTGTGTACTTAATAGAAGTGGTTATTATTTAATGTTTCTGTAAATATATCTTTCCTCTTCTTTCAGTTGTCTGCGATGTTAAAAAATGGAAAAGTCTTCGCCAGCAGTTCAAAGAATAGCTGAGCACGCTTCCTTGACACGCCTCAGGCGATGCTGCTCGCACAGCCCAGCACAGTGGCCGTATTTTTACGTTTTGATGGTTTTGCGAGGTAATTTTGAACCAAGAGCAACTAGTGGGAATTTGGATGAGGTGGAAACCGGTGATAACACCGAACAAAACAACGAGTACAGTTCTCACTTTGATGAAGCTCGCAGTGAACCAACATCTTTAGCATCACCACCTTCACCACTGTCTTCTGATCGCTCTGAGACACCACCAACCTCTATATTTGCTGTACGTAGAGACTACAGGAAGAAACCACGACCTGTTGACCCAATTGCAAATCAGTTAATAGAAATTGAAAAGGAGAAGTTGCAGATGCGCAAAGAAAAAAGGAAAATTCTATGAAGATGTAGTTTCTCCATGTCTCTTCTACCTCAGGTGAGACACATGATTCCTTTCGACAAAATGTCGTTCACGGTAGATGTGCAGAAGCTGGTTATGGAAAGAGTATATGGATAACCAGATCGAAATCGCAGAGGATATGATGCAGCTCTGCAACGAAATACAGATATTAATCCATCTACTTCAAATATTAGCACTCAGAATAGATTCAGCGGATTTGTTCCGGTAAGAGCAGTGAGTAACCACCATTCTACAGTTTATGGTGTACAAGCATCAAGCTCAGGTGAGACGCAGAAGATAACTGGTGGTACAGACTACGATCGCCAAGACGATATGGAAGTAATGTTCGTGAATGTCATGGACCCGCAATACAATCGAGCTTAAAAAGTAAATTCAAGATCAAAACCAACTGCAGAACAATCTGAATAAGATATTACTATGGTGTAAAATTTGGCAATTGACTCTAAATAATGATAAGTGTGAAGTCGTCCACATGAGTACGAAAAGAAATCCGTTAATCTTTGTTTACAAGATAAATCAATCAAAAGTGAAAGCCGTAAACTCCACAAAATACCTAGGTATTACTATTACTTCAGACTTAAACTGGAAAGAACACGTTGATAATGTCGTGGGAAAGGCGAACCAGAGACTGCGTTTAATTGGTAGAGACCTTAAAAGATGCAACAGAACTACTATAGAAACTGCATACACTACACTTTTCCGTCCTTTTTTTTGGAGTATTGCTGCCCAGTGTGGGATTCTTATCAGGTGGGTTTGACGGAGGGCTTCAAAAGAGTCCAAAGAAGAGCAGATCGTTTTGTATTGTCACGTTATAGGGGAGACAGCATTACGGAAATGATGCAGGATGTGGGATGGGAATCATTTAAACAACGGCGCTTATCGCTGCAGCGTGGGCGATTTACGAAACTCCAATCGCCATCATTCTCCTCCGAATGTGAAAATATACTTACATAGTTAGAAATGATCACCAGAATAAAATATGAGAAATCAGAGCTCGAACGGAGAGATATAGGTGTTCTTTCTTCCCGCGCGCTATTCGAGAATGGAATGGGAGATAAATAGTATAAAGGTGGTTCTATTAACCCTCTGCCAGGCACCTAAATGTGATTTGCAGAGTATCCCATGTAGATGTAGATGCAGAAGGGGACTAAATAAAACTTATCACATTTTAAAGCACTTTTGAGATGTAGTTAGAACTTGTTGAAATGAAATAAAACTATCAGAAATATATTAATACTTATAGCTATTGTTAATGTCTCATATCCATGTCATTCAAAATCATGCAATATAAAAATATTGTGTAGGATCTCTCAGTTATAATTAGGTAAAAAAAAATTAAAGTTATACTTTAACTAAGTTTCAAATTTTATTATCAGGACAACCCATAATTTTTGATAACATAGCTTATGTGTAAAGTGATGTATTTGCAGTCATAAATCGCATTAATCATTTATTCAGATGTTGACCGGTTTTGGCCTGATACTGGGCCATCTTCAGATGCATGTGGTTTGGCTGGACTTGCACGGAGTAGGCGATTTATGACTTTTTTAATAATCAAAAAGTATATGAAGTAGATATCAATAAAATCTTATGAATATTACCTCAAAGTGAGTATCAGGCGCTCCTCCACAGAAATTGCATTAATAATGTTGGGCCATATCTTCATCTGTTTAGTTATCTCTGGTTATGAGATTGAGGATGTATTGGAAAGTTTGTTGCGACATTCGTAAATTTCTGAAAAACCGAGCTAGATAGTTTTAGAGCTGTTGGTAGTACTTGTGAAAGTATCCATAGTGAGGACGTTCAGCATTCCATATATCTTCTTCCTTCTGTTTTCCAATCACAACATTTTTGTAGGGAACGAATCACTGTCACAGTCGTCAGACGATGTGGAGAACATGTTTAACGCTTCACGCGTCTGCAGTTGTGCACTAAGCTGTAATGTAACAGCTGCAGGAGAATACGCACGGCGAGCAGCAAGGTGCCTGCAGCGAGGTGGCGGCGTTAACGCACTGGCGCGAAGCACTCCCAGCTCCGCTCGCTGTGAACAGTCACATGGAACGACAACGCACTTCCCACTAAACCGCAGCTGGTACGGTGAGTTGAGCACCAAACACCAACGAGCTATATAAACTACATAGAGTGGTTATCTCTGGGTGAACAGCGCTCCTTGTGGTACCAACCAGGATCTATGGCAGCCATTCTAGTGCGCCGATTACGAAAGTTAGACGGACACTATTTACGTGTTTTGGTTTCACATTTTATGTATCGTAGTAGGCTTCAAAGGTTATTTATGATGAAATCATGCCGAGTGTACGCGCAGAATATAACTGTACGAATCACGGTAGTGAGACTGTTGGAGAATCGTATTTTCAGTTAGTATTTGCATGTTTTCGTTTCTAACATTTCGTTTACTCGTCATTTGTACTTACCACATTTCTGCATACAATATTCCTATGGGCTGTGTATGTGTTTAACGGTAAGAAAGTAAGCTGTAATTATAAGAGGCGCGTCCAGAAAGTAAGTTCCGTTTGGTAATAAAATGAAATTGTACACAGATACAGGAGAAATTTTTATTGCACAAAATTCTACAACTCTTAAACTACTTTTCCACATAACTGCAGAAATTTTGCAGGCATTTGTCTTAGCGTGGCACCTGGTTTTGTATACCTTCTTCATAGAAATCTGCTGCCTGTGTCCTCAACCAGTTGGAAATATCAGTGATCGAGAAATTTGGGGGAAGTCCATAGCGAGAGCACTAATTGTAAACTTACGGTTTTCCTGGAACTTGTCATCAATCGCGTGAACCAGTTCTTCTGTAACCAAAGGTGGACGCCACTTCGTTCTTCATCGTGCACATCATTACGCCCGCCATTGAACTGACGGACCCATCTTCTCACCATCGAATCACTCATCGCATTTGGTCCGTAAACATCGCAAATTTGCCGATAAATTTCACTTGGTTTCACTTTCCTCGCATTCAGAAACCAAATCACCGACCTGATTTCTCAGTCGGCGGGATTTTCAATCAACGCCGACATTTCAAACAAGCACAACAAAGCGTACGTAACTGACAGCGATCTCCAAATGGCGCATGTTCTTCTCCTTGATACACATCGTCTACAGCGCATGTGCGGAACTGCAATCGCAGCGCTGCAGCGGAGATAAATTGAAACGGAACATACTTTCTGGACGCTCCTCGTATATTTCTGTTTTCCTTTGAAAAATGAAGAACATACAAAACGAAGGTTAGCCAATATGAGGCGAGATAAGTGGAAACCTGCTGCATATAGTTACATCTGTTCATCACATTTTGAGGAGAAAACATGCCGGCCGCGGTGGCCGAGGTGACTGAGGCGCTCCAGTCACGGTCAGCACGGCCACTACGGTCGGGGGTTCGAATCCCCCCTCGGGCATGGATATTTGTGCCGTCCTAGTTCGTAAGTAGTTCATAAGTAGTTTGTAAGTTTAGGGACTGATGACCCCGTAGTTAAGTCCCATAAGCTTAACGAACATTTGAGAAAACATTTAAGCAACAAATGATAAAAAGCGGCTTCTGGCTAATATCTGAATCAGCTTCATTAGAAGATATATCATGTAGCCAAGCAGGAAACATGGAACCTCTTATTACCTATTGCAAATCACTATTTAAGTCAGCCGGCCGCGGTGGCCGAGGGGACTGAGGCGATCCAGTCACGGTCTGCACGGCCACTACGATCGGGGATTCGAATCCCCCCTCGGACATAGATATTTGTGCCGTCCTTAGTCTTAGCTATATCATAAGTAGTTTGTATGCTTAGGGACTGATGACCCCGTAGTTAAGTCCCATAAGTTCTACAAACATTTGAGCTTTATTTTTATTTAAGTCTTTCAGAGAGCAGTAGGCCTACTCAGTTTGACCATGACTATGTGCTACAATACGAATTGCTGACATATTCCGAAAAAGTAGTTGAATATATTTCTGGAAGCATCATTAGGCACGTGAGTAAAAAACTTCAGTGTTTAGATTGCTTGGAAGTTCTCCTTGCTCCTAAAAATGAGAGTAAAACAGGATTAATCGGATTAAAAGGTATAAAAGACTGTCTGTTCAGTCCCTATAAAGATCTTGTAAAGCTTTTTGAAGTGTCAGAAACGGTTCTGAGGAATCATGAAACATCATTAGGGAAGAAATTTTTTTTTCGCGAATGTATGCAGATATATTTAAAATGTTCAAACGTTTGTTAAGCTTAAGGGACTTAACTGCGTGGCCATCAGTCCCTAAACTTACAAACTAATTATGAACTAGCTAAGACTAAGGACGGCACAATATCCATGCCCGAGGGGGGATTCGAACCCTCGACCGTAGTGACCGTGCAGACCGTGACTGGAGCGCCTCAGTCCCCTCGGCCACCGCGGCCGGCAGATATATTTAGGATGTTGGGAAACAGACCTACTTCATTTACCAAATGCGAGTACTTAATGGTATCCTCCGAATGTTGGGAGGAATCTCATTACTTCAGCCTAATAAACCTGTTATTAAAACATTACTTCAGTTGTGGAATACATCATTTATATAAAGCCAAATATGCGGAAGAAAGAGGTAACCAGATTACTCAAATGTACTCGAATGTAATATTGTTTAAAGGACATTGAAAAGGCATGTTTTTTTGTATAAATGAGACGATGTTTAACCGATCCAGTGTATGTAACATTTGTAATTATACTTTCCGATTTGTCTACCACACACTTGTTGTCTATCATTCATCCTTTATCCATATTAGCTTGGCTATAAAAATAACAATAAACACGTAGAGAATGGTTTGTTAAGTCGTTGCAGACAGTAAAAGTGATTTGATTTAGTGCCATAGCAGACGACTGGTTACGCCTACGTGACGTTGTAAAACATGGCGGCCGAGGTTTCAGTTTGCTTCAAGTATGGCAGCACGTCAACCAGTCTATGTTTTTTATATAGGTCGTTGCCAAACACCTACTCGCAACTGCTATGACGTAGCGAGACGCTACCTCATGGAAACAGGAAATGAAATTACCGTGTGGCTTTTCGGGGTCGGGACAGGCCTATTCCCATCGGGATTCGGCCGCCTAGTCCAAGTCTTCCGAATGATGATGGCAAAAACACACATAACCGAGTCCCCTGCAGGAATTCGAAACTGATCCTCTTGCATTATTGGTGGTCTGCGACGCTGCCACTGAGCTACGGAGATGGACAGGGTAATAGGAAAATTAACTGCATACATTTTTATTGGTCTTCTGAAATTTATTTTCTTATTACTACTTTCGAAGCAGCATCTCGCACGAGCGCCTGTTTCTCTTGCCATGTTGTCAGTAGAACCGACGTGGTTTGAAAATTGAGTTTTGATTATATAATTAATGAACTAGTTTATAATCCCGTGCTTCGCAATGGTTGTTAAACAGAGACCACTGTATATCATGGTTTCTTTAGGGCTCTGGACCTAGATCAGCAAAAACAGAATCCTTCTTGGATTTCTCTGTCAAAGAATTAATTTCTTCTAGCCAAGATGTCAGATTTAAGTAGAGGTCATTGTCGAAAACAATGAATGTTCATAAAGATTTTCATACAAAAAGTGAAATTAATATAAGTCCGTAGTGCGGAACGATGTAAATCATTGTTAGGTTGGTTCATAAAGTTAGTACTGCATGTTTAATTGTATGTTTGTCGTAAACTTCTGAAAACACTTCTATCATTTACATGAGAAATAGTAATAGCATTAATAATAATAATAATAATAATAACAGCGCCATGTATTGGTTCTATGGTGTAATACTAAACTCTTCATCTCTGACAGTAAGTGTATGCTGACGTATTAGAATGTTTGTGTTGCACTGGGGACAATGTAGTTATTCTATATGCAGTGCTCCATATTATCGAAAAGTCGACGTATACTGAAAGAGTTCACACCTGTTTAAATAAGACGTCATGGTGGTGTCAATGTGCGAGAAAGTAAGTCTGGTTAATCGTTGAAGGAATGGCGTCAGCTGATCGTCTGTATAGAACATTTCATTAAATATCTTATTTCCAGTGAATTTTCGTGACTGTGTTAGCAGAATCGACCACTCAAAACAGCTTTCCTGCATTGATCACTTTGTAAAGCAGGAAGTTGAAGCCGGCCGCGGTGGCCGAGCGTTCTGCGGCGCGTCAGTCACAGTCTGCACGGCCACTACGGTCGGGGGTTCGAATCCCCCCTCGGGCATGGATATTTGTGCCGTCCTTAGTATTAGCTAGTTCATAAGTAGTTTGTAGGTTTGGGGACTGATGACCACGTGTTGAGTCCCATAAGCTCTACAAACATTTGAAAATTTGAAATTTGAACAAAGTTGAAATCGATTTTGTGTAATAGAACTATATATTCAGAGGTCGGATTATAACTCAAAGTACACTTGTCTCTGCAAAAGTAGACGTCTTCCTCTATTTTAATGTAGTCCGCACCAAAAGTAAGTAATTACAAATTTTAATCACAATATTGTACCTAACAATTATGAAAGCGTAGAGATTTCTGATGAGTTTGTCGCTTACGAGTGTTTATTATCTCTAGTGACAGGCACAGAGCAGAAATATTACTGGAGTGAGGATTCAGATGCGCAGGACAGATTTCGTGTCCTCAACATTAGGATGGAATTGTCATCCGATATTGGGAAAAATCTACTAATCGCTGAGTTTTTCTTGGTTCTTTTTCGTTCGGCTAAGACAGATGACTATGTGTACATGACCATTGTAATGACGCTACAGTACTTTTGGGGATTACCCTCAACAAATAGTCTAGACTTACACGATGGCTTTTAAGCAAATCATTAAATTATGATATCTTTATTTTATGTGATACGATTTTAATTATTGGAGCCTTTATGTAACCGAACAATTTTCTAAAGTTACATATGAAAACCCCACGAACATTCGTCAAGTAGTTTTGGGGACATACGTGTTCAAAGAGACAGACAGACATGACGGTCGTAGATTAAAACATTGAAATTACGACATTCTTTTTTCCGTGATCCGAATTTTATGAAACGAAGTCTACATATTGTCCAGTTACTCTCAAGTTACCCCATGCAAATTGGTGTAGTTTTGGAGATAAAAGGTTTTTAATAGCTGAATAAACAGACAACAATTACTAAAATCGCTTAAAATTACGATATCTTCTTTTTACGGGATACGATTTTGCCTATATGTTGACCCAAACTTCTCTCATGTTTCCTGTGAAAACCGCATGAAGATTCCTCTAGTAGTTTCGGAGATTTAAGGGAACAGCGACAGGCCTACATTCACAGATTTATTATTAGTCTTCTGAAATTTATTTTCTTATTATTACTTTAGAAGCAGCATCTCGCACGAACGCCTGTTTCTCTTGCCATGTTGTCAGTGGAACACGACGTGGTTTGAAAATTGATGTTGAAAAATGTTTCTAACCTACAACTAATTAAATATCAGAGCATGTCAAGTGCTGAAAGAGGTAAGTACGTATCCTGAACAACACTTGTGAATCTTTTTCGAGTTTGAATTTCATTAAATTGCAAGGATTCCGATAGCCAAGTTATTTTTTATTATCATTAACATTTTAGTAATTAACATTCTTGTTGCGATTCCTTCTTTGGTTAATTATTTTCCTATCATAACGGTAAGTCAGCTGTAGTAAGTCTTTTGATGCATTGGTATTATGTCAATGACGAAACAGAATTCTTTTGATCGTGACGAAGGTGTATAATCTCTGCTGGATCCGGGAGAGCAGGTTGCTAGAGAGCTGTGTACATTTATTTTGCACTGAGCCCTGCGCAAGATAGCACAGGTGGAATTGCGAAAGTGCTTTATTGGGTGATGAAGTGAAAGCAAGGCAGTTCTTTAGGTTATGAAGAAAGCACATCCTCAGAATCTTCCATTTTCTAGTACCGTCGCATAAACTTCGCCTGAAATAAGCTCATCTCATAAAATGAGCTAAATCTAATTCTGTTACTTCTAGGTGAGGAACTGAAGCAAATGTAACGTCTCTAACTCCTTCAAATGGAGCTACAGCCCCGAAACTTATTGGACAATGAATAAAGATATAAATATTTGCGACTGATGACGAAATGCCGGTAAACCAATCAATAATTCCAAAACTTCTTTTCATTTAAAAATCTGTACTCATTTGAATAACGCGATAGATTATAAAGTTTTGCGTAATACCATATGACGAAATAATCTAATATTCGGTTAACATAATTTATGAAAATATGGTTTTGTTGTCTCTAACAGTTTATGAGATAAGAGATATTTCACACTGGTTTTAAAATGAAATCCTTTTTTGGCGAGACGGGTGAAATGTCTATTTGCATTTATACTTGATTAGTCCACTTTTGGTAGGAGAGTATTTTTGCATCACTTAATGTACAGTGTATAATCTCCTGTTGATGGTAGTCAGTACTGCAACCGGTGGAGAAAAAACAATAATATTGTACAATCTTCTAGCACGAGAATGCTTTTTTTCTTAATGTTGTGTGGTAGGAGAATGTGTAAGGCAGGGGGTGGGGGTGGTGTTCACCTGAGTGACCGTTGGACCAGGTCACAAAACAGAGATGATTCAGACGGAGGGCGGTTCTTGTCATCTGTGTGGAAGCAAGCATTGCACTCGGCGCCATATTGAAACCAAGTAAACGCCGAATGATAGTTGCTTACTACCGTGACTCTATATGGGGAATTTTAGAAAATGGGATTAATCTAACCATCTAAACGATGAACAGAGAAACCGGAATTCTGTCTAGATCTTTTCGGTATAACCTTCTGTTTATACACCTAATTCCCATACCACTAAAACTTTTAATACAATAAGACAAGAAAACATGGGAGGATATCAACCACAAATTTGTATGTTGCTTAGATAAGAAAGTATCTCAGTAATACGAAATAATTATCAGGAGCCGCGCAGTAGTGGGTAGGTGGTCTAAGGCATCATGAAACATACTGGGCTGTAGCTCGGGCCGCAGGTTCCAGTCCTGCCTCGGACATGTGTATGTGTTGGCCTTAGGGTAAGTTAGTTTGTGGTCCAATAGGTTCACAATTTTCTTTTATTTATTTATCAGTAAAATATATAGCAGAAATTAATAAGAAAGTGACTGAATGTTTATTTGTCGCCAGAATAGAATTGCAGGTTATATTGAATCAGAATGACTGTATTGCATGTTTTTACTGCCAAACAAACTCAGAAGTTAATACCACGTTGTCTTTCGAGTATTTCATTAACTATAGCCTTCAGATCTAGAGCAGAACAGTTTCTACCAGATGTCTCACGAAAGACGCCTGCCAGGCGTCCGCGGATCGCGCGTATCGGCTCCTGGCCGCCGCCACAGCCACCGCAACCGCATCCGCCGGCCACGGCAGCGCCCAATTCTCGGACTCTATTGTGCTGTGGGCGCATACACTGAGTTAAAGTCTAAAAAACATTTCCATCTGAGTAACCTAAGCTTACCTTTATATACAGTAGATGTTCAGAATGATGTTCCTCTTTGGAAAGAGCGGACTGACATCTCTTGAAAACATTTGCGTACACTCGACGAATTTCGGCTGCCGAAATTTGGGAAATGACTACTCGGATCCTGTCTTCCAACTCTTAGAGTGTATGGGGATAGCTTGCATACACCTTCTCTTTTAGATCTGGAGTAAGAGGAGGCCAGTCAACTAGCCTATCATCAAAAACACTTGGTATTGCTGCCATAGAAGCACTGTCAATGTGTGGTCTTGCATTGTCCTGCATGAAATAACCGTATAGCTTTTCTTTGTGTGAAAGTTCTTGAAAAATGGATGCAGGATATTGTTCACATACCTGTCAGAATTTATTATTCCGTGAAAAAAGATTTGATTAGTCATTTCCCAGATTTCGGCAGCCGAAATTCGTCGAGTGTCCACAAATGTGTTCAAGAGATGTTAGGCCGCCCTTTCCATAGAGGGATATCATTTTGAACATCTATTTAGGTTACTCAGATGGCAATGTAGTTTAGACTTTAATTCAATGTACGCGCCCGCGGCACAATAGAGTCCGAGAATCGGGCGCTGCCGTGGCCGACGGATGCGGTGACGGCGGCCGGGAGCCGTACCCGCGGTCTGCGGACGCCTGGCAGGCGTCTTTCTTGAGACACCCTGTACTTGCGAGGTAGTAGTAATTATTTCCGTGGCGGCCGCGGTGGCCGAGGGGACTGAGGCGCTTCAGTCACGGTCTGCACGGCCACTACGGTCGGAGGTTCGAATCCCCCCTCGGGCATGGATATTTGTGCCGTCCTTAGTGTAAGATAGTTCGTAAACAGTTTGTAAGTTTAGGGACTAAAGACCCCTTAAGTCCCATAAAAAAATATAAATAAAAAAATAAAAATATAAAAAAACTGTATATGCTGATACAAACGCAGACATCATATGACAATTTATTGTTTGGATTCATACTACCTTTTCAAAAATACGGAAATATGACTAAATTAGAAAGGTTGGGACAATGGCAATGGGAGAGGGAAATAACGAGACAAAGAGGCCATGAAATGTGTAGAGAAGAAGACAGTGATAAAGAGAGCTCACGGAAGTGATAAATGTCGCAGTGACAGTTCTAGTGGTGGGAAAAGGGGAAGAAAGACGTAAAGTGAGTATGATATAAAAAGAGACATGGTAATAGGATTTATAATGTTTTGAGATGAAAGAGCGTGAATGTATTTAAATTATAAGTGTATTGTAAGGAAGTGAAGTGATTATAGGGGCATGTGGTTACTCACATTTCTGTTTGAATATGTTAAAGAGCAGGATATTCACCTCCTTTGAGCTGATCAGCAGAGTTTTACATCTGGTTAAATGAGGATCAGTAGTGGCCGGTGCTTATAAATCGCGCGTGATATATGTTTCAGTACAGAAGCCTCCAATGAAACCCGCCAATACCATGAGGTCGGTAATGAAAACAGGCCACAAATTAGGGGCGCACTACTTTAATATTATCGTTTGTGAGAGCGCTGTTTGCACTGTCACGCGCCAAAATGACGCACGTCACGTCACGTCGGTGGGGGCGCGCGGTATTCTGGGGACTTTCCTTTGAGTTCCCTTGCCGGCTGTCTGTTTACACAGGCCCTGGGCAAACATCACACGGGGGCACCGCCGTGCAAACAGGGCGTCCATCACGCCGACGGCCCAGTACTTCGCAGTCTTTAAATACGACTCGCCCGCTGCCACACGACGCTGCGCCAGGCAGGGAAACTGATCGCAGCGAATTACCAGCTCGAGTGACGCTGGAGGTCGGTGGCTAAAGAGACATAGGGCGTGTGTGCCGCTGCTCTTACTGCGTTGTGCTGTTTCCTTCTCCAAATAGCTCAGTCTATTAGATTATTGACACGGTGTCAGGTTGTAGCGCCTACAGGGTGACCAGAAAAGGACTCCCTGGTTTCAAAATTAAATATCTCGCAAACAAAGATCGATAGAGGAATGTCCCGGCCGCGGTGGCCGAGGGGACTGCGGGGCTTCAGTCACGGTCTGCACTGCCACTACGGTCGGGGGTTCGAATCCCCCCTTGGGCATAGATATTGGTGCCGTCCTAGTTCGTAAGTAGTTCATAAGTAGTCTGTAAGTTTAGGGACTGATGACCCCGTAGTTAAGTCCCATAAGCTGTACAAACATTTGATTTGAATAGAGGAATGTAGTAAACGGTATGTGCAAATGTTCAAATGCTTGTAGAACTTATGGGACTTAACTATGGGGGCCATCAGTCCCTAAGCTTACAAACTACTTATGAACTACCTAAGACTAAGGACGGCACAAATATCCATGCCCGAGGGGGGATTCGAACCCCCGACCGCAGTGGCCGTGCAGACCGTGACTGGAGCGCCTCAGTCCCCTCGGCCACCGCGGCCGGCTAAACGGTATGTCTATTGTGAAAGCTGTTAGAAGTTTATATAGCAGTTTGAAATAATAGTTACAAAAGCTGCTAACAGATGGCGCTGTAATCGCCATACGTAATGCCTAGTATAAATCAGAGTCGAACATAAGAGTCACGAAATTCCCAGTGAATTTCTGTAACTTCGCGACTGCAGTGCTGCCAAGCGACTGGTTCGTAAAAACATACCGCGAAACGACGGAGTAATGAATCTGTATTTGGAGTGAAGCAGGACATTTAAAATACCTTCGCATGTACGAACTTTTGTGGTGCTATAAATTGTAGCAATTGTCAAAACTATAATTCGGAAATATCTCATTTGCAAAGAATGCTCAGAAGTAAGAGAATAATGTTATGAATAACAAGCGTTCGTTTAGTTGGTTAGTCATTGCCACAGAAGTAAATCTTTAACAGTTCATTCACGTTCAAACTTCCTCTCTTAATCAGAATCGCAAATACTTGACCACTATTTCATAATATTACTGCTGTATAAGAGTAATGTCTAAATGATTCCAGTAGCACTTAATCAACTATTTCTGTGGAGACTGCTTAGTTTCGTACCTCAGTTTCACAAAAACTATAAGCCTGTATACTAACATATTGTGGCGTTTACCTACTAGTTTGATAAAGTGAATACGTAGCTACAAATAAATACTATGTCCATATATAAACTGTTATTAGCACATCACGTTCTTCAAGATATTCAGTTTGATACCTGCCAAGTAGGTAAAAAAATTATGATAGGTACACGAAAGGCACAGAAGCTAGGACAAGGTGAAAGAGTTTATACGGCGATGCGTGAAAATCGTGTGTACTTTTGAAAATATTACAATGTCCAAAATCCGCTAAAACAAAACTCGTGCAACATGTTGTACGTACCGAGCACGCGAACATAATCATAATCAGTTACTTTTTTACTTGAGCACATCAGTTTGCAATTCATTTCTGCTTAGAAAAAGTTTTGGACGATAAGAATACGACTCAGGTATTATGAACTGTATGAATTACAGTGCACTGACAACTTGTTATTATAGACTGACATTAACAGAAGCAGTGATATTATTTTAATTATGTTTTCATATTTGTATTATAAGTTAACAAGAACGTTCAGCGACGAGGAAATATGAAAGTTAACAGCATTAAAGAGGGCAGCTTGTCAGAGTGTATCATGTCATTCCCCTGTTACTCCCTACTGGCCGCTTGGAGAGCTAGTATCGCTCCAGTTGCAAGTTTTCCCTACAGAGTTTCGCGACTGTCAGTGATAGACTGTGGTATAAATAGTGATCCGAAGCCCAGAGTGATCTTTAAAGGCCTCTACGGTCGGGGGTTCGAATCCCCCCTCGGGCATGGATATTTGTGCCGTCGTAGTTCGTAAGTAGTTCATAAGTAGTTTGTAAGTTTAGGGACTGATGACCCCGTAGTTAAGTCCCATAGACTCTACAAACATTTGAACATTTTTTCGATCTTTAAACAAATAGCCCAGATAGCCCAGCAATACTTGGACCTTCGGCGCTCTCGCAAATAGAGCGACCCCCCACTCCATCTATCCGGGGTGCCTCACAGGTCGAGGGCTTAAGCCTTGCAGGCCCTTACAAGTCCGCCCCGAAAGTTTATGGCAAAGTAAGGAAATATAGTCTTCCTTCTTCCTACAGGGGTTACAGATCGCTTGAACATGATGGTACCCCACTCCACCTACTTCCATTAAAAAAAAAAAAAAAAAAAAAAAAAGGTCAGTTCCACTATTGAAACGTGAAAGGACATTAGCGTACCGAAGGAAGAGATTAAAACCGTGTACTCCATTGAACAATGCGTTTTTCTGGTGGTACAGTACCACAGGTTAGAAGAGAGTTCTACGGCAACAAGGTGAAGTTTTCAAGCACGATTTAATGTTCCAAAAGGACCCGATACGGAAACCTTTCCTAGGCTCTTCACAAAATTTCAACGAACAGGCCGCGTAACTGATGATCTAGTGGGGCATGTTGGCCGGAAGCAAACCGCAGTTACGCCTGAAAATGTCGCCCCAGTTTCTGGAATTATTCAGCGAAATCCGTTGTCATCCGTCCTTAGAATTGTTGGTTTGAAGCGTTCCAGCACGCAGAAAATACTGAGAAAGAGGCTAAACATGTTCCCATTCAAAATTCAAATGCACCAGGCCATACCCGTACGAGCTGTGCAACAAAGGGTCGACTTTCCTAATCAGATGGTCACAATGATTGATAGTGAAGGATTTGATGGTGGCTGAATCTGGTTTACGGATGAAGCACACTTTCACCTGAATGGATACGTGAATAAGCAGAACTGGCGATTTTGGGGTTCCGAAAAGCCATAGTGGTGTGAAGCGAAACCCCTGTATTCTCCTAAAGTTACTGTGTGGGCTGCAGTATACAGCAGATGCGTTATTGGCCCTTTTTTCATTCGAGAAACGGGCACTTGTGCACGTTACGTTGCAATTTTGGAACAATTTGTAACCACACAGAAAGCGTTAGAGGATCGATCAGGTACTGAATGGTTTATGCAAGATGGAGCCCGACCACATCGGACCGAGCAAGTGTTTCGCTTTCCTGAGGAATACTTCGGGAATCTAGTCACTGCTTTGGAATATCCCAAATTTACTGGCGCATGCATGGATTGGCCTCCATATTCACCGGATTTGACTCCCTGTGACTTTTTTTTGTGGGGCACAGTGAAAGACATGGTCTACCCGAAGCATCCCGCCACGCTGGACGAGCTTGAACCGGCGATCTCTATGGCATGTGAATCCATTTCGATTGAGACACTACGAAATGTGATGGCGAATTTCATTCTTCGTTTGGGTCACCTCTGTTGTGCCAATGGTGAACATTTTGAAAACATTGTAATGTGATTTTTTGCAAAGAGTGTTTCCATACGATTATTTCACTTATGTATTCTGATATGAGCTGTACAGCGTACAGCACCATCTGTTAGCAGCTTTTGTAACTATTATTTCAAACTGCTGAGTAACCTTCTTACAGATTTCACAATAAACATACCGTTTACTGCATTCCTCTATCGATCTATGTTTTCGAGCTATTTAATTTTGAAATCTAGGAGCCCTTTTCTGGACGCCCTGTATGATCGCGTGATATACATTTTCATAAGCACTTCGTCCAAGCGATTTAACTTACACACGATGCCCAGCTGAATGTCAGTCGTGGGGGGGGGGGGGGGGGATGTCGTCGCCCTCGGCCGCTATAGAGGTTCAGCATTTTGATTCGGTTCTGTTGCCCGAACGGCCCTTCTGACTTCATTGACGGAACTTCATTGTCAGGGGTTGATGGTGGATTATAAGCACCCATGGCTCAGTTGAATCCCTAATTATGAATTTTATAGTATTGTAAATAAAAATCTCTTAACTTTTAAAATATATAATATTCACAGAATATATGACATCAACTGCGATTGGGCAAAACTGAAAAATGTGTATCCAGCCGGGATTCGAACCCGGGTCACTTGCTTTCTAGGCAGTTGTGCTGACCCCTACACCACTGGGGACACGGTGGTCAGCGCCCCTGCAAGGACTACCTAAGCACGCCTTCCGTAAGATACAAATTCCCAGCTTCGCCCTGCCCACAGTACTCAAACTCGTAGTTCTGAAACTAATTCCCGTAAGAGTAAGGGCTTCAAACTTGCTCAGCCCTCCCCACTAACGATAGGATCATTGCCCGTCACCAGCATATTATATGTATACCTGTGGCGTCTGTTCCGAAAGAACAGACGTCACTTCTGATCCTGTAGTTGTTATTATGTAATATTCACATAATATATGACCTCAACTGCGATTGGGCAAAGCTGAAAATGTGTACCCAGCCGGGATTCGAACCTAGAAAGCAGGAGACCCGGGTTCGAATCCCGAACCTAGAAAGCAGGAGACCCGGGTTCGAATCCCGGCTGGGTACACATTTTCAGCTTTGTCCAATCGCAGGTGATGTCATACATTCTGTGAATATTAAATAATAACAACTGCAGGATCAGAAGTGACGTCTGTTCTTTCGGAACAGACGCCACAGGTATATTTTAAAATATACTTTGAATAAAGTCTCATGCCGCCACTACTCTACTGTGTATAGCTTTTGTGTAGCATGATCGTGTGTTATACATTTTCATAGGAATATATGAATTTTCTAATTTCAGTTAACTGACATACCATTGCAGCTTCGCCCAACAGAAGAAGAGCAGGCCGGGCGAGACGTTGCTGCGGACAGCCGGTGCCCGCACGGTTGGTCGGCTCCAGGTGGCGCTGTCGGCCGTGCTTGCGCCACTGACTGTGGAGCTGCTAGGGTGGTTGTCAAGTACACGGCACTCCCTTTACCTCCACCAGGTAGCCCCAGATGACGTCACAACACAGTTGCGGACGATTTGGATACACGTAAAGTGGCCTACGATTTGCTTCTCCTCCATTGTTCCTCATGGTATCGGGCAGACAATTTTCTGCTTTCTTCTTTTTTTGGGGTGGGGGAGAGGCGTCTGGCGTGGGGGGAGGGGGTTGGAGAGCACAGGACGCTACCAAGGGAAATTCAGACTTCGCAGCCCAATGAAGGTAATTTTATCTCAAGTCGCCGTGTCTGTCTGTCTCAACACTCTAATTTCGAAAACTTCTATAATAATAATCGTTTACTGCTCCGTAGACTTAATTGAGGAGCAAGACACCATGGTCACAGAACAAGTCAGTACATGAAGTTCAATACAAGAATGGTAATATAAAATATTAAAGTAGTCCTAGGCACATGACAACCTTAAGCGTAAGTAAAAAAGAATCAATAACTAATGAAAGGAATTAGATTATTTTAAATAATTTTTCAGTTCTTCGACAGAATAAAAGCCGTGATCCATGAAGTAATTTAGATTTAAAAGCGTGTGGGTAAGTACTAAGATTCTTGAGTTCTTGTGGCAGCTTTTTGAAAATGGATGCTGCAGAATACTGCACACCTAACTGCTCAAGAGTCAAGGAGGTGTTATCCGAATGTAGATTCGATTTCTTTTTAGTGTTCACCGAGTGAAAGCTGCTATCTCGTGAGAATAAGCAGATATTGTTAACAACAAACGACATTAAAGAAACTACGGATTGTAAGTCAAAGGCAGAATTCTCAGACTACTGAAAAGAGGTCGACACGACGTTCGCGAACTTACACCATGTACAGCTCGAACCGCCTGTTTCTGAGCCAAAAATATCCTGTTTGTGTCAGTCGAGTTACCCCAAAAATAACGCCGTCATAAGTGAACACAAAAAGCATATTAGACTACTTTTCGTGCTGAAAAATCACTTGTTTCCGATACTGTTCTAGTGGCAAATCAAGCAGAATTTAGTTTTTGAACAATATTCTAAACATGGGCTTTCCACGACGACTTACTATCTATCTGAACACCTAAAAATTTGAACTGTTTAGTCTCACTTATCATATGCACTATATGTGTAATCAAAATGCCAGCTACTTTTAAGTAATGTGTTAGAAATTGCCAATACTGAGATTACTGTGATTTAAGATCAATTTATTTTCTACAAGCCATGAACTTCACTCTTGAACTGCATTATTGTATACTGTGTCAATAGCAAAAAATAAAACAAAACTGTTTCACTGTCAAGCTGGTACATATATATATATATATATATATATATATATATATATATATATATATATATATATATATATACAGTTACCTATTGTACTCGAATGCTTATCATTTATATAAATAAACAGCAGCGGTCCGAAAACAGAGCTCTGGGACACCTCACATTTAACTGTGTCCCATTATGACTACACATCATAGCAATTTTCAAAACTGCGGAGACTTACCTTCTGCTGTCTGTTATTAAAATAAGAGGTGAAGCTTTTGTAAGCTACTCCTCTTATTCCGTAATGCTCCAGCTTATGCAACAATATTTTGTGATAAAAAAAATGTTCAAATGTTTGTATAGTCTATGGGAATTAACTACGGGGTCATCAGTCCCTAAACTTACAAACTACTTATGAACTACTTACGAACTAGGACGGCACAAATATCCAGGCCCGTGGGGGGATTCGAACCCCCGACCGTAGTGGCCGTGCAGATCGTGACTGGAGCGCCTTAGTCCCCTCGACCACTGCGGCCGGCATTTTGTGATCAACACAAACAAATGCCTTTCTTAAATCAAAGAAGACGCCTAATTTTCGTAGCATTTTATTTAACCCTGCAAGTGCCTCACAGAGAAACGAAAATATAGCATTTTCAGTCGTTAAACGTTTGACAACAAATTATGTGAACTTAGATCAATTAACCTTGAATATACTAAAGAGGTTTCATAGGGTGCTCATAGTTAACTTGAGTATAAGTAGGGGAAACATATAGCCAAATATGCTTTATTTAATGAAAATAAGATTACAATAAAAATATATGCATCTTTTAAAGTATTATCTGACAGTGTAGTGTCTGTCTTTTTATATGTATTACAGTTCTTTGACACGAGAATGAAATTTATTGATTTTAGTTTTAATTTCAGTGGCAAGTTTCCGCTTTAAACCTCAAACCCCGCATATTAATAGCAATGGACCATATCGCGTTATATAATTCGTAATGAATTTTTGTTGTTCCATGGCCATAAACAAATCACAGAATAAGCTGCGCATCTATTAACCTTATGTCAGGTCTTAGTATGTTCACCTTGACCAACTATGGTGTGGGACTACAGCTATGATATTAATTTTATAAATGCACACCTTCATCTATTAACGTTATGAAATCTTTTAATCACTGGTTTCCAGGCATGTTACCTGGGAATATAACATCGTTAGGCAGGTCTCACAGACTAGTTCTGTTAGTTCACACATATACAGCCTGTTTATTCTTGTAGGGTTGCCTGTTCTCTTTTATAGTAAATTGTTCATACATATCAAAATTTATGTGCTGAGCAGGGGTCTGAAGATGATTGTATTGTATTACCGAAACTAGCTATTAGAAGATTTCATAATGTTAACTGCTGAAGGTGTTTATTAACAATATTATAAGTCGCATGTCTGCAACATCGTAGTAAACATCTCTGGTGGAACAAGGAGTGTGAACATGCAATAAGAGAGACAGGCTTGAGGCATGGAAATTGAGAAACCATAAAATTCCGAAAAATAGAAAGTAATAAGAAATAAGACAAGTAAAAGTTTGAAGAAAGTAAGAAGTATATGTCATGGAAATCAAATTGTAGAAATGGAATAAAAGTTCAAGAAGAGTAACACCAATGTATTCGTATTCTACAAATACTTCAAGAACAAACTAAGGAGTTACATTGTATCCAGCCCCATTTTCAAGAGAAACGATGGACCTTTGGTTCTTAATAATCTAAACATCTATGAGATCTTTGCGATTTAGTCTGAAGAACCGCAGGAAAAACAGAAAATAAAAATGCATATAGCACAAAACCTTAATTATGAACCACCAAATGAAACAGAAGAAAGGAAATAAATTCATTGGGGAAGATGAAATAATAACTGAACTCCGGAAGGTGGCCAATGGTGCTTTTATAATTAAAACGACAGCTGTGGAGCAGGCGAGAGCATTGAGACGCTATGCTCCAATGCACGAGACCGTTCCCCGTCAGGGGTTCGAATCCCCCCCTCGGGCATAGATGTTTGTGCTGTCTTTAGTATAAGGTAGTTCATAAGTGGTTTGTAAGTTTAGGGAGTGATGGCCCCGCAGTTAAGTCCCATAAGCTTAACAAACATTTGAACATAATTAAAACAATAACACTGTTTCAAAAAATTTGGAAAGAAGGAAAGACACCAGAAAATTTGCTAGTAGCACACATCCATCAATTTCATTAAAAAAGGACAAAAAAAACACCCATAGCGGGTAAATCACTCTAATATACTAATAAAAAGGCTTGAACCTCAACTTGATTCAAAACTGAGAGAATACCAATGAGGCTTCAGCAGAGGGCCTGAAAATGATCATGAAATATTACACCACACGAATTAAGGACATCTTGACTTCAAATAGGCCTATAACTCAGAGACTGTAGTCGAGGTACTGAGAGAATATGGAGTTGAGAAAAACCATTATACCTCATGAAATTAACACTCACATACTATGTCACAAAAGTGAAATATGAACGAAGGATCATCAAACCACTTCATGTGAGGACAAGACTAAGACAATGCGATGGTCTTTCACCGATACTGTTTAATCTAGTTTTATATTAGATAATGAAGACACTGTCGCAAGATCACGACTTTGGTGCTGTAATTGCACCACAGAACAAACGCATCAATACCAAATGCCTGGCCTTTGCAGACAACCTTGCTCTCTTAGTTGAAACTGACGAAGAAGCTGTAACGCATATCAGTGCACTCAAGGAAATAGCAGAGAAATCTGGATTCTACATCTCCTTCCAGTAAGCAGCAATAATGACGACTAAGAGCTATTATACGAAGAAAACAGTAAAGACCAAGTATGTGAAGATTAAAGTAATAAAACAGTTCAATATCTTGTAGAGATTATCAGCAACAATGGCTCCTACAAGCCTACAATAGAAAATAAAAGACTTAAAATGGATAAACTAAATTTCTCCACTAAGATATTTACAACAAAAAGAAATTTGTTCATCACTACAAAATTAAAGCAATACACTGCTATGGTAAAACCAGTGATACTCTATGGAATAAGAACTGCAACCTAGACAATCAAAGAAAGATATTACGAAGAATCTACGATAGTAAATGGAAACTACAGATTGAGATAGAACAAGGAATTATATATACAGGTAGAAGATCAGGAAACCACTACAAGGAAGAGACGACTAAGATTCTACGGACGCATGATTGGAATGAATCCTCAAAGAGCAAAGAAACAGATCTTCGTCAAACATATAACTTCAAAAGCCAGAATGTTTATGCCAAGAAGATGAAGGAAAAACTAAGAACCATTGAATCAAAGATGAGGAATTCAAAGATAGAGATACAGAGGCCGACTCAACAGCATCAAAGTTTTAGTTTAAGACAAGGTGAAACGTGGAAAGAGGAATTGGACGGAGGAGAGAGGAAGACAACAATCGGAGAGAATGAAGGCTGTTTTCAGGAGTTAGAAAAGTGAGTGTGTGGAGATTTCTGCAAGTGCATTTAATCCCAGACGAACAAACGGAAGTAGATCAATGTTGTCGACAAGTTTCCGTAGACAAAAGAGGGGAACAAAGCAAGAATAGGTACAATCGTGTAGTTCACGTGTACAAGAAAAACATAATTCGAAGGACGTCTGTTGAGTAGAAAGTCATTATCCGAATCGATAAAAGACCATTTGGAGAGCACGAAAGTCGATTCCGTTCTCCTCGAGTCAATAAAATTGTTGTAACTGCGGGAAGTGACATTATTTAAAGAAGAAGAAAAAAAGCAACGTATTGCTCAAACACAGATTTTACGAAGCACTTTATCATACTGCCGCGAGGATAAGCCGTGCGGTCTGGAGCGCCACGTCGTGGATCGCGTGGCCTCCCGCGTCGGGAGGGAATGGATGTTTGTGTTGTCTTTAGTATAAGTTACTTCATAAGTAGTTTGTAAGTTTAGGGACTGATGTCCCTGCAGTTAAGTCCCATAAGCTTTACAAACATTTGAACATTTCATTATGATACTGTTGCGTGTTTATTTCAAAATGCCGTGTAACTCGTATAACTTAAGACAGCTGAAGACAACTCGATACACAACAGAATAATTATTAAAGCAGAGAATAAATACAAGGCAGAGATATTTATGCACAGATTTAAATCATGTAACACTGCACTTCACGACTCCCCCCTTTAGTGTCAATAATATCTCATGTTGAATCAGACGTGTCGCCCGGATCGGGTCACAACTGGTTTCTGCTCAAACTGATGCTAGGTCACCATTGGTAGCCTCAGATGTCCGTTGCGGCTGCTTTGTTGCGGGCATTGGAACGGCTGTTGCGACTGTTGAGTCCATGGAGGGCGTATCCATGGATGAGTCCATACCAGTGTAGTGGGTGCTTAAAGCTGGTTTGAGCCTATCAATGCTAATAGTGGTTGGTGTGTCCATCACGTCGACGATAAATTTTTTTTGTCCCTACTGATGACACGATAAGGTCCATCGTACGGTGGGTGTAGTGGCTTGCGTACTGCGCCATGTCGTACAAAAAACGTATTTACATTTATGCAGCTCGTCGAAAACGAACGAGTGGCGGTTTTGCTGGTCTCTTGGAGTAACAGGACGTAGCTGTTGAATTTGAGCACGCAGTTTGTTTACGAACTCCGAAGGTTCAATTTGGTATCTGAAACATTGTTCAAGAACTCGCCAGGCAATCGAATAGGTTGTCCATAAACCAGTTCAGCAGTCGTAGCTCTTAGATCTTCCTTCACTGATTCACGGAGACCTAGGGAGACAGTGGGCAGTGTCTCTGTGCATCTCTGCGTCGTGACATGGGAGAGACTATGCATACAATCCACTAAGCCATTTGTTTTGCATGGTAATCTGTGGTCCTAATGGGTTTTATACCTAGTAAAACAGAGTGTTTTGAATAGGTATGACCAAATTGTCGTACTTGATCAGTTGTAATTCGAAGTGAAACACTGAAACGGGCGATCCATGCACGAAAGAATGCTGTTGCCACTGTCTCCGCGGTGGTATCTACAATTAGATGACTGATATTACTTCAATCTGACACAAGTGCATCAAATATATTTGGAGAAGCAAAAACATGTCCACCAGGCTTGTTCTATTATAACTGCGGTTCTGAGAGTGTGTGTTGTCATTCAGACGAGGTCCACCGTTAGTAAGACAGTCCGCTAATAGTGCTTATCCTGCGCGTCCTATATTTCGGTAGTTTATCAATGTGTTCCCTGTTTTTATTAATCTACTACCCATATTTTATCAATGTATACATTATTTCTGGAGACAATTCTGAAACTCTAGGGATCAGAGCGTGGAATGTTAGATCCGTAGAATGTTAGATCCCTTAATGGGGTATAGAAGCTAGAAAATTTAAAACGGCAAATGGATAGGTTGAAGTTAGATATAGTGGGGATTAGTGAAGTTCGGTGGAAAGAGGAACAGGATTTTTGGTCAGGTGAGTACAGGATTATAAATACAAATTCAGTTGGGGTTATTACAGGAGTAGGTCTGATAATGAATAAGAAAATAGGAATTAGGGTAAACTACTATGAGCAACACAGTGATCGCATTATCATTGTCAAGATAGATACGAAGCCAACACCGACCACAGTATTACATGTTTATATGCCAACTAGCTCTGCCGACGATGAGGAGATCGAAGAAATATATGAGGAGCTAAAGGAAATTATTCAGACAATTAAGGGAGAGGAAAACTTAATTGTTATGGGAGACTGGAATTCGGTAGTGGGACAAGGAAGGGAAGGGAACATAGTAGATGAATATGGTCTGGGCAAAAGGAATGAAAGAGGAAGCCGCCTGGTAGAATTTTGCACGGAACATAATTTAGTTATAACAAACACCTGGTTTAAAAATCCCAAAAGAAGGTTGTATACATGGAAGAGACCAGGAGACACCGGGAGATGCCAGACAGATTTTATAATAGTAAGACATAGATTTCGAAACCAGTTTTTAAAATGTAAGACGTACCCAGGGGCAGATATAGACTCTGACCATAACTTGTTGGTTATGAACTGTAGGCTGAAACTGAAGAAACTGCAAAAAGGTAGGGAAATAAGGAGATGGGACCTGGATAAACTGAAGGAACCTGAGGTTCTTAAGAATTTCAGAGGAATCTTAAGGCAACAATTGACAGAAACGGGGGAAAACAAAACAGTATAGGAGGAATGGGTAGCATTGAGAGATGAAATAGTGAAGGCAGCAGAGGACAAAATAGGTAGGAAGGCAAGACCTACAAAAAATTCCTTATCGCAGGAAACACTAAATATAATCGATGAAAGGAGAAAATATAAAAATGCAGTAAATGAAACAGGCAAAATGGAGTACAGACAACTAAGAAATGAGATTGACAGGAAGTGCAAAATGGCTATGCAGGAGTGGCTAGAAGGCAAATGTAAGATGTAGAAGAATGTATAAATAGGGGAAAAATAGACACAGCCTACAGGAAAATAAAGATATATTTGGAGATAAGAAAAACAGCTCTATGAATATCAAGGACACAGATGGAAAATCAGTTCGCAGCAAATAAGGGAATGCTGAAAGGTGGAAAGTATATACAGAGGGTCTACGAAGGAAATGAGCTTATAGGCAATATTTTAGGAAGGGGAGAAGAAGTAGATGGGGATGAAATAGGAGATACTATAATGAGAGATGAATTTGACAGACCACTCGAAGATCTAAGTCGAAACAAGGCTACCTGGAGTAGATGACATTCCCTCAGAGCTACTGAAGTCTCTGGGAGAACCAGCCATGACAAAACTGTTTCACCTGGTGTGTAATATGTATGAAACAGGCGAATTACCCTCAGACTTTAAGAAAAATGTTATAATCCCCATTCCAAAAAAACCAAGCTCAGGGAAGTGTGAAAACTACAGAACCATCAATTTAATAAGTCATGGTTGCAAAATATTAACATGAATTATTGACAAGGATGGAAAAGCTGGTAGAAGCCGACCTCGGGGAAGATGAGTTTAGGTTCATGAGGCAATACTCACTTTACGGCTTATCATAGAAGATAGATTAAGAAAAGGCAAACCTACCTTTTTAGCTTTTGTAGATTTGGAGAAGGCTTTTGACAATGTTGATTGGAATAAACTCTTTCATGTTCTGAAGCAAGCAGGAGTAAAATATAGGGAGCGTAAGGTTATTTACAACTTGTACAAAAACCAGACAGCGGTTGTCAGAGTTTTAGGGCATGAAAGGGATGCAGTGGTTGGGAAGGGAGTAAGACAGGGTTGTAGCCGTTCTCCAATGTTTTTCATTTTGAACATTGAGCAAGCTATAAAGGAAAACAAGGAGAAATTTGGAGAAGGAATTAAGGGGGAAGAATTAAAAACATTTCGTTTTGCCGACGACATAGCTATTGTTTCAGATACAGCAAAGGACCTGGAAGAGCAATTGAACGGAATGGACAGTGTGCTGAAAGGTGCATAGAAGATGAACATTAACAAGAGCAAAACTATGGTAATGGAGTGCAGTATAAGAAAATCAGGTGATCCTGAAGGAATTGGATTAGGTAAGGAAGCAATAAAGGAGGTAGATGAGTTTTGTTACTTGGGCAGTAAAATAACAAATTATGGTCGCAGTACAGAGGATATAAAATGTATAATGGCAGTGGGTAGAAAAGCGTTCTTGAAAAAGAGAAATTTGTTAACATCTAATATTGATTTAAGCCTAAGGAAGTCCTTTCTGAAGGCATTTGTATGGAGTGCCGCCTTGTATGGGAGTGAAACATGGACGATAAGCAGTGCGGACAGGAAGAGGATAGAGGCTTTTGAAATGTGGTGCTACAGAAGAATGCTGAAGATTAGGTGGGTGGATCGCGTCTCCGGACTGAAGACCACAACAACAAACAACATTATTTCTGAGAGTGATACACGTATCTGGTATGATTTAATCTCATTTCAATCTCCACCCACACCCAACGCCCGCTTTCGCGATTAATGTAATGACTAGCGTATGAATGGCTCTCGCTGTTTGTCGTCTGCTTGGCTTCGTCTGCTGTGGCTACAGTCTGCAGCGTTAAATGTAGGTTCTGCCAACAGCGTAGGGTTACACTGGCATACGGTGAGATGTGTGGACCAGAGAGCCTCCGCTAAACCGCTGTTGTCCAGGGCGAGGTTTGCATACCTGCCGTATGGCTGTCCACTCCCTTACTCGCGGCAGTGCTATCCTCTTGAGTGGAGGACACACTCGGTCCTGACCTACGGTAAGTAACACGTTACGTCTACCACGTTTCGTCTAGTGTGTGGTTACGCCTTTGTCACCGGTAGAGTTCGGATCAGTTATGTTGATTTGTGTCTCAATTTGTGCTCGCGTATTCCGCACAGTGCGTAGTGCGGTTGTTTTAATTACAATGCCAGTTTTCAATGAATCATTTTAGTGGTAGTTTAACTGTAATAATTTTAATGGCAGTTTAACTGTAATTTACGCGGCCGTTGCGGTCTTACAACTTCGAGAATGCCATGGTGTTCACTCGGTATCCAGTTTTGTTTCCTCGACTTCGATAATCATTCTATCTACATCCATACTCCACATACCACCCGACGGTGCGTGATGGATGGTACCTCAAGTATCCGTTCTCCCTCCTATTGATTGTCGTTATACCTCTGTGTGGGCTCTAATCTCTCTGATTTTATCAAAATAAAAAATAAAAAAATCAAATTTCTGTAAATCTATCGGACCAAACTGCGTGGTCATCATTCCGTAGCTTACAAACTACTTAAACCTAGGTAAACTAACCTACGGACAAACACACACACCCATGCCCCAGGGAGGACTCGAACCTCCACGGCAAGCAACCGTGCGCTCCGCAGCGAGACGCTTTAGACCGCTCGGCTACTCCGCCGCGGCTCTGATTTTATCCTCATGATCTATTCGCATAGGAACAATATGCTGCATGACTCCTCGGTAAAGGTATGTTCTCGAAACTTCGATAGAAGCCCGTAACGAGCTACAGAACGTCTCTCTGGTATAGTCTTCCACTGGAGTTTATCGATCATCTCTGTAACGCTTTCACGGTTACCAAATGATCCTTGTAACGAAGCGCGCTTCTCTCCGTTGGATCTTCTCTACCTCCTATATTAACCCCACCTGGTACAGATCCCACATCGGTGAGCAGTATTCAAGAAGTGGGCGAACAAGTGTTCTGTAACCTACTTCCTTTGTTTTCGAATTCTTCCAATGAATTTCAGTCTCGCATCTGCTTTACCGATTATTAGTTTTATATGGTCGTTCCATTTTAAATCACTTCTAATGCCTATTCTCAAATAATTTATGTAATTAACTGCTTCCGGTTGCTGACATGCTATAGTGTAGCTAAATGATAAAGGATCTATCTTTCTAAGTATACGTAGCACATTACGCTTGCCTACATTGAGATTAAATTGCCTTCCCCTGCAGCACGCGTCAGTTTGATGCAGATTCTCCTTCATTTCATTACAATTTTCCATTGTTACCACCTCTCTGTATACTACAGTATCATCACAAAAAGCTTCAGTGAACTTCCGATGTTATCTACAAGACCACACACACACACACACACACACGTAACAATGGAAAATTGTATTTAAATGAAGGAGGATCTGCATCGAAGTGAGGCGTGCTGCAGAGAATGCAATATGTTGTTGTTGTTGTTGTTGTTGTGGTCTTCAGTCCGGAGACTGGTTTGATGCAGCTCTCCACAATACCATATCCTGAGCAAGCCTCTTCATCTCCACATAAGAACGGCAACCTACATCTCTCTGAATCTGCTTACTGTATCCATCTCTTGGTCTTCCTCTGCCGTTTTTACCCCACACACTTCCCTCCACCGATAAATTCACAATTCCTTGATGTCTAAGAATGTGTCCTACAAATCGATCTCTTCTTTTAGTCAAGATATGCCAGAAATTTCTTTTCTCCCCAATTCTGTTCATTACCTCCTCATTAGTTACGCGATCCAGCCACCTAATCTTCAGCATTCTTCTGTAGCACCACATTTCAAAAGCCTCAATCCTCTTCCTATCCGCACCGTTTATCTCCCATGTCTCACTCCCATACAAGGCAATACTCCATACAAATGCTTTCAGTAAGGACTTCCTTAGACTTAAATCAATATTCGATGTTAACAAATTTCTCTTTTTCAAGAACGCTTTTCTACCCATTGCCATTCTGCATTTTATATCCTCTGTACTGCGACCATAATTTGTTATTTTGCTGCCCAAGTAACAAACCTCATCCACCTCCTTTATTGCTTCGTTACCTAATCTCTTTCCTTCAGCATCACCTGGTTTTCTTATACTGCAATCCATTACCCTAGTTTTGCTCTTGTTAATGTCCATCTTATATGCACCTTACAGCACACTGTCCATTCCGTTCAACTTCCAGGTTATTTGCTGTCTTTGACAGAATTAATATGTCGTCGGCAAAACGAAATGTTTTTAATTCTACACCCTGAAGTTTAATTCCATCTCCAAATTTCCCCTTGCTTTACTTTATAGCTTGCTCAATGTACAAATTGAATAACACTGGAGAAAGGCTACAACCCTGTCTTACTCCCTTTCCAACCACTGCATCCCTTTCACGCCCTTCAACTCTGACAACCGCTGTCTGGTTTTTGTGCAAGTTGTAAATAACCTTACGCTCCCTATATTTTACTCCTGCTTGCTTCAGAACTTGAAAGAGTTTATTCCAATTAACATTGTCAAAGAAGGCTTCTCCAAATCTACAAAAGCTAGAAAGGTAGGTTTGCCTTTTCTTAATCTATCTTCTAGGATAAGCCGTAAAGTGAGTATTGCCTCCCGTGTCCCTACATTTCTCCTGAAGCCAAACTGATCTTCCCCGAGGTCGGCTTCTACCAGCTTTTCCATTCTTCTGTAAATAATACGTGTTAATATTTTGCAACCATGACTTATTAAACTGATGGTTCTGTAGTTTTCACACTTGTCTGGGCCTGCTTTCTTTGGAATGGGAATTATAACATTTTTCTTAAAGTCTGAGGGTACTTCACCAGTCTCATACATATTACACACCAGGTGAAAAATTTTGTCATGGCTGGTTTCCCAGAGACTTCAGTAGCTCTGAGGGAATATCATCTACTCCAGGGGCCTTGTTTCGACTTAGGTCTTTCAATGCTCTGTCAAATTCACCTCTCATTATAGTATCTCCTATTTCATCCTCATCTGCTTCTTCTCCCCTTTCTGTAATATTAACGCTAAGTTCATTTCCTTCATAGTGCCTCTCTATATACTCTTTCCATTTTTCAGCTTTCCCTTCTTTGCTGAGAACTGGCTTCCCATCAGTGTCCTTGATATTCATAGATCTGTTTTTCTTATCTCCAAATGTTTCTTTTATTTTCCTGTAGGCTGTATCTATTTTTCCCCTATTTATACATTCTTCTACATCTTACATTTGCCTTCTAGCCACCCCTACTTAGCCATTTTGCACTTCCTGTCAGTCTCATTTCTTAGTCGTCTGTACTCCATTTTGCCTGTTTCATTTATTGCATTTTTATATTTTGTCCTTTCATCGATTAAATTTAGAATCTCCTGTGATATCCTAGGTTTTTTTGTAGGTCTTGCCTTCCTACCTATTTTGTCCTCTGCTGCCTTCACTATTTCATCTCTCAATGCTACCCATTCCTCCTCTACTGTTTTATCCCCCCCCCCGTTTCTGTCAATTGTTGCCTAATGCTCCCTCTGAAATACTGAAGAACTTCAGGTTCCTTCAATTTATCCAGGTCCCATCTCCTTATTTTCCTACCTTTTTGCAGTTTCTTCAGTTTCAGCCTACAGTTCATAACCACCAACTTATGGTCAGAGTCTATATCTGCCCCTGGGTATGTCTTACAGTTTAATACCTGGTTCCGAGATCTATGTCTTACCATTATAAAGTCTATCTGATATCTCCCGGTATCTCCTGGTCTCTTCCACGTACACAACCTTCTTTTGTGATTCTTGAACCAAGTGTTTGTTATAACTAAATTATGTTCCGTGCAAAATTCTACCAGGCGGCTTCCTCTTTCATTCCTTTTGCCCAGACCATATTCACCTACTATCTTCCCTTCCCTTCCTTGTCCTACTACTGAATTCCAGTCACCCATAACAATTAAGTTTTCCTCTCCCTTAATTGTCTGAATAATTTCCTTCAGCTCCTCATATATTTCTTCGATTTCCTCATCATCGGCAGAGCTAGTTGGCATATAAACCTGTACTACTGTTGTCGGTGTTGGCTTCGTATCTATCTTGACAATGATAATGCGATCACTGTGCTGGTCATAGTAGTTTACCCGCATTTCTATTTTCTTATTCATTATCAATCCTACTCCTGTGATATCCCCAACTGATTTTGTATTTATAATCCTGTACTCACCTGACCAGAAATCCTGTTCTTCCTGCCACCGAACTTCACTAATCCCCACTATATCTAACTTCAAATTATCCATTTCCCTTTTAAAATTTTCTAATTTTCCTACTCGATTAAGGGATCTAACATTCCACGCTCCGACCCGTAGAATGCCAGTATTGTCTTTCCTGATGATCACATCCTCCTGAGTAGTCCCCGCCCGGAGATCCGAATGGGGGACGATTTTACCTCCGGAATATTTTACCCGAGAGGATGCCATCATCATATGTTCATACAGTAGAGCTGCATGTCCTCGGGAAAAATGACGGCTGTAGTTTCCCCTTGCTTTCAGCCGATCGCAGTAACTGGGTAGTTTCAAGGCCAGCTCAGTCAATCATCCAGACTGTTGCCCCTGTAACTACTGAAAAGGCTGCTGCCCCTCTTCAGGAACCACACGTTTGTCTGGCATCTCCACAGATACCGCTCCGCTGTGGTTGCACCTACGGTACGGCTATCTGTATCGTTGAGGCACGCAAGCCACCCCACCTCGGCAATGTCTGTGGTTTATGGGAGTGAAGTGCAATATATAGTGAATGGCAACGGTGCCACGACACTCTCCTGTGGCACACCTGACATCACCTTTAATTTGGAAGACTTCTCTCCATTGATAATGACATGCTGCGTTATCTACGAACTCCTGAATCCAGTCATACAATTGCTCCGATTGACCATATGGTCTTACTTACATTTTAAACATACTTAGTGTAATTTGAAACTAATTATTTGCCTTAAATATTTTCTCCCTGTTTTAACGAACTTCCGGTAATCAATCCTTTCCCTGTGGCCGAGCACATGGTCCCTGTTGGAACACAGCCTCTACTTTTTCAACTAGTCTTTTGCCTTCAGACTATAAATTATTATGTAGTCTCACACTTAACTGTTGCTAATGTGAGCATTTCATTCATTCCGGCTAGTTCCCCTTTATGTAGAACGTTCTTAATACCTTTCATCCCACGTCTTATTCAATTAAACATTTCTTCCTGGTTAGAACGAGCCTCTGCACCTCAAAATGTCTGTTTCCTTCTTTGCAGAATTCTGCCATCTGACCTCATAGTGCGTTCTAGCCTCTTGAAAACTTAACTACCCAAAAATTCTTTTCCTCCCGAGTAGAACGAACCCCTATACGTAGTGTCTCCTGTTATCATTTCTCCATATATTATATTTTTAATATTTGATAGAATTTGGTCACCCGACCCCGTTGTGATACAGCTATACCACCGTGCGCGTCTCTTTCCACGCTTTTTACCGAATACCAGGACGCATATTTTTACTTTTGCCATTGTCCTCGATTTATTTAATTTAACGTCGTGAAGCGCCCCCAGTACATCAGGCAGTCGTACAAGTTTCCTTGCATGGTGTTAACGCATGTGATGATCACTCTGCGTGCGTTTATCGTTCAGGAAGGTCTTACATCGTCAGATCACGATTTCGGCTTCCACAGTCGCTACACGGTGAGTACTCGCTTGCCGTGACGTGTAAAAGTGTGGTGTACGAGTCCTCCCTTTCTTCTTCAAGCCGTAAGTGGAGTTGTTTTTTTTTTTTTTTTTTTTTTTTTTTTTTTTTTTTTTTTTTTTTGTACTGTTAGTTTCAGGGGGAAACCTTTGAGTAACTTTTCCTTGTAAATTTCATTCTTGTGTGTGTCGGTTTTTTCATGACATCAAGGTTTCTTATTCATGAGTATGTGTCACTTTGTCTCCGATGGAGCTGCCCATGCGCAGAGCTGTTGTCTAGTTCCATAAGCAGCTATGTGCATGCGCAGGTTTGCAGCTTACGTGTGTCAGTTTCTCACCGATAGCTATTAAAAACGTTTTTCCACGAAGTAAGTGAGAGTGTGTAATGCTCTGTGCTAGAGTTGATCGATATTCATCGCTGTTAGATAGACATTGGTGTTAGAATTTTAAAAAATATTTTTTGACATGCAATTTCCATGAGTGACGGAAATATTTTACAACTGGACAAAGACATAGAATACAATACAGAATACAGATTTATATATAACTATTTCGTTTGTGGCTTGGTATCATGGACCATGTCAAAATATTACTAGAGGATCCATTTGATCTTCAGGATGGAGATACCGAAGGTCTTATATTCTATTCATACCACCGATATGTTGATGTTGTAGAGAAATTAACACAGATGTAAGAACGTCGATGTTTCTCACTAAACACCAACGTCAAACAGAGATGAATATCGATCAACTCGAGCACAGAACATAACTCTGTCGCAGTTACTTCACGGATAAACGTTTTTAACAGCTAACGGCGAAAAATTGACACACGTAAGTTGCAAACCTGCGCATGCACATAGCTGCTTATGGAATTAGACAACATCTCTGCGCATGCGCAGTTCCATCGGCGGCAAACTGACACACACACTTAAGACGCTCATGAATAAGAAACTCTGATCTCAGGATGATAATTTGTTTAAATTCATAAAACCAGTCTCACACAACACTGAAATTTACAAGGAAAAGTTACCCAGACGTTTCCCCCTGCATCTAGCAGTAATAGAGTAAACAAAAATCACCTCCAGCTACGGCTTGAGCAATTCGTACACACATTCACATTTGGACATGGTGAACTTTATTTTGCATGTTCAAGAGTCCATAAAAGAAAGTGCGTTAAGTTAAAAATTATTGATGGTCCGCTGCAAGGAGAGCTTCATAAAGCTGGAAAGATTTACATAAGAAATGTTGTGTACAAAGAAATCATAGACATCTAAATTAACAATTCATTATTTAAATCACCTCCATTTATTGAGCTATCGATGGCTCTTTACAAATGTACCGCCACAGGTTTCGTCCATTGCACTCTACTTTGAGCAATTTAACAGGGAGAAGGAGGAAACTCCGTGAGGCAGTAAGCAAAGGGCCGTTCTCGCCGCCTGTCTAGGATAATTGAATTAGCAGTCACCTTTGCACAGATATTCTTAATCACAATTCATAATATCTAGAACAGCATCGAATTCTGTTAACTGCCGGGCTTTTGCTAGTATTAAAATAAATGAAAGCAGCTAATACCAGGGCTCAATCATTGTTCTATATTCTAAATATGGTTCTCGGACGAGACGTCGGATAACTGGACAATATTTCGCAGCACAACTGGATGACATCTTCAGGTGCGATGGACCCACTGCTGGGTAATGACCGACGAATTCCTACTTAAATCATGGTGGCCAATAGCGCACAAGGAATGATTTTAGGAAGTTTCGTTTAAGATGAATGTAGCGATATTTTGTTGTATATATATATATATATATATATACTGTTTATTAGCAGTTTTAAAAGCTTCTTATTAATTAATAAAATTAATCATTCCTTGTGTGCTATTGGCCACAGTTTTTTTGGCATTCAAGCATGCGCATTCCCTTTGAAACGTGTCCAAAAAAATTATTTTTATAAGAAAATGTCTAATATTGTGCCTCCTGTTTTGTATCGAGTAACTTGCTTGCAAGAAAATGTATAATATCGCTTCTACTGTATGTATCGATATGTGTAAAGTTTCATCTCTGGCAAAGATCATGTATTGCATAGCATTGTAGCTCGCACTGAGAGAGAGTAGCACTAGTGGTTCAGCTCGATTAGAGAGCGGTTGGGTTGTGTGTATGGCTCCGATGTAGAGCAGAGGCTGCTTTGCCAGCAAGTCAGAAGTTGTATTATGTAGGTAATGTAATGCTGATTATCAATAATAAGTAACTTAACCCTGTTTCATATTTCATTTACGTAGTTAGAAAATTAACCTACTTCCTTCATTTGATAATTAGTTGATTTAGTGGAGTGTTGATTTGAATAATATTATTGAACATATTTCATTATTGGTGCCATAGTAAAATGATAGTTAATTTAAATTTCAATAATTAGAAACTGATCTACATAAATTCTCACAGTCAAGCATTAAGAAAGTGATTTGTGGTTTTTCTTATATCTTTCTCGCAGTCAAAATTTTTGAGTATAGTCAGTGTCGGTTTCAAAAGGTTACATGTCACAGTTGTTTTGTTAAAATATCCGTTGCGCACATAATCAGTTTAATGCACTGTTTCTTATACATCAATATCAGGGCCATAGTTAAACCAAATAGCTGTGTTAATGAACAATTTATTGTCTGATTTAACGATAGGTTCAACATTCCACAACACACGTACAGCTTTTATCTGGCGACCTTTCTGCCAGGATAGTTCACAAACAGGATCGTGACGTAGTTAGATACGTAGTCTTATTTCAGTTAGTTTGTCTTTTCCACTAACCAACTTACCTTTTGGCTCTTAATTGAATTTTTGTAGCACCATCCTCTGTTGTAGCAACAGTAGCATAGTAATTGTTTCTGTAGTCTGTTACTTACCATTCTTGAGATTGTGTAGTATTGTTTATAGTAGATGAATTGAATATACAAATAATTGCATTACTACTGAACAAGCCTCTCTTTTATATTGTCTGATGTTTGTTGTGATGAAAGTTCTAGTACCGCGGAACTCGTGTGATAATTAACGGTTCGCGTAATCTCGATTGTGACTGTATGTTGCACTTGCCCGATTCAGCCTATTGTTCTCTCATAATTACTGTGTGTAATTTTCAAAAAATATGCAGTAGGTGAAAATAAATATTATTGGTCACTTTACTGCAAAATTCTGTTAACAATGTCGAAGAATAGGAGAGTCCGCGCTGATGCTAAATCTGCTTCCGAAAATGAGACCTTGAATGATGCAAGGAGAGAAGCTGAAGTTTTACAAGAGTCTTCTCACTGCACTGATACAAATACGACAATAAATACCGTGTTCGAAAACGCAGAACAGATTAGTTCAGGAACAGACAATATGGATAATGACAAAGTACAGGATTCGACAATACAGAATTCCGATTCTTGTAACGTGGTTGCGGAAAATAATCCATCGGTTCCGCCTAGCTCTGCTACAAAAAATACTTGTGCGACGGCTATGGATAACGTATTACCAAATGATTTCATGCAAATTTTATTGTCAAAGCTCTCTAAGTTAAATGAGGCACAGTCTCAGAAACTAAGTGAAAAACTTGAGAATAGTCAATTACAATTTCAGAAATTAAATGAAAAACTTGAGGAACAATCTCAGAAATTAAATGAAAAACTTGACAATAATCAATTACAATCTCAGAAATTAAATGAAAAACTTGAGAAAGAGGTGAAAAACTTGAGAAAATGGAACAGACGTGCGATTCGAGGTTTGTGAGTATTCAAAGTAGTTTTAATAAAATAAATGAGGACAACAATCGGTTCAGGGAACAACTGCTCAATACTTTCAAACGTGAATCTCAGCAAATAAGACAAGATATTCGCGACGAGATTAACCCGGTAGTGGAAAGCCTTGCGTCACGAGTCGAAAATATAGAAACCACCGAACTCGCTCAATTGAAGCAACAGAGTAATCTATTTGATGAAAAGTTGCAGGACTTCCAGTCAGTCACGACGGAACAGATCAATAAAATTAATAAACAGTTTGAGGATATTACTGTTAAAATTACCCAAATCAGTGATAACAGTGACAAAAGTTCTGATGTAACGCATCCTACCCCGTTTAATGAAACTAATGAATATCTCGCCCTTGACCGTTTCAAACAAGGTCAAATGAACATTAATCAGCAATATAAGGCTGAGGTCAGGAAATTAGATGATCGCGTGGCGCGAATAGAGAGGAAATTTGACCACACTTATGGAAATGCATACGAAGATGTAGAAGAAAATTTGAACGAAAATGACAATGATGATTCGGACCAAGTAGGTCGCTTGGTACGTGAACGAAGTGTACCCTGTAGTAACAACAATGAAGACGCAGTGCGTAGTTTACGCTCACTTACACCGCACAGGCGAAGGGAAGCGTTTGACTACAAACATTTCCTGACTGTACGTAAATTCAAAATATTCAAAAACTCTCCGAACGACTTGCACCCTAAAGAGTGGCTGCAGCAATTCGATTATTGTCTTCCCCCGAATTGGCCACTTGAGCACAGATTAGAATTTATATGTGGTTATCTGGAAGGCGAGCCAGCCACCAGAATGAGAGCTATTGCACAAGAGTGCTATAGCGAGAATAAGTTCCGACGCTCATTTCTATCCGCATACTGGTCGGAAGCGGCACAAGACGGCGTTAAAAACAGTATTGCGACATTCAAAACTTTTGAGCGATCAAATTTCTCGAGCCCAGTGGAATATTTCCAAAACTTAGTATACAAAAATCAATTTTTATCGGCACCTTACTGCCCTGCGGAATTAATCAGAATTTGTTTGAACAAATTGCCTCTACACTTACGTCAAATTGCCATTGCGGCACGATGCAAGAATGATATTGAAGCCTTTAGAAATCTCTTACAAGACTTAGAGGAAGAAGACGAGGAAAATTCCTCGCGCAGTCGATATTTTGAAACAAACAAATATGATCGCCGGTCGCAACAAAGCCCGCCGCGTACTAAACGTTATTCAGAGCACGACGATAAACCAAAAAATAATTCTTTCACTAATGAATCTTACAAACAAAGTCGCGACAATGAGAACGGTGATTTTCATGATCGTGAAATTAACCGTGGAAGTTTTCGTGGCCGCAACCGAGGTGGTGGTTTTAGTCGCGGAGGACGCTACAATAATTACTATCATAACAGCAATACTTCGAATGATACTAATTGGCGTGATAGACGCAATACTGATAGTGATCGCGAGACTGAAAATTACAACAATAATGCTGAGAAGCGTAGTCGGGAGGGCACACGCGATAATTCTCGTGATCGCCTTCCACGATACGAAAACACAAATCAGGGCCAAAGCAGATCGCGTACCCCAGAAAGACAAGAGCAAAACATTGAAATCAGACCTGCTAATCCACGCTCTAATTCATCAAAAAGGATTTTCAAGGCATAAAATTTGGGGTAGAGAGTCCATTAATCTGTTTTTGACACACCAAGTGGCGATTGGTGCCCCGTTCTCGAGCTGAGTGTCACTATTCTTCCGCTTATCCGTAGTGCGCTCTATCTACCTCTTTTTCTCACTGTTACTTTTCTCTAACTCTGAATACTTATGCTCTGTGCTACGCTGGGATATTGTCATACGAAACTTTGATTATCTTGCAATTTGCATATAACGAACTCTGTGGCTGTGCAAGACAAATAAAATTAATGGAAATTTTTGATTGTGTAATCTAATCAAGTTCATATGTTTCAGAAAATATCAGATTTCTCTTCTGTGTTACTAATTGCATAACTTACGAAGTTCTGAGCGAGTGAAGAAGATTTTGAGTTGACATAAGCATTTTGTAAGCCAAGGACATTATGGAGGATGATGAGTAAGGCAATACACAATATGTCATGGTGGTCTTTAAAATGCATTATTGTTTATGGATAAATGATGGTAAGGAAGGTATTGGTAACAGTCAAAGATGTTTGATAAATGTAATTATGTGGACGAGATTATACAATGATTATGAAGCAATTATGAGGAGAATCGCTATGTTGCTAATGATGCTATGTTCTGTTCTTTTCTTATGTGCTTACTCGCACTGCCCTTTTGTGTTTTCTCTTTGTGCTTATGTGCACCATTTTGTATGTTGATGCATTGTGCCTTCAATGGCATGTGTGATTGGTGAGATTCATATCCTTCTGATGCTCTGTAATTATTTGTAATTATGTGTAATGAATATTTCTAATTATGCTTGCAGCTATGCGTATTGCTCTTGTAATCAAAGCTTACCGCTATGCTCACTAATTATATACCTAAGCCCTACCACTATGCTAATTAATTTTATAATGAAGCTCAATGACAATGTATGGTTATGCTTATACGTTGCACACAGCCATCTCTCTTGCAAAC
Source organism: Locusta migratoria (assembly GCA_026315105.1). Taxonomy (NCBI): domain Eukaryota; kingdom Metazoa; phylum Arthropoda; class Insecta; order Orthoptera; family Acrididae; genus Locusta; species Locusta migratoria. The sequence continues at coordinate 216,740,429 of CM048749.1, forward strand.
TTGCAGCTATGCCATAAATTTCGCCTAGTTAAGTCTAGAAAGATAATGCACAGAGATATTTTGCTTTTGCTTACTGCTATCTTCCAAATTTTATTGATGATCTTGTTGACGAAAATCTGCAGCTATGCCTAACGAATATTACGTCTGTGTTTATGTTATTGGATGATTTACTGTGATGTACATCTATTACTGTGCCAAAATTTGCACTAATTGTTTTGTTTGACCCTACTGTTGACTCAGACAGACACAGACATGACCTGATGACTTGAACCTCTTTTGATATTCTCACGAAACTACCCTGATGTGTTATACCTTAAGGCAATGAAATATGTAGCTCAGTTGAGACAAAAGCCTGGCCATGGCAACTTATGTAATTTAAGTGTTATAATTTGGTGGTAATGTAATCACCACCATAGTGATATATATTAATTTAAAGAGATATGAACTAATGGTAATTGGAATGTCAATTTAAATTATTTCATTATGACAACAAATTTACTTTACATGACCTAATGCCAAATTGATGACAAGCACCCTCAATGTATTTCATACGATTATGTGTTTGTAAAGCAATATGTACATAGTATGAAAGCCTTGTGCTTATATGAAATGACACTAATGTTGTAGATACTCTAATATAAGAATTAAATTACTCATTAGTATTCAAATGTATCCGTCTTCAAGACCCTATATGGTTTAATACCATGACCCCATCTGTACCACTTGAATTTGTGGGAAAATATTTCTGTAGATATGTTCTAATCAATGACTTTTCTTTCAGTCTAAACTGAAATATCATGACTATGTTACTAATTTGTGTGTAAAATGCTTTATTTCATGTACTTTGGACACGCATGGGAAGTGGCGATTTCGCACACGAGATTCCAGAATGCACACAGAACAATGGACGAGTTACTATACACCACTGATTTTGGGCCTTTTAATGAAGATGTTTGTTGGATGATGTTTGGCCACACAGTACTGTCCATTGCAGCCTTGGCCAACCACCACCATTTTGCTCTAATTTTGGCTATGCTGATGCAGTCTGCTAATAGCTCCGTTGGTTGGAGCACACTTGGTTGTCGAATTGCATGGAGGAATACATCAGAACCTTTTCCCCATGACTTCCACTTCAATGCAACCAGCCAGCCCGCCTACAGTGTGGTGTAATCTTACAGTTTTTTGTGTTCGTGTGCAGACCTAAAATGAATGTTAGGAGCTAATGTGCTATTCGTGTGCATATACTATTCAGTGCCTCCCATTGCAAACGTTGTCCACAGGTTCATTACCAGTGTTTAGGTATATTTCATGGTTCTTTTACATTCAGTGACCAAAATAAAATTGTGCTCTTGATAGATACATATACTTAGTCTGAAATGTCATTGTGCCTATTCGATTGACAAACGTTATATTGAAATCCTATTGTGCTGAAGCAGTAACATTATTTTGTACATGATCAGAAGCCTATGTAGTCAAAAATTTTACATGTATGTTCTAGCATCCATGAAAGTATGGCATTTTAAATGCATCACAGAATACAAAACTGACACTTTATCTTACACTAAGTGCACTAAAAATTTACATAGACTACATTGTGCACAAGATACGAATGTTTATTTTATGTTTAAAAAAAATGATGACATTAGTTAAACTATCTTTTGTAAAACTTTGTATATGTTCATGTTTATTATTGTATATTTTTTTCCATTTGTGTATTACTTCTAGCTATCTCATTTTCTCCACTATATCATTTGTCAAACTATGTTTTCTGAAATTCTATATATACTTATGTTTACCATTATGTATTATTGTCATATATTCCACTTATTGCTGATGTTCTGTAAATTTTGACATTTGCTTATGCCTGTCACACCCTGTACCACTCCATGCGTGACTTTTGATGGTACTGTTCTGTAAAATGGCATGTATTTATGACTGTCACATTTTTTTAAATTTTCTATGTACTCCATCTGTTATTTTGATCTTGAATATCTTGTATAAAAATGTTTATCAGGTCTTCATATTTTTCATGTTATATTTTGGATGTCATTAATGAATTTTTGGACTTGAAATTCAGTAATTTTGCTGGCTAGGCAATGCCATTGGCATCACCCACCCTACAAAATTTTAATAGGTAGGAGGGGGGTGATGGAACGTGTCCATAAAAAATTATTTTTATAAGAAAATGTCTAATATTGTGCCTCCTGTTTTGTATCGAGTAACTTGCTTGCAAGAAAATGTATAATATCGCTTCTACTGTATGTATCGATATGTGTAAAGTTTCATCTCTGGCAAAGATCATGTATTGCATAGCATTGTAGCTCGCACTGAGAGAGAGTAGCACTAGTGGTTCAGCTCGATTAGAGAGCGGTTGGGTTGTGTGTATGGCTCCGATGTAGAGCAGGCTGCTTTGCCAGCAAGTCAGAAGTTGTATTATGTAGGTAATGTAATGCTGATTATCAATAATAAGTAACTTAACCCTGTTTCATATTTCATTTACGTAGTTAGAAAATTAACCTACTTCCTTCATTTGATAATTAGTTGATTTAGTGGAGTGTTGATTTGAATAATATTATTGAACATATTTCATTATTGGTGCCATAGTAAAATGATAGTTAATTTAAATTTCAATAATTAGAAACTGATCTACATAAATTCTCACAGTCAAGCATTAAGAAAGTGATTTGTGGTTTTTCTTATATCTTTCTCGCAGTCAAAATTTTTGAGTATAGTCAGTGTCGGTTTCGAAAGGTTACATGTCACTGTTGTTTTGTTAAAATATCCGTTGCGCACATAATCAGTTTAATGCACTGTTTCTTATACATCAATATCAGGGCCATAATTAAACCAAATAGCTGTGTTAATGAACAATTTATTGTCTGATTTAACGATAGGTTCAACATTCCACAACACACGTACAGCTTTTACCTTCTTTGTATGATTTAAATAGGAATTCGTCGGTCACGGCCCAGCACTGTGTCCATCGTACCTGAAGATATCAGCCACGTGTGCTGACGAAATATTGTGCAGTTATGACAATAATATCCGTCGTCTCGACCGAGGACCATATTTAGAAGCAATCCGTCGGGAAAGCCTGAAGCAAACATTGTTCTATATATTTTGAAAGCCTTATCTCCCTTATTATAATAAAAGTCATTTGTCAGATAATATATTGATGGTCCCGTCAGTAGCTTGATGAAGTTTCATTGATAACTGGCTCCCTGCCGAGGAAAGTTACATAATAGAGACCGAAGTTTAAAGACAGAAAAACGACATGCTGTTTTTAAAAGTAACTTCAAAGACATTTTATCCCTATCGTATGAAGATCAGATATAACGATGAACAAGATATTGTACTCGTGCAATGCAGGGTCACAATGCTAGTAATAATAATAAAATAATAAGTAAAAGTTGTAATTACATGAGAATGACTGCGCATTATCTACCTTGTCAAGTGATGACACAACGTATGGAATATATAACATAAATTTTCAAAATATCAAATGCTTATAAATCTGTGAGACGTAACTCTTTGGTTATTAGTCCGTAGCTTACATTCTACTTAAACTAAGGTAAAGTAACCTAAGGACAACACACATACCCATGCCCGAGGGACGACTCGAACCCCCGAGGGCGGACGGCCGCGCACACTGCAGCACGGCACGACAGTGCGCAGGCTAATCCGCCGCGGCTCGTGCATTTTAAACTGGCTTTTGAGCCTACAAACAGGGTGTCCCTTGTAATCTGACAAATCGAAATTACTCTAAAAATATGCATCATACCTCGACAATCAAACTCCTCCTCCCGATGGGCAGGGGGAAACTTTTAATCTTAAATAGGAACCACCACTTTTTATTGCACATTCGGATTCATGGCAAAAAAAAAAAAAAAAAAAATGGATTAGATCCACAAATTACTTTACATTAGTGCTACATCGCGTTGTAATCGGTTACATATGGTGTGTCATAAATACTAACCCTTACAGCAACGGTGCGGCGATGCCAAATTAATAAATAGAAACGGTGAATTGTCTTAGGATCCCTAGTTAAATACACATCAAAGAAACGTACTACACCCCTGCTGAAAGAATAGCACAGACTGAACCATCCATGAAAGTTGTCTTGTTAGTTTGCGGTGTTATGGTGTACATGGCGGTGGAAGACAACAGCCCTGCTGCAGCCATACGATTCACAACAACTCAAAGGCAGCGCCCTGTGGTCGGACTTTCCTTTAGGAACTCTGAACGGAATGTAGGGGTTGGTAGCTTCAGTGATATATCTATGTACGTTTCTTAAAACTCAGCGCGGTTGCTCGCCGTCGGAGGTTCGAGTCTTCCCTGGGGCATGAGGGTGTGTATTGTCCTTTGTTTGGTTTACCTTAGTTTAAGTAGTTTGTAAGCCACGGACTGATGACCACGCAGTTTGATCCGATAGAATTACAAACATTTTCTTATAACTCACTGAACAGCTGTTTCTTCATTATTCAATCTATAGGATATTGTCTCGAGATTGACTGGAAACCTCCTTTTGTTGCTAATACAGCGCTATCTACGAAAAAGGATGTGTTGTGTAAACTTTAAGTAATTTTTGCCGAGGAACCGGAATCTGCGATTGTAGTGCAAACTTCAAATATTTGTTAATCTGAGGGACTTAATTGCTGGGGTTATCAGTCCCTAGGCATTACTTAAAATAACATATGCTAAGAACAAAACACACACACACACGCACACACACACACACGCAACAAACAAACAAACATGCCCGACGGAGGTCTCGAACCTCCGACGGCGAGCAACCACGCACTCTGCAGCTCGGCTACTCCACTGCGGCTGCAAGGATAGTTATTTGATCTCACGTCACACAGATGTTCTCCCTGCAGATATTAATTTTGTGTCTGGGGCATTATTTTACACTATTCGTAATTTTCAAATTATTTCAATTGCCGGCGTTAAATATGATACCTGGTGTAATACTCAAATACATGCAACAACATTAACATTTATCATATTTAAATTTATGATCAACGTGTATCGCAACGTATTGTTAATTTCCCGATAAAATTTGGAACGCTAAATAAGCTAACGTTAAAATTCTTCTATTTGCCGCGTCATGGTAACGAAATCAAGCTGTCATACAACACTGATCATCTGATTGAAAATAATAAAAGATAGGCATCTAAACTTATCGTTGCGAATCTGCGAAGAGGCAATGCTTCATTATACAGGGCGTAACAAAAAAGAATTTATTACAGCGAGCTTACCATTATAAATTATACACCAAATGAACGAGCACCGCAAACAGTTTGTTCCAAAGTGTCCGTGCTCGGGGGCATGAGCATGTTCTTGATCGTACGCAGGATTGTTAAACAGCGTAGTTACCGAACACTGAACTCGACCCCATGAACCACAGACATTGTAGGTGTTGGGTGGCTTGCATCTGTCAACGATACAGATAGCCGGGCCTTAGGTGCAACGAAACTGGAAGCGTAACTGTGGAGACACAAGTGTGGAGTCACAAACACCTTAATCGTGAAGAGGAACCGCAGATGTACGGTAGTTTCAGGGGCAACAGTCTGGATGACTGACTATGCTGGTCTTATAACATCAGCTGACTTGCCCTTACCACGCAGTTACTGCGAATGGATGGAAGCAAGGGGAAAGTACAGTCGTTACTTATCTAAAGGGCATGCAGCCCTACTGTGTTAATATATGATGATGTCGTCTTCTTGGGTAAAATATTAAAAAATTTGGGTCTCTGGGCGGGGACTAGTCAGGAGACATTCTACAGAGAGGAGTGTGGAATGTTCTGCAGTTAATAGGGTAGGCAGGTTAGAAAATTTGAAATGAGGAATGGATAGTTTGAAGTTAGATATGGTGGGGTTTAGTGAAATTCGTGGCAGGATGAACAGGATTTTTTGTCAGGTGACTACATGGTTAGAAACACAAAATCAGTTCTTAGGAGTATGTCAGATAATAAATAAGAAAATAGGAATGCGGGTAAGTAAGCATGATGAACGTATTATCATAGCAAAAATTGCTCAGTGACCGGCGGCCAGTGTACACGTGGACAGCAGCAGCTCTACATTGTAAGATAACCGGCTTCTTAATAGAAGCGACTTATTTTCATTTCGTGTGTGCTTTCTTTTACAGTTCTTAAATCTTTAGTGTGCTCGCGTGTTTATCTACTAAGAATCGCGTTTAGTTGTCAGTTCAGTTGTTATTTTGATTTATTAGCTCGCGTATATATTTTCCAGATTCGCCGGTAATAAACAGTTTAGTGTTAGCTTAATATTTTTCGAAGCTCACTGTTTATCAAACTTCTGTGTCCTCAGACGTACGTACTTGGAAAAAAGAAAGGTTTTTAGAATGGCTAGGAACTGTGACTGCTGCGAACGGATGGAGGCAGAGTTGGTGACTCTTCGCTCGCAGCTTCAGGCGGCGTTGGCTTTGCTGGGAACGCTTGAGTCTGCGGTGGGTGGGCGCCGCTGTTGTGGGCCGCTCGCGGGGGTGCAGCAGACGCCCTGTGCGTCTGTGGTGCCCTCCGATCGGTCTGCGGCTGTGCCCAGCCCACTCACTGCCCGCGATGAGGTCGCCCCCCAATCCTTGGTGGATTTGGAGGTCTCCTCAGTGCGCGTCAGACAGCGTAAGACTTCCCGGGGGACCGAAGTGGAGGCCTCCCCGGTTAGTCTTGCCAACAGATTCGAGGCGATGTCTGTGGCAGGGGATGTTCCTGACGCAGATGGTGTCGCTTGTCCTGTACTCGCCCCGCTGCCTTCAAGATCCGGGCACTCACAGAGGGTGAGTTTGTTGGTAGTTGGGAGCTCCAACGTTAGGCGGTTGATGGAGCACCTTAGGAAAATGGCTGCTAAGGAGGGGAAGAAATCCAATGTGCACTCCGTGTGCATACCGGGGGTGTCATTCCAGATGTGGAACGGGCCATGAAAAGCACAGGGTGCAGCAAGCTGCAAGCTGCAGGTGGTGGCTCATGTCGGGACCAATGATGTGTGTCGCTTTGGATCGGAAGAGATCCTCTCTGGTTTTGAGCGACTATCAGACTTATGAAAGACTGCCAGTCTTGCTTGCAAGATGAAAGCGGAGCTCACCATCTGCAGCATTGTCGACAGGACTGACTGCGGACCTTTGGTTCAGAGCCGAGTGGAGGGTCTGAATCAGAGGCTCAGACGGTTCTGCGACCGTGTGGGCTGCAGATTCCTCGACTTGCGTCAAAGGGTGGTGGGTTTTCGGGTTCCGCTAAATAGGTCAGGAGTCCACTATACACAGGAAGCGGCTACACGGGTAGCGGGGGCTGTGTGGCGTGGACTGGGTGGTTTTTTAGGTTAGAGGGCCTCGGGAATACACAAAATGGGTTTGTCTCAAAGGGCTCAGGTCAGACACAGGAAGAAAGCAAATCTAAAAAATAATTGGAATAAGAGTTGTAAATTGTCGTAGCTGTATTGGGAAAGATCCAGAGCTCCAAGCGCTGATAGAAAGTACTGAGGCACAAATCGTTATAGGTTCTGAAAGCTGGCTGACACCGGAGATAAGTTCGGCAGAAACTTTTTCAAAGGACCAAATGGTCTTCAGAAAGGATAGAATAAATAAAAAAGGGGGTGGCGTGTTTATTGCTGTTACTAACGGTTTATCCTGCAGCGAAATTGAGACAGATACTTCCTGTGAGTTGGTCTGGGTAGAGGTTATTCCTGACAACCGGAATAAATTAATAATTGGATCTTTTTAACGGTCCCCTCACTCAGACGATGCGGTTGCCGAAATGTTCAAAGAAAGCTTGAATCACATTTCAAATAGGTACGCGAAGCATACTGCTATAATCGGTGGCGACTTTAATTTACCCTCGATATGTTGGCATAATTACGTATTCAAAACCGGCGACAAATATAAAACATCGTCCGAACTAGTTCTGAATGCTTTTTCTGAAAACTACTTCGAACAGTTAGTTCATGGACCCACTAGAATAGTAAGTGGTTGCGAAAATACCCTTGATCTCTTAGCAACAAATAATCCTGAGCTAGTAAAGAGCATCAAAACAGATACAGGGATTAGCGAAAATCGATCTGTAGTAGCGAGACTGAATGTCGAAATGCCCAAATGCTCCAAAAATAAACGAAAAATATATCTATTCAATAAAGCAGATAAAAATTCACTTCACGCTTTCCTGAGTGATAGTCTCCAGTCTTTCAAATTAAAAAATGCAAGTGTAGATCAGTTGTGACTTACTTTTAACGACATAATATCAGTAGCAATCGAGAGATTTATACCAAATAAATTAAGAAAAGAGGGGGCTGACCCCCCGTTGTACACCAAACAGGTCAGATCACTGTTGCAGAAACAAAGAAAAACCCATGTAAAATTTAAAAAGACACAGAATCCACAAGATTGGCAATCTTTTACTGAAACTCGCAACCTAGCGCGGTCTTTAATGCGAGAAGCCTATAGTAGTTACCACAAAGAAATCCTGTCTCGTAATCTTGCAAAAAATCCAAAGAAATTCTGGTCATATGTGAAGTACACTAGCGGCAAAACCCAAACAATACCTTCACTACGCGATAACAATGGTAATACTACCGATGACAGTACTGCTAAGGCAGAATTACTAAACACAGCTTTCCGAAATTCTTTCACCAAAGAAGACGAAGTGAACACTCCAGTATTCAATCCAAGAACAGATGCCAACATACGAAACCTAGATGTTCCTGGAGTAGTAAAACAACTTAAGTCACTAAACAAAAATAAATCTTCCGGACCAGATTGTATACCAACTAGATTCCTCTTAGAGTATGCTTATGCAATAGCTCCGCACTTAGCTATAATTTACAACCGATCACTCAGCGAAAGATCCGTACCCAAAGACGGGAAAGTTGCCCAAGTTACTCCACTATTCAAGAAGGGCAATGGGAGTGATTCCTAAAATTACAGGCCTATCTCACTGACGTCGATTTGCAGTAGGATTTTGGAACATATACTTTGTTTGAATATTATGAACTACCTCGAAGAGTACGACCTATTAACCAGTAGTCAACGTGGATTCAGAAAGTATCACTCTTGCGAAACACAGCTTGCCCTTTACTCACATGAAGTGTTAAGTGCCATCGACAAGGGATCTCAAATAAATTCCATATTTCTGGATTTCAGGAAGGCTTTTGACACTGTACCCCACAAGCGGCTTCTTATGAAATTGCGTGCTTATGGAATATCTCCCCAATTGTGCGATTGGATTTACGATTTCCTATCAGAAAGAACACAGTTCGTTGTAACTGATGGTAAGTCATCGAGTAAAACAGATGTGATATCTGGCGTTCCACAGGGAAGCGTTATAGGTCCCCTATTCTTCCTCGTGTTTATTAACGATTTAGGAGACAATCTGAATAGCTCCCTTAGACTGTTCGCGGATGATGCTGTCGTTTATCGGTTAGAGATAATCAGATGATAATCAGAGATAATCAGATGATCAAAAGCAACTGCAAAGCGATTTAGACAAAATTTCTGCATGGTGCGAAAATTGGCAATTGACACTAAATAAAGAAAAGTGTGAAGTAATACGCATGACCACTAAAAGGAATCCGCTGAACTTTAATTACGCGATAAATCAGTCAAACCTTAAGGTCGTAGATTCTACCAAATACCTAGGAGTTAATATTACGAACAACTTTGACTGGAGCGAACACTTAGAAAATATTCTGGGGAAGGCGAACCAAAGGTTACGTTTCATCGGCAGAACGCTTCGAAGGTGCACCAGCTCCACCAAAGAGACTGCCTACCTCACACTTGTGCGTCCTCTCCTGGAGTACTGTTGCCCACTGTGGGACCCTCACCAGGTGGGACTGACGGAGGACATTGAGAAGGTTCAGAGAAGGGCAGCTCGAATTGTTTCATCACGTTACGGGGGGGAAAGCGTCACGGAAATGTTGCACGAATTGGGGTGGAAATCATAACAAGAAAGACGTTATTCATTGCGGCGTGATCAGTTTGCGAAGTTTCAATCACCGACTTTTACTTCTGAATGTGAAAATATTTTGTTAGCACCCACCTACTTAGGGAGACATGACCATCCCAATAAAATAAGAGAAATCAAATCGAAAACGGAACGATTTAGGTATTCTTTCTTCCCGCGCGCTATTAGGGAATGGAACGGTAGAGAAAAGTTATGAAAGTGGTTAATGAACCCTCTGCCAGGCACTTGAATGTGATTTGCAAAGTATCAATGTAAATGTAGATGTAGAAAAATATAGCCAACACCGACCAAAGCAGTAGAAGTTTATATGGCAAACAGCTCTACCCATAATGAGATCAAAGAAATGTATGGTAAGATCCTTGTAAAAGACGTAAATTCAGACAGGTAAGGAAAAGTAAAATGTTATTTTAATGGGGTTTGGAACTCTACAATAGGAAAATGAAGAAAAGCAAAAGTATTAGATGAGTATGGAGCGACGAAAAGGAAATACTTTGTTTAATCACCTCGAAAGGAGATTGTCTGTGTGGAAGAGACCAGGATACACCGGAACGCACGCGACTGATTTCATAATGGTAACACAGGGGTTCAGAAAACAGGTTTTTTAAACTGTAAAACATAATCAGGGGTAGACTCTCATCAAAACATGTTCTTTATCGACTGTAGACTAAAGTGAAAAAAAAAAACTGTCAAAACGTAGAAAATTGGAGATGGACCTTAGGTAAATTTCAGGAATCAGAGGTTATCGAGAATTTCAGACAGAGCATAAGGCAAGGATTGACCGAAACGAGGAATCGTAATACATTGGAAGAAGAATGGGTAGCTTTGTGAGAGAAAGTAGTGAAGGGCACTGAGCATTATATAGGCAGAAGAACAAGGCGTAACAGAAATCCATGTATAACACAGGAGACCAATATGTTCAGATGTTTGTAAATCTATTGGACCAAACCGCTATGATTATTAGTCCCTAAACTTACAAACTACTTAAACTAAGGACAACACACGTACCCTACCAGAGGAAAAAATAAGCTCCGTCGGGATCGATCGCCCAGTCCGTAGGATGACGCCTTAGACCACGCAACACTCAGGAGAATGTTCAAATGTTTGTATAGCTTATGGGACTAAACTGCGGGGTCATCTGTCCCTAAACTTACACTTATGAACTAACTTATACTACAGACAGTACAAACATCCATGCCCGAGGGGAAATTCTAACCCCCGACGGGGAACGACCTCGCGCATCATAGAATAGCGCCTCAATGTGCTCGGCCGCTCCGACGTGGCCACTCAGGAGATACTAAATTGAAGAAAAGAGAAAATATTAAAATGTCGCTTGTAAAGCAGTCGAAAGGAAGTACAGACGGCTAAAAACAGGGATGACTGGAAATGCAGTGTGGCTAAACAGGAGTGACTAGAAAAATGCAAGATCATATAAGAATATTTAACTAGGTGAAAGATGGCTCTTACAGGAATATAAAAGAGACGTGTAAGGGCGAGAAAAGTAGCTGCATGATTATCAAGAGCTCAGATGGAAAACCAGTACTAAGCAAAGAAGGGGAAACTGAAAAGTGGAAGAATATATAGAGGACCTACAGAAGAGAAAAGAAGTCGAAGGCAGTATTGTAGAAATGGAAGAGGAAGCAGACAAGGATGAGATAGGAGATACAATACTGCGAAATGATTTTGCTACAGCACTGAAAGATTTGGGTCGAAACAATGACCTGGGAGTAGATGATATTCCCTAGGAACTGTTGATATCGTTAGGAGAGCCAGTCGTGAAGAAATTGTTTCAACTTGCGTGTAAGATGTATGAGACAGGGGAAATACCCTAACACTTCGTGAAGAATATACTAATTCCGATGAAACCAGGTCCAGACAAGTCTGAACATTACAGAACTATCAGTTTAGTGAGTCTTGGTTGAAAGATTATAATACGAATTATTTACGGACGAATGATTTAGATTTACGAGTAATGTAGGAACACACGAGGCAATACTCGCATTACAACTCATCTTAGACGACAGGTAAGGAAACGCAAACCTACGTGTTGGCGTGGAAGATTTGGAGAAAGCTTTAAAAAAATATTGACTAGAATACGCTGTTTGAAATTCTGAAGACAACAGGGGTGAAATACAAAGAACGGAAGTTTATTTATAACTTGTACAAGAACCAGACAGCAGTTATTAAAGTAAAAGGACATTAAAGGGACGCAATGATTAACAATACCGGCAAAATCTTGTGTGACGTCCAAATCCACAAGTCATCTACACGAAGCTGGTGCAGTACAGCAGGGAGCTCTCTCATTAAAACATCCAGTTGAACATCGGATAATTCCACTTATACGGTATAGCCACATGCTTTGCATTTTTCCTCGAGATGTTTCCGATTCTTCTTTGCCGAGTTTTTCCAGTATCCCTTTTGCTACCACACTGGTGCCACCATGTAGGAGAAATGGAGCTCGACCTAAACACCATGTCTTGCAGTGACGAACTTGTCGAATTTACTACGCAGGTAGGAGTTGAAAGATCCACACATATCCTTCTTTAACATTACAGACCGGCTCTTCTCTGTATGCTCCTGACAATCCACTTGATCGCAGATTTTAACTACCATAATGTTATCACTAAAAGGCTCTGTAATTGGTGTAGGGACCTCCAAGCTCTACTTACAGAGGAGCGTTGCATTTTTTGCGTATTTTATGTTACCAAGGTCAGTAACCAGATTATTCCGATTTTCCAGTAAGAGCCACAATCGAAAACGTTGGTATTGTATTCCTTACCAATAGCTGCGGAATACTTAGCACATTCGAGGAGCCCATGTTGACACTTCCGGCTTAACTCTACTGGTCGGATATCGCGCTGTACTAGTTGAAGTGTACGTTGACATACTCTCGAAGGGATATGATAAACTCTACTCCTCCTTCCTGTAACTTATACGTGTTGCGGTGTATATTGTACTGCACGTGAACCCCAACGAAAAACGGTTGTCTGCAATTACAATTCTGTACAGTCACGTGACGTAATCTGTGGGGAATAAAAGGATGCTCGACAGCCTCCGCTGAGTCTGCACGATACATTTTCTCTTTTTCGCTTGACTTACGGAATGACGCGCCGCGTTGGAGTAGCCGAGCGGTCTAAGGCGCCTCGCTGCGGAGCGCGCGGTTGCTCGGAGTCGGAGGTTCGAGTCCTCCCTGGGGCATGGGTGTGTGTGTTGTCCTTAGGTTACTTTAACTTAGTTTAAGTAGTTTGTAAGCTACGGACTGATGACCACACAATTTGGTCCCCTAGATTTACAAACATTTGGACATCTGAATGGAATGATGCTGTTTGTTGATACCAAGCCTAATTCGGCGAAATCGATATGTGAAGAATAATGTTCTGGATTGGGATAAATATGCTTCTACACCGCAGAAGAGTAAAAAGCTCTTTCCACAGAGGGAAGAAACCTATGGTACCAAAGTCAGTAATAAGATTGTCGACGTTTCCGACATGCATAACAATCAGCAATGCAAAATTGTCTACACCACTTCGAACTAATACAACACCCAAAAATTTTATCGACGCCAAGAGCATTCCTTTAGAGACTAAACATACCATTAAACATACTTTCTAAAGAAGGTAACTATCCCACTTTAAGTCAAGAGATTTATAAAACCCTGATGATTCTCGACCTCACAGGTACGCTGCAGAGATGCGTGCATTCGTAAAGTATACAGCACTGTAATCCATCTCCCTACTTTCTTTAATAACCAATACTGCGCCATTCGGTAATTCTTCTAGCTGAGAGAAATCGGGTCGTTTAATTTTACCTTTTATTTCCTGCATAATAATGCGTGCATTAGTAAACTCCACGGTCTGCACCAGATTAAGAATACACAAGAGCTAATTTTACGAGTATAGAATTACGTTGATTCTATCAACAGATATAGGAATAATAATAATATTGTGGGTGGATACTAGGTACTGCCACATGCCCAGTTTGTTAAAAATACCAGAAAAATCTTGCGTGACGTTCAAATCCAGCAGATGAAGTCATATAGGTAAGAAAAGAATTTCGCTACGCTTTAGGCTACTTTCATAACCCAGACAATCCATACCCTAAATTTATGCATGAATAACAGTGCATTCTTATCGTGCTGTCTTCTTGTTTTTCTTTGTATTGTGTAGCTTTTATAACATCCAGTATAGTTTTTATCTATTAGTTAAAATTTACATCTATGTCTTGCATTTACGCCTACAGCTATTAAATCGATAAGTACAGGAAAGGTAACTTTTTGAAATCTAATACCTTTTGATTTGCCTACATCTTTTACCGCTTTAATAGAAACTGGTTGTAATTTTTCCAATGTAGAGAATTTGATGATTTTTACTGTTGTTGTTGTTGTTGTGGTCCTCAATCCGCAGACTGCTTTGATGCAGCTCTCCATGCAACCCTGTCCTGTGCAAGTCTCTTCATCTGACAATACGTTCGGCACCCTACATCCTTTTCAATCTACTTACTATATTCGTCCTTCGGTCTCCCTCTACGATTTTTACCCCACACGCTTCCTTCTAATACTAAGTTGACAATTCCTTGATGGCTCAGAATGTGTCCAACCAATCTATCCCTTCTCTTAGTCAGGATATGCCAGAAAAATTCTTTTCTCCCCGATTTGATTAAGCATCTCCTCATTAGTTACGTGATCTACCCATCTAATTTTCATCATTCGTCTGTAGCACCACATTTCAAAAGCTTCTATCATCTTTTTATCTGAACTCCTTCTCGTCCACGTTTCATTTCCATACAGTGCAACACTCCAGACAAATGCTTTCAGAAAGGACTTCCTAACATTTAAATTAATATTGGGTGTTAACAAGCTTTGCTTCTTTAGAAATACTTTTCTTCCCATAGCCATTCTGCATTTTATATCTTCTTTACTTCGGCCGTCAGGAGTTATCTTGCTACCCTAGTAACAAAATTTATCGACTACTTTTATTGTCTCACTACCTAATCGAATTCCTTCAGCATCGCCTGATTTTACGACATTACATTCGATTGCCTTCGCTTTACTCTTGTTAATGTTCATGTTATATCTTCCTTACAAGACACTGACCATTCCATTCAATTGCTCTTCCAGATCTTTTGCAGTATCAGACAGAATTACTATGTCATCGGCAAACCGCAATGTTGTTATTTCTTCTCCCTGCACTTTAATGCCCTCTCCAAATTTCTCCTTCCATTCCTTCACTGCGTGCTCAATGAACAGATTGAACAAAATTGGGGAAAGGCTACAACCCTGTCTTACTCCCTTCCCAACCTCTGCGTCCCTTTCTTGCCCTTCCACTCTAATATCCGTGTCCAGAAAGTAAATTCCGTTTGGTTACATAAAACGAACGGGTACAGATACAGATTATAACATTTTTCTTAAAGTCTGAGGGTATTTCACCTCTCTCATACATCTTACACACCAGGTGAAACAATTTTGTCATGGCTGGTTCTCCCAGAGACTTCAGTAGCTCTGAGGGAATATCATCTGGAGTAGATGATATTCCCTCAGAGCTACTGACGTCTCTGGGAGAACCAGCCATGACAAAATTGTTTCACCTGGTGTGTAAGATGTATGAGACAGGTGAAATACCCTCAGACTTTAAGAAAAATGTTATAATCTCCATCCCTAAGAAATCAGGTGCAGACAGGTGTGAAAACTACAGAACCATCAGTCTAATAAGTCATGGTTGCAAAATATTAACGCGAATTATATACAGAAGGATGGAGAAGCTAGTAGAAGCCGACCTCGGAGAAGATCAGTTTGGGTTCAGGAGAAATGTAGGAACACGGGAGGCAATACTCACTTTACGGCTTATCCTAGAAGATAGATTAAGAAAAGGCAAACCTACATTTCTAGCTTTTGTAGACTTGGAGAAGGCTTTTGACAATGTTGATTGGAATAAACTCTTTCAAGTTCTGAAGCAAGCAGGAGTAAAATATAGGGAGCGTAAGGTTATTTACAACTTGTACAAAAACCAGACAGCGGTTGTCAGAGTTGAAGGGCATGAAAGGGAAGCAGTGGTTGGAAAGGGAGTAAGACAGGGTTGTAGTCTTTCTCCATTGTTGTTCAATTTGTACATTGAGCAAGCTATAAAGGAAAGCAAGGAGAAATTTGGTGAAGGAATTAAAGTTCAGGGGAAGAATTAAAAACATTGCGTTTTGCCGACGACATAGTAATTCTGTCAGATACAGCAAAGGACCTGGAAGAGCAATTGAACGGAATGGACAGTGTGCTGAAAGGTGCATATAAGATGAACATTAACAAGAGCAAAACTAGGGTAATGGAGTGCAGTGTAAGAAAATCAGGTGATGCTGAAGGAATTAGATTGGGAAACGAAGCAATAACGGAGGTAGATGAGTTTTGTTACTTGGGCAATAAAATAACAAATGATGGTCGCAGTACAGAGGATATAAGATGCAGAATGGCAATCGGTAGAAAAGCGTTCTTGAAAAAGAGAAATTTGTTAACATCTAATATTGATTTAAGCCTAAGGAAGTCCTTTCTGAAGGCATTTGTATGGAGTGTTGCCTTGTATGGGAGTGAGACATGGACGATAAACAGTGCGGACAGGAAGAGGATTGAGGCTTTTGAAATATGGTGCTACAGAAGAATGCTGAAGATTAGGTGGGTGGATCGCGTAACTAATGAGGAGGTACTGAACAGAATTGGGGAGAAAAGGAATTTCTGGCATACCTTGACTAAAAGAAGGGATAGATTGGTAGGACACATTCTTAGACATCAAGGAATTGTGAATGTAGCGTTGGAGGGAAGTGTTTGGGGTAAAAATCGCAGGGGAAGACCAAGAGATGTATACAGTAAGCAGATTCAGACAGATGTAGGTTGTCGCTCTTATGTGCAGATGAAGAGGCTTGCTCAGGATAGGGTATTGTGGAGAGCTGCATCAAACCAGTCTCCGGACTGAAGACCACAACAACAACAACAGATACAGAAAAAAATGTTGATTGTACAAAAATCTACAACTGTTGAACTACTTTTCTACATAGCTTCCGAAATTTTGTAGGAAATTGTCATAGCATGGCACAAGGTTTTGTGTGCCTTTTTCATAGAATGTTGCTGCCAGTGTATTCAACCATATGGTAACTTGTTATTTCAGCTCGTCATCATCCTTGAAGTGTTGTCCACCAATGACATATTTTAGGTGTAAGAAGAGGATTACTGTCAAAAAAAAATTTTTTTTTTCTTCACGATAATGCCTGAACTCACACACCGAATGTGACCAAACAATTGTTACGGAAATTTCAATGGAGTTTGTGACACTTGCGGGGAGTGACATTTGCGGGGAGTGACACTTGCGGGGAAATGGAATGTGTAGACACTTGCGGGGAGACCCAGACGCTGCAGGTAGTGAACAGGGTGTTCCAGAAGTAGGGATACACCGCCCCTACTCCACGCCCTCCAGCCGCTACCTGTGCCGTATTCGCGGAAAGGCCCACCGAGCGAGGAGGATCAGTAGTAAAATAATTTACGTGTATATGTGTAGTCTTATGCGGCCAAACTACTTAGGTCATCGGTCGCTATACTTACACACTACTTAATCTTACTTAATATAACTTAGGCAAAGTACAAACAAACATACCCATGTCCGAGGAAAGACTCGAACCTCCGACCGGACCGGCCGCGCAATTTGTGACACAAATTACATATTTGATAATATTAATGCATGGAAGTATGAAATCACGTCAAAACTACTTCCTGCAAAAATTTCGACAACAAAAGTTGGCACTGAGTTTAGAAAAACAAAATTCTGGTATATTAGATTTTAACATTTTATCACAAAATGAATGTTACTACAAGAGATACAGCCATTCAAATTTACGGGCACCATAACGTTTCCCCTTCCTGAGTAAATAAGCTGCTTCTTGTAGTTTCAACACCACAGTAGCCTTTTTCTTGAATGTTCTGAATATAAATCTTCACACAGACTTCTTGAGGAGGAGAGTGATACGGATATCTGATTGTAAACCACTGCCTATTACCTTAGACCTTTTTGACTGAACTGAACAGGAGTTCCGCGTATTCCGTAATTTATATTTATACAGTTAACAGGCAATGTAATTTATAACCAACTATTGGCTGCCAATTTCGCTTCATTTTTCCTCGAAGTCTTGCAACTTGTTTCTCCCTGTTGGTTTATGCCAAGTTCGGAGTAAAAATGGTTATAGAACCGCGACTCTTTATGGGCCGGATCTCAAACAGCCCGCTCCACTCCTCGGAGTGGAGAATGAAAGGAATAAGTTTTTTTTCGGTTCTAGAAATAGAATATATCTTTAGCATTTTTCGGTGTGTGACTTAAAATGTATTTGTAATTCGAATACAGCGAAATCGTTTTGGGTTCTACGAATAAACGCTTTAAGTATGTAAAATACTCATTGACTTATTATTAACGGTTTTTTTAATTGAATGTTTAAGGTTGCGTCTCCTATTAAAAAGGATAGTAGCTATGTTTAAAGAGATGGAAGTTGCGTGATAGTGGGATTAACTACATAGCGGTCAATTACATCAACGTATCCGTGCAGGATGCCTAATATATTTATTGCTTGCGCAGGTGTCTTGATATGCTTAGTGTTCGGAATAATATGATTTTAGGAGGTGTGACTGTGGAAAGTCATCGTCTTGTAGTAGCAGAGAATGTCTTAATAACTCTCCAAACATTATCATAATCAAAATACATTTTTGTTTTCAGGAGGAACACTCAACGAATTAATATGTAGTTAGAACAAGTTACTATGTTGCTCTGCAGCTTGCAAAGGGTTGTGCAATTTCACTGAGTTTAGTGTTATGTTGACAGTGTGGAAACTCGACAACAGAAGTGCTAAACTTCTTGGTGTGCCTGTACCCAGGAAAATCCATCAGCTGCCCCAAGGGCCCCGGGCCCCAGTGTCACTCCCCGCAAGTGTTCCAAAAAATGTGCAAATGTTTGTTAAGCTTATGGGACTTAACTACGGGGTCATCAGTCCCTAAACGTACAAACTACTTACGAACTACCTTATACTAAGCCCGAGGGGGGATTCGAACCCCCGACCGTAGTGGCCGTGCAGACCGTGACTGGAGCGCCTCAGTCCCCGCGGCCACCGCGGCCGGCCAAGTGTTCCAACCCCATTTCAATGAGACCTGTTTGATCATCCTCCATACAGCTCGGACCTCTCTCCTAGCGACTTTCATCTCTTCTTACCCCTAAAATCTGTCCTTGGTGGTCAACACTTCAACGATTATAAAGAGCTGTTACCACATGGCTGTTGAATACACAGGCGGTAACCTTCTGTGAAGGATGCATGCAAAAACTTGTTCAAATGTTTGTATAGTCTATGGGACTTAACTACGGGATCATCAGTCCCTAAACTTACAAACTACTTATGAACTACTTACGAACTATGACGGCACAAATATCCATGCCCGAGGGGGGATTCGAACCCCCAACCGTAGTGGCCGTGCAGACCGTGACTGGAGCGCCTCAGTCTCCTCGGCCACCGCGGCCGGCCAAAAACTTGTGGCACGGTATGACAAGTACCTACAAAATTTCGGCAGTTATGTGGAAATGTAGTTTAAGAGTTTTAGAATTTTGCGCCATAAAAATTTCTTCTGTATCTGTGTACAATTTTATTTTATTACCAAACGTAACTTACTTTCTGGACGCGCTTCGTATTTACTAGGACTATTGAAACAAGTCCAGTACACACTCCAGAAGAATTTCTGCTTACGATTTTTTGAATTTATGTCCTCTGCATATAAATGGGCATTCTACCCAAATATATACACACAGCTATACCATCGCTCTTAATGCACCATGAACACGAATTAGCTATCGGAGATATAATTCTGTGCTTGTCCGCATTAGCCGCGAAGCTGGATCCATCAGCGCGGGAGATTCGCTTCTAATGCGCCGACGTGAACGCAGTCCCTCGCGCTTGTGCCACACACACAATAGCGAATAGCGATATATCTGGCCGGCTTATAAAGGATGGGGGGGGGGGGGGGGGGAGGGTGTGCGGCCGCGCATACCGGTCCGGAGCGACGAGCTTCACATCGCAGCGTGGGGCCAAACTTCGTGCCAACCGCAGACGTGCACAGAATTATATCTCCACAATACGGTCAGATGGGGACATCGTCGAATTAGGTCTAGTAGATGCCAATCCAACTCGGGTGCTTCGCAGGCACCGGGAAAAGCAGCGGTGCTCTGCTGCGGGTCTGTGTCGCGGCTGTTCCGACGTTTAGCTGCCGGAAATCTACGTCACGTGACTGTCGCATATGTAAACACAAGGCTGCAGTCAAGGTGGTTAGAACTTAGAATATTCGGCTGCAGCCCTGCTCCTAGCGGAATTTCTTGTTGAAACTATTGAAGAATTCAGTTTAACGTTAGCTGTGCAATTTTCATAGTTTATATTACATGTGCAGAGGATGCCAAATATACTCAACAGAAACGTGTTAGTTTTCTTTTTCCCTGTCATTACCTGGAACTTTTAATTCTTATAATGAAATGTGATTAACATTTCAAAATAAATGTAGCGAAAACGTTGACACTGCCCTACACTGCAGATCAGCTTACCACCAAGACTTATTTCGCGTGCACATTTGGTGGCTTCGCCAACTCAAAATAGCTGTCACTATTCAACATAACCTGTAATACATTCACGATTTCAGGTGTAAGCTGTGCACTTTCACATTTGGCCAAAACAGACAATATCCTTGAATGATTAAGAAATACTCGGTTAACTTTTTTTAGATATGCCTAAAATGGGTAAACATGTGGTTATTGAACTTAATGAAGTGTAGCAACTTATCTTCTGAATACACAATCGAGCATAACTGAAGACTGGTATACCATCCGGCAGCTTAGACCAATGACGTCATCAACATGTTGGAAAACCGGTATACAGGATATCTTAATACTTACGTATTGTAGGCTTGATAATAAATAATCTGTAGTTATCCTCGTAAATTACAGACGTCCGTAAATAATTTTGGTGTGCGTGTTTGTGTGCGCGTTAAGTATTTTGACGTAACAAACGTTACAGTTAAACAACACTGAAAATATCAGACTACTTCGTTTTTACACAGAAATTCCGTTGTATGACATAATCATCCAATTTTTCGTATTTGGTTCTCAATGCACTGCAGTAAAACCATGACAAATTCCATTAATTTATTTATCACTTTTTTGTTCATTCAAATACTATACCAAAGCTATCTACAAAAATGACAGTATTTCGTTGTCCAGTACAGTTTCATGTCAAGTAAATAGATGTCACAGAATAAAAGGGTAGGACATTACTCGAATGGAGCATAGTGGGTTAACATAACGTTTTAAGGAACTGCATCTTGATAATGCCACATCATGGAGACTTCTTTTTCCACTTTTTGACACACGAATGTTCCCAGATAAATGGACTTTATAGTGAGTGTAGTGGTTTTAACGCATATTGAACTCGGAACAGCATTCCTCACACTTTTTGAACGTTTTGTGCAAATCGCTCATGTTCACCAGTAAGACAGCAATAACGAAATAATAGAAAACACCAAGAACGAAATAAATAAGCAGTAACGAAGTTAAAACGGAGCGCTTAGTGTGGCAGAAAAGAGCAGAATGAAGTAGGAAGACATCCTGAAACAAACTGACTGGTCACGTGACGTAAGCTTCCGACAGCTAAACGTCCGGACAGCCAAGTGCGTCCCCGCTCTGGTGCAGCAGTCGGTGGTGTGTAGTGGGGCACGAGGGGCAGGCACAGCGCTGTCAGCGCAGAGGCAGCAGGGGAGCTCCTGAGAACACAGGCTGGCGCATCCGCCATTTTCATTCCATGCGAATGCTAAACACAGTACGTAGCTTACACGAACAGTGTTGTTTTGTTCAAGTTTAGTGAAATATTTTGTAAGTGCCCGCCATAGAGCCTTAGATCGTGCTACTTTGAGCTTGCATTCCGCTCTTGTTTACATCGATATGTTGATTAGATACAAAAATCTCGCGTTTTCTTTTCTTATTGCTGCTTTTCTTTGCTGTCCAAATAAAGAAAAAAGTGCAAGAAACATATATATTTCTGTGATAAAAATCGCGTACTATGTTTAATTCTGACGAAACTGGTCATATACATAAAGGTTTTAAGCGACCTTGGCTTGTATTTGAATAATGTCTGTCAATATGCGAGGTTTGTTTGCCGTCTTACAATAAGTGTTCGTTGTCTGCTGTGACAAATTCACCACATCAGATATTTGCACTCAAATTGCTCAATGTACTTCTATTACGTTATTGAGAAAGTTTCAGAACGTAATACAAACACTTAAACGAAAAAGAATATTAATGTACAGGATCTAAAGTTTACAATCGGAGAGGCACACGGTGCCGATGTTGACAACAGCCGTTGAACTCTATTTGAAAACCTAATCGTATAGAATGAGGGGAACAATCCTTTGGGTTGAACCTTCTCTAACGTTGCCAGATTTTCGTATGTAACATACCCTTGTCTTGTCAGCAATTTAATAATCCTTGTAAAGCAAACATTTTGTTGCCAACATTAGCACTCTTCATCGCCGCAGCCGTAAGTAAAATTTAAAAAAAAAAAAAAATAAATAAATAAATAAATAAATAAATAAATAAATAAATAAATAAAAATAAAAAATAATAAAAAAATAAAAAAAAATAAATAAATGTTTGAAGAGCTTATGGGACTTAACTACGGGGTCATTAGTCCCTAAACTTACAAACTACTTATGTACTAGCTAATACTAAGGACGGCACAAATATCCATGCCCGAGGGGGGATTCGAACCCCCGACCGTAGTGGCCGTGGAGACCGCGACTGGCGCGCCACAGTCCCCTCAGCCACCGCGGCCGTAAAATTTACCCAGTATTTTTTGTCAGTTATGTCATAAGTCTCTTATATATGAGCGTCAATATTGGCATTTACTAATGAGAAATTGGATTGAGGGTGTATTTTGTGATAAAACATCAGGTACCATTCTTTCAAATTGCATACTACAAGTTATGACGATAAAACATCGAAATACCACAAATAGCATTCAACGGTAGTTGCCTGTATCAGCATAGTACGCTGCCTCAGCCGTAACTAAACTTTTTGCCCTGTATGTTTATCTTTCAAATGTTTGTATAGCTTATGGGACTTAACTACGGAGTTATCAGTCCTGAAACTTACAAACTACTTATGAACTAACCAACACTAAGGACGGCCCAAATATCCATGCCCGAGGGGGGATTCGAACCCCCGACCGTAGTGGCCATGCAGACCGTGACTGGAGCGCCTCAGTCCCCTCGGCCACCGCGGCCGACTGCTTATTTTTCACGTTTTAGTGTTTGTAATACTTTCTCGCAATAACATAATAGAAATATCTTCAACAATTTGTACAATGACAGTACAAAAGTTTTTGATGTGGTGTATTTCTCAATATACTACATAATACACACATATTGTGCTCTAAAAACAGCATGTTCTTTGATGTTTTGCTGTGTTATGATATTTTGCGACTGCTAACTCCCGACGTGGAGCTTTACTATTAAATATTATAAATATTACTTCAAGTCATAATAATAAATAGTATTAACTTACAATACATAACTGTGGGCTCGGTCTGGATTCCCCGTTTCTGCGCCGACAGTTAATGACTGTTATTTTTATTCTTCTCTCAGAATCTCTCTGGAAACTAAATTTTCTGTAGCCACCTCTGGAATGATATGAGCAGTTTATGGCATCGCAACCACCAATAATGTCGTGCTAAAGTGCCGTGACGCAAATCCTATAGCACCGCAGTATGTTTAACTTAACGAGCTACGAGAATGAAAATGGCGGATGCGTCAGCTCGTATGTACAGGAGCCATAGGTAGCAGGGGGCCGGCCGCGGTGGCCGAGGAGACTAAGGCGCTCCAGTCACGGTCTTCACGGCCACTACGGTCGGGGGTTCGAATCCCCCCTCGGGCATGGATATTTGTGCCGTCCTAGTTTGTAAGTAGTTCATAAGTAGTTTGTAAGTTTAGGGACTGATGACCCCGTAGTTAAGTCCCATAGACTTTACAAACATTTGAACACATTTGGTAGCAGGGGAACGTGTTGACAACGCGCGGAGCGAGGCGGGATTCGTGTTGTTTGTGAATTATTGAAATCAATAATAATTATGTCAATTTTTGTTTACAGACAAACTTTTATTGCGCTTCTTATACAAATTTTTACATTCTTTGTTGATCTTTGGCATCGCATTGAGGAAACTAATTTTCTCATATTAGGTACAATCGTTGTCGCAGTTACAATTCGAAATATAGCTTGCAACAATTCATTAAACTTACCTTGTTTTTATTTCGTTAATATTCATAATTGGAAACATTTGTTCACAAATGAACGTTGCTCAGAACATTGCAACACATTTTAGGGCAAGGACATTAATCCTCAGAAATTCTTGTCCAAATGTTTATTAAGCTTAAGGGACTTAACTGCGGGGTCATCAGACCCTAAACTTACAAACTACTTAAGAACTACCTTATACTAAAGACAACAAAAACATCCATGCCCAAGGGAGGGATTCGAACCCCCAACGAGGAACGGCCTCGCGCATCGTAGCATAGCGCATCAATGCGCTCGGTCGCTCCACCGCGGCGAATTCTTGTTCATCAAAGGCTATATATAAAGGAATTTAAATCACTACTGAAGACTAATGGTAATAGTGGTCTGTCGAAATTGAATTGTACTGTAGTTCTGTCAGCTCAATTTGGATACTTGATGGGGCATCCTCTGCGTGCGCAGAAAGAGGCATCATAAAAACTTTTGGGTGCAGTTTTATTTTATTCCTTCAAATTTATCTTAGCAATTTTTATGTAATAACTGTGTACTCCAGGGTGTGGCCATAAGTACAATTAAAGACAAAGTATATTTTTGGTTTTCTTCAGATCGTGACAATAGTGCTTTTAATTTAGTAATCAGTTCCCTTATTTCTGTTTCTTCAATCCCCTCGCGTGTTACGGAATCTTTATATTCGTAGTGACAGCGCTTTTATATTAAGCATTGTGATTTCCCATCAGGCTTAAAAAATCTTCCTATTAAGCATTAAAAATGTTACACATAAATCGGAAACTTTTGTGCTCATGCTAAACTTTCGCAAGGTAGATTAACAGTGTCCTCTTTGAAGCGCGCGGTTGCTCGCCGTCGGAGGTTCGAGTCCTCCCTGGGGCAGGTGTGTGTGTGTGTGTGTGTGTGTGTGTGTGTGTGTGTTTGTCCTTAGGTTAAGTAGTTTGTAAGCTACGGACTGATGACCACGCAGTTTGATCCGAAAGATTTGCAAACATCTAGATGCAGTTAATGTGCTATGTGCACGGAAAAGACGGCTGGAAATGGAGGAGATGAAAATCAAAAAACGAAAACTGGATTATATGGCGAAGGATACTGCTCTAAAGGAAGAATACCAATTGCATTTGGAAAAGAGGAGGTTATTGCAGATGCGCAAGCACTTATTGGTTTAAACACACTATATGGAAAATTCTCGCTGTGACTGGGGGAAATAAAATAATCGCAAAAAAATGTTCAAATGTTTGTTTAGCTTATGGGATTTAACTACGGGGTCATCTGTCCCTAAACTTACAAACTACTTATCAACTACCTTATACTAAGGACGGCACAAATATCCATGCCCGAGGGGGGATTCGAACCCCCGACCGTAGTGGCCGTGCAGACCGTGACTGGAGCGCCTCAGTCCCCTCGGCCACCGCGGCCGGCAAAATAATCGCATTCACAGTAAACATCAAGGGAGAATGGTCACTTGTTGGAGTACTCGCCGAAATCAACGGAGACAATTGCGTTTATTACATTATGGGATACACGAAAAAGGTGTTTCTAAAGCTGCTCACCGGTTTGGATCTTCTTAAAAAGAATGGTTACGGTCTTTCTAATTGTAGCGGGTTGGATGTTGTCCATCGACGTACAGAAAAAAAATTGCAGAAATAAAACCAGACGATTTTCTCATGGAAGGAAACAACAACCTGATTGTGGACAACTATAATACAGTTGACACCTAATTGACGAGTAAAAAAATGTATAACACATTTATTTCTCGAATCACGAGTTCTGGTGATACGGACCAGATCGGAATAGTGTTTCAACGAGGATATGCAATATTTACAAAGAACATCCTGTACTGTGTGTCAATCCCATCCATGCGGTCTTGTCTAACATATTACTTAGAGGGCTGTTATGTGTGTGTGTGTGTGTGTGTGTTTTTCTTCTTTTTGTACAGACTGTTTGCTTGGTTAATAAGATTACCTGAAAAACTGATTGGTGTACAGGTAAATCTTCCAGACACTAAAGACCTAGAAAAACTTATAAATTATGCTCTGTCAGCTTTTTGTTTCAATTGTCTACCTGTGAATAACGTGGAGATTCGTAATACTGACTCCGGCAAGAATGATATAAGTATTACGCAGAAGAGATGCTTTAAAGCACGATAAACATATATCAGGAAGGAAAAGAGATATTTACCACTACTTTGTTATTTATAACTATCTCCATACAAATATTTGGTATCTAAACCTGGGTGCTATTATTCTAGCGTAAGATCTGTTGTACGACGAGAACATACCGCTGGCTACACATATTTAGAGTGAAATCAACACTTGTTTCCTGCAAAAATTAAAACTCTACAAGAAAATTTCTTGCATGGTGTTCTTTACAACGTAATAAGAAATATGGCTGGTGTACAGATAAATCAGCTCTTAGTTTCAACTACCTACCTTTCTTAATACTGACGCCAGTCACAGTCTGCACGGCCGCTACGATCGGGGGTTCGAATCCCCCCTCGGGCATGGATGTTTGTGTCATCCTTAGTATAAGGTAGTTCATAAGTGGTTTGAAAGTTTAGGGACTGATGACCCCGCAATGAAGTCCCTTAAGCTTAACAAACATTTTAAAGCATGAGAATTATATTTCTCCCAATTCAGAATATTTTCCTCACAATGCCCTGAGAAACAGTTATCGCCGAACTATACGTGGTGCTTACAAAAACATCGTCGTTCCGCTAACAATATTTTAACCAGCAATCGTTTGCAAAAGTTGCAAACCTAGAGTTCTATACGGAGATTCCAGAAGATTGCGCATCAGAAGAGATGACAGCGTGCACACAAGAAGATGTGGACTGCTATAACGGTTGTGTTATGCAGGAGTAACCTATGTCCCCCAGTCCAGAACATTATTCCTTCTGAATGCCCTCAGAAACAGTTATCTTCGAGTTAGGTCTGGTACCCACAGAAACATTGTAGTTCCGAAAGTCTAGCCCTTACTAAAAATCCTAAGAACCAGACATTTACTGTGTGTGCCTATTTTCATAGTGGAAAGACAAATCATTAAAATAAATACTATCTTAAAATTCTAGATAGAAATTCCCCATTTGTGTGGAGCAGAATTGTCTTAATAGTTGTATTATTTAGGAAATAAAAGTTAAAATTACGAACGCTGTTGGTTGGGGGATATGCACAGGAGGGAAGATGGTTGCTACTATTTGGAACAGATATTTATAATTAAGCTGGATATTATTAATGTTATACCTAACAAAGTGCGCCTCGGTTGCACAGTGGTAGAGTGCCAGACTACAAATCCAAAGGTCGCGGGTTCGATCCCCGCCAGGTCCTAGGATTTTTATCTGTCACTTTCCACTTCTTTTACCTCTGGCAGTATTGCTTATGTGAAAAATACCGAATAGTACCGTGGTTTGGAACCCACGTTAAACTGTAGGTTCCCCTATAATTGGCTGGGTAAGTCAGTTCGAAGGTCGGAGGAAGGCAACGGCATAGCACCTCCAAACAGAACCATGCCTAGTAAAGCACTGTGGTGTTCAAACCAATCTACGGATTGTTGACTGCTTTACCTTTCACCTAACAAAATAAAAAACGAACTGTTGTATGCGTCTAAATGTATATACAAAGATCTGTTTTCTCTGTGTAAACATGTATCAGGAAGGGATATATTTATCATAATACAAAAAAACTCAGAACAAGCGCGCTGTGGGGGGATTCCTTGGTGGGAGGTCCCAGGTTCGATTCCAGGAATGTGCAATTGGACTCAGTGATGGGAGGGGTCTAGTAGTCAGCGAGTGGTGGGAGGGGGAAGGCGGTCTCGTAGAATTAATTAATTATGCCAATTTTTATAATTAGGGTAATATCATGTAAATTTTTAATTAGGGTTATAAATCATGTCAATTTTAAATTAGTGTTATAAATCATGTCAATTTTAAATTAGGGTCATTAATCATGATTTAGTTACAATTGGGCCAGCTCTGACCCTCATAATGGGAGTTGTTCCAGCTCTCTCATAGGGCGATTTGTCTCAGCTCTCTACCATGCCTGTCGATGACCTTGAACTGGACCTCTATGAAGGTGGAGTGGGCCCACCCCTTTATTCATAAGCTGTTGTCCACGTAGTGCCCTATTCTCCCAGCTATCTTTCTATGTACGTACTCAAGGCAAAAAAGAGAAGAAAAAAAATTCTTTGCTTGTTACCGATGACATTGTAATTATGTCAGAGATAGTAAAGGAACTAAAAGAGAAATAGAACGGAATGGACAGTGTCTTGAAAACAGGGTGTAGGATGAACATTAAGAAAGGCAAAACAATGGTAATGGAATGTAGTGCAAGAAAATGAGGCAATGCTGAAAGAATTAAATTAGCTAATGAGACAATAGAAGTAGTAGATTTTGATATTTGGATAACAAGGTAATTCTAATGACCAGATGCAATCGCATAAAAAAGAGGACAAACAGCTTCGAAAAGGAGGACAAAGTAAGAAAAAATGAGTGTGCAGAAATGATATCCACAAATTTAATAAATGAATTTATTATTAATAGACAAAATATACATTCCTTAAGAATTATTGATACTTCTCTGAAGATCAAATATTAAGCAGCAGTTTAGGGTTGATAATCAGATAGTAATAAAAAGATAAACATGAAAATTCTTTTACATTTTATTGGACCATCAACATACTTTTAACAGATTCAAAGTTGAACCTATTCCTGTCATCAGTCCACAATGTAGCTAATAGTGAAAAATGTTCTTTCCAATTAGCATTGTTTCCTGATACACTGAGAAAACAGTTTTGCAATACTAATCATAAAAAATAATTATGTCCTCAACATTGAAATGTTTACAAACCGGAAAAGAAAACTGTAAAGACCATTCACCTCCCACTATTCATTGCTCCATTACCAACACCTACAAGACAAACAGCAGCCGCCAACATGAAAACTTCACTTTAACCTTCGGAATACAAATAAATTGAATGGCCAAGAAACCATGAAATAAAACCAAGACGCCACGCGGAAGTGGCCGTACGGTCTGGAGCGCCGCGTTACGGATTGCGTGGCCTCCTGCGTCGGAGTTTCGAATCCTCTCTCGGGCAAGGATGTGTGTGTTGTCCTTAGGTTAGTTTAACTTAGTCTAAATAGTTTGTATGACAAGGGACTGATGACCAATGTAGTTTGGTCCCATAGGATTACGAACATTTGATTTGAAAACCACGACAATAAACCAATGTGTCCAGTTACTTATAATCTTTATTGCCCATTGAGACGTTGATCCCAGTGCCACACAGTTTATATTCTTCTTCGAATTCATTTTTCCATTCCTTAAAGGCAGGATTTTTGCAGGAAAATATATCTGAGACTGTACACTTGCGTTTAGGCATTCCCCAAGGAGGAAAGTTCGTACCATTTGATGTTAACAATCTCTACACAAATATGAAAGTAAGAAACAATTACGATAATAAAGAATAACCTAATTAACCAAGGAAAAGTGTTAATAATTGAAACATACAAAATAACTTAATTACTAGAATGAGAAATTGCAATGCAGGCACAATTTGTGATATAACGATTAATACAGTGGAAGAAAAAGGTTTCATTTCCAACTGGGCAACTTCAAACAATATCATCTAGTACAACAGATACGCAAATAATACCCTGCTACTTGTGAACGGCAATGAAAATGTCATACAAAGTATTCACAATAAATTAAACAGCTTGCACCCAAAAACAAAATTTACAACAAAACTGAACAAGAGGAATCAATAAAGTTTTTGAACTGATATTACTGTAAGGAAAGTGTTTCTAACCCACGACCCCTCGGTTTCCAGTCGAGTGCTGTACCCCAAGACCACCGGGCCCGATTAGAGAGAAAAGGAATTTCTGGCATATCGTGACTAAGAGAAAAGAGACGTTGGTGGGAAACATCAAGAATTCGTCATCTTAGCATCGTAGAGGGTACCGAGGGACGAATTCAGTAAGCAGATTCAAAAGGATGTAGGTTGCCGTTCGTATTCAAATGAAGAGACTTGCACAGGACGGGGTCGCGTGGAGAACTGCATCAAACCAGTCTGCGGACTGAAGGCCACAACAACAACAATAACATCGTCATTTTCTGAATTAATTGTTCTCACATTATTTTTATATAACTTAATCAACTTCAGATATCAAGCATCAATATGAAACCATAGTTAACTAAAATCCAATATGAGGTTCTTGAGTTACACCGCACAGAGTGTCGCGTTCGGAAAATAACGGTAACTTCACAGAATTTTAACTCGAAAAATAGTATGTATTGAAGGGATAAATTTATGAGAGTTGGTTTATTTTACATTAATTGGCATATGCAGAAATTATTAATTATTTAAAAAATAAAATGTTAATTTTCTCATTTTTCATCCGATTTTAGATGGAAACCCCAAATGTTAAAAGGACCTGCAAGAGAGGGGAGGTGGTCCGAGCGAGAAGGTGCAGTGATACCTCACTGGACTCTCATTTAGGAAGTGTTATTACCCACCTCCGGACATCCTGATTAATATACTGTCATAATGTTTGAAGAAAAAACACAATCTGAGGCCAAGATCGATATATTGGACGCATACTCAGGATAAATGGTTTCGGCAAGCAGAGTTGCTATCATCTGGACCCGTGTTTTCGCATTCACCAAAAATAGGTTAGAGTCTGCAAATGATACTTGAATAAAGAGGTGGGCATGACGAAGTTGTTCTCTTCCCAGTGACAAAAACACCAATAAAGTTCTTGGTAAAATCACCGAAAAAGTAACCGTAAATCTCTGATAAAATCACTAAGAAGATTAGCGACAAAATCATTGATGAGACCACTGACAGAACAACTGGTAATATCATTGATAAGAGGTAAGGTCAGCGGTAAAAATTCATTAGTACGTTTACTGCAACGTCGCGGCGACGCAGTTGAGCTCACAAGGCGAGGGTGTGACATGTGGGTCATCGATCAAATATTGCTATATATCTCTATAAATAAATGGCAATGTCCCGACTGACGGACTGACTGACTGACTGACTGACTCATAATCGCCCAGCTCAAATCACTGAAGATAAAAACTTGTAATTCGCAGAGGGTGTTGATCTTACTCTGTAAGCGTCATTTAAGAAGAAGTTTTTAGATGTTCCGTCCGTAAGAGGGTGAAATAGGGGATGAAACGGTTTATGAAAATACGTTGCTATTTCAGCGGTTTTGAAGCTAGAACTACAAAATTTCGGATATTAATTCAGGGTTCGAATGCAGAAGACATGTGTTTCGGCTTTTTTTTGAAATTCAACCAATAAGGGGTAAAATAGGGAACGCTAAAATTTGATTTTCAAACATATGTTTCTGTTAACTCAAATTTTAAACTACAACTACGAAACTTCGGATATGGAATCCTGGTCAGGATTTAAAAAAGAACACGAGTTTCAATAATTTTGGAAATTCAACAAGTAAGAGGGTAAAATAGGGAGGTGACTGAGGCGCTCCAGTCACGGTCAGCACGGCCACTACGGTCGGGGGATCGAATCCCCCCTCGGGCATGGATATTTGTGCCGTCCTAGTTCGTAAGTAGTTCATAAGTAGTTTGTAAGTTTAGGGACTGATGACCCCGTAGTTAAGTCCCATAAGCTTAACAAACATTTGAACATTTGATTTGGTAAAATAGGGGATCAAAAATTATTTTTGAAAACATGTTGCTATTCAGACCATTTTTTAAGCTAGAGCTTAAATAATTGATATATTTTGTATGGTTGGTTAGAATTCAAAAAATTCATGCTTCCGTATTTTTGGAAATTCAACCATCAAAATCGGAGAGGGGATGTTTTTCGAAAATCTTTTGCTATTAAGGTAATTTAGCTACAACCACATGAATTGGCATTTGTTTTCTTGTTCAAAATTAAAAGGATACATGTTTCGGTATTTTCAGAAAATTAATCATTTCGGAGGTGAAATAGGGGATGTAACATTTTTTGAAAATATGTTGGTACTAAGCCAATTTTGAACCAAGAAATGCAAAAATGACATTTGTATACCTGGTTTGAATTTAAAAGACACATATTGGGGTATTTTTCGAAATTCAACTATTAATGGTTGATATAGGGGGTTACAAGTAGTAAAATCAAATGTTAAAATGTTTGTTAATTGTAAGAGACTGAACTACGGGGTCATCAGTCCCTAAGGCTTAAAAACTAATTAAACTTAGACTAACCTATGCTAAGGACAACACAAACACACATGCTCGAGGGACGAATCGAACTCCCAACGGCAAACAGCAGCGCGCCTCAATACGTACGGCCATTCTGCCGCGGCTACAAGTAGTATCACAAAATTTCATTATTGTAGTACTTAAGCTATATCCATGAAAATTTATATGAAAAGGTAGAAACAATTCGTGCAGACCTACCAGCCTACACATGCGAAGCAGATGCGTTAAGCTAGTTGAATATAAAGAGACACGTGTGTAGGCATTTTGATAAACATTCCGTAGTTTTTGTTTTCGAAAAACTCAGGACCACAGTTGATGGAAAATCCCGATTTTAATGCTGTACATCGAACCTCCGTCTGAATAAGGTGTCGAAAGATAACGACATTCAAGTAATAAACTTTTCTTTGTTTTCATACTGCAGATTGATTACTCGTAAACTCCCTGGTTGTGATGTAGTGCATGTAGCTGCGCCAAGATCAAAAAGCGTAAAGCTTATGGGCTTTACTTTGCGCGGAGCACATTTAATTTTGAAGAAAGTAATTTAATTACGGAAAAATATAATCACACACAAAGATTTAGTGTGAAGATGGCTCAATGCGTCAAAAACTCTAGATAGCTAAAAATCGAAAACTGTGAGAAGGTTTAATGAAATGTGCAAACGGATGCGGGTTGGGTTTGGTTGTTTGTTTGGAAAATGAGGACTAAACTACTGAGGTTATCAGTCGAGTGGGGAGGGGAAGGAGTGAGGATAGGAAAAGTGGGGAGGTGGGAAAGGAAATGCAGTCCAGGAAGTCAAGACGAAAGGAAGGCTGCATTAGCTCGGGGCCCTGTGCTCGCCACGCATGTACTCATGAAAGATCCGTGAGTCCCTCAGGGAGGGTTATCAGTCTCCGAGTGGGGAGAGAGTCACAAAAACTGAATAAAACGAATACATACGTTAATGACCAGACAGACAGTTGAAAATACTGTGCAGAAAGTGGATGACGAGGGAGTTACGAACACAATTAATCCTGTTTCCAACACCGCATCGTAGGTGCGCTGTTTTGCGCTGTTTCGTTATTGAAAACGCGCGATGATTGGCATAAAAAAAAAAAAAAAAAAAAAAAAAAAAAAAAAAAAAAAAAAAAAAAAACGCGCGAAATGCTTGTTATAGCACTGTCAACCAAAGACTTTTTACTTACTTTTTCTGGCTATAGTTTTTGTGATGGAAAATGCATTTACAAATTTTATGTGGAAATAGAAAATAATTTTGTACAGTCTGATAGTGAAAACCTTCAGAAAATTGATGCGTTTACGATATATTCGTTTTTCGAAAACACCTGGATATTTCCGTACCGGAAACAAAAAACATGAAAACTGCTTTTAAAGTAAACCGCACCTAATTTTAAACCAAACTGTTTCTTTATTTGTACTAACAGGTTTACTCTAGTCTAACAATACGGATTAATATAGAAGATAAACGTGTGTAAATAAGCGTTGCATCTTAGATCCAGTTTTCGTTTTCCTACAAGATACATTTCACTTTTAAATTAACACAGTTATCAGTTCAAAATGTTCGTTAAGCTTATGGGACTTAACTACGGGGTCATCAGTCCCTAAACTTACAAACTACATACGAACTACCTTGTACTAAGGACGGCACAAATATCCATGCCCGAGGGGGGATTCGAACCCCCGACCGTAGTGGCCGTGCAGACCGTGACTGAAGCGCCTCACTCCCCGCGGCCACCGCGGCCGGCACAGTTATCAGTGGCCACTGTAAACTTTACATGGCAAATGCGCAATTATGTGGCTACAATTCGGATTCAGATTAATTATGATGTATACGGAAATTAATCTTGCGCACTGGTTACTTTCAACATGAATTTATCGTGCTGATTGGTTATAAACTGAAACGCGTATGTTGCGTGTTTTATGGTTGTGTAGGCGTTTAGGTGTGACTGTTTATTGCTCATTAAACATGACATCTGTTAAATTAAAGAAAAATACCTAACCCTGCACCCTAATTACCGTACCTGTAGATTTATTTAAACATCTAACAAGTTTATTTTTAATGCAAATTTATCTCTATCGTTGGTTGCCACTGTATTTTATATAAAACACTGAAAAATTAACTGAGGCTATCCTAACCGTACCGTCGAATGACGACAAGTCAAGATCTCATAATGATATATTATTTCGCATTATTCATACACATGAAATTATAACCCACCATAATAAGTGAGGGCTTTAATGAGATAAAACAATTCCAAAATAAATGATTATATTTAACAATAGAGATAATACAGCCTAACAAAAATCATAGTCTGTGACCAGTTGTCACTGTCAACATATTCAAAGTTGGAACATGAATTAATAGAATACTTAATACAAATATGACATCTTAATAAATATAATCACCTTTACTGCTGCTTATTACTTTATTTAATTGTCCCCTACAGCTGTTTCGCCGTATTTGGCATTATCAAGTGGTCTGCAATAGGTAAATAAATTTTGTGAAAATATTTAATTCGATCAAATAGGGAGCATATTATACAGTTTTAAATTTATTACTTACTGTCTATTTGTTGCCAATATACACACAGCATCGGTACCTCTATACGATTTTAATAGGTACTTTGTTAGAAAGTCGTTTTTTAATAATTTTTAAATTAATGACTTTCTTGTTTGACTGCTATTTTGATGCTATGTGTTTACAAAGATATTCTATTGCATTATATCTTTAGTAAAGATCTAGCTTCTCTGATATGATTAATATCTAATTTTGGGATATCTTTACCAAAGATATAATGCAATAGAACATCTTCGTAAACACTTAGCATCAAAATAGCAGTCAAACAAGAAAGTCATTAATTTAAAAATTATTAAAAAACGACTTTCTAACCAAGTACTTATTAAAATCATGTAGAGGTACAGATGTGTGTGTATATTGGCAACAAATAGACAGTAAGTAATACATTTAAAACTGTATAATATGCTTCTTATTTGATCGAAAAAAATATTTTCACAAAATTTATTTACCTATTGCAGACCACTTGACAATGACAAATACGGCGAAACAGCTGTAGTGGACAATTAAATAAAGTTATAAGCAGCAGTAAAGGTGATTACATTTATTAAGATGTCATATTACGTTATACTCACTGCTGCAGGCCCATTTATGAAAAAAGTTTTGATGACACTTAATAAAAAATTACTTAAACAAGATTGAAAATGACTGGCTACATCTATAGATAGCGATCATGAATGCAACTGAAGCAAGTCATGGATTATCAAACAAGACGATTACTGACGAGTGCCCTATCATAGGTCGGGGTTGCGCAAGCAATGTGCTATAGCCATGCTATAATTCATGCAGAACTCGCAGCAGCAGCAGCGTCGTTGGCAGACATCAGGGTCAGCGGCGGGCGGCGCGAAACGTGAAGTACAAACTATGTGAAAGACGCGGAGTGGCGATATTTAGCTCTAATGTACGCGCTTGCGGAAGCGACACACGATAAGCAAATAACCGTGTCTACGCTAAGCTATACTAACTATGGTCGCAGATGGCAATGCCACACAAAATGAAAGTTCAACAGACCAACACTCTGAAAAATAATCAAAGGTACCGACCGATCAAAGCAGTGGAAAATACAAGTCCAAACTGGACACTTAGAAATATTTCGCGTCGTGACGGCCGGTTAGCACCACGTCGTAGGACCTTCCCGATCTCCGGTATTCAAAAGAGTGTCGTTTTCTCGCTTCTGTCTGCTCCTCGCCAAAAAGAACTCGGTACCCACGAGGACAGCCACAGCCAATGGCGCGCTTTCCCGCCAACTAAAGGCACATTCCTCCCCCAACCTGCCGGAGTACCCACGCTTGGTCACGTAGTCCAGGTAGATTCTTAGAAAATGTGCAACAAAATAAGCAGCTGCCGCCATCAGGCACTGCTGTATACGGCTCTCTGTGGGACCCACCCACTGTGTGGGGCGCACTCTGCTTTGCTTTCTCGCCCAGCCTGGTGGTCCCAGTAACATAACAAATATTCATAGACTATATGACATCAACTGCAATTGGGCAAAGCTGAAAATGTGCACCCAGCCGGGATTCGAACCCGTGTCTCCTGCTTTCTAGGCAGTTACGCTGACCCCTACACCACTGGGGACACAGTGATCACCGCACCTGCAAGGTCTACCTAAGCACGCCTCCCGTCAGATACAAATTCCCAGCTTCGCCCTGCCCACAGTACTCAAACTCGTAGTTTAACTAATTCCCGTAAGAGTAAGGGCTTCAAACTTTGCCCACCCCTCCCCACTAACGATAGGATCATTGCCCGTCTTCGGCATATTATATGTATACATGTGGCGTCTGTTGCGAGAGAACAGACGTCACTTCTGATCCTGCAGTTGCTATTATTTAATATTCATAGAATATATGACATCAACTGCGATTGTGCACCCAGCCGGAGGCAGGGCGAAGCTGGGAATTTGTATCTGACGGGAGGCGTGCTTAGGTAGTCCTTGCAGGTGCGGTGATCACTGTGTCCCAAGTGGTGTAGGGGTCAGCGCAACTGCCTAGAAAGCAGGAGACCCGCGTTCTAATCCCGGCTGGGTGCACATTTTCAGCTTTGCCCAATCGCAGTTGATGTCATATATTCTATGAATATTAAATAATAGCAACTGCAGGATCAGAAGTGACGTCTGTTCTCTCGCAACAGACGCCACAAGTATAAACATAACAAATGTCAAAATTCTCGGTATTCCGCCAAGTTAACAGACGGGAGATACCGAGTCCCCGTGAAGATCAAGCGACGTCACCGCCTGCATTTCGTTAAACCGAAGGCGCCCCATCTGTCGCAGGTGACAGCCCCAAACGCCCATTGTAAGACTTACACTGGGTAACGAGGCAGGTAAAGAGCGGAGCGCGGCATAAGGCCACTGGCTGGGCCGGTCGCCAGTGGAGAAGCTCCCCTATAGTCAAGCCGCCGAAAGAACGACGCTGACAGCTAGCGGCTATGTTGCCAATGCCGCTACGCGGCTGTTTGCTGTTACGCCGCGCCGTGTCGGTCGCCGGCATACGACTATCACGTCCGAATATTTTGGAACCGTTGCTATGTGCTACTAAAGCGTGAACGAACGATAACAACCACGAAGAGATGGAAAACACTCCATTTTTTCAGTAAAAAAGAAAGGATTAAAAATGTATGTCGAGTTAAAGCGTCATATGTTCCAGTATTCCAATAAATATAATGTATCATTTATTCTTCAGCCAAAGGTTGCTAGTTGCAGAATTTTATTTATATATTTCATCTTCAACATTTTTCCACAGACTCGCTGTTATTACTCGGATACTGTATTGTGGCAGTCTGCCGGGAGTATAAACAAAAAAAGGACTACCACTTTACAAGTAGTAAAACCGCCTCTTCCAGTGAAATGATATGTCTTTTTACATAAAAAGAGTGTTTTTTTGCCTCATTCGTTTACGGTCGCTGTTGACTGCCATAGTACAGTGTCCGAATAATATCATCAGATCAGTTTCGACAGCGTCTATTGGTCACAGAAGTAGAAATAAAACAACGTAATTTTTCAGTAAACTATTTCTTTGGCTGCGACAGAGCAGCAGGTGGCTCCTTTGGATCTGCAGCACTTCGATATTCTCATCACGGTGGTCGCTCCAATTTTCAGGGCTACTGCTACTCGCTCAATGACTTTAGACAACGGCAAAAGAGGCCCGCCTTTGTCCCTTTCCTCCTCAAGATTATACACGAGCTCACGGGACTGGCTCTTTAAAGTAGCGCCCCTGCCGACTTTCCTACGGTTAGAGGAAGAAGCCCTCTCACACACGTCTGGAATTAACGGCACGAACAAAACCGGTAACAACGAGACAAACGATAAACAAGCGACAGATGCTTTGCAGCGACTGAAGCACGCCAGCCCGCGCGACCTTGAGTGGCAGGGTGGCAACGCTGCACCGTTACCCTGGCAACGTTTACGAATTCCAGAGCTCAGGTTGGTGCTTGGGTGTCCCCTCCCCCCCCACCCTCTGCGATCCACGTGCGTGAACTGTCTGGGTCGTTCTTTCGGCGGCCCGACTATAGTCCTCCCTTGAAGAAAGCCGCGGATTCAAGGCTGACCGCCCGTACCTCGCCCCCGAGAAAAGGTAACGTGGAGGGCGTCCCTTCCGCTCGCAGCCAAGTTTCGTCTGCAAGCCAGGCAACAGAATCAAATGAAATGCAGTTTGTATAGGGTGGCGCAGGCGAACGGGAAATTTTGAACGTTACAGTTGGCAGCACTGTAGCGCCGTCAGATGTTCGAAACTTTGCCCAATTAATGTGAACGAATTGCCATGTAGTAATCATGGACTGGTGCGGAACGTGCAGTAGCTGTGAGAGCATTTTACCAAAATGGTGATAGTGCGACTGCCGCGCAGAGAACATTTCGACAGCATTACCAGATTGGACGTCATGGACGTGTCCCATCTGCGCATGCGATTACAACGTGGGTGCGTAATTTTGAAGAAACAGGATCTCCCTTGAAAAAAAAAAAAAAAAAAAAAAAAAAAAAAAAAAAAAAAAAAAAACAAAAAAAAACCTACAGGTGGTATTCCAACGGTACGTACCCCAGAGAACATTGCAGCTGCTAGAGATGCAATCGAGAGAAGTCCTCGCCGCTCCGTTCGGCAGCATGCATCTTCGATAGGGGTTAAGCGACGAAGCTTACAAAGAACACTGCACGAATTAGACTTCCATCCCTATAAGTTGCAGATTGTGCAACATATACATGAACGAGACCTAGCGTCATGTATGGAGTTTAGTAGTCAGATATTGGCTAAAATCAACGAGGACGCGAATTTTCTTGGTAACTTATGGATAACAGACGAAGCCCATTTCCACCTGAACGGATTCGTGAACAAACAGAATTTTCGTTATTGGGCACAGGACAATCCTTGTGAGTTGAACCAGTGACCACTACATAGTGCCAAGGTCACAATATGGCGTGCTGTATCATGTCATGGTGTTATCAGCCATTTTTTATTTTTATTTATTTATTTATTTACTTTTTTTTTTTTTTTTTTTTTTTTTTTTTTTTTGAACGTCAGGATGGTAGTCAGTGACAGTAACATCCGCTCGATATGTTGAAATGCTTCAAACATTCTTTACACCGAGACTGTATGAGCTCAATCTTAATGTAGAAAACATGTGGTTTCAGCAGTAAGGAGCCACGTCACACACCGCTGGACAATCGATGGCAGCGGTTCGTCAATTGTTTGGAAGACGCATTATTTCACGTGACGGTGACATTGCATGGCCTGCGAGATCCCCTGATCTTAGTGTGTGCGAATTCTTCCTGTTAGGATATCTTAAAGGCAAGGTGTACCGTACACGTCCTGCAACAATCGATGAACTGAAGGAGAACATTGAAAACGAAATCACTGCCATTCCCCAAGATTTGCTACACCGCGCATTTCAGAGTTTTCATAACAGGCTCTTAGAGTGTGAACGCCGAATGGGAGCATATCTTTCCGATGTCATATTTAAAAAGTAAAGAGACACTTTTGGACATTTTAATGTAAAGACATACTGAATAATGGCATACTGAATACATTCACTTTCGTTAATAAATTACTAGTTTTATGAATTTATTCATGGAAATGACATTATTTCGAAATTTCCCGTTTCCCTGCGCCATCCTGTATAAGAACAGAATTTAATTCAATAAAGCTAATACACCAATTCCCCTTATCAGAGGTGAAGGACAGGCAATAAGAAGATACAACAGCAATAAAATTAAATACTGATAGATATAATGATATACAATTAAGTATAAAATATGAGAGTAGAGAGAGGACAGACTCAGGAAGTCGGAAAAATAACCGACACCTATGAAAACAAACTTGTAGCTTAACTCGGAAATTAGAAAGCTAAGAAAGGGTAAAATTTAGAGGAAATATTTTCTGTCGTAAGTGCCAACACTAAATATTTTCGTTGGAAAACAACATTGTCTATATGTGTGAAGTCAGGGTATTTGCTTGTTCAGCATTTGGTGTAGC
Organism: Locusta migratoria; assembly: GCA_026315105.1. Classification (NCBI taxonomy): domain Eukaryota; kingdom Metazoa; phylum Arthropoda; class Insecta; order Orthoptera; family Acrididae; genus Locusta; species Locusta migratoria. The sequence goes on from CM048749.1 coordinate 216,780,955, forward strand.
TCTTTGAAACCGTAATGGATAGCGTCCTTCATTACACATTTTAAGGTCAATGTTACAATCCAACTCTCTCCTGTTTATTCTTCACTCTCTTTTTGTTGTCGCGGAAAAATGTGATTATATAATATAGATTCGAATTACTGACGAAATTAGTAACAATTTCAAATTTTATTAAACACAGTTTCATTTACCTGATGCACTCAACAGGCGTTTTTGAAGTAAATCGTTGATTAAAACTGGCAACCCACATGAAAATGGTAGGTTCATATTCATTACAAAACAATTTTAAATACAAATTCCATCTTTTCAAAAATTTATCTGATGATGGTGTATCGAAACGCGTGATGTTATACTAAAGTGAATTGCGACCAAGACATTTCAAGAAAAAATGGTTTATTCATGCCAACGTATGGTAGCTTGTCCCGGAAAAATGGATGGTTTTATGAGCCAAGTGGTAAATACAAATCGTTGGCGTGTCAAATCGTGAATAGTTAATCTGTAAATAATGATAGTTAACACTTTTGTAGCAGCGGAACAGCAATCATCACAACAGCACGGGCTATTCTAGCTTTTCCCTCTCCCCTATTACACAAACTCACGGTCCTTCAAAGAGTAAGGACCTAGGAGCGCCTCCGTACTGAAGAAGGTATTATTTCCGTCATCGTAGTATTATATAAGATATATATGTGTGTTCTTTTGGACGTGTCTAAAAAAGCAGACACCACATGTTTACAAATTATGGAGTAATAATTATCATACGGTGTCTTATATCAAAATCATCGTCACAAAATTAAACGAAGTGACTGCTTCTAATTTCGTTATCTGGCAGCGAGTTTCGACCGCATTCTATGCATTTCGCATCGCTTGTAACATGCAAAAAACAAAATTTGTGGGATTTTTAAGGTGTATTTGTACAGTGCGGTACTAGGCAATATTTGCAGATCATTTTCAGAAACATGACTATACAAACAACACATCACTGTTAGCAACATGCATCACATGACTGAAGTGGAGCGTTATAACGAGCTTTCAAATTAGGTGAATTTCCATAAATTTTTCCTTTGGTTACAAACTACTGGAATTATCGAGGGTCGGGGGTTCGAATCCCCCCTCGGGCAAGGATATTTGTGCCGTCTTTAGTCTTAGCTAGTTCATAAGTAGTTTGTAAGCTTAGGGACTGATGACCCCGTAGTTAAGTCCCATAAGTTGTACAAACATTTGCACATTTTTTGAATTATCGAGGAGGAAACATGTTATCAGCGTAAGATGACATGATTAACAATTTAAAACTGTAATGCTGAGACTTTTCCCAGCCGAACCAAGTGTGACAATGTACCACCAGGTCTAGTCTTTACGACAAAGAGATGGTACATTAATTAAATAGTAATTAACTGATTAAGGATTTAAACAATAAGGAAAATTACGACTCGATTGATGTCTCACAAGGCATGCCCCCATTAAAACTGTGAAAGTCAATAAAATTAATTGTCAGTTCAACCACAAAAGACTAATTTTCTGTGGCAATCTAATATAGCAAGATGCTTACCTAAGCAGAGGGCCGTCGTCTTATAAATAAATTGTCAGTATGGCGAACAGCCCCAAAGGCTGTATCAAGCGCCATCTTGAACGATTGGAAGAATACTACTGGAGCTCCCTCACAGAAACCTAAGCAGCGTGAAAGCTGATCGCAAAGGCCAATGCCAGTGGTAGCGGTTCTTCTGGAGAGGTGGCTACCAGTTAGTGTTACTTCAACATCGATTGTTGACACATTCGATATTATAGGTAGTATTTTTTAAAATTACCGAATAGCTATCGATTGTTTTGGGTTGTTATTTTAGGGTAGATATTTTAAATGAAAAATTACATTCTAAGGTTTTTTTTTATTCTTTAGAATACTGTGCAACAATACAAGAAAAAACTGTCTTCGAAAAAGTAATGTATTTAAAGTCTTGTCCTTTAGTCTCTTGTTGAAAACATATTACAAGATACGTGAATTTTGTTTAATAAAATGTAGGGTATATAAATGCTTCTCCTTTAGTCTGTTGCGTTTTTCATTCATTATTTCTTCTGCCTTGAGGAAAACCCTTTCTGCAGCAGGAACTGAAGACCGTGGGCAGCACAAATATTTGTTGGCCATCACAAAAAAAAAAAAAAAAAAAAAAAAAAAAAAAAAAAAAAAAAAAAAAAAGACAGTCCAGCGATCACAGGCCCTGCAGACCACGCGCTGCTTCCACAAGCTGCCTCTATTCCCTCCTGTTTTGCGCCCGGTTCCTCCAGGTGTCTTCAGACCCCAGGGCTGCCAGGTCCTTCGCCAGGTCGCCCATCCAGCGGTGCGTTGGTCGTCCGATGGAGAGTTTGGTGTTTGGTTTGCCTTCAAGTGCCATTTTCGCCTGTCTTCCTTCTGGCATACGGCCTACATGGCTCACCCACTGATGATGATGATCGTGTGGCATTTATGACCGTTAGACCCCAACTGGGGTATTCAGCCTGCCTGGTGCAAGTCTCTTTATCTGACGCGACTTGTATCTCAATGATGATGAGGACGACACAACTCCCAGTCCCCGAGTGGAGAAAATCTCCTACCCGACCGGGAATCGAACCCGGGCCCCCTGCGTGGCAACCAACCACGCTGTCCACTGGACTACGGAGGCGGACGGCTGACCCACTGTATTCTCTTGCTCTTTATCTGAAATGTTTAAATGTTTGTGTAGCTTATGGGACTTAACTACGGAGTCATCAGTCCCTAAACTTACAAACTACTTATGAACTAGGTAACACTAAGGACGGCACAAATATCCATACCCAAGGAGGGATTCGATCCCCCGACCGGCTCTTTATCTTCTGTAAAGTATTTGGCTGTCGCATCAGAAGGTAGATTTCCTCTATCGCCCTCCTCCTCCATTTTCCGTTATCTAAAATTGGTCCCCATATGTTCCTCATTACTTTTCTTTCAAATATTAATAGTTTTTCCTTGTCCCGTTTAGTCACGCTCCATGTTTTTGAACCGTATATTACCGCTGGGCAAATCACCGTGTTATAGATGTTTTATCTTAGTGGCCACAGACACCGATTTAGAGCAGAATGTGTCTTTCAGAGAATGGATGCATTTCATTCCCACTGCTATTCTTTCCTTGATGTCCATTTCTATTTTGTTGTCTTTGGTAAACCAAAATCCCAAGTATTTGAAATGGTGTACTCTCTTGAATCTCATGTCATTTGTCTCCAAAAATTCTTGTTGCTCTTGTCTTTTTCCTAATAGCATAAACTTTTTTTTTATCTTGGTTTACCTGAAGCCCAACCTTCTGTGCACAGCTGTCTATTCGTTGGCACATTACTTTTAACTCGTGCTTAGATTTACTTAACAGGACTATGTCATCTACATTTTCGAGACAGTCGAAGTTGCCATCCATCTGTACTGCAGCCCACTCCTGTTACCTACACTCTCTTATTAATTTCTCTAAGATGACATTGAAGCCGGCCGCGGTGGCCGAGGGGACTGAGGCGTCCCAGTCACGGTCTGCACGGCCACTACGGCGGGGGTTCGAATCCCCCCTCGGTCATGGATATTTGTGCCGTCCTTAGTCTTAGTTCATAAGTAGTTTGTAAGTTTAGGGACTGATGACCCCGTAGTTAACTCCCATAAGCTATACAAACATTTGAACATTTTTTGATGACATTGAAGAAAACACATGAGAGCGTTTCTCTTTGTCTGAGACCTGTTTCTATCTCGAATGTTTTTGATGTAACTCCTCGTTACACGCAACAAGCTATCGAATTTTGCCCTATATTCTAACACACAGGTTTCATTCCACGTGTGGAGCTGCCTCATGTACATATTTCTCGAAAAGCGCATCCATTATTTCAATTTGAAACGTCAAAAATGATTTTTTCGTATTGTTAGGGTTTTTTTCTGGAATATAATGAATGCGTTGAATAGAGACTGGTGGATAGGAAGGCGGAATACTTTCTTGTAGCATTTCTTTTGCTGTTTTCTCGATGTCTCATAAAAACAAAGTTTTTATCGGCTCTATGAACGCCGTCAATTTTGTCGTTATAGTCGCATATCAACTGCGGTTTTACTATTTCGTCACCCCTTTTCGATTTTATTATTCTTGTCAAGGGACTGTGTTCATTGATCGAGGCGCCATTTGTTTCACTGTCTTGCTATTTGAGGACCACGACATGGCCTGTTTGGAAAGCTCTAATTTCTTAGGCTTTATTGTTGCAAATGCAGTCGGCAGATCTTTCCTATCCATAGATATCTGTTCTTGTTTGTAACAAGTAATCGGTATGTTGAGGCGACGAGTAAAAATTGTCAGTTGTTACACAATAACCTTTGTCTGATATAGGGTCTAGTACATTTAAAACTGTTTTCTCTGTACAAGGTATTCTACATACATATCTGTCTATAGCGTACTTTTGAAACATAAAATAGAAAATTCCATGTTAATTTCAGGTTTTCTTAAAGTACTGATTAAATCAATTATGGAATCACTGACAGGTGTAACAACATTGACATTACGCTGATGCGTTTGAATAACGAAATGAGTGACGAAGAAGCAATTGCTGGTACACAGAGGACACCTGCTATGATTTCTCGAAGAGCTAGGTGTTTTAGAGGCGGCATTCTTTGTCGTGACGGTCGCAAAAGTTATTAATCAGGTGGCTTAATGCTGAAAACTAGGAAAAATAGAGCTAAGTCACTTGCCGCACTAGTTTCAACGAAAGGTTTCACCATTAACGGGAAAGAGCTTAAAAGAATTACCTACAGGAATAGCAGTTCTAGCAAAAACATTTCAGTATATTCATCTACAACTGTTGGCAAAAACAGATTAATTTCATATCACATCCGTAGAAAGATTCACATTTCGCCCGAATTAATACTGAATAGCAGTAATGTGAAAGCAGATGGCGTAAAACAGAGTTACATATTTAATCGATTATGTACAGTCATCATGAAAATAAAAAAACTTGATGCTCGAACATGTTGCGCTTTTCCTATAATTAGTTTTGAGGAAAGTCTTGGGTCCTTGAAGGAAAAAGCTCCGCTCTTCGAAAACAATGCAGTCAACCAAATTATGGACGATATTTGTGCTTCCATAAAATCATTCGTGACGCGGAGGCGTTTCGATCGTGTAATTTTTTTGAGCTTTCGAACCACATATACATTAACATGTGAGATTGAAAACACATTTAAGTACAATGAGAACTCAGAAACGGAAGAGGACAATAGAGGGCTTGCTTAATTAAAAAAGATAATAATAGTATTTGCATTATTCAGTACGCTTACAAACGCTTAACAAATCTATGTAATGTCATTGTTCCCCTACTAACCGCGTTGTATTACAACCTTACGTGTTTTTCTTGCTACAAGTAGTCTGCTCACATTTGAAGATGACAATCTGTATAATGCGTATTAATGAACCTATGTAATTTTTTTACCACCAGCACCGGATCGGAACTAGATGTGCACAACCGAGAGTTGCAAGCCAAAGAACAGAATTCCCTCTCTCATGTCCCCTTTCCCCCATAGCGTCTCATCTGTTTATAACATAATATGTAATCAGTATGTATTTGTACTCCACAAAGGAAGTAGGCTAGTAGGATCCGACAATTTTTCCATGTGCCAATTAAAACAGAATTGCATTATAAACGATAAGACTATCGATAAATAGAACAGGCTGCCGATAGTGACTATAGTGTAAACACTATTGATTAATCGATAGTTAATCTCTGTTTAACTAACACACCCGCGCACGAATACTGCGGTTCGACGTACGACATAACGAAACCAACGGGAGAACTGATTTCGCCCTCAGTTGCCTTTTATTCTCAAAAGTATCAGTTGACGAACTACTCCTGTGCGTAAAATTCCACCACTGTAATAAATTTCTGAACGTCAGCAGCCTACTCAACGCATACGTGTTCGCAATCGCCCGTAATTTTATGGAAATTCAACGGTTTGCATGAAGTTTAGAACGGAAGGCACGATTAGTTTAACCCTCCAGCCGCGGGCGAGTTACTTTCTTTCTTTTTTCTTTTGAATACTTGTTGAATACTGTAGATAGAGAGTATACTTACAACTTTTAACATGGTCGATTGACAGCAACTGTAATCCAAATTTTTTACAATTTTTTTATATCAGCCAACCGGTTGCGTAATTTTTAGGTGCTTGATCTAGGTTTCGTTGCCACTAGGGAGAACTTCATTAGAAGAATAAAAACAGTTACATGAAACACATGACATTGTCCCTCGTGGAAACGTAACCTTGCTCAAGCACCTAAAATTTACGCTACCGGTTGGCTGATATAAGAAATTGTTAAAAAAAGAAAATATAATTATTAATAATTTTTCTGAGTATGGTGTAACTAGAATTAGGGCCCCATACGCAGGCCCACTTTCTCGGTTCCTCACGTATTTTCTCCCAATGAGCACTTCTTCTGGAGCAGCTTACAGCACATCTTCTGAGAGGTTCCCTTTTCATTGGATCTGGAGGTATGTGACTTACGAAGTGCTGTTCTATCAGACTTATTGTACTTGAATGTCATTCCACGTGTGGATCTGCCTCATGTACATATTTCTCGAAAAGCGCTTCAATTATTTCAATTCGAAACGTCAAAAATGATTTTTTCGTACTGTTAGTTTTTTTTCTGGAATATAATGAATGCGTTGAATGGATAGGAAGGCGGAATACTTTCTTGTAGCATTTCTTCTGTTGTTTTCTCGATGTCTCATAATAACAAAGTTTTTATCGGCTCTATGAACGCCGTCCATTTTGTCGTTGTAGTCGCATATCAACTGCGGTTTTACTATTTCGTCACCCCTTTTCGATTTTATTATTCGTGTCAAGGGACTGTGTTCAGTGCTCGAGGCGCCATTTGTTACATTGTCTTGCTATTTGAGGAACACGACATGGCCTGTTTGGAAAGCTTTGATTTCTCAGGCTTTATTGTTGCAAATGCAGTCGGTAGATCTTTCCTATTTGCGCGAAGAGTTCCATAGATATCTGTTCTTCTCTGTAACAAGTAATCGGTAAATTGAGGCGACGAGTAAAAATTGTCAGTTGTTACACAATAACCTTTGTCTGATATAGGGTCTAGTAGATTTAAAACTGTTTTTTCTGTACAGCGTATTCTACATATATATCTGTGTATAGCGTACTTTTGACAACATAAAATAGAAAATTCCATGTATAACATGACTGTGATTCGCACAAAACAAATGATTTTATTCCTAAGAGAGATCTTTTCATGGGGATATACTGTTTCCATCCAAGTATTCATTTGAAAAGCAGTAAGCTTCATACAAAGGACCATTTCTATCAGGAACTAAAGCTTAGCCGAACTTATTTCGTCACATATTCAATGAATTCGTACAGTTTTCGCAACTTTTGACATTGATGTATATGCATATACAAAGCAGAATTATCTGAAAAGTGCCAATACTTCGTAAATATGAATCTGTCTCGTGGAATAACCTTGTAAAAAACTGCAACTCGAATTGTTTCACACTTGAACCAGTATTAGTATTGTTCATATAAACCGACTACACTTTTAATAATAAAACACGTTGAATACTTTCATTTCGTCTTCGTTAACATCCGTCCAATTCCTTGATTTACAGTTAGTGCTTTTAGACAGTTTGGGGATTTATTTTTATAAACGATTTAGGACGAATATCAGTAGCTATCTTATACTGTTCGCGGATGATGCTGTCCTTTATCGGCTAATAAAGTCATCAGAAGATCAAAAGCGTATGCAAAATGACTTAGATAAGATTTATGCATGGTGCAAAAAATGGCAATTGACCGTTAATAATGAAAAGTGAGAGGTCATCGATATGACCAGTAAAAGAAATACGTTAAACTTCAGTTACACGATAAATCAGTGAAACCTAGAGGCCATCAATTCTGCTAATTGTCTAGTAGTAGCAATTACGAACAATTTAAATTAGAAAGAACACATAGAAAATATTGTAGGGAAGGCGAACAAAGGACAACGTTTTATTGGCAAAACTCTTTGAAGATTTTCTGGTTTGCATACTTATTAGTTTCAGTTACCAGAAATCTAATAAAAAAATAATAAAAAATTATTTGAAAATAGTCAAGTGCTGAGGCATTTGGAACTACGCTTGTCTTTACTCGCGGAGCTGATAGGCCAATCGAACATTGAAAACGCAAATCGTGATGAAGTTATTTTTTTGATATGTTGTTGGGGCCGGTTAGTGTGAAACCAAGTTTGCAGCTTCAAAAACCTTGTGCTTCCCAAGTTATAAGTGAAAAACTACAAAATTTTGGGACTTGTTTTAGTTGTTGCTTTCTAACTCATAAACTATGAATTTTACCATGTTAATAGTTCTTACCATTTCCAAATTATATTGAATATGTAAGAATTTTAGCCCAACCACAGTGTTATACGTTCAATAGTTTTCTAAATATGAGGGGTTAAAATTAGGATTATTTGACCAAAAATAAAAATGTTAAGGTTTCTTCTGATTTCGATCTGAATATCGGCATAACCGCTCATCCTGCAAGAAAAGTTACACGATTTGAAGTGATAGTAAATTTCATTAGCTTTAAAACAAGCAGAAGATGAACTCTCTAGAGTGAGTAGTTCTCTTCAAATGCTACAAAAACAAAAAGTCAGTAAAGTGAAATTTTTTAAGGTATTTGCCTAAATGGTAACTAATAACTATCTGTAGGCTTATAAAGAAATAGAAATGTACAGTACTGTCTTGAAAGAAGCATATTTAAATGAATTTGTGTAATTAAAAGCACACATTTCAATAACTGAAAAGTCTCACTGTTTTGATTTCTTAGAAGGTCCTGGTTGTTCACAGCTACGGTGCTGTATCCATTCCTTGCTGTTCTTCCGAAGGCAGGAGATCATCGTAATGGTCTTCACCTTCGTAGATGAGACTCGTAGTGACGTTGTCGCAAGTGGTACCGGGGCAGTGAATGCACAAAGCTGAGCACTGAGGCTCAGCTCTCCGACAGTTGCACGATCCCATGCATCCCTTCTTGCACTTACATGACAGCGACCTGAGAAGTTTTGGTGGGGCTGGTTCATATACTGTTGTTGAAAGTTTCTTGCTTGTCCGTCTCTGTTACAAAATTTACGTCTGCTTCGAAAGTTATGTGTTTTACCATGTTGTTGTTATGGTCTTCAGTCCGGAGACTGGTTTGATGCAGCTCTCCACCCTACTCTATCCTGAGCAAGCCTTTTCATCTCCTCATAAGAACGGCGACCCACATCCACTTGAATCTGCTTACTAGACGCATCCCTTGGTCTCCCTCTGCGATTTTTACCCCACACACTTCCCTCCAATGCTAAATTTACGATTCCCCGATGTCTAAGAATGTGTCCTACCAAGCGATCCCTTCTTTTAGTCAGGGTATGCCAGAAATTCCTTTTCTCGCCAACTCTGTTCAGTACCTCTTCATTAGATATGCGATCTACTCACTTAATCTTCAGCATTCTTCTGTAGCACCACATTTCAAAAGCCTCTATTCTCTTCCTGTCCGCACTGCTTATCGTCCATATTTCACTCCCGTACAAGGCAACACTCCACACAAATGCCTTCAGAAAGACTTCCTTACACTGAAATTAATATTCGATGTTAGCAAATTTCTCTCTTTCAAAAATGCTTTTCTTCCCATTGCTATTCTACATTTTATATCCTCTGTACTGCGACCATCGCATGTTATTATACTCCCCAAGTAACAAAACTCATCTACCACCTTTGTTGTTTCATTACATACTGTAATTCCTTAAGCATCGCCTGATTTTCTAAGACCGCATTCCATTATTTTTGTTTTGCTCATGTTAATGTTCATTTTATACGCTATCCTCAACACACTGTCCATTCCATTCAACTGCTCTTCCAGGTCCTTTGCTGTCTCTGACAGATTTACAATGTCATCAGCAAAACGCAATATTTATATTTGTACCTCCTGAATTTTTAACCGCTATTCCAAATTTTTCCTTGCTTTCCTTCACCGCCTGCTCGATGTACAAATTGAATACCATCGGAGAAAGGCTACAACCCTGTCTTACTCCCTTCCCAACTGAAACTTCGCTTTCATTCCCTTCGAGTATAATAACTGCGGTCTGGCTTTTGTACAAGTTGTAAATAACTCTCCTTTCCCTATATTTTACCCCTGCTGACTTCAGAATTTGAAACAGTGTATTCCAGTCAACATTGTCAAATGCTTTCTCCAAATCTACAAAAGCTAAAAATGTAGGTTTGCCTTTCCTTAATCTATCTTCTAAGATAAGACGTTAAGTGAGTATTGCCTCCCGAGTTCCTACGTTCCTCCTGAATCCAAACTGATCTTGCCCGAGGTCATCTTCTACCAGCTTTTCCATTCTCCTGTAGATAATTCGTGTAAAAATTTTGCAACCATGAGTTATCAAACTGATTGTTCTGTAATTTTCACACCTGTCTGCGCCTGATGTCTTTGGAATGGGGATTATTACATTTTTCTTAAAGTCTGAGGGCATTTCGCCTGTCTCATACATCCTACACACCAGTTCAAATAGTCTTGTCATGGCTGTCTCTCCCAGAGACTTTAGTAGCTCTGAGGGTATGTCATCTACTCCTGGGGCCTTGCTCCGACCTAGGTCTTTCAAGGCTCTGTCAAATTCATCTCTCAATTTTACCATATGATCTAAGAAATGTAACTGACTGACGCTACTTGAATGAAATCTAACTTTATGTGTTTGAACATGTTCTATCTTAATGCCTTTGCACAACGTTTCGATAATCTCACTGTGTACTTTTTTAACTGTGTTCTATGTGAATGTCAAGGTACTGCAAAACCTATCTGACTTCATATTCTTTATTATAATGAAACACAAATTGCTAATTATTTCTGTATGAAGATGTCGTATCAAAGTTAACTGTCTGAAAATTACTGATACTAAAAATCACCGTGTTAATAATTCTGGCCCTACAAACTTGTTTCTGACTGAACCAATAATCTTTAACTGAATGTAACGAACACAATATTTATCAATGCAATCTGACTCAGTGCAAACCTTTATTGAACACTGTATGAATTGTCCTTCCCTGAAATCTGTAAATCATACTGAACTTTAAGCATGACAACAAAAACTGATTCTTTGTTACTTTCACTTACTGAATAAATTTGCACAACACCAAACTGCTTTCTGCTGTACTAACTATTGGAAAGCTAACTACAGAAAACATCTATGGTACTTTTAATAAAAATGTGAGGAGGGATAAACTGGTATTAAGAAACTCGTACTAAGAATTAAAAAAAAGTGAAATATCTGGTTTGTTTTCTAACTGATGTAACTTCATGAAAATTACTAACAATGTCATGTTTTAGATTTTAAAATCTTTCAGAGAAAAATTTAACTCAGATATATAATCTGCCTACAAAATTATTTCTAAACAAAGGTAAATATTTCTTTACTGTTAACAAATTTAACTCTATTCGCTCAAACAATGTTATAACAATACCATATTTCAAGAACACTACCCATTAAATTCCTATTTCATAAAAGACGCACTCTCAAAACTAAACTGTTACAATAAATACTTTTCCTAACACAGAAAGCGGTCCCTAGCATGAATCGTGAGACCACAAGCTAACAGCAAGATCTTTCACGACCGTTACTGTTACCATCAGTTCAACCTAACAATGCGAAGTTGTGTCATAGAAACATGCCAAGTATTTCATGAAAAACTTTACCTTATAAAAACTTCAAAAGATCGTTTCTCCAACGTCATCTATTCTTTTCGTCTCCATATCTTAAACAAACAGCTTGGCTCAGCATTCAGGTCTTAAAATCTCATCTCCTCGGCTATCCCGTCGGAACGACAACTGCACACAACCACGGTCCCCACGCTTCTTCAATCTCATCCGCGCGCCTAGCAAAGTCTGCCCTCTCAATAATCACAACCCTACTTCCCGGCAACAATACTATCACCGTCTCCAATGTCGATAGTACTGCCATCGAAAAGTAAGATTGCAACCAAAGATAAACAACTCATGCCTGACTAGCTTGACACTGGTCTCAAATTTGCTGTACATTTGAATATGAAATGTATACCTTCCCAAAGCAGGTATTTTACATTATCCCCTTTCTCCCTATCAAGAATTTGATGGTATTTTTTTTAAACAACCTGGAGAGAGAGATGATAACCTTTCAGTGTTAGTGGCAATAGACCAACGGAGGTCTTCGACCAACCCCACTGTGTGACATCCTTCGTCACTTCCAACTATTTCTGCACTTGGTGATATGTACGGTAGAAATGGAAGGAAGCAGCTTCTTTGGTCGGGGGCAAACGTCCCAGGTCCACTTTTGCATTGGCTGCTGACTTGACGAACAGGCGGAATCGAAGACCGGTTAGGGGGTCGAAAGATGTGTCTTCTCCATACAGAGCGATAAGGCACTCCTCTCCGCGACATCAGCTTCAGGATATCCATAAAATACCACTGAAATGTTCCTACCAAAAAGTGGGTAAAGTAGGTAGCAACTATAGCCTTCAACGAGCCGTTGCTGTGCCAGACAGACTTGTGAAGGAGGTATCCCTTATAACAACAATGTAATCACGCGAAGACTGAAGTTGTACAATTTGGTTGTGTGCATAGGTCGTATCATTTTTTATAATGCATGAGTTTCATGTAACATACAGTCGAACCTTTAGCTGAATGCCCACAATTCGTCATTAGTGTTGGGCTAATTTCTTCAAAAATTTCAGTTTATTGACTTTTTGTATTTGTAGTATTTAGCGAGAACTATTGACTGTAGAGACTTCATCTTGTTCTTATTTTAAAACTAGTAACATTTACTACAATTCTCATCACTTTTCTCTCAGTATGAGCGGTTTTACCGATGTTCAACTTCAAATCAGAGCAAAACTTAAAATTTCCATTTTTGCTAAAAATAAGGGCATTTTTGACGCTTCATATCTAGAAAACTGTTGGACATATAACGCTGTGATTAGGCTTGAATTCTTACATGTACAATGTAATTTGGAAATGATAGTAACTATTAACTTTGTAAAACTCATAGTTTATCAGTTTGAAATCAACAACTAAAAAAAGTCCGAAAATTTCGCAGTTTTTCAGTTATAACTTGGGAAGCACAAGGTTTTCGCAGCTGCAAACTTGGTTTCTCAGTACTCTAAATGGTCCTATCAACATGTCAAAAAATTATAACTACATCAATATTTACGTTTTTAGCCTCTTTTTTTGTACGATTTGACTGGCCAGTGAAGGAAATGGGAAAGTAATGGAGCAGGTGGGCATTTACATCATTTTCATGCCACTCGCGACAGCTTACAAATCCGTCATCTTCGATACTGTCACCGAGGCATTCCTCAGAGCTGCTGTTATTACCTGCCAAATCTACGGATTTTTCAGTATCATCACTCTCGTCACCAGAAGATAATACTTGTTTCGACATACTGAGAAAGTATGTCACTGTACACAATCTTCTCTACACATTACAGCCACGAGACTGAGAGTAATTTGTAAGACAAGTGGCGTATATTCCGCAACTGAACCAAACAGGCGGCAAATTGTTTGCTCCGATCTGTTGTCCGACTTGACAACGTCATGCATTACGGCGAAGAGACATTATTCCAAAGCAACAGAGGAGGTTCTGAAGGGTAAATAACGTCTCCCGGCGCACAAATACCGACGTAATTACGACGTTCGCGTTTAGAGCGTGCACCGCAAAGTGGTATGAGGACAAATGAACGCACTCGTCTGCGTTGCCCGCTATTGGAGGGGTAAATTGCTCTCGCTGTAGACTAGTGCCGTCCCTGACTGTGCTCAATTGTTTTGTTCAATACCTTGGCTAAAAGAACAGTATTCTCTCAAATTATACTGTGTCTCATTCAGTACTGGACGAATTAAAAGAATTATCAGTTAATTAAGTCTGTGATGTCATTTTCATCTTACCTGCAGCAAGACCTTTTAGGTGTGAGGTTATGTTTTATATCTTGTGCTTGACTGTATTGTCAACTGTAACGGGCTACGTCACATTTCAGTGTGACAGTTTCAGCATATACTGACCATTTATTTTAACTGAACTGTCCTACTTCTAGTCTGTGGCTTATCCCTCTTGCTATCATTTTTACCCATGAAATAACGAACAGAAACCTCTGCTAGAAGAGAGGAGGTTCGACGCTGACAACGACCGCAGTAGCTGAAGATTCTCAGGTAAGCCTACCTGTTATTTAGAAAGTTAGGCGCCATACTTCTAACTGTTGTTTTTGTACTGAGTGTCAAATAAATTGAACTGGGTTCATCCGATAAATGTTAGAAGAACAGCGCATGGCGAATACCACCACCTAATAGATGATATTCCCTCAGAGCTACTGAAGTCTCTGGGAGAACCAGCCATGACGAAATTGTTTCACCTGGTGTGGAAGATGTATGAGACAGGTGAAGTACCCTCAGACTTTAAGAAAAATGTTATAATCCCCATCCCTAAGAAAGCAGGTGCAGACAGGTGTGAAAACTACAAAACCATCAGTTTAATAAGTCATGGTTGCAAAATATTAACGCGAATTACATACAGAAGGATGGAAAAGCTGGTAGAAGCCGACCTCGGGGAAGATCAGTTTGGGTTCAGGAGAAATGTAGGAACACGGGAGGCAATACTCACTTTACGGCTTATCCTAGAAGATAGATTAAGAAAAGGCAAATCTACATTTCTAGCTTTTGTAGATTTGGAGAAGGCTTTTGACAATGTTGATTGGAATAAACTCTTTAAAGTTCTGAAAAAAGCAGGAGTAAATTATAGGGAGCGTAAGGTTATTTACAACTTGTACAAAAACCAGACAGCGGTTGTCAGAGTTGAAGGGCATGAAAGGGATGCAGTGGTTGGGAAGGGAGTGAGACAGGGTTGTAGCCTTTCTCCAATGTTATTCAATTTGTACATTGAACAAGCTATAAAGGAAAGCAAGGAGAAATTTGGTGAAGGAATAAAAGTTCAGGGGGAAGAATTAAAAACATTGCGTTTTGCCGATGACATAGTAATTCTGTCAGATACAGCAAAGGACCTGGAAGAGCAATTGAATGGAATGGACAGTGTGCTGAAAGGTGCATATAAGATGAACATTAACAAGAGCAAAACTAGGGTAATGGAGTGCAGTGTAAGAAAATCAGGTGATGCTGAAGGAATTACATTGGAAAACGAAGCAATAAAGGAGGTAGATGAGTTTTGTTACTTGGGCAGTAAAATAACAAATGATGGGCGCAGTACAGAGGGTATAAAATGCAGAATGGCAATGGGTAGAAAAGCGTTTTTGAAAAAGAGAAATTTGTTAACATCGAATATTGATTTAGTCCTTTCTGAGGGCATTTGTATGGAGTGTTGCCTTGTATGGGAGTGAGACATGGACGATAAACAGTGCGGACAGAAAGAGGATGGAGGCTTTTGAAATATGGTGCTACAGAAGAATGCTGAAGATTAGGTGGGAGGATCGCGTAACTAATGAGGAGGTACTGAACAGAATTGGGGAGAAAAGGAATTTCTGGCATACCTTGACTAAAAGAAGGGATAGATTGGTAGGACACATTCTTAGACATCAAGGAATTGTTAATTTAGCGTTGGAGGGAAGTGTGTGGGGAAAAAATCGCAGGGGAAGACCAAGAGATGGATACAGTAAGCAGATTCAGACAGATGTAGGTTGTCGTTCTTATGTGGAGATGAAGAGGCTTGCTCAGGATAGGGTATTGTGGAGAGCTGCATCAAACCAGTCTCCGGACTGAAGACCACAACAACAACAATGCAAGATTTGCAGACTGACGATGAACAGTTTAAAACTTATTTCAGGCTTAATGAAGAACATTTGAACGAAGTTTTATCCCTCATCAGCAGTGAGACTAAAAACAAGATAGAAATTACAGAAAATCAGTACCTCCTGAAGAACGGCTAGCTATTTGTCTAAGGTAGGATTTCCTTGCCTGTAATGCAAAGTAGTATTCCATTTTAGAATAGTCCCAAAGTACTGGATACTTTCGTACTTGGTCAATTAATGCAGACATTTTGCACAATAGAAACACAAACGCGCAGTAATAGAGCTGTTCAGTGTAGTGCGCATGCGCCAACAGAGATACGCAGCGACGCTACGCGTGCAGGCATAGAACACGTATTATTTATCCTGGCTGAACGCGACGCCAGCTACGTCGATCTGAAATGCCCCGTTTGATTACATTACAAGATACGTCTTTCTGAAGACGTAGCTCGAGATACGCTACACCGGCGTTCAAATGTTCAAATGTTTGTAGAGCGTATGGGAATTAACTACGGGGTCATCAGTCTCTAAACTTACAAACTACTTATGAACTAGCTAATACTAAAGACGGCACAAATATCCATGCCTGAGAGGGGATTCGAAAGCCCGACTGTAGTGGCCGTGCAGAACGTGACTGGCGCGCCGCATACCGCTAGGCCACTGCGGCCGTCTACGCTGGTGTGAAATGGCCTTTACGTAGCAGTACTTTTCCTTCTCCTGTGTCGGTACAAATCGGTAGACATCGGGAGACTTCGTCCGGCAGTCTTTGTTTGGACGAAATCGAAATACTTAAACATTTCGACCTTTTAAGGGCATTGAAATGAATCCAATGCCTAACAAGGCAAGTATGGTACCAACGAATTTTGATGAGTCGCAGGTATATTGTGCGGAAAATTCTCCAGAGCACCAAGCTAAAAGGATTTGTTCCAATGCGCCTTAGTTTCCACGAAAATCGCGATCAAATTCCAGCGCGTAACAGCTATACCTGTACTGAGGCATCAGTACGATATGTATTGCGCACGATCATTTAATTTTATTCCTTATTTCGAAGCATAGTTTTACGGCGACTGAAAGATTAGTAAACCGTCTTTAGTTATCGGCTGTAACATTTGTGGAGCATTTTTTAGCTGCGTTTACATTCCCCGGCCCCAGTGTTGTTACACCGTCGAACGCAGTGTGTGTCCACGTGACGCGTCCCAGCTGCTTTTTATGCTGCGGCCAGGCGGGTAGTCATTCTTATCATATCGTTCACATTTAACTGTAATTACCTGATATAACCTTATCTTTGCAGTAAGAAATAAGGAATATAATTATACACAGTCAATCGCCGGACAAGTGTAAAAAAATGTCCGAGCAGGATTCGAGCTCGGGTCCTATGCGTGACATACTAATACCTTTCTAATTACTCCACGCTAACTCACTTGCTCCTGATCACTCAGTACAGGTATAGCTGTTACGCGCTGGACTTTGATTGCGTTCTTCGTGGAAACTAAGGCGCATTGCAACAAATCCTTTTAGCTTGGTGGTCTGGAGGAGTTCCAGCACAATATACCTGCGACTCGTCAAAATTCGTTGGTGCCACACTTGGTGTTCCCATTGAAGGACGAAAATTTGTGCTGGACCGGGATTCGAACCCGAATTTCCCGCTTTGAGCCAGCGGTCGCCTTAACCAATCAGACTATCTAGGCACGCTTCCCTTCCAACCAAAGTTCTCATCTTGTAGCACAGTACGATTGTAGTAGTTTCAAAAGACGAACGCTTGGGTGTATGTCGCTCTTTAGTAAGGAAAATATCATGTAGGCACTATTCAGTCACACACTGATGATTCCTTTGTAATATGGCGAAATGAGCACGGATGATAAATATAATATATTTAAAACATGGATTAATGCGTTATCATTTGAATCTAATACAGCTCAACCCTGACTACCATAATGAGATAGTTGCAAGAATATAGATATGGCACGATGAGTGAGAAAGGAGGAAGAGGAAAAGAGTGCCGTATAAAGTTATAGACGGTACACTTTTCAGGCATTACACGGGAATATACTGACGTAGCAGATCGATCTATAGGCACATATATCAACGTGTGCCATTCTCTGGTCGTGCGGACTGCATTGAGACGCCGTGGAAAAATGTTCAAATGTTTGTAAATCTATCGGACTCAACTGCGTGGTTATTAGTCCGTAACTTACTAACTACTTAAACTAGGTTAAACTAACCTGAGGACAACACACACGCCATGCCCGAGGGAGGATTCGAACCCCCGACGCTGGAGGCCGACGATCCGCAACGTGATGCTCCAGACCGCTCGGCTACTCCCACGCGGCAACGCCATGTAGGTGGGTCTATGAATCCCTGGTACTCCGCGGGTCAAAGATGACACCTGTTTGTTTATCAGTGCAATATCAATGCCATGGAGTCTGCGCTCCATGACATTCCAGATACGCGAGAGGGGGGGGGGGCTCCAATCATGGCCATCTCAATTCACCGACCATCCCCTGCATCTTGTTCTAATCATTCCCGGGCAGAGTGGGAGCCATCTGATGACACGATGTTATTGCTGTTGTGGTCTTCAGTCTAATTCAGCTCTTCATCGTACTTTATCCTGAGAAGGCCTCTTCATCTACTCATAAGGTGGCAAGCCGCATCCATTAGAACCTGCTTGCTATCTATATTCATCTCTTGATCTCCCTCTGAGAAATTTACCCCACACACTTCCCAAACACATGACTCCTCGATATCTAGGAATGTGTCCTAACAGTCGATCACTTCTTTTAATCTAGATATGCCAGAAATTCCTTGTCTACCGAATTTTGTTTAGTACCTCCTCATTAATTATGCGACTTACCCACCCAAAACTTAACCATTCTTCTGTAGTACCACATTTCGAAAGCCATTATCCTCTTCCTGACTGAATTATTTATCGTCCACGTTTCAGTCCTGTACAAGGGCAACACACAACACAAATTAAATCGGAAAAAGACATCCTTACACTTCAATTAATATTATGCTAACACATATTTCTTCTTCAAAAACGCTTTTATTCACATTGTCAAACTGCATTTTACATCCTCTATACTGCTACCACCATATATTATTTTGCCGGCCGCGGTGGCCAAGCGGTCTGCGGCGCGCCAGTCACTGTCTGCATGGCCCCAAGGGGGGGGGGGGGGTTCGAATCCCCCATTGGGCATGGATATTTGTGCCGTCCTTAGTATTCGCCAGTTAAGAAGTAGTTTGTAAGTTTAGGGACTGATGACCCCGTAGTTAAATCCCATAAGATCTACAAACATTTGAACATTTTTATATTATTTTACTGCTCAAGTACCAAAACTCATCTATCACCTTTATTGTGATCTACGAGAGCAAGTCAAAAATTATGTACAGTTTTGCCATAACGTTTGTTACAATGCGCCCGTTGGCTTCTGTCCTCTAACACGTCACAGTAATACTGTTATGGTAATGCTGTGACAGTTTGTTCTGTCCGCCATTGTTCTTCCTACGATTGCATATATTTCATGGCAGCTCCATTAGAGATGTGCGCCAATGAGGAACTACGAGCGGTGATCCGATTCCTCCTGTCCGAAGTTGCCAATGGGGAGACATTCACCGCAGACTGTCTTATCTGTCACAGTCGGTCCTATCACGTAAAACTGTGTTTTTGTGTATCGAGAAGTTTAAAAGTGTCACGCATCATTCACCAAATTCCTCCTTGCCTTCCTTCACGGTTTTCTCAAATTAAATATTATTGGAGAAAGGCTATAACCGTGTCTTACTCCTTTCCAATAATGCTGCCCTTTCATGTCCATCGAATAAATGAACTGCTTTCTGTTTTTTGTACAAGTTGTAAACAATTTTCGATTCCATATATTTTACCCCTACTGGTTTAAGAATTTGAAAGAGTGTATTCCAGTCAACACTGTCAAAAACTTTCTCCAAATCTACAAAAACTGGGAATGTAGTTCTGCCTTTCCTTAATCTGTTATCTGCGTCGTGAGTATTGCGTCTCGTCTTCCTATATTTCTCCTAAATCCGAACTGAACATCTCCAAGGTCAGCTACCACAATACTTACCATACTTTTGTAAACAATTCAGGTTAAATATCAATGTAAACACAAATATATAATCCCTGAGACGGATTTTCGTCTCAAATATGTCAAAGACATTAATGATTCTGAATCATTGAATTAAAATTTGTGTTGAGACCAGGAATCGAACCCGGACCGCCATGCTTACTAGGCCGACCTCGTACCGCTAGACAACCGCATCACTACCGACTAAGGCGCCTCGGAATAGTTTAAGCACGATTTCTTTCACGTCACAAATATTTAATTCAGCTTCTGTGTTCCATAGAACATTGCCACTACTGCTAAATTGAGTTGGTTTACGTTCTAGGAGGCAATCCAATTATAATATTGAAGAAAGATTAAAAAAGCCAAGATCGCTGATCATCAATTTTTATTTATGACGACCGGTTTCGCTGAACTATGTCAGCATCATCTGGTCAAATAAAATCATTTTACAAGGCCATAAACTTGTAATGTCAATCAGTTGTTATATAACAACTGATTGACATTACAAGAAGTTTTTTTAAATGGAACAATAGTTTTTCCTATCGTGCATTGTTGAAACCAGCTGCGTCCAAATCAATTTAAACTACATTCCTATCACTGTTAGTTTGGAAGCTACAACCCTTCAGAGTTTAGGGGGCGGAGGCTACGACAGGGTAGCTGACTGGCTGGTGGTCATGAGACAGTGGGCCGTGCCCCAGGGGATAGCCACTCGCTACGCTGTCGTAGCCTCCGCCCCATAAACTTTGAAGGGTTGTAGCTCCCAAACTAACAGTGATAGGAATGTAGTTTAAATTGATTTGGACGCAGCTGGTTTCAACAATGCACGATAGAAAAAAAAACTATTGTCCCATTTAAAAAATTATATCTTTGTGGCGTAACTCTTTGGAAAATGATACAATAAATTATGTTCATAGCTCCGCAGAAAGTGTAACGTTTCTTGTGTTGACCTACCGCATTAAAATTTCCCGTCACCTATTATTTTATAAGGTACAAAGGCAAACACAGTGAAACACCCTGTATATAGGGTGTCCCAGCTATCTTGTCCACCCAAAATATCTCTGGAACAATAACAGTTATTGGAATATGACTTTCACCGGTATCAATGTATGGCTGGGGTCCATGGATGTTCATATATGGAAACATTCTAAAACGGAAGCAATTATTATTATTTTTTAAAAAAATGGAAACCCTATATTTTTTCTTCGGCTATCCATTGCATGACAAATCACATAAAGAAGATGTTGACGCTTGAAAAACCCAAAATACGCTGCTAGCGCACGTCCTGAGGCTCAGGCGTGAACCCCATGCTGCCCGTAATCGCGATGTGATTGACAAGCGTAATCGCACTTCCATACTTATCAAGAGGTCCGAAACGAATAATACGGTCTGCTGCCATCAACTCTCATAAGCACATAATGGTTTCCCTCTTTTACGTTTTATGTGTCTACCTATTCAATATGAACCAGTGCCGATCGGTATGCACCAGTCAGCTTGTCTTATTTATCCTGCACACCCAAAATAAGGTTTATAGAATGCGTTAAATGACCCATTGTGCCTTTAGCGCACTCGTTCATCCAGGGCCTAGCTCTATTAGACACGTGTCCAACGTAGTTCCCACTACAGCCAGAGTTACCACTTCGCCTTGTTTGTGATTTGAGACAAATGCAAACTCCTGTACTCCACCACCCTCCGAGCATCACATTTATTGTTGCTTTGGCGTGCATTACACCGCTTGCCAGTGTAGTCGTGCATCAGAGTAATCTACTGACGGCACGGAGCTAGTACACATTGTGAATAAACGTTGTGTTGTGGAACTTATAGTTTATTATGTACATACATGAAGATATGGTAGAATGTACGTTGACGGAAAATACGTTATTAGATTGCTTGTTTGTTTATAGCACTGTTAGAGAACATTATTTTTGTGTCCCAGCCTCGTCGCCGCTTTTGTGTCTCGTTTCCGTCGTAGGTGTCGGTGCCTGAGTGGAATGAGACCGACACAGGAATAAAGGTAGCACGCTGGTGCAGGTACGGAGGGGAGCAGCCAGAAACTAGAAACACTAGAGTAAATTAGAACGAGATATATATTGCACAGAATGTATACAAAACTTAACTTTTACATAGATCAGTACTGCACAATGCTGATACATAGTTGAGCTAGAGGCCTGCCTAGTGCCTGTACGATAGCCAAGTCTTCGCTGGTGCCTGTCTGATTCCGAAGTGTTGACTGGTTCCTATCTCAGTCCCAAGTGAACGATGTCGTTCAGTGGTGGCCACGAGCGGAGTTGTAACAGAGGGCGCTCGTGGCTGACGTCGTAAGAACGCCGCGCCGTGCGTGCATGGCGGCGCGCGGCGAAAGTAGGCGGCGCGCACTTTGGACTTGTGCGACACCACAATTATGATTATTACGTTAATATGTCTGTTTTATACCCTACTCGACATACCTGTACTGTACCCTGTCGTAGGCGGACGAAATGCTGTTCAGGCAGAACGACTATACAGAAGACGATTTCCTAACAAGCCATCGCCTTCGCGCCGGATGTTTGGTCGTCTCACATCTCGTCTACGTGAATCGGGAAATTTAAATCCAAGACCTAGACATCGTCCTAGAACACGCACAGATGAATGTGCTGAAGTTGCTGTGCTCGGTACCATAGCTGTGAATCCGCACACGTCAAATTGAACGTGAAGTTGGTGTGTCGAAATCAACTGCACAGCGTATTCTTCAACGTCATAAATTTCATCCTTACCATGTTCATTTACACGAGGATCTTCATGGAAATGACTTCAGCAACAGGGTAACATTTTGTAGGTGGGCTCAGCAAAAACTTCTGACTAATCCAAATTTTTTCGCAGATGTTCTCTTTACCGACGAGGCATCATTCTCCAACAAAGGAATTGTCAGTATGAGGAATATGCATTATTGGTCCGCAGACAATCCAAAATGGCTCCGTCAGGTAGAGCATCAACGTCCGTGGAAAGTTAATTTTTGGTGTGGGATTATAGGAGATACCATTATCGGACCTTTCTTTGTAAATGGCGTCCAAAATGGCAGACAGTGGTCCAGATTTATAAGACACAATCTTCCTGTTCTCTTGGACACCGTACCTCTGAACAGGAAAATGGTCATGTGGTATCAGCATGACAGATGCCCTGCACATAGCGACGACTTCTGAACCGTAAGTTCCCTGGTAGGTGGATTGGACGTGGTGGCCCAGTTAGGTGGCCTGCCCGATCTCCGGACCTTACACCGCTGGATTTTTTTCTTTGGGGAGCAGTGAAGGATGCTGTTTACCAACATGAACCAACAACACCAGAGGACATGAAGCAACGCATTATTGATGCTTGTACAGCCATGAAAGAGGAAACAGTAGCACGAAGTAGGGCATCCTTCATCCGCAGGGTGACCCTATGTACGCAAGCCAATGGTTATCACTTTGAGCATGATAGGTGAACGCTATGTTTAGTATGTAGCGCTGGTATCACAGTGCAAGTTTCTACAAAGGGCCAATTTACCCAGTGATGTTCAGAAACATTCGTTTGAAACAATTTGTCATGTAACGCATTAGATAAACATAGCATTGATAATTATGTGATAATAAAACTAGTTGGTTAAACATGTTTACATTCGTCTTCTATGTCTTACCTGAACTTCGCAAATCAAAACATTTTTACCTAAACAACGGTAAAACCTTTAGTCCACTTGCTCGTTTCACTAAAACCATCAACATGAATTTTACTATTATGAGTGAATGATTCACTGTTACTTGCGCTAGATCTACAGTAAAGTAAAGTTCTAACGTTGAACGGCATTATCTTTTTAGTAACGGATTAACGATAAGCGGAGTTAACTTCGTGACTAACGTTGCGGTACACAGATGTTACAGAACCGCATCACCCCTGGCCTATGGGATAAATACCTGCTGGAATGTACGGCTTTAATGCATGATGGCAGCAGACCGTATTATTCGTTTCGGTAAGTATGGAAGTGCGATTACGCATGTCAATCACATCGCGATTACGGGCAGCATGGGGTTCACGCCTGAACCTCAGGACCTGCGCTAGCAGCGTATTTCGGTTTTTTCAAGCGTCATCTTCTCGTTGCAATATTTTGGGATGTAATTAGAATATTGCGATGCAATCAACGCCATAATTTATGTGATTTGTCATGCTATGGATTGCTGAAGAAAAAAATATAGGGTGTCCATTTAAAAAAAAAAACATAAGTTCGTGTTATAAAACACATTTGCTTTCGTTTTAGAATGTTTCCAAATATGTACATTCATGGGCCCCAGCCGTACATTGATAGCGGAGAAAGTCGTTTTCCAATAGCTGTTATTGTTCCAGAGATATTTTGTGTGGACAAGATAGCTGGGACACCCTATATAAGGGACCAAACTACTGCGCTCATCAGTCCCTAGTGTTACAGACAACTCTTAAACTAAGTTAAAATAACCTAAGGAGGACAACACACACACACGCACCTCCGGCGATAGCGGCCGCGCATTTCCTGGGATAACACCTACAACTGTGTGGTTATTCCCGTTGCGGCTTTTGGTGTGTTTGTGGAATAGATAGGGTGAACAGTTTGTCATAGTTTTTTCTCTGAGTCTTCTTCCTGCAGTTCTTCTTCCAGTTTCTATTTCCAATAAAAATATGATAAACACAACGAAAAATTGCAAACGCTAATTGTAAATAGATCGATAACAGTATACAGAAATACGGGAAAAATGGTACCTTATATTATTAGTCAAACACTAGTCATTGTATACAAAAAGTGTCGGAGTAAATCAAGTATTGTACATCACAAAAATGGCAAAAAAAAAAAAAAAAAAAAAAAAAAAAAAAAAAAAAAAAAAAAAAAAAAAATAAAGATTGTGAAAAGTTGCAGTAACGAAAATGTTCAAATGTTTGTTAAGCTTAAGGGAGCTAACTACGTGGTCATCAGTCCCTAAACTTACAACCTACTTACGAACTACCCCCCGAGGCGGGGGGGGATTCGAACCCCCGACCGTAGCGGCCGTTGCAGTAACGTATTGTTAATAAACATCAATATAATAACAGTGTTTATTTCAGAGCCGCTTACATCATGATCCCCATGTGTACCATGTCTAAGGAATGAAGTCACCCACTCTAGTACTGAATGAATATACAATGTTTGGATCCCATTAGTCAGACATCACAAACATGTGCGTGTCCTAGATTACCTCCAAGGTAACGCGTCGGCAGGAGGGGGCTTCCATTACATCGCGCGACAACGCACTGACGTAACATTAATAACGGAGTAAACTCATACCCCTTGCCTCGACAGTGACTCCGTAATTAGAGCATTATCTGCGGCAGTGCTGGTGCTGTTAGTGAAATACTTATCAGTTCTAGCGTTATCACCCTCAGTGTGGGCAGCCTAACGCGTCTTGCATACGCACCTGAGTCAGTTCTGAATACGAACGAGAAACTCTGCGTCACACAATGTCTGGTATATGTTGGATCAGCACTTACAATTTCTCTTTTGCAGCTACTGGGAAATGGTGACAAAAAGAAGAAAAAAAAAAACGAAACTTCCGGCCACACTAGAACTACGAGCTGAACCGGATCTGTAGGACTTTAGCTTTTATAGGTCATTTGTGTCTGAAGTAGCGAAGCACGTCTCCGTCCTCAAAGCTTTTATTTTGCGAGCACCTTATTTCCTACATTCCAAACCATACAGACGCTCTCCGACATACCTCTGCGAGAGTAGCGCTATTGAAAGATAGGATATTGCGGAGACATGCCTCGCGTTCCACTCCAGGCCGTATGTCCATTCTGTAGACTTGTACTGATTACAAGTAGAAACCCTGAAAGATGGTTAACAATAAAGTCAGGACCCGATACGGTATATATGCTAGGAATCCTGCAATCTGCGCGTGGAGTGGACGAGCGTTCAAAGGCGCCTTGCTGTGGAGTGGGCATTGGCTCTTCGACGAAGGTTCGAGTCCTCCCACGATAATGAGTGCATGTGTTGTCTTTAGAATAAGTTAATTTAAGCACGTGGTTCTTCTTGCCTCCCTCTCCGCGTTTGCAGTTATACAGTTTGTACAGGTTAGGTTACCGTCTCTTGCAACTGTAAATTTAATTCAGACTAGAGGCATTTCGATTCATTTCAAAGCATCTTCAGTGGTCAACTATACAGGAAATCATATATTATTTCTCGTCGGTGTTTTTTGGTGAGTACGCCATATCTTCCATATTACTTATCCAAGATTGATGACTTAGGTATAATTTTCAAGTCTCCTCTAATGATGAAAAATACACAGATGGGTTAAAGGTATCGTTTTTACAAAAACACTTTAATTTGAGAAATTTTTACTGCTCGCACAATCTAAGTTAATACCCGACGCACGATCGTAAATGTGACATACGTTTATCAACTTAGTTTGCGCGGCAGATATAAAAGCAATGTAGAAGGTGCCATGTATTTACAATCTGTTTAACTAACATGAACGACAGCTCTTGCAGTTGTTTAGATTCTTTATGCAAGCCAAAAACCTTCCTTGATGCAAGCATAGTTTAAGGCACGATTTCGGTTATACACGTCGATGTAACGACAAAAAATACACAAATGGTGCATGATTAGTGGTGACTGACTTAGGCGTGTGTATCATCACTGCTACATTCATTGACTGCGATAAACTGTTTTAATAATGTCACACCTTTTGTCCAACCATGCCTTTTCAAATGATAAGTAGACAATTCGCAATATAAGTAGCCTTCGCTATGACCATAGATAAAGCACAAAATCGGACGCTTCAAAGGGCAGTTTTTTCGCAAGGACAGCTACACGAGGTGGTTTCACGAATTCGCTCATTCAGTGATATTTGTGCTTAAAGACACATAATACAGACAAAAAGTAAACAATGATCACCTTACAACTAATAACATTGTTTTCAAAGACTTTTGTAAAATAAAAAAGTTTACAAAAAAAAAAAAAAAAAAAAATAAAAAAATAAAAAAAATAAACATGAAAAAGTCAATATCTGATTTTGTATGTATCTCACATATTAACCAGATTGTATAAAATTATAAAAATTGTCTTACAGTGAGACTAATATGTGTTACTGCTATTCCAAGTTTCTTATCTTTTTTACGTATGTACTTGCATCTGCCTTTTATACATTACTATCTTACCTACCTGTGACTGATCAGCATAGAGTGCGAATTATTCGCACGGGTCAACTAGTATTTCTATTTTACATTTTTTTCTCATGCTACGGGTTGATTTTATTCTGAATAAAATGAACTACTGACATTACCCGCGTATTTTAAGCCCCCTTTATTTTTATTTTTGTAGCACTCACATTGTCATTTAACTTTCTCTCCTTTATTTTTAT
Source organism: Locusta migratoria (assembly GCA_026315105.1). Classification (NCBI taxonomy): domain Eukaryota; kingdom Metazoa; phylum Arthropoda; class Insecta; order Orthoptera; family Acrididae; genus Locusta; species Locusta migratoria. Next base: position 216,808,178 of record CM048749.1, read on the forward strand.
TTTTGTAGCACTCACATTGTCACTTAACTTTCTCTATTTTCAGATACACTTTTTTTAAATGTTTCCGAAAATACGCCATTTCTGTAGCATGGCGGTTTGCGTTTGTCTTTTGTTTTGTTATTGTATATTGTCTGAATGTGTTTTAACTTGCTTGTAAGTTCTTTGACTCGTATTGTGAAATGTGTTTTAGTTTTGACTTACAGACTATCGCTTTAAATAAATTTAAGTTGACATTTTATGTTAACGTTCACTCTGTTTCTTCTTGATAATGCCTATTTAACTGAAGAACTATAAGAGATTAGACTTAGCTTCCTAAATTTTTTCTTAATGTTAGGTGGTATTGGACATGTAGTTTATTATATTCTCCATCCTACCAGTTCGCAGTTTTATTGCAGCTATGAATAGAAGCTGACATTATTGTCCATTCACTACAATCACCATATATATTTTGTATATAATTTAATCTTCTCACACACGTACGTTGTTATATCAGTCATTATTCTTGCCTTGTACATGGTCTGAAGATGGTAAAAATTAGTTACCGAAACTAGTAAATAAATAAAAGATTTACAACATTAACGGCTGAAGGCGTGACTCCCAACAATTATTGTACCATAGTTAATTAATTGTCGTACTCAACCGACGTTGCTAATTAGAAAGTCTTCGAAATTTCTTCACGAAAAAAATAAATAAATAAGTAAAATAAAATAAAATAAAAATATTAACCATTATTGAAGGAACTTACTTCAGATTTTAATGCAGTTAAAGAATAAACTACTAAGCGCTAAATAGATAAAATACTGGAGTTTTTTTAGGTAGGATCCGTGACACAGGTGGAACTATAGCAGTAAGGACGGACTCAGTCTGAGAAGTGCTTGCACGCACGACAAGGGTGCTGAGTTAAAATCCCTCTTTTGCACACAATTTCAATGGGCCAGTAAGTTTCATATTAACGTACCCCGCTAAAGAATGAAATTTTTCATTCTGTTGTTGTTATGGTCTTCAGTCCTAAGCCCGGTTTGATGGAAATGTCTACGCTCCCCTTTCCTGCGCAAGCCGTCTTGTGCCATGCGGCAAGTACCGGGTGATCAAAAAAGTCAGTATAAATTTGAAAACTTTGTACATCACGGAATAATGTAGATAGAGAGGTAAAAATTGACACACATGCTTGGAATGACATGGCTTTTATTAGAACAAAAAAAAAAAAAAAAAAAAAAAAAAAAAGGATTGCTAGACGCGTGAAAGATCTCTTGCGCGCGTCGTTTGGTGATGATCGTGTGCTCAGCCGCCACTTTCGTCATGCTTGGCCTCCAAGGTCCCCATATATCAATCCGTGCTATTATTGGCTTTGAGGTTACCTGAAGTCGCAAGTATATCGTGATCGACCGACATCTTTAGGGATGCTGAAAGACAACATCCGACGCACAATGCCTTACCATAACTCCGAACATGCTTTACAGTGCTGTTCAAAACATTACTCCTCGACTACAGGTATTATTGAGGAATGATAATGAAAATATTGAGCATTTCCTGTAAAGAACATCATCTTTGCTTTGCCTTAATTTGTTATGCTCGTAATTATTGCTTTTCTGATAGGATGAAGCGCCATCTGCCGGACATTTTTTGAACTTCTCTCCCTCTCTCTCTATTTTTTTTTTAATTTTTTTTTTCGGTTCTAATAAAACTCCATGTCATTCCAAGCATGTGTGTCAATTTTTACCTCTCTATCGACATTATTCCGTGATTTATTAAGTTTTCAAATTTATACTGACTTTTCCATCACCCGGTATATCGTTGCTCTGGAGTATCGATGTTACTTATTAGTAACATACAAGGAGGTTAGAATACATGGAGACGCCCTTTGGCTGAAAAAGTGAAGCCTGCCTCCGCCATATTGCTAAGTTTTGGAGAAATGTTCGTATTGTACAGCTAATGTTATTTGTCACTTAAAACAGAAATAAACCGTTCGACGGTTTTGCCTTGATGTACAAAGTGTTAAACGAGTGCAAATTAGCCGTTAAAAGTTAAGTTTTCAAATATAATATGCTGAGTATTTACTACTATTTATTCAAGAAAGTATATTATTTGAAAGAACATACTTCGCAGTGACTGTCAGTCCAGTGCATTAACAGTAAGAGGGTCGATTTAACGCGTAGTTTTAACGGAGAAGTAGCAGTCCAACGCTGACAAAGATGGTGGACAGGCTTCAACTGATGTATGTGCTCTGCATACATAATGCCACCTCCATTTATTCTAACCTCCTTGGTAACAGAGTAGATATCTCTGGAGTGAGCAGTCACATGCGTAGAACAGAAATCTTGTTCTCAAGGGGGGTGGTGAAAGAACTGTCATTATCAGCCAGCCTAAACTCTGGCTCAGTAGAAAGAGTGTAGTACTAGTCACCCCTTTGTACCCCAAGCCCAATCAAACAAGTCTCACGAGAGTTTTGAAGACTCAGTGCAGTGTTAGCACGATAGCTTGCATTCTTCAGGAAAAAATAAATAAAACACCTTCGGGGGGAGGGGGGAATTGTACCTATTTACAGTTCCACGTTTAAAAAAAAAAAAAGAAAAAAAAAAGATTGACTATTGAATACGGATGTGCATCAAGTTCCGTGAGACTTCTTCGAAGCTGCGAATTGACAAGCCTGGTAGTAAATTTCCTAAAAATGCGGTAAAGAAATATCACCAACTTGTCAATATTACAATTCAAAAGATAAAAAAAATGTTCAAATGTTTGTAAAGCTTATGGTACTTAACTGCGGGGTCATCAATCCCTAAACTTATAAACTAATTATGAACTACCTTATACTAAAGACAGCACAAACATCCCTGCCCGAAGGGGGATTCTAATCCCCGACGGGGAACAGCCTTGCGTATCGGAGCATAGCGCCTCAATGCGCTCAGCCGCTTCGCCGCGGCATTACAGTTCCATTTCGAAGTACAACAGTTAGCTGAGAATTGCAATAACAACGAAAGTGCCGCTGCGAATATACCTGTGTTGATTTTAATGCAAGACAACAAAATACTGCAGTTAAAAATGCGCCTAGGTCGTCTGCCACAAAAGCATTCCACGTCGAAAGAAGGTATCGTTAATAAAATTCCGTGTTTCCATGCTGAAACAAGTAACCTTTGGTACGTGAAATTTCAGGACGAAGACGAAAGTGAGAACAGAATATTGCAATAAAAATGTTCCTAGGTCAGTTGCCACAAAAGCATTCCACACCGAACTAACGTACCATGAATTACTTTCGTTGTTACCACGCTGTAATAAGTACATATTCGTTGCAAAGAACAAGCGAATAGTTTCTAGCTGTCACTGCTGCGTCCACACTTTGCACTCGTTGCACGTCAACCACGCTCGATCAAATATTGTCAACAAAAAAAAAAATATTTTTAAAGAAGTGTAGACACTCAAAAGTGAGGTTACATCAACCACAGGAGCGACAGACGAAGAAGTATCTCAAAATCACAGCAACACTATGTAGAATACTGAACCTTTTTTATGGTGGGTACGTCAAGGAAATTGCAGGATAGGTCATCTGAATCTTCACTCTTGGGGCAGATAAGTGCCATTAGTCACGAATTTTACTGGAATGTAGACTAAGATCAAACAAGGCTAAACATTTGGTGTTCTTGCACAAAGTACCTGCCTTTTTATCACTTCGATTTGTGCAATTAAATACTGAACACACTTTATTCATATTTTAGCAGCAAACATTGTATAGACAATACACAATATAAGAGGCGCGTCCAGAAAGTAAGTTCCGTTTGGTTATATAAAACGAACGGGTACAGATACAGAAAAATATTGATTGTTCAAAAATCTACAACTGTTAAAATACCTTTCTACATAGCTTCCGAAATTTTGCAGGCAATTTTCATAGCATGGCACAAGGTTTTGTGTGCCTTTTTCATAGAATGTTGCCGCCTGTGTATTCAACGATGTGGTAACATGTTCTTTCAGCTCGTCATCATCGTTGAAGTGTTGTCCACCAAGGACAGATTTTAAGTGTAGGAAGAGGATTACTGTCAAAGAAGGTTTATTTTTTATATTATTTATTTATTTATTTATTTATTTATTTATTTTTTTAGCGAAGCTAGAGTGCTATTACTACACTGAGTCTTCAAAACGGCGAGACTTTTGTTTCATTGGCATGAGGTAAAAAGGGGTGGTCAGTACTAGAGTCGTGATACTGAGCTATAGTTTAGCTGACTTTAAAAACTTCTTTCACCGCCAACCCCCCCCTCCCCCGCCATCTACAGCCCCAGCAGGCCTTAATGGATCCGACCCTGTCAAGCTCTACAACAACATACGATGGACAGACTGCTCTTAAGTCTACTGACCACCAAACATATGGCGGCTGAGTTTACGCAGGTTGTCGCAAAGAACGCTGCAGCTCGAGTGTTAGCCACTCTATGAAATTTAAGCTCTTTGGTGAGGACTTTGGGACAGGAAGTACTCTGGTAGGGCGGGAGGAAAAGGCGGCGGCAGTTGAACTGAGACGGGACGTGCGGCAATGGGGTTTCGCGTGCTGCACTAACAGGACAGGAGCGCCTGGGGCAGTAGACGGAGTTCTGGCGACTTCGTCTGACGCCGCGAGTATTTTAACGAGCTGTGGCAGGATGGTGCCAGCTTTCTCTAATAAGGGCAGGCACTGGCGCTGTAATAATTGCGCAGCACGCTACCTGCACAGCGAGCAGAAGGAGAATTGTGCTTACTCAACGCGGTTTAACACGGGCAGCATAGGACCGGTGGCGTGTCCGCGAAGTACGAGCAGCACTGTCGCTTGAGACTCAAATTGGCGTGATTTAGCTGTAGCGAATGATGTACGTCGGCATTGTCTCTGCTTATTTTGAGAGTTTATTGACGATGCTGTGAGTTAATGTTGTGAAGCTGAAGTCTGTGTGAGAATAAAGTGATGTTCCGAGCTAGTTGTCTAGTCTCCTAGATTATAAGAAACAGACGATCGCATTTGAAATTATGTTTAAAAAAATTCCAAATGAGAAAAAGAAAGGTACAGCGGTATGATGGCTTCTTCTGGACGTCGTGTTCTTAGAGATTAAATCGGCCAAATAACACGGATATTGTTTGAATCGTCGATGGTTAACCTTTCCTTCCGAAAGACATCTGCCAAATTTAGTGAAGAGAAAGTGTTTTAATACTCACCTTGAATTAATGCACATGCTGTGAAAGCAGTTAAAATTTAGTTTTGGGATGAACAACGCGAAAATAAAGGTTTCAGTCTGATGATTTTTATTGAAATGCAGCTCAAAGAGGAACAGCATTTCAACAACACTAAATTGAAACTATTTTTGAGAACATTATGAATTAGCAGCGACTTCAATTATTAATTTACGTATCAAGGCAGTCTAGATCGTAATTATGAATAGCAGTGTTTGTCCGTCTTTGCAACTACAATAAAAATGCGATATTTCTCACCAGACGCGTTTCGTTTTAATGACAGTAAAACATCTACAGTGGTGGAAATTTAGTCTTGTTTTCGCTTCACATTATGGAATGCCGGTCTGTTTCATGCAGTACCGCCGGTTCTTCATGCTGTGTCGTTTCTTTCCCACTACTTCCACTGTCGCTTTTGCACTGCCCATAATTGTTTTCACAGATCAGACGTGTTTGTTTTTGTTTTCACTGAGACTGTACAGTGCGATCTGTGAAAACCATTATGGGCAGTGCAAAAGTGACAGTGGAAGTAGTGGAAAAACGACACAGCATGAAGAACCGGCGGTACTGCATGAAACAGACCAGCATTCCATGATGTGAAGCGAAAACAAGACAAAATTTCCACCACTGTAGATCTTTTACTGTCATTAAAACGAAACGCATCTGGTGAGAAAAAATCGCATTTCTATTGTAGTTGCAAAGACGGACAAACACTGCTATTCATAATTATGAAAGCAACTACGGACATTATGGCCACACACACGAAGAATAGATCTTAATTCCTTAATTTATTTCACAGGTAACCAGTTTCGGGCATTTACATGACCATCTTCAGACCACGATTGTAATGACATATTTACCTATATAAAAATTGAGGTCTTTTTGTCTATTTCACTCTGCAGGCAAAACTAGACAACGCAGACGGAATGGTCTCTAAATGTAGTTGTAGTCCGAAATCTCCGGCTGCACACCATAGCAGTCTCATGTCGATAGCTATAAGTGGGTGGAAGATATGTTGGTTGAAATACTTTAAACCATAAAAAATTCGGACTAAAGGCCAGCGATGATTTTTACGACTACATAGCAAGCAGGTTACATACAGTGAAATGCGATGATGCCACAGATTATATCTTTGGTCTATACGTGATACACATTGTTCAGTTATTTCTCAACAAGCAGAAACGCACGAATTAGAAAAAATAAGTGCATAGTGCGGTTTCAGATATAAAAATATCAAGAAAGATGCCAACGCGTAAGAAGGAATTTGCGCGTTCTCTACCATTATCGAAACGAAAGAAAACAGTTCTGAAAAATGAATCTAACGACGAAAGGGAAGCACGTGTAGTACTGCTCCGAGGAAACTATCATCGACAGAGAGTTAATCAGACAGAAGAACGGCTTGAACAATTTAGGGAAACATGGACAAAGGTACATACTATAAGTGCAAATTAAGTTGACCCACGGAGAGGATCCATCAACATTGGTGTCCAACCAAATAGAAATTACTTACAGACAGAACACTTACAGACCATGGAACATGATGCACTTCGAAAGGTAACAAGTTTTAAAGGAAATTCGATTAGGTTCCCTTCAACCAGCCACCGCGCCAAGTGTCATCTTAACCTGCGCGGTTAACACCTATCAAACATCGAGCAGAAACTGCATTAATTGGTTTTCAGGGCGTTTTTCTGTCATACTTTGAGCGGAACTGCTACTTCTATGCCGTAAACCGTTACCCATTACTTACTTCATTATTTTGTATGGACCAAGAAATAAATAAATAATGCTGTTCCTGGTCTATGGTTCGGAGGTTCTTCTTCGTACCTTCTCCGGTCGGTTAACTAATTATTCGCATAAAGCGAACTTTTCATTGCGAACATTTGCGCACTATGTATTGTATTCCATTTACTTCTTATTGCCCTATTCTTTCCTCGTTTGCGCCAACACGTTGTTCAGTTGTTTCTCTGCAAGGAGAAGCGCACGAACTGGAAAAAATAAGATTCGAATGGTATTATATTCCAGCCCCTTTTTTTAAATATCTATCTCAGTAGGTTTAAAATTGATGTTAGGGTAGAAATTATATACATTTAGAGAAGCATCTTTTCTATGCACATCTTTATGTGCAACGTGGGCAAAAAATTTCTAATATGCCTGCCTTTAATTTCTTCTTTTAAAAAATTAAATTTCTCATCTCTTCGTGACAGCAAATGTGTAAATATCAAAGGTGGCAGCTCATTAGTAATATAGATTTTACCCTACTGAGATAGATCGTCTAAACAAATAACTGAAACGTAATGTCATTCCAAAACTGAAAAGTGCTAATATCAAGAGTACTATAACAGAAGTATAACTTGCTGCAAATGAATCTAAAAAAATGAGAGATCAGTCAAATTGCTCTAAAAACTAAAAATATTATTACATAAAGTAAAAATAATAGAAATACTGAAAAATGCAATCATTGTTAGGGATATTAAACCATAGATTAACAAAACAATTGTAGTCGAAGCTAGTAAAGGCAAAATAGTGATTATTATAAGTAAATATGACTACATTTCTAAAACGATATTTTTTTATGAGAACAGAATAACGGAGATATGTAGAGATCCAACTGCCAAATTTCAGACCTCAATTAGGAAGTAATTGATAACAATAAGTTTCTTTTTCACTAAAAGATAAAGTATCACTCAACGTTATGAACCCCTCATTAATTATAGTCACATATTAAGTTACATAAATCTGAAGTTCATGTACGTTCAGTTTTTAATAAACAACATATTGCCGGCCGCGGTGGCCGAGGGGACTGAGGCGCTCCAGTCACGGTTCGCACGGCCACTACGGTCGGGGGTTCGAATCCCCCCTCGGGCATGGATATTTGTGCCGTCCTTAGAATTAGTTCGTTAAGTAGTTTCTAAGTTTAGGGACTGATGACCCCATAGTTAAGTCCCATAAGCTATAGAAACATTTGAACATTTTCTTTAAACAACATATTGGACAAACCGTCCGTTGCTTGCTAACAGAGTTTAAAGAGCATACCACTGGTACCGCAAATTTTTGGTGAACATCTCGATGAGTACAATCATTCAAATGTGTCTAATTCTGACAATATGAAACTGTTACAATATGTAACCATAGGTGAACAAATAGAAATCTACACACATCATAAGAATAAATCATTAGATTGCGTAGATGAGCAGCTAGACTTCAGAGATAGATAATTTTTTGAACTATTCGATGATCTCTTGAAGAATGGCTACTCTTTTGTCCCATCCCTCCAATTTCACTGTTCAGTTTAAGACACAAGGTCAATTTAGGTAATGACTTCGGCTCTCACTCTCATATATTTTTAAGCAAATAAGTTTATATTACTGATATACCTTATAACAATGCCATATATTTTACTTTATCTGGCTCTTACTTTTAAGGCAAGGGCCCTAAGAACTAAACACTTTATCAAAAAGGATTTAATTACAGATGTAATACATTCACATGTAGCAGCAAACTGGTGCTTGTTTATTTTAGTTGTGGCACAATGACAACAACGTTTTAATTTATAATCTCACAATAGTAAAATAGTAACTCCGATTTCTGTTTTTCAAATTATAACAAAACCCGTCACATGGATTTCTAAGTTGTATATGCTACATATGTCTTATATGGCCGTATATAATGTACATTTAAATCCTTTACATTTTTCACCCTGATTAACATTCCTATATAACAATATGGTTTGTTGAATATTGAAATCCATTGTTGTAAAACTTCCATTAATACTTATACCCGATTGGTCAACATATAGATTAGAGGGTGGAGATTCCAGTATTTAAACGACGACAGAACGTACTTCTACTGCAGTCAATATTAAATCCTTTAGGCAGCTCCAGCCGAAAACAACAGGTGGCCACCTTATGGGTTTATTTTATTCTTATTTTAAATACTTACTTTAGACGTAATTGTACCTCAAATATTATATTACCTATTATTACAGTTGTAGTCTAATGATAGTAATGTAAGTGCCCGAAACCGATTACTAGGGAAATAAATGGAGGAATTTGTGAACCAGACTGCCTTGTCACATGAACGAAATGAAAGTGTGTGGTTTCGTCAATTAAAGTGAATACAGTCCAGACGATTGTAAGGATAAACTTGGAAATCGTGGTATGGTGTTTATGTTTCTCTGCTACATCTATTAGAGATTATGGGTCTTGTACAGGACGACACTGCTTGCTTACCCATCGAAAGGCGTCTTTGAAGTTCTTATGCAGATGGAAAACTCCGTGTTGACAGATTATGGAGCGAAATTTTTATGAACGTTGAAATGCTGTAATGGACATCATTCTTAAGCTGATTTTCCATTACGAGAAATCCCTGTTTTTCACGGGTATTGGACAAATTCGTAAGGAGCTGAAGTCTTAAAAAACCTCAAGACTGCCCAGAAACCGTGGAAACTAGGAGACAACTGATTTCCACGTACTTTTCATTTCATTACACAACTTTAATGGAGGTATTGATTTTTGTGCTTTGTTTGACGTATAGTATCATATACGTCCGTGGGTGACAAGTGAAGCCACTGAAATCTGGCAGCGAAACCGATGAACTACATTGAGTCAGCATACTTCCTCTTCTGCTCGCTATGCTACCAGTTTAACGTCTAGGGTAAGTGCGCCAACAGATGTCGTCACTGTGTTCTACAAACAATGAAAACTTCCCATTGTACTCCCTTCAGATTTAGTGAGAAGTTGGCGCAGATCACGCACAATAACAGGGGGGAAAGAAAGAAGAAGAAGAAACATTGTAGTGTTGAAGCACGTAATGTGCAACATGGAAAAACCATCAAAAGCTATTTCATCAATACTTTTTCTCAATAGCGAATTTTTTGCCGGGCCGGGACTCGAACCCGAGTTTCCCGCTTTTTTCGCGAGCGGTCGCCTTAACCACTAGGTTACTCGAACACGACTGCAGGACGGACCCAAACTTCCATATGCCACACACATTGCTTATATGAGTCAACAACTTTTCATGTGTCACCACTTGGTAGAACATCCTCGCCTTATACAGCGACGCTAAGAGAAATTCGATATTGCGAAAAACTATTGATAAAATATAACATCACTGTAATTCGTCATCATACAGTAATTTAAAAACCATTTCTCCTTGGTTATGTGGTGTTGGACTACAAGGCTGGAGATGCGTGATTAACACTCCGTCGTGTTGCACATCATAATTTCTTGTTTCTCACACACTACCAACCATCCATCCGATCTTTGACATGTCTGATCATTGTATTCCATTTTGTGTCTGTGTTGAGGTGGTAAGTGCGGGAACGGCCGTGTGGTCTGGAGCGCCACGTCAACGATCGCGCGGCCTCTCGCGTCGGAGATTCGAGTACTCCCTCGGGCATGGTTGCGTGTGTGTTGTCCTTAGATTACCTTAACTTGGTTTCATTAGTTTGTAACACTAGAGACTGATGAGCACAGTAGCATGGGCCCAAAGAATTACAAACATTTGAAAATTTGATTAGTGACATGTCCAAATCGCACAAGTATAGTGACTTTTCAATGCGAGCCGCAAACATTTGATTAGAAGACGACAGTCGAATCCTCCACCGGAAAACGCGTCTGATCATAAACATCATTTATGACAGTACTTGCGTCATTGGATAGGAATTGCTTATCGGTGCACTTGTACGCCTGGTGACTAAGTCAATTACAATTAATATTATAATAAGAGTCTTGATCGCAAAAAGTTAAGTTTTCATCGACAGGTTGCGACCTGATCCAGGTCATCTTCGGAACAAAATGTAGCCCATGTGGAGGGCTGGACTCGGCTGGACCGGGTTCTCCTGGCTGTTCTCCAGCCAGCTGGTAACTATTACCAGCTGGCAGAAGAACAGCCCGTACAGCCCATCCTAGCCGAGTCCAGCCCTGGACACATGGGCTACATTTTGTTCCGAAGATGTAATATTAATTATACCAAATAGATCGCTGTTTTTCGCCACTAACAATGTTGTCTTCGTTCATCAGTCAGGTATGAATCCTTGTCCGACATGACAAGGACAATATCAATGTGATCTGTCCCAAAGAAATGATGAAAACGTAACCGTTTGTCCCAGCAGTGCAACAGACGATTGCAACAGTTTCAAAATCACACACTTTTCCCTTGTACGCTGCCGAAACATATGTTTTAACGGTTTTGATGTTTTTAACATGTACATTACCGAATTCCACATATATCGAAGCTAATCAGGACATCTCCTGGGATTTCTGAGAGTGAAGTTGATTATTATTTATTCATTTCTGGGAGAGGTCTCATCTGCTCTCGCGATCATCACATTTACTTGCGAGGGTAGCATATATATGCTTACACATGACAACTTCCAAAGCTCAAAAAAGAGAACAGACATGTCAATGACCGAAGGGACAGTTGAAAATTTTGTGAAACTTTTTTTTTCATAATACATGTATAGAAAGAAAGTTTGATCACGATCCTCCAACATCGCTGTCAACACCACACAATTACGACGCCATGACAGGATGATTTAGACGAAATTTCTAGTTGGTGCGAAGTACAGCTGATAGCTCTCAATGTACAAAAATGTAAGATAATGCACATGAGTAGGAAAAACAATCCCATAAAGTTCGAATACAGCATTAGTAGTGAGCTTCTTGATGTAGTTGCGTCATTCAAATATCTAGGAGTAACATTGCAGTGCGATATGAAATGGAACGAATATGTAAGGAGTTGTGGGAAGATGTACTTCATCTGTAAAGGAGACCGCGTATGAAACGCTTGTACGACCACGTCTTGGGTATTTATTAGGTGTTTCGGACCCGCAGCAGATCAGTTTAAAGGAAGACGTAGAAGCAGTTCAGAGGCGAGCAGCTAGATTCGTTACTGTTAGGTTCGACCAATGCGCGAGTGTCACGGAAATGCTCCGATAACTCAATTGGGGATCGTTGGAGGAAAGACGACGTTCTTTTCGTGAATTTCTGTTAAAGGAAATTTAGAGGTCCGTAATTTGAACCTGAATGTAGTAACATCTTCCTGCCGCCTACTTAAATTTCGCGTAGTGATCACAATGACAAGATAAGAGAAATTAGGGCTCGTACGGAGTTTTTAAATATGTGGGACTTAACTGCTGATGTCATCAATCCCTAGGCTTACAAACTACTAAAACAGACTTAAACACAAGGAAACACACACACCGAAGTACGAGGAAAGACTCGAACCTCCGACGGGGAGCACCCGCGTGCTGCGAAGCAAGGCGCATTAGAGCGCCCGGCAATTCCACCCCGCCTTTTTCAGTTTTCCTATCTTATTTCGCAGTTTCATACCTCTCCTTCCTGTTTTCGTGCTTCACCTGTGATCAGTGTTTGATGCGCAACCCACTGCGACATCTTTTCACGAAATTTGAGGTGGAAGCGATGGGGAGTTACCCATGTAAGTGTGGATCTAGCGTTCAATGCCAATCTGTCTGAGACGTAAATTCTTTTAAATGACGTTTGTTAGAGCTGTCTAGAGTAACGCATGTTTACAGATTTAGCTTCACTTGTGTTGTAGTATTAAACTGCCTAGCTGACATAACTAAAACTCCGTTTTTTGTTAATTATAACTACTTGAAATATTAGCGAAATCTTTATCAAAATTCACAAAAGCTGAAATGTTCGCCTTTCTTTAACCTATCTTCTAAGGTCAGTCGTAATGTATTGCGTGTTCCAACAATTCTCTTAAATCTGATCTTCCCGATCGGATCCTATCAGCTTATAAAATCACCGTTGTCTGAATGTCTAACGAGATTAACCATGTGTTAAACGTAGCTGGAATTTAAACGATGATATCTCAACAAGTGATGATAGTTTTTGGATAAAAGTAATTCGTTTTCTTCTTATTCACTTTCGTGCAATGTTTGATGTTACTCGTAGACGTTTAAAGGGTAAAAGTGACACCCTTAGAAACCTTTAAGGGAAACAGTTCTTTGCACGTAAAATATGAATATCGGTACAGATTAAAATATGAATAAGCTGCGAATTTGTATCTGACGGGAGGCGTGCTTGATTAATTCGGTGAAGGTGTGCCGTGGCGGAGTGGCCAAGCGTGTTGAAGCGCCGTGCTCCAATGCGCGAGGCCGCTCCCCGTCTGGGGTTCGAATCCCCCCTTGGGCATGGATGTTTGTGACGTCTTTAGTATAAGTTAGTTCATAAGAAGTTTGTAAGTTTAGGGACTGATGACCCCGCAGTTATTTCCCTTAGGGTTAACAAACATTTGGACATTTGAAACTTTCTGGTAGATTAAAATTGTGTGCCGGAACCGGGACTCGAACCTTTACCTTTCGCGGGCAAGCGCTCTACCGACTGAGCTAACCCGACACGACTCACGATGCCGCCCCACAACTTTACTTCCGCCAGTACCTCGCCTCCTACTTTCCAAACTTCACAGAAGCTCTCCTGCGAAACTTGCAAGACTAGCACTCTTGGAAGAAAGGATATGGTGCAGACATGACTAAGCCATAGCCTAAGGGATGTTTCCAGAAAGAAAAGCGCTTGCTCGCGAAAGGTAAAGGTCCCAGGTTCGAGTCCCGGTTCCGGCACGCAATTTTAATCTGCCAGGAAGTTTCATATCAGCGCACACTCCGCTGCAGAGTGAAAGTTTCATTCTGGAAACATCCCTTAGGCTGTGGCTAAGCCATGTCTCCACCATATCCTTTTTTCCAGGAGTGCTAGTCTTGCATGGTTCGCAGGAGAGCTTCTGTGAAGTTTGGAAAGTAGGAGGCGAGGTACTGGCGGAAGTAAAGTTGTAGGGTGGCATCGTGAGTGGTGTCGGGATAGCTCAGTCGGTAGAGCGCCTGTCCGCGAAAGGCAAATGTCCCAGGTTCGAGTCCCGGTTCCGGCACACAATTTTAATCTGCCAGGAAGTTTCTTATCAGCGCACATTCCGCTGCAGAGTGAAAGTTTCATCTGGACATTTTCGTGCAGGTGTGATGATCTCTGTATCCCCAGTGGTGTCAGCCTGCCTTTGGCGGACGAGCAGTGCGGACGCCTGGTGTTAACATCATTTGAGGTTTAGGATTTTATAGAAGAATCTTTGAAATTGAATACAGATGATGTCATTGGTTACCATTTGTCGCTCGGTAGCAGTACAGTTTATTTAAAACTTATAAGTGCAGCCAAATGTGACACGGTTGTCGAATCTTGCGGAGGGATTTTAAAGTTTAAGCACTCCGACGGTAACATTGGAGAGGTCCGCATAACACAAGTGGGTCTAGGTATCAGGGTAGTTAGAATATTCAAACTGCCTTTTGAAATTACCGCCGAGGATACCGCCTCTGTTTTAAAGAGTTTTGGCACCGTCCTTAGTAATGTTGCTGAAATACTGTCTGGTACTCACAAATTCAAGGTGTTGAATAGCATTAGATAAGTCAAAATCGAACTTATGAAACATATTCCGTCCTACATTTCTGATTGTGGATACAGGGCAATAGTAATGTACGACGGTCAACCACGCGGGTCCGGGGCATGCGGCTCCACAGGTCATGTCCGCTCGCAGTGTATGCATTGATCTGCAAATCGCCGGTTTCGCTCGCTCGTACTCGGTCGAGTGCGTAACGCTCGGCGGTGGCGCGCCGAGTGTGTACGCTCGCAGCGAGCGTGTTGACACTCGAAAGAGGCTGCGTGGGGCGGGGCGGGCAGAGGCCGCACAGCGTAGTGCTGCCGCTGTACTCACAAGGAAACTTACCCAAGTGTCACTCTCCGATTTTTATGAAATTTGCATATTTTATAATACATGAAAAACTATGGGACACGTAATTTTTTTAGCTGCGGAAAAACATATATAAGGGGTGAAACGGCCCCTCCAAAATTGGGGCTAAAATAAAAAATGGCGATTAGTGAAGCGATTTTAATGATTTTTTATATGAAAGTATCTTTTGATAAAAGACAAATTTCATAGATTCACCTTCAATTAAATCAAAACAATTTTTGAGCACAAAAAATTGGTCACTTTAGGAGTAATTGCCCCCCTAATTGTCAGTTCCCCTGCAATGTACCTAGGCCGATCTCTTATCAAAAGATACTTGCATACCAAAAAGTCATTAAAATTGCTTCATTAATCTCTAAGTTTTTCTATTTTAGCCCCAATTTTAGAGGGACCGTTTCACCCCTTAAATATGTTTCTCCACAGCCTAAAAATACATAAATAAAAATAAAAATATGGGTCCCACAGTTTTTCATGTATTATAAAAAATCCAAATTTCATAAAAATCGGAGAGTGACACTTGGATAGGTTTCCTTTTCAGTCGCTACGGCAGCGGCTCTGTGGCTCTGAGATGTGAGCTGCTGTTGCGTGTGACGAACCCGCTATAACTAAAGGAACTAACATCAGTTATGCTGTAGACGTGTATTCCTGCATAGTAGCATGTAACCTCAATATCATTATACCGCAAACGAGACAAAAAGGTTGTTTTCACCAACTATAGCATTTGAAAGTAATGTAAAGGATCTAAAGACAAACTACAGAACGAACAACGTTTTATTGCAATGTACAAAAGTGAAAGTGACTGTTCAACAAAGTATACATCGAAAAGTATCATTATCCCCAAACTATTCGTTAGTGGCATTGTAATTGCAATGTATTGTTAAAATATCACTGACACGTTGTAGATCGAGTCGAGTTCTTCTATCAGAGAACAGGTTCCCTGCCGCACTGAAAGTGCGTTAACTAGGTGCATTTGAGGCGGGCACACAAAATACTGTTTGCCAATACAGCTAACTTAAGAAAGAGAGTACTGTTGCGTTTCTACCATTCAGGGAGATAGTCGTCATCACCATCAATTCGTGGTATATAAAGGTCCACCTCATTGGTGGATTGCGCCTCGCGCATTTCACAGTCCAGCCATTCTGAAAACAAGCACTTCATTCTCATGGCTGGTGCACCCGTGTGACATTCTTCAGACGGTAGAGGCGCAACAACCACGCACAGTGCCAAAATGCTACAGGAGTATATATTAACGGGGTGCAACATACAGAGATGCACAAAACTAACCTAATGGGTGTACATCAATAACGCGTAAGTAATATCAATATAAAAAACGGATAAAGTATTCCAGGACTTGAGAGTGATAAGAGGAATGGATATAAAATACAATCATTTGCTCGTTAAGACGACAAGTAACACCTGCCACTAAACATGTACTAACAGTCCACAAAATGGGAACAAGAAAGATCATGGAAAACTCGTATAGTAAATGATCTTAGCACAGAAACTTTATGTTAATCACGTATAATAACTTGTATGGTAAACTACAAAATGCGAAACAGAATGGCTAGTTCAACTGGATCGAGAGAACAGCTTTCGAAGCACCCGGGAAAGGAAACAATTCCAAATTTCGCAGTTAGGATTTAGTCTCTAGCGTCTAGTTTGCTCCTGACACTCGCCTTGGATTCGAGTGGCGCTGCGGTTGGCGACCGAGTGGCGAGTGGGCAGTGTGGACGGTCGGGCCAGTCGAGCGTGCCCCGCTCGAACGAGCGTGGAAGAAGTCGAGCGCAGCCACACGCCTTGTCGCAAGCTGCACTACCGACACCTGTCGGACTGTCTTAGAACGACGCGTATCACGCGATAGAGCGAGCAACCGAGCGAGGTGCAGACCTCTAGTATGCAACGACGAGTGACACAGACCCCGATAGGCGAGGCGGAAGTGCCGACCGCCGTGAGTACACTGCCGCTCAAGTACGCAGCGGTAGCCCGCGGACACGTGGCCACACGACCGATCGTAGCGGCTGTCACATATGTCACTGAGGACACGTCTCTAGAAGCATCAAGAGAATCTAGCGCTTTAGCGACAGACACGACTGTTACTGTGAACGCTTCGGGAGACGGTGTTGTGGTGGATTCCAACAAGATAACAACGGACGCACCTGTTGCCGAAAACACTTCGGAAGACGATGTGCATATGGACTCCTGCGACACAGCGGTGCCGGCTGCTGACGATCGCGTGGTGGATGAGAGTTGTACTGCAGTGACACCGGCAACATCGGCACACACCGGCACACGGATCATCTGAAGTTGCTTCCGCAAGTTTGGAGGTGAAAGCGCACAGTACTCCATCAGAGACGGACGGGATGGAGGTTACTGAAACAGTAGGATCCTCAGGAACATAATAAGCGTCGAATCGCTCATGAAGCAGCGGCAAAATATGCACCGATGCTGCGGGGGAAAGGGCGGCACAAATTCGCCAGAAAATCACAGCGAAGGACACGGCCGGCAGCTCACAGCTTTCTAAAGCAAACAAGAAGGGAGACACGTCGGACCGAACAACCGGAAAATCGGCAACGTCTGCCCCCACAGGAAAAGACACAAAAGGTTCCGAAAAGAAAAAGGAGAAGGAGCGTCCGATCCCCGACAACCGTACGCTAGATTTGTACCTGAACGTGGAAGACGATGCCGGGGACCACGGCGGTGCTGATACAATGCAGGTGGAACCACACGGCGGACCGCCTCCTGGACAAGAGGGCCCGCCGCGGGAAATAGATGACGACCCGGATTTTTACTAAAAGATATACATCTTGGATAAAGTTACGATGTCCTACATTAAGACATTCTTGCACGATGAACACCGGCGGACAGAGGGCGTAGTTGGATGACATTTCTTTCCTGCCTGTGCATGGTTTCACTCGTGTTGCAGGGGAACATTTGATCCTGTCCCCATAGTTGTCACTTCTCCAAAAATATAAAATAGCAACCTTTAACAACAATAAAATAACGACGTTTCTGAAGGTTGACGCCGTCCGAGATTACATGTACAGCGCTGTTGTTGACATCGCGATGTTACAAGAGGTCGACTATGTGCTACAGCTAAATATTGCTATTACGCGATTTTAAACAAAACGTTGGATGGAGGCTTTGGGACTGCGTTCCTGATTAAGGAGGGAATCGTAGTCTCTGATGTAAAACGGATAGCAAACGGCCGAGGGTTGTCTTGCTTAATCCATGGCGTTCGTTTTATAAACATTTACGTTCCTTCAGGCAATCAGCATAGGGCGGAGAGATCACTTTTTTATGAACAGGACCTCTTGTATTTAATACTACGAGCTGAAGAGGCAATGGTTTTAGCCGGTGATTTTAATTGTTTGCATCCCAAATTTAATTACAGCGCTGAGTTAGACCGCGTAATACGAGAGATCCGATTTGCCGATACTTGGAGATCGTCAATGTTTTACCTTTTATACCTCCACCTCAGCTAGCAGAATTGATAGGATTTACGTAACACCGTGCTTAACCGCAAATGTCACTGGACCTGAAACATGACCAGCGTATTTCACAGATCATTTGGCGTATCACTGTCAACTACAAATGACCAAACATGATATTTTTCGGGGAAGGAACATCTATAAACTTAACGTCACTGTCCTCCCAGAATATAGTTTGAGGCTACGTGTGGAAGAGGTATGGGATACCTACATGAGACGACGACGAAACTTCCCAAGTACGATACAATGGTGGTGCAAATGAGCTAAAGCAAAGATAATCAGTTGCTTAAAAATGTATTGCATTGAACGGCGTCAAGACGGGAAGAGCGTATCTTTTATTTCCGTTGCCTCCGGGAACTCCACGAGTGTCGTAACACAACGCTCTCCGAGCAGTCATAAACGCATACAGACCACTTAGTTTAGAGGCACCGGTTAACCTTAGTGCCGTACCGCAAAAACTCGCTAATATTCGCCAGTTCTTCCTTGATAAAAGCTACCTGCGAAGGCAGAGCAACACCATCAGAAATCAAACAACGACAGAGATATACAAGTTTATGAATGACAACGGGAGGCAGAACAGGATGGAAACCAAATACGCACACATACGGTGGTGCTCAGTTTGGAAAAACATCAACAACAAGATCCTCGACACAGACATCAGATCTACATGGTGCAGAGTTGTAAAAGAAACAATAGCCATGAAGGAAAAACTTCACAGAATAAAGCTGGCCAAAACTCCTACGTGCAAGGTTTGCGATCTCATCGACACACCACAACACAGGGGAGAACACGAAGATATGGGAATGGTGTCGGAGGAAACTTGCTCTGATAGCCAGAACGACCAGCAAAGAAATAACAATCGGAACCATGCTACAACCTGATTTTAACTATTTCCCAACGACGAAACAAAACATGTGGACTTGACTAGTCGGCCACACGTTACATTATATAATTAATAGACCGGCGGAGGGCATCTACCACGATTTTCGACTCTATAGTACAAATCAGGTTATGAAACTCCTCAACAATCCACGACACAAAACATTATTTGCAAACTACCCAGTGGCGCTAGAATTGATGCAGATATGAAGAACAAAGGGCAACGAACGATATTTAATAACATATAAAAAAAAGAAAAAGACGTTTAAGGTGAACCCGACGACACTACTGAAACATTAGAAAAAGGACCTCAAAGAAGCACGACGAACGGTCCTTTCGGCGCGCGGCGCTATCGGAGTTACGAGAGGACAAAAGTAAAACAGATTTAAAATGGCGGAGATTAGTAGTTCATACGAAAAGATTTGATCCCCAACGGAAATGAACGAAACACAATTTACGAGAAGAAGAACTCTGGTAGTAGACAGTGTGCTGAAATTGACATGTGTGGAGACAGAAGTGTCAGTTTCTTTATCATATTCCTTCAGATACTCTTATTTTTATTTTATTATTTTCCTGTTACAGCAGTTGTCGATATATTTTGTCTCCTTCTGGATGAAGTTCCACACTTACCTACGGAAAACTTTCAAGACGGAAAGAGATCTAGAATGTCGGCTGGATACATATTTTCAACTTTACCCATTCGCACATTCCGTGAATATGAATAAAGGAGCACATTAATACGATAGCATTAGCTGGACATTTATGTGAATCCCTTTGACTTATTTTGCAAAAGGATTTAATAGATTCGTACAATTTCCCTCAGATCCACCACCGGTTTGTGATATTTTATACTCAACAGTAGTGCGTTGCATTAACTTAGAAAAAGCTGCATGTTAGCTACAGGCATCGTTACGTGCCGTGTGTTAATTTCCAAGGATTTATGCTTTCCTTCCTAAAAAAATTAACTATCTTCTCCAGGCCGATAAGTATATCTGCTATTTTACGAAAGGGTTTGAAAGCAGAGACGGAATGGTCTGTGTTCCACACAGACGACCTCCCGCCCTGTTCATTTCGATCTGTATGATCTACGTTATTTTCACCCATTATTTTCATAGGAAAAAAAGTATAAAGACTTAAAAATTCCACCCATCAAGAATGATGCATGCTGCTAATACAAAGCTATTTTGCAATTTAGTTCAAGAAAATTCTGTTGAGTGTGAAACATGCCTACTGAATGAATAGCATCACAAGTTCCTGAGTAAATCAAGGATTGATTTTCTTATTAATATAAAAGTTTGTACACGTTTTGCCATTGGTAAAAAAATATGTAAAACATTTGCGTGTACGTTAAGGCAAGATTTTCTGTTTTTCATTTTTACTTTGTAAGCTTACCACCCTCCGCTTTCCTATCAGTTGCCACCCTGTTCCGGGTATAAAAAGATGTTAAAGAAGATCTTAGTGCACTGATTTAAAAAAAAAAATGACGCGCAACGAAATTCGCCTTATTGAAACTATGGCAACTAATTGGATAGCGGGGGGAGTAACTTACCTCAATGGATGTGCCTAACATGATTTCCTATCTGAATATCATGCAGTTAAAACATTTAGAATACAGTTAATATTTCATGGAGGGATTAAGACAGGGACCAGAAACTTTCACACTCCTTGTCTACTGGCTGGATTCCACAATCGTAGTGCCATGATGTACTACCCACGTGGCGACACACACGTAAATTCAAAGTTCCGCAAAGATAATCCACTCAGAATCCTATGTCATGGATACCTACTACTCACTTGCTAACTGTTGCATTTACTTTATATCTGATTAAGAGGGCTTTACGTCCGCTTCTCTTTGTGTATCTTGGCCCACCCTGTCGCAATGGTCACCAGCACGTGAATCTAAGTGGACGACAAAACGATAAACGAACCACACGAGATTTCATTAATAAATTTCCTCCGCGCTCACAGTAAGATTTCAAATCAACAAAGCGAACATCGTTCCACTTCCCACCCTATTGAAATAAGCCAACTTGGTACACAAGAGATCCCCACATGAACAGTGCCTAATACGCAAAGAAGAGAACTCGTCGTAATTCCGTGAAAACGCTCCCAAAAATTTAGAAAATTGACTTCTCTTAACACTGTGCATTAGCATTTCCCTGCTAATCTGTTCCAAAATTGTCACAAACCACACACACCTTCAAATACATTACCCTCGGAGACTCACATACTCACGTCCGTCCTCAGCCAGCCTAGAATATATTTTGCCGAAATATGGCTGCCCTCTAGCCTAACCGCCGTTCCCGTTTAACTTGGACTGAGCTGTCCTGCAATTGGCCAGTCACCTAAAGGGACCATCCTGCCAACTTGCGAATCGTGGAGGAATCGAAAATCACATACACCTGTCGATCACGTCCCCCTCAGGAGACCTCTCTGTCCAGTCCAGAAATGAAGTTGGCTAACCTTCTAACTATGAAAATCTGTCTTCCCAGCTGCAGCCTAACACACACGAAGACGTACACACACACACACACACACACACACACACACACACACACATACACACTCTTGGTAGGATGGGGAGATGGGTGCTGTGGAACAAAGCTCCTTATCTGAGCGGGGCTCACTTATTACGCCTGTAACTACAATAGCAATAACAATCATCATGCATTCTTGTCTCCACTGCTCCTAGCACTAGCACCGAAATGAGTGATTAAGGTGACACGAAAGGTCAAATTCTAAAATTAGAAAGTAATGTGCACACAACACTGGCTTGCATGAAACAAGTATGAGTTTAAGTAAGTCAAATGGAATGATACTACAGTATCGTTTCAACTTTACTATGATTTTCACATTTGAAAATGACAGTGTAGTCTCTCGAAACTAGTCAGTAAATGTTAATAAGGAAATTGTCTGTGGCATTTCCATCAATGCTGACATCAATACTTCAACACTAAACAAAATAACGTTTTGACCCCATATTTCTACATGAAATAGGAGCCGAGCAACACGGACTTCAAAAATCACTATTCTGCTATATTTTGAAACATACGCCTTACGGCGATACCGCCTCCTAATGATATCTCCGATAGTAAAAAATGTTACGTGGCCCACTATGAATGTCTTGCGTGTTTTAAAAAATTAAGTATTAACAGATATTCATTCCCCGGGAGCAAGAAGTGTCTGATAAAAACGAGAAGAGGAATCCGTAGTAACGATGCGCCGTTCCTGTTCTGTTATATCAGGATTTTCGGTTCCGACTTTGTTGCATGCCAGTCGAAGCAAACAGAAGAGAAGAAATTGGTGTGGAATGCGTTGCCTCTTTGATGGTGCGAACCAACCTCCAGCTATTTCATTAGCAATTTGTCGAACAGAAGCACAGAACCAGTGCAGAAATAGCGAACAAAATCGTGCTCTGTGGATGCCACTGCGGTATGCGAGTACACTGCTTTGGTGTACCCTGAATACAAACTACAATACCGTTGATGCGCTAGCTGTTACTTCTGTAAACACGGTGTATCAAAAAGCATGCCGCAAATGGCAAGTGAGCAGCTAGATTTCAGAGATAGATATTTCTTTGAACTATTCCATGATAACCTGTTGAATGGCTACTCTTTTGTCTCATCCCCCAAATTTATTTTTCAGTTTACGACACAAGTTTATTTTATTTAATGACTTCGGCCCTCATTGTCATATATTTTTAACCAAATAAGTTTATGTTACTGATGTATTATACTTTAGCATATATTTCATTTTATGTGGCTCTTACGTTTAAGGCAAGGGCCCTGAGAACCAAAAACTTTATCAAAATGGATTTGATTACAGATTTAATACATCTATATCTACATGTACATACATACTACTCAATCCACTGTAAGGTGCGTGGCGGAGGGTACACTGTACCACTACTAGGCATATCCTTTCCTATTCCATTCCCAAATAGAACGAGGAAAAAAGGAATGCCTATATGCCTCCGTACGGCCCTAATTTCTCTTATCTTGTCATTGTGATCACTACGCGAAATGTAAGTAGGTGGCAGCAAGATCGTACTACACTCAGCTTCCGGCCCTCAACAGAAATTCACGAAAAGAACGTCGTCTTTCCTCCAGCGATCCCCAATTGAGTTCCGTGACACTCGCGCATTGGTCGAACCTACCAGTAACAAACCAAGCTGCTCGCTTCTGAACTGCTTCTACGTATTCTTTTAAACTGATCTGCTACGGGTCCCAAATACTTGAGCAATACTCAAGACGTGGTCGTACAAGCGTTTTTTACGCGGTCTCCTTTACAGACGAAGTACATCTTCCCAAAATTCTCCCAATAAACCGAAGTTGGCTGTCCGCCTTGCTCACAACTATGTTCGGTCCATCTCATATCGCTCTGCAATGATACGCATAGTTATTTGAACGACAGGACAGCATCATTAGTAATGCTGTATTCGAACATTATGGGATTGTTT
Source organism: Locusta migratoria (assembly GCA_026315105.1). NCBI lineage: Eukaryota > Metazoa > Arthropoda > Insecta > Orthoptera > Acrididae > Locusta > Locusta migratoria. The sequence goes on from CM048749.1 coordinate 216,831,935, forward strand.
TTCCTACTCATGCGCATCACCTTACATTTTTCTACATTGTGGGCTAGCTGTTATTCTTCGCACCAACTAGAAATTTTTTCTAAGTCATTCTGTATGCTATTACCGTCATTTAAAGATGACACCCTCCCATACACCACAGAATCATCAGTAAACAGCCGCAAATTACAAATTAGTCTGTCCATCATATCATTTATATAAATAGAAAATAAATAGCGGTCCTGTCACACTCCGCTGGGGCACGCCTGACGATACACTCGTCTCTGATGAACACTCACCGTCGAGAACAACGTACTGCGTTCCATTACTTAGGAAGTCTTCCAGCCAGTTACAAATCTGTGAACCTATTGCATAAGCTTGTATCTTCGTTAGCATTCCGCAGTGTGGCACCGCGTCACATACATTCACATGTGGCAGCAAACTTGTACTTGTTTATTTAAGTTGTGACATAATGACAACATTATTTTAAGTTGTAATCTGAAAATGGTAAAATAATAACTCTGATTTCTGTTTTTCAAATTATAGCATGGCTTTGTATGTTTCCATAATTTGGTTTGTTGCATATTGAAATCCATTGTTGTATAACTTCCGTTAAAACTTGCACCCTATTGGCCAACGTTTGAATTGGAGGGTGGAGCTTCCGGTATTTAAAGGACGACTGAACGTACTTCTACTGCAGTCAGTATTAAATCTTTTAAACAGCTCTAGCTGAAAACGACCGGTGGCCACCTTATGGGTATATTTTACTCTTATTTGAAATACTTACTTTAGAAGTAATGTACCTCTAATACGATATTACATATTTTTACTGTTGTGGTGTAAAGATGGCGATGTAAGTGCCCGGAACCGGTTACTAGGGAAATGAAGAAATTTGCGATCCAGACTGCCTTGTTACATGAACGATAATGAAAGTGTATGGTTTCGTCAATTTAAGTGATTACAGTTCACACGATTGTAAGGATAAACTTGGAAATCGTGGTCTGGTGTTTATGTTTGTTTCTCTGCTACATCTATTAGAGATTATGTGTCTTGTACAGGAAGACACTACTCACATACACATCGAAAGTAGACTTGCGCATAATAGTTCGCGATCGGGAGCGCTGAGTGCAGAAAACTTCAAAACAGAAATTTTGCAGCACTGAAATATGTAATCTAGCAGGCAGACGCTCACCCCGAGATGGCTCTCATCAGCAGAAGGCAAACACGTGATTTTTAATTCTGCTGCACGCCCTCTCGCTATTGTCCGTCGGTGTTCGGAAAAAAATCCAACGAACTAACAAACGAGATACGTTTGGCATTATATTTCGCGACCGGTAACGCATATTTTAGTTCGCGACCGATTGCACATATTTTAGTTCGCAAGCGATCGCGCATATTTCAGTTCGCGACCGATCGCGCATATCTCTCTTCGCGACCGATCGCGCATATTTTAGTTTGAGACCGGCAGCTCTCCTTCTAGTTCGCAGCTCGGTCGCGAAGTAGGTCGCTCTTTTTAGTTCGTCCGCTATTTTTGGCTTTTGCTACCGCTACTAAAAGAGCTCTTTCTTTTTTTTATGACAGCTTTTTTATATAATGATCAGTGTTGCCCAAGCGTGTGCTACTACCCGTATTTTTGGGCAATTTGACATCAAATACTTAAGTAAATAAACCAGTTATTTAGTTTACACTCTGGAATGAGGGTTATATTTAGACACTGCTGAATACTTTAGAAAAGAAAATTTGCGGCAGTGATATGAAACTACAGCTAGGCTGCATCTCAGCTCGATATAACGGTGATTGGCAGAAGGGAATTGCGATTCTGCGCGCTCAGGCGTCCTCTCGCTGTTCCCAGTCAGTCTTCGGAAAAGGAGCGGACGAACTAAGAGGCGAGGGATCTGCGAACTAGTTCGCGTAGTTCGCCTGTGGGAGCGCTCTGGTTCGCGAACTGCACAAGGCTAGTCAAAGGGGGCCTTAAAGGTTTATGTGGTGGTAAACGTGTCGACCGACTATGGAGAGGTTTTTTTTATGACTTTGTACTTTAATCACACGACAATAGAAGCAAAATTGTCCCAATAAACACGGGTCCGCAAACGAGCCGTTTGCGAGATAATTACGAATGTCTGGTTCCAAGCCGCAACTGACATCATTGTAAATATTTCAATTTAGACTTGACCATTAAGATTTACATAGCATTTAGTTCAAAATTTCACTGGATTCATTTAAACATCGTGCTGGTTACTTAGATGGAGCTCAGGACATTTCGCTGCTGCAGTGACACGGCATTTGACATGCAGATACGGTCAAAGATGGATAGGTCGAGGCGGACCTCTGTACCTTGGCCTGCAAGATCACATGATCTAACTGCTTTGAATTTGTGTGCGTGGGTCACCTCAATAGCGAAGTGTATAGCACACTCGTTAACACGGTTGAAGAACTAGAGCAAATATATGCCTGACAAGACTTTCTGAAGGATCCAGAGGTTTACGAAAGAATTCCAAATTCATTGCAGAGACGTGCACAGTATTGCATCCAGATGCTAGGGAGACTCTTGGAACACTTTCTTTAACGGTAAAACTGGTATGTTGTTTTGGTAGGTTATAGGTAAGGCAGTTCTACTGATTGGAAAAACAGGGTCGCTACAGGGATTTGGAAATAGTGAGCCAGCTAAAGGAGGCCTGTTTCAAAAGCTACTCATTCGAAACTGATCTGGTGTTAAATGCAGCATTAATAATTGTCATCAGCTGGTAGTTAACACTCACAATAACTAACTTTCCAATCAAGCTGATTAAAGATTAGTTGAATACGTTCTTTTATTCATTAACACTGTAATTATGTTTAGTTATGGCCCTAATATTAATACCTGCACAGTTAGTTAAGAAACAGTGGGTTTAAACGGATTGAAAGCGCAACGGATATTTTGAACACAGCAAGAACAATAAGTAGTCTGCATAAGGCTCACTGACTACAGTATAAATTTGATTGCGAGAGAAATCTGGAAAAACACAAACCACTTTCTAATAATGCAACTGCAAGAATTTATTTCGCTAACTGACTGATTGCAGAAACTTAGTATTTTGTTCATCCGTGTAGTATTGCACAACAATCGCTATTACTATTAAACGTCACACCAATAAAAATATGTTAATCAAACTCAGCTTATTCAATATTATGCTTTGGTTTTAATAGATAATAACTTTCAATGAAAGGAAGAGGGTTAGCTTTCTAACTACAAAAGTGAAACAGGTAAAGAGGTTCAACTTCCTCAATTATTATTAACAATAATTATTACCATTACCTTATGACTGAAGAACAATGAAAATCTTCTCATATATATATATATATATATATATATATATATATATATATATATATATATATATATATATATATATATATATGAATGATACAAAATATTATGAAGACAGAACTGTATCTGTGAAAATCAGATTTCAAAATTATTCAATCAGCTCGTACAAAAGCAGCTAACCAAAGCACGTCCGATGAATACCAGAGTTACACACCGACTCCCTCTTTCTGTTCAGCTACCACACACATACATAGTCTTTGACAGAGATGTTACACAACAGAGTAAACCATAGACGTAGTTACTCAAAGAAGTTCAATTCATCCAAATATCGACGCAGGCGAAACAATATTATTGAATTTGTACAGATATGTTGCAACAGATAACCCATACGTGAAAGTGAACTAAATGAGATATAAGCCTAATAGTAAAGTCTAAATTTCAAAATAATGTGTACTAAGTAGCATGATGTTTACAATGACATTAGTGGCGGCGTGGAAACATAAATTCGCAATTAACTTGGAAACGGCTCGTCTGCGGATCCATGTTTACTGGGTCACTTTTTCCTTCTATTGTCGTGTACTTTAAACCGTGTAATCTCGCGCCGTCCTTTGTGATACACCCTGCATACCGTCACGTTCAGAAGAAACAGAACATTTTGAAAGACTGCATACAGGCAAATCATATTCATGCCACATATACGTCAGTATATGATGTGCTGTATTTGAACAAAATCGGCCCGTGGGTTATGGTCAACATACAATACCGCGGCGCAACACTCACCACCACTAAAATATTCATGCGTCACTCACTGCCGTTATAAACAGAAGGTGAGCAAAATACTTTGGAATGTGTCTAAACCTGAGGAATGAAACTGCTGGTCATCGGTCCCTATACTTACAAACTATTTAAAATAAACTGACTAGTGCTAAGATTAACACACACTTCCACGTCCAATGGAGGACTCGAAACTCGGACGGGAGGGGCCATGTAATCAACGAAATGGCACCTCAGACCACGAGGGCATTACCACGTGGCGAAAAGTAAAGCCGTGGGCACACGGAGTGTGTATCTGAACGAGTGTGGCCAACGAGTGGCGAGTTTATGACGTCACAACGTGCGAACTGCACTTTGGCGAGGCTTTCCCAACGTGTCGGGCAGTATCAAGCATGGCAGATTTTCTCAACGTGCGTCTCAACGATCACCAATAAGGTGGGGGAATGCCACCGACGTCACACCACTTCGCTATCCGGGGAGGAGGCAGCTCTTTTCGATTAAGAATCTCTCGAAAACTAGTTATCAGAGGTACTATTTGTTGAATAAATGACTGGAAGCGTCTTATACGTGGATTAAAAAAAATCCCGTGTTACATAAAACTGCCGTTTCAAATCAACGGCGCACTGAAGATCCGTCAAAACGAATTGTTCTTTACATGAATTGCTGTATTTACAAGCATTCGACGTAGTCGAGTATGGGGGCGCGATCTCTACATGTTATATAGACTTCACACAGAAAAACGCCTACATCGCATAGTTTATACTTTATTACGTGACTAGTTTCGACAACAAGTTGTCATTTTTAAACGTAAAATTAAAATTATAAATCTGTATATAAACTTTCAAAGGCACATGCATCTGGTGTACACAGTGTGTAAAATATTCCACCTGTGTGCTGGTGGAATATACTATCCTACGTTATATGTTATCCATATGTTAATGGTCCAAGCATGTCAATGGTACCCCAGTAACCAGCACACAGGTGGTGGAGTATTTTATGTACTGTGTACGTGTGTACGTGTGTTTTTTAAAACGTCAGCAACCGCCCCGCACAGGCAGAACATAGCGTTGCCATGTGTTTTTAAATGTGTATCTTCGTCTCATCATCGTCGTTTCGTTCAATCAACATGAAAGTTTTAGCCATTGTGACTGTTTTAAGATCTGAATATATAAGTTTTGTCATTCTGTTTCACAGTCATTGTCATTTCACCCATTTATCACTCCATGTTCATTTGTAAATTCTTCATGTATTGTCACCTGTTTTGTTTTAAAAATTAAGTTTACAAGTTTGTATATTCTCGGCTGAACAGCACCATGTTAGCTCCTGCCAGCCTACACGTTCTGGGGGTTTCATGTACAACAAAGAAAAAGAAATGTGCGCAGAGGCAGTGTGTGAGTGAGGCAGTACGAAGACATTGTGAGAAGCTGAAAGGCAGGCTAGGCGTCTACGGCGAGCTGTTCTGTGTTTGGCTGTGCGGCGACGGCAGTGTGTGGCTCAGCTGGGTCTGTTGCAGAGTCGAACATAAGAATCCTGAACTCTGAAACTTTCTGCAACTTCGCGACTGCAGCGCTGCCAAGCGGCCGGGTCGTAAGAACACACCACGAGTAATGAATGTGTATATGTGTATTTGGAGTGAAGCAGCATTTTCAAAATAACTTAGTATTTACGAGCTTTTGTGGCGCTATAAATTGTAGCAACTGTTAAAAGATTAAAGCAAGTATATATATATATATATATATATATATATATATATATATATATATATATATATATATATATATATATATATATCGTATAATGTCAGCTACATATAATACTTTAGTAAAATTTACTAGTGTCTGTCACAGAGCCAAGTGCAACTCCTTTAACCATTGTAACAGCTTCCTGACTGACTAGATGTAGTTCACTCATCCCTTCTGAGAATGATCTTAATGGGCAGTTAGTAAGATGTGGGTCATCGTTTGTATGTCTATTCCAGTCATATGATTGGTCGTCTGCCTGTCAAAGCAAGCCATTGATTTTAATAAAAATATTAGTGAATCAGATCAATCTGCATAACTAGTGAGAATGGAAGTGACATACAGGTAGTCAAAGTGAAATTCATGAATAGAAAGTTTTGTTGTATTGTTGAAACATCACATTGTTAGGTTAATTAATAGGTTTAATAGTAACAGGTCTTGTTGTCTTGCAAGAAAGAAAGTAATTTCATTCGGTTGTATTCTTCTACAGATTTCAAAATTATGTATATGCAATTGAAACAGCTTTGTTGTGTAATGCACATCAGTAGATTAAGTGACATATATGACGAATAGATTTATTGAATATTCTAAATGAAGTATTATTTCTTACAGAGCTGAAAAAATATACCAGTGATCAGACGGACATTCTTCTTGGCCGTCGCAACTGAATTGTTCAAGTATTGCTTGGCTAATGGTATACTGTGTACGCAAAAAAAAAAAAAAAAAAAAAAAAAAAAAAGAGGAAAGAGTTAAAAGAAATAAAATATAATAAAATAAAGAAAACTTGAAATAACCATAGCTGACATTACTTTTTAATTACACGAGATTAGAATTCAATCACATTACGATTTCAGTTGCAATTTTCTTATTAACAGCTTGCCTTCATTTACTGTGTTATCCATTGCGCTCCAAATAATCAGTGACACATTCCTGTTTGAATGCAGACCAGGTTCCACGTTTTAATCAAAATTACACACACAAACACACACACACACACACACACACACACACACACACACGTTTCATACTCAATGGATACGGCGGCATGAATATAGCCGATACGTCGTGTCAGTGGCGAAGCAGACGACGCGCCAGAGATATGATGGCCAGGGAATGTCATCGGTCACCATGGAGACAGATTACGAATGCGGCGATGACTGTTGCTTGCACGTACGAGGTAAGATGTGTAAACACGGTGATGCCGTGCGCAGCAGGTACAAATAATATTTAAAACTCCTTATTGGTTGTAGGTTCAAACAATGAATTTTTCAGTGTTAAAATATGTGATATGGGGTATAGTGTACAGCACAGTCTAACATATACAGTCGCGACACTGACTGCTGTAAAAGTTGTCACCAACTGACAGTTGCTGCGATACTAGCGCTCCTAGTGGTGGGCAAGCTACCGAAGTAGTGATGTTTGTTTATAATCGCTTTTGTACGTAATTAACGAAATACCTACTATAAATTTTGCGTTACAAGCAATATTAAAATATCGAGAGATAAACATAATATGGAAATTAATATAAAAATAGCCTAATTTAAATGATTCAATGGTGTAAAGGACAACTCCGTCACGAACAAATACTTACGAATATGTGTATATTTGCAGCTTATTCTGCTGAAAGTAAGTTGCATATGAAAATAATGGTATAATAAATTTCTATTATGGTCTGTTCTTACTATGACAGCCAGTTTTTGACGTGTATCAATTCGGTATGAAGTCTAATGATTCTCACATTTTTACACGTCAGTTGTCTTTTTTATACGTGCATATTCTTTTAAGTGTAATTACTTTAGCTTTAAAAAAACAATGTCTTGATGATTCTTGCCGTTTGTGGTTCAGATAAAGCAACAATTGTGGAAGTGGATTCTTCTTTGTTGGAAAACAGTTTGGTTGCTTTTATCGTTATATTGCCACTTTGTGACGTTTTTCTTCAGCTACAGCCGTGATGGTTGATTTGGTATGTTAAATACCGTATTTATTGCATTATATATACGTTTCCTATGTTCCACCCTCACCGATTTTACTGTAATTGTAATGAAGAATACTTAACGTTCCTGCGTAGAAACTGACGTCTCTCTTCAAAAATGTTCAAATGTTTGTTAAGCTTAAGGGACTTAACTACGGGTCATCAGTCCCTAAACTTACAAACTACTTACGAACTACCTAATACTAAAGACGGCACAAATATCCATGCCCGAGGGGGGATTCGAACCCCCGACCGTAGTGGCCGTGCAGACCGTGACTGGAGCGCCTCAGTCCCCTCGGCCACCGCGGCTTGCGACGTCTCTCTGCTAAAGGACATGCCTCCTGGTGTTTCCTACGCATTCTTATTTTTAATAGAAAGTAAAATTATTCATTTAAAATCTGTATGTTACCAGATAATTGTAAACTAACTGTCCTGTAATGTACCATTTCGTACCTTGTCAGGGATCTTACGAAACCTAAGAAAGACAAATGGGGAGCTATTTTTAAATTATTACATATTTATAAGGCACTACTTACATTCCCTAATGTAAAAAAGTATGCTGAAGTCAATCTAAACGATACTATTCGCACTCATCAACTATCGTATTCAGAAACGTAGCTTGCCGGCCGTTTGGAGCGCTGCTATCGGAGCGTGTAACAAAAATTTGTGAGAATGTCGTGACTGTATATGTTAGACTGTGGTGTACAGTTTGATACCATCCGTCAGCTTTGAAATGTCACGCGAAAGCAGCCAATGAGGAGTCGAGTTCAGGCACCAATAAGAAACGGTGCTTCAAAGCTACATGAGTTGGCTTATATATTACATTTTGTTTTGATATTTACGTATCGCTTTAAGATATTCGTGTGATGGAAATACTATAAATGGGTTCCAGTGACTATGAAATGATATGCAATAAGTGTTATTGTCCAACCTTTTCCGCTGTATTTGAATTAAATGAACAATATATAAGTACAGCGAGAACTAGCTACTGCAGGGGTTTAACGGTTTGTTATAATTACGTACTTTTCGCTACAAAGTTTCTTTTTGGTAATATGCTAGAATATTTACAATCCAAATAAGCGGGCCTGAAACGATCTCTTGAACGTGTGTATGCGGTTGAACGTACATTAATCGGAGCAATACTGTGACTGCAGTAAAAGATAGATTTGTCTGCTTCCCGTGATTTTTTAATAAATAGAAACACAAATTATTGCTTAAATGGGTGGTATCAAAGTGTAAACTAATCCACCTACTACCCCGGGATTTTTTTTAAATAAATAGAAACACAAATTATTACGTTATATGGGTGGTATCTGTGGTGTAGCACAAGTCCAAAGTGCGCACCACCTACTTTCGCCGCGCGCCGCCATGCACGCACGGCGCGGCGTTCTTACGTCAGACACGAGCGCCCTCTGCTGCTATCCCGCTCGTGGCCACCACTGAACGATATCGTTCACTTGGGACTGTGATAGGAACCAGTAAAGACCTTCGGAATCAGATAGGCACCAGTGAAGGCTTGGCTGTCGGAAAGGCACTAGGCAGGCCTCTAGCTCAACTATGTATCAGCATTCTGCAGTACTGAGCTATGTAAAAGTTAAGTATTGTATAAATTCTGTGTAATATATATCTCGTTATAATTTACTCTAGTGTTTCTAGTTTCTGCTGTCCCACTGGCTGGTCACCTCCTACCTGTACGAGCGTGCATCCTTATTCCTGTGTCGGTACTTTTCTACTCGGCCACCGACACCTACGACGGAAACGACACACAAAAGTGGCGACGAGGCTGGGACACTAAAGTATCAAAATGTAAACTAATCCATGTACTAGCTCGAGAGGTTTTTTTTAATAAATAGAAACTCAAATTATTACGTTATACGGGTGGTATCAAACTGTAAACTAATCCACCTACTACCCCGTGAGGTTTTTATTTCTTTTGATTTTTTTAAATAAACAGAGAACAAATTATTACGTTATATCTGGAGAAGAAAAGAAACAAGTACACGAAGGTTCACGATAAACACATTTATTACCTACTGAGGCCTTTACACTTGTATGGTATAATTTGGAGATTTTAATGTTATTAGTCTGTGTTTTGTTTGCTACGAAGTTAGTTATTGTCTTTCTATTAGTGTACCGATGATCGCTAATGTACGCTAGATATTTATTTTCTGCAAGTAATGAATAATGAGTGGAAAAGTTTGAGCAGAAATATTTATACTAATCCATTTCAAAGTGAATTATGTTCACTGTCGATGTTTTCATCGCAGGTAAGTCTGAAAACGATATGTAAATGTGAAAAATATTATTAAAATAGACGCCACTTTACATACTGAAACACGCGATACTATTGGCTGCCTCACACCCACTCCTTATTGGCTGATTTCACGTCACATTCCAAAGCTGACGGCTGGTATCAAACTGAAAACTATTCCAGTGATATGTAACTGAATTTGCTAATTTAAACTGACAGGAACGACAAATCAGTCATAAAATAACAAATGACAAAATGTAAAACGAAAGATAGTAAAAGAGCAGATATGCACTACAGCAAAGCGCCCCCTAAAATCCAATTGCTCATTTCATAGTGTCAATGGCTGTTGTTTTACGATGAGAAAATACTTCAACATCTTGATGGGCATTTAGTAAGGGCCGTTTAGGAGCATTGTGTAAGATTTTAAGAATTGTTTGAATGGATCCTTCGGAATGATTCAAGCATCTTACCCTTGTAAGTGCAAGCACCAGTTATCGCTGCGATTATGTAGCTTGTCTCCATGGTGACCGACGGCCAGAGGCACCGACTTTTCATAATCAATGTGGGTGCTCTATATCACGGTTCACAAACGTTCGAAACCAACCCTCCTGAAAATCATGTTCATGCGGTTTAGAATGAGCAATACTTGATGAAAGTAAATAGGCAGTTGTCTGGCGTTTAAAGATAGAAGGGAGAAGGAGGAGGAAGAAAAGGAAAGCATGGCTACATTAGGACACTACAATATAGCAATGTTATTTGCCGAAGTGGATATTTCGATATAAGTAACACCCCAAAACTTCTACACAACCAATGAAATAATTTTTCACTCTCCACTAATCTAACACTTTTTGTGCGAGCCGGCCGCGGTGGCCGAGGGGACTGAGGCGCTCCAGACACGGTCTGCACGGCCACTACGGTCGGGGGTTCGAATCCCCCCTCGGGCATGGATATTTGTGCCGTTCTTAGGGTAAGCTAGTTGAAAAGTAGTTTGTAAGTTTAGGGACTGATGACCCCGTGGTTAAGTCCCATAAGCTATACAAACATTTGAACATTTGATTTTTTTGTGCGAAGCTATTCTTTCTAAAAAGCGTTTGGTAGAGTACCAAGGTTTAAAGAAATCTTTGAAATATTTTGAGATTTTGAGGTCCGACATCAAATATTTTTTTTCTTTTTTGAATTTATCAGTCGTCTTAAAAATTATCAATTGTTTTAAAAATTGATTATAAGAATTTATATCGTAGAAGAAACACTTTTTTTGAAGGTTGACTTCAAAATGTCCTCTCATAAGACAACCAATAAATTCTGGAGCCGCGTCAGCTGTTTTTATTGAGATCCTTTTTATATACAGGTTCACTACTTGTTTCGCTTCAATGGAGACGCATCTTCAGGTGTTAAATTTTTTCTCTCGTCATAATTCGTTACTGAGTCCCGACATTCTAGTTGCTATCATCCGTCAATTGGTTAAAAATTCAATTTTGGTCAGTTCCAAGCAAGAGCTGTATACTTCATTGAAACTTTCATCACTTCGAGATAGCTTCATGACATCTCTGACAGTATTAATATAGTCCAAGGTTTTTTAAGCCTGGAGAAAAGCATTACAAATTTCAACTGAATCTATAAATTTTAATAACAAGGGAAGTGACAAAGATAAATGAAAAACGATTAAACATTAGCATCAGCATCAGATTCTTCAAGCTAAATTCCTGAAAGAACACAATTGAAAGTTCATAAATACGTACACCTGAAAGGTCAAAAGGACCGACGTGCTTCAGGATGACTAAAGCTAGCATAGTGGGCAAAACACGGACACTCATTACTTCTCGCTCGTGGACCCGCGTACAAAACTGAACATTTCTTTCACGTATGAAATATCGTCTCTCGCTACGGTTACCTTTTGCATCGCCTGTTGAGTTATAATGTAGGTTTTGATTTTTTCCCGATTTTTTAAAAATGATTTCCAATCCATGGTGTACAACAGCAATCGTTAGAATAAATATTCCTTCAAACCGTCTTGATTGCCATTTTTTTTTATTAGTTAATGACGCGTTTCGCCCTTTAGCATGGCATCTTCAGATTATCTGCGTGACAGAATTTACACAAAATTACAAGACGGAATTACAAACGGTTATAATGGTACATGGGCTTATTTTGTGTTAAGAAGACAGTATAAATGGTAAACAAAGCTTACAATGTGCTCTCCGTGGCGTGACACCGTAAGTTGTTATTGCGGTGTTTCTATTTTTCTGGAATGTTTTTTTTTTATTTTTTTTTTTTATTTTTTTTTTTTTTTTTTTTTTTTTTTATTTTTTTTTTTTTTTTATTTCCTTGTGGCCCTACAAATGTTCGGGTAACCACGAATTACGGTTGGAACATAATCGGTAAAGATGTTGTTTCTCACATCTTTACCGAGTATGTCCCAACTGTAATTCGTTGTGTCCCGAACATTTGTAGAGCCACAAGGAAATGCAATAAACATTCCAGAAAAATAGAAACACCGCAATAACAGCTTACGGTGTCACACCACGGAGAGCGCATTATAAGCTTTGTTTACCATTTATACTGTCTTCTTAACACAAAATAAGCCCATGTACCATTATAACCGTTTGTAATTCCGCCTTGTAATTTTGCGTAAATTCTGTCACGCAGATAATCTGCTGAAGATGCCCTGCTATAGGGCGAAACGCGTCATTAACTAATAAAAAAAATTGCAATCAAGACGGTTTGAAGGAAAGATTTTTTAAAAATTTATACAATTTTATAATCCACCTCAATATTATGTGGGTGCTCAGCACCCCCAAAAAATTCTTTGGCGCCCCTGCCGACGGCGTCCCCTGGCCGTTACATCTTTGGGCGGCCTCTGCTTCGCCACTGACGCCACTTATCGACTGTCTCCACGCCGCCGTATCCACGGCAACCACTGGCGTCACTGCATTTTAACTCTGATTCAGACTCTGTCTTCGATTAAAAGTTTATCGATATGAACTGCCAATAGATGAGAGATATGTCTTAAACAGAATGAATCTTTCACTCTGCAGCGGAGTGTGCGCTGATATGAAACTTCCTGGCAGATTAAAATTGTGTGCCGGAATCGGGACTCGAACCTGGGACCTTTGCTTTTCGCGGGCAAGCGCACTACCGACTGTGCTATCCCGACACGACTCACGATGCCGCCTCACAACTTTACTTCCGCCAGTACCTCGTCTCCTACTTTCCAAACTTCACAGAAGTTCTCCTGCGAAACTTGCAAGACTAGCACTCCAGGAAGAAAGGATATGGTGGAGACATGGCTTAGCCACAGCCTAAGGGATGTTTCCAGAATGAAGTTTGGAAAGTAGGAGGCGAGGTACTGGCGGAAGTAAAGTTGTGAGGCGGCATCGTAAGTCGTGTCGGGATAGCACAGTCGGTAGTGCGCTTGTCCGCGAAAGGCTAAGGTTTCATGTTCGAGTCCCGGTTCCGACACACAATTTTAATCTGCCAGGAAGTTTCATATCAGCGCACACTCCGCTGCAGAGTGAAAGTTTCATTCTGGAAACATCCCTCAGGCTGTGGCTAAGCCATGTCTCCACCATATCCTTTCTTCCAGGAGTGCTAGTCTTGCAAGTTTCGCAGGAGAACTTTTGTGAAGTTTGGAAAGTAGGAGGCGAGGTACTGGCGGAAGTAAAGTTGTGAGGCGGCATCGTGAGTCGTGTCGGGATAGCAGAGTCGGTAGTGCACTTGCCCGCGAAAGGCAAAGGTCCCAGGTTCGAGTCCCGATTCCGGCACACAATTTTAATCTGCCAGGAAGTTTCATGTCTTAAACAATTACTTTTTACTGTTATAAACTTTCAATTTATTTTTTCTATGACATGGCAACTAAGTTCTTCTTACAACTGTAATAGGTTACTTATAATTTTACCTTTAGTCCACTGTATGACGCACCTCATTGGTTCGCGATTTGCTGATGCTGCAGGCGATGGGCGGGGCTTATCCTTTATAACTCGCAGCGCTCTTACATTGTTTAGCAGTCGCCGCACACTCATCGCCTCAGCAACAATGTTCAGTTATGATGAATCTGACACTGAAAGCGCAAACAGTGCAAATTACACCACAGACGACAGCCGCGGCACAGAGGACGATATAAACACATGCGAAATGTAACTTACAGATATAGCTCATTATAGGAGTCTCCAAATGAGAAACCTCCAGGATGGCAGGGCTCAAAGTAAATTCCGAGGCCTCCCACCCTGGACTTTCCACTCTTATTCTTCAGACTGTCACTCAAACCAATCTTTCCTATCTTCTATTATCCTTTTCTTAAAATAGTTGATGTTTTTAAGTTGCGTTTCCATTTTCCTTATGATAAGTTTTTACGTTTTTCTTTGTCTTTTTTATCTAACTACTGTAAATGTATAAAGAAAATAATGTATCACAGTCGCATAAATGTATCACACAGTTTTTGTAATCACGACCAGCTATATACACAAAGGTAGCTGGTCCGCAACAAAGGTAAATAAATACACCTTTTTAATTTATTTTGCTATTCATGCATGAAAAATATTGTAGCTATTATTTCTTGTACCTCTTTCCCTCTATAGCATATTGTCTTTTATTTTACTGACGAATTGGGTCTGATGGTGATCTCTGCGTAGATCTAACTACAAAACTAGCTTAATTCCCGCTGCTTCGCACGCGTAGACTGGACGGTCTGCATTGGTTGTTTCTACTTCGAAAATAAATTTTCATAAATTTAGTTCTAAGAATGTTTTTCTTAACAAGTATTTTGATATTACTTGCCACTCCTATTTAAAATATCCCGAAACACATTATATATATATATATATATATATATATATATATATATATATATATATATATATATATATATAATGTTCAGCAAATGAAAACTATATTTTGAGAAATTTATTCATTTAAAAATGTCTGAAATGTCTACGTAATTTTTGTGTTGCACAAATGTTACCTCTTTGATGCTCTACAGTGTAATACGTGTGTATTTTATGTAAACATAATGACGTGTTGTCATATGTTCAGTACAATGTATATTGTATTTGTCAATATTTATATTTTTAATAACTGTTTTGTAAGTGCATTTTGTACTAGTTGTAAAATTTATTCACGGTATTTTGTTTAATTATTTAAAATGTTTTGCTTTGTGTGTGAATTCAAAGATCGATAGTTGCATAAAGCAGCTCCTCTTAGACTAAATACAATGTTAGACTGTGACGCTTGCTAGTGGTAGCGCAGGCAGCACAGCAGTGTCTTCCGCCCCGTAACAATTGCCGGACGTACGTAGTGCTCAAGTTGATAATGACATAGTATTATTTTGAAAGTGAAAAGTATTACCATTACAAGTGTTAAAAGTGAAATATATTAAATGAACAAGTTATTCGTTCATCCTGCTCAAGGCGGAATTCGTGCGTGCAAAATCGGTTTCCATCGTGTCATGCGGAATGTTTATAGCGCCGTCGCGGTCGCTAAAGATCGCGAATAAATACGCGGTTCGCCAAAATACGAGGCGCGTCCAGAAAGTAAGTTCCGTTTGGTAATAAAATGAAATTGTACACAGATGCAGAAGAAATTTTTATTGCACAAAATTCTACAACTCTTAAACTACTTTTCCACATAACTGCTGAAATTTTGCAGGCATTTGTCATAGCGTGGCACCAGGTTTTGTATACCTTCTTCATAGAAATCTGCCGCCTATGTCTTCAATCAGTTGGAGACAGTTTCTTTCAGCTCGTCGTCATTGGTGAAGTGATGACCGCCAAGGAAAGACTTGAGATGTAAGAACAGATGAAAGTCGCTAGGAGTGAGGTCAGGGCTGTACGGAGGATCGTCATCGTGCATATCACTACGCCCGCCATTGAACTGTCGGACCCATCTTCTCACCATCGAATCATTCATCGCATTTCGTCCGTAAACATCGCAAATTTGCCGATAAATTTCACTTGGTTTCACTTTCCTCGCATTCAGAAACCGAATCACCGACCTGATATCACAGACGGCGGGATTGTCAATCAACGCCGACATTTCAAACAAGCACAACAAAGCGTACGTAACAGACAGCGATCTCCAAATGGCGCACGATCTTCTCCTTGATACGCATCGTCTACAGCGCATGTGCGGAACTGCAATCGCAGCGCTGCAGCGGAGATAAATTGAAACGGAACTTACTTTCTGGACGTGCCTCGTAAATTGTCATACTGCTGCTAATCTGCGGAAGGAGGAGCAAAGGCAGTGGCGACGCTAGACGAAAACTGGGCGTCGGCGAACTCGTCTTTGCGAGGCCCCTTTCATTTTTTCATTTTTGAAAAAAAAAATTTAATGAGATGAATTATTCATCAATAATGATTATACTAAAATTCTATTAGTATAATATATTAGTATTATTGCAATGACAAAAATTACAATAAACAAACACAAATTAGAGAAACTTTTCAGCTTTTCGTCTCAATTTTTTAAGTTCACATCTTAATAATAGTCGCTATTTCGGCTTCAGTTGATAGTACTAACAACGCAGATGGTCTTTCTTGGCTCATTGTGCTTTTCAAGATAATCGATTTTAACTTTGTTAAGCTTCTCTTGGTCGAAGCTGTACTGACTGGAACTGAGCATGATTCTAATTGTTATACAAGCATTTGGATATACTTGTTCCAAATAGTTTTGTAAAATGTACTAAAGAAATTGTTCTGTAAGTATTTAACTAAAAATTGCATCACTACTGCACTCATACGGAAATAAATACGAACAACTAAATAGCTGCCTGCGGGGAATGGCCGAGCGCACTAAGGCGTCATACCTCGGTGAGGGAGATCGCTCTCGTCGGGGTGTAACCCCACCCTTGGGTACAGCTGTTGTGTTCGTCCATTGGTTAAGCTAGTGTAAACTAGATGTAGGTCGTCATTACATAACCTAACAGTTGGAAAGCGCCGATAAACATCAAATATAAAAGAAAAGAAACAAAAATGCTAAAATTTTACCTACGTTTTGCGAGGCCCCCATAGGCGCGAGGCCGTCGGCGGTGGCCGACGTCGCCGACGCCTAGCGCCGCCACTGAGCAAAGGAAAAATCCAGTGTAAAAGAGATCTTGTAAGCTGATGATTGTACTGGAGAGAAACCATTGTCGATGAAATTGTAATGGACATCGCCGGACAATTAACTGAAATAAGTAGCAACTGTACATGCAGGTCAAACTATTTGTAATTAATGTTAAATGTAGCTTTGCATGCTGAATTGAATATTTTCAAATGTAAAGTTAAAGTTATGTAACTCCTCCTTTTGTAAAGAGCCGCAAACCATTTCTTAATATAGCTAACAAAACACATTAAAGATAATAGAACAATGAAGCCTAAAGTTTGAAATAATTAATTCTGTAGAGAGATAACTTGAATGCAGGTTCAGTAATGAATAATTATTTTGACTGTGAATTTTGATTAACAACTGCCCTTTGAAAGTATTATTAAAATAAGCAAGAACACGGGCAGTTGAGATCTACAAATAAATGTAAGTTAAAACGCTCACAGCTGCCCTAAATTACTTTACTAGTGTTTTTGATAAACATTTGACCGTTTTGCTTCGTGGTTTCATGAAAGAAAGAAGTTTATCTCAGTATTGTATAGAAGCAGAGAAAAAATTATAAACGTTTTGCACTAAATTTGGCGGAAAAAGAAGAAGAAACCAATTTTGTCTCATTTATTGTGCTGCAGCCTGCACGATATTGGAGTTCCCCCTCTGTGCAATAGAATAGTACGTGCCACTGCAAATTTTATATTAAACTTCTTAACTAAACTTTGTTTTCTTAGAGGAAAGGGTATTTTTATTTTATGTTGGAACAAAAGTTCCATTGGCATGTAGACTTAACAGCAGTGTTCACACAAATGACAACACACCAAATCATCTGTCAACAAGACTACTTGAACTTTGTAGTCTGCCTTCTCTGCCCACAGAAACCGCTGAAATGTTATAAGAATAAGTGAAATAAGAGTCGATCCAGCACACTTCCCTGCAAGAAACCACAAAAATTATTTGCTTTTTAATTTAGAAAGACAGTATTATCAATATTCAGAATATATTTGCGGGTCAGCTAAAATTCCTGCGCCGCGGGAAACAGAAGCTAAAAAAGGAAATGTCTCG
Source organism: Locusta migratoria (assembly GCA_026315105.1). Taxonomy (NCBI): domain Eukaryota; kingdom Metazoa; phylum Arthropoda; class Insecta; order Orthoptera; family Acrididae; genus Locusta; species Locusta migratoria. The sequence goes on from CM048749.1 coordinate 216,850,084, forward strand.
TTTGTTTTACGAGACCAATTCCAGCCGGCTGGTATGCTTCTACTCTTCACTGCCAACAGAAAAATAGGCGTCAATAAAATTAAATTATTCTACATTGTTGCCCTCTCATAGCACAGTAACGTCGAGTACTACGAGTCGGTCAGTTCATCGCTCCGTGTTTAAAGGAAAAATCTTTTCACTCGCGGGCCGTGTTTAACGTAAAATTCTTTGTGATCGTGTGCCGTGTTTGAAGTAAAACCCTCTGTGATCATGTGCGGTGTAGTACGAATGGAAGTGGATACAGTCTTCCTTTACTTTTACCAATTTTTCTTTTGTTTTTGACTGTTGGTTGACAATTTTTTAAGTGCCTTAACATGAATAACAGTGAAAAAACAAAATTCCAAATCAAGTGGGGCGGTATTTCGGAAATTATCAAAGGAAAGGCGAGAACGAGAAGCCAGTGTTCTAAAACCGCTTGGCAAAAAATGTTGCTGATTCGACTTCAAGTAGTGCGGATGATATTTCTCAGAAGTTAAAAATAAAGAAAAACCAAATTGTTCCTGAATTCGAATTTCACGAAAAACTAAGTGTCGAGCCAGACATCACAAAAAGAAATAACCTCGTTAGTGATAATCTTGCAGAATGGTGTGTCAATGAATCAACAATCGACATTCTATTACAATGTGGCATTAATCAAACTTATAACGGTGATTTTTCTACTTCAAGAAGATCAATAGGCGATAAAATAAGTTATTTGAACAAATATGTATTTTACCATAAACTTTTAAATGGTGAATCATCTTTGCATGATTATCTAGTGTACTCCTGTAGCACCGGTGCTGTTTTTTGTGCACCATGTAAATTGTTCGGAGGTAAGGCCGCTATTGCTACTAATGGTATTGCAGATTGGAAAAATATTTCTAACATTTTAACTCATCATGAAAATTCACTTGAACACAAAAATTCTGAGTTATCACCGTTAACAAGAAAAAAGTCATTTGGAACAATAGATAACCATTTCGAGTCATATGTTGAGACAGAACAAATATACTGGCGCACTGTCTTGAAAAGGGTGTTTGCAGTAGTGAAGAAGCTAACAAGTCGTGGACTTCCCATACGTGGACATGTTGAAAGATTCCAGTCATTACATAACGGTCAATTTATGATGTCTCTTCAACTTATAGCCGAGTTTGATCCATTTCTCGCAGAGCACATTGAACGATATGGAAATCCAGTGCAGGGACGTATAAGTTATCTTTCTTCAGCAATATGTGATGAAATAATAGAGCTTATGTCTGAACGAATAAAAAGACTTATCATAAGTGAAATAAAACAGGCCAAATGTTTCTCTATAGTACCATATTCTACTGTGGACATTTCACATATTGATCAATTATTTTTCATATTAAGATATGTAAACGAGAATCGTGAACCTGTTGAACGTTTCCTTCTGTTTTTACTAAACCCGGGACACAAGTCCGGAAACTTAGCTGAGGCCGTACTAAAAGTCTTGTCAACAAATTCCATTGATATTACTACTGACTGTAGAGGTCAGTCATATGACAATGCAAACAATATGTCAGGATCCTACACTGGTTTGCAGGCACGCATTAAAGAAATCCGAAAGCATATTATGTGCTTTGTGCAGCACATTCTTTGTATTTCGTCGGCACTAGTGCTGCAAGCTGTTGTCGGGAAGCATGTTTATTTTTCAATGTAGTGCAAAATGTTTATAATTTTTTCTCTGTTTCTACACAGCGCTGGGATAAACTTCTTTCTTTCGTGAAACCAGGAAGCAAAACGGTCAAAAGTTTATCAAAAACATGTAGATCAGCAAGAGAGGAAGCGTGTGTAAGTCTACTCGAAAACTGGGAGAGCGTTATCAATGCCCTCACACATACAGCCAATAATACGTTTGAGAAACCACTTGTGCGAAAAGAGGTTTCAGCTTTATTGAACCAACTCAGGAGATTAGAAACAGTATTCATGATGAAACTTCCTGGCAGATTAAAATTGTGTACCGGAACCGGAACTCGAACCTGGGATCTTTGCCTTTCGCGGGCAAGCGCTCTACAGATTGAGCTATACCGACACGACTCACGATGCCGCGCTCAAAACAGAATGTTCTGGAAAAATCCATTGGGCTGTGGCTAAGCCATGTCTCCACCATATCCATTCTTCCAGGAGCGCTAGTCTTGCAAGGTTCGCAGCTATGAGGTTTGGAAAGTAGGAGGCGAGGTACTGGCGGAAGTAGAGCTGTGAGGCGGCATCAGTCGGTAGAGCGCTTGCCCGCGAAAGGCAAAGGTCCCAGGTTCGCCGGCCGCAGTGGGCGAGTGGTCTGCGACGCACCATCACAGTCTGCACGGCTAAGGTTGGGGGTTCGAATCCCCCCCTGGGGCATGGATGTTTGTGCCGTATTTAGTATAAGTAAGTTCACAAGTAGTTTGTAGGTTGAGGGACTGATGACCCCGCAGTTAAGTCCCTTGAGTTTAACAAAAATTTGAACAGCATTTGAACATTTGGTCCCAGTCCCGGTTCCAGCACACAATTTTAATCTGCCAGGAAGTTTCATATCACTCCGCCGCAGAGTGAAGTTTCATTCTGGAAGTATTCATGATGATAGTTTGGAAGAGCATACTCCAGAGATTTAATGGTGTAAATCAGAAATTGTAAAGTGTAAATATTGAAACTAAAATAGTGCATGAATTATATGAATCACTTGTAGGATTTATTGCATCTATTCGTGGCAGTTTCGACTATTATGAAAATAAAGCCATGGAGATTGTAACTGATATAGACTATGAATGCACTAATGAAATATCACGATAACGCATACTGAATGGTGACGAAGAAGCGGACTCTGACTGGAAGGGAAAAATTTAGTCAAAGTATTTCTCCCAGTACTCGACAACTTGTTCGCCGAACTAATGAGGAGGAAGGAAAGCTATAGAACTCTGTTGGACTCCTTCAGTTTTCAGTAACGTTAAGAACAGTTCACCTGACGATATGTCCGAACGTGCAGCAAAACTCCAAGCGTCCTATGACACAGATTTAGAGCTTTCATTCCCTAGTGAAAGTGTACATTTCGTGGAACTTTTGAAATCTTCTGAGATTAGTGATATACCAGTCGAAATGAGTAAATTTTTTATGAAAAGAGAGGTTAGAATCCGTGTTTCCGAATGTTGACAGTGCTCTTAGATATTTCTTTGTATGGCACTTACAAATTGTTCAGCAGAACGCTCGTTTTCGGCTCATAAAAGACTGAAATTCTACCTACGGTCTACGTTGTCCGAGGAGAGATTAAATGCCTTGATTATTCTTCACATCGAAGCCGATCTCCTAACTGATAACCGTCTGAACTATGAATATATGACCAATGAGTTTTCTGCCGTCAAAGCTAGACGCAAACTTTGCTGACCGCTGAGTGTTTTTTTTTTTTTTTTTTTTTTTTTTTTTTTTTTTTTTTTTTTCCATACTAATTTTAAAAATATAAGATTATAATGTGATTTTTGTGATAACTTAGAGCACATTCATGGATTTACTAACTACGTATTACCTGTTTATTTCACAACTGCCGATGCCAGAAAGCAAAACTAAGCCTCGTTTACGTGCAGACGTGACCGATGGCCCCCGACAATACCCGAATGACCCAGGCCGCTCGGAGTTGTACAGTCAAGTCATACTGATACTGTAGTATATTTGTTACAACTGAAGCATATTCTTGGCGTCTGCTGAAATGTATAGTTATCGCGGAAGTATACGTTATCGGAGAGTACCCTCAGACGAAAAAGCGTTAAAAAATAACGTAGTTCAGTTCTGTCGATAAATACGTAAAAGCTTTGCTAATAGTGTTGGCTAATGAGAGAGCAGTAGCTGCAGTACAAAACTGATTAGCCATTACATGGATTAAAGGTATTGTGTACACGTATTATGCTGCATCTAGCTACTCAGACAGTAATGCTTTACACGTTAACTATTAGATTATAAACAAATTTTATTTTTCGACACTAGTCTGAAAAATCACGTAACGGCAAACCCAGTTCTGTGTTTGTTCATCTGTATTAAGTTATTAGTTCGTGCACCGAAACCTCTAATTCATTTTAATTTCTTACACTTTCCTCTAGATTCACGTATTAATACCGAATGTTTTCTTTATCTGCTACACATTCAAGTTACTAGATCTTAAAACGGCAATTTAATTTTGAACGGATCTCTGTAAAAATACGTATTAATTTCTAATGTATGACACGTTCGCTTCAATTTTTAGATCGTAACCCAACTTTTTATTTTCAATTTCAACCGTTTCGTGTAAAAGAATATTATAAAGCATTGTATAACAAAAATCATTTGTCTCCTACACGTTTTGCTGAATTTTTAGGCCATAAAAGAAACGTTACTTTCGTTGTATTCGTTTCTGTTGTCTTTTGACAGAAGAATGTGTTAACACAATGCAGCTTTAAGTTTGTTTTATCCGCTGCTTTACACCAGGTACAGTTCAGGAAGCATATTACACTTTAATTGAGCGCAACTAGACTGCTGATGTGTCCTTCAGAACAACGAATTGCAGAGTACGGAAATAGTTCTCAGCGCTCCCAGCCAAAACGGTAATAGTGAACTGATCGGGTAATGGTTTTTACTTAAAATATAGGAAAGGCAAACCTACATTTCTATCTTTTGTAGATTTGGAGAAATGTTTTGACAATGTTGATTGGAATACACCCTTTCAAATTCTGAAATCAGCAGGAGTAAAATATAGGGAATGGAAGGTGATGTACAACTTGTAAAAACCCAGACAGCAGAAGGGCATGAAAGGGATGCAGAGGTTGGAAAGGGTGTAAGACAGGGTTGTAGTCTTTCCCAAATGTTATTCAATTTGTACATTGAGCAAGCTATAAAGGAAAGCAAGGAGAAATTTGGAGAAGGAATTAAAGTTCAGGGTGAAGAAATAAAAAACTTGCGTTTTGCTGATGACATTGTAATTCTGTCAGAGACAGCAAAGAACCTGGAGGAACAATTGAACGGAATGGATAGTGTGTTGAAAGGAGCATATAAGATAAACATTAGAAAGAGCAAAACAAGGGTAATGGAATGTATTATTAGAAAATCAGGGGATGCTGAAGGAATTAAATTAGTAAATGAATCAATAAAGGTGGTAAATGACTTTTGTTACTTCGGCAGTTAAATAACATATGATGCTCGCAGTACAGCAGTACAGAGGATATAAAATGCAGAATGGGAATGGAAAAAAAAAGCTTTTTTGAAGAAGAGAAATTTGTTAACATCAAATATTAACAAGAGAAATTTGTTAGGATCAAATATAACATCAAACCATAAGGAAGGCATTTGTGTGAAGTGTTGATTTGTATGGGAGTGAAACATGGGCGATAAATAGTGCAGACAGGAAGAGGCTAGACGCTTTTCAAATGTGGTGTTAAAGAAGAATGCTGAAGATTAGGTGAGTGGATGATGTAACTAATGAGGAGGTACTGAACAGAATTGGGGAGAAAAGGAATTTATGGCATAAGATGACTAAAAGAAGGGATCAACTGGTAGGACACATTCGTAGACATTAAGGAATTGTGAATTTAGTGTTGGTAGGTAGTGTGTGGGGCAAAAATCGCAGAGGGAGACCAAGAGATGAATATAGTAAGCAAATTCAAATGGATGTAGGTTGCCGTTCTTAGGAGGAGATGAAGAGGCTTGCTCCGGATAGAGTAGGGTGGAGAGCTGCATCAAACACCAGTCCCCGGACTGAAGACCGCGACGACAACAACGATTCAATTTTTATTAATTGCATAACCTTTTGATTAGAGGCTAACTGAAAACTGAGTTCAACAATTATTGCTACCAACAAATTTGTCTTACCAGAACCAATCTTTTTTATTTATTTATTTTTTAAATTAACTAATGCAAACATTTTTAAGGCTTAACTTACATAAAACGTGCAACTTTACCAAAATAAGTGCTATTTATAAAATATTGAAATTAGTGGTTGGATTGTACCCACCTACAAACCACGTCGTCTTGAACATCATAGAAAGTCATTATTCGAAATTATTGCTATCATACGCGTACAAATTGCAAAAATACTCATTGCACGTACGGGGTAGGGTTATTTTCAGATATTTGGTGTGTGTACATGTCCTAAAGGAGATTGTAGGGAAGGTGAAGATGAGTGAAATCATTTGTGAGGTTGTCTGATCGGGCCATAGCTTTGTTAATTATACTAACTGATCTGCATATTAATCACAATTTAATTAAATTCAGTTGACATCTTATTTACGAGTTTAAATGTAGCTAACAACAAGTTCAAGATCAGGTCACTTACGTTACACAACCATTATTACACACAATACACGTTTACTTATCAAATGCAAACATTAATTTCAATAACCCAAACATCAACCAATCTTCCTTTCCTTACGGTTCGAAATCCAGATTTTCGCATTTGTATCGCCAAAATAACGTCAGTATCACACTTAAAAATTTTCCCATATTTCACCCGCTTAATGGGTGAATTTCCAAAAGTATCGAAACAAATGTTTTTTAAATTCGAATCAAATATATAAATCCGAAGTTTTGTATTTCTTGCTTCAAAATTGCCTGAATAGCAACGTATTGCAAAAAACCGTTCATCCCCTATTTCACCCCCTTAGGGATGGGAATATCGCAAACTCGTTAATGCCTACAGTGTAAGGTAAACAACGTCTACAAATTTCAAGTTTCTGTCGTCTGTAGCCTCACTTTTCAGCGCTGTAATCTGTCCTTTAGAAACAGAACGAGAACGCAAAATTTCTTTCTTACATTTTGGCATCTATCTTGGTAAATTTACTTTTCAAACTGCAATATGCACTTAATTTTCTTTATTCGGACGCTTGTTGCAGAAAAAGAACTAAGGAATGTGCATCACGTTTCGCTGTATATAACATCCGTGCTATTATAGTGCTAAAAGTCATCGCTCGTCTTCAGTCCGAATTTTATATAAGCTGACGACTTTGAACCACTATATCTTCCACCGTCTTATAGCTATCGACACGGAACTGCAATGGTGTACAACGGGAGACTTCGTACTACAACAACACGAAGAGATCGTTCGTCTCCATTGTGTAACCCCCAGGGGGCCCACAGCTCTTTTGTGGGTACGTGTGTGGCGCGCACGGGTCCCCGAGCCATTGCGGCCTTCCTTCCTGTTTCCCAGGCCGCTTTTCCTCACCCTGGCTCCCTCCCTTCCTAATCCTTTTTCCCACCCTACCCTTCTCCAACCCCGTCTCTAGGTGTTCTCGTGTTGACGGCCCGGCTATTCCCATGGTACTGTTGGTATGTAATTGTGTCTTTGTTTGCCGTGTTCACAGTTTTCGGCCCAGTTAGGTCCCCATTGTGGTTTGACCTCCACCAAAATTTCTGATTAAGTGTGAGCCATTTGGGGAAGAACTCCCAACCTAGCCCCTACGGCGCGGATTCCTACCCTTTCCTTCCACATCCCTTCCTCGCCGTAGCCCCCTCCCCCGCTAGGTCACCAGCACGGTAGCCAGTCCGTGTGGTGGGGCTGTTATGTACCCTCATGGTTGAGCCCCCTGAATTGCACAGGGATCACACTGCCGATGCCTGAGCTGTGACGTCCTCATGAATGCCAAGGAGTCGATGCTTGTCTTTGCGGGGCATCAGGACTCCCGGCAACGGTCATCCTGCCAGGTGACGTTGCTGTGGCTGGGTGGCGCCCTTGAGGAGAGCCCCTCTCAAAATCCTGGCTCTCAGTCAGGTGTCTCCAAGTGTGGAAAGTTTAATTTCAATGCTGCAAGATACGACCCCAAATCGTTCCCTTCCCTAACTCCATCATGGGGGGAATGTGGGCCCACTAAACAGACAGAGCCATATACACCAAGATATTTAGTATGTACCAGACGAGATGGGGAATCTTTCCAGGCAACTAAGCCCTCTTTCTTCGTGGAACACCTCGAAGAAAGGTATGGCGAAGTTGCCGGAATGTCGAAACTGCGAGACGGTTCGGTCTTGATTCAGGCGGAGACCCCGGCTCAGTCACGAAACCTCCTTACGTGTGACCATTTAGGCGACATTCCCGTGTCAATAACGCCTCACAAGTCTTTAAATAAGGTACAGGGAGTCATATACCACCGAGACTTATTGTTGCAGACAGATGAGGAATTACGCGACCATTTACAACGACGCGGAGTACACTTTGTCCGCCGCGTCTTTCGGGGACCAAAAGATAAGAGGGTGGCCACTGGCGCATTTGTTTTGGCCTTTGAGGGTGACAATCTGCCTGAAAAGGTCAAAGTCATGATGTATCGCTGTGACGTCCAGCCATACATCCCCCCTCCAATGCGATGCTATAAATGTTGGTTCGGGCACATGTCCTCTCGCTGCAACGCTGCTGCAACCTGCAGGGACTGTGGCCGTGCCTTACATCCTGACACTGCCTGTGCCCCACCACCTTATTGTGTCAATTGCGGCGGTCACCACTCTACCTGTTCGCAGGACTGTCCCGCTCTACATAAAGAGAAGAAGATAGTCGAGTATAAAACGTTGGACCGACTAACATATTCAGAGGCAAGAAAGAAATATGAAAAGCTGCATCCTGTTTCCTTAGTGAGTACATACGCTGCTGCTACATCGATGGCGCCACCACCGGTGGCCACATCTCGCCCTGCTCTACCTCCGTCTGTGGGCCCTATGGGCCGCCCCTCTACCTCTGCCTCCCAGACATCTGGAGGCACACAATCTTCTGTGGGGCAGGTACTGCCCCCCACGTCGGGAGTGGCTACCCCCACTCCCCAGCCAGAAAAGGGTTCCCCTTCTCTGGCTTCTGTTTCTGGGAAGGGAACCTCTTCTGCCCTTCCAACCATGTCCCCCCAGATATCTGACACTAGCCAGCGGCTGAAGGACCCTCGGCCAGAAAGACGCCTGGCTCCTCAGTCTTCCCACACTCCTCAAGCCCCTCCGGGGAAACCCTTCTCCTCCGGTAGGCCCAAGGAACGACGGGAAGACAAGAAGGAAAGGAAAGAAAAGACAGTAAAGTGCAAGGAGACACTGGTGGCCTCGGTGCCCCCAGCCCCTGCACCTGACACGCCTGAGGATGATGTGATCCTTCTAGCTACGCCAGAAGATTTGGCCTTTGCCGATCTTGGGGATACCATGGACACGGAGGATCAGGCTTCACAGCCAGCGACGAGTGCTAATACCACTCCTCTTCCATCTTCAACTTCATGCACCGTCAGCCGGGAGACAGTCTGATCCTCCAATGGAACTGTGGAGGATTTTTCTGCCGTTTGGCTGAATTGCATCAGCTGTTGAGCGCATTTCCACCTCTCTGTGTTGCTCTCCAGGAAACCCGGTTTCCTGGTGATCGGACCCCCACCCTTCGGGGCTACCGGGGGTACTTCAATAATCGCACCATTTACAATAGGGTGTCGGGTGGGGTATGTCTATATGTACATACCTCTGCCTACAGTTCCCCAGTGCCACTTAACACAGCCCTGGAGGCTGTCGCAGTCAGGGTTCGAGCATCGCGGGACATTACCATCTGTTCCCTTTATCTCCCTCCTGATGCAGCAGTGGCACCAGCTGACCTAGCAGCCTTAATCGCTCAACTTCCTTCACCGTTTCTTATTTTAGGAGATTTTAATGCACATCACCCCATATGGGGGAGCAACGTGACTACAGGACGTGGTCGAGAATTTGAACTACTTTTTACCCAACTTGACCTTTGTATTCTTAATACAGGAGCTCCTACCCATTTTAGTGTGGCCCATGGCACCTTTTCCGCCATAGACCTTTCTGTATGTAGTCCGGGCTTACGTCCACTCCTTAACTGGTGGGTCCATGATGACCTTTGTGGAAGCGACCACTTTCCCATCTTCCTTTCGCTTCCCCACCACCAACGCCATGCACGTCTACCCCGCTGGTCCTTCCATAGGGCTGACTGGGCAGCATACACGTCAGCTGCAACGCTGGATACCCCTCTCCCTGCTGATGCAACAATGGCAGTAGACCAAATTATTTCCGTTGTCGTTTCTGCTGCTGAGACCGCGATACCGTCTTCTTCTGCCTTACCTCGGCGAAGACCAGTGTCCTGGTGGTCACCGGAGATAGCAGCAGCTATCCGCAATCGCCGCAGAGCTCTGCAGCAGTTCCGGCGCCACCCCACCATTGACCACCTGGTTGCATTTAAGCGCCTTCAGGCCCAGACACGTCGGCTTATCCGGCAGCACAAGCAGGCAGGCTGGGAAAATACGTTTCCACAATTGGACCCCGTGTCTCCTCCAGCCAGATTTGGACGAAGATTCGCCGTATATCAGGCTACCGTCCACCGGCAGGGATCGCGGGTCTCTCTATCCATGGAACTATTCATACCGACCCGACCATCATTGCCGAGTGTTTTGCAGCGCACTTTGCTGTTAATTCGGCGTCTACTGCCTACAGCCAAGGTTTTTGTACCTTAAAAGAGCGGGCTGAGCGAAAGCAGTTGGTATTTCGCACAAACCGCCAGGAGCCGTACAATGCGCCATTTACGGAGTGGGAATTTAAAACTATTCTTGACAGTTGCCCCAATACATCTCCAGGACCGGACCGAATCCACTGTCAAATGGTGAAACATCTTTCTGAAAACTCGCAACGCCATCTTTTGGACTTCTTCAACCGTCTCTGGTTCGAGGGAGCGTACCCATCCCAATGGCGGGAGAGCATCGTTATCCCTCTGTTGAAGCCAGGTGCAGATCCACTGAACGTTGACAATTACCGCCCAATCAGTCTCACAAACGTTCTTTGTAAGCTCTTTGAACGTTTGGTGAGCCGGCGACTGCTGTGGGTTCTCGAGAATCGGGGTCTGCTCGCTCCACAACAAGGTGCTTTCCGGCAGGGTCGCTCTGCCATTGATAACCTCCTCTCTTTGGAGTCGGCGATCCGTACTGCTTTCGCCCGACGTCACCACCTCCTCGCCATCTTTTTCGACCTCCGGAAAGCATATGACACGGCATGGCGTCATCACATCCTTGCCACGCTACATGGGTGGGGTCTCCGTGGCTCCCTCCCAATTTTTATTCAGAATTTTTTACTTTCACGACACTTTAGAGTCCGCATTGGCACCTCCTTCAGTTCGTCCCATACCCAAGAGAATGGGGTACCACAAGGGTCCGTCCTAAGTGTACCCCTCTTCTTAGTGGCCATTAATGGCCTAGTGGCTGCAGTGGGGCCATCGGTTTCTTGCTCCCTCTATGCGGACGACTTTTGCCTGTACTATTCCACCGCTAGTACAAGTGTAGCTGAACAACGACTGCAGGCAGCCATTTATCGGGCACAGAATTGGGCTTCTGCCCATGGTTTTACATTTTCCCCTGCGAAAACCAGGGTGATGCACTTTTGTCGCCAACGCACGGTACATCCACATCCGGAGCTCTACCTTGATGGTGAGATCCTTCAGGTTGTGGATACACACCGTTTCCTGGGTCTCCTTTTTGACTCGCGTTTGACATGGCTCCCTCATCTGCGCCAGCTTAAGCAACGGTGTTCACGATATTTGGACATCCTTCGTTGCCTCAGCCATACTGTCTGGGGGGCAGCACGCCCTGTCCTCCTGCGGCTGTACAATGCTCTGGTGCAGTCACGCCTGGACTACGGAAGCCAGGTCTATGGCTCAGCCTCTCCATCTGCACTGAGAATACTCGACCCAGTGCACCATACAGGCATCCGTCTGGCCACTGGAGCCTTTCGTACAAGCCCTGTCACAAGTCTCCTGGCAGAGGCTGGAGTCGCCCCATTGCGATACAGGCGCCAACAACTACTCGCCCAGTATGCTGCCAGAGTTCACTGTACCCCTCGGCATCCGAATAACAGACTCCTCTTTCCGGGAGAGGTCACTCGTTTGCCGCGGAGGCGACCTCGGTCAGGACTCCCGATAGCAGCGCGTGTCCAATCGCTACTATCGACCCTGGACTCCTTTCCTCTTAACCGTCCCTTCCGCTCGACTTTCCATGCTCCTCCCTGGACCGTTCCTCGGCCGCGGATTCGGTTGGATCTTTCCTGTGAGCCGAAGACCTCTACTTCTCCTCTGGTCCTACGGCATCAGTTTTCTGCACTGCTCCGTGAGTTCAGTAACTCCGAGGTCATTTATACAGACGGTTCTTCGGATGGCGACCTCACTGGATATGCCTACATGCATGGCGCCCATGTTGAACAACGCTCTTTGCCACCCGGCAGCAGCGTCTTCACCGCAGAACTGGTGGCTATATACCGCGCCCTTAACCACATCCGCATGGGCCCCGGGACCTCCTTTCTGATCTGTAGCGACTCGCTGAGCGGTTTACAGGCCCTTGATCAGTGTTATGCTCGTCATACATTGGTCAGGGCCATTCAGGAGTCGATACTGGCTCTTAGTGACTCCGGTCGCTGTGTTACATTCGTTTGGACCCCGGGCCATGTAGGCATCCCGGGCAACGAGAGCGTTGACCGGCTAGCCAAACAGGCTACCACTTGCCGCCCTCTGGCGATTGGCCTCCCAGAAGCAGACTTCCGCCCGTTGCTTCGCACTAAAATACGCGACCTGTGGAACGCCGAATGGTCCGCTCTGGACGTGCCCAATAAGCTGCGTACGATAAAGGACACAACATCTGTCTGGAAGTCGTCGCAGCTGGGATCCCGTAGGGACTCCGTGGTTCTCTGCCGTCTCCGCATTGGTCACACCCATCTGACGCATGGTCACCTCCTCCGTCGAGAGGACCCGCCCGTGTGCCAATGTGGTGCCCCATTGACTGTAGTCCATCTCCTACTCGACTGTCCTATTTTAGCCCCACTGCGGCATTCTTTTACCCTCCCGAACACACTCTCTTTGGTGCTCGGCGACGATGCCTCTGTGGCTAATTTGGTTTTACGATTTCTTCGTGCTGCGGGGTTTAACCAGTTGCTGTGAGTCCTTTTGGATGGTCTTTTAGATACTTTTTTATGTTCCCCTTGACGTGTCCTTAGACTACAGTTTCTTATTTTGTACGCTATGTGGTTGACTTTTCCCTTTTTATACACATGGTCGGTCAACCACATTCACTGGCTCTGTCATTTTTGTCTCATATTTGTTTCTGTGTGTCTGGTGTCTTTCGTATTGTCTCGTGTTGACTCAGTCAATAATTCATTGACGGTGCATTCTTTCATTCTGCTTTGTTTTTAATCTCATTCAGGCACATTTTTTATCGTTCTGTTTTTTCTGTGTGTTGCCTAGATATGAAGCGGGGGACTGATGGCCATAGCAGTCTAGTCCCCCTAAAACCCCCCATCACAACAACAACAATCCATTGTGTAGTTTTTGATGAAGAGCAAAATATTGACACCGAGACGTGGAATTTTATATAAGTAGGTAATTTTAACGCCCATATAATCCACCTCCTTATCGTTATCAACACTCTACCACCATAGTGCACAATGGGAGACTGATACCTACTACCACATATAAACACTATTCGATTGCGATGTGTAGTTTTTGCTGCAGAGTTAAATACAGGCAGAAACACCTCAATTTTTATATATATTAAGATTGCAAAAACTTTATGTGAACTTGACTGACATTTTCATTTGGAATCATATACCAGCTCGCTGTTTTCCTAATAGGAAACAATGATTTCGAAACTCATTAAATATTTACTTGTGTTTTGCTGATGACGGTGCGTATAACGTTTTAGTACTCCCCAAAACATATCGTAATCAAATATGTATAATTGATCACTGGTGCGTGTTATGCCTGAATAATTTGCAACCAGTTGTACGATTGCGTCAGAACGGATTATCCTGGCTCTAATTGTCTGAGAATGATAGCCGTATTTCAGTTGCGAGCAGACAGGAGGATTGGCATTACGGTAATTGCATTCGCGGATCACATACGGCGCAATTCGAGACACTAATGTGTAAGCTGCTATTGGGTTATGTACTGCCACAAATCACAGTTTCTGCTGGTATATGGCAGTGGGACCAGTTTGAGATGCGGGTCACAGCATTTCAAATCGGACAGTAGGAAACCTTGCACTTTTTGTGCGGTTTCACTTTCCTGACGTAGAAAGTAAAAGGTTGAACTCTTAGACAAAATTGTAGCTGTGATGCGCGAACGGTTCCATTTGTGTTTTAGGAGCGCATTTTCATGAAATCATTCAATTATGTCACTTATAACTAGGATACTATTGAAAGTATAATTTTCAAATAAATTACAATATGAAGCAGCTGCGCAGCCAGGATTTGGTTCTAGGGGATGGGGGAGGGGGTGCTAATTTTTTTAAAGAATAAAACCTATTGAATCTATATCTACATACATACTCTGGAATTCAACGTAAGGTGCGTGGCGGAGGGTACACTGTACCACTACTAGGCATTTCCTTTCCTATTCCACTCCCAAATTGAACGAGGAAAAAACAGAATGCCTATATGCCTCCGTACGAGCCCTAATTTCTCTTATCTTGTCTTTGTGATCTTTACGCGAAATGTAAGTAGGTGGCAGCAAGATCGTACTACACTCAGCTTCAATTTCCGGCCCTCCACATTTACGCAACAGAATTTCACGAAAAGAACGTCGTCTTTCTTCCAGCGATCCCCAATTGAGTTGCCGGAGCATTTCCGTGACACTCGGGCATTGGTCGAACCTACCGGTAACAAATCTAGCTGCTCGTCTCTGAACCGCCTATGAATTGTTTTTACAGTTTTCATAATTTAACGGATAATAATACGAAAACAATTGCACAAATAATAACATGAGTAGGCTCGCATTAATTTGAAAGTGGAAGAGGAGCAACGTGGTGGAAATGGAGTGTATATAATCAACTCGTAAAATAATTCAGCAGTTTCTTACGTGGTGGAAATAGAGTGTAAATAATCAACTCGTAAAATAATTAAGCAGTTTCTTTTCTTACTGGCCGAAGAGAAAGGTCCTTAAAGTTTAATTAACATGAGACTCTATTTGTAAAAACTGAACTAAAATAACTCTGTTGTTGTTCATAAGATTCCACTCACTGGCACCGTTGATGTACTAAGCAGCGGGTCGCCGTGTATGAACAATCAACTCTAACTTCACCATGTTGTTGTGGTCTTCAGTCCGCAGACTGGTTTGATGCAGCTCTCCACGCTACCCTGTCCTGTGCAAGTCTCTTCATCTGAGAATACGTTCGGCAACCTACATCCTTTTGAATCTGCTTACTATATTCGTCCCTCGGTCTCTTTCTACGATTTTTACCCCACACGCTTCCTTCTAATGCTAAGTTGCAATTCCTTGATGTCTCAGAATGTGTTCAACCAATCTATCCCTTCTCTTGATCAGTATATGCCAGAAATTCCTATTCTCCCCGATTCGGTTAAGCACCTCCTCATTAGTTACATGATCTACCCGTCTAATTTTCATCAATCGTCTATAGCACCACATTTCAAAAGCTACTATCATCTTTTTGTCTGAACACCTGATCGTCCACGTTTCACTCCCATACAATGCTACACTCCAGAAAAATCCTTTCAGAAAGGACTTCCTAACATTTAAATTAATATTGGATGTTAACAAGTTTCGCTTCTTTAGAAACGCTTTTCTTCCCATAGCCATTCTGCATTTTATATCTTCTTTACTTCGGCCATCAGAAATTATCTACCCAAATAACAAAATTCATCTATTACTTTTATTATCTCATTACCTAATCTAATTCCTTCAGCATCGCCTGATTTTCTGACACCGCATTCCATCGGTCGCGGCAGCATTAAAAACGCTTACGCTGGGCGCACACGGTTGTAGCATTTCACCTGAAGCAAAATGTTGCGCAACGTTTCGCTGCAAACGTTTTGCATCTTTGCTCCTCCAGTGTGCGGGAAGTTTGCACGACGCAGTATTTTGTTTCAAGCAACAACACATAATATTGTTTGTATTGTTCTCCTCCAGTAGTGGCGCAGTTAACATGTGTGACGAGGAAGTCAACGTAGCTATTGCTTTATGGCAGATTTTGCAAATGCTGCACTCAAATGAAAGGAAACTTTCGGTTAACCCGATCATTCAGAGGAGAGACATTAAGTCTTTCATTTCAGAACTGAAATCAGATCCGGGGAAATTTTACAATTATTGTAGAATGAGTGTCAATAGCCTTAAAATATCCAAAAATAGCCTTAATTTTGAAATGAGTCTCTGATTAAGTTGAAATTTTTATACAATATGTAACCTTGAAAAAATATGGCGATTTTTAAGAAATCTGAATGTTTCATTCTGAATATAAGAAAAAATGGGGAAATGATGCGGTTTTCGATCCATGTTTACGGGAACTTGCTGTTTTTAGCTAAATAATCATATCCTATGATCCTGAACAGTTGTCATTGAATACCCTGTACATTAAATTAAAAATAACGATTATTTTTGAGTAATTTTCATTTCAAATTGAAGGTTTCAAATTGATAACTATTATTGTACTACTAAACTTTTTTTAGGTTAATCGAATGGTGACGGGTTGGTTATTGAATGTTGTCTCATAACAAAAGAGTTGGAACTAGCGACTTGTTTTCTAATACATTTTCTGTATTGGAAGATGAAGACTTTTAAATTTAGAAATTATAATAAATACTAAATTGTAATTTTAATGTTACGTAATAGTATTTTACAATCAATTTAGAAATATTTTTGTTTAAATCTTAATAAAACAGTACGTTTAAAGCTGTAAAACGATTGAAAGAAGAGGTTTTCAAAATATTAACGCTTTTATAACTCATAAAGACTATTCTTGATAATATTGCACGAATTTTATGAATTTAGCTGAGATCTTTATTTCCTGACAACTGTGATCACGTCCTGGTTGTGGTGATCTTTTCTGGTAATCACGTACAACTCGGGTCTGGTTTCCACGAGGACTACAAGTTTATCAACATCGATAACTGTATCATCGACCACGCCATCTTCCCCTATTTCAGGCATTATGCAAAACACTTGCCTAAACACAGCTCCGAAAACACAAAGCAGACGCTTCTGCACAGTCAGAGCTGCGTGTGACAGCTGTAGTGGTGGGAAGTGGAAGGGGGGTTGGCGCATGCGCAGAACGTTTTGTTCCTTGAAACATAAAGCATTGTGCTGTATCGGATCCAGGCGTCGAGCAACTGCTCAAATGTTTCGGAGCGTTGCGTTACGCTTCGCAACGTTTGTTTGATCAGTGTGCGGGCTCCCACTGAAATACAAGCAACGCTCGTACCCGGCAAAACATTTTGTTTCGCAACACTTGCTTTAGGCGAAATGCTGGATCAGTGTGCGTCCGGCCTTACAGTAACAGCAGCACACGTTCTCAGTGGCGGCATCATGTCACTTCTGCTGGGCAAATTATAGTCATGTTGCGAATTATCACATGTGTACTATTTCAAATTTCCGGTGCTGACCTGCTTTAAAAAATTAAAATAATAATAATAATAATAATAAAATTAAAAATTCTTTGGGGGTTGCAGAGGGAGGGGAGGCAATTTTTAGAATTTAACTTTCAAGTAATTTTCATCGTTTGTATTCTTTTGTCTATAAAATGCGTTTTTAAATGGAATAAAATGTATATTACGGCGGAGCATCTTTTTAAAAGACAGGGAAGGTCGGTCAGTGCATAGTTGACAAAGTTCCTAAAACACCTCCCCTCTTTCATGCCTTCCTTCGGCGAGGTTACCAACGCACTTCGTGCCAGTGCTCTGGTTTGTAAACAGGGCAGCACTGCACGCGAGGTGCCGTGTCGATATGCAACTTCAGTGCACATCTAAAAATCACTCTTTTACTAACCTTGTGTCTTCTGTCGTAATTGATATCCCATTGCACAGGTGAAGCACACAGGTCGCGCATCCGTTGTACCTGAAGTGATGCTTAAAGAAGTGTTGCGTTGTGGCTAGGAAGTACTGCACTACGAATAACTTTAGCTTTTGTAGGATGCCAGTGCTTGTTTTTATTGAAGAAATGCCAGTGCATATACAAGCACAAATATACAGACTGAGTAGTATTAAATATATAAACGATACATAACGTATAACCTGTCCCTGGCCCGCACTGAACTAACATGAATGTGCAAGGTATCGCGGTCGGCGCTCGACTGACTGCCGCCGCCTCTCGCTGCGCGCCACAAGCCACCGTTTTGGCGCCAAGTAAAACTTCTAGACTAACATTGTTCAACTTACTACAAAATATACAAATAATTAAATCTTTGAATTATCCAAAATATAGCTTAGCACAAAAGCATTACAGAAAGTATGCAGATGATTTTTAATAGACATAGGAAAGTTAAATATTAATAAAAGAAGCTTAAAGTTTTGGCGGACAACTAGTATAGGCGGGAGCCAATCAGATCTCAACTTGCAATAGGGACGGAGATTTCCCACTGGACACAAGCACATCTACTGTCTCTCTCTTACCCCCCCGTATCACGCAACACAGCTAATATACTGATATGCGAAATAAATGGCTCCATATGAGCCCCCTCACAATGTCATACTGTTTAGCATTTGATGTAAAAACAGTATCAGTAAACAGTTTTGTGGTATCTTGAATGGGAAGTGACGAAAAAACTAAAATGTATCTAGAAAAGGGATCAAATTTATCGGCTGCTCCTCACCATATTACGCCGGCTGCGCTGCACCATGTTGTATACAACCAGCCAAACAACTTCCTGACTAGACTTGCGCATAATAGTTCGCGATCGGGAGTGCTCACTTTAGTTCGCGGCTCTGCCGCGAACTAGTTCGTTCTTTTAGTTCGTGCGCTCCCAGTGACGGCTGAGCGACGTGGTAAGCGTATGCAGGTGGAGGGAGAAGTTCCCCCACCTAGCTGCTTCATGCGCTTGCTGCTTGAGCCGCTAACGATATCACGCAAACCAAAAGAAACAGTTTGTAGAAAATTTCTCGCGATTAAGTTTAGAGTTATCTCTATATCTTGGCATTATGGAATTTATTAGTCAGATACTGCAGAGTGCAGAGTGAAGAAATTTTGTAGCACTGAACCATGTAATCTAGCAGGCAGACGCTAACCTCGAAATGGCTCTCATCAACAGAAGGCAAACACGTGATTTTTAATTCTGTTCGCGACCTATCGCGCATATTTTAGTTCGCGACCGGTAGCTCTCCTGTTAGTTCTCAGCTCGGCCGTGAATTAGGTCTCTCCTTTTAGGTCGTCCGCTCGTTTTGGCTTTTGCTACCGCTACTAAAACTACAGCTGAGCTGAATCGTAGCTAGAAAAGACGGCAACTGTCAAGGGGAATCACGCGATTCCGCGCGCTCTCGCGTCCTCTCGCTGTTACCCGTCAGTCTTCGGAAGAGGAGCGGACGAACTAAGAGGCGAGGGATCTGCGAACTAGTTCGCGTAGTTCGCCTGTGGGAGCGCTCTTCCGAACTAGTTCGTTCGCGAACTACACAAGACTATTATTGACCGTGTTCAGCTGCCAGGCGAGACGTCTGACCCTGCTGAGTGGCGGACGACAGCCCGGCGCACACTCTAGACTTTTTAAGTGCAGCGCGACCTTACGTATTTGTTACTTAAATATTTTTTTTCCCACGATGACGATTAGGGACTCCGTAATACTTAAAACTGAAATCAATGTGTAGTAAAAAGAAGTTCAAGCCTATGTAAGTTTAATTCTTAAGAAAATTGCATTTATTTTAATAAATAAAAAAGTTTTTATAACAATAAATTAATTCTAATATTATTGTTACATACCAATATAAACTTTAGATACTCAGCTTCAAAATGAGCTGTAGTTCAATGAAATTCGGTATGAGGTTCTTGAGTTACACTGTACACAAATTGTCGCGTTCGAAAAATAACGCTAACTTGACCCGAATTTTAACTCGAAAAATAGTAATCATTCAAGGGATAAATTCACGAGGATTCTTTTTTTTATATTTAGTGTCACATGTAGAAACTGTTAATAATTTTTTAAAAACCACGACGTCAATTTAATCATTTATCGTCTCATGTTAAACTGCAGAAAGCAATAAGAAACTACAGCCGTTACTTCTCCCGAGGGGATGCAGCTCTACTGTATGAATACATGACGATGGCATTCTCTCGGGTAAAATATTCTGAGGTAAAATAGTCCCCCATTCGGATCGCTGGGCGGGGACTACTCAGGAGGATGCGATCATCAGGAAAGACAACATTCGCATTCAACAGATTGGAGTGTGGAATGTTAGATCCCTTAATCATCTAGAGAGGTTAGAAAATTTATAAAGAGGAAAGGATAGGCTGAAGTTAGATATAGTGTGTATTAGTGAAGTTCAGTGGAAAGAGAAACAGAATTTCTGGTCAGGTGAGTACAGGATTATAAATACAAAATCAGCTGGGGGTATTACAGGAGTAGGTCTGATAATGAATAAGAAGATAGGAATGCGAGTAAACTACTACGAGCAACGGAGTATCCTTGGATATAGCAGGAAATACTAAATTTAATTGACGAAAGGTGAAGATACAGAAATGCGGTTAATGAAGCAGGTAAAATGGAGTACATATGACTAAGAAATGAGATTCACATTAAGCGCAAAAGGGCTAAGTAAGAATTGCTAGAAGCCAAATGCAATTCTGTAGAAGTATATAATGCTAGGGAAAAATAGACACCGCCTACAGGAAATTAAAAGAGACATTGGAGACAAGAATACTAGCTGTATGAATCTCAAGAACTCAGATTTAAAACCAGTGCTGAGTATAGAAGGGAAAGCTGAAAGATGCAAAGAGTATATAGAGGGGCTCTACAAAGGAAATTTCGAGGCAATATTGTAGGAAGGGAAGAGGAAGTAAATGAAGACGAAATAGAAGATACGAGACTGAGAGATGAATTTGGCAGAGCACTGAAAGACCTAAGTCGAACAATGGCCTCTGGAGTATATGAAATTCCCTCAGAGCTACTGAAGTCACTGGGAGAACTAGCCATGAGCAGACTATTTCACCTTGTGAGTAAGATGTACGAGACAGGCAAAATACCCTCAGATTTTAAGAAAAATGTAATAACCACATTCCAAAGATAGCCGGCGAAGACAGGTGTCAAAACTGTAGAAGCATCAGTTTAATAAGTCATGGTTGCAAAATTTTAACACGAATTATCTACAGAACGGTGGAAAGGCTGATAGATGCTAACCTCGGGGAAGATCAGTTCAGAATCAGAAGAAATGTACGAACACAGAAGACAAAACTCACCTTCCGACTTATCTGACAGATTAAGGTAAAGGAAACCTACATTTTTAGCTTTTGTAGATTTGGAGAAAACTTTTGACAATGTTGATTGGGATAGACTCTTTCAATTTCTGAAGTCAGCAGGGGTAAAATATAGGAAACGGAAGATTATTTACAACTTGTACATTAACCAAACAGTTGTTATAGAGTTGAAGGGCATGAAAGGGAAGCTGTGGTTAGGAGGGGAGCAAGACATG
The DNA here is from genome assembly GCA_026315105.1 of Locusta migratoria. Lineage (NCBI taxonomy): Eukaryota > Metazoa > Arthropoda > Insecta > Orthoptera > Acrididae > Locusta > Locusta migratoria. The sequence continues at coordinate 216,871,444 of CM048749.1, forward strand.
GTTGTAGCCTTTCTCCAACGTTATTCAATTTGTACATTGAGCAACCTGTGAAGGAAAGCAAGAAGAAATTTTGAGAAGGAATTAGAGTTCAGGGTGAAAAATGTTCAAATGTTTATAAAGTTTATGTGACTTAACTGTGGGGTCATCAGTTCATAAACTTACAAACTGATTGTGAACTAACTTATACTACAGGCAACTGAAACGTCAACGCCCAAAGGAGGATTCGAACCTCAATGTGGCGCTCCAGACCGCTCGGCTATTCCCGCGAGGCAGTTCAAAGTGAAGAAATAAAAACATTGCGTTTTGCTTATGACACTATCATTCTGCCTGAGATAGCAAACGACCTGGGAGAGCAATTGAATGGAATGGACAGTTTGTTGAAAGGAGCGTACAATATTATCGTTAACAAGAGCAAAACAAGGGTAATGGATTGCAGTCTTAGAAAATCAAATGTTCAAATGTTTGCTAAGTTTATGGGACTTAACTACGGGGTCATCAGTCGCTAAACTTACAAACTACTTATGAACTACCTTATACTAAAGACGGCACAAATATCCATCCCCGAGGGTGGATTAGAGCCCCCGATCGTAGTGGCCGTGCGGACCGTGACTGAAGTGCCTAAGTCCCCTCGGCCACCGCGGCCGGCTCTTAGAAAATCAGGCGAAGCTGAATTAATTAGATTAGGTAACGAAACAATAAAGGTGGTAGATGAGTTTTGTTACTTGAGTAGTAAAAATAACAAACAACGGTCGCAGTATAGAGGATATAAAATGCAGAATGACCAGAAGTAGAAAAGCGTTAATGAACAAGAGAAATTTGCTAACATCGAAATTTAATTAAAGTGTTTGGAATTCCTTTCTGAAGGCATTTGTGTGGAGTGCTGCGTTGTACTTAGACTATAAATAGTTTATATAGGATAGTTTATATAGGATAGAGGCTGTTTTTATTATTAAAATATTTGTAAAGTTTAAGGGACTTAACTGCTAGGTCATCAGTTCCTAAACTTACAAACTACTTATTTTGGTTCCTTATTGTTGCAGGACTAGAATATATTGAGCCCTGAAGAGCTGCTGGTAAATATTCTTCTCTTAGGAAGAGAAGGTCTTTTTAACAGAAGCAGTGTGAACTTTCGTCCGTATAAGTGTAATGTTCTATAACTTAAGCTTGCTCGCCGTGTGTGTCTGTCACATGACACATAATATTACAACTTACTTTTCGCGAAACGGACTGTCCTGACTGTGTACTTAATTAATGGTTCTGCAAGGAAAAATATAAAACCCCTCAACATGCGACGATAGATTCAGAAGGACAGTCGTGTATACATAAGACAATATGCATGTAACTTTTTGCTTAGCTAGAGACAGGTCGTTCCCTGTAAATATAATACACAAAAATGACACTCAAATATGACCTCAATTGGCACGGGGATGGTGTATAGCAAACGTAATATAAACAAATTTTAAACTGGTAAAATGGGTATTAATTTAAAATAGCCAAAATTACGAATGAAAAATGTAAAATTTCGTTAAATGAAAGTAGTAAAGTTTTTATATTAATTGCTTCATTGAATTATAAATGTCAGGGTAGATGTATCTGGCAATAAGATGTTGAACAATTACATAAAAATTATTAAAATAAAGTCTGGCAAAAATCATGTCAGAATGACATGAAAAATCTAATAAAAATATTCAAGTGGCTATATATGCTGAGAAAAAAATATATTTAATAGGAAGGGTGAGTGAGGTACCCCGATTACTTGACGATTTAACTAACTCATTTACGGTAATTACGAACGGGGCTGTCGCATAATTAATGTTGTGAAATATTCTACGTATAACCTGCTAGAGCTGACTGCGTTTGCACAGAGTATCATCCGGTGTGATGACCGTTGGCTGCATTGTACTCTGCTGAAGTTATAAAAGTCTAACTGACACTATCTGGATTCACCTTCGCCAATCAATTCTCCCTACGTCTTGATTATGTCAAGACCACCTATCAACGCTAGTTTAACTAACTTGGCGTGGTATACCGATAATACAAGCAGTTCGCTCTCGAGAATTAACTTCAGAAAACTGTGCGTTACAAAGGCGCAATTGTGCACACCGCGTACACAATCCAAGAAGAGAAAAGCTGGACAACTTGAAAATTACGCCAAACAAATTCGGTGTATCTAGAGGTGTCTCCCTTCTCTTGAACCGTGGCTCCAAGTCAGAGTGACCGTCGGCCATTTGAAAACTATCTTTCTACCAACAAACGGCGTGATGTCAAAGTGGCTAATCACACAACAGCTTTTATATTAGTTACGGTTCATATGGAATGTTTCAGCTCCATAGAAATGATTTGTTTTGCCCTGTTACGCAATGTTTCATCAGCCTGTTCCTTTAAAGTCGCAAAACATACTTTTTTTTGCATCTTTCCCTCGTTATCGGTAGGCGGAATCTCTCTGTTGTCCGCCTCGCTAAAGGGTAGATTTTTCAAAGGGTTTCCCTGTTGTGAAACTGTAGCGGAGTGTCGTCTTTGGATACAAAAATTGTAGCTACTGCATGTTTAAATAATGTTTCCTTGCTCCAGCTATGTATATCTATATCAACGCACAAATATGGTATCAAATTAATCGTTATAATAAATTGATTAGTATTGGGGAATATGTATGTATGAATGTTGGGAGAACTTGACTCCTTATATAAAAGTAATAATTGCGATAAGACTTGTCAGAAGACGGTCCTGATGACCATCTGGAAATGTGCCCTTGGTTTATGACGAAGAGGAAGACCTCAATTTCTTGTGTAAATTTGTGTGTTCAGACGAAGCTAATTTTTATGTAAATGTAGGGATCAATCGGCGTTTACTGGTATCTCGGTGATCCTCACTGGTACAGCGGCAGCGTTCAAGGAACTGACAACGTCATGCTTTAGAGAGGTTTGTGGAAAGACCGGATCATAGGTCGTTTCTCGTTTGATGGTTTTAACAGTGAAATCTACCTGACCATACATTTAAATGAATTGCAACTTTAGCTTTTGGGGAAACCAGGTTGGTTCATGCAGGTCGGTGCACCGCCACACTTTAGTACTCAAGTTCGGCATTGGCTAGAAGACAATTCGCTATTCCCCCAATGGATTGGTCGTAGAGGACGAGTGTAATGTGGCACCAGACTTGAACCCCAGAGATAAGATTTGGTTGTTTGAGTATCGGAAACCGAGAGGTATGGTTAGTTTGAAAAAAAAAAAAAAATCCTGTTCAGTTGTACAATCGTTTTAGAAAATGCCCCTTGTTTTAATGAATGAAATATCGCGAGGAGAGTAAAGATTTTAGTTCCAGGGTCGCCAAATTACAAAACGTTACCTGATTTAATGAATGAAATATCACGTGGTGTGGAAAGATTTTTGTTACTGAGTTGCCAAGTTACAAAACGCTATGCTAGTTTTAATTTGATATTGGGAGGAGACAAAGGATCCTGACATCTACTGATGGAAACACACACCTCCTCCGATTCATATAATGTGGAGGGAAAGTATTATCTCTGTGATGATCGTTGCCTGAACTTATTGGTGGAACATTTCTAATAGATTAAATAATCAAAAAGACATGTAAATACTAAAGGTGAGGTATGCTTGTAAATTAAAAACGGACGTGATTAACATAGGTTTATTAGAATCAGAATTAAAAGAAGCACCTCCCACAAAATGAAAAGCAATACACTATAAAACATAAAAGTAGGTGCTGTCAGGCCAGCGCCGATCCGTTGTTCACCAAAAATGAGGAATGAACAAGAGATTTAAGAGTAAAACTAATACTTCATGATTATTAAATTTGGGTTTTGGTGGGTCAGAAAAGCAATATAGACGCTGTTACAATACCGCGGCTTGACATGGGCAGTGAACGGATTTCAATTAATAATCGTACTCCAGGTTACAAGGGCCACTAGTTCCAGAAAACAGCCAACGAACTAAACATTGCCGTGTGTCTTCCGATAGAACGCGAGGTGCAGTGGTTAGCATAGTAGATCAAATGTTCAAATGTTTGTATAGTCTATGGGACTTAACTGCGGGGTCATCAGTCCCTAAACTTACAAACTACTTATGAACTACTTACGAACTAGGACGGCACAAATATCCATGCCCGAGGGGGGATTCGAACCCCCGACCGTAGTGGCATAGTAGATCGTTAAGCTGGCGGTCCCCATTTCAAATCCCGCCATTGGTAGACAAAAGTTATTTTTCTGTATTTACTACTTCTAGAATGAAACCTCCTGGCAGATTAAAATTGTGTGCCGGAACCGGGACTCGAACCTGGGACCTTTGCCTTTCGCGGGCAAGCGCACTATCGACTGTGCTATCCCGACACGACTCACAATGACGCCTCACAACTTTACTTCCGCCAGTACCTCGCCTCCTACTTTCCAAACTTCACAGAAGCTCTCCTGCAAACACGCAAGACTAGCACTCCTGGAAGAAAGGATACGGTGGAGACATGGCTTAGCCACAGCCTAAGGGATGTTTCCAGAATGAAACTTTCACTCTGCAGCGGAGTGTACGCTGATATGAAACTTCCTGGCAGATTAAAATTTTGTGCCGGAACCGGGACTCGAACCTCGCACCTTTGCCTTTCGCGGGCAAGCGCACTCTAAAATGATCTACATGTTTCTTACGCTTGATGTACTTGTAAGTTCGTGAAAACTCTTCCTATGTATAAATAGTGGAGCACTCCAAGCTAGAAGCAGTGTGTACTGAGTGTACGCTTGTGCTGGAAATATTATCCTGTTGTGAGTGCAGAGTGTTGTGCTCTGTTAAAGACCAGCCTTCGAATTCCGGACCACCTGCAGTTTTCAACGTGACAATATTGTGCTGGGCTGCAGATACATTACCAATACAGCATGGACGGCGGTGGGACGCCTGTCGTGTCGATGTGATGTGATGTGAAGCAGATTACTGGAAAACCCTGAAAAATATGGAGCCACGGGCACCGCTATCAGTAGTAACTCTAACGAGAGCTTTTTTCTGCTGTCAGTTGTCAATCAAACTGACGTCAGAGAAAGGCGGCGCTCAGAATCGAGAGTAGAAAGCCTTACTTGCTTCACTACGTATGTGATGTAAGTTAACTGGAAACCAGCCATGTTCCAATTAGTGCTGCACGTAGTGCAAAAGATACCACGTAAGCGGAAGTACGTCAATGTCCAGTGGAACAAGACACAAAAGTCTGTCACTGACTGAATATTGTGCCACACTGCAGACTGCTAACGAACATACGAGCTTATGGAATAGGTTCACAGATTTGTGACTGGCTGGAAGACATCCCAAGTAATAGAACGCAGTACGTTGTTGTCGACGGCGAGTGTTCATCACAGAGGAGTGTATCGTCAGGCGTGCCCCACGGGAGTGTGATAGGACCGCAATTATTTTCTATCTATATAAATGATCTGATGGACAGAGTAACTAGTAATTTGCTGCTGTTTGCTGATGATGCTGTGGTGTATGGGAGGGAGTCGTCTTTAACTGACTTAGACAAAATTTCTAGTTGTTATGAAGAATGGTAGCTAGCTCTCAATGTAGAAAAATATAAGGTGATGCGCATGAGTAGGAAAACAATCCCATAATGTTCGAATACAGCATTAGTAGTGACCTTCTTGATGCAGTCGCATCGTTCGAATATCTAGGCGTAGCACTGCAGAGCGGTATGAAAAGGAACATGTAAGGACAGTTGTCGGTAAGGCGGACAGCCGACTTCGTTTTATTGGGAGAATTTTGGGACGATGTACTTCATCTGTAAAGGAGACCGCGTATAAAACGCGTATACGTTCAGGTATTGAGTATTGCTCAAGTATTTGGGACCCGCAGCAGATCAGTTTAAAAGGAATACATACAAGCTGTTCAGAGGCGAGCCGCTAGGTTTGTTACTGGTCGGTTCGACCAATGCGCGAGTGTCACGGAAATGCTCCGGCAACTCAATTGGGGATCGCTGGAGGAAACACGACGTTCTTTTCGTGAATTTCTGTTGAGGAAATTTAGAGGGCCGGAATTTGAAGCTGAGTGTAGTACGATCTTGCAGCCGTCTACTTCGCGTAGTTATCACAAAGACAAGATAAGAGAAATTAGGGCTCGTACGGAGGCATATCGGCATTTTTCTCCTCGTTACATTTGGGAGTGAAATAAGAAAGGAAATGCCTAGTAGTGGTACCGTGTACCATCTGCCACGCACCTTACGGTGGATTGCGGAGTAGATGTAGTTACTCAGCGAAAACTGCTATCAAATTCAACTAATCGCAAAAGTGGTTGAAATGCACAGCTCATTCTGTATGACTCCTTAACTGTGAGGTAAATTCCAAGTGGACAGAATACTTCTGTACACATTGAATTATTTGAAACATAAGATCAGAGACTATAGAGCGTCTGAACACATCGGCCACTGCGTGAGACGTCTGAACACACTGTCTGAAGACACTTGCTCACCAGGCACGCTGTCGTACAGAAACTGGGCCGTATGAATAAAACGGAGTATCCAGAGAACATACTCAGGTTGGCATGAATAAAGGGAGTCGGAGAATATACTTCAGCCGAGTAAGTTCTCGCCGTGAGTAACGTGGTAGGAGATGTTGCTCACAGCAGAGATCATTCTCCAATTTCATATGAATAAAACTACAGAAGTTTCTCACGACGGGAGAACATTTTCAGATTTCTGGAGTGAGCTCTATGGCATACTTCGTGCTGAGTAACTTCTATTAAGGTTACGTTTTACTGAGGTTTATAATAAAAATGACAACAATTTTGTTGCTTAGAAGGCAAAAAAAAGTTCCTTTATACGTAATCTTTAATAAATACGAGGGGATCTATAAAGTTAATACAAATAAAAACATTTTGTTGACGAGTATCTTCCTTCGGAAAATTCGCGTGATACTTCCAGCATTTTATATAGTGAAGAGAGTGATGTAAGAGGTATGTTTTCATTACCGACGTAAAAAATGAAACAGAAATGGATTCAGCTGCGTGTTTTACCCATTTGTCTGACGTTTACAGTTGTAAACAGCCACGTAGCAAAATAATATTATTTTTAAATAGGGTCTATTAGTAAGACCTTATGCTGTTAGTTCCAAATAAAGTGTATCCCAGGACTTCACAGTATCTATCACAATGTAAATATTGCTGCAATACCAGGTAGGCCTACTGAAGTGCTGTTTCTATCCAAACCGGTTGGCCTATTTATGATGCGTTTTCTGACTTCGTAATCGTAATTTCTGTCATGTTAGAAGTAAGTAAAGACGACAGGAAAATTAATAACTGATTAATTACACACCTAGCAGCCTGTTTCTTGTTCAAAATCGCTTGGCCTAACGCTTATGAGCAAACCATTGGGTGTCATATTTAACAATGTTAGAACACTCCGACAGCATTCCATGTTGTAACAGATGAATATGTGATGCCTTCTTAAAATTTCGTTCGCAAATTGTGCTAATACAACTTCACTAACAAAAGAGTTTCTCGCATGACGAACATTTTGTATCGTCAGGAGAATACATTTTCGTAAAAAGTGCATATTTACTCTTAATAATTTGCTCCTTCAGAACAAACTAATATCTAAACATAGTACAGTTCTTTCTGAACACGTAGATGCCTACTCTATATTTGTACACTTAATAATTTGCCTGATTGGGCTAGTTTAAAGAAATACACGATTGGACAGCTGATCTGTGGCGGACATGACACGGGGAGAACTTACTCAAGAAAGAGGGGAGCTAGCGAGAATGAACTACCTGCTGAGAGCATATGCTTCGAAGTTTTTATCATCTGTTTGCGAAGTTTCAATCACCGAATTTTAGTTCTGAATGTGAAAATATTTTGCTAGCACCCACCTACTTAGGGAGACATGACCATCCCAATAAAATAAGAGAAATCAGATCGAAAACGAAACGATTTAGGTGTTCTTTCTTCCCCCGCGCTATTAGAGAATGGAACGGTAGAGAAAAGTTATGAAAGTGGTTAATGAACCCTCTGCCAGGCACTTGAATGTGATTTGCAGAGTATCTATGTAGATGAAGATACGAAATTGAGCACTTAGTCAGAGAACGTTGTTTTTCTCTGAGAATCTTCTGTGGAGCATGTTCTCTTTTTTATTCATACGACCCATTCTCTCCCAAAATGGGGACGTCCAATAAGAGTCTGCCATTTTGAAAATTCGTCTATGGCATTGCTCGTAACAACCGCTCGAGGTCCCGTACGGAGTGATGCGAAAAATCGTCCTGACATGTAGCGTTTTTGGGGCGAGAATGGCTGTCGGCCTCCCTCTGGGGTCAGTCACCTTGGACAGAGGCCGTTGCCTTCAAGCTTGCGTAAACAGGCGTCCGGCCGGCGCCACGCGATTTCACGGTCCTGTGACCACTGTCATCAGCGATGGCGCTTTTTGAGCGGTTCAATCACGGAAGACGCTCCTGCGTCAACATGCGACCCCCTGCTGAGAGGTCAGTCTTCCCTGCTCACAACGTCACCCCTCACCTCCCTGTCTTTAAGCCGTCCTCTCACGGGACGTGGAAACGCACGTGGAGGAGTAACTTAAAGCACTAGATATACCGAGCTGAACAATCCGCCATTTTGAATCCCAATCCGACGACACAGTTGTATGCTTTGCCTGGTGCAAAGTGCGAAGTGAATCAGCCAACTGTTTGTGATTTTATTGTTTCACAGTGTGAAGTAGTTGCTCGTGTATCTCCAAACTGCTCAAATAATAGCAGACATGGTCGCTAGAAGTTTTATCGGATTTCTTGAAACACAGATCGGCGTAAAATGTGGCTTGTAAATTCCAGATGCCAAGTATGGACGCCAAAATCGAGTAACTATCTGTTAACCTTAAGAATTAAACCTTCTTTCATTTGTATTAAAATAGTTATGCTGACAGAGAGGTAGTAAAGAAAATATAGGCCTATACATGTTAGCAGTGGTTTATTTTAATTTTGATAGATTGTTAATATATCACGACACACAGTGTGTTTAAAGTTGCTTTTCTTGATATTATTTAGACCAACTAGGTACTTATTCTAAGGTCTATTAATTGTATTTTTAAGTGATGCATGAGTGCAGCTGACCTTACCCAGTTATTGGTTTTTAAATTATATTGTTTCGCATTAGTATATTGTTGAAATTAAATATGACTCTCAACACTGCAATATGTAGGCCTAAGCCAAGCTGTGAACAGGATGACTGAAAAAGAAAAATAATAAATTGAACTTCGCAAATAATTGGAACAGGAAAGACGTAAAATGTTCTCTGAACTACGGTGTGTGTAAAATATGCGAGACATTAGAAGGAGCAATACGGGAAGTACAGTAACGCAATTTAATATTTTTTCGTAACTGATTTCGTACGCAACTTTTAGTTACCGTAAACGTATGTGGATGTACTACTTCTAAACTAGAAATTACGATAATTTTAACGAATGTTAAGTATATTTAGTACATATTTAGAACGGCAACATATGCTTTAATATGGAATGTAAGTGACTGTATCATATCTCTAAATATCCCTCTAATCACTAACTTTAAGTTGCTTACCTCTTACAGTCAAATGTAAGCCAATAAATTTACTGTGCTGTAAAATTTCTGCGCTAGGAAAGTATATTTAATGGCGTTAAGAGCATATTAAAAAGCGTAAGTGTGCCGTAGCCTTTAAATGAGCACCTACAATGTGGGATTCAAAATGGCGGATTGTTCTGCTTGTACTATACAGTGCTCTAGAGCAACTGGTGACGTCACAGTCTAGAATTCCACATTCCAATACCCTGAGAAGCGTGGAATGAATGATCTGGCATGTTAGATTTTTGCTCCGTGGAGTGGAACATGGCCAATGAGAAGCGATCTGGTGCGAGACTCTTAGGACAGCTTGTACATTAAAAACATACAAGACAATAATTTTTCAGTACATTAGATTTTCACCAGTTGGAAGTTATGTTTGCAAACGTGAGATTTGTTTTATTTTTTTCTACCTCCAATTATTTATAATACTATAATAAAATATAACATCTTATTTATTATAAGCATTTTAATTTATGACAGTTGGATGTGTCCCTACTTGCTTTATTATTATCTGGCTGATGATATGTGCAACACTTGCTCTTGAGGCAATGGTCAGATTGGAGGATCTAGAGACCCATCACCATTAACCCAGATAATTCTGACGTCCTTCCAGAAGGATGGTGTTTCTTATTTTTAAACATTTGAAGTAAATTGTTTCCTTTTGGCACAAAACACGTTCTCCAACAGCAGACTGTCATTTGAATATCGATCACTGACATGTAAATACCGACAATCATTGTTTTAGCACGTTACTCTATGTTAGTCACCTTTGAAGATAGGGATTCAGAAGCAATGTATGAGTTAACTCATGATTTTGGGTGTGTAAGTACTTACACATGAATTTTATATTTATTATTCAGAAACATATGGATGGCTTTACAATTAAAAAGTCATATCTAACATGTAATATTGGTATTTTAATTTTTACTTCTTTCAATAAGGACACCGTGTTATGCGTAAAATTAATGTTGCAACATTTCAACGATCTGTTACAGATGTAATAAACTATATTTTATACTAGAAGTAACCGAAAAAAAAATCAGGAATATCTTGGTTAATAAAAAGAAACTGAAATTGAAATTGTGTTAGACAATCAAATAAAAATCTAAGTTGCTAATCCTGCTTCATACAATGGAAATTCTCAAAAATTATTTATCAGTATGTTTCTATTTTTTACTCCTATTTCCATTGTTGTTAATACAGTGCTGAATCACCAAAATGTAACACCTTAAACGACCGTAGATAACAAAGCCAAATGTATTTGAAAGCAAATACATTGTTAAAAGATCATGTAATAATAACAACTCTATATAAAGTGAGGAAGATGATTAAGACACTATTGAGTGCTTCAACAAATTCGATGTATAACTGGTACTATACGCTTCGCCATTGAATCAGAGAGGCTATAGATGTGTTGTTGAGGTATGGCTTGCACAAAATGGCAACGTTGATCTGGTGTCGCTGCGAGTGGTTTACACGGGGCCTGTCGCTCTGCAGTAATAGTATCACTTTGCTGTAGTGCATACTTTTAATTTGATGTATTCAGTTCTACGAGGGTGGATCTGAATATAATGTAATACATAAAAATAAATGTCTGTATATTTGTTCGCATTTAATAAGCTGCCGTACCGTTCAACCGATTGCGATGAAATCAATTTATTGCTTGTACTTCCGCAAGGAGAAATTTTAAGCCGCCATATTGCAAACAGAACTCCTTATTTCGTTCCTTCTTTCATTTTAGCATGCCATGTATGAATATAATCTTTTTCCAAGCGTCAGAATATCGTTTGTTATCATTTGTTACAATAAATTACCAGAAACAACATTTTCATAGCTTTAAGGTTGTCGTATTTAACGTGTTTCGGTCTTATAATTTGTACAATGTGAAAGAATATCGTTCCTTTCCTATGGTATAACGCCATTCTATCAAAACAGTGTCTTTGTGATTCTATGTCATACATAAATAAAATATTACATGTTTTAGATGTGTAGTATACCTGAGGTCAGGATGAAGTATTATGGAAGGGTGGAAACGTTTCTGGTTCTTTCTTGCTAATTCAAGTATAATATATGATATTCATTTTTTTAAGAGGACGTTTTAGCTTGATTGTTAGCGTCACGAGCTGTGGAGGAAAAGAGATGTAAAGAACAGGTTTGCATCTACACTCTCCCAGATATTTTTAAAGATTTAGTTTAATTACGGTTTATGTAACTTACTTGTTAATTCAATACAATTATAATATTCGGCATTCGACATTATTTATTAGAAACAAGAACGAACTTTGTCCACGAGAAACTCTGTTGAGTTTTTGGTGCTAGGGCACAGGAACAAATGAAGTTCAAGACAGTATCTTACGTCACTCGGTTTTCCCCACGGTGTTTGAATTATGTTGCAGTTGATTACAGTGTTGGAATAGTTCAGTTTCACAGTGCAAAGAGAATATGGTTACGGAAGCTGATGCAGTGAAGGAAGAACAACGTTTACTTACAATAAGAGAAGCAAAAATTATCACAATGATTAATTAATATTGTCGATCAGGGGCGTTGTCCCGCATGTATGAACAAGTAAAATGTATTGGTAAGAACATATTATCTCCGAATATGCAGAATATGTACAACGTAGAAAGTGGGAATATAAGAGCAAGACAATTCCAACTGGCGGAGAAGATGTATTTCGCCGCTGACAATAATTTTACGAATATTTGCCAAAAGTGATTTTGTCGTACATTTCGTTATTATTCTCAACAGCTTTCTTTGTGCTTCTTGAAAAGAAAAACTATTTCTGGAAGAGTATTGCATGCCACGTGAAAGCATTAGAAAGCTACATTTTCAGTTTCTTTCGCTGTTTTCCGATGATCCCTAACAGAAATACCGTGTGATGTTACACACATGTATCCTTGTAAATATATTGATCCACGCCCTCACCCGCAACGGGCCCTGGAGAGCGCTGCGACCGCAAATCATGATGAGCAAGCAGCACGTTCCGTGTGATGTAGCAGGTCGTTTCAGTGCATGCTGAAGCTAGAGAGACAGCGCGTCTGGCCTTCGTCACGTTTGGACAACACGTCCCGTGTGACGACGGCTTAGGGAGCCTCCTGTCTCGGATGGTGGGAGACCTTAGCGTGTTCTGCATTGCTACGGGACAAACGAATTTAGCCTTCCAGTAAAACCCCCCCCCCAATGACCAAATTACATTTCGGCACTAACTGTTGGGCTTAAGAGCATGAGGCAAATGTCAGGGAGGGATTACTTGAAAAAGAAACACAGGTCATGAGGAACCTTTCAACTATTTTACTAAAAAACCGGCTATGACGTGATTAAAAAGGTATGTATACAAGTGAAGGGAAATTCCTCGAAAATAACAGCGATGGGTTATGTGGGGTTATGTAAAATCCAAAGTGTACACAATGATGATTAGAGACAAAGTGAAAATAGAACACGTTCCTAGCGCCATACCCGCCCTACCCCTAAAGCTTGGTAAAGAACTCTAATGTATTTAATTGCTCTTAATCTCTCCCTTTATAATGACTTCAACTGCACTACACATTACTCTCAACAATGACGGGGTATTCTTGAATATACAAATGAAATTTAAAATGGTAAGATTGACATGTATTGCTGATAAACATACTTCACAGACATAAATATGAATTTCACAATGATACCAAACTACTGTGTGCCACTAAAAATAAAATTATCGGCGTAACAGCCTCATTCAAAACCTCTGCTGGTCAGTGCTGATCAGTATTATGTATCCATGGAAAACATAATCCGGAACACTGGAGAACGTTTTACATTATGTTTTGACAAGGAAACTACATTGAGCACATTTTGCTATTACCTTGTAATGTATTTCAGTTGCTTCTCGTCCCTATGGTGCAGGACGTTTAGGACAGGCTGTACATTAAAAACATACATGACAATAATTTTAGAGCTCGAATTTTTCGGTACATCAGTTTTAGTCAGTTGGAATTTATGTTTGCAAAAGTGACATTTGTTTTATCTCTACCACCATTATTTATAGTACTATAATGAAATGTAACATCTTAGTATTATTTATTATGAACATTTTAATTTATGACAGTTGGATGTGTCCCTACTTGCTTTATTATTCTCTCTCTGATGATATATGCAACACTTGCTGTTAAGGCACTGGTCAGATGGAGCAACTCAAATTGAAACTGTGTTAGACAATCAAATAAAGAATGTAAGTTGCCGATCGTGCTTCAAACAATGAAAATTCTCAAAAATTATTTTATCAGTATGTTTTTATTTTTTACTCCTATTTCCATTGTCGTTAATACAGTGCTGAATCACCAAAATGTAACACTTTGAAGGACCGAAGATAACACAGCCAAATTGATTTCAAAGAAAATACATTGTTCCAAGATCACATAATAACAACAAATTTATGTAAAATGAGGAAGATGATTAAGTCACTGTCGAATGTTTTTTTGTAGGTTAAAACTTTGCAAAAAGGTAGAAATGGAATCTGGACAAACTGAAGGAACTAGAGATGGTTGGGAGTTTTAGAGGGAGCATTAGGCAAGTATTGTCTGAAATGGGTAAGAGAGATACAGTATAAGAAGAATGCGTAGCTCTGAGAGATACAGTAGTGAATGCTGCAGAGGAGCACACAGGCAGAAGGACAAGGCCTGATGGAAATTCTTGGATATCACAGGAGATACTGTATTTAATCGATGAAAGGAGAAAATATAAAAATGCATCTAGTGAAGCAGGCAAAAAATGAGGTTGAAAGGAAGTGCAGACTGGCTAAGCAAGGGGAAAGATAGATAACGCCTACAGGAAAATAAAAGAGACATTTGGAGACAAGAAAAGCAGCTGTCTGAATATCAAGAACTCCAATGGAAATCCCAGTACTAAGCAAAGAAGGGAAAGCTGAAAGATGGAAGGTATATATAGAAAGCCTGTACAAAAGAAATAAACTTAATGGCTGTATTCTAGAAAAGAAAGGGAAGTAGAGGAAGATGAGATACGAGATACGATACTGCGAGAAGAATTTCACAGAACACTAAAAGATCTGAGCAGAAACAATGCCCCTGGAGTAGATGATGTTCTGTCTGAACTGCTGTTATCGTTAGGAGAGCCAGTCATGAAGAAAGTTCCACCTCGTATGCAAGTTGTATGAGACAGGGTAAATACCCTCAGACTTCAAGAAGAAGTGATTCCAATTCCTACGAAAGCAAGTGCTAACAAAAGTGAAAATTACAGAACTGTCACTTTAATGAGACATGGTTTCAAAATACCAACATGATATTATTTACAGGCGAATGGAAGTACTGCTGGAATCCGACCTTGGGCAGGATCAGTTTGGATTTAGGAGAAATGTGGGAACCCACAAGGCAATACTCACATTACAACAGTTGTAAGCTAAGTTACTTAGCTTAGAAGATAGGTTAAGGAAAGGAAAATCTACGTTTTTAGCATTTGTGGATCTTGAGAAAGCTTTTTACAATGTTGACGGGAATACACGTTTTCAGAATCTGAAGGTAGTAGGGGTAAAATATAGGGAGCGAAGAATTATACTCAGCTTGTACAGAAAGCAGTCGAAGGTCATGAAAGGGATGCAGAGGTTGGGGAGGGAGTAAGACAGAATTGTAGTCTTTCCCCAACATTGTTCAATCTGTACATTGAACAAGATGTGAAAGAATGCAAGGAGAAATTTGGAGAGGGAATTGAAATCCAGCGAGAGGGAACAAAATCCTTGCGGTTTGCTGACGACATAGTAATTCTATCAGAGACAGCAAAAGTCCTGAAAGAGCAAACCCTTCAGCTGCTGCCGCCGAGCATCCTTGCGGCCGCCTCATCCTGCTACCCACTAGCACAGGTGTCCCCACGGCCCGTGCTGCAGGCGTCTGAGCCTGCCGATTGGCCGACCTCGCCCTGAGCAGAATATTCTTGCAGCCAAGGGCGCTGTAATAATACGGTACCCTCTCACCGATAAAATTATATCGATACTTCGTAAAATATGTAATTATCTGCGATGTGTCACAGATATATTTCATGTATTGACATTCATTTTTCTGTTCCGATTAACCCTGTAGAAAGATATGAAGCTATCACTCCCTGTTCGTTTCTGAGAGAGTTAACATCTCTCCACACTTACGCTAAATTTGTAATTTTTCAAAAAATTTTTGTAAAGCTTATGGAACTTAACTGCGGGGTCACTCTCCACACTTACGCTAAATTTGTAATTTTTCAAAAAAAAAAAAAAAAAAAAAAAAAAAAAAAAAAAAAAAAAAAAAAATTGTAAAGCTTATGGAACTTAACTGCGGGGTCATCATTTCCTAAACTTAGAAACTTCTTATGGATTAACATTTAGTAAAGACAACACATACATCCATGCCCGAAGGAGGATTCGGACCTCCGACGCTAGAGGCTGCGCGATCCGCAACGTGGCGCTCCAGACCGCTCGGCTACTCCCGCGCGGCTTTTTATTTTTTACTTATTATCTTTTTATCATAGCCAACTACGGCAATAGTCCCGTCAAAAGGTATGTGTGTGCTTCATTGCTTTCTTTCATTAATAAATTCCCCCATTCTCTCTTTAAAGTGCTGTTAATGAGTTTTAATCGTAATTACAAGATACCTCCCATCTCCCTGTGATGCTTTTGTTTAGCCATATTGCTCCAAAAATGGCTGATTTGGTTTTCGTGTTAAATAAACCGTGATCTCTCGTGTAGCCCTTCTCTTCAAAATTCACATTTCAGATCTGTATTATTCATTAGTCAGTAGAACCTGCACTCATTTTTCCGTAATTTTTTCGTGGTCCCATTTATGAGTGGTACAAAATTCCAATGTCCATTTTTTCTTTAAAAATGTAATATTTTGCACAGGAAACTCTTTGATAATACCAAACCATACCATCCAATTTCAGCGAGTAGTTACTTTTATCACAACTTTCAACCTACCAGGAAAAACTTCGATGCAGAGTTGTAAAGATAACTATTCGTCGAATTCTTTTTAATACATTAACTACATTACCTCCCACCGTAAAATAGTCTGCTAATCCGTTATCTTACACTTAAAGATTTATTCCTAATTTTTTCCGATTTTTTTCACAGATATTTTGTCATGGCTTCAAACTTCAAATTTTTCCTCTTGCCATTTTTAAGCACTAACTTAATCAATAGGGCAGTAACATTAAAAACAATCTGGCGATCAACGTGACAGGACCGTAAATTTTATTAGTTTCGTAAAATCATGGTCTGATTTAATTACAGTAAAATAGTTTTGGAATTACATTATTGCCTGTCACTATTGTCAGTAACAAGGGCGCCGACTCTGTGAGTGCTCCGGGGCTGGTGTACCTCCCACGAAATTTTTGGAGGTGCGCAGTACCCACACAAAATAAGGAAGGAAAATAAAGTAGCACAAAAATGGGGAAAAGTCACAGCTGTCAATTATGAATTTTTGACATCGCAGTGTAGCAATCACGGCCTAGCCGCTAGACTGTTCCAACAGATCCCCAAGGAGCACTCACTTCAGAGGCTTGGAGCCGTTCGGAGCAAGGGTGGTGGGAGAGGCGACGCTACTGACCGCATGACGTCGTAACCGATGCAACAATCAGAGTTCGGTGACAGCCATAGTTTGCTATGGTAGCTCCTTTAATTCAGTTGACATCTGCACTGTCGGTTACTTCAAAGCAGTGGCGGACTAAGGGGGAGGGGGCGGACCGCCCCGGACCTCAGGTGTTGGGGGGCCTCCAAATACCTGGAAAGCAAAGTCAGTTTATTTTTTATTATATATATATATATATATATATATATATATATATATATATATATATATATATATATATATATATATATATTGCTTGGTACCTCGTTCTGTTGGGGTCTCCAAAGCTATTTCGTTTTAGACTGTCCCATGTCTCTCTCCTCCTGCGGGGGCCTCCAGTTCTTTTTTGTAGTAATTCATGTATTTTCAAGTAGACAGGGGGGACCTCATTTCGTATCACCCCTGCCCCGGGCCACCAACAGCCTTAGTCCGCCACTGCGTCAAAGTATTTAATTCTGCTAACAAGTACAGTCCTGCTACACACGACTTTACATAAAACATCGCGGGCAGGTAGAGGGCGAAGCACCTGCAGGGCTAGTAACCGAGCTTAATAATGACACATATACAGAAATGAACTGAAAAGTGATTCTAGGAAAGAGGTTTTGACTATTCATTCCTCCATTCACGAAGCGTCGTTGTCTGCTGAAGGAGTGCAACCAGGTGCCGCAATAAAGGCGTCACGTGTGTGGGATCTGTGCTTTGTCGCCATATAAATAACCGCCTTTTCAAAGGTTTCCTGAAATTTATTCAAGTGGAGCAAGCCGGCCGCGGTGGCCGAGGGGAGTGAGGCGCTCCAGTCACGGTCTGCACGGCCACTACGGTAGGGGGTTCGAATCCCCCCTCGGGCATGGATATTTGTGCCGTCCTTAGTATAAGGTAGTAGATAAGTAGTTTGTAAGTTTAGGGACTGATGACCGCGTAGTTGAGTCCCATAAGCTTAACAAACATTTGATTTTTTTTTTCAAGTGGAGCAAGGGTGTTTACCTTAGCCCAGTACATTTCGTTGGCTTAGTTGTCTTTACTTTGTTTGTCGTTCATGAGGAAATACGTCTCTGTAAATGAAAGGGACTAAGTTCATTGTCGAATAGATTAAAACTGGATAGTAAATCGAACGTTCCATACTCGCATAACTATGCACTTTAAGAAATTAATCATTGCAGGGCAAAGAACATCTAATAATAAAGATGAAGGACAAATCAAAGTGTTCCTGAAACAGTTTAGTCTATCAGAGAGGCAAATGAGTAACGAAATACAAACATCCTTAAATCGTGTAATTCGTTTTAAGCTTCTTAAAATTTCCTGAACGTACCAGTGGTGCTAATTTTCAAATGAATGATTTTTTTTTTCTTATTTTGTTTTCTATAATATTGAATCTACCACAGTTGAAGTACTGTTAATATCAGTGGCTGTTCTCTCTCGTTTTTCTCCAAATATCAAATCATGCAAATACTGACAGAGCGACAAATATGACTGGCACGTTTTCTATGTTGCAAGCAAAAATAAGAGAAATTGAGATCTGCTTGGCCCATTCTTTGAACCTTGTGGCCGAAAAGGTAATGACAATTGAAACCACGAGCACCGACACTGATTTTCAAAAGTTGGCGCCCCTGGTAAGTGAGCTAATTGTTGTATCTGATTTCGTGTACTGCATCTACCGACCGTTACATGCTAATCTGATATAATATTTGGAGCCCAATATGATAACTGATGTGTACAGAACTAATTTTGATGACCAAACTTTGACGAAAAGAAAGAAAACTGGCAACTTTGATGGACAAGATAAGACCAGGCGGCCCTGCCCTTGTTACACACTTTCCGCTTTCTCTTCCGCTGTCGCTTGCATGTATGCTTTGCTTCATCATTTCCGGGCTTTCCCAACTTTTTTTGGATTTTTTCTCATTATTATTTTCCGTTTTCGTAAATAGTAGTTTCGCGAATTTGGCAAAATGGCTGCTGCGTCCATATCTTAGAAGTGCGATCCTAATTTTTTTTCCGTATCTGTCGTGTCCGCGAAGTGCAGTTTCGTGCGTGTAACTTCTCTGACTACACGTAAACAAACAGTGATCTGTGGCGTTGTCAATATTTACATTCCATGTGAACGTATTTTGTCATGGTACAAACACTTAGTAAGGCCATCGGGATGGAGAACACGCGAACAGACAATACTTCACAGCAAACAAAGCACGGGCCGGACGCGGTGGCCGAGGGGACTGAGGCGCTCCAGTCACGGTCTGCACGGCCACTACGGTCGTGGTTCGAATCCCCCGTCGGGCATGGATATTTGTGCCGTCTTTAGTATAAGGTAGTTGATAAATAGTTTGTAAGTTTAGGGACTGATGACCCATAAGCTTAACAAACATTTTAAACATTTTTAAACAAAGCACGCAGTAGACAACACCATCACAGATAGGCAAATCGAAAATATTTCGCCCACTTCAGATGTCATTGGTGCATCTGTAGCGGACGAAAACATGACAACAGCAGTCACACATACAGCGAGTGATGTTTCTGGTTCATGGTTCACCAGATTTGAAGCTATTTTCCAAAATTTGTCACAACAAGTCAGTCATGCTTTGCAATGTCGTGGAAAGAAAAGAAGTGCGTCTTTAGACGGGTATAATTTGAATTTAAGAAGTAACAACGTTCCTCCGCGTCTATTGATGTTTTCATTTAATAAGAATTATATGCAAGGATAATCGAATTTATGTAGTTCCTTTCTGATTTCCATGCGTGCTTATTAGATCTCGAGTCCGTTCTCTTTAGAAATGCCTAGAAAACGGTTTAGTACAGTAAAGAACAAATACAGGCCCTGTTAGTTACGTAGTATACCAAATAACTAATTGAAGGCAATTCTGCTTTTTTATGCTCATGACTACGTTGTAGTTCTCTACAAGTTATTTTATCCTTTCTTTTAATATCCGTTGCGAAGCACGAGTGTACAGCTATCTATTATAAATCTCCTAAAGTAATTCTAGGATTTACATGGGGCAACTTCGTTTTATAAAAGGGGATCACGGAAAAAAATCGTAATTTAAAGTTTTGTATCTACCACCGTTATGTCTGTCTGTCTGTCTCTTAGGACACGTTTATTTTCGTAGGATTTTCAGCCGTAGCTTCAGCACATCGTGCGGTTGGATACACGTTTCATTTCATCAAAATCAGATCAGAAAAAATATCATAATTTAAACATTTGTCTAAAACCAGTCACTATCTATCTGCAAAGGCTTTCATGGGGGCTAAAAAGCAAAGGATGCATGGCGCCATTATTATTATTACTATTTCTCATCTGAACGATAGAAGTGTTTTCAGAAGTTTACGCCAAACAGACAATTACACACCGCAGTCTTAACTATATGAACACAACTTAACATTGAATTTACATCGTTCCGGAGTACAGACTGAAATTAATTTCAGTTTTTTATGAAAACTTTATGAACATTCATAGTTTTCGACAATGACTTCTATTTAAATTTGACATCTTGGCTAGGAGAACTGAGTACATTTACAGAGCTATCCAAAAAGGATTCTGTTTTTTCTGAGCCAAAAAACAATGATATACACAGGTCCGTCTTTAACAACAATTGCGAAGGACGGGCATATAAGCTAGTATCCTCTCTGACGCCAAAGTATAGGTTAGAACCAACATTTTGAGTGCAGTTAATGAAAAGGTTTCTGCTCTCGCGACGCAAATTGATAGTGTATGTCAGACTACTAGAACGTTACCATGAGCCATAGAAAACATAACGCGAGATCTATCAGCTCTACGTGTTGAACACGAAAATTTTAAAAGTACTGTGACACACATCACTTCACAGGCTGAGAAGATTGTGACACAAAATCATGAGGCACAAATTAATGACTGACGCATTACATAAATAATGTGATTCATAGTGTAGAAGCTGAGGTGTATGAGGAGTGTAAGATCTTTGCAAGAAGAACTTTCGAATGTTAAAGCCAAGTTACAAAAAGATGTTTTTAGCTCACGAAAATAAACATAAAATGCATGTACGTGAGACATCGAGCGAGTGATTGTCACAGCATACGCCCACAGCCACCTGTGATGCATACACCCGACGTACGTTACCTCTGACGTCATCCCTTGAGAGACAAAGGAATGTTGACTGTGACATATGACAAACGCACTCAGATGACGAGTGGCTTGACAATGACAGACGAACTGCGATGCAGCGGATGCAGTATCCACACAGAAGTGTAACATCATTTCTTTTAGAGGAAAGTCTACTAAAACATTTATTCCTGAGAACAAGTCACTGCAACCGTTTATTTTCATTCAGTCTTTTCGAGAACGTCTTCCTACGACGCAGAGTGAACGTCGCAAAATAAGATTTGTTGTGGGCTATAAATCTACAGGAAAAAGGTATCATCTGGTCAGCAGGAATTTACAGGCATCGTGATACCTCGCAGGAATTTGAAAATACTTTTCTAAGTAAATACTGGTCTGTGGGAATTCAGGAGAGGATCAAGAATGAAATTTATAGCCCTCCTCCTTTTAATGAATGCAGTGGCAGTCTCCCCAAATACTTTGAAAAATACTTAAATAAAGCCCCGTTTTTTATGAGCCTATGTTCCATAGAGAAGTATTACGTGTACTTATAAGGCGACTATCGACTCACATACCGATATACAACCTAGAGGACTTTTTCTTAACAGTATGGCCTACTCACGATTGACCTTATTTACGAAGACGACAGAGCACGCAACGGGCGAAATAACAATGTGTATGGAGATGCGAGCAGAGTTGCCAGATTTTTCTATTGCTCTGTCGCCAAATTTTAAACAAAAAGTAGCCAAAATATCGCCATCTTTTCATCAATAAAATGCCAAAATATAACCATTTTTCATCAGTAAAAATAGCCAAATATCGCAACCTTTAATCTGTGAACATTATTATGCTATGTCAATTATGGCATGTTACTCGACAATAATAACCCTGAAATTCAGGGAGTAGGCTGGTTACTGAGTAAAACGTAACACAAACTGTGGCACTCTCACATTCACAGACATCAGACTGAACTTTTCAAGGAAACTCATACTTCACAGAAACATTTATCTGAGTCAATCCAAGAATTGAACCCAGACACACCACCAACTGACAATGAGGGCAGTCAAAATATCGTCACATTGGAAATATAATAGACTCCGGAAATTCAGTTACATTTAACTATCACATTTATTAATTTCATAACTTATAAAACGTACAACAAGAATCATTCTATGAAACTTACACAAGGGATGTTCTCATGCATAGGTTCGATTACCAATCACTTTCATCTTCTTAAAAACAAAGATTTACAGATGTTAAACAGAGTTATTGAATCTGTCAAACATTTCTTTAAGACACACAAAATCATTACAACATTTTGAGGTGAGGTAATTTATAATAATGCACTAAGCATTTCATACTTTGAGGTCAGATTGACTTTAATTCGTAATAATCCATCATTACACACTGAAAAATCAGCCACGAGAACGACTGGGAAATCGCGTGTTCTCCATCGATATTTATACTCTGTAAACTATTGTTAACCACTGTGAAGTGCGCTGCAAAGGGCTCGCTTCACAGTAGCAGTTGTTAAGAATTTCTGTTGTATTATCGTATGGAACGCGGAAAAAAATACTGTTTAAATGCCTCCTTGCATGGTGTAATTTATATAATCTTATCCTCATGTTCTCAGCGGGAGCCATACATACGGTGTTGTAGTATACTTCGAGATATCATTTAAAGCCTGTTCTTGAACCATCGTAAGTAGGCTACATGACGTAGTTTACGTCTATCTTCAAGAGTCTGTAAGTTGAGTTTGTTTACATCTCTGTGACACTCTCCCACACATCCATACTACTTGAAAACATTTGTGCTAACTTGTGTAGGTAGATTACATTTCCCCAGCATTCTACCGAAGTTTACCCGGTATCATTGACGCAATGTCTAAAGAGTGATTGCTTTATATTCGTTGTATTTGAAGTAAAATAAAATAGCCATTAAGTCATAAAACCAATAGATTTAATAGCGAAATGTAATCGCCAGTCGCCAGACTGCTAGAATGGCTGCTATTATAAGAAAAAGATATCCAAGAATGCGAAACATCGCCACGACGGGCAACCCTGGATGCGAGACGGTACACGAACAGTAACGGGGCTAGTAAGTTGATGCCGCTGCCACCGATTCAGGCTAGCCAACACCGTGCCAGAACATGCAGACGCCTAATGTAAATAACAACACCAATGCACAGACTCCGAGACACAGTACAAAGAACCAGATCTGACAATAGGTACAAATGTTCAAAGGTTTGTAAAGCTTATGGGACTTAACTGCGGGGTCATCAGTTCCTAAACATACAAACTGCTAAAGACGGCACAAACATCCTTGCCCGAGGGGGGATTCAAACCCCGACGGGGAACGTCGTTGCGCATCACAGCATAGCGCCTCAATGCAACCGGCCGCTCCACCGTGGCACAATAGGTACAGTCCAGATTATAATAACAGATGAAATAACTCAAACAACAACAGAAACCGTGGCAGAAATTACAACACTAGTAATTGCAACCACAATAGTAATTACACAGGGAGATAACACTGCAATCATAACCCGCCGCACGACAACAAACGATCAGACTTCGTACCTGTAGCTCACATTGCGACTGAATGTCCACAGCAAAATAATTGACAGTGACAATAACCGAGGTGACTGAACTGACACGAATGACGTCCGGGACTCAAACACACTAATTAGGCTCATCTCACGCCCTCAGAGTTTGAGCGACGGATTAAGTGAGTGCACGCATTACTCGAAGATTCACATGATCCGCAGTAATTTGTTAGCACAAGTGAATACAGGCTGAACCACAGGTTTCTATACGCACAAAGATCTGAAAAAGTTTCATGTATAATACGCTGACCTTTCATGCATCAATAAACGGCAGCTAATTAAACTATATTTATAAGTATTTCGTTTGTGATGCAACACATTTTCGCCGAGCTACAAACAAGAAAAAAAGGCAACTGCAATTAATATTAATTGTCCGCTGGCACAGCAACGAGTGATTACTACGTATGTGTAGGATTCAACTCTTTCATGGATACGGGTAGTTAAAGACTCGTTGATACTTTATTCCAGGTTAGGGTAATTTATTGTGTAACTAGGTATATATTTTATAAAAAAATTTCAAATGTTTGTAATTCTATGGGACCAAACCACTGCGTCATCAGTCCCCTAGGCTTACAAACTACTTAAACGAACTAACCTAAGGACAAATCACACATATACTTTATATTTATGTGTATATTTATGTATGTAGATTGGAGGAGAATAGGTGATTTATTCTGGTTCGCGAATGGGAAACATGACTTATTTACTGGGCGTGGAGCACATTAGCAGTCGCACCTCATATACATTCCTAATTGGCCTTTTCGAACATAGAGTGGTCGTTTATGGTGATCGGTTTATCTGATGTCGTGGGAGACAGGAGACCTTGTAGAATATTTACCCGATCGGAATAATTTTATCACTAATTATTTGAACTACTAGTAGATTATATGCTCAGGTATAGCATTTTTGCCAGCACTTTGATGACTGATCAGCTGATAAAAACACACTAACACGTAAAGCAACACTGCATGACAACACACGCACGCACAACACGTGTAAAGCAGGTACAGGCTTAATTTTCCATGTCTAGTTAGCTGTAGCTTGAGTAATGTTTGTAAGCTAAACAGAGAACTTATGGAGCAGGATACATTCTCTTTAATTATAACAAATTTGCAACTTGATGCTTGTAACAAACAGAAAGAGAGAAAAATTTATTTTTACTTCAGATAGACTTAGAATATTTTCCTGACACGTTTGAAGAATACATGATGCTTAGAATTTAATTTGGTAACATAGCTGTCAAGACACTAATTTTTATACCATTTTGTTTATACTACGTAGTTTTTTTAAGATTGATTCTGTCATTAAAAAATTCCCCATTCTCTCTTTAAAATACAGTTTATGAGTTTTAATCGTAGTTAAAAGATTCCTCCCATCTCTCTGTAATGCTGGGACTGCGCCAACAATGGAAGGTTTGGTTTTCGTGTTAAATAAACCGTTATCTCTCGTGTAGCCCTTCCCTTCAAACATCACATTTCTGATCTCTATTATTCAATAGTCAGTAGAAAATGCAGTCATTTTTCCGTAATTTTTTCGTGGTCCGATTTACTGGTGTTACAAAATTTCATTGTCCATCTTTGTTTAAAAATGCAATATTTTACGCAGTCTGCTACACGGGAATCTCTTTTAATAATAACAAACCATATCATCCACTGTCGGCCAGTAGTTACAGGAAATACTTCGGTGCAGAGTTCTTTTTATACATTGCCTGCATTACATCCCACCGTTAAACATTCTGCTAATCCGTTATCTTTCACTTAAAGATGTCTTCCAGATTGTTTCCGATTTTTGCACGGAAATTTTTGCATGGATTCGGACTTCAAAAATTTCCCCTTTGCCATTTTCAATCACTAATTTAAACAGTCGTGCATTGACATTAAAGCGGTCGCGGCTGTCCCGCCTTCTGAGTGTGATCCCAGACACACAATGTATCTGGACACTTTTTTCCGTGGCTTTGAATCTGCAGATGTATTACTACACAGACATTATGTGCATTGAGAATGCTTATTGGCCATTCCACGTCAAATGGCCAGATTTCGAAACATTTTGCCGCTCCCTCATCACGGAATCGCTTTTTGCGAACAGGAAATGATTGCCGGTCCACGACATTTCTAATTTTTTGTACTTTACTTACGCAAACACACAAAATGTGAAACAGAAACAAACTACGAAGGACCGTGGCAGTAAGCGCACACACACTTTCGAAATATGCAGCAAAAACTCTGAACAGCAACTGAATCAACGGTGCGGAAATAAAACACTGCGTCTGAACACGTCTACACGACACAGGAAGCTGGGGATCGGCGCGTATGAACACGTCAACACAGCACAGAAAGTGCCAGCCACGCGCCTGGGGACGTCCACAGAACTAGGGGAAGGGGGCGGAGCCGCGTCTATAGCCGTCCACAGCACCAGGGGAACGGCGCGGAGCCGCGTCTAAAGGAGTCCACAGCAATCAGAGGGGTAATTGGAATGGGCAGTGTCTTGAAGGTATGAGATGAACATTAATTAGAGTAAAACAAAAGTAATGGAATGCAATTTCATAAAAATCAGGCGATGCTCAAGGAATTAGATTAGGTAATGAGACAATAAAGTAGTGGATGACTATTGTTGGGTAGCAATGTATTTTCTGATGGCCAAAGTAAAGAAGATATAAAATGCAGAATGGCTATGGTAAGAAAAGAGTTCCTGAAGAAGCAAAATTTGTTGACATCCAATACTAGTTGAAATGTTAGGAAGTCCTTCTGAAAGCATTCGTCTGATGTGTAGCATTGTATGAGATTGAAACGTGGAAAAAAGTTGAGACAAAAAACTGATAGAAGCTTTCGAAATGTGGTGCTGCAGACGAATGTTGAAGATTGGATCGATAGACCACGTAACTATTGAAGAGGTGCTCAACAGAAATGGAGAGAGAAAAAGAGTTTCTGGCATATCCTGACTAAGTGGAGGGATAGGTGGTTGGAGAAATTCTGAGTCATCAAGGAATCGTCAACTTAGCGTTAAAAGGAATTGTGTTGGATAAAAATCGTAGCGGGAGTAAGCAGTTTGAAAAGGATGTAGGTTGCCATAAATATTGTCAGATGAAAAGTCTTGCACAGGACAGGGTAGCGTGGAGAGCTGCATCAAACCAGTCTGCGCACTGAAGACCACAACAACAGAAACGTCAGTGGTGACGTGTTGTGGTCATACCACTTATTTGCCCTTATCTAAGCAGGCCCCTATAAAGAGGAAACATGCTGGTTCTCCAGAATGAGAAAAAAAAATCATAGTCACATTTTGCTAGGAATATGTTTGTGACAATGCAATCGGTGTTATTGGTGTAACACGTCAGTACTACAACATTCACCGAAACTTCGAGTAAGTACCATGATATGCCCTACATGACAAACGCTACAAGATTAACATAGACTCTGTCAAACATCCACGTGGCATTACACTCTCTGATATTTCCGTTCCTGTTCGCGATAAAACACATTCGGGACACAGGTGCACTACCCCGCATCTCACAGTCCGGACCTACGGACTTGCATCTGTTTGTTTCCATGCAGAAATTTCTGGCCAGCCAACACTTCTAAAAGACAGATTTGGAGGTGATTCTGCGGTTCTGAGAGGGCTGTACTCCAAAAGAAGTCTTCTACGAAGAGGGCATATTGGAACCAGTATCACGATGGGAGAAATATGTTGTTGATATTGGGGACTACATAAAAAACCTAGGTAAAATGTATAGGTTTATTTGTAATTTTTTTTTGTTTTGCTTTGTTACGTATTATAGTATTTTATTAAATTACTTTGCGCCTCGGTTGCACAGTGGTAGAATGCCAGACTACAAATCCAAAGTTCGCGGTTTCGATACCTGCCAGGTCCCTAGGATTTTTATCAGTCACTTTCCACTTCTTTCACCTCTGGCAGTATTGCTCATGTGAAAAATACCGAGTAGCACCGTGGTTCGGAACCCACTTTAAACTGTAGGTCCCCCTATAACCGGCTGGGTAAATCAGTTAGAAAGTTGGAGGAAGACAGCGGCATACCACCTCCAAACAGGACCATGCCTAGTAAAGCACTATGGTGCTCAAACCAATCTTCGGATTTTTGACTGCTTTACTTTTTTAAAATTACTTTCCTATATGCCCTCGTATTTATTTTAGTATTTCCCACGTGGGAACTTCAAAATCATTTATACATGTCACTAAATTTGTAATTTAGTTACATGTAATGTTTTAAAAAAATACTCCACACCTTGATTGTTAGCAAGAAATTTTTAGTCACAATCATGCATTAATCTTTATGTTTCAGTAAAAAAATATCTGTTTTGCTAGAAGCTTGTGGCATATCATCTTCTGACATGTAAGACATTCATAAAGCAAGACTGTAAATTATGAAACAATGACAACATTCAAATGTCAAACGTATCCTTTAAAAAAATTCTGCAAAAGAAAAATGTTTGTTTGTGAAGCTTATGGGACTTAATTGAGGGGTCGTCAGTCCCTCAACTTACAAACTACTTACAAACTAACTTATACTAAAGACAGCACAAACATTCATGTTCGAGGGGTATGGCCTCGCGCACGGGAGCATAGCGCCTCAATCCGCTCGGCCACTCCGCCGCAGCAAAGAGAAACGGTTATCTTCCATTTGCTGTGTCGGACTCCTCGGCACACAGGATGTTTCGCACTGCGTGTTTGCATATTCGAACAATGCGCTTCGTGTCATTCAGCGCCCAACGGCTGCTGACGTCAGAGCCCCGGGAAAATCAGAGAACGCGTATTCACGGTTTTTTACGACTGAGCAGGGCGGCTTTTCGCCGTGTAACGTAAATCCGCGAGTTTGCCGCTGACCCACAGCCGTACAGAATCACAATGCACAGACATGGTTGGCCGTTAACACACTGCGGCTCTCGAGATGAACCCAGCGTGGTGCTTCCTGCAACGGTGAACTGAACATTGCTGACGACGAATAAAAAAAAAAAAATAAAAAAATAAAATAAAATAAAATAAAATAAAATAAACGCACTGACGTGTTTTACGGCCCACTTTAGATTTGTAGTTTTATAAGTTTTTGCAAACATTTCGGACCAAAATAATAATATAACTAATAAATAATTAATAAGAGTGTCTGAAACCCTTTTAGAAAAAAAAAATTAAGTAGTGGCTGGTTCCGAACCAACGATCTTTAGCGTCACAGTCTAATTTCTTGCCCACTACACTACAGCTATCAACCAAAAACAGTCCTTTAATCTCATACTATTGATGGCCGTTGTTAACAGATGCTAATATGGCATTTGTAGACACTAGATTATCATTTATCGTACGAAGAACGATGTGTTTTTGTTAATTCTTCAGTGCGTCATTGCTCTGAAATGACAATGTGTAAGTTACAATAAGAAAATCATCAAATACGCAACGCAAGATGGCATAGGCCAGAGAGAGTTCTGGGCGAAGAATGTCGCGTGACCTCTCCGAACGGCTGGTTTTCGTTAATTCAATGGAGGGTGTCAAATGTCCGTTATTTTTTGCAAATATGTCTCAAACATGAAAAAAACATAAGGGAGCTAAGTTGTAGAGAATTTTCTCCTCTACCAATTAGGTTATTCAATTTTCGTGTCAGATGAACGGTTCGTTTGTAATTAAAATTATATTACAAACGGCTTTTTTTTTTTTTTTTTGGTATTACTACCGCATTTTTTGTCCGGAAAATTTGAAAAAGGGAGGTTCTGGTCTCTGGCGGCCTATAATAATGTATGTGAAATTTGGTGCTGATCGGTTGAACCGTTCGTCTTAAAAACAGGGAACACGTTACGGACAGACAGACATACATCCCAAAATCGCCGTTATTTTTGAAAATATCTTTGAAACGCTACGAGATATGAAGAAAAAACATAACAGAGCAAAGTTGTAGAGAATTTTCTCCTCTACAAATTCGGTTATTCTATTTTCGTGTCAGATGAATAGTTAAGCCGTTATTTTCATTTAAATTTCGAACTGTCAAAAGACGATCGCAAAGGCCCACTTTTAGTGTTACTACCGTAACCTAAAGTGGGCCAAAAAAAGGTTGTAAACTGCAGTAACTCACAGGGTGAGATGGACAATTACGCGTGTTTTAAATTAAAGCAACGGTATCTCTCCTGCGCTCGGAGAATTAACTGACTGAATGAACATCTCGATGTCTCAGTTTACAGGAAGATGAAAGAGACACGACAAGTCTCTTCCAAAGAAAAACAGTCGAAACTCTCCGCAGTGCCCTTGGTGCGAAAACCATTAAGAAATGTCGAAGTCCACTTTCTATACCTTCACAAACGTAAGGACTTCCAAAGGTCCACCCTGATGATTCCCCACTGCGTCCCATAGTAAGTAATATAGGAGCGGTAAACTATGGACCAGCCAGACACCTGCTTCCTGAGACCATCTGTAAGGAAATGCATACATCAGATCCGCAATTTTATTAATTTTGCATAAGAACTACAAGAAGTTCACTTCTGTGATTGTGCTGATTAGGTTTTACGTAATTTTCCTCATCACCAGGATCATCCGCGAAAATCGTGTCTAAGAAAATTGATACCAACCTAAAGAGACTCATCGAGTTCGATTTACTTCCTGTCCCATGGCAAAATTTTTGACCAGACAGATGGCGTCGCCGCGGGATGACCCCTGTTGCCGGTTGTGGAGTACTTCTTCTTTAACACTTCCCAGGAAAAGGTTACGTGGGTGGATGGCTCTTCTGTCGTTTGGACACATGGACAGGGCAGCGTCAGTAAATTTTTTCGTTAATTAAACTCGCTGAGCCGCGGTGGAAGAGCCGTGCGCAGTGGGCGATGTGCTACGATGTGCGCGGCCATTCGCCGTCGGAGGTTCGAGTCCCTCTAGAGAATGGGTCTCTGTATTGTCCTTAGGTTAGTTTACCTTAGTTTAAGTGGTTTGTAAGCTACGGACCAATAACCTATCAGTTGAGTTTGAGAGATTTATAAACATTTGAACTTATTTTTATACTCACTGCGCCCTAGTGTACAGTTTAACGTAGAGGCGAAGCAGTCTAGTATTTTCCCGTCTCTTGAGGTCTTAAAGTAGGCAAAAGTGATGGGAAAGCTTGGATACAGTGTGCTCAGAAATCAGACACACCTACTTGCTTCCAGTAGTGACCAAACCTAAGGCAATTAATGGCCACTTTGAAACGCATATCTTAAAATTAAATAACTAAAATGTAATCAAAATTATGTCTCTCTCTCTCTCTCTCTCTCTCTCTCTCTCTCTCTCTCTCTGTGTGTGTGTGTGTGTGTGTGTGTGTGTGTATGTAAGTGTGTGAGTATACCTGTACTTACATATGTCTAAATAAGTAAAATATGAGTTATCAGTAAAGTTGACATTCACAGAGACCAACATTGCTCTTTGAATGCTAATTATTTTGTTTACGTACGCAAGGTAGTAAATATGCTAAAGATTCAGACTGTCAGTGTATCCGAGTTACATCTTCATTAATAATTTATCTATTCATTATTTTAAACGGCCTTCTCCTGACGTTTCGTCGCCTACTGCGGGCAACATCATCAGAGGTGAGTCGACGACTTGCTGCTGGGTGTTGGACGTCTCACTTATACAGAACGCCACCAATTGTCACGTTCTGCCGACTCTGTCTGACCATTGTCATCTCTCTCGATTACAGGTAATCTATGATCACTTCTTTGGTGCAAAATTGACCGCAATATCTTACATAGTTTAAAACCATCTTCTTTTTTGTTGAAATTATCGTGGTGCTTCTGGATCTCTATGACTTCTCTATACATGCATGTACAGGTAAGATCTCGCGTTATTATACACGCATGAGCAGAGAAACCATAGAGATCCATAAACTCTACAATAATTTCAACAAAAAAGAAGAAGGTTTAAAATTATATACGGCAGTCGACTTTGCACCAACGATGTGACCATAGATTACTTGTAATCGAGAGGGATAGCTTCGTAGTCGGCAGCACGTGACAATTGGTGGCGCCATCTATGCAGTCTATATTAGGAGGACGTCCAGCGCCTAGCAGCAAGTCGTTGACTCACCTCTGATGTTGTCCGCGGTAGCCAATGAAATATCGGGAGAAGGAAGTTTTATAAATGGACCACGGCATCTTAGCCCGGAAGATTTTATTAATGAAGACACCGGCCGTGAAAGCCTACATGTTATAATTTAAACATTATTATTGGATAGTTGAGCTTCCTGGTTGTGGATTATACTTACTATTTCGTTTCAATAAAATCCTGGTGCTTTATTTGAAGCCGAAACGCCTTTTCGGTTTTCACCTAGCTTCAGTTCTCGTAATTAGTGTCTTGCTTCAATACGTAGATGTCGACATCAGTTTGGTAGCTGCATATGGCACGTGCAAAATAACGTATTTGTACTTTTTTTAATATAACGCGTTTAATTTTATTAAATGCTGTGCTTGAGAGTGCTTACAATCTGTTGTTCATGCTGGTTCTTGGGTTTTCTCTATAATGTACAAATACAATTTTTATTTCGCAATTTGCACATGGCCACTGCAATATCCGCCCTGTTCACTGACAGCCTTTTGTTTACAATAAGATCTATGGTGAGAATAATATGTTACTAGCGTTTCTGCTGTGGCTTATGATCATTGAAAATATGCCATGGCCGGCCGCGGTGGCCGAGGAGACTGAGGCGCTCCAGTCACGGTCTGCGCGGCCACTAAGGTCGGGGGTTCGAATCCCCCCTCGGGCATGGATATTTGTGCCGTCTTTAGTATATGGTAGTTCATAAGTAGTTTGTAAGTTTAGGGACTGATGACCCCGTAGTTAAGTCCCATAAGCTTAACAAACATTTGAACATTTGAATATGCCATGAACATGCTTAGTTCAATATATAACAATTTATGGTTATTTAAAATTATGTTTGATAGATCTCTTTGGCCTTTCACAATAATCACCACCTAGCCAATAAAGGAAAAAGAATGAGACTACTCTACTAAATAGAAATTTATTCCCAAAAATGTACGTCACCATCTGACATAGAGAAAGACCAAACATAATATCAAACAGAATTTTTCTAAGCTGTTAGGCAGTAGTTTAATGCCGTCCTACGTCTCGCCCTCCCACGCTTCCTGAGTCATTGGTCACCGTTATAGATATATGCCTCTAATTTTGAGAGCTCATTTTAATAGCCTTTCGTAACCACGTTATCTCCATCCTCCCTTGCAATATTTTTTAAATACTTATGGCAACTTTTATTACTTTTATAGTTTTATATGGTACCTACTTTTATATTCTTTATCATGTACACTAATGCCATCTGGCGACACTTTTCGTTCTTAGTGTGATGCCAACCTACTCTTGGACAAAAGAGGTGATAAGAGACCTCTCTGGGACCCGTTGAAGAAGGTATTATCTTCCTTAGGTAGAGAAGATTAGTAGACACTATACTCTGAACGCTCTCTGTATGGGTTTTTAGCGCGCTCTACATCTGGTGTGTGGTGGGGAAGGTTTTGCCGTGGCCTTAGGGCTTAACTCTTGCTGCGTAAATGGAAGTAAGTACTTCATCGAATCATGCTGAGGGAAAGGCATGCGGTTAGGACTTTGCTTTCTTTATGATCAGACAGTCTTGGTGTATCCGTGATAGTTTTCTTGAGTAATTCTGTCGCATTGCTAGGCGAAGTGTTTTTTAATTTACAGAACTCGAGTAATTCGGTGTAAATTTAGTATTTTCATTTTCATTCCGGTGATGATTTGTGTCCAGTTTTTCTCAAGTTAGAATACACGTGTGTGGCTTTCAGCCTATGTGTAAACTTAGTGTGTTTAAATATTCTTGTTGTTTTTAACTAACGTTTTTGCGTCACGTTAGTACCCACGAGTATGCTAAATGTTTCTCAGATTTTCTGGTTTGATTCCGTCTTTCGCATCTTGGCATGAACGATTGCACCACATACGTTTGTAATAGTCATTAGTTTTGCCTTCAGCAATGCTTTTACTGATACTAGCTTTCTTCTATATGAAATCTCGCATGTGTTTTACTTGCTTATTCTAAATTAATTTATTTTTGTAAATTCTAACCGCCATGGTCACACACCACATTGTACTTAAAAATAGGATGTCGTTGCCTCCCCGAACATGAGTTCGTTTGGTGCATAGTGATTATTAAATTTCTACTTCAAGACACCCATCATCTTGTAAAATGCCGCCGATGCTTCCTTTGTCGCTGCTATGAACTGTTCCTGCATGAATAATGTACCACAAGCATTATGTGCGTGTCTGGCTAAGAATGACTGGATGTGCTTTCATCTATCCATTGTGTGTTTGCAATTTTCCTCCCATGTTCACTCTATATTCATAAGGGGAGGAAACAATTTTATACCGGTGGTAACTTTATGATTTAATTCATTATTCTACAAGGTGTGTGCTTAATTTGGTCCCCACATTTATTTGCTTGTTCATTTTATTGAATAGATGATGATTTAAAGTATCAAACCTCATGCTCCCCACCACATGTTTAATTATCTATTCATTTATTTTTAACATTCATTTGGTGTTTGTTAAAATGTTGATGGTCCCTTAAGGAGTGAGCAGATAGATAAATTTCCGTTGCGCAAATACTGTGAAACGCATAAATAAATAACAGCCTTTGTATTTATGAACCGTCCCTTATAGCAGTTTTTAATAACGAAAACTACTGAGCAAACCACAAAGTAAGGTGCGAAAACCATAATCTAACATAAGCCTATCGAATGTGTGTAACATTTCTACAACATGTAAAACCTAGTTATTATGGTTTAATTATTTCAATAAAACAAGTAATATTTATTCATTGTATAATACGTATTACGTTAATTTATGGCCTTGAAAATAATTTTAAGAGTTTTGTAGGTATTTCAACTTTCCAAAATTAATTAACCAACATTTCCACCTTGAGTATGCCTCAGCAGTCGACCTAAATAGTAAAAGCAGTGTCATCATCATCATCATCTCAGTCTTTTCCTATATCATGTGGGGTTGGCGTTGCTTTGATGGATCCTTCTCTTCCACAAATATCTATCCAGTGTTTCTTCCTGAGCCATCCTTTCTCCTGTAGGTCCCCTGCTTCCCTGCTATCTTCCTCTTCTCCTTGATCCTTCGATTTCCAGGTCTTCAACTCTTCTCCCCATGTAGTACTCCTCTCTTCTCTCCACATGTCCATACCATCGTAGCCTACTTTCTTGGATCTTCTTCCCTATGGGCTCTACTTTCACTGTTACCCTGATGTACTTATTCCTTATTCTACCCTTTCTAGGAATGGGAAAACCGACCGGTTAAAACCGATACCGGTATTTTAGTTTTGAATAACCGGTTTTTTCGTTATTTATTTGGTGACGGTAGTAATCTTTTTTTTTTTTTTTTACGTATTGCCAAGAACCGGGTAAAAAACCGGCATGACTACTTCCTGTAGTAGTGGTTCAAAATGTGTTTTTCTTAAATAATTTTAAAAAATTAAAACTAGTAGACCCTAGTATTTAGGGCTATTCCTAAAGTTTCCACTGCTGTAAAATATTAGGTCATCGCAGTAACTAAAAAAAGCGATCAGTGATAATTTATGAACAATCCCGGCAGTCAGAAACGCGCAACAAACGCGTGGCATAAGAACTTGTGGACTCGTGAAGTTATTGAGTCATCGATACACTTGTTGCCGTGTGGCGTGGCCTATAAGACGACGCGCGTGCACCGGCAGTGTACAAGACTTGCCTCTGTCTGGTCATGCGGCAGTTCCTTGCTGTCGTCACCAGACATCGGTTGTATCTTAAATGGCACCATTCCGAGTGTGAAAGTACTTCACGAAGTACGGTAGCAGTGAGGTACAATGCTCCATTTGCTTTAAAAAGCTGAAAACGGGTGGAGGTAGTACAAATATGCTGTGTCATTTAAGGAGAAAGCATCCAAAATATTTCTTGGAAAAGAAGGTAAATTCGATTCATATACCTATTACGTAAGTGATGTACTATAAGTTTGGAATAGTAACTTTTAATGTATTATCATATTATTAAGCTAACAAGTTTTATTAATGTGATTCCTTGAAAGCGAGGGGCTTTTTGTAATAACCAATATGGGTTTAGGTAACATTGATCATGTGGTGCCTCGCGAGGTAGCCGTGCGGTCTGAGGCACCATGTCACGGACTGCGCGGCTGCTCTAGTCGGAGATTCGAGTCCTCCCTCCTCCCACGGTCATGGGTGTGTATATTGTCCTTAGCCTAAGTTAGTTAGAATAAGTAGTTTTTAAGTCTAGGGACTGATGACCTAAGCAGGTAGATCTCATAAGAACTCACACCCATTTGAACATTCTTTGATCATGTGGTACACAGCTTTCCTAGTTCAATTTGCGTAAATTTACACTGACAATAATCATACTGTTAGTGGGAACTGTGACTTTATTTTTCGAAATACTTCTGCAGCACTGATTGAAGTTCATTTACTGAATGTAAATTATATAACGAGATATTCGTATACGCTGGCTCACAAGTCCAACTTACTGTGTGGTTGGCTCAATATTCGCAATTGCCGGATGGAAATACTAGGCCAGTAAATCTGTATGCTTCATAGATCGTCTTCTACGGATTCCTGGCTAGGCTTATACACACTCAAGAAGGCATAGTATTGGGAGGGGATCTTGCAAAATATGAAAGACTAAAGATTTTTCGTATAACGTAAATTTACCTAAATTTTAACTAAATTTCGTAAGTTTCGGTTTCGGCAGAAACTAGAAGAGCCGGAAATTCGATTACGGTTTCTGTTTCATGCGAAATATGTTTCGGTCGAACTCTACTGGAAATAATAGCAATAAAAAACCGAAAACCGGTTATTTAAAAAACCGGTTATTTCGAGCAATTTTTACGGTGCGGTTAAACTGGAGATGAAAAGAACAAGTATAACCGAAAACCGGTTCTTTCAGCAATAACCGCCATCCCTATATGGGTAACTCATACACCTTAACATTCTTATTTCTGCCATTTCCATCTTATTCCCTAGGGGTTTTGTAATTGAGCAAGTTTCTGCACTATACAGAATCGCAGGCCTCACCACTGACTTCTAAAGCTTTCCTTTCATACTGCAGCTATCCTTCTTATCACACAGTACTCCGCTCAGTTACCTCCAGTTCGTCCATCCAATTTTTATTCTGTGGCGTATTTCGGCCTCCAGTCCTCCACCGCTTTGCATGTAAGAGCCCAGGTATTTCAATTTTTTGACCAGCGTAAGTTTTTCTTCTTGCAGGTTAATATATAGATCTTTGGTACCCTTTGTACACATCTACTCTGTTTTCACCTTGCTAATTCTTTCCCCTTTCCCATAGAGCCTTTCTCCATTGTTCAAGCTGATCTTGAAGTGCCTCCTGGGGGGGGGGGGGTTCACAGATTACAACATTATCGGCAAACATCATCTATATCTACATCTACATAGATACTCTGCAAATCACATTTAAGTGCCTGACAGAGGCTTCATTGACCACTTTCATAACTTCACTCTACCGTTCCATTCTCTAACAGCGCGCGGAAAGAAAGAACACCTAAATCGTTCCGTTTTCGATCTGATTTCTCTTATTTCATTGGGATAGTCATGTCTCCCGAAGTAGGTGGGTGCTAGCAAAATATTTTCACATTCAGAAGTAAAAGTCGGTGATTGAAACTTCTGAAACAGAACACGCCGCAATGAGTAACGTCTTTCTTTTAATGATTTCCACCCCAATTCATGCAACATTTCCGTGACCCTTCCTCCCCCGATAACGTGATAAAACAAAACGAGCTGCCCTTCTGTGAACCTTCTCAATATCTTCCGTCAGTCCCACCTAGTGAGGGCACCACAATGGGCAACAGTGCTCCAGGAGATGACGCACCAGTGTGATGTAGGCAGTCTCTTTGGTGCATCTTCGAAGAGTTCGGCCGATGAAATGCAATCTTTGGTTCGCCTTCCCCACAATATTTTCTATGTGTTCTCTCCAGTCTAAGTAATTGTAACTCCTAGGTATTTGATAGAATTTACGACCTTAAGGTTTGACTGATTTTTCGCGTAATTGAAGTTCAGCGGATTTATTTTAGTGGTCATGTGTATTACTTCACAGTTTTCTTTATTTAGTGTTTCAGATGTTTCAAATGTTTGTATAGGTTATGGGACTCAACTACGAGGTCATCAGTCCCTAAACTTACAAACTACTTATCAACTAGTTTATCCTAAGGTCGGCACAAATATCCATGCCCGAGGGGGGGATTCGAACCCCGTAGTGGCCGTGCAGACCGTGACTGGAGCGCCTCAGTCCCCTCGGCCTCCGCAGTCGGCTATTTAGTGTCAAATCAAATCAAATGTTTGTAAAGTCTATGGGACTTAACTACGGGGTCATCAGTCCCTAAACTTACAAACTACTTATGAACTACTTACGAACTAGGATGGCACAAATATCCATGCCCGAGGGGGGATTCGAACCCCCGACCATAGTGGCCGTGCAGACAGTGACTGGAACGCCTTAGTCTCCTCGGCCACCGCGGCCGGCTATTTAGTGTCAATTGCCAATTTTGGCACCCTGTAGAAATTTTGTTTAAATCGCTTTGCAGTTGCTTTTGATCCTCTGTTGACTTCACTTACCGCTAAACGACAGCATCATCCACGAACAGTCTGAGGGAGCTATCCAGATTGTCTCCTAAATCGTTTATAAACACAAGGAAGAGTAGGGGACCTATAACGCTTCCCTGTGGAACGCCAGATAACACTTCTGTTTTGCTCGATTATTTACCCTCAATTACAACGAACTGTGTCCTTTCTAATAGTAAATCGTGAATCCAATCGCACAGTTGGGGAGATATTCCGTAAGCACGCAATTTCATTAGAAGCCGCTTGTGGGGTACAGTGTCAAATGCCTTCCGGAAATCCAGAAATATGGAATCGATATGAGATCCCTTGTCAATGGCACTTATCACTTCGTATGAATAAATGGCATTCTGTTTTTCGCAAGTGTGATACTTTCTGAATTCTTGTTGACTATTGGTTAATAGGTCGTTCTCTTCGAGGAAGTTCATAATGTTCGAACATAGTATATGTTCCAAAGTCCTACTGCAAATCGACGTCACGAGATTGGCCTGTAAGTTTGGGCATCACTCCTATTGCCTTTCTTGAATATTGGAGTAACTTGGGCAACTTTCCAGTCCTTGGGAACCGATCTTTCGCTGAGTGATCGGCTGTAAATGATAGTTAAGTACGGAGCTATTGCCGGCCGCGGTGGCCGAGGGGACTGAGGCCCTCCAGTCACGGTCTGCACGGCCACTACGGTCGGGGATTCGAATCCCCCCTCGGACATGGATATTTGTGCCGTCCTTAGGATTAGCTAGTTCATAAGTAGTTTGTAAGTTTAGGCACTGATGACCCCGTAGTTAAGTCCCATAAGCTATACAACATTTGAACATTTTGAGCTACCAATGGCTTTCCAAACAACTAACCTACTCAACCATCGTTTTACGTGACGACACGTGTTTCAGCTCGTCTAAATACACGTAAACGAAAACTGACGCAACACCTAGCATTAGAGATCCCAAAACATTTTATATAACTGAATTCTAAAATTAAAAATATTTTATTACAGTGGGATGCGAACCTGGGATTCTACTGCTGCGAGGCCAGAACAGTACCTCCTGAGCTTCAACGACAGGTTCTAGGACTGTTTTAATTATTGGTACTTCCGTTTTCTTTGCAAAACTTCAAAGTCGATTCTCTCAGTAATTTTTGAGAGTTGCGTCAAATAGCTTTGGCTGATTATTATTTAAGTTCTGAACCTCACGTACCAGAAATATGAAGACATTCTAAAATCAGATACCCATGTAGTCTCCTTGTTAGAGAGAGGCAACAGTAGGTATTGTATGTTATTGAGATATTCGTTAGATTGTAATTTGTGTGTGATTCCGTACGATCCACTCTCATGAACTACAGACAATGCAGACGTGGGGTGGCTTGCGTGCCCCCATGATACAGCTAACTGTAATTTAGGTGCAACCACAGCGGACGATATCTGTGTAGAAGCCAGAAGAGGGTTCTTGAATGTTCCTGAAGAGGGACAGCAAACTTTCCAGTAGTTACAGGGCCAACAGTCTGGACGATTGACTGAGCTGGCCTTGTAACAGCAGCGGTGGCCGAGGGGACTGAGGCGCGTCACGGTCTGCACGGCCACTACGGTCGGGGGTTCGAACCCTCCCTCGGGTATGGACACTTGTGCCGTCCGTAGTGTTAGCTAGTTCATAAGTAGTTTGTAAGATTCGGGACTGATGACCCCATAGTTAAGGCCCATAAGCTGTACAAACATTTGAATTTGAACAGAGCTACTGCATCAGCATACTCTGAGAGGAATCTAGATGATATACAATCTGGCCCGGAAGATTTGTTTTTGTTTAGTGACTTAAGTTGTTTTACTACTCCAGGAACATCTAAGTTTCGCATGCTGGCAGCTGTTCTTGGATTCAATTCTGGAGTGTTCACTTCGTCTTCTTTGGTGAACGAATTTTGGAAGCCTGTGTTTTGTAATTCTGCCTTAGCTGTACTGTCATCGGTAGTATAATCATGCTCAAAGTTGCCTCTTTTTTCACATCTTTAACTAGTACATCTATGATAAAGATGTGTGGTCTGAGAGCAGATCCCTGATGTAGTCCTGCCCTCACTGTAAATGCCTTTGTTGCACCTGTACTGCTTCTGACATGTGTCACTGCACCTTCATACATGTCTTCTACTACCCTGATATATTTTTCTGGCACGTATTTACTTCTCAGACTTCTCCATATCTCTAACCTCGGCACTCTTGTCATATGCTTTCTCAAGATCGATAAAGGCCATTCTATGGTACATTAAATGATTTGTCCGAGGGGAGGACTTTGTAATTGCTATGCCATGAGTTAATTACAAGAAATTTCAGCCGCCAAACACCAGTTTCAAGTGGGTGGCCTAGGTTATGCTCGGCACACTGCCAAAACCCCCACCCTTCTTTCAGGTTCCAGCAGGAGGCGGCGGCGGCTAGCCTCCAAGACAGATGGCGTACATAGGACCCAATTTCCGGGAAGGCGCTCCTAGGTGAGAGATACACGCAGACATGTCTGCCGCGCTCGCCGATTTCTATAGGCACTGCGTCACTCCAATTAGAGGGCAGATAGACGCCGCGCTGCGCTCTATGAACCAGCCGACCGTGAATTATTGGAGAGGCATCTGCCTCCCTTTAGGTCGGGAGAAATTCCCCAACCAGTTGCTCTATAAGCCTCGTTCATAGGAATGCTGATGTGGACCATGAACGAACAGTCCTCCCGTCAAATTTTATGTTCACCTGGCTATGAATTTGCGATAGGCCGAAACAGTGCTGTTTTCTATAGCCGTATGTGAGTCCTCGTGTAGTCGTACCAACCGCTATACATTTGGCTGTCACCAAACCTTTGGACCCCGTATTGGCCCTGAACAGAACTGGAAGCACTCTCTAGTTTCTTTTCTTCAGGTGCACTCCTGGTCTGTGGGAAGTGTGTGACTTGAAACTTTTCTGGCGGATTAAAACTATGTGCAGGAACCGGGATTCGAACCTGGGACCGGGTAGGCGCTCTCCTGACTGAGATATCTCGACACGTGTCCGTCCTCACAGCTTTACTTCCGTTAGTACCCTGCCTCCTACTTTCCAAACTTCACAGAAGGAAGGACCGTGAACCGTGCCGGGATAGCTCAGTTGGTAAAGCGCCTGCTCCCGAAAGGCAAAGGTCCCAAGTTCGAATCTCGGTTCTGGCACACAGTTTTAATTCGCCAACAAAGTTTGATGTCAGTGCACACTCCGTTGCATAGTGAAAATATTAGTCCAGTGTGTGACTGATGCCTCCACGCAGGCGTGAAACCCATGTGGATAGCATTTTCTAAAAATTTCTTTTTAAACATTGTGACATAAGCTTTACAGCTCAGTAGTATATTTTATTATGTGACTTGTTTTATTTTATAATTTCTGATGAAGGCAGTCTTAGTCATTGCTGAAACCAGGTAAAATGATTTTTAATTTGCGACCGAGGGCTGTTTTTTTTTTTTTTTTAATCCATTTATGTTATAGGAGACGAGGCGTACAGACGAAGTTCAGTTGTCTCGCTCAAAACAGCTGATAACAGTTTGGCCGATCAGAGACAGAGTTTCAAGAGAGCAGATGCAACTTAGCTGTACCGATAACGAAGAGTTCGGCAAAACTCTTGTCAAAATTCGTTTTGATACGGGTGTAACCTGCAACTAGCAGTAGAAGGAACATGGAAGAGCTGGAAGAAAGGTTCGCATGGTATTCGGCTTTGCATGGTTTCATTTACACCAAATCAACAGTATAGGGGGTACTCCCTGTCAATACTTCAAGTAGCTAAATTACAAGACAAATGAGAAATATTCTCTTGAGAAGAATTCCGGTATTTAAGTTTGATGAATTTGAAGTTGTTCGTTGACAATTTCCAAACTGCCAATAGACCATATCAGTGCTTTATGTTACAATTTTATCCAAGCTTGATGAGTTTAAGCGGAATGCATACATCAAATTGCCCTATTTCAAAACCATTATAAAAGGGGAGACCAGACAAAAATTTATACACCTGAGAAATTGAAACGATGCAATTACGAAAATTAACAGAAGATATTCAAACAACTTACGGGTATGCTGCCGGGTGACGTCGTCGACAACCGCCGATATTTCGGCAGGAGAACACCCTGCCATTCTCAAGGCAGTTGTGCCTTGAGAATGGCAGGGTGTTCTCCTGCCGAAATATCGGTGGTTGTCGACGACGTCACCCGGCAGCATACCCGTAAGTTGTTTGAACACTCATTACGCCGGGAAAAGTTAAAGTCTCACAACAGAAGATATATTTTATCCCAGTTCGTTTCTCTCTCTCCCCCTCTCTCGTATATCACTGAACCCTGATCAGTATTCTTTCTTTCTCGACACGAGAGGAACAACAGCGTTTCACTTCATCTGCCTGTTCCTGTCTTCCGAACTGTTTAGACGTATCTGTGTCGGCTCTTGTTATCCATGTATTATCTTTGTGAGTTTAGTGTGATCATTTGTAAAATAAACCTTAAAAAAGTTACCAAAATTTAATATGAGTGTCATTTTTCATTTCAATCTGTCCAATTGATAACTGGCGAAGTAATTCAATCCGTTTATGTTGTGAAATGAGCTTGGAAGCCATTACGGCTGACGAACATTTATACAGTGGTGGTTGCCAAATTTATTAACTTTCAAACAAAATCATTCCCATTCAAAATTAATCATTATTTTAGAATCTGCAATCGCGTTTTTCTCTTTGTCATGTTAAATAAATTTAATGCAAGGTCAGCTGCACGAAACACATCGTGTAACAAGTCCAAAACAATTTCATGATGGCGATTTATCTCAATAAATATGGATTTTTTTTACAGCTACAAGACAAGAAAGGATTGATAGTAAGGTAAACTCCGTCTTTCTGCCGCCAAAATCTATTAAAATAAATTTCAGAATCTTTAAAATATCCAAACTAATTCCACCATTAATTTCGTAATTCCTATCAGTGAACTTTTAACTATCTTTGACCCCAATTCAGACTTAGAAAGATTTTACGAAGTTAAATTAGAATAAAAAGACAAACCTTGCACTAATACCAATCCCTATGGCAGTTCCATTATACAATCATAAAAATACCTATGGCACTTTAAAAAACAAGATTAAAAAGTAACAACAAAATAGGAATATGCATAAATTAACAATGCTTTGTGGTACACAAAACAATATGCCTTTCGGGAGAGAGATAGGAACGCTTGATTTTCAAAGCGAATACAATAGAATTACACGAGGCTTCAGTCGAACGAAGAATATGTTGCAACCTTTTTAAACACTAGAAGGCGACGGCTAGTATTCCAGTACAATAAATGGCACGAGATAATCTTTTGCAAGGTTAGTAAACAGATCATGGTAAGCAATAAGATGGACAAGATCGTATCACAGTCAGATACAGTACATATATAATTAACAAGCTCCTTATCCACGAAGCAGTTAGGTGGCACACCAGTCTACATTGGAATTTAGCCTAACACAAACACATCATAGACAAAG
Source organism: Locusta migratoria (assembly GCA_026315105.1). Classification (NCBI taxonomy): domain Eukaryota; kingdom Metazoa; phylum Arthropoda; class Insecta; order Orthoptera; family Acrididae; genus Locusta; species Locusta migratoria. The sequence continues at coordinate 216,915,310 of CM048749.1, forward strand.
TAAATAGCCACAAGGTAAGGTATAATAGTTAGACGAGGTCACAAATCATGAGGTTAGGTTACACAAAATTTCCAACAGGCCCTCGACACTGAAACAGAGCATCCACTTACATAAGGTGTCGCCAAAACGGCATCAGTGTCACCTCATGGATCAATTTATATACACAGGCGCTTAAAACTACACTTCGAATGCACACGATTCCCGGATTGGAATGTGGAAAATGAGGAGAGGGATCCTCGCCAATAGGCACCGCTAGATGAGGAGGATGCACACGATTACAATACGGCATGCCGGAGTGTGATCCTTAAGGATATCCCGATACAGAAAACAAAGGAAACGACGCCCAATCAGCAACCTCACGAACACGAGCTCATTTGGTGCAGAGAGATTATTAAATTTGTGTTTCAAATGTCTGCAGAGTTTATGGGACTTAACTACGGGGTCATCAGTCTCTAAACTTACAAACTACTTATGAACTACTTACAACTAAGGACGGCACAAATATCTGTGCCCGAGGGGGGATTCGAACCCCCGACCGTAGTGGCCGTGCAGACCGTGACTGAAGCGGCTCAGTCCCCTCGGCCACCGCGGCCGGCAAATTTGTGTTTCAGGTCATTCGCCATCTCTTCAAAACGCCGCCGACACTTGTTTGTCACTGCTATGGGCCGTCCCTGTATGAGTAATGTACTGCAAGCATTATGCGCGTGTCTGGCTTTGAATGAATGAATGTGCTTTCATCTATCCATTGTGTGTTAGCAATTTTCCTCCCATGTTCACTCCGGCATTCGCCCACAAGAACCTTGAAAAGAAGAAAATCTGTTACAGTGAATGACTTAACGCACGCTGAGTAGCCGCAGCCATGCGAAAGAGTGCAAACCTGAAGATATGACTATTGGACTCACTAAAGAGCAGTGGCGGCTGGTGCTTCAGGTGACAGGGCGTTCACTTCTTTCACATTGGCATGGAACTGTAAGTAGGTAAAATTCTCGAGTCGATGTGGCATTTGAGATGTCAGCTGGTACCCCACATAACATGGCAGACGTCAGTTCAATTTGCGTCAAACATGGCGGACCTATCGCCACTCTATGAAATTTAAGCTCGTTGGTCCGAAGTCACTGCACGTGCAAATCCAATTGACACTCCGCTCGGCGTAAGCATCAGAGATCCAGCGCGATCAGCAATCGAAATACGAAAGGCACCCGCTGTGGCGAAAGCGGAAACTAGATCTCGAGAGTGAAACCACGAAACTACCACGGTGTAACTAGCAAATAGGAACCAAGAAATGAACCGGCACGGATCAAAACCTCCAAAATTGTGGTTAAAAACCTAAAAGACCTTTCACTCTTCAAGCTGAAGATTACGTTCACCTCTCGAAACGAGTCAGCACGGCTCAACAGGGGTGCAGTTCCCTTCGCGTCAGGCTGCCACTATTCGGAATTTGCTTTCCTTGTTCTCAACAAACGGGACATACGAATTTGATCTGTAGGCAAAGATGGCAGCAAAGAGCGCCAGTTGAGGGAGGTCTCATTTCGGTAATTCTCAGCTAGCATTAACACACCGCCACGCGCCACGAACGAGAATTTTGGAACAGACACTGCACAATTCATACATCATGACAACGTTTCAAAATTTGTCCAAAAGTCTTGTTCTAGCACCCTTTATAGTACACAGCTTTGCAACTGATGCACAATAACAGCCCCTGCACCACTGTAAAATATTCTGTTTCCTCTCTGTTGTCACATAAATTGCATATTTACTAAAAGTTTTATCATTTTTACAAGACCTCACAAAATAGCACATATGTGTGATAATTACAGGTCAGTAAGAGCCGCCTGTGTTACACTATGCAATAATCAGCTCGGGAACAGAGCCAACAAATCCCACTTTGAATAAAATAATTCTGGGTATTAGGGCGCGTTATTTTTTAAATACTTAGCAAATGAATTTCCGACGTTTAGACCACTGTGCAGTGGTTCTTTTTCAGGGCGGTTAACTGTCGGATGCTGCTGAATGTAAACCCCTATATACGGTTAATTTTTCCGTTATTCATTTGGTAAGTGTTTAGAACATGACGGGACCTAATACCCAGAATTGTTTTATTGTAAATAACACCGGCCGTGGACGTCTAGGAACTTACATCAGATCTCATTTTGTTGACAGCGACATTTCAAGTTTCTACCATCTGGAACTCAATAAATATTCAAAGCACTAGGAGAAAAATTAATATGTGTTGTTTGCTGACGATGTTATTCACTTCTGTCGTAAAGAGTGAAGTTGGCATGTTGCAGATGACGCCGTCATTTATCGTCTAGCAAAATCATCTGAAGATCAAAAACAATTGCAGAACGATCTAAATGAGATATCACTATAATGTAAAAATTGGCAATTGATTCTAAATAGCGAGAAGTGTGAAGTCGTCCACATGAGTAGGAAAAGAAATTCGTTAAACTTTGTTTACAAGCCGCGATGGAGTAGCCGAGCGGTCTAAGGCGCCTCACTGCGGACCGCGCGGTTGCTCGCCGTCGGAGATTTGGGTCCTCCATGGGGCATGCGTGCGTGTGTGTGTGTGTGTGTTGTTGTTGTTGTTGTTATTATTAGGTTATGTTACCTTAGTTTAAGTAGTTTGTAAGCTACGGACTGATGACCACGCAGCTTGGTTCCATAGATTTACAAACATTTAATTAATTTTTTTTTCACTATAAGTCAATCGGAAGTGAAGGCTAGAATGAAACTTTGCAGCGTAGTGTGCGCTGATATGGAACTTTCTGGCAGATCAAAACTGTGTGCCGGAACCGGGACTGGAAGGAACCTGGGACCTTTGCCTTCCGCGAGCAAGGGCTCTACCGACTGAGCTATCGCGACACGACTCACGATGTCACCTCACAGCTCAAGCCTACTTTCCAAACTACACAGAAGCTCTCCTGCGATCCTTGCAAGACCAGCACTCCTGGAAAGTGAAGGCCGTAAATTGTTCGAAATACCTAGGAATTACTATTACTTCAGACTTAAACTGGAAAGAACACGTAGATAATGTGGGAAAGGCAAACAAGAGACTGCGTTTTATTGGCAGAACCCATAAAAGATGCAACAGAACTACTAAAGAAACTGCATACACTACGCTTGTCCGTCCTATTTTGGAGTATTGCTGCTCATTGTGGGATCCTTACCAAGTGGATTTACGAAGGACATCGAAAGAGTCAAAAGAAGGACAGCTCGTTTTGTATTGTCACGATACAGGGGAGACAGCTTTACGGAAATGATACAGGATTTGGGATGGGAATCATTACAACAATGGCGCTTATCGCTGCGTCGTGGGCTACTTACGAAACTCCAATCGCCAACATTCTCCTCCGAATGCAAAAATATCTTGTTATGATAAATAGTATAAAGTTGTATCGATGAACCCTCTGTCAGGCACTTAAATGTGAAAGTTCCTGGCAGATTAAAATTGTGTGCCGGAACCGGGACTCGAACATGGGACCTTTGCCTTTCGCAGGCAAGCGCTCTACCACTTTTTTTTTTTTTTTTCTCCTAGGTAGATCTATGCTTTGCGGTCGTTTTCAATGTTCGTTTTTGGTCGTTCGTTGATCATTTGGCTCAGATTTTTTATTACAGAGGACGTTCAGCACTCTGACAGGGCGCGCTGAGCCACGGCGCCCGGCTACCACTGAGCTACCCCGACACGACTCACGATGCCGCCTCACAACTTTACTTCTGCCAGTACCTGGCCTCCTACTTTCCAAACTTCACAGAAGCTCTCCTGCGAAACTTGCAAGACTAGCACTCCTGGAAGAAAGGATATGGTGGAGACATGGCTTAGCCACAGCCTAAGGGATGTTTCCAGAATGAAACTTCACTCTGCAGCGGAAAGTAGGAGGCGAGGTACTGGCGGAAGTAAAGTTGTGAGGCGGCATCGTGAGTCGTGTCGGGTTAGCTCAGTGGTTAGTTCGGCTTCAGCTGCCAACGCGAACGGACCTGCCCGCTGCTTCTCCGTATACCTTAGCGCTCGCGCCGGTGTATTTGTTTACGTTCAGTGTTCCTGTTCTTTCTTTGTTCGTACACGTACTTGAAGTGCTGTATAGTGGTGTTTACGTGTTTTGTTTGTGAACGTCTCGTCATTTTGCGGGATTTCGGTGTTCACCGGGATTTCTACGCCGCTGAGGAAAATGGCTGATTCTGCCCGAAAAAATAATCTGGTTTTCTCTTTCAAGAGGGAAACTCGTCCTGTTCAACCGTCTGCTCTGGAAGTACACGACTGGCTGTTTGAGGTAATGGGCCTTAATTCTGATTCTGTACATACCACTCAATTAGACGCTGATCAATACTGTGTGTTTGTAAAGTTTTTTAGTCCGGTGACGGTCGACAAATTTCTGTCAAAGTGGGGTAATGCTGTAGAATTTGAACATAGAGATGGATCTAAAAGTATAGTCTCAGTACGGAAAGCTGATATCACGTATAAAACTGTGAGGGTTTTAAATATCCCTATTGAAATTGATAATCTGTTGATTAAGGAAGCACTTTCAAAATAAATGGGGACATTATTTCAATTGTGAATGAACGGTGGTCCAAGGAGTACAAACTGCAATGTTATAATGGAATACGATCTGTAGAAATGGAAGTTAAAACTAATATTCCCTCTTATATTACCGTAGAAGGTTATAAAGCTCACATTGTGTATTCTGGAGAAGACCAAACTTGTCAAATTTGTAACGAATCTGGACACTTCCGACAGGACTGCCCACGTCGTGCCGTTGTTTTGAGAACCAATTTAATACAGCGGCAACGACTCACACTCAGTAACATTATGGCCTCTACTGAGCAACTCCCTCCTGTTATGGTCGCCATGGAAGGTACTTCTGATGTGGTCACCATACCCGAAAAGGAGTTCCCACCCTTGAATCCAGTTACAAATAGCGGTTCTGCTGTGCGTGAAAGTGAGCAGCAACCCAATAAAAGACCCCTAGAAAAAACGGAAGATCAATCTGATGAAGATTCCTCTCCTGTACATTCCGCCCGCAAGCAGAAGCCGTGCGAAGCGGAAGAGCTAGAGGGAACGGGGAACGTAGACATGAAAGAACTGCCTTCGGAGGACGAAACCACGCTACAATCTCAGTCAGACAAAGAACAAGAAGTAATGCAAGAGACGGAATCTGATAAAATAGTGCCTGACACGTCGGCGAACAAGTTGCTGCTCTCTGAGGAGCCGGACGTGTCTCAACACAAGCAGACCGAGGCAGCAGTCGACGAGCAACACGCCGCGTCAGACACACCGATGCAGGTCGCGCAAGACCGTCAACAGCAACGCGGAAGCGGACAACAGACTTCGCCTGATCGAAGTTGTAACACGGCAGACGAAAACAAGGAAAGTGAACAGGAAACCACGGCGACTCAGGACTTGCTGCGCCGCCGAGTCAAACCGCAACAAAATCTGAGAGTTACTCGGAAGCAAAGCAGACAACAGCCCGCCAGGGGCAATAAAAAGCCGCCAAATATCAAATATGAAATAGTCACTGAAGGTTCCTTGAAGGGAAATTCCAAAAATGTCTTACAAGGAACTTCCCCCTGTAATGAACGTACAGATATATCCCAGGGTTTGACATCTGAAGGCAACACTTAGCGGAAAAAAAAGAGGGATTCAATCAGTTTTTTAACAAATATTTGCTGCATCTAAAAGACGTTCATGAAGTATCATAGCAATATGATGTTTTTTTTTCTTTTTATATTTTCGTTAGTATTTTATTGCTGCTGTTGGCCATGGCATGCTTTATTCGGATAATCTCCCAACTTTGTCAATTAATTCATTATATAGTCTCAAAAAATGCTACAGGCCTATACAATAACGTCAATAAATATAAATAAGATTACGTCTAAAGTTAAAACCGAAGCTTTAAAACAATTTTTGTACGAATCAGCAACAGACAGTGCTCTCTTGCAAGAGGTGCTAATGACAGATTTTACAATACCCGGATATGTTGTTCTAATTAATTCTGCACCTGAAATGAATGTTGGCACGGCAATTTTAATAAAAGACGGTATTCCTGTAAATGATGTAGAAATGCTTGAATCTGGAAGAGGAATAGGGGTGAGCATAATGGGTGTCACAAGTATTAACCTTTACGCACCCTCTGGCAATACACATAGTTCCGAAAGAGAAAAGTTTTTTAAAGAAGATATAATTTATCTACTTCGGAAGGACCCTCAAAAACTCATACTATCGGGTGATTTTAATTGTGTTCTGAACCGAAAAGACCAGTTTCCCAATTTTAATTATTCAAACGAGCTGAACCGTCTTGTCAGAGAACTGAAACTGAGGGACGTTTGGGAAATTAAGTATCCGACACTGGTCCAGTTCACCTATATTACCAGTACATCCTCCAGTAGAATTGATAGGATGTATGTGTCGGACAACCTAGCGACCAATGCACTTAAAGCGGAAACAATTCCTGCAAGCTTTTCAGATCACAGCAGCATTTCTACTTGTATCAATTTAGATCAACAACCAACACGTTGGTACAGGGGCCAATGGTGTTTGAACGCTGCTGTTTTAATGGACAAGGAATTAGAAGAAGAACTTAATCGTGCTTGGGAACTGTGTCTACGCTCAGTTAACAGCTATAATAGTGTTTTAGAGTGGTGGACCACTAGAGCGAAGCCAAAGTTACGTAAAGTAATTATTTGTTATAGCATAGAGCACTCTCGGGAAATCAAACAGTCAATGGAATTCTATTACAGTGTATTAAGAGGGTTATATGATCAGGTAGACGGAATTACGACTCGACTGCAGGATATTAAAAAGATAAAAGCAAAGTTAATAGCATTGAAGAGACAACAATTAGAAGGACTTAAGCTTAAATGTAAGCAAAATCAGTCAGTGAGGACGAATCTGCGGCTTTGTATCACTTAATAAAACACAACAAAAACCGCCGAAGGACTTTCATGGATGAGCTCAAGCTGGTAGATGGTACTGTCCTCACCAAACAAAATGAAATAATTCGTGAAATACATCGGTACTACAGATATATATATATGAATCATGTGACTCTAATGAAGACTATTACGATGAACTGTTTGAAAACGTGACTTCTAAAATAACTAGAGAAGACAATGAACAGTTGTCTTCAGCCTTTACTAATCAAGAAGTACTGGAAATTATACGCAGTTCTCCCACTAAGAAGTCACCAGGACCCGATGGTTTACCCATCGAGTTTTATAAAAGGTACTGGGATTTGATAGGAGATAAGATGACAGAAATTGTGAATGAAGTGTTTCAGGGTAAATGTGTCCCCTCAGAATTGAAAGAATGTAAAATTGTTCTGATCCCAAAAAACAAAGGATGCAAGAAAATCAACAATCTTCGACCAATTTCCCTACTGAATTCTGACTACAAGATTATTGCAAGGGCAGTATATACATATAATGTATACATGAAGACATTTTAGTTTAAATGTGGAAATAATTTCACATTAAAGAACTAAACGGCCAATCAGTTCATTACTGATGAATTTACAGAAAGAGAATATTATTTTTGTCGACATTACTTACATAGGAATCGGTTCATCAAAGAATAATTTTAACAACAAGTTCTTAAGTTTTGGAGAAGAAATTTAATTTTGTTACAACGATCGTTAGGAGAACGTCTGAGTTAATCTGAACACAAAAAATAAATAAATAAATAAATAAATAAATAAAAAGTGTAGAGCGCTTGCCCGCGAAAGGCAAAGGTCCCAGGTTCGAGTCCCGGTTCCGGCACACAATTTTAATCTGCCAGGAAGTTTCATATGAGCGCAGACTCCGCTGCAGAGTGAAAGTTTCATTCTGGCACTTAAATGTGATTTGCACAGTATCCCATGAAGATATAGATCGCAGACACAGTGTGATCGACTAATCAAGCATCAAGAAAATAATAACAGCGGTGAACAGCATTTCTGTTACAAAGAATGTGAATGGTGTACTTAACTAAGACGGGTTTACTGAATTTGAGAATTCGCGTGCGGTACCCTATAATAATAAAATGACTCGAAACTGTTGCATATTGGTTACCATGGTATTGGATAATTATTTTGCTTTTATTAATTTCTAATTCAAATAATTAAAAGTTCATGGGGCCAAACTACTATGGTCTTCAGTCACTAGGCTTACAAGCCACGCGACTGGTAAGGTGGCGCTCCAGACCACACACCCATTCTCGGTTGGCTTTATTTAATTCTTTGGGACGTAACTGAACGTACACCGGCCGCGGTGGCCGAGCGGACTGCGGCGCGTCAGTCACGGTCTGCAGGACCACTACGGTCTGGAGTTCGAATCCCCCCTCGGCCATGAATATTTGTGCCGTCCTTAGTGTTAGCTAGTTAATAAGTATGTATGTTTACGGACTGATGACCCCGTAGTTAAGTCTCATAAGCTATACAAACATTTGAACATTGAACTGTACGTAAACAAGCGAAATATATACATAGAATTCCACATCTGATCCTCATTTCCGACATTCACCATCAGCTTACGAAGGATGCCGATGAGTAGCGAAAGGGTTATATCAACATTTATATAAATGCTCTGCAAGTCACATTTGAAGTGCATGGCAGAAGGTTCATCGAATCGCTTATATGATATTTCTCTACAATTCCACTCTCTAATACTTCGCGGGAGAAGGGAACAACTAAATATTTCTGTTTTCGATCTGATTTCTCTTATTTTACTTCGATGATCCTGTCTTCCTATGTAGGTGGGAGCTAACAAAATATGTTCGCATTCGGATGAGAAAGTTGGTGAAAGAAATTTATCGAATTGATCCCGTCGCAACCAATATCGCCTTTCTTTTAATAAGTTCCACCACAACTCGTGCATCATTTCCGCGCCACTGCGCCGCCTATATCGCGATAATACAAAACGGGCTGCCCTTCTCTGATCTTTCTCTAAATCGCCTGTCAGTCCCGTTTCGTGGGGATCCCACAATGCGCAACAATAATCCAAAACACGACGTAAAAGTGAGGTGTCGACAGTTTCTTTATAGAACTGCTGGATCTTCAAACTGTTCTGTCAACGAAACGTATTCTTTGGTTCGCTTTCCCTATAATACTTCGGATGTGTTCTTTCCAATTTAAGTTGTTCGTAATTGTAGCTCCTAGGAATTTATGTATTTCATAGTAATGTTTTTAAAGGAAACGCCTTTTGCTACTGAAAATGAAGGGTTACATTTTTATAAGTCACCCATACGGGTTTTGCCTTTGTCACAAGGTATCATCAGTGGGTGTCCTGAAATATTTACATATTTCTGTTTACACATAAAGGTGTACTTACAGCACTTGCTACTCCACATCAGTCTCTTTCCGGCAACCAGGTCGAAAGGTTACGCGGTTTTCTAAAACATTTTGCATTTTTCTGCTGCTGCCATACTGTGTCCACTGTAGTTTCTTTTGTAGTGTTGCCAACCTTCTCTGCTTATTTGAAATTCAACTGTTTCATTGAAAGTGTGTTGAAGGTATCTTTGTGCGTGGGCGTGTGTGTGTGTGCGTCTGTGTGTGTATGTTATGTGTGTGTGTGTGTGTGTGTGTGTGTGTGTGTGCTCAAATGTTCAAATTCAAATGTTTGTACAGCTTATGGAACTTAACTACGGGGTCATCAGTCCCTAAACTTACAAACTACTTATGAACTACTTACCAACTAGGACGGCACAAATATCCATGCCCGAGGGGCATTCGAACTCCCGACCGTAGTGGCCGTGCAGACCGTGACTGAAGCGCCTCAGTCCCCTCGGCCACCGCGGCCGGCTGTGTGTGTGTGTGTGTGTGTGTGTGTGTGTGTGTGTGTGTGTGTGTGTGTGTGTGTATGTTTGTAACTTTTTGCGTGCGTATGTGTGAAGCGAGGGGAGGGGGGGGGGTTGGTTTTGTGATTATGTGATAGGATTTCTGTCTATCATATGGTCAATCAGTGAGAACAATGATTATTTGGTCATTTAGTGGCAACTTTTTCTCAGCTTTTGTGTTATATATGTGATAATTTTCTTGTCATGTTAGGAGATGTTTTTCTTTATTTATTCTAATTACCTTCATGTCTGTTTCTATTCACGGCCGCTGCGGTCGGGGGTTCGAATCCCCCCTCAGGCATGGATGTTTGTGCCGTCTTTAGAATAAGCTAGTTCATCAGTAGTTTGTAAGTTCAGGGTCTGATGACCCCGTAGTTAAGTCCCTTAAGCTCTACAAACATTTGAACATTTGATCTTTTGCTCTTGTGGTGGGTTTGTGGTTATATTCTTTCAGATGTTTTGCAATAGTGGAATGGTTTGTCCCGTATTTCCATGCCCTGATGTGTTCCTTGTAGCGGGTATCAAATGCTCTGCTGAACATTATTTGATACCCGCAGACAGTTTCAATGAAACAGTTGAATTTCAGATAAGCTGAGAAGGTTGGCAACACTACAAAACAAACTACAGTGGACATAGTATGGCAGCAGCAGATAACAGTGAAACCAGAAAAATGCAACATTTTTTAGAAAACAGGTCTTCCTTTCGACCTGGTTGCCGGAAAGAGCCACCCCTATGAACCCCAGACATTGCCGAGGTGGGGTGGCTTGCGTGCCTCAACGATACAGATAGCCGGTACCGTAGGTGCAACCACAGCGGAGGGGTATCTGTGGAGAGGCCAGACAAATGTGTGGTTCCTGAAGAGGGGCAGCAGTCTTTTCAGTAGTTAAAGGGGCAACAGTCTGGATGATTGACTGAGCTGGCCCTGTAACATCAGATAATGTGGCTTTGCCACACAGCTACTGCGAACGGCTGAAAGCAAGGGGAAACTACAGCCGTTACTTTTCCCGAGGACATGCAGCTCTACTGTATGAAAATATGATGATGGCATCCTCTTGGGTAAAATATTTCGGAGGTAAAATAGTCCCCCATTCGGATCGCCGGGCGGGGACTACTCAGGAGGATGTGATCATCAGGAAAGACAATACTGGCATTCTACGGGTCGGAGCGTGGAATGTTAGATCCCTTAATCGAGTAGGAAAATTAGAAAATTTAAAAAGGGAAATGGATAGGTTGAAGTTAGATATAGTGGGGATTAGTGAAGTTCGGTGGCAGGATGAACATGATTTGTGGTCAGGTGAGTACAGGATTATAAATACAAAATCAGTTGGGGGCATCACAGGAGTAGGACTGATAATGAATAAGAAAATAGGAATGCGAGTAAACTACTATAAGAAGCACAGTGATCGAATTATCATTGTCAATATAGATACGAAGCCAACACCGACAACAGTAGTACAGGTTTATATGCCAACTAGCTCTGCCGATGATGAGGAGATTGAAGAAATGTATGAGGAGTTAAAGGAAATTATTCAGACAATTAAGGGAGAGGAAAACTTAATTGTGATGGGAGACTGGAATTCGGTAGTAGGAAAAGGGAGAGAAGGAAAAATAGGAGGTGAATATGGACTAGGCAGAAGAAATGAAAGATGAAGTCGCCTGGTAGAATTTTGCACGGAACATGATTTAATCATAACAAACACCTGGTTTAAGAATCACAAAAGAAGGTTGTATACGTGGAAGAGACCAGGAGACACCGGAAGGTACCAGATAGATTTTATAATGGTAAAACATAGATTCCGGATCCAGGTTTTAAACTGTAAGGCAACTTGTTGGCAACTTGTTGGTTATGAACTGTAGGCTGAAACTGAAGAAACTACAAAAATGTAGGAGAAATAAGGAGATGGGACCTGGATAAATTAAAGGAACCTGAGGTGCTTAAGAATTTCAGAGGGAGCTTTAGGCAACAATTGACAGAAACGGGGGGAAAATAGAACAGTAGAAGAGGAATGGGTAGCATAGAGAGATGAGTTAGTGAAGGCAACAGAGGACAAAATAGGTAGAAAGGCAAGACCTACAAAAAATCCTTGGATATCACAGGAAATACTACAGTTAATTGATGAAAGGAGAAAATATAAAAATGCAGTAAATGAAACAGGCAAAATGGAGTACAGACGACTAAGAAATGAGATTGACAGGAAGTGCAAAATGGCTAAGCAGGAGTGGGTAGAAGCCAAATGCAAATCTGTAGAAGAATGTATAAGAAGGGGAAAAGTAGATACTGCCTACAGGAAAATAAAAGAAACATTTGGGGACAAGAAAAACAGTTCTACAAATATATAGAACTCAGATGGAAAACCTGTTCTCAGCAAAGAAGGGAAAGCAGAAAGGTGGAAAGAGTACATAGAGGAGCTCTACAAAGGAAATGAACTTAAAAAGACAATACTGTAGGAAGGGAAGAGGAAGTAGATAAAGATGACATAGGAGATACGATGAATTTGATAGAGCCCTGAAAGACCTAGGTCGCAACAAGGCCCCGGGAATAGATGACATTCCCTCAGAGCTACTAAAGTCTCTGGGAGAGCCAGCCATGACAAGACTATTTGAACTGGTGTGTAGGATGTATGAGACAGGCGAAATGCCCTCAGACTTTAAGAAAAATGTAATAATCCTTACTCCAAAGAAATCAGGCGCAGATAGGTGTGAAAATTACAGAACCATCAGTTTGATAAGTCATGGTTGCAAAATTTTAACACGAATTATCTACAGGAGAATGGAAATATCATAAAACCAATAATAAATGGCCTGTCAGATCATGATATGCAGCTCCTTGTTTTAGGTATAGATTCTAAACAGATTATGAAGACTGCAAAATTTACATACAGGAGAGTAGTCAACCCACCAAAAATTGAAAATTTTAGAAAACTCCTCAAAGACATGAACTGGAAAGATGTATATAGTGCTAATGGCATGAATGAAAAATATAATGTATTCATTAATAATATTAGTATCATGTTTGAAAACTGTTTTCCTCTAAAAGTAACGCGAATTAAACAGAAGTCTATAATAAAACCTTGGATTACACAAGGAATAAAGATTTCATGTAAGACAAAAAGGAGTATGTATCTATCAGCCAAGAGTAGTTGCAATGACGATGATTTAACTAAATATAAGGAATACTGTAAAATATTAAAAAAAGTTATTCAGGTATCTAAACAAATGCACTATGAAAAGAAGATAGCAACATCAGGAAACCAAATAAATACAACATGGGATATAGTGAAAGAAGAGACTGGTAGAACCAGAAAGGAACAAGAGCAGGTACGGTTAAGAGTAGCTGAGACATTAGTAACTGATGGGCATAGTGTGGCAAATCTATTTAACAAGTACTTTATATCCGTTACTGATAGTATGGGATTGTCTGGGTCAGTAAATAATGCGCTTGAATATTTGAAACTAGCATTTACAAATAACTTCACACACATGAATATGTCAGTCACTTCACCACAAGAAATATCTTCCATAATAAAATCTTTAAAAACAAAGAATTCCAGTGGATATGATGAAATATCAACAAAGTTAATTAAAGCGTGTTCTTGTGAACTTAGCACAATCTTAAGTTATTTGTGTAACCAGTCTGTTATAACGGGAACATTTCCTGATTGGCTAAAATATGCAGATATTAAACCTCTCTTCAAGAAGGGGGATAAAGAGATACCATAAAACTACAGACCCATTTCACTTTTGCCAGCATTCTCAAAAATTATAGAAAAGGTAATGTACAAGCAGCTTCTCAACCACTTAACCACAAATGGCATATTGTCTAGAACACAGTTTGGATTTCTAAAATGTTCCGATATCGAGAAGGCTATTTACACTTTCAGTGAGAATGTACTTAATTCATTAGATAATAAATTGCAAGCAGCAGGTATTTTCTGTGATTTGTCAAAGGCATTTGATTGTGTGAACCATAACATCCTTTTAAGTAAATTAGAATTCTATGGGGTCACGGGAAATGCTGCAAAATGGTTCAAGTCGTACCTCACTAACAGGAAACAAAGGGTGTCAGTGCAAGTGACTAGTGAATTAGGCCAACAGTCATCATCAGGTTGGGAAGAAATTACATGTGGTGTCCCACAAGGATCCATCTTAGGGCCATTGCTTTTTCTTGTGTACATTAATGATCTCTCATCAGTTACACTACCAGAAGTAGAGTTCGTTTTGTTTGCAGATGATACAAGTATTGCAATAAAGAGTAAGTCAAGTATATTGATAGAAAAGTCTGCTAATGATATTTTCATGAACATTAATAAATGGTTTAAAGCCAACTCATTGTCATTAAACTTTGAAAAGACGCACTACATGCAGTTCAGAACATGTAAGAGATTTCCTGACAGCATATGCATTAAATATGAAGAAGAGCAGATAGAAGAGGTTGACAGAATTAAATTCCTGGGATTACAGCTTGATAATAAACTTAGTTGGGAGGAGAACACCACAGAACTGCAGAAACGACTCAACAAATCTGTATTTTCAATACGAGTGTTATCAGACATAGGAGACATAAAAATAACAAAGCTTGCATACTTTGCTTACTTTCATTCCTTAATGTCATATGGTATAATATTTTGGGGTAACTCTTCAAGTCAGTCAAAAGTCTTCAGAGTCCAAAAACGTGTAATACGTATTATTTGTGGAGGAAATTCACGGATGTCTTGTAGAAGCCTATTCAAAGAACTGGGTATATTAACTACTGCCTCTCAGTATATTTATTCCTTAATGAAATTTGTCATAAATAATATATCCCTTTTCCCAACAAACAGCTCAGTTCATACATACGATACTAGAAATAAAAATGATCTACACAAGGATTTAAAAGCACTTACTTTAGTTCAAAAAGGGGTCCACTACTCAGGAACACACATTTTCAATAATTTACCATCAAGTATAAAAAATTTAGCTACAAATAAAGATCAGTTTAAGAGGAACCTAAAAGACTTTCTAGTGGCCAACTCCTTCTACTCCATTAGTGAATTTCTAAATCGTACCAAATGATGCATGCACTCATACTATATTAGTATTATTATATTATCAGAAAAAAAAGAAAAAACCCTTAAAAAATTATGTATCTGTATTTCTATTATAAGTGTATGTATTTATATTATTAGTATTATTTGTTATTCAACTTGTAAATTTTGTTTCTTGACATGTTCCACATCCACGAGGATCCCCTCAATATGGATCTACGGAACAAATAAAATAATCTAAATCTAAATCTAGTAGAAGCTGACCTCGGGGACGATCAGTTTGGATTCAGGAGGAACGTAGGAACCCGGGAGGCAATACTGACTCTACGACTTATCTTAGAATATAGATTAAGGAAAGGCAAACCTACATTTTTAGCTTTTGTAGATTTAGAGAAAGCTTTTGACAATGTTGACTGGAATACACTCTTTCAAATTCTGAAGTCAGCGGGGGTAAAATACAGGGAAAGGAGAATTATTTACAACTTGTACAAAAACCAGACCGCAGTTATTAGACTTGAAGGGCATGAAAGGGAAGCATTAGTTGGGAAGGGCGTAAGACAGGGTTGTAGCCTTTCTCCGATGTTATTCAATTTGTACATCGAGCAGGCGGTGAAGGAAAGCAAGGAAAAATATGGAATAGGGATTAAAGTTCAGGAGGAAGAAATAAAAACATTGCGTTTTGCTGATGACATTGTAATTCTGTCAGAGACAGCAAAGGACCTGGAAGAGCAGTTGAATGGAATGGACAGTGTGTTGAAGAGAGCGTATAAAATGAACATTAACAAGAGCAAAACAAAAATAATGGAATGCGGTCTTAGAAAATCAGGCGTTGCTGAAGGAATTAGATTAGGTAACGAAACAATGAAGGTGGTAGATGAATTTTGTTACTTGGGTAGCAAATTAACATATGACGGTCGCAGTACGGAGGATATAAAATGCAGAATGGCAATGGGAAGAAAAGCATTTTTGAAAAAGAGGAATTTGCTAACATCGAATATTAATGTAAGTGTAAGGAAGTCTTTTCTGAGGGCATTTGTGTGGAGTGTTGCCTTGTACGGGAGTGAAACATGGACGATAAGCAGTGCGGACAGGAAGAGGATAGAGGCTTTTGAAATGTGGTGCTACAGAAGAATGCTGAAGATTAGGTGGGTAGATCGCATAACTAATGAAGAGGTACTGAATAGAATTGGTGAGAAACGGAATTTTTGGCATACCTTGACTAAAAGAAGGGATCGCTTGGTAGGACACATTCTTAGACATCGGGGAATCGTAAATTTGGCATTGGAGGGAAGTGTGTGGGGTAAAAATCGCAGAGGGAGACCACGAGACGCGTATAGTAAGCAGATTCAAATGGATGTGGGTTGCCGTTCTTATGAGGAGATGAAGAGGCTTGCTCAGGATAGAGTAGGGTGGAGAGCTGCATCAAACCAGTCTCCGGACTGAAGACCATAACAACAAGCCGGAAAGAGACTGATGTGGAGTAGCAAGTGCTGTAAGTACACCATTTTATAGCAAACATCGAACTGTTTTAAGTCAGAAACGAAATGTTTTGTATGTATGTAAGAAACCTAACCTTTATGTGTAAACAGAAACATGTAGCCGGCCGCGGTGGCCGAGGGGACTGAGGCGCTTCAGCCACGGTCTGCACGGCCACTACGGTCGGGGGTTCGAATCCCCCCTCGGGCATGGATATTTGTGCCGTCCTAGTTCGTAAGTAGTTCTTAGAAGTTTGTAAGTTTAGGGACTGATGACCCCGTAGTTAAGTCCCATAAGCTTTACAAACATTTGAACATTTTTTTAGAAACATGTAAATATTTCAGGACACCCACTGATGATGCCTTGTGACAAAGGCGAAACGCGTATGGGTGACTTATAAAAATAAAACCCTTCATTTGCAGTAGCAAAAGGCGTTTCCTTTAAAAACATTACAGTGAAATACATAATATTCAGCGGCTGCTCATATGGCCACTGCAAGCAACTTAGGAATTTAGTTGAATTTACGGCTCGCAGATCTGACTGATTTATCGTTTAAACGAAGTTTAACAGATTTCTTTTAGTGATTTCACATTTCTTATTATTAAGGGTCAGTTGCCATTTTTTACAGCATGTTGATATCTCATCTAAATAATTTTGCAGTTACTTCTGGTCTTCAGAATCATCTGCGAACAGTCTAAGAGAGTTACTACGATTGTTTCCTAAGTCATTTATAAACACAAGGAACAGCAGGACACAATAAGACTTCCCTATGGAACGCCAGGTATCTCTTCTACTCGCGTCGGTTCGTGTTTGCTGCTTCACCCTCATTAGTGAAAAAAATCTTACCTCGTGATGTGCGTTCCTGTTTGATGGTGAAGGGTACTTCTTATGATTGTGTCGTACCTGTATGAAAAACCCAAAATCTATTTTGTTGTGATCTTTATTTTGGGTGCAAGATTGGTGACCAATGGTAAAAAAATTGACACGTGTTGCACTCCTGACGGGCTGGTTAAGAGGATCACGACATATGTCCTTTAATGTCCTCACGATTTGGAGGGTCCAACAGATCACACAATAGATATTCTATACCGTGCGAGGGAAATAATTGGAATCATCTCAAGGACAAGGAAATCTGAGCAATATCCTAATTTACCATCTGCTGTAAGACCTATAAGTCAGAGGGAAGTTTTATCACCAGTGCCTCTTGATAATGTTCAAATGTTCAAATGTTTGTATAGCTTATGGGACTTAACTACGGGGTCATCAGTCCCTAAAATTACAAACTACTTATCAACTAGCTTATCCTAAGGACGGCACAAATATCCATGCCCGAGGGGGGATTCGAACCCCCGACCGTAGTGGCCGTGCGGACCGTGACTGGAGTGCCTCAGTCCCCTCAGCCACCGCGGCCGGATCTTGATAATGTGACAGTGAGTTAATACGACGTCGATCGACTAGAACACAGAGAAGGAGATATGCTTCGAGCTTCACGATTAAAAGAATATTCTTCTTGCTGGGATGAAAATGAGTGCTGTCCTTTCGAAGAGATGTTTATCAGATCAAATATCGAAAAAATCAGAACGAAAACATATTCCATGAACGTGATTATTAGGTATGTTTATTCACTCTTGTTTTGCACAGCTCAATACTTTGAATAAGTACTGACACAGATTTTTGTGTTCCTCTTTTGCTGGAAACATAATGCTATTATACGTGCATTGGCTGACGTCTGAATTTACAGAAACCAGTATTACATGAAAAATGAGGCCACTACATAATTAAACTTGGATTTAGGGGTGAATTATCTTTCACAAGCAGCGTATTAATTAGGAAATTCAGTATTTTTTGTAGGCTATAGTAATTTAAAACAAATAAACGTTTGAAATTTTATACCTCCGCGGGCCTCAGGTTGGGAACCACAGATGTCGAGTATAACATTGCTTGTTCATTAATGAACGTGCGCTGCCCACCGATGATGACTGTGAAACATTTACTGTTTACAGACCTGCATTAAAGCAGAAATTCCGCAAATTATTGTCGCCCTTCACTGAATTTGTACCTCATTTGTGTTTAAAACACAGTGCCATTTGCTGGTTGGAGTTGTGGCCTATACTTTCATTGACATCTGTGCATCCGAATTTTATTTCTGTGCTTACCAAAATAACTTTGCAATGTTTACATTTTTGCGCCATTTAACCCTTTCGATCTCAGTGTTGTTCCTGAACAACACCGTATTAAAAGTTGATTTTTACTGTATTTTGTGCATCAATCCTTAAAGTTACATTTTTGTTGATGAACAACATGCTTCTAGTATGACAGTTTGCCGCTTGGTACGGCGTGTAGCCACTTCTGAGGCATTAATTTATCCGTCTTGGAGGTTGTGTTGCGTTGCCGTCTGCACATGGTTGAGAGTGTGAGCGTGAGTGTGGTTCCTTTTATTTTATTCCAGCTGTGCACTGTCTTGTCTTTGTCGCCGTGGCAAAGATTATGCTAGCGTTATTGATCTGATCAACAGAATAATGTTCAAGTTATAAATTACATCGATACAAATGTCTGTGTTGTGCATAAAATTATTGACACAAAAAATCAATAGTTCGACCAAAAATATTAAAACACATATTTTGATATGAAACTTGCTGGCAGATTAAAATTGTGTGCCGGAACCGGGACTCGAACCTGGGACCTTTGCCTATCGCGGGCAAGCGCACTACCGACTGTGCTATCCCGACACGACTCACGATGCCGCCCCACAACTTTACTTCGGCCAGTACCTCGCCTCCTACTTTCCAGACTTCACAGAAGCTCTCCTACGAACCATGCAAGACTAGCACTCCTGGAAAAGGAGGGATGTTTCCAGAATGAAACTTTCATGAAACAGAATGAAAGTGCTAGTCTTGCATGGTTCGCAGGAGAGCTTCTGTGAAGTCTGGAAAGTAGGAGGCGAGGTACTGGCGGAAGTAAAGTTGTGGGGCGGCATCGTGAGTCGTGTCGGGATAGCACAGACGATAGTGCGCTTGCCCACGAAAGGCAAAGGTCCCAGGTTCGAGTCCCGGTTCCGGCACACAATTTTAATCTGCCAGGAAGTTTCATATCAGCGCACACTCCGCTGCAGAGTGAAAGTTTCATTCTGGAGACATATTTTGATGTTTACTACGCTGTATTAATACAGAAAACACTGAATTTTAATTTTTCCAAACCTGAGTTCATTATGTGGGACTGAAAGGGTTAAGATATAATATTATATGATAATTTTTTTGAAGTATAGGACAAGAGAAACTAAAGCAATTCTCTCTGCCGAACTGTGGAACACGTCGGCGCTTGTTGATGTCAGGCGAAAAGTCCAAGAAAAAAATCTACATTTTACAAATTTCGAAATCGAAGCAAATGGTAGGTAGTCTCATTTCAGACCACTTATGATGTATTATATTCATTGAGATAACACGACTGTTGATACACGATCGCACTGATTGTAGTTGCGTTGACGAACAAATAATACCTTTTATATTGTGTATAGTGTATTTCCATAGCATTCGAACTATATCTGCCGCGGTGGAGTAGCCAAGAGATCTAAGGCACCTCGCTGCGGAGCGCACGGTTGCTCGCCGTCGAAGGTTCGAGTTTAAGTAGTTTGTAAGCTAAGGACTGATGACTACGCAGTTTGGTCCGACAGATTTACTAACATTTTGAACAATAACTAACACAGTACATAAGTTTCATGCTTTAAATTAAGGGATTCAAGTAAAACTCGCTGTCATACATTTTAGTTGCTATAATACATGAATACGTTAACCACCATAAAAAACAATAAAAAAACTACACGCAATGAATACATTATATTTACCCTTGGCTTTAAAAAATCTTCCTCGACAGTCTGGGCATAAGACCTAGCTTTTATTTAAAGGCTCTGAGCCCTTCATTGTCAAAATTTTTATCAAAGTTAGCTCTTTGCTTATGAATAACCCACTGCGTGTATCTAAAACAACTTACAAAAACGAAAGTGTCAAAGACCCTGTTTATTAAATGTAAATAATTTCAGTAGGCCTAATAGTAGCCACCTTAAACTAATTACAATTCTGTATTGTTCGGAAATCTGAAGAAAGATTTCGGAGTGCATCGCTGGTTGTAGTTTGCTGTTACAGCCGTATACAGCACGTGTACTCTGACTTCCAACCATTTCCTAATTTTATAAAGAACGCCGATGAATGGTGTAAGTGTTCTGAGTCTCACAGTGTTAGTCGGCTGCTATTATCTTTATAAGCTATTTGCTTATACGATAAAGGAAACCAATTTTATGGGCGATACACAACGCATTTTGATAGTGCCATGTACCGTCTTCAGAGTATCTCACAATCAAACATCTCGTACTGCTTCTCATTGTAAAATGGTTGTTACGTCTTTAATCTTAGAACTATGAGGTCAATATCGGCAAAGCGTATCGCTGCTACAAGCGTACTGTTTTAATTTAGAACAACGCAGACTGTTCAGTGCTTACCGAGAACTATTAGATTAGCAGGACGTACGTAGACAGTGACATTTCTCTTGTTTAGAAGCTCAAGTATGTACAAAGTCATCCCGATGGGACGAACGCTACGGCAACGTATAAAATACGAGCCGAGCGTCTCTTAAACTATGAGTCGTGTAATGAAATAATTTTTTTGGTACATTCATTGGTTTAAACGGACGCTGTTTGTAAATATATAAAGTAGGTAGGAATAATTTGAACGTCATTCATAATGCGGCAGTTTCTCACGCATATCAATGTCATGAACTGTGTGTCGTACAGCGACATAATTATGCCTAAAGCCAAGTATGTACAAAGTGCAAGGAATACGTTGACAAAGTTTCATCGCATTGGTATGAACAGCACGGGAGCGCATAAAATGAGAGCAAACATACAAACAAGCAAACAGACATTAATATTGATACATTATACAGCATTTACTAGTTGCGAACTGGTATGGAGAACATTAATCTTGGGTGTATGGCGTGCGAATTGCTGCTTGATTAATGCGAGTTCACGCTATTGTGAACAGAGAGGTCGGTTAGGCGCGTAATGCTGATTCTGAAATTCGATTACAAATACATTAACCAACTCTTTGTTTACAAACTGTGATAGGATGACAAGTTCCGAGTCGTGAACGAGCAAGAAACCGTTAATGGCTAACAAACGTCATTTTGTATCCCATCCTCGTCGCCACTTTTGTATCCCATCCTCGTCGCCACTTTTGTGACTCGTTTCCGTCGTAGGTGTCGGTGGCCGAGTAGAAAGACCAACACAGGAATAAAAAACATGTTCAAAAGTTTGTATAGCCTATGGGACTTAACTACGGCGTCATCAGTTCCTAAACTTACAAATTACTTGTGAACTAGCTAACACTAAGGACGGCACAAATATCCATGCCCGAGGGGGGATTCGAATCCCTGACCGTAGTGCCCGTGCAGACCGTGACTAGAGCGCCTCAGTCCCCTCGGCCACCGCGGCCGGCACAGGAATAAAGATTGCACGCTTGTGCAGGTAGGAGGTGACCAGCCAGTGGGACAGCAGAAACTAGAAACACTAGAGTAAGTTAGAACGAGATATATATTTGAGACTTAGTAATACTTAATTTTACATAGCTCAGTACTGCAGAATGCTGATAAATAGTTGAGCTAGAGGCCAGCCTAGTGCCTATCCGATAGCTAATTCTTCACTGGTGCCTATCTGATTCCGAAGTGTTAGCTGGTTCCTATCTCAGTCCCAAGTGAACGATGTCGTTCAGAGGTGGCCACGAGTGGAGTTGTAGCAGAGGGCGCTCGTGGCTGACGTCGTAAGAACGCCGTGCCGTGCGTGCATGGCGACGCGCGGCGAAAGTTGGTGGCGCGCACTTTGGACTTGTGCGACACCACACGTCATGATCAAATTTTTTTTAAATGATTCTAAAATCTGGTAACCTGTTTGTAAGATGTATATACAGCCAATAAGTATATACACAAAATAATTTGCAATTTATAATTAAAATATTAAATATTTTTATATATATCAATTAATTTTATATTATTTGGTACGTAATTCAAAGTTAAGTAAATATCATATTTGCCAAATTAAGTTAAATCCTTAAATGTAATTATTGAAAAATGTTGCTTCGAAAATTTGGAACATACAGTTCCTTGTGCTGTTAACTTTTTCGCTATGCAGTTGATCCTTCAAGGTGTTTCTATGCAAAAAAAAAATTCTAAAGCCTCTGTATTGCCTAAACATATGATTTTCATTCGCATAATGAAAAATAAGCGTAAAGTTTGATGCAAATTGTTAAGTGTTCTCATTCTCAAATAATGGATGAATGATGTCTCCTCATTCGTGCCTCGCAGGATACCTTAGTTTTTTGTGTATCTCATCGCTTATGCCATCACATCGCCTGAATTATGTGCTGTAGGAAGGAAGTTCTTACAACCAAAACGATTGTTGTCTCACGCTGAGGAATGTGAGTACAAAGTTTGGTTAATTCGGTCCACTAGTTTAGGAGGATATCAGTGGGGTCCCATAATTTTGAAATTAAGAAGTTAGAACAGAAAAAATCGCACGGGCCTGTTTTACAGTACACTTTAAGTTTTCTTGTAGTTTTATGATTTTTGCAAACATTTCGGACGAAAGTAATATAAACAATAAATTATGGACGGTAAGATTACGACTATACGATTGTGAATCTGTGCTCTCTCCCTGTTCGTATTTTAACAAACAGCCAAAATTATTTGATACCTGATGTCTAAACATAGACCTTGGACTACAAACCGGTTGCCTGTATATATACGTGTGTAGCGACTTTATTATCTTTTTCCTTCATGTTCTTGTATTTTTAAATAGCTGATTCACATCCTAAGGAAAACTGTAATATTTATTTTAATTACCACATACAAATGTATACTTCTGTTGCGTAATGTTAATGTCGTTTTATATGTACAAGATTATTACTTTTGACATCGAGGAAGTGTTGCTCAAATGTCACATCTAGAGCGCCATTTGGTATCAACTTGTGAGTTTCGATGGCTGAGTTAATCAGGATTGTTTTTAACTTAGGGACCACACCTTGTTACACGATGTTGACGAACATGTTTTATTTATATGTTGACAAGCCAACCATTAAGTTGGCGAGTAAATGTGGTTTTAAAAGCTTTTAATAATAATGTTGTAAAGAACGTTATGTAAGGTAGGTTTCGATAGTGGATATTTAAAATTATGCATTTCTCTGGCTTGTTGTATTATTGCATTTTGAGTATGATTTTGTGTGCACTTGCAGTTCCGAAGATGGCAGTTAAACTGCCGAAACCGGTAATCCTAATAAAAAATAAAAAGCGATCTTGGCTCTTGTCTTCAATCAATTTGAGTTTAGCTCTGTTGAACATGCTCTTTTTTTTTAACTTTTACCTCTTTGAAATATAATTTTAATATCTCTCCCATAGTTTCATTATCTTTCCCCGTTAAAATATTATTAACTGTCTTGTTGTGGTAGTTTGTCACCTTTTTCAAGTTTATTTTCTTTGCCTTTACTGGTAACGTAAAATCAAGTCACAGTGTCAAATCGCCGATAACAGATCAAAGTCGTAAAGAATTTTACTACTCTGAAAATTGGTGTATTCAATCAGATGAATCGTTCAGCCGTTACTTTAATTTAAATTTCGAGAAGTCATAAGGAGATCGTAAAGGCCCACTTTTAGTATTACTACCGTAACCTAAAGTGGGTCAAAAAGTATTATGCTCTACACTTAAGGGGGGAGACGTTGATGACAAACACTATTTCAAAAAAGCACCAAATCCGCCATCTTTTAGTCAAATTTTAAGTTTTATTTTCACAAAAATTATGTATGTTCCCTTTTCTCAGAAAGTATTCAAGAGATTTCTACAAAAATGTCTCTGTTTCATCTCTTTAAATGTTTTAAGCTCCTCTCATAAGGTTTTTGGAATAGTTCAAACACGAGAATTTGCATAATTTTTAAATTTTAATGCCACAAGTAAAATTTTAAATTCATGTAAAATTCCATGCACTTTTCCTCATATCTCAGCTTGCATTCACAATTTTAAAATTTGCTCGTGAGACAGCGTTTATTAGGTTTACATAAATATGTATACAAAATTTCATAATTCTAGCATTTATAGATTCTGAGGAAAAGGTACATCAGCCTTAAAAAAACAAACTTTTCAGGAAACGCAATTTAAAGGTCAACCTGCCTTTTCTTATTGCACTTCTTCAGAAGGCATCACATTTGTATTCTGGGTCGTCTTTCCCTTCAAGGATTCTCTTCTAGTTTCTTGTTGTCTGTGTTCTTTCTTTTACCAGGTCTTCAACTGACTTTTCAGCTGCAGAGACACGCTGTAAGTCTATTTCTCTCAGGGTGTCTTGAGTAAAATTTCCTATCTTGAAGCCCATTTTTTCTATCTCTATCCTCCCGACGTTCCCATCATTAAATACAAGAACTGTATCATACGTAGCAATTCTGGCAACTGTAGCAGATGCAAATGTGGTTTATGGGCATCTTTTCCACATGAGTCAATTTAGAGACTCATTTGGATTCCGGGTTTTGGTTCCAAGGTCAATTAATCTAAATCCAGTATACCGAGATTCTTCACTATAGTATGCACCATTATCCTCTAATTTTTTGCTTGTTTGTCGTTGTTTCCCACGTCTTCTATTCACTAACTTATTCAAACGCAGTTTATTCAATTTTTTATACACTCTTTGTGATCGTAGCATAGCGGACTGAAGAAAGAATCGAACACTTGTTTAAATTTGCATTAGTATCACAAGGCAAAAAAAGAATTGCTTCGTCATAAACGATGCACCTGGTTTGTTATTGTCTAGAAGATACGGAAAAGATTTAAATATGATCTATGAAACCTAAGACTATGTATCACGGATTTTATAGATGTATCCCGCACATTTTTGGTTGAAAGTAATACACAGAATCGTTGGTCACTGGGATTCTATTGAAGTGCTGCTTCAAACGTGAGCGTGGCAGGGTAACCGCGTCACACTTTTAACTAATTTTCAGGCACTTTGGATTCGATTTCAACATTGAAACGTTGGAAACTTATTGTCCATGAGTTGTACCAAATATTAAGTTGAAAATTGGCCATTTCGGTCAATTTAATCAACGTCCTTCCTTAAGTTCTCCTTTTTTCAGAATTAGAAGAGTCCTATGTGGAGCAAATTAGCGTCAAGTGTTGGGATGCCCCAGGTCCCGTGGCGTTAACAGCAAAACCTCTATCCGAATCGTGACCCAGTGCAAGTCGAAAATAGCAGCGGGAGCTGCTCACGGACTAGAGGATATATTGAGACGTTGAAATGGAAGCAGGCTTGACTTCGAAGGCAGGGTTGTCAACTGAACACAGCACTTATACTGAAAGCAGGTTTATTGCAAACTGAAACGTACACGCAGCACTGACTGCCTTTCGGGCCGAGTGCTCTGCTATTTATACACAGACAGAATGTACCAGAAATTAGAGAAATAGTTAACATAAGAAACAAGTAGAAATTACAAGTGAACATAAGAATCATGTAGAACATTCTGGAAATGTTAATTACAAAGAAATAAATTTTTGCTGGTGAACGGGAATGAACCGGCAACCTTCAGCACCGCAATTCGTGACGCTATCCCTTGCGGTACGCCGGCAGTCGGTTAATTTCGGGTCTTGAGGCATTGCTTCCTCTCCTGAGAAAACAGCGACCCGCTGTTAGGTTATCTTTGGAGCCAACTGCAATGTCCTGGATCTTGACCTTGTCATGGGTCCTCTGTATGGCAGTTCTGGAGAATCCTTACCTTCTTCACAATTACCGAAGACAGATGTCCCTGTCGTGGCTTCATCAGTACCAATACCGCCCTTAGAGTCCTTGATCAAGAAGCCATTTTCGCCTATCTGCTCTTCAGGATCATAGTAAGGGTTCATGCGGAGGACGTGAACAATGTCTTCGTTTTTGTCGTTTCGACGACGGTTCATAATCCTCGATTTCGTATGTGACGTTTGACAGGCGGCGTTTTACGCGATACGGTCCAAAGTATCACTTAAATAACTTTTCTGACAGTCCAACCTTCCGTACAGCGGTAAAAATGCATACCAGATCCACGGGTTGTACACAACAGTTCGATGCTTTTTACACCACTGACGGTTTTTCTCCTGGGCGTCCAGTGTCCGTATGCGAGCCACCTGTCTTGCTTCTTCGACCCTAGTGACGTAGTCATCCTGAGCGTCGTCCGGTTGGAACGGGAACATTGTATCCATTGTCGTCTCAGCTTCACGGCCGTGGAGCAGAAAAAACGGCGTGAGGCTTGTGGTGTCCTGTCTTGCGGAATTATAAGCAAACGTCACGACTGGCAGTATTGCATCCCAATCGTTCTGCTCAACATTGACGTACATTGACAGCATATCTGCTAACGTCTTGTTAAAACGTTCTGTAACACCATTTGTCTGAGGATGGTATGCAGTTGTCATTCTGTGGACAATGTCGCAACGTGGCATTACCTCTGATACTAGTTTTGACTGGAATACTTTTCCAATTTTACAATTGGGTCTCGAAGCAATATTTACATCTAAATTAAATGAACTAAACAGTGTTTCTAGCTCTCTCTCTGTCTGTCGCACCTTCTCTCTGTCTGTCTGTCTCTCTCTCTCTGTCTGTCTCTCTCTCTCTCTCTCTCTCTCTCTCTCTGATCGTGTCGTGTGCGCATGCTCGCTATCGTGACATCAGTATTGAAAACAGGTACATTGAAGCCATCGTTCAACCCCTCTTTCTACCGTCCGTGTACCAACAAGGTAATATGCTTTCCTCTCAAGAGTATGCACGTCCTCATGTATCAAGTACCACCCAACGTGCTCTTGAAGGTGTACGTCAACTATCCTGGCCGGCACACTCTCTAGATCTGCTTACCATTGAGCGGGTATGGGATGGGATGAAAAGACATCTATTGCGGTCTGGACGACCGGCACGAAGTCTGCCCCAGCTCAGGCACCAGAAGGAAACTGCCTGGCGGCCCATTTCGCAAGATAACATTCGGCGTATCTAAGATGATCTTCATAAGAGAACTGAGGGTGTGCATTGCTGCAAAAGTAGAGGATACAGCGTGATTGCTTCGATATTACGCACGCTCTGGTGGCCGTACTCACGTTCGTATGGCTCCGTCTGTGTGATCGTGTGTTTGTATGCATCCTCAAGAATGTGTCAGTACAATTTCCCTGTGCTGATTTTTCTCGTTCTCCATGAATGTATACGACAGAAAAATATTTTTCGTCCTCAGTTTGGCATCCAGAGAAATAGTACTTCTCAAGCTATTCGGTCTTTTTAGACCCTGTCTGTTTTAACCACAGTCTAACATATACAGTCACGACACTAACTGCTGTGAAAATTGTTACCGAGTAAGTGTTGAAACGACACTAGCGCTACTAGCTGTGGTTAAGCTGTCGTCAGTGTAATGTTTAGTTATATAATTTTTCTACGTAATTAACGATAAAGTTACTACGATTTTTGCGTAACAAGCATTACTAAAATATGAACAGACATTAGTATACGAGAAATGAACGTAAAACATTCGAATCTCACTGATTCAGTGATATAAACAACAATGTATTCATGCCGAAATACTTAAGAGTATGTGTATATTTGCAGCTTACTTTCCTGAAAGTAACAAAATATAAACTTAAGAGAGACATAAATTCCTCGCTAGAGGACGCTGGACCTTTCTTAATAAATCAATGCATTGGTCAAACCCTTTTACGTTTTCAGGCGGCTGGCATGACGCTGGTAGCTGTTCTAGTAGGTCTCATTCGGTAATCTGATCAATTTTGCATACTGGAATAGTGCCAGGCTTACAATATTTAACCTTCCAGGTGGAATGCCAAGAGCTGCTTGAACAGCTGAAACTGTTTTTCTTTCTGTTCCTGCAATAACACGTAAAGTTTGATTTACTAGGCGTGTTTTTTAAGTAAGTACCGTTTTGAAAAAGACGCGGTGAGATATCTCAATAACTTTACTTTTTACATGAAAGCTTGTACCTTAATCTACTTTTCTACATAATTTCCGTCAATATTGACGCACTTGTCATAACGTTGTACCAGTGTTTTAATATCCTCCTCAAAGAAGTCTACCGCCTAACTTGTTAACCACTGCAACACAACTGTTTTAACTTCGTCATCGTATTGCTGAGTCACAATTCCATAAAAAACACGACAAGAAGCATTAGGAAAGTCATCCCGCAAGGAGTAAATCGTAAAGCGTCTGTTTTATCTGACCTTACTGTCACTTCCTGCACCAAACTTTCGTTAACGACCGAAGGATGCCCACTCCGTTGTTCATCGTGCATATTTGTGCGGCCATCTTTAAATGCTCACACCATTTCATCAATCATAATGTTTTCTCAGTAAACTTCGCAGATTTCACGATTAATATCGATCGCTTTTAGGCCTTTAGCACCAAGAAATCTTATAACAGCCCGTACTTCACAGTCGGCGGGAATCACGGAGGCATCTTAAACAATCAGTACATAACGTAAACAATGAAGAATCAGACTGTAATGACGTCAGTGCGTAGACAACAGATGTAGGTAGCAAGTGCGCATAAAATTATTGCGATATCTTAGCACGTCTTCTTTAAATTTCAAAACGGTTCTTACTTTCAAAACACGCCTCGTATTAATATTCCATGAGAGTAATGACTCACATCCATACAATATACTTAATTCTATTAACATCTTATTCGTATAGTACTTTCATCGATCTACTCCACTTCTTCAAGCTAATCTGCTAAAGTCATTCACCTTTTTCTTAACTGATTAGCAATATTTTTAATGGTTTAGCCATGTCTTTAAAGTAAATGTGCATTATGAATTTCGTAAAAAATATCAAAGTATGAAAATATTTCTGGCATACCTTGACTAAAAGAAGGGATAGATTGGTAGGACACATTCTTAGACATCAAGGAAATGTGAATTTAGCGTTGGAGGGAAGTGTGTGGGGTAAAAACCGCAGAGGAAGACCAAGAGATGGATACAGTAAGCAGATTCAGACAGATGTATGTTGCCGTTCTTATGTGGAGATGAAGAGGCTTGCTCAGGATAGGGTATTGTGGAGAGCTGCATCAAACCAGTCTCCGGACTGAAGACCACAACAACAACGAAAGTATGCATGGCATTCCACATATTTAGAATTAGAAAACAATAAAATGATTACGTACAAAGTTTGGATTCTGTGGAATGGTCTGAAAAAGGATGTGTTTGCATGGAAATCTCGTATTTACTTATATTCAACAATCTGGTGCAGCTTCACGATGTAAATGGTCTAAATTGATAATAGTATCATTCACCTCGAAGCTACGTGATGCGTATCACTAAAAGGTATGCAGTTTTAACTGAGAACTACAAGGACTGTGCGGCGCATCCGGCGGTCTGTTATACTGAATTGAGAAGAGAATAACGCGTTTACTCCTTGTGATCTGGTAATGAGGACGTTGCTCTTGGATGCACGGTGTGCGAATTGTAGTGTAATTAAAGTGGGAATGCGGTGGCTATTTGTGCGCACTGTTCGGCGTGTACTGACGGTTACGAAAACAGATTTCTATTATGTTGACCCATTTGAATGTCGCTGACTCTGGTGGGCTGATTTGTTCCGAGTGGTGAACGAGCAAGAGACGTTATTGGTCAACGAACCTTACGATCCCCGGACACGGCACGTATTAATGCAACGAACCCTGTCCTTTCTACAAAGCCGTATTCAGGTACTGTAATTGAGGGAATTAGGTAAAGCCGGGCTCGTTTCGCTGTGGCTGTATCTATCATCAAATGAATGTCGAAGTCCATTAAAGACTTATTGCCAACACAGACTCAGCGAAAAGAACATCAATCAAATCATTACTCTGGTTTTAATCGCTTTGGCTGTGTGGTATGAAAGGAACGTTAATTTATCGTACTATGAACGACGTGCTTTTGTTAATTCATCAGTGCGCCACTGCTTTCGAATGACAAAGATTAAGTTATAATAAGAAAATCATAAAATACAGGAAGCAAGATGGCGTATTCCAGATAGAGTTCTGGGCGAGGAATGTCAGTGACATTTCCTAACGGCTCGCTTACGTAAAATCGAAAGGTGGTGTCAAATCGCTGTTATTTTTTGCAGATATCTCTGTAACGGTGTGAGTTAAAAAAAATAAAAAAAAAAAACAAAAAAAAACTTGTGGAGAATTTTCTCCTCTACAAATTCGGTTATTCAGTATTCGTGTCGGATGAACAGTATTTTTGCGATTACAATTACTTTACAAACGGCTTTTTTTAGTGTTACTAACGTATTTTTTGTTCGGAAAATTTTAAAAAGTCAGGTTCTGGTCTCTGGCGGCCACCAATTATGTCTGCAAAATTTGGTGCTGATCGGTTGTTCGATCTAAAAAGTGGGAACACGTTACGGACAGACAGACAGAAAGAGGGACAGACAGACAGACATCTTTAAATCGCCGTTATTTTTACAAATCCCTCTGAAAAGATGCAATATATGAAAAAAACATAACAGAGCAATGTTGTAGACAATTTTCTTCTCTACAAATCTGATTACTTTTCATTTGAGATGTACGGTTAGTACGTTATTTTCATTTAGATATCCAGGCGATCGCAAAGGCCCACTTTTAGTGTTATTACCATAACCTAAAGTGGGCCAAAATTGAGAGTAAATCACTCACTCTTCATTTGAAGGAATAGTTATTTACACTGTGCCGCGCGGGAATGGGCATTCCCGGTCGGGCCGGGTTGGAAAAAAAGGAAAAAAAAAAAAAATAATAATAAAACACTTTTCCGATTTTCACGTTGTAAAAACTGTTGACGGTTTATAGGACCATCCTACATCGTTTTATCAACTTTTATTTTCCTTAGATGTTTCCCATTGCTTGTGAAAATCGAAAATACCTAATTTTCATTCTGCGAGAATTTTTAGTTTCATAACGCTTCTCACTATATTTTGAAGAAATCATACGGCTTAAACATCTCAGTTTTTGACACGTGGCACAGCAGCATCTTTTCTTTCTAATAAAAAAATAACCTTTCCTTAATTCGTAACAGTCGTTTTAAAAGGACACTCGTTGTCAAGTATGTGCACGTAATTTATTCAAATAGTTCGATAGCGGGGAGATTACAGCGAGTGAAACTGAACTAAAAGTGCAGAAAAGTTTTTGAAACGGCACAATGAACGAGTAATTGCGTGTTAATATCCATCTTAGTATCACTCTCTACCTGTTCCTCCCCTTTCCCCCATCTCCACATCACATTCCTCCGTTACCCCTGTCTCTTCTTTGATCTATTTCTAACTTAGTGTTATTTTCAAATACATATATCTCTGAAATTTCTTGAGCGCATGTTCTGAAATTTTAGGACTACGTTCCAATGGAACATGCGCATGTTTTATATACATAATTTTTCGGTAAATGTCAAAATTTATATAAATTTGATAATGAGCAAACATTGATACGAAAAATCGCAAAAGTATTATACATATAGGAATAATACAAATATTCTAGAAATAGCTGTTGTTGTGATCTTCAGGCTGGAGACTGGTTTGATGCAGCTCTCCACCCTACTCTATCCTGAGCAAGCCTCTTCATCTCCTTATAAGAACGGCACCCTACATCCATTTGAATCTGCTTACTGTATTGATATCTTGGTCACCCTCTGCGATTTTTACCCCACACACTTCCCTCCAATGATAAAATCACGATTCCTTGATGTCTGAGAATGTGTCCTATCAATAGATCCCTTCTTTTAGTCAAGGTATGCGAGAAACTCCTTTTCTCTCCAGTTCTGTTCAGTATTTCCTGGGAATATGTACCTAGAAACCTTCTTGTATTACAATGCAAAATTGTTTCAAAATTTCAAAGCAATCGATCAAGATCTTTCGGAGATTAACGGCTGTACAAAAACCAACATAACATTTGTTTGTATAGAGATTACTGGCAGAGATGGGGTCTAAAGGAGGGGTGAGGCAACTTTTGGTCAAATTCCCAATCTTTAAACACATGAATCGCTGGGCCTTACTGTGGATGTATACCGCGCTCTCTAGCGAAACTGAGGATGGCGCCCTGGAAGAAGTACGGCCGCGGCGGAACGGCCGAGCGCATTGAGGCGCTATGCTACGATGCACGAGGCTGTTCCCCGTCGGGGGTTCGAATCCCCCCTCGGGCATGGATGTTTGTGCCGTCTTTAGTATAAGCTAGTTCATATGTAGTTTGTAAGTTTAGGGACTGATGACCCCGTAGTTAAGCTCTACAAAAATCTGAATCTGAAGAAGTACGGGCCGGAGCAGCAATGTGGCGAACCACAGCGGAGCAGTCGTGTTACACCGTCCAAAGAAAAATGCACCCAGCCAATTCTTTCAGGTCGTCCCAAGTAATTATATTTCATACAATGCGAGAATAGATTTTTACTTGTGTAAATATAATGCTGAGCCACAGGCAAGCTCATAGGAAAGGCAATAATACTCACACAACTTTCATTCTGGCGGCAGCCTTCGTCAATCAAGAGCATCAAGTCAGAGCGTGGCAGCCAGAGATCCTAGTCATGTGTTCGTGAGTTGTGCCCATTTCTAATAAAGGCTGTCGCTGCTGCTGACAGTAAGTTGTGTGATTGGAAGTGCCATTTCGATGTGTTTGTCTGCGACAGTGAGTTGCAACCTATCCTCATCATATGTATATGAATAAAATCAATTTCCGAATATGTATGAAATACCATCACTTGAGAACGGCTTCACAGACATGACTGGGTTTAGTTCACTTAGTTTTTACCCCCCCCCCCCCAAAAAAAAAAAAAAAAAAAAAAAAAAACTGACCGTCCGAGGTGATGACGCACCATATTAGAAGGCCACGAGAATGATTAACTTTTTCACTGCTGTGGTGTCGCGTGATAACTCGCTCCAAGTAAACATGCCATGAACAGTGACGGACTAAGGCTGTCGGAGGTCTGGGGCGTCGGCCCCCTGTCTACTTGCAAATACATGCATTAATATAAAAAAAAGTAACTTTTGAGATTTGGAGACTCCCCAGGACAAGAGGAACGGGGCAGTCTAAGAAAAATAGCTTCCAAAATTTATAGGCTCCAGAACCAGAGGCCAAAGGCTCTAAGAAAAAAAAGTTCTTTTGAGGTATTTGGAGGCCACTTATGACGAGAGGAGTTTGTACACTTGTGGGGAGTGACACTTGCGGGGAAAGGGAATGTGTTGACACTTGCGGGGAGACCCGGACGCTGCAGGTAGTGAACAGGGTGTTCCAGAAGTAGGGATACACCACCGCTACTCCACGCCCTCCAGCCACTACCTGTGCCGTATTCAGGGAAAGGCCCACCGAGCGGGGTGCCATAACTTCACTGGTTTTCGAGTTCTGAATTTTTAATATGTTTTTAATGTTATTATAGGAAAAACAAATTTGGGACTCACACTACAATTTTCATATGGCAGATTTTGTAGGTACATTCACAATACATAATTCAACGGTTCTGTGCAATCATTTTATGAGAAATATCAATCATTTGTTTTTAGTGTTTATTTCAAATTTCTACATTTAAGTTTCTTTAATTATTAAATGTGGTGGTGAAATAAATAAATTACGTGTATATGTGTAGTCTTATGCGGCCAAACTACTTAAGTCATCGGTCGCTAGACTTACACACTACTTAATCTTACTTAAAATAATTTAGGCAAATTACAAACAAACATAACCATGTCCGAGGAAGGACTCGAACCTCCGACCGGACCGGCCGCGCAATTTGTGACACAAATTACATGTTTGATAATATTAATGCATAGAAGTATGAAATCATGTCAAAAATTTCGACAAAAAAAGTTGGCACTGAGTTTAGAAAAACAAATTCTGGTATTGTAAAAAGATATAAAAAAGCCAAGATCGCTCATCATGAATTTTTATTTACGACGACCAGTTTCGCTGAACTATGTCAGCATCATCTGGTCAAAATAGTTTACAAGGCCATAATCTTGTAATGTCAATTTTGCTATTGTTTTGAGTTTGCTATTGTCACTCACTGTGATAATTATGTTTTATTATAATGACATGACATAGTGCAACTATGCACTGTAAATTGTTATATAACAATTGATTGACATTAGAAGATCTAAACTATTTTATTTGACCAGATGATGCTGACATAGTTCAGCGAAACCGGTCGTCGTAAATAAAAATTCATGATCGGCGATCTTGGCTTTTTTATATCTTTTTACAATATTATAAGTGGATTGCCTCCTAAAACGTAAACCAACTCAAATTCTGGTATATTGGATTTTAACATATTATCAAAAAATGAATGTTATTACAAGAGGTACAGCCATTCAAATTTACGGGAACCATAACGTTTTCCCTTCATGACTAAATGAGCTGCTTCTTGTTGTTTCAACACCACAGTATCCTTTTTCTTGAATGTTCTGAATATAAATCTTTATACAGACTTCTTGAGGAGGAGAGTGATACGGATATCTCATTGTAAACCACTGCCTATTACCTTAGACCTTTTTGACTGTACTGAACAGGAGTTCCGCGTATCCCGTAATTTATATCTATACAGTTAACAGGCAATGTAATTTATAACCAACTATTGGCTGCCAATTTCGCTTTATTTTTTCTGGAAGTCTTGCAACTTGTTTCTCCCTGTTGGTTTATGCCAAGTTCAGAGTAAAAATTGTTCTATATGACGGTGATAGAAAATTGAATTTATCTTCAGCATTTTTCGGTGTGTAACATTTCCTTACACATTCCGTATTCCATACATTTCTTAGATATATTTGTAATACGAATACTGCCAAATCGTTTTGGGGTCTACGGATAAACGCTTCAAGTATGTAAAATACTCATTGACTTATTATTAACGTTTCTTTTAATTGAAGGTTTAACGTTGCGTCTCCTATTAAAAAGCATAGTAGCTATTTTTAAAGAGATGGAAGTTGGTTGATAGTGGGGTTAACGACATAGCCGTCAATTACATCAACGTATCTGTGCATGGTACCTAATATATTTATTGCTTGCGCAGGTGTCTTGATATGCTTAGTGTTCTGAATAATATGCTTTCAGGAGGTATGGCTGTGGAAATTCATCGTCTTGTAGTAGCAGAGAATGTCTTAATAACTCTCCAGACATTGTCACTATTAAAATACCTTTTTGTTTTCATGAGGAACACTCAACGAATTGACATGTAGTTAGAACAAGTTACTATATTGCTCTTCAGCTTGCAAAGGATTGTGCAATTTCACTGAGTTTCGTGTTATGTTGACAGTGTGTAAACTTGACAACAGCAGTGCTAGACTTCTTAGTGTGCCTGTACCCATGAGAAGCCATTAGCCGCCCCAAAGACCCCGGGTTCCCCGCAAGTGTCACTCCCCGCAAGTGTTCCAACCCCAGACGAGAGGCCCGGGGCGGTCCGCTCTCCCTCCCCCCCCCCCTTCACCCTTAGTCGGCCACTGCCCTGTAAACCTCAAGAAAAGAGTTGAAACAGCAAAACATAGTACCGTATCATACATAAATTACAGCTGTAAACAATATCTGAATAAAATACGTTAAACATATGGATATTATGCATAGTACCACCACCACTAGATACTTCAGATCAAGTTTTACAGTCATTGTCACTGGCAGCGCCATTTTAATTAGTTGATAAATGCGGTCATCGCAGTGCGAAGCCAGTATTTGCCGCCACCACATAAACGCTGTATGTAATGGCGTTCTGAAATATTGAAGCCCCTTATCCTCTCAAGACACCGAGTGCATAATAGCGAGTTTTGGAACTTGGGAGTTCGGTTCCTCTTGACCCAGGACCATGGGGCATCAGTTTTAGCTTCGCTCTACACCTTTTTCTATGGCCATTCGAACGTCTATCTTTATCTT
Organism: Locusta migratoria; assembly: GCA_026315105.1. Classification (NCBI taxonomy): domain Eukaryota; kingdom Metazoa; phylum Arthropoda; class Insecta; order Orthoptera; family Acrididae; genus Locusta; species Locusta migratoria. The sequence continues at coordinate 216,951,489 of CM048749.1, forward strand.
GCAGTACATAAGCAAAATTTTAACGACGAACGGAGCTGGTGCCCTAGCATGAGAACTGCCTCGTTCACCACTACCTGTACACGCCAGAGTCATTTTCCCCAGCAAACGGAGCAAGATAGCGTTGTGGGCAGCACACTGGACTTGCTTTCGGGAAGACGGCGGTTCAGTATCCCTTAGATCCATCCTGATTTGGGTTTTACGTGACTTCCCTATATTAATCCAGACAGATGCTGGGATGTTCAAATGTTTGTGAATCTCTGGGACTTAACTGCTTGGTTATTAGTCCCTAGCTTACAAACTTCTTAAACTGTGTTAATGTAACTTAAAGTCAACACATACACCCATGCCCTAGGGAGGACTCGAACCTCCGACGGCAAACGGCAGCGCGCACCGCAGCACGTAGCCACAGTGCGCACGGCTATTTCGCCACAGCATGCTTTGAAGGGGCACGGCGGATTAGCTTTCTCGTCCTTACTCAAAGAGTCCGATCGATAGCTCTGCCTCTAATGACTACGCTATCGACTGGGCTTCCTTTAGGCTTCCTTTTGTTCCAGTAGTTTTCACCGACGAATCCCAATACTGTTGGTGCCACCATAATGGACATTATGATGCCTTTACTAAATCTCGATTGTAAACAATTCGTTTTTTTTTTTCATCAACTCACACAGTTTAAGTAACCGTAAACAATATAATATCTGAAATAGTATTCTGAAACCCATTTACATACTATACACATACTCAACATACGTGTTTATTAAAATGTAGTCGTATTTCATGATGTAATCGTCATTGGCATATGACGCAAATAAGCAAATATTATAAATAAAAATAGGCCAACAAAACCTTTTATCCCACTAGAACCATTAAGAGGTACTGACAACAAACATTGCGCTCACAGGTGTAATTAACGCTAATAACACGAGTAATTACCAAATAAGTAAATATATCGGTACTTTTCAAATCCATGTAAATGCTGATCACAAACGAAATAGATACACCAGAATACAATCAATAAAATAACACACCATTTGATAACACACACAGACTTTACTTAACTGGCACGTAAAGTGTCAAAACATTATATTTCTATTTAGTAAACAAAACGACGCCATTTATTCAAGTCTCAATAAAACACATTTCAAAATGCATTTACGACCATCAAAACGACACACACAAAATTAAAATAAGTAAACACAATACTTAGGTTATAAACTTTATTTACGTGAATGTCTCTTTATGTTCAACAATTTTGAAAAATAGCTATTAAAATAAAGACTCATTTGTATTGAGAGGTGAAAGGGTACTATATTGGCAGATAAAGAAGAGGAACGCCGCAAGTTGATCTCTTTTGCATACTTCGTCATACTTTACGTGGACCCAGGTTTTATGCTTTGGGATGAATTCCATCCTATTTCTGTAACCCCGTCCCCAGTAAGGGAGACTGGGTGTGACAGTCACACGGGTTGTATCTCCGAAAGTTTAAAAGTCAGCTACCAGATGTCACTCTGTACTGGAATGATTTTGTTAAGAGTGGCAGGCAGCACATTGGCGTGTTCTGTGTGAAGTTTTCATTGTTTCCGAGGAGTGAATCAGGAGCTATCCATAGTTATTTGACAGCAGTGCTAGTGAATAGCATTTAAAGCATTCGTACCGTTCGATTTCACTACAAAACTTTTTGCTGTAGTGATAATCGGATTCTACAGTCACGTGGCGTTTAAGTCAATGTGTTATATGCGCTCTTCCTAATAAGTCGTGAAACACACAATCGGATACTAGTATTTCTGGGATGCTTGTCGCACAACTAACAGGTATGGTTGCCACGCAGGACAATCATTCGTATGAAGTATTTGCGTTTCCGATCTGGCACCATTTTTTTTTTTTTTTTTTTTTTTTCAGTATTGTGGTGTCTCGCAAGTAGTCTACGTATGGAAAAGATTTAAGGGTTTAAGACGCGCACGCACTATGCTGAAAACGGTTCGAATGTTGAAATTTGGAAACAAATCCCTACGCAATGTTGCCAAGGATTACAATATAAATTAACAGACAATGGCTCGTTACAGTAAAAACGTACAAAAAGAAAAAAAAAAGGTTCAAATGTTTGTTAAGCTTATGGGATTTAGCTGCGGGGTCATCAGTCCGTAAGCTTAGAAACTACTTATAAACTTACTTACACTAAGGACAGCACAAACTTCCATGCCCGAGGGTAGGATTCGAACCCCCGACGGGGAACGGCCTCGGACATCGGAGCTTCAAAACTTTTCTGTTGAAGATATAAGCAGTGGTTTGACCTGTCCTTTACTGTTTGTACGCTACAATTCTAATAGTTACTCTGGAAAATAAACTGTCAGAATATATCAGAGCAGCGTCTGATATAAATTTCGGTGTCAGTCCAAAATAAGTGCGAAATTTGTGTTACGCGTTAGCTATTTCTAATGTGCTAAAGTACTTACTGGATGGGCTGAAACTCGACAAACTGGGGCTGATTGGCTTTCTGGGTTCCTGAAGAGTCACAAAGATTTCTCAGTAAGGACTCCTGGAGCTAACAGCTTTGTCCTAGTTTTCATAGGAAACAGCTTTGCCCTAGTTTTCATAGAACGAATGCTGGCGTCATTTTCGATATCTGTCTACTGTAATGAAACGACACGACTTTGAATCGAAAGATACATGGACGAGGCTGACATTACCACAGCACAAAACGTGAATCGAATCGTGTCAGGTAAAGTTTTAAGCAAATGGGTCTATCTCACCTGGAGAACGAGGCATCTTAGTTACTTTAGCTGCTGTTGTTTCTGCTACCGGGAACTGCGTTCCACCGCTCTTCCTTTACCGCGGGTGCTGTTCAATGACCATTTAACTCATGATGGGCCAGTGGCCTGCCGTGGAGCGACTGACCCTTCTGGCTTTTATTTATCTTACATATTAAAATAATCTACGAAAACTGAAGCCAGTCGGCCGATTTCCTTCGTTTTTGATATAAAAGAAAGGTATTCATGCACAGATTTGTCATCAAGTTTTAGAATTTCCATAACTCTCGCCTTCTTTTTTCTATACTCAAACTTGATTTCCTTCTGTCTATTTCTTATAGGGCGGTCTTTGCTGTAAACTAAAGTCTTTCGGTCAGGCCGTTTATCCCACCGATTTCCTTTACTACTGCTTTAAAGGGCCGGCCGCGGTGGCCGAGGTGACTGAGGCGCTCCAGTCACGGTCAGCACGGCCACTACGGTCGGGGGTTCGAATCCCCCCTCGGGCATGGATATTTGTGCCGTCTTTAGTCTTAGCTAGTTCATAAGTAGTTTGTAAGCTTGGGGACTGATGACCCCGTAGTTAAGTCCCATAAGTTGTACAAACATTTGAACATTTTTTTTTTTTTTTGCTTTAAAGGAATAATACTCATTCGAATATTTGTCATCAAGTGTCAGAATTTACTTAAGTCTCTCCATTCTTTATTTTTATTCAAATGCAGTATCCTTCTTTCCTTGCAATGAATAATTTAATCGGTTTGTTTTACGATATTTTCGGTTCTAATTAAGGTACGTAGTTCTTTTCGATCTAACAACACTCAGCGGATCAAGCTCTTTCATTTGGGTTGATTGATTTTGAAGAAAGCTATGCGTGAACATTCAAGGTGACTTCCATTTTTTACAACTTTTTTGTCATTCCACCTACGGTGCGAAGTATTCACACGGGTCATCTAGTTAATATGAATACAACAAGGCTTTTGGTTCTTCGAACACCTGAATTTTTCACGTAGTATTAACACGTGCCATGCTATCCAGATCACTTTGACAACCATCCCAGTCCCGGCGTCGGTAAACATCGCATTATACAAAAAGCAATGCTAATTATATAAAATAAATTTCAAATTTTTGTATATTCTATGGGACTTAACTACGGGGTCATCAGTCCCTAAACTTACAAACTACTTATGAACTACTTGCGAACTAGGACGGCACAAATATCCAACCCCCGACCGTAGTGATATCATAAGAATTCTGAAGTCAAAAATAATTTCTTACAAACGTTCATAAAAGTATATGCTACAAGTTAGTTAGATACAAGTGCGAATATTTATGTTTGGTAACAGCGAAAAAAACTGAAGAAAAATAATGTGACTACCATACCCGGTCTCCCGTACCTAATTCCGGCGCATTATACAGCCAGTGTTACGTGTGTCAAATATTGGAGCCTGCTGCTGTTGTTGTTGTTATGTCTTCAGTTCGGAGACTGGTTTGATGCAGCTCTCCACAATACCCTATCCTGAGCAAGCCTCTTCAACTCCACATAAGAACGGCAACCTACATCTGTCTGAATTTGCTTATTGTATCCATTTCTTGGTCTTCCTCTGCGGTTTTTACCCCACACACTTCCCTCCAACACTAAATTCACAATTCCTTAATGTCTAAGATCCCTTTTAGTCAAGGTATGCCAGAAATTCCTTTTATCCCCAATTCTGTTCAGTACCTCATTAGTTACGCGATCCAATCACCTAATCTTCAGCATTCTTCAGCCTGTTACCCTCCCGTAACTCCGGAGCTTCTCGACGGCCACATAGAAACAGGATAGTGCACAACGTCCTGTGACGCGCAGTGTTCAAGACTTGTTCGTGGCGTATCGGATGGTATCGCTGTTCTCCTCCCTGTTCTCTCGATATCCAGCGTATCGAACACGAAGAATGCGGAATCGGCGCGGCGGAATCCCCGTTGCGCACAGACGTTTTAGAGCACCACTTTTTTATACTTAAGTGAGTTGTTAAATCTCTTTTATTACATGAATCTGTTATTACATTTTGTTACAACCTATGTTTTGAACTTGATAAACCTAGGCCTTTAAACATGTATAGAAAATCATTGAGGCACCTGATGATGAGCGCCCAGAGCTCGAAATGCATTGTGTACAATAAAACACAGTTTTGTTAAGATTACCTGACATAGTCGGGTTTGGAGGCGATGCGATCGTTTTATGTTTTCAAAATAAAAAGCCAAGATCGCACATTAATAATTTATTAAATGACGCCCGGTTTCGGTGCACTGTGTCACCATCATCTGGTCCCATATATGTTATAAGCTGGTCATCTTGTTAAAAAAAATGGGTATAAAATAACAAGTGCAACATTGCAGTTGTCATTTTATACCCAATATTTTTAACAAGATGACCAGCTTATATATATATATATATATATATATATATATATATATATATATATATATATATATATATATATATATATATATGAGACCAGATGATGGTGACACAGTGCACCGAAACCGGGCGTCATTTAATAAATTATTAATGGCTTTTCATTTTGAAAACTATAACTCAGCTTTGTGACTGAAGGCGAGTTCACTTTATTTTACTGAAGTATAACAGTCGCGGGAGTATCATTGGCAATAATGGACAAAATTAAGAATGAACTAAAATGGTTCGACGTCATAATGGAGACAACATTACGGGCCGGCCGCGGTGGCCGAGGGGACTGAGGCGCTCCAGTCACGGTCTGCACGGCCACTACGGTCGGGGGTTCGAATCCCCCCTCGGGCATGGATATTTGTGCCGTCCTAGTTCGTAAGTAGTTCATAAGTAGTTTGTAAGTTTAGGGACTGATGACCCCGTAGTTAAGTCCCATAAGCTTCACAAACATTTGAACATTTCAACAACATTACGGCAACTGAGATAGTAGTAATAACATAAGGTTGCTGCAGAAGGAGTTGATGTTAACTTGTGTTTTCTCTACCACGCTTATTACACGAACAGCTGTGTTCAGATAGTGTAGTGAGCAGGCAGTGCGAAGGGACAGACACAGGAAGGTTGGAAGCTGGTTTGACGCACATGGAGGTGGTTGCAGCTATTTCAGTCTCCCAATGTGTAATTTCCATGACTTAGACGTGATTTCATACTACGCGAACCGTTGAAAAAAGGGGAGGCCAACGGCGTCGACGGGGTAACACCACCAAGACACGACCATTATTTCCGCTTAACAGTCCGTAGAGACAAGCAGGTTGAATGCAACTCAGTAGTAACGCACCTTCCAAGCAGCAACAGGATGCGCAATGTCAACACAAACATCCAAAATCGCCTTTAGGAATTTGGCCTCTACTTACGAAGGCTTATGGTGTGTGTCCAACTACGACACCGCTTATCCCGTAGAGACTGGGGCGTGGAACATCAAGTCTGGAGTCGTAATGAATGGCGCTGGGTTCCGTTCACAGGTGAATATTTTGTTTTCAGCCAGACTATAATTGTTCCCTCATTTTTAAACAATGTATGGTAACAGACGTACAAGGAGTAGGTCAAGTGATGGACATAGATAGTGGGGACAAGGAGGAAATTGACCAAGAGAGGGGGGGAGGAGTCGGCCGCGGTGGCCGAGGGGACTGAGGCGCTCCAGTCACGGTCCGCACGGCCACATGGTCGGGGGTTCGAATTCCCCCTCGGGCATGGATATTTGTGCCGTCCTTAGTTGTAAGTAGTTCATAAGTAGTTTGTAAGTTTAGGGACTGATGACCCCGTAGTTAAGTCACATAGACTCTACAAACATTTGAACATTTTTAGGGGGGAGGAGTAGCAGATTAGGGTATAAATCCATACCTATTAGCAAATGCAGAACATTGATCGGTTCGCATGTTCAAATTAAAAACACCAGAGAGTAGCACATCAGCTCTACAATCAGGCTTTCCTTATCAAAGAGCGTGCTTTTTCCGGTCACTGACAGCTGTGCTGGAAACTGCCTCAGAAAGCCGTCCCAGTTCTCGGTATTATCTCAAAGGACATTCCGCAGTGATGTAAACTTGTTATGTCAACGCGCTTTCCCCCCTCGCTTGAATAAGCTTTAACGTAGTTCCAGAAAATCCTTGCCGTACGAGATCCTGTATTGTGTGTTTGATCAACATTACCGATTCATAAAGGCAACAACCACAACAAACATGATCACACAATCCACGTACGTAAATGCAGAAAGAAGGAAATAAACTCCATCCGGACCCCGTGCAAATAAATATTCATTCGGTTTCGATCCAGTACGTCCCTGCTACCCAGGAGCCGTCTAAATGGCTTTCTCTCTCTCTCTTCTTCCACTCTCTATCTCCCACATACAGGTGCAATTAGCTGACAACCAATTATCAGGTAAAAGTGTCCAGAAAGCGACATTTTAGTTCCCTGTCAGTAATGAAAAGATACTAAATACAAGTAACTTATCTATTAAAAATGAGACCATGCTGTTCGGATACAGCCAAAAGGGGGAAAAAAAACTTTTTTTTTTTTTTTACGAAGTGAGAGTAGTAGAATTGAAGACACAAAGAAACACAAACAACCGATAGGATTCGTGTGCAAGTTATTACATGTTAATGGAGATTTTAAAAAAGAATGAAAGTGCAAATAGATTGCTTCATCTAGAGAACTCGTTATAAAAATATCTAGTGAATATATATATACCCTAAGGAATCCAACTGATGAGGTCATTGGCCTCTAAATTTCTCTTTTAATTACCTTATGTTAAGGACAATAAACACACATTCAGTACCGACAGAGGAACTTTCGGCGGAAGTGGCCATACAGTCCGTGACGTTGAACCTCAAACTGATGGGTAATCCCCACGTGTCACACGATAATCAATTTTGTGTTATCAGGTCACATTATAAAGAGTAACAGAATGTTAATGAAATGTATTCAATCAAAATTTGGTGATTATTCGTTTTTGGTGATGAAAAAGACTTTTTAATTCATCCATACGCGTTTCCCCTTCTATTTTATGGCATTATCTGTAGGTTCGTTCCCTATTAATTAAATTTTTGTTTACAGATGTAGACTTAACGAACAGTTCAATTTACTTCAATCGAAATAAGTATGTGCTCATATTTTAATGTATCGTGAATTGCGTTTTTGGAGTTCGCAAATCTATAATATGTGATTAGACCATATTTGTGTGGTTTGTAACCAGAGAGTCTGAGTGATGGGTTTGCAACATGGGTGCAATATATTTACTATATATACAAATCTGCTTTTATTTTTAACCTAACCATGTTCAAGTACAGAAATTAAAAATGACTAAATGTTATTCTATGATATCTAAATATTAATAGCTTTAAGATGGCAGCATAGATTTGCCGAAATCGGTCTCTATAACGGTATTTTAAAAATCGCTCTTGGCTCCTCTGCTTTTGCACACAGGTCAAAAGAATTAGGGGATCAGCTGAGATATCTAAATACTGAATTATAATCATCGGCAGAATTACCTAAAATGGTTCAATGTCTTTCTGTCGGTTCTGCGAAGTGGAGACAACAACAAAACGGCAACCGAGATTCTGATACCAACAGAAAATTTCTGCAGAGGGTGTTGGTGTTTGTTTACGAGACTAGTTACACAAACAGTCTTCTTGAATCCATCATTACTGGTGGAACCGCGACTGCGGCTGGTGAAGATTACGTAGGAGGTAGGATACCAACAGCCGTATGTGTAACAGAAACATTTACTCATTAACTACCAGTTTCGGCATTCCATGATGCCATCTTCAGGCCCCTATATCGGAGTATTGTATCCATTAAATAGGGATCGAAACAGGTTGCGTGGATTTCTAGCTCTCAGTAACAACGAACAACAACAACTGACAACAAGGACAGGTTGTGGTTTCAAAGATGATACAGAAAGAAGATTTAGGTTACTTTCTGTATCATCTTTGAAACTACAAGCAGTCCTTGTTATCACAGTTGTTAGTTCTTACTGAGAGCTAGAATTCCACGCGACCAGTTTCGATACCCATTTAATGGATATAATACTACGATATAGGGGCCTGAATATGGCATAAGGGAATGCCGAAATTGGTAGTTAAGGAATAAATGTTTCTGTTAAACATACGGCTGTTGATGTCCTACTCCCTATGTAATTACACAAACAGTTGGGTTCAGATAATGTACTGAGGAGGTAGTGCAATGGCATTGACAGCCATAGGAAAGTAGAAAGTGATACAGGCACAGAGGGATGTGGCTGCTGTTCTTGGAGTGTCACAAAATGTAATTTCCAGGTGATTTCAGATAAGAGGAATCGTTAAAAGAAGGCAAGGTCAAGGTCATCCACGGCTCACATAAGCAAGAAATGACCAGTATCTCCGATTAACAACCAGTTGAGACAGGAGGCTATCTCATTTCCAACGCTCCCTCCAAGCACCAACAGGACGCGCAATGCCACAAAAGTCATAAAATGCCTTCTGGAAAGTTGCCTCCGCGCACGGAGGCCTGTGGTGCGTGTCCCATTTTAACCATGACACCGTTTTGTTCGCAGAAACTGGGCGGAGGAACATCAGGATTGGAGTCGTAACGAATGGCGTGGGGTGTTCTGTTCACAGATGAGTCAAGATTTTGTGTTCAACCAGACAGTCGTTGTTCCCTCATACGGAGAGAAAACGGAACTCGGAACAGTCCTGTTTACGTGCACGAAGCGTCACCATATCATGGTGATGGACGAATGGTGTGGGGAGCAGTCAGTGGAAGGAAGATTAGTGTTTAACGCCCAGTCGACAGCGTGGTCATTAGAGGCGGAGCTAACGCTCGGATTGTTTGGGGAAGGAAATGGGCCGTGCCCTTTGAAAGGAACCATCCCGTCATTTGCCTGGATTGATTTAGGGAAATCACGGAAAAACTAAATCTGTATGGCCGGAGGTTGATTTGAACCACCTTCCTCCCGAATGCGAGTCCAGTATGTTACCACTGCGCCATCTCGCTCGGTTGATAAATCAGTATTGGCGGACGTTCAGACTTCTATGTCGTGAGAATGGCGCTTTCGATGCTCAGTCCATAGACTAACTTGATGAAGCTCTGCACGCTGACCTATCCTGTGCAAGCCTCTTCATCTGAAAATAACGGTACCCTACATCCTTTTAAATCTGCTTACTGTATTAGTCGCGTCTCCCTCTACGATTCTTACACCACACACTTCCTTCTAATAACAACTTGAAGATTCCTTGATAGAATGTTCGTCAAATCTATACGCTCTCTTAAGAAATGCCACAAACACGTATTCTCCCCAGTTCTTTTGATCACGTCCTCATTAGTTACATGATCTACCCATCTAATCATCATTCGTCTGTAGCACCACATTTCGAAAGATTCTATCATCTTTTTTGTCCGAACTCCTTATCGTCCATGTTTCACTCCAATACAATGATACACTACACACAAATGTTTTCAGAAAGAACTTCCTAACATTTAAACTAATTTTGGAGTCAACAAATTTCGCTTCGTTAGAAACTCTTTTCTTCCCGTAGCATTATGAATTTTATATCTTCTTTATTTGGGCCATTATAAGTAATTTTGCTACCCAAATAACAAAACTACTATCTTTATTGTCTCATTGTCTAATCTAATTCCTTCAGCATCGCCTGCTTTTCTGACACTGCATTCCATTACACTTGTTTCACTCATCTTAATCTTCATCTCATACGTTCCTATCAAGACAGTTTCCATTCTATTTAATTGTTCTTTGCTGTCTATGAGGAATTACTATTTCATCTGGAAACCACAAAGTTTTTAATTCATCTCCCTCCTTTAATTCTTCCTCCAAATTTCTCCTTGCACTACTTCACATCATGCTCAGTGTACACACTGTACAACATTGGGAAAATGCTACAACACAATCTTACTCCCTTCCTAACCAATGCGACCCTTTCATGCCCTTCGATTCCAACAATTGCTGTCTGATTATTGAACAAGTTCAACGTAACTCTTCGCTCTGATATCTTCAGAAACTGAAATCGTGTAATGCAGTCAACATTGTCAAAAGTTTTCTCCAGATCTACAAACGTATGTTTCCTTTTCCTTAACCTATCTCCTACGATCAATCGCAATATGAATATTGCCTCGCGTGTTCCTCAACTTCTCCTAAAATCAAACTGATCCTCCCCCAGGTCGGATTCCACCAGTACTTCTATTAACCTGAAAATAAAATCGTGTTAATATTTTGTAACCACGTCTTATCACATTTGTCTGCACTGGCTTTCTTAGGAACTGGAATTAACACATTCTTCTCTGAGGGTATATACCCTGTCTCATAAATCTTGCATACCAGATGGAACAATTTCTTCATCATTGGCTCTCCTAACGATAACAGCAGTTCAGACGGAACATCAACTCCAGGGGCCTTGTTTCGTTCAAATCTTTTAGTGCTCTGTGAAATTTTTCGTATCCTTGCTTCCCTTGTCGGCAAATTCTATTTTATTTTCCTGTAGGCGGTATCTTTCCCCGAGTTATACTTTCTTCTAGGGTCTTGCATTTCTCCTGTAGTCACTCCTGCTTAGCCACTGTACACTTCCTCTCAACATCAGTTTTCAAACGCCTGTACTTCCTTTTGTCTGCTTCACTCATAGCATTTTTATATTTTCTCCTCTCATCAATTCAGTATATTCTATGTAAGTCAAGTATGTCTATTAGGCCTCGTTCTTCTGCCCATATGATCCTCTGCGGCCTTCACAACTCTCAGAGCTGCCCATTATTTGTCGACTGTATTACTTCCGCCTGTTTGTCATTCCTTACCTATTGTTGCCTGTGAGACTCTGAACCACCTGCGGTTCCTTCAATTTGACTAAAATCCATCTCCTTAATTTTCTGCCTTTTTGCAGTCTCTTCAGTTTTAATCTGCAGTTAATAACCAATACGTAAGGGTCAGCATCTATATCTACATCTACATGGGATACTTTAAGTGCCTGGCAGAGGGTTCATCGAACCACGTTTGTACTATTTATCGCCGGTCGCGGTGGCCAAGCGGTCTGCGGCACGCCAGTCTCGTTCTGCACGGCCATTACTGTCGGGGGTTCGAGTCCCCCCTCGGGCATGGATATTTGTGCCGTCCTTAGTATTAGCTATTCATAAGTAGTTTGTAAGTTTAGGGACTGACGACCCCGTAGTTAAGTCCCATAAGCTCTGCAAACATTTGAACATTTAAATACAATTTATCTCCCATTCCATTCTCGAATAGTGCGCGGGAAGAAAGATCTGAATCTCTCCGTTCGAGCTCTGATTTTTGGTATTTTAGTGTGATGATCATTTCTACATATGTAACTGGGAGTCAGCAATATATTTTCGCATTCGAAGAAAAATGTTGACGATTGGAGTTTCGTAAGTAGCCCACGCCGCAGCGATAAGCGCCGTTGTTGTAAAGATTCCCATCCCAGATCCTGTATCATTTCCGTAACGCTGTCACTCCTGTATCGTGACAATATAAAACGAGCTGTCCTTCTTTGGCCTCTTTCGATGTCCTCCGTCAAACCCACCTGATATGGATCCCACACTGGGCAGCAATACTCCAACAAAGGACGGACAAGCGTAGTGTATGCAGTTTCTTTAGTAGTTCTGTTGCATCTTTTAAGGGTTCTGCCAATAAAACGCAGTCTCTGGATTGCCTTTCCCATGGTATTATCTACGTGTTCTTTCCAGTTTAAGTCTGAAATAATAGTAATTCCTAGGTATTTTGTGGAGTTTACGGCCTTCAATTTTGATTGATTTATCTTGTAAACAAAGTTTAACGGATTTCTTTTCGTACTGAAGTGGACGACTTCACACTTCTTATTATTTTGAGTCAATTGCCAGTTTTTTCACCATAGTGATATCTTATTCAAAGTGATATCTGCCGCTGGATATCATTTGGTACCTTCCAGTGTCTCCTGGTCTCTTCCACGTATACAACCTTCGTTTCATGATGATTAATCCGAGAGTTTGTGATGCTTAAATTGTGTGCTGCATAAAATTCTACCAAGCGATGTCTTTTTTCATTCCTTTTCCCCAGTCCATATTCACCTAGTACATTTTCTTCTCTTCCCTTTCGTACTACCGAGTTCCAGTCCCCCATCACAATCAAGTTTTCCTCTCCTTTGTCTGAATAATTTCTCTTACCTCCCCACACAGTACTAGCTGGCTTATAAACTTGTACTTCTGTGGTCGGTGTTGGCTTCGTGTCTATGTTTGCTACTATAATGCATTCACTGTGCTGTTCATAATAACTTGCCCCGAGTCCTATTGTATTATTCATTATCGCACCTACTCCTGCCTTACTGCCAACTGATTTTGTATTTATAAACCTGTCTCAGCCGCGGTAGAATTGCGGTGCGCCCTAAAGCTACCAACTGCGGTGCGCGCGGTTGTTCGCCGTCTGGGATTCGAGTCCTCCCTCGGGTATGGGCGTTTGTGTTATTCTTAGGGTAAGTTAGTTTAAGTAGTTTGTAACCTTAGGGATCGATGACCACTGCAGTTAGGTCACACAACTTTACAAACAATTGAATTGAAAACTGTCTCACCCGACCAGAAATCGTGCCACCAAACTTCACTAATCCTACGCATATATAACTTTAACCTATCCATTTCTCTTTTTAAATTTTCTAACTTATCTACCAGATCAAGATACAGATCACTCCACGCTCCGATCCGTAGAATGCCTTTTTTTTTTAACTAATGAGGAGGTACTGGACAGAAGTGGGGAGAAAAGAAATTTCTGGCATACCTTGACTAAAAGAAGGGATAGATTGGTAGGACACATTCTTAGACATCAAGGAATTGCGAATTTAGCGTTGGAGGGAAGTGTGAGGGGTAAAAACCGCAGAGGAAGACCAAGAGATGGATACAGTAAGCAGATTCAGACAGATGTAGGTTGCCGTTCTTATGTGGAGATGAAGAGGCTTGCTCAGGATAGGGTATTGTGGAGAGCTGCATCAAACCAGTCTCCGGACTGAAGACCACAACAACAAAAAGGACATAATTATCTGCTTTGTGCTGTACATTTCATTTGTTCCGCAGATAACAAGATCGATACACAGACTACACAATTAGTCAAACCCAAGTCGTGACACCCTATTGGCATGGAACTTGTTTACTTCCGTCTTCGTCGCGCTGCTGCGTTCCGGAGTCGGTGGGTTGTTCGCTTGACACATCCATGACTTCGTGATATTGTAGCAGCTGCTCTGCAGCTAATTCCGGCGCTCGCGCTCGGATTTCATGTACACTTTCCTGAAGAAAGTTACTATCGTCAGTGACACTATCCATTTCTGACTGTATCTTCACTTTTCTATGGTAGCTGCCACATCAACTTGCATTCCGAATTCTTTGTCATCCTCCACAGATTTTTCTGAGCGTAGTTTTGGTTTCCTGGTGACGGGTACAATATGAGAATCTCCTTCACCTACAAGCTTTTCAGTTTGTTCTAGTGGCCTCTTCTTCCTTGTCATCTTATTTTCGCAAGGCGGCAGATGAGAAGTGTTTGCAGGATTTAGGGGCGGGAAATACGGTTATTGTCGGTAGTGCCGGACGTAGTATCTGATGTGTCGGCAGTCGACCAGTTTTATAGCCGGATGGTAGCAACTCACTAAGCGTCAACCTATGGCTTCGCATCAGATTACTTTTTAAGACATAAACACGCCACTGGCAGTCCTGTCGAAGATGACCTGACTCTTTACCATGAATATATAACTTGAGCCTTGTGCCCAATAACAGGTGTTTACGAAGGGATGTTTGACTTCAGCTCCATTTCTACTGCGCGTATGCCGTTAAATCACTGAAATCTAGATTTCGACGACCATCGTTCACTGACAATTTTCCTATCGCATATTGCGTGAGAGCTTCCTTAATTTTTGAGTTATCCACTTCAATAGTTACATTCAATACTCTAACATTATTGACTCATCTCCGGATAGCTACAGTACTTTTCGTGCCGTCGCGATGTACAGACTGTACTCCAGTCCCGAATTTTTCTAGAAAACGGTCAACCATCATCGGATCCAAAAATTTAACAACAAGGCGGTTGTCATCAGCTTCTAATTGCATGATATGCAAAGAGCCGGCCGCGGTGACCGAGGGGACTGGGACACCCCTGTCACGGTCTGCACGGCTACCACGGTCGGGGGTTCGAATCCCCCCTCGGGCATGGCTATTTGTGCTGTCCTTAGTATTAGCTAGTTCATAAGTAGTTTGTAAGTTAAGGGACTGTTGACCCCGTAGTTAAGTCCCATAGGCTATACAAATATTTGAACATTTTGTATGCAAAGAATCTGGATGGATGCCCATCACCTGAGTCAACCAATCGTCTCTCTCCAGTGCTGAGGCGAAGGTGAAAACCACGGTGTTTTTCCGCACGCATTTCTCCATGATGTGCTGGAGACATGAAATTCTGGACAGCGCCGATATTGCGAGGAACGATGACACAAACGACACACTAACGCACGGGTACAACACGTGGAGTACGTAGAAAACTTTGAGTACTCGAAAGCGCGTAACACAACTTCAAGCGCGCAGACACTTGCGTTCACGGAGAAAATCTCAGACGCGTGCGACCGTGCCGACAACCATTCGGCCACCGGTGCACGCTCCCCGGGTGGATCCAAACTTCCATGTGTTGCCTCTATCCCTCAGATGCTCCCGCGTGTGGGTGAGACACAATTCTGGGTCTGGTCGGGGAGCGTGCACGGATGGCCGAGTGGCTGCCGGGAGTCGTGACTCACCACGCCTGGTCAGAGGGCTCAAGGCCCTCTGGAATAAAGAGCTGAGCCAAGAACACATCGAACAACAACGAACATACACGACCTGAGACCGCAAGAAGCGGAACTATACATAGAGCTCCCCCCACCCGCACCCCTACCCCCCACAAAAAAGTTGTTAAGGCGACCGCTCGCGAAAAGCGGGAGACCCTGGTTCGAGTCCAGGTCCGGCACAAATTTTCATGTGTCGCATATCGATTGTCCATCTTTAGAAGAGCAGCAGACGTCAGACAGTTTCGCAATTTGCGATGTGTATGTGTGATTATTTACCACTGCTGCGAACCACCGCCAACGTCTATTCGTTAGGAGTAGACAAATAAACGAAACATTATTTATCGGTGTTATAATCAATACATAACCAATCTGCAATACTACGAAGTTTATTATAACCAGTAAATTAATCCAACAATAGTACAGGTAGGCTGACAGCGTTCCGTCAAGAAAGGTGTTGATCTGTCGTGGCTTCTGGAGGACTCTTCAATGAGTCGGGTATCATCAGCGAAGACTGCCGCTGGTCGTCTTAAAAAGGGCTTGCCGGCGGAGCGTGGTGGCGCCAGTGGAGCCTGGTAGAGACTCTTCCAAGTCGCGATGCCGGCCCACCTGGTGGATCGACCAGCAACTGAAGAGCAGGTTGGCCGGCGGGTCGTACAGTGCAGTCGGCTGATACATCGCTGGCCAGGGCGTTTGTAAGCACGCCTGGCCGCTTGTTCGAGTGTCCATACTTCGCCAAGCCCCCACAATCGCATAAGCGGCCGACTGAGAACAGCGGACAAATTGAAGTGCGCCTCGGCGGCCATTGTGGTGGAAAACTTTCAGGCGAACTTTAAATGTGCATAAGATTCTTTTGATTAGAGAGAGTATTCATTCGAGTTAAGTCGCGAAAACTATGTCTAATTGCAATATATAACTACAAAACAGCTTCAGATTCCTTGAATACACCGCAAATATCGATTGTATATAAATGTATTACACATACGGTGTAGATATTGAGCAACAGCGTGTCCTATTCCTAACGAAACCGAACTAGATCATATAGTTTTTTGCGTTCTAAGTGCAGCATATGAACGGAATTTATCGTCAGACACGATTTTTTGGCACTTTCTCAGTATATTCTACGATTGTGAAATTTTTGTAGAAACATTAATTTCGAAAGAGTTTTACATTTTATGTCTTTGCTTTAATGCTGTATACTCCAATATTTAGATATTTCATAGCATAAAAAAATCACACAGGGCTCACTGAAACAGCTAATGTTAAAAAATCGATTGCGAAAGTGAAATACGCCATCAGATACATAACTAAAAAAATAGTTTCTTACACTGTGAATAAGGCAATCCAAATTATTTTAAGAACACGAAGTATGCCGTAACTTTTTCTTAACTAAGGCATATAACATTAGCATTAGAGTATCTAGTAAGAAAATTAGTATTTTTAATGCTGTAAGCCAAAAACCTTATAGCAGATTGAACTGCTCAAAAGTTAGCAACTATCGTCACAGGGTTGAACTTCACAATGTGCATCCGCTGTTCATATATGGAACCATACATAGGTCTGCAAACCCCTTTCAGTTGTTATACCTGTATGTAAAGCAGATTACCTTTCAATTCTGTGTTGCAAGTTGGTAATATTAATGTTATATACGAAAATGCGAAATGCATTGAGACAACTAATCTCGTGATCCCAATAGTTATTTTAAACAATCATAAAATGAAACTTTTTGAACTTCGTGTCTACCAGTACTGCCTAAAGTAGTTCTTTTTCAACAGCTGCCATTATTGTAAAAGCCTGTTATTTATTTCATTACATCCTATATTGTCTTGAATAACAATCTTTTAAGCAAGAGTAAGTATCTCTGAACACAAGTAGTAGGGCTACTTGTATTCCTGAGAAATGTAAATGGGAATACAGTATTCCATCTTTTTATTCCTTTCTTAAATTGATTTATGTATTTAAACGCGGAGAAGCTCTTCACCATCGTGCTTCATGTACACTCCGATATCACGCAGTAGCTACTTAATCAACGATCTACGTGCTAATAACAGTCGTCTTCACAAGACGCTTGCCACTACCACGGCGGCCGGGCGAAGGTTCAGATTATCTCGCGACAGCCGCGCCGTCAGGGAGTCTAGTTATTTTTACAAGGTCTTTGTGCTTCGGTCCATAGCTCCGGAGATTGTGTTGCGGGTTGCCCGTTTTCCAGGGCGCCGCTTTATGACACACTGCCAATACGGATTTTACATACAATTGGAATGTGTATTTAATTTCTGCCACTCAGTGAATTTCTTGTTCTTTATGCGCTAAATGATCTAGAGAGACTTCTGTTGATTCGATACATCAGGGAATTGAATTACCATTTGTGCCACGGCTACGGTTCGAACCCGGGTCTTCCTACTTACTAGGCAGTCGCCTACTGGATATCGCGGATGCACGGTATGTTCTAATCACATATCTCTCCACAAAATAATACTGCCTAGATGCTCTCATATGTAACTCGTATCAATATTGCGCAATAGCACCTCAGCTTGTACCCCAGACATAGCTGCTGTTTATATGATACAATAATTTATTGCTAGACACCTACGTTGTGTGAATATATCAGAGTAACTGGATGTCAGGCAGAGTGGGTAAAGCGACTGGCTAGAGGGCTGGAGGTCTCGGGTTTATATCCCGGCCACAGGAAAAAAAGTTCAAATATTTGTACAGCTTATGGGACCTAACTACGGGGTCATCAGTCCCTAAACTTACAAACTACTTATGAACTACTTACGAACTAGGACGGCACAAATATCCATGCCCGAGGGGGGATTCGAACCCCCGACCGTAGTGGGCGTGCACACCGTGACTGGAGCGCCTCAGCCCCTCGGCCACCGCGGCCGGCTGCGACATTTCCACCCAAAACGTTTCATTGTACCTCAAGCCACATTTTAACAGAGGGAAACGAAGTAACAAGATATCTGTTCCATAGGAAGAAAATTATACGTAATTAAATGGCGTCAGTGTATCCTTACATATTACTCGTGTGATCTAACGCACCGTTTTCCGAGACGGGGAGGCGTGCAGGCCCCGGTTCGAATCCTCCCTACGGATTAACGAAGGGGTTCGGAGTGCCGGCCAGCCTGAATGTGTTTCTTGGCGGTTTTCCACTTCCTCCTAGGTAAATACCGGGCTCGTTCCCAAGTCCTGCCTCAGTTACACGATTTGCAAACATTTCGTACCACTTTATACTTTCACACCTATAACACTATTCGCAGACATTTGGGGTACACATTTCCTCCCGGGGGTCTTGGGTTGGCGACAGGAAGGGCATTCAGCCACCCTCTAAATAATAACACGCCTTGCGGGAACATGGACAGAGAGAAAGAGAAATAAAGAGTGTATCATTATATATTCAATCAGTAGCACCAAAAACTCTCTGCTGAAAGTACTTATAATAGCTCAAAATGCACATATACATCAGTACCACATACCTGAAAATATTAAACGTAAAAGTGAAGGTGCGGGATTTCGATGAAGGTGTTAAATCAAAGTGGGAGAGAACAATGTGGACACCTCACTGAAGCCACGTTATCGCATTCAAAATCAGTTTCGCATTCAGGCAGTCCATTATCAAAAGCCACCCTAATTACATTTTCAAATGTTGGTATGCCATGTCATACCCTGGCTTTCGCCAAAAATTTTGCAGCATAGGCTTATACGTAGGCGCCGTAAATTGACTGTAAATCACAGACTGAAGTTTCACGATAAAATTTCGATAATGTACCTTCACTTGTGGTTTGGCACCTTGTAGTCCCACTATACCAGTAATCCTTCTGATATAGAGTTTATATTGCCGAAAGGAGTAAATATCAAGGGGCTGGCAATATTTTATTGTTCTCGGTGTCAACATCTTCAGTGTTACCTCTTTGTTTGGAAAACTTTCATGGAGAAGGATCAGATCTGTATGATCCACGCAGGAATCACATAATAGGTTCTCTTCATTTGACTCTGGCAGACAAGTGGGGCTTGCAAATGACGCACATCACTGTCTTGTTAATGAATGCTCCTTATTCTAATCTTGGTTTCGTACGGTTCTAAGCGTCCGAGGTCGTAGGTGTCCCTTGTTAGATAAGTGATTTTTAAATACAGAATTAATTTAAATTTGTCCTATACCAGAGAGCCACGTAGCTAATAGAGCTTGTGGGTGTGGCGAAGGAACAAAATTTCTTTTCATCTCTAGTCACTCGCAGTGCAGTCTGTGTTCACATTTTGGACCATTGATCTTGACAGATCAGCTGTAGATATATTGTATTCTGATCTGTATGAATTTCTGGTACTTGAGAGCTGACCACCCCACCCTACCCAGGAGCAACAATCTGATATTAAAATGGTTTCAAAACCTAAGGGGACAAAGTCCTGAAGTCATCGGTTCCAAGCCCTACAAACTACTTAAAGTACCTTATGGTAAGGACAACACACACGCCCATACCCGAGGGGGTACTGGAAACTTCGATTGGGAGCAACCGCACGTTACGTAACAAGATGAATTAGAGTGCTGTGTCATTTTACCGCGGCTCTCCGAAAAAATTGCTGTTCTGTTGTATAAGGTAAAGACGGATAGTGACAGGTATATTATGTTCTTAGAAACAATTGTTTTCTTCTTAATAACCTATTGAAACACTATGTCACTAAATGTACTAACTAATGAATACCATTACATAAAGACAAGTGGATATTTCACATTCTTACAGAAAATAAAAAAAACATTTCCACATTCCAACCGAGGACGTGTAGGTGTCCTTTGTACAGCATCGGAAAAGTGTCTCCCCTGAACAGCAAAATCTCCATGTCTTAACATAAATGAATTCTTTTGGGGAACTTTACAGCAGCGTCAGAAGAAACTTTTTATGTCCAATATCGTAGAAGTATGGATAACACTTTGTTGGAAAGAATAAAGACACTTTAGGAAACTGTTCCTCGAAGAGTTGTAGGCGATCTCAATGCCAATAGTGCGTCAACTCCTTACTGAGTATTGTATCTATATTAGGTGTCCATATTATTAAGTCCAATCATGTTTATTACAATATTATATATATATATTGTATATCCAACTTCAATAATAATGTTTATTACATCATCATGTTTGGTGGATTTGAAGTGCATCAGTCCAAAAAAAAATTTATTAGAACATCGTGTAAAAACTTGGAGTTAATTGGTGAAGAACGTTTCCTGATATTTCGCAACAACGTTAAGATAATGCCTTGTCTTTATGTAATAGTACGGATTGGTAAAATTTAAAAAGCACAACAGTGGTAGCGTAAAAGAAGCAATGTTTTCCATTCTCTTTCATTATATTTAACGCCTTGCACTGTCACTTTACAGTGCATGTCACATAGTAAATACCGGAAATCGGCAAATTTCAGGCCTCTGAGTTTACAACTCGTGTGTCCGATTTCTGTTGTTGGGACTGCATTCACGCTATTCTGATAATGACATTTTCCAACTTTACTTGCAAAGTTCAAATTTTGAGACCGCAGGTTTGTAGGATATCGTTACTACTTCTTAATGACATTAATCTAATTTTTCACCGCAGGAATGTTTCCTACTTAATTCACATATCTTGCATGTAGGTTACTCAAGCGATTAATAATCATATAAGAAATGAAGCATCACTATTATAATTTCATAGCGTTCAAGCATTTAAATCGGATCAATACCTAAAATCGATCGTGTCATCATCATGATCATCATCATCATCATAGAGACATTATGCCTTTCAGCGTTCAGTCTGCTTCGTCTATGGTGTTCATTCCCACTTTTTCTTTGATTTCGTCATTATTGACAACCTTCTGCCATTGTTCCCATCTATTAGTACCTGAAATCATTCTTGCTACTTTCATTTCTGTAACCTCTACCTTATGAATAAGGTAACCTATATCCACCCAACTTTCACTCCCATACAACAAGTTGGTTGAAAGATAGAGCGGTGCACTGTTAACTTAGTATTGATACTTACTTCTTTCTTGCTGAAGAGAGTAGATCTTAGCTGAGCACTCACTGCATTAGCTTTGCTACACCTCGATTCTAGTTCTTTCGCTATGTTTCCATCCTGTGAGAAAATACATCCCATATACTTGACTACCTGTTCTAACTTTGTTCCTCCTATTTGGCACTCAATCTGTTTGAATCTCTTTCCCACAGGCATTACTTTCGTTTTGGACATGCTGATCTTCATAATCCTTCCACCTCTGATCGAGCTCTGAAAATTAGTTTGCAACCTTTCAATCGAATCGGCCATTACAACTAAGTCATCCACATATGCGAGACTGCTTATTTTGTTTTCACTTATTTATATACAGTTTTCAACATATGATCTGTGAATAGTATGAACAACAGTGGTGACAGGTTACAGCCTTGTCTTACCCCTGAAACTACCCTGAACCATGAGCTTCATTTGCCATCTACTCTGCTGCCTGACAGTCTACGTAAAGCCCTTTAACTGCCTGCAGAAGTTTGCCTCCTATACCATAATCTTGTGGAACTGACAGTAGCTTCCTCCTATGAAACATAGATACAATTTCCTGTTCTACTCATAGCACTTTTCCATTACCTGTCGTAAGCTAAAGATCTGGTCCTGACAGCTTCAAAGAGGCCTACACCCACACTGATTTTCATCTAACTTGTCCTCAACCGATCGTGTGTATTTGTAAAATGATTTCGCTATGTATAAATGCAGAAAATGATCATTGGATGCTTCTTTTTCTTGCCACACCGTAATTTTACCATTTTGGGGAGTGACTTTTCGGTAAAAAAATTTACAAACTTGTTTATGGAGTGATGTAGAAAAAACAAATAATTTTTCTTTCGGCAAAAGTAAGCAATGAAATATTGGACAAGTTTGTGAAAATGCAACGAGCATGATACACTGCCCAGTTCTTAAAAGAAGCATTACTTTCAGACTCACATTACACCGCTGCAAGGGACGTAAAAAGTGGTTTCGAACTTAGTTTCTTCTTAATTATTCGAAGTGAGAGCGAGCCTAATACTTACATTGAGGAATGTAAGTTCATTGTACCGCTACTTCTAACACATATTGAACAATGCTAGGTACACATTTTCAGCTTTGCCCAATCGCAGCTGATGTCATATATTCTATGAATGTTGAATAATAACAACTGCAGGATCAGAAGTGACGTCTGTTCTCTCGGAACATACATAATATGCCGGTGACGGGCAATGATCCTATCGTTAGTGGGGAGGGGTGGGCAAAGTTTGAAGCCCTTACTCTTACGGGAATTAGTTCATAACTATGAGTTTGAGTACTGTGGGCAGGGCGCAGCTGGGAATTTGTATCTGACGGGAGGCGTGCTTAGGTAGTCCTTGCAGGTGCGGTGATCACTGTGTCCCCAGTGGTATAGGGGTCAGCGCAACTGCCTAGAAAGCAGGAGACCCGGGTTCGAATCCCGGCTGGGTACACATTTTCGGCTTTGCCCAATCGCAGTTGATGTCATATATTCTATGAATGTTTAATGCCTACTTCGTTTAGTATGGAGGAGCAGCTATTCGGACCAGGGCCTTGTACACGTTCATCTGCATAAATACTCTGCAACTCACATTGAAGTGCATGGCAGAGCGTTCACTGAACCGCTTTTATGATATTTCTATACCGTTTTATTCTGTAATAGCGTATGGGAAAAAAGGAACACCTAATATTTCCGTTTTCGACCTTATTTCTCTCTTCTTTTTTAAGACGACCATATCCGCCTATGTAGGTGGATGCTAGAAAATATGTTCAAATGTTTGTATAGCTTATGGGACTTAAGTACGGGGTCATCAGCCCCTAAACTTACAAACTACTTATGAACTAACTAATACTAAAGACAGCACAAATATCCACGCCCGAGGGGGGATTCGAACACCCGATCGTAGTGGCCGTGCAGACCGTGACTGGAGCGCCTCAGTCCCCTCGGCCACCGCGGCCGTCTAGAAAATATGTTCACATTCGGAAGAGAAATTTGATGAAGGAAATTTCGAAAATAAATCTCTCCGCAACGAATAATACCTTTCTTAGTGATTTCCATCCGAACTCTTGCATAATATCCGTGAATCTTTCTCTCTCCTATCACGATAATACGAAACGATCTGCCATTCGTCCGTTAGTCCCAATTGGTAGAGGTACCAAAATGCGCAGCAATACTACAAAATTGGATACACTAGTGCAGATTGCTTCTTTAGTAAAACTGTTGCATCTCATAAGTGTTCGGCCAATGAAACATAGCCTTTGGTTTGTCTTCCCTACAAGATTTTCCGTGTGTTCTTTCGACTTTAAGGTATTCGTAACTGTTATTCCAAGGTATTTAGTTGGTTTTACGGCCTGTAGATCTGACGGATTTATAGTGTAAATGAAGTTTAGCGGATTTCGGTTAGTGCTTATGTATGCTATATGACTTCACACTTTTCATTAATGAAGTTATGCAGATTACCTAGCATTAGTCTTCCAGGGTAAAGACCTGGAATTAATTTTGGCTGACTTCAGCTTGTTGCTTTTTGCTTTGGAACTGTTCTAGTAGATACCCAAAACCATTTAGGCTTATGAAAATCACTGAAAAACTAAATCAAGATGGACAGACAGAGCAGTCCCATCCCCACATTCAGTTGGTCCCTGTTACATATTTTTATAATTAGCCTATATACATATTGGTGCAATTGTTCACTGCTGCACACACTAAGGACACCCAATGGTAACTCCTGTGAATATTTCTGCTAGGCCTATGTCCCCTCTACTAACTTCAGTTTATTTGGAAAACTGGCAGTAGAAATTCTGCTTTGATATTTTTGTAAATGTTAACTGTCTAAACTGGCTTTGGTTCCATGATAATGTATAGACTTGTTACTAAAAATTATTAATGTTTTCCCTGTTATGCAGGTACACAAACAAAAAGCGAAGCACTCGAAATACACGGCACAGCAGGAAGTGGGTTTCACGTATTCAGAACATATCGAAAAGTCCATAGCAGTACCTGTGATCTTCGATGTTACGCTTGAGTCTGCGTGTGACGTTACTATTGCACGAAGCCTTGTGCAAACATAAGCACCCCTCTGGGGTATGCAGATGACCTAGCATTAGTCTTCCAGAGTAAAGATCTCAAGCACTGCAAGCAGGTACTGACAAGTGACCTGATTAAATTAAGTAATTACTTTTATAAATGGAGACTTCAACCAAACCCAAATAAAACTGAGGTTACTGCATTCCATCTGAATAATAAAGAAGCGCAAAGGAAACTACATGTTACTTCTGACGGAGTTGAAGTGGCCACATAACTACAATCCGGTATATCTAGGTATCACTCTACATCGGTCAGTGACATTCAAAGAACATTGCTTAAAGCTTTCAAAGAAACTTGCCTCAAGAGTGAACTTGCTCAGCAAGATTGCTGGCAGCAATTGGGGTGCGGACGCCAATACCCTACGCTCTGCTGCACTCGCTCTTGTGTATTATGCTGGGGAATACTGCTTGCCAGTGTGGGAAAACAGCGCTCCCACAACAAAGATTGATCTCCAACTTAATGGAGCCATGAGGGTTATCACTGGCACTGTCAGATCTATATCCATTCAGTGGTTACCTTTCATGGCTAACATTGCTGCGCAAGATCTAAGGAGGAAAGCAGCTAAGATGAAATTGATCAACAACATCAAGGCTCACAAGAACACTCCCTTGTATGATGCTCTACAGGATCCCCCAGCATGTCCTCTCGAATCACGAAAACCTCCCTGGTGTGACACAGAAAGCACCAGTTCCTTCGATGTGACCTCCAAGTGGCAAAAACGCTGGAACGAACATCCACCGCACAACGCCCACCTCGTGCAAGATCCATCAAAGAAAGTTGAAGGATTCCATCTACCACGCCAAACTTGGTCGAGGCTGAACCGCATCATGACTGGTCAAGGGAGGTGTGCTTACAACATGAAGAAGTGGGGTTTCCTTCCATCTTCTGACTGTGACTGCGGAGCGAAGGAGCAAACCATAGAGCACATCACCAAACAGTGTCCGCTGCGAGCATTTAGTGGTGACTTGGAGAGTTTACATCAAATGATAGAAAGTGCTCTGGAATGGTTGTCAAATTTGGATATTTTCATTTAACTGTCTCTCTCCCCCCCCCCCTCTCTCTCTCTCTCTCTCTCTCTCTCTCTCTATATATATATATATATATATATATATATATGTGTGTGTGTACTTGTAAAATCATACGATAAAAAATAACTACTGAGGGTCAATTGCCAATTTTTACACCATGCAGATATCTTATCTAAATCATTTTGCAGTTTCATTTGATCTTCTCACGAATTTACCAACCGATAAATGACAGCATCATCCACGAACAGTGTAAGAAATCGCCTCCTGTTGTTACTAAAGTCGTTTATAAAGGTAAGGAACAGTAGGAGCCCTACAACACTTCCCTGGAGAACTCCAGATATTACTTCTATTCTACTCGATGACTTTCCGTCCATTACAGCGTACTCAGTCCTCTGTCAGGAAATCACGAATACAGTCGCACAACAGTGGCGATATTTCACAAGCACGCAATGTGATTAGTAGACGCCTGTGAGGTACAGTGTCAACAGCCTTGCGGAAGTATGGACATACTGAATCTATTTGACATCTTTCGTCAATAGCACTCATTACATCATGCGAGTAAACAGCTAGCTTTGTTTCACAAGAACGATACTATCTGAATCCATGTTGACTGTGGGTCAATAGATCGTTCTCTTCGAGGTAGTTCATAA
This sequence comes from Locusta migratoria, assembly GCA_026315105.1. Classification (NCBI taxonomy): domain Eukaryota; kingdom Metazoa; phylum Arthropoda; class Insecta; order Orthoptera; family Acrididae; genus Locusta; species Locusta migratoria. Next base: position 216,977,753 of record CM048749.1, read on the forward strand.
CGTTCTAGGAGAGTGTATGTTCTAAAATCCTGCTGCAAACCGACGTCAATGATATAGGACAGTAACTTTGCGGATCACTCCTATTGACTTTGTTGAATATTGGAGTGACGTGTACAACTTTCCAGTTATTGGGTAAAGGTTTTTCACTGAGCGAGATATAAAAAAAAAAAAAAAATAAAAAAAAAAAAAAAAAAAAAAAAAAATTCAAATGTCTGTAAATCTATCGGACCAAACTGCGTGGTCATCAGTCCGCAGCTTACAAACTACTTAAACCTACGTAAACTAACATACAGACAAACACACACACACCCATGCCACAGGGAGGACACGAACCTCCACGGCGAGCAACCACGCGCTCCGCAGCGAGACGCTTTAGACCGCTCGGCTACTCCACCGCGGCCGAGATATTTTATATGATAGCTAGGTCTGGGGCTATTTCGATTGCATGCTCTGAAAGGCACCTAATTCTTGTACAATCGAGTCGGGAGACTTACTTTTCATGAGTGATTGAGGTTGCTTTAATACATTAGGGATATCTATTTCAAAATTACGCATGCTGGCAGCTGTTCTTGGTTCGTATTCTGGAGTATTTGTTTCGTCCTCTTTGGTGAAAGTAATTCTGCTTTACTAGAACTGCCATGAGTAGAATCGCTGTTAATAGCGCGTAGCGAAGATATTGAGTATGGCCGTGGTGGAGTGGTCGAGCGTTTTGAGGCAACTTGCTACGGAACGTGCGGTTGCTCGCTGTCGGAAGTTCAAGACCTTTCCCAGGCGCGCGCGCGAAATTGTGTGTGTGTGTCCTTAGTACAGTATCAGTTAGTGTAAATAGTTTTAAGCCTTCGAACTGATAAGAGCAACAATTAAATCCCTCAAATTTACAAACATTTGAACATTTGATTTTAATTATTACGTTTTGCCGCTAGTTTACTTGATATATGACCAGAATTTTGTACGATTTTCTATCAAATTACGTGAGAAGGTATCTTCTCGCATTGAAGTTCTAGGTGAATTTCCAGTTCCAGTTAAAGGTAGCTAGACATAGAGATATTGTGTCTCTTTCTACATCTACATGGGATACTCTGCAAAACACATTTAACTGCCTGATCCCATTCCATACTCGAATAGCACTCGGGGAAAAAGAACACGTGAATCTCTCCGTTCGTGCTCTGATTTCTCGTATGCTGATGATCTTTTCTACCTATGTAAGATGGCGTCAACAATATATTTTCGCATTCGGAATGTTGACGATTGTAGTTTCGTAAGTATTCCACGCCGCAGCGATAAGCGCCATTGTTGTAATGATTCCCATCCCAGATATTGTATCATTTCCGTAACACTGTCTCCCCTGTACCGGGACAATACCTAACGAGCTGCCCTTCTTTGAACTTTTTCGATGTCCTCCGTCAAACCAACCTGATAAGGATCCCACACTGGGCAGCAATTCAGTAAAAACGGACGGACAAGCGTAGTGTATGCAGTCTCTTTAGTAGTTCTGTTACATCTTTTAAGGGTTCTGCCAATAAAACGCAGTCTCTGATTCGCCTTTCCCACGACATTATCTACGTGTACTTTCCGGTTTAAGTCTGAAGTTATAGTAATTCCTAGATATTTCGTAGAGTTTACGGTCTTCACGTTTGATTGATTTATCTTGTAAACAAAGTTTAACGGATTTATTTTCGTACACATGAGGACGACTTCACACTTCTCATTATTTAGAGTGAATTGCCAATTTTTACACCATATTAATATCTTATTTATATCGTTTTGTAGTTGGTTTTGATTTTCAGGAGATTTTACTAGACGGTAAATGACGGCGTCATCTGCAAACAACCTAAAATAGCTACTTAGATTTTTCCCAAATCGTTTTTGTAAATAAGGAACAACAGAGGACGAATGACTCTACCCTGTGGAACGCCAGATATCACCTCTGTTTTAGTCGACGCCTTACCATCGATTACTACAAACTGTGAAATCCAGTCGCAAATTTGGGGCGATATACGACAACCAATCAATTTGATTAAAAGCCGTTTGTGAGGTACGGTATCAAAAGCCCTCCGGAAATCAAGAAATACGGATTCAATTTGTTAACCCTTGTCGATGGCACTCATCACTTCGTGTGAGTAAGGAGCCGGTTGTGTTTCACATAAACGATATTTTCTAAATCCGTGTTGACCTGGGGTCAATAGATCATTCTGTTCGAGATAATTCATAATATTTTAATACAGGATATGTTACAAAATGCTGATGCAAATTGACGTCAATGAATTAGGCCTGTAGTTTAGCGAGTTTTCTGAATATAGGTGTGACCTGTGCATCTTTCCAATCTTTTGGTACAGATCCTTCTTTGAGAGAGCGGTTGTATATGGTTGTTAAGTAAAGAACTATCTCTTCAGCATAATCAGATAGAAATGTAATGGGGATACAGCCCGGACCAGAAGACTTGTTGTTTAAATTTGGCATTTTCCCCTTGGTTTTTGTAAGAGTCATCGACCCTGTTTTGTGTGTGTGTGTGTGTGTCCTTAGCATTGTTCCAGTTAGTGTAAATAGTCAGCCCCCTCTTTTGTAAATACATTTGGTATAACTCTCAATAGCTGTCGACATTATTTCTTTGAATGCAAACCACATTATTCGTTTCGAAAGACCCATTATTCACATTATTCCTATTATTCGAATGTGGACAACCGCCGGAAAACCACATCCAAGCTGTCGGAAACACGTATATTGCTCGTAATCAGATTCGATCCAGGGCGTGAGACTGACGGGATGGAACTAATGGAATGGCCAGCATTTTCCACGGACTTTAATTCGATTGAGCATGTCTGGTATCCACTTGGAGGGCTGTTGAAAGTATACCAGCACCTCCCACAACGGATACTGAGCTGGATATTGCAATCATGCAAGAATTGCCAAATATCAGTCATGAGCTGATTGATACCCTCATGCTGTCCATGTCTCGCAGGTGTGCAACTGTACAGGCCGTCAGAGGTGATCGCTTATATCGTTTGAGGGGAAAGTTGTTATGTTAGCCGAATGGTTCCTTGCACTAAATAAACTCTGTGTAAACGTCAAGCAAATAGTTTGAAACACGTCCATATTGTGTTTTCCATTTATTTTATGCCCACTAAATAAATTTTGATGGGCTTTAGACATTTTTTTAGTGTAGCGAGACGCTCCATTAGCACAATGCGATATACCAGATATACAAGATTTTTTTTTGTCCAAAATATGGAATAATTTTTTTGTGTATCATAATTTTAAATGCCTTTTTTCTGTATGAGGACCCATATGTATTGGCCTATTCAGTTATATGTTCCCACTGACCCCGCTTGCGCAAAATGTTCAAACAATCGTTAACCGTGCCTCGCTGCTGGATCAAACATCATGGCTGCAGTTGCCTCTGGTGCTAGTCAAGTTCTGACAACTCCCGGCCAGAGGCAAATCTTTAGCAAAGATGCTTAGTGAAGGTCCCCATTCACTCCATCCGACTACTGTGCATGTTATGTTTCCTACCTCGAAACAGCTAAATCCTTTGAAGAGATTGCCCTTCCACCTCAGGTAGCTGGAGGGTAGCAACAACGATGGCCGCCAGGAGTCGTTGGCGGGGTAAGTTGCTTTTTGGTGTTATCTCTGTTCTGAGGACGTCGATAGACCTTCTTCGGAGCCGATTGTAGTTAAAAATGCTCTTTCGCATCTCTAGTTGTGGATATAACATCACCACAATGTGTAGCGGTGAGATTTTATTTGATTTTGTCCTGAACTGCTAATTTCATTATGATTTTTACCGAAGTTTGATTTCCCAGCCTCACTGGTGTTCGTTAACAGAATCCTTGCACTCCCTAACTGAAGAGTCCTTCCTTCCTGCGTTTATACATGTTTAAATGTTTTCATTTGGTCGGTAAATTTGATATTTTTCGGGAACTTTTTGATACTTCCGGTGTTTGCCCTTTGCCCACAGAACATGTCAACGGTATGAGACAAAGCCCTGAGCTTACTCCATCACCCTAAGCGCACGAATTGTTAATTATAATCTTGCTTAGATGTTGTGATTTTAGTACGCCTAATGTGGTAATTTTCCCCGAATTTTTGGTACTTCTAAACTTGTAACTTCCGTACTCGCTGCCCCACGCATATGGCAAGTAGCGTGTTCTATACCGTAGTCATTCCTATAAGATACCTCTTCTTCTCCTGAGTAGAATGAATCGTTACACGACATATCTAGCGTTTTTTGTTGTTGTTTTTGTTTTTCGAAATTTTATTTTTTTCCCTTTTCAACTGTTTTGTGATCCATCCCGCGAAGTACTGTAGGATTCTGTAACCTTGCGTATTAGCTAGATATCATTCCCCCGAGTAGATCGAATGGTTATACGACATATCTCAATCTTATTTCTTACGAAATTCATTTATTTTTCAAACTTGCTCAAATTTCGCGATCTGACCCCCGTAGCATGTCGTATCACTCTGTAACCTTACCTGTTACCCAGATATCTTTCCTCTGAGTAGAACGAATGATTACACGCCGTATCTCGCGTTTCTATTTTTCCCGAAGTAGTATTTTTTTTTCACTCTGTTCAAATTCTGTGTATCGAACCTGTAGCATGTCCTACCTTTCTGCAACCTTGCTTATTAGCTAGATATTACTCCCCTTGGTAGAACGAATGGTTGCACGACCTATCTCGCGGTTTTACTTGTGCTAAAAGTATTTTTTTAATTTTTTGGATGCTAAGATTCGACCCTGTAGAGTGCTGTTTTGACCTGAAACCTTTACCATTCAGGAGTTGTCTTCCCCTTGCTCAAAACTAACACCAGAACGCCCTTTTTAAAGTATTATTTAGCGAATTTTCCTATTTAATAAGATATATTGATTTTCTCTGGAAACTTATACAAACCACATCTTCTGTCACGTGCGTTTGTTCCCGCTCATAGCTACCCTGAGCCTAAGCCACAAGACCGTACAATACGGAACAAAGTTTTCTTTCATTGGTCCGCGAGTGAACCTGCTGTTCCGTACAGCGTCCTGATGCTGGCGTTATTGCTTTTTTTGTGTTCGGTTCTGGAAAGTACATGCATGGTTTGTCGTATGTATCTGAGTGAGAATTTGTATCCATTCCTCCTTTCTCTCCTCTGAAAAATAATGATTATTAATTACGCTAGTACCTCTTTAGTAGGTGGGCAGTATTAGGGCCATATAATCTTATGTAAATGTGGATTGTCTTGTAAGGTGTGTGTTTATTATATTTAAATTTGTCTCTCCCCCTGTTGTTTATGCATTGGACAATAAATAGCCGGCCGCGGTGGCCGAGGGGACTGAGGCGCTTCAGTTACGGTCTGCACGGCCACTACGGTTGGGGGTTCGAATCCCCCCTCGGGCATGGATATTTGTGCTGTCCTTAGTATTAGCTAGTTCATAAGTAGTTTGTAAGTTAAGGGACTGATGACCCCGTAGTTACGTCCCATAAGCTATACAAACATTTAAACATTTTGCACAATAAATAATTTTGTTAAACGTTAACCCTTTGTCCTAAGTTAAATCTTGTCTCTTGCTCCGATCTGGAGGAGAGAAAACTATTATTTTCTTCAACATCCATAGATGGGAATCGTTCATTAATTAAGTGCAGTTCCATTAAGAAAAATAGTAAACGCATGCTTCTTCCACTTGGCTACCGGATCCAGAATTTTGTTAAGAGAACTGTAAGCTTGTTTCAAGTACAGACAAGAAAAGTCACAGCATAAGACACACACATAACAATAGTAACCAGAATCTGCATACAGTAGTTTACTGTATGTGTATTGTGTATGACATCTCACTTACATCTACATCTACATAGTTAATCTGCAGATCACATTTAAGTGCCTGGCAGAGGGTTCATTAACCACTTTCATATAATTTCTCTACCTTTACATTCTCTAATAGCGGGTGGGAAGGAAAAACACTCAAGTAGTTTCGTTTTCGATCTCATGTCTCTTATTTTATTGGCATGGTCATGTCTCCCTATGTAGATGCGTGCTTGCAAAATATTTTCACATTCATTAGTAAAAGTTGGTGGTTGAAATTTCGTAAATAAATCTCGCCGCAACTAATGTCTTTCTTTTAATGATTTCCACCTCAAATCGTGCAATCGTGCAACATTTCCGTGACGCTCCCCCCCCCCCCCCATCCGTAACGTCATAAACGAGCTGTCATCGCCGGCCGCGGTGGCCGAGGGGACTGAGACACTCCAGTCACGGTCTTCACGGCTACTGCGGTCGGGGGTTCGAATCCCCCCTCGGGCATGGATATTTGGGCCGTCCTTAGTCTTAGCTAGTTCATAAGTAGTTTGTAAGCTTAGGGACTGATGGCCCCGTAGTTGAGTCCCATAAGTTCTACAAACATTTGAACATTCGAGCTGTCCTCTGAACCTTCTCAGTGTCTGCCGTCAGTCCCATTTGGTGAGGTCCCACAAAGGGCAATAGTACTCTAGGAGAGGACGCACAAGTGTGATGTAGGCAGTGTTCTGTTGAGCTGTTGCATCTTCGAAGCGTTCTGCCAATGAAATATTTACTATGTTTCTCTCCATTCTATGTTGTTCGTAATTGTAATTCCGAGGTATTTGGTAGAATTTACGACCTTAAGGTTTGACTGATTTGTCGCGTAATTGAAGTTCTGCGGATTTCTTTTAATGGTCATGTGTATTACTTCACACTTTTCCTTATTTAGTGTCAATTGCCAATTTTCGCACCATGTAGAAATTCTGTCTAAATCGTTTTGCAGTTGCTTTTGATCCTCTGTTGACTTCACTTCCCAATAAACGACAGCATCCGCGAACAGTCTAAGGGAGCTATTCAGATTGTCTCCTAAATCGATTATAAACACAAGGAAGAGTAGGGGACCTATAACGACTCCCTGGGGAACGCCTGATACCACTTCTGTTATATTCCATGACTTACCGTCAATTACTACGAACTGTGTCCTTTCTGATAGGAAATCGTGAATCCAATCGCACAATATTGGGGCGCTATTCGCTACTTATTCTGGGCAGTGTATTTGCTGGGCAATTAAAGAAGTGTTTACTGTTCGACCCTAAGATTATTTCGAGCGATATTTCCTTAGCAGAGCTTTTGACCAATACAGCATTGTCTGGTAAACGTTTACAGACTACGTAAAGTCTCAGTGCGCCGCATAATACCTTTGTGCGGATTCTGGGATGGGACATTTGAAAATGAAACCAGTGTCGTGGCTATGTGGCTCCTAGCTCACAGTTTATGATTAGGGCCATTAGTGGTGTGCCACCCGCAATACAATAATCGTAAAGCTCTTATCTGGCTTCCGCGCTGCTGCGTGACGAGCTTGCGCTAATAATCTTACTAAGGTGCTTATGCGTCATTAGCATTTTGTGAGCCCTGCTGCTGAAGTGGTAGCTGCGGATGGTATCTGGCCCACGCACGCAGCAGCAGTCTCTTTCTATCTCTCTCTCTCACACACACGCTGTCTCTCTCTCTCTCTCTCTCTCTCTCTCTCACACACACACACACACACACACACTCGCTGACTCACACACACGTGCAAACCGCACGTTACAAATAAACCCTCCTCAGCATTAGTTCAAGCGTTCTGATGAGTATTCCAAATGCAGTAATACTAATGAATCCTAACCATTAAAAGAAAGCCTTTTCAAACAAAGCGATTTGCAGTAATCAGTCGTTAGTTTTAAAAGCTGATGTATTTTGCAGATCCACATTTCGGCAAGTGACTTACCATTCCCAATGCATACATTTTTTCATTAGTATGCCAAACGCGCACATTGCCTTAACCGCAACAATCGCCATATAGAATACTTTTCACAGTTCCATTTAGATGCAACACGCCTATTATAGCGGTTAAAAGAATGCACATATTTAGCATACTGATGTAAAAATGTATGAATTGAGAATAACAAGTCACTTGTCGAATTCTAGATCTGCATAATAAAGCATTAAAATAAAAAAGGGCTGACTCTTGCATATCATCTATTTGAAAATCATACAGTCGAGGGCGCGAAAAACCTTCCTACTGGAAGACAACCTGATAATGCTTTACCTTCATTTTATTTCCTCACTTCTATCAATATCCTAGTGCTATTTTACTATATTCGAAAGTATTTGCCAACGATCTTCCAAGTTCAAAGTGAAACACGCTTGTTTTTGACGGCAGTGTATAGCGGCTGCATCTTCTGTTCAAATCAAATGTTCAAATGTTTGTATAGTCTGTGGGACTTAACTACGGGGTCATCAGTCCCTAAACTTACAAACCACTTATGAACTACTTACGAACTAGGACGGCACAAATATCCATGCCCGAAGGAGGATTCGAACTCCCGACCGTAGTGGCCGTGCAGACCGTGACTGGAGCGCCTTAGACCCCTCGGCCACCGCGGCCGGCCATCTTCTGTTGCATGTAATGTTCATGTAATTATGATAACATAAAATGAAGTATTATTACCAGATGTCAGAGGGAAAGAAGATATTTCTCGTGCTCTACACTAGAAAATCGACGTTGTTTACAGGCTAATATAACTTTTCACTTTCTGTTTGAGGTATACTTGAGGCTAGCTTCAACTGACAATTTGTGGTACTTTAAACGGACAACGGCACTTCTGAGAAGTGCATTAAAGATTTCTCTACAGAGGTAGCAATACTGAGTTATTTAAATCGTATAAAGTATAATGTAAACTTTCACGGTCGGAAATGTCAATATTGCTAAAATTTTCCGCGATATTATACCGTGGTCTTGTAGATTTGTTAATATAACCCAAAGTTTCGTCCTAATTTGCGGAGGACATTATCAAGGATGATCGTTGCTCTTTTGACCGTTCGGCATATGTCAGTGAGGGGCCAAGGTGTGTGTATCGGACGTTCAAAACAGCCACGATCACCCTTGAGTATGTCCTCCGCAGATGAGGACGAAACGTTGGGTTGTATTAAGAAATGCACAAGACGACGGCATAAAATCCCGGAAAAGACCCAATAGATTTCGTTGGTAATTTATGTGACCTTGACCTGGTCACTGGATTGTGTATACCAAACGTTACTCTAGAGAACTCAAAGGGTAAAGGTAAAGCAGTCAACAGTCAGACCATTGGTTTGAACACCGTACTGCTTTACTAGTCATGGTCCTGCTTGGAGGTGGTACGCCGTTGCCTTCCTCCGACCTGACTTACCCAGCCAATTCTAGGAGAACCTACAGTTTAATGATGGTTCCGAACCACGGTGCTAATCGATATTTTTCACATCAGCAATACTGCCAGAGGTCAAAGAAGTGAAAGGTGACAGATAAAAATCCTAGCTACTGGCAGGAATGGAACCCGCGACCTTTAGATTTGTAGTCTGGCACTCTACCACAGCGCTATCGAGCCGCACCAGAAATCAAAACTTTATAAATTCATTGAAAACAATTGTCATATATTGTCAGCCGACAGTAGATAATTAGAAGTCTCCACATTGGGGATTAAGCTTCCTCGTACTCATTCGAGTGCGTTGTGCTCGGACTTGGCTTGTTCGAGAATGGCTGCTCGAGTGACGAGATGCGCTCGCTGCATCTGATACATTGTACGAGGTCCGTTTGAAAAGTCCGTGCAAAAAGAAAACGTACTAAAGTGCTTGGCGAGAACCATTTTTAGTTTTCGACATAGTCTCCTTTTACACATATACACTACGTCCAACGCTCTTCTAATTTGTTGAAAATAGCCATTAGTTTCTGCAATCACCTCCTCGTTTCAGTGAAATCTTTGTACCGCCAGCCATTTCTTCAAATTGGGGAACAAATAGTACTCCGAGGGAGCCAAGTCTAGATAACAGGGGAGATGTGAAACGAGTGGGAATCCTATTTACACTAATTTTACGACGACAACGGCTTGTGTGTTGCCGGTGCATTGTCGTGGATCAATCGCCGGCGTTTTTCCTGCAGCTCGGTTCTCAAACGCTCCAATAACGATGAATAATGTGCACCTGTAGTTTACCCTCTTCCACATAGTCGATGACGATTATCCCTTGAGAATCCAAAAGACCGTCGCCATAACCTTTCCGGTCGAAGGACTGGTCTTCGCCTTTTTTGGTGCAGATTCTCCCTTGGTGAACCATTGTTTAGATTGTTCTTTGGTCTCAGGAGTATAGTAACGTATCCATGTTTCACCCACAGTAAGAAAGAGGCTTGAAGTCCTGCGGATTCTCTCTGTACAACTGCAAACCTTCCCTGCAACACTTCACACGATTCCGTTTTCGGTCAAGTGTGATCAGTAAAGTGTGACCCACATTGCGGATAGGATTTCCATGTTCAAATGTTTATGCAGAATATTATGTAACCCCGTCTCTCGAGATGCCCACAGCACTAGCAGTCTCATCTTCGTGTGTCATCCATCACGATATCATGGATTTTATCAATGATTTCTGGAGTCTAAAGTAAATTAATTGGTGAAATAAATTATGGCGGAGATATCGTGCGTTTTCTGTAGAGTGTATATGTTTTTAATTTTTTATTTCAGCATCATTTTGAAGAGACAAATTTGGATCCGAAAGGGATGCTGCAAGAAGACTGTTGAAATGGAACGCAATTCCAACAAAGTTTGACGTCTCAAATCCACAAAAGCCACTCTCTTCGAAACGGAAATACCTGAATGCACTTGCACTCATCTCGAGTAGTCAGCTGAGACAACAAAGTTCGTCGTGTAAAACGTGCTTAACTATAATTCCAATCTCTCATTTTACGAGTGTGAATTAATGAAAGATGAACTATCGAATAACATAGATCCCCAACACACCATTCACCTGCAGATCTTCTGCCACATGCGAATGGACTTGTTTCTTGAGCAGGTGTTTAGTCGGCTAGTTAAGAATTAAGCTTTCAGAATATCCCAAGGCGAATAATAATGGTGGTGTTGGGCAGAAACTGTTTATATTGTTACGTGCCACAAATGTTCGTATTCTGTGTTATCGTAAACATTAACCTGTCCGACATGAGGTGTGGCCGGCCGCGGTGGCCGAGGTGACTGCGGCGCGCCAGTCACGGTCTGCACGGCACCTACGGTCGGGGGTTCGAATCCCCCCTCGGGCATGGATATTTGTGCCGTCCTTAGTGTTAGCTAGTTCATAAGTAGTTTGTAAGTTTAGGGACTGATGACCACGTAGTTAAGTCCCATACACTCTACAAACATCATTTGAACATGAGGTGCGGCAGAGTAGCATTTACGCATGCGGAAGGTGAGGTGCTTGTTGCGAACTGATTAATTCCGTCATTCTCAAAGATAATTTGTGAAATACAGTAAAAGCGAGGACACTCCGGCCATTTTAGGCACCAGTTGCTACTGGAGCAGAAAATGTTCAAATGTTTGTTAAGCTTATGGGACTTAACTACGGGGTCATCAGTCCCTACACTTACAAACTACCTATGAACTACTTACGAACTAGGACGGCACAAATATCCATGCCCGAGGGGGGATTCGAACCCCCGACCGTAGTGGCCGTGCAGACCGTGACTGGAGCCCCTCAGTCCCCTCGGCCACCGCGGCCGGCACTGGAGCAGAAACTTTTTATCGTCAAAATGTGTACCTTCATACTGTTTTGATGTTACCCAAAATGCTGGTGAATCTTGCGCAATTCGTCTCTGGGGACGTGACTTTCTCTGTATTATTATGCTCTTTAAACCTTTCACCGATTCCGCCACGTTAGTCATTTCATTATCCTGACTGTTCATTTCATAAATTCCGCTTTCTCATTACAGTTAGCCTTTGAGGTAATTTTACTCCCTACGATCTGCTTCAGCTTTTGATCCATCCGGAACGCAATTTTAATCCCTTTACTGCTTAATAACTTCAGCAATTTATATGAGACAATTTCCGAGAATGTCACGACACTGGATTTCTGTAGATTTTCCTCTTTAATGTGCCCATCCGTTATACCTATCATAACTGTTACACCTGCGCCAGAACTATTTTCTATCACTAATTTGTTATTCCTTCTGTTTTGTCCTAGGGGCTCGGTAGGATGGTCTTATTATAGCACTGATAATGGGGTCATTGAATAACGTAACTACAAAACGTTTCGTGACAAATTATGAGAAGATTGAAATCTGGTGGGTAGCTTTATAGTACTGAGTCAGAAAAAATTGGCTTTAGGATAGATGTGATCTGTAAGTGCTAATTACCAATAATCATTACATATGTCGATCAAAAAGATGCAAGGTGATTAAATGTGGCGTAGAAAAGTGTGCTACGCATTTAACCAAGGCCTTCTGGAACTTTACAATGCATAAGAGGTGACACTTTTATCGTCTTCAGGTAAACGACCGTAATATGTGGTCACAGTTCCACCCTCAGCTGCGCTATTTCCGCATATGTGTATACGATCATCGTGTTCAATTTCTGGTGTGTTTTTATAAAAAATGTTCAAATGTTTGTTAAGCTTATGGGACTTAACTACGGGGTCATCAGTCCCTAAACTTACAAACTACTTATGAACTAGCTACAACTACGGACGACACAAATATCCATGCCCGAGGGGGGATTCGAACCCCCGACCGTAGTGGCCGTGCAGACCGTGACTGAAGCGCCTCAGTCTCCTCGGCCACCGCGGCCGGCTGTGTTTTTATATTATGGAAACTAACAGATGGAAACAGATGGATATACCAATCATGAAACGAACTTTTCTCGCGATGTTCTGCAAATAAATCATGGGATTACTACGGTAATCACAGAGACGAGAGTGGAAGATAACGGGAAAAGATTAAAAATAATATGACGGTAGTTCTTAAGATCACTAGATACCTTATGCAAAAAGTGACTCAGGACGAAATGCTTATGTAGGTATTATTGTAAACAAATACTTTAATGTATGACAGATATTAAAGGTATGTGACACGGGTAGCCCATAATCGCCGTCAAATGAATGAGCATATAAAAAATAACGAAACCATAGTCCACAATTAAAACAGTGAACTAAATTATTATCTAAAAACGTTCACAGTATCACAGTGGACACGCCGAATTATATATTTCGACGCTTTCTAACGACAACGGCCGCACCATATGCATTGTGCATTAATCACAGCCTGAGGATAAGAGATCATAGTGGTGCAATCTTGTCGAGAACCTAGACATGAAGCAAAACAGCAGACGTGCATGGAAATTATTAAAAAACTTGAGTGGGGACCCAACTGACTATAAACAGAAGAACAATGGAGTAACAGCAAATCAGATCGCTAACCAACTTCTGAAGAATGGGAAAACAGGAGGGAAAAAAGAAAGAAAAGAGCTATACCCCAAGAACAAAAAGATGTTGGCCTCCTCAATACATTATTCACAGCAACCGAACTGGAAGGCGCCATTCAGAGTATGAAACTGAATAAGGCCGCTGGAACTGATGACCTTAGAACGGAGCAGATAAAACATTTTCGACCCAAAGTTCGAAATTGGTTATTGCAAATGATTAATGCCTGTATTAAGGAGCCTAAGATCCCAAACCTATGGCGGCAGGCGAAGGTGGTGACCTTACTAAAACCTGGCAAGGAGATATCGGATCCTAAAAGTTACAGACCAGTGTCACTTCTATGCCATCTCTACAAGATGCTGGAGCGGATGATTCTTAACCGTGTAACTGATGGAAAGATCATAAAGGAACAAGCCGGTTTTAGACCAGGAAGATCTTGTTGTGGGCAAATACTCAATCTAACGCAGCACATAGAAGATGGCTTTGAAAGAAAATTAATAAATGGAGCAGCTTTAATAGATCTTACTGCTGCGCATGACACGGTAAACCACAGAAAGTTATTGTGCAAATTGTATCATCTCACAGGGGACTGTAGGCTGACAATGGTTATTGGTAGCCTTCTGCAGAATCGAAGATTTTATGTATCTCTAAATGGCAAGGACAGCAGATGGCGGCTGCAGAAGAATGGCTTACCACAAGGAAGTGTACTTTCTCCGATCTTGTATAATGTGTACACTAATGACCAACCTATCCCTCAAGATACACGATTGTTCATATATGCTGATGACACAGCTGTGGCTGTCCGGGGATCCAGTATTGATGAAGTATCCCAAAAACTATCCAGTGGTCTTGAAGAACTAGATCAATACTACGACGCCAATCAACTAAAGCCAAACCCTTGTAAAACACAAGTATGTGATTTCCGTCTACGCAATAGAGATGCTAGAGTTGATATAGACATTACGTGGCAGGGTAGGAAGCTAGAGCATTGTCCAACACCTAAATACCTTGGGGTTACACTTGACAGAACGCTCTCCTTCAAACAACATTGCCGAAATACGAAGGTCAAAGTTTGCTCCAGAAATAACATCATACGCAGGCTGACAAACTATGAATGGGGAGCTCAACCATCAGTACTGAGAACATCGGCACTTGCTAGAGCAAGCAGAATATGCAGCACCAGTATGGGATGCATCCGCCCACACTAAACAGGTTGATGTAAGTGTCAACGGACTATGCGCATTGTTACAGGCTGTCTCAGACCCACACCAACAGGTAATATGTACCTCCTTGCTGGAATTGCCCCACCCAGGATAAGAAGGCAGGTGGCAGCAGACGCTGAGAGAACAAAGAAAGAGCATGATTACCGACACCCATTGAATGGGCACGTCAGTCAGGCTCGGAGGCTCAAATCTATAAACAGCTTCATCGCAAGAACTAAGATCCTTGACGGTTCGCAGGAAGATAACAGAGTCTGTAGATGGAAGAATGAACAAACCAGACTGCCAATAACGCCAAAAGAGGAAACTGCACCTGGAAACAAGCTTCCCTATACGGTTTGGAGAACACTGAACAGGATGAGGGCTGGTGTACCCAGATGTAAAACTAATCTGCGCAGGTGGAGCCTGCTGACAAACGATGACGATGCTCTTTGTGAGAGGTTCAGGACGAGGCACATCTGCTTACGTGCCGACTATTGCCGGAGCCCTGCAGTTTCAGTGACCTGCTACAAGCCAATGACAAAGTCGTGGCAGTGGCTAACTATTGGAAAAACAAAACTTGATCTGGACACGGAAATGAATGAATGAACTTGACAATGGCAATACGATGCCAAAATAGATCTATCGCGCATTTATAAAATACTAAACATCATTACTGAGCACCTATCTGATTTTATTTATATGTCTTTGATTTCTCAGTATTTTTCGAATATCACTATTAACGTATGATCGGTCTCTCCCATTCTTCAAATGTTTGTAAATTTATCTGACTTAACTGCGTGGTTATCAGCCCGTAACTTACAAACTACTTAAACTAAGGTAAAATAACGTAAGGACAACACAAACACCCATGCCCGAAGGGAGACTCGAATCCCCAACGGCGAAGAGCCGCGCGCACCGCAGCATGGCGCTTCAGTGCACACGGCTAATCCGTCGTGGCTCTTCCATCCTTAATCCACTTTGTTGGCACATTTTTCTGCAGCGCTTTATTTAAATTTTTCCGATAATTTCTCTACTTCCGCCGTACGGAAACTAAACGTTGTCCATTCATTCTCTTACCTGCTCTTTCTAACATAAACACTTTCCTAGGCTTATTGACCGGTTTATTAACTTTGGTGACATTGTCGCTATGACAACACCATGACACCAGCTCTTAGCTTACAGTGACATTATTGACAAGGTCTGGGCAGTTGATCTGATGGACAGAGTAACTTGTAATTTGCGGCTGTTTGCTGATGATGCTGTGGTGTATGGGAGGGTGTCGTCTTTAACTGACTGTAATTACAGGATTTCTAGTTGGTGCGAAGAATGACAGCTAGCCCTCAATGTAGAAAAATGTAAGGTGATGCGCATGAGTAGGAAAAACAATCCCATAATATTCGAATACGGCATTAGTAGTGAGCTTCTTGATGCAGTCGCGTCGTTCAAATATCTAGGCGTAACATTGCAGAGCGTTATGAAATGGAGCGAACATGTAAGGACAGTTGTGAGTAAGGCGGACAGCCGACTTCGGTTTATTGGGAGAATATTGGGAAGATGTACTTCATCTGTAAAGGAAACCGCTTATAAGACGCTTGTACGGCCACGTCTTGAGTATTACTCAAGTATTTAGGACCCTCAGCAGATCAATTTAAAGGAAGACATAGAAACAATTCAGAGGCTAGCAGCTAGGTTTGTTACTGGTAGATTCGACCAATGCGCGAGTGTCACGGAAATGCTCCGTCAACTCAGTTGGGGATCGCTGGAGGAAATACGACGTTCTTTTCGTGAATTTCTGTTGAGGGAATTTAGAGGGCCGAAATTTGATGCTGAGTGTAGTGCAATCTTGCTGCCATCAACTTACATTTCGCGTAGTGATCACAATAACAAGATAAGAGAAATTAGGCCTCGTACGGAGACATATATGCATTCTTTTTTTCCTCGTTCTATTTGGGAATATCATAGTAAAGGAATACCCAGTAATGCTGCTGTGTACCCTCCGCCACGCACCTTACGGTGGATTGCGGAGTATGTACGTAGATGTAGTTATAATGTCCAAAATATTTCCATTGCTTGTGGGATGACGATTTAGCTGCTCAAATCAGTGTTCGGGAACCTACTTAAGTACACCTCGCACCATTGCTTGTCTGTACCCCTTGTAGTGAAAGGATAAGCTTCCCAGTCAATATTCGGCAATTTGAAGTCGCTCCCAACTAATAAATCATAGTCCGGGTACCTCTGTGCTACTGATCGTAAACTTTGATTGACTAGCACTGTGACGGTGGAACCGGGTGGCCGGTAGAAACACCCAACTATTGATTCCGCCTATATCTGTTACACGTGTCCAGATAACCTCACAATCACTCCCTACTTCGACCTCAGTAGAAGGAATATTTGTGTGGACTGAAACGGAAATTCCCCCTCCGATTATACTCGATATAACTTTGCCATATACATCCCATTTTTCGCTAATTATTTCGGAGTATCCCACGTTGGGATTCAGCGTCAGTCCCGAGGTTTATTCGAGCGCGGAAGTCGCTAAGTTCAAATGTTCAAATGTTTTTTAAGCTTATGGGACTTAACTACGGGGTCATCAGTCCCTAAACTTACAAACTACTTATGAACTACTTACGAACTAGGACGGCACAAATATCCATGCCCGAGGGGGGATTCGAACCCCCGACCGTAGTGGCCGTGCTGACCGTGACTGGAGCGCCTCAGTCACCTCGGCCACCGCGACCGAGCGCGGAAACTTTCCAGCAATGCAGTATATTCGGGGACTTCGTTTCTAATACTTTGAAAATTTATTACTAATAGTTTGACACTTGAAGAGACGTTATTAATGCCACCTGCTTCCACTGTATGTATATCGATAGAGGCGTAGTTAAAAAAAAATGAGAAAGAAAGAATAAAAATCATGCACACTCCACAAGGAATGTGCTACCCGAGTAACTGCTTCTTTTGTATAGTTCACCCCCTGGTCGATCAAGGGGATCCCTACAATTCCCCACCAGATAATGCGTCCAGAAATCTGCAGCCATAGACTCGACTAAGCCTTTGGTTGAGACCCTCCACTCGGCTCCAAACCAAAGGATCCCGATCCACTCTGGGAACAATGTTGCAAATTGAAAGCTCTGCTCGCACGCCGCCTGCGAGGCCAGCAGTCTTCACCAATTATGCCGGCTGCCCGTACGATCTGAGGATGTTCTCACAACCCAAGCGACAGGAATCATCAGTGACGACAGGACCAACAACTGGCAGACGATTGCGACCCATACGCTCAATAGCCGCCTACAAGGCCGCCTTCACAAGTAGCCAGCACCAGCCACATGGGTTATCTCGATATATTGAAGATGGCCTAAAATGAAACCGGTTAAATGAAGTTGTATTCTGCGGTGTAGACCGTGTTTGTTTACATAACAGTTTAAACTTCCACGTTACACACTTAGAATAGTAAAACGTTTGTCAACATCCTACAACATGCTAGTGTATTTATTTCTTCTGTAAATCATATGCGTTGTATGTATGAGCCATAAAGTTATATTCATGAACGTTATCTTTATTGCTTTGTGCACAGATCGGGATTGTGTATATTTTATCTTGTATTCAGATTAAGATCTGCAGTGATATGGTCACACTGTGACTGACATCGATTTTCTGTTAATAAACCATGAATTCGACCGATGATGCTCATCCATGTGTTATACTTTAGATTTAACCTTGAATGGTGATGATAAACCTTTCTCCTAGTGTTGTAGTTATGAATGCTGCTATCACTACTGAAGTAGGTTGTGTTACTAATAATAATTTTTAATATCTTGTGAGACAGCTGCGAATATCGCTCTTTCCTTAAATAAATGTCTGCACGATGATATTGAATGTGTTCCAGCAATTATTCTGATTAGGTGATTTTGTACGATGAATATTGTTTTATTCGGTCATGAATTATCCCAAAATATGATGCCATATGAAGGAAGTAAAGGAAAATAGGCTTACAAAGCTAATTTACTGATATGTCTATCACCAGAGTTTGCAATAAATATAATAGGATAAGTAGCTGAACTCATATGTTTCGACAGTTCATCATTGTGTTTCTTCTATTGCAATACCTAATCAATGCAATACATAAATAATTTTAACAACCTACCTTAACTACAGATACTTGTCCATAGTCTGGGTTTATTCAACACCTTTGTATTTTAGAAGGTGTTGGTTTATTCCTGGAGTCATGCTATTTACTATTCAGAAATGTATGTACTGTGTCATATAAAAAATTAACGAGATTCATTTCGCAGAAAACACTTAATGATTTTATGAAAATAAATATATACAAACTCATCCTCAGAGATTGTCTTTAATGCCCTCGTATGGCTTATTATTCTCCACCAAGTGCCCTAGTGTCACCAAAAAAATTGTTGCCAGAGGGGGAGAGGGAGGGTTTGGTAGGTAAGACGGCAAAAGTAAACTTTAACAGAAATCTATATTCACAGAATGTAAGTCATTAACGGCAAATTGGTACCCAGCCGGGACTCGAACCAAAAACTCCTGCATTCGAGGCAGTTACGCTGACGTCTACACCACTCGAGACACGGTGATCACCACATCTGCACGGGACTACTCAAGTACGCCCCCCCCCCCCTCAAATACAAATTCTCAACTTCACCCTGCCCACTATAACTCAAACACGTAGTTATTTTAAACTAATTGCCGTAAGAGTGAGCGCCTAGGAGTGCCTCCGAGCTGAAGAAAGAATCATTGCCCATCATCGGCATATATAACTTATTTTACATAAATGATTCCTCCACCTTGGTAGATGTACCGCGTCCGATCTAAACAACTGTATGTTCACCTATTTTGGCCACTACCAAAGCCATTTTAAAATCTGTATCGAGAACAGATGTCGCAATTCCTAAGTCTCCACGTCAGTGATTGATGCATGTTTCAGTGTGGATACACTCCCAGAATGAGCTCCTTATCGGAATACAGAACTGCTTCGAGCCATGGAGTACCATGGTCGAAGGAAGGAAGCTTAGGATTTAACGTCCCGTCGACAGCTTGGTTATTAGAGACGGAATTTTGGGGTAAGGATTGGGAAAGGAAAACGGCCGTGCCCTTTGATAGGAACCATCCCGCAATTTCCTAGGAGTGATATAGGGAAATCACGGAAAACCTAAATCTGGATAGCCAGAGGTGGATTTGAACCACCATCCTCCCGAATGCGAGTCCAGTGCGTTGCCACCTCGCTCGGTACCATGATCGAAGTAGCTGGAGGACATTTTGGGTGTTTGAGTCACTCAGGATACTTGCCCGGGTAGTCCATGCAGGTGTGTTAAGCCCATAAGCCTGGGAAGCTGCAGGTCTCGGTGGTATTCAAGAAACTCGCCACACGACTATACAGAAACTCGAGACACTCGAACAACCCCTTCATCCTACGCTTGGGGAACTACGATCACAACCATAGGTGGAAACATAATCGCCCAAAAACACTTCTCCTCAGAGACTAACCACCTACGGCCGTAGGGAACACCAACTCACAAACACGATGAACATGGCAAACCCCTGCAAAACAGCAATCTGACTGGCAATGCCAGCTGAGCCCACAGCCGACCTACAGGCAAGGCAGGGAAACCATATTCATCGCACTAAACACAAACAAACCTAAACAGTCCCGCACACTTAGCCAGTTCTATGACCGAACTGCCTAACCACCTTGACAGACTTGGCTATGTTACAGGTATTCTGCCACAGCCGACCCAGGAGGCATCATTGGAGCTCAGCTGCCGCAGAACCTCGCATCTAAACGGACTGATTCTTTATGACAAACCTAGCAAAGTTAATGGTACTGAGAAAATACCCATCACTAACATTACCAACCCTTGCATGATCTGTCGCAGATAGCATACCGCTACTGCCCTTCATACCTACCCCACTGTCGCAGAGGTTTTTTTCCCTTGGCTCTTGCCTTGGCACTTTTTTTCCTCTGCCCTTACATACATTTACCCTTCGTATACCTTTCGACCAATTCTATCTCCAGATGCACCGTATTAATGGGTGATCGCGCCCACACGTACGGATAACATCGCGGTCCCCACATCCCGTGATCCACCTTAGCAAACTAACGTAATTACGGAGGTGACAGTAGAACTTTTGTGATGGTCACCACGTTGGTGTGGGCGTGGAGGGGCCCCATCCTTGCCAGGGATTTAGCACAACTGTGATGTTCGCAGGAGGCATCGGGTTCGAAAACCGGACTCAACACAGTTTCACGTGTCCATATAGTATGATTACAAAACACATGAGCAGCTGAGGCAATCAATAGTGGTAGTACATGCAGAAGTTGCGTTATTCACATGAAGAGTAGAGCAAGTGGAAAACAACATCAGATGTTAAATGCGTTCCAACTAAAGCCAGACCCAAACGTCATTTGCGGGCGAAACTGTAACCGAATATTCGAGTCCTAGATTCGGCCGAAACCGAAACCTACGTAATTAAAATTTCGGTAAATTTGCGTTGTACCACAAATCACTAGTTATCCCACAAAAAAATGTTCAAATGTTTGTATAGTCGATGGGACTTAACTACGGGGTCTTCAGTCTCTAAACTTACAAACTACTTATGAACTACTTACAAACTAGGACGGCACAAATATCCATGCCCGAGGGGGATTCGAACCCCCGACCGTAGTGGCCGTGAAGACCGTGACTGGAGCGTCTTAGTCCCCTCGGCCACCGCGGCCGGCAGTTTTCCCACATTTTGCAAGATTCCCTCCTTGTAAAAACTTTCTTGAGTGTGTATAAGCTTAACCAGGAGTCCGTAAAAATGATATAGGCTTCGTACAGTTTCAGTGGTCTAAACCTTCCATCAGTCAATATTAAGCCAACCACTCGTTAAGTTGGACTTGTGAGCCTGCGCATACGAATACCTCGTACCTAGTATTACTGAAGATGTCCCTTTTCGGTCGCAGTTCTTGTAGCGCTTAGCATTTCTAAAAAAAGTGAACAGCGGAAGAGATGAAAATATGCTACATTGTTGCGAGTAGGTATTCCCCCTAAAATAAAGTGCTGGATTCCAACAATGATACCTTTATTGTTGACCGTGCTTTAATATCTACATCTATACAGATACTCTGCAAGTCACATTGAAGTGCGTGGCAGCAGTTTCATCGAAGTTAATAAAATTTACAATTTACCCTAACACTCATATGTAAGCAACATTGTGGAGCACGGTCAGTGCATGGTAGGCTCACATCAGGTTCTGTAGCTGACAGACAAGAGTCGCGTGTAGACAAAAATTTCGTTGGGTCTTCGTATCTCTTTATCATTTTCATTTGTTTAGTACACTAATTATATTTAAGAAAGAAAAATTGCTGTTTTATAGTGCTGATGTCTAAAAGGATTCGTTCATGTCAGTTACTTACTGTGTTTTAGTGTTTATCTTCATATATTCTTGATGTTTAGTGTCAAAGAATAATGAACAACGTTCAGTATCTTTTAGAAACAAATTACTCAGCTTCAAGCTTGGAAGAAAAGTGTGAAATAAAGTAGCTCGGTAGGCCGACGCCTCAGCTCGAGTTGAAGCAAGTGCAGACAAGCCGAGATTAGACAGTCTGCAGATATTTTAACGAAAATGTACCTTAAATGGGGCGGGAGGGGGGAGGGGGAACCGGGGCGTTTTCCTCAAGCGCCACTCTCAGAGGTGCGCCAAATTATCTCTTTGTACGCTGGCCGGAGGGAGGGGGTGGCGTTTGAAGATACGGCACTAAAAGTAATGAACCCCTCGAGTCATCTGAAGTAGAAGCCGTCGCTGTGTAAAGGGAGAAGCGCTGTGAAAGTAAACAACCACGTAAGACACGCATCAGTGCAAGAGAACGAATTACTGCGGATAATAGACCGTAAGGTCACGCGCAGGTGGTGAGGAGGGGGGGGCGGCGTGCTTTGTTACGTCACCCGGTGACCACAGCCGACACGAACGGCCGCCACGGAAAACTTATTAAACGATTGCAGGAAAACTATTTGGTGAAAAAATTTGATTTTTTTACATCTTATAGCTTGACATCTCCGCTAGATGAAGGACTAAATTTATTTTTATTATTCTGTATACTTTTTTGTGCTGTATAAATGAAGTAAATGGTGGCAACAAATTTTATGATTTTCTAGAGGTAAAAACGCATTGCCTTGACTTTGCGTATTGTTCATTTTAGATCTAATGTTGCTGCGTGTGAATGTCGTGAATATGTGGAAGTAAATAATTATTTCATGTATTAGTTTTTTGTTCTCATTTCTTAGTCAATTTCTTTTGTTAATTCAGCTACAATTATTCCATCATTGTCAACGGCAGTGTTCGCTGAGGAGGTTTCGAATTAGTACACCTACTGATTTCCTCAATGGAATTATTTATACAATTTACTATGTCATCCTTGTCATTTGTTGTTGACAATAATATTTGTACTTCTTTTCGGTTTTCCCGTCTTTCTACTCTGACTTCGCGGCATTCAGAAGAACCTGTCTTTACGTCGGTGCACCTAGGCAGCTACTAACAAGGAAAGTACTTAAGCTCGATCAAATACATATATACCAAAATCGTGTGAGAGATAATGTAAAAGTCCCTTATTGCACTAGTGATACTCCCGCATCTGCAAAACTCATCAGTCGTCTGTTAGAGGCCACTGCGTGTGCCTTGCCACACTGCACTTTCACCTTTCGGTTCGCCAGTAGGGACTGTGCAGTGTGCCTCCGAAGTTGCGTTTTGTCACGTTATTTGTGTGGTGAAGCGTCAGATGGGGCGGGGATTGGTAATCAATCCTGCTAAGTATTGCGATTGGTTGAGATGGAGATACGAAGAACCCTTCTTCGTGAAAATGATATTAGTGTAGAAGATGAATCATTAGCATACTTTCTCGTAT
Source organism: Locusta migratoria (assembly GCA_026315105.1). Lineage (NCBI taxonomy): Eukaryota > Metazoa > Arthropoda > Insecta > Orthoptera > Acrididae > Locusta > Locusta migratoria. Next base: position 217,001,066 of record CM048749.1, read on the forward strand.
CCGTTATGGTACAGAAATATGAGCATAAGTTAGATACTGTTGTAACACTAACACATAATGATGAAAATAGGGATGATAATGACGAACAACTCATTGCAAGCGGTAGTGCTACGGTAAGTGCGGGAAGAGGCGATGGAAGCCGTGGCAGTTAATACCAACAGTCTTCCGAGAAGAAGGTTAAAGTTGCAACTATCATCACGGATTTGATGACAATACGCTAGAGAACATGTACGATGATTATTGCATAAGTTACAGTTAAGGTATCTGCATTACGTATGGCATCTACAATTACTTCTACAGTGCTATCTAGAGCATAATTGCAGAGTTTTGCATAAAAACGACACCCACCAGCACATTGAGATGTACGTAGAGATCCTGTAACCTAACGTTCATACAGATATGTTTGTTCGAGCCCATGTACTTTCCTTGTAAGAAGGGACCGCATCTGCCTTTAATATACGTTTCAATGGAAGGTTTAAAAGTTCATTTTTCAAGTCTCGAACATAATCAGACTCTTTAAAATTTTCTGAACATACACGGTCAGTATCAGGGTTGAAAGCATCTAATCGCTTACACGCGTTTGTCCACTTTAATCTTACCTGTTTATCTCTCGGAAATTTGTGAAATACCGCATTCGTACAGCACGCAGCAGCACAACACTCCATCGCCACTAATAAGACATCACTTATCACTTACAACTACTTAATGTGTACAAAAAGTGTAAAGAGCCAGTGTAAAACCATTTCTGTGGAGATACACACATAATAGCAACGATGTGGTCGCGCGGGAAAACTGTGCTGGTTTCCTGGTGATGTCAGTAGCGCGGCATACGTCTGCACATCCGGCGGTTGATCACTACCGTCTATTCTAGTATCCATGGCTACCAATGTAGCTGTCTACGGATTCCAGCCAGGAGAAACCCTGCGAGGAACGCCACCTTACTGAATAGTGCGTTTCGTGCAGCCCCAGAACGTCGTGTTTTGACCCAAACTGTGCGCAATAGACTGCATGGCATCTAACTTCACTCCCGATGTCCGTGGCGAGGTGTAGATTTTACAACTAGACATCATTTAGCGCCTTACAGATGAACAGCATGCTGAATGTACTCGTCAGAATTGCATCAACTTCTATCCACATACAAGACTCCCATCTGCTTTTAACCAATCATAGGTGTTTTGAGGCAGACTGACCAGTCTGAACATCTTACACACAGCGTCCAGCGAGTGTAGCAAGGTCATAGGTGCCTGCTGTTTGGAGGTGGCATTATGTGGGGCCACCGTACGCCACTGGCTGTCGTAAAAAAGCAACCAAACAGCTGTACGGTAGAACGATGACATTGTCTGACGTGTAATGTTAGAGGGATTCGTCTAAATTTACGAAAATTCTCCCACTCATCGTGCACATCTTGATAATGTGTTGCTTCATGATAACGACATCGCAAAATAGAATGGGCAACATTTTGTCCAGGCATGAACCATATCGAACATGCCTGCGATGTTTTGAAAACAAATGTTTTTTTGGAAGAGGCAAAACAAAGGAGAGGGTCTGACATATGGATCACCAATTTCGATCCATTTTGGATCTTGAATATAAAGAAACACGTGTTCCGACTTTTTGCTAGACATCCAGTAATGCTGAACAAGCTGTAGCTAGGATGCTCGTAATCAAAACGACTTTCCGTGATTGGTCAATTGTCGAGCAATCCAGGCCTTTGGTTCAGGTGCGAACTTCCCAATCGCAATATTTGTTATATTTTCTCCTGATTATTTGACAATACTTTGATATTTGTAATACCTTTTCTCTCCTTACTTTGAAGTAGAGCATTGGGAAGTATGATTAATATGCAGTTAAGTGTATTATCTGTTATTGCTGTTTTATTTGTGATACAGGGTGGAAACACAATAAAACAAGACACAAATAAAATGAAATTGAAAAAAAAGTCTTCTAAATCTAATAACACATAATTTCAATTACCTTACCCACAGTCCCTTGAGGATATAGTGCAATGTACACCATGACGAATACAGGCACGCATGAGTGCAAGAGGACATATTACTGCGTGTAGAGATACTGGTGGATGCTGCAATCCGCAACACAAATTCAGAATGTCCTGGTTAATGTTGAACAACTTTATGATTTCTGTTTCAATGATCCTTGATGAGAACTAAAATTTTGTCTCTGGATATATTCTATTTTTATGTAAAGGGTTAGGAGCCCCTAGTATTGTGATAATCCAACACTTTCTTATGTGTGTATTTATGTCATGAATTTCGACCTGTCTGTTTAATTTTTTTTTTAATTTTGTTATATGCAATTCAGTAACTGCAGCAAGTACGGTGTGCTCTACCTCAGAAATAGTTATGGTTCGATGACCTGCGGAGGGACAGGGTTCTGGGGATTCTCAGAGTCACAAATTCGTAAACGTTAAGAAACTTTCATATTGACAATATATGACAACAGCGAATGAGCAAAGCTGAAAATGTGTACCCAGCCGGGATACGAAGCCAGCTCTCCCGCTTTCTAGGTAGTTGCGCCGACCTTTACACCACTGGGGACACAGTGGTCACCGCACCTGCAAGGACTACCCAAACACGCCTCCTGTCAGATACAAATTCCCAGCTTTACCCTGCCCACAGTACTGGAACTCGTGGTCACTGTGTACTAATTTCCGTAAGAGTAAGGGCCTCAACCTTTGCCCACCACTCCCCACTAACGAAAGGATCATTGCCCGTCACCGGCATTGGGGACTACGAGTTTGATTACTGTGGGCAGGGTAAAGCTGGGAATTTGTATCTGACGGGAGGCGTGCTTAGTCCTTGCAGGTGCAGTGATCACTGTGTCCCCAGTGGTGTAGAGATCAGCGCAACTGCCTAGAAAGCTGGAGACCCGGGTTCGAATCCCGTCTGGGTAAACATTTTCAGCTTTGCTCATTCGCATTTGATGTTATATATTCTGTCAATATGAAAGAAAGACAACTGCAGGATGTTGCTTCGGAACAGACGCCTCATGTATATACGTCGAGAAACAATGGATTGGCCGCAAAGTACGAGAGCAAAGTGCGCGGTCCTACCTGCACGCCGACGTTGCTGTTGAGCCAGACGAGCAGCAGCGTGGTGAGGAAGCCGCAGTCGGCGATGGCGAGCGCCGCCAGGTAGTAGGAGGAGGAGCGCAGCTTGAGGTGCGTGTTGAGGAAGACCACGCAGCTGAGCGTGTTGCCCAGCAGCCCCACCAGGATGATGGCGGGCACGTAGTACAGGTAGAGCACGTCGAGCACGTCCACCATGCGGTTGCACACGCCGACGGCGCCCGGGTCGTCGGAGCCCACGTAGTAGCCGCCGCCGCCGGCCGCGCCGCCCCTGGGGACGGTGCCGCGCCGCCCACCGCCCAGCACGGCGGCCGCCCACGTGGAGTTGGTGCCCGAGCAGAGCGACACCAGCGTGGAGGCGGACAGCGACGACGCCAGCGACGAGTTCCCGGAGCGGCCGCCGCCGCACACGCGGAAGTACAGCTGCAGCAGCTGCGACGTGTCGGGCAGTGGCGCCTCTGCCATCCGAAGGCCGTACTTCACCATTCTGGTCGTTGGCGTGAACACTGTGCGATCCTCTAGCTGCCCCCAGAGGCCACTGGACTACTGGCGATCCTCTGTCCCCAGAGACCACTACACTCCTCTCCTGCTTCCAGTGGCCACTGAACTCGACTACTGTGCGATTTTCTGGCTGCCCCTAGTGGCCACTGAATTCCACTATCACCGATCCTCTGACTGATCCCAGTGACCAGTAAACTTGACTACTGTGCGATCATGCTCGCAGTGGACATAGAACTGAATCACTCTACCGTCCTCTCAATGCTTCCAGTACCTACTTAATTTTACTGTGATGTTCACTGTCCGCAGAGGCCTCTGATCTCGAATACTGTTCGATCTCCTGACCGCTATCAGTGTCCACCGAACTCGACTACTGTGACCACTCAATTAGACAACAGTGCGATCCTTACTACCTTCAAGGGCCACTGTGCTTAATTACTGTCCGATTTTCTGACTATTAGCGATCCTCTGACTGATCCCAGTGACCACTGAACTTGACTACTCTGCGATCATGTGACTGCTATCAGTGGATATAGAACTAAACCACTCTACCGTCCTCCAAATGCTTCCAGTACCCACTTAGTTTCACTGTGATGTTCACTGTCCGCAAAGGCCTCTGAACTCGAATACTGTGCGATCTCCTGACCGCTATCAGCATCCACCGAACTCGACTGCTGTGACCACTCAATTAGACAACAGTGCGATCATTACTGCCTTCAAGGACCAATGTGTTTAATTACTGTCCGATTCTCTGACTGCCCTCAGTGGCTACTCAACTCACCCTCTCTTCACATGCAGTCTTCCTCTTAAGTACTTCAGTGAGCCGTTGAATTGAGTTTGTGACCTTCTTCTTACTGCACCCTCCTTCCTGAGAATGTAACTCAAAAACAGCTGTTGTCCATAGGGGGTAAAAGTTCACTCTTGCCAATTTAAGGTACCCTCACTGAACTAAGACTGCCATACCATGCCAGCACTCACACGTTCAACAAAGCATGTCTTCAGTTCTGTCACATTCCTTTCTCCTACTGCCACGTGCAGCTTTGTTCTCCATTGCTGTTCACTGTACTCTTGTAGGATACTGAGCAGCTATTTCCACTACCACACTGAGTGTTGAATTTCCCACGCACCAGGACTTCCTGGGCAACCACCTTTGGATGAAAACGAGGCTAAGTTGTTATGCGCTTCGGCATCGTTTCAGTCTCCTCTAAATTTCGGATACGATTACACCGGGAAACTCCGCAGGAACTACATCTTTTGTGTGTTTAGAACAGGGTCTCAAGTGGATAGTCCATATAACATTGATCCTATTTCACTTACAAACGGCGCCATTGGACTAACGTATCACTAAACACAGTACACTTCCTGGAACTACACCCACAGAGGCGCTGCAATTAGCTTCATTGAAGCATCCATGTTGGCGACGAAGAAAGTGCATTGAAGAGTCAGTACTGAATCCTCTTCAGAACCAGAAATCAATGGCAGAACAATCTGTAAGAAGAAAAGAAACAAGGAAATGAAATCCCATAGCATTTACATTCATCATTATATAAGAAATATTTACATTATTTATACATATCGCGTCTGTTCCGAAAGAACAGACGTCACTTCTGATCCTGCAGTTATTATTTTTTCATATTCACAGAATATATGACATCAACTGCGATTTGGCAAAGCTGAAAATGTGTACACAGCAGGAATTCGATCTCGGGTCTCCTAGAAAGATGGAGACCATTGAGTTCGAATCCCAGTTGGGTACTCATTTTCAGTTTTGCCCAATCGCAGTTGATGTCATATATTCTGTGAATATTTACATTATTGACGTTTCTGGATGTTTAAAATTTCTGCAAAACTGCCACACAAATTTTTCATTCAGTATGTAGCTATGATGCCGGCCATTAAACCTTGGGGGTTACTCTATGCTCACATGCTGGAAAAAAAGTCATCTTGTCAGATCAATTATATTTTAGAAATCAGAATAAATTACTGTGAATAATGAAGTCCTTTTACCTGACTCCTCAGTGGATTTAAATATTTCAGATAATAATTGGAGAAAGATTGTAGTTTTTTGGTAGTGAATGCGACCGATATACTAAACACCATTTTTAATATTTTTAGGTATAGCACGTGTTTACACTTTATAGTAAAAATCATTGTTTTTCTGGTAGTCGTAAGGGTCCTCCTTCTTACTAATAGAGTGTTTCAGAAGCAATAGTAAATAATTTAGGACGTTTTAGTACACACTAATTGCAACTAAAAATTTCATATAATATCTGTTAAATTTTTATTGAGGACAGTCTTTTAGTAATTAATTGTAAGTAGAAATTTCATGTAATATGTGTTGCATTTTTATTGATGAAAGAGAGAGAGGGAGCTGTTACTAAGTAAGACAAACAAATTTAAAGCAAAGGAATATGAGGACTGTTTTACTAATTCTTCATTCGGTTCCTGGTAAAACATCATACTGAATTAAGAGCAGAGTTTTCTGTATGTTCTGCAAGTTTATTTAGTTAACCGGTTTTTCTGCCTACGACGCCATCTTCAGACTTTAAACTTGTAAAAAAATTAGTCTTTATCCTTTAACGGAATACGATGACGTTCTACTAAGAACAGACAGAAGATTCAGTGGAAATACCCTCATTTTCCTGTCCTTTAAGTTTGGTTGACATGCTAACAGCTGTATCTCTATACTCGGTAACAAGTGGACACATGTTGTATTTCTTCTCTGTCTCTCTCTTTTTATTGCAATTCATCTATACTGTCACCTCTTAATATATTTACTACTCCCATTGAGATGCCCTGTATAGTGAAAAATTCCAGTTTTTAGACTATACACCAACATCAATAATCTTTTAAACACATCATGTCACAATAAATCAACATCATTTAAAATTTTAGTACATTTTTCAAGGTGGAATTCATGTACCCCCTCCGCAGTCCTTGATAGTCCAGTATAGAGAAATACGTTCGTATTGGGAGGGATGAACCTACAACATTCTCTCTGGAAAACTGTCTCATTACGATTATCAGCATGTTAACATGTCTGAGCAGTAAAGCATAAGCATCATGAAGATGGTTTGCAAGAATTAAAAATTGTCTTCAACTCTGCTAGAAGCAAGGATCAGCATATCATTATCATTTCGCCACAACCACACAAAATACAGATTTTTTTAGTTGTTCAAATGTCCAATCAGTCTTTAAATTGAAACTACACTGAAAATCTAAAACTTCAAACTGTGTTGTAATGTTTATTTTAATGACAACTCTCGTCACATAAGGCATCCTCCTTGTTTTACGACACATCTCTACGCTGGTCTGTAGCTCGTTGTTTGTGCCAAAATGTTGTCCTCATAGCCAGCGCTTCTAGTAAGCAAAGAGATAAAAAAAATCTGTGGACTGGGTGGTAATGATGAAACAGTTCCCACCGAAACCGCGGAAAGAAAGTCTTTGTTGCAGATGCTGTATGCGTATGAGCATTATCATAAAAGACGGATTGCTTGATGAACACATCCCTTTTCTCTTGCTATGATTTTCTCCAATCGCCAGATGTACTTGATAAACGATATGAACACGACACCGCCCACTTCTTGACATCCGTAATCCTTGCCTCTACATCTATCACATATATACCCATACTCAAAAAGCCACTTCACGGTGTCTGGCGGAGGGTGTACAAAAGGGGGTGGCGGAAATTTAAAATACGAAAAAATATACCACGGATATCTTCATTTTGAAAACGAATACTTCACCTACTTGCAAAAATATTTATTTATACTTTTTGGGGGCGACAGAGGTCATGTACTGATGTGTACCTCGAAATCTAAAAGTATTTTAGTCCTATCAAAGAAATATATTCGCGAAATCTCAATTATAAATTAGCTTCTTTTAGCTACAGGTTCATAGACATCTAAAAGCTTGTAAATCATCAGTTGTATTTTGAGTGCAAATGTATTTATTTTTATAGGCCAACATTGCAGTGTAATCCGTATGAACATTAAAAGGCGGAAATAATAGCGTCTCCACACTGGTCATATTCTCATATCACCGGCATGACATGAAACAGACGCTTATTGCATTGTGATACAGAATACAACTGATGGCGTATATTGTACTCTGTGGATTTCATTGCGACTATATTGTTCATTCTCAGCCCGATTTTTGTATGAAAATATAATTTTGTGTGGAGTAAATGCTTTCTTTTTCATAAACAAAAGCTGATTTCCTCAAATCTCTTGGCTCATATACATCTGTTTTTGTCCAGGTATCTCTGTACGATCAGTTCGAGTAGAATGAGATATAAGTGTACAGTTCGTATTGCATTTTATTTTTGTTAGCACCACTATTTCTAACATTCTCGCCCTTATTGGGCAACTCTTGATATCAAGTATCTTGTCACTCTGACTTGTATCTTCTCTAGTCGCTGACTACGTTTTGTAGCCTTAGTGACTAAGGCACTCAAACTTGTAAATTCAAAAATAGCTAAGCATATATGTACACTCGTTATTGACAGGTAGGAACATCAAACAAATATTTTTGCAGAAATCAATGTAACTGTTTCAGTCATTCTTCCTAATAAAAATTTGTCACTATTGAATGCATAAACAGGTACTCACTCAATTAAAAGATGTAATAAAGTTGAATAACAATTGTGTGAAGTTGCTAAACTAAAGTTCTCCGCCAAATGCGAGATATTACGGAAAACTAATGGGAACTAAAGAAAAGTAATAGCGAAGTATTTACAACGAATTTTTTTGTATTTTATGCTGAAACTCTTGCTTTCACTTTCACAAAGTTTACAGGTTTCTTTATATCACTCTACGACACATTGTTAAGGAGAAATGACGACCGCGGCGGAGCGGCCGAGCGCATTGAGGCGCAATGCTCCGATGCACGAAGCCGTTCCCCGTCGGAGATTCCAATCCCCCCTCGGGCATGGATGTTAGTGTAGTCTTTAGTATAAGGTAGTTCATAAGTAGTTATCAAGTTTAGTTACTGATGACCCCGCAGTTAAGCTTAAACCGAGCGAAGTGGTGCAGTAGTAACACACTGGATTCGATTTCGGGAGGATGGTGGTTCAAATCCACCTCCGGCCATCCAGATTTAGGTTTTCCGTGATTTTACTAAATCACTCCAGGAAGATGCCGGGATGGTTCCTTTCAAAGGGCACGGCCGATTTTCTTCCCCATCCTTAGCCAAAACTCCGAGCGTTAGCTCTGTTTCTAACGACCAAGCTGTCGACGGGACGCTAAACCCTAAGCTTCCTTCCTTCCTAAAGCTTAACAAACATTACGGCTACTTTATGAGAAATAACGTAATGAAAACAGAGATGCGTGAAATATTGTCGCATGGTAATACGTTCAAATTTATTACTTCTTTACTACTAAATGTATTCGCAACATAATTTGTAATGGTGCCAATGAATATAGGACATACAGCTTAAGAGACATGACGCCATGAACACTGGGACGCCTGGGAAATTGCCTCATCATGCGTACAGATGTAACTTTGCACATTTGACCTTCAAAACAAGTGGAAAGTCTTTGCCTAAGTAAAATTTTGTATGATGCATAGTAGAAGTTTTATACACTTAACCTTTAAATCAAGAGGGACATCAACGTCTAAGTAACATTTCAAACGGCTCATGACTAAGGGTACCTTGCAATAACAAAGTTTTTTCTTTTATGAATTTATCAATTGTTTTAAAAAATTGATTGTCTTTATATAGTAAATGAAACTATTTTGAAAACTGAGTTAAAAATGTCCTCTTATAAAAAATCCAATAAATTCTGGAGTCGCGTCAGCTGTTTTTATTGAGATCCTTTTATATACAGGTCCACTACCGGATTCTCGTCATCAATAGAGACGCATCTTCGGTGTTAATTTTTTTTTTCTTTCGTCATAATTTGCTACTGAGTCCCAACATTCTAGTTGCTTTCATCCGTCAATTGGTTAAAAATGAAATCAACTAGAATGTTGGGACTCAGTAGCGAATTATGACGAGAAAAAAATGAAAGAAAGAAAGAAATTAACAACTGAAGGAGATGCGTCTATTGACGCAAAACATATAGTGGACCTGTAAATAAAAGGATCTCAATAAAAACAGCTGAAGCGGCTCCAGAATTTATTGCTTGTTTTATAAGAGGACATTTTTAACACAATTTTCAAAATAGTTTCTTTTACTATATAAAGTCATACAATCAATTTTTTTAACAATTGATAAATTCATAAAAGAAAATGTATTTACTCAGCTGCGGATGCCCCAATTATAAAATAACTTGTGATAACAAAGTTATTTTTAGGTGATGGAGGCAGTGGACTGAGGAGGTAGAGAAGGAATCCGACAGAGGAATGGGGAGACGATTGGAAGAGAAATGGGAAGGTGGAGATTGGTAGAGAGAGGTGTCGGAGGAAATGAACAGAAAACGAGAGAGAGAAGGGCGAGAGGGGAGAGGAAGAGATACAGATGGAAAGCTAAGGCAAACAGAGAGAGAGAGAGAAGGGAAGGAGAGGTGGAATAAGGACTGGAGTAAATAAGTACCTGCGCGAGGAAGGGTTTTCAGCATATTATAAAATACTAAGGAAACCGGTATCGTTTTTAAACCGGTATCGGTACCAAGCATTACGAGTAGAAAACCAAGCACAGTACGAGTATCCTAAGAAAATGCAATTCAAACACAAAGACGTTGTCGGAAACATGAAATCCATCGCTTTACCGTTTCAGACTCGTCCTCTTACTGTGTACATATATTTGCGTTTCCAGGCGGATACCTATACCAGTTTCGTTGGCTCTTCAGCATAGTCATCAAAGGCGAAACACTCGATATATATTTCATGAAATACCTCGCTTCACTGGCTTATATTTTGGTATGTCATTATTTTATCTGTGGTACCTCTGATCCTTCTTGGTCTACATTTTGGATAACCACAAGTGTTGTTTTTGCGAGACCTAATCATAGGTATGGAACCCACAGGCTGGTCGACACGTCGCGTTGCTGGCAAGGACGGTCCCTTGTTCCGTCAGACGACCTTCGGATCCTTGGGCACTATGTGACACCCACACGTGTCATACTTGGTTTGGATCGTGTAGGAAGTAGACGATGTGAGAGGATTGCAGGATCGTGCGTAAATCGATGAAGGATGCTACAGTGACCATTTCCACGATAAAACAGATGTAAGAGATGGGTTACTCCCGACCTCTTGAGGCCGTGAATTATCGATCCATGCGCCATTGTCGTTTTCTGGCAATAACAACAAGACACCGGTGACTGTGTCTACTGTGTACTCAAGGTACCTCCCTCACACACCGTCGGGTGGCTTGCGGATGCACATGTAGTGGCAAGCCAGAGTGACGTGGACGGCCACAGGCTGACAGAAAAGAGTGTATAGTGATTAATCCTAATCCGTTCTGAGGACCTTCTGTAACAACAGATAGGTACGGAGGCAGTCTGAGGAATGGTGTAGGTTCATCCACTCTCTCGAATGCTACACCGCTAATACAGCCATAGTTATGCCCTGGAGGCCGTAGCCTACGTTTGGCGGCTCAGGAGTGCTTGACTGTCTAGTTTTATCATGACGACATGCTTTAACGTCATTCGGGATCTTTTCTAGGTGGTATAGCAGTGCCAATTTTCCAGAACCCATGTCATATACCGCCCCTTCCATGAACGGCCTGCTACCCGATCATATTTCCTATAGAGCTCTACGGAGACCATTTGACACTCCAAATGTCACTGCGTCCCTTTGTACTTGATTTGGAAACAGCTGTTCAAGATTTGTATACCAATCTGCCTCAGGAGAGCGCGAGACGTCTCATGAACTCGGTGAGCCAGACAGTATTGTGACATGCATTGCAGCGAAAGATAATCCAACAGACCTTTGTTGTTGTAGGCGTACTACATTTGCATTCTCTACAAGCACTGTATCAGAAAACAGGTCTTGATTTTAAGAGCAATTGAATCTCTAATTCGTATAATTAGTCTACAACATTCCATTTCGACACCACGCTCCCTCTTCGTGTTCCTGAGTAAATACATAGGACTGGTCATCCTCTGAAGATCATAGAAATGAGGGTTGATAAGCAGTTCATAAAGGAAATCAATGACCTGCATGACGAATTTGAACCATAAATTCACAGGGTTAACTTTTCTGATGTACCTCTTCTTCTTTCCTAGCATTTTCCCCGTTACTTGGGGTCTGCTCTTCTGCTACGTCTCCTCCACAGAGCTTTGTAGTGGACTTCTTCAGGGCTGAGATCCGCATCGCACATGTCCTCCTTGATGTTGTCCATCCACCTCCTGAGCGCTCTACCATGGGGTCGGCGTCCTCCTGGATCGAATTGGAGTGCTGTTTCAGCCACTTTTCTGATGTACCGAGCTTGCTAATTCTAGACAATGCCGTGGATTCGTCAATGTTTTTTATTTCATTTTATTATTCTGTTTTTAGTGTGGTTAGTACGTTAACTATGAGTGATATTTCAGAGATAACAATTCGTATTATGTTTCCCCGTGTCGCTTGTATCATCTTGGAATGTTCTGCTCATTGAGTCTATTGGGGCAGTAGACTTGTTCACGAAATTGGCGATGCACGCAGTCGATGAAACTCATAGCTGCCGTGATTGGTGTTCATCCCTGTACAAAATATTCGCTAATGTGGACAATCAGAGCAGAGATTATAACGTTGTCATTTTTAAGTGCACGTTTATGATGGGTTCACTTAGAAAATCAGGTGTTGTGACAGATTTTTGTTAACAACCAGGAGATATATTAGTTGCGTTATTTTAGTTATATTTATAGTTATGCATTCGCTATATGGCATGCGACAGAGTGGATGAACCTCTATCATTCGTCAGGCTGTCTCCATACTCGTCTTCAGTGAGTCCTCAGAAGGTATCAGGATTAAACACCCCGTTCTGTCAATCTATTGCCGTCCACGTCTCTCTGGCTTGCCACTGTTGTATACGGAGTCACCGGTGTCTTGTTGTTAAAGCCAGAAAACGACAACGGCGCAATGATCGCTAATTGACGTCCATAACGGTGTCTGGAATAACCTGTTCTTTCACATCTCTTTTATCTTGGAACTAGTCACAATACCACCCTAGTCCGATTTACGCATGATCTTGTGATCCTCTCACATCGCCTTTTTCCTGTCGGATAGAGACCCCGTATGATGTAAGCCGGTTTCACGTAGTGCCCACCGGTCCCGTCGTCTGGCGGAACACACAGAACGGCCCACGTTGCCATGCACGCGACATCTCGACCAGCTAGTGTTTTTCATATCCCTCACAAGCAACATTGGTTGCCATCTAAAATGCAGACCAAGAACGACCAGAGAAATTTAAAATAATGACATTATTGAATATATAACGCAGTGAGGCGAGTTATTTTCCGAAATAAATGTTGAGTGTTGCGCCATTCCTGACTACACTGAGGAGCCAAATAAACCGGTATAGCTGTGCGTCTGCAAACGCAGATACCTGTACACACTCACAGGATGGCGCTACGGTCGGGATGGTCAATATAAGAAAACAGGCTGCAAAAGGACATATTGACCAAAGCTTTTAATTTATTTTTTATCAATGATACCGGTTTTCGTTAGTTTACCAATATCAAGCGTCAGCAGAGTTTAGCTTGATAATGGTAAACTAACAGAACCGGTAGCATTGAGATAAAAAATAAACAGCTTTGGTCAATATGTCGTTTTGCAATTAGTCAAAGCTGTTAAGCCCCACTTGTTCACCTTTCAAGACAACAAGTGTTTGGCGAAGGTTATATCGATTACTGCTGCTACAATGCCACGTATCACGATGTAAGTGGGTTTGAAGTGGTTACACCAGCCGCAACAGAGGTGCGGAATGGCATCTCCGAGGTAGAGATGAAATAGGGGTTTGCCCATAAGACTATTTCAAACGTGAAAAATGAACATCGGAGATCCGGTAAAACATCAAACCCCCGACATCGCTGTGACTAGAGAACATCCTTTGAGAACTAGATCTACGACCTACAGAATAGAATCGTTCAATGTGACGAAAGTGCAGCTCATTCCGCAAATTGCTGCGGATATCATTGGTGAATCATCAACAAGTGCCAGCGTCCGATCCATTGAACGAAACACCATCGATGTGGGCCTTCTGAAATGAAGGCCCAATCGTGTGCCATTGCTGATTGCACAAGATTGTACACCTTGTCTGGGCCCGTCAACAACGAAATGGAAATGGCGGCGTCAGGAGACAAGTTGCCTGGTCTGCCGAGCCTCGTTTCCAATTGTATCGATAGGAAAGACGTGTGCGGGTATGGTGAAAACTTCAAGCACCCATGGAAACCGCATGTTAGCAGGTAACGACACTGGCAGATGACACGTACGTACTCTTCCTGGCTGATAACCTACATCCATTCGTTTCCTTTGTGCATTCCGGCGGTCGGACAATTCCGGTATGACAATGCGAAACCCCACACGTTCAGAATCACTATAGATTGGCTCCAAGCACACACTTTTGGCTTTAAACATCTCCGCTGGCCATGAAACTAGAGCACACCTTGCAATGGCTTGAAACGTACTATTCAGAAGGTATCTCCACTCCCTCGTACGCTTACGGATTTATGGACAGCCCTGCAGGATGCGTGGTGTATAACAATATTCACACATTAGTCCTGTCTATTCTACGTTGGTAACGGTGATGTGGCGTCTGTTCTTTCGGACATCTCAGAAGAAACAGTCGTCACTTGTGATCCTGCATTTATTATCTGTGCATATTTACGTAATGTATTACGTTAACTGCGAAATGGACGAAGCTGGAAATCTGTTCTTTGCCGAGATTCGAACCCGTGTCACCGGCTTACTAGGCAGTTACTCTGACCCCTACACCACTGGGGACACAGCGATCATCACACTTGCAATGGGTTACTCAAGCACGCCTCAAGTCAGATACAAATTCTCAACCCTGACCATTATTACTCAAATTCGTAGATGTACAGGTTGGTCCATTGATAGTAACCGGGCCAAATATCTCATGAAGTATCAAACGAAAAACTACAAAAAATAAAACTTTTCTAGCTTGGAGGGGGAAAACAAAAGGCGATATGGTGGGCCCGCTAGATCGCGCTGCCATAAAATAGATATCGCCGGCCGCGGTGGCCGAGGAAACTAAGGCGCTCCAGTCACGGTCTTCACGGCCACTACGGTCGGGGGTTCGAATCCCCCCTCGGGCATGGATATTTGTGCCGTCCTAGTTCGTAAGTAGTTCATAAGTAGTTTGTAAGTTTAGGGACTGATGACCCCGTAGTCAAGTCCCATAGACTTTACAAACATTTGAACATTTTTTTTGAAAATAGATATCAACTGCATTTTTGTTTAAATAGGTACCCCCATTTTTATTACATATTCGTCTACTACATAAATAAACATGTATATTTTTATTTAGAATACTTTTGTTGCTTTGTGATAGATAGCGCTGTGATATAGTCACAAACGTGTAAGTACGTGGTATCGCGCAACATTTCGCCAGTGCGGTCGGTATTTGCTTCGTGATACATTACTCGTGTGAAAAATGTACCGTTTACCAATTGCAGAAAAGATCGATATGGTATTTATGTATGGGTATTGTGATCAAAATGCCCAAAGGGCCTTTGCTACGTATGTCGATCGTTATCCTGGATGACATCATCCAAGTGTCCGGACCTTTCGTCGAATAGTTATGATATTTAAAGAGACAGGAAGTGTTCAGCCACAAGTGCAACGTCAACCACGACCTGCAACAAATGACGATGCCCAAGTAAGTGTTTTAGCTGCAGTTGCGGCTAATCCGCACATCTGTAGCAGACAAATTGAGCGAAAATCGGAAATCTCAAAAACTACGCTGTTGAAATTTCTACATCAACATGAATTTCCCCAGTATCATATTTCTATGCACCAGGATTTGCATGGCGAAGACTTTGAACGTCGTTTACAGTTTTGTCACTGGGCACAAAATAAATTACGGGACGATAACAAATTGTTTTCACGCATTCTGTTTAGTGACGAAGCGTCATTCACAAACAGAGGTAACATAAATCGGCATGATATGCACTATTGGGCAACCGAAAATCCACGATGGTTACGACAACATCAGCGACCTTGGAGGAAAGTATGGTGTGGCATAATGGAAGGAAGGATAATTGTCCCTTATTTTAATCGATGGCAATCTAAATGGTGCAGTGAAATGATCTACAGATCTTACTACAAGATGTTTCACTGCATGACCGAATAGCGATGTACTGGATGTCCGGCACATGGCTCGCGTGTAGTTGAAGCGGTGTTATAAGGAATATTTGATGACAGGTGCATTGGTCCTAGAAGCACCATACTATGGCCCACATGTTCAACGGATCTTACATCAAATCAAATGTTTGTATAGCTTATGGGACATCAGTCCCTGAACTTACAAACTACTTATGAACTAACTAAGACTAAGGACGGCACAAATATCCATGCCCGAGGGGGGATTAGAACCCCAGACCGTAGTGGCCGTGCAGACCGTGACTGGAGCGCCTCAGTCCCCTCGGCCACCGCGGCCGGCCGGATCTTACATCCCTCGATTTCTTTCTGTGGGGAAAATTGAAGTATATTTGTTATCCTGTTTCACCCGACAACGCCTGAAAACATGCGTCAGAGCATTGTCAATGCATGTGAGTACATTACTGAAGGCGAAATACTCGCTGTTGACAGGAATTTCGTTACGCTTATTGCCAAATGCATTGAAGTTGAAGTACATCATTTTGAGCATTTTTTGAAGTCAAGAGGTAATTACAGGTAATCACGCAGTAACACCATGCGTTCTCATAATGTATGATAATTTCACAAAAGTACACATAAAGCATTGGAACAAAAGAAATACAGTTCAAACGTACGTACGTTCGTGTTATAATTTTAAAAAGCTTACCTGTTAGTCACTGTTCGTCTAAAATTGTGAGCAATATGTTTGTGAATATTACAGCGCCCTCTATCACAAAGCTAAGTAGGTGTTCCAAATAAAACATTCATATTTATTCACGTACTAGGCGAATATGTAATAAAAATGGGAGTACCTATTTCTAAGAAATGCAGTTGATATGCATTTGACCTATGGAAGCGCCATCTGGCGGGCGAACCATAGCGCCTTCTGTTTCCCCCTTGAAGCTATAAACGTTTTGTTCTTTTCAGTTTTTTCGTTTGATGCATATATTGTGAGATATTGGGCCCGGTCTCTATCAATGGAGCACCCTGTATAAACTGATTCGCTGTTAATGTCACACATTCTGTGAATATGAATAGGTAATCACTGCAGGATCAAAATTGACATATCCGAAAGAACAGACGCCACATATATGTGTAAGCTACACAATTTTCCGGTGATGTGCAACGAATCTTTGTTAACCCTTAACCCGAAACATCTCTGAAACTAGAAACATGCGGTCTCTCAGACCACTTAATGTTATTATGTCACCGACCTCCACATTAGTTCACAGAAATTAAGATAAGAGTCAGTTAATTCATATTATAAGTAAATTTAATACTTTCTAGTCGACATTAACACTTTGTTGTTTACATTATATAAAATAAACATGAAATATCACAAGTAAGTGTGATCTGACTATTTTCTTTCCTCCCTGGTAGTCACATCGTCAAATCTGAGGCTGCTTAGAAGTATTTCAAAGCGCTTTGCCGACATTTTCACCACAAATATAGGACGTCCGGTCAGGTCTTTTTCGAAAAGAGAAAACACATCAACATGAGACGATTTGAATACTGATGTCATCATTAGAAGACCTATGAAAACTTTGATCTCAGTGTCGTCAGTATTTCTGTTATTGGATGGATTAGTTGTTGTCTGTATGTTTGCCCTTATAGTATTCAGTTTCACGTTTGTATGTAAAACTATTTCATCTGTCATGTCATCATCGAATAAATTATTCCATATTTGACATTTAGTAGGACTTTGTTCCAAACTTCGACTTTTGGCTGTTAGTCCAGGCATTCCTCCTTTCAGAATGTTGTGCACGGGTGTTGTTCTTGTCCTAACACGATCAGAACGTTCCCATTCGAAATTATTTTTACCATAAAAGAACTGTCTTTCCTGTGAGGTATTATCCAAAAAAAAAAAAAATGTTCAAATGTTTGTTAAGCTTATGGGACTTAAGTAAGGGGTCATCAGTCCCTAAACTTACAAACTACTTATGAACTACTTACGAACTAGGACGGCACAAATATCCATGCCCGAGGGGGGATTCGAACCCCCGACCGCAGTGGCCGTGCTGACCATGACTGGAGCGCCTCAGTCACATTTTTTTTATGACCTCCTATTTACTAGGAAGGCGCTTTAGACCTCTTTTTTTTCTCGTCTTAACCGTTTTTTTATTTTATTTTTGTTTTTGTTTTTGTTTTTTTTTTCAATTTTTTTATTTCTTTATTATTATTATTTTTTTTGCTATCTCTGCCACTTCAGGCGTTGGCTCCTAACACCCATCACGCCCTTAATAATTATGTACAAACCTAAAAAAAAAAAAATAAGCTAGTGCCACCGCCATTTTTACCCTAACCTCAAGTATAGAACGTACGCAAACGCTCCAGTCGTGGTCGATGGAAAAAAAATTAAATAAGTAAATAAATAAAAATAAAAATAAATAAATAAAATGAAATAAAAGTCCTCCTCCGCATCGGCCCATAAAGATATATGTAGATTTGTAATGGGGAAAAGGGAGAAATAAATAGTTGCTTCATGTATATTCTTTATTAGTATATATAGTTCTGCATTTTTATGTAGAAAATACTGCCGTTCCACACCCGGCGTAAAATCAAAATAAAGAGGTCGTCGCATTACGACATGGTGCGTTCCAAGGAAGGTCTAGCCGCGGATTATCAATGAACGTCTTCTCGATTTCTTTCGTTGCCGGTTGTAGTTCAATCAGTGCTTCTGTCGTTCTGGGGTCAGGGGGTCAACTTCTCCTTTCATCGATATTCCAGCTGCGAGGCGGGTTATGGAAGGCACTCCAAAGAAAATTGGAAAAATATTCGCGGTACTTGGGGTTCCTAACTATTGCACAATGTCGCTCGTTTATATAGTTCCAAAAATTAAGCACAGTCTTCTCTCCATCGCCGAACAACAGAATTAGTTTTCGCTCTCGGGTAATACGAGTCTTCTGGAAAGAGAAGCGATTTGGTTGTTATCATTTCCGGGATTGTGCGTGTGAAGAAAGCCAGTACCTGGCGCACCAAATGCAAAACATCCTTCGCCGATCCACAGTCAAGGCGATGCTCATCTGTATCCATCACTCCGCAGGTGGTACACAAAGGGGAGTCCACAAGATGAATTCGGTGGAGGCGATACTGGCACACCTGCTTCCCGTTGACTGTGATGTACCACGCAGACTGTACGTCCGATTTAAGAGTGGGCGCGCTCACCGCCCGCCACACAACACGCCAGTTAATGTGGGGGCTCTGCTAAGTTCCATGGTGTTGTATATTGCCCTCGCCGATATCAATTGTTTGGGCGGTAGTGCGGTACGGATGTAGCTGAGGTCGAGGAAGACTTGCCCGAAATAAAAGAAAGGGGCTGGAGTGTCGGATAGTGGTATTGGAGGGGTGAGGGAGATCGGCCTTAAGGCCGCTAGCAGCAGGCTTGTAAGACTCGTCGGACACTGTCGTCATATCTTCATGTGAGTGCTTACAAATAAGGCCCGTGCTCTGTCCGGAACGTGAAAAAGTCCTAAACCACCTCTGTTCCTCGGTAGTGTGAGGGAGTCGTAACGAATCTTGAAGAGCATACCGGTACTTACAAAAGACCCCATAGCCGCCAGCATGCTGCGGGCCAGATATGGCGGGATCGGCAGTGTCTGCGCAACATGGGGGATGCGCGACGCCAAAATCGCACCCGTTGCAGAATGTCTAGTGTTCTAAGACGGTGGTCGCCTATCCCTGCCCTAATCTGTTGCAATAGGTGCCTACTGTTGAGGGCAATCGTCCGCCGCAGGTCAGTTGCAAAATCAATGCCCAAACAGCGTATTGTGTCTGTTATTCTCAATGGGGCCACGCACCTACCGGGCAGCCCGTCACCTATAGATAGAGCGTGCGATTTGTGTACATTCAGTTCACTGCCCGATGCTGCGCTGTAGGTCGCCACCCACGCCAAAGCTGCGCGGACCACGAAGAAAGAGAACCAGATCGTCGGCATAGGCAGTGCAGCAAAAAGTATGTCCACCGAGTGTGATCCCTGTCAAGCGTTGTCGAAAGCCACAGAGCAGCGGTTCCAAACCGAGGGCGTACAATATCGTTGATAGGGGGCACCCCTGTCGCACCGATCTCTGGATGAGGATCGGCGGTGTGAGGCGTCCGTTGTACAATACTCTTGATGTCGCACCGTGAAGGAGACGCACCAATAACGCTACGATGGTCTCGGGATAACCCATCTGTTGCATTACGTCCTTTAAAAATGTGTGGTCGACTCTGTCAAAAGCTTGGCTGAAATCGAGGCAAGCCAAAACTCCAGGCATTTTATTTGTCTTGGCAAGTGCGATCATATCGCGATAGCGGCAGAGGGCAGTGCGAATGTTATGACTGCCACCTAAAGATGGCTGATCCTGTGAAACAACGTATCGGACCGTGTGTTTGAGTCGTGTTGCCAACAGTCGAGTGAAGATCTTCATGTCGCTCTTCAGTAGGGTCAAGGGGCGGTAGTCGCTGATGTTGGTCCCACCTCGTGGTTTGTGTATAGGTATGATAAGCCCTTCGCAAAACGTCTCAGGGATCTGCACCGTGGGGGACATGAGATCGCGGCAGATTTCCGTCCAGACTGGTACCAGCAGTTGTTGAAAGTCCCTGTAGAACTCCAGAGGGAGGCCGTCAGGGCCTGGCGACTTATTGGCGGGTCCCATCTGTATCGCTTCAGTGACTTCCTCCTCTGTTATATCGGCTGTCAGTTCAGTAGCTGCAGCTTGTGGAATTTTGCCGTATGTGAGCTGGGATACCGCTTCGATTACTTCTGGGGGGTGGCGGAGCTCTGAGTACAGCTGCATATAGTAAGCGTGAAGGACATGTCCTATATCTCGATGGGTGTCGTATCGTCCTCTATCTGTAGTCAGCACATGTATCAAGGCCCTTCGTCGACGTCGTCGTGCACTGATGATATGGTACATGGAGGGACTCTCTTGAGCTACTCTGTCTTCAGTGCGGGCTCTGACTATCGTTCCTTCAAGATGCTGGCGTGTAAGTCTGATGATTTGGGCTTTGGCGTGATTCACCATAGTCTGCCTCGCAGGTGAATATGGCATTCTGGTACATTCCCTTAAAATATTGAAGTAAAAGTCCTTTGTTTGTCGCCTCCATGCCGCTACGTCTCTCCCATACCTTATCAAAGTCTTCCGCAGGGCAAGCTTAGCACAGAATAACCACCAAGCAAGGGCAGACTGGTAGGCGCCGCGTCGGCGTATGCAGTTGTTCCATGTGTTCTCTACGAGCTGCCGACATTCTGGAGAGGCGAGATGGGACACATTCAGCTTCCATGGACCACGGCTGTGCCATACTTTCTGACGTCTGAGGGTAACGTCGCAAATATAGGCTTCGTGGTCAGAAAACGCTACAGGCCATACTTCGGCTGCTCTCGTCCCTCTGACAATGGAACACGAGATGTAAATCCTATCAATGCGGCTAGACGAATGGCTGGTAAAATGCGTAAAGCCAGGCCGGTCGCCATGAACATGTTCTCATGAGTCCACCAACCGAAGATTGTGGACGAGTGCTCCGAGTTCCATGCACGGATAGTGACGACGTAATTGATCCTTCGGAACTTGAGTACAGTTGAAATCCCTTCCTACTATCAAGGCGTCTTGTTATCCCACAAAGAGGGGTGTGATCGCTTCTGCGAAGAAGGTGGATCGTTCACGACGGCGTCCCGATCCCGACGGCGCATAGATGTTAATTATTCGAACTGCTTGGACAGTGATAGCCATCCCTCTGGCGTCAGGAAGATACTCGACATCTTCATCAAGAAGACCTTCTCGGAGGATGATGGCCACTCCACTGCCAGTGGCAGACGCATGGGAGATGCAGGTCGTAAGGTTCTGTGAAGTCTTCTATATGCATCCCTTGAAGGAGGGCAATGTCGATGTCCGCTGCATTGAGCATATCCTGTAGCATGGCCAATTTGTGGCGTGCACGTATGTTATTGATGTTAACAGTAGCGAGCCGGTATGTCTGTGCGCCTATTCTATTGAGTTGTTCAGTACATCGTCAGCAGGCGGATGCGGCGGCGCCATGGAAGCTGTTGGTGCAGCCACAGTCATTGTGATAAGGGAGTGCTGGATGCAGCCGAGGGAGCACTTCTACCCTCGACTTCCTCAAGATCTTCCGCTTCATTCTCGATATCGTCTGCCCAAGCGTCAGACGTGAAACTTCGTAGTTTTGGAGGGGATGTTTCATCCTGAGTCTCATGTTGGTGTTCAGTAGCAGATGAAGGTGAATCTGAGACAGGAGCAGGTGTTGTCGCTGCTGTATCGTGACGTGCCAGACGGGGAGTGATGACACCGGACACCTGAGAGGCAGAGTCACTTGCTGCATCCGACGTCGGTTCCTCGTCCTTATCTTGCATCTGATCATCAGAAGGCAAATGGCGCCTCTTCTTGCGTTTCCGCGGGGAGCGCTGTTTGCGGACGTGGTGTTCTGTATCGGAGGTCGGTCGGCAGTCATCTGACGCCGTCTCCGTAGTGATGAAGGCAGACGTCGGTACTACTTCGGTTTCGACATCCATCTTCTCAATAGTGTCAGTCTGGTGGTGTGGTAGGTCGGTGCCTTCAGGATTTTCGGCCGGGTGTAAGAGCGACGACTGTACGTTGGCCGTCGTCTTGTCGTCTGTTGTCGATTGGTGCACTGCTGTTTGGTCTTTTGCAAGAACGTCATTAGGCACTACCGGTGATGTGGCGTCCATCCCCTCCACCTGAGACACCTCATTATTCGTTAGTGGTATACGACCAGTCGTGGAAGTAGTTTCCAGTATGTCCTCGTTTCCTTCGTGCGCTACAGCGTTCAGTGAGGGTTCCTTAACGTACGTCGGCACAGGATGCTGGAGAGCCTGAACATACGTCACCGGAAGAGTCGTCGGTGCAGGCGCGAGCTGTTCATCCCCAGGTGGCAACTGTGTGATCCTGCGCTGCATGCACTGGGAACGTAGGTGTCCTTGTCCGCAGCCTGAACACGTCTTCGGCTGGCCGTCATAAATTATTATTGCACGGCAACCACCGATGGTCAGATAAGATGGAACAAGTTTTTTCAGTTCAATACGTATTTGCCGCACCTCATTGAGCACGGGGAATTGGTAAACTGTACCCATTTTTCAGCTTCGTGACGGATCACATGCCCATAAGGGCGAAGCGCGGAAATCACTGTTTCTTTTGGCACCTCAAATGGAAGTTCAAATACCCTTATCGTGCAGAGACCCGTGTGTTCAATTGTCACTTCACCAATATGTCCGTCCGAGTGACGGAACTTCAGTCCACTTCTGGTCGCATTCAGAATTCTCTCACAGACCGCGTCGTTGATGAGCTTTAAGTACACGACACTGCTCACTATCGAAAAGTGAATACCTACAACTTCGCTACAGGCAACTTTCACTTCGTCTCTAATAAACTGTTCGATGTCCAGTGCCTTCGGTCGTGGATATGCTTTCGAAAAACTGATCTTCAAGGTCGAATGTCTCCAGGATTGAGCCATGCTTGCGCTATCAAGTAAGTCGCGTAGAGGCGGCTGACTTACGTAAACAACCTCAGGCGCGAGACCCTGCGGCGGGACGTAAACACGCCAACCGCACCGCTGCGCTGCCTGACGCGGACTGTCACCTCGGCCACCGCGGCCGGCTCAAAATAACAACCACTGAAATCAGACTATGTCATAATTAGAAACATGCGGTCTATTGGACTTGCCAAATTCTTGTACGTAATACGAAACACGCGATATCTCAGGCACACAACTTGGCGCACTCCTCTAAACAATACTCTGTATCTCTTCAGTGACGAAGCAAAACTGATTGTTGACTGTTGCTTTACACGCGGCAAGTGTTGCGACGAAGGTACTGGGAATGGGGAGCCGCGCTTTTTTGCAATGCTGCCACACTCGACCTTTAAAATAAGCGAGGGGTCTGAGAGACGGATGTTTCGGGTTAAGGGTTAAGAGTGGTGACACTCCTAGGCCATTGCTCTTACGGGTATCAGTTTACGTAACTACCAGTCTGAGTAATAGTGGGCAGAGTGAAGTTGGAATTAATGTCTGACGGAAGGCGTATTTGAGTGATCTATTGCATGTGTGCCGATCGCTCTGTCCCCAGTGGTGTAGTGGTCTGCGCAACTGCCTAGAAAACCGGAGACTCGGATTTTAATCCCGGCTGGCTACACATTTTCAACTTTGCCCATTTCGCAGTTAATCTCACACATTCCGTGAATAAGAAAACGTTCGAATGAGTCTTACGAGACTTTGAAATTACGACTTCGCAAGCAAGGGCTTCCTTGTCAGTATCTCTTATGGCAGACGAAACCATATCGACGGCGATTTGTGTTGACAATATCTGTGACATCGCACCTTTATTAATTAATCGAATTACTTGTAAATATGACGTTATTAAATCTGAATTACGTTAAGATAATACGCAATAACACAGTTAGCAGCGGCGGAGCGGCCTAGCGCATTGAGGCGCTATGCTACGATGCGCTGTCGTTCCGAGTCGGAGGTTCGAATCCCCCCTCGGGCATGGATGTTTGTGCTGTCTTTAGTATAAATTAGTTCATAAGTAGTTTGTAAGTTTAGGGACTGATGACCCCGTAGTTAAGTCCCATAAGCTTTACAAACATTTGAACATTTTTTTTAAAAATGCACTTACCATAATCTGATCAGAGTTCAACAATTTCATTTTCGCACTCTCACTTTGCTGCCGTGTACTGCGTAATTAATATTGCTCGGATAATGCTGTTTGTTTTACTAATGGCTAACGGTATATCTCAACCACGAAAACAATATTTAATAAATGAGGTGGAAATGTGCCTGCAAATTATTTACCACATTACTTACGGGTTATGCACATCAATTAAAAACGTTGTATATAACGATTAATCGTGCGTATGTTTCTGTTCAATTGACTTGAAAATTGGACGCACCGTTGATTTCCTTGTGGAGGTTTTCACACTTGATTGTTTGTCGAAATGATCAAACTGTTTGCGACGAGGAACACGCGTAGCAGAGCATGCGTGATTACCCAGAATTTATTTATTTAATTTTTACACCTTTCATTCCGACATTATAAATTCAGCTTTTATAAAATTAAAATTCAGTATTCTTTTTATTTAAAAAAATGAAATGTTTGTAAATATATCGGATCAAACTGCGTGGTCATCAGCCTAGGTTACAAGCTACTTAAACTAAGGTAAACTAACCTAAGGAAAAGCACACACACCCATGCCCCAGGGAGCACTCGAACCTCCGACGGCGAGGAACCGCGCGCTGCGACAGCTAGGCGCCTTAGATCGCTCGGCTACTCCACGGCGGCATTTATTAATACAATGTATATTTTTGACTGAATAATTAATTTTTGTATCGTGTTTTTTAAGCACATGACACATATGTATCGAGGTATATTATTACTTCTGCTATTACTTTGTTGATTGTTAGCACCAAAATTCAAATGTTCAAATGTTTGCAAATCTATCGTGCTCAACAGCTTGGTATTAGTCCGTAGCTTACAAAATAATTAAACTAAGGTAAACTAACCTAAGGACAACACAAACACCCATGCTCGAGGGTTGACTCGAACCCCCGACGGCGAACGGCCGCGCGCACCGCAGCACGGCGTCCTAGTGCGCACGGCTGATCCACGGCGTTTGTTAACACCCTCAGATCAATAATCATCACCAAACACCAAAGACACAAAATAACATGAGCTACACTCTCATTCACTCATGTTCACAGCCACATACAGAAAGCTACGTAACACGACCTGCAAGTTGGGTGGTTAATGGTTCTAGACCTGGTATATTACGTGCCCCAACAAACGAAAATTTTGTTCTAGAAGCATATTATACAAGGCTATTTAAAGGACTTAAAGGACTGATACACAATACTGTCTAAAGCAGCTTTTAATACAGTGTTGTGGAAGGGCTTTTGTATCCCATCCTCGTCGCCACTTTTGTGTCTCGTTTCCGCCGGTTGTAGGTGTTGGTGGCCGAGTAGAAAGAGACCGACACAGGAATAAAGGATGCACGCGTGTGCAGGAACGGAGGTGACCAGCCAGTGGGAGAGCAGAAACTAGAAACACTAGAGTAAATTAGAACGAGATATATATTTCATAGAGAGTAATACTTAACTTTTACATAGTTCTCGACTGCAGAATGCTGATACATAGATTAGATAGAGGCCTGCCTAATGATTGTTCCTAGTTCATATCCGATAGCCAAGTCTTAACTGGTGCCTATCTGATTCCGAAGTGTTAACTGGCTCCCATCTCAGTCCCAAGTGAACGATACAGTCCAGTGGTGGCCACGAGCGGAGATGCAGCAGAGGGCGCTCATGTCTGACGTCGTAAGAGCGCCGCGGCGTGCGTGCATGGCGGCGCGCAGCGTAAGTACGTGGCGCGCACTTTGGACTTGTGCGACACAGCAAGGGCAACACTGGGAATCGACGGGTTAAGAAAGGGGGCACTTGCAACAAATGCTATACACAGCTTTCATCCTTTTCGAAATTTCTTCTCGACGGTAACTCCACGAAAAAATGAAAGGAATGACCGTAGTCGTCGTTCAAGCAGTATATCTGTGGCATCTGGCAGGACGGTGTAATTTATTACTTTAATACTACTGACTTTATTCGTCACTTCTTTTGCTCTCGTTGCCTTCAACTTTAACCCAAATATGAACTCCCTCGTTGGCAGCAACACGTCTTCTATTCCTTGTTCTCAAACAAAATGGCTTATCAGAAACAAAATATGAAGTACCAAATGACTTGTTAGGTACCTCTCCGATACTCCAAGTGCGAAAAGCAATAATGTCTCTCTCAGAGAAAGACTCGAGGCCACCTTGCCTGGCATTATTACAGCGAACAATGGCTACAGTAAGCCACCCAGAGCCACCAAAAACTTCAGTACTTCTAATACTAAAATCAAATCTGGCTCCAACAAATGTAATAGAACCATGCAAAATTTCTTCTTGTGCAGTAGTAGTCAATCCATCAGAACCAGGTGTAAAATCAACAGTATCAACTGCTTTATACACTGAACTGAATGAACTGAATGAATTTGAAAAATGATGAAATTGTACAAAACACAGTTCAGGACGCGGCCAACGGGAAATACAGGCCCCAGCGCAGACCTCATGCCACGCAATCAAGGTAGTTCCCGTGGCCTACGAGAAAGACAGGCCCCAGCGCGGTCGTCATGCCGCGAAAGCAAGGTAGTTCCGAGCCGTCGTGATCGCTAGCCGATCGGCCGGCCGCTGGGGCACTGCCCACTGCCTCATAGCGGGCAGCCACTGAGCTAGCGATCGCGCCGGCTCGGAACTACCTTGCTTATGTGGCATGACGACCGCGTTGGGGCCTGTCTTTCTCGTAGGCCACGGGTAGTTCCGAGCCGGTGCGATCGCTAGCTCAGTGGCTGCCCGCTATGCCGCAGTGGGCTGTGCAACGCCTAAAACGAACCGGCCGCCGGGCAAACATTCTTTAGCGGTAGAGAAACGACAATAATGAACAGAGAACGTTCTTTGGCGGCAAAGAAACAATTGTGGTAGTGTTTACCTACGGCCTGGCCACAGAAATGCCTTACAAGCCTACACTGGTAGCGGCTCGGGGGGAAAGATTGTCTCGTCATTGGTGTTGCCTGGGTAACGGAGTAACGTCACCTCCAGCAAGCCAAACGTCAAAATTGGTAACTAATGTTAAACGCACTATAAAGACTAGCCTAGTATTCTAAACTAATTTCTCTGTTATAGGTAATGAATGTAAAGACAACTGGAATAAACTACGGAATGCCTACATCTAGGCTAAAAACCGTAGTCACAAAATCAGGCCAGGCAACAAGGAGTTTGGATAAATGGAAATTTGAAGATCAAATGGATTTTTTGAATCCAACTCTCGTAACAATAAAAACTCGTGAAAATGCGGAAGACAGCACTAATAATGATGGAACACGAGAAGAAACTGGCTTATGTCCGATTGATGAAACAGACTCAAAAGTGACCTCGTCGGAAAGTTTCCAATCCACCAGGAAACGATCTACTGCAAAGTGCAATCCCTACAATGGTGGATGCCATCGACAGTCCCACGGCTAATGTATCAGATTCTCCAAAAACCTTTACTCAACCTTCAGCGAAGCCCGTAAGGCCTTATAAGGATAAAAAACTTTTGTCGTCATCCGTACATGAAATGGTTAAAATTATGAAAGACAACCAACGCTTGCGCTCCCAAGTACTCCTTCAAAGTGCAGTCGCTACATCAAGTAACAACGTGGATGATGAATGCGAACTTTTTTCCTCGGCATGGCGAAAAATGTGAAAAAATTGCGACCTGATGAGCAAATGAGAGTGAAGATGGAAGTGAGCAACATTGTTTTGGGGGCAGCGTTTTAAGCAGCACGTGGGAGCTCATTTCAGGTGAACCCTGGTTACCACAATACTCTTAATACAAATCCATAATCATTCTATCAATCCTCCATAACATCATCTCATCAACGATCTGAACACAGCTTGGACTGCTCAACAGACTCAACGTTGTCCTACACTCGGCAAGAGAAACAGCAAGAAAACTTTTGTTATTACCTTCCTAATGTATAATAAAACGCACATTGTGGAAAGAAAATCAATAAAAATCTAAAATATCAATGTGATAATTTTTTCCCGCCTAGATATATAATACAATAAAGTGTTAGCACTTACCTCAAGCAAACTGCAAGTCGTATCTCCGCCGGAATGCTTTCATTGAGCTCACAAGATAGTAGAATTCAGTTTTTGTCATTCTGTAGTACCCCTTAAACCGCTCTTCATCTTCTATTAGTTGAAGCATTAAATTTTAGAACGCCCCGAATTCGTCTCACCCAATATTGATAGGATGCACCCATTTTCTAGACGAGCAAATGGATGCAATACACAGAGCAGCCATTTCTTCTTCTTCTTCCAGCATGTCAAAAGCACGCAGTACATTGATGGTTGTAGGTACAAAACAATCTGTCGGGAAATGCAGTATAAATTGTGTGAAATTAGTAAGGAATATTCAGTTTTGACGTAAAAATTAAATTTTCACGTCTTCATTACAGGATCTTACTCGCCATCACCTGCATCACTTGCTATGCTACAACAGAAATAAGGATGATGTTTGTCGTGAAAGCTACCGAAACACAATGGTTAACAGCACCAAGCACATTTCATGAAAGTAAATGTCTTGAAGCGAACGGAGGTTTGAAGAGTGATACCGGAAAACATCGTTGGACCTTGGCGCTACAAGTTCATGACGCATACGGCAATGTCCGTGTGAACTCAGTGTATTTTGAAATTTAGCGCCGTAGCCCAATAAAAAGCAGTAACCCGGGCGGTACACTGTCACAGCACAAAGAGTATGCACGGGATGTCTGCGCAGACAGTCCACTTTCTTCATTTAAATAGAAAGTCAATGTCAACAAGGAACAACAACCGCCCAAGGGGAAAGTTTTTCATCCGTTCATAAATAAGGTTACATACCGTATTGGAAAAGTGCTGGGCAAGTATGGAGTACAAACTATTTTCAGACCTACGAGGAAGATAAAAGAATATTTAAGATCTGCCAAAGATGGACGACATCCGTTGAATACACCAGGTGTATATAAAATTTCCTGCAGCTGTGGTTCAGTCAACATTGGAACAACAAAAAGAAGCGTCAACACTCGTCTGTTCTTACATAAAAGGAGATGCCGTTTGGGGCACACGGAGAAATCGGCCGTAGCGGAACATGTATACCAGGAAGGCAACCACGAAATTAAATTTAACAACACTACTGTCATCTCAAAAACTTCGCACTATCATGCGCGCACATATAGAGAAGCAACCGAGATCTATAGCCGGCCGCGGTGGCCGAGGGGACTGAGGCGCTCCAGTCACGGTCTGCACGGCCACTACGGTCGGGGGTTGGAATCCCCCCTCGGGCATGGATATCTGTGCCGTCCTTAATGTTAGCTAGTACATAAATAGTTTGTAAGTTTAGGGACTGAGGACCCCGTAGTTAAGTCCCATAAGCTATACAAACATTTGAACATTTTTCGAGATCTATAAACATCGAAATAATTTTCACAGGAAAGAGGAAGCTGTTAAATTAGACAGAATTAGGACTTCTGCTTTACACCAGCGGAATGACAATCTCTCTGCTACGAATATTGGCAATACGAGAGATAGTGTCGTAGCCGACGTCACGTGATGTCTTGTGGTGCCCTGTGCATCGCCTATATATACGGTGCTCCTTCAAGTTCTCATCTACCTCTGAAGATGTCTTCCGCAGCCGAAGATGAAACGTTAGGGGAAAGTTTTACAAATCGACAACGGCTTATGAGCCCGGAAATTTTAAATGAAGTTGACGCCGGCCATGAAAGCTTGCATTGTATGTTTAACAAAACCTATACAGTTTAAACTTCTTTATAATTTCACATTCTGTACCCTGTGGCAGCTGTAGACCTTAACCGCTGCGGAACGCTCATTTGGCTGTAACGCGACTAAAATTACGCATCTTACAGCGCGATATGAACTTCATCAACATTTTCTCGAAAACCAAGGCCCGTCGCTAAACAAGAGGATAGCCTTGTACTAACAGTATTTCCGTCTACAACAAATGCGAGACCCATCGATATCCATTATTTACATTTCTGATGATTCTGTTGTAAAATGAACAACAGTTCATTTCACGAAATAGTTCGATTGAATTTGTTCGTTCACGAACCACACATCTCTAATTCCATGACACTTTTGTACAACGCAGCATTGGTCTTCAAGGAACTACTTACTCAAATACTTTTGCAAATGTTATATTAAATCTCAAGTATTTATTGCACTCTCATGCTGTAATAATTATAACGGAATAAAGACTACATATAACAAGTCTACAGACTCGCGCGTCAGCTTATGTTCGCGTATTGTCTTCGGTGCTGATGGCGTGTGGGAGAGAACATGCTGCCCTTCACGTGGTGCTAGCACGCCGATATCTTGTGGACACTCACGCGCCCATTTCTATTGTAGGGTTCATTCCGATAATATTGGATGACATGAATATGAGATAGCAAAATTTAAGGTTTCTGATCTATAAACATCGTGTCTGTTGATTGACGAGTATTTGAATATTGTAATCAATGTTGATTGGAATAAACTCTTTAAAGTTCTCTAGCAAGCAGGAGTAAAATATAGGGAGCGTAAGGTTATTTACAACTTGTACAAGATCCAGACAGCGGTTGTCAGAGTTGAAGGGCATGAAAGGGATGCAGTGGTTGGAAAGGGAGTGAGGCAGGGTTGTAGTCTTTGTCCATTGTTATTCAACTTGTACATTGAGCAAGCTATAAAGGAAAGCAAGGAGAAATTTGGAGAAGGAATTAAAGTTCAGGGTGAAGAATTAAAAACATTGCGTTTTGCCGACGACATAGTAATTCTGTCAGATACAGCAAAGGACCTGAAAGAGCAATTGAACGGAATGGTTAGTGTGCTGAAAGGTGCATATTAGATAAACATTAACAAGAGCAAAACTAGGGTAATGGAGTGCAGTGTAAGAAAATCAGGTGATGCTGAAGGAATTAGATTGGGAAACGAAGCAATAAAGGAGGCAGATGAGTTTTGTTACTTGGGCAGTAAAATAACAAACGATGGTCGCAGTGCAGAGGATATAAAATGCAGAATGGCAATGGGTAGAAAAGCGTTCTTGAAAAAGAGAAATTAGTTAACATCGAATATTGATTTAAGCCTAAGGAAGTCCTTTCTGGAGGTATTTGTGTGAAATGTTGCCTTGTGTTGGAGTGAAACATTGGCGATAAACAGTGTGGACAGGAAGAGGATAGAGGTTTTTGAAATGTGATGCTACAGAAGAATGCTGAAAATTAGGTGGGTGGACCGCGTAACTAATGAGGAGGTACTGAAAAGAATTGGGGAGAAAAGAAATTTCTGGCACACCTTGACTAAAAGAAGGGATAGATTGGTAGGACACATTCTTAGACATCAAGGAATTGTGAATTTAGCATTGGAGGGAAGTGTGTGGGGTAAAAATCGCAGAGGAAGACCAAGAGATGGATACAGTAAGCAGATTCAGACAGATGTAGGTTGCCGTTCTTAAGTGGAGATGAAGAGGCTTACTCAGGATAGGGTATTGTGGAGAGCTGCATCAAACCAGTCTCCGGACTGAAGATCACAACAACAACAACAATACACAAAAGAATTAGAGATGTGTTTCAGTTGATTTCAGAGATGATTTGAGCGTATTTGAGGACAACATACAGCCATTACTTAAGCAAAATTAGGTGGAAGGAAACACATCATAATATTTTAGAATTCTCCACTGCTTACTAATAAAGTATAGTACGCAAATATGTCAACAAATAGCGCTGTTTATAATTTCAGTTCTTAATAAATTGCAGTAATATTTTAGGATGTGTGCATCACCTACAGAATTAAGTTCTGCGATATTATCTTTCCGAATACAAACTAAAACAGAATTTGCTTTGGCTAGATTAAACAGATCTACTGAATTTGCTTTTATTAATTAAAAACTAAAACAGTTTCTTCGCCTCTTTCTATAGGCTTTATTTGTATTTGCTTCTCGGCTAGGGAAAATGACTTTATGAATGGCGTCCGTATTTACCGACCGAGATGCGGACTCTCAAAAAGCGATTGAGTTCAACGCCCATCTCTTTTCTTCAAGGACTGGCGTGTAGTTATTTTATGATACACCTTAATACACATTTACCTTCCTTACCTAGTGCGAATGTTATAATTTACGTATTTAATTAGTTAACGTTACCTGACATTGTCGGTTTAGGAGGCGATCTGTTAGTTTTATATTCTTCAAAAATGAAAAGCCAAAATCGCGAATTAATAATTCATTTAATGACGACTGGTTTCTGAGGACTGTGCCACCATCATCTGGTCATATACATTTTATAAGCCGGTCATCTTTTTTTTTTTAAATGGATACAGAATAATAAGTGCAACAATGCACTCAGTCATCATATAAAATACATACGTTACAAGATATCCTGTCTGGTGACTGTAACACCACATCGCGATCGTAGCATAGGGCTCGCCACATTTCAGTTATTCCTAAATCTTTTAAATTATTTTTAAGAGGAAGAACTTGTATATTTCTCACATTTAAGAAGAAAATTAATAACGGTCTTTGTTAATCAGAACAGCAAAAACGCATAGCGAAAGATAACCAAAACACTATACATAAAGCCATCATCTGTCTGAGTATTAGAATAAATAGTACCTCTCTCCAGCTCTCTCGAAGTTTAGCTCGCGGCTTACTCTCTCTGTGAGTTCAGCTCTCTTTGAATTGCGTTCAATGAGTTTAGTTTTCTGTAAAGTCAAATCTCAATTATAAGTTTAGCGTTCTTCGTAATAATAATATATATGAAGTTTATATCGGGGACAGGCTATAAGAGATAGTGCGAAACCCTGCCTTCCGATTTTATCAGTTTATTCTCAAGGATAGTTGATATTGGGATTACGAACATCATTTTAGGTAATATCAGTATAGATAGGAACTGCAAACGGAAGCCGAGATTTCGTTAGAACAAAATTAATAACTGTGAGGAATTGAATTCCGGAACTATTTACTGTCATACGTTTGAGCTTAAAAGTGTACTAATTGTGAACTGTTTTTTCTAACGAAAATATATGGTCTAGAGATACAAAAATAGTGTTTCGCAAGCGTATTTCATTATTACAACCCTTAACAACATGTGTGCAGTGTTTGTGAAAAGTATAAATAATATTTGTGATGCCTGAATGAACCGTATATGTTGAAGAAGTAAGACTGATATCTTGGTGGTGAAAGGAATCTCAAATTAAGAGTAAATTTCAAAGACAATATCAGTTACAAACTGTGATATGGAATTTTTCTTGTAACAGGCTCCAGTTTAAAAGAACTAAGAACTAACCGGGAAAATATAACAATATCATGAAGTGTCACAGTAAACTCAAGCTCCTGCTATCAAGTAATTTTCATGCTCGATATCCACAATATATAAGTTACAAAAACAAGCTAAATAAAGATTAAAATAAGTAAGACCCGCTAATAGGTGAAAAAGTAAATTAATTAGCAAAATGACAGATATACGATGTAAAGAATTAGTCTCTGCAGACAAAATTACTAAAAATGAGCTTTTAATAGAGCTTTAAAGTATGTTTTGATCGTGAATAACACACTCACCTTTTGCTGTACTTCACACCGTTGCGTAAATGTCGAAACTAAAAGAGATGCGCTACGGAACAAACTTCCGCTGTACTCTGTAAAGCGTATTATCTATATTGTTAGAAATGAGAACTTCCAGATCTTTTTTTATTTTTTATTTATTTATTTTTTGTTTTGTTTTTGTTTACGTTTCGTTCTTGTTGAAATTATTGTAGTGTTGCGTTTCAGAATTTATTTACTTATATTTTATTCTCTCATCAACAGGGGGTCGAATGAAATTATTTGGGAAGAGAAAGTACAACGGAAATCGTTATTTGCTGAAATACCGATATGAGATTAATGGTGAAAACAGAAATGACTCCATAGCATCAAAGAACGCTGCTTCTAAAAGTGCCACATATCCATCACATACAACTGAAACTCCAGCTAGTTCCTCGAAGAAGAAACTGTTTCATTCCCAACTATTCTTCGAGACAATATAGGAAAATGAGCTTTCAAACGTGCATAAAACTGGCAGGCTTCAGTCAGGTAATGCAATCCTCGACGTTGAACTTGTTTCAGAAGCCGTTTGTAAACACTAACGTTGCAAAAATTGTAATGCAACAGATTCTTTATCAGTTTTCGAAGAATATGGTAAACGAAGAGGTTTGGAATCTTCACTAGTTACTGTTTGTTCTTCTTGTCATAAAGAAAATTCCTTAAATACTTCAAAAAACTCTGACAACAGGTATGATGTGAAGGTAAGATTTGTTTGCGGAATGAGATGTGTAGGCAAGGGGAACGCTGCTGGTCAAACATTGTGTGCAGTGATGAACTTGTAAAATGTAAACTTTCACGGCTGAATGGTCAAAATTACTGAACATTTCCGGGCTGTTATGCCGTGGTCTAGTGGATTTATTATTAAAACCCAACGTTTCGTCCCCAACTGCGGAGGACATTCTCAATGGGGATCGTGGTACTTATGAATGTCCGATTCACACCCTGGCTCGCTACTGAACTGAAGCCAAATTCCCTTTACAAGGGCTCGAGCGCAGTGGTGTGACGTCAGATGTTTTTGACATGCGCGCGTAATTCGTCGTTGCCGATTGCCTCCGTCCGTTAATGTCATCCCATGGTGGAAGACTGTTACATTTCTTCTTCAAAACCGGAATCCAGATATCATTTAGTTTCACGCCCTGATGAACTTACCTAAGCCCCATGCGAAATTCCACAAGATTGGTGAAAGTATTATCGAGTGTGTGAAAAGTGTTTCAGAAGATAGCATGTTACAGGCTGCCAAAGAAGCCGTGCAGTGTCATGAAGGAGACACAAACATAGCAATTGCTGTCGATGGGATTTGGCATGCTTCCGTTCATGGAGTTGTGGTGGCTAATTATGTAGATACTGGAAAGGTGCTTGGATATAGAACTGATTTCTAAATTCCGCTTTGTGTGTAAGAACAAGGGTGACCACGTGCACGTTACTGTGCAATAAATTTTGAGAGACCAAGTGGGAATATGGAAGCTGAAGATGCAGTGCGAATATTTCAAAGATCTGTTGAGACAAAAGGAATGGTATAGAAACAGTACATGGGGGATGAAAATAACATAGGGTTCATGAAGGTGTTACAGAGTAAACCTTATGGGAACCAGAGAAACTGGAGTGCATAGGACATGCGCAGAAACGCGTGGGTACAAGGGTCCGTAGACTGAAATAGGTTGCAAATAGACTTACAGACAGCTTGATTGACCGCTTGCAGAACTACTATGGCCAAGCAATTAGAAATAACATCTGATTTGTCCGGAATGAAAGCAGCTGTATGGGCTACTTACTTTCATCTCATCTCAAAAAATGAAGAACGGATAAAAGGATATTGTCCTAAGGAAGAGGATTCAGAGTGAAAATACAACAAGATAGATCCAAATTATAGACACCACGGGATACCCCCTGCTGTAGCTGATGTTATAAAGTCGGTGTATAGGGGTTTAGCACATTCTGATCTTCTGAAAAAGTCCCTCCATTGAAAAACACATAACGCAACTGAAGCATTCAAACATATATTGTGGTGAAGAAGACTGTGTTTGTTGGTGTAATACACTTCAAGTAGGACTTTGTGATGCTGTTCTATCATTCAATGATGGAAATTTTTGTACGACTAAAGTTGTGCAAAAGTTGAACCTTAATTCAGGATACAACACTCTGAATATTTTGAAAGAGTTAGATGAAATTCGTATGAAGAAAGCAGATACACTGATGGTAGCAATGGCTAAAAGAGCAAGAAGAATTGAAAGGAAAGTGAAAGCCACCAAAAACGACACAAGTGACCCATGATATGGGGCTAGAAGGGTCTAGTAATTGACTGAATTGAGGTGAGATCCCTCTAAACTTTATGGTCGTTTTCCTCAGTAACATTATTTCATGAAGTTTGGTATACATTGTAAGCAAACTAATAAAGCTAGAAAGTGAATTTCTTTCTGTGGGCAACATAGCACCAGTAAACAATGATAAGAACGAGTTTTCCTGTAAATCATATAGAAAGGAAATATATATATATATATATATATATATATATATATATATATATATATATATATATTGTACACATTTTATATATATATATATATATATATATATATATATATATATATATATATATATATATATATATATTGTACACATTTTTTCTTCTAAAAAAATCATACCAAGTAAACTATATGGTTTGTGTTAATAATCCTTCTTATAAATATTCATTAAGGTACAAATAACAGTATTTGAAAATTATAAGCAGCTAACCCTATTAGATTTTCTTTGAAATGTACCAGAAATGACGAAATTTAACACGGGCGAGATAGGCAGGTCTTATTTGCCTTAAAGAATGTGCAGTTTGTAGTGCCAATATAGAAGAAAGTAATTTATTACGCGAAATAATAAGCAGGAGTACAAGCCTACCACTCCAGCAGACAACTCAACTAAAATTCAGAGCCCATCTATTATAAATGGATTAAAAAATTATACGCAGAAGGAGGTAGTTACATGACACCGTGCTATGTTGCAGTTTTGTTTTTATACCCCTTTTTTAAATAAGATGACCAGATTATAAAAGATGTATGACCAGATGATGGAGGCACAGTCCTCCGAAACCGGGCGTCGTTAAATAAATTATCATTCGCGATCTTGGCATTTATCTTATATTTATATCTGAATTATGTCTGGTAAATCTCTTACATTTCAACAATAGAACTAACTGTTAGCTATTTCTAATTCGACTTAGTGTTAGGATATATTTATGACATGTAGGAGACACGCAGATAACATGTCAACAACTAATTCAGCTTCCTCTTAGTTTAAGCCACCTAACCAAGCATGTGGTTCTCGCATGATAAATTGCATTTCCTGTCACAGCTACCCAGCCTATATCTATGCTTGGAGGAAGTCGATTTCGTGCCGCCGCTGCGCAGGAAGTGCCTTCCCCGCGTTTAATATCTTCTCGAATTAAGCAATTTTCTTGAATCCTCAAACTTAATAGTCTCATTTCCTGGAAAGATAAATCATTTTCCTAAACATTATTCTTGTCCTCAAAATTACATTGTTCCAAATTAATGAATGAGGGAAACGAACAGCTGGATGGTCATAAATTGAATATGACTGATGTCCGCAGAACTTAAAATACTTCCTTTTTCAGGGTTATGAAGTGACTATAATAATGTCTGAAGATCATCGCAGAGGAGAGTAATAAAGTTTAATAATTGTGGCAGTATATTTGGGATGAATTGTCATGTTAAAATATCATACAGATTGGTTTGTGAATTATCATTTGTTTGGATAATACGCTCATCAGTATTCCAGGTTGCATGTCGTAACCTAAGCACGGAGAGTTATATGTGATAGATATCGAAATGTAGCACTGCTTTCTACAATTTTACCACTTTTCCTAATTGGACACTTCAGACTATAGTAAATATTATTAGTAAATATTTGGCCAATTAGGTCGTTGCACAGAATTCCATTGACCATATAGAATTAAAAATCTAAGAGGATGGATACCTCATCAACGTAAATAAAGAGGGTAAGGATACCACATTCTCCTACTTCTAAACCTTGCAGCAGGTTTGAGAGATGGTAACAAACTTGATGTAAAAAAGAAATTTAGGACAGATGAGCTGCTGCAACTTTTAAAAAAAATAGTGTTACTGGTAAAGCGATTGCTTTAACATATCTGTACATCGCAATACTTATAACGTCTTGCGATGGAATGTTTGTGGTGTGTTTATATACGTATTTTCTTCGTTTTTCTGGAACTGTCAGTGTCTGTGTCACCTGAAATACATAAATTTGTATGTACGTAAGAGATGTACATGTGCATCCTGTTATCGGGTCCTATGCCCGCAGAGTTTAATACATGATTAGAAGAAAAGTAAAAACGAGAGGAGCAGACAGTTGAAGAAAGGTGACAAGGAGAAGGAAACGAATCAGTGCTTTGTGACCAGCGAATGTATTAGGAAGGTCTGAGCGACTCAGTGAGTAAAGGGTGATGAGAAAGGTACATGATGTGCCTTTGGGTAAAGAACGGCGGTAAATCTAGCTTTACCTGAATTAAGGTAATTCATTACTAAAGGATACCTTCACGAAGATACCGTAACTTGGGGTGAAATGGAACAGAAAAAATAGTTTTTACTGAAAATTTATGTTTAAGTATTGCACTACAACTCAGAAAATTTAAATATAGCATCTCTAGTTATTCTTACATCAATGTGTTGGAAGGATAAGAATCCTCTATCAAAACCTTTTCTTATATATTAATCCAAATTGTGTTCCAAATCACCCCAGGAGTTGGGGTGATTTGGAACAGTGACCCTTTTGATAAATAATTGCATTTAAAACATGTGGAGGGGTTGATTGGAATACAGTAAACACATCTAATAGAACTTTGTTGTATTACTTTGTTATATTACTTCTGTTTAATTTTAATTAATGCTGATTACTAGGTGGAACACCTCTCACTATCTGCTCCTAATTTCTGAAATAGTTTTCTATCTTCATTGTTAAGTTGCACCCTTGCTCTCTTTACGTTTTCACTTAAACGTACTGTAAGATCCTTGTTGCGTGAGAACAGATTTTTCACCCACTCATATCCAGGTCTGTTGCCATCACACCTCATTTCCACTCTTCCACTTCGGTCCAA
Organism: Locusta migratoria; assembly: GCA_026315105.1. Classification (NCBI taxonomy): domain Eukaryota; kingdom Metazoa; phylum Arthropoda; class Insecta; order Orthoptera; family Acrididae; genus Locusta; species Locusta migratoria. The sequence goes on from CM048749.1 coordinate 217,040,182, forward strand.
ATCGCCCTTCACAATATCACTAACCTCACTTGTAATTGGCTGACCCCATTCTGCACATTTAAATAAACCACTGATTAAAGCCCTCACTTCTTCTACTGCCAAGACGGTTCGTCCAACTATTTTCAAAGGATTTTTATTATTTAACTTCCTAGAGACTGTACTAACAGGTATTCCATATTTGTAGAAACATTTCTGAGAGATATTTCACGTGTCTTGACTTCATTCAGAGCTTTCTGGGGGCTTATCTCACTATAGGTTTGATAGCCAGCTGGCCCAATCTTCTTTTTGTACACTCGCAACATGTTTCAATTTGTGCTGTTTCAGGCTTTCCCGACGTAACATATTCTTGAATGGTTCACGGGAGTACCGTCGGATACTATTGTAATAATCGCACAATATTTCTGCGAGACAGCTGCTCGCCATCTTCAGGTGAACTGCCGCTGTTGCTTCTCTGCTCGCAATATATATGGTGGCTCGTTACCACGGCGCAGGCGCCGCTGCTGTGACGTCATGGCAGACCAGAGCGTCGACGGCGTGAACATGGAGAGCCCCCTACCGGAGGGCCGTTGAACGGGCCGCTGGTGGTCTGCGCAGGCGCGGCGCGGGCAAGAGCGGCCGCTGGCGGTGGACCCCTTGTGCGCGCGCCAGCCGGAGGAAAAAGTACGTGTATTACGAGTCTTGACTTCGATGACCCATCTGCGTCGATTGGTGACCATCGTCTGTCTGCGGCTGATGTTGTCTCAGTACTGCCAAGGCCGGTTCCATGCTTTACTAAGTTGGAATCCCGTGTCTCTATTAATTAAATTTTTTGCAATTCGTATTTCGACGGCCTCTTTAATTATGGAGTCCCAATAGGTGGAAGCGGAAGAAATGATCTTCGTCTCTTCGTAATTCATGCAGTGTCCCGAATCAAGACTGTGTTCAGCTACAGCCGATTTTTGTGGTTGACACAAACTTGTGTGGCGTTTATGTTCGTCGCACCTGTCTTTCACAGTGCGACACGTCTGTCCAATATAAGACATTCCACACTGGCACGGGATTTTGTATATTCCCGGTCTTCTGAGGCCGAGGTTGTCTTTAACGGAGCCCAGCATTGTCTGCACTCTCGCTGGAGGGCGGAAGACACACTTTATATTATGTTTTTTAAACAGTCTGCCAATCTTGAACGACACACCACCGACATAGGGAAGAAAAACCAAATTTACCATGAAAAAAATACTACTTTGCATATTTACACCTCTGCCTAATAAACAACGTAAGCAAACATAAGCTAACTTTTCACACATCATGACTGCTAGTTGCCCTTCACATACCAATTTCAGAAAACTGTATTACTGTTGCCAGAGTAGCTGTGCAATAGTTTGTTTTCAGACTTTCATATCATGGGAAATTTTACACTCAAATATAAATATTTTTTTGGAGTTGTATACCTCTTTCACACACACAATGTTTGTATCACTGTAACAACTACAATCTCTGGTGACTATGGGAGTTGGTTTTCCTTAGTTACACCGAAGTACCTCTCCACAGCAAATATGATTTCTTGAAATGGACAAATGTTCCATTTCACCCCAGTAGTTCCAAATCACCCCAAGTTACGGTATAGCACACCTACTCACTTTATGTGCCTTTTCTGTTTAATACAAAAACAATTTCATTTCGGATGTTACATTCAGATGTTGAGAATTATTGACTGATAGTAAGCTGAAAACACTAATCCCATTTCTATATTTCCTTCTAAAACATTTAGAAAGTACTTGTCAGAATGAGCCTGCTTATCAGTTCGATGCTGCATTCCCTTTAGCCTTGATGCACGATTGTCCAGTTGGAAACAGTATCATGACGCTGCTATGTCCTCTCCTGTGGCACGACCAATGTAACGGGTTCTTGATGTCCTGCTACTGACACTGCGACAAAGTCGACGTCTGAACTGGTTCTCACCCGTATTGAAAACAGGTCTGGGTAGTCCGTCTGCCTTGGTACCGCAATACCACGTGGTCAATTATTTAATAACTTACTGTCTACAAGTCTCAGGAAAGTAAATGTTTTTATAAAATTATGTCACAATAAAACAATATATATAATAAATTGCACAGTAACATGTAATGTAATTTAAATATGTGAATCTTGCCAAATACTGTCAAGTAAGTAAAATGTAAAATCAGTGTAGAAAACGAATTTAATGTACACCTTAAGTGACGATCCCGACATATTCTACAGTGTCAATAATGTTAACATAGTTTTTAATTCATTAATATTTGAAATGTAATGTGTTTCACCCTGTTCACTAGCAAATTACAATGTAAAAAGTTAAGGACGCCACTGATTACGTGAACATAATTCTGCATGGCAACAGATGTTGTTTATAATTCCAACAAATGTCATATCCAAAGACCAAGTAATCTGTGTATTGTATCTTTGTTTTACCATCTTTGAGGACCAAGCAATAACGTCTTTGTCAACGCATGTCAACAGTTTACCTGACGATGGCCTAGTAAGCCGAAAACTAGTTAGTAAATAAACAAAATTTTGTAGAACAAAAACAGTTTGTTTGTTTTCAACCATAAATATAATTTTCACTTAATTTTTGTCTGTCATTCAGCCTCGAGCATATTTTGTTATAAAAACCTAAGCGAAAATTTATGTAATATGTTGTACCATGTCATTAATCGATATAACGTATTGTACTTATATCTCTTCTGTAAACCAAAGACTTTGTTTTATCTTTGGAATGTGTCTTGCACTCGCAGTTGATTCCGAGCTGGGCCATCAAAGCGGACAGACGTGTGCGGCAGGCGCTCTGGCGGCGACACAGGGAGGAAGCGCGATGGGGCTAAGTCCCGCCTCTTCACCGTTATGAAGCTTCTGGCAAGTGAAGTACTGGCACAGACAAATAAATAAAGACGGGAAACCTCCGTAAGGGCCCGGTCCTAAGCTCAGGGGTGCGGGAAGGGAGGGTTTACAGCAGTTCCGTAAGATATCCCATGATAGCGTTGAGGTCAGAAGCAGCTCTTTAAACAGGCCAGAGCAGGCGGCAGGTAGCGGCTGCCCCCACCACCATCTCCCCTCAAACGCGGGCAAGCCGGACACAGCCGTGGCCTAGTGGCAGGCGGCACAAGCTCTCCCCTCAGCCTTCCCTCCTCGCTAACCTCTGACGTGCGAGAGGCACCCTAAGCCAGCGATCCGCCTGACACCTGCTAGCATCTTACGGAACTACGAGGGGAGCGCAGGACAGTGGTTTAGGAGAGGCTTCTCCTCTGTACATGTTACTCTGTGGTACTGGACACGAGCGGCGGACGACGCGCCCGCGAACGATTGCCTCAATGCTTTCAATGCCAAAAGCTGGTGCATGTTGCCAAGTATTGCCGGGGCGAAGTGGCGTGTATGAGGTGTGCCCAGGGGCATGACACCCGCCAGTGCACAATGCCGCGCACTCAAACGCCGACCTGCGTTAACCCTAGAACGGTCGAGCTGGGTCTGTGAGACCCACTAGTTACTATTTCAATGAATTTATATGCTTATAGTCGCTGATCTCACTCGAGCGCTTTGCTAGCTCCATGAAACATGGAGTGGCAAAACACAAACAATACCTTCACTACGCCATAGCAATGGTAATACTACCGACGACAGTACTGCTAAGGCAGAATTACTAAACACAGCTTTCCGAAATTCTTTCACCAAAGAAGACGAATTGAACACTCCAGTATTCAATCCAAGAGCAGCTGCCAGCATGTGAAACTTAGAAGTAGATATTCCTGGAGTAGTAAAACAACTTAAGTCACTAAACAAAAATAAATCTTCCAGGCCAGATTGTATAGCAACTAGATTCCTCTCAGAGTATGCTGATGGAATAGCTCCGTACTTAGCTATAATTTACAACCGATCACTCAGCGAAAGATCCGTACCCAAAGATTGGGAAATTGCCCAAGTTACTCCAATATTCAAGAAAGGCAATAGGAGTGATCCCCAAAATTACAGGCCAATCTCATTGACGTCGATTTGCAGTAGGATTTTGGAACATATAATTTGTTCGAATATTATGAACTACCTCGAAGAGAACGACCTATTAACCAATAATCAGCACAGATTCAGAAAGAATCGCTCTTGCGAAACACAGCTTGCCCTTTATTCACATGAAGTGTTAAGTGCCATCGACAAGGGATCTCAAATAGATTGCATATTTCTGGATTTCCGGAAGGCTTTTGACACTGTACACCACAAGCGGCTTCTAATGAAATTGCGTGCTTTTGGAATATCTCCCCAATTGTTCGATTGGGGTCACGATTTCCTATCAAAAAGGACACAGTTCGTTGTAATTGACAGTGATATCTGGCGTTCCACATGGAAGCATTATAGGTCCCGTACTCTTCCTCGTGTTTATAAACGATTTAGGAGATAACCTGAATACCTCCCTTAGACTGTTCGCGGATGATGCTGTCGTTTATCGGTTAGTGAAGTCAACAGAGGACCAAAAGCAACTGCAAAGCGATTTAGACAAAATTTCTACTTGGTGCGAAAATTGGAAATTGACACTAACTAAAAAAAGTATGAAGTAATACACGTGACCACTAAAAGAAATCCGCTGAACTTCAATTACGCGATAAATCAGTCAAACCTTATGGTCGTAGATTATACGAAATACCTAGGAGTTACAATTAAGAACAACTTTGACTAGAGAGAACACATAGAAAATATTGTGGGGAAGGCGAACCAAAGGTTACGTTTCATCGGCAGAACGCTTCGAAGATGCACCAGCTCCACCAAAGAGACTGCCTACATCACACTTGTGCGTCCTCTCCTGGAGTACTGTTGCCCCTTGTGGGACCCTCACCAGGTGGGACTGCCGGAAGACATTGAGAAGGTTCAGAGAAGGGCAGCTCGTTTTGTTCTATCACGTTACAGGGGGAGGGGGGGAGGAAGCGTCACGGAAATGTTGCACAAATTGGTGTGGAAATCATTAAAGGAAAGACGTTATTCATTGCGGCGTGATCTGTTTGCGAAGTTTCAATCACGGACTTTTACTTCTGAATGTGAAAATATTTTCCTAGCACCCACCTACTTAGGGAGACATGACCATCCCAATAAAATAAGAGAAATAAGATCGAAAACGGAACGATTTAGGTGTTGTTTTTTCCCACGCGCTATTAGAGAATGGAACGGTAGAGAAAAGTTATGAAAGTGGTTAATGAACCCTCTGACAGGCACTTAAATGTGATTTGCAGAGTATCTATGTAGGTGTAGATGTAGATGAAGAGAAAGCGTTAACATCATGGATAAGGTTTTAAATTGTTTAGACAATGTTCGGAAGTTCTCCAAAAAGTGGGAATGTCTGTCAGACACAGCCCGACCGTTTACGTTATTCATTTCTACCAGTGCGAACCTATTTTTATTTGGTGTTTCATCCACTTTCAAATTCTTTTGTGCACTATTTCTGATGTCCTAACACCACATTACCATTGTCAATAATGTAAAATATAAAATTTCAAGAGAAAGTGTTTCATACTGTGAAATTTGCAACAATTTTTACGATGACGATAATGAAATGGACGATTCTGACGCGGACCCAATCTTCGAAATAAACAGTGATCTTGATGGCAATAGCGAAATAAGTGGGGATGAATGGTAAGATGCTATAAGTGCAAGAACAACAAAACGAAATACTTCTGCAAAATTTGCAAAATATTGTTGTGCTTGGTGCACGCAAAAATGGTTTGTGTCAGCTGTTACGAAAAGTGACGATTTTAGAGGACGATATCACACAAACTATTCATTACATTCTCAATATCGATTTACACAACAAAAATTCAACAAGTCTGCTTCTCAGTTCTGTAAATTATTCTCATTCATATTTGTATTTTAATCCAATTTACTTGTATTTCCAGTGTGCTTACATTTATTACTACAAAAAAGTATATTTTCTATTTTTATTTTATTTTATTATTTTTTTTACAGTAATTGTGAAATTCAGAACATTGAAATAATGTGCCTACGGCATTATTAGGGCGTAAACAATAGAAAAGCTCGTCATTTGATGTAAACACACTGTTTGGAACTTGTCATAAGCATTTTAATTATTGGGTCCCACAGACCCAGCCCGACCGTTGCTGACACTATTTTTCGGCCGACCGTCCTACGGTTAACTGCGGTAGCCCGCACGCCGCGAGTCACCGTAAATGTCCCTATAAGCCACACTGGAGCCGTCCTCAGGTGAAAAAGCGGCGGAAGAGGAACCGGATGTCGACTCCAGCTGTTCCTGTGGCGGCGCTGGTGCGTCCTACCCCCGTCCCTGCTGGGTCGGGAAGCGGCGGCCGTTGTGATGCGGCACTCGTCGAAACAAACGACGCCTTGTCTGCCCTCCAAGGCGCGATTGTGGCCGAGAGGGCGACGTGGATGGACGAGATGGCAACTATGCGCCGTTAGTTGCTGGAACTTCGGAACCAACTACGACAACTGCGCAAGGCGTCGCTCCCTGCTCCCTCCCTGTGGAGGTGCGGGCGGGAGTGGATGCCTTCACCCAGACAGGCGATTTCACGCCTCCTGTGACCCTGATGGAAGCCATGGGCACAGACAAATATATACAGAGAAGCAGCCCCCTCTAAACCACTGTCCTACGTTCCCTCGTAGTTCCCTAAGATGCTAGCAGGTGTCAGGCGGATCGCTGGCTTAGGGTGCCTCTCGCACGTCAGAGGGTAGCGTGGAGGGGAGGCTGAGGGGAGAGCTCGTGCCGCCTACCACGAGGCTACGGCTGTGTCCGGCTTGCTGGCGTTTGAGGGGAGGTAGTGGTGGGGACAGCCGATACCTGCCACCTGCTCTGGCCAGTTTCAAGGGCTGCTTCTGACCGCAGCACCATCACGAGACATCTTATGGAACTGCTGGAAACCCTCCCACCCCGCACCCCTGAGCGTAGGACCGGGCCCTTAGGGAGGCTTCCCGTCTGTATATTGGGGGGCGTCTGGCAGCACCGGAACGACGCTCCCGTCCTCCCGTAGAGTCCAACGGCCTCTGAGGTCATGGACGTGTGTCAAGAGGATCCTGAAGCGTCTGCTGCGTCGGTTCTCTCGCCAGAGGGGACTTCGACCGCGGCTGCTGCGTCACCCTGTGCCGACCTACCACAGGCTTAAGACTGCCTCCCACTGCCACGAGGACTGAGCATCTTCCCGGCTTTCAAGGTGATTTCCTCTTCACTCTCTGATGGTTCTTACCCCCATCCGGCCGGCCGCGGGTGGCCGAGGGAACTGAGGCGCTCGAGTCACGATCTGCACGGCCACTACGGTCTGGGGTTCGAATCCCCCCTCGGGCATGGATATTTGTGCCGTCCTTAGTCTTAGCTAGTTCATAAGTAGTTTGTAAGCTTAGGGACTGATGACCACGTAGTTAAGTCCCATAAGTTCTACAAACATTTGATTTTTACCCCATCGGGAAAATCCCTTTCCTTTTTTACCCCACCACGAGGAGCCTTCTCTTCCATATCCAATGGTAGACATCGCGTACCCGGTTCTTCAAGTTTTAGAACCATGGTTGAAGCTTCAGCAGGCTACTTAAACTCTGCCGATATGCTCTCTTTACTCGAGAGCAATGGGACATCATGGTACGCGACCTGCTGTACATTTTCACTGGCCGTCGATGGGTTCGCACAGCAACGTGCTTGCTCAATCCCTCTCCGTATCCGCACGTGATGTACTCCGCGACAGCAACAGTCCTACCGCCAGCTTCACGGAAGAGACGCTCTTCTAGACGGCGACAATAATTCATCCTCCTGTTCCTTCTGAGTTTCGTCGTGGGGCCTGAGGATCTGCCTGCGACCTCAAGATCTGAGACCATCTAGAAGACGGGGCGCAATCGACGCTGGCTACCGATCAAGACGAGTTTTTCCATTGGAGGTTGATGTTTCCTCCGCCCATTATGCGTCACCTGAAGATTAAGCCTGCGGACTTTGTTCCTTCAAGAAACTACTAGTTCCCGCACAACGTTTACGACAATAAAGAAAAATCTTTCGTTACTTCCTTATCCTTCCCTCTGATGCAGTAGGAAATGCCCAATGAGTAAATCCTACAGCTTGCAGCTTACAAGTTAAGCCTGCTGAACGCGGAGTGAGAGTAGTTGCGTTTAAAGAGTCGTTGTGTGACCTTCGTAGAGAGAGAGAGAGAATCAATGTGTGACTGTCGTGGAAAGCTTCCGTTGTGTGATAAGGTAGAGTTGAGTCAAAAAATGTTCAAATGTTTGTAAATCTATCGGATCAAACTGCGTGGTCATCAGTCCGTAGCTTACAAACTACTTAAACCTGGGTAAACTAACCTAACCTAATACCCATGCACCAGGAAGGACTCGAACCTCCACGGCGAGCAACCGCGAGCTCCGCAGCTAGACGCTTTAGACCGCTCGGCTACTCCACCGCGGCAGAGTCGATGAGTAGTATTCGTGGAACTGTCGGGTTAGTCTGTCTGTGTGTCAGACTCGAAGAGTAAAATAATTCAGACAGTTTTGAAGAGTCGTAGTCAAGACTGCAGATTCTAATTTTTGTATGAAAATTAATCTGTTTCAAATTAGGTAAACTTCTACTTCTGTATTGTTATGTATGGTAGCCTGTATTTGAACTATTGTAGTTGGTATTTGTCTTTTTGCTAATGAATACTGTTTAGTGCAGCTCGCATTTAACCCTGAGTCATTTTACCAGTTCACCTGTCACCAATATGAATCTTTACCAGATTTGTAGAACATTTTTATTACGTTGAATCAGTATGGTAATTGTTGTTCAGATCGGCACATTATCAAGTGCAGTGATTCTAGTATCCAATTAATCTCAAATATCTTTGTTTGACATCCTGTTTATTCAAGTGACAAAATTATCATAGTAGTTGCACGCTCTTTTTGTTGGGTCTCGCAGTCGAATTGTTCTTGTATAGCCTGGCTACTGCAGTATGGTGCACGCTAACAGATCTGCACTTTTCATTTGCTCACGTTGTTTCACACTCACGAGATTAATGTGTACACCAACTACGAATTTAATTGCTGTTAACTTATCAACTATTGTACGATTTAAGGTGTTACCCGTTGTGCATCAAACAAAACCACATTCACGTAAGATCATTGTATTCCATGTCAGTTGCAATTTATTCTAACAGGGCAGAGGAAGGTATTAAGTCTCATTGGTTACTCAAGTTATTATGTTACCAAAACCACAACAGAAAATTTATTTGTTAATTTTAGCGGGTACGGTCACTTAACACAAACAGTGACACGCTTGTTCCGACATACACACGCCACTTTTATCCTTCAAACAAAAAGACGTCACTGGTTGCTGTACCAGTCGCAGGAAAGGAGGGGAAGAATTTTTAAATTCAAACTTGTCATTTTTTATGACTGAGACGATGAAGGAGTTTTTAATAAATGCGTTCCAGTACCTAATATTTTAGGAATGAACCCTCTGTAACCGAGGCTGTTTTACACCTTCCACGGACCACGGTGAGGGCTGGTAATATAATTACCCCAGTTTAACACTGTACAGTGTACAGCCGCGGCGGAGTGGCCAAGCTCATTGAGGCGCGAGGCCGTTGCCCCGTTCTAATCCTCTCTCGGCCATGAATGTTTGTGCTGTCTTTAGTATAAGTTATTTTATAAGTACTCTGTACTTTTAGGGACAGCTGACCTGCAGTTAATTCTCATAAGCTTAACAAACATTTGAGCATTGCATAAATCTGTTTTATTACACGATTTAAAGTCACTAAATAAACAAGAGTGTCAGTTATTATTGATCTTTGATGGTTTATTAAACATTTGAAGCAATCATTGCTGGTTGATTGTCAAAACATATTGATTTAGTATCCTAAATGTATTGTCGCATTTCTGATAGAAGAAAAAATCAAAATTATAGATAAGAAACAAATTTGGGCTTTTCAGATTACTTAACACTCAGATTATTTGGCCACAATTGTTGTACTTGCTGGCCGGGGTGGCCGAGGGGACTCAGGCGCTCCTGTCACGGTCTGCACGGCCACTACGATCGGAGCTTCGAATCCCCCAAGTAGTTAAGTCCCATAAGCTATACAAATATACAATTGTTGTACTTCCATGGTTTTGGCGCATGTGTTCTAGTGTCTCTGTTTTAATTTCTATGTCACAGTGCACATCTTTATCGTATCGGTGATTTTGAAGTCTTTTCTTAGGTACTGTGAGTAGCTTCACACTAATTTATATGAATTAATAGTTTAAACGACTCTTACAACTTTGCATGCACTCCAGCTGGATTTTTTGCTCGTTGTTCAATGTGCGGTTTCCTTTCAAAAATGTTCAAATGTCTGTAAATCTATCGGACCAAACTTCGCGGTCATCAGTCCGTAGCTTACAAACTACTTAAACCTAGGTAAACTAACCTACGAACAAACACACACACCCATGCCCCAGGGAGGACTCGAACCTCCACGGCGAGCAACCGCGCGCTTCGCAGCGAGGCGCCTTAGACCGCTCGGCTACTCCACCGCGGCGCGGTTTCCTTTACTTCAAGACTAGTATCTGAGGGATTTTCTTCCTAATTCTTGCAGCATCTATGGTCGGGGGTTCGAATGCCCCCTCGGGCATGGATATTTGTGCCGTCCTTAGTGTTAGCTAGTTCATAAGTACTTTGTAAGTTTAAGGACTGATGACCCCGTAGTTAAGTCTCATAAGCTATAAAACAAAAAATAACACACTTCTTATTATATGTAACATAGAAGGTAGTGCTCATCTTTTTGCGAATTTAAAAAATGAATACTTTTTCTTCTTGTGTTGAAATCAGCATGTAATATTTCGACCAGAAATGCTTTTGTTTGGAGACTTTGCCAATGCAAGCATTCGCGCACGCTACGTGTAGTGGGACGGATTATTGTCTCCACTTCTATCTTATGTCAGCTCATTTTTGCAGAAGATTATGTTTATATTTTATGTTTTTAAATTATTTTCAAGTAAATGTTTTATGTTATGTGATTCTTAAAAGAGTTTTGTATGTTTCTAGTGTTTCATGTGCTGTGACGGTGATTCAACCTACGAGAGCAATATCTTCGACGCCGAACTCAAGGAATAAACATCTGGCCACTTCAAGTCGCGGGTCGACGGTCACGAGACAAGAAGATGCTGGTCTCTGCGGTTATCGTCGCGGATATTGACATTATTATAGAACCTTTCGTGGAAAATGAAAAAGACCATAAAATCAGTCTCTTTGTAACAGTCGTTGAGTCATGATCTGTAATGTGAGAGCAATAAATCATTGTGTCTCGAAAGTTAACCAAGTGTCAACGATAATTATTTTGATATTTATAGAAATTTTATATGAAATATATTAATTTATAGGAACTGCAGAATTGTTTACTGTCAAACTATATTACAATCTGAAAGAAGACATTTACGGAAAGTTATTTTGTTTGACAGATAAAGCAAAAAGACTCTTGAAACTTCCTAGCTGATGAAAATTGTGTGCCGGAACCGGGATCGAACCTGGGACCTTTGCCTTTCGCGGGCAAGCGCACTACCGACTGTTCTATCCCGACACGACTCACGATACCGATCACAAGTTCACTTCCGCCAGTACCTCGCCTCCTACTTTCCAAACTTCACAGAAGCTCTCCTGCGAACCATGCAAGACTAGCACTCCTTGAAGAAAGGATATGGTGGAGACATAGCTTAGCCACAGCCTAAGGGATGTTTCCAGAATGAAACTTTCACTCTGCAGCGGAGTGTGCTGATATGAAATTTCCTTGCAGATTAAAATTGTGTGCCGGAACCGGGACTCGAACCTGGGATCTTTGCCTTTCTTGGGCAAGCGCACTACCGACTGTTGTGAGAGGGCATCGTGAGTCATGTCGGGATAGCACAGTCGGTAGTGCGCTTGCCCGCGAAAGGCAAAGGTACCAGGTTCGAGTCCCGGTTCCGGCACACAATTTTAATCTACCAGGAAGTTTCATATCAGCGCACACTCCACTGCAGAGTGAAAGTTTCATTCTGAAGAAGACTTTCATCCATTTTTAGTATTTTAATCAATCGATCTTATATAGCAATCGATCACCAGTGAACAGGATTTGTAATATCTGTGTCTGTAGCAACCAGACCAACTACGAACTTCTGTTTGACAGTTGAATCTTCAATGGAACTTTAAAACATTATCTCAAAGTGACAGTTTAAAGAAGTACAAACCTAGAATTAGATGCTTATTCTATCTGCGCAAGGATCTGTCGTTGAAATTTCACAATACAGGAAGATTATATTATTTGGAATATTTATTTTTTTCTTGTTGACGTGCGTACGACTTTCGGTTTTATTAAGAAATTGTCATCCCTGCCCTTTCAGTTAAAACACATATGACAGTAAGAGCAGTGAAATGTGAAGTTTACTGGATCATAATCAGTGAGTGATATATGTTTCATTTATTTCATCAGTGTATGTGCAACGAGCCTAGTGATCATATACGGGCTACTGTGCCATGACTCTCAACCTTTCGTGCCAAAAGCTTAGAGTCAAGCCAGGAGCTGTGTAATATATCGACCACGGATCTTTTGTTATGGCACTTTGCCAATGGAAGCATTCGTGCACCCCATGTCAGGCACGATTCTGCCGGCCTGCCGGCCCAAGGGGTGTAGAGCTACCGGCCTGGGGGAACCAGCATGAAGCGGCCCAACTTTCACCTTCAGCACAGACGTCTACCCGCATCCTCCCACCAGGGGGCAGCCTGGCGAAACCAGACTGACTTTAGGAGCGTCCAGATAAATAGCGACAACGGACGCAGGGCAGAGAAAGCCCTTATCTGAAGACACCAGAGGACTCGTTTCCAATAAACAGCGACGGCATCGCAGATAAAACGGGGACCCCTGCAGACGGAAAGAAGGCAAGCAAACCCCTGCAGTGCACACTGCGGGATTGAGAGTGACTGTGGCCTGCAGTATAGATAAAGTGGTTCCGCCAAAACAATGTTTCTAGCCAGGGAGAAAGACACTGATAAATGGCTTACCAGGCAGGCGTAACACACACAGCTGCCACAAAGAAATGTTTGTTGCAACCAAGAAGGAATGCATAAAATAAAGACAACACGCTTGAAACGTAGGAAGGACGCCAGTTCGTGAGTCCTCATCTCAGCCTACTTTTCAAGATTCTTGAGATCTTGCCAAACTGTATAAATTACTAAGTGAAATGCTCAGTAATAGAGCTTTTGAAGTCCACCTAGAAGGAAAGAAAAGCCGCACTACCATCTTAAATAATGCCTTACCACAAGGTTCTGTATTGGCTCCATTACTCTTCAACCTATACACAAACGATCTACCGACAACATAGGCTCGGATGTTCTGCTACGCTGATGACATGGCATTGGCTGTGCAACATGGAAGCTTCGAAGAGTGTGAAAACACCCTCAGCCAAGATCTCCGAACAATGAAAGAATACTTCAGTAACTGGAGATTAATCCCCAATCCATGAAAGACAGAGGTTACAGTATTTTACTTATGCAACCAACAAGCCACTCGATCTCTTGATGTTGGTTTTGCTGGAAAGAAGTTAAGCCACAATCCAAATCCAAAATACCTTGGCATCAGACTGGACATATCACTTACATTCAAATCTCACTCAACAGAAACAGCAGCTAAGATACGAACAAGAAACAACATCATTCAAAAGCTTGCCAATTCTAGCTGGGGAGCTGATGCGCATACTCTGAAGATCTCTTCTTTATCACTGGTGTGTTCTGTTGCACAGTACTGCAGTCCTGTTTGGCTTAACAGCAGCCACACGTCCAAAGTGGACATCAAACTAAATAACACCATGAGGATCATATCTGGGACCATAAAATTGACCCCACTGCCCTGGCTCTCCATTCTCTGCAATATAGCTCCACCACATCTCAGACGGCAAGCTGCGTTAGTGGAATAAAATGTCCGGCAATATTAATCTCCCTATCCGCCAAGACAATACTCTGAACAATCCTTGTCTGAGATTCAGAAGACCACCACGGAGAACAGCTCAAAATGTTATATCCATCCCTTTTGATGCCATGACAACCTGAAAAAAATGATTGGTCCAATTCTGGCCTAGCCAGGAATCTTAAGGAAATATCCCCTGGCAGAAATGTACCTGGTACAGACCTGCCAAAAAGAACATGAGTCACACTCAACAGACTCCGCACAGGCCATGGCTGAAGGGAAGAGATGCTCTTCAGATGGGGCATGATAGATACTCCCCAGTGCGACTGTGAACTTCATGAACAAACGACCCAGCACATCATTCTGGAATGCCCAAAACGTGAATTCACAGGAACTATTGGAGAACTATATGAAGCCTCCCCTAAAGCCGTCGAGTTGATGGAAAAACTGGACATACAACTGTAATATAATTTTGTAGTTTGTTTTTGTTTGCTTACTATATTGTCAATTTGATTTCAAATGCCATTGTATATATCTATATGTATGTATGTAAGTATGTAAACCATTTGTACTTGAATACCACATACGCCAAAAAAAAAAAAAAAAAAAAAAAAAAAAATTCGGCTCACAGAAAATTTCCATCGGCGAATGTGAGGCATGGTCGTGAAAACGGTGATCAGCTATTGGATGATATTGCGAAACCAACCCACCAATCAGAAAGCCAAAGACACGCAAAATTCGTGAAGAAGCTGTTGCTGGAGAGCCAATCGGGACTTGGTAAGAGACAGCCGGAGAGGAAACTTCGTCTGTGGCCGGAGAATCTAGAAGACATGCTGGCAAATCCCGCCTTGGCACACGCGAGACTGGACGCCTCCGCTCATGCGCCGCGCATGCGCAGAGCGGGGCAGCCGCGTGCTGTGCTGGAGCGACCGAGCTGCGCCGATCCATCGCCTGACGCCCACATGAAGTCAAAGTTGGTGACACAGGACATTACCTCCAACATTCTCTGTTAATATTTGAGTCCTGCCCATGCCCAGTCAAATCGGCTCTGAGAACTTATTGTTTTGCAAGTTATTAATAAAACTAAATTTCTTGTGGTAATCCTCTGTACAAGCAGTGACGTAGCCAGGATATTGTCAAAGGGGGGGGGGGGGGCTGAATGGTTAATGAGAAATTTACAAAGACTCATGTTTTTCATTTATTCTAAAAACAAACTTAGGCTGACATATTTTTTATACCTTGTGTACATAGTTTACGTTTGTGAGAACTTCTTGCAAATACTGCACTATTTTATATAGAAAATTGAGGAAAACATTCCTTAAAAATTGTTTCAATACAAGACAGCAGAACCTTCAGTTGTTGTTCCAAACGAAGTCACATTATCAGACTGAGGAGTGTTTCTTTGTGTTTGAACACTGGCAACGACATGGTTGCACGTCACCAAGGTCGCTGCCTGTCCGCCACGACTGTAGGTCGGTATTTCGCAAAATTTGCATTAACTTTTGCTTTAGTATAAATACTTCCATATTCATTTAGGAATCGTAAGTCTATAATTTTATTTCCAAGATTAATGGTTCTTTTACTCTTGTTGGCATTGCAACGGATCCATCCTCTAGTTAAAATATTACTCTTAAACCTAACTTTAAGAAGTATTACACGTACTGAGTGAGGTGCCTTATGATATACTGAAATAATGCCACTCCAAATAACGACTCCACTGCTGTAAATAGATAAATAAGCTATGATAGTAGTACACGTATTTTAACTTACCATAACGCTAGTGGACAAATGAAAGTCGGTTTTTCTCTTTTTTCTTCTTATGATCTTCCACATAATTGGAAACTTTTCTTAACAGCACAAAAGAAACCAATGGCAGCGGCAGCATTCCACTATAGTGCTTAACAAAGCAGTAATGGAGTAAGGCTAACAATGGTCAACGGCGAAAGGACTGCGCAGTAGCAGATGCTATTATCCACGTATCGATAATTAAAAAATATAGATGGCTTTGTTGTCTGTCGATAGTGCGTATCCCTTTTTCGACGTTTGACTGATAACAATATTATTCAGTTTCACTACACGGTAGTTAGGTCTTGTCTAATTTCATTTAGTCCCTTCGGAGATTCGAGTCCACCATCGAGCATGGGTGTGTGTGTTGTCCTTAGCATAACACTGAGTAGTATTTTATCGCTTAGGTGATGGAGGGGGGGGGGAGGTTCGGACCCCCAAGACCTCCTCCCCCCCTTTGGCTACATCCTTGGTACAAGCTCTTTAGTTCTCAAATCAACACCTTGAATCAAATGCCCCTACCAGCCTAGTTCCATAATTAATCATTATACTTTTCTTTTATTTAATTGCAGTGGGGGACATATTCAGGGAGAGGTTTGGATTTACCACAAGCATTAGAAGGGAACATTGCAACTGTTGTCCATGTTTACAGGCAAAAGTACAACGTAATAACGCCACAGATGAAAACAGCGACAAAGAATAATAATAAATTCATTTTTGTAATTATTTTCCAGTCACAACAATGAAGAACGAAGTACAGTAGACAACAATACTCATGACAGTATTACATTTATTGCTTCTGTATGGAATAACAAGGTTATAAACTAAACTGTATTACATTTCATTCCATTCCATGATCGTGGTGGTGCCGGCCGGTGCAACAACAGTGTTGAATAATTGAATAATTCGCAGTCTCTGTTACAATATTTTTATTACTCCAAGTACGCGTTTCGCGCTGTTAGCGCATCGTGATACTGGAAACCAACAAATATTTTATTACAGTCCGTGTACCTGGCGGGCAGAGAATCTAATGTGGCTAAGGTGAGTAAATTTTGAAACGTCAGACTTACTTGGGCGCTGATGGAGCTACAGAACTATCTGAAGCTGTGGTGGAGGTAGCTTAACAATTTGTGTTCTGTCATTTGGCCCCTGCAAAGAGGTAAACGTACAAAGTACATAACGGCTATTTGAAGTAGAATAACTAGGGACTAAAGGAGTACAGTATGGGAATTAATAGAATTCTTTCTAAATAATGAACTGTGTTAGTTAGATATTCCGTAACGAACAGTACCAGGGTTGTGTCAAGAAAACCCCTCGTGAATTGTGGAGACTAATTCCGAAATGTTACAGTATTGGAGTATATTAAATGATGATGACTCATGAATATATAATACACAAAGAGTTTTAATTGTGAAAAAGGGATGAATCATAAATACGTGCAACAAACTGCGGTAATTTCATTACTCCTGTTGGTAGCATAATCCTTAAGAACCGTTACAGTCAATGGTATTTCTCATAAATTATTTCTGAGGAATGTCGGAAGACAGAGGCGTATATAAGGGTGGGGGTGGGGGCAGGGGAGCTGCACCCCTTTCTCTCTCTCCCGAAATAATGAATGAAAAGAAAATGTATATGTACAGTACTAAGTTATTTTAATGAATGATTCGTGAAGGCATTGCCATGGTAGACAGTTATACATTCGTGTATTGGTGAGGGGAGTGCGTGTTATTGGTGAGAAGTTCATGCTAGTTTTTTAACTGGATTTTTATGATTTCATGTCGACAATATAAAAATGTTCAAATGTTTGTGAAGCTTATGGGACATAACTGCAAGGTTATCAGTTCCTAAACTTACAAACTACTTATGAACTAACTTATACTAAACAAACATCCATGCCCGAGGGAAGATTCGAACCCCCGACGGGGAACGGCCTCGGGCATCTGAGCATAGCGCCTCAATGCTCTCGGCTACTGCGCCGCGGCTCGACAATATAAAAATTTGTTTTCCGTAAAGTGAAAAGATCCTAAGTGCAAATTGTCCTGTGCATATGAGCAGCAAAACTGATGAAAAGTATCACGGGGTGCCTACTTCAAATTACTGAAATAATCTTTCCATTAATGTGACGTCTCCCTAAAAATGCGTGCTATATTCTCTACTAGCGGAAGAAAATTAGAACGTTAGTACGTTCACATCCTAGAGACACTATAATGACTTGCGTATTGCCATTGTGAGTTTGCTGTTTATGTGTGCTATGTTTGAAACAAAATCAACAATATAATGTGTTTTTTCCTTTTGTTAATTTTTTAGATATTTAGAACAGTTTTGACTTTTTATATTTATTATTTAACCAACATGAGCACAAGACATTTTAAGCTCATAATGAATAATATTTGTGAGAATTTGTGTCAGATTACGTAGTATTTTGTAATAATGCATTTCCCCTGACTAAATGTTACCTTACATGTATAATAAATTTAATGAACTCACTTTTCATTTGCATACATCTTAGTTATTCATTAGGTAAGCGAAATCATTATATATGAAACTAAAAATCACTTAATATTTTTAAAATGAAAAAAATTTTCTGCAATCAGATCCAACACAACCGAACGAATACTTTTACAGAGACCTGCCGTCGTATCAGTACTGTTGCCGAATAATCGGTACGGTAGGCGTAGCAGTCAGTAATAGGTCGCAGAGGCATACATAAGAGCAGGCTACCGAATCTAAAATGACGTCACTACCGAGTCTGATCTGTACAGAACAGGCGAACCGGAGCGTCCTCGACTGAACTGAAAACTCCTACTTGGGACCGGAAACACTTTTGTGAGATCGATACTGCACTTTGTCTCGTTGCTCAATGTTGTTGGCTGAAAATTGAGTCATTATCGGTTTACATCTCTGTTTTACACCCCTTCAAACCGCCTTTTTTACAACACAGGAGCTCCGTAATACGTACACATAACACAGCCGATAGTTCATTTGTAATGGCTACTTAGAACAATCTAGTAAACTTTGATGGGCATTTGTTGTTCATTTCAGTACTACCAGAGCACATTTCGGTGTTACAACTACTTACGACTCCCTCTTTCTAACGTATGGTGCTTGGACTATTTACTGACTGTAGTAAACGTTATGCCCCACTACGCCATACAGTTAGCACCGAACTTTGACTTCTGGGCTATAAAACGCCGTTGTACCATCCACTAGTCCTTTGATGCTACTCTTATACAACTCTGAAGCTGTTGGTGCAATTTCATTCAACGTTATTTAATGTTAGTATAAATATGTTCAGTCATTGATCTGATACATATTTTGTTACGATTACGAACGCTTCTTCAGATCTCTTGCGACAGTAGCTTTCAGCAGATACGTGGGTACAGTGTGCAAACAAAATAATTTTCCTGACATTTAGTAGAACATGAAATTTGTCACAAGTTTTCCATCGCAGCGTGTAAAAGTCACAATGTTTATCCATAACAACGGACAGAGGTATGATGGATTCCACTTTCACAGAAACTTAGCGTTTTCACATAGTTGTACTTTCGTTAATTACATGGTACTATCACTACCCCCAAAATAAAAACCTGTTCCGAATCTGCTTCTTTAGCGCTGAAGTCCAGCAGCTGTATCTTAATGACTTATTTGTTGGGCTGTCAGTAGTCAGATTGACTCCACGTCTGTGACTGCACGGAAAAAATTTCGTCGAACCCTATAGTTTCTGTAGTTTGAAAAAAAAAAAAAAAAAAAAAAAAAAAAAAAAAAAAAAAAAAAAAAAAAAAAAAAAAAAAAAAAACAAACAAACAGAAAAACATTTTATATTTAGTACTAGCTTAATTCACGCTGCTTCGCACGCGTAGACTGGATGGGCTACATTGGTTGTTTCCACTTCTAAATATAAACTTTCATAGATTTAGCTTTCAAAATGCTTTCCTAATCAAGTATTTAGATACAACTTGTTACCCTCTATTGCACCATTGATGGTATAATTCAAAACATCCCGATACACATTTTTTTTTAAATTATGACAACGGTTCGAAATCAAAATTTTCGCATTTCTAGCATCAAATAGTCTTAGTAACACACGTAAAAGGTTTTCCCATATTACACTCGCTTAATGCTTGAACTTTCAAAAATATCGAAACACATGTTTTAAAATTCCAATCAAAAATCTCAATTCGAAATTTTGTATTTCATGCTGCAAATTGCCTGAATAGCAATGTATTTAAAAAAAAAGTTAATCCCTTATTTCACCGCTTTTGGGATGGGTATATCGAAAAATTGCTGACGTCTCATATTTCAAGTTTCTATCGTCTGTAGATTCACTTTTCAGCGCCGTTTTCTGTGTTTTAGAAACGGATCGAGAACGCGAAATATCTTTCTTACGCTTTGGCATCTTTGTTGGTAGTTTTACTTTTTAAACTGCAATATGCAGAAAAACAAAGAAAATACGTATATAAACACACAAAAAACGTTCAAACGCAAAACGTTATAAGTATCGAGATGCACAGATGTGTTAAAGCAATCGTTTTACCAGTGACAATAATTTTTGAAAAGCTGCATCAGCACATGTGCCCTTAACAACTAAAGAATTTGCATTACGTTTCGCTGTATATAACCTCTTTGCTATTATAATGGCAAAGGTCATCGCAGGTCTTGTCCGAATTTTATATAAGCTGTCGACGTTCAACTACTATATCTTTCACCCTTTATAGCTATCAACACTAACGACAGGAGACTTTGTATTATAAAAACACAGAGAGATCGTTCGTCTCTATTGTGTAGTTTTTGCTGAAGAGCACCCAAACTTAGAATTTTATACAAGCCGGTAACTTTCAACTCACTTATCTTACACCCCCTTATCGTTGTCAACCCTCTACCACCATAGTCCACAATGGGAGACTGGTACTTACTACCACATACAAACACTATTCGTTTGCGATGTGTAGTTTTGGCTGCAGAGTGAAATATATGTACAAACACCTCAATTTTAATATATATTAAGATAAATGATGGACATTCCACCTGGTCCAAGCAGAATGAAAATTCGGCCAATGCTGTTGACTTCGAAAAAGGGTTAAATTGTTGGTATGAAGAAACTGAGACAATAAATTTCAGCTGTGGCAGTAACAGTGATAAAGCAAGTGGTAGTTCAGGGTCATAATTAGATGAAACTAATAGAGATTTCTGGCTTGGAAGATATGGTTTGTAATGGTTGAAGGATTAATTTGTTATCTCTCATTCTAGATCCCCACAACATAATATAGTGATGCAGTTAACTGGATTCAAGGAAAAATTTTAGGAGTCCACCCACGGCTGAAGTATATGGTTCATCCTACTTATTTTGAAAGGATATTTTCGAATTAGTTGTGAAATTGCCAGTTGAGATTTAAGAATAAATAAAATGCAAAATCAAATTCTCAGGGGGAAAGAAATTCGAAATGAGTGAACTAGAAGTGAAAAAATTGCGTAAATTACTTGAGTTCTTGATTTATACTGCTGTTATTTTTATTGTTTTTTATTTAGTCAAACCACGAAGATGTATCATTACGCACACCAAAATAAGTGTTTTAATATCTTAGTTCGGAGGTCTTCTGAACCAACATTGATTGTTGCATCAAGAACACCTTTCCTCAGATTGTCCATAGATGTAACTCAACCCACACATAGATTTAAACAACCATACGCGAGCAATGCCAATGCGACGGAGTGGGGAAGACGCCGATCAGTTTCTGTCATAACACCAAGAAGGTTCTTCCACGCCAAGAAGGTCGACTTCGAAGTTTGGTCTTAAACGCATTGTTACTTTTGTCAGGAGGGACTAACGTCATGGGCAGGTTACAAAAGTCTCGGGTTAAACGAAATCTGTGGAGTTCGGACTGGGTAGCATTGAGAGATAAAATGGTGAAGGTAGCAGAGGACAAAATAGGTAGAAAGGAAAGACCTACAAAAAATTCTTGGATATCATAGGAAATACTAAATTTAATTGATGAAAGGAAAAAAATATAAAAATGCAGTAAATGAAACAGGCAAAATGGAGTACAGACGACTAAGAAATGAGATTGACAGGAAGTGTAAAATAGTTAAGCAGGAGTGGCTAGAAGGCAAATGCAAGTCTGTAGAAGAATGTATAAATAAGGGAACAATAGATACCACATACGGGAAAATGAAAGAAACATTTGGAGACAAGAAAAGTTGTATGAATATAAGTTGTATGAATATAAAGAACTCAGGTGGAAAACCAGTTCTCAGCAAAGAAGGGAAAGCTGAAAGGTGGAAAGTGTACATAGAGGACCTCTACAAAGGAAATTAACGCAGAGACAATGTTTTAGGAAGGGAAGAGGAAGTACATGAAGATGAAATAGGAGGTACTGTATTGAGAGATTAATTTGACACAGCCCTGAAAGACCTAGGTCGGGAACAAGGCTCCGGGAGTAGATGATATTCCCTCAGAGCTACTAAAGTCCATGGGAGAGTCAGCCATGACAAAACTATTTCACCTAGTGTGTAAGATGTATGAGACAGGCGAAATACTCTCAGATTTTAAGAATAATGTAATAATTCCCATTCCAAAGAAATCAGGCGCTTACTGGTGTGAAAATTACAGAACTATCAGTTTGATAAGTCATGGCTGCAAAATTTTAACACGAATTATCTACAGGAGAATGGAAAAGCTGGAAGAAGCTGACCTCGGGGAAGATCAGTTTGGATTCAGAAAGAACGTAGGAACACTGGTGGCACTACTCACTGTACAACGTATCTTAGAAGATAAATTAAGGAAAGGCAGACCTACATTTTTAGCTTTTGTATATTCGGAAAAAGCTTTTGACAATGTTGACTGGGATGAACTCTTTCAAATTTTGAAGTCATCAGGGGTAATATACAGGTAAAGGAGAGATATTTACAGCTTGTACAAAAGCCAGACCGCAGATATTAGACGCGAAGGGCATGAAAGGGAAGCATTAGTTGGGAAGCGAGTAAGGGTTGTATCCTTTCTCCGATGTTATTTAATTTTTTATCGAGCAGGCGGTGAAGGAAAGCAAGGAGAAATTTGGAATAGGGACTAAAGTTAAGGGCGAAGAAATAAAAACATTGCGTTTTGCTGATGACATTGTAATTCTGTCAGAGACAGCAGAGAACCTGGAGAGCAGTTGAACGGAATGGACAGTGTGTTGAAGAGAGCGTATAAGATGAACATGAACAAGAGCAAAACAAAGATAATGGAATGCAGTCTTATAAAATCAGGCGATACTGAAGGAATTAGATTAGGTAACGAAACAATGAAGCTGGTAGGTGAGTTTTGTTACTGGGGTGGTAAAATAACATGACGGTCGCAGTACAGAGGATATAAAATGCAGAATGGTAATGGGAAGAAAAGCATTTATGAAAAAGAGAAATTTGCTAACGTCTTTTCTGAAAGCATTTGTGTGGAGTACGCGAGTGAAACATGGACGATAAGCAGTGTAGGCAGGAAGAGAATAGAGGCCTTCGAAATATGGTGCTACAGAAGAATGCTGAAGATTAGGTTGGTAGATCGCATAATGGAGAGGTACTGAACAGGAAAAGGAATGTTTGGCATACCTTGACTAAAAGATCTCTTGGTAAGACACATTCATAGACATCGAGGAATCGTAAATTTAGCATTGGAGGGAAGTGTGTGGATTAAAACTCGCAGAGGGAGACCAAGAGACGCATATAGTAAACAGATTCAAATGGATGTGGGTTGCCGTTCTTATGAGGGGATAAAGGCTTGCTCAGGATAAAGTGGAGAGCCGCATCAAACCAGTCTCCGGATTTAAGACCATAACAAGAACTAAGGACAAGACGTCTTCCTTACAGTTGCATTGCAAGAAAAAAATGTTCAAATGTTTGAGAGTTTATGGGACTTCACTACGGGGTCATCAGTCCCTAAACTTACAAACTACTTGTAAACTAACTAAGACTAAGAACGGCAAATTATCCATGCCCGAGGGGGGATTCGAACCCCCGACCGTAGTGACCGTGCACACCGTGACTGGCGCGCCTCAGTCTCCTCGGCTACCGCGGCCGGCGCAATGCAAGATGATAACTATAAATTTAGTGCAAGTATAGCAGAGAGCAGTATCATATTCGGATAATAATGATTCAGAACTTATATGTATGTTTTTGAGATAAATTTACGGTCACCATCCCAGCTAGGCAATACGTGAATTATCAACAATACATCCTGTTTTTCCTCTGCCAGCTATAACAAATTGTCAAATGTTTGTAAAGCTTAAAGGACATAACTACGGGATCATCATAAAAACTACTTATGAACTGCCTTATACTAAAGGCGACACAAACATGCATGCCCGACGGTGGATTCAAACCTCCGACGGCGGACGGCCGCATGCACCGCAACACGGCGCTCCGCGCGGCTAATCCGCCGCGGCTCTTAGCTATAACGCTACCTTTACAAAGCACAGATACAAGCAAACACGTAAAAGCATTCTTTCTCTGGCGAACAGTAATATTCATGAAAAAAAAATGAAAAAAAAAAGAAACACAGACAGTTAATAGTGCTGGACAAAGTATTACATGCTTTGATTAATAATGCGGTACGGAGGGGGGCGTGGTCAGCGCCCCGCACTCCCAGTCGTTGTGTGGGTTTTCCAGACTGAAGCCGATAGTTCTCACTCATGTAGCTATTCAATTGGCCTCACGAGGCAACCCAATTGCCAACAGCGCTCGGCAGACCCGGATGGTTACCCAGCCACGTGGTAGCCAACCTCGACAGGTTATCCGGTGTATCCACTGCGACACGGCCGTCAGCGGACTACCCCTCCCACTGGGTGCATCACTAATTACTCATCTCTGCCCGTCAAATCGCTTCGCGCTTTTCTATGTCGTCACAGATTTCGTTTCCTACCAGAAGGAGATGTACTCTTGCTTTTACAGTCCACATATCTTAACATATTTCCTTCACATGGGCCAGTATATAAATGTTTACAGCTCCAAACAATTCACTACTTTTTCCACGTAACATTAATAATTACATAAATATGTTCTTACACAGTAATACAAAAATCTTCTACATATCCACACAAACACACGGTATAAACAATTAGTAGTTTACGTAGAGAAAAATCGTTACTTCATTAAGCATGTTATCTTGAATTTCGGGCATCCGCAGCCAAGTGTTTTCATTTTGATACCAAATCCGCATCGGCTGCTTATTTAAAAAAAAGCACTACCGGTTTCGCGTCCTGTAGACGCTTCATCAGGTGCTTTAAATTCCTTAGGAAAACATGTCTCCCATTTAGCCTTCCCCAGCGTTCACTTAAAATTTAAACCAATTAATAGCTTCTTAATTTTACGTACTCATTAAAAATATAAAACTTGAACGCTATTGCGTTAGTCATCTTTTTAAAAATATTTTGGGGGTGGGGCCCAAAATATTTTGAAAAAGATGACTAACGGAACAGCGTTCAAGTTTTATATCTTTTAATGAGGACGTAAAGTTAAGAAGCTATTAATTGTTTTAAATTTTACGTAAACACTGGGGAAGGCTAAATGGCAGACATGTTTTTCTAAGGAATTTTGAGCACCTGATGATGCGTCTACAGGACGCGAAACCGGTAGTGCTTTTTAAAATAAAAGTTAATTATAGCCCAAGTGGATTTCATATCAAAATTATTACTTCATTAGTCATAAAAATACGAAAATATAAAAAAAAAATCGAAAAGTTAGCCGTCATCAGTATTGGTGTAACAATATCTTCATGCAGCTCCACGAATGGGGCCTCTATCCAATTCTTTTCAGTCATTCATTTCTCCATGCTTTCACCGAGTCGGTGGCGTCCTGTCTGGTCGCTTTGTGCTGGAGAACGGTGTCCCACAGAGTAGTACTTGAAGTGTGACTGTCCAAGCCATAAAAATTAACAGTATCACATCACTTTTTAAGTGTCCTGGTGTAAGAAGATTGGTTTTAAGTTTACAAGCGAGCAGTCTCTGTGTATTGTTTTCAACCGTCCACGCTCCACTTTGCGGACGGTGAGGGACACTTTAAATTTCATAAAACGGCGAGGTTTATGAATCTCTTTCCAAATCAAAACTCGTATGATTGCCACACTTTCAGGACCTGAAATAAGGGTACCTCGAAGAAGGAAGTACTTTCCTGATACAGTTTTTAGTTCCTTTATGCCATCACGCCTTGATTATGTGAGTATGATGTACGATTCTTCACTACGCCCTTATCCAAATATGTTGCACGTGGTGCACTATGAAGTGATTTGGCTCTCCGTTCGTGCGTACCGCACGTCTCATACCGAGTATTCGTATTAAAGCTACTGATCCGGTACTTAATCGTATGACGTCGCGTCAAAAACGGAAAGTATGATAACCCCACCGAGTGGATATATTTTTACTCGTCAGAGACGTCCACTGGTATGCAAATGTGGAAAATCACAGATATGCAAATTAATTTTCAATATAACCCTCATTAATGTTAATATCAAGGGTCGCCACCATACTTTTTATTAAAAACAGAAAAAATTCCAACACCCTAAATCCAGAAGCACGGTGGCGGGATAATTGATCAGAGTGCACCAAATAATAAATAACACAGTCATCTATCTATCTAATTATCCCTCCAAAGTAGTGATTTAGGAATTTTCAAAGGAAAGTAAATTTACGATTTAAACAAAATACATTTATTAATTAAAGCACACGGAAATTCAGGGGATAGTTAACAATTGCTATAAAAGATTTTGTATATGCAATCACAGTTGAAAGTATAGTTAAGCAACGGGTTACAAATGAATACAGATATTTATAAAAAGGACATCAAATGCAGTAAAATCGGTTAACACTGCGAAATATATGAGTGAGTAGCAAATTGTCTCATTTTAACAATTATTATTACAAATCAATATGTGAAGTCTAATAGGCATGTAATAAATGGAACCGTAAATTTTATATGTAATATTTTCAGCACTAAATGAATAATTAACACAGTGAAATATCTGGCTATACATGTGGCGTTGTCATATCGGGCAAAACTAGAAAGGTGGACATAGGCTCGAAGAAATTAGTTAAGGGAGAGAGAACATCGATCATACGCACGCACATACACAATGATGGGTGATTACTGTAACTATATATAACAAACCTATCAAATAGCAAAAACCACTTTTCCATTAACTTTGAGTCGGCGTGATCTGTCGACGCCGGATCTCGCTGGCGACTGGACGATGTTGAGGGTAGTGGAGCTGAAAGAGAATAAATTCTTCCGCCCGAGAATCTTACTATGATCTGTGAAGCAGTGTCGACATTTAACTATAACAGCCCCACTATCATGGAAGATAGAAGTTGTCAGGTAAATCCTTCCAGTGTCGGCTAGGATATATATTCATAAACTCAAGCACAAAATGCGAGATTTGAATACAAGTATCCGCAGAATGGAACTGCAGAAACCACTAGCACGTCGGTACGTCCAGGACGACGGTGGCTGCCTAATCTCAAGTCTCGACTGAACAATAATATAAAACACAACTGATCGCAGAGCGAACAACTGCAACTGAGTTCCTGTCCAGATCAAGACTAAACCTAGGTAAACTAACCTAAGGACAACGCACACATCCATTACCTAGGGAGGACTCGAAACCTCCACGGCGAACAACCGCACGCTCCGCAGCGAGACGCTTTAGACCGCTCGGCTACTGCACCGAAGCTGAAAGAAAACATCCGAACTAGCCGGAGCCTACATGAGAAGTGTGCCCCGACTCCTTGTGAAAAACTGGGCATCAACGCCCCTCTAAATTCGATACATCAATGACTGGGGAGCTCTAACCCTCCGGCCAATGGCATCATGAGAGATAGATCTGTCGCGTACACAGATGGAGCCAATTGGATCGCCTCGAGAGGCTGCCAACTGAGTCAACCGTCCTTTCGAAAATTCCTCACGCCCATCGTTTACCAGCCTTTTGCCCTAAAAGCAATTTAAAATCTTATCTAGTGAGCTCATAGCCCGAAGAGCTACAGATAAAAGAGCAAAGTGTAACAGCAGACAAAAGAAGACTCCAATGCGCGCCGAAATTCCACAGGACGCCAGGCAGTATATCTCCCGGCAGGGAAGGCTAACGGATACTTAGATGATAACCTCCCCAAAGCCATACACTAAGAGGCTCCATGATGTTAGGAACCCTGCAGAATGCGGCCCATACTGCCGCTATTTAAAAGGAAAGGGATACATTATCTAATGTTTTCCAGTGAGTTGTGCCACTTCAGGTAGTGAGCCTACAGACAGATAGTTCCCGCCTCGCAAACTGCCCTAATCAGTTTGTCGCCAGAGTGCACCGTCCCTCAACAACTACAGCCCAGCTCTGCCTTCCGCTGGCAGGGACAGCGCCTGAGTAGCTAACGAAGACATTCCCCAAATACAAAGAGAAAATTGTCACCTGAGATACATACTGTAGATTTACCAAACTGTACATTCTGAGGAACACTCTAAGAACATGCAAAAAAAAAAGTTTGAAAAAAAGAACTAACAAATTACTCCCAATACACACAGCACACATAAAAGCACCAGAATGTGAGAAAATAACTTAACAAATAACCTACATAATATGAGGCAACGTCCACTCTTGCTGCACCCGAGATGTAACACACTATCAACACTATACACACTCCCATAACGTACCGTTGCTCAGCCTCACATGGAAAGGTTTCGTCGTAATCGGTAACAAGCACTAATGTGACCTTTTATAGTGTTGTAAAATATCTTTCTTTTTTAGTTTTGTTTACTTAATAGTGGCTACAGAAAGCTATAAATAATCATATACACATGACATATCAATGGTGCTTTCCGTTGTGTTGCTCAAACTATTTCTTTGAAGGTTAGAACGGCTTTAATTTTGTTGTCATTAATTATTTCAGTCGGGAGTTTTAATATGTTTGATTTTATAAATTTTCAGTCTTATTGTTGATTTATTATTTTAACTTTTCCTTTAGCTTAATTTTTTTGTATTCATTAAGGTTTTATGTCCTTTTCAATGTAAATGTGCTCAAGATTTTGTATTTTTGACCGATTCCACAACCACAAAGGCGTTTTCATTTCGAATCTGTGAAAGGTACACTAGCATATCTGTTTCTTAGTTTGTAAGCATCTATTGTACATTCTTCTACTCTGGCATCATCTACATTCAAGAGGACCTCCTTACAATGGATTTGTTGGAGCCAAAAGTACAACTAATGTCATAATCTAACGAGTGACGAGGCTTTATGGGATTGCCTCTTAGATAAGTGAGTGGCTGATTTAAATGTTTTAGATCGAGATTGGAGTAAGTTTCCACCTTGAAATGTCCCGAGACGGAGACTTGTTTTAGACTGACGAATTTTAAGGAACACCAAATCTCAGATTTTACATTAAAGTCTAGGTATATTACTATTTTTGATTACAATAATGGCTTTCCATTGGTGTACACTGTCCGTCACCGTAATCCAGTGGAGAGCGTGGTAGATTCCCCGGATTCGATTTCTGGTCGGGTTGGAGATTTTTTCCACTCGGGGACTGGTTGTTGTGTTGTCCTCATCATCATTTCATCATCATCGACGCACAAGTCGCCCAAATGACGTCACCTAAAGACTTGCAGCAGACAGGCCGAACACTACCCAGCTGGGGTCTAGCGGCCAAAAGTGCCACACGAAATCATCATCAACATCATTGGTGTACACTGATGGTGCCAAACTACCTCTATTGGCTGTTCTGTAGTGTTTCCCGACCGCGTACTCACGACTCGCCTTCCTGACGAATATACCGTTTACTCAGCAGAGTTTCACGAGTTCCTGAAAGCAATGGAGCATATATGGCGTGTTCAGGAAATCGGTTTCGCATCTGATCAGATTCGCTTAGTGCACTGCAATCGTTGCAGAACCTGTGTCTAGCTGAGACGATGATGCAGCAGAAACATGATGGCCCTCCCTCCAATGATGAGGGAAGGTGGTGTCATTCTGTTAGGGTACGTGGGATTCAGGGCGAGGCCGAATCTAGGACATTTTCCAAGGGGGGCAAGCTTAAATTTGCTGCCCCTTCTTTCAACCCCCTCCCCCCTCTAAGAATAGACATTTTGACGCTAATTGGGTAACATATTTTTAAATAAATGTCACAATCTCACAACATGAACTTATTTTATTGAATTAAGATAAAAGGAAAACAGAACAATTTTAATACATACAAAAATATTACAAGATTACTCATCGTACAAAAGTCAATTCAAAATTTCGCTTTTCGAGCTTTTTTCCCTGTAAAACTTTTGATATCATCATAGTTTAGAGAAGCAGCTCGTTTGTGCTCTATGGATATTATACTCAGATTTGTTAAGCAGTCGTGCTCCTCAAGAGTATTTAATTAGTTTCAGCTTGCTGAAACTTCTTTCTCCAGAAACTAGAATAGTAAGGTATATTTTTAACGCTGTAGTAAGGTTGGGAGACCCCTCTAACAATTTATTTTTATAAATTAAACTTAATGTTGATGATACAATAGAATCTTGCAAGGCTCTGTCTACTGCCAGCGCATGTAGTCTGAAACTTTCAACTTCTTCCTCGCTAAGATCTTCTGCCAGTTCCGCTGCTTTGGCCTTCAAGTCCACCATTTCCATTTCTCGAATTTGCACACCACACAGAAAACTAATTATTGCACCAATTTTCTCAAGTTCGGTAAACCTGGTACTAAACTCTATCAATTATTCCTTATTTTTTTCTGTGAATGTTGGATACTTCATCCTCACAAAGCTCATCGGCCATTTTCTTCTTTCTTCAAATCCTTTTTTCGGAGAATACCGTTGATACCTCATTATCTTCTGCTAGCACTTTGGCCTCAGAAATAGCTTCAGGGGTACAAGAATCTCGGGAAGTTTTGAGAAAGCCCAAAAGTCCTTGAATGTTTCGAACACCTTTATCAATTGTAAAGTATTAACTTCGCAGAAACTAATTAACATGAGCAATTTTTGTTAATATTGCATACCAGAAACAAGTTAAAGTAATGAATTTGAGTTTTCTCATATTTTTTGAAATAGATCTTGTCTCTGATTTTGTTTCTGGTGTTGACAATTTATAAGTTTCAGTTTCTTCCAGGGCCTTCAAAACGTTATGAAAATGCTTGTAAACAGCCTCAACCGCATATACTCTTGCCGATCACCTTCTTGCTGAATATCTGCTAAATTTGCTCCTACTAAATTTAAAGAGTGAGCAACACGTGGTACTAAATAGGCCAGTTCATTCTTCTGAAGTATTCTTGACTGGACCCCTTTGTACTTTCCAGCCCTATTTGCCCCATTGTCATGAGACTGCCCCCTGCGGTATTTAATGTTCAACCCATCTTGTTCCAATTTTTGCAGTATCTCTTGACTAAGGCTTTCTTCTCTTTTGTCTGTAACTGTAAAAGAACCAGTAAAACTTTCCACAACTGGAAAAATATCTTTAATTATATCTTGTTTTATTTTGTCAGCAATCAAGTCACGGAACTCATCTTGTATATTTTTGTAAAAATAGCTAATCTAGCCTTTGTTGTGGCGTTCAATACGCAGACGAAGGGGGACACTATAGTATGATATGAGATCAAGTGTATTTAGAAATTTGCCGCTATGTGGATCACCAAAATCACCATCTTCTTTTGTTCCCCTAAAAGGACTTCCTTGCTTAGCTAGAAAAAGGTCAACATCTGGTCTTGCTGCCCAGTGTGCGATACTTATCAGGACATCGAAGCGATGGCGGAGGACATCGAAAAAGTCGAAAGAAGGGCAACTTCTTTTGTATTGTCGTGATACAGGGAGACAGCGTCACGGATCTGGGATGGGAATCATTACAACAAAGGCGTTTATCGCTGCGACGTGGGCTACTTACGAAACTACAATCGTCAACATTCTCCTCCGAATGCGAAAATACATTGTTGCCTCCCACTTACATAAGAAGAAAAGATCATCTGAATAAATACGTGAAATCAGAGCTGGAACATATGTTCTTTCTTCCCCCGCGCTATTCGAGAATGGAATGGGAGATAAATAGTATAACAGTGGTCCTATGAACCCTCTGTCAGGCAGTTAAATGTGAATTACAGAGTATCCTGTGTAGATGTCTATCAATTCCACCGCTTGACTTTCAATAAGAAGTGTGCACACCTGAAATACTTCTTTTATATTTTTTTTTATTTTATTTATAAGGACTGGAACGTTATTCAAATTCACCTGTTCTACAAGTATTACCTTGATATGAAATATGAATATTCATTTATCTGAAAAAGGAAATATATGTAAATTAATAAACACTGTGCATTTACTTATGCAATAACGCAAACATCTCCCTCATTATGGCTAATATCTAGTAGATTTTTAAAGTTTGACTATCTGAAGTACCTGTGACAGGGCAACACTGAAGTCAGCAATCAGGAATTTTAGTTTTATTAAATTAATGTGTTGCAGTCATTTTACTTTTAATAATTCTGTGTCAGATAATTTTATTAAATTATACCAGAAAGATACACTTTGCTAAAAAGAAAAAAAAGTGTCGGTCAAAATTTGCCGTCCCCTAAATTATGCCGCCCGGGGCAACTGCCCCCTTTGCCGCTCCCTAGATCCGGCCTTGTTCAGGGGGTATGAAAAAGCTGACAGGTCGGGCTAAGGAGACCTGTAGAAGACATGAGGTAACATAGTGCAGTATTCCCTTGCAGGATGGCACTCCTGTGTTGTGGATGCCAGTCATGCGATGACGGATGGTTGGAAGTGACTAATTATAAGCTGCCTTGGTGACCCTCCTGTCGGCTTCTCGGGCGGGATGTCCATTACACTCCTTCGAATCGAGAACTGTCCATTTATGCATGGCTTCTTAGTCCGGCGAGTGGTTCGACCCTTATGTGATGTCTGTAGCGTGTACGCCACATTCTAATACAGTGTGTGTTATATACAGTAAGCGGGAGTGACTTTGTGACTGCTGGGGTCACATTGTGACATGTGAACTTTTTTGATGAGTTTAAATATTGCGCCATTTCTGCGCTTGCCACAGGTCTATGAGCGATTCTGTCATATTCCCAGCATGTGCTGCTATCTGTTGGTCATCACTTACACTTCTACGCGAACTGTCGTGGCTGCTACAGTGGTTTAGTTAAAACGTTTTTTTTTTCTTCCCAGGAAAAAACCTGAAAACTTTGTATTGCACAAAGTTCAGTTCACTCGCTTGTGTTCCTACAGGTAATTACATTAATAACCATGTTTGTTAGCAATCATTTAATGTTTAAACAACTTAAATATATTCTTTTGGTGTAAAGTTATACAGATATAACCAAAATTTTGAAGGTTAATGGGGTGACTATGTGACAGACACAATTGTCACAAAGTCACAACAAAACTTTTCGTTTTAAATTTTTTCTCCAATTTCCTTGTCAATTCAGCTAACTATATTAACATTCCAACATATGTGAAGACTGGAAGCCATTCTTACCGCAATTATACCGAGGAAACTCTGCCAGAAACTGACAAACAACTTTTGGAGAACGCCTATCACAGAGAGAAGTTTCCTGCATTTCAATAACATACTCATAAATGGAATTACTATCAAAAGATGTTATTACATGCATAATATTAATTTATCTGTTCTTCTCAGGTACAACATTCATAAGTACACACCGTGGCTAAAAACAAAAGAGGCCCGAAATGTTCCAGTTGCAACACAAGTACCAGTGAAAAAAACCAGGTGGTCAACGAGTTTTTACAGACAGTGAGATAATGGGATTTTCTGTACATGCGGTTTCCAAGTGTACATATGGATTTCCAATTACCAGTTTCCTTCTTCGTTGCATTGCCTAGCATTTAGAATTAATTTTTATGACTTTTAACTTGTTCCTGATGGTAAAATAACGTTTTATTAGGTTACTTTGTGACTGTATTATTTCCCTATTAGTTTTAATAGAGAAACCAGACTGCCACAAAGTCACCCCACACTGTGGGGTATACTAAATAGTATAGCTAAACATGGTAGTAAATATATCTGAGATTGAATCATTTTTATCTGGTTTACATGGAAAATAATCAAAAAAGTGTCCCAAAGTAACCCCCCCCCCCTCTACGGTAGCACTGAGAGAGCAGAAGTGAAACTCGGAGGGGGGATGTGCCCTTTATTTTAGCTGATTACGTGGGTAGTTTTTAAATTTTGTGTTGTGTCTGGACTCTGGGACTCCGATGGTCATATTGTCTTGCAGAATTGCTAGGTCGTCCTTTTTATTACTATGATCAGGCAGCCACCACCATATACTGAGCTCCATTAACTACTCTTGCAGCTTTCTCTCTTTGAAGGCAAACTTATATTCTCGACATGCTGAAATCCTTTTGAGTTTTAGTTTAGCTTCTGTTATGTTAAAGGTTTTTGCTCTTTTTCCTGTTTAATTGTTTCATACTCGACGCTTACTACAATTTTTCCGGTGCTAAAGACGTAGTTGCCATGCGCCAACAATCCCCTTACCCTCCATTCATTATGCATTTTCTTAGTTTGTTTTCGGTAACCTACCTGAACTTCATCAAACGAAACGTTTTTATTTCAGCTACAGCAATAAGCTCTATTCAGTAGCTCATTTCACTGAAACGTCAACATAACGTTTACTATTACGACATAACTATTAATTTTAACTTCCATTAAATCTCCTATAGAGCAACGTTTTAATGTTAACGAAGTTAAAAAATTTTATAACGAATTAACGATAGCGCCTTGAACTTTATCATTAATGTTACGCAGCTGTGACAAGAACTAAAGTCTGAACCCAGAAAGTACGCGTGAGATATGAAGCTCGTAGACTAACTGTCCGATTTATACATCGAAGAAACAATATTATATACAGGGTTCAAAATGGGGAAATGTTATCCCACGTTTTCGGTGCCCTGGACTTTGTGTTGCAGGTGGCCTATGTCAAGGCTTACTGGAGAACAAAATGTCGTTTCCCTGATTTTATGTTATTGGAGACCGAATAAAAAATTTTTAAAAGGCTTTTTGTAATCTACTCATCAGCAGGTAGTAACTTACGCTAACTTTAACACGATCAGGTAAGAATTACAAACTGTGTTTGTCTTGATGCTGACGGCATTTAGCCGGCCGCAGTGGCCGAACGGTCTGCGGAGCGCCAGTCACAGTCTTCACGGCTGCAACGGTTGGGGGTTCGAATCCTCTCTCGGGCATGGATGTTTGTGTTGTCTTTAGTATAAGGTAGTTCATAAGTACTTTGTAAGTTGAGGGACGAACCCGCAGTTAAGTCCCTTCAGCTTAACAAACGTATGAACATATATGACGGCATTTACATATTCTCATTTTGATTAAGCGCTAGGCCTACTCGAAAATGTTAACACTTGGCGACTCCCAACAAACCTCAAAAAATTGCTGATTTTACTTTAAATACGATGACCGGTATCGATGCTCTATTGACATAATTATCTGATCTTCAAAACTGTGTTTAAAACTTGTTATACAGAGTACATGTCGTAAAGAATGAAATAAAAATTAAATGTTTGTTGACCTATGGGACTTAACTGCTCGGTTTTAGTCTATAGCTTACAAACTACGTAAACTCAGTTATACTAACCTAAGGACAACATACACACCCATGCCCGAGGGAAGTCTCGAACCCCCACGGCGGACGGCCGCGCGCACCGCACTATGGCGTCCCAGTGCACACGGATTTTCTGCCGTGGAGTAAAGAATGAAATGAAGGAAATTTCATGTAGTATAAAAGTTTTAAAACTCAGGTTTGTAGATCAGATGTCGATGCCAACACAACATCGAGATCGGTCAACGTAAGTTAAATCAGCGTAATACATTGTTGCCAAATTATCTGATATCCCCACCTAGCACCTAAACTGGGCTTTACACCTTAAACGACACATATAATTTCAAAACTTTACGATGTATTTTCACGCTGACACCTGCCTCCTTCCACCCACACCCACAAATTGATGAAATGGGTCAGTTTACCCGTTACTATATTTCGCAGCTCATGCGGCAACTATCATGACTCTCTGATTTACTACTTTTTAACTGTTGTTGTTGTTGTTGTTGTTGTGGTCTTCAGTCCGCAGACTGGTTTGATGGAGCTCTCCACTCTACCCTGTCCTGTGCAAGTCTCTTCATCTGACAATACGTTCGGCAACCTACATCCTTTTGAATCTGCTTACTGTATTCGTCCCTCGGTCTCCCTCTACGATTTTTACCCCACACACATCCTTCTAATGCTAAGTTGAAAATTCCTTGATGTCTCAGAATGTGTCCAACCAATCTATCCTTTCTCTTAGTCAGGATACGCCAGAAACTCCTTTTCTCCCCGATTCGGATAAGCACCTCCTCATTCGTTACGTGATCTACGCATCTAATTTTCATAATTCGTCTGTAGCACCACATTTCAAAAATTTCTATCATTTTATCTGAACTCCTTATCGTCCATGTTTCACACCCAGGCAATGCTACACTCCAGACAAATGCTTTCAGATAAGACTTCCTAACATTTAAATTAAAATTGGATGATAACAACTTTCGCTTCTTTAGAAATACTTTTATTACCAAAGCCATTCTGCATTTTATATCTTCTATACTTCGACCACCAGAATTATCTTGCTACCCAAATAACAATATTCATCTACTACTTTTATTGTCTCATTACCTAATCTAATTCCATCAGCATCGCCTGATTTTCTGACAATGCATTCCATTACCTTCGTTTACTCAAGTTAATGTTTATCTTATATCTTCCTTTGAAGACACTGTAAATTCCATTCAGTTGCTCTTCCAGAGCCTTTGCGGTCTCTGACAAAATTACTATGTCATCGGCAAACTGCAATGTTTATATTTCTTCTCCCTGTACTTTAATGCCCTCTCCAAATTTCTCCTTCCATTCCATCACTGCCTCCTCAATGTACAGATTGAACAACACTGGGGAAAGGCTACAACCCTGTCTTACTCCTTTCCCAACCTCTGCTTCCCTTTCTTGCCCTTCGACTCTAATAACCACTGTCTGGTTTTTGTATAGGTTGAAAATAACTTTTCGCTCCCTATATTTTACCCCTGATACCTACAGAATTTGGAAGAGTGTATTCCAGTCGACATCGTCAAAAGCTTTCTCTAAATCGACAAACGCTAAAAACGTAGGTTTTCCTTTCCTTAGCCTATCGTAAAAGATAGGTCGTAATCTGAGTATAGCCTCCCGTGTTCCTACATTTCTCCTAAATCCAAACTGATCTTCCCCAAGGTCGGATTCCACAAGTTTTTCCATTCGTTTATAAATAATTCGTGTAAGTATTATGCAACCATGACTTATTAGACTGATAGCTCTGTAATTTTCACACTTGTCTGCACTTACTTTCTTTTTAACTACCAGTACTAAAATTTTTCGCAACTCATATGGAGATAGTGTTCTCATATATGACATAAGGGACCAGAAATTTATGTTTCTGTACGATGTGACGTCAGATTCACTTATACACATAAAAAATACCTTCTGCTTACTTTAGCATGCAGAAACAAACTAACTTCGCTCATTACTTCTTTCCTACTAATCATATTTCTAGTATATTCTGCGTATATTACATACGAAAATATAATGTACCATATCCTTTCTTCCAGGACTGCTTACGCTAAAAGGTTCTCAGGAGAAATTCTGTGAAGTTTGGAAAGTAGTTGGTGAGGAAATGAAGCTGTGAGGATGGGATAGCTCAGTTGGCAGAGCGATTGCTCGCGAAAGGCAAAGGTCCCAGGTGAGGATCCTGGTCCCAGCAGAAAATATATTCCACCTGGAATTTCAATATCAGCGCACACACCGCTGCAGATGAAAATACTATTCTGGAAACATCCCCTAGTCTGTAGCTAAGCCATGTCGGCACCATATCCCTCCTTCTAGGAGAGCTACTCCTGCACGTTTCGCTGGAAAGTAAAAGGCGAGGTACTGCCAAAACTAAAGTTGTGAAGATGGGACGTGGAGCGTGTCGGGATAGGCAGTCGGTAGAGCGCTTACCAGCGAAACACAACGATCCCAGATTTGAATCCCGATTCCGGCACACATTTCTAATCTTCCAAGAAATTCCTCTACAACTTTTTTCCTCTTATGCTTCCCAAATGCTTTGAAAAACACTGTTTATTTATATTGTACTGTAACATCAATGTACTTTATTTTTTCTTTTTTGCACAACATCTAGACGTGTGTTTTAATTTGCTTGTTTTGCAGGGGCCCTCTCTTGTATATTATTTTGGGAGGTTACACAAATACGTTCTCAGCCTCCATCTACTGTAGTTATTATCGGTTGCAGAACGTGCGGTTGTCACTATAAAATACGATGCCTCCTCAGCGCCGGGTTAGCTGCGAGTGCCTGTCATTGGATAAGAAATTATAAAATAAAAGGTGCACAGTGATAACAGTGCATTGCATGTTAATTTCAGAACATTTTATGGAGCAACGAAGAAGATGCGAACTATAGTTTTACAGTTCATGTTGCAAATATTTCTTGAGCATAATAAATTATGATTCTTGCGAATTTGAAAAGGATTTCCGATCATTCTTTTCCCAGAAATTATATTACGGAGACAGTTTTCTGAAATATTCACATATCTTTCCATCGTGTCTCCTCTCGACTAGGAAGCATCAGAAACACATACTACGGACATTTTGGTCTGATGTCTTGATTTACAGCCGGCCGCGGTGGCCGAGGGGACTGAGGCGCTTCAGTCACGGTCCGCACGGCCACTACGGTCGGGGGTTCGAATCCCCCTCGGGCATGGATATTTGTGCCGTCCTTAGGATAAGCTAGTTGATAAGTAGTTTGTAAGTTTAGGGACTGATAACCCCGTAGTTAAGTCCCATAAGCTATACAAACATTTGAACATTTTTTCTTGATTTACAAATCACTTCGTTACTGAGACAGTGTAACGAGTTTCAGATACGTACGTTAGTGAATCATTGTTTACTGGCTGAATGCCGAATTGATCGCCACACAAAAATAACAGCCAGTCTCGTCACATGAAGGGCTTCTCGCTGCATTTGGGGCGATGAAGCGTCTGATGAAAGGCTGAAACTCTACAAGTTCTACGCGTCTCATCTGATGGGGTTTGACGTCGTTCCGTATGGTCGAGTCTTTTGTCTGATTTTGAGACAGCGGTCTCGACAAACCTATTGTTAGGAATGACACTGAAGGTACTTCTTACGATGTCAGCATTAGTTTGATAATAAACGTGTGGTGCTCCTGTGAAGAGTAAAAAAGAAATGTTTGTATAGCTTATGGGACTTAACTACGGGATCATCAGTCCCTAAACTTACAAACTACTTATGAACTAGCTAATACTAAGACCGGCACAAATATCCATGCGCGAGGGGGGATTCTAACCCCCGA
Organism: Locusta migratoria; assembly: GCA_026315105.1. Classification (NCBI taxonomy): domain Eukaryota; kingdom Metazoa; phylum Arthropoda; class Insecta; order Orthoptera; family Acrididae; genus Locusta; species Locusta migratoria. The sequence goes on from CM048749.1 coordinate 217,079,203, forward strand.
CTGTAGTGGCCCTGCAGACCGTGACTGGCGCGCCGCAGTCCCCTCGGCCACCGCCTGTACTGTAATCAGAGATGACGCTATAGACTTGTTAAGCGCCCTTTAGACTGAATAACCAATCAAATCAGTTCTTCATTGGTGTACAACTGAACTAACCCGAAATATGAGAGATGCATTGTCAGATGTTGTGGCACCCTTCACTGCAAAGCAAATAATTTCGATAATTTGTAATCACTACTCCTTAATTCTTCTGTGGATCTCTAAATTCTTAATGCTGCTATATTTTAACATCGGAACAAATGTTAATACGTGAACATGAAAATTGAATTAGATATTCCCAACATTAATTATGCTTGGAACTCAATAAAAATTATTAATTTAAAATATACTTTACCGTAGACTTGCGCAAAGAAAAGAAAAATAATAAAATAAATCATTTGTGTACGTAGCTTTTAATAGTGAAAGAAGATGTTCAAACAACTTACGGGTATGCTGCCGGGTGACGTCGTCGACAACCGCCGATATTTCGGCAGGAGGGCACCCTGCCATTCTCAATGCACAACTGCACTTCAGGAAGCAATGTGCAAGCGTATTTAATACCTCGGTTTGCAAAGGGTAAACAAGGAAGATAACACACACAGTACAAGTCACAGCAGAGTCAACACAACCGTTGTTGAAATTAAACTAGCAAGCAACCTTATAAACAGAGATGGTGGCTTTTGTTTAAATTCTGCTTGGAATCGGGCACTGTCTCTTGTCAAAAGACAGAGGGATAAAATTAATGCTGCTTCACCTGTTGATTAACAGTCACTATCGATTTTTTGATGTTTGGTCAGCTTCGGTTGTGTTGACTCTGCTGTGACTTGTACTGTGTGTGTTATCTTTCTTGTTTACCCTTTGCAAACCGAGGTATCAAATACGCTTGCAAATTGCTTCCTTAAGTGCAGTTGTGCATTGTGAATGGCAGGCTGTCCTCCTGCCGAGGAGGCAGCATACCCGTAAGTTGTTTGAACATTCATTACGCCGGGAAAAGTTAAAGTCTCACGTAACAGAAGATGTTTACAACTTACAAACTACGTAAACGAACCTAAGGACAAAACACACCAATGCCCGAGGGTGGACTCGGACCTGCAACGGCGAGCAACCACGGACTCTGGTGAGCGGCGACTTAGAGCATTCAGCCAATCAACTGCTGCCATCACAAGTTCAAATGTTTCATAATAATAATAATATGTATGACGATCCTCTTTGAGGAAGCTGTATTTCAGGGGGGGGGGGGCACTCCTGTCCATGCGTGTCCTAGAGCACAATGGTCCGCTGTGTAGCATCTGGTAAGGCTCAGAGCTCAGGATGGATAACATGGACTTCAGAACAGTGGAGATGGTGGAAGAGGCAGCCTAATATTCAAAGGTTAATAGATTACATAAATGGTCAACAGATGACAAAGCGGATAAGGTGTTTCAATTACAGCCCAACGACAAGGAAAGCGGAAGAGCTCCTAAATTCAAATGTTCAAATGTTTGTAATTCTATCGGACCAAACTGCGTGGTCATCAGTCCGTAGGTTACAAACTACTTAAAATAAGGTAAACTAACCTAAGGACAACACACACACATGCCCCAGGGAGGACTCGAACCTCCACGGCGAGCAACCGCGCGCTCCGCAGCGAGACGCCTTAGACCGCTCGGCTACTCCACCGCGGCGGAAGAGCTACTATAGAAAAGACTGCAGCCCAGCAAGGCAGCCAGTCTAAGGGAGAAAACCCTAAAAATTTCAGCTCGTTTTGTATTATGCACGGGAGAGATATTTACGGAAATCATGCACGAGTTGGGGTGGAAGTAATTAAAAGAAATATGTTATTCGTTGCGTTGAGATCTGTTTGCGAAAATTCTTTCAAAAAATTGTCCTCCGAAAGAGAACATATTTTAATACCACGCACCTACGTAGGGAGACATGATCATCGTAATAAAATAAGAGAAATCGGATCAAAACCGAAAAATGTAGGTGTTCCATTTTCTTGCGCGGTACTAGAGAATGAAACGGCGGAGAAGTATTATGAAAGCGGGTCAATAAACCCTCTGCCGGTCACTTAAATTTGATTTACAGAGCAAATATGTAGATGTATTGTGTTGATGCTCTACTGGACATATAAGGATAGAACCAAGGGCACTTTTACCATTGTATTTCTATAGATTTACAGAAAGAAATTATTAAATCTGTTTGTAAATGAGACTAAATGCTGATGGAAGATGCGAGAATAAATGCTTAACAGTTTCGTCCACTGGGTTACAAATGGAGTACTAAAATGGGTTGTTCGGTCTGACTGTAAGAAAGAAGTTGTAGTCAAATGCAATCCAATGTCAGGACTCACCGATCTTCCATGAAAAAATCCCGGTGCTGCAGATGCAGGAAGCCCAGAAAAAAGCGACGAAACAGAACGCCGTAGTTAACGACAAAGCAATGAGAAACAGGACTCCTTAAAACCTGTAATTTTTATCTGTTAAGAAAACCGAATTGGAAATGCCAATTTTCTAAAAATTTATTTATGAATCCTTGTGTAATAAACAAAATGCAACGAATTAAGGACTTGAACACAGTTGTGAATCATATAACCGCTTTATTATAACAAAATATTGGAACTAGTATAAAAACACGGCGTTTTTTCAAAATAACTGTAAGATGAAAAAGTAGGCGTAGATATTACAACTTAATGTTTCACCTGCGAACAAAACTATGTTTGCTAAATAAAAAAATGTATAAGGCTGAGCTCAGAATACATTGAAAATGCCCTATTGTTATCTTCGAATGCGTTTGCTAATCCGACGAGGAAGAAATTTCCTTACCATGTTATTCGACACATCAAACATGGACAAATATGATTAATAGTCAATCAGGCGCTTTATACAAAGCCCCCAGGCCATCCAACATATTAAATTTTTGATGTTACAATAACAAGTAATCGATTAAGGACAATCATAGGAACACTTACTGGAGTTGAGGTTCTTGTTGTAGCTGTTAATGTGCGATAAAAGTGATGAATTTGTAAGTGTGGAGCAGCTTAGTGCATCCTCAGCTTAGACGTATTTTTATACCTTGTGATCAATAAAAGGAAAATATTGTTTTGTTTTCATACATCGCATTTCCTAAAAGTACTACGAAATCTTTCTCCTGACGACAGAATCACGCAGACTGGCCGCATCACAGGTATAGAACATCTTTTGCAGCATCAGAAAAATGAACTTCCGATAACCTTTGACATGCACAAAAGAACTGATGGAATACCTATTCAGCTAATTTTCAGCTCGTGGTTCCCAAGAAGTAAGGTAGGTTCTGCATAAAGCTTACGAAAAACGTTCCACAGAAATGAATGTTCTGGAACCGGTACGCGCTAATGTTGCCCTGCGAAATCCGTAAATAACTTTTCAAGTTTTCGCTGCCTACAGTCAACAATTTAAGAGAGCACTGTCATCTGTAACCGTAGTATCGTCATGCATTTTCTTCAGATTCTGACACGCTTCCGTGTATAAAATAATGAGTTTATAGCCATCGAATATAACGTTAATTTAGCTATTATGTGTATTTGGTACATTTTCCTCTTCGATAACCTGAACTTGAAGTACACAGACTCGACACAAAACTGCCGAAACGTTCGCCATTGGTAAAAAGGTGTCGAGGCGTGTTAGCAGCTAGGAGTCCCTCCCCTGGTAGCTAACGGAGTGGGCCCGACTACCCTCCTAATTGAGAAAAGTTGCCGAATTCGAGTGAGTTCTTAACTGGCCAATTTCCTGCCCTTTCATGTGCTCATTAAATGTTTCCGAGTTCGAGTCTGCCTATGGGTGATTTCAGTGCCCAGTTATGCCCAAAGGAAGGCAATTACATAAAAATAAATCGAAAGTACCAACAAAACGGAGAGCGCCTGGTAGATCACTGCAAGTCTTTTAAACGTTTTGTGAAGTTGTAACGCTACAGTGGATATTACGCGATAACAAGTCTTCACATCTCTAAGTAATGAAAACCAAATGTACCACAGAACACTACCTCAATGGTGATACATCCTTACAGGATTTGTTTGACCGCGCCGTGCATTCTAATAGGCAAGGTATCATTAGATAACTTCGCACGTGAATATTTAGTATCGATAGGGAAAGTTTTAAGAATAACGCTATCAGGACCAGTCTAGGTTGAACGTTAAATGAACTGCCGCGGCGAAGCAACCGAGCGCATTGAGGCGCTATGCTGCGATGCGGGAGACCGTTCCCCGTCGGGGGTTCTAATCCCCCCTCGAGCTTGGATGTTTGTGCTGTCTTTAGTATGAGGTAGATTGTAAGTTTAGGGACTGATGACCCCGCAGTTAAGTCCCATAAGTTTCACAAACATTTCAACAATTTGTTAAATGAACTGCAACTAGAAATGATAACGGTCGCCTCCCTGAATAAGCCTTATGTTGCTTTCTTCAGTCCGCAGACTGGTTTGATGCAGCTCTCCACGCTACCCTGTCCTGTGCAAGCCTCTTCATCTGAGAATACGAACGGCAGCCTACAAGCTTTCTAATCTGCTTAGTGTATTCGTCCCTCGGTCTCCCTCTACGATTTTTACCACCACACACTTCCCTCCAAAGCTGACAATTCCTTGATGTCTCAGAATGTGTCCCACCAATCGTGTGCCAGAAATTCCTTTTCTCCCCAAATCGCTTAAGCACATCCTCATTAGTTATTTGATCTACCCATCAAATTTTCATCACTCTTCTGTAGCACCACATTTCAAAAGCTCCTTATCGTCCACGTTTCACTCCCATACAATGCTACACTCTACACAAATGCTTTCAGAAACGAATTCCTAACATTTAAATTAATATTGGATGCTAACAAGTTCAGCTTCTTTAGAAACGCTTTTCTTCCCATGGCCATGCTGCATTTTATACCTTCTTTACTTCGGCCATCAGAAGTTATCTTGCTACCCAAATAACAAAACTCGTCCTTTTGTTGACTCATTACTTAATCTAAATCCTTCAGCATCACCTGATTTTCTAACATTCCATTCTATTACCCTCGTTTTACTCTTGTTAATATTCATGTTATACCTTCCTTCAAAACACTGTCCATTCCATTCAATTGCTCTTTCTGTTCGTTTGCATTCTCTAACAAAATAACTATGTCATCGGCAAACCGCAAACTTTTTATTTCTTCTCCTTGAACTTTAATTCCCTCTCCAAATTTCTCCTTGCAGTCCTTCACTGCTTGCTCAATGTACATATAGCTTATATAGTAAATGAAAAGTAAGCACTACTATTTTAGGCCTAAGCTAAGAATTGATACTGTTAAAACATTTGAAGACAGATTGTTATGGTAGTAACTATTTTCAATATAGCAGATGAAATTTGTGTGCCTGAACCGTGACCAGAATCTGGGACCTTTGCCTTTCGCGGGTAAGAGGTCTACCGACTCAGCTATCCCGACCCGACTCACGGTCCATCCTCACAACTTTACTTCTGCCAGTACCTTGCCTCGTACTTTCCAAATTTCACAGTTCTGTTGTTAGATGCTGGCAGAATTAAAGTTGTAGGGACGGATAGTCAGTCGTGTCGGGATACCTCATTCGGTAGAGCGCTGGACCGCGAAACAAAGGTCCCAGGTTCGAGTTCCGGTTCCGGCACACAAATTTAATCTGCCTGGGAGTTTCATATCAGCTCTGCTGCAGGGTAAAACTTTCATTTTCAACACGATCTGGTATAAAGAACTACGTTCATTGACTAAACTGTTTAAATAATATAGTTCCTTGCAGTAATTAATATTGTCAATGAGATAATAAAACACATGCCTACTCTACACGGAATCACTGACTGTAATGTAATTTGGACACAGCAAAAGCTAACAATTTTGGAAGAATAATGAACTAGCACTTTAACTGCCAATAAATTCAATCTATCTGAAAGCTATATACATTTTTGATGTTACAGCGTTCATTTTAATGAAGTAAGTCGCAATTTGCGATCACTTATGGCTTCACTGTCCTAGGTTTAGATATAATACCAATGTGCGGCGATCTCCTGCTTACTAGGCAGACACATTGACCACTCCGCCACCGAGGACACAGTAACCAGACCTACTGCAGAGGACTCTTCCCTGCACGTCTCCCGCCACACCCAAATCTCCATTCGCCACACTCTTCCCTATTACCACAGTCTCTTCTGTAATGCTCGCAGCCACAATACTGTATTCCTGCATCAGGGAGAAAAGACCATGAGGTGTCGAGAAATACTGTCTAGTAAGCAGGAGATCCCGGGTTCGCATCCCGGCTGGGCACAAATTTTCATTCGCCGCACATTGGTATTACATCTGAACATAGTACATTGAAAGCCATAAGTGATCGCAGATTGCGATTTATTTCATTAAAATAAACGCTGTAACGTCGTAAAAATATATATAATTGTATACAAGCCGAGGCTAGGCTCCTGACGACAATTAATTGTGTCTCAATACCTCATGGTCTGTTCTCCCTGATGCGGGAATACAGTATTGTGGCTGCGAGCATTACAGAATTAAGAGACTGTGCTAATAGGAATGAGTGTGGCGAATGGAGATTTGGGGGTGACGGGAGACGTGCAGGAAAGAGTCCTCTGCAGTCGGGCTGGTCACTGTGTCCTCGGTGGCGGAGTGGCCAACGCGTCTGCCTAGTAAACAGGATATTCCGCGTTCGAATCCCGGCCGGGCACAAACTTTCACTCTCCGCACATTTGTATTATATCTAAACCAAGTACAGTAAAGCCACAAGTGATCGCAAATTGCGATTTATTTCATTATCTGAAAATAATGGCAAGGAAACTGAGCTACTATTTAAAATTCAGATACCAAAATTAAATATCTTGAGAATTTTTTTCTTACAAACTGTAAAGTATTTTGAATGTAGGCTGGCACAGGATCTTTTTCATTGAAATGAGGCACTAATATGCCATTACAGGTTTTAAATTTACTTTAGAATGAGCAAATCTTTTATCAAAACACTTTACGAACCAAAATATATCAAAGTGACAAGTATTTGACCACAGATGCCTTACTTTAAATTTTATGTGAGTGACACAATACTGCATTTTTTAAAATAAATTTTAAGGAATCTTATGAAAATTGTCTGATGGACAAATACTTGTTGAATTGAACATTAATTACTGTTTTTGATAATTATGAAAAACTTATGAAACTAACTGTAAATTTGTTTATGAAAGCAAGCAATAGCCGGCCGGGGTGGCCGAGGGGACTGCACGGTCTGCACGGCCACTACGGTCGGGGGTTCGAATCCCCCCTCGGGCATGGATATTTGTGCCGTCCTTAGGTGTAAGTAGTACATAAGTAGTTTGTAAGATTAGGGACTGATGACCCCGTAGTTAAGTCCGATAGACTCTACAAACATTTGAACATTTTAGCAAGCAATACTACAGTCTATTACTTTAATACTTTAACAAGCAAGAAATTAAACGTTTGTAAGCCGCGGCGGGCTAGCTGTGCGTACTGGGGCGCCGTGCTGCGGTGGATCGGCCGTTCGCCGTCGAGGGTTCGATTCCCCCCTCGGTCATGGGTGTGTGTGTTGTCCTTAGGTTAGTTTACCTTAGTTTAAGTAGTTTGTAAGCTACGGACTGATAACCATGAAGTTTTACAAACATTTGTAAATAACTTTTCTATTACCCATTTCGACTGAGATATTTTGAAATGAATAATTACTTTATCACTGACAAGATGTACACTCTGTGATAGTCTTTAGTACACAAAATTACTGTCATTCTTTTAAGCAAATATTTAAAACAATGATGCGCCTTAGGCTTCTCGGAAAGTTTTATCACTAGGAAAAGGACCCTCCTTGGAAGTATGACGTAGGAAAAGTAAGGTTCTATACTCTGCTTACAGTGAAGACATTGTTGAAACTTCATAACAACACTGCTGTTTCACGCACGTAGAACAATAACAAGAATACATTATTTCCAATAATATTGGTGGCGAATTCCAAAATCTGGTAGTTAACCAAGCTGGCGGTTACATGCCCTGTGGCTAATGTAGCATCGAGCTCCATCATCCTCTTCCTGCTCTTGGCGACGATGAATTTACATTGAGCTCAATAAACATAGTCACTACATCTTCATGTGAGGCTATTTTCATCCATAAAAGGTTGAATTAGCCTCCAAACCTGCTTCCATCTTAGCAGCGAACCAACTCGAGGTGTAGGGCCCACTAGTTCACACACTGGTTCCAGCACAAACTTCCGCCAAAAGACCACCTCTTAGCTTACGCCAGCCACCTTTTCGTTATAAATGCCCCACCTCTTATACAAACGTTTAAAATTGTCACAGCATGAACCAGCCAGTACACTGCACAATTTGTACAACGTAGTACGCAAAATAACTGATTTCATATTTTTACAATATCAAATGTAAAGCATTACAAAAATTAATTGTTTTACACATTCCAGCAGAAGAAATACACATTACTGCACCAAAGATAAATGTACTAACACAATATTGCTCTGTAATACAATTAACGATAAATGCAGGAGGAATCAAGTCAGTACTCTCTGAGGAAGGCACCTGTAACGGATCCGAAACGTTGGAGAAATATATCATCATGACGCAACAAAAAGCTCAGAAGAATTCCAATTTTAACAATAATGACCGCGAAAGCCTTCGTTCTTAAATAAGTAAATAATCGTTTCAATGAAAGTCAAAGTAAATTAATAATTAATAAATGGAGAATACAGTAATAAACGGTAAAATAAAAGAAGAAAGTAAAACTTGTAATGTTACATAGTCAACAGCATATAACCATTGATCCAAGAAGCCGCGGTGGAGTAGCCGAGCGGTCTAAAGCGTCTCGCTGCGGAGCCCGGGGTTACTCGCCGTGGAGGTTCGAGTCCTCCCTGGGGCATGGCTGTGTGTGTTTGACCTTAGGTTAGTTTACCTAGGTTTAAGTAGTTTGTAAGATACGGACTGATGACCATGCAGTTTGGTCCGATAGATTTACAAACATTTGACCCAAGAAGTAGAGACCTGGACTTTACCAAACAAGTATTTAGGAGAGTTTCGAATAGACCTTTTGACTATTTCAAGACAATCACAGAAAGAAATCTGGAATGGCAGTGCACTACGAGATTCTAATTTTGGTTTAGATCACTACCGAACCAAAATAAAGGTGAAGTTTCTATCCAGAAACACGAAGAAAAACCGAACGGCAAAACTCACCAAGTTTGATCCGGAAAAGCTGGAAATGTCGAAATTAACAGAGAAAATGGAAATTCCGGAACACAGCAGCCAGGACCAACTGAGAGAGGGGCCACTGAAATTGTTCCATTATTGAAGCGGAGGAAACATGCCTGGTGGACAGCACAGGCGCGCGAGCCCGTAGCCGCGCCTCCCGGGCGGGCCTGTCCACGCGCTGCTCGGCCTGCCGGCACGAACCGCACCGGACGGCGGCGGGCAGCGCGGGTACCCCAACTACCCGGCGAGTGCCGGTCCGCCCGGCCGCCCGTGGCGCTCTGCTGCTAGCCGGGGCACGCGCCCGCCAGCCGCTACACTCTTATCGCGAAATCCACTATTCCGATTTTCAAGCTGCAAAAACTGTTCACGGTACACACGACCATCCCTCCTCGGTTTATGTAGTTTTTCCTTACAAGCTTTACTTCGCATGCCAAAAAATAATCTACTTTTCATTCCGCATGAGTTTTTAGTTTCATAATGGTTCTCACTCGATTCTGAAAAAAATTATGGGGTTACAAAATCTAATTTTTGGACATGTGATACTACAGCATCTTAGCTTTCTAATAAAGCATTCAACTTTTCATAATTCCTGTTTTAAAATGACGCTATTTGTGAAGTATGTGCACGTCATTTACAAATCGTGTAATGTAAGAGTTGGATAGACGGCAGCTTACTGACCTACGCATTACCGTGAGTGAAATAGAGCTGTCTCATCTCACGAGTAAAAATGTGCAAGTGTTTCTTTAAATCTATCGTACTTTACTGCGGGGTTATTAGTGCGTAGCTTACAAACTAAGGTAAACTAATCTAAGAACAAAAGACATACCCATGCCCGAGGTGCGGCTCGAACCCCGACGAACGGCCGCACGCACCTCAGCACGGTGCCCCAGTGCGCACGGCTAATCCGCCGCGGCAACAGCATCAGTGCTGCGATAGCAAGTATATGTATTCAGCGCGTGTTCGATCAGCATTTCTGTGGACATTTCGCTAAATTGGATGATATATCCTTGCTGAAAGAAGAAACAAAAACGAATGATTGGGTTTTTACATTAAGTTGCAATCGAGGTCATTAGAAACGACTAAATGGTAGAATGTTGGAAGGTTCAACATACGCTCAACCACTCCAAGGGGAGTAAATTAATTACTGTCCATTGTTGTTGTTCTACTTTTCCCCCCTTTTTCGCTCTGGCTGGGGTGAGCTGAAACCCCGAGGGAGTCACCACTAAACCGAATGAAGTGTTAGTGCACTATTAGTTGCGAGGAATGAAAACAACTGTTTTGTGCAGCAGAAGTAAAACAGTACCCGAATAAGCTCGCGCCGGAAATATTGAAAATGTTGAAAGTCGTCGGCTTCGCGTTAGCTGGCTCCAACACGTTTATAGCGTTAAGGTCACCTGACATAGTCGGGTTTGGAGGGGATCCGATCGTTTTATAGTTTTCAAAATGAAATGCCAAGATCGCACATTAATAATTTATTCAATGACGACCGGTTTCGGTGAACTGTGTCATATCATCTGGTCACATACATATTACAAGCTGGTCATCTGTCAAAAATATAAGACATGCAAGAAATAACGTAAAAACATAAAAAATAACATACATTTGGGATTAAGAGGCACTTATCGTACTTTGTTAAAATATTGGATATAAAATAACAAGTGCAATATTGCATTTTGTCACTATATATATATATAAATACACAAGTTAAAAACATGACAGATTTCAATTTTGTAAGCAATATTGCACTTGTTATTTTATACGCAATATTTTAACAAGGTAGGATATGTGCCTCTTAATCCCAAAATGTATGTTATGTTTTATCTTTTTACGTAATTTATTGCATGTCTTTTATATTTTTGTCAGATGACGAGCTTGTAATATGTATGTGACCAGATGATATGACACAGTTCACCGAAACCGATCGCCGTTGCATAAATTATTAATGTGCGATATTGGCATTTCATTTTGAAAACTATAAAACGTCAATAGGGAGTTTTATAGTTCTCTCAGTATTTACTTACACAGTGTCCATTCTAAGTGATCGTCCTTGCATAGAGAGAAAGATCATTCCATAAATCTCTTCAGTTCCTTGTTGCTGGTAAATCTACAGCGCCGTCTGCAGCGCTTGTTGCACCGAGCCCAGAGGGCACGGGCCCGGCGGGTTCCCGCTCGCCCGGCGAGTGTCGGGACTCGACGGCGCACCGCAGCTCGCTCGCTGTGTACAGCGGTGCAATGGGGATCGACTACCCGCGGTGCGGGCAGCAGAGCGCAGCGGCCGGACGCAGGCGAGCTCAGGCGGGTAAGTGTGGCGCCCTGCACGGCTCTGTGGACTGCTGACTGTGACAAAGCTGTCGCCGAGCGAAGAGTAGCCTGGCTGAAATGGAACTCAGAAAAAAATCCAGGCCCAGCTGCGATAAATGAGCCGTGGCGCCAGAGAGCTAGCGCCGGCTCGGTCCGTTTCACCTTGGGCCACGCCCTCCCGATATCGATTTTCTCGATCAAGCCGTTTGAGATTTGCCCGCCATGTGGCGTTTTCCTCCGCCGCCTGACAGCCGCGGCTAAGAGTCTGGTCCGTACGCAGCTGCAGCGAACACCCCTTGCCTTCGCCGCGTGTCAGCGTGCAGACCCTGGCAGATACAGCGAGCAGCGGCAGACAGGTGCCGTAGATAATAGTTCTGCAATACCTCGTCGTCGACGCCGACTACTGCCGATCGTTCCTGAGAGGCTGAACCGATGTATTTTGCTGAAGATTCTCGGTGGTGGATCATACTTCAGTGCTGAAGATTCTCGGCGGTGGCAGTGAAAAGGGTATATAATGACACGGTTTGCTTTCCCCGATATTATCAGAGAACATTTTGTATTTTTATATTATTTCGGCATGTTAAAATAATTATCTATGAAAGTCAGAGAAAGAAAATTTAGGAACAACACTTTCAATTTTTATTGTAAGAAAGAAGACACTCTTGCTTTCTACTTCGTAGCGATAGCATCTTACAGACGAGAGCTGTACTTTATTATTTTTATGTGGCCGCCGTTATGTACATTCAGGTAAATATATGTGCTGTGCGCGTATCTTAAATTTATAAATAAGCCCCACCTCTCACTTAAATTCGCACTTATGAATTTTTATTAATAATTTTGCCCTATCCTCCCTCCGCCCATAATGTATTTTTCAGCCTTGTTGAATCACCGCAACAATGGATGGCATAGTTTTTTAGTTAATATTGAATATTTCATGTAGCCTGCCACTCTTGTTTCAAAATTTATTCCATAATATTATCATTTACCGGCAATAGAATCTGTAGTCGATTTTCTTGTGAATTTTTAGAAGTCCGATGTGTTTGATTTACGTAATATTCCTGTGGTGTCGCACAAGTCCAAAGTGCGCGCCACCTACTTTCGCCACGCGCCGTCGTGCACGCACGGCGCGGCGTTCTTACGACGACAGCCTCGAGCGCCCTCTGCTGCAACTCCGCTCGTGGCCACCACTGAACGACATCGTTCACTTGGGACTGAGATAGGAACCAGTTAACACTTCGGAATCAGATAGGCACCAGTGAAGACTTGGCTATCGTACAGGCACTAGGCAGACCTCTAGCTCAACTATGTATCAGCATTCTGCAGTACTGAGCTATGTAAAAGTTAAGTATTGTATAAATTCTGTGCAATATATATCTCGTTCTAATTTACTCTAGTGTTTCTAGTTTCTGGCTGCTCCCCTCCGTACCTGCACCAGCGTGCTATCTTTATTCCTGTGTCGGTCTTCCTACTCGGCCACCGACACCTACGACGGAAACGAGACACAAAAATTCCTATCCGATTTATAACATTTCACTTATCTTACTTTACGGTTTGCTACACGAGTCGTAGTTTGATATTGACTAACTGCCGTCCACTGTTCGGCGAGTGGTTATCATATTATTAAAATTTCATTTACAGCCAAATTTCAACCACTGATGGATCTATTGTTAAAGGTAACTGCTCGTCGATTCTTTTTGTAATGTTCTGCCTGCACCACACTCCACCGTTAATTAGCTTGCCATTTCATTTAAATGCATGTAATAATTTTTCCAAAATTTTTCCCCCGTAATTTACTGATTGTGATCTTTCATAGCTTCTAACTTCAAACCACTTCCGTCTGTAAATTTGTTAATCTCAAAAATTAATAGCCAGGCTGGAACATTATAGGGAGTACCAATGTGCTAAAACTTTGATCTTCCTCGGTACGCGGACTCATTTTGGTTACACGGAACTTGATAACTATAGTCACTAAACACGACTTCCTCTCCTACTCACTGAAACATGATGACACAATGTACGGAAAAGCTTCTTTATATGAATCAGCACGGGTTTAGGAAGCATCGGTCATGTGAAACTCAGCTTGTCCGTTAGTCTTGTGTAGTTCGCGAACGAACTAGTTCGGAAGAGCGCTCCCTCAGATGAACTACGCGAACTAGTTCGCAGATCCCTCGCCTCTAAGTTCGTCCGCTCCTTTTTCGAAGACTGACGGGGAACAGCGAGAGGACGCAGGATCGCGTGATTCCCTTCTGCAAGTTACCGTCAGTTCCAGCTGAGATGCAGCAAAGCTGTAGTTTCATAGTTCACTGCCACAAATTTTCTTTTCTAAGGTATTCAACAGTGTCTAAATATAACCCTCATTCCATAGTGTAAACTAAACTTTTTTATTTGCATAAGTTTTTGATGTCTAATTGCCCAAAAATACGGGTAATAGCACACGCTTGGGCGACACTGATCATTATGTAAAAAATCTATCATAAAAAAGAAAGACCTCTTTTAGTAGCGTTAGCAAAAGCCAAAAAGAGCGGACGAACTAAAAAACCGACCTACTTCGCGTCCGAGCTTCGAACTAAAAGGAGAGCTACCGCTCGCGAACTAAAATATGCCCCACCGGACGCAAACTAAAATATGCGCGATCGGTCACATATGCGTTACCAATCGCGAAATAAAATATGTGCAATCAGTCGCGAACTATTATGCCAAACGTATCTTATTTCTTAGTTCATTGGATTATTTTCCGAAGACAGACGGGCAATAGCGAGAGGGCTCGCAGTAGAATTAAAAATCACGTATTTCCCTTCTGCTGATGAGAGCCATTTCGAGGTGAGCGTCTGCCTGATAGATTACATAGTTCAGTGCTACAAAATTTCTGTTTTGATGTGTTCTGCTCTCTGCAATATCTGACTAATAAATTCCATAATGCCAAGATACGGAGATAACTCTAAACTTAAACGCGAGAAATTATCCACAAATTGTTTCTTTTTGTTTGCGTGATATCGTTAGCGGCTCACGCAGCAAGCGCATAAAGCAGCTAGGTGGGGGAACTTCCCCCTCTAACTGCATTCGCAGACCACTCCGCTCAGCCGTCACTGGGAGCGGACGAACTGAAGTGAGCGCTCCCGATCGCGAACTATTATGCGCAAGTCTATTGTCCATTTCTCACATGATATATGTATGAAGGGAAAGAGGCAGATTGTGTTTATCTCGATTTTAAAAAGGCATTTGACACAATGCCACACTGCAGACTGCTAACGAAGATACGAGTATACGGAATATGTTCACAGATTGGCTGGAAGACTTCCTAAGTACGTTTTGATCTAGATGGCAAGAGTTCATCAGAGACGAGAGTATCGTCATGCGTACCTCACGGGATTGTGATAGGACCGCTATTATTTTCTGTCTATATAAATAACCTGATGGACAGAGTAACTTGCTATTTGCGGCTGTATACTGATTGCGGTGTGGTGTATCGGAGGGTGTCGTCTTTAATTGAGTTATTAGCATACAGGATGACTCAGACAAAATTTCTAGTTCCTGCGATGAATGGCAGCTAACTCTAAATGTAGAAAAATGTAAGGTGGTACACATGAATAGGATCAACAATTCCATAAAGTTCGACTACATCATTAGTAATGAGATTCTTCGTGCAGCCGCGTCATTCAAATACCTAGACGTAACATTGTAGAGCGATATGAAATGGAACGAACAAGTAAGGACAGTTGTGAGTAAAGCGGACAGCCGACTTCGGTTTATTGGGAGAATTTGGGAAAGATATACTTCATCCGTAAAGGAGACTGCGGATAAAACGATTGTGCGACCACGTCTTGAGTATTGGTCAAATGTTTGTGCGGGACTGATGACCACGTACTTTAGTCCCCTCTAAACAACAACAACAACAACAAAAAGAGTTTGCGACCCGCAGCAGAATGTTCGAATGTTTGTAGGGATTATGCCACTTAACAACGGGGTCATCAGTCCCTAAACTTACAAACTACTTATGAACTAGCCAATACTAAGGACGGCACAAATATGCATGCCCGAGGGGTGATCCGGACCCCTGACCGTAGTGGCCGTGCAGACCGTGACTGGCGCGCCGCAGACCACTCGGCCACCAAGGCAGGCCCCGCAGCAGTTCAGTTTAAAGTAAATTAGGGCTCATACTGAGGCATATAAACATTCTTTTGTTTGCTCGTTCTGTTTGGGAGTGGAATCGGAAAGGAAATTCCTAATAGTGGTACAGTGTACCCTCCGCCACGCACCTTACGGTGGATTACGGAGTATATATGTAGAAGTAAATGCTCGGGACACAGGACGCGGAATGCACGCACGCGCAGACGTATGAGTCCAACCGACTGATATGTAGAACAAAACTGTTTCCTAAATTTGCAATGACTGGCAGTTCTGTTGTTTATTCACAATGGTCATTTCCGCTTCAGTCCTATAAAAGTTTTCTAGGCCTGTTTTAATTTTGCCAGCCAGCAATATGTTGCGGATTCTACCTGTTTGTCTGTTCTCGATTTCATCAGATTGAAATTCCAAAATGCAGTACATTATTATCAGCGAAATTAATTCGTTGTAACGCGTTAATTTAACCGATATTCCCTTGATTTTTTTCAGTCTAACGCATGAGAGTTTTCTCTGAATCTGCTTTCCACTGGTAGCGCTAATCACTGCAACCAGGTATCATCTGGTTGGTAGAGAGGAGCGTGTGATGAAGTTTTAGCAGATATATCTGTAGGTACAGTGCCTTGTTACGTCCAAGGAGGCGCGACAGAATAGCCGTGCGCAGTAAAACGCCCAGCTGCGTGGCCGTACGCCGAGTCCACCCTCGGGCATGGTCGTATGTTTTATCTTTAGCATAAGTTACTTTAAGTTAGTGTAATTAGTGTGTAAGCCTAGGGACTGATGATCAACATAGTTATCTCCCTTAGATTAATAAACATTTGAACCTCCAAGGAAGAAAAACAATATGCTCATTTATTCCATAGTCACAAACTCCAAACTTATGAAATTGTTTCCCACCAACATTTCATTTATGTTTTTCCTCACTGAACTGTGCTTCTCCTATTTTTGTTCGTTTATATAACTTAGTTTAATATACAATTGTATTTACTATTATTTACTGAACCATTGTTTCTTTCAACGTAATTGTTGAAAATTAATGTATACTTATGTTTCAGTAACAGCTTAGTTTTAATTGGTTGGACGTCTCTGTTTATAAATACCTAAAGGCTACATAGTCTATGACTGACAGTTATCTTTGTAACATCTTTGTACTCGAAACACAGCCGCTGATGTGATGTGGATAATCTGAAGTATTATGTTGTCTGAAGATGGCCTAAGAAGCCGAAAGCTAGTTCATAACAAAAATAAATATTATTGTGGAACAAATACACAGTGTATACAGTTATTTAAAAACAATTTTATTTAATTTTAATGGGAAATTATATTTCTTTTATTAATTCATCTTGAGGCCAACAGTTAGACAGTGTTATTGGTTTTTGTATTTGGTGTAAAAATGTATAAATAATGTGCTGCGGTAACTCGGGAGCAAACCACATACAATTTGCCATGTGGTAAGCATGAAGGTTGTCACATTGAAGGTCAGCAGTAGTCAACTATCGGCTTTGTGCATTTGGAATCTTATCGCGTTTGCAGCCGGATACTAAAGACGGCGGCTCTAAAGCCAACTTGTTTTTGGAGGTACGTCGATGATACTTTTATGGTGTGGCCTCATGGGGAAGGAGCTCCTAACCGGCTTTTGACCATTTTCATTGCAGCCATCCTAACATCACGTTCACAATGGAAGTGGACAAGGAGGGGAAGCTTCCTTTTCTTGATGTTCTGGTTTACAGAAGAGATGATGGAAAACTGGGACATAGTGTTTATCGAAAACCTACGCACACAGACCGCTATCTACATGCCTCGATCTGTCATCCTCCGGTCCAACGTACTGGTGTTCTAGAAGAGCTTAAGGCATTTCTGATGCAGAAAGTTTGACGCAAGAACTAGATCATCTCAAAGTTGTGTTTAAACAGAATGGCTGCACCGATAAGCAGATCCGCTGTGCTTTTCAGTTTGGTCCTTCACCTGAACCATTAAATGAGACCCACGAATCAGTTGCTTTCCTACCTTTAGTATTTCATCAAAGATAGGAAGAATTTTAAAAAGCATGACATTAAGAGTGTTTTCCGTTCGCCAGTAAAGACGAGAGTACTTCTCAGATCTGTGAAGGATGATTTGGGTCTGAGGAAGCCCGGGGTATATAAGATTCCCTACCAAAGTGGGAAACGTATATTGGTCAAACTATCTGTAACATTCAGGAAAGATATGTTGAACATCAACGCCACACACGTTTGCACCAGCCCGAGAAGTCGGCGGTAGCTGAGCACTGTCTCGATGAGGGACATAGAATGTTGTATAATGAAACTCGCATGGTTGCTTCCGCGTCTCGTTACTGGGACTGTGTCTTGAAGTAATCCATAGAGATCCGATTATCTGACAATCTGATTAACTGAGACAAGGGCTGCCTTCTTAGTAAAACTTGGAACCCTGTGTTATCAGATGTTAAAAAACAACGGTTGGTACTTCAGCAATCTGAATAATAATTTTCTTATATAAGGAACTCATTGTTCAATTGGGTAATTTATAATTGTTTAATGATGATTTTTCAGCCAAGATCGCATTTTTTATTTATTATGTTACCGGTTTCGGCGTGCTCGACGCCATCTTCGGACCTGTCGTATTTTACATAACTTCACAACCTTTTTTACATACTAAAAGTGTACATCCAGATTGAGGCGTCACCAAACATAAAATTTCTAGTCACAAATAAAATTTAATGTTAGGTGACGCCTCAACCTGGATGTACTCTTTTAGTATGTAAAAAATGTTGTGAAGTTATGTAAAATACGACAGGTCTGAAGATGGCGTCGAGCACGCCAAAACCGGTAACATAATAAATGAAAAATGCGATCTGGCTGCAAAATCATTATTAAATAATTTTCTTCAACATCGATTATCGATTTCGCCGGACCCTACCACGGAGCGCTGTGTGTCTTGTGCGCCAGAGGGCAGTCACTGTCACTTCTTGCGCACGCGCTATGGGTCTTCCGCGATGTATAAAGGAGCCACTGATTGCACCGGGAACTCATTTCCGGCGAGATTGTGTACCAGCACGCTCACCTGAGGATGGCGGGCAGTTGCGCCGCTGAAATATTAAAAAAGTGTCAATTTGACATTAGTTTCCGGCTGCAAACCAGAGAAGATTAAAAACAGTCATTACGCCGAGAAAACCTTTGTGGTCACAGCTTTGTGCATTGTTGACGGCAATAGCAAGACGCAAAGGGTACTGTAGCTGTATGAATTAGATTTGTAAATAGGTGAAAATAGTCGTTAAACATTGAATGTGCCGCCGATCAATGTCGCGTCCATTAAATTACGTATCAATTTATTGATAGTCAATCTCGTTCTGTTGCACAACTTGATGCAAAATAAGATGGGTATCAGCATCACGGGTGATCCAATGTGCAGTGGCATTCCGTTCAGAAATTCATTTTATAGCTATAAGCTGATATTAATAGAATATTTTAATTTTTTTCATGTTCGTATTGTAAAATTCACCACTAAATTTAGTGACCGGGAAGTATGGAAACAACGGCATTCAAAATATTAATTTTTCTGTTTGTACCTTACCACTGTTAACGCACTGCTGCCACTTGGGGCGCTGCCGTCGCTTTCGTGACTGTCGTTATCGCTGCTACTTTTGTCTCTTTCTATGCCAGGGGCGCTACTTGCTTTCCAATTGTAACACTTATTTATACGTATACGTCAGACTGTGATATTCGTTTGTAATTATGGATTAAACACTCTGATGATCGAATGGGCATGGTATTGTACTAAATCATGTTACGTAGAACATAACAACCGATAAACGCATTTTATGAAGTATGGTAAAGAAGAAAATTCGACGTACAAATAGCATTTCCAAAGAGAACTTGTTTTCCCGTATTCCGAGTTATGTTCATAAAGTCGTTAAATATGTTAATCCGAAACTTCCTGGCAAATTAAAACCGTACGCCGGAATTCGGATTCGAACCTGGGACCTTTCGTGGGAAAGCGCTGTACCGTCTTTTTATTTATTTACTTATTTTTTAATAAATATTTTCTTCAAGATGGTTGTTTTTCTTTGGGTTATTCGGTCTGTTGCGGATTTTGTTCGTTTGCTCACGTCTTGGCTCAGTTTTTTTAATTTTTTTTTTTTTTTTAATTTTTGAGATAACGTTCAGCTCTCTCACTGAAGGTGCTGAGCCATCGCACATGGAACATTCTGACCTATCCCGGCACGCTTCTCGGCCTGTCCACACACCTTCACATGCACCAGTACCTCGCCTCCTCCTTTCCTGCGAACCTAGCACGACTAGCAAAGCAAAGATAAGGTGGAGACATGGCTTAGCCACAGCCTAAGGAGTGTTTCCAGATTTTTCACTCTGCAGCAGAGTGTGCGCTTATAAGAAACTTCCAGGCAGTTTAAAATTTTGGGTTCTTGATTAAATGTGTTGTTACGATCGCTACCAATCTTCAAAGGATCACCTGCTGGATTAGTCTGAAGATTTCATCAAAGTTTCTCCAGCCGACCTGGAGTCTATGGCGAACATACACACATACACTGGAAGCCGACTGTCCCATTTTTCTTAACCCTCTGAATACAAATTCCACTGATTTATTCTTAAATTCCGTCCACTAGAAACCCAGGGTATTAACATTGGTCTTCCCTGACCGGCAGTTACGATTCAGAACCCGTGGAATAACAGGATCTATAATCCAAAATTATAATGTAGCCTCTAATTGTTCACCGATTAAATAAATTATATAGCGCAACGAAAAATGCAGGTTCCCACTCGTAGCTACTAGTTTGAACCTGGTCGGGACCGTCGTACTTCATATTATTATAATCTCTGCCACATATTTACTGCTCTGACACCGTTATCCATTTGGGTTATTTAAACACATATACACTTGTGGTAGGGGGCAATAAGGATTGGGCGGATATAAGAATGAGTAAGAAGATGGGGATGATTAATCTTGAATTATACAATTTATTACTTCCAACATACTGAAATAAGAAAGTGGATCAAGTCTTGTTACCTTGCCGGCAGGCTGAATTATACGTTAAATTCTACTGGTCTCGTAATTTGCGTTATTTCGTGTCGTAGAAACCCCACCAGTTTTCTGCTGACGTCAGAATTTGAGAGTGCATTCCAATCATTGACCAAAGATCTCTCTAAAAGCTAGAAATGTAGGTTTGCCTTTCCATAATTCATGTTAGAATTCTGAAACCTTGATTTATTAAACTGATGGTACCGTAATTTACACACCTGTCTTCTCCGGATTTCTTTGGAATTAGAAAAATGAAATTTTTCTTGTCGTCTGAGGGTATTTAGTCTGTCTCATACATGCCAGACACCAGGTGGTATAGTTTTCTCATCGCTGGCTTTCCCAGAGACCTCAGTAGCTCTGACGGAATGTCGTCGGGTCCAGGGGCATTGTTTAGAGGCAGGTCTTTCAATGCTCTGTCAAACTCTTCTAGTTATATATTATCTCCTATCTCATCTTCATCTACTTCATCTTTTCTTCCTACAATATTGTCTCGAACCTCATTTTCTTTTTCCTACCTATACATTCTTCTACAGACTTGCATTTGCCCCTAGCCATTACTACTAAGCCATTTCGCATTCCCTGCCAATCTCAGTTTTAGTAGACTGACTCCATTTTAGCTTCTTCATTTAATGCATTTTTATATTTTCTTCTTTCACCAATTAATTTCAGACTTTCCTATGATATCCAAGAACTTTGTGTAGGTCTTGTCTTTCTACTTAATTGGTCCTCTGCTGCCTGCCCTATTTCATCTCTCAAAGGTACCCATTCATCTTCTACTGTGTTACACCCCTCCGTTTCTGACAATTGTTGCCTAAAGCACCTTCTGAAATTTGCAATTTCTCCCATTTATCCAGGTCCCATATCCTTATTTTCCTACTTTCCCGCAGTTTCCTGAATTTCAGTCTACAGATCATGACCAATAAGGAATGGCCATGGTCTATATCTGCCGTTATAGTTGAAAACCTGGTTCAAAAAACTATGTCTTACCATTATAAAATCTGTTGTACCTTCTGGTGTCTACTTGTCTCTTCCACACATACAACCTTTCATGCTTCTTAAACCAAGTGTCTGTTATGATTAAATTATGTTCCGTGCAAAATTCTACCAGGGGGCTTCCTCTTTCATTCCTTTTCCTACTCTATATTCACCTTCTAGTTTTCCTTCCGTTGCTTTTTCTACTACAGAATTCCAGTGCCCCATCACAATCAAATTTTCTTATCCCTTTTGTGTCTGAATAATTTAATCTATCTCCTCATACATTTCTTCGGTCACATCATTGACAGAGCTGGTTGGCATATAAACGTCTACTACTGTGGGCAGTCTTGACTACGATAATGCGAACGCTGTGCTCTTCATATTAGTTTACCCGCGTTCCTGTTTTCTTATTCATTATTGGACGTACTCCAGTGATATCCGCGATTATGTATGTGGAACCCTGTACTCACCTGACCAAAAATCCTGTTCATATTTCCACCGAGCTTCACTAATACCCACTATATCTAACTTGAACCTATTCATTTGCGGTTTTTTAATTTTCCAACATCCATTCCCAATTCAGAGATCCCAGAGATCCTTATAGGGGAATATTTTACTTACGGAATATTTACCCTAGATTATGACATATATTCATACAGTAGAGCTGCATTTCATCGGGAAAATTATCGACTATATTTCCCCCTGCTTTTAGCCGTTTGCATTAACTATGTGTCACTCACGATTAATTAGAGTCGGTAACCTTTGTGAGACTATGTGGCGGTGTACGAACTCGGTTTAATTTCTTTCTAGCTTTGTGGGATGCAACTAATGTGCGAGATTATTTTTAATCTGTGTAGTGCATGTCAAATATTCTTTTCCGTTTTCTACTTCCGCGAGTAAAATGTACGCCACGTGGTGGGTTCTTAGAACAAAGCCTTCAGCTACCCCTGTATCTGTTTCTGTGCCCTTCAGGTAAGAAATTATGCATGTGTCTTTCTGATTTCCAATAGCACCTCGTGATCTCCTCTCCGTCTATTTTAAATTGTTGTTTCGTTTCCAAACTTTCCCAGTAAATTGTCTTCTAGCCTTGTACGACCTCCTTTATTAGCTTGCTTATGAAATACTACGTATTTCTAGGGACTGCATGCCGTTATTTCTTTGTTGATTTGCCCAGACTTTCAATTTATTCCACTTTTATGATTTTTCTAGACTGGACTTCGTCCATCTGTGTAAGCCCTTCCAATCGCGTCTACCTGTATTTCTTTAGCTTCCATATGATCTCCTACGCATTTCTAAGGGTTGCATGCCGTGGTTATTTTTCTTTATTTTCCAGGAATTGAACTTAGTATTTTTTACTGGTTTCGGAACCACGTGGTTCCGAACTCCAAGGGTTTATAGCTAGTCATTTGAGTTTCGCCACTGCTCTGATGCCAGTGCCTTACTATTGTGTATCTTCGTAATCTATGATTCCGTTGGTTTTTGTTGAAATGATTGCGATCTTTAAGCACTTCGCTTTCAGTGGGATGCGAATATGTAATGTAGCATACACGTGCCATGTGTCTCAATAATTCTGCATGCTCATGGTTTGATTTGAATGGAAATTAAAATCGCTATTATCGGGTATCACCTAAATTAAAGGAAGACCAGAGCGATCTATGAAGTTTAATTTTTCTTGTGTTGTGTGGTACATCCTCGTTCGCTGAATTTCGCCCACGATAGCGGCGCCTGTCTCTGCTTCGTATCAGCACTCTGAGTTGGGTGAGTTTCGCTTTTCTTCGCTTGTGTGAGTGGCTGAAAGCTTGTTGATTGTAAATCCCTTCTCCGACAATGTTCAGTTCAGATTACTTAAGCTTAATTTCCAATGTGGGATGCATTTTTATTGTATAAGAAATTGGTGTCCCCATTTGCTCATGTTTGAACTGAATAAATAATTTAGTGTCAGTGAAATTCTATCCTTCTTATAAATATTAGTTTATGAATACCCTCCCTTTTTTATTTAATATTGTTTTTCACCAATGCTGAGAACAAACTCAGATGCAAATTATCATGTTTTAATTCCGTTTCGCCATAAATGTTCTCACAGCCACCTTCTGAAATGGTTTAGTTTGAGATGGCTTGTATATTAATGATTGTGTGTAATTCTCGTGATCCACGAAGTATGTTGGCCACCGTCTCTTTGTCTTCCTGCAGCTAAAGTTTGAGTCAGCTCTAAATTCTGGGCCAGGGAACAAGATTCTGTTGCAGAAAGTAGTCAGTAGTTCACGCGAATCCTTTAGCTGGCTTTACGGCCAGAATTATATGTTTAAAGTAAGCTCTTAACTATATAATTACGTAGGCTTCCGCGGCCAGAGTCAGGTGACATAAAAGTTTTCTGGGTATGGTACCGCTTCATGATATAAGGCTATTAAATAACCAACGTTTCGGCCAACGTTACAGTGGCCTTCATCTGGGTAACTCAGATGAAGGCCACTGTAACGTTGGCCGAAACGATGGTTATTTAAGTAATAGCCTTACATCATGACGCGGTACCATACTCAGAAAACTTTTATGTAATAAGCTCTTAACTGTCTCCCCTCAGCTAGAATTAGTTTTACAATTAACGGTGGTCTTTCAAGGATTTCAAAAAATGTTCAAATATTTGTAGAGCTTATGGGACTTAACTACGGGATCCTCAGTCCCTAAACATAAAAACTACTTACGAACTAGCTTATACTAAAGGCAGCACAAACATCCATGCCCGAGGGGGGATTCGAACCCCCGAGCGCAGTGGCCGTACAGACCGTGACTGGCATGCTGCAGACAGCTCGGCCACTGCGGCCGGCGTATAGAGGATTTCGAGGAAGGTGCTTTAGCATCAGCGACCCTGAAACCTGCGTGTTTTTCAGATATGTAGACTACAATTTTGTCGTTTGGCCTATACCCTGGTTCACAGGGCCCATGTCATTTCAGAACCTGAAAGTTTATCAGCTGAGTTGTCCCATTTCGAGGTCACATTTCGTTAGAATTGTTATAATGAGAGACAGGTAAAAATTCTAAGTCTACATGGAATACTCTGCAAGTCACATTTAAGTGCCTGGCAGAGGGTTCATCGAAGCACCATTATACTATTTATCTCCCATTCTATTCTCGAATAACGCGCGGGGAAGAAAGAACACCTGAATCTCTCCGTTTGAGGTCTGATTTCTCGTATATTATACTGATGATCTTTTCTACCTATGTAGGTGGCAGTCAACAATATATTTTCGCATTCGGAGGAGAATGTTGGGACTGGAGTTTCGTAAGTAGCCCACGCCGCAGCGATAAGCGCCGTTGTTGTAACGATTTCCATACCACATCCTGTATCATTTCCGTAACGTCTCTCCTCTGTATCTTGACAATGCAAAACGAACTGCCCTTGTTTTGACTCTTTCGATGTCCTCCGCCAAACCCAGCTCATAGGAATTCCACACTGGGCAGTAATACTCCAAAAATGGACGGACAAGCTTAGTGTATGCAGTTTCTTTTGTAGTTCTGTTGCATGTTTTAAGGGTTCTGCCAAAAAAACGCGGTCTATGGTTCGCCTTTACCACGACATTATCTACGTGATCTATCCAGTTTGTCTGAAGTAATAGTAATTCCTAGTTATTTTGTGGAGTTTACGGCCTTCACGTTTGATTGATTTATCTTGTAAACAAAGTTTAACGGATTTCTTCTCGTACTCATGTGGACGACATCACACTTCTCATTATTTAGAGTCAATTGCATATTTTTACACCATAGTGATATCTTATTCAGATCGTTCTGAAGTTGATTTTGATATTCAGATGATTTTACTAGACGGTAAATGACGGCGTCACCTACAAGATCTACTTACAGTTTCCCCTAAAACTTTTATGTAAATAGGGAACAGCAGAGGAGTAATAACACTACACTGTGAAGCGCCCAATATCACCTCTGTTCCAGTCGATGCTTTACCATCGATTACTAAAAACTGTGTCCTCTCTCATAGGAAATCGTCTATCCAATCGCAAATTTGGGGGCGATATACCATAACCAAGCAATTTGATTAAAAGCCGTTTGTGGGGTACGGTGTCAAAAGCCTTCTGGAAATCAACAAATACGGAATCATTTTGCTAAACCTTGTCGGCAGCACTCATCACTTCGTATGAGTAAAGAGCTAGTTGTGTTTCGCATGAACGATATTTTCTAATTCACTGTTGACCTTGGTTCAATACATAATTCTGTTCGAGATAATTCATAATATTTGAATACAGGATATGTTCCGAAATCCTGCTGCAAATTTACGTCAATGAAATAGGCCTGTAGTTTAGTGAGTTACTCCTACTGCCTTTCTTGAATATAGGTGTGATTGTGGAAATAAAATCCGCTACCAGTCACAATAATTGGCGGTTTGTTAAAACACTACCGGTTTCGGGCTTGTGCCTATCTTCAGGTGTTTACATTCAGTGTTATTGACTGTTTAAAGAAAACGTAAATTACTTTGTGCTTGTCATACAGTTATACATACACAGGTATTATATAGATTTACATATAAATAAAACAAGTATGGATGTGGTGGAGTGATTTGTGATAAGGCTATAAGTGTACTCACATATAAGTAAAGTATCCAGTTTGTGTTCGTACATTTCTCAAGGATATTAGTTGAGAACATTGTAGTAACACTAACATGATGCTAATTTGCACTCCCATGTTTCAGGTTTTGCACAGTACACAGTACACTTTATAACCGTCACTCCAAACATCGCCACAGTACACTTTATAACTGTCACTCCAAACATCGCAATGTTTACATTCAGGCATATTTTTTGGTCAAAGAACTTAGCTCAAGATATACAGAGATATTGCACACACAGAAGTACAGAGATGCCACACACAGAGCTATATCAGATGTTATTAATCCCAAAAGCGAGATTTGTTATACTATTGTGGAGCCACACTGTCATTTATCACATGTATAATAGTAGCTAGCAAATTAGATTCTGTAAACTGCTCATTATGAAATACAATGGCAATAAATTCGACTAGAGTGAAAAGTGGGAAGTGTTGCGGCCTGGAACTTGTTTACTTTATTGGGCGGCTACCGGTTTGCTATGTGTGAGAGTTTCTTGTGTGATGTTTCTGCAACTGTAGTAACATGTCAGCAATTGGGTTGGGTTGGTTTGTTTGTTTGGGATAGGGAAACTAAACTACTGAGGTTATCACTCCTCTGGTGGGAAGGGGAAGGAGTGAGGATAGGAAAGGAGGGGAGGGGGGAAGGAAATGCAGACCGGGAAGTAAAGAAGGAAGGAAGACTGCATTAGCTCGGGGCCCCGTGCTCACAACGCACGTACTCACGAAAGAACGGTGAGCCTCCTGGGAGTGTTAGCAATTAATAGAGAAAGCAGCGATACCCCGGAACCCACAAGATTTGATATTGATGAGGTGCTGTTTGAAAATATGAATCTTTGAGGCGTCATCATAGACATCTTTCAACACTTTATAACTGTCACTCCAAACATCGCAATGTTTACATTCAGGCATATTTTTTGGTCAAAGAACTTAGCTCAAGATATACAGAGATATTGCACACACAGAAGTACAGAGATGCCACACACAGAGCTATATCAGATGTTATTAATCCCAAAAGCGAGATTTGTTATACTATTGTGGAGCCACACTGTCATTTATCACATGTATAATAGTAGCTAGCAAATTAGATTCTGTAAACTACTCATTATGAAATACAATGGCAATAAATTCGACTAGAGTGAAAAGTGGGAAGTGTTGCGGCCTGGAACTTGTTTACTTTATTGGGCGGCTACCGGTTTGCTATGTGTGAGAGTTTCTTGTGTGATGTTTCTGCAACTGTAGTAACATGTCAGCAATTGGGTTGGGTTGGTTTGTTTGTTTGGGATAGGGAAACTAAACTACTGAGGTTATCACTCCTCTGGTGGGAAGGGGAAGGAGTGAGGATAGGAAAGGAGGGGAGGGGGGAAGGAAATGCAGACCGGGAAGTAAAGAAGGAAGGAAGACTGCATTAGCTCGGGGCCCCGTGCTCACAACGCACGTACTCACGAAAGAACGGTGAGCCTCCTGGGAGTGTTAGCAATTAATAGAGAAAGCAGCGATACCCCGGAACCCACAAGATTTGATATTGATGAGGTGCTGTTTGAAAATATGAATCTTTGAGGCGTCATCATAGACATCTTTCAACACTTTATAACTGTCACTCCAAACATCGCAATGTTTACATTCAGGCATATTTTTTGGTCAAAGAACTTAGCTCAAGATATACAGAGATATTGCACACACAGAAGTACAGAGATGCCACACACAGAGCTATATCAGATGTTATTAATCCCAAAAGCGAGATTTGTTATACTATTGTGGAGCCACACTGTCATTTATCACATGTATAATAGTAGCTAGCAAATTAGATTCTGTAAACTACTCATTATGAAATACAATGGCAATAAATTCGACTAGAGTGAAAAGTGGGAAGTGTTGCGGCCTGGAACTTGTTTACTTTATTGGGCGGCTACCGGTTTGCTATGTGTGAGAGTTTCTTGTGTGATGTTTCTGCAACTGTAGTAACATGTCAGCAATTGGGTTGGGTTGGTTTGTTTGTTTGGGATAGGGAAACTAAACTACTGAGGTTATCACTCCTCTGGTGGGAAGGGGAAGGAGTGAGGATAGGAAAGGAGGGGAGGGGGAAAGGAAATGCAGACCGGGAAGTAAAGAAGGAAGGAAGACTGCATTAGCTCGGGGCCCCGTGCTCACAACGCACGTACTCACGAAAGAACGGTGAGCCTCCTGGGAGTGTCAGCAATTAATAGAGAAAGCAGCGATACCCCGGAACCCACAAGATTTGATATTCATGAGGTGCTATTTGAAGATATGAATCTTTGAGGCGTCATCGTAGACATCTTTCAATTATTCAGGATTCAGTATTTATTAAATTCATATCAGATGACAATTTTGTTCTGAATTATGTTGGGGCGCGTTAATTTCGTAACTCGAACGGCATATTTGTGGTGTTCAGGCAATGTCATAACATTACATGATTCCATAAGTAGGGGTATTCAACGTGCCACGAGAATGCCAAAAATTAAATTATTTCACGTGTGCTTTCAGGACACGGTGACGTTTGACCATAATAAATGAAAAACTGTCAAGCGCCAAGCGCTACAAAGTCAATAGTGGCAGTAGAAGTGATAATATTGACTTAAAGGAACGCATACTTTCCTATGTGCAAATTGTAGTGTCTCGTGCACAAGTGTCGTACATCGGACAGCTACCAACCACTCGATAGAACACAAGCGAATGGACGGTTCAAGTCGACGTCCAGCGAAACTTCAGCGTAAAAATCTCGCTAGCGGCAGAGGGAACTTTTAGGAAACTGAGAAGGTCGGGTTTAACAGCTTTTAAATATTCGTATAATGCTATGTTGATCAGAGCTGTTTAATTTACTAGCTCAGAGATACCGGTTTCGATTAATACAGCATTATCAAGCGCCAGCAGAGCTTAGCCAGTTGCTTAACATGACACGTTATAAAATTGAAAAAACT
Source organism: Locusta migratoria (assembly GCA_026315105.1). NCBI lineage: Eukaryota > Metazoa > Arthropoda > Insecta > Orthoptera > Acrididae > Locusta > Locusta migratoria. The sequence goes on from CM048749.1 coordinate 217,108,414, forward strand.
TTAAAATAAATATTTGGTATCATGCTTCACTTCCTATATATGTTTTTTCAGTGACTGATCGTTACAAAAATTGACTTGTTCCACATCAAAGGAGTGATGGTCGAAAGCTCGTGTGATTTTAAGCACTTGATGTGGTTGCAAACCCGAGAATTTTTCATTCAAAACGAATTCAGTACATTTAAAGATAGATAAGTAATATCAGATGTACAAATTTCTAAGTTCTGAAGTAGTTTTTAAGTCGAACAAAGGTCTGTATCAATATTTGACATATCATACAACTATAAGTGTTGAAATTTCCCAAAAGAAGATATGTAGGGGAGACCAGGGTAACGGCATCACACTGGGTAATCGCGCCACCTCAGTGTTATGACGAACGGCTGGCAGTACGAGTACGCTTGCCAGTGTTCTATCTCCGTTACCTACCGCGGAACTAATTCCCGTGGTCGCCGTCCGTGAAACTGTTAGTTTCGACGTTTTAGATCTAATTTTAGAGGCATTATTTTATTGAAATAAGTACCTCTAAAGGCTGTCAGTGCTTTTTAATACTCGTATTAATATAATCTGTAGATATTTAGCTTCGATTTAGTGTCTCTGACCTAATTGTTTCACAAAATCTTTAAATTGACGTTCTTAGCCATGTTTTTCAACTGAGGCAATGACGCCGTGGTGGAGAATTTAGACATAGTTTTGTGAAATGGGCACTTGCACAATGTAGTGAATGTAGTAGGTTTGAAGTGCCAAATCTATACCGGTACTTCTGACTTTTGCGGTGTCTTAATCAACCCTAAATTACAAAATGTATTCTTATTCCCATTTTACATCGACACGAACTTGAAACCTTCTAAATATCTAATACAGAAGTGTGATAAGTATAAATTACAACAGTTGTAACACTTATTTACTACTACTCATTCATTGTGTAGGTTGATCTTTGATTTTCAAATGTATTGCTTCTTTTCCCGGGAACCTAGGGTAACGGCGCCACTGCGTATACTTTCACAATATATTTTTAACAATAAAACTTAACAAAACACGTGTCTGAAAAAAATTATAATAATTTAGTATTAGCTGGCGAAGCTGTAATATCATTCTTTACGAAAAAGACACACCTATAATAAGGTTAAAAATCTGGTTTCCCTTAACGTGGCGCCATTCCCCTGGTCTCCCCCACACGGTTAGAATCGGGTATCGAATTCTTCGCTATAGAACTTTGGTTTCCTGTGACATTATGTGGACCACAAAACGAGGTTTTATCTGAAAATAAGGACCCGGTGGATGGCAGTTTATCCCCTCCACCACCGTTTCAACAGGTCGCGGTTGAAACCTGGAAATCCCGTCGGCGAAAGAACAGCTCTGAGTACAGTGAGGTTGAGAATTCTGAGAGCGTGCCGCTCGCCCAGACGTCAGAAGACGGCAGGGAGAGAGAAAAGTTCGGCAGGAACGCATTCATGGACAGACGGAACGCCTAAAAAGGCTACGGCCCCACGTGCGTGTTTTCCTTCGGGATTTAAGCTTGAAAAGAGGAAAAGAAAGAACGTGGTTGGAATTCCAGCAAATGCGGCGGCCACACGAGGCAGGAAAAAAAATTTCCGGTAGTCGCATTCAGAAGTCCGAATACGCATGACAGAGAGAAAGCGTCACGAGAACAATAATGGAGGTTCTTACGATAGATGACGATTCAATTTTCGCTCTGTGGTTATTGCCAGTTCATCGTCGTCGTTGAAGGGAGCAAAGGAAATAGTGGGTTCACCCAGAACTATGGAATATCTTTCAAGTATTATCGAATTCAGTTAAATCATTCGGAGAAACTTATCGATAGTGGAAAGTGACATTTCTAAATCTAAGGCGGGTATTACACGATCATATTTCTTTGACAAAGTTGATATGTCAAGTATTTACATCAAAAAAACTTGAGTGTCTAATGGCGAATTTTTGACATATCCTGTCTCTCATTATCAAATCTAGGGCCTCGTCGTAAATTTGATCATAAAACTCGTTTGTCTTCCGTTCATTGCAATGCGAAATATCACCGCTTTGAGATCTACATCGCTGCAGTTATTTGACTGCTGTGTGTTTGTAAATACAGCAGCAAAGTTTAGTTGGTGTCTGCAGTCAACCACAAAAATAACAGAAATACAGGGTGAATAACCTAACACTTGCACCGCAAATATTTCGGAAACGGAAAGTGAGATTGATGTGCGGTTTAAACAGAATGGGTTGGTAGTCAGGGGCTCGTATTTTTAGCCAACAAACAGATTGTAATATTACTTAGAAAGTTTATTTTTATGCAAAAGTACAGTTTTTTAAAGTGGAACAATGGTTGATTCTATCATGTAATGGAATTTTTGACACCAGCTGTGTACAAAAAATTTTGAATTACGTTTCTATCTTTGGCAGCTACAACCGTTCAAAGTTTCGGGGTGGAGGCTGCTATAGCGTAGCAGACTGGCCGAGTGGCTAGCCCCACGGCTCACTGTCTCATGACCACCAGCCACTCAGTTACGCTGAATGGTTGTAGCTGCAACACTAAACGTGGTAAAAAGTCATTCAAAATTCTTTGTACTCAGCTAGTGTCAAAAATTCCACTGCATGATAGAAACAACCTTTGTTCCATTTGAAAAATTGCATGTTAGCCTAAAAATACAATGTATAGGTATTTTTACAATCTGTTTATTGGCTGACAATACGATTCCTCGACTACCAACCCATTCTGTGAGAACCACACATCAATAGCGCTTTCCGTTTCCGCAATATTTGCGCTGCAAGTGTTAGGTGATTCACCTTGTATATGAAGCAGACAAGGCGTTGTATAATTTGAGCCATAATGGTAATAAATATAGGTTTAGAAAATTGGAGAACTGGAAGAAAATGGAGGTTACTCGGCGTGAAATACGGTCCGGTTGTACCGCAGACGACATAGAGAAGAAAATTAATTTTTGAAACCATGGGCGCATCACGTTAAAGAGCGCCTTATGTATCTCGTGCATTTGTATAAATGTTGTAGCTAGTTGATGGGACACAGATTGTATTTTATTTGTTTATGAGCATAATAATTGTACAATTATTAAAAATAGTTGTTAATGCCAATGTAATACACTAAACATTTATTTAGTTTCAGTTATCATCCTTCAATGCGTTATAAATTGATTCACAGGTTTCAGGAGTTATTTTGCTTAATGCACACTTTGGTATGTGGGTGCTATATTGGAGGCTAGAATAGATCTTTACAGTAACAAGAAATCACAGTCTCGCTGTAACCCCGTCTTCTGCAAATATAGCACTGCTGAGGCGCGTATTACGCTTTCTGACGTGAGGAGCCAATATATCTAGTAAATACTGATACTCTGTGACATCCATTCTCAATTTATTTTCCTGACTCGACGTCCTCCACTCGTAAGCTCGCTACAAACTTTCTGAATGTTTTCGTTGCAGCACGTGTAACCCACTTTTTCACCGAAGTACGTTTTCTTTTTTTCCCCAACCGGTCTTCGTCGAAATGCATACAAAATGTAATTGTGGCGCATAATCAATGTTTATTGTTCACCATCTTGAAATGTGACGTAAAAATGACAGTGTAATACCATTTTTAGCGCCACGTCAATGATTTATGTCAAAGAAATTTCATGAATATTTGATAATATTTCTTTGTTAAAGATTTGATCAAAAATATGATCTGTTACCTCAGAGGAATGATGTAGTATGCTATGGGCATGAAGCTGATTCGAATTTGTTCGAAGCAAATGAGCTAGCGAAAGAAATCTATGCACAGACATCAAATATGCCAGAATCGAACCCTCTTCCAAGCTGTCCTATTGGCACAACTCCTCTGTTTGAAAAACTGTTTAAGACCTTATCAAGCAACAAAATCTGACGCCTCAAAAATAGTTTTCGTCTAAAGGTTATCAAGATCCAGGCTTTTTGTTGAATGAGCATTTGAAACTTTGGCATATAATTGCCGAACTTTGGGCCAAGCTAATAGACGTTAATGTTGAATATTTGGACACCACAATTAAAACATGTTGTGTACCTGACAACTGTATGAGGACTGCTAATGGTTATAGCTTTGTGGACACACAGATAAGTCCATTAACAATTCAAATTCAAATGTTTGTATAGCTTATGGGACTTAACTACGGGGTCATCAGTTCCTAAACTTACAAACTACTTATGAACTAGCTAAGACTAAGGTCGGCACAAATATCCATGCCCAAAGGGGGATTCGAACCCCTGACCATAGTGGCCGTGCAGACCGTGACTGTAGCGCCTCAGTCGCCTCGGCCACCGCGGCTTGCATTAACAATTATATCTGCATGTGGAACTAGAGCAAACACTAACGGAAAATTAGTGAGCGATCACTTTGCAGACCTATTCCACTCATGGATCAGCTCTTTGGTAAAAGAGGTGCACAGGGCAAGTTGAAAGGTTGTACTAACTTTAATTCTAAGGTGAACTTTCTTGTAACTACATACGAAGTAGTATATTTAACTGTATAAACAACCGGTATGCACATGCAGTGCACATTGGACTTATTCCCCTTCCTAGCAGTCATATCCCTGAGGGGACCAATCACCCGCCTAACGATGGAGCTCCCAACTACTAACAAACCCACCCTCTGCCTGGATCTTGCGGGCAAAGAGGTGGCCACAGGACAAGTGACTCCACCTGCGTCAGGAACAACCTCTGACACAGACAGCGCCTCGAATCCGTTCGTAGAACTAACCACTTCGGTTCCCCGGGAAGTCTTACGCCGCCTGACACGCGCTGAGGAGACCTCCCAATCCGCCAGGGAATGGGAGGCGAGTCCCTCGCGGCCAGGCCATTCAGTGAGCGGGCTGGCCACAGCCGCAGGCCGATCGGAGGGCACAACAGACGCTCAGGGCATCTGCTGCACCCCCGCGAGCGGCCCACAATAGCGGCGCCCACCCACCGCAGTCTCAAGCGTTGCCAGCGAATCCAACGCCGCCTGAAGCTGCGAGCGAAGAGGCACCAACTCGGCCTGCATCCGTTCATAGCAGTCAGAGTTCACAGCCATTCTAAAAACCTTTGTATTTTCCAAATTAGTACAACTGTCGTGATTTAAACTGTGGGAGAATAAACTGGAACTTTGACGCGAATCTAAGTATACGCACGAGGACACTAAACTGTTCCCTTGATACGAAGCTGACTAAATATACGATCGAGGACACAAAAGTATGATAGTGTTCGAAAAATATGTCCCTAACATTAAACTGTTTATTAACGGCGAACCTGGAAAATATATACGCGACCTAATAAATCAAAATATCAACACTAATCTGTCAATTAAACGCGATTCTGAATAAATAAACAAGCGAGCATACGATAATCTGCTGAACTGTAACAGAAAGCACACACGTAATGAAAATAAGCCGGTTAATTTAGAGTGAAGAGCTGCCTGCTGCGGAACACGTGTGTACTCGCCAGTGGTCACTGAGCAACTGAACTGTAGGATTACCAATCGCAAGTACGATCAAAATAAAACAGTGGCAGTTGGTGGCGGATTTACACGCCAAATGAATACACTGAACTGATTAGTAGAACGCGAATCTAAATAAATATACAAAGGGGCACGGTAATGTTTGATAAACAGTCAGCTTCGAAAAAATATGTAGCTAACACTAAACTGTTTATTAAAGGCGAATCTGAAAAATATATACGCGAGCTAATATATCATTAAATTAAAGGTGGTCTCACTGTGAAACCAGTTGTAATTGCGTCATACATGATAACGACCAGCATCGCACGCTGTTAGATGTCTGAAACTCGTCGACCTGCTGACCGCCAATGAACTTATCGACTCGCCATGTCCATCCACACTACCCACAGTTCACCCACATCTACAACAGTAGTCACAACTGACCGGATTTATGTTTCTATTATACGACTATAGGCCAGTGGTAGGCTAGGTCACGACTCAGGGCAAGAAGTCTCTGTAAACATTGTGGTATAGATTTAATCACCCTTTCATTAGATTAGACGTACTTTTCGTTCCAGTAGATCCGAATTGAAGGAATGCTCTTGGATGTAAACATGTCAGAAAAAATACCCAATATATAGCATACTTACAAAAAGAGAGCATATGTGTTAATGTACCTTCCATAGATCCCAAATGTAATTGCCCCTCTGGATGTGGAATTGGTCAGAAAAAACAATTATTTAAGAATATTCATATTTTAAAGGAGATAGAACTTAATACTACTTACTAATATACTAGGTGCATATTAAAATTCTTAGCATTTTTACACTGATTTACAATGACCACATTACTGCACAAAACTTTTACTGAAGTCAAACTGAACACAGTATTCATATTTGTGAATATTATATACAATAACATACATCAATCACTTCTGGCAAGAAGCTCTTCAATGGAGTAGAAGGAGTTGGCCACCAAAAAATTATTTAGACTCTTTTCAAACTGTAGTTTATTGTGAGTTAAATTTTTTATGACTGCTGGTATGTCGTTGAAAATGTGTACAGCTGAATGTGGACCCTTTCTGAGCCAAAGTAAGTGACTTTAAGTCTTTATGCATGTTATTCTTGTTTCTGGTATGGATCCCATGGACTGGGCTATTGGTTTGAAAAAAAAATATTTTTAACGACAAATTTCTTTAGAGAATAGATATATTGGGAAGCAGTAGTATCCCCAGTTCCTTAAATAGCCCTCTACATGACGTTCTTGAGTTGACACCATAAATTATCCGTAACGCACGTTTTTGTGCTTTGAAAACTTTTGCTTTGCCTGATGAGTTGCCCCAGAAAATAATTCTGTATGCATAACATGATAGCATTTTTATTTTTATATCTCCTATATCGTACAACATTCGCATAGCAGACAGGGACTTGTTTAGGCGCTTCAGCACTTCTGTGGCATGCCCCTCCCAGTTAAATTTATTATCCAGCTGTAATCCTAAGAATTTGACACTTTCAACTTCTTCTATTTCCTTACTGTCATACTCCAGGAATATACTAGAAGGAAAGCTTTTACAAGTCCTAAACTGCATATAGTGTGTTTTTTCAACGTTTAGCGACAGAAAATTGGCTAAGAACCAATTATTAATGCCCATGAAAATTTCAATAGCTGATCTTTCGAAGGCTATATTTGATTTACAGTTTATTGCAATATTTGTTAAGACACCATACCTTTTTCATGGCAGGCATGGCTGCAAATTATTTCACATATACGAACAATTATATTTTTGGGTGCGGAAGAGTTCAGGGTCCAGTATGGTAATAATTATGACAGTCTTCAATAACACGACATAACTTGTCCTAATGGTCTCTCTGTAATGTACGACACATGGCGTCCCTACGATGCTCTTTCTCTTGGCTCCGTAGATACACTTCCGGGGTCTCTGGCCCTTCTGCCCTTGGTCGTTTCCTGCCCGGTCATATCACTTTCGGCGGAAGGACACGATGAAGCCAGGAGGCGGCGCGGAACGATGAGGTCCGCCCCGCGGCGATCCGATTGGCTGCTTGGCTGGATTACTCCAGGGACCTTGCGGAAGCCGGAAGTAGTTTGCGGCGGTGGCGTGCTCTCTTGGGAACCCTATGAACTCGCCTCGCTGCTCTGCCTAGCTCTCTCTCTCTCTCTCTCTCTCTCTCTCTCTCTCTCTCTCTCTCTCGGGGCGTTGTGTCCTCTTTGGCTAACGGACAACAGTTTCCCCTCATTAATTTATAGTCATTAAACCATAAATTACTAACCTTATATGAACAACAGAAGAATAAGCAATTGAAGACTTCAAATCAACTTGACGAAAACAAACAAGTCTAATAACAAAACCACCAAATAAACTTAGACAAAAAATGTTTGTTAAGCTTAGGGACTTAACTACGAGGTCATCAGTCCCTAAACTTACAAACTACTTATGAACTACTTACGAATTAGGACGACACAAATATCCATGCCCGAGGGAGGATTCGAACCCCCGACCGTTCTTAAAGGGAAAAAAAATAATGATAATAATAATGTAATTTCAAATCAAATAAGAAACTACTTTTATTAAACGAAAAATATAACCACCCGTTGTTGTTATGGTCTTCAGGCCGGAGACTGGTTTGATGCAGCTCTCCACAATACCCTATCCTGAGCAAGCCTTTTCATCTCCTGATAGGAACGACAACCCACATACACTTGAATCTGTTTACTATACGCGTCTCTTGGTCTCCCTCTGCGATTTTTACCCCTCACACCTCCCTCCAATGCTAAATTTACGACCATGTCTAAGAATGTGTCTTACCAAGCGATCCCTTCTTTTAGTCAGGGTATGCCAAAAATTTCTTTTCTCACCAATTCTGTTCAGTATCTCTTCATTAGTTATGCGAACTACCCACCTAATCTTCAGCATTCTTCTGTAGCACCACATTTCAAAAGCCTCTATCCTCTTCCTGTCCGCACAGCTTATCGTCCCTGTTTCACTTCCATACAAGGCAACACTCCACACAAATGCCTTCAGAAAAGACTTCCTTACACGTAAATTAATATTCGATGTTAGCAAATTTCTCTTTTTCAAAAATGCTTTTCTTCCCATTGCCATTTTGCATTTTATATCCTCTGTACTGCGACCATCATTTGTTACTTTACTGCCCAAGTAACAAAACTCATCTACCTCCTTTATTGCTTCGTTACCTAATCTAATTCCTTCAGCATCACCCGATTTTCTTAGACTGCACTTTATTACCCTAGTTTTGCTCTTGTTAATGTTCATCTTATAAACATCTTTCATCTCACTGTCCATTCCGTTCAATTGCTCTTCCCGGTCCTTTGCTGTATCTGACAGAATTACTATTTCGTCGGCAAAACGCAATGTTTTTAATTCTTCCCCCTGAACTTTAATTCCTTCTCCAAATTTCTCCTTGCTTTCCTTTATAGCTTGCTCAATGTACAAATTGAACAACGTTGGAGGAAGGCTACAACCCTGTCTTACTCCCTTCCCAATTGATGCTTCCCTTTCATGCCCTTCGAGTCTAATAACTGCGGTCTGGCTTTTGTACAAGTTGTAAATAACTCTCCTTTCCCTGTATTTTATCCCTGCTGACTTCAGAATTTGAAAGAGTGTATTCCAGTCAACATTGTCAAACGCTTTCTCCAAATCCACAAAAGCTAAAAATGTAGGTTTTCCTTTCCTTATCTATCTTCTAAGATAAGCCGTAAAGTGAGTATTGCCTCCCGGGTTCCTACGTTCCTCCTGAATCCAAACTGATCTTCCCCGAGGTCAGATTCTACCAGCTTTTCCATTCTCCTGTAGATAATTCGTGTTAAAATTTTGCAACCATGACTTATCAAACTGATGGTTCTGTAATTTTCACACCTGTCTGCGCCTGATTTATTTGGAATGGGGATTATTACATTTTTCTTAAAGTCTGAGGGCATTTCGCCTGTCTCATACATCTTACACACCAGTTCAAATAGTTTCGTGATGGCTGGCTCTCCCAGAGACTTTAGTAGCTCTGAGGGAATGTCATCTCCTCCAGGGGCCTTGTTCCGACCTAGGTCTTTCAGGGCTCTGTCAAATTAATCTCTCAGTATAGTATCTCCTATTTCATCTTGATCTACTTCCTCTTCCCTTCCTACAACATCGTCTCTAGGTTCATTTCCTTTGTAGAGCTGCTCTATGTACTCTTTCCACCTTTCAGCTTTCCCTTCTTTGCTGAGAACTGGTTTCCCATCTGAGTTGTTGATATTCGTAGAGTTGCTTTTCTTGTCCCCAAATGTCTCTTATTTTCCTGTAGGCGGTATCTACTTTTCCCCTTCTCATACATTCTTCTAAAGATTTTCATTTGGCTTCTAGCCAACTTTGATAAAATACCAGCCAAAATTATTCTACCAGAAATAGGAGCCAAATCCCTGACAGCCAGTTTAAAACGCGTAGCCGTGCACCATGTGGCCTTTACCGACGACGCTGCTTTTGAATGTGTGCACTACGCGGTAGATCCAGTCGTCGGTCCGCTGAAAGATCTCCATAATAACGCGTTCATAATATTTCATAAATTTTATGTCACTTTTACCCGTCCTATTGCATCTCAGTTCTTCAGTGAGTACCTTAAACATCGGAGGTATATATTTGTAAATCTTTCGGACCAAACTGCATGGTCATCAGTTCGTAGGTTACAAACTACTTAAACTAAGGTAAAGTAACCTAAGGACAACACACACACCCATGCCCGAGGGACGACTCGAACCTCCGACGGCGAGCGGCGAGCAACCGCGCGCTCCGGAGCGAGGTGCCTTAGACGACTCCGCTACTCCATTGCGGCAGCTACAGCTCAATGCATTGACTATATTCGTATTAGTTCGATGCATATTGTGTGGGCAGGGACAACAGTGGTATACAGTATCAGAGTGAAAATTTTCCCAGCAGCTTCGGTTTCTTTTTTTAATTATTATTATTTTTTTTAATATTCTTGTTAATACAGCAATGGGTTCCGCTATTCCACAGGCACCATCCTCAGGCCCCCAACATGTCTCAAAGACTTTTATATGAAGAGTAGCCACAGCTATAATACTTTATACATACTTAAGGAACTCTCACACAGTTAAAATGTAGGTGTTAAAATGAAATTGAAGTTGTCTGAGTGAAAGGCCGTTCGTCCACTTCAGCTGTTTTTTCAGTAGAGTCGTGGTGACCCGCACAATCGGTTTCACAACGTTATAGTTGCATCTTCAGGTGCAGTTACTGTCAAAAATATAATAAATATAGTATGCAGCATTGGTCGTTTTTTATTAATGTTTTTGCAGATCGATTTCTATCACATAATGATCATCCTCAATGCACCAGTCATCGTAATATCAGCTATGCATAATCATATGCCATATTAGCTGAATGTAACAGATTTTTTTGAACATATCAATATACTGTCCAACCATGATATTGACTTAATAAAATGAATATATAGATTCAAATGTTACGTATTAAATAACAAAAATCCAAACTATTTGTGTATCAGAAACAGCTGAAGTGGACCAACGGCCTTTCACTCAGACAACTTCAATTTCATTTTAACACCTACATTTTAACTGTATCGAAGTCCCCCATCATGTACTTGTTGTAAGATTCAATACGTTCAAATGTGGTAGTTGTTATTCTCGGTATCCGTTATTTCTTGAGTCCTTCCATTTTCAGGACACAGAAACCACCACCACCACATTTGAACGTACTAGGACTTACAACAGGTACATAATGGCGGCCTGGGGATGGTGGCAGTGGAGTAGCGAAACCGGTTGCTATATTAAGAAAAGGATAAAAACACAGCTGCTAGAAATTTTTTACATCTGCATCTACATAGATACTCTGCAAATCACATTTAAGTGCCTAGCAGAGGGTCCATTAACCACTTTCATAACTTTTCTCTACCGTTCCATTTTCTAATACCGCACGGGAAGAAAGAACACCTAACTCGTTCCGTTTTCGATCCGATTTCTCTTATTTTATTGGGATGGTCAAGTCTCCCTAAGTAGGAGGGTGCTAGCAAAATATTTCCACATTCAGAAGTAGAAGTCGGTGATTGAAAATTCGCAAATAGATCAAGCCGCAATGAATAACGTCTATCTTCTAATGATTTTCACCCCAATTCGTGCAACATTTCCGTGACGCTTTCCCCCCAGTAACGTGATAAAAAATACGAGCTGACCTTCTCTGAACCTTCTCAATGTCTTCCGTCAGTCCCACCTGGTGAGGGTCCCACAAGGGGCAACAGTACTCCAGGAGAGGATGCACAAGTGTGATGTAGGCAGTCTCTGTAGTGCATCTTCGAAGCGTTCTGCCAATGAAACGTAATGTTTGGTTCGCCTTCCCCACAATATTTTCTGTGTGTTCTCTCCTGTCTAAGTTGTTCATAATTGTAACTTCTAGGTATTTGGTATAATTTGTGACCTTAAGGTTTGACTGATTTATCGCGTCATTGAAGTTTAGCGGATTTCTTTTAGTGATCATGTGTATTACTTCACACTTTTCTTTATTTAGTGTCAATTGCCAATTTTCGCACCATGTAGAAATTTTGTCTAAATCGCTTTGCAGTTGCTTTTGGTCCTTTTTTGACTTCACTAACCGATAAACGACAGCATCATCCGCGAACAGTCTAAGGGAGCTATTCAGATTGCCTCCTAAATCGTTTACAAACACAAGGAAGAGTAAGGGTCCTACAACACTTCACTGGGGAACGCCAGATATCACTTCTGTTTTCCTCGATGACTTACCGTCAATTACAACGGACTGTGTTCTTTCTTATAGGAAATCATGAATCCAATCGCACAATTGGGGAGATATTCCATAAGCACGTAGTTTCATTAGAAGCCGCTTGTGGGGTACAGTGTCAAAAGCCTTCCGGAAATCCAGAAATATGGAATTGATTTGAGATCCCTTGTCAATGGCACTTATAACTTCATGTGAATAAATGGAAAGCTGTGTTTCGCAAGAGATACTTTCTGAATCCGTGTTGACTACTGGTTAATAGATCGTTCACTTCGAGGTAGTTCATAATGTTTGAACAAAGTATATGTTCCAAAATCCTACTGCAAATCGACGTCAGTGAGATTGGCCTGTACTTTTTCCATCTGATATTGAGATTAAGTCTAGGTCTGTCTCCTATTTTTATATTAATGTGCTCTGTACTTCCTATACCTCTCCCACATTTAATTATAATATGGTAGTTATCCTCCTTTACCATTTCTAACCTCGTAGAGCACAGAGTGGATTAATGCGCATGTAAGGCACATTTTCTCATTGTCTTGTAACGACAGGAGCTTCTTCTCTGCTTCTGTGGCAATTTAGCCACCCTTTTGTTAGCTTAAGGTTGGGCAAAGGTTTTTTTTTCTCCTCCTCTGGTCGAAGCGCAATTCTGCCAAAGTTGGCAGGTCGCCTTTTGTATGACTTTGAGCTACTTCTGGTAGTGACTGTGGGGAGCATTGTTTTCGGAAAGCTGTCGTTTGTTTGTCATGGGATCCGGTAAGAGGTTGTCTCCTTGATGTAGTTGTATTTGTGCGTGTGAGTGTCGAGGTTGTGTGTTTTACTCCAGCTGAGGTTTAACAAGACTCTCTAACAGTTTGTGATCCGTATAATCCTGCGAAGATTTTTGTTTGGCTTAAATAATAATTGTTTAGTACTTGCAGAATCCTGCAAGTAATGGGCCTCTTCATTCAAAACCCTGCAGAGTGAAGAAAAATAAGAGAGAGAGAGAGAGAGAGAGAAGAAAAAAAGTGATTATGGCGTCTGCCTAGTAAATCCCGGCCGCGACATAGATTTTTATTCGACGTCTCTATTTCAATTTAATATTTTTAACACAGTAATAAGTTCTATACTGTCATCTCATTAGCAGTACAGGACGGCACCAACCAATTTTATTTGTAATTTAGGGTTGAATACAAATAACCTGTTTTATTAATGATGTTCTTAGTAACAACTTATGAAAAATGTTGACAGTTAAAATGAAAATTTGGAACTAATTTTAGTAAATAGTGTACACCCTACTGTGTTTCCGTTGTCCGGATTTATTGCTCCATTTATTTAATTATTACATTTAATGTTTAATTCATGGGGTATATATATCACTGTACGTAATACAGTAATTTCCCTCGAGCTACATTGAAATTAATGTGGCACAGGAGTGATCTCAATCGTACCTTCCCATTCTTTCTTATGAATATTCTACGTAAGAGATTTCAACGAGTACCTATCACTGAAAACAAGCAGGTTCAACACGTCTCATCTTAACATCTCGTGGATTCGGGTGCAATGCCGGTGATCCGCGTCTTACAAATACGATATTTCGACACCGTAAGTCGGCGTCTTCATCAGGTGTTCCCTGAGACTGATCGAAAACCCGACCGCGTCCCATATTAATGCCTAGGCGGCGTCTGGTGCTTTCTATGCGGTCCGCGCCCACTGTGCTCCAGTCTGGCAGTGGCGTCTGACGTATGATGATCCATCGTCGGTCAGCGCCCATGGCGGCCGTCTTCGTCTCTTGGCGTTCCATAAGTGGTCCGTGCCCGCCTTGCGCGTTCCTAGCGTTTTCGCGGCGATTCTTCTGGTGTTGGTCACCACTAAAGAATGTTATCGTGGCCACGCTACGGATTACGGTGTGCGCATACGAAGAATGCCGGCTCTAGAACTGCTACAGAAGCAACGGAAGAAAAGCACCCCCTCTAAAAAGACCAGGGAGAGAGCTGCAGACGACAACCAACGACCCGAGTGATTTCGGCGGCGTTCCGCTCCAGCAGCAGACTGATGCGACGGGTAGCATACGTCGTAGGCGCGCACCGTACACCGAAGTAGTCTTGTGTAGTTCCCGAACGAACTAGTTTGGAAGAGCGCTCCCACAGGCGAACTACGAGAACTAGTTCGCAGATCCCTAGCCTCTTACTTCGTCCTCTCGTTTTCCGAAGACTGACGGGGAACAGCGAGAGGACGCGAGAGTGCGCAGAATCGCCTGAGTCCCTTCTGCCAGTTGCCGTCAATTCGAGCTGAGATGCAGCTCTGCTGTACTTTTAGTAGCGGTAAGAAAAGCCAAAACGAGCGGACGAACTAAAAAGAGCGACCTTCTTCGCGGCCGAGCTGCTAACTAAAAGGAGAGCTGCCGGTTGCGAACTAAAATATGCGTGATGGGTCGCGGACAGAATTAAACTATTATGCGCAAGTCTAATCCGAAGTTGAGGAGAGTAGCGTGGCCACGATAGTATTCTGTAGTGGCCACCAAAAGCAGAAGGATCGCCCTGAAAGTGCTAGGAACGCGCGTGGCGGGCGCGGACCACCTATGAGCCGCCAGGAGACGGAGGCGGCCGCCACTGAGCGCGGACTGACGGTGGGTCATCCTACGTCAGACGCCACTGACAGATTTTAACACACTGGGCGCCGACCACATAGAAAGTACCGGACGGCCCCTAGGCATAAATATGGGACACGGTCGGCTTGTCGATCAGTCTCAGGGAACACCTGATGAAGACGCCGAGTTACGGTGTCGAAATATCGTGTATGGTGGACGCGGATCACCGGCAGTACACCTGCATCCATGAGATGTCAACGAATCGCCGGGAAATCCTACGAGATTACGAATCACCTTATTATAGTCGGACTTCGGCGGAAATACATCCTATGTCGCAGTAGTGTATGGTAGATTAGCCTTGCCAGACCACAGCTCAGTATTGTGATTCGCTTATTGGGACGCTTACGGGAAAAACGCACCCTCGACTTTGTCCAACAGTGCTTAAGACACGCACTCGATACTCCTGTAGGCCAAACAACCTGCAAATGCACCTTAAAAGGATCAAAAGCAAAATCCTTCGCACTCATCGCAAATAGTCGGAAGTTTTCCTCGTTAGGAATTTTCCCGACTGCGTCTTGGACGAAGAGCACCCATCAACTGACCGTGTATCTCGCGAGAAACGGCGGACGCGGATGAGAGGACGGACGTGGTGGGGCATGTGACGGATTACTCAGGGAGACGGACGGAGATGACTTTTCTGTTTGTACTTTTCATGACGAAATAGAGCGCAGAATCACCAAAACTGACCGAGGAAAGTGAGGAGAGACAATGTAAACGCAGGATATGCACACTGTGATAAAAACGTGCCCTAAAAGAAATTCTCTAGGGCCAGACAGACTCTGAATCATAGCTGGCCATTTCGGACATTCTCTAGGGAGAAGATATTGCTGATTCCTACTGATGTCCTCCGCGGGTTCACGATGCCTTGCCAATTCCTGGAGGAACGTATTGTACTCGTTTCGAAGACACAGGTTACCATATGTGGAACCTCAGACGCATCATCTGATTGAGTTCCGATTACAACATAGTTGCAAGGTGTACCGCTGCAAAGATGAAACTGGTCAGGGATGAAACATTATATACTAGCTTAAAACCGCGGCTCCGCTCGCGTGTTGGTTAATTATGATAGCTAAGTTATCTTTCAGTAGTGTGCTATGAGATTCGTTTTGAAGGCTGAAATGAAATACAATACCTTCTTTATAAACAAATATTTTTAGCAACATTCAAATAAAAAATTATTAATTATTTACAATACATAATACATACATTAATACTTATAGCCAGTGTTGCAATATCTCAACACCTATGGTGAGAGTAATGTCCACCTATGGTGAGAGTAATGTCCAAATTCATTTTAATTGCAATTTACGGCATTCTGGTAAACTGCGTTATTTGTAGTATTGTTTGGAGCGTAAATGTAGAGTTTTTTTTTTTTTTTTTTTTTTTTTTTTTTTTTTTTTTTTTTTTTTGGTTTGCGTACCCTTGAGCAAGCGACGTATAATTGACCATGTGAAAAACTTGAGGGCTGTTCCTGCGATTTTTTTTTTTTTTTGAAGAGATGTATTAAAAGAAATTTCTCTTTTACTCCTTTATTTATTTATTCCTATATTTCCTTATTCGTATGCTTATCCTTGCAGAGTAAGAGCTGAAGACATTGTAGCACGCATAGACTAAAGATATGGTCTGTGGCATCACGTTTCGATGTATGTAACCTTGCTATAGAGTCAAAAACGTCATCGCTGGCCTTCAAATTTTTTATAATTGGACAACTTCCAACAACCATATCTTCCACTCTCGTATAGCTATCGGCATGGAACTGCTATGGTGTACAACAGGAGACTTCGGACAACAATTACACACAGACCATTCGTTTGCGTTCTGTAGTTTCCGCTGCAGAGCTAAATATTAACACACAGTCACACACACACACGTAGAATTTTATATACCCCAATAACTTTTCATTCCAATATACTCCACCCTCTTATATCAACCCTCAAGCAACAATGCAATCAATAAAATCATTTTCAAATGGTAAATATAATTTTCAAAGAGTAATTATTGTTCCGCATTTCGTGTTATATTCTTAAAATTACTAAATATCTATCAGATTGCTATTAAACCGTGCCTAAAACCCTCCTTAAGTATAAATTAGTAACTGTGCAAATATTTAAGTCTCTGCGTCTTGTCGTTCGGACGTGATAAGCGTACACCGAACAGACATTCACATTTATAGATATAGATTAAAAGAATGTACGAAAATTAAGTTAGTTCGCCAGGCCAAACAGGCCGATTTCCTTAATTTTTGTTTTAAATGTAAGGTATTCATCCACAGATTTGTCATCAAGTGTCAGAATTTACATAACTCACGCCTTCGTTTTTCTATACTCAAAATCGATTTCCTTCTGTATATTTCTTATGGGGCTATCCTTTCTGTAAACTAAAGTCAATCGGTCAGGTCGTTGTATCCGACCGATTTCCTAAATTTTTGCTTTAAACGAAAGGTATTCATTCGCAGATTTGTCATCATGTATTTTTATTCAAGCGTGGTATCCTTCTGTCCTTGCATTGAATATTTTAATCGGTTTGTTTTACGATATCTTCGGTACTAATTAACGTACCAGTTCCTTTTTACCTAACAACACTCAGCGGATCAAGCTCTTTCATTTGCGCTTTTAAAAACTTGCACTGATTCTGAAGAAACCTATGCGTGAACATTCAAGTTTGCTTCCATTTTGTCCCAAATTTTTTGTCATTCCACCTACGATGCGAAGTATTCTCACGGGACCGCTAGTAACTAGTGAATACGTCTAGGGATGTAGTCTGCCACGTTGCAACTGCTAGGACTGCAGCGGGATTTTTGTCGATCTACTTTGCTAATGATTTCGACTGTGTAGGTCGTCCTGTTTTGCGTCACGGAGAAATCGAGGTCTGGTCCACACTTCGTTGCGATTTTTAAGATCTTTTTAAGTGGAGCCAAGTCGGTGGTTACAGTCAACAGCTGGACAATGGCCCTAATTTCTAAGTAGCGATCTGTACGCCAGAGTTGCCTCTATGTTCTTATACGTCATTGACATACACAGTTTCTCTTGAACCATAGGGCATACAGTCAGCGGTGTGAAAGTACACCTGAAACGCTACCAATAAAAATATAAATAAATATGCAATAATTAACTTCGCGAGTCGAAGATTATAGATACCACCAAGTATCGTTTTTCTTTCTCTCTAATGAAAAATAATCTCTGAAAATCCTACATTACCTTGTTTTACCTCCGGAGAGAAAGAACAGCGAACCGCTTCATTTGTCAGTCTTTTGCCGCCGTCGAGTTAAGATGTATTACTTGCTGATCTCCCTGTTCACCATTAAAATTGCTGTAATTATAGTGCTAAATTCGAAAAGATATACATTCAACTATATACGTTCATTAATTAAATGGAGGAGGTGTTCTTATTTGATTTACCACCTCCTAGATGATTTGCCATTTGCGTGTGGCGGAATTGGGCGCCATTATGGTTGATAAATAACAGTGCAGTGATTGTTAAACATTTTATTACCATCAGAATTCAATCTTTCCCCTTCACAATAGTATTCATTTTTTTTAGAACCTGCAGTAATTTATATTAAGCTGTAGTATATAACGAAATACGAATTTTCTACCCCCGCGATATTTTACCAACCGCAAACGCCGAGTCCTCAACTAAAATTTATCGCATGGTTCACTGCACATTAAACTTCCACCCGTCCAATTCTTGATGACGCTGGTGTTTTACATTCAATTATTTCCATTTTAATTTACAGATTTCTGGGCTGACATCATAAAAAAGATGTATTGTAACCATGAAGGAAAAGCCTGTCAACTTTTTTATAATGTAGTTGCCGCCAACATTCGCCTTATTTCTGACGTTGTACAAAATTAATCAAAGAACATTTAAAATCATACCCTGCACTTATCCTCCGTTTCTCCCCGATTCAAAGCCTTCACGTAATATTTTAGTTAACATCTCCAACCCCAATAACTGATAGACGCTACATTACAAAACTTCCTCTCCCAGGTTTGTTGCATATGCTGTAATATTTGAATCTTCCTGAGTCACGAAAAGGACACCAACCTTGGAAGGTAGGAATCTAGTCTTCTCGCTACCCTTCCACTAGCTACTTATTATTGTCCATATCTGACAGAGAATTTATGGTTTCTGTTATAATTATACGTTTTCTGAATATTACTTGTATTTTCCTTGCGTTTTTTATGTATTACTGGTTTGGGAATTATATAGACTACTAGTTGAAAACCCGGCGTTGCCCGGGTGTTTATTTATTTGTTCCTACCTTAAGTTAGTACTTCTCCTATGCCTTCTATCTGTCCATTTACTTCTTTCTAAAAACATTATTGGAGAATATATAAGAAACGAAGTTTAAATAACAGTTAAATTATGTAATTAATTTCACTCATTTTTGAGGAAATGTCGCTGATAAAGCGGAACTGACAAATATTCCTATCAGATTGCAGAAGCCTATGCACTTACCGTTTTTCAGGAAAGTAAGTAGTGTAGATCAAATCACACGTAAAAATGCACTCCTTTCGAAGAATCCAATCACGAAATTCGACAATAATGAGTATAATAATATAACAGATCGATCACTTGATGTAATGCGCGAAACGTCAAATCCATTTTTAATAGAGGTTTATTAAAAGAAATTTCTTTTTTACTGCTTTATTTATTCTTACATTTCCTTATTCGATGCTTATTCTTACAGAAATGGAAATGACCGTATGGATTTCTTGGCCGGGAACCCTTGCGGGTTTGTTCGGCCGCCTTAGTGTAAGTCTGTTTATTTGACGCCGCGTGGGCGACTTACTTGCCAATGATGATGAGAATTAGGAGAACACACAACACCCAGTTCCCTGCCGGGAATCGAACCCGGGCCTCCTGCGTGGTAGTCAGCGACGCTACGGCTGAGCTACGGAGGCGGACATTCTTACAGAGAAAGAGCTGAAGACATTGGAGCACCCATAGACCAAATATATGGTCTATGGCATCACGTTTCGCTGTATGTAACCTTACTGCTATAGAGTCGCAAACGTCATCGCTGGCCTTCAGTCCGAATTTTTTTTTAATAATTTGACGACTTTCAGCCAGCATATCTTCCATCCCCTTAGAGCTATTGGCATGCAACTGTTATGGTGTACAACGCGAGACTTCGGACAACTAATTATACACAGACCATTCGTTTGTGTTCTGTAGTTTCCACTGCAGAGCGATTTTATAATGGTAAGACAAAGATTTCGGAACCAGGTTTTACAGTGTAAGACATACCCAGCCCCAGATATAGACTCTGACTATAACTTGTTGGTTATGAACTGTAGGCTGAAACTAAAGAAACTTCAAAAAGGTAAGAAAATAAGGAGATGGGACCTGGACAAATTGAAGGAACCTGAGGTTCTTAAGAATTTCAGAGGGAGCTTTAGGCAACAATTGACAGAAACAGGGGAAAATAAAACAGTAGAAGAGGAATGGGTAAAATTAAGAGATGAAATAGTGAAGGTAGCAGAGGACAAAATAGGTAGGAAGGCAAGACCTACAAAAAATCCTTGGATATCACAGGAGACAATACATTTAATCGATGAAAGGAGAAAATATAAAAAAGCAGTAAATGAAACAGGCAAAATGGAGTACAGACGACTAAGAAATGAGATTGACAGGAAGTGCAAAATGGCTTAGCAGGAGTGGCTAGAATGCAGATGTAAGGATGTAGAAGAATGTATAAATAGGGGAAAAATAGATAGAGCCTACAGGAAAATAAAAGAAACATTTGGAGATAAGAAAAACAGCTCTATGAATATCAAGGACACTGATGGTAAACCAGTTCTCAGCAAAGAAGGGAAAGCTGAACGGTGGAAAGAGTATATAGAGGGGCTCTACAAAGGAAATGAACTACGAGACAATATTGTAGGAAGTGAGGAGGATGTAGATGAAGATGAAATAGGAGATACTGTATTGAGAGAAGAATTTGACAGAGCCCTGAAAGACCTAAGTCGAAACAAGGCCCCTGGAGTAGATGATATTCCCTCAGAGCTACTGAAGTCTCTGGGAGAACCAGCCATGACAAAACTGTTTCACCTGGTGCGTAAGATGTATGAGATAGGAGAAGTACCCTCAGACTTTAAGAAAAATGTTATAATCCCCATTCCAAAGAAAGCAGGTGCAGACAGGTGTGAAAACTACAGAACCATCAGTGTAATAAGTCATGGTTGCAAAATATTAACACTAATTATATACTGGTAGGAGCCGACCTCGGGGACGATCAGTTTGGGTTCAGGAGAAATGTAGGAACACGGGAGGCAATACTCACTTTACGGCTTATCCTAGAAGATAGATTAAGAAAAGGCAAACCTACATTTCTAGGTTTTGTAGATTTGGAGAAGGCTTTTGACAATGTTGATTGGAATAAACTCTTTCAAGTTCTGAAGAAAGCAGGAGTAAAATATAGGGAGTGTAAGGTTATTTACAACTTGTACAAAAACCAGACAGCGGTTGTCAGAATTGAAGGGCATGAAAGGGATGCAGTGGTTGGAAAGGGAGTAAGGCAGGGTTGTAGTCTTTCTCCATTGCTATTCAGTTTGTACAATGAGCAAGCTATAAAGGAAAGCAAGGAGAAATTTGGAGAAGGAATTAAAGTTCAGGGTGAAGAATTAAAAACATTACGTTTTGCCGACGACATAGTAATTCTGTCAGATACAGCAAAGGACCTGGAAGAGCAATTGAACGGAATGGACAGTGTGCTGAAAGGTGCATATAAGATGAACATTAACAAGAGCAAAACTAGTGTAATGGAGTGCAGTGTAAGAAAATCAGGTGATGCTGAAGGAATTAGATTGTGAAACGAAGCAATAAAAGAGGTAGATGAATTTTGTTACTTGGGCAGTAAAATAACAAATGATGTTCGAAGTACAGAGGATATAAAATGCAGAATGGCAATGGGTAGAAAAGCGTTCTTGAAAAATAGAAATTTGTTAACCTCGAATATTGATTTAAGCCTAAGGAAGTCCTTTCTGAAGGCATTTGTATGGAGTGTTGCCTTGTATGGGAGTGAGACATGGACGATAAACAGTGCGGACAGGAAGAGGATTGAGGCTTTTGAAGTATGGTGCTACAGAAGAATGGTGAAGATTAGGTGGGTGGATCGCGTAACTAATGAGGAGGTACTGAACAGAATTGGGGAGAAAAGAAATTTCTGGCATACCTTGACTAAAAGAAGGGATAGATTGGTAGGACACATTCTTAGACATAAAGGAATTGTGAATTTAGCGTTGGAGGGAAGTGTGTGGGGAAAAAATCGCAGAGGAAGACCAAGAGATGGATACAGTAAGCAGATTAAGACAGATGTAGGTTGTCGTTCTTATGTGGAGATGAAGAGGCTTGCTCAGGATAGGGTATTGTGGAGAGCTGCATCAAACCAGTCTCCGGACTGAAGACCACAACAACAACATTATTCAAATTACTTAATATATATCAGATCGCTATAAAACCGTGCCTAAAACCTTCCTCGGGTAGTGACTGTACAAATATTTAAGTCTCTGCGTCTTGTAGTTCGAACGTGATAAGCGTACACCGAACAGACAATCACATTAATATATATAGCTATCCGATCGCCATAAAACCGTGCCTAAAGCAGCCCAGACTGCACTTGTGACGTTAAGGTATTGTAATTAAATGTCGCGTGTCGTTGGGAACTGCGTGCAATATTCTGGCGGGGCTGTAGCCAGCACGGCCGTGAAAGGGTCTGAGGAGAGGCCGGCTTCTAGGAATTTCGGCCGCCATGGCCGCACCTCCACCGCTGGAACACAAAAGGGCAGCGGACGCCCCCTGACGGCTCATCAGCGTCAGCGGGGCGATCTGTGCGTGGTCGCGGTGCACAGCCATGGTCTCCTCTCTCGCCTCTCTGGCACCCAGCGTTTCGTCACACAGCTGAGGTCACTGATTGGCCGAAATGCCGTGTGCGTCAGCTCTCGTGTGTGTGGCTTAATTTCATATCGTTTGTTGGGATTTGTGAACCAAACTTTGCGCCGATTTTAGGGGTGGAAGTTTAGAAATACGTGGCATCTGATATGAGTCTAGAGCTCGGTATTGTCCAGAACAGACCACAGTTATATTCTTGCTACTGGTGCTGTAGAGTACAGACTAGCCTAGGGATGGGAAAAACCAACCGGTTAAAACCGATACCGGTATTTTAGTTTTGAATAACCGGTTTTTTTCGGTATTTATTTGGTGTAGGTTGTAACTGTTTTTTTAGTTATTTATATACATGTGGCGTCTGTTCGGAAAGAACAGACGTCACATTCTGATCCTGCAGCTGTTATTATTTAATATTCATAGAATATATGACTTCAACTGCGATTGGGCAAAGCTGAAAATGTGTACCCAGCCGGGATTCGAACCCGGGTCTCCTGCTTTCTAGGCAGTTGCGCTGACCCCTACACCACTGAGGACACAGTGATCACCGCACCTGCAAGGACTACCCATGCACGCCTCCCGTCAGATACAAATTCCCAGCTTCGCCCTGCCCATAGTACTCAAACTCGAAGTTTAACTAATTCCCGTAAGAGTAAGGGCTTCAAACTTGCCCACCCTCCCCACTAACGATAGGATCATTGCCCGTCACCGGCATATTATATATATACATGTGGCGTCTGTTCGGAAAGAACAGACGTCACATTCTGATCCTGCAGCTGTTATTATTTAATATTCATAGAATATATGACTTCAACTGCGATTGGGCAAAGCTGAAAATGTGTACCCAGCCGGGATTCGAACCCGGGTCTCCTGCTTTCTAGGCAGTTGCGCTGACCCCTACAACACTGAGGAAGCAGGAGACCCGGGTTCGAATCCCGGCTGGGTACACATTTTCAGCTTTGCCCAATCGCAGTTGAAGTCATATATTCTATGAATATTAAATAATAACAGCTGCAGGATCAGAATGTGACGTCTGTTCTTTCCGAACAGACGCCACATATATATATATAATATGCCGGTGACGGGCAATGATCCTATCGTTAGTGTGGAGGGTGGGCAAGTTTGAAGCCCTTACTCTTACGGGAATTAGTTAAACTACGAGTTTGAGTACTATGGGCAGGGCGAAGCTGGGAATTTGTATCTGACGGGAGGCGTGCATGGGTAGTCCTTGCAGGTGCGGTGATCACTGTGTCCTCAGTGGTGTAGGGGTCAGCGCAACTGCCTAGAAAGCAGGAGACCCGGGTTCGAATCCCGGCTGGGTACACATTTTCAGCTTTGCCCAATCGCAGTTGAAGTCATATATTCTATGAATATTAAATAATAACAGCTGCAGGATCAGAATGTGACGTCTGTTCTTTCCGAACAGACGCCACATGTATATATATAATATGCCGGTGACGGGCAATGATCCTATCGTTAGTGGGGAGGGTGGGCAAGTTTGAAGCCCTTACTCTTACGGGAATTAGTTAAACTACGAGTTTGAGTACTATGGGCAGGGCGAAGCTGGGAATTTGTATCTGACGGGAGGCGTGCATGGGTAGTCCTTGCAGGTGCGGTGATCACTGTGTCCTCAGTGGTGTAGGGGTCAGCGCAACTGCCTAGAAAGCAGGAGACCCGGGTTCGAATCCCGGCTGGGTACACATTTTCAGCTTTGCCCAATCGCAGTTGAAGTCATATATTCTATGAATATTAAATAATAACAGCTGCAGGATCAGAATGTGACGTCTGTTCTTTCCGAACAGACGCCACATGTATATATATAATATGCCGGTGACGGGCAATGATCCTATCGTTAGTGGGGAGGGTGGTCAAGTTTGAAGCCCTTACTCTTACGGGAATTAGTTAAACTACGAGTTTGAGTACTATGGGCAGGGCGAAGCTGGGAATTTGTATCTGACGGGAGGCGTGCATGGGTAGTCCTTGCAGGTGCGGTGATCACTGTGTCCTCAGTGGTGTAGGGGTCAGCGCAACTGCCTAGAAAGCAGGAGACCCGGGTTCGAATCCCGGCTGGGTACACATTTTCAGCTTTGCCCAATCGCAGTTGAAGTCATATATTCTATGAATATTAAATAATAACAGCTGCAGGATCAGAATGTGACGTCTGTTCTTTCCGAACAGACGCCACATGTATATATATAATATGCCGGTGACGGGCAATGATCCTATCGTTAGTGGGGAGGGTGGGCAAGTTTGAAGCCCTTACTCTTACGGGAATTAGTTAAACTACGAGTTTGAGTACTATGGGCAGGGCGAAGCTGGGAATTTGTATCTGACGGGAGGCGTGCATGGGTAGTCCTTGCAGGTGCGGTGATCACTGTGTCCTCAGTGGTGTAGGGGTCAGCGCAACTGCCTAGAAAGCAGGAGACCCGGGTTCTAATCCCGGCTGGGTACACATTTTCAGCTTTGCCCAATCGCAGTTGAAGTCATATATTCTATGAATATTAAATAATAACAGCTGCAGGATCAGAATATGACGTCTGTTCTTTCCGAACAGACGCCACATGTATATATATAATATGCCGGTGACGGGCAATGATCCTATCGTTAGTGGGGAGGGTGGGAAAGTTTGAAGCCCTTACTCTTACGGGAATTAGTTAAACTACGAGTTTGAGTACTATGGGCAGGGCGAAGCTGGGAATTTGTATCTGACGGGAGGCGTGCATGGGTAGTCCTTGCAGGTGCGGTGATCACTGTGTCCTCAGTGGTGTAGGGGTCAGCGCAACTGCCTAGAAAGCAGGAGACCCGGGTTCGAATCCCGGCTGGGTACACATTTTCAGCTTTGCCCAATCGCAGTTGAAGTCATATATTCTATGAATATTAAATAATAACAGCTGCAGGATCAGAATGTGACGTCTGTTCTTTCCGAACAGACGCCACATGTATATATATAATATGCCGGTGACGGGCAATGATCCTATCGTTAGTGGGGAGGGTGGGCAAGTTTGAAGCCCTTACTCTTACGGGAATTAGTTAAACTACGAGTTTGAGTACTATGGGCAGGGCGAAGCTGGGAATTTGTATCTGACGGGAGGCGTGCATGGGTAGTCCTTGCAGGTGCGGTGATCACTGTGTCCTCAGTGGTGTAGGGGTCAGCGCAACTGCCTAGAAAGCAGGAGACCCGGGTTCGAATCCCGGCTGGGTACACATTTTCAGCTTTGCCCAATCGCAGTTGAAGTCATATATTCTATGAATATTAAATAATAACAGCTGCAGGATCAGAATGTGACGTCTGTTCTTTCCGAACAGACGCCACATGTATATATATAATATGCCGGTGACGGGCAATGATCCTATCGTTAGTGGGGAGGGTGGGCAAGTTTGAAGCCCTTACTCTTACGGGAATTAGTTAAACTACGAGTTTGAGTACTATGGGCAGGGCGAAGCTGGGAATTTGTATCTGACGGGAGGCGTGCATGGGTAGTCCTTGCAGGTGCGGTGATCACTGTGTCCTCAGTGGTGTAGGGGTCAGCGCAACTGCCTAGAAAGCAGGAGACCCGGGTTCGAATCCCGGCTGGGTACACATTTTCAGCTTTGCCCAATCGCAGTTGAAGTCATATATTCTATGAATATTTTTAGTTATTGCCAAGAACCGGGTAAAAAAAATACCGGTACGACTACTTACTGTAGTAGTGGTTCAAAATGTCTTTTTTGTAAATAATTTCAAAAAAATTAAAACTAGTAGACCCTAATATTTAGGGCTATTCCTAAAATTTCCACTGCTGTGAAATATTACATCATCGCAGAAACTAAGAAAAGCGATCAGAAACGCGCAACAAACGCGCAGCAAAAGAACTTGCGAACAGGTGCAGCTATTGAGGCATCGATGCACCTGTTGCCGTGTGGCGTGGCCTATTAGACGACGCGCGTGCACCGGCAGTGTACGAGACTTGCCTCCGTCTGGTCATGCGGCAGCTCCTTGCTGTCGTTGCCAGACATCGGTTGGTTGCCGGCCGCGGTGGCCGAGGGCACTGTGACGCTCCAGTCACGGTCTGCACGGCCACTACGATCGGGGGTTCGAATCTCCCCTCGGGCATGGATATTTGTGCCGTCCTTAGTATTAGGTAGTCCATAAGTAGTTTGTAAGCTTAGGGACTGATGACCCCGTAGTTAAGTCCCATAAGTTCTACAAACATTTGAACATTTGAAGACATCGGTTGTGTCTTAAATGGAACCATCCCGAGTGAGGAAGTACTCCACGAAGTACGTTAGCAGTGAGGTACAATGCTCCATTTGCTTTAAAAAGCTGAAAACGGGTGGAGGTACTACAAACATGCTGTGTCATTTAAGGAGAAAGCATCCAATATGTTTCTTGGATAGAAGGTAAATCCGATTCATATACCTATTATGTAAGCTTGGAATAATAACTTTTAAAGTATTATCATATTGTGATGCTAACAAGTTTTATTAATGTGATTCCTTGAAAGCGAGGGTCTTTTTTAATAACCAATATGGGTTTAGGTAACATTGATCATGTGGTGCCTCGCGAGGTAGCCGTGTTGTCTGAGGCTGCATGTGACGGACTGTGCGGCTGCTCCAGTCGGAGGTTCGAGTCCTCCCTCCTCCCTCGGTCATGGGTGTGCATGTTGTCCTTAGCGTAAGTTAGACTAAGTTAGATTAAGTAGTTTTTAAGTCTAAGGACCGATGACCTAAGCACTTAGGTCTCATATTTAAGAACTCATACCATTTGAACATTTTTGAGCATGTGGTACACAGCTTTCCTACTTCAATTTGCGTAAATTTACACTGACAACAATCATACTGTTAGTCGGAACTGCGACTTTATTTTTCAAAATACTTCTGCAGCACTGATTGAATTTCATTTACTAACTGTAACTTTATATATAACGAGATATTCGTATGCGCTGGCTCACGCGTCCAACTTAAGGAGTGGTTCGCTCAATATTCGCATACTAGGCCAGTAAATCTGTATGCTTCGTACGTCGTCTTCTACGGAGTCCTGGCTAGGCTTATACACACTCAAGAAGGCGTAGTATTAGGAGGTTATCTTGCAAAATATGGAAAGACTAGTGATTTGTCGTATAACGTAAATTTACATAAATTTCGTAAGTTTCGGCCGAACTCCACTGGAAATTATAACAATAAAAACCGAAAACCCGTTATTTAAAAAACCGGTTATCTTGAGCAGATTTAACTGTGCGCTTAAATTGGAGATGAAAAGAACCGGTATAACCGAAACCGGTTGTTTCAGCAATAACCGCCATCCCTAGACCAGACTGAGGTAGTGGGTGGGTACCGCCGACTACGGGCCCGTATATTGTGAGGAGTGCTGTATTCTATTGCAGTGAAGAGCTGGCTGGGGATTGTGTACTTCCAAAGGCAACACGACAAGGAACATAAGGTGACGTATTTGCGGCTGCAAACGTTGATCTGTGGATCTTCTAGTGTTTCAGTAATTGATGGTGAGCTCCGTGCTATAATATTCAGGGTTTATGAGAACATTTTTGTAGGTTTAAGCCTGAGCAGTAGCGTCATAAACGTAGCGGGTAATTTCTCGTACTTGTTATAATCCGTGATGGAGGGGAAACATAGCGAATCTTTCCTTCACATTTTTCCTTACTGATTTTGTCAGTTCGTTGGTCCATATTTCTGCTGTCAAATAATGTTTTCGCGTTGAAATGGAAGCAGGCTTGACTTCGAAGGCAGGGTTGTAAACTGATCACAGCACTTATGCTGAAAGCAGGTTTATTGCGAACTAAAACGTACACCGACTGCCTCTCGGGCAGAGTGCTCTGCTATTTATACAAAGGCAGGATGTACCAGAAATTAGAAGAATAGTTAACATAAGAAACAAGTAGAAATTACAAGTAAACATAAGAAACATGAAGAACATTCAGGAAGTGTTAATTGCACAGAAATAAATTTTTTCCGGTGGACGGGATTGAATCGGCGACCTTCAGCACCAGAAACCGTGACGCTGCCCGTTGCGCTGGGCCGGCACCCAGTTATCGTGGGGTCTCGTGGCAATATTTTCATGGTTTGTGTTTTTTCTTAAGTAAAAGAAGTTGTCTTCCAGATAATTCTCCTCATTCAACTAGAAATACTCTAGATGACATTACTTTTGGAAATTAATTGGGCAGTAATTCATGTATTTATTAAAAAAGACTGATGTGAAAAGCTGTACACTGGCCCATGGCTATTATCATTACGTTAGGCGATTTATACATTTCATTGCGCCGGCCGCGGTGGCCGAGGTGACTGAGGCGCTCCAGTCACGGTCAGCACGGTCACTACGGTCGGGGGTTCGAATCCCCCCTCGGGCATGGATATTTGTGCCGTCCTAGTTTGTAAGTAGTTCATAAGTAGTTTGTAAGTTTAGGGACTGATGACCCCGTAGTTAAGTCCCATAAGCTTAACAAACATTTTTTTGAACATTTCATTGCGCAAGGACGAGAGTCAGTGTCCAGTGTGTGAAATTCGTGTGTCCAGATGTTGCCAGAGACCGGAGTTATCAGATCAGTGTCCCCCTGATAAAGTTTAAAACACGCACACTTGCAACCTTATCCAGCCGCAGCTAACGCTTCCAGTGTAATTTTTAACAGTTGCTGCTCACTAGGATGGCACGGCTTCGTCCCCTGGTGGAAGTGGTACCGTGGCATACCGGAACTCAAGATGTTGGGACAGGGAGTCATCTCAGTCCTCAAAGCCCTCAACTGGGGAAGAATAGTCGCCACAGGTCTCCGTGGAAACCAATCAATGCGCGGCACCTCATACCTCGCCGGAAGATGGTGCTAATTAACTCTCAAGCAAATCGGCAAATCCATCGCGAAAGCAATGTATTTGTCGTTGCGTAGGCACGAGGCGTTAACGTGTATGCTGGATTTCTTGGATTCTTCTACTTCCCCCGCCAGGGCGCGACACTTGTGGTCCACCCACGGCCTCGCTGCAGGCCAGCAGCACGGATGGAATGGCGGCGTAGCTTCTGGAAGCTCACCGTCCGCAGCCTGCGGAGGCACCAACACTGTGTGCACCCCGTACCGGATGGCCTTCAGGGGGAGTACTTCCTCAACGGCCACTGACAGGACACTCGTCGAGTCTACCATATCTACTCAGATCACCATCCACGTTAAAAATTTGGCAGCTTGCTTGCCCACAGAAGAGTGTGCGCCAACATTAGCCAGCCAGTGCTGAAAACCGATGTTCCCGCCCTTTGGTATCGGTTAGTGAACAAGATGCTACCAACCAACAAACGCATCTGCCCTTCTGCGAACTGTGGTAGATGCAACGCTGCAGACAATCGGGAACATCTTCTCCAATGCCTCTACGTCGTGGTCCTGTGGTAACTCTGCAGGTACACACTGAGGAACCATCCCTGGGGATGTAATTGTGATCAATGTCGTTCTCCCTGATTTGATACAATTTCCCGAAACCGCACAAAGTTCCACTGTGTCGCTCTTAGGTCACACGCTGTATGAAGTTATAGAGCTTCAACACAGTGATGCATTTCACGACATGGCATACATTTCTGAAAATCATTTTAAAATTAAATATCACTCTAGGGAGACTCGTCTTGGTTTTATTTAATTTTATGATGACAAAAGGACTGTTTGGTGACATTTAAGAGAAACAGCCACCAAACACGAGGAGGGAAAAACTTATGTAGGAAACTATACGATTTATTTCACTGTTCTGCACTAACAGAATAGTTTTGTTTGAAATGGAGCTGAATCAGATTCTTCGCGACAAGTTTAGAGGGTGTACATGAATCACATATTTTTTGTACTTTCTATGGAGAACATTGTCTCTTTTCACATTAAAAACTCAGGATTACATTTTTAATCTTCCTATAACTCTTTCGTTGACTTATATCAAGAACAAAAAGGTTTATTATTATTATTATATTAGAAGAAGAAGAAGCACGAAACGGAGGATATAGTAATAGCTATTTCCGGTGTAGAGAGCTAAATACGAAAACGTCTGCTGGTCCGGATGGGATACCAGTTCGGTTTACAAAGAGTATTCTCGGCATTGGCCCCCTACTTAGCTTGTATTTATCGCGAATCTTTAATTCAGCGCAAAGTTCCTAGTGATTAGAAAAAAACGCAGGTGACTCCCGTTTATAAGAAAGGAAAGAGAACTGACCCACACAATTACAGGCCAATATCGTTGATATCAGTTTCATGTAGAATTTGGAGTATGTTCTCAGTTCGAATATAGTAAATTTCCTTGAAACGGAAAAGCTTCTTTCTGTGAATCAGCACGCGTTTAGGAAACATCGTTCATGTCAAACTCAGCTTGCCCTTTTCTCACATGACATCTTGCGAGCCATGGATGAAGGGCAACAAGCAGATTGTGTTTTTCTCGACTTCAAAAAGGCGATCTACGCAGTGCCACGCTGCAGACTGACAACAAAGATACGAGCTTATGGAATAGGTTCACAGATTTGTGACTGGCTGGAAGACTTCCTAAGTAATAGAACGCAGTACGTTGTTCTCGACGGCGAGCGTTCATCAGAGACTAGTGTATCGTCAGGCGTGCCCCAGGGGAGTGTGATAGGACCGCTATTATTTTCTACCTATATAAATGATCTGATGGACAGAGTAAGTTGTAATTTGCGGCTGTTTGCTGATGATGCTGTGATATATGGGAGGGTGTCGTCTTTAACTAACTGTAATAGCATACAGGATGACTTACACAAAATTTCTAGTTGGTGCGAAGAATGGCAGCTGGCTCTGAATGTAGAAAAATGTAAGGTGATGCGCATGAGTAGCAAAAATAATCCCATAATGTTCGAATACAGCATTAGTAGTGAGCTTCTTGATGCTGTCGCGTCGTTCAAATATCTAGGCGTAACATTGCAGAGCGATAGGAAATGGAACGAACATGCAAGGACAGTTGTGAGTAAGGCGGACAATCGACTTCGGTTTATTGGGAGAATTTTGGGAAGATGTACTTCACCTGTAAAGGAGACCGCGTATAAAACGCTTGTACGACCACGTCTTCAGTATTGCTCAAGTGTTTGGGACCCGCAACAGATCTGTTTAAAGGAAGACATAGAGGCGGTTCAGAGACGAGCAGCTAGATTTGTTACCGGTAGGTTCGACCAATGCGCGAGTGTCACGGAAATGCTCCGGCAACTCAATTGGGGATCGCTGGAAGAAAGACGACGTTCTTTTCGTGAAATTCTGTTGCGGAAATCTAGAGTTCCGGAATTTGAAGCTGAGTATAGAACGATCTTGCTGCCGCTTACTTACATTTCGCGTAGTGATCACAAAGACAACATAAGAGAAATTAGGGCTCGGACAGACGAATACTACGGTCGGGGATTTGAATCTCCCCTCGGGCATGGATATTTGTGCCGTCCTTAGTATTAGGTAGTCCATAAGTAGTTTGTAAGTTTAGGGACAGATGACCCCGTAGTTAAGTCCCATAAGCTGTACAAACATCTGAACGTTTTTTGAACAGAGGAATATAGGCATTTTTTCCTCGTTCTATTTGTAGTCGAATAGGAAAGGAAATGCCTAGTAGTGGTGTAGTGTACCCTCCGGCCCGCACCTTACGGTGGATTGCGGAGTATGTATGTAGATGTAGGAATTACCCTTTAATTTTCACGTTTTCTGGAAGAGCAACGAATGCTTGTAATTTTTTCATTTCAGAATGATTGAGAATTATCAACTCTTTTCTTTTTCATACATACAGATCTCCATCCAGATAGGTAATGTATTTGCTACATGTCCTCATATAGAATTGTTTATGCATCAACATCATAGCTGAGATCTCGCAAATGAAGGCCTTTTCGGTGAGAACAAGGAAGATGGGAGAAAGGGAGGCCCTAACAAAGAGAAAACAGTGGAAGTAAAAATTCAATAAAAAAAGTGGGTTAAGGCGCCTACTGGCCAGTATTGGGAATTCCGGGTTCGTATCTTAGTCCACCAACAATTTGAAACTTCACCATTGAATTCAAATGTTCAATTTTTTGTAAATCTACGGCACCAATCCGTAGACTTACAGAGTAAATAAACTACGTTGTGCTAAGGATAACACACGCATCCATATCCGATGGAGGTCTTGAACCTCCGTCGGGGAGCAGCCGCGCATTCCTCAGTAAGGTGTCTTGTAGCACACGGCCACTCCTGCACGGCCCATTCAATTTATTTCAGTGCCTAGCAACGGTCGAGATATTAGAATATTTCGAAATCGAAAATTATTTTGCAGTTACCGAGCAAATTTGCGCAGTGGTAACTCAATGGACTCGTATTTGTCAGGACGGCGGTTCAGACATGTCTCCGGCCATTATGATTTAGATTTTCCTCGTTTTTCCTAAATCAGGTAAATGCTGAAAGACTTCCTTTGAAAGATTTCGTTCCCCATGCTTATAAAGACTCCTTTCGAGACTGTACTCCGTCTCATCATAAGTTTCAAATGTTTGTAAATGTATGGGGCATAACTACTGCGGCTAACACAGACACACACACACACACACACACACACACACACACACACACACACACACATGCCTGATTGAGGACTCAAAGCTCCGACGGGAAGCAACCGCGTGTTCCACAACAAGGCGCTTCAGGTCAACACCAGCTAGAGACAAGACCTTAAAACATCACGTGCTACGTCACACTGACCATGCCGCAGCCGCTAGCTTATTGGCTACCCGCTACGAGACAGTGGGCGTGCCCCAGAGGACAGCCATTCACCTTGAAAGGAGTCTGTCTAAAACCATCACACATTTGTTGTAGCTGTAGACGGCAGTATCTAAAGTTATAATACATTTTTCACATTTGTGAAGGACATTTATAAATTTATAGAATTAACATATCTGTGAAAGACGTTGGTAGACGACAGCCACGTAACAATGAGCAGTAGGCTCTTTGGGGATGCGCAGCAGGCCGCGGTGGCCGCAGGGACTGAGGCGCTTCAGTCATGGCCTGCACGGCCATTACGGTCGGGGATTCGAATCCCCCCTCGGGATGCATATTTGTGCTGTCCTAGTTCGTAAGTAGTTCATAAGTAGTTTGTAAGTTTAGGGACTGATGACCCCGTAGTTAAGTCCCATAGACTGTACAAACATTTGAACAATTTTTTTTTTTTTTTTTTTTTTTGGGATGCGCAGAGGAAATGCACATGGTGACGGAAAGAGGTCTGGTATAGCGGCACCAGAGAGCAGCCGTGGTGTGGAGGACGGTCGGAGGGTGTCAGGCGAGGCAGGAGGCCCGTGGTCGGAACGTGGTCAGTCACAGCGGATAGGCTGAGTGTAAAGTCAGTGAATAGTTTCTGTGAAGGAAGGCAGTGGACAGTTAACCACTTAATGACGCTTGTCGCAAAATCGCCTCATACCTTTGTGACCTATATGTATGGAAAAGTAAGTGTTTTCAGACCCCAGCTCCGGTTGTACCAGATTCTACAGGGACCGGCGAAGTGCGTGCGACATGTGCTACCATCTACAGAGCACTGACTGTCTTTCTATGACAACATTTGTGTATTGTGTGCGTGTTGCTAACCAAGACCTGTGCTTGTGTTCATTGTTCCGTGAAATACAGCTAAATACAGAGGTCAGTTTCATTTTGAAAATTATATTTCGTTTTTCTAATATCTTTTAAGTATTTTATATCATATTTAGATGTGATAAAGCAGATAAAACTTACAGTTAACACGTAAATACGGTTTGTGTAAAATATGCATCATCAGGCACTTGGGCACTTCTATGGGCAAATGCAAGCGATAAAATAAAACAAAGAAAGGACGATGGTTTGACAACAGAGGTGTTTCCAGTGCATTTGCATCTGCTCATTCGGTGATCACAATAAAAAGATGGGACCGAAAAGAAAAAGCACGTACTCAAGTACCATGCCGTAGCATTGTTACAGTTTACAATACATTCATGGGAGGGGTGGATTTACTTGACGCTCTAATTTCCTGTTATAGCGTTTTCGTAAAGTCAAGGAAATATTACCATAGATTGTTTTTCCACCTAGTTCATCTTGTGATAGTGAATTCGTGGTTGCTGTATCGAAGGGATTGTGATGCTTTGGAAATTCCCCGTCGCAAACAAAACGATCTTCTGGAATTCAAATCCAGAATAGCAGATGCTCTCTGTAAGCAAGGAAAAGGCATGACTCGAAAAAAGAGAGGTAGGCCCTTACAAAGTATGAAAACGGAAATCCAACGTAAGAAGCGTCGGGGTCCAATGAAACCAGTCCCTGGTAAATCTACCCGTACCGATGAAGTAGGTCACTGGTCTTGTCTAACAGGAAGGCAAAGATGCAAAAGACCCAGCTGTAAAGGGCAGACACTCGTTATGTGTGCGAAATGCAAACTTCACCTTTGCCTAAACAAAAATTACAATTGTTTTAGGCAATTTCATGAGCAAAGAAATGTTGATCCTCTGCATTAGATTTATAAGTATCCGTAATTGTAATTCAAACCCATGTTCATTTTTTTCATTAAATCTCATGAGAACAATAAAAAAAATTTCCCTCAATGAAGAGTTGTAAGCGTTTTATTTCTCAAATGCCTGTTGTCGCAAATTTGACACATACCTAATAATACCAACTATGTATAACATTTCTTATATTTGATGTTATTAATGGTCTAAGACCCCGACATTGAGCACAATATATGATTTTTGAATTTTTTTCTTGCAGTAGAAGTTAATTCGAGCATTAAGTGGTTTAAGGAAGTGGCGAGTTGCCAGTTGGAGTTTCCTAGTCGTGAGTTGCAGTCGCCATTATGTATAGTGTCGTGGAGTAATACTCCCAGGGAGCAGTCTGTGAAGTACAGGATACTTGTTTACAAGTGTACCGGCACGGTGCACTCAGCCGCTGTTGCATATTTTCCTGTTGGAAGGAAGTACGCCCCAGGAAGAGAGATACTGATTACGTATTTTGAGACGGAACAGACTCAGACCAATATTGATAAGAATTGTATGGCATAGTTGTTGTTGTTGTTTTAAGGGGACTAAACAGCTAGGTCATCAGTCCCCTGTTCCTAGCTAAGAGTCCTCTGTCAAGAGTATAAGAAGTAAAACACAGCTTCGAAGATGAAAACTCGCAAATGGGGTAAGCTGACATTGGAGAATTCGCTGACAATATAAAAGGAAGAGACACAATAGGGAAACGAAGTCGAGATCTAAGCTAAGAAAAACACGGCTGGCTGATCACTGAGAAAAAAACAGGATGAGCCAGCCATACTTCACACACTAAAACCCCTCGGTAAATTACAGAAGGGTCTTAAAAGAGTTTAAAATCGCTGGATAGGTGGGGACCTGAAGAATCAGGCTATAGTACCTTCCACTAGATGGAGTTGTAAAAACCAGCTACGCGAATAAAACTTAAAACAGAATGAGCCATGGAGGCATCGTCGCCTAAAACAAAAAGGAGCGCGTCTGGTAGATTAAAACACTGGCGCAATGTAGCTAAAACTGGGCAGTCCATCAGAAGATGGACGACTGTCAGCGCTGCTCCACACCGACACACAGGTGGGGCCTCACGGCGGAGGAGATGACCATGGGTCAGCCAGGTATGCCCAATTCGGAGGCGGCAGAGGACAACTGACTCTCGACGTATCGGCCGCAGTGAAGACTTCCACAGAGTTGTGGAGAGCTTCACTGCTCGGAGCTTGTTTGTTCTACTCATGGTAGACCATTCGGCACTCCAAGCATCACGCACCTTCTTGTCCAATGATAGCCTGAGGTCAGATTCCATGACGCCAATGGTGAAGGGAGGCGCAGTGGTGGCCTGTTTGGCCAACTGGTTAACACGTTCATTCCCTGGTATGCCGACGTGGCCAGGGGTCCACAGGAAGACCACACATCGGCCAGATTGGCCAAGAGAGTAAGTAGTGTCTTCAATGGACTGCACTAACGGCTGACGAGGGAAGAACTGGTCGAGTGCCTGAAAGCCACTCAGGGAGTCACTGCAGATGACAAATGACCCCCTGGGGCAGGCTCGGAAGTGTTCTAGAGCCTTGAGGATAGCGACCAGCTCAGCAGTGAAGACACTACTTTCACGGGGCAATGAATGTTGTTCGACATGGTACCTATGGAGACATGCATACCCAGCACGACCATCAGCTAGGGACCCATCAGTATAGATGGCTTCAGCACCACGGAAAGAGTTGAAGAGATCCAGGAACTGGTGTCGGAGTTGCGTTGGAGAAACGGAGTCCTTTGATCTGTTGGACAGATCCAGACAAAGCTGCAAACGGGGGATGGGCCAAGGAGAGGTTTGAAAGGAATAGTGGAAAGTGGCAGGGAGTGGTTGGGATTCGAGGGATGAAAGTAGAGAACGAATGTGGACCGATATTGGGTAACCGACTGAGGTCGTCTTGGAGGGATAGGGAGTGTAGCGCCTGGAAAAAGAAGCTGGTGGTTCGGATGGTGTGGCAAGGCCTTAACATGGGCAACGTACGAAGCCAGCAGGTGCTGCCGGCGGAACCGCAGAGGAAGGACCCCAGCTTCAACTAGTAGGCTTGTCACAGGGCTCGTGCAGAAAGCCCCTGTCGCCAAACGAACTCCAGAATGTAACACTGGGTCTAATGTTTGCAGTGCTGAAGGTGCAGCAGAATCATATACTACGCAGCCATAGTATAGGCGCGACTGGATGAGTGCCTTATAAAGTAGCAGGAGCGTTGGGCGTGACGTCCCCCAAACAGTATGGCTTAGACAGCGTAGAATATTAAGGTGTCACCAGCACCTTGAGCTGGCGAAGGTGTGGCACCCAGGTGAGACGGTTGTCGAACAACATGCCTAAAAAACGGTGCGTCTCTTCGACACGCAGCAGGTCATCAGCGAGATACAGTTCGGGTTCAGGATGGACGGCCCGACGCCGACAGAAATGAATCACCCGGGTTTTCGTAGCGGAAAATTTAAAACCATGAGTAAACGCCCACGACTGCGCCTTTCGAATAGCTATCTGCAACCGCCGTTCAGCAACGCCGATGCTAGTGGAGCTGAAATACATGCAGAAGTCATCGGCATACAACGAGGTGTAAACCGATGACCCCACAGCAGTAGCAAGACCATTGATTGCGACCAAAAATAAAGGGTCGCCAAGAACGGATCCCTGTGGGACACCGTTTTCTTGATAGTGAAGGGAGCTGAAACAGGAACCAATACGAACACGAAAAGACCGTTGCGCGAGAAAATTCTGTATGAATACAGGAAGCGGACCACGTAAGCCCCAGTCGTACAGCATAGACAGTATGTGGTGGCGCCAGGTGGTGTCGTACGCTTTTCGCAGGTCAAAGAATAC
This sequence comes from Locusta migratoria, assembly GCA_026315105.1. Lineage (NCBI taxonomy): Eukaryota > Metazoa > Arthropoda > Insecta > Orthoptera > Acrididae > Locusta > Locusta migratoria. Next base: position 217,146,417 of record CM048749.1, read on the forward strand.
AGCAACCAGATGTTCGCGGCGTGTAAAGGCTGTACGGATGGCCGACTCCAGTGACACGAGATTATCGATAGCGGAGCGGCCACGACGGAACCCACTCTGTTGTGGGGCCAGGAGTCCCCGGTCCTCAAGGATCCACATAAGCCTCTGACTCACCATCCGTTCGAGGAGTTTACACGGAACGTTGGTGAGGCTGATTGGGCGGTAACTATCAGCCACCTGTGGATCAGCCCCAGGCTTCATCATTGGGATGATGATGCTATCCCGCCATTGGGACGGGAAGACACCCTCAACCCAGAGACGATTCAGCAAGGAGAGAAGTTGGCATTTAGAGTCCGCTGATAGATGTCGGAGGAACTGACTATGAATGCAGTCGGGTCCAGGGGACGTGGCTGGGCATGCGGCAAGGGCGCTTTCGAACTTCCATTCGCTGAAAGGGATGTTGTAGATTTCCTGGTGTCGCGTTCGAAAGGATATCTGTTTTCGCTCTGTGCGCTCCTTAAGGGCGCGGAAATCCGCATCATACGTAGCGGTCGCTGAGGTGCGAGCATAGTGGTGTGCCAAATGCTCTGCTATTGTGTGAGGGTCAGTGCAAATTGTACCCTGAATGCTGAGCCACGGAATTCCCACTAGTGGGCGGTGGCCAAAGAGGCATCGAACTTGCGACCATACCCGTGAGGCCGATGCTCGGGAGCCAATGGAGGCGACATAGCGCTCCCAGGAGGCCCTCTTGCTTTGCTGGATCAATCGCCGCGCCCGTGCACGGAGACGCTTGAAGGCAACAAGATGTTCGACACAAGGGTGGTGTCGGTGGCACTGTAATGCTCGCCGACGTTCCCGGATGGCCTCAGCTATCTCCGGCGTCCACCAGGGCACTGACTTACGGTGGAGTGATCCAAGTGAGACGGGTATAGTGTTCTCAGCAGCAGAAATGATGGAATGTGTGACCTGCTGCACAGCGATATCGCTATCAGCCAGAAGAGGAGAGGGAAGCTCAGCGGCTATGGAATATGCTGGCCAGTCGGCCCTATGGAGGGACCATCGAGGCAGATGGTCAGCAGGTGGACACTGTGGGAGCGATAGGAAGATAGGGAAATGGTCGCTGCCACACAGGTCATCGTGGACCCTCCAAGTGAAGTGCAGAATCAGGCTTGGGCTACAGACAGACAGATCTATGGCAGAGAATGTACCGTGTGCCACGCTAAAGTGCATAGCAGCACCTGTGTTCAGGAGTCAGATGTTCAGCGGCATCAGTAGAGTCTCAACATCTCTACCCCGAGCCGAAGTCTGTGTGCCACCCCACGAAGTGTGGTGGGCATTGAAATCCCCCAAAAGAAGGAAGGGTGGGGGAAGTTGGGCGACCAAGGCAGCGAGGTCTACAGGAGAGACAACCTCATCAGGTGGTAGGTAGACCGAACATATGGTAATGTCTTGCACTGCCCGGAGCCGAACAGCAACCGCCTCTAGTGGCGTTTGAATAGGCACGGCAGCGCTCAGGACAGTGGCTAGGACATAGACGCAGACTCCATCGGAAACTCTGCCATAGATAGAGCGATTTTTAAAATAGCCCCGGTAGCCTCGAAGGGTAGGGGACCGCATCGCTCGAAACCACTTTTCCTGAAGAGCGATACAGAAAACAGGTGTTTGGCTTAGAAGCTGTCGTAGCTCAGGCAGGTGGTGGAAAAAGCCACCACAATTCCACTGGAGGATGATGTTATCTCCTGGCTGTACCGCCATGGTGAATAAAGGAGCAGATCACTCCATTAGACCGTCTGCTACCACGTGCTCTGAATCCACAGAACCAGAGATCTTGTCTGGGGAATCAGTAATTGCGAGATCCTCAGGAGACGCGAGGATCTCGACTTCATCCTCTGAAGAAGAGGATGTGGGTGGTTGTGGCTTTGAAGCCACCGAACATTCTTTTTTCTTGTATCTCTTCTTCTTCTCCTCTTGGTGGCCCTTTGGTTTGCTGGGCCGTGAGGGCTTCCCAGAAGCGGCATCCGGGACGGAAGAAGAGCAAGAAGCTCGTCGACCGGCAGGTTGTGGATCTGTAGGCCGTTGGCCAGGATCCTCCGGAGCGCTCTGAGTAGCCACGGAAGGGGGTGTCCCCTTCTCAGCGAGAGGGGCCGGAGAAGGCTTCTCCTTCTCCGGCTTAGAGGTGGGGACTCGCGTCCCCGATGATTTAGCGGGTGTTGCTCCCACGGTGAAAAGTGTGGGAGCCACCGAAGAGGAAGCGCCCCCAGCTGGTAAGGGGGCAGGGATATTTTGTTGGGCCTGGGAGCCCACTGGTACAGACTGAACTGGCTGAATCGAAGGCACAGTGGTGGACGATTGTGAGACTGCTGTGGCATAGGTGTTGACCTGGCGCACAGGGTGGAGCTTATGGTACTTCTTCTTTGCCTCTGAGTACGTCAGTCGGTCTCTGGTCTTGTATTCTATGATCTTTCGTTCTTGGTGCAGAACTGTGCAGACAGGCGAACAAGGGGAGTGATTTTGGCCACAATTAACACATACTGGAGGAGGGGTGCAGGGGACGTTCGGATGGAGAGCACGTCCGCACTCCCGACATGTAGGATTGGCATCACATCGGGAGGACATATGCCCAAACCTCCAGCACTTAAAACAGCGCACCATACTTGTCCTCCAAGTTTTCGACGAAGAACAAGGGCTTAGTCGTCTTAAAAGAGTCCCCATCAGTGTGGGTGCAAACTAGATATTTAGGGGCATAAGCCTCACCCTGCTTTCTTGCCCGACGTTCCTCCCATGGTGTAGCCAGGGAAGGGAACGTTTGGGGATCGTACTCTGCAGCATTGTACTCGTTTCTTCCACGCCAGGTTTGCGTGTGGCGACGCTATTTATTGCTCGTTTCATGTCTGTCTCACGAGCAGCTAGGGAACTAAAGGTCCACCCAGGCAGAGCCCCGCTTGCCTGGGTAAGCCTTATACAACTGAGGTGCGGCAGGTTCCTCAGAGGTTGCTCGCTAGCGGCTGTTCAACCTCAACAGCCATGCATCTCCTCAGCACGTAGCACACCTTCAGATTGAGGTTTTTTTTAGAGAGGTTTGTACCGTCCTCGCGACCAGGGCGATTAAGCCAAGATCCCCGGGCTCTGAAACGTACAACGTTCCACCGTCGCGCCGAACGATGGTCGTTGAAGCACGCACAGAGCTTACGGTGTAGTGGACTGTTGGTGCGACACAGCCCACAGCTCAGGACCCCGGGTTCGCCAAGCCCGAATCCAGCAAATTAATGCTGAGCCCCTGAGGGGTGTATGGCATATGTATTGTAAAGAGAGCAAGGCAATTTTAAAATAATGTTCAATAATAATTAGTCTTCTTGTTCGCAGCAAGTGTCTATTTGGTAGATTTGATTTTTTCCGTCTTATTTCCATGAGTAAAGCATAAAGCATTTCCGATAACTCCCAATTTTATAAGTTTTAAGAAGCCAACCCTAGTTATGTTAAACTATTAGGATTTCACGAATTTCCCACCTGCAGAAAGACATAGCTGATGTGTTTGCTGATTCTGATTGAATTTCGAAATATATATTTTGATAGGAACTTTTACATAGCATGGAAGTAACGGTTTTTGTTTATTACTGAAATAGTCTTAAATCAGCTTGTGCAGAAAATAATCCACTGAACAGAGAATAATTTTCAATGCTTTTCCTCCCCCATAGTTATGAGAAATTAATTAAACTCCGCAGCATCCCCAGTTCGACCAAATACACGTAATGGAAACACTTGCCTTATGTTTACTCATTTCCGTTGTGAATAGGCGAATAGAAGAATTCGATAGTGCAATACCCACACGAAAACACCCGATCGATTAACCATCCATACAGACAAATAAAACTAGACTGATCCCTTTCAACATGGCGGCCGGGGCCTGGTCAGTGTGACGTAGCACGGCCTGTTGTGAGGCCTTGTCTTCATACTCCGTTCACCAAAAAGAGGACCGCCGCGTCAGTTAAATCAACAGAAACAAGTTGGCGCTTGCAGAGTCCTGCGGAGTACCTCATTTCAGCCCCTGAACTCCACTATCCTGGTGGTAACAGTCTCTACAATATCTTGTGACCTCTTACACCTGTACTCCATCTTCAATATACCAAATGTTCAAATGTTTGTAAGGCTTATGGTTCTTAACTGCGGGGTCATCAGTCCCTAAACATACAAACTATTATAAACCAGCGTATACTAAAGACGCCACAAACATCCATGCCCGAGAGGGGTGGGGGGAGGATTCGAACACCCGATGGGAAACGGCCTCGCGCATCGTATCATAACGCCTCAATGTGCTCGGCTGCTTCACCGCGGCTTCAGTATACCAACAGCATACTAACCAATCTATGCCGTTCATGAATATCTGTCCGTACAGACACAAGTTCCGGCGTTTCATCCCTCTTCAGCTCAATCGACGTCGACATCTTGGGAGACATTATAGTAATTGTAAGAATTCAGTTGTAAAACAATACAAATGTAATATTATATACTACTAAACGAATGTTTTGTAGTGAAGTTATGAATGTTTAAATATACATTTTTTTAAATTAGTCATTTTCTGTACATTTTTTCATATTTTACCCCTAGGTTACAGCTACTCGTTCTGTCAGAGTAATAAGGATCCTTTTGAGATTTTGCAAGTATCAGGCTGTCTTGTATTCTACCGACAAGCTCGTCAATGGAACGAATAGACATACGAATCTATGTACAAAACTTGTTTTCGTCGTTACGCAAATCTGACGAACGCACCTTTCATACATCTTTGCACCACCATGGGATGCACGCAAAACATTCTCTCACGTGTGCACATTCTCTTCTTGTATGTCGGATAGGATAAAATGACTTGTAGTGAGCTCATATTTATCCATAACATCAAACAGAACGATGTGCCAGAGCAAGGATTTCACAGCACAGTGCACAGATGTCTTCGTTCGCTCGACTGTAAAAACGCCTGACTGGGTCGATCACTGACGCGGAACGCGGACAATCCGCGTAAATGTGTAACGGGCCTTAGAGCGCTCGGCCATCCCACTGCGGCTGCTCCGTCTCTAATGATCAGGATGTCCACGGAACGTTTATCTTAAAACTTTCCTTACTTTGCAGATCTACTATCATGCAATAGAGGTGATTACCTGACATTAATAGCTAGCAGAAGATCTCAAGTATTAAAATTTGCACCTTTTTAACACAGATGTATTTGCCTACATCGCCTTTACATGCCTTCGACGAAATTAAATCGACATCTTCGGATTATTTGGTACTGCTTACTGCTCTCTCAGACATACCCTTGTAAAATATAAAAGTCTAAAAAAGTTTAAACAGTGAGTTTTCTATGTGATAATATTACATATATTTCAGAATTAAATGTACCTTTTCTACTGAAGAGCTAAAGAAACTAGTATAGGCATGCATATGTAAACACACAGATGTGTAAACAAAGGGCGACACTACGTTTGGCAACGCATGTAGAAGACCCAACAGGTATCTAGCGTAAGCGTCAGATTGGTTATTGCAGCTAAAATGGCAGGGTATTATGAGTTAAGTGACTTTGAACGAGGTGTTACAGTTGGCACACGAGAGTGGGACACAGTATCTCTGAAGTACCAACGAAGTCGGGATTTTTCTTTACAATCATTGCACGACTGTTCCGTTAACATCGAGGATCCGGTAAACATGAAATCTCCGATATCGCTCGGGCTAGAAAATGATCCTACAAAAAAGGGACAAACGACGAATGAAGAGAATCGCTGAACGTGAAAGGAAGTGCAACCCTTCCGCAAATTTCTACGTATTTCAGTGATGGCCCGTCAATAAGTGTTTTTTAAATATTTTACACAGTCTTCAAATTACATGATAATACGTGTCACATCCACGAGACAATTATGTAATTGCGCTGCTCTCTGGTGGCATCTGGAAAAAACGCACTCAAGAGCGAGTGACCTTTATCGTCTCCTAGCTGTCTTAAATACGCACACTTCCTGCAGTTTTACCAGTTTGTACAGGGATATGTATGTAATTCTATCATGTTTTGACGTGCGATGATTCCCTACTATTTAAATTTTGTTATTGTTTTACATTTCACACGTGTACATCTGACAAAGCAATAAGGAGTGTATATGGTCTGAAGATCTACCTCTACATCTATATCCATACTCTGCAAGCCACCTGACAGTATGTGGCAGAGGGTACCTTGAGTACCACTACCGGTTCTCCCTCCTATTCCAGTCACGTATTGTTCGTGGAAAGTAAGATTGTCGGTGTACTTCTGTATGGACCATCTCTCTGATTTTATCCTCATGATATCTTGAGATATACTTAGGAGGGAGCAATATAGTGCTTGACTTCTCAGTAAAAGTATGTTCTCGAAACTTCGAGAAAAGCCCGTACCGAGCTAGAGAGCGTCTCTCCTGCAGAGTCTTCCAACGGAGTTTATCGTTCATCTCCGAAACGCTTTCACGATTACCATATGATCCTGAAACGAAGCGCGTTGCATTCCTTTGGATCTTCTCTACCTCCTCTGTCAACCCCACCTGGTACGGATCCCACACCAGTGAGCAGTATTCAAGTTGTGGGCGAACTAACGTACTATAACCTACTTCCTTTGTCTTCGGATTGCATTTCCTTAGGATTCTTCCAATGAATCTGGCATCTGCTTTACCGACGATGGTCGTTCCATTTTACATCACCCCTAATGCTTACTCCTAGGTAATTTATGGAATTAACTGCTTCCAATTGCTGACGTGCTATTCTGTAGCTAAATGATGTTTCTATGTATTCGTAGCAAATTACACTTGTCTACACTGAGATTCAATTGCCATTCCTTGCATCATGCTTCAATCCGTTGCAGATCCTCCTGCATTTCAATACAATTTTTCATTGTTACAACCTCTCCATATACTACAGCGTCATCCGCAAAAAACCTAAGTGAACTTCCGATGTTATCCACAAGGTCTTTTTTTATATATATTGTGAATAGCAACGGATCCACGACACTCCCCTGTGGTACACCTCACCACAGTCTTTCTTCAGGTGACTTCTCTCCATTGAGAATGAGATTCTGCGTTCTGTTATCTAGGAACTCCTGGATCCAGTCACACAGTTGGTCCGATACGCCATATGCTCTTACTTTGTTCATTAAACGACTGTGGGGAACTGTATCAAACGCCTTGCGAAAATCAAGAAACACGGCATCTACCTGTGAAACCGTGTCTAGGGCCCTTTGAGTCTCGTGGACGAATATCGCGAATTGTCAATTTCACTTCGTCGAAACAAGTAATTAGAAGGTATCTAAAAGTGATCCAGACAAAGAAATTTTCTGTTAATGGAAGTGTAAATATTAATATAATGAAGAGATATTTCTTTTGCTTACACAAATAAGTGTTAACTATCATAAAATAAAATAAAAGTTGTTAATTTCTGTTAATTGTATCGATAGGATGGATAGGATGTGTGCCTGCTGTGTGCGGACGCAGGAGGAGTTGGCCGCGGTTCGCGAACAGCTGAGCGTGCTGTTGGCTACGGTCAGCCGTCTTCAGGCTGCTGTCTCGGGGTGCAGCGATGGTGGGGAGTCTGGTTCGTCGAGTGGGACACCTCAGGTGTCTCACGCTACGCTCTCTGTCCCTGCTACCGAGGCACCTTCAGGTGTACCGGACGTCGTCGAGCCGCCTTCTCCGCAAGGGGAGTGGCGGGTTGTACGGCGTTCGCGTCGCTCGAGGCGGAAGGCCAATGTGGAGGCTGGACGTCCGTCCGCGCCCGTTCGTCCTGTGAGTGAAAGTGTGACCACTCCTTCAGCAGGGTCCGTGCAGGTGCACGGGGGGAGGGGATTATTAGTTATTGGGAGCTCCAATGTCAGGCGCGTGATGGAGCCCCTTAGGCAGATAGCGTCCAGATCTGGAAGGAATTCCAACGTGCACTCGGTGTGTTTGCCGGGGGGCCTCATCCAAGATGTGGAGACGACCTTGCCGGCGGCTATCGAGGGTGCAGGGTGCAGTCGACTGCAAGTCGTAGCTCACGTCGGCACCAATGACGCTTGTCGCTTGGGTTCTGAGGACATCCTCAGGTCCTACGAGCGGCTGGCGGAATTGGTGAAGGCTGCTGCCTTCGTTGAACCAGAGGCTTCGCCGACTCTGTGACAGTCATGGCTGCAGATTTCTGGATCTGCGTTATCGGGTGGGGAATTGTAGGGTGCCCCTAGATAGATCAGGGGTGCACTACACTAAGGAAGCGGCTACTCGGGTAGCAGAGTACTTGTGGAGTGCACATGGTTTTTTTTTAGGCTAGGCGCTAACTCTGATGAGCACTCGCCTGTCAGCATTCAAACAGCGAATTCAGGCCACGTTCGGAACAAAAATTCGAACATAAAAATATTAGCCGCGAACTTACAAAGTATTAGAAACAAAGTTCCCGAATTTGCAGCGCTGCATGGAAGTTATTGCGCTCAGATAGTTTTAGGCACCGAAAGCTGGCTAAATGATGATGTGGCAAGTTCAGAAATATTTAGCGAAGCGTGGAATGTATATCGGAAAGATAGATCTGATACAACTGGAGGAGGAGTGTTCATCGCTGTGGACAAAGATATTGTTTCTACTGAGATCGAGGTTGAAAGTAACTGTGAAGTTATCTGGGCACGCATAACAGGTCTAAAAGAAGTAAAGTTAATAGTTGGGTGTTTTTACCGGCCGGTCAGTGCTGCTGTAGCAGTTTTAGGATCATTCAAGGATAGTCTACACCAAGTAGTGCATAGGTATCCGGGCCATGCAATATTAGTCGGAGGTGACTTCACCCTTAAGAGTATAGATTGGGACCTCGCTAGTTACATTTCAGGCGGTACAGACAAGCAGTCTTGCGAGCTACTTTTGGACACATTCTCCGAAAACTGTCTTGAGCAGTTAAACCGGCAACCCACGCGCAATGGAAATATTCTAGACCTTATAGCAACAAACAGGCCTGACCTTATTAACGATGTCTGTGTAGAGACAGGAATTAGTGATCATGATATCGTCATAGCGTCGATGGTGACCAAAGTTCATAAACCAGTCAAGAAGGCTAGGAGCGTGTTTTTGTTGGGAAAAGCCGACAAGCAAATGTTACGATCGCACTTAGAAAATGAATGGGCATCGTTTAATTCTGGGACTATGGATGTAGAGGAATTGTGGACTATATTTAAATGCATTGTTAATGAAGGGTTAGAGAAATATGTGCCAGTAAAGATGATTAAGGATGGAAAAGATCCACCGTGGTATAATAATAATGTTAGAAAGCTGCTGAGAAAGCAAAGGCTGTTGCACTCTCGATTCAAAAAAGAACACGCAAATGATGACAGGCAAAAGTTAGTAGAGATTCGTGCGTCTATAAAAAGATCGATGCGTGAAGCATACAATAATTATCACAGCCATACCTTAGCAAAAGATCTTTCCGAGAACCCGAAAAAATTCTGGTCCTATGTAAAATCGATAAGCGGGTCAAAGCCCACTGACCAGTCACTAGTTGATCATTCCGGGGCAGTAATAGAAGAACGCAAACGGAAAGCTGAAGTTCTAAATTTAACCTTTAAGAAATCTTTCACGCAGGAGGACCGCACAAATATACCATCATTTGATCAACGTACTTATTCCGAAATGGGGGACATAGCAATAGGTATTTCCGATGTAGAGAAGCAGCTGAGAGAGCTAAATATGAAAAAGTCTGCTGGTCCGGATGGAATACCAGTTCGGTTTTACAAAGACTATTCTGCGCCATTGGCCCCCTACTTAGCTTGCATTTATAGCGAATCTTTAATTCAGCGCAAAGTTCCTAGTGATTGGAAAAAAGCGCAGGTGACTCCCGTGTATAAGAAAGGAAAGAGAACTGACCCACACAATTACAGGCCAATATCGTTGACATCGGTTTCATGTAGAATTTTGGAGCATATTCTCAGTTCGAATATAGTAAATTTCCTTGAAACGGAAAAGCTTCTTTCCATGAATCAGCACGGGTTTAGGAAACATCGTTCATGTCAAACTCAGCTTGCCCTTTTCTCACGTGACATATTGCGAGCCATGGACGAAGGGCAACAGGCGGATTGTGTTTTTCTCGACTTCAAAAAGGCGTTCGACACGGTGCCACACTGCAGACTGCTAACGAAGATACGAACTTATGGAATAGGTTCACAGATTTGTGACTGGCTGGAAGACTTCCTAAGTAATAGAACGCAGTACGTTGTTCTCGACGGCGAGTGTTCATCAGAGACGAGTGTATCGTCAGGCGTGCCCCAGGGGAGTGTGATAGGACCGCTATTATTTTCTATCTATATAAATGATCTGATGGACAGAGTAAGTTGTAATTTGCGGTTGTTTGCTGATGATGTTGTGGTGTATGGGAGGGTGTCGTCTGTAACTGACTGTAATAGCGTACAGGTTAACTTAGACACAATTTCTAGTTGGTGCGAAGAATGGCAGCTAGCTCTCAATGTAGAAAAATATAAGGTGATGCGCATGAGTAGAAAAAACAATCATATAATGTTCGAATACAGCATCAGTAGTGAGTTTCTTGATGCGGTCGTGTCGTTCAAATATCTAGGCGTAACATTGCAGAGCGATATGAAATGGAACGAGCATGTAAGGACAGTTGTGAGTAAGGTAGACAGCCGACCGGTTTATTGGGAGAATTTTGGGAAGATATACTTCACCTGTAAAGGAGACCGCGTATAAAACGCTTGTACGACCACGTCTTGAGTATTGCTCAAGTATTTGGGACCCGCAGCAGATCGGTTTGAAGGAAGACATAGAGGCGGTTCAGAGGCGAGCCGCTAGATTTGATACCGGTAGGTTCGACCAATGCGCGAGTGTCACGGAAATGCTCCGGCCTCCGGCAACTCAATTGGGGATCGCTGGAAGAAAGACGACGTTCTTTTCGTGAATTTCTGTTAAGTAAATTTAGAGGGCCGGAATTTGAAGCTGAGTGTAGTACGATCTTACTGCCGCCTACTTACATTTCGCGTGAAGATCACAAAGACAAGATAAGAGAAATTAGGGCTCGTACGGAGGCATGTAGGCATTGTTTTTTTTCCTCGTTCAATTTGGGAGTGGAATAGGAAAGGAAATGCCTAGTAGTGGTACAGTGTACCCTCCGCCACGCACCTTACGGTGAATTGCGGAGTATGTATGTAGATGTAATTAGAGACCTAGCCCATTAACTTCCTTGATTTGGGAACCAGATAGTTTTTGTCCCATCAGTTAGCAACAGTGTCTTTGTTTTAATGCTGAATGACTTTCAATATTTGAAAATAGTCTAACTGAAGTGATTGAGAGAGAAGAATCAAAATATTACGTTTGGTTTCTAGTGTAAAGTTGAATAAACCTTAAATTGTATGGTAAGCCAAAGAATTCGAATATCATAGATTTTCACTTGTTTCATTTTTGCATTAGTTTTATTACTCCGCCAAATGACGCCATAATACTGTAAAATTGTAGGTTACAGTAGCTCACAAAGGTTTCTTCGTTCATTTATTATTAGTAAATATTGTTTTATTACATTTAAAGTGATATTCATCTGGGGATCGTGGATGTTACAAAGCACTTTCATACAATCACAAAACTTGAATCATTGATTTCTTATGTTTTCTTTCGACAATGGAAACAGAAAGTTCCTCACAGTAGCCGAAGTAGGAGAGATGATAAATGGTCCTAACTTTCTCACCGAAGATAATGATGATGGTGCGACAGATATTGTAGAACTTCCCCCTGGCAATGTGGATTGTGTTTCCGACGCTGAAGAATTCGGTGACGACATTTTGGAAGGTTCTTTTCATGAAGATGTTCCTGGTAGACTGGCAGTTCATTCAAGTGAAACTGCAGTTGCCGATACCAATACAGAACCTCTGGCCGAAACGGTGGAATAAGCGTGACTGGAGAGTTGTTAAAATAGTTTCCGAATGGCAAAAAGTTCAACCTGATTACGAAAAAACATTTGGGCATCATGGCTACGAAACAAGTAACTTCTCTCAAAGGAAAATCAGCAACTGAAACTTTCGAAATGCTATTTGACCAAAAAATAATGAATTTCACTGTGAAAGAAAGTGTCAGAAATGCTGCACAAAATAACAAGCATGGATTTACGTTTTCGGTAGACTGTTTTCGAGAACCTGTAGGATATTTGTGCCTTACAGGTTACCATTCTTTGCCTCAGGAGCAAATGTATTGGTGTGAAGAGGAAGAATTCAACATTAAAATTGTCAGAAAGTGTTTCTCCAGAAACAGGTGTTACGAAATAAAGAAAAATTTGAGCATCAACGACAATTTTAAACTTACAGATAATAATTTGGCAACCGCAGATTTCAAGATATGACCTTTCATTGACAAAATAAATAAAAATTATTGGAGATTTGGTGTTTTTCGAAAAATATGAGCACTGGTGAGCAGATGGTCCGATATACATATGGTTTCGGTTCGTACAGTGGACAATGTCTTGTGCAGAAACAGGATACTGCTTTCATAGTGAATTGTACACTGGGAAAAAGAATGATGCCAATTAGGTGTAAGGCTTGGGTGCATCAGTTATTATGAGAAAAATATCTATGGTGAACTAGCCCTCTAACCACATGTTCTTTCGTAATCATTTTTTCACTAGTTTTGTTCTAATGAATTCATAACAGACAGAAATGTAGCAGGAATAGGAACAGTTCGATCAAACCGGAGAAGTAAATGCTCTCTCAAGTCAGATAATGAATTCAGAAACGAGCCTCGTTGAGCTATGGATTACAGATTTGATCTCAAAAATAAAATATTCTGTGTTGCATGGAAAGATAATAAATGTGTACGACTATTGTCAAATCATCAAGGAATATATCCAGAGAAAAAAGTAAGTAGATGGTCCAAATTAGGAAAAAAGACTTGAAAATACCCCAGACTCTCTGCATACATCTCTACAATAAATTCGTGGGTGGAGTGGACAAACTTGACTGGTATGTAAAGAAGTATAGAATAAAAATTCGTGGAAATAAATGGTTTTTTATATATTAACGAACTTAATTGATACTGCAGTAGTAAATGCTTATCTGTTATAAAGTCAAGCTAACAGCAATATACCCCTTTTCAAGTTTAGGAGGCAAATAACTAGAGACTACCTACAAACACAGTCTGATTCTCATCCTAAAGGACTTGATAGATCATCAGTGCAGAGAAAGACGCAGAAACATGTTCCAGAAACAGTGAGAAAAAAATCAATTGGGGCATTATCTAGAAAGAACCTGCGAATGGAAATATAGAAAATGTGTAATTTGCAAGAGGGACATAAGAAAACAATGTACAAAATGTAATGTAGGCCTACCTATGTACATATGCAGCCGTACAGTGTCATCTTAATTTTTTTTTTTTTAGTTACACAAATGTAAAACATGAGTTCATACGAAATGTAATTTATGTCCAAATAATTAAAAATAAACAGAACTCTAATATATTATCGTAAATAAAATTTGTTCTACATTATTGCTTTTTTTTCATATCATCTGCTACGATCTCCACTTGCGGCTTTCAGGAAAAAAAAAAAAAAAAAAAAAAAAAAAAAAAAAAAAAAAAAAAAAAAAAAACAAATGCTATACCTTTGGAAGACGTATTCTGTAGATGAAAGTGACATATCAGGTTCGAATCTATTATAGAAGTAAACAGAATTTCTCAAGAAATAAAAAAAAAACAGTTAATGTGGTAAATAGGTACTACCACAAGAAAAATATAAATACAGCTTCAGATTGAGGTCCACATCGAATGACCTAAGGAAGTTAAATTCATCCACGCAAGAAGTGGCTTTCAGAACACTCGTTTGTCTATTTTTGAGTACTGGCATACCCCTCCAAACGTCTGATTATTTTGAAAAAATCTTCAAATGTTTGTTAAGCTTATGGGACTTAACTACGGGGTAATCAGTCCCTAAACATACAAACTACTTATCAACTACATTACACTAAAGACGGCACAAATATCCATGCCCGAGGAGGGATTCGAACCCCCGACCGTAGTGGCCGTGCAGACCGTGACTGGAGTGCCTTAGTCCCCTCGGCCACCGCGGCCGGCTTATTTTGAAAATCGGATCAATAAAGCCTGGGTCTATAGTAAGCAATAGTACTTTATTCGCACAAATAATTGTTCGCGGTGTCATTCCTGCATGACGGTGACTCGTGCAATGCTAATAATTTTATAATAGGTACAGTCAGCAAAGTGTGACACTAATACAGTCGGTAATCAAGCAGTAACAAATTGAAACGCTGTGCCTGTTGCTGAAGTTTGCGTGCATTAAGGGCTAAAATGTAGTAAGCGACGACTTTATTCCTTCAAACTTCTTTTTTCTGGGGGAGGGGGCTATTAACGAGAAACGTTTGGCGAAAGTTTAGAATTGACTCTAAAGTTCTCTTCAAGTCGCTAAGTGCTCTCCTTCTCAAATGCGGCATCAATAAATGCTCCCCGTCCGTCACAATTCCGCTAGATACACACACACAGCTATTACCTGTTATTGCGTTAAATCTCTAACGTACGATTGTAGTGGTTTGGAATCCATGACCAGAGATATTCGTTTAGTACGAAGTATTGTTCACGTGACTTGGACCCTTACCCGTCAGATTTAGCAGCAGAAATAGAAAAGTTCCCACAAAGAAAAAGTTATTACGTCATGGCACCGTTAAACGGCTCCTGAATGTTGCGGAGATGCGTAAATAAACTGAGATCTGGTAACAATTAATGCCAGAGAGTCGTTGTGAATTGCCCAGGTAATTAGCTTTGTGCCAGCTACAAGAGAGATCGCACAAAGTTCAAGAGAAATTAGGATCGTAACCGAAAATTTACCGACCTTCATTATTCACACCCGCCTTTCATGCAGAAATGGAACATCAATGGAGTGGCGATGTAGTTGTGCTATAAATACCCTCCGTCATAAATCATAAATTATGCTTGTGGAGAGTAGATGGAAATTTACAAGATGGGTAACACACTTTTTTTGTGTTTCGCAACTTTTCTTGTTCTTTTAAATTACACGTAAAATGTAAGTTAGAATCAACCACCAAAAATAGAATACCTCCCTTAAAATATACACGACTCCCTTAAATCGTTAATACCTCCAAAAATCAAGAAGCAATAAACCGTAAGATTCAGCAGTCTCCAACATATTTTATTCTACGTGCTCTTTGTAATGCGGTAGCATCTTTGTAATCGCACACACATGTCTCCTTTTATATATCATCTTCTTTCATCAGTTAACACAGTCAAAATTTAAACATTACACACATCGTGTAGCCGAACCAAATTGTGAAATCGATTGATTTTTTGTACGTTACTTGTGATACAGGATAGGCATGATGCAGATTGTAAAAGCACTGTTTCCTCGTAGGTAGATTCCGAGAAAACCATGGAAAAACATAATTTTTTTGATTTTCTTGAAATTAGTTTTAAAGTTTTTTAGTTATCTTAATCTATTGCTGAGATCCATAAGTTCGGAGGTACTGTACTTAAACACAAAAACTAATTTTAACTATTTCTACTAAACCCTTGCGTTTCGTTAACAAAAGTGCCAGTAGTGGTCAGAGACGATGTTCCGGTAGCTATTAAAACGTACCATCTGATTTTAAGTAATCTAATAAGCGAACAACTTTGTTTTTTTTTTTTTTCACATGTTACAATGTGAAATCTCCGCTAGAAGATTTTATTTTTGTTATTCGTCACAATAACTGTGCAGAATCAAATTAAGTAAAACATAATAATGTATATTAAACAACGTGCACAGGTAAAAGTGTATAGCGTGTGAGCGCTATATAGCACCTTACGAAATTCAGAGGACACATATTAAAATTTTATATAAAAATGATAACAAAACAATCTAATTCTAATTGCTTTTCCGGGGTATAGATTCATATCCCAGGGACCAACCTCGGCACACTTATCTCAAAGCGGACACAGTAGAATTATGCCAAAGACATTGATTTTTGACATCGTGCAGTCTGATATTTTCTGCACATTTTCTTCTGGACAGGAAACTCGGTCAGACATCGCAACCTGTTTTGATTTAAGGTATGGTTATCGCGAGTGCTTATGTGGAGGTTTTCTTCCTCTTTACTATGCTGAAGAAAAATTAGAAACAGTTCCTACTTTGGGATGTAAATTTGCATAACATGAGTTACAAATATATATGTTTAATCATTAAGATTTTTAATCGAAATGAAAATACAAACTAAACAGCCATTGGAACTGTTATCATCCCATTAAAAACTTCTTCAGCTGAAGGTAACTGGCGGCCACGAATTTATATTTTAAACACTTCGAAATCTGGAAACCGCCTGGGAAGATATCGTTATTATCATCGCTGCAGCACAATCACTCCGCTGCAGAATAATGCCCACTCATGTGTTGCTAAAGTTGTGAAGTTAAGTTGCAGAAGTTTAGCTCGAAAGCCCTGGGAGTTCCTCCCATAAGGTCATGTGTCTCTTTCATATTTATCCAGCCGTCGATTTGTTTCTGATGAAAAGTGCGCATCTTGGAACCATCGTGATTCCTGGGATAAATGTACAGAGCTTGCTTCTTGGCTGTTACGTATTAGAAACTTCTGTCACAATACAATCCTCCACTGTAAAATTAGGTTCTCGGTATCCTGGACTGCTTGTTACAGACGTCTTTTCTGACAGCTTAGAGGTGCATGAAACACACCATTTTCAATGTTTCGTTTGGTTATTGATCGATTTAAAAATGATGATGCTGTAATGTTGCACTCATTAACAGATAAAATCTAATATTAAATATAAGGGGTTGATGAAATTACTACAACTAGTGTTGCCTGTGGTCGGAAATCGACCGATTGTGTCTACAATGGTCACTGTGGGTAAAATTTTACGTATCATGTCGGCGGCCTCGCATGATTATGTTAGCAACATCAAAAACACAATAGAAAATCTTTGCCCATTTGTTCGAATCACATAGAGTGACTCGATTAGTGTATCGTACAGACCATGAAGTAAACAAATAATGCTGTTCCTGCTTTATGGTTGACAGGTTGTTGTACGTACCCTCGTCCGCTCAGTAAAAATAATTGCCCTCGTAAAGCGAAGATTCCATGAGAAAACATCAGCGTTATCAAGCGATTGGCTAAAATGAAGACTCACTACTCAGCATCTGTTCCCAACATTATCATAGGAGGCCGCTGGGATATTCGATAAAATTTAACCGGTACTGGGAGGCATAAAACTGTATCTTATACGTGTTAAGGAAAATGCCTGACACACAAACAACAAATAAAGAGGAAAGTATATACTTCTCATGCCATTTTCGAATTATATAACTTTCATCAGCCTAACATTTGAAATGGAACTACAATTTCAGTGTTCGTATCTTTATACAACGCCAAGAAATAATGTTATTTCGATACTGCGATATTCATAATTCGAGAGCTGACAACATGTCGACATTGTAGTTCCACCTGTGCACCGCTACATGCCTCTCCCAGCGCATCATCATTTATATCAGCATTCTCGACTTCGTAGTTCCACCCGAGCACCGCTAGATGCCTCTCCCGGCGCACCATTCTTTATATCGGCATTCATATGAAAACATCTGTTTCCTGTAACCACTCTTAATCACTGCGAAAATGAAGCATTTGAAAGGCACAAGAAAGTGAGTTGGGACCACTCCATGTGTCGATGTTCACTTATTTTAATACTGCAGATGCGCTGCATTACTGCGTCTTTGGTCGAGGCGAATAGCCAATCAGTGAGCTGATTGTTGGAGAATGTAGAACTTGATCCAAGCTGTAGATAGGAACATTTCTACTTCCTTTTACCACTTTTAATGGTTAAATGCACACATAATGTTTATATTCGTCAAATTTACACAAACAATCTTTCGAATTATGTAACTTTCATTGGCCTTCTTGTACGAATAAATTGGTAATCTGTACCACAATTTTCGTGTTAGCGTATTTATATAATGATTACAAACTGTCCCGCTTCCCTTCAAGCTGTCGGCATTCAAATAATCCAAATTTGTCCATACGTTGCTCGAAAATGACAATAATTAGCGACTTCCATCGAATTCCACATGTAATCTCATACTACCGTAAAGAAATATTTTCCCAAAAATGACGAAAAATGTTTAATGTATACTACATTTTCGCTCTTCATGCGTTCAGACATTATGTTTTTATTTACTTACTCTATTCGCTAAACAACATATGAATTATGTATATATTTAAAAGATTGCACCAGCAAAATTATATCACCTGCGGCGCACAGTTCAGAAGATACGACGTAGTAGACAGGCGTCAGACACTGCGTTGTGCGTACATTGGCGTCGGGATCCTGCCATGTCAACTCAAAAAGGCCTCTCTGCTACACCACTGAAATTTTATGTGGATATTCGCACACATCTTCAATGAGACAAAGTCGTCGACGCAATACTGTCGGAGTTAGTTACTTGTTAACTCCCACACGCAACTTTACGTGCAGCGGCCGTATATTTCTGGAGACTCTCAACTGTAATATTCAGGAAAGAATTTTGTTGAAATAAATTAAATGTGGAGATTTTGTACTATTATATGCATTCTCTGAACAGTAATAATGAAAAGAATTTTACGAGGCCTTAGAAGCTGGGAAATTATAGACAAAGACCGCCGAAACAATCACCACCCGAAAAAAATCCAGTTTCGCGTCTCATTTCTCGGACAGTGAACATACTAAAGCCGTAAAACTTTGCGTGTAGTAACCTAACAGGGCAAGGTACTCAAATACAAAGTTTCATTAATGTATCACCGTCCAATACCGAATGAAGTAACTTCAGATTTGAAGATTGGGCGAAATACGCCAATTTCGAACTCATTTTCCAAACAACTATGTTCTTTGAAAATTTCAAAGCTGGGCTCATTAGAAACACCGTGGTTTTATCATCGAAAAGAAGTAATATTAATTATACAACGTGGACTAACAATGGTATATAATTCTAAGTAAATTGGTGTAGCCGGCAGCGGTGGCCGAGGGGACTGAGGCGCTCCAGTCACGGTCTGCACGGCCACTACGGTCGGGGGTTCGAATCCCCCCTCGGGCATGGATATTTGTGCCGTCCTTAGTATTAGCTAGTTCATAAGTAGTTTGCAAGTTTAGGGACTGATGACCCCGTAGTTAAGTCCCATAAGCTTAACAAACATTTGAACATTTTGAAAATGGGGTAAGAAATTTGAGTTGCGAGGAATACAAAAAATTAGGATATTTATATCTCGTCATTACATGATGAAGGTAAAACTAAATACATAATATATCAGAGACACAAGGATGCAGAACATAAAAATTCATTTCCCTGTTGTTGTTTTTTTTCCACAAATTGGTATAAAACAAAACATTGTTTGTGGTAAGGTGAAAATACGGTACACTCTGCCTTTCTTTCCGAAATACTATTTTTCAGTAAAGCTTTAAAACCAGTCTCATTCGAAACAACGTGCTTTATATCCTACCAAAACAGCAGTGGGTATAATTTCTAGAGTAGACTGGATAGAACGCATTGGTTGTTTCTGTTTCTAAATATAAATTTTCATTATACCTTTAAACATGCTATCATAGTCAAGTAATTTGATACTACTTGCCACCCCTTATTGCACCATTGATGGCAGAAATCAAAACATCCCGAAACATATATTTTTAATTCTAGCCATAGTTCCAAATCCAAATTTCTAGCATCAAAACAGGCTTAGTAGCACAATTAAAAGATTCTTCCTTATTTCACCCGCTTCATGGTTGAATTTCCAAAAATATCGAAACACGTGTTTTTGAAATTCCAATCAAAAATTAAAAATTCGAAGTTTTGTATTTCTTGCTTCAAAATTGCTTTAATAGCAACGTATTAAAAAAAAAAAAAAAAAAAAAAAAAAAAGTGCACCCTGGAAATATCGAAAAATCCCTGTTGACTACAGTGTAAGATAAACAAGTCTACAAATTTCAATTTTCTATCGTTTATAGATTCACATTTCAGCGCCGTATTTTTCTTTTAGAAACGGATCAAGAACGCGAAACTTCTTTCTCACGCTTTGGCATCTTTCTTGGTAGTTTTAGTTTCCAAACTGCAATATTTTTCTTTATTCGTACGCTTGTTGCAGGAAACCAACCGAAGAATGTGCATCACGTTTCGCTGTATATAACCTCTTTGCTATTATAGTGTCAAAAGTCTTCGCTGGTCCTCAGTCAGTAATTTATATATTCTCACGACTTTCAACCACTCTATATTCCACCTTGTTATAGCTATTGATACGGAACTGTTATGGTGTACAACGGGAGACTTTGTAATACAACAAAACAGAAAGGTTGTCCGTCTCCATTGTGTAGTTTTGACGAAGAGCAAAATATTGACAACCACACGTAGAATTTTATGTAATTCAGTAACTTTCAACACCCATATCTTCCACCCCCTTGTCGTTATCAACTGTTTACCATCATAGTGCGCAATGGGAGACTAATACTTACTACCACATACAAACACTATTCGTTTGCGATGTGTAGTAATGGCTGCAGAGTGAAGTAGAGGCACAAACACCTCAATATGTGTATGTGTGTGTGTGTGTGTGTGTGTGTGTGTGTGTGTGAATGACTGTTCAGTGTAGTCTGAGGTTATCAAGTCCGGGCGACAAGAAGCAGAAACACAAAATCTTTTGAACCTACTAATTGATAACCGAGGAACGTTTTAGACTTGGTTTTCAAGCGGTCGGCTAGATATCTAGTGATTTAGAAGACGCGAAATAAGGAACACTAATTACTCTTCGATATTCCAACTGTACCATATTTCTGAAATCGTTTTATTGGTTTCTTTTTTCAGACGAATTTGATGCAACGCAGTGAGTACAATGCTTATACAACCCTCAGTGAGTTAAATGCATATTCTTAAAACCGCGACGCTGCTTCGGTGTTGGTAGAATATGATAGATAAACCGTCTTTCAGTGCTATCTATGAGGTTGGTATTGTAGAAATAAGCCACGTACTAGACCGTTCGCCATTGCTCTTCTCTTGTCCCTCCTAGATGAAAATCTTATAAATGGCTTAGATTTTCCGCCGTATGCAAGACACCCGAGTTTTAATTTTTTTATATGCCGAATATTAATACTGGCGTAATGCATAGCACGAAAAAACGTGTAAAACGAGTGACATCCACATTAATGACTAACATCAACAGATTCTAATAGAGAAAGAAAAGAATCACGAAAAGTTTGTACCAAAACAACAAATAAGTAGGTTACTTAACGAGTTTTGTGTAGCCTAATGTAAAAGATCAAAAATAAACGATCCCACTGATGATAGCACAAAATGTGCTGAAACATATTTGGGAAAAATTAAAACTCAGGTGTCTTCCATAGCCGGCCGCGGTGGCCGAGGGGACTGAGGCGCTTCAGTCACGGTCTGCACGGCCACTACGGTCGGGGGTTCGAATCCCCCCTGGGGCATGGATATTTCTGCCGTCCTTAGTTGTAGGTAGTTCATAAGTAGTTTGTAACTTTAGGGTCTGATGACCCCGAAGTTAAGTCCCTTAAGCTTAACAAACATTTGAACATTTTTGTCTTGCATACGGCGGAAAATCCAAACCATTTATCCAACCAAGCACGGAAGAAAAAAGAACAGCAACAGCAAAAGATGATTATGGAAATCTTATCTCGCGCTTTCTTTCATTTTCGTTTGCTCTTCATGTATTAACATTGTTTGCTCCAACAATGTTTCCTGATAATGACGTTTTCCTTTTCTAATGCACAGGCTATTGTCTGCTTCTGATCCATTAAAAGTGGATTTAGTGCGTATAAAGGAACGCAATGCACATTTATGTACAAAGTTTAAAAACCTATTAAATGAATTTATCAATTTTTAAAGAAATCTCTGTAATTAGGCGGGATTGAAAAATATTCTTGTCAGATTGCCGAAGCGCATGCACATACCTTGTTTCAGGAAAGCAATTTATATCAAAATGTTCAAATGTTTGTAGAGTTTATGGTACTTAACTATGGTGTCATCAGTCCCTAAACTACTTATGAACTAGCTTATACTAAAGACGGCACAAACATCCATGCCCAAGGGAGGGATTCGAAGAACCGGCCGTAGCGGCCGTGTGGACCGTGAATGGTACGCCGCAGACCGCTCGGCCACTGCGCCGACTAAATTTATATCAAAGCATACATAAAAATGCACACGTTTCGAAGAATCCAATCACGAAATTCAACATTAACGATTGTAATAAGACCTCAGATGGATCACTTGATGTAATGCGCGAAAAGCCAAATAGATTTTGTCGGATATTAATTGATATCTGTTACAGGTTTTTTGTATAAAAGAGATGTATAATTTTCCTTATTCATTCTTTTTATTTATTATTTATTATTATTAATACTTTTATGTTTTGTTCGATGCTTGTCCTTACAGAGAAAGAAGTTTAGACTTTTTATCACGAATAGACCAAAGATATCGTCTATGGTATCACATTTCGCTCTATGTAACCTCCTTGCTTTATAGCAGAAAACGTCATCGCTGCTTACGTCATACAATCAGTAATATTTGACACTTTTTACATTTCTATCATTATCATTCATATCTCTATACAAATTTCTGAATCTTGGAAAGCAAATCCTCCTCTGTTGCTCCAAGTGTCAGACATAAACTTCGTATGTATGTGTTAGACTGTGATGTTAGTATGTAAACATGGATTAAACACACTGAGGATTATATAAGGATCGTACTAATTGCGTTACACCATATTTCGTAGAACGAAACAGCCAAAAAAACCATTTTCAGAAATATGGTACAGATGGAAAGTCAAAGAATATGTGGGAATAAGTTAATTCCCAGCTGTGTTTAAATATACTCTTTGGTGTGAAAGTGTTCACTTATTGATATTTGTTCCTTGCTTTAGTCTAGTTTGTTCTTGTTTATTTAAGTGGAAGTTTGATTTTCTTAATAAAGAAAAGTGTAGATGAAGAATTCCTCTACATAATTGGTGACCCCGACGTGATTTGAACACGCAACCTTCTGATCTGGAGTCAGAAGCGCTACCGTTGCGCCACGCTGGTATCATTCGACGATCTGACAGTGCCTGGGCAGCTCCACTCCATTTGGTGAGGAAAAAAGATGATTCATGGCGCCCTTGCGGGGATTATCGTGGGTTAAATGCCAGAACAATTCCTGACAAATATCCTATCCCTCATATTCATGATTTCACATATGCATTGGCAGGGGCAACAATTTTTACAGTCTTGGATTGCCGGAAAGCATATAATCAGATTCCTGTAGCACCAATGGACATACCTAAAACAGCGGTTATCACGCCGTTTGGTCTTTTCGAGTTCTTGCGGATGCCTTTTGGGCTCAAAAATGCAGCCCAGACCTGGCAACGATTTATCGATGAAGTGCTGCAGGGATTGCCTTTCGTCTTTGCGTATCTGGACGACATTTTAGTGTTCTCTGGCGATGCACAATCACATACCAAACATGTAGCTGAAGTGCGACAAAGATTAGAAGACGTTGGTGTGGTGCTGAATGAAGAAAAGTGCATTTTAGGTAAAAGTGAAGTGGGTTTCCTCGGATATAAGGTGTCACGTGATGGAATCTCTCCCTTGCCAGAAAAATTGGCTGCATTGCAGGAACTGTCACGTCCAAAGACTTACCGACAACTTCGACGTTTGTTAGGAATGATAAATTTTTATCGTCGGCATTTACCAGGAACAGCAGCTATCCAAGCTCCGCTTACAGATGCACTCGCCGGACGCTACACAAACGGAAAACGTTTGCTTAAGTGGACACCCGAAATGGACAACGCTTTCCGAGCTTTGAAGGACAGTTTGAAACAAGCAGTGTCACTTGCACACCCAGTATCGGATGCGCAATTAGTAATGGCAGTTGATGCAAGCCAAACAGCGATCGGGGCAGCATTACATCAGAAAGTGAACGATTGTTGGCAGCCACTAGGCTTCTTTTCGAAAAAACTACTGCCACTACAAACAAACTGGAGTGCCTATGATAGGGAGCTGTTGGCCATTTATGAGAGTGTGAAACACTTCCGTCCTCATGTCGAAGCTCATCCAGTAACGATATATACAGATCACAAACCAATTGTGCCAGCCTTCCAAAATGCAAGTGATAAGTGCTCACCTCGTCAGTTGAGATACACTGAGTTCGTTTACCAATTTACTACAGATGTGCTACATATTCGTGGTGCAGAAAACATAGTGGCTGACTATTTCTCCCGTGCATGTGAGGCAGTTACAATATTTAAGTATGAAGACCTTGCCAAAGCTCAGAAGACAGATCATTAGCTTCAAGAATTACTGAGGGATAGGTCATCAAGTCTGCAATTGCAACAAGTAGAGGTTCCAGGTGGTGGTGTTAAGTTATGGTGTGATATTTCTCAAAAGCTGCCGCGCCCCTATGTCCCACCACAATTTCGTAAGGTAGTGTTCGACAGTGTGCACAATCTCGCACATCCAGGGGCAAACACCACAGTGAAAATGATAACAGAACGTTTTGTCTGGCCATCAATTAAGAAAGACATCCGTAGTTGGTCCCGCACTTGCCTTCACTGTCAGCGGTGTAAGGTGAGACGTCATGTACATCCTGAGGTGGGACAGTTTTCAGGCCTACCACCAAGATTCGGTCATATTCATCTCGATATAGTAGGTCCTCTACCAGTCTCTGAAGGTTTCCGATATTTACTCACATTGGTGGATAGATGCACAAGATGGTCTGAAGCCATACCACTGCCAGACATATCAGCTGAGACTGTTGCAAAGGCGTTCGTCGCACACTGGTTGGCACGTTTCGGTTGTCCCTTGCACATAACAACAGACCAAGGAAGACAATTCGAATCTACTCTGTTCAGCGAGCTGGCTAAACTGTGTGGTTTTCAGCACCACCACACTAACAGTTACCACCCTTCCAGCAATGGAATGGTGGAAAGATGGCATAGAACTCTGAAGGCTTCACTTATGTGCCATCAAGAAAGTTGGACTGAAGCACTACCGTTGGTACTTTTGGGATTACGGATAGCATACAAAGCTGATATTGGCGCATCAGTAGCTGAGATGGTGTATGGAGAACCTTTAAGAATCCCATCTGAATTCTTTTCTGCTGCCCCGCTTCCAGACCAGACAGAATTACCATTATTGGTACAGAGGATTCGAGATCATGTGGCTAAGATTCGGCAAACACCAGCTATACATCATGGTTCACACCCTGTTTTTGTACACAAGGCACTGGCAGACTGCACACATGTAATGCTGCGCAATGATTCTGCACGGACACCTCTTCAACCTCCATATACAGGCCCCTACCAAATTTTAAAACGAGGTCAACACACATTTGAGATCCTTCAGAATGGGAAGAACAGTAAAGTGTCAGTGGAAAGACTGAAACCAGCTTGGGTGATGCCAGAACCAACGTCAGAAGTTACTTCGGACTCGCAGGTGACCATTCCACATGACTCAACACCAACACCAATTGTTCGTACAAGGGCAGGAAGAGTGATCAAGTTTAAATACCCCTACATCCCAGGTGCTCCGCACTTTGGAAGGGGGGCTGTGTGGGAATAAGTTAATTCCCAGCTGTGTTTAAATGTACTCTTTGGTGTGAAAGTGTTCGCTTATTGATATTTGTTCCTTGCTTTAGTCTAGTTTGTTCTTGTTTATTTAAGTGGAAGTTTGATTTTCTTAATAAAGAAAAGTGTAGATGAAGAATTCCTCTACAAATAAATATAATTTTCAAAGAGTAATTATTGTTCGGCATTTCGCTTTATATTCTCCAAATCACGAAATATCTATCCGATCGCTATAAAACCGCGCCAAAAACCTTCCACAGACACAAATTAGTAGCTGTACAAATTTTTAAGTATATGAGCGTTGTGGTTCGGACGTGATGATCGTACACCGAACAGACATTCACTTTTATATACACAGGAGATAAGTCTGACGTATACGTGCAGCCGCGACGGTCACTGTTATGAGAGCTTATATCGGACACTTGGAGCGACTAGACCTGTAGTAAAGGTTTTGGTCTCCAAGCCTCAGTAAATTGTCGAGGTATATGAATAATCATCAAAAATGTAAAAATCGGTGAATATCTGATTCTACGACGCAACCTACTACATATTCATTTGCAACATGTTTCCCAAACGAATTACAAAAAGGATACAAAACCACGGGCGTATTCCAATGCAACATTGCGTCAGAATTTCAAATCTGTCGATCAAGAACGTTTGCAATGTATAGTTTTGGCTGAAGACTGAAATATAGAAAGAAACATCTGAAATTTTATATATGATTGTGCCTATATTTCATTATGCAGCCAAAACTCCAAATCGCAAACGAACAGTTGTTTGTCGTCGTAGTACTTATCAGTCTCCCATTGTGATCCATAGTGGTTGACAGTTGATAACGACAAAAAAGGTAGACAATATGGGGGTTGAAAGCTATCGACGTATATGAATTCTACGCGCGCGTGCGCGCGTGTGTGTGTGTGTGTGTGTGTGTGTGTGTGTGTGTGTGTGTGTGTGACAATATTTCGCTCTTCAGCAAAAACTACACAACGCAGACGAATGGTCTCTGCTTGTAGTTGTAGTCGGAAGTCTCTCGTTGTACACCACTGTATTTTCATCTCGATAGCTATAAGCGGGTGGTAGATACGGTGGTTGAAATTCGTCAAATTATTTGTAAAAAATCGAACTGAAGGCCAGCGATGACGTTTGCGACTATATAGCAAGGAGGTTACATAGAACGAAAAGTGATGCCACAGACTATATCTTTGGTCATTGTGTGATCCCCTGACCAAGATGGCGGACAGGCTTCAACCAAGGAGGTTAGAATACAGGGAGATGCCCTTACGCTGAAAAAGTGAAGCAGGCCTCCGCCATATTGCTAAGTTTTGGATAAATGTTCGTATTGTATCGCTAATGTTTTATGTCAATTAAACACAAATAAAACTTCCGACTGTTTTTCCGTGATTTACAACATGTTAAAAGGGTGCAAATTAGCCGTTAAAATTAAGTTTTAAAATATATTATCTTGAGTATTTATTACCATTTAATAAAGAACGTATATTGTTTGAAAGAACGTACTTTGCAGTGACTGCCAGTTCAATGCATTAACAGTAACTGGGTCGACTTAACGCATAGTTTTAACGGAGAAATATCATTCTAAAACTGACCAAGATGGCGGACTGGCTACAACTGACATAAGTGCTCGTCAAAGATAATCTCATCTCCCTTTATTCTAACCTCCGTGGCTTCAACCTTCGACCATAGATACTAGTAGACAGGGTAAACAACTAAATGGCTATACACATGGCGTGGTAACTACAGAAGCCCACCTGCCTGTTGGTAAACGTTAGCCGTATACAAAAATCAACTAAGCAGTTTTCAAGAAATGACACTATTTTAAATTGATAATAGACTTGAAATTTTATGTTACTACCTTTCACAGAAAACGCTTTGTAAATTCATAAGCAAATCTGGACACTTAGCTGCATAGATGTTGGTGCCATGAAAGCAATGCCATGGAAAGTCTACCAATATCTTGATCGAAGACTTCAACTGGCATATGTGCTCGTCAAGATAACGCCGTCTACATTTGTTCTAATCTCTTTGCGTGTTACACAGACTTCCATTCTTTCTCTGTAAGGACGAACGTAAGAATAAGATTAAGTAAGGAAAGTAATACAAAAGAAAATTCTTTTAATATATTTTTCTCACTTCCTCTTTGGCAATGTTCCCGTACATGCAGGGTCGGCCTTGTTAAATTCGGCTTTAGCGTGTGTTAATATTTACAGGGTGGCAGGATGCCCTTCTTGCCGCTACGCTATGCCCCTTCCCCCCTCCCCCTCCCCCCCCTCTTCCCCCGGGGAGGAAATGTCTGCCCCAAATGTCTGCGTAGTATAGTGTTACAGGTGTGAAAGTGTTTCGAAATGTTTGTGAATCGTGTAACTAAGCCAGAACTTGGGGGCCAGACCAGTATTCACCTAGGGGAAAGTGAGAAACCGCCTAAAAACCACATCCAGGCTGACTAACACTCCGACCCCCTTCGTTAATCCGCCTGGCGTGTTAGAAATGGGACCGGTACGCCTCCCCGTCTCGGAAAGTGGTGTGTTGGACCACACGGCTAACCGAGTGGGTTCTTTTAATACATTTATTTTATACAAAAATGCTGTAACACAAGGAAATAAGACAAAATCGATTTCGCGCATTACTTCATGTGATTGGGCTGGGATCTTATTACAACCGTTAACGGTGAATTTCGTGACTGGATTCTTCAAAATGTGTGCATTTTAAGAGTACTTTGATATAGAAACACACACACACACACACACACACACACACACACACACACATGTTTGTTAAGCTTAAGGGACTTAACTACGGGGTCATCAGTCCCTACTACTTATGAACTACCTACAACTAAGGACGGCACAAATATCCATGCCCGAGGGAGGATTCGAACCCCCGACCGTAGTGGCCGTGCAGACCGTGACTGAAGCGCCTTAGTCCCCTCGGCCACCGCGGCCGGCTGATATAGACTAATTGCGTTCCTGAGAAACAGTAAGTGCATAGACTTCTGTAATCTAATTGGAATATTTATCAATCCCTTGTAATAAGCGAGATTTACTGAAAAATTAGAGAAATTATACATTTGTTTTGTCGACAGCAATAAACTTGAGGAAATTCATTTTAGACTTAGCTGTCATGTAAGATTTATATATTATGCAACTAGTTTCGGGAATATCCTGTCATAAAAGCATTTAAAATTACTTAACACTAGAAGGACCGCATGCAGGCTACTACCTACAAGGACCGTTGGGGCCAAATTGGCCCCATGCAGTTCTATTTTTTATATGGCCAGATTGTGAAAAATAATGCAATGTAATCTTCATATACACTTTTATTGTGTATAATTTACATGAATTTGTGCAATATATGGACGACACTTACTGTCTTGTAACCAAAATCTAGAAAAAATTTATCTACTCCAACTTACAAATTTTAGAATTGTTTTCTGCATGAATGTCTAAATAGTGAAGAAGATTTCACATACATTCAGTATTAATAGAATAAATGCTTTAAATATATATTTCACAACAATTGATTTTACACAAACACTCTCCACAAGAACTCACTGCTGTTCGTTGCTGCACTTGTCACACCACACTCGTCTTTTCTTCTCACATTTCCCACACACTGCTTTCTCACAACCTGAACAAACAGTAGCTGTGTGATTTCCTTTGCATGAGGTACGAATTTTACACTTCTCTCTCTTTGTTGCCTTCTGTGGTCCACCTTTATTGTCTGCATCATCTCGATCTGACGTTTTATTTCTTGCTTCCGTATATGGCGCTCGAAGCTCCTCACACAAATCCAGAATATACTGTTGCACTGTTTCAGGAGTCCTCTTCTGACTTTCAGGCGCAGATACATGAGAGTGAAGTGAACTCAATAATAAGACACTTTTATTTGTTTTCCCTTGATAAACTGTTAGGGTTGTACCTTCATCATTTTTATACACAACAGTCGAGTGGAGTGGTTGTTTTCGTGTCTTTGCTGTAGGAGGCACCTCCCTTCGATTACGGTTCAGTGTACCTACTAAAGTTGTGGATGCTGCCCTCAAACGTTTTGCAAGTTTTAGCGAAGTAAAGTAGCTATCAGTAGTAATATTCACACCTTTGCCTAGGTATGGTTCCATAAGCCTAAGAACGACGTTTTCACCTATGCTTTGGTCAGCTGGTCGAAGGGGATCGGCACCAGTGTACGGGAATCCATTCACTATGTATTTACTAGAAACACATACAAGTAACCACAATTTTATACCAAACTTGTCTGGCTTGCTAGCAATGTATTGTGTGAAAGGGCATCTTGTTTTCGAGGGCAAAAGTTGTTCATCAATTGTAACGTAAGGTTCTGCTTTATAGCATGACCTACTGTTTTCAATGAAAGAATTCCAAATAGCTGAGGCAATAGCAAATTTGTCAGTCTTGAGACGTTCAGATCTAGTGGACTTTATGTCAAACCTAACATACTTCAGTATTTCAACAAATCTATTGCGCCCCATAGTTTGTCTGAAAAACGGAGGACCCCATACTGTTGACCAAAGACCTTTCAGAGGAAAATTCTTTGCCCCATACACCCCTCTTGCATACATTATGGCGCCAAAGGCATCCAATGCTTCAATGTCTACTGTCCAGGAATCGTCTTGTGTTCGACGACGAGCCTCAGTTTCAGTGCAAAGCTTGATGTGGCGCATCATGGAGGCACTGAAAATAAGCCGCCAAGCACTAAGGAGTTTCCCATTTTGAATGTTCCTTTTAGCATATGATGTTGGTCCTGGACTCTCTCGCAGAATGTTACAATTTTGCAGACGACCTGAAAATGTACAGAAGAATTATATTTTTGTAATGTGTATTGTAATAGTATTATACATATATATTTGTTCTTATATGCTATCAAATCTAGTTATATTATGCAAAGCTATATCAACTTGTTGTTACTGTTATTTATCATACATATTTTGTATTTAACTAGTGTTTATTTCAATTTTACCATGTATAACTCTATCTAAAGACCAGACATATTACTGACCTGGGTTAGAGCCCACTGGTACAACTTTCCAGACAGTTCCATCTTTTGCTGTTTCTTTTTTCTCTTCACTTCCAGAAGAAGAAGCCTTTTTCTGGGTTGTTGATCTTACAGAGTTAGGATTTCGGACACTAGAAGGGAGACTAGCTGTAGAAGCTTCATTTTGTTCCAAACTGGTTAGAAAACTAACACTTTCGTTAGAAGAATCACTTCCTTCATCTGCAGACACTGAAACTACCATACGTTCTTCACTGTCCTGATCGCTATCGCTATCAGAAACCTCAAATTCTTCACCTGAGCTTTCATCTTCTATTTTTCTTAGTTCTTCTAGTATTTCTGCGTCCATTAGACCTTTCTTGAATTTATAGGTCATGTTTGCAGGGACGACTATCAGATACTGTGACAGACAATAATCGAGAGTATTGCTTCAACAGTTCAACAATCAGTGCTGGAATGTATTGCATTGTTGTCGCTTATTGAAACAACAAAGCTAAAACAGATGGTTTTATTTGCTACACATTATTACAAGGCAAAATGCTGAAAATACAGAGAAACGCTAAGAGGGGCCAAATTGGCCCTGCGGTCCTTCTAGGTAGTAATCTTAATATTTCGGAATCTAATAAAAGTAGAACACTCTAAAAGAGGGTACACAATAGTTTATATGAATGATGAAAAGTCACAAAATGTCAACTCAAATCAGTTAACGGTTTGCTCAGGACACAAGGGAAAAATCGTTACAGGGGCCAATTTGGCCCCTCGGTCCTTCTAGTGTTAAACAGTTGCGTTTCATACTTTTCCTGAATCAATTCGTGTTATCCATAAAAAAGGGTCTTTTGTCATACTGATGAAAAAAAAAAGTGGTTCTGCACTTAACCTAATCATGTTAAATTGATTCCGGAAATGTATGAAACGGATCCGTTCATGTAGTTTTAAATTACGTGATGATGGAATATTCCCGAAACTAGTTACATAATAAAAAAAATTTTACATGACAGCTAGAGAAATTAATTAAATTTTTTTACTAACTTTGTAGACCAATGTGGATTGCGTTACTTTACGCATACTTCATCTAAGTTTAATGGATCACATGCATACAAGGAAAAGGAAAACGTCCAAGAAACACTACTGAAGCAAAACCTATTAATACATTAAGAGTAAGCGAAAATGAAGAACACCACGGGATGAATCTTTTACAGAGGAGGGACAAGAGAACAGCAATGGCGAACGATATTGTATTTCATTTATTTCTTCAATACTAATCTCACAGAGAACACTCAAAGACAGCTTATTTATCGTACTCTACCAAGGCGGGTGTGTAGCCGCGGGCTTAAGCTGCTGCTATATAAATTGAACCAAGTAGTCGCAAAAATCGCGCTGCAAAAGAGTTGCGGCTTTGGCTGTTTATAACTCGTTGATTAATGGCAATAAGCCACAATAAACATGAAACTCTGGATAAAACAGCTTAGTAACGCAAGGATTTGAATATGAAATATCTTCCACGTCCTGCTTTCCCAATATCAAAATTAATTAAAACATTATTTTCATAAAAACTTTTAAAAAGGCCACATTTAATCCTCTTTTACAAAATCTGTTTTTCATAACTGATTTCAAATACATCTCTGTTGAAAAATCAACATGTTATCAAGTATCCAAATAAGGCTTTAATTTTTCAACTTGCGCTAACTGTATCCGAAAATGACGTACAATTTTTAGTAATGTTCCAGGAAACAACATTCATTTCTGGTACTTCTTGATTATGTTTCATGATATGTCTTATTTTTAATTTTTAAAAGGCTATATCTGGTGCTCCAGTTATTAATGGAACTAGTCAGTTTCCAAATCCTCCAATTATAATTTGTATAACTATGAAGAAGATTATAATAAATACCTGAGCTGCAATAATTACACTGTAGATTTGATCATCTCTAATTATTGTTCCTGGTTGACCTAGTTCTGCTGGAATAATTATTCTTATTGATGGTGGTGAATAAAATATCACTAGTTTTAGTGATAAAAGGTAAGATCGCTGTTAAATTTTATATAAATTACCGGCCTTGGAAGATTAATCTACCATCTTCGGGTCTTTCATTTCATTAATCATATTAATATACAAAACTTAATAGCAGTCTTGGCTGTTGTCCTTAATAATTTGATTGGAAGCATAGACCAGCATGTAATATGCTAGCTGAAAACCCGGCGTTGCCCGGATATTTATTTATTTATTCAAGCTTTGAGTTAGTACTTCTCATATCCCTTCTCTCTCTCTCTCTCTGTCCATCTCCTTTTTTATAATAACTTCTAATATTTATGGGAGAGTATTCAAGAAATAAGGCTGTCTGTCTTGCATAATGTACAAAATAATAACGGCAGTATCCAAACAAAGAAAGGTAGTCATCAAGATGCAAATGATATGTAAGCCTAATACAGTCATTTAATTCAAAACTTGATTATAAACTATTTTCTGGTCCCCTGTCAAAAATGTGATATCGATAAATTCTTTGGGCCACCCAACCCTGAGCAAGCGACTGTAGTTGCCTGTATGAGAAACATGGAGATATCAAAACCACTCTGTAGTATTTAATAGGTTCCCCTGTGATTCACTGATCGTAATAGAAAATTCAAATCTCACTGGAAACTGAAGTCTCTTGAAATTAAAAGGTAGATCTGCCGGAAATAATGGTTTTTGTTTGATGTATACTGTTTCAATCTCTTCCTTTCCCTGTAGCTCTTATAGAAGTCTCTTGCTTTCGCCTACAGCCGAGTACGCTTCACATTTTTGTTAACAACACAGTTAGGCTCTCAGGAATGTCTTTCAGCTGACTGGAATACAGGAGTATCCTAGTAGTAAATACGTAAATATATTAAAACGTGGTGCATGATGTGAAAGGTTTTTATAGATCTCAGAATATACGATCTCATATTTATTGAATTGTACGTTGTAAAATCGTATAAGTGCTGCATCTCGGTGAAATCTACTACAATACAGTTAGCAGTGAAGAAGTAATAGATTAAAACCTGGTGCGTGATGGGGCGGTTTTTAATGAATGTTACTGTTTATGTTCTCATATCTCATGAACAACTTGTACTGCGATACAATTTCGAAGGCACAATCAGCTGTAAGTGTGTATACTGTTTGTAAAATGTCCTGACGCTAAAATTTGTAGTGTAGAAATTATAAACGGGTACGTCACACCGAATGCCATACTTTAGTCCATAAACAGTGGAGAAGTAGTGAGCGAGAAAGCTCTATCCTTTCGTCATTTTGCAGTGGTTGTCAGGTGAAATGAAGAAGTTGAAATCAGACCGCCCAAGCTCGTAATAACACATTACAGAACCGCCCGACAGAACAATGACCAGCGGCTCCCGCGGCAAACAAAGTGACCGCGGAGTATGTGTCTCATCGTGATTACACAATGAAACTTATTCACTGTGAACATTCTAATGATAAAAACAGTCATGATGAACATTCTTCTAAAAGAAATAAAATAATAGTTTGTGCTGAAGTACACAACACTAAAACAGACTTTGCAACACATAGTAATAATTTAAAATCGAAACACTGTAGTTCAAAACTAAATCTTTAACACCTAATGTAAATCACAATAATGAAAATTCTACAAACACTGCTAGCAAAGTTGACACTAAAGCCACATCTATGCGTAACACTGCTCACCAAATTGATGAAATAATCGAAGATACAGAATGAAATGTTCACAATTCTAAATGGGAAACAGATGCTTCACTCACTGATTCTGAGGATGACACCACGTACGAAATAAAATTCATACATCAGGAATCTACAGTTGCATACGACAGGCCACATATGCAGATTGAAATTCAGAACGCTGCACAGACACGTAACAGTACTGATATTACCAACTGTCACACACAGAAGAATGATTTTGAACACTTACATTTACAACATATTTCTGTAACTGACTGGGTAGATAATTATATGCCTTGGTGTGATGATGACAGTGCATGTGAAGGTGAAGTACAATTACAGAGAACAATTATGTGTGAAAATCTGGTGAACCTCGAGAATACCTATATTGGAAAAGAGATGTCTCATGATTTTTTCACAGAACAAGGATTAGATTTTGTGCAGTTTTAGGATATAAAAGGTGCTTTATTGGAAGAGAAAGTAGATTGCTTAAACATTCCGATTCATTCTGTGGTATCTGTTCAAATTGCCCAAGTCAATCATTCTGCTGATTCAGGTGACTCAGTCTCCATAATTAGTGAAGTCACCTTTAAGAAGTAGAAAAGCTTGTTTAATTGTCCTACTTTACCGTTACAGTGTACTAAAATTCGTGGTGTTATTTCTGGCAAAGCAGTTGAAGTTAGGTGCCAAACGCGCGTAGATTTCCTTTGTCAAGGTCATATTTTTTCTGCAAATTTGTTGATTGTTCCTTTGCTGACTACTCGGTTAATAATAGGTGTTGATTTCCTAATGGAGTACAAAGTTTTCTTAGATTTCAACGTTGCTACCGCCACAGCTTTGGTTGATGAACATGTTGTTCATTTAAAATTCGAAGATGACATGAAGAAGGTGTCAGCTAATTGAAATTTTTATCTTGATAGAATCTGGATCATGATGTCACACCCTCTGATGATATAACGAACAAATATTTAGAGACAAAATAGACTGGCTCTCTTTCTGACATCATCTGCGATAAACTTAATGAGGTTGCAGGTGCTTCAGAACAAGATCAGGAGGAATTGCTTCATATTTTACGGAGATACAGTCGAGTATTTATTAATTCACCTGGTATCTTAAAAAATTTTCCTTATGAATTCAAAGCTAAAGAGCATAATAAATGTTTCATACCACCTTACCCAATCCCTCTGATATACAGAGAGAGAGTGAAAGTTGAAATTCATTCCTTGTTGAAACAAGGTGTGATAGAACCTGCAGTCAGTTCATATAATAATCCTCTGTATATCATTGTGGAAAGATATAAATCCATTCAGCTAGTCCTTCATTCTAGACAGATTAATACCATCATTTTACCCGAAACTGACCGTCCTCAAACCCTGGAAGAACTGATGCAAAAATTCATGGTGTCAGTATTTTGACTACATTGGATCTCAGATCTCGTTTCTGGCAAGTAAAGCTGCATTAATATTGTAGAAAATATACTTCTTTTCTTTGCTTTGGTATTTGTTATCAGTTTCGTAAATTGCCTTTCGGCCTCAATATTTCTTCTTTTATTCGTACACTGAATTCCACTGATTCTGATCATCTGAAACAACAGATTACAACATACATTGATGACATTCTTATTGCTGAGACTTCTTGGGATAACATAATAGTATTTTAAAATCTTTGCTTGAAGAATTTGCCAAATTAGGCGTTACTGTCAACTTAGAAAAATCACAGTTTGGTTGCTCTCAAATTAAATTTCTAGGGCATATTATTTCTACTGAAGGAATTCACCCCGACTCAGAGAAGTTGGGAGCTATAGTAAAACTGACTGTACCTACCACTAAACGCCAGTTAAGAAGTTCCTTAGAATTAATTAATTTTTATAGCCGCTTTGTAAATTTGAAGGAACTAACCACTCCCAGATTGTACGAGTTGACTGGGATAAATAGTGTTTGGTGTTGGGATAACGTCGCTCAAGGAGAAGACGTGCTTGTCAGTGCACCTATTTTGCACCACCCGGACTTGACAAAAAATTCTGCATTTCCACTAAGAGCTCGAAATTTGGACTTGGCGTCCACGTATTTCAGGAATGTGAGGATAACGGCATAGTTACGCAAAAATCCATACCTTTTGCCATCCGCATATTATCAAGTCGGAACGTAATTATTCCGTTACTGAGCTTGAAGCTCTGGCTATCGTTAGGGCGTTTGAAAAATTCCGTTTCTTTCTGTTCGGTAGACACACTAAGGTGTACACAGACCACCGTGAATTTCAATTTCTGATCGCAGCCAAGTTAAATCATGATGTCTTAGACGTTGGGATCTCTTTCTTCAAGAATTTTATTTTACAGTGATTCACATCCGGGGTAAACAGAATATTGTAGCTGACACTTTATAACTTTCGCCTGTTGGCATCATAAGGGCTACAGAAGCAGCTTATTTGGAAAAATAATTTCAATATACTCTACACGCAGAAAGTCGCATTTGAAAATTATACATCTGCCAATTGTTCTGACATAGCTAAAGAACAAGATAAAGATCCCATTTGGTGCGATATCAAAGTAAAATCGCTCAATAAACACAGCGTCCCTAACATACAATTTTATACAATTTATAACAACATCCTTCTCAAGCGCAAATCCCTTAATAGTCAACCTTGGTTAGTGTGCGTACCAGAGGACTATGTAAATAAACTGATCTGGTAAATACATTTTAATTATAGGCACTACGGTGCTAAGAAATGTTTTGTGAAATTACGCGACACCTGCTATTTCATATATATCTGGAGAAGCGCATACGTAACGTTTTGTCCCGATGTAAACTTTGTCAAAAAGCAAAACTGCCCAGCGTATCTCATTCTGCTCCACTATTTCCAATCATCCCTTCCAAATCGAAGCAATTATCGGCGTTGATTTATTTGGTCCGCTACAAAGGAAAAAATGGATTTTCTTTTATATTTGTGGCAATTGAGCTTACGTCGAAAATTCTAACTTCACTTCGCCGCAGCACGGCAAAGTCCGTAACGAATAGATTTATCAAACATTTTCTGAAAGCAGTAGGCACGTTGATAAAGGTATCTCCTACAATGGGCCACAGTTTAGATCTAAAATCTGGATACATATACTGTGGCGTAGGGAAATCAAACCTGTATTTATATCTCATTATCATGCTGCTTCTAACCCTTGTGAACGTGTCATGAAAGAACTGGACACTGAGAACTGGACATGCTGCCACGCACCACAGTTTTGAGCGGAGGTATCGACTTGCTGCTGTCCGGCCACACAGTAGCACATCTCTCGGCCTTGTTCAGCTGTCATCATCTTCTCCAGCTCCAACTAGCTGATGCTGTAGTCTAACGGTCTGCTCCGCTGATTCAGTTTTCTCTGAGTCGTAGGGGCAAATAATCAAGATATCTTGTCCCGTGGCTTCAACTACAACTCGCTTAATGGCTAGCGATAAAGTTAGGTGTGTGTGCAGATCCGTACTGGATGTTAGGCACTTTCGTGTGCCGATTTTGTTTTGTGCCTCCCATTTCAAACGCTGTCCATAGGTTAGGAAATGCATGTAAACCCTACGTAAATGTCTTTCACTATATAAAT
Source organism: Locusta migratoria (assembly GCA_026315105.1). NCBI lineage: Eukaryota > Metazoa > Arthropoda > Insecta > Orthoptera > Acrididae > Locusta > Locusta migratoria. The sequence continues at coordinate 217,184,231 of CM048749.1, forward strand.
TTGGCATACTTCTCTGATACATTGTCACAAAAGAAACAGTGTATGACACGTGACAACCATTTCTTTACCTGATATACCATGTTGTGTTGTTAAACTGACATTTGAGAAGAAAAATACTTGAATAATGTTCACTTCACTGAACTCTTATGTAAAATATTGTACAATATGTATGACCTTTTGTATTCTTACAATGTGACGTTCAGAAAATAATCTCAGGTTAAATGTGCTCATGTGTAAATGATACTTTAATAGTGTTGAATTCTACATGATGTTGCATTCTACATGGTTTACGAATTTTTACTATAATTCTACAACTTCCCATGCACTAAATCATACTTGTATACCATTTAATTCTATGTAACACAAATTTTATTGTAATTGTACAGCTATTGTAAACCTGTAACTTTATGTTACTCAGTTCCTACAAATTCAAGTACCAAGACCGATGTTTTACATCATCAAATTGTATGTCTGTTATATTGGTATCATTTTATCTTGTGTACTTAACTGCTATTACGTATGACATGACTCTTGGAACTTGTAAAGTTATATTTCTTGTAAATTTGTACATTGTATATCTCATGGTAAATATATTGTAAATTATTCTGGTCTGGTCCTATAATAATTTTTTGGCTAGGCAATGCCATGGGCATCACCCACCCTACTAAATTCATAACTGAAAGGGGTGGTGTGATGAAACATGTATGTGTAAATTTGATGCTGTGTTACCTGTGATATAGCAAACTTCTCAGGATGTGGTTTATCTTTGTCAAAGAAAGTCACTGTTATATGACATGACTCTTTAAACTTGCAAAGTTATATTTCTTGTAAATTTTTACATTGTATATCTCATGGTAAACAAGATATTGTAAATTGTTCTGGTCTGGTCCTATAATAATGTTGTTGGCTAGGCAATGCCATGGGCATCACCCACCCTACAAAATTCATTCTCTGAGAGACAGCAGAGGATCTGGAAGAGCAACTGAACGTGTGTTGAAAGTAGCGTATAAGATGATAATTAAAAATAGCAAAACAAAGGTAATGGAATGCAGTCTTAGAAAATCAGGCGTTGCTGAAGCAATTAGATTAGGTAACGAAACACTAAAGGTGGCAGATGAGTTTTGTTACTTGGGTAGTAAAATAACAAATGAATGTTGCAGCACAGAAGATATAAAATGCAGAATGGCAACTGGAAGAAAAGCGTGTCTGAAAAAGAGAAATTTTTTAACATCGAATACTAATTTAAGTCTAAGGAAGTATTTTCCGAAGGCATTTGTATGGAGTGCCTTGTACGCGAGTGAAACTTGAACGATAAATAGTTTGGACAGGTAGAGGATCCTGGCTTCTGAAACGTGGTGGTACAGATAATTGCTGAAGATTAGGTCATTAGTGAAAAGGTACTGAACTAAATGGGGAGAAAAGGAATTTTTGGCCAACCCTTATAAAAAGAAGGGATCGATTGGTAGGACAATTCTTAGACACGAAGGAATCGCAAATTTAACATTGGACGGAGGTGTGTGGGGTAAAATCGCAGAGGGAGACCAAGAGACGAATATAGTAAGCAGATTCAGATGGATGTGGGTTGCCATCCATATGAGGAGACGAAGAGGCTTATTCAGGATAGAGCAGGGTGGAGAGCTGCATCAAACCTGTGTCCGGACTGAAGACCACAACAAAGACACACTAACGAGGAATTCGTAGCTACTTAAAATGAAGTCATTGAAATTACGAACGTACTTGAATTCTCTGGTATCAACAGCAGACCACCACAAAGTTATTTTTTCAGTATAATCCTCGTAACAGCGACGCCGTGAAACAACGTTGTTCCGATAGCACGAAATTTTGATTTCCACTGCTAACAGTACGGTCGTCCTTATAGTTACACCCATTCTACCTCATGCCGGACCTCTACCTTTAGCAGCGTAAACACTTCCTTGCAGCCTCTCTCAACCACTCATAACGACTATGTACTCAAGTGATTTTTTTCCGTCCACTTCTAAGCATAGTCCCTTTCGTATAATATGTTTTATTTTTGCAAATTACAATTAAAGGAAGGGAAGGAAGAAGGATAGAAAGGATTGACAGTGGCCGCATCTGGGCATTGAAATTAAGCAATGGCGATAAGTGAAAATGTGATTCGGGCCGGGAATCGGACCCGGGTCTCCCACTTCGGGTCAGTTGTGGCCTTAACCACATTTTTTTTTTTTTTTTTTTGTTTTTGTTTTTTGCACGTCTATCTCTGCCACTTCAGGCGTTGGCTCGTAACACCCATCACACCCTTAATAATTGTGTACAAACCTAATAAAAAATAAGCTAGTGCCACCGCCACTTTTACCCTCACCTCAAATAAAAAACGTACGCAAACGCTCCAGTCGTGGTCGAAGGAAAAAACATAAAGTAAAATAAAAATAAAAATCCTCCTCCGCATCGGCTCTTATAGATATATGTAGATTAAAAATGGGGAAAAGGGAGAAGTAAATAGTTGCTTCATGTATACTATTTATTAGTATCTATAGTTATCAATTTTATATAGAAAATAATGCTGTTCCACATCCGGCGTAAAAACAAAATAAAGAAGTCGTCACATTACGACATTGTGCGTTCCAAGAAAGGTCTGGTTGCGGATTATCAATGAACGTCTTCTCGATTTATTTCGTTACCGGTTATAGTTCACTCATTCAGTACTTCTGTCGTTCTTAGGTCACCTTCTCCTTTCATCTATATTCCAACTGCGAGGAGGGTTATGGAACGCACTCCAATGAAAATTGGAAAAATATTCGCGGTACTTGGGGTTCCTAACTACTGCACAATGTCGCTCGGTTATATAGTTCCAAAAATCAAGCTCAGTCTTCTCTCCATCGCCGAACAAATAGTGTACAGCGTGGCCACATATCCATTTAACAGAATTTGTTTTCGCTCTCGGGTAATACGAGTCTTCTGGAAAGAGAAGCGATTTGGTTGTTATCATTTCCGGGATTGTGCGTGTGAAGAAAGCCAGTACCTGGCGCACCAAATACCAAACAGCCTTCGCTGATTAACAGTCAAGGCGATGCTCATCTGTATCCATCACTCCGCAGGTGGTACACAAAGGAGAGTCCGCAAGATGAATTCGGTGGAGGCGATACTGGCACACCTGCTTCCCGTTGACTGTGATGTACCACGCAGACTGTACGTCTGTGTTAAGAGTGGGCGCGCTCACCGCCCGCCACAATACACGCCAGTTAATATGGGGGTATTTTCTTTCTGTCACATTCGGGACTCTGCTAAGTTCTATGTTGTTGTAAATTGCCCTCGCCGAAATCAATTGTGTGGGCGGTAGCGCGGTAAGCATTTAGATGAGGTCGAGGAAGAATTGCCCGATATAAAAGAAAGGGGCTGGAATGTCGGATAGTGGTATAGGAGGGGTGAGGGAGATCGGCCTTAAGGCCTCTAGCATCATGCTTGTAAGACTCGTCTCGTCGTACACTGTCGCCATATCTTCATATGAGAGCTTACAAATAAGGCCCGTGCTCTGTCCGCAACATGAAAAAGTCCTAAACTACCTCTATTCTCTGTTCCTCGGTAGTGTGAGGGAGTCGTAACGAATCTTAAAGATCATGCCGGTACTTACAAAAGACCCAATAGCCGCCAGCATGCTGCGGGCCAGATATGGCGGGATCACCAGTGTCTGCGCAACATGGGGGATGCGCGACGCCTAATAGAATATCGCGCCTGTTGCAGAATGTGATGTTCTAAGACGTTGGTCACCTATCCTGCCCTAATCTGTTGCAATAGGCGCCTACTATTGAGGGCAATCGTCCGCCGCAGGTCAGTTGTAAAATCAATGCCCAAACAGCGTATTGTGTCTGTTATTCTCAATGGGGCCACGCACCTAACGGGCAGCCCGTCGCCTATTGATAGAGCGTGCGATTTGTGTACTATCAGTTCACTGCCCAATGCTGCGCCGTAGGTCGCCACCCACGCCAAAGCTGCGCGGACATCGTCTTCACCACGAAGACAGAGAACCAGATCGTCGGCATAGGCAGTGCAGCAAAAAGTGTGTCCACCGAGTGTCATCCCTGTCAGCCGTTGTCGAAAGCCACTGAGCAGCGGTTCCAAACCGAGAGCGTACAATATCACTGATAGGGGGCACCCCTGTCGTACCGATCTCTGGATGAGGATCGGCGGTTTGAGGCGTCCGTTGTACAATACTCTTGATGTCGCACCGTGAAGGAGACGCACCAACAACTCTACGATGGTCTCTGGATAACCCATCTGTTGCATTACCGCCTTTTAAAATGCGTGGTCGACACTGTCAAAAGCTTGGCTGAAATCGAGGCAGGCATTTTATGTGCCTTCGCATGTGCGATCCTACGGTCGGGGGTTCGAATCCCCCCTCGGGCATGGATATTTGTGCCGTCATAGTTCGTAAGTAGTTCATAAGTAGTTTGTAAGTTTAGGGACTGATAACCCCGTAGTTAAGTCCAAAAGCTTTACAAACATTTGAACATTTTGAACATGTGCGATCATATCGCGATACCGGCAGAGGGCAAAAAATCAAATGTTTGTATAGTCTATAGGACTTAACTAAGGGGCCATCAGTCCCTAAACTTACCAACTACTTATGAACTACTTACGAACAAGGACGGCACAAATATCCATGCCCGAGGGGGGGGGATTCGAACCCCCGACCGTAGTGGCCGTGCAGACCGTGACTGGAGCGCCTTAGTCTCCTCGGCCACCGCAGCCGGCGGCAGAGGGCAGTGCGAATGTTATGACTGCCACCTAAAGATGCCTGATCCTGTGAAACAACGTATCGGACCGTGTGATTCAGTCTTAACCACTTGGCAACCCGTGCTCGCCTCCCGTCCGTCTCAAATTCTCACAAGTCGATCGCTATGGTTGTAGCGCCCCTGTCGTCCATGCCCTCTTACACTCGACATTACGGATTCCCATGCGAGGTCGACGTATTACCGCATCTGCGGTGAAGTAGGTGAAGCAAACGCCGTCGTCGCGTATAAATTCTTATTGTACTGGTGTGTTGTCTGTTCTTTCGGACCTCCGAAATGCACCGAGATGCACCAACATTTTAGTACCACATTCAATATCGAATATTCAGTGGCAAGTAAAGCAGAAACTATAGCAGTTTCTCGTAAGAAAATTGAATATCTGTTTGCATTCATCCATCTGTGGTACATATATGGATCAATCAGTTTATCGTTTTTCAGGCCAGTCCAAATGTGAACAGCTCTTGGTGACTACGAATATAAAAGATATGCGGATTGTCATGTGCCTAAACGTGTTGATGGGACCTGTTTGTAGAGACATTCCTTTTTAAAGATCGTAGTTTTGAAAGTGGTTTGAGTGGCAGAATTCTTCAAAAACCTCTGGCAAAATTAATGTGAGTATTTGACAAACACTGCCGCTTGAGCCCTGTTTCGATCTAAGTTATAACCCTTAAAATCAGGAGTACGGCATTCCTTGAAATGTGTTCGCTGAAGCCACAGTTAAAGTCGACCACTGTACGTAACAAGAGCCTTGTCTTGTTTTAACCCAAAAATTAGTAAATGAGGTCCGTGTGAACTATTGGTTACTCCCTGCTGTAGCAGGCCTTGTTTCCTGGCCCAAACTGAGAACTGACTCGATTCAATTACTTTAATACTACAGTGCTCAATATACTTAGCAGCTCACAGGTTATTACACACAGGTTATTAATAAGCAAGCCACCACAATTAAAGTTAGCTTAGAAATTTGGCTAAGAAAACATTTATGGCGCAACGGAATTTAGACATGAAAAAATTATTGCATCTGAACATGTTCTCAGCACTAGTGAAGAACAGTATTAAATAAAAGAGGGAAGGTGCTCTAAAACTACAATTTATAGGCAACTTACAGATTATGCTGAACTTAAACTTGTTTACTCAGATAGAAAACAAGCAAAATGGGGAACCAATTTTGTTAATACAAAAAAATGCATACCTTACATGGATTAACGCAGACGGTACCCAGCCTAAGTTATACATGGTTTAACGCTACTGGGGAGAAGAATTCACAAACAACACTCATTCTAGAATGAAACTTTCACTCTACAGCGGAGTGCGCGCTGATATGAAACTTCCTGGGACCTTTGCCTTTCGCGGGTAATTGCTCTACCAACTGAGCTATCCTGACACGACTCACGATGCCACCTCACAACTTTACTTCCGCCAGTACCTCGCCTCCTACTTTCCAAACTTCACAGAAGTTCTCCTGCGAAACTTGCAAGACTAGCACTCCTGGAAGAAAGGATATGGTGGAAACATGGCTTAGCCACAGCTTAAGGGATGTTTCCAGAATGAAACTTTCACTCTGCAGCGGAGTGTGCGCTGATATGAATCTTCCTGGCAGGTTTTAATCTGGCGGAAGTAAAGTTGTGTGGTGGCATCGTGAGTCGTGTCGGGATAGTTCAGTCGGTAGATCGCTTGCCTGCGAAAGGCAAAGGTCCAACGTTCGAGTCCCGGTTCCAGCACACAATTTTAATCTGTCAGGACGTTTCTGAACACTCATTCTCTCACACACACGCAATGCCACAGCGAAACTCACCAAAAACAGCGTGCTGAGATGAGGCGGAAGCGAGCGCCGCTATCGTAGGCTTAATTCAGCAAGTCGGAGGTAGCATAAAACACAATATACAAACACTTTCAAGCTGTCTCTGGTCTGTCGTGCCTGTTTTGAGCTGGTGCGTGTGTATAGCAAGTTAAATTACATCTGAATTGGACCGCGAGCAAACACGCTAGTGGCGACACACGGCTATGTTACATGAAAGCACTCCACTGAAGGTGAAGTGGTTGAAAGTCGGATTCAGTATACAAAATCACGGTGGATTCTAAGGTTTCAGTCAGTCAGCAATCGATCTGGGTACTGGTTTCATATGACAAAAGGCATGAACTCAGCCGACTAGCTGCAAACCCCGGAAGTCGGAACTCGGACCCACGTGGTTCCGAAAACCGATAAAATTGAATAAATTCAGTTTCCGATAAAAAAAGAAAACTAACTACAGCATTCAACCCATAGAAATGTTTAGATTAATATAAGGAAGCGAATGAATTACAGCTACACGCGATAGGGCGATTACAGAGACGTATGAAGTCCAGTCTCAACCAAAAAAATGAAATAATTACATAGTCGGAAAAATAAAATTAAGACTTACAGCATGAAACCCATTGAAATGTTTATAATTATATAAGGAACCTATTGAAGGAAGTTGTACAAGGCTCAGAGAGAATTAATGACAAATCAGAGTGCGAACTACAAGTCGGAGAAGAAACAGCGAAATTAAAATAGGCGGGGAGAGAATATCGCGAAATATTAGTGGAAATCAGGATGATACCCGCATAGTTACTTGCCTGATGGGCATGGAACAAACAAGAGTGGCAGCTGAAGGCTCTGTTCTATGAACCGACCACGTGGAACATGTATCACCCACGGAAGGAAACGATGAGAAGATTTTTACACGCACTGTATAAAATGAACATATAACCTATTAGAAATCGGGCCCTACAAAGCTAGAAAGTACTTACACATAGTTATAACACCGCCATGTGATCACAAAAGGTTTCAACATATCAGGCCGTTATCAAACTGCAACTAGAATCACACACACCGCGTTAATCTATTGGAAATCACTGAACTGAAAAACGAGAACACATTTCCGCATACGACCAGAGAAAATATTCCAGAAATATGATTCTAAGTTCATGAATCTAAGTTAAACGTGCTAGTCAATGAAACGCTACCATCTCCAGAAACAAGAGCAGAACCAACCTTACCTCACCAGACGCCCAGAACCGAATGAATGATCAGCCGCGCGGCCACCAGGTCGCGGGAAGACGCGGGAAGACACCGGAAGCTGGAAAATCCACGAAAACAGTGGTGGTGGGGACCGAGACACTCGCCAACCAGCTCGCAACCAAAGGCTGTGGAAACCTCTTTGGTAGTATCAGCAGCTATCGTTACTGAGCCAGAGAGAACGATGCAAAGCGAGCTGTCACTCCCCACATTCAAATAACCATAGATTCACACACACACTTAAAGGTAAAACAACTGTACATTCTCACAGGGACAGTTTCGTAGCGGAGAAGCCGTACTTATGCCACATTAATTAATGTATTAATAAATTATTAACATAACGAAATAAGAAAAACTTCGCAATATTAACTAATATTCTAACACATTAAATAAAAATGTTATTGCTCAAGCTTTGAAAAGTTTGGGTTTCACGTTTTAACAAAATGATAATCTAGCGACATTAAATAAATTATAACTTTACAGAAACTATACGAAAACTTATGGAAGACTACAGACGGTCATCTTTCAACAGACACATTGGTTAGGCCTTTGTGATGTTTTTAAATCGTTCGCAATGAATCCTGAAGACACTTAGATTCCACTGCAGTATCTTCAGTATCTCTTGATAAAGTTTTCCATTCCTATGTATTTGCATCTTGGTTGGAAGCTGTAGGTCATTGTCGGTGGACAAGTGGGTTATGGTTCATACCAAATAAAGACCCCGTCTGTCACCAGATCTTTAGCAGCAGCAGTGACCGATGTTTCATTCCTAATCTGGTCTTTATGGTGCGTTTCTCTTTGTTTGAAGGCTCTATCGATGATGGTGAAACATTTGCCGTTAGGGCCAAGGGCAGTACGTTTTCAGTCCAAGATATTTGGATGCCTGAATCTCCAGAAGGCGCAGTAGTAATAATGGCTTATTTATGTCATGTTCAGCATCAGCTCCAGGTTTGTGAGTGGATAGGGGATTTCCTGTCAGAGAAGACACAGTTTGTAGTAATCGATAGTAAAGCATCGGCTAAAATAGACGTGACATCCGGCGTTCTGCAAGGTGGTGTTATTGAACCTCTGCTGTTGCTTATCTACATAAACGATTTAGGGGAAATCTAAGTAGCTCTCTTAGGTTGTTTGCAGGTGACTCCATCATTTACCGTCTACTAAAATCGCCTGAAGATCAAAACCAACTGCAGAACGATCTAAATAAGACATTAGTATGGTGTAAAAATTGGCAGTTGACTCTAAATAATGAGAAGTGTGAAGTCGTCCACATGAGTACGAAAAGAAATCCCTAGAACATTTTTTACAAGATAAATCAATCGAATGTGAAGACCGTAAACTCCACTAAATACCTAGGAATTAATATTACATCAGACTTAAATTGGAAAGAACACGTAGATAATGTCGTAGGAAAGAGGAAACAGAGACTGAGTTTTATTGGCAGAACGCTCAAAAGATGCAACAGAACTACTAAAGAAACTGCATGTACTACGCTTCTCCGTCCTCTTTAGGAGCATTACTGCCCAGTGTGGGATCCGTATCAGGTGGGTTTATCGGAGGACATCGAAAGAATCCAAAGAAGGGCAGCTCGTTTTGTATTGTCACGATACAGGGGAGACAGCGTCAAAGAAATGATACAGGATCTGGGATGGGTCTACTTACGAAACTACAATCACCAACATTCTCTTCCCAATGCGAAAATATGTTGTTGACTCCCACCTACATAGGTGGAAATAATTATCAGAGCTCGAATGGAGATATTCAGATGTTCTTTCTTCCGGCTCGCAATTTTAGAATGGAATGGGAGATAAATGGTATAAAGTTGGTTCGCTGAACCTTCTGAAAGAAAGTTAAATGTGATTTACAGAGTATACCATGTAGATATTAGTACTTTGATTCCCAAATGTTCAAATGTTTTTAAAGTTTATGGGACTTAAGTGCGGAGTCATCCGTCCCTAAACGTACAAACTACTTATGAACTACCTTATACTAAAGAAAGCACTAACATCCATGCCTGAGAGGGTATTCGAACCTCCGACGGGGAACGGCCTCACGCATCGCAGCATAGCGCCTCAATGCGCTTGGCCACCTCGCCGCCGCCTTTGATTTCCAACCGATCGCGTAATACATTATAAAGACTCACGAATAGGTAATTAGGCTGACTTCTCGAGAAAAGTGGGAACTCTGGGTTCGAGACCCAGGTCGGAACAAATCTTCAACTGCCACATTTGCATATAGGGCAACGTCTTGTGACAGTCAAGGTGAGACATTCTTATTTCAATAACTGCGACGGGTAACCCGTTCGTTGTTACCTAGTCTTTCGCATTTGTCAGAAAGAGATTATACTCTTCTCTGAAACGGGGCGATAGATATACAATCCTTCACGTTCCCAGGGGAGAGGCGTTTCGATAGAACAAACTGCGTCAGTCTGTGACGGTGTTGAATGAAAACAACGCAGAACCTGACACAGATATTGCGGAGCTAATATCTACAGGAGTACCAGGAATATTGTGCGACTCGTCAGAGTTATATCGAGGCATATTGCGCCGAGTGCTTCTGCAGATTCTGCGTATCATTCCAAGAGCGTAAGGAATGAAATCCTTCGGCGATATGAATGGAAACAGAGCTAGGTAAATTGCTTCACCTCACACCTAAGTTTCGTGTACATTTCTTCACCCTTATATCTTCCTGAGCATAGTACTAGAATCGCTGATGGTCTCTACGTCATTTTACACTGCCAATCACATTTAAGTATATGGCAAAGTCGGTAAGTTAAAAAAAATCGTACTGGCGTGTTTAACGGCCCACTTTTGGTGTGCCTGTAGGTTTATGACATGTTTTCAATTTCGGGCAAAAATAATAAAAATATAAATAATAAAAAATGATGGACGATACGATTACGACTCTACTATTGTAGTAATATCTACGCACCCAACACGTAATATTCTCTCTGGCCGTATTTTAACAAAGAGCCAAAATTATTTGATTTTTGAGTTTAGCTTTGACAAACATTCACTTTTTTCAACTTTTACCTCTTGAAAGTGATATTTTAATATCTCTCCCACATGATCATTATCTTTTTCTGTTAAAAGATTTTCATCTGTCTTGGCTTGGTAGTTTGTTCTCTTTTATCAAGGTTTGGTTACGAATGAGTAGCGTGAAAGGAACGTAGCGTACTTTTGGCGTTCGGACGAGTGCCTGTAACCTGGAAGGAACACAGTGTACAATTGGAGTTAGGAAACCTTACCCAAAACTCTCTCTTGCGTACACCCCCTTCCTTTCTAAAAGTTCAAACGTTTGTAAAGCTTATGGGACTTAACTGCGGGGTTATCAGTCCCTCAACTTAGAAACTACTTATGAACTAGCTTATACTAAAGACGGCACAAATATCCATGCCCGTGAGGGGATTAGAACCCCCGACGAGGAACTCTTCCTTTCTGTATTTGATGATTTTCTTATTATAAAAGAAGATTTGTCATTTCAAAGCAATGACGCACTGAAAATTATCATAACACTTCGTTATCAGTACAATGAATCATAATGCAATATCGGAATTAGCAGTAAAAACATGCTATCAGTTGAATGAGCATTACGGATTACTCACGCAACTGTTCAGCTTAGCGTAATGGGCGGCTAATTAGTTTGTGATGTACGAACATGTTAGAAGGTCCTCTTCAATCCATCATTACTGGTGGAACCAGGACTGCGGCTGGTAAGGAGTATGAATGAAGTTGGATACCACAACGGTATGTTTAACAGAAGCATTTATTCTTTTACTACCAGTTTCAGCATTCCATTATGCCATCTTCAGGTCCCTAGGTATTAAACAAATCTACTCAAGCGACTGCGGCAAAAACATTAAAATATAAAAAAACATAAAAGTATTGAATGGTAACACACTGAAAACACAATATAGGTTGTTGTTGTTGTGATATTCAGTCCGCAGACTAGTTTGATGCAGCTCTTCACGCTACCCTGTCCTGTGCAAGTCTCTTCATCTGAGAAAACGTTCGACAAACTTATATCCCTTTGAATCTGCTGACTATATTCGTATATTCGTCCCTCGGTCTCCCTCAACGATTTTTGTTGTTGTTGTTGTTTGTGGTTTATAGGGCACTTAACTACATGGTTATCAGTCCCCTGTTCCTAGCGAAGACAGGAATCAGATCATAGTCACAGTATGCTCCTCCGGGCAAAAATCTGCATTTCACCCTTTCCCACTTTGATATCTTGTCTTCCTCAGTGTTGAGAGTATCAAGTGTTAAACTAAGCTAAAAGAGCAGGGAACACTGGCTGGCTGATCACAAACAAATACAAGATGAGCCAGTCACTCTGCCCAGAATAAAAACGGAGGTAAAAACAGGGTAAAAGTAAGAAAAACATCATAGTAAAATATGAGTGGTGGGAACCTGAGATACCAGGCACAAGCCCACCACTAAATTAAATGATAAAATCCAGCTGCACGTATAAAACCTAAAACTCGTTCAGCCATAGAGGCATTGTCAGATAAAATCAAGGCAGGTGCAGTAGGTAGATTAAAAGACTGCCGCAAGGCGGCTAAAAACGGACAGTCCGACAGGATGTGGACCACTGTCAACGAACTTCCACAACGGCAATTCGGTGGGTCCTCTTGACGTAAAATGTAGTCATGTGTCAACCACGTATGGCCAATACGTAGGCGACACAGGACAACAGAGTCCCTACGGGAAGGCCTGAAAGACGACTTCCAGACGGCCGTAGAGGACTTAATCGCTCTGAGCTTGTTGGGAGTGCTCAGTGTTGCCCATTGCGTGTCCCAAGCCTCAAAAATCCTGTGGTGCAAATCCATTCGGATATCCCGTTCTGGGATACCAATATCCAGGGGAGGAGCGGTGGTGGCGGCTTAGCCAGCCGATCGACACGCTCGTTCCCTGGGATTCCAATGTGGCCAGGGGTCCAGATAAAGTCCACCGCACATCCAGACTTGCCGAGTGAAGCGATGGCGTTTTGGATGATTGCACCAACGGTTGGGAAGAAAAACAGTTGGAAAGGGCTTGTAGGCCACTAAAGGAGTCGCTGCATACGACATACGACTTTTGGGGGCACGTTTTGAGGTGGTCAAGAGCACGAGAAATGGCGATCAGTTCAGCTGTAAAAATACTACAGCCGGGCGGCAGGGACCGTTGTTCTGTGCGGTCGCCATGAATAAAAGCGTAACTGGCTCAGCCATTTACCAGGGAGCCATCAGTGTACAGGACTTCTGCATCACGATGAGCAGCAAGAAGTGCCAGAAACTTGCAACGGAGTGTAAGTGGTGAGACTAATGCCTTTGTATCGCAGGACAATTGCAGGTGGAGCTTCAAACGGGGGATGAACCAAGGAGGAAGACGGGATGGGCAGGAAAAACCTCAGGGAGAGGTAGGGAATTAAGCGAGGAGAGGAGTGTATGAACCCGGATCGCGATCGGAAGACCTGATCTAGGTCGACGTGGTGGAAAAGGAGGGGTAACAGTCGGAAACAAAAGCCTGCGATTTTGATGATGTGGCGTGGCATGGACTCGACCAACATAGCTAGCGAGAAGCTGCTGGCGGCGGAAGTGTAATGGAGGAATCCCTGCTTCGGCTAGAAGACTTGGCACAGGACTGGTGCGGAAGACACCAGTCGCCAGCCGGATACCACCATGGAGGATGGGCTCAAGGATCCTCAAGGCGGATGGTGCTGCTGAGTCGTATACGAGGCATCCATAATCAAGCCTTGATTGTATCAAGGACTTGTACAGCTGCACGAGGGTGGAACGAGCAGCGCCCCAAGCAGTATGGATCAAGCAGCGGAGAATATTCAGATGTCTCGAGCATTTTAGTCGCAGCTGATGCAGATGTGGCACCCAAGTAAGCCTGTTGTCGAATACCATGCCAAGAAACCGATGAGTCTCTGCGACAACGAGCAATTCACCACCCAGATATAACTCGGGATCCATGTGAACTGCCCGACGGCGACAGAAATGTATCACGCGAGTCTTCTGCGCTGAAAACTGAAAACCATGGGTAGAGGCCCATGATTCAGCTTTCCGGATGGCTCCTTGTAGCCGCCGTTCAGCGACGCTAACACTAGCCGAACTGTAATATAAACAAAAGTCATCTGCAAACAAGCTGGAACAGACAGAGGATCCCACAGCTATGGCAAGCCCGTTTATAGCGATTAAAAACAAAGGCACACTGAGGACGGAGCCTTGTGGGACACCGTTCTCTTGGATGTGTAAGGAACTAAGAGTGGTACCCACTCTAACCCTAAAAGAGCGGTGGGAGAGAAAATTCCTAATAAAGATTGGAAGTGGGCCCCGTAAGCCCCAGTCGTACAATGTAGCCAAGATGTGGTGGCGCCAGGTTGTGTCGTAAGCTTTCCGGAGATCGAAAAATACAGCAACAAGGTGTTCACGTCGGGTAAAAGCTGTACGAATAGCCGACTCCAACGACATAAGATTGTCAATTGTGGAGCGGCCCTGACGGAAACCCCCTTGTTGTGCTACTAGGAGTCCCCAGTCTTCGAGGATCCACATAAGCCGCCGACTCACCATCCGTTCAACGAGCTTACATAGGACGTTTGTAAGGCTGATCGGACGGTAACTGTCAGCCACCTGTGGGTCAGTGCCAGGTTTTATCACTGGGATGATGGTGTTTTCGCGCCACTGGGGGGGGAAAACACCATCTGCCCAGAGACGGCGAGCAGTTGGTTCTGAGCGTCCACAGAAAGATGCCGAAGAAACTGGCTATGGACACGATCTGGTCCTGGACAAGTATCGGGGCATGCAGAAAGGACACTTTTAAACTCCCACTCGCTAAAGGGTGCATTGTACGGCTCCTGGCGACGTGTGTGAGATGACAGTGGCTTCCGCTCAACTCGGTCTTTAATGGCGCGAAAGGCTTCACTGTAAGCTTCAGTTGAACTGATGCCTTCATAAAACTGTGCCATGTGCTCGGCGACAGCAAGCGGGTCTGAACAGACAGAACCCTGTAAGCGAAGACACGGGATTCCTGCTAGTGGGCGGTACCCAAAAAGACGTCGAACCTGAGTCCACACCCGAGAAGGTGAGGCACGAGATCCAGTAGAGGCGACGTACCTCTCCCAAGAATCTTGCTTACTTTGCCGTATAAGCCGTCGAGCTCGGGCCCGTAGCCATTTAAAAGCAGTCAGGTGATCGGTGGTGGGATGTCGCCGGTAGTGCTGAAGTGCCCTACGCCGATCCCGAATGGCTTCAGCGATTTCTTGTGACCACCAAGGCACAGATTTGCGCCGAGGGGACCCTGAGGTGGTTGGAACAGTGGCCTCAGCAGCGGAAACTATGGCGACAGTCACCTGTTGAACTGCCACCTCCATATCGGCTGGCAGTTGGGCAGGAATGACAACAGCAGAAGTGTAACGCTGCCAATCAGCCCTATGGAGGGACCATCGAGGCAGTTGTTCCACCTGTTGAGACTGTGGGAGCGACGAAAAGATAGGAAAATGGTCACTCCCGCAGAGGTCATCATGGGCCCTCCATGTGAGTTGTGGAAGAAGGATTGGGCACAGACCGAGAGATCGAAAGCTGAGGAAGTGCCATGTGCAACACTGAAGTGCGTCGGGGAACCAGTATTTAGAAGGCAGATGTCTTGTTGTGCAATAAGTGCTTCAACATCCCTACCACGTCGGGTCGTCTCTGTTCCACCCCATAAAGGGTGATGAGCGTTAAAGTCCCCCAAAAGAAGAAACGGTGGGGGCAGCTGTGCTACCAGAGCAGCAAGATCAGTAGGCGAAACATCCCTGTCTGGAGGAAGGTAGATTGAGCAGACAGTCAATTCTTGCATCGCCCGAAGGCGAACAGCAACAGCCTCAATAGGTGTGCGGAGAGGCACAGCAATACTGGGGACAGTGGCAAGGGTGTATATACAGACACCACCAGAGGCTCTGTCACAGTCAGCGCGGTTGTTAAAGTAGCCCCGATAGCCTCGAAGGGCCGGGGTCTGCTGAGCAGGAAACCAAGTTTCCTGCAGAGCTATACACAGCACTGGGAAACGGCAGATCAACTGCTGCAGCTTAGCTAGGTGTTTGAAAAACCCACCGCAGTTCCACTGAAGAACGTGATTCATGGTTTGCTGGAAAACCATGATGGACTGAATATTATCAGTCCGAAGATTTGCGGGCTGCTAGTCGCACATCTACATCATCTAGGAGCATTGGGTCAAGTGTCTTAGTGAGGGCCAGATCCTCGAGAGACGCGAAGATCTGCACCTCATCCTCCGAAGTAGATGATGTAGGAATGGACTTTGAAGTCACTGAGGAGACTTTCTTCTTATGTTTCTTCTTCTTTACCTCCCGCTGCCCTTTCGGTCTTAAGGGCAAGGAGGACTTCTCACGAGTGGTTTCTGGGCCTGATGTCGATCGGGAAGCCCGTCGACTGGGGGCAGGTGGATCCTGCAGCCTCTGGCTGGGACCCTCCAAACCACTCGTGGAAGCCTCAGGAGGGGGTGCCACAAGGGACTCCTCCTGGGCGAGAGGGGCCAGGGAAGACTGTTGCTTCCCCGGCTGGGGAGTGGGGACTGGAGTCCTCGATGATGGGGTGGATAATGCTCTCACAGGTGTTGGGGGAGCATGGGATATAGATGGTCCCCCACCCATCGAGGGGTAGTAAAAGATTGGCCCATAGGGCCCACAGATGGAGAGGACACTGGTGCCATTGATCGTATTGATGCCGCTGTGACTGCGGCAAAAGATGATGTCATCTTAACAGGGTGGAGTCGCTCATATTTCTTGCGTGCTTCAGAGAAAGAGCCGGTCCAGGGTCTTTATTTCCATGATTTTCCTTTCACGATGAAGAATAGTACAGGACGGCGAGCATGGCGGATGATGTTAACCACAGTTTACACATACAGGAGGTGGGGTACATGGGGTGTCCGGGTGCGATGGCCGCCCACATTCCCTGCAGTTCGGGCTGGAAGTACACCGGGACGACATGTGCCTGAACTTCCAGCACCGGAAACACCGCGTAGGGGGAGGGACATATGGCTTTACATCAACGCGGTATACCATTATCTTGACCTTCTCAGGCAGTGTTTCGCCCTCGAAGGCCAAGATAAAAGCACCGGTGGCAACCCCGGTTTCCTTAGGTCCCCTGTACACTCTATGGACGAAATGAAGACCTCGACGCTGCAGGTTAGATCGCAACTCTTCATCGGTCTGGGACAGCAGGTCTCTATGGAAGATTATGCCCTGGACCATGTTTAAAGACTTGTGGGATCTCACCCAGCTTATCCCATGCAAGTAACGCGTGCGATTGGGCTGGGGACGCCGTCTGTATCAGTACAGCCCCACTTTTCATCTTTTGAAAAGGACTCCACTTCGCCAAACTGGTCTTCGAGATGTTCGACAAAGAACTGTGGCTTAGTGGACATGAAAGACTCTCCATCAGTACGGGCACACACCAGATATCGTGGCGAGTGTGGTTCGGATCGGCGAATTCCTCTACGTTCCTCCCATGGGGTGCCAAGGGAAGGGAACGTCTTAGGATCGTAAGCAGATGCATTTAATTCCGTTTTTCCACGCTTAGAAACGCCAGGTTTGCGTGTGGCGACGCTATTAATTGCTCGTTTCATTCTCGTCCCACGAGCAGCTAGGGAACTAAAGGTCCACCCAGGCAGAGCCCCGCTTGCCTGGGTAAGCCTTGTACAACTGAGGTGCGGCAGGTTCCTCAGAGGTTGCTCGCTAGCGGCTGTTCAACCTCAACACCCATGCATCTCCTCGGCACGTAGCACACCTTGAGATTGAGGTTTCTTTTAGAGAGGTTTGTACCGTCCTCGTGACCCGGGCGATTAAGCCAAGGTCCCCGGGCTCTGAAACGTACAACGTTCCACCGTCGCGCCGAACGATGGTCGTTGAAGCACGCACAGAGCTTACGGTGTAGCGGACTGTAGGCGCGACACAGCCCACAGCTCAGGACCCCGGGTTCGCCAAGCCCGTACTCAGCAAATTAATGCTGAGCCCCTGAAGAGCAACGATTTTTACCCTACACGCTTCCTTCTTATGCTAAGTTGACAATTCCTTGATGTCTCAGAATGTGTCCAACCAATCTACCCCTTCTCTTAAGATATGCCAGAAACTCCTTTTCTTCCCGATTCGGCTAAGCGCCTCCTCATTAGTTATGTGACCTACCCATCTAATTTTCATCATTCGTCTGTAGCACCACATTTCAAAGGTTCTATCATCTTTTTATCTGAAATCTTTATCATCCACGTTTCACTCCCTTACAATGCTACACTCCAGACACGCTTTCAGAAAGGACTTCCTAACATTTAAATTAATATTGGATATTAACAAGTTTCGCTTCTTTAGAAACGCTTTTCTTCCCATAGCCATTCTGCATTTTAAATCTTCTTTACTTCGGCCATCACAAGTTATCTTGCTACCCAAATAACAAAATTCATCTACTACTTTTATTGTCTCATTACCTGATCTAATTCCTTCAACATAAACTGATTTTCTGACATTGCATTCCATTACCTTCGTTTTACTCTTGCTAATGTTCATCTTATATCTTCCTTTCAAGACACTGTCCATTCCATTCAATTGCTCTTCCAGATGCTTTGCGGTCTCCGACCCGTAGAATGCCTGTTTTGTTTTTCTTGATGACGCCATCCTCCTGAGTAGTACCCGCCCGGAGGTCCGAATGTGGGACTGTTTTACCTCCGGAATATTTTACCCAAGAAGACGCCTCATCATATAGTCATACAGTAGAGATACATGTCCTCGGGATAAATAACGACTTTAGTGCATGGTACATATTCCGCCTGACAGATACGTAGTAATGAACTACTTATAGAAACAATGCAATATTCTAACATTAAGACAACGAAGAACAAACAAACATATTATAATTGAAACACAGAGCAAAAATGACACAAATGACCCCAAAATTACTACCATGTATAGAAATACACCTGAACTGTGCAAATATTAAAAGCAATACATTGGTACTATAATCATAATCATCGACTAAAATTGTGAAGACGAGTATAAATGTAACATGTACAAAAACTTATGGGAGGGCAAATAATACTGTCATCATAACGACAGTGATATGGTAAAAGACCATGTCATTAAAATTAAACATCAGTGCAATACAGAAATTAAATCATTGTTTAACGTAATCATATCATACTGGGAACTAAACCCAGCGATATACAGATATAAACTTACATTATCTACCCCAGTGTTAGCCCTGTTTCATCCGTATGATGCAGGGCGTATACCACATTCATAGCCGTTTCGCAGGCAACCGGGATGCCACAGTACCATCAGGGTAATGCGCAATCTTAAGGTAAGTATGTTTGCATGATGTTCCATAACGACAGCACTATCTCCAGATAGAAGGTGGGGTTTGGTCACTCACACAGTTGACCTACATATCAGTACGAAATACGTTATTGTTCAGGTATCTCACCAGATGGTCTCATCCAGTAGAATACGTTCCTATCTGTTTTCCACTCATTTAAGAGCTGGTTATTGTGGTTCAAATACTTCAACCTGAAATTACATGATCAATACCATGTGCATAGATTGATGCAGATCCATATTGAATAATTGAAAGATTACCATTAGTCCTGGCTAAAATATAGAGAATGACAGAAAATATACTCAATATCAATGAATTTCAAATCATTTATTCCACAGCATAGAAAGAAAACATTAGCACTGCAGAAGATTATACACGAATTGGGATTTTTCAGATATTAAAATCGGAAGAGTGTAAAAAGATGTTACTAAAATCTTATTAAAGGAGGAAACAAAACTTTTGAAACACTGTCGTGTTTCCGAATTATTTATCCACGTACTATTGATTACGCGTTGTTGAATCTATTTTCAGAATTGGCAGCAAATATCCAAGTGTCTTTGTAAGCCAGTCGCTTGTCTGATGAAAAATTTCTTCTTTCGAAGTATATGCAACGTAGCGTGATCCCTATGCAGCTATATGAGCACAGAGATATAGATAACGCATGAGGGCAGTATTCGCATATATCGATGTGTGTGAGGTTAACGCGGCATCGTTAACAATGACAAAGTGAGTATAAAATGAGTTTAATATGGACAAACGTGCTTTTACTGTTTTTCCTGGCTACCGTAAGAGACACAGACACCCACTGAATACTAGGAATTGTCCTTTGTAAACAACTGTTGTTGAAATCCGCTGCATCAACTGATCACCAGAGCAGAAAGCATTGGAAATGGAATGGTCTATTCAATTATACACTCATCCGTAGAAGTTCAATGGCTAGGAGTATACGGAAAAGGTGATGTTCATCTTTCAGCGGCCGGTGGTTTGTTTTTGTCCGTAGTGTTTTCGGCTACAGATAGTTTTCTGCGCGATATTTATATTTTTTTATGTCTATCGTTACCTTTTCTAGAGCCTGAAAATAAATGTTATGAGCCGACAGTAAGCAGTAGAGAATACACTGCTCTTAATCTTCAGTCAGCTAGTCTAAACTTCAGTTCGTCGAAACTGAACTAGAATTTTCGTAATCTGTATTAAATTCTAATTGAGGATTGTAGGGAATGGAGAAGTTGTCAGAGACGTATGAGGCGAATTGTTCTGCCGTACTGGCGTCGCTAGGAAAGGGATGGTCATTGTGAAGGAGAGGAAGTTTTAGGCGCCCAAGATAGATAGGAGAGGCTGGCACGACATTGTGGGGTGGTGGTACTTTTTGGACGGCTGGATTGTGGGAGAGGGATTAGCTGGTATGGAATTTACGCCACCGCCACCGCCGGAAGTTAGGCAGACACCAGGAGACGTTACGATAAATAATAATTAATAATATGGTTTTCTGTTCCATTGAACTCAGTTGAGGAGTGAGACTCCATGCTCTTAAAGTTTTTAAAATGGAATGCCATTGTTGCACATTAATAATTTATTCACTGACTAACGGTTTCGGTGAACTGTGTCACGATCATCTGGTCACATATATACTACAAGCTGGTCATCTTGTAAACCAATTGGGTATAAAATAACAAGTGCAACATTGCACTTACTCACTATACAGAAAATACACAAGTTAAAAAAAATGACAGCTTTTAAGATTCTAGTTTACAATCTTCAAAGGTGTCAGTATTTTGTAAGCTGTCATGTTTTTAACTTGTGTATTTTTTATATAGTGCAATGTTGCACTTGTTATTTTATACCCAAATACTGACAGCTTTCCATTTTGAATACTATAAAACTATAAGATCGCCTCCAAACCCGACTATGTCAGGTAATCTTGACGTTAAAGTCTGCGACAACCACATAGGTGGTGGTGGATCTGTCGACATGAAAAAGGGAATCACAGGAAAGGGAGAGTTGCAGCAAGTGGTGGCGAGGGTGACCGTGAGGGAGAGGAAAAAGAGTTTGAGCTTTTAGGTGGGATCATTGACGTGCAAACATTAAATCCTTTCAAAATCCCCCCCCCCCCCTTCCACCCTTCTCTCCTACCTACCGGCTCACCACCCAGCAACCTGCCCCACCTCCCTGACAGTTCGTCACGTGACGTCCAACGCTCAGTACTTTAAAAATATCGTATTTAGTTCACCTATTAGGATTGCATCTATACATAACTTGTATATTATTACATTAAACCGTGTTTAAGCAACGGCACAATGAAGGTTTACCATATCTGGCAAGCTATTCTCAAGTATTTTCACGACTCTTCAGTATATGGTCATGTGGGATTAGTGAAGACCCTATATATAGACGCAGGTACTACTGGTAAGGTCTCTACCTATCTATCACTGTAAGGAGCGCATATAAGAGCTACCAGTTTCTAACGACACACCTCCCTCCGATCTCCCGTCATACTGATCAATTGCTGCCTTGCACCCCGCAGCTATGTATTGGAGTATGTGGATTTTCCTTTCCTATTCCTCAATCTAAATGTTCGTACAACATATTCTGAAATTCCAGGAGAGAACCACTTCAGCCTAGAAGTTTGGCAACAAATTACCCAACTCACTAGCCTAGAATAGCTCCCCTATTTCTTACACAAGGTCAACTTATAACGAAGAAGTCAGTAAAGCTAATTCCACTCCATACTGGTGGCTGGTACAGCAAGTGGTTACAACTATATCTCAAAGTCAGTCTCAGATGCAAACTTTTTTTCTTTATTTCACTGACTCGTTTCGCCCTTTTGAGGCATCATCAGATTATCCAAAGTCAAAAACCACTTATGAAGCGGTGCATGCTACTACGTCTATGTACAAGAACTTTAACAATTATGAGAAAATGACAACTCTGGAGGTGGGGAACGGGATTACCATCTATGGCTTAGTTCTATGCTTTACGAACCAAAATTAATTTTATAGAAAGGAAAAGAGGATAAACTTACCTAAATATATGGTGAGGTATTAGTCATCATCATAAAATCCTAGATGGTTTATTTCATGATGTGACTAGTAGCTCACCACATATTTATGTAAGTTTATCTTCTTTTGGTTCGTACTTTTGGACCAAACTCCTATGGTCACCAGTCCCTAGACTTACAAAGTACTTAAACAAACCGAAGGACAAGAAACACATTCTTGCCTCAAGGAGGACTCGAACCTCCGACGGCGAGCAACAAACTTTGACGCCGGTATTTTTTCTTTATTGTTATTTTATACTGAACTTCACATATGAAACTTCCTAACAGATTAAAATTTTGTGCCGGAACCGGGACTCGAACCTGGGATCTTTGCCTTTCGCGTTCATGCGCTTTACCGACTGAGCTATCCCAACACGACTCACGACTTGTCCTCACTATTTCTGCTAGTATCTCGGCTCCTACTTTCCAAACTTCACAGACGTTCTCCTGCGAACCTTGCAGGAGTAGCACTCTATGAAGTTTGGAAAGTAGGAAGCGAGGTATTGGTAGAAGTTGTGAGGACGGGTCGTGAGTCATGTCGGGATAGCTCAGTCGGTAGAGAGCTTGCCCGCGACAAGCAAAGGTCCCAGATTTGAGTCCCGGTTCCGCACACAATTTTAATCTGCCATTAAGTTTCATATCAGCGAACACTTCGTTGCAGAGTGAAAGTTTCATTCTGGAAACATTACATATGTCAGTAGGCTGGCAGCTCCTTTAAGTGCTGCTCTTCAGACGAGAGAGCGTGAAAGACATGAACATGAGGAATTAAAACATGAAACGGAGTTAAGTTGAATCCCGTTATAGGGGCAGCTAGGGATTTCAGAGCTGCCTGGCTGTCTCAGTGAAAAACGCCCCAAGCTTTAATACCTGGTGAAAAAAAAAGTTCAAATGTTTGTACAGCTTACGAACTAGGACGGCACAAATATCCATGCCCGAGGGGGATTCGAACCTCGGACAGTAGTGGCCGTGCAGACCGTGACTGGAGCGCCTCAGTCCCATCGGCCACCACGGCCGGCAATACCTGGCGGAGGACCTGTGAGCGATGCCTATTGCTATTCAACAGTATCTCATTATGGTGTCTCCAGACTCAAATCCGGTGTCTCCTGACTCAAATCCGTCCATCGTGGTGGTGGAAGAAGAATCGGAACTGAAGCAACTTCGTATTTACTAACGACGATAATAAACGGCAATCTCCAGGTAAGACCTCGGCAAGTACCTGCAACATCAGCAATATTGATGATCCATATCGAAATACTGGCATGCATTGCAGTCCCATTGCAAAAATATTTTTCGCAATCCAGTTTCATCCAAATATTTTGTTAAAAATGTAAACGTATCTTTAGGAAAGTAATATTTTCTCTCTTTAAATCTATCTTTAATTACCCCGATGTCGACGCGACAATAAGGCTAAATCTCCGTTTTTAGTCAAGATAAATGACTTTTCTTTGTTGTCTTTCCACCATCCCCAACAAAAATTTTGGTGCTGGTGTACTGAAAGAGAAGTCTTTAGCGATGGGAAGGGAGATTGTCAACAGGTCGACTGGGAGAAACATGGAGTAATGAATACGATAATTGGGTGGAATTAGTAGGAAATAAGATAGGAGACAGTGAGGATAGGAACTACAGAATTGGATGCTCTGGGGCTCTGGATGCTCCTGACAGCCGATAAGAAAACTTTGTAACTTTCCACCATGCCTCATACCCACATGCTAAAGTTTCCCGGTGTAGAGGTTTGAAGCCCAAGGAAGACGTCCATAAGTACTTGTACAGATGGGAGACATTGGTTACTGAACAGACTGCAGACTACCAGAAAGAAAGATGACAATGGCAGAGATTCGGGGCAAAGAGAATGGTATTGAGAAAAATAAAGTGGCGGACTGACAAGGAAGATCGAAAGAAAGGGATGGAGGCAGTGTCACTGCAGTAGGAGAAAGAGACGTGAGGAGTGAGAGAGAGAGACATATTGACAAGAGTGGTAAGCTGAGACGTTGTGTGTGGCTACGTCAGCACGAGAGGGGGGAGAGGGATAAACCGTGAAACGGATTTAGAACTCTCTTAATAGAGCACCAGTTTGGTCGCATGCAAAACTTTCGCTGACGAAGCCGAAATGAGGACTGCACACAACCGGCTCACTACTTTCACGTCAGCTTCTTTTAATCAACAACTTTTTTAGCGACTGCAGCAGTTTTTAGATGTTAATAATTCATGCTGCTTTTGCTGCATCACATCGAGCTTTCTCTTTGTGTTGGGCTACAAAACTGAACAAAAGCTTCAAGAGCCATTTTTTGTAAAGCTACACTTTGTTCCAATATTTTAAGGCGAGGTATCTCTAACAGATGAAAGAGGCAGAGTACGTTTACCTTTTATATCTGATAGCGATGTCTGCCTGAGACAAAGGAGCCAGAAACTATTCGACAAATGTCTATTTTTAAAGCGAAAAATTTTCTGAAGAGCCTCCGCTTTAGAAGACAGAAGGCTAACGATTTCTTTCAGATGAATCAACATATTTCAAATAACCGTCCCATGAATAGTCACATTCATAAATTGAAGAACACTAGAGAATTACCGAGGAAACGCAATTCTGTAAAAAGAACTGTCTCATGTCAAAGCAATAACCAACGTATGAATATTAGGAAATTTTGACCATCCAAGAAGTAAAAGACGAAATATCAGTTTGAGAAGCAGCATCAGTTTTCTTAAGATATATATACAGGGTGTCCCAGCTATCTTGTCCACCCAAAATATCTCTTGAACAATAACAGCTATAGGAAAACGACTTTCACCGGTATGAATGTACGGCTGGGCCCCATGAATGTACATATTTGGAAACATTCTAAGACGAAAGCAAATGTATTTTTAACACAAACATATGTTTCTTTTTAATGGACACCCTATATTTTTTCTTCAGCAGTCCATAGCATGACAAATCACATAAACAATGGCGTTGATTGCTTAGCAATATTCCAATTACATACCGAGATATTACGACGAGAAGTTGATGCTTGAAAAAATTACGGGCAGCATGGTATTTCGGGTTTTTCAAGCGTCAACTTCGCGTCGCAATATCTCGGGATGTAATTGGAATATTGCGATGCAATCAACGCCATTGTTTATGTGATCTGTCATGCTATGGATTGCTGAAGAAAAACATATAGGGTATCCATTTAAAAAAAAAAAACATAAGTTTGTGTTAAAAAACACATTTGCTTTCGTTTTAGAATGCTTCCCAGTATGTACATTCATGGGCCCCAGCCGTACATTGATACAGGTGAAATTCGTTTTCCAATAGCTTTTATTGTTCCAGAGATATTTTGGGTGGACAAGATACCTGGGACACCCTGAGAGAGAGAGAGTGAGAGAGAGAGAGAGAGAGAGAGAGAGAGAGAGAGAGAGAGAGAGAGTTTTGATCCTTAATACACAATACAGACTTTTATTTTACGACTTTTGCCACATACCGTTTTACCTATATGTGACACAAGCAAACTGTTGACTGAAACGTCCTGGCTGATTAAAACTTATTGCCGGAACCGGGATTTGAACCTCGGACCTTTGCCTTTCGCGGGTAAGCGATTACCGACTTGCTCTATGGTTGGTTTGTTCCTTGCGATCGCTGATCGTGGTTGTTGGTTGTTGTTCGGTGTGTTTTTGGCTCAGCTCTTTTATTCTACATCTACATCCATTCTCCGCAAGCCACACGACGGTGCGTGGCGGACGGTAACTTGGGTACCATTATCGGTTCTCCCTTCTATTCCAGTCACGTATTGTTCGCAAAAAGAAAGATTATCGGTATGCTCCTGCGTGGGCTCTAATCTGTCTGCTTTTATCCTCATTATCTCTGCGCGAAATATACGTAGGAGGTAGCAATATACTGCTTGACTCTGTAACGTAACATATTGGGATTTATTCCCATCTGCTTGCATTACACAACCTTCCGATACCACTGTTACATAATAATAGATATGAATGTAACTAGTCTATTAACACTTTCTTTTCCAAAAAATTTGTTATTCTATTTTCTAACGTGACTAGCTGAAGTTACTTTTCTATTACTTGTTGTCGCAGAAGTTTGTTTAATTAGCAAATATTAATTAGTTCGTGCCAGAGACGTATTGTTATAATTAAGATAGTACGCTAATTAGTATTTCTGATAAAACTAAGTACATTCTTTTTCCATATTAAAGTAGGTATTATGGTATTTCACAAGTAATGTTAGTAAAGATTTGCCCTCATTAGTTTCTGTATATTTACCATTAATTGCGAAAGTATAAACCTATTTCGTTAAATACGTAAATAAAACACTATCAGTTTAACTAAGATTTGTACAGTAATCTATCCAGTATTATTTACCCTATCGTTTACTATTGCCATTTGAATGTAATTTTTCACTTTTCCATTATAATTAATTAATGTACAGAATTACAATAAGCAATTTCCAGTATCATTGTTTGAAAGATATAAATAGGATGCATTCGCGGCATGTAATAGAGTATTGTTTCGTTTGTGATCTGAGGCACAAGTAGGGAATCTAATTTGAAAAGGATTGTAAAAGTTCTTCAATGTTATGTGTGTAGAAAGTGTATCAACAGTGATTAATCCATATTTGTGCCACACTGTCCCCCCAGACTTGTGTATCCCACACACGAACTGTGTTATTTCGTGTTATTGAAGTGTGGAATGTAGTTACTGGGTCATAAGGGTTGTCATTAATGAGACTTGTAAGCTGTCCATAAATGGGGACAACTGGGCACTAATGAATCACTAAAAGTGTCAAAGAACTACAATTCTGTGTAGCAGTCTTGCCCCATGAAATTTCAGCCAGCTGCTACCGAGAACAAAGATCTACAAGAACATCAAGAAACAATGAACTACGACCAGGTAAGGTATGACTCCTCGGTAAATCTATGTTCTCGAAACTTCGACAAAAGCCCGTACCGGACTACAGAGCGTCTCTCCTGCAGAGTCTTCCACTGGAGATTGTCTACCATCTCCGGAACGCTTTCACGATTACTAAAGATCTTGTAAAGAAGCGCGCTGCTCTCCGTTTGATACTCTCTACCTCCTATATCAACCCCACCTGTTACGGTTGCACACTGGTGAGCAGTATTTAAGCAGTGGGCGAATGAGGGTACTGTAACCTGCTTCCTTTGCGGACTGCATCTCCTAAGGATTCTTTCAATGAATCTGCCTGGCATCTGCTTTACCGACGATTAATTTTCGATGGTTGTTCACTCATAATTCCTAAAAAAAAAAAAAAAAAAAAAAAAAAAAAAAAAGAGGGAATATAAGGAAGAAACGATAATTTATGGAATTAACTGCTTCCAATTGCTGACCAGCTATATGTAGCTAAATGATAAAGGATCTTTCTATCTATGTGTTCGTAGTGCATTACACTTGTCTACATTGAGATTCATTTGACATTTCCTACACCGCTACACCGTGCGTTAATTAGTTGCAGATCGTCCTGTATTGCATTTCAATGCAATTTTCCACCGTTACAACCTCTCTATATCCTACAGCATCATCCGCAAAAAGCCTCAGTGAACTTCAGATGTTATCCACAAGGTCATATATATATATATATATATATATATATATATATATATATATATATATATTGTGAATAGCAACGGTCCCAAGACACTCCCTTGTGGCACACCCGACATCACTCTTACTTCATAAGACTTATCTCCATTGAGAATGACATGCTCCGTTCTGTTATCTAGTAACTCCTCAGTCCAATCATACAATTGGTCTGATAGTCCATCTCTTACTTTGTTCAATAAACAACCGTGGGGAACTGTATTAAACTCCTTACGGAAGTCAAGAAACATGGCATCTACCTGGGAACCCATGTCTTGTGGACAAACAGCGCGAGCTGGTTTTCATACGATCGCCATTTTTGAAACCCATGCTGATTCCTACAGAGCAGATTTCTAGTCTCCAGAAAAATCATTATACTCAAACATAACACGTGCTCCAAATTTCTACAACTGACCGACATTAGAGATATAAGCCTATAGTTCTGCGTATCTGTTCGACGTCCCTTCTTGAAAACGAGGATGCCCTGCGCCATTTTCCAATCTTTTGGATCTCTATGCTCTTATAGAGACCTACGGTACATCAGTACAACAAGGGGAGCAAGTTCCTTCACATACTCTGTGTAAAATCGAACTAGTATCCCATCAGATCCAGCAGCCTTTCCTCTTTTGAGCGATTTTAATTGTTCGTCGGCAATTTACTTCGATATCTTCCATTTTGCCATTGTGCGACAATGTAGAGAAGGAACTGCAATGCAGTCTTCCTCTGAGAAACAGCTTTGAAAGAAGACTTTCCTCTGAAATCAGTACCATTTTCTAAACAGTGCCTGGACTTTTTGTTTTAATCCACCTACCACTTTGACATCAGACAAAAATTTCTTACGATTATCAGCCAAGTCAGTACATAGAACTATACTTTCCAATTCGTTTAACGCCTCTCGCATAGCCCTCCCCACGATACATTTCGCTACTTGTAAATTTTGTTTGTCTGTAAGCCATTGACTATGTTTATGTTTGCAGTGAAGTTCCCTTTGCTACTGTAGCAGTTTTCTAACTCGGTTGTTGTACCACAGTGGCTCCTTTCCATCTTTTACGAACTTTATTGGTACGTACTTATCTAACGTATATTGTACGATGGCTTTCAACTTTATCCACTGTTCCTCAACACTATATGTACTTGTGATAAAATTTCTGCATTGAGCCTTCAAGTACCCTGGAATCTGCTGTTTGTCACTTTTGCTAAACAGAAAAATCATCCTACACTTTTTAATATTTTTATTTACCGCTGAAATAATTGATGCTGTAACCGCTTTATGGTCGCTGATTTCCTGTTCTACGTTAACTGTTTCGAATGGTTCGGGTCTGTTTGTCACCAGAAGGTCTAATATTATGCATCATTAAAATAAAAACGTAGTGTAATCTAATTACTATGTTTCTTAATAAGGCGTTTTTCGCTTTGATAGTTATTTGAGAACACCTCATGTTTAATATTAATTTAATCTTTCGCTCTCAATTGAAATGCCAGCCACCTTTCCCTCAGAAATTAGGAGAATAATACTGTCTCTACAGTAAAAGCTCACTTGGAATTGCTAGCATTTCCAACAGGGTATTAAAAGTTCTTTCGCAAGAGATAATTAGTAATATTAGCTCTAATGCAATAGCTCTCTAACTCTTGGTATTTTTTTCTGGTAGACTGAAATACACTATCGTTAAGCCATTGCATTATAAAGGGGATACGTCTGATGACAACAACTACCGCCCAATCTTAATTCTCACATCTTTATCCAAAATTTTCGAAAAAGTTATTAGTAAAATTAAAGTTTCTAACAAAATGTCAGTTTGGATTTAAGAAAAGCTGTTCAACAGAAAACGCTATATATACCATCATTGATGAAATATAAAATGCTCTGAATAACCGGACATCAGACGTTGGGATTTATGTTCTTTCAAAGGCTTTTCGGTAAATCATGGAATTCTTCTAGATAAGCTGAAGTATTATGGTATGAGTGGGACAGTGCAGAAATGGTTTAAATCATACTTAACTGGAAGAGTGAAGAAACTTTAAATAAACATTTCATATAAAATGCAAGAAACAGTTAATTCCTCTAACTGGGGAGTTATCAAAAATGGGGTTCCACAAGAGTCTGTCTTGGGTCCTTTGCTGTTCTTAATATATATTAATGACTTGCCATTCTATATTAACTAAGATGCAAAGATAATTCTTTCTGCTGACGATAGAAGTATAGGTATGACACCATTAATAAATGTAGACTTTTAACAGAAATATAGAGCTAAGGCAGTGTATCCAAAATTATAGGTGTTTGCATTGATGAGGGTTCGAACGGGGAAAAAACACATTGATGATCCGCTGAAACGTTTGAGTTCAGCTATTTATGCTATCAGTATCACTGAAAAATTTTGTAATATTCATCTCAGTAAATTAGCTTACTATGCCTATTTTCGATTCACTGCTTTCATATGAGATCATATTCTCGGGCAATTTAGCATTAAGTAAAAAAAGTATTCATTGCACAAAAGCGTGTGATCAGAATAATAGCTGGTGCCCACCCAAGATCATCCTGCAGACATTTATTTAAGGATCTAGGGATCTTCACAGTAGCATTACAATATACGTATTCTCTTATGAAATTTGTCATGAACAATCCGACCCAGTTAAAAAGTAATAGCAGTGTGCATAGCTACAACATTTGGAGAAAATGTGGTATTCACTATTCAAGGTTAATCGAAACTTTGGCACTTTGCTGCCACGAAAGTCTTCGCTCACTTACCAAGTAGCATCAAAAGTCTGACACACAGCCAAGTAGTATTTATAAAGAAATTAAAAGAAATCCTGAACTGCAATTCTTTCTACACTCTAGATGAATTTCTATATAAGACGCAGAAATAAAAAATAAATAAAAAGTCTCTTAAAATATTGTCATGTATAGACGCCATTTATTAAACTGACACGTTCTACATCATTGGGAAATGTCGTATTTATGATCTATGGTACAAGTATTAATCTAATCTAACCTATGCAGAACATCGCCGTCACCCTGATATGGGCGTGGGAGCAATATGACCTAAAAGCACGGAACACTTCCGAACACTACGGAAGAGTAAGAAATTGAGTAGAAAACTGATCACTGTTGCGTAAGTAATATATTGTGTGTGAAACCGGAAACATAAGTCCTTCGATGACACGGGAACAGTGTTTGGCAAAAAATATCCCCACCACCATGTAAAAAGCAAAAACTTATTTTAAGAGAGTATTGAGCAATAATTTGAATGTTTCATTTCAGAATATTATACAGGTTTTCTGCAAGATATAAGACATGCTTCGGTTCTTCGTGTGACCACCTTTAGTCTTTTTGAAGGGCTGTACTCTTTGTGGCACTGACTTAACAAGTTTACCGCAAGTAGCAAGCTCATTTTCATGATACCATATTTCAAGAATTTTTTCAATTATTGTTTGGTAGTGTAACAATGATTTCAGAGTTTTGCAGACATAAAATCCTATAAATTCTCAATGGGTTGCATATCAGATGATTTTGGGGCCCACTTAAATTGCTGAGTGCCGAGATCTGAGGCTCACTGCTGAATAACCCTGGATCGGTGACAACTGGCATTGTCGTGCTAGAAAATGAGCGATCCAAGGTTGGCACCACTAAAATGTTCCCTACCAGTATTCAAAACATTATTCTTAATGATGTCACAGTATGCTGTTCCATCGACTCAACCAGTGCAAACTTTAATTTTTCCCACCCGTTTGGAAGTTATCTCCACAGCATAACACATTCACTAAATTTCTTAGTTTCCTTCTTTAACTTATCTCTGGGCACCATCCACAGTTTTACACCATCATCATTACCGAACACATTAATTTCTTTTTTGTCTGAAAAAAAAAAATCACCGTACACCAATCCTCAGTTGTTTTAGTTTTGCTTTTCTTGTCAGGTATGGCTTCCTCGCAAGCTTTTTCTTTTTTATGTACATATCTCACAGACGTCTTAACTCTGCTTACTCAGAAACGGAATAACCTAGACTTGATTCTTTGGTGGAATTTGTGCTCCACGACTGTATTTAACTTGTGGAAATTTTTCAGCAATTAGTCGTAAAAATATATTTTAATTTGCAGATATAGATTTCAACCACTGTGGGTCATTATTAATGCGTTCGCACGCAACCTCCAACATGGAGGTCGAGATGTTTTAAGTATTTTAATCGTTTCTAAGCATTGATAATATCCTCAAAGTGGTTGAAATTTAGATCCGCAAATAAGTAAATATTTTTACGACTCATTGCTGAGAAATTCGCACAGTGATTCACCTAGATCATGTTGCAGCTTGTTCGAAAGCTTCCTGGAACTCAATAATCGTCCTTGTTTCGTCATTGCTTTTAGCACCCTGCACAATCTTGTGTTGTTATTCTTCTTGCGACCACATGTAATGCCTCAAATTGTCATCCCTGTTTCCTTTTGTTTCTTTAAATATTACCAACTGTTTTATGGTCAATAAATAACCTCCTAGCAATTACCCTGTTGGATATTCCTTGGCAACTGAATGCAAGCATCATGCCATGCTTCCTTGGAGATACGTCTTTTTTCCTCTCCATAACCTACAAAAAACAAATATCTATCTTAAATTCTCTCAAAATACAGTACGTTATAGGAACAAAAGTCTGCCTATTGAGAAACACAATAATAGCTGTCTAATAACTTACCTGATTGGTTTCTCGTTTTATAATTCAGCTTACTGAAAACAACTGACAAGAAGTCAGACAGAAGTACAACTAGAGGAATATGGCGGTAATTTTGTGAACTTCAGGCAATTACGTGCCACGTTATGATCAAATACTGTAATGCCCCTAGGTACCGTATTCGAATGCGCCTCGAAAGCTAGTACCGTGAACACGTCCAATATCAAGGTAAATCTTATGAAGTTGTTCAACCGTTCATATTACCTATCAAAACAAATACCACTTGAAGAATGTCTTAACTTCATAGGAAATAAACTGGTAGCACGAAAACGTTGGTACCAATGCAAGTGGGCCTGTATAGGTAGTGAGGATTTTTTTTTTTTTTCCGACCAGAGTGCATTGTAAAATGCTGCAATCTATTACTTGCTCTGTGAAAACTGCTAGGCGTCGCAGATGCAGTAATGTGATTCCCTACACACAAAGTGCAAAGTAACATAGTATAAGACAGGGGCGTAGGTAAAGAGTAGTTGGTAAAAGAATAAAGCGGTATTGTAAAAGATTGTAGACATGAAGAGTAGTCTTTTCTGTTATAACTTGAAAATGACAGGCGTTCACCTCCCGAAATACTGGCTGTTGTCGAAGACGTTGCCCAACTATTTTCCCGTAAATTATTTGAACATAACATAGAGAATAAGCCGAATTTTCAGAACAAAAGCAATCGCTGCAGGGATTAGTAAATTAGAAAAATCTTACGCACTACCACATCTGGCTCAAGTCATCAGTTGTCAGCAGTAAAAAATCGAAAGCGTTCAGACAAATAAGATATAAAAGAGACCAGGGGAATGGCGCCACCATAAGGGAAACCAGTTTCTTTACCTTATTAAAAGTGTGTCTTTTTCGTACAGAATAATACAATAGCTTCGCCAGATAATTCTACTTTTTTCAGCCATGTATTCTGTCACATTTTATTATTAAAAATATATTGTGAAAGTATACGCAGTGGCGCCAGTCTCTGGGTTCCGAGAGAATGACGCGGTACATTTGAAATTCAAGGATAAACCTACACGATGAGTAGGTAGTAGTAAAGAAGTATTACAACTGTTCTAATTTATAGACATTTAGAAGGCTTCGAGTACTTGTCCATGTAAAATTGGAATGAAAGGAGGTTTTATAATTTACACTTCATTAAGACACCGCAAAAGTCAGAACTACTGTTTTTGCCACTTCAAAACAACTACATTCTCTACATTCTGCAAGTGCCCACTTCACAAAAAGGAATGCATCTGTATTAAACTTCATTTTGCCTAAATTTCCCACCATGGCGTCATTGCCCCAATTGCAAAATATGGTTAAGAACGTCAATTTAAAGCCTAAGATTTTGCGAAACACTGACAGCCTATACAGGTACTTATTTAAAAAAAATACAAACTCGAAAATTAGATCCAAAACGTCGAAACTAATAATTCCTTTCAGAAGATTAATATCTGTAAAAAGAAGGGGAATTTAATTTGTCTGCTATACAATGCTGCCGTTTTAGCCATGCGTGCGTGCAGGATGATCAGAATTTGTGATATAAATTATACACGGAAGTAATAAGGTTGTGATGTCATACATTGGTTGTCGTTTAATCACAGTCGTTAAAAACTGTATTTGTCTGTGTCACGTACAAGTTTTCCGCCCTACTGTAAAAAAAAGTTCAAATGTTTGTATAGCTCATGGGACTTAACAAAGGGGTCATCAGTCCCTAAACTTACAAACTACTTACGAACTAGCTAACACTAAAGACGGCACAAATATCCATGCCCGAGGGGGGATTCGAACCCCCGACCGTAGTGGCCGTGCAGACCGTGTCTGGAGCGCCTCAGTCCCCTCGGCCACCGCGGCCGGCCCGCCCTACTGTAGAAATAAAGTTAGTAGATCACTGAAGTTGGTAGCAGCAGTAAACGTAAGACAAGGTGGCCCTTGTTACATGCTAGGCAAGCCTCGCGGAGCGTGTTTCTGGATGGAATTCGACAAAACTTGTTCATTGTTACTGATGTTTAGGTGGTGGTTACCTGAGCATTTTTTTAATTAGCAAGATTTACAGTGCTGAAATTTGTGCGCGACGCTTGCCTTCGTGAGGCCACCAATAAGACACTCGAGGCAAAGTGTCCCGACAACGAGTAAGAAACCAAAGCTCAACTAAGCATCGATTGCAACTTACATACACCCTGATACCTATCTTTGTTGGCAAAGTTTTCAGTCTTACTCTCATATTCATTACACAAATTATTGTCAATTTTTAATTTTAGCACAAGTGACAAAAAAAAGTTCTGGGGGATTTGAGCCCCCTCGTCTCCACCCCCCTCCCCCCCGTCCATTCCGTATCTACGCCCATGGTATAAGAGATTAGGTATATAGGTATTATTTTAAGGTTTGACAGCATAGTGAAACGGCCGGAAAAGCCGCCCAAGCAAAAGACCAGAATTCCCAGCCCTACAGCGGGTTAAGCGCGTCGCACTGTTTTGAAGGTAACTTGCCATTCAGCATAGGCCGAGACATGAAATTAATGTTGAACTCGGAGGTAGGGCGCTTGCTCAGGTTGGGGGAGCGCGCGTGAGCTGCGTTGCAGAACACTGGTCGGTATTCAGGTTGCGACCTGTGCCCAAAGGGCATAGCAGGCAGTAGGGCTGCCCTAGGCCCTGAGTACCAGCGCCTGGGGATATCCCGTAAGCTACGACTGGACCCGCAACGTATTTTCCGCTGCGCTTCCATTCATTAGTAATTTCCTTTCTCGTAGAGTGGTAACCCGTCTAGTGCGTTTCTTTGTCTGTTCTACTTACAGTTTACAGATACAACGTAAGTTCTGTATATCTGATGCAGATAGTATCGTGCATAAACATTTGCCAGCTTCAACATATGTCAGTGTGTGGCGTATGGAGATAACGACAGGAAACAGAAAACAAACGGTTTAGGCAGAATAAAAATTACTTTTCACCGTTTTCCTCAAGATTACGTAGTTGTAGCTTGAAATTTGAGTTAACGGCAACATATTTTTGTAAATAAATTTTTGTATCCTGTGCTTCACTCCCTTATTGGTCGAATTTCCAAAAATACCTAAAATCTCGTTTTAAATTCGAAAACGGAATCCATTCCGAAAATTCGTTCTTATAACTTCAAAATTGTCTTAATAGCAACATGATGTCAATAAGAAATTTTCATCCTCTACCTTACCCTCTTACTTGTTGAATTTCCAAAAATACTAAAACGCGTGTTTTTTTTAATCCTGACCAAGATTCCATATTCGAAGTTTCGTCGTCGTAGTAGCTTAAAATTTAAATTAATAGCAACATATTTTTGAAAATCAGTTTTTCGCGTCCTCTATTTTACCCTCTTATTGGTTGAATTTCAAAAAATGCCGAAACCCGTGTCTTCTAAATTTGACCCCTGAATTAAAATACAATTTTTTTTAGTTCTAGCTTCAAAATTGCATACATCGCAACATATTTTCAAAAAACATTTCCTATTTCTCCCCCCTTACGGACGGAATATCGAAAAATCGCTTCTTGAATGACGCCTACAGAGTAAGATAAACACCCTCTACGAATTTCAAGTTTCTATCTACAGTGGTTTGGGCTGGGCGATGACGAGTCATTCAATCGATCCCTCATTCAGTCAAATTTAAGTAGAAGTAAATGTCGAAAACGATGAATATTCATAAAGTTTTTGAAATTGAGCCCATACTCGGGAACGATGTAAATTCAATGTTGGGTTGTGTTCATAAAGTTAAGACTGTGGTGTGTAATTGTCTGTTTGACGTAATTCTGAAAACACTTCTATAGTTGAGATGAGAAATAGTAATAATAATAATAACAGTGCCTTGTATATTTTCTATGCTGTAGTACTAAATTGTTATTTCTCACTATAAGTGTATGCTGAAGTATTAGGGTGTTGCATCTATAATGAACGCATGTGGTATTTGAAAGGAAAGCAGTAAAATTCTAATGCAGAACTGTAAGTGGTTTGCTGACGCATTTTTTAAAAGTTTTTTTTTTTTACATTTTAACCAAGAATCCATATACCAACTTATGTAGTTGTAGCTACAAAATTGCCTGAATAGCAATATTAAAAAAAAAAAAAAAAAAAAAAAAAAAAAAAAAAAAAAAAAAAAACTTTTCATACCCAATCTCACCCCCCCACCCACTGATGTGTGAAATTCCAAAAATACCGAAACACTTTCTTTTTCATTTGGCCAATAGGCCTAATATTAATTTCCGTAGCTTAGTTTCAAAATCGTCCCACTAGTAAAGTATATTCAAAAATAATTTTTGATCCTCTATTTGACCTCCTTACTTGTTGAAACACGTATTTTGTAAATCCTGATCAAGAGTCCATATTGGAATTTCCAACCAAGTATCCAAATAGCAATTTTTGTAATTCTGGATTTAAAATTGGCTGAGTAGTAATGTATTTTAAAAAACACTTTTCATCCCTTATTTCACCCCCTAAATGATTAATTTTCTGAAAATACCGAAACACATATTTTTTTAATTCTGACCAAGAAAACATGTATTAATTTACGTAGTTGTAGTTTCAAAATTGCATGATTAGCGAAAGATTTTCGAAAAACAACCCTTCTCCAATTTAACCCCTTGATGGTTGAATTTCCAAAACAACAGAAACTCGTATTTTTTAAATTCTAACCAACAATACAAACATTAATTTTTGCAGCTCTGGGTTCAAAATTGTCTTAATAGCAATGTGTTTCCAGAAAGAATTTATCATCCCTTATTTTTCCCGCTTAGTTGTTGAATTTCCAAAAATACCGAAGCTCGTGTATTTTTAATCCTGACCTATATACCATATCCGAAGTTTCGTAGTTGTAGCTTAAAATTTGAGTTATTGGCAACATATCGCCGCGAGAGAGCACGGACACCGACTGCCGGCGTGGCGAAGGGCATAGCGGCACAGAATGCAGTACTGAACGTGGCCGGTTCAATCCCGCCCACCGGCAAAAATTTATTTCTTTGTAATTAACAATTCCAGAATGTTCTACATCTTTCTTATGTTCACTTGTAAATTCTACTTGTTTCTTATGTTAACTATTCTTCTAATTTCTGGTAAATTCTGTCTGTGTATAAATAGCGGAGCACTCTGCCTCTTAGGCAATCAGTGCGGCGTATGTGTTGAGTTCGTAATAAACGTGCTTTGAGTATAAGTGCTGTGTTCAGTTGCCTTCTAAGTCAAGCCTGCTCCCATTTCAACGCGACAATGTTTTTGAAAAATCAATTTTTTGCATCCTCTCTTTTAACCCCTTATTGGTTAAATTTCACAAAATACCGGAACACGTGTCTTTTAAATTCGAACTCTGAATTAATATCCGAAATTTTATAGTTCTAGCTTCAAAATTACCTAAATAGCAACGTATTTTCAAAAAACGTTTCATCTTCTATTGCACCCCCTTACGGATGGAATACCGAAAAATGGCTTTCTAAATGACGCCTACATAGTAAGTTCAACACCCTCTACAAATTTCAAGTTGCTATCTTCAGTGGGTTTGGCTGGGCGATGATGAGTCAGTCACTCAGTCAGTCAGTGGGGACATTGCCTTTTATATATAGAGATTTATGTAATTAACTTCTCGACTAACAAATATAAAGCAAATCTGTTAGAAAGGCGAGATAAGGTAGTGATTGAACTAGCAGAAATAGAGAAAACCCGAGTGACATCGGTGGTGCGCCAGGCGCGGTTGGTAATCAGAGGGTGTGGCGGCCGAGCACACGCCTGCCGGTGCCTCGCCGCGGGGAAGGCACCTCCACCACCTTCTATGTTCCGTGGCCGTGCCACGTAACCCGTGACCGTCGGCGCCGGAGCGTCCATGCCACACAGGCCGTGGGGGGGGGGGGGGTGGGAGGGTGCACCTCAAAGACACCGCCTGAAACGCTAGCCGGCCTCTCGCCACGCGGACCCTCCTTATGTAACGTGGGCCGCATTGTTCATCAGGCAGTCGAGCCTGTAATGCGAGAAAGGCTGCCGGAAGGCCCGACCGACGGAACAGCGGCCTAACGCCCTGTTGCCAGGATGGAGACTCTCATCTACTCGTCACGGATCTCGCTGTCCTCTTACAGGAAATCCACCGCGTACAGCTTCATCGCCTCGACAGCAACAGCGAGACGACAAGGTCTGAGGATGATCTCAGAACAGATCGAAACTGGTCACCTTTTGCGAACTTGACTGTTATTCTCATCTTTTAAAATAGCAACAGCTGCCTATCGCCCTGTTGCGGTCGAGCCAAGATGTAGTCTCTGATCTACTCGTTACGGGTCTTGCTGTCCTCTTACAGGAAACAGCTTCATCACAATATACGCTCATCGCCTCGACATCAACCGCTAGACGACTAGGTCGGAGGATGATCTCAGAAGTGATCGAAACTGGTCACTTTATCTAATAATTTTTGAATTTTGCGAACTTGACTGTTATTCTCATCTTTTAAAATAGAGAAAAACCAAGATAATTGTTGAGCAATTCAAAATCTGACGCGTATTATCACCTCGAAAGACAACACAGCGTACAATCAAAGAACAGCTACCAACATGCGAAAGTTAGAAGTAGATCTTCCTGGAGTAGTAAAACTACTTGCATCACTAAACAAAAACAAATCTTCCGGGCCAGATTGTCTACCAACTAGATTTCTTTGACTATGCTGATGTAATAGCTCCGTACTTACCTATCATTTACAACCGATCACTCAGCAAAAGTTCCGTACCCGAAGACTGGAAAGTTGACCAAGTTACACCAAAATTCAAGAAAGGCAATAAGGGTGAGCCTCAAAATTACAGGCCAAACTCATTGACGTCGATTTGCAGTAGGATTTTGGAACGTATACTTTGTTCGAACATTATGAACTACCTCGAGGAAAACGACCTATTAACCAATAGTCAACACGGATTCAGAAAGTATCGCTCTTGCGAAACTCAGTTTGCCCTTTATTCACATTGAGTGATAAGTGCGATTTCAAATCAATTCCATATTTCTGGATTTCCGAAAGCCTTTTGACACTGTACCCCAAAAGCGGATTTAAATGAAATTGCGTGCCAATGGAAAATCTCCACAATTGTGCGATTGGATTCACGATTTCCTATCAGAAAGGACACAGTTCGTTCTAACTGACGGCAAGCCATCGAGTAAAACAGAAGTGATATCTGGCGTTCCTCAGGGAAGCGTTATAGGTCCCCTACTGTTCCTTGTGTTTATAAACGACTTAGAAGACACTATAAATAGCTCCCTTAGACTCTTAGCGGATGATGCTGTCGTTTATCGTCGTTAGTGACGTCAACAGAGGACCAAAAGCAACTGCAAAGCGATTTAGACAAAATTTCTACATGGTGCAAAATTGGCAATTGACACCAAATAAAGAAAAGTGTGAAGTAATACACATGACCACTAAAAGATATCCGCTGAACTTCAATTAGGTGATAAATCAGTCAAACCTTAAGGTCGTAAATTCTACCAAATACCGAGGACTTACAATTACGAACAACTTTGACTGGAGAGAACACACAGAAAATATTGTGGAGAAGGCGAACCAAGGATTACGTTTTATTGGTAGAACGCTTCGAAGATGCAACAGCTCCACCAAAGAGACTGCCTACATACACTTGTGCGTCCTCTCCTGGAGTAGCCATTGTGGGACCATCACTGGGTGGGACTGACGGAAAATATTTAGAATATTCAGAGAAAGGCAGGTCGTTTTGTTTTATTACGTTATGTGGGGGAAAGCGTCACGGAAATGTTGCACGAATGGGGTGGAAATCATTAACAGAAAAACGTTACTCATTGCGGCGTGATCTGTTTGCGAAGTTTCAATCACCGACTTTTATTTCTGAATGTGAAAATATTTTGCTAGCACCCACCTACTTAGTTCAGGTGTTCGGACCCTCAGCAGGCGCGCGAGGCGCTAGCTAAGTCTCTGTCAAGCCCGCTTGGTAATCATCTCGGCTCTTTTTCTTCCTGTTGATAGTATGACTGAAGCTTGGCAACATCGCAGTCTGTCAATGCTAGTACCGAGGTTTTACTTCCGGGATAGCACAGAACTATGCTCATAAATTTACCTTTATGTTTCCTGTAAATTCCATTGAATTATCTGACTGGTTTCTCACTAGAAAGGTGACGGAGGCTATTAGTTCATGCATTATGCTCCAAATAATTGTTTACACGGCGAAATTGCAACTAATCTCGTCTTTTACACTGCGAGCTATATGCTCTAGTCATGTATGTGGCAGTAGGAAACAGCTGGCGTTCACGGCTCCTCGCTAGCTCTGAGGAAAAGTAGTCGCCTTCAACGGAGAGGTGGCTTTGGTCACTGGTTCCGGTCTCATGGGATTAGAGGTTTTAAGCTGTTCTTGTGACTCGCTGGGGAGTAGTCTTCAGCCAGCTTGTAACGTAGCCGTCGTCGTTCTATTTTATATAGGCCTAACTACGTGGCACAACGTACACCCTGATCACATTGCACAAAGAAAACCGTGTTAATTCTGAGATTAATCCTCCATATTTATGCATTAAACAAATCGAAAACACACGAGGAAAAAATTATGACTAATGAAAGACTACCATTGCACCAACTGGACTCAAACTACAATTTACGCATTTCATGCGCAAATTCCTAGTTACAAAGAAAATCATGATAAATTTTAATATAAACCCTCAAAGTGAATATGTACCCGAAACAACTACAAAAACCCGTTCGTCGGAATAATACTCCCCATGATACATGATAATTCAACAAATAACCGACTTAGCAGCAGCTTTGACCCACAACAAAGCACACACCATCTATATCTGGTTCTATCACATAACGTACAAAATAATAATAATAATAATAATAATTTGAAAATCGATACCTATTGATTACGTCCCCTAACAACCGGTGGTGAAAGCGTCACCATGAGGAACATTGCTTAAGATGCTCACCAAATCGGTACCAAAATATCCGCTACACCAGCGAGTAACTCTCCTAACGTCAGCACTCCATCAGGCCAGGAACCGATCTCCTTCTCTCGCTAGGCGCCACCAGGTCCAAACGTCCCCTCTTCAAATTCGCGCTGGTGGAACGCCCTGCTTGGCTGGACACCGAGTATCAGTTACTCCACTACCTTCACAGACCTCTACTGCGAAGCTCATACAAAACCTTTGCTGCTAGGCAAACCTTACCGCAACTAACTACATTGCCACAACCAAAGATTACAATATTGCCCATGTTACCAACACCCAATTGCATTCCACTCGCACTCCATAACACACAAGAATGGGGAAAATAGGAGAGTGACATAAAAAGAAAGATACAAAACAAAGTGTTCACCTTCAATATCTCTATTACTACAATTGCTTTTACAGTCTGCAACACCTACCACGAAGTGTTGCTGGCCATTCTCCAGTGACTCAATTCAAATTTCATTCGTTGACATAATGAGACAGCAGAGCAATGAAACGAAATGACAGGCTCGTTTCAACCATTGGGATCGATTCAGATGACAATCCAAATCTCTCGGCGCAGGACTATAATAACCGACGCGTGATCGAGTCGATTGCTCTGGGAGATCTAGTAATTGATATTGTGATTAGGGTCCCCTGGCTACGGCGACAGGTGAATGGAGAGCGGTACATGCCCGCGTCTCCGCTGTCGGCGTGCGCTCCCCTAGGCGGGGGAGGAGGAGACCAGTGACGTAATTCAATTCAGTCAGCGACATGCCTCTGTCTACGGCGGCGCGTGCCTGCGTCCCTCTACCTGCGGCCGTAACTACAGCGCGGAAGCCTAAAGGGGTAAAAATTGTTCATCTACATCTACGTGGGATACTCTCCAAATCATATGCAAGTGCCTAGCAGAGGGTTTATCGAACCTCCGTTAAACTATTTATCTCCCATTCCATTCTAGAATAGCGCGCGGGAAGATAGAACACCTCAATATCTCCGTTCGAGATCTGATTTCTCGTACTTTATTCTGATGATCATTTTTACCTATGTAAGTGGGAGTCGACAATTTATTTTCGCATGCGGAGGAGAATGTTGGCGATTGGAGTTTCGTAAGTAGTCTGCGCCGCAGCGATAACCGCCGTTTTGTAATGATTCCCATCACAGATCTTGTATCATTTCCGCAATGCTGTCTCCCCTGTATCGTGACGATACGAAACGAGCTGACCTTCTTTGGACTCTTTCGATGTCTTCCGTCAAACACACCTGATAAGGATCCCACACTGGGCAGCAATATTCCAAAAAAGGACGGACAATCGTAGTGTATGCAGCCTCTTTAGTAATTGCATCTTTTAAGGGTTCTGACAATAAAACGCAGTCTTTGGTTCGCCTTTCTCACGACATTATCTACGTGTTCTTTCCAGTTTAAGTCTGAAGTAATAGTAAGTCCTAGGTATTTTTTGGAGTTTACAGCCTTCACTTTTGATTAATTTACCTTGTAAACAAAGTTTAACGGATTTTTTTCGTACTCAAGTGGACGACTTCATTCTCATTATTTACACTCAATTGTCGATTTTTACACCATAGTGATATCTTATTCAGATCGTTCTGCAGTTGGTTTTGATCTTCAGATGATTCTACAAGACGGTAAATGACGGCGTCATCTGCAAACAACCTAAGAGAACTATTTATTCTCCTAAATCGTTTATGTCAATAAGGAGGACCAGTAACACTACCCTGTGGAACGCCCGATATCACCTCTGTTTTAGTCGATGCCTTACGATCGATAACTACAAACTGTGTCCTCTCTGACAGGAAATCCCCTATCCAGTCGCAAATGTGGGGCGATATACCATAACCACGCAATTTGATTAAAGCCGTTTATGACGTACGGTGTGAAAAGCCTTCTGGAAATCAAGAAATACGGAATCGGTTTCCGTACCCTCGTCGATAGCACCCATCACTTCGTGTGAGTAAAGAGCTAGTTGTGTTTCGCATGAATGATTTTTTCTAAATCCGAGTTGACCTTAGGTCAATAGATCACTCTGTTCGAGATAATTCATAATATTTGAATACAGGGTATGTTCCAAAACCATGCTGCAAATTGAAGTCAATAAAATAGGCCTGTAGTTTAGTGGCTATGCGGTCATCTTTCATCTCCTCCTGACAGATAGTAGATCAGTATATGTGAACTTCAATAGTTAGGGAGCTTGTCTGCAGCACCCCCAAGGTGACAAGAGTAAGAAAGGTGCGCGGCCTCATTGTCTCCCCAGACCGAAGAAGGAGTGGATACATCTACAGCTTCATGGATACTCTGCAAATCACATTTAAGTGACTGGCAGAGGGTTCATTAACCACTTTCAAAACCTTTCTGCACCGTTCCATACTCTAGTAGTGCGAGGGAAGAAGAAACATCTAAATCATTCCTTTTCCAATCTGATTACTCTTATTTTATTGGTGTGGTCATGTCTCCCTATGTAGGTGGGTGCTAGCAAAATATTTTCACATTCCGAAGAGAAAGTTTATTACTGAAATTTCCCAAACATATCTCGCCGCAACGAATAACGTCGTTCTTTTAATGAATTCCACCTCAAATCGTACAAAATTTCCATGACACTTTCCCCCCATATAACGCGATAAATCAAAACGAGCTGCCCTCTGAACCTTCTCAATGTCCTTCGCCAGTCCCACCTGGTGAGGGTCCCACACTGGGCAACAGTTCTCCAGGAGAGGACGCAGAACTGTAATGTAGGCAGTCTCTTTCGTGGAGCTGTTGCATCTTCGAAACGTTCTCCCAATGAAACGTAACCTTTGGTTCGCCTTCCCCACAATATTTTCTATGTGTTCTCTCCAGTCAAAGCTGTTCGTAATTGTAACTCCTAGGTATTTTGTAGAATTTACGACTTTAAGGTTTGACTGATTTATCGTGTAATTGAAGTTCAGCGAACTTCTTTTAGTGGTCATGTGTATTACTTCACACTTTTCATTATTTAATGTTAACTGCCAATTTTCGCACCATGTAGAAATTTTGTCTGAATAGCTTTGCAGTTGCTTTTGATCCTCTGCTGACTTCACTAACCGATGAACGACAGCATAATTCACGAACAGTCTAAGCGAGCTATCCTGATTGTATCCTAAATCGTTTATAAACAGATGGAACTGTTGGGGACCTATAACGCTTCTCTGAGGAATGCCAGATATCACTTCTGTTTCACTCGATGACTGACCGTCAATTTTACCGTCGATTACTACGA
The DNA here is from genome assembly GCA_026315105.1 of Locusta migratoria. Classification (NCBI taxonomy): domain Eukaryota; kingdom Metazoa; phylum Arthropoda; class Insecta; order Orthoptera; family Acrididae; genus Locusta; species Locusta migratoria. The sequence goes on from CM048749.1 coordinate 217,228,844, forward strand.
ACTGTGTCTTTTCTGATAGGAAATCGTGAATCCAATCGCATAATTGAGGCGATATTCCATAGCCAAGTAATTTCATTAGAAGCCGCTTGTGAGGTAGTGTCAAAAGCATTCTGGAAATCCAGACATATGGAATCGATTTGAGATCCCTTGTCGATGTCCCTTATCACTTCATGTGAATAAAGGGCAAGCTTTGTTGCGCAACAGCGATACCTTCTGAATCCATGTTGACTTTTGGTTAATAGGTTTTTGTATTCGAGGTTCACAATGTTCGAACAAAGTATATGTTCCAAAATCCTACTGCAAATCAACGTCAACGAGATGGGCCCGTAATTTAGGGGAGTATTGGAGTGACTTGGGCAACTTTCCAGTCTTTTGGTACGGATCATTTGCTGAGCGATCAGTTGTATATGATAGTTAAGTATGGAGCTACTGCATCAGTATACTCTTTGGGGAAACTAGTTGGTATACAATACAAGATTTGTTTTTGTTTGGTGACTTGTTTTACTACTCTAGGAACATCTACTTATAAATTTCACAGGCTGGCAGCTGTTCTTGATTCGAATTCTGGAGTGTTTACTTCGTCTTCTTTGGTGAAAGAATTCCGAAAAGCTGTGTTTCGCAATTCTGCTTTAGTAGTACTGTCATCGGTAGTATTACCATTGCTATCGCGTAGTGAAGGTATTGTTTTTTGTTTTGCCGCTAGTATGACCAGAATTTCTTTGGATTTTCTGCCAGAAAACGAGAGAGGATTTCATTGTGGAAACTATTATAAGCTTCCCACATTGAAGTCCGCGCTAGGTTGCGAGTATTTATAAGTTTCTTTTCTGCCAGTCTTGGGGATTCTGCGTCAGTTTAAATTTTGCATGTGTTTTTCTTTGCTTCTTCAACAGTGATCTGACCTGTTTTGTGTACCACGGGGTGTCAGCCTCCTCTTTTATCAATTTATTTGCATCTTTTTGGGTGGCGATTTTATCATATTACCATAAATCCCACGCCATTAGGGAGTTCGTTCGACGCTTCTTTTCGGCTCCACAGACGGCAGGGGGCGTCTCTCTTTTCCCACGGCCTTCGACAACTTCACGATACTACAGCAATAATTCTTACCCTAGTGTCTTTTTCTTTTTGTCATGACATGTTTTCTGTGCTAATTTGATTTTAAAATTAAAAAAAAAAAAAAAAAAAAAAAAAAAAAAAAAAAAAAAAAAAAAAAAAAAATTATTCGGTCTGTAGGAGAGATTGGAGATTGCTGGAGGGCTATAGATCACAAATCATTCAGTTAGTTACACAAACATTGATGCAGTTCTTGAACACACGCACTGTAGCGGGGTCGAGGTGGGATTCGGAGATGGGAGGTTGCGAGTTCGATTCCCGGAACGTCCCACAATTAATTCAGTTCCATACGCAGTATGTTATTGCTCCTGCGGGTAAAGGGGAGACGGGGTCATAAATCATGTCATTTTTATAGAATCATTAACCAATATGAGTGTTATAAGTCTTATCTTTTTTATAGCGTCATTATTTATTCATAATGATTTCCAGAAACCGTCCTGTATGTTACTGGCCTTTAGGGTGGAGAGGAGAGTGGGGTGGGGTCATAATTAATATCATTTTAATTAGGTCATTAATTATTCCTTTTGTTGTTCTAATTGTGGTTTTCAGTTCGCAGATCGATTTGATGCAGCTCTAAACGCTACCTACCTGTGCAAGCCTCTTCATTTGAGAACACGAATGGCAAGCTACATCCTTTTTAATCTGCTTACCGTATTCGTCCCTTGGTCTCCCTCTACGACTTTTAGCCCACACAGTTTCTTCTAATGCTTTTTCCTTGATGACTCAGAATGTGTTCCTCCAATCTATCCCTTCTCATAGTTAGGATATGCCGGAAACTCTTCTTCCGAATGCTGTCGAGCACCTCATTTTTATTATTCAATTATTCCGAAGGGCCTCAGTAATTATTACGAGGGCATAAGTCATGTCATTCTTAATTACTTCATTAATTATTCCAGTCCCTGTATTTGGATGACTTTGATATTGATCTCCAGGAGTGTGGAGGGACTGGGAGGATAGTCATGAATCATGTCAGGTCCCAATAAATTCATGGGGTTCAATCCTACCCTGCTCCGCTACTACACACAGTCTTCTTCCATGCATGAAAATATTAAAAAGTGAACACGAAAATTTAGTCATCGATTTTAGCCTTATCTTATATATAAATAACAGTGTCCTTTGTTTGTTTCTTTGCAATTAACACAAATCTACTAGTTTTCTTTGTACCCTGATCAAATTTTGTACACTTGACCTCCCCCCAAAAAGGGCACTGTCTAAGTAATATTTTTTTTATGTTGAATGGTTGTCGGTTCTATCTACAGTTTTATTCACATTTGACGAAATTTTGTGCACCTGACCAACTAAACAGATAGGTTACCTACATAATAGTTTTACTACTTAATAGAAATATCACTCACATTCGAAACTTTGCATGATGAGAGGTTTCATTAACCACGAATCTGCATATAGTGCATGTCATAGGGTGTTGTTGTTGTCGTCTTCAGTCCGGAGACTTCCTTAGGACTTCCTTAGGCTTAAATCAATATTCTATGTTAGGAAATTTCTCTTTTTCAAGAACGCTTTTCTTCCCATTGCCATTCTACATTTTATATCCTCTGTACTGCGACCATCATTTGCTATTTTACTGTTCAAGTAAGAAAACACATCTACCTCCTTTATTGTTTCGTTACCTAATCTAATTCCTTCAGCATCACCTGATTTTCTAAGATTGCACTCCATTACCCTTGTTTTGCTTTTAATAATGTTCATGCACCTTTCAGTACACTGTCCATTCCGTTCAACTGCTATTCCAGGTCTTTTGCTATCTCTGACAGAATTACTATGTCGTCGGCAAAATGCAAGGGTACCTTACAATAGACTTCGACAGTGTTTCACTGATGACGCCGTACAGCCAACTAAAATATGTCAAATCAATTTTAGTTGATTCCGCCGATGATAATACTTCAGAATCGCCTCATCGTCTTATTGTTTTCACCAGTGTAGGTTACTAGTAATTATGTTATAAAGGAAGTGAATGAAACACGAAAACGCATCTGCATAGAAATACGAGAAGTACATGATATACAGGGTGTTACAAAAAGGTACGGCCAAACATTCAGCAAACATTCCTCACACACAAGAAAGAAAATATGTTATGTGGACATGTGTCCGGAAACGCTTAATTTCCATGTTAGAGCTCATTTTATTACTTCTCTTCAAATCACACCAATCATGGAATGAAAACAGAGAGCAACAGAACGTACCAGCGTGACTTCACTTTGTTACAGGAAATGTTCAAAATGACCTCCGTTAGCGAGGATACATGCATCCACCCTCCGTGGCATGGAATCCCTGATGCGCTAATGCAGCCCTGGAGAATGGCGCATTTTATCACAGCCGTCCACAACACGTGCACGAAGAGTCTCTACATTTGGTACCGGGGTTTGGTACCGAGTTTTCAAATGCCCACATAAATGAAGGTCAAGAGGGTTGAGGTCAGGATAGCGTGGAGGCCATGGAATTGGTTCGCCTCTACCAATCCATCGGTCACCGAATCTGCGTCCGAAGACGTCGACTGAAATGTGCAGGAGCTCCATCGTGCATGAACCACATGTTGTGTCGTACTTGTAAAGGCACATGTTCTAGCAGCACATGTAGATTATCTACATCTACATCTACATAGATACTCTGCAAATCATATTTAAGTGCCTGGCGCTTTCATAACTTTTCTCTACCGTTCCATTCTCTAGTGGCGCGCGGGAAGAACGAACACCTAAATCGTTCCGTTTTCGATCTGATTTCTCTTATTTTATTGGTATGGTCATGTCTCCCTAAGTAGGTGGGTGCTAGCAAAATATTTTCACATTCAGAAGTAAAAGTCGGTGATTGAAACTTGGCAAACAGAACACGCCGCAATGAATAACGTCTTTCTTTTAATGATTTCCACTCCAATTCGTGCAACATTTCCGTGACGCTATCCCCACCGTAACATGATAAAACAAAACGAGCTGCCCTTCTCTGTATCTTCTTAATATCTTCCGTCAGTTTCACCTGGGAGGGTCACACAAGGGCAACAGTTCTCCAGGAGAGGACGCACAAGTGTGATGTAGGCAATCTCTTTGGTGGAGCTGGTGCATCTTCGAAGCGTTCTTCCAATGAAACGTAACCTTTGATTCGCCTTCCCCACAATATTAACTATGTTTCTATCCACTCTAAGTTGTTCGTAACTCCTTGGTATTTGGTAGAATTTACGACCTTAAGGTTTGACTGATTTATCGTGTAATTGAAGTTCAGCGGATTTCTTTTAGTATTACTTCACACTTTTCTTTATTTAGTGTCAGTTGCCAATTTTCGCACCAAGTAGAAATTTTGTCTAAATCGCTTTGCAGTTGCTTTTGGTCCTCTGTTGACGTCACTAACCGATAAACGACAGCATCATCCGGGAACAGTCTAAGGGAGCTATTCAGATTGTCTCCTAAATCGTTTATAAACACGAGGAAGATTAGGGGACCTATAACGCTTCCCTTCTCACAATTGGGAAGATATTCCATAAACACGCAATTTCATTAGAAGCTGCTTGTGGGGTACAGTATCAAAAGCCTTCCGGAAATCCAGAAATATGGAATCGATTTGAGATCCCTTGTCGATGGCACTTAACACTTCATGTGAATAAAGGGCAAGCTGTGTTTCGCAAGAGCGATACTTTCTGAATCCGTGTTGACTATTGGTTAATAGGTCGTTCTCTTCGAGGTAGTTCATAATATTCGAACAAATATCCCGTATTAAATCATCATAACGTGATCCAGTGAGCGTAGGTGGAAGGACATGAGAAATACTAAAATGAACTCTAACATGGAAATTAAGCGTTTCCGGACACATGTCCACGTAACATATTATCTTTCTTTTTGTGTGTGAGGAATGTATCCTGAAAGTTTGGCCGTACCTTTCTGTAACATCCTGTATATGAGATATACTATTAACATACGTAAAATATAGGATGCGACCTTAGTTATGAGGTACCGAACAGACACAAAAGAACGAAAGGTGTTAGCCAGAGGTTGTTGGGCGTCCTCCTCTCACTTTTAATTAATTTCTTAATAACGAGTGGAGCGGCACGTTGGCAGCCTCTGGGGCAGCGAGGCTGCTTTTTGCGGCTACGGAGCCCTCTGCTGAAGTGCAGAGGAGGTCAATGCTTGCCTCCCTGCCAGCCGTATACCGTGTTTACCGGGGCGAGCACCGGCCGCAGGAAACACGATAGCAGTTTTTTGCGAAAAACAGACACGTACTTTTAGGGCTGTATAGAAATTAATTACTGTGGTAGCATCTCCCTACGTTGCTTTATAAGCCGCTCTTTCATGGACACGGAGCGCGAAGTTCTGGCATGTTTTATTGTGTGAAGAAGCGCCGTGTATTGGTCCGATCAAAATATATACCAAGCCCCGATTCCTTAAAAGCATCCGGCCCCAACAGGCCGCGAGGGCCCAACGGGTACCCACAAGCCGCCGTGTCATCCTCCAAACAGGTCAGGACACTGATGCAAAAGCAACGGAAAAAGCATGCTAAATGAAACGAACACAAAATCCCCAGGATACAATACTTACCACAATGAAACTCTTTCTCGAAATTTGACAGAAAACCCAAACAATACCCTCACAACGTGATAGTAAAGGCGATCCTGCCGATGAGAGCGCGACTAAAGCAGAGTTACCAAACATAGCTTTTAGATAGTCATTCACCAAAGAAGACGAAACCAATACTCCAGATTTCGAATTACAAACAGAGACTGTAATGAGTAACGTAGAAGTAGATACCATCGGAGTGTGAAGCAACTAAAACCGCTGAACAAGAACAAGTCTTCTGGTCCGGACTGTATACACATTAGATTTCTATCTGATTATGCTGAAGCAATAGCTCCTTACTTAACAGCCATATACAACCGCTCTCGCAAATAAAGATCTGTACCAAAAGATTGGAAAGTTGCACAGGGCACACCTATATTCAAGAAAGGCAGTAGGAGTAAGCCACTAAACTACAGGCCTATTTTATTGACGTCAATCTATTGAGACAGGGGGAACACGGATTTAGAAAAAATCGTTCATGCGAAACACAACTAGCTCTTTACTGACACGAAGTGATGGGTGCTATCGACAAGGGTTCGCAGACCGATTCTGTAATTATTCATTTCCAGAAGGCTTTTGACACCGCACCTCACAAAAGGCTTTTAATCAAATTGCGTGGTTATAGTATATCGGCCCAAATTTGCGACTGGATGTGGGATTTCCTGTCAGAGAGGACACCGGTCGTAGTAATCGATTGTAAGGCATCGACTAAAAGAGAAGAGATATTTGGCGTAATGTTATTGGTTCTCTGCTGTTCCTTATTTACATAAACGATTTAGGGGAAATATAAGTAGCTATCTTAGATTGTTTGCACATGACGCAGTCATTTACCGTCTAGTAAAATCATCTGAAGATCAAAACCAAATGCACAACGATTTGAATAAGATATCAGTATGGTGTAAAAATTGGCAATTGACTCTAAATAATGAGAATTGTGAAGTTATCCACATCAGTACGAAAAGAAATGCGTTAAATTTTGTTTAGAAGATAAATCAATCAAAAGTGAATCCCGTAAACACCACAAGATAACTAGAAATTATTAATACTTCAGACTTAAACTGGAAAGAACACATAGATAATGTCGTGGGAAAGGCGAACCAGTGACTGCGGTTTATTGGCAGAACCCTTAAAAGATGCAACAGAACTACTAAAGAAACTGCGTACACTACGCTTGTCCGTCCATTTTTGGAGTATTGCTGCACAGCGTGGCATCCTTATCAGGTGGGTTTGACGGAGGACATCGAAAGAATCCAAAGCAGGGCAGCTCGTTCCGTATTGTCACGATATAGGGGAGACAGCTTTACGGAAATGATACAGTATCTGGGATGGGAATCATTAAAACAACGTCGCTTATCGCTGCGGCGTGGGCTACTTAAGAAACTCCAATCGCCAACATTCTCTTCCAAATGCAAAAATATATTGTTGACTCTCACTTACATAGGTAGAAATGACCATCAGAATAAAATACGAGAAATCAGAGGTCGAACGGAGAGATTCAGGTTTTTCTTTTACTTCCCGCGCGCTATTCGACAATGGAATGGGAAATAAATCGTATGAGGGGGGTTCGATGAATCCTCTGCTAGGCAGTTAAATGTGATTTTCAGAGTATCCCATGTAGGTGTAGATGTAGATCTCTAACCTTCTTAACAGGTTACAGACATACATTACTGCTCGTCAATCACCACTATTCATTAATGGCACAGATTTTAATCAGCGTTGAATGATATGTGCTTTTATTTCTTAGCGTTGACCACCTAACTTGGTAGAAACGGAAACGTAATAGGATCATTTTATTGTCTGCTTGTTTGTTTCGTCAAACCCCTTTTTCCTAGGATCTGAAGAGTTATCAAATTGAAATTTATAAGTTTTATAAGACACACTAAAGTCTAGAGTCCCTAAGAGGTTAAGAGAAGTATATTGAGAAATGAAACCAATAAAAAAGAATTACTATTTATTTTACTTAAAATTTGCCAACTCACTAACAAAACTCTGTAGAGTTCTTTCCTTGAACCTGGAAACATGACATTAGGTTAGGCGCCATGTTGCACACAAAAAATTACGAAACAATTTGAAAAATGTCGCCCTTTATTCGTATTACATACAAGTTATTCTTAGGCCATTACAAACGTTTATTATATTCGTAATCTGAAAAAATTTCAGGATTTATTGAAGCGATTTTTAAATGCTTTTCAGTAATAGACTAATTGATTTACGATGGAGGAAATAAGAAGTATTTTATGTTAATTGGCTAGGATACTATGACCTGTGAAACGATTCTTTACCCGCTTTGCAGTAATGGGGGAAAGGATGCACTGACATTTTATGTAACTTAGCGAATGCGTAATTCCCCTCAAATAATTTTAAACTTGCAATGTAAAATGAATACTTTATGGAAAGCTTTGGAGTTCACAGGAACACTACCTCTCAGTATCGATATCAGTAACATGTAAATGATTGACACTCTTGATTACCGTGAAGGACTATTTGTATTCATAAATAATTTTGCGCCAGTGGATTTTTATCGTAGCTCATTTAGATGCCTAGATGCGATATAAGTACTGTTGCAGCTAAAGACGCCTGATCTATGAGGTCTGGTAATAAATTCGGGAGCCATAGTAATTTCACGGCAATGGAGTGTTGGAGCGAAACATGGTTTGCGTCCCTGATCACGCCTGTATTAAGTGCCAGAAAAATGCATCACTGTTCGCCATTTTCGAAATCGCAGAGGAGCAAGACGGTGCATCAAATTTTGCGTGAAACTGAGGGACTAAAGATGCATACCAATTTATGTATGAAGCAGTACTCGGTGTTTCGGATGGTTCAAGTATTTAACAATGGCTCGACGGAAGTTGAAGCTGAGTCTCGTTGAGGTCGCCCTTCGATGTCTATCACCGATAATCATGCAGGGAAGGTGTACGTAATTGTGTGTGCCAATCGAAGACTAAGTGTCAGAGAGATTGTATAAGATCGTGAGATTTCATTTGGATCACAGCATCTCGGAGTGTGTGGTCTTGCTACTATTCGTCCCACGACTCATTAGACAAAACCTAGCAATGTGTTGTTGTTGTTGTTGTTATTGTTTGTGTGGTCTTCAGTCCGGAGACTGGTTTGATGCAGCTCTCCACAATACCCTATCCTGAGCAAGCCTCTTCATCTCCACATAAGAACAACAACCTACATCTGTCTGAATCTACTTACTGTATCCATCTCTTGGTCTTCCCCTGCGATTTTTTACCATACACTTCCCAACGCTAAATTCACCATTCCTTGATGTCTAAGAATGTGTCCTACCAATCTAACCCTTCTTTTAGTCAAGGTATGCCAGAAATTCCTTTTCTTCCAAATTCTGTTCAGTACCTCCTCGTTAGTTACGCGATCCACCCACCTAATCTTCAGCATTCTTCTGTAGCACCATATTTCAAAAGCCTCAATCCTCTTCCTGTCCGCACAGTTTATCGTCCATGTCTCACTCCCATACAAGGCAACACTCCATACAAATGCCTTCAGAAAGGACTTCCTTAAGCTTAAATCAATATTCGATGTTAACAAATTTCTATTTTTCAAGAACTCTTTTCTTCCCATTGCCATTCTGCATTTTATATCCTCTGTACTGCGACCATCATTTGTTATTTTACTGCCCAAGTAACAAAACTCATCTACCTCCTTTATTGCTTCGTTTCCCAATCTAATTCCTTCAGCATCACCTGATTTTCTTACACTGCACTCCATTACCCTAGTTTTGCTCTTGTTAATGTTCATCTCAGCAGACTTTCCATTCCGTTCAATTGCTCTTCCAGGTCCTTTGCTGTATCTGACAGAATTACTATGTCGTTGGCAAAAAGCAATGTTTTTAATTCTTCACCCTGAACTTTAATTCCTTCACCAAATTTCTCCTTGCTTTCCTTTATAGCTTGGTCAATATACAAATTGAACAACATTGGAGAAAGGCTACAACCCTGTCTTACTCCCTTCCCAACTGATGCTTCCCTTTCATGCCCTTCGAGTCTAATAACTGCGGTCTGGCTTTTGTACAGTTTTTACTCCTGCTTGCTTCAGAACTTGAAAGAGTTTATTCCAATCAACATTGTCAAAAGCCTTCTCCAAATCTACAAAAAGTAGAAATGTAGGTTTGCCTTTTCTTAATCTATCTTCTAGGATAAGCCGTAAAGTGAGTATTGCCTCCCGAGTTCCTACATTTCTCCTGAACCCAAACTGATCTTCCCTGAGGTCGGCTTCTACCGGCTTTTCCATCCTTCTGTATATAATTCGTGTTAATATTTTGCAACCATGACTTATTAAACTGATGGTTCTGTAGTTTTCACACCTGTCTGCACCTGCTTTCTTTGGAATGGGGATTATAACATTTTTCTTAAAGTCTGAGGGTACTTCATCTGTCTCATACATCTTACGCACCAGTATCTCCTATGTCATCTTCATCTACATTCTCTTCCCTTCCTACAATATTGTCTTGAAGTTCGTTTCCTTTGTAGAGCCCCTCTATATACTGTTTCCACCTTTCAGCTTTCCCTTCTTTGCTGAGAACTGGTTTTCCATCAGTGACCTTAATATTCATAGAGCTGTTTTTCTTATCTCCAAATGTTTCTTTTATTTTCCTGTAGGCTGTATCTATTTTTCCCCTATTTATACATTCTTCTACATCCTTGCATTTGCCTTCTAGCCACTCATGCTTAGCCATTTTGCATTTCCTATCAATCTCATTTCTTAGGTCTGTACTCCATTTTGCCTGTTTCATTTACTGCATTTTTATATTTTCTCCTTTCATCGATTAAATTTAGTATTTCCTGTGATATCCAAGGATTTTTTGTAGGTCTTTCCTTCCTAACTATTTTGTCCTCTGCTACCTTCACTATTTCATCTCTCAATTTTACCCATTCCTCCTCTACTGTCTTATTTTCCCCTGTTTCCGTCAATTGTTGCCTAAAGCTCCCTCTGTAATTCTTAAGAACCTCAGGTTCCTTCAATTTATCCAGGTCCGATCTCCCTATTTTCCTACCTTTCTGTAGTTTCTTTAGTTTAGGCCTACAGTTCACAACCAACAAGTTATGGTCAGAGTCTGTATCTGCCCCTGGGTATACAATCTTTTGTGATTCTTGAACCAGTTGTTTGTTATAACTAAATTATGTTCCGTGCAAAATTCTACCAAGCGGCTTCCTCTTTCATTCCTTTTGCCCAGACCATATTCACCTAGTATCCTCCCTTCCCTTCCTTGTCCTACTACCGAATTCCAGTCTCCCATAACAATTAAGTTTTCCTCTCCCTTAATTGTCTGAATAATTTCCTTTAGCTCCTCATATATTTCTTCGATTTCTTCTTCGTCGGCAGAGCTAGTTGGCATATAAACCTGTACTACTGTTGTCGGTGTTGGCTTCGTATCTATCTTGACAATGAAAATGCGATCACTGTGCTGGTCATAGTAGTTTACCCGCATTCCAATTTTCTTATTCATTATCAATCCTACTCCTGTGATACCCCCAATTGATTTTGTATTTATAATCCTGTACTCACCTGACCAGAAATCCTGTTCATCCTGCCACCGAACTTCACTAATCTCCACTATATCTAACTTCAACCTATCCATTTCCCTTTTTAAATTTTCTAATTTTCCTACTCGATTAAGGGATCTAACATTCCACGCTCCTACCCGTAGAATGCCAGTATTGTCTTTCCTGATGATCACATTCTCCTGAGTAGTCCCCGCCCGGAGATCCGAATGGGGGACTATTTTACCTCCGGAATATTTTACCCGAGAGGATGCCATCATCATATTTCCATACAGTAGAGCTGCATATCCTCGGGAAAGGTAACGGCTGTAGTTTCCCCTTGCTTTCAGCCGTTCGCAGTAGCTGTGTGGCAAAGCCACATTAGCTGATGTTACAAGGCCAGCTCAGTCGATCATCCAGACTGTTGCCCCTGTAACTACTGAAAAGGCTGCTGCCCCTCTTCAGGAACCACACGTTTGTCTGGCCTCTCCACAGATACCCCTCCGCTGTGGTTGCACCTACGGTACGGCTATCTGTATCGTTGAGGCACGCAAGCCACCCCACCTCGGCAATGTCTGTGGTTCATGGGAGTGGAGCAATGTGTTACGGACGTTTAAATACTCCGTACTCTGAAAATCTTGTCCTGAGGGTTTTTTATTTATTTATTTTTATTTTGTAATTGGAAAATCCAGTTGAAAGGGTGAAGATGTACAAGATAAAAGAAAATTAGTAGTCGGCGCGTCGTGCGATACAACACGAGTAACACCAAGACTTCTTTAGAACGTGAAAACAGCAGCGGGAACGGCGTATCCATTGCCTAGAAGACCATTTAGAATGAGATCACGCACTATAAGTAAAGGGTAAGAATAGATTTTTTACCAGACTTCGTATGTACTAGTATACGTATCCTCCGTAACATCTTACATAAATTTAGTCTTCGTTCCATAAAATTCTACATGCAAAAATTACTAAATTTTTTGAGTAGTTGGTAGTCACACTTTCCTACAAGTATGCAAGGTGTTATCAGCTATTTTCTCATCATACAAGAAACCTAACCACATACAAAAATATAAAACCCAATTACTTCAGTCAAGATCGCTATTTTACTTCCTTTTTTTACCGATTTCGATGAGCTATGTCATCATATTCAGAGATTTCTTTTCACCATGTTCTATTTTCAATGAAATAGAGAGTTGCTTGTGAAAATGTAATATAAGAAAAAGAACATCGTCAAACGATTAAAATTTGCATCACTGAAGTGGATCGTCATTTGCATTGCACACTTAAAAATTGTTTGTGTTCTTGCCACAAATTTTTTAAGTGTGCAATGCAAATGACGATCCACTTTAGTGATGAAAATTTTAATCGTTTGACGATGTTCTTTTCCTTATATTACATTTTCAGAAGTAGCTCTTTATTTTATTGAAAATGGGGAAATATTGTAAAAGTAAAATGTTTTGAAGATGAAGATATACCTAATCGAAACAGGCAAATAAATAAATAAATAAATAAATAAATAAATAAACACAAAAATAAATAAACAAAAACAAAAAACAACATATAAACTAGCGATCTTGGCTCAAGTGTTTTTATATAAATTTTCGATCGCTCTCCATAGGCGTAATATGCCACTTAACTAATAAATCTATTAAAGGAAAGAAGCTTCTGACAAATCTACAGAACATTGTGTGAAACCACGCATTTCGCAAGATAACTGATCAGCCAACATAGGAATATAGGAATAAACATGGAAATGTGACCACGCCCCTACGCCTATAATCACTATCCCTCTTTGAAAAACTTGAGGCAGTACTTCCATTTACAACACCCTCCCCATCCATCCCAATGAAACATCAGTTACATAAATCATAAATGATGAAAATATTTGACACACTCTTCTCTGATTTACTCTTAGTGATACACATATGCACTGATACACACACACACACACACACATATTCCAAAATACATAATTCTATGGCGGCAACACTCATATCTTGCGTGACAAACTGGCATAAACACTGTAATATTGTGTTAAGTGGATTTTAAAAAACAAAAAAACGGAAATTAAGTCTACTACAGTAGTGAGATGAAGTGAATAAATCACGGAATGAGGTAGATAGTGAGGTAAAAATTGACACAAATGCTTGTAATGACATGGGGTTTTCTTAGGGGAAAAATGTTCAGAAACGTACGACAAATGGCGCTTTGTTTGATCAGAAAAGCAATAATTAGTATAAAAAATTGAGTCAAAGCAAAGATGATGTCCTTCACAGGAAATGCTCAATATGTTTACCATCATTTCTCTACAACAGCTGTAGTCGAGGAATAATGTTGTGAACAGCACTGTAAAGCAAGTCAGGAGTTAAGGTGAGGCATTAGCGTCGGATGTTGTCTTTCAGCATCCCTAGTGATGTCGGTCAATCACGATACACTTGTGACTTCAGGTGACCCAAACCAATAATCGCACGGACTGAGGTCTGGGGACCTGGGAGGCCAAACATGATGAAAGTGGTGGCTGAGCAGACGATCATCACCAAATGACGCGCGTAAGAGATCTTTATTTGAACTTTTTTATTTTATTTTATATTTATTATTATTATTATTATTATTATTATTATTATTATTATTTGTTCTAACAAATTCCAAGCATGTGTGTCAATTTTTACCTCTCTATCTACATCATTCCGTGAATTATTAATTTTTCAAATTAATACTGACTTTTTGATCACCCGGTATGTCTATGTCGCATATAATATCGACGTCAACTTCAGGAAATACAAAGGAAAAAAGATATAAGCAAAACACGTAATTACCATGATACCGTAATTCAATTACATGCCCACTTTTAAATACGAAATGCATACCAGAACCACGTACAGACTATAGTCTACACAAAAATCTAAATATACTAACCTGTCTATCTACTTTTACAGACTCACTAAGGTTGCTTTATAAGTAAAACGTTGACCGCGTCAAGTGTGAAATTGTCCTGAGCTGCTACATCTACATCTACATAGATACTCTGCAAATCACATTTAAGTGCCTGGCAGAGGGTTCATTAACCACTTTCATAACTTTTCTCTACCGTTCCATTCTCTAATAGCTCGCGGGAAGAAAGAACACCTATATCGTTCCGTTTTCGATCTGATTTCTCTTATTTTATTGGGATGGTCATGTCTTCCTAAGTAGGTGGGTGCTAGCAAAATATTTTCACATTCAGAAGTAAAAGTCGGTGATTGAAACTTCGCAAACAGATCACGCCGCAATGAATAACGTCTTTCTATTAATGATTTCCACCCCAATTCGTGCATCATTTCCGTGACGGTTTACCCCCCGTAACGTGATAAATCAAAAGGTGCTGCCCTTCTCTGAACCTTCTCAATGTCTTCCGTCAGTCCCACCTGGTGAGGGTCCCACAAGGGGCAACAGTACTCCAGGAGAGGACGCACAAGTGTGATGTAGGCAGTCTCTTTTGTGGAGCTGGTGCATCGTCTAAGCGTTCTGCCAATGAAACGCAACGTTTGGTTCGCCTTCCCCACAATATTTTCTATGTGTTCTCTCCAGTCTAAGTAGTTTGTAATTGTAACTCCTAGCTATTTGGTAGAATTTACGACCTTAAGGTTTGACTGATTTATCGTGTAATTGAAGTTCAGCGGATTTTTTTAGTGGTCATGTGTATTACTTCACACTTTTCTTTATTTAGCGTCAATTGTCAATTTTCGAACAATGTAGAAATTTTGTCTAAATCGCTTTGCAGTTACTTTTGGTCCTCTGTTGACGTCACTAACCGATAAACGACAGCATCATCCGGGAACAGTCTAAGGGAGCTATTCAGATTGTCTCCTAAATCGTTTAAAAAAACACAACGAAGTGTTGGAGACCTATTACGCTTCCCTGAGGAACGCCAGATATCACTTCTGTTTTACTCGATGACTTGCCGTGAATTACAATGAACTGTGTCCTTTCTGATAGGAAATCGTGAATCCAATCGCACAATTGTGGAGATATTCCATTGGCGCGCAATTTCATTAAAAGCCGCTTGTGGGGTACAGTGTCAAAAGCCTTTCGGAAATCCAGAAATATGGAATCGACTTCAGATCCCTTGTCGATGGCATTTAACACTCCATGTGAATAAAGGGCAAGCTGAGTTTCGCAAGAGCGATACTTTCTGAATCCGTGTTGACGGTTAATAGGTCGTTCTCCTCGAGCTAGTTCATAATGTTCGAACAAAGTATATGTTCCAAAATCCTACTGCAAATCGCGTTCCCCACAATATTATCTATGTGCCAGGTTAACAGAGGAAAGTTATTTTCTTGTTCCCATGGGGGGAATCCACTTGTGAATCTTGTTCGCTAATGGCCACTCGCTCCTTTCGTCGGCTGTCAGTGTGTCAGTGGATAGATATGAGTGGCGGGTCCTCTCGGCGGCGGAGCAGCTGTTGGTGAAGCGCAGCGCAGCGCCATGGCACGGTGTGACGCGTCGAGCAGCTGCTGGGGTGGGGACTGGACGGGCGGGCCTCAATGGCGCACTCGGCTGTGACGCTATGAGCCTCACCGCTCGTTTATCACCTGCCGTCACGCAGCCTGACGGCGCGACCTTGAGATGAGGGCGCGTCGCGTGCCCCAGCCCTGCCATTATCAGCTCCAGCGCCCCTCTAACGCCCCCACTAACGCGCTTCACTAGTTCCGCTTACCGCAGCACGGCCTCATTTTCTGTGTGCATCTAAAGAGATTGATTACACGTTCAGGTCCTCTACTGAAACAGTCGCTAAAAGTAGTTTTCTTTATTTGCAGTGTCGAACTATTCCAGGCAAGGGATACTTACACAGTAAACACCTTGTAGACGTGCATCTATCTCCTGGTGGTGATTGTCGGAATATGGCTGGTCAAACTACTGTAGACAAACACCCAAGACTTGTAACTTCCTGGCAGATTAATATTGTGTGCCGGAACCGGGACTAGAACCTGGGACCTTTGCCTTTCGTGGGCAAGCGCTCTACCGACTGACCTATCCAGACACGACTCGCGATGCCGCCTCACAACTTTACTTCCGCGAGTACCTCGCCTCCTACTTTCCAAACTTCACAAAGTTCTCCTGCGAATCTTGCAAGACTAGCTAGCACTCCAGGAAGAAATATGGTAGAGACATGGCTTAGCCACAGCCTAAGGGAAGTTTCGAGAATGAAACTTTCACTCTACAGCGGAGTGTGCGCCGATATGAACTTTCTGGCAGATTAAAATTGCGTGCCGGAACCGAGACTCTTGTCGGCAGAGCGCTTGCCCGCGAAAGGCAAAGGTACCAGTCCCGGTTTCGGCATATAATTTTAATCTGCCAGGAAGTTTCATATCAGCGCACACTCCGCTGCAGAGTGAAAGTGTCATTCTGGAACCATCCCTTAGGCTGTGGCTAAGCCATGTCTCCACCATATCCTTTATCCAGGAGTTCTAGTCTTGCAAGATTCGCAGGAGAACTTCTGTGAAGTTTGGAAAGTAGGAGGCGAGGTACCGGCGGAAGTAAAGTTGTGAGGCGGCATAATGAGTCGTGTCGAAATAGTCTGTAGAGCGCTTGCCCACGAAAGACAAAGGTCTCACGTTCGAGTGTCGGTTCCGGCACACAATTTTAATCTGCCAGAAAGTTTCACATCAGTGCACACTCCGCTGCAGAGTGAAAGTTTCATTCTGGACCAAAGACTATTTTCTTTCAGTGGCGCCAATTTCGGCATTCCACTCATGCCATCTTCAGGCACCATTGATATGTTGGATACACCATTCCACACTGAAGTAATTAGTGGTGTGAAACAAGCAGTTCGCTAGATGCCTAGTGAGACTGCAGAAGAAATTCGTCGGGAAACAAGACGCATACTATCGAAATTCGAAATCCAAGCCACAAAAAAAAAAATAATAATAATAATAAAAAAAACAAAAAAAAAAACAAAAAAAAAAAAAAAAAAAAAAAAAAAAAACGTGACAAGAGCAGAACGCAATGGCCTTCGCGAGCTTAGGAATGATCCCCTCATCGTAGTTTTACCAGCTAACAGGGGCAATGCAGCCGTCATTATGGAACGAGCGAATTATTACGAGAAGATTAGAGAGATGCTGGAGGAGCAGACACATGAGAATTTATCGAGGGACCCAACTTCCAAAAAACTGAGGAAGACGTCCGAGCTGCTCAAGCGGTCTTCATTGGAAGACAGTGTTATTAAAAATCTACTTCCATCACCTCAACCACCACATTGTATGGACTCCCGAAGGTTCATAAAATAAACATACCTCATCGTCTAATCGTGAGTACCACTGGTGCGTCGATTACAGACTTGCAAAACATCTGGCCAACCTCCTTACTCCACACGTCGGTCACTGTGAGCAACATATCAAGAATACGGCCGACTTCATCAGCAGAATCAAATGCTGGCGACTTTGAGAAGAGGATATGACGGTTAGCTTTGATGAGGTTTCATTGTTCACAAACGTCAAGAACTGTATAGATCTGCTCTCACAGTTATTTGACGACACTGTTGTGGAGCTATTTAAGCATACATTGACATCATCGCACTTCCTATATGGTGGAGAATATTTTAATCAATCAATCAATATATTAATCACACAGACGGTGTCGCGATAGGAAGGCCATTAGCTCCAGTTTCGGCAAACCTGTTTATGGGGCACTTTGAAGACGTCGCCCAGGACACAGTACATGTAAGGCCTAGCTGTTTTTATCGGTGTGTTGATGACAAGTTCATTGTCTGGCCGCATGGGCGTGAAAACCAGTTGAATTCTTCGACCACATTAATAGCATCCATGACGAGATCAAGTTCAGATTGGCAGTGGAGAAAGAGGGTGCCTTGCCGTTCCTTGACGTCCTCGTCAGTCGTAAGGCAAATGGATGTCTCAGCCGTGGTGTTTACAGAAAACCCACCCACACAGACCGGTACCTGCATGCCACAACCCAGCATCATCAATCGCAGTCTGTTTTAAAGACCTTGGTGCACCGAGCGGAAGTAGCGTCAGACACTGAAAATCTGCAAAAGGAACTGATCCACCTATGGAAAGATTTAGGGACAACGGCTACAGCCAGATTACGAAAGCTATCGTCCCGAAGACACAGAAGCAGAAGACCCCCGAGGAGAATTCAAAGTAACCTGCCATTTTGTTGCTCAATCACTGGAAAGCTAAGCCTTCTCCTTAAGAGACGCAAGATTGACTCGGTCTTCAGGGCTCCTTCAAAAATACGTCAGTTGATGAGACCTGTGAAAGATGATGTAGGCTTAACAACACCGGGAGTATATAAAATGCCTTGTGGTTGTGGACAGTTTTATATAGGACAAACAGTGCGCACTATTGAACAGCGCTGTGTGGAAGACGAACGATGTTATCGTTTACGTTATCCCGAAAAGTCAGCAATTGTGGTGTATGCACTTGAAAACATACATCGTATTGCGGTTGAGGAGATATCCATAATTACATGAACGAGCAGTTTCTGGGATAGTGTAATAAAAGAGGCGATTGAGATCAAAATAAAGACGGCGGCTTGCAGCTGAGCTTCGGCTTTTAACTCGGCGATCGGAAGGTTGAAGCGAGCGCGGCTGGCACGCGACCAAACATTACCTTTTATGGTCATGTCGCGGAGAACCAGTGACGTCACAGCCCGCAGTGCAGGTATATAAGGACGACAGCAGCAATCACTCGACAGTCAACGACTTGACAATGGCCGAGGAGATCTCGGCCGAAACGTCGTAGACGTAAACCACATGACGCGTCTGGAAGTCCGGGAAAAATTTTATCAACCATTCCACACTATTCAACACAGGGGGGGGGGGGGCATTTTTCGTTGATGTCTGATAGAACTTTCTTTTCGTGCTATCTATACGAAAATGTACAACGAGTACTTAACGAAAAACGACATCTGAAACTGTTTAACAGTAGGTCTCCGCTGATAGCAACTGAAGCCGACACCACCAACAGCACACAATCATTACAAGGAGGCCTTACACAATACTCTGAAGTGCACCGAGTATTACGAATCCACTAAAAGAGGACGACACAACCGAAGGTTTTATTACGATATTATTACATTCAGAGAGCTTAATGCCCACTTTCCTCTAAGAAGACATTAGCCTATACAAAATATAAGTTTCCTAAAAGACAGGTGCTACTTCATAGTTCCGGCAATCTCACCGAAATGTCTAGAAGAAAGAAATGTTACACGAGCCCTTGCCAACAGCTGGTCGAACGTGGTGTCTCTATAGAGGCGGTGACTAGTGAGAGGGGTCTATAGAACCGTTAACGAACTCGATCGTTCCTTCATTTCTATTTATTTCATCTCCTTCGTTCTGATGCCGAGTTGGCCATGCCTTGCTGTCTCAGAATGTGTCCCACCAACCTATTCCCTCCCTTAGCCAGGATATGCCAGAAACAACCTTCCTTTCCAAGTCTGGTGAGCACCTCCTGGTTGGTTACGTCATTTAGCCGTCTAATCTTTATCCTGCCACTGAACATCACCAATTCCCACCATAACTGACATTAACGTATCCATTTTTTGTCCCAAATTTTCAACGCACCGATCCGTAAAATGCCAGTGTTCTCTTTCCTGATGACATCTTCCTAAGTAGTCCCCGCCAGGAGATCCGAATTGGGGACTAGTTCAACTCCGGAATATTTTACCCAGGAGGACTGCAACATCATATGCGTGACCTTGGGAAAAGTAACGACTGTAGTTTCCTCTTGCTTTCCGCCGTTCACAGTGACTGCACGGCAAGGCTTGTTTCGCTGATATTGCAAGCCTCGTTCAGGCAATCGGGCTGTTGCCCCTATTGAAGCGGTTACTGCCCCTCTACAGGGACCACACGTTCACCCAGCCTTTCCACAGGTACCCCTCTGCTGTAGTTGTATTTACGGTATGGCTTTCTGTATCGTTGATACAAGCAAGCCACCCTACCTCGGTAACATATGTGGGTCGAAGGGCAGGTCGGTACCTTTTTTCACTCTTTTATAATCAATCGGTCTATATGGTCTGGCAGTATGGCTCACAACTCACCGGGCCCGAATTCGTGCCTCTCTGATTACAGTGTTACGTAAGGGCATTAAAGCGACCTTTTCACATTTTCCAAGCGTTAGAGTAGAGTGTCACTAGTGCATTTTGACGAAGTATGAACAGAAATAGGTGTATTTCAAGGAGGAAGCGTGAAGCAGCTCTCCAAATACTATTCAACAGAAAGTAAAAAAAAAAAAAAAAAAAAAAAAAAAAAAAAAAAAAAAAAAAAAAAAAAAAAAAAAAAATTTAAAAAATAAAGAAAATAAAAAAGATAAAAAATAAAAAAAATTTTCAAATGTTTGTAGAGCTTATGAGACGTAAATACGGGGTCTTCAGTTCCCAAACTTACAGACTACGTATGAACTAGCTTATACTAAAGACGGCACAAACATCCATGCCCAAGGGGGGATTCGAACCCCCGACCGCAGCGGTCGTGCAGACCGTGACTGGCACGCCGCAGACCGCTCCGCCATTGCGGCCGGCAGAACGTAAAAGAGAGATGGGGATAAAGACCATGGGTTTTGGTTTCGAGACATATTACAGGGCCTTGGTTTGAAAACAGAATTTTGTTGATTAATTTCTCAGGGGGTTCGTCAGATGGCTGGAATTTTGAAGTTTACGCATATATCTAGATTCTGCCCATAAAAATACTTTTGATCACGCCACGTATGCGACGCCCAGCATCAACGGAAGGCCCCACTTTCTTTCCCATAGCAAACATTTTTCTGAACGGGAAATTTTTATGTTGTCATTAGATACTAAGTTTCCAAAATTAGGGTTGTACGAATTTTAATTAATCAGTTAGTGTCAACAGTAAAATAAACTACATGAGCAGCGATTGAATAGCGCTACTGCATGGTCGTTGGTGTAGCAAGAGTCACGGCTGCATTTGAGTCGGTGCTGGGGCTGTTTTTATACTTCTCGTTGCACTGCCATGGATGCCATACTCCATTGAAACGAATTTTTATTTAACTAGCAAACCCGCCAATGCTTCGCAGTTGGTAATGTGTATGGGATATATACCCTAATCTCCTCCCGATGTCTACCCCTTCCTCCCTCCTCTACTTCTCCATTGCCTCCTCCCACCTTCCTTTGTCCATCTCCTCCTTCCCGTATCTTCACACCACTCCCTCTTACCCCACACCATATTCATCTCCTTCCCCTTCTATCATCCGCCCTTTTTAAATCTTTTTCATTCCCCTATTCTTTATCTCCTCCTCTCCCTGTCTCTGATCTTACTTATTATTATTGCAATCGGAACCCGGATTGAGAATAGAAGTGAAAAAGGATGAGTAAAATAGTTGGGAACGGGTTATCAGAGAGAACTTTCGAGCTGCTCTATCTGCGAGGTTAGTAGCTTTAATGTCCGTACTCTTAATGGTTTTATTGAACGAACATACATATCAACGGCGAACTGATGAAACAATCTGCGGCATTTCAGTAAGTGATTGTCCTCGTTTCAGTGAATCATCAAACGGTAGGCAAAAAAATTCATACAGTTGACCTTGTTAGCTACTTTGCCTGTAAGTGAATAATGAACTCTTATTAGGAATCTACTTGAAACACAATTAACAAAATTGCTATATACCGGTAAAATTTTACATACCGCGACACATGCAACAGCTGTTGGATCGTGGGAATGAAGCCGACCAATCATCGCAAAGCTTGAGACAGCCAATGAAATTTTAGTTGGCGACAGCTGTTTTCACTTCATACTAAACGATATTATTTTGAGAATTCACAAGATAATTTAATTTAAGATATATTAAATTTACTGAGGAAGAAGATGGTTTTCATGTATAAGAGTGAAATGGATTCCCTTACGGAAACAGTCTTACAAATGCTAATCATAACCACGAGAACAATCAATAGTGTTTCTATGAACAAAAAACGTAGTACTGGTAAGAAATCGGCAAATCTCATTGGATATTGTATACTATCACCCGATTCGTTAACAGCGACCTAACGCAATTTCCCGGAACCAATGGCTGTTGCAAACATTGACTGCTAGGTCTGTGAAGCGGATTTAAAATTAAACCCTACATACCAGTTAACCCCTGGCTTCAAGCAATGCCCTCCCTGTCTTCTAACGTCCTTGGTGTATTTGTTTGCTCCGTTACAGCGTATTTGGTCGCTAGGCGAATAGCGAATCAATAAGCTGATTTTTCGAGAATCTACAAAATGATCCGAGCTGGAAGCGTACATTCAGTTATTCTCAAATTCTAATATTATCCGGTAGATTCTCCAAAATTTTCCTTCACACAAACCTTGTCCTGAGAATTACGAACAGAACAAAGAAAAGATCAGCCAAATCGGTGAAGCCATTCTCAAGTGATCCGCTTTCATACATACGGCAATTCATTTTCGTTAATATAGATAGATGTGTTATACATCAAATATTAAATAAATATGAATCTAAAAACCTTCCTGTGTCCGTCTCCTGCTTCTAAGGTAACTCCACACCAATTTTGAACCAAATCTGTTCAGACGTTCTTTAGTTATACATAGTGTAACTAACGCACTTTCTTTTATATATATATATATATATATATATATATATATATATATATATATATATATATATATATATATATATATTTGTAACCGTGCTATCGGACACGTAAGACTCCGTGTGGCTCACTATACGTGACGGTAGTAGCACTAAAGGTGTGCCTTTGCGCCCGACTTTTCACAGCCCTTAATTTAAATGAAAATAACGGTATTACCTTTTGATCTGAGACAAAAATCGAATAAAGAAATTTTTAGAGGAGAAACATCTATACAAATTTGCTCTGCTATGTTCTTTTTTAATATTATGCATCGTTTGGAAGATATCTGCAAAAATAATGGCGCTTTGACAATGTCTGTTTGTCTGGCTGTCTACGTATTCCCACTTTTTAGGTCGCGCTGTTCAACCGATCGACATCAAAATTTACAGACGTAATTTTTGGCTGACAGCTACTAGAATGGCCTTTTTTCAATTTTTTTAGGACAAAAGACAGGTTAGTAACGCTAAAAATAGGATGTTTCTGATGGCCTACTGACATCACGAAATTTAATTTCAAATAAAGTCTTAGCGGTTCAAATGAAACGAAAATTGAATAAACGTGTTTGTAGAGAAGAGAATTCTCTACCACTTTGATCTGTTGTGTTATTTCCATAACGCCAACAGATTAAGAGATATTTTAACGGATAAAGACGATAAAAATGTGGTAGAAATATTAAAATAGCAGTTTGAAAACGTCAATGTTAAAAAAGAGTATGTCCGTCAAATTTAAACCCAAGTATCAAATAATGTCGGCTGTTTGTTAAAATACGGCCAGAGAGAATATTACGTGTTTAGATCATAGAAATTATCACAATAGCTGAATCGTAATCGTATCATCATTTTATATTAGATATATTTTTCTTATTTTTGTCCGACATTTATGCTAAAAATCAAAAAATACAAAGTGGGCTGTAAAACACGCCATTGCGATTTTTTAAATTTCATTTTCTTTGTAATACACAACCAACCGATACGCTTTATTGAGAAGAGACATACCATTAAATATGTGATGAGCAGCATTCGTTTGGACCGATGTAATGTGTACGTTACACAATCAAAATTCCCAACAACAGAGAAAAGCCTCACAGGAATGGCGTTGCGGTTGGGCGCCATATCAGGGGATGCGAGGCCGCTCCCGTCGGAGGTTCTAGTTCTCCTTCGTGCATTTTGTGTGTGTGGTGTGTGTGTGTGTGTGTGTGTGTGTGTGTGTGTGTGTGTGTGTGTGTCTTGCCCTTAGGAAGTATAAGTTCGTTTAAGTAGTTTGTAAACCTATGGACTGATGACCACAATAGTTTGGTCAAATGGATTTCAAAACATTTCAATATATTGAGCAGAGAATAAAATGTGTCTGCTTGCTTTTTTGGGAGTCCTCATTTATCTGATTTTTAAACAGACATTTTTTTTTTTTTTTTTTTTTTTTTTTTTTTTTTTTTTTTTTTTTTTTTTTTTGTAATACGTAGTTGCAACTAGATAACGCTCGTCATATATTTCGTGGGACACCGGTCGTCTACTATAGTCTCCAATATTACAGCAACCATTTTTAGTGGATGATACGAACACAATCCTCCTCTTTAAAAAGAAAAAAGTTGCCCTATAATATGCTTCTATCAATGGGTGGAATTTACGTTAGCATTAAGGTAGGTACTTGCTGTAGTTACATATGTTACTGCAGCGGACGCTCGTGATATACCTTTATTCCACCTGAGTGTGTTGCCAGTTCGAAAATGAGGTATTCAAATGCATACGTTGTTGTTCTAAATGTTTATTGTTTGGTGAGGAGAGGTGATGATGTTTCACATTTGTGCAGAGGGGAAATGGGGTAGAAGTTAAGTGCTTGAATCGTTCTGCACATTTCGGCTAGCGGTACTGAAGAGGACTGCATTGTGGGTGACATTACATTTAGGATGCAGAAATTTGTCTGGCAATGTTATGTTTTCCGCAGCCATGGAGTGTCGACAGTTTTTGTAGCTAGCTTATGAGGGCCTGACTGAAGTGAAAATAATTGAGAAAAACTTCAGCGATGTATAATGAGATGTTTGTCGTCTTTGAGTGGTTTGTTCTGTCTTTATGCACTAGCATCTATGAACAGATAAGCTCACACATGCATTTAGCAGATGTCATGAAGAATTTACGTACCTGACTTGTGTCATGTTACATACTGTAGTTGATGCTTTCACTGTAGCACTGAAAAAGGGTGGACTGGCAGTTACGGCGCTAGTCTTTCACTTGGATGCCCCAACATTTTTCAAGAATATTTCTTAAAAACCCCGTCTCAATGTTTTGAATATTACTACATTTAGATGCATATTGTTACAAGTAGCAACTATTTACTATCTTCTTGGATCGTCTCTGCCGATGAAAATTACGCAATTGTGTGAAATAGTCGCACGTAATCGTATGATGACAAAAACATATTTTTGTTGTTGTGATTTTCACTCCAAAGACTAGTCTGAGGCAGCTGTGCACGATACACCATTTTGCGCAAGCTTTAATAATAATGACAACCTACACACTTTTGAACTTTTTCACTATATTCCTCTCTGTCTACCTCTGCGATCTGCATCAACGCACTACCATCCAATGCTAATCTGACGATTCCTTCATGACGCAGAATAAGCAATCGATCGCTTCATCTAATGAAGATAATCCAGAAATTTCTTTTATTCCCTGTTCTGTTCAGTTCTTCCTCATTAATTACATCATCTACCCAGATAACCTTCACCATTTCTGTATACCGTCACAATTGAAAAGATGCTACCACCTTCTTGTCTGAACTCCTTATCGTTCACGTTTCACTTCCGTACAATTCCATACTCCCGAATGATATCCTACCATTTAAATTGAAATTCGATGTCAACAAATTTCTCATCTCCAGAAATGATCTTTTTTTCCACAGGCAATCCGCATTTAATATCTTCTTTAATTCAGCCATCAGAACTTATTTTACTGCACAAATTACAAATCTCAACTATTACTTTCATTGTCTCGTTATCTACCCTAATTCCTTTGGCATAACCTGATTTGATTAGACTACTTCCCCCTGTCCTTGGTTTGTTCTTATTAATGATCATCTTATACCCTCGTATCGAGGCAACTCCCATGCCATTCAATTTCTCTTCCAGACCCTGTGCTGTGTTTGACAGAATTACAATGTCATCGGCAAAACTCAGAGTTCTTAATTATTCTCCCGGAACATAATCTCAATCTATATAAAAGCGAAAGGACACTCATTCACACTCACACACTCACTCACTCACTGACTAAACACAAAATCTCGAAAACTACTTCATCTATGAAGCTGACATTTGGCAGGAATGTAGTTCATCGGTAGAAGACGTCAGATAAGAAGGGATTTTGCGATAGGGCCGATAGTTCAGGAGATATGACGTCATAAACAATGAAAACTTCCCGTATTGCGACACGTGATACTGTGACTTTGTCACTCCGCTATTTAGAAGGAGAGCACGTAGCGACTTGCAACAATATTTTATACCTTTAGGAAACTTTTTCTCGCTGAAAACCCCAGCAAACTGATGAAAGGAAAAAAAGTTTACCACTTACCACTTTTTCGGCGTGCATGCAGTAAAATTACGGCATTTGACATGACGTTACAATTTATTACTCGTAAACTATTAATTATATTCGCAAGAAATGTTACAGAAAGTATACACACATACCACTGAACGTACGTTGAAAATTGTATCATAGTACGACACACAGTTCATAAGATATGGAATCATAAATAATTAGGTTAATGAAAAACCGCCTCATCATGCACGACCTTTTGATTTATTACGTCTTTCCTACTAATTCTATTCGCGATGTATTTTGCAGACGTGTTACATATGCACCACTGGATGTACCTTCGAAATAATATCGTATAACTACATACACTTCAGGTGCTATGACGTTAAAGACAACGAAATACATGAAACTTAGCGCTAATAACCATGAGCTTGTAATTTACTACGTCTTTACTACCAAATCAATTTACAACACATTTCGCAGGCAGTTTCCTAATATTCCACTCTACGAATGACTTTGTAGGACCCATAATTCAGGAGAGATCTCTATATATAAAAGCGAAAGGTCACTCAGTCACTGACTAAACACTAAATCTCTGAAACTAATGCACCTATGAAGCTGAAATTTTGCCGGTATGTAGCTTAAAGGTAGAAGATGTTAGCTAAGAAAGTATTTTGCGATAGGACGGATTGAAGATGCACACCGGGGGATATTTTTCCTACTGACTGACGAAATCTACAGTTTCATTCCGATCTTCACTTAACTTTGTATGCTTGACCTTCAAAAGGAAGGTAACCGTCTACCTAAAGTTTCATACGGTGCATGGGGGAGGGTATATTGCAACATAAAAATGGATCCCTAAATTCATTGGTCGCGCCGTAACTTGAAAACGGCTCGACAGACTTAACAGACTCCCCCCCCCCTTTTTTATTTATTTTTTTATTTATTTTTTATTTTTTTTTTTATTTTTTATTTATTTATTTATTTTTTTTATTCTCAGAACTCGGGTTGTATGAAATAAAAGTGGAAAATTTGTGGACAACAAAGTTCGTTTTTCAATATCACCATGTGATTCTATTGCATACAAATCTATAGTTTTGTTCCGGTATTTATGAAATTTTGCACAATTCACCATAAAAACAAGAGGAATGTCATTGTCTGTGTAAAATTTCGTTCTGTGCACGGTGGAGGGTACTTAAATACGGACTTTGGCAAAGTGCATAGGTTTGCTCTGATCTTGATGAATTTTTGAACACACGACATTTAAAGGAAGAGGGAGGTCACGGGATACATACATGTTCGTATGGTACATGACAGAGGGTACCTTTCAAAAAACATTGCCGAGAGAGGTCAAGATGAACACGAACAGAGAGATGGGAAAGAAAGAGATGAATGCAGGTAGAAAATGGAAGGGGATTTGGACTACGAGAGTATAGAATAAATAAATACCCGGGCAACGCCGGATTTACAGATAGTTTACTCTATAAATTTCACTTTACTTTCCTTCGTTGCTTGCTCAAGGTAGAGATTGAATAACACTGGGAAATGGCTCACACCTGTCTTACGTCCCATAACTGCTTCCTTTTCATGCCCTTCGACTCCTATAACTGATCTCTGTTATTTGAACAATCTGCAAATAACTTTTAGTTACATGTACTTTCCAGTTATTATCTTTAGAATTTTAAAGGGTGTATTCCATTCAACATTATCAAACTTTTTTGTTTGTTTTAAAAGGTTAGTTGTAATGTGTTGCCTCAAGTATTCCTGCATTTCTCCTAAATCCAAAGTGATCTTCGCTCAGGTCGGATTCTACGAGTTTTTCATCTTTATGTAATTCTAGTATTTTACAGCCATGACTAATTAAAGTGAAATTACTGTAACTTTCAAATTTGTTTGAATTTGCTTTCTTTGGAATTGGAATGGTATTCTTCTTGAAGTCTGGGGGTATTTCACTTGTCTCATTCCTTTTGCAAGTAAGTGGAACATTTTCTAAATGACTAATTCTCCCAAGGATGTGAGCAATTCAGAGGGAATGCCATCTACTTTAAGGGCCTTATTTTCGACTCAAATATTTCAGTACTCTAAAATTCTTCTTACGGTATCGTCTGTCGTACCCCATCTTAATGTAGCTCCTATTTCCTTTCTATAATATTGCCTTGAAGTTTATTTCCATTGTGCAGTCGCTCTATCTACACCTTTCATCTCTCTGAATGACCAGAGGCGGCGCAAGTTTGCGCTGGGCACTGTGAGAAACTTCAGCGAGCGGCCCTCCCACATCCTCCCCCCTTCCCCTCCCCCCTTCGGAAGAGATTGTACACTTTCGTCACTTTCTAAAGAATTACAGGTTTCGTCACTGACGTAGTACGAATGTGCCAAAAGGCTTACTAAAGCAGACCTAACGAAGAAGGGAACGTAATAAGTACGGCGATTACTGAAATTCAACTTACAATAACAAGTCAGTCTAGATTGAGTATAATAACATTAAGTTATATTTGTAATGTTGGCCACCAGTTGTTTACAGTTGGAGCTACCTAAAGGTTTGATGTTGACTGGTGTAGATGTAGGTGCAGTCATTCTTTAAATAGTGTAAGCTCCATCCTCTAATTTAAATGTTGGCCAGTCAGGTATAAGTTCTAACGGAAGTTATACGACAATGGATTTCAATATGAAACAAATAAAATGATTGTATAGAATGGTTAATCAGGTATAAAAATGCAAATGGATTTAAAATTACATTATATGTGGTCATAAAAAAGACATATGTAGCATATGGATACATAGAAAACCATGTGATGGTTTTTTGCGAATTGAAAACTAGAAATCTGAGGAATTATTTTACCATTGTCAGATTATAAATTAAAATGTTATTGTCGTTATGTCAGAACTAAGCACCAGTTTTGCTTAATTGCTGTTACATATGAATTTATTACAAATCTAATGAAATAGTTTTTGATGAAGTGTTGGGTTCTCAGGGCCCTTTATAATCTGACAATTTTAAAATAGTACCTCCGACCTCTGATTTTTGAAATCGTAACAAATCCGTAACATGGTTTTCTATGTTTCCATGTATTACATATGTGTTTCATATGACCAAATATACTTTTAAATCTGTTTACGTCTTCTACCTGATTAAACATTCTATAATTCTATACAATGATTTTATTTGTTGTATATTGAAATCCATTGTTGTATAACTTCCGTTAGAACTTATACCTGATTGGCCAACATTTAAGACATTTAAAGAATGGCTGCACCTACATCTACAGAAGTGAACATTAAACCTTTAGGCAGCTCCAGCTGTAAACAACCGGTGGCCAACATTACAGGTATATTTTATTTATATTTTAAATACTCAATCTATAAATAATTTATTCCTGTTATAATACATATCATTACAGTTGTGGTCTGATGATGGTCGTGTAAGTGACTGGACATGTTACCGGCGAAATAAAATAGATTGCGATCTAGACTGACTTGTTACTGTTAGTTGAATTAATAATTGCAAATAAGATGGCTGTTCCATAATGTTCTAAAAAATAATTACTAAAACGTTAATAGAAAAACATCCCAGCTACTTGAACCCTCCCAATTCAATATAATATATAATCGAAAAACGTTCACAGCTGTTGTTGAGGATTTAACATACATGTCTTCAGTCAGCACTTCACATTATCAGTATTTATAAGGAAATTACTTGTACGTCATAAACCATTGCTTTTTGACAAACAAAGTCTTCAAACTCATCCTCAGTTTTTCACGCACGTTTTGTTCCACTAACAGTAGGGCAAGAGAAGACAGGCATTCGTGCGAGATGCTGATTTTGAAACAAGACCAAGAAATGTACGCATTTACTTTTCCTATTTCCCTGCCCACCTCCGTCGCTGACATCCAATGCAAGAGGCCCAGTTTTGTATTGTGTGGTCATCATCACTTTCATTATCATCGGCACGCAAGTCGCCAGGGTGGCGCCAATCAAAAGACTTGCAGGAAGCGGCCGATGGGGATATCCCAGCCAATAAAAGCCTTACAATCATTATTTCATTTGCTAATTTACTGAGGTAGCATGTCGCTACATCATAGCAGTTACGGTTAGGTGTTTGGTGCTCTTATAAGACACAGCAGACAGGCGAAAAATACTCGCAGTCCCATCTGCCTGGCGGTCTTGAGCCGAGTACCTCGTCGTCCTATTTGGCTGTTCACAGCGAGCGGAGCATGGGGCGCTGCGCAGCTCAGATGAAGGTGGAATAGCCTGTCTAGTGGGAAACATCCAGGGTAGCCAGGTTGGGCGATATGTCACCATTTGGGCTTCCTACGTTGGAGTTTTGCGACATTTAAAGAAACTAATGCGACTATCGCCATTTGGGCGATATTTCTCCCAAAACCCTGCCATTTTGGACAATGTAAATTTTGTGTTTTACGTCGCTTTCTAACTGCTTTGGTTATGTAGCGACGATATGCATCTAACTAATGTAACTTAAACAATATTAACCTAAGGACGAACACAACATCCATGCCATAGGAGGATTCGAACCCCCGGCGGGAGTGGCCACGCGCACCGTGGCGTGACGCCTTAGTACGCTACGCCACTTTCGGCTGGCATAAATACTTTACGTTTTCTGTGCTTTGCATCTAAATCACTACAAATTTCCATTTAACACACATGAAGCTGCCAGTTTAGCACAACAAATATTACATTTATTCGTTTATTAATACTGTATAGTGTACTCAACTAAGTCCTTGACATTAATTAGTGAAATAATTGTTGGAAGTCTCTCAATTTGTGGAAACCATTCACACCAGTGGTCAGGCTTTCCGCATGTTATAACAGCTTAAGTCGGTAATATAAACTAAAGGCGATTACTTTTAATTATACATAGACAGAGAAGCCGTTTGGGGACATTTTATAAATAATATTTGTACCCGCCAAATTCAGACAATTCTAAGTGAATTTAAATGTTAGCTAGATTAGCTAGTCGAAAGTTGAGTTAAACTATTGACAATGTGCTTGTAAGTATTTTTACCGTTTTTCGTAGTTCATAGTGCAGTTTATCATTTTATATCAAATCTACTGCAGTCCATTTCACTATCTGTTATTGCGAGTTTCACTAACACTCATCAAGCGATTAGTGTAATTCAGCTTCAAGAAAGAGCGGTATTCTTGACATTCACCGACAAAATCTCGCAACATCTCGTGGACTGCACAGTTCAGTGTTGCAAACATGCTGAAGCTATCCACATCAAAAATGTAACAAGTTTACAAATTGACTCATCTGCAAGTACAAGCACCTCCCACGCAGAAATGCCAGAAGAAGACGCATGTGTAAGTTTCAATGTAATTTCATTGGAGAAGAGAACTACTAAGAACAGAGTACAATTAGTACTGTAATCTCGCCTTAATTTTACGTCTACGTGGAATTCTATTTGTGATAAATTCAATTTATACATGTCTAACAAAATTCATTCTTACACATATATGTCAAATTAAGCGATAGAGGTAGGAGGGTTTATTAGAAAACCGCTTTTGTTTCGAGGGAGACGTAAGTTCGTCCTTTGGCGACATTGGGCTACAGCAGTCTGCGAAAGTGGCGACTTCGCGCAACAGTCATCTGGCAACCCTGGAAACATCAGTTGCTCTGCATCAATCATAAAGAAGAATAGATAGGGCGCGGGGAGGCGTTGATAAACACTAAATCCAATACCTCTTAATTTAATCATGAGCAATAGTAATGTGTTGGTACTTTATATTACTACAGCACAGGTTCGGTCTTAACGGCCCAGGCGCACCGGACGAGCCTCCCATTTGGCGTCCTTTGTTTATGTAAATGGCGAAACCTGGCACTGCTTTGCAACAGGGAATTTCACTGTCTTCTAGAAATCGTCTTAAATGGCTAATTACGTCATCTTGTGATCACACCATGGTGTCTTTTCTCTTGAAATCGGAAGTGAAATGCAAATGATTTGAAAGCCTGCAGAGACGCTCCATTTGAGTCTTGTGTTCCCTATGATATCACTGTCCAGCGTGCTGCTTCGGTTGTAACATTCAGTATAGCATACACATTTGTTTGGGCATTAGCGATTTATGAATATTGTCTAAAAATGTTCAAATGTTTGTAGAGTCTATGGGACTTAACTACGGGGTCATCAGTCCCTAAACTTACAAACGACTTATGAACTACTTACAACTAAGGACGGCACACATATCCAAGCCCGAGGGGGGATTCGAACCCCCGACCGTAGTGGCCGTGCAGACCGTGACTGGAGCGCCTCAGTCTCCTCGGCCACCGCGGCCGGCAATATTGTCTAAAAACTTGGCGTAGTGCCGCGTTGTACAAGTCCAGTAAAAGTGATTTTGCATGTTCCAAAGAACGAGGAGATGCGTAAAATGTGGTGAAAACACGCTCGCAAATAAAATAGCAATCGCTTCGTACGAGGGTCAATTTTTCGTTGTATTCGTTCGCTGTTGATTATCGTGCTCCTGCATTGTTTTTAAATTTTATTGTGTGTATTTTAGTAAGCTTATGTTTACATGGGAAAAACTGTTATTCATGATATGCAAATCACCTATTGGTAGAAGATAAAAATATTTTTCAGGACTTACCAGAAAATTACACTCATAGCTACGACGCCCTTTCGATACTATTATTCAACCACGAAAATATGACCCTGCCTCCGAGTTTTACTGACATTTATCGACATAGGAGTGTAAATCGTTGTGCTGCCAACATAAGCAGTGTAACAAACATTGTGTGGCACTGTATTATCCCAGTGCCTTAAGGGACCATTCTCCCTGAATGCAGTAGATGCACTGCATGATTTATTAATTGTTATAGATGAGTCATTAAGTGAAAATATTCCATGTAAATTCATTCTTATTTTTTAAATAAAGAAGTAATACCTATTTCACAGTCCGTATTTTCTTTCATTTGGACCGACAGCTTGTTTCGGTGGTGAACGAGAGATGGTGCAGCTGAATTCAAGCTTCCTTGCTGCAGTTCGTAAAAGAATGAGAGAGGCCCTTGGTAGTCAACTTCCATCTGGCCCCTTGTCACGTCAGACAATATTCGTGTGAAACATGGACGGATGCAAGGAATAGAAAGAGTGCTTCATCGCGTCTTTAAATTCAGCACGCATTCGTGAGATTAAGGACGGATGTTGAATGAGAGACTAATATATTAGCAAATGGGTGATTGTAGACTGTAATACTGACGTTACAGTAGCGGTGATTTTTCCAGACGCGTTGGCAGCCCTGGGCTCCGGTGCCCTGGGCGACAGTCCGACTCGCCCCACCCTAAAGCCAGTGCTGCTACAGCAAATCACTATCATAATCCCTCGTTCCTTCAGCTTCGATACAGACATAATTTTCTAAATGTGAAACGTACTCCACTACCCACACTCAGGTCACAATGGGTATACACTTTAAAGACATTACACTAAAAGTGGTTTCAGAAACACATTTTGGGATGACATTTTTCAAATTACGTTCTAGTGTTCTGTGCAGGGCCCCTAGATGCGCTGGGCCAGGCCTCTCCAACTCGGGCACCGGTGCTCTGCTGCAGCAGTCGGTTCTATGGGGCACGAGAGGCAAGTAGAGCTGTCGTGGCAGAGCTAGCAGAGGAACGTGATATATTGTAGCGATTGACGAGGTGAGAGTCGTGCTGTTTGTGAATTCTTAAAACGAATAATAATAATAATAATAATAATAATAATAATAATAATGCCAAATTTTGTGTATGGAAATAAAGAATTATCCTGTTGATATTTGGCATCACTTTGAAGCCACTAACTTTCTCATGTCAGGCACAATCTTTTTGGCAGTTGCAATTCGATATACAGCCTGCAACGATGCATTAAACTTAAACTTTTTTTTGTTTTGTTAATATTCGTAACTGAAAACATTTGTTCACAAATGTATGTTGTTCAAAACATTGCACCTCATTTTAGGACAAGAGCATGAATACTCGCAAATTCTTTTTGATCAATGCCTTTATAAAAAGGAATTGGCATCAGTTTTGTAATTGTGGTAGCGCTCTGTCAAAATTGAATCGTACCGTGATTTTATCAGTTGAATTTGGAGATATGCTGGAACATCATGTGGGTGCACCAGAAAAGGCATCATAATAATTTTTGAATGTAGTTTAGTTTTATTTCTTCAAGTGTATATTCAAAAATTTTTATGCAGTGAATATAACGCTTTAGTGTACCCCCCAATTTGGGGAAAATTTTCTTCTCGAAGCTGAATTTTAGAAAACAAAACCTGCAATTTGGAACTTCCAATACGATCACACGTAGTACCGATTAATTTATTTTTACCCTGCAAAGATTTATTTTTAAGTCATGTAAATATCCTGTGACGTCTTTCTTGAAAGCGAGGTCAGCGATCCAAATGTTCAAATGTTTGTAATCCTTCTGGACAAAAGGCTGTCGTTATCGTTCCCTAAACTTACAAAGAACCTTAGCTAACTTATACTAAGGACAGTACGCACACTCACGCATGCATGCCCGATAGTGGACTCGAACCTTCGAGTAATTTTTTAAAAATAAAAGTATATTGTTTGTTTTTCTTTTAGAATAAACAAGACTTACCTCTTAATGTAGTAATCAGTTCCCTTCTGTCTGGTTCGAGAATCCTCTCGTGTGTAACGGAATGTTTGTTTCTGTAATGACGGCGCTTTGTTGCTGCTTTGATATTTACGGTAGACTAGCGTATTAAGCATTGTGCTTTCCCATCAGCCTTAAAGTATTTTCCCATTGAGCAATAAAAATGGCATACACATATTCGAACTTTTCGTGTTCATGATAAATGGCCGCAAGATAGATCAACAGTGTCTAGTCTGATCAGATTCAGTACGGATAATCAGCGCATACTAGGAAACGCGTGAGCGAGCTCTGTCTCTGTCGCACGCGTGCTGCTACAAGGTGAGGTAGGAGTGGTGGGGGAATGCACCGGGGGCGCACGGCGAGGCACCGGGGCGCGCAAACTTGGAGTGCTCGAGTTGGAGGGGCCTGCTGTAGGCCCTGTGCGACTGCCTGTCTGCGCATGCCTAAGGCCAGCGCTGTGACTGTCCTATTTCTCCCACCAGGATAAACATCCTTTGCAATGGAAATCAGGCTGTCACACCTGAAGATTTCGGGCAGTTTTGCTGATGAAATATCGCGTGAGTTTAGCAACGGAATCCGACGTCTTACCCGAGAGCCTTATTTGCAATTTACCCGCCGGGAAAGCTTGAAGCAAAACCTCAGCTAGCTGTGGAGACCTCATAGCTACGGAGGCGGAAACTGTATACCATTAAACAATAGCGATGAACATTGTTACATAATGTTACTTGTATGAAAACTTCTTGGATTCACAACGTGCCTTCGTAACTTTGAACGTTCCTGGCGAATGCACCAAATGCTTTCTAAATTATAACTTCTATTAAAAAAAAAAAAAAAAAAAAAAAAAAAAATAATAATAATAATAATAATAAAAATAAAATAAAAAAAAACCTGTTGAAATGTTTGTCAAGCTTCAGGGACATAACTAATGCAAATGTTTGTGAAGCTTAAGGGACTTAACTGCGGGGTCATCAGTCCCTAAACTTACAAACTACTTATGAACTACCTTATACTAAAGACGACACAAATAGCCATGTCCGACTATAGCGGCCGTGCAGACTGTGACGGGCGCAACGCAGACCGCTCAGCCACTGCAGGGACATAACTGCGGGGTCATCAGTCCCTAACTTACAAACTACCTTATACTAAAACCGATATAACAGCCATGCCCGAGGGGAAACCCCGACGGAGAACGGCCTCGCGTATCGGAGCATAGCGCCTCAATGCGCTCGGCCGCTCTGTGGGACAGATTTTTGAGATCCTACTCTCCAACATGAGCTTTGTTATGCAGAATATGAAAATTAAAGACTGCGAATTAATGAAAACGATTTATTGAATGTTGAGTAATGATTTTTATGATGAGATACTTAAAAAATGTTTTGTGTTTGTTTCTGTTTCATGGTAGATCGAGGTACGGCAATAAACAGGAGCAGCGTCGCCGCAGCACCGACCGGCATCGCAGAGCTGGCCGTTATGAGAAGTTAGCCGACGGTCACGGGGCAGCGGACGTCTCTGCGCCTTCTTTATTGAGGGACATCGATCGACCTCTAAGAAGATTATTTAACATTATTATTGCTATGGATGTTCCTCAGTTCAGATTATGTCCTTGTAAATGTATGGTGGGATCAGAAGCAAACAGTATATGCTTGTATTGCAAGAAGACCAATAAACATGTGATGTTTGATTGAAGAAGAGTTTTAAATGTTACATCATGTTTATGTAATGATTTATTATTTAATGTGAAATACGGAAATGTTATTTGATCTTTTACATCTAGGAAGAAATCACCATCAGCTTGAAAAGTTTATAACCGGCTATTGAATTTCAAGACGCATTCAAATGAAACAGTGGTATTTTAAATGTGAAACTAAAATATAGTAGGCTGTGGATTTTCGGTCGAACGCCAGTTTCATGATTGAATTGGTGGTAAAGACTTTAAACTTTGAATGTGAAGTTACATATTGACGTTTTATCTTTCTCCCGCGGGTATAAGTACCTGTTTGTGTTTAAGAAAAGACAGAAATATATATATCAGGCGGTGGACATAGACTTCGGAGGGACGTTCGGTGCCACGGTTCACGAGAAGTGTTAAGTTGCTAGGTGATGTTAGAAAACATATAAATATTTACTTAGCAACTGACTATAAGTGTTGAGTAACATGCTAGACAGATTCTTTAAAATTCTGGAGACGAAACATATACGGACTGTTGGTATGTTTTTGCATGGTGCTTGTCATTTATGCCATCATGGTATGTGCCACTCTGCAAAGCCTTTTAGCAGGCCTGGTCAATATTTCGCGCCCCGTGGGTCACATTCGCGTCCCAAATGGTGCTCACCGACTGCCTCGTTTTACGGGGCAACGCAGCGATGTGAACCGCACCCTTTTCCAAACACGACAGCCTAGAAAATTATCCCTCAAAACATGCGTATTTGAGCGTACGTTCATTGAATCGGTACATTTCGTTAAACAAATCGCTTCACAGTACTGCGACTATAAAAAATAGATAAAGAAACCAATAGAGTACAATGATCTTCGGGGTCATAAATAATGTGTTCCTCTGGCGGAAGAAGAGTTTGGTCCTCTTCTGGGGGAAGTATAGTCCTTCTTGGGAAAGGGTGTTCAATTCTCCAGTAGTAAATAAGTTCTTTCAGCTCAGTATTCAAAATAGTTATAGCCGCTGCAACATTTAAAAGACATATCGCTGGTAAACGAAACTTTATTACAATAAGTACATTTCAAAGGCATTATTACTTTCATCGGCGTCTGATAAACTGTGTCACATATACCATTCAGTAAAAATTAGATAATAAAGGAAGTCCTACAGTGATAGTTCGACCGTAAGCCCTCGAAGTGACCAGTTTTCCGAGGGTGCCGGGGGGCATGGCCCCGGGCGGCACATGTACTTCAACATCTACACACATACTCCGCAATTCACCGTAAGGTGCGTGGCGGAGGGTACACTGTACCACTACTAGGCATTTCCTTTCCTATTCCACTCCAAAACAGAAAGAGGAAAAAAAGAGTGCCTACATGCCTACGTACGAACCCTAATTTCTCTTATGTTGTCTTTGTGATCACTACGCGAAATGTAAGTAGGCGGCAGCAAGATCGTACTACACTCAGCTTCAAATTCCGGCCCTCCAAATTTTCTCAACACAAATTCACGAAAGGGTCTTTCCTCCAGCGATTCCCAATTGAGTTGCCGGAGCATTTCCGTGACACTCGCGCATTGGTCGAACCTACCAGTAAGAAACCTAGCTGCTCGCCTCTGAACTGCTTCTATGCCTTCCTTTAAATTGATCTGCTGCGGGTCCCAAACACTTGAGCAATACTAAAGACGTGGTCGTACAAGAGTTTTATACGCGGTCTCCTTTGCAGATGAAGTACATCTTCCCAACATTCTCCCAATATATATAACAGCATCAAGAAGTCTGTAGTAAGTGCATTACTAGCAGCGTATCTACAGTAAAGTCTCTGAAGTCATGATTGAACAAATAATTTTGCGTATGTTCCAACTTGGAAAAACATGACCAACTACCTTGTTGTGGTTCTGGAACGAAACCAATCGCCTCCAGCCATTGCAAACTAAGAAAAACTTCCTTTCTTCTCGAGACTAGATAGCGAGTAAGATCGTCATAGGTGACTAGCCATACAGAGTTATGAAATAATGTTTTTATCTTAACTGGGAAACCTATCAACATAATTCTGTCCCGGTTATCGAACTACGAATAACGGTAAAAATACGTACATGCACAAAGGACAAAACATAGTGACATAAAATTATGTGCCAGAGGTATAAACCCTATACCTTATATGATTCTTAAATAACTCAATATGTAAGGCATCGAATTCTTTCCACCAGTATTGGGATGTTTGAAATTGAAATAGGGACGCCATTTCTTTTATCTGACAGGGAATCGAACCCCGCAACTGCCGACTTTATGTGCTGCCCACAGTAAAACGGAACCCTTCATTGTTACTGGCAATAGGTGAAGATACATTGAAAATCCATAATCACTTTCCACTGTCGGTGTGCTTTGCACTTTCTGACACTTTAAATGATCTAAGGAATGTATTATTGAGCTGAACCTTTCGTTGAGGCATAGACGAGTTTGCAGTCCTCAAGTAATAAAAAAGAAAAAATATGATCGATATGTGTTGTTCAGGTAGCCAAATACCACGGAAGAGGAGTGCAGAATTCAAATACCAGTCCAGAATCAAAATTTCAAAATCTCAAGATCGTTATATTAAGAACACTGTTACACTAAACTACCATTGGTTTATTAACCCTTTAGTGACCAGTGGGAAACTATACTTCCCACTTATTTTTTTCTCTCTATAAGTTCAGTAGTAATCCTTGTTCCCACTTCTAACTTGTGCTAACATCTCTGTTAGAGTGTGCTAACTACATATAGATTTTTAACAGGCGCTCGAAAGTGGGAGTATTTCTACATTGTTAGTCAGTCAATGCCGAATCGCAGTTTCCGTGGAAAAAAAGCCATTGTTTCGGCCGTAACAGCGTTGTTTGTATTTTGTGCTTTCTTTTTGCATGTGAAGTGACTTGTTTTGTATTTGTATACTTTTATATTTACGAGGGACATAGTATTCGTGTATATTTGCTGGATATCAATGAAAATTACATATATATCACAAGGTAAGTTAGTGGGAACTATGTTTCCCACTGAACGTGTGTGAAGTGCAGTGTATATGGTTGTGCAATCGGCATCATAGTTACTGTTTGTTTCTTATTGTTTAGAATGCCTGGAATCACGCCTGAAGAAGTTTTGAGAATTTTGTACGCTTTACCAGAAGATGTAGAAGATTCAGTTGTCAATGCTGACTAATGAAGATTTTGAGTCACCAAATACTTTGCAGATTTTGAACGAAAATAACGATAACATTAGTGTTTCAAATGAAGACAACTGTTTCAATTGGCCAATAGATGCTAGTGAATTTGGGAATATATCTCATTCTCAGGCAAGTGTATCTGATTCGACTCCAGAAATAGCTGTTGCAACATTTTCTTCTAGTGGTAAAATATTGAATGAGAACATTTCTTATTTTCAAAATCTTGGAGTGAAATTAAAAGAATGTGTAAAATATCTTGCAAATTACTCAAAGTCTGATGTGTTGTTATGGTCTTCAGTCCGGAGACTGGTTTGATGCAGCTCTCCACCCTACTCTATCCTGAGCAAGCCTTTTCATCTCCTCATAAAAACGGCAACCCACATCCACTTGAATCTGCTTACTATACGCGTCTCTTGGTCTCCCTCTGCGAATTTTACCCCACACACTTCCCTCCAATGTTAAATTTACGATTCCTCGATGTCTAAGAATGTGTCCTATAAAGCTATCCCTTCTTTTGGTCAGGGTATGCCAAAAATTCCTTTTCTCACCAATTCTGTTCAGTACCTCTTCATTAGTTATGCGATCTACTCACCTAATCTTAAGCATTCTTCGGTAGCACCACATTTCAAAAGCCTCTATTCTCTTCCTGTCCGCACTGCTTATCGTCCATGTTTCACTCCCGTACAAGACAACAGTCCACACAAATGCCTTCAGAAAAGACTTCCTTACACTTAAATTAATATTCGATGTTAGCAAATTTCTCTTTTTCAAATATGCTTTTCTTTCAATTGCCATTCTGCATTTTATATCCTCTGTACTGCGACCATCGCATGTTATTTTACTACCCAAGTAACAAAACCCATCTACCACCTTCATTGTTTCGTTACCTAATCTAATTCCTTCGGCATCGCCTGATTTTCTAAGACCGCATTCCAATATTTTTGTTTTGCTCTTGTTAATGTTCATTTTATACGCTTTCTTCAACACACTGTCCATTCCATTCAACTGCTCTTCCAGGTCCTTTGCTGTCTCTGACAGAATTACAATGTCATCAGCAAAACGTAATGTTTTTATTTCCTCCCCCTGAACTTTAATCCCTATTCCAAATTTTTCCTTGCTTTCCTTCACCGCCTGCTCGATGTACAAATTGAATAACATCGGAAAAGGCTACAACCCTGTCTTACTCCCTTCCCAACTGATGCTTCCCTTTCATGCCCTTCTAGTCTAATAACTGCGGTCTGGCTTTTGTACAAGTTGTAAATAACTCTTCTTTCCCTGTATTTTACCCATGCTGACTTCAGAATTTGAAACAGTGTATTCCAGTCAACATTGTCAAACGCTTTCTCCAAATCTACAAAAGCTAAAAATGTAGGTTTGCCTTTCCTTAATCTATCTTCTAAGATAAGACGTAAAGTGAGTATTGCCTCCCGGGTTCCTACGTTCCTCCTGAATCCAAACTGATCTTCCCCGAGGTCAGATTCTACCAGCTTTTCCATTCTCCTGTAGATAATTCGTCTTAAAATTTTGCAACCATGACTTATCAAATTGATGGTTCTGTAATTTTCACACCTGTCTGCACCTGATTTCTTTGGAATGGGGATTATTATATTTTTCTTAAAGTCTGAGAGT
This sequence comes from Locusta migratoria, assembly GCA_026315105.1. NCBI lineage: Eukaryota > Metazoa > Arthropoda > Insecta > Orthoptera > Acrididae > Locusta > Locusta migratoria. Next base: position 217,270,190 of record CM048749.1, read on the forward strand.
ATTTCGCCTGTCTCATACATCCTACACGCCAGTTCAAATAGTTTTGTCATGGCTGGCTCTCCCAGAAACTTTAGTAGCTCTGAGGGTATGTCATCTACTCCTGGAGGCTTGTTCCGACCTAGGTCTTTCAGGACTCCGTCAAATACATCTATCAGTATAGTACCTCCTATTTCATCTTGATGTACTTCCTCTTCCCTTCCTACAACATCGTCTCTAAGTTCATTTCCTTTGTAGAGCTGATCTATGTACTCTTTCCACCTTTCAGCTTTCCCTTCTTTGCTGAGAACTGGTTTCCCATCTGAGTTCTTGATATTCGTAGAGTTGCTTTTCTTGTCCCCAAATGTATCTTTGATTTTCCTGTAGGCGGTATCTACTTTTCCCCTTGCTATACATTCTTCTACAGATTTGCATTTGGCTTCTAGCCACTCCTGCTTAGCCATTTTGCACTTCCTGTCAATCTCATTTTTTAATCGTCTGTACTCCATTTTGCCTGTTTCATTTACTGCATTTTTATATTTTCTCCTTTCATCGATTAAATCTAGTATTTTCTGTGATATCCAAGGATTTTTTGTAGGTCTTGCTTTTCTACCTATTTTGTCCTCTGCTGCCTTCACTATTTCATCTCTCAATGCTACCCATTCCTCTTCTACTGTTTTATTTCCACCTGTTTCTGTCAATTGTTGCCTAAATCTCCGTCTGAAATTATCCAGAGCTTCACGTTCCTTCAATTTATCTAGGTCCCATCTCCTTATTTTCCTGCCTTTCTGCAGTTTTTTTCAGTTTCAGCCTACAGTTCATGACTAACAAGTTATCGTCAGAGTCTATATCTGCTTCTGGGTATGACTTACAGTTTATAACCTGGTTCCGGAATCTATGTCTTACCATTATAAAATCTATCTGATACCTTCCGGTGTCTCCTGGTCTCTTCCAAGTATACAACCTTCTTTTGCGATTCTTTAACCACGTTTTTGTTACGATTAAATCATGTTCCGTACAAAATTCTACCAGGCGGCTTCCTCTTTCATTCCTTTTGCCCAGTCCATATTCACCTACTATTTTTCCTTCTCTTCCTTTTCCTACTACCGAATTCCAGTCTGATAATGAAATAAAATATTCGAGTCTATATTTACAGAAGATCTGTTACTTAATATTTACAATCAGAGCGATACTGCCAGAGGTGATAGAAGTATAAAATGACAGATAAAAATCCTAGGACCTGCCGGGGATCGAAACCGACACCTCTGGATTTGTTGTCAGGCACGCTACCACTGTGCAACCGAGGTGCACTATGAGTGTTTATATCATTCAATTCCGAAAATTGTAAATTTTATAATGAGATGCAAATCAGAATATTATATATATTTCAGTTGTAACGCCCCTTAATTGATGACAACAATTCATACCAGATAACGCATTGCATTACTTCATTTTTACTTACAATGAACAACGGCATGTTAGACATGAAAAACAATGCTTAATCCAAAGCCAATGGATTGGTGGACGTAACCTATTTCAATCTTGGTTCGGGTTTTAGCAGCAGATTAATTATTGGTATTGCTATAAACTCTAATTTTAGTATTCAATTGATTTCGAAAATTACTGTATGGTGACGAAATACAGTGATGATAATATCAATATTTTCTCGCAATAGCGAATTTCTTTTAGCGTCACCATTTGGTAGAACATCCATACCTTATACAGTGGCGCTAAAAGAAATTCGCTATTGCGAGAAAATATTGACAATTGAATGGCATAGTTAATTTAAGGGGTCGTCGAGTGGCCTATCCATCGCTATCACGCATCCCCTCCTCAAGCCTTAAGCCTTGCTTATATTGTTGTACATGCGAGAGTGTTCTGAATGTTTGCTAATTGAGTAACAGATGAAACCTGGCTAACACTGAGGTTTTTATCTCGGGGGTATGTGGAAAACTGCCTAAAAACCACATCCTGACAGACCTGCACTCCGACTCCCGTCCCTAACCAGCCTAGTGGAGTCAAACCATGGTTCGATACACTTCACGATCCCGGGAAAATGCGTTTCAAACCGCGCGGCTAACCTGACGGGTGCACACTGATGTCTCAAAACTTCCTCAGATTTCCTAACTAACGGCTCATTCAATTCTTGATCGTGATCGTAATAACTTTCAAGTGAGGAACCAGTTTCAAATATACTTCCATTTCAGTTTGCCTGCTATAATTGCCAGGAGAATCTTGATGGCATCTCTGACTTCGGTGGTCAAAGTTCAACACAGAAAGTTGCTAATAGAAACACCGGGTCGATATTCCGTGTCACGCAAGGCAACAGACTCTAAATATGATGCAGTACAATGTCAAAAGTGACTAGCAAGGAAATTAACTACCATTTCGTTCATTTCTTGTCTTCGTGCAAGTGTGTACAGAAATATCGTTCTGTCATTGCATTTAATCAACAGTCTTTAAAACTCTTACGTTTCATCTCTATATAGGTATGACTTGTAGCACTTGTTACCTCTTTTCTTATTGTATAGCAATTTGAAGCAATCGACATTTAATGTTTATTATCTTATTCTTTCTATAGAGTTCTAGAAAATTTCAAAAGATTCATCTCTCTTCGATATAAAGTCATCAAGCACGTGAAAAATTATGGTTATGTTTCACAGTTTTACCTTGATTATGAATCTATAGCAACGACCATGATTGCAGAGTAAATTCTAGGAATTCAAGTGCTATTATTAAGTAAACAACTGTTGTTTTTATAAGATGTAAGTTTTTAAGCATAATTGTGCCCTCAGTAATGGATACCTTTATTCACAGCAGTAAAATGTGAGCGTGTTTTAAGTAGTAATTACTCTTACGGAATTTAGGACACGAACAGTTTATAGCGTTCATTCTTAATTATTGGTTTTGTATGATTTCCTTTCCTTAATTGTATCCTGCAACTAACTGATGTTTCTTTGAGTTTGACCATCCATCCCCTTGACTACAGTTAAGTCTTAAATGCCTGCCAGACTATTCACCGAAACATTTTCATATTATCACTCTAAATTTTCCCTCGTGAATAGCTTGTTTGGAAAAGGAATACCATCACATTTCCGGTGGAGCCTTTATTTCTCGAGTTTCATTAAGATGGTCATTTCTCCCGAGGGAATTAGGGGAGTATAAATATTTTAGCATTCTGGGCAAAAAGATGGTGATAGATATTTCGCAAACAGGTCGTGTCGCAACCACGAACGCCATTTTTTTAGTAATTGCCTCCACAACTCTTGCAGTATTTTGCTGACAGTCCCAAAATGTTAATATCTTTGTAATCCTAAGAGGTCAAACTATTTACGTAATGCTACGGACAGTAGGTACACCCAACACAACGTAGGATTAGAACCTCCGACAAGAGTGACAGTGGAATCTGCGACGTGATATACCAGACCACACGTCCATTCCTACGCGGCTATTTTCCCCTTACTTCTCAGTTATACAAAACGAATTGAGCTTCTTTTAACTTCCTCGATATCCTCATTTAATCTTATCTGATAAGGATCCCATATCGCGTAGCAATTGTCTCTCCGTGGACGGACGAGGACTGTGTAGTAGTCTTTGCACTGGATTTGTTGTGACTGCTGTTTCAGCAACAAAGAAGTCTTCAGTGCACCTTATCCATAATAGTACCTCTATGCTCTATACAGTTAAAGATTTTCGAATTGCAATTCTTAAATATTCAGATAAATCGAAAGTCTTAACATTTGTATGATTTATAGTATGAACGAAATTTAACGGAGTTTCTGAGTTCTCATATGTATGGCCTCATATTTCTCTATTAGGCCTTTTATGAACTGTGATCTTTCTTTCAACTAAGACGACATTCTATATTTCGTACAATTTGTTCAAATGTTCAAATGTTTGTACAGTTTATGGGACTTAACTACGGGGTCATCAGCCCCTAAACTTACAAACTACTTATGAACTACTTACGAACTAGGACGGCACAAATATCCATGCCCGAGGGGGGATTCGAACCCCCGACCGTAGTGGCCGTGCAGACGGTGACTGGAGTGCCTCAGTTTTCCTCGGCCACCGCGGCCGGCCGTGCAAATTGATTCAAGCACATCGTATTCCAGTGAGTTACGAAATATATATTTGTGATCCCATGCTGTTAGTACACATTATTTCATGAGAATGAAGATCACATTGAGTTTCACTAGAAAGATTTTCTGAAAGCTTGAAAAATCAGTAGATATTTTTCTTGAAGGTGATTCTTAATTTCAGAATTCCGTAAACGCCGCAAAAGCAGACCGCAGTCGGTCGTTAGTGAATGGAACCGTAATTCAATGAACTGCTCGTCTACCGTTTCTTAAGAAAAGTTGTGTCCTGCGAAATATTCGTGCCCTTTGACATGGACGTTTCGTCAAGTGAGCGATTACTTATGACAGAGCAGCATACATATTCTAAAAGGAAAGCACATTCTGAAAGGAAAGCATATTCTGAAAGGAACTGTTATGGTAGGGAGTGGAAGGCACGAGGCTATTCAAACTTAATTCAAGCTAAAATCAACCATTCACAATGACTTGATTAAGTAACGTAAAATTGAAACAGCAGTAAATAGTGGCTTAATACACAAGACAAAACCTGCGCCAGAAGGGCGAAATTCAAAACAACATGAACAGGACTGAACAAACAAGAAAGCTACGCCGAAAGGGCGATCTCTAAATAAACAATATAATAGAACACGTGCCGGAAGGGCAAATTTAAATTAAAAAAAGAAAAGGAGTCCGTAAGGCAAGATACAACAATCAGCAACTTTTGCTACTTAAAGGCAAGGTTTCACAACAACATAGGTGCAGTCAACAAAAATACCAATTACACACCACCCAATGTGGCAATACAAGGCACACGATGCTAGGCCAAATACTTAGCAATGTGACACACGCAACTTACACAGGCTGCCTAGAACAGATAAGACAATAACAATTCGCGATATCAATTTACTACACTGCCAGATTAGGATGTGCACCAAGATATATATATATATATATATATATATATATATATATATATATATATATATATATATAAAATTATCCTGGCAGCATATGAGAACTCCAAAAGGAAGCAGGGCAAGAGGCACCGAAAGGGACAGGAAGGGAACGCCTAAACTACATTCGTACGGCGGCACACCTATGAGCGGAAATGATTCTGCTCAAGAATTAAAAAAAAAAAAAAGGAAAACAAATCATCCGGTGCCTGGACAGTTGACAGAAAGCGACCGGGCACAAGCCAGAATTCCCCAGTGGCACTCGGCGGTTCAATTGTTAAATCTTAAAGAGGAATGAGTTTCGTACTAGAAGAGTGCACAACCATTAGGTCGCACTCACTAATACATACGCACTACGAGAGCGCAGAATTTCATGGGTTATACCCAACACAAAACATAAGGATGCAGACATGAAGGCCGGCCGCGGTGGCCGAGGTGACTGAGGCGCTCCAGTCACGGTCAGCACGGCCACTACGGTCGGGAGTTCGAATCCCCCCTCGGGCACGGATATTTGTGCCGTCCTAGTTCGTAAGTAGTTCATAAGTAGTTTGTAAGTTTAGGGACTGATGACCCCGTAGTTAAGTCCCATAAGCCTAACAAACATTTGAACATTTGAACAGACATGAAGGGCAGGCGCTCCTGGGGATAATTACAGGCCTACAAACAAATCACGACACGTTTGACACACGGCAGGCGACCTCACCTGGTCTCTCCAAGAAGAAGACAACGTATCACAACCAGACGAGCAAAGGCCGAAAGGAGGAGAAAGGCACACACAGATCTTCAGAAAACCTCCTGGAAAGAGCACTTAGCACATCCAGACGCTGCAGGGCAGGCAGATATGTGAGCGTCCGATTCAGCACACTAGGGTGAATCGGTATATCCACAAAATCGGGTAGCGAAGGTTGCCATCGATGCAGTTAGCACAGTCGGCGGCGGCGGCAGAATATCACACAACAGTACTCAAGGAATCAACATGTCGTACGACGCGACATCTCCTTCCGGGTGTAAGAGGACAACTCCAGCGTGGCCCAACGGTCCTCGTAGAACCAGTTGCTACGTAAACAGGCCACGGTCATGCGGCCGCGCCGACACTGCTCACTCCCCTCGTGGCCGAGGGGACTGAGGCGCTCCAGTCACGGTCCGCACGGCCACTACGGTCGGGGGTTCGAATCCCCCCTTGGGCATGGATATTTGTGCCGTCCTTAGTCTTAGTTAGTTCATAAGTAGTTTGTAAGTTTAGGGACTGATGACCCCGTAGTTAAGTCGCAAAGAATTTACAAACATTTGAACAGTTTTTATTAAAATGAAACAACTGAATTTCTCAAAGAGCGCAAAACAATGGTTCGACAGCTACCTCAGAAATCAACAAGTAATTTGTGGGTCGGAGAAGTCATCATGGAAAAACATGTGTTCTGGAATTCCTCAAGGCTCCGTCCTTGGTTCATTATTCTTTTCACTGTATATCAATGATATTTCTTCAGTGATACAGTCCTGCAACTACCATATACACGCCGCCGATATCCAACTGTACATAACTGCCAGCCCTAAGAACATCGACCATACAGGAGCTGGTATGAATTCAGATCTTTGCTCTGTTCCACAATGGGCACAAGACCACGGCCACATAACGATGTGAAACTGTTTCATGTTATTCAATGAGTTAACTCTCTTCATTTGTGTTGGTACACAACTCTGTAACTTACCTATGCAACAATTACGCAACGCCCCAATATTGCGTCTTATTCTTTTAATTCTTCGTGATGTTTTGTAGCCGGCCGCGGTGGCCGAGGTGACTGAGGCGCTCCAGTCACGGTCAGCACGGCCACTACGGTCGGGGGTTCGAATCCCCCCTCGGGCATGGATATTTGTGCCGTCCTAGTTCGTAAGTAGTTCATAGGTAGTTTGTAAGTTTAGGGACTAATGACCCCGTAGTTAAGTCCCATAAGCTTAACAAACATTTGAACATTTTGATGTTTTGTACGCTGAATTGTGTTCTCCCTATCCTCACCTTTGAATGATTGTGTGTGTGTGTGTGTGTGTGTGTGTGTGTGGAATGTGTCTCTAGCCTTGCGCATCGCCGTATTAATGTAGAGTGCTGTTCCGCACCTTGCAGACACGCTAGTTACATCTCTGAATCTCTGTATTCGAAGTATCGAATGCTACAACCCACGTTTCTACTATCCTTGGCCCAAATTGAGTAGCAGCCCGCAAAGATGCTTTTGTGTACCAGAGCTAACACCGTCCTTCCTGCCGTATCGGAAAGGCTCGCGCACTGGACAAACTCCCCCCCCCCTACCCCCACTATAGACTCGCGCGGCACTGGTTTAGGCATTCTGCTTGGAGAGACGCTTGAAGTAAGGTGAAAAGCTGGTTCAGATTTTCTTAGTGTGGTGTTAGATTCTGAGTTGAAATGCTCGCAACAAACTATTCCAGTATTTCGTGCGAGATCCGCGATGAATTTTTCAGTTAGAACTGCCGTTTGTTGTGGTAACATTTAATTATTTACCGTGTGGTAAAGATAGTCGACCGACGCGTGCCTTTGTTCTTTAGCTCTTGCTAGAATTTCATTCTTTAATAATGATTAGTATAGTTCGTAACTATGATTAAACGGTGCAATTCCATTACCTTGCTTTCGCGGTGCATTTCTTTGTGAGTTGTTTAAATTGTACTGAACTTTCTTTGCCTGTTAGTTGTAACAGGTGGACTGGCCACTGTGAAACCGATACCGGCCATTGCTTTTGTGCTTATCATGCGAATCATGTTAGCAATTCGGTTATATTTCTTCAATTATTCCGCATGTCGTGTTTTTATTCCTTTTAATTTCGCATTTTGAGACTTTCAGATTTGTGAACCAGTCTAGTAACCTGTTATCAACCACGTGTCCAGATTTCGGCATATCAGAATCAATTTTTCTTTACTACGGGCGCGTGATTTAAGCTAGCAGAGGTCCTGCAATATTTCACTGTTGCAGACGCTGGCCGCTGTTGAGTGTCGCGTTAGCTTTGGCGAGTGCTTGGAATGGATGTGTATCTACTCATCCGAATCTACCCCTATTTTCTTAATAAGTAAATTTCATTAAAGTGGGCAAGCAAATGGGCCGTTTATTAATTATTGTTTATTTTCTTATTTTAGTTGTTTGAGGTGTTTGCGTTTATTATTTTAATCTGATCTCTCCATATCTTAAGCGTTTCCAGAATACATAAATTGCTATTTGAATTTGCTGTTTATTTTAGCATCCCTCCTGAATTGTAATTAAAACTTAGTCAGATTTGGCTGTCCCCATCAGGGACTGGCGTGCGTTCCGTTGCAAATTTATTTCAAGTCTCTGCAGATAGGCCGCTTCTAGTGTGGATTATGTGAATTTGTACATTTAATTTCGTTTTTCCAGTTCTGAACCTGAAGAGCAGCTCAGGCTGAGTTATTTAGTAACTCATACAATCAAAGAGCAGTAAACTGTCACCTCCAATAAATCCCAGGTCTTCCTCATATCTCAGCCAAAGCTAATCAGCTGGTAATTTCGTCAAACAGTCCCTGAAATACACCTCAACGGTACCCAATTACCGTATCAAAAAACAGTGAATGACCTTGGGATAATATTGGATGAATACGTCAACTGGGAAGAACAAACAGTTTTAGCTTGCAGGAAATCGCTCTCATCCCTATATGCTACGCAAAAATTTAGAAAAATATTTCCAACCCAAGTTAAACGAAAATTAGTCCAAACACATGTCTTGCCAAATCTTTACTACTGTGATGTAGTTCAACACGGCACAAATAGTGAAAATTCGAGACGCCTCGAGCTAGTGATAAATTCTTGCGTCTCGCACGTGTGCAACATACGGTTGTACGAATATATCAGTCCTTCATATACTCAGCTAGGTTGGATGCGCCCACATAAGTGGCGCGATTTTCAAACGCTGTGCTTACTTCATCGATTTCTCAGCCACCAGTGCCACCGATACTTATCTCCTCACAGCTATCATAGTTGCATAACCGCAATACCAGATCGGATACGTCTAGCATCTTGGCGCACTACATCCTTCTCCGTGTCGTTCTCCAGCTCAGCCATACGACTATGGAACTCACTGCCATGTGCTCTACGTCTTACCCTGAATCACCCGACATTCAAAAGGAAACTCAAAATCCACTTATTAACGACGGCATAGCCTCCATCGTCACTCTTCCCTCAGTTCTTTCTTCTCTCCAACATAGCTTTGAATCTTAACAGTCTATTTCTCTTCTTCTAACCAAGTTACCTCTTCTATATCTCTTTCACCACATTCTATCGTCTTATGTCTCTCCTTGATGTAAGTAACTAAGGTGGCAATTCCGCCGCGGTGGAGTAGCCGAGCGGTCTAAAGCGTCTCGCTGCGGAGCGCGCGGTTGCTCGCCGTGGAGGTTCGAGTCCTCCCTGGGCCATGGGTGTGTGTGTTGTCCTTAGGTTAGTTTACCTAGGTTTAAGTAGTTTGTAAGCTACGGACTGATGACCACGCAGTTTTGTCCGATAGATCTACAAACAATTGAACATTTTTTGAGGCAATTCCTAAATGGTAACAGGACTGATGTTCATAATATAAAACATGCTTACTGTCCTCTGAAAAGTCATTATTATTATTATTATTATTTTGATTCTTATAAATTCTCTATGTATTATTGTTACAATTACATTCTATTAATAATCTGTACTTTTTTACTGTAATACTTGTATTACACATTGTTTGTCTGTAATGTTCACTTTGGTTAGGTGTAAAAGGGCCTGAAGGCCCTAAACTTTCCAGGTAAAATAAAAGAATAAATAAATAAATTTTGCCGCTTTGAAGTATTTCACGAGTATGTTTTCAAGTTAACAGCAGCAATAATTAGTTATAGTGATGAACATTTCTATTCGTGAATCATAAATCTCAATGTTGCAAATGCCGATCCTCGAAAATTTGCCTTCTGTAACTGTCTTTGAAATCAGCTGTAAGTAATTTTTAAACTATGTCACGAAACATTTTCGTGCAACATAATTACTTCTACAATAACGTGGTTTTTAACCCACCAACCAAAATTACGGTAACAAAAATATTATATATTATTTCCTTATGGAAACACATATAAAGAGTGCCCTGAGAAAAATAAGGTAAGAAACACGCTAAAGCAAAATGTCTCGTGGCTACATTTTGCTAGAATAATTACTATGTATTTATATTTGTGCATAACGAGCCTGAATAAAAATAGGATAGAAAAAAGGTGTTGAAATCCGTTAGTGCATTTATAAACAACAGTCGGTTATACAACAGGTGGTCTTGAATTCCTGTGATCTCGTAATACTGTCTACATTGAACACCATGTGTTATCCGTGTTTTGACGTTGTATGGAGTGGATCTCCTTCTTTAAGTGCCATGTCCCGTTCTCCAGATCGTCGGCGATTACTCCGCTGAGAGCTTTCCTGTGTTGTGTCATTCGGAAGAGACTCTCCATTGCTCACTGCCAGTCCACTACCTAATTTTCTTTAGCCACGTTGTTTGTGGCCTGCAAGCCCTCCGTTTGCTCTGTACTTTACCCTGCAATGCGTTGTTTTATGAGGCTTTGTTTTTTTACCCTTGATCAGTATCCTATATAAGCTATTTTGCGAACGTTTATGTGTTCATTCGTTCGCACTTTGTTTGAACTTCCCTTACGACATTATCATCCGTTACCAGATCAGTACAGTGTATTCTCTGCAGCAGTGTTTTTCAACATTTTCGAATGTGCGTCCCCCTTCCAAGTAGAAATATTCTAGCAACCCCCTTCCCCCTTCCAAATAAAAAATATTCGGCAACCCACCGCCTCTCACAAACCGCAAAAAAAAAAAAAAAAAAAAAAAAAAAAAAAGACAAGGAACACTGCTGAATGCAACCCAACTAACGTAGCTATGGTGCGGGTACACTACACACGACATCCCTACATCCCTGTGGAGAACAGTCGTTTCACTATACCAAAGTTGTGTCCTGCGAAGTATATTTTTGACATGGACCTTTCCTCAAGTGAGTGATTACTAATGATTGAAAGCAGCACATCCTGAAAGGAACCTAGGTGGTATAAAGTCTGGAAGGAAGATTATTGTTTAACATCCCAGTCATTAGAGACGGAGGTCATGAGTCAATTTTTTTTTACCACAAAGTACACTAGAGGATACTGATCTTTACTAGAGGATACTGATCTTTAAGGCAGTCAGTGCAATGATAACATCGCACAGATATATTAGAAAGCACGTTGAGATGAAACAGCCCTTAAAGGTTTTAAATTAAACACAATAATTGACTTGGAAGACGGTCTTTCCACAAGTATCGGCTTACAAGGGCGAATATCTTAACCTGGGAATAAATTTCGACAATTTTTAGCATTGCATGAGAACTCCTGAGAGGCTTATGTTGTCTCTGAGAGATCCGAAAATTAAGTGTAATGTAGTCAAATTTGGAGACGTTAAAAGCAATGAAGAAAAGTTGCAGAAATGGAAATTGACGTATACAGGAACCTGAATGGCGGTACAAATTACTTTTGCTTGGCAGAGATTCGCATCCGATATCTTTCAGAACTATATTAGAGCTACGAATATGCTGTTTCGTCAACAGTAGCGCGATTTGCACATGCTTGGCAAGAGGACACGAATAATTTTGTGTTGCTTGGGACTCCAACCCACGCATATCGTCGTTGTTGACCTTACTCAAAGTGTCAACCACAACATTCATTAGTACCTAGGATCACGCCGTTTTTAAAGACCTGGAGGGATTTGGTATCCTGCATAATGAAATGAAATGATCGAGCAGTATTATACCAAAGAGTTAAAATACAGAAAAAAAATTCGAATAAAAACTCGAGTTCTAGTCATGTGCCAATATTTAAAAGAAATCTCAAGGCCACTAAAAATAAGACATGAAGGTCCTATGACCTTACATGTCATTGAACTGATAACTATGCACAATAAGATGTCACATATTAAGAACGTTCACCAAAACTTGATACTGCAACCGGAATGACGATGCAAATAACTTTTGCCTGGCAAGGATTCGAACTCGTCACATTTCGATAAAGTATTGTACCTACGAACATATTTATTGTTTCGTCAGCAGTAGCGCGATGTGCACATTTTCAGCTAGAGACAACATAAAGAATAAATTTGTGCTGACTGGGACTCCAACCCCATGCACATGGACGTTGTTGACCTTACACGATATATCAAGCACCACATTCTCCTTCAATAGTAGCTAGGATCGGCTTTGGTATCCTGAGGAAACAATAGAATGGTGGGGCAGTATCACATCGAAGAATTATAATTCAGAGACAAAATGGAATCACAGCTCGACTCCTAGTCCTGTGCCAATATTTAAAGAAATCTAAAGGCCATTAACAATACCAAATGACCCCTTTTACTCTTACATGATATTGGTTCATGAACGAAAATAAAATTGTTAATGTGAGAGAGCCAACTGCTCACAGTTTCTGCAACAACGTGTTCTGCTTCTGACAGGAAAAACTGAACCAACTCTGTTCCAGTAAGTAGGGAACGGACCAGTTTAAATACAACACACTTATGCGTTTAATGCTTTGCGTTACTGGAGGTGAAGAGTATATGTACGCGGCACATAAAAACTGATACCACAACGTTAATAAACCCATGCCTTAGTCATTACAAGCTAGCCTCAATGCAGCTAAAAACCGAAGCTCGTAGAAGTAATACATAACTACGACGCCACTGCAGAATGAAATGCGAAACACTTTATAAAACAGTTGTTGGTGGGATTTTTACCAAATTTGGCAAAAACTAGAAAAACGCCTTTTGAAAGTTGGAAAGTTAGATGTGGTTACAGAATGATTGGTAATAAAGCTCTAGGTTATGTCAATGAAAATGACATCTCAAAATCTGGTTGTGAGGAAAGAAGAATCTTCAGAGTAACCGAAGGACTCTGAGGTTGGGTACAACCTTTGGGTTGTGAGTTGATAAAACCAACAAATTTGAAGATGAAGTAGCTGGATGAGATGAACAGGTGGTTGTGAGGGCACAATCTGGCTGCGATTTGGTGACGTCAATAAAAGTGAAAGCTGGAAAACTTGTTATGGTGACAGTATGACCGGAAACGAAGCACAAGGTCTAGTTTATGTGTGGAAGCAACGGTTCGGATATAGGCTGAAAACAGCTTTAAAGTGAAATCTCAAGAGAGATCTACAGCATAACTTAAGGTCTATGTCTTTTTGGGAACGTCCGGTTGGTCGTGAGCTGGTAAATGCAACAAATGTTTAGAGTGAAATAGCTGGATGGTCTATAGCGAAATTCAAGATCTACATTGAAAGTCAATAAAAGTGAAATCTGAAAATCTCGTTGTGGTTACAGAATGATTTTTAGCGTAATTCAAACATGTTCAAATGTTCGTAAAGCTTATGGGACTTAACTGTGTAGTCATCAGTCCCTAATCTTACAAACTAGTTATAGGTGGTTGGTTGGTTTGGTGTTTTAGGGGGACAAAACTGCGGAGGTCATCATTCCCCCCCCCCTAGTTTAACTAAAACTAAAGAGTTCACAAACATCCATGCCCGAGAGAGGATTCGAACCACCGACAGGGAAGGGTCTCGTGCATCGGAGTATAGAGCCTCAATGCGCTCTGATACTCCGCCGCGGCGTAATTCACGGTCTGTATTTGATTGGGTTTAAAGTTCTGAAGCAAGCAGGAGTAAAATATAGGGAGCATAAGGTTATTTACAACTTGTACAAAAACCAGACAGCGGTTGTCAGAGTTGAAGGGCATGAAAGGGATGCAGTGGTTGGAAAGGGAGTAAGACTGGGTTGTAGCCTTTCCCCAATGTCGTTCAATTTGTACATTGAGCAAGCTATAAAGGAAAGCAAGGAGAAATTTGGAGAAGGAATTAAAGTTCAGGGTGAAGAATTAAAAACATTGCGTTTGGCCGACGACATAGTAATTCTGTCAGATACAGCAAAGGACCTGGAAGAGCAATTGAACGGAATGGACAGTTTGCTGAAAGGTGCATATAAGATGAATATTAACAAGAGCAAAACTAGGGTAATGGAGTGCAGTGTAAGAAAATCAGGTGATGCTGAAGGAATTAGATTAGGTAACGAAACAATAAAGGAGGTAGAGGAGTTTTGTTACTTGGGCAGTAAAATAACAAATGATGGTCGCAGTACAGATGATATAAAATACAGAATGGCAATGGGTAGAAAGGCGTTTTTGAAAAAGAGAAATTTGTTAACATCGAATATTGATTTAAGTCTAAGGAAGTCCTTTCTGAAGGCATTTGTATGGAGTGTTGCCTTGTATGGGAGTGAAACATGGACGATAAGCAGTGTGGACAGAAAGAGGATAGAGGCTTTTGAAATGTGGTGCTACAGAAGAATGCTGAAGATTAGGTGGGTGGATCGCGTAACTAATGAGGAGGTACTGAACCGAATTGGGGAGGAAAGAAATTTCTGGCATACCTTGACTAAAAGAAGGGATAGATTGGTAGGACACATTCTTAGACATCAAGGAATTGTGAATTTAGCGTTGGAGGGAAGTGTGTGGGGTAAAAATCGCAGAGGGAGACCAAGAGACGCGGATAGTAAGCAGATTCAAGTGGATGTGGGTTGTCGTTCTTATGAGGAGATGATAAGGCTTGCTCAGGATAGAGTAGGGTGGAGAGCTGCATCAAACCAGTCTCTGGACTGAAGACCACAACAACAACAACATTTGATTGGGTACAATCGTTTGGTTGTGAGTTGGTAAATCCAAGAAATATGAAGTCAAATAGCAGGATGAGGTGAACAAATTGTCTGTAGCGAAACACAACATCTATGCCAGGTTGTGAGACAACAGGTTGGATGCAAATTTGCGATTTCAATACAAGTGAAAAATGGAAAACCTGTTGGGTCATAGTGTTATCGGTAACAAAACTGCATGTCTAGGTTACGTGTGGAAGCAACAGTTCGTATTTGGGTTGAAGAGGCATTAAAATCTGGTTGATGTGACAGAATGATCTATACCAGTGTTTTTCAAACTTTTCGAATATGCGATCCCCTTTGACGTAAAAAAAATTCTGTCGACTCCCTTCCAAATAAAAATATTCTAGAGACTCCCCTCTCCTCTACACGAACCATACCAAAATTGTGCTATAATAAAGGAAACAAATGTGACTTCTTTCTTTTATTTCAGCATTCTTTTAAATTGTTGGCCGAAGTTTCTTATGATTTTCGGAGTGGAAGACATTTAAGGTATTTTCCTACAGAAAAATAAATTTTGCTTAACCACTGTTTTACATTTCAAAAAAATGTTTTTAAAAAAATGTTTGTATAGTTATGGGTCTTAACTACGGGGTCATCAGTCCCTAAACTTACAAACTACTTACGAACTAGGACGGCACAAATATCCATGCCCGAGGGGGTATTCGAAACCCTGACCGTAGTGGCCGTGCAGACCGTGACTGGAGCGCCTCAGTGTCCTCGGCCACCGCGGCCGGCTTTTACATTTCACTCAAGACTCAGAAGCAAATTATGCTTGTTAAGGTAGAGCCCACTTCATAGACATTTTATGAGGAAGTATGTGTTTTTTCGAATTTTTCAGAATTACTTATTTTATCAAGTTATTTTTCTTATCGATTGGATCCTGAAAACAGTTTCAGACTTTACGCTTATTCATCAGTTACACACTGTATTACAAACCTATTGATGGTCAATTGATAATGAATGTTACACAAGGAACACCATAATTTTAACATTTAATATATCTGACTTAGGCATACGGTTTTGTGGTACTAAACCCCTATGTCTCTCCTTTTATTTATTTATTTATTTTTTATTTTTATTATTATTTTTTTTATTCAGGCCAAACTGTCAACCGATGAGATGGATTCTATTCAAGAGCTCTTGAGGGTCATCCTCAGTGTTGCACAGAATCAGAAAGTCATCTGCTTTTAATACATAAAATGAATGTCTTACTATTTCATGCCCTATAAAACCTCAGATATACTCGATTGGTTTCCGAGTGGCCATTTCAGTCTTCTATCTCCCCTTAATGCTGCTGGAACCATTCCCAAGTTTCTTTTGAGGATGGCGGAGAGGGAGGATGGTACTTTATCACCTTGATAAACCGCAGTACTGGCAGGATGTCGAAAGGCTTAAGATGTATGGAGATGGTCCCCAAAAAACCCCCCGTACCCCAAACAACTGATAATGCTTTCCAAAGCAACTACCAGTAAAACGCATCTCACAAGGAGACCCCGTCGATATCATATTATAGTTCACAACTTAAATAACAACCAGCCAAGCCATTCGACACAACTCGCAAAAATTTTCGAGATAATCGACTATAGAGTTTCGCAAAATACACGAAGTACACGAAGTACCAAGAAGTAAAACAGTAGTCGCATCTGTCTGTGTAGATCAGGTGGTAGCGTTCTGGCCTTCCAACGTTGGGGTCGGTGGTTCGAATCCTGTCATGGCAGATTTTTTTCCCGTTGTGTTCGAACACTTACACAATCTTAATATCTAATGGTAATTTTTACGAAATGTGCACGTGTTTTTGTTTATTCGTAAATTTCTATATTTTATGGAAGGTTGTTATTAACGACAGTCAATCAAAAAACGTAAGTTACATTTTTTACAGTATTGGCTTCACTGTTAGTTGACAACGGTAGTCTGATTGTTCAGTTCTTGAAGAGCTACGGCAATATATTTGGAAAGTCATCTCCCTAGATACTAATGGCTTTCCAAAAATCTACCCTACTCAACCATCGTTTTACGTGACGACAAGGATTTCAACTCGTCTACATACACATAAAGAAAAACTGACAACAACAAGTGGAATTAGACATCCCAAAATGTTTTATTATAACTGACAAGGAAAGTACATGGGCTCGAACAAAAATATATGTTTGAACGTTTGGTTACAGGATCTCTACGTACACCTCAATGTGCTGGTGGATGTAATTGTAGACGCCATACGTAATTCAGATATCGTAACCATAACTTATGTAATAATCGTCGTACATGTTCTCTAGCGAATTGTCATCAAAAGCCGTGATGATAGTTGCAACTTTAACATTCTTCCCGAAAGACTGCTGGTATTCACTGCCACTGCTTCCATTGGCTCTTTTTGTGTTTTTTCGAGCCCAAGTACTTTCCTTGCGAGTGGAAAGACGAAAAGGAAATGTATGTCCCAGATGGATTCGAACGTCCGACAATACGGTTATGACGCCAGTAACCTACCACCTGAGCTAACCCGACCGTTTTAATTAATGGTACTTAGGTCCACTTCACAAAATTTCTCCAGAACTTTTGAGTGTTGCGTCGAATGGCTTTGGCTGATTGTTATTGAAGTGATGAACTTTACGTACCATAAATATAGAGAAACTAGCTGAAAATCCGGCGCTGCCCGGGTATTTATTTATTTATTCCTGCCATTTTCCAGGTATATATTCATTTGTATAAGTGCTGTGGGTCTGTAAAATCCCTTGGGAATACAATTAGTAGTACAAAAATAACAGATTAAAACTTGATGCATGATGGAGCAGTTTTTCATGAACGTTACAGTTTATGTGCTCATATCTCATGAACTACGTGTCGTACTGTGATACAATTTAGAAGGTACATTCAGCTATATATGAGTATACTGTCTGTAAAATTTCCTGTCGCTACAATTTGTAATGTTCAAATTATAAATTGTAATGTCATACCGAGAGCCATAGTTTTACTCCATAAACAGCGGAAAAGTAGTAAGCGAGAAACTTTTTTCCTTTCATCATTTTACTATTGGTGCCAGCGAGAAAAAGTTTAATGGAGGTTTGAAATTATGTTTAAAGTTTGTTGCAAGTCGCTAAGTACTGTCATTCTCATACAGTGTATTTCATAAGTCTTGCCGAATTATATGGCATTTTCTGCGATTTCTATGACGTAATATTGTTTGAACCATGTGCCGTATGTGATTATTAACTATGCAGAAATTGTTACCTCACGGTAAGGAGTGTGTGTACCAAATTTGGTTGAAATCGGTCCAATGGTTTAGGAGAAAATAAGCAGCATTGTCGCAAAATGTAGCAGGTTTTCGCGCATCTCATTGTTTATGACGTCATATCTCGTGTACTGTATATCGTATGTGATTCTTACCCTTACGCGACCGTCCTCGTCGATTGAAGCTTGGAAGTTTGGAACAAAACTGTAGATTTGTATGCAACACGTACATACATACGGATACTCTATATATAATTTTCAATAATTATAAAGCAGAGTATCCGTATGTAAGTACGTGTTGCATACAAATCTACAGTATATATATATATATATATATATATATATATATATATATATATTAGATTCTAAAATCCGATACCCATGTGATCTCCTTGTCAGACCAGAAATGTGACAGCACTGCGATGGATCACACTTTCTTAGCAGGCGAGATACCTCGATTCGTGTGGTTTGCACCACACTCCCGTTCGTACGGTGCAGTTGCCGTCGAGATATCACTTTCCTCCAATGTTCCCTTATCCACCGCTAGGGGATAATAAAATCTTAAAAAACAAAGCATTCTAGTGGTTACGATTAAATATCAACAAAGTTAATTAAAGCGTGTTCTTGTGAACTTAGCACAATTTTAAGTGATTTGTGTAACCAGTCTATTATAACTGGAACATTTACTGATTGGCTAAAATATGCGGATATTAAACCTCTATTCAAGAAACTACAGACCCATTTCACTTTTGCCTGCATTCTCAAAAATTATAGAAAAGGTAATGTACAAGCAGCTTCTCAACCACTTAACCACAAATGGCATATTGTCTAGAACACAGTTTGGATTTCTGAAAGGTTCCGATATCGAGAAGACTATTTACACTTACAGTGAGAATGTACTTAATTCATTAGATAATAAATTGCAAGCAGCAGGTATTTTCTGTGATTTGTCAAAGGCATTTGATTGTGTGAACCATAACATCCTTTTAAGTAATTTATAATTCTATGGGGTCACGGGAAATGCTGCAAAAGGTTCAAGTCGTACCTCACTAACAGGAAACAAACGGTGTCAGTGCAAGTGACTAGTGAATTAAGCCAACAGTCATCATCGGATTGGGAAGAAATTACATATGGTGTCCCAGAAGCATTCATCTTAGGGCCATTGCTTTTTCTTGTATACATTAATGATCTCTCATCAGTTACACTACCAGAAGCAGAGTTCGTTTTGTATGCAGATGATACAAGTATTGCAATAAAAAGTACGTCAAGCATAGTGATAGAAACGTCTGCTAATGATATTTCCATGAACATTAATAAATGGTTTAAAGCCAACGCATTGTCATTAAACTTTGAAAAGACTCACTACATGCAATTCAGAACATGTAAGAGATTTTCTGACAGAATATGCATTAAGTATGAAGAAGAGCAGATAGAAGAGGTTGACTGTATTAAATTCTTTGGATTACAGCTTGATAATAAATTTAGTTGGGAGGAGCGCACCACATAACTGCAGAAACGACTCAACACATCTGTCTTTTCAATACGAGTGTTATCAGACATAGGAGACATAAAAATAACAAAGCTTGCATGCTTTGCTTACTTTTATTCCCTAATATATGGTATAATATTTTGGGGTAAATCTTCAAGTCAGTCAAAAGTCTTCAGAGTCCAAAAATGTGTAATACGTATTATTTGTGGAGTAAATTCACGGACGTCCTGTAGAAGCCTCTTCAAAGAACTGGGTATATTAACTACTGCCCCTCTGTATATTTATTCCTTAATATAATTTGTCATAAATAATATATCTCTTTCCCCAACGAACAGCTTAGTTCATACATACAATACTAGGAACAAAATTGATCTACATAAGGACTTAAAAGCGCTTACTTTAGTTCAAAAAGGGGTCCACTACTCAGGAACACACATTTTCAATAATTTACCATCAAGTATAAAACATTTAGCTTCAAATAAAGATCAGTTTAAGAGGAACCTAAAAGACTTTCTAGTGGCCAACTCCTTCTACTGCATTAGTGAATTTCTAAATTCTAAATTGTACCAAATGATGCATGCACTCATACTATATTAGTATTAATATATTATCAGCAAAAAAAAAAAAAAAAAAAAAAAAAAAAAAAAAAAAAAAAAAAAAAAAAAAAAAAAAAAAAAAAAAAAACCACTTTAAATATTTATGTATCTGTATTTATATTATTAGTATTATCTATTATTCAACTCGTAACTTTTGTTTTTTGACATGTTCCACATCCACGAGGATTGCCTCAACATGGATCTACGGAACGAATAACTAATCTGGGACGGGCGTGAAATGCCAGCTGTGTTAACAGTGGCGGCCGAGTTCAGCCTCGGCTCCATTACCGTGTGGAAAACATGCGCGTTCAAATTATCTACTGAGAGACATTGTCACGTCTGTGTTTAAATCGCTCGTGATTTGGTGTTGATTCCCTTGCGTTAACGATCCAATGTCGACGGTCACGTACATCAATAGTGGCTCGACTGTTATGGCATTGGACATCTCGTACAGCCGGCCGCGGTGGCCGAGCGGACTAAGGCGCTCCAGTCACGGTCTGCACGGCCACTACGGTCGGGGGTTCGAATCCCCCCTCGGGCATGGATATTTGTGCCGTACTAGTTCGTAAGTAGTTCATAAGTAGTTTGTAAGTTTAGGGACTGATGACCCCGTAGTTAAGTCCCATAGACTATGCAAACATCTGAACATTTGTTGTTGAACATCTCGTAGAGGCTTTCACGATATACCCTGGACACGATTTAACGTGTGAATGTGAAATCTTGCGCCAATGCCGAAACCGAAATTCCCACCTGTCGGAGACCTGGACACCGACCACCGCGCGTCGTTCGGACTGCGTTAGAGCACGTCCAAGATTTGTGTTACACCCTTGCACAGCCACGTTTTCCGAAGGTCTCATATACAACTTTTAATGGATTTAATTAGCCCTTGGGAACCCATTTGTCTTGGTTAAGGAAGTGTTCGATACTTTTTTCTGTATATGACTCTAAAAGTAGAAGACCCACGTATGCATAGTTATTTTTTATATCCATAGATATTCAGATACTATAATAATAAATGGTGAGGATTTCCGCCGTATGCAAGACACCAGATTTTTAATTGTTACCAGCCATGTTTCATCACATTTTGCGCTATCACCAGTGGGATGGTTTATTTAGTTCTGAAAAATTATAGTTACTGTATAATAGTCTTTTCAGTTACTTCTAAAATGTTTTTGTTGGTTTATTCGTTTTTAATGTTGCGTAGGTTATCTGACGATTTAACTATTTCAGTTTAGTGAAAATTAGGCCTACATATACGAGTATCAGATTTTTTACATAAATTTTTACATTAGGCTACATAAAACTCGTTAAGTAGCCTACTTATTTGTAGTTTTGATAATACTATTTACAAACTTCACATCTGCAAACATATCAAACAGTTTAAAGTTTCTTACTTTCTAATTTTCGGTTCGAGAAAAACGCGTCATTTCTGTTTAGTACTTACGAACCATGAACCACAGACATTGCCGAGGTGGGGTGGCTTGCGTGGCTCAACGATGCAGATAGCCGTACCGTAGGTGCAACCACAGCGGAGGGGTATCTGTGGAGAGGCCAGACAAACGTGTGGTTCCTGAAAAGGGGCAGCAGCCTTTTCAGTAGTTACAGGGGCAACAGTCTGGATGATTGACTGAGCTGGCCTTGTAACATCAGCTAATGTGGCTTTGCCACACAGCTACTGCGAACGGCTGAAAGCAAGGGGAAACTATAGTCGTTACTTATCCCGAGGACATGCAGCTCTACTGTATGGAAATATGATGATGGCATCCTCTCGGGTAAAATATTCCGGAGGTAAAGTAGTCCCCCATTCGGATCTCCGGGCGGGGACTACTCAGGAGGATGTTGTCATCAGCAAAGACAATACTGGAATTCTGCGGATCGGAGCGTGGAATGTTGGATCCCTTAATCGGGTAGGAAAATTAGAAAATTTAAAAAGGGAAATGGATAGGTTGAAGTTAGATATAGTGGGAATTAGTGAACTTCGGTGGCAGGATGAACAGGATTTCTGGTCAGGTGAGTACAGGATTATAAATACAAAATCATTTGGGGGTATCACAGGAGTAGGACTGAAAATGAATAAGAAAATAGGAATGCGGGTAAACTACTATGAGCAGCACAGTGATCGCATTATCATTGTCAAGATAGGTACGAAGCCAAGACCAACAACAAGAGTACAAGTTTATATGCCAACTAGCTCTGCCGATTATGAGGAGATCGAAGAAATATATGAGGAGCTAAAGGAAATTATTCAGACATTTAAGGGAGAGGAAAACTTAATTGTGATGGGAGACTGGAATTCGGTAGTAGGAAAAGGAAGAGAAGGAAAAATAGTAGGTGAACACGGACTGGGCAGGAGGAATGAAAGGGGAAGTTGCCTGGTAGAATATTGCACGGAACATGATTTAATCGTAACAAACACGTGGTTTAAGAATCACAAAAGACGGTTGTATACGTGGAAGAGACCAGGAGACACCGGAAGGTATCAGATAGATTTTATAATGGTAAGACATAGCTTCCGGAACCAGGTTATAAACTGTAAGGCGTACCCAGGGGCAGATATCGACTCTGTCCATAACTTGTTGGTTATGAACTGTAGGCTGAAACTGAAAAAACTGCAGAAAGGTAGGAAAATAAGGAGATGGGACTTAGATAAATTGAAGGTAAGTGAAGTTCTGGAGAATTTCAGAGGGAGCTTTAGGCAACAATTGACAGAAACAGGGGGAAATAAAACAGTAGAGGAGGAATGGGTAGCATTGAGAGATGAAATAGTGAAGGCAGCAGAGGACAAAATAGGTAGAAAGGCAAGACCTACAAAAAATCCTTGGATATCACAGGAAATACTAAATTTAATTGATGAAAGGAGGAGATATAAAAATGCAGTAAATGAAACAGGCAAAATGGAGTACAGATGACTAAGAAATGAGATTGACAGGTAGTGCAAAAAGGCTAAGCAGGAGTGGCTAGAAGCCAAATGCAAATCTGTAGAAGAATGTATAAGAAGGGTAAAAGTAGATACCGCCTACAGGAAAATAAAAGAGACATTTGGGGACAAGAAAAGCAACTCTACGAATATCAAGAACTCAGATGGGAAACCAGTTCTCAGCAAAGAAGGGAAAGCTGAAAGGTGAAAACAGTACGTAGAGCATCTCTACAAAGGAAATAAACTGAGAGACGATGTTGTAGGAAGGGAAGAGGAAGTAGATCAAGATGAAATAGGAGATACTATACTGAGAGATGAATTTGACAGAGCCTTGAAAGACCTAGGTCGGAACAAGGTCCCGGGAGTAGATGACATATCCTCAGAGCTACTAAAGTCTCTGGGAGAGCCAGCCATGACAAGACTATTTGAACTGGTGTGTAGGATGTGTGAGACAGGCGAAATACCCTCAGACTTTAAGAAAAATGTAATAAACCCCATTCCAAAGAAATCAGGCGCAGACAGGTGTGAAAATTACAGAACCATCAGTTTGATATGTCATGGTTGCAAAATTTTAACTCGAATTATCTACAGGAGAATGGAAAAGCTGGTAGAAGCTGACCTTGGGGAAGATCAATTTGGATTCTGGAGGAACGTAGGAACTCCGGAGGCAATACTCACTTTACGTCTTATCTTAGAAGATAGATTAAGGAAAGGCAAACCTACATTTTTAGCTTTTGTAGATTTCGAGGAAGCATTTGACAATGTTGGCTGGAATACACTCTTTCAAATTCTGAATTCAGCAGGGGTAAAATATAGGGAAAGGAGAGTTATTCACAACTTGTACAAAAGCCAGACCGCAGTTATTAGACTCGAAGGGCATGAAAGGGAAACATCAGTTGGGAAGGGAGTAAGACAGGGATGTAACCTTTCTCCGACGTTATTTAATTTGTACATCGAGCAGGCGGTAAAGGAAAGCAAGGAAAAATTTGGAATAGGGATTAAAGTTCAGGGGAAAGAAATAAAAACATTGCGTTTTGCTGATGTCATTGTAATTCTGTCAGAGACAGCAAAGGACCTGGAAGAGCAGTTGAATGGAATGGACACTGTGTTGAAGAGAGCGTATAAAATGAACATTAACAAGAGCAAAACAAAAATAATGGAATGCGGTCTTAGAAAATCAGGCGATGCTGAAGGAATTAGATTAGGTAACGAAACAACGAAGGTGGTAGATGAGTTTTGTTACTTGGTTAGTAAAATAACATGCGATGGTCACAGTACAGAGGATATAAAATGCAGAATTGCAATTGGAAGAAAAGGATTTTTGAAAAA
The DNA here is from genome assembly GCA_026315105.1 of Locusta migratoria. Lineage (NCBI taxonomy): Eukaryota > Metazoa > Arthropoda > Insecta > Orthoptera > Acrididae > Locusta > Locusta migratoria. The sequence continues at coordinate 217,294,487 of CM048749.1, forward strand.
GAGAAATTTGCTAACATCGAATATTAATTTAAGTGTAAGGAAGTCTTTTCTGAAGGCATTTGTGTGGAGTGTTGCCTTTACGGGAGTGAAACATGGACGATAAGCAGTGCGGACAGGAAGAGAATAGAGGCTTTTGAAATGTGGTGCTACAGAAAAATGCTGAAGATTAGGTGGGTAGATCGCATAACTAATGAAGAGGTACTGAACAGAATTGGTGAGAAGAGGAATTTTTGGCATAACCTGATTAAAAGAAGGGATCGTTTGGTAGGACACATTCTTAGACATCGGGGAATTTTAAATTTAGCATTGGAAGGAAGTGTGTGGCGTAAAAATGGCAGAGGGAGACCAAGAGACGCGTATAGTAAGCAGATTCAAATGGATGTGGGTTGCCGTTCTTATGAGCAGATGAAAAGGCTTCCTCAGGATAGAGTAGGGTGGAGAGCTGCATAAAACCAGTCTCCGGACTGAAGACCATAACAACAACAATTTACGAACCGAAAATTAAAAACTAAGAAAATTTAAACTGTTTGTTATGTTTGCAGATGGCAAGTTTGTAAATAGTATTACCAAAACAACAAATAAGTAGGCTACTTAACGAGTTTTATGTAGCCTAATGTAAAAGGTATGTAAAAAGATTGATAAGGACTAATTTTCACTAAACTGAAATAGTTATATCGTCAGATAAGCTAAGCAAAATTAAAAACGAATGAACTTACAAAAACATTTTAGAAGTACCTGAAAAGGTAGTAACTATAATTTTTTTAGAACTAAAATAAACCATCCCACTGATGATAGCACAAAATGTGCTGAAACACGTCTGGGAAAATTAAAAGTCAGGTGTCTTGCATACGGCGGAAAATCCTCACCATTTCTCCAAGCTAGCACGAAAAAAAAAAAAAAAGTACTGCAACATCAAAAGATGATTACTATAATAATAGTTTAATGAGACAATCGTTTATCGGGCAGTACTTTATTTTCATTGGAAAATTGCCGCAAATATAGATAACTAGCTGCTAAACACCCACAGGAAAAAATGCATTTTTTCAGTCTTATATTAGAAACAAAAAGAAAAATTCGGTACGTTTTTGTGACTCATTGTTCACGACGACATATCTCATTAACTATGTGTCGTAGGTAGTTTTCAACACGACAGTCACTGTTGCCTGATGGTAAGCAATTTGTGTACCAAGTTTCTTTGAAATCGCTTCATAATTTTAGGAGTAGATGTGGAAAAATTCCGCATGATGTAGCAATTATCCGGAAGATTCATTGTTTATGACGTCATGTCTCATGAAATAAGTCCTACTATAATGTAAATTTAAAGGTAGATTCATTTATCCTCAAGCCACTCCTGCTTAGCCAGTCTGCACTTCCTGTGAAACTCATTTTTCAGACGTCTGTACTCCCTTTTGCCTAATTCACTTGGTGAATTTTTATATTTTCGTCTTAAATCAATTCAGTATCTGCTGTGTTATCCGAGGATTTCTATTAGGCCCTGTCCTACTACCTATATGACCCTCTGCGCCCTTCACTACTGTATCTCTGAGAGATACCAATTTTTCTTCTACTGTATTACTCTCCCCGTCTCAGAACATCCTTACCTAATGGGCCCTCTAAAACTCTCGATCACCTCTGATCCTTCAATTGGCCCAGGTTCTATCTCCTTAATTTTCTACCTTTCTGCAGTCTCTTAAGTTTTAACCTACAGTTCATAACCAGTAAGCTATAGTCAGATTCTATATCTGCCTCTGGATATGCCTTATACGTTTAATTTAATTACGAAAGCATAATGTAGGAATTTTATTGTACCAACTTTATTCTGGAACTTTCTAGAAGCTAGCATTGTGAATAACTAAGAATGCGACGCATCATAGTCTATAATTTGTCTCAGGATTGAAACACCGTGATGTACTGTCGATTCTTCCTTTCTATATACCGATGCGTTTATGTTTTTGAAAGATAATAAATAGAAGTCAAGCTTGTAGCAGTGTACTACCATTTACTACGAAAATCCAGGATGCGAAATTTAATCATTTTTGCACAATATTCTGTACTGCATAGAAGTTTATTGAATCAGCAGTTTTATCTACAACAGCGAAGCTGCTAATGAAATTTGAAAAATCATAATTATTGTCACTTGTGTTTGGTTTGTGGGGCTGCTGTTCTAATTGATAGGTAGGATCGTCACAAACTGCAGTTGACACAGGAGGATCGTGGTGCTCAAACAATTCACCAGCGCCACCTTGCCACTGTCGCCCACGATATTTGCCTGTACAGAACGGCGAATTACACGTTGAGATGCTCTCTGACCCTCGCTAGCTCTCACTGTGAAGATTAAGTACTGGTGAATAATCATCGTCGTGGAAGCCAAGGAAGTAATGAGCGGGACACAAAGCACGCAACGGAAGACCGAGAGGAACCGTAAATAAACGGCTGTAGTAAACACAGAGCTGGACAGGTATCGTTTGTCAGCAGAAAACAACGCACGTAGCGCCAGAGGTTCTTCAGTTATAGTAGCAGTGAGGATAAATACACAACGTTCCATCTCGTAAAAACACTCAACAATAACAAACGCACACACTCTAAACCGATAAAACGATTTAGTAATTATGAGGTTATCTGCAGAGGAAGAATATTCGCACACACTATATTAGAACAGAAATAACGTAGGAATCGTGACATATATTCTAGCATTCTAGAACTGACAAAGGGACCATGAGAAGTGTAAATACCGGTTTTTGATGGGTCTCAAGTATGTTGTAAAGGGACATACCCTAAATATGAGGCAATCTGCTGTTTCAGTAACGGACCTTGTTTTTCGAGACAATTGGTGTTGAAGTTCACTGCGTGATGTAAGACGTGTAACGTTAGCCACGCCGCAGTCAGCCGAGCGCGGCGCAGCGGCTAGGGTCTAATGATACCACGCGGGAGATCAGCGTGTTCGGGTTCTATAAGAGGTTTTGGTTTGTTTATACATAGAATAGTCCGTAATTTTTCCATTATATTTTACAGTGTACACATCGTGTGAAATTAGTAAGTAATATTCAGTTTTGCTGTAGTCATTTAATTTTCACGTTACCCGCTCGGTTAGCCGTGGGCTCTAACGCAGCACTTTGCGAGACGGGGAGGCGTACCGGCCCCGGTTCGAATCCGCTTGGTGGATTAACGAAAGGGGTCGGAGTGCCGGAGAGCCTGGATGTGGTTTTCCACATCCCCTTAGGTGAATACCGGTATCGTCCCCAAGTCCCGCCTCAATTACACGATTCGCAAACATTTCGTAACACTTTACATTTTTACACATATAACACTATACACAGACATTTGGAGTACATATTTCCTCCTGGGGTGCATGGTGTGGCGACAGCAAGGGCATCCGGCAACCCAGTAAATATTAACACGCCAAATCCGACATAACCAAAGCCGACCGCGCATATGCGGGAACATGGCTCAAGAGGGGAAAGGCGGACCAGAGACTGCCTTTTATTGGAAGAACCCTTGAAACATGCGACAGAACTACAAAAGAAACTGCCTACACTATGCTTGTCCGTCCATTTTTGGAGTATTGCTGCCCAGTGTGGGATCCTTATCAGGTGGGTTTGACAGAGGACATCGAAAGAGTCCAAAGAAGGGCAGCTCGTTTCGTATTGATACGATACAGGGGAATGATACAGGATCTGGGATGGGAATCATTACAACAGCGGCGCTTATCGCTGGAGCGTGTTCTACTCCTATCGCCAACATGGTCCTCCGAATGCGAAAATACATTGTTTACTCCCACTTACATAGGTAGAAATGATCATCAGAATAAAATACGAGAAGTCAGAGCTCGAATGTAGAGATTAAGGTGTTCTTTCTTCCCAAGCGCTATTCGAGAATGGAATAGGAGATAAATAGTATAATGGTGGTTCGATGAACCTTCTGCCAAGCACTTAAATATTTGCAAAGTATCCCATGTACATGTAGATGTAGAGGTAGAAGAAATAACTTAATTTTCACGTCAATATTACAAATCTTATTCCCTATCGCCTGCATCGCTCGCTATGCCCAAAACAGAAATCAAGATATTTGTCGTCGAAGCAACTGAAACCCAATGGTATACAGCACGAAACACATCATAATAGCTATTGTCTTGCATGCGCACGGAGGTTTTAAGACCGATACCGGAAAAACATTTGCTAACTTTATAACGTCACAGATGCGTCCACCTAATCCTCGATGGGCGAAGGTGCCGTTATATTCTATTTCCTGTTTAATTACTCCTTTTTCATTATTCCAATGGTATGACTGTATAGGATGCGGACAATTACTGGGTTGATCCATAACAATAAACTTTGTTCACTTCCTTTATTACGGAACGACAAATGTTAATAACTCTTTCTTTAAATACACTGATTAAATAACCGCGTGCCAATACGATAATGTCTACAAGTCCACACTGAAACATTTCAATACCAACTGCAACCGAAACTCATATGCGAGACGACTGATGGGCAAAACTTTAGCCACAGCTAAACGCGGGTTACGGACGCACTGTCGACGTGCTACTGCCTCGCTATGCGTTTGGTGGGAGCCTGCCGCACACCGGCCAACAAACAAGAAACGTTAAAATCTAAGCATTGTCGCCCAGCAGCTATCGCTGCACGCCAACGATAACTATTTTCGACCAAAACGTACCAAAGAGGTTACTAAGCTAAAACCCTGTATCCTCACAAATTACATTCAAAAGTAGTTTTCTTTTATTCGTTAGTATTGATGGTAGCCATGTGTATTTGTTCTTATTCGAAAGAGCAGTTGCTCTGAAATGATGAAAAATTTATGAGTCCAGTTTTATGCAACCGTCCCTGCACACTATTGCTCTGTTGGTCTTTTACAAATCTGAATTTTGCATCAATTCAAAGCACATGCTTTTCTAATATGAACAAATATGCATGGTTAGGTTCAGTGTTAAAGGATGAAAGAGAACTATTTTTTAATGTAAGTGAGAAATGTTCTTCGGTATCGCTCTTAAAAACTCTGCGTGCGTGGAAGGCAGTAGCTTTTATGAACTGTGTTTTTCAACCTTTTCGGTTATGTCAACTCTTTCCAAGTAAAAATGTTTTGGCGACAACCATCCAAATATAAACATTCTGGCGACCGCCTCTCTCCCCTCCACCAACGAACCGTAACTTTGTTAACTAAAAGGAAACAAATTTAACATTTCCTTTGCTCCAGCTTTCTATTAAATTGTTGGACGAAGTCTATTTATTTATATTTCGGAATGAAACACATTATCCCATTTTTACATTATTCTCGACAGAATAATATATTTTGCTTCACGTCTGTTTCGCATTTCAGGCAAGACTCAGAAGCGTATTATGCTCATTAAGAAAGGTTCCTCTGCGTAGACAGAAAATACTACAAAGTAGCAACCACTAAAATCAGACTATGTCATAATTAGAAACATGCGATCTATTGGACCCACCAAATTCTTGTACGTAATACGAAACATGCGGTATCTCAGGCACACAACTTGGCGCACTCCTCTAAACAATACTCTGTATCTCTTCAGTGACGAAGTAAAGCTGATTGTTGACTGTTGCTTTACACGCGGCAAGTATTGCGCTAAATGTACTGGGAAGGGGGAGCCGCGATTTTTTGCAGTGCTGCCACACTCGACCTTCAAAATAAACGAGGGGTCTGAGAGACCAATGCTTCAGGTTAAGAGTTAATCAGATTGTAAGAAACATGTTAACACATAAGCTTTCTTGCCCACAAGTATGGTAACAAACATAAAATGCAACGTTTTGCTTTGAAACAAAACTCTCATATCCAGAGCAACTTAAACTGAATATGAATTTCACATTAAAATAAATACAAACTGAATAGCAGTGCAAAAAATACTTCCCATACAGACAATACAGGGGAGTAGTAAGATATCTGAAAGACCAGTTTAAAAATATCAGCAATCTTTTATACAATCTTAACAATAGCACATTTTTAATGAGACTCAGATTTCTCAGACGAATTCAAAAACCTTCCCAATCAGATTCTTCTGAATCTTCATCCATTGATTCACTCCCTATGGAGCGGACACCATTACGTAATAAAGAAATTCCCTTATTCTTCACTAGAACTCTTGCCAACAGGTGAAGGGTTAATCCTTTTTCGCCGGTAGACTTTGCAATACAAATCTCTTCCTTTAGCAACTTCTCCTTAGAAGCTACTAGATGCACAGTTATATCCCCGGATTCACTCTCAATTGTTGCATCCCTAAGGTAACAATTTTTATTTAAAATATCTAATAACTGGATGCATCTTCCAATTCTGCCAGTCTCAAATCACAGACGATACATGGCACACCACACTTTACGATAATCTCATTATCCTTTCCAAGCAATTCAGTATCCTCACCAAAATGAACATAATGATCATCCTTATCGAACATATCAGTTACATCGAAACACCTCTCACCTAACGCAGATCTTCTGCTACTAACAACGGAAACGAATACAGTTTGCCCGCGCAGATACTGTTTCTCGAATATTAGTTCTGGAAAGCGATATTCTCGTGGACTGAGAAATCAACTGTCATGTGAAATCGGCTCGCACTATTCATTAAAGCGGTAAATACAGCCTCCTCGGTAGTTGTAGCTTTTCGTGACTCTCGGAAAGCTGTCGATACGATTCCGCACTGTCATCTAGTGAACAAGTCACCACAGCGCTTGACTTCATTGTAGACTTTGTAGCAAACGGATGACCGCACGTCATTCTCTACGGAAATAAGTTTTGCGAGATGAAAGTGATTTACAGCGTTCCCGGAGGCAATGCAGTACTTTTCATAACGCACACAAACAATTTCGTACATGACATCGGAAATATGAGTAAGACTTTTCTTGGAGGATGCTGTAGTATATGAAAAAATCGCAACGCTGGAAGGAATGATCTTTTATGAAATGACTAGCGGCTAAACCAGTTATTGCCGCGGTACATATGCATTTTTCCAGTCTTGTTTAGTCGTCATAGCTGATGAACTACTTTCTGATCTTAGTCCACGTCGTCCATCCCTTTCTGTCAATCGGATTCGAACACTACCTGTCCATTTAATTTTCGTTTCCATGAGCTGCCGCGGCAGATCAGCCGTGCGTACTGGGGCGTCGTGCTGCAGTGCGCGCGGCCGTTCGCCGTCGGGGGTTCGAGTCCCCCCTCGGGTATGGGTGTTTGCATTGACCTTAGGTTAGTTTAACTTAGTTTAAGTATTATTTTTGTAGACGTCAGAGCCTCAGTCATATTATTTTTTTAAAGAACTGACCGCCATTTGACTGAAAGTTTTGTTTGTTGTCACTACCTGGTTTCGGCATATCCCATTTTCAAGTGCTGTGATAAAAATTATCTGATAGGTTACCTTAGGTCATGGTCATAATAATACTTATTTTTATTATTTTAAATTAAGATGTGGGGTCATATGTGTCACCCATTTTATAATTCCGACATGGACTCAACTCCAAATATTTTATTGTTTTTTATTTATTTATTTTTTATTATGATCATGACCTAAGGAAACCTATCTGACAACTTTAAAAGTTATGTGTGTGTTTTTAGTGTTGAATCTATCGTTTAATCAGACAACAAAGGTAGTTTAAGTTACTCATTCAAAACCTGATCTGGTATTAGTTATAGTCCAAATAGTTGTTCATATATTTATGTTTAACAGTCAAGATCACCAAGTCATCAGATAACTTCATCAAAATCTAACTGAACACGTACATTGTTTATTAACACACTAATTTGGTTTAATTATGGCCGTGATATTGATGTATATAGTGTTAAATAAGAAACAGTGCATTAAACTGATTATATGCACAACGGATCTTTTAACAAAACAACTGTAACGTGTAACCTGCATGAAACACACACTGACAATACTCAAAAAATTAGACTGCGAGAAAGGTATTAAAAACACTAACCACTATCTTAATGTTCGACTATGAGAATTTTATGCAGATCAGTACCTGATTATCAAAATTCAGTATCATAATCAATTAACTGCAGTGTTGCATAACAATCACTTACTACGATACCCATAAGAAATCTGTTCAACAAGATTACCAAAATCAATACTGTACTTTAAAACCATAAATAACCAAATATCAAATAAAGGAAGCAGGTTAATCTTCTAACTACGTAAATGAAACAGGAAAGAAAGGTCAACTTAGTTACTTATTATTAATAATCACCATTATATTACCTAAATGATACAACCTTTACATAATTACATGAAATGCTATTATCTTAATTCCAGAGGTGGTACAACGTTTTTCACAGTTATAAGAAATACCCTATATTTCAAATACAATCAAATCAACTTGCTGGCACAGCAGCCTCTGCTCTACATCGGAGCCACATACACAACTGCTCTCTAAGCGAGATGAACCACAAGTCCCACTCTCCGTCTCTCTGCACGAGCTACAATGCTATGCGATACATAATCTTTGCCAAAGATGAAACTTCACAGATTTATGTACTCATATTGATACCCACAGTAGAAGCTATATTATACTTTTCCTTGCAAGCAAATTACTCGACACAAAATAGGAGGCACAATATTAGACATTTTCTTACAAATTCAGCAATATACATTTTCTATGGACACGTTTCAACTTATTTCACAGTACTTGAAATTGGCCTAAGGCATAAACAAAACTTTCAGTCAAATGGCGGAAGCTCTTTTGTTTTTTAATAGTTTAAGTAGCTTGTAAGCTACGGACTAATAAGCCAGCAGTTGACTCCGATAGATTTACAAACATTTTTTCCATGCTGCTGAATACTTATGACATCACATGTCGTTGACTGTGTGTTCTACAGTAATATAATTGTCCAAATTTGTAGAGAGTAATATTAAGAATAAATAGTGGATGAATGAAGTCTCCTAAATCACACGTTTCTTGATGGGAAAGTTGTTTTTATTTATTGTTTACGAAGTCATATATCCTGAACTGCGTGTCGTAGGTAGTTTTAACCGCACAGCGATTGTTGTCTGATAGAAAGCAATGTGTGTACCAAGTTTAGTTGAAACCGGTCCATTATTTTAAGAGGAGGTGTGGAAAAATAGCACATGATGTAGCACTTATTCGAAAATTTCATTGTTTATGGCTTCGTATCGGCTGAAAAATGTGTAGCACAATTGTGTAAATTCTAAGGTACATTCAGTGGCATACGTGCCTAATTTCTGTAAAATATTTCGTTACTGGTGTTAGCTTTATAGAAGTAATAAATCGAAGCATCATGCGTGATGATGCAGTTGTTCGTGAACAAATTTTTCTATGACTTTTTCTCTCATGAACTATATGTCGAACTGTCATGTAGTATCGAAGGGATATTCTGTGGTATGTTTTTGTACTGTCTGTGGCTTGTCTCGTGAGTACAATTTACAGTGTTCAAAGTTTATTGCAAGTCGCTAAGTGCTCTTCAAATGTTTGTATAGCTTATGGGACTTAACTAGGGGTCATCAGTCCCTAAACTTACAAACTGCTTATGAACTAGCTAACACTAAGGACGGCACAAATATCCATGCCCGAGGGGGGAATCGAACCCCCAACCGTAGTGGCCGTGCAGACCGTGAATTGAGCGCCTCAGTCCCCTCGGCCACCACGGCCGGCAAGTGCTCGCATTTTCAAATAGTTCACGAATAAAATGACGCTATCACGCACCTTAAGATGGGGCAGTTTCATTGTTTATGATGTGATATCGTATGAACTATGTATCGTAGGAGGATTTTGCAACCATTGAAAATGATTCCCGACCTTAAAGAATATTTGTACCAAATTTGGTTGATAACAGTCGATCAGTTCAGGAGCAAATGAAGAATGTTATCGTGATTTGGCCGTTTATCAAGACTGACACTGTTTATGAAGTCCATCTCCTTACGTATCTATCTGAGATAGTTCTTTCCCCACAGCAATTATTGCCTGATAGATGTGTACCAACTTTGATTGAAATCGGTCCAGTAGTTTAGTAGATGTGGAACATACATACATACACAGATACCGATATACACACAAACATACAGCTGATTCGAAACTTCCTGGCAGACTCGAACCTGGGACCTTTGCCTTTCGCGGGCAAGCGCTCTACCGACTGAGTTACCACGACACGACTCACGATGCCGCCTCACAACTTCACTTCCGCCAGTACCTCGCCACCTACTTTCCAAACTTCACAGAAGCTCTCCTGCGAACCATGCAGGACTAGCACTCCTGGAAGAAAGGATATGGTGGAGACATGGCTTAACCACAGCCTAAGGGATGTTTCCAGAATGAAACATTCACTCTGCATCGGAGTGTGCGCTGATACGAAACTTCCTGGCATATAAAAATTGTGTGTTAGTCTTGCATGGTTCGCAGGAGAGCTTCTGTGAAGTTTGGGAAGTAGGAGGCGAGGTACCGGAGCATTTCCGTGACACTCGCGCATTGGTCGAACCTACCGGTAACAAATCTAGCCGCTCGTCTCTGAACCGCCTCTATGTCTTCCTTCAAACCGATCTGCTGCGGGTCCCAAATACTTGAGCAATACTCAAGACGTGGTCGTACAAGCGTTTTATACGCGGTCTCCTTTACAGGTGAAGTACATCTTCCCAAAATTCTCCCAATAAACCGAAGTCGGCTGTCTGCCTTACTCACAACTGTCCTTACATCCTCGTTCCATTTCATATCGCTCTGCAATGTTACGCTTAGATATTTGAACGACGCGACAGCATCAAGAAGCTCACTACTAATGCTGTATTCGAACATTATAGGATTGTTTTTCCTACTCATGCGCATCACCTTACATTTTTCTACATTGAGAGCTAGCTGTCATTCTTCGCACCAACTAGAAATTTTGTCTAAGTCAACCTGTATGCGATTACAGTCAGTTACAGACGACACCCTCCCATACACCACAGCATCATCAGCAAACAGCCGCAAATTACAACTTACTCTGTCCATCAGATCATTTATATAGATAGAAAATAATAGCGGTCCTATCACACTCCCCTGGGGCACGCCTGACGATACACTCGTCTCTGATGAACACTCGCCGTCGAGAACAACGTACTGCGTTCTATTACTTAGGAAGTCTTCCAGCCAGTCACAAATCTGTGAACCTATTCCATAAGCTCGTATCTTCGTTAGCAGTCTGCAGTGTGGCAACGCGTCGAACGCCCTTTTGAAGTCGAGAAAAACACAATCCGCCTGTTGGCCTTCGTCCATGGCTCGCAAGATGTTATGTGAGAAAAGGGCAAGCTGAGTTTCACATGTACGATGTTTCCTAAACCCGTGCTGATTCATGGAAAGAAGCTTTTCCGTTTCAAGGAAATTTACTATATTCGAACTGAGAAGTTTCAATCACCGACTTTTAGTTCTGAATGTGAAAATATTTTGCTAGCACCCACCTACTTAGGGAGACATGACCATCCCAATAAAATAAGAGAAATCAGATCGAAAACGGAACGATTTAGGTGTTCTTTCTTCCCGCGCGCTATTAGAGAATGGAACGGTAGAGAAAAGTCATGAAGGTGGTTAATGAACCCTCTGCCAGGCACTTAAATGTGATTTGCAGAGTATCGATGTAGATGTAGATGTAGAATATGCTCCAAAATTCTACATGAAACCGATGTCAACGATATTGGCCTGTAATTGTATGGGTCAGTTCTCATTCCTTTCTTATACACGGGAGTCACCTGCGCTTTTTTCCAATCACTAGGAACTTTGCGCTGAATTAAAGATTCGCTATAAATGCAAGCTAAGTAGGGGGCCAACGCCGCAGAAAAGTCTTTGTAAAACCGAACTGGTATTCCATCCGGACCAGCAGACTTTTTCGTATTTAGCTCTCTCAGCTGCTTCTCTACACCGTAAATACCTATTGCTATGTCCCCCATTTCGGAATTAGTACTCTGATCAAATGATGGTATATTTGTGCGGTCCTCCTGCGTGAAAGATTTCTTAAAGGTTAAATTTAGAACTTCAGCTTTCCGTTTGTTTTCTTCTATTACTGCCCTGGAATGATCAACTAGTGACTGGACAGTGGGCTTTGACCCACTTATCGATTTTACATAGGACCAGAATTTTTTCGGGTTCTCGGAAAGATCTTTTGCTAAGGTATGGCTGTGATAATTATTGTATGCTTCACGCATCGATCTTTTTATAGACGCACGAATTTCTACTAACTTTTGCCTGTCATCATTTGCGTGTTCGTTTTTGAATCGAGCGTGCAACAACCTTTGCTTTCTCAGCAGCTTTCTAACATTATTATTATACCACGGTGGATCTTTTCCATCCTTAATCGTCTTTACTGGCACATATTTCTCTAACCCTTTATTAACAATGCACTTAAATATAGTCCACAATTCCTCTACATCCATAGTCCCGGAATTAAACGATGCCCATTCATTTTCTAACAATATTATTATACCACGGTGGATCTTTTCCATTCTTAATCGTCTTTACTGGCACATATTTCTCTACCCCTTTATTAACAATGCACTTAAATTTAGTCCACAATTCCTCTACATCCATAGTCCCGGAATTAAACGATGCCCATTCATTTTCTAAGTGTGATCGTAACATTTGCTTGTCGGCTCTTCCCAACAAAAACACCCTCCTAGCCTTCTTGACTGATTTATGAACTTTGGTCACCATCGACGCTATGACGATATCATGATAACTAATTCCTGTCTCTACAGAGACATCGTCAATAAGGTCAGGCCTGTTTGTGGCTATAAGGTATAGAATATTTCCATTGCGCGTGGGTTGCCGGTTTAACTGCTCAAGACAGTTTTCGGAGAGTTAGATGGGCGAGAGCGGGTTAAGCCTTTTCTGGGAGGGGTCCAGTTGGCTTGTGGTGTTGGAGGTGGTGACTGTTTACTGTCGCATTTTCCACGTATAAGGGGAACGTAGTTTGAAATCCTGTCTCTCTCCCAGTTATCTACGCCCCTGCAACTCATCTAGAGCTTCTTGATAAAATAAATGCAAATAAAACATACGTTTAAAAAAGACAAGAAATGTATTGATGTTCTAAATATTTAAAATAATAGACTCAATAAGATGAATTCATATTATTGGAGAAATTTTGTAGCTATTAAAAGCAGTTCAGATTGTGACTTTTAGTGCAAATACACCACAGTGATACCCGTTCTACTGCAACAGTTACGGAAATTTATGTAAGTGAACAGGGGCTCTGACTCCGCGGATCTCCGTGGCTGGTGCACGCCACACAAAATTTTTAGGGTGATCGTCACCCACAGAAATAAAGTGATTAAAATAAAGTAGCAAAAAATGGGACAAAGTTGAAGCTGTCTATTATGCATATTTTGACCGCGCAGTGTGGCAAGCACCCCAAGGAGCACTCACTGAAGCTGCTTGGAGCCCGTGAAACGGAGGTGGTTGGAGAGGGCGAAAACGCTATTTCCTGTCCACATGATGTCGTAACAAATGTAACAATCCCAGTTCAGTGACAGCATAGTTAGTTGTGGAAGCTCCATTAGTACTGATCATTGAGATGGAATAACATCCGCAATGTCTTTAATCTCAAAGTGTTTAATTCTGCTAACAACTACTACATACTTGTACAGTGGCGTTACACACGACTTCACGTAAAAAATCGCGGGTAGGAAGAAGGCGAAGCATCTAAACGCTAGTAACCGAGTTTAATAATGACACAGATACAGAAATGAAGGTGAATTAGGGAAAGATGTTTTGACTATTTCTCCATTCACGAAGCGCTATTTTCTGCTGAAGGAGTGAAACCAAATGGTGTTATAAAACACGTAAAGCCGCGCTGGAGTAACCGAGCGGTCTAAAGCACCTCGCTGCGGAGCGCGCGGTTGCTCGCCGTGGAGGTTCGAGTCCTCCCTGGGGCATGGGTATGTGTGTTGTCCGTAGGTTAGTTTACTTAGGTTTAAGTAGTTTGTAGGCTACGGACTGAACCACGCAGTTTGGTCCGATAGATTTACAAACATTTGAACATTTGAAAACACGTAAAGTGTGTGAAATTTGTGTTGTTGCAGTGTAAATAACCGTCATTTCAAAGGGTTCCTGAAAGCTTTACAAACTGAGCGTGGGTATATACCTTGGCACAGAACAGTTCGTTGGCTTAGTCACGAAAAAAGGTTTTGAAATTTTGTTTGTGGGTCATGACGAACTATGTATCTCTGAATTAAAAAGGGGGGGGGGAGAGCATTGTGGACTAGATTGAAACTGGATATTAAATCCAGCATTACATAGTCACAAAACTAAGCACTTTAAGCAATTAATCATTGCAGGGCAAAAAGCATCTAATAACAGAGACGCAGCGCTAAATTAAAGAGTTTTTGAAAGAGTTTCGCCTTTCTGAGAGGCGAATGAGCAACGAAATCATAAAACTCTTCAATTGCCTGATTCGTTTTAAACTTTATTAGAATTTCCTGAACGTACCATTGGTGACAATATTGAAATTAATGATTTTTTTGTTTATTTGTTTCTTATAATACTGAATGTGCCACAGCTGTTTATTTGTTTCTTATAATGCTGAATGTGCCACAGCTGCACTAATGTTAATAATATCAGTGGATGTTCTCTCTCCGTTTTCTCCAGATATACAATCATGCAAAGTATTACTACTAGGCCGGCCGCGGTGGCCGAGCGCTTTGCGGCGCGCCAGTCATAGACAGCACGGCCGCTACGGTCGGGGGGTTCGAATCCCCCCTCAGGCATTGATATTTGTGCCGTCCTTAGTATTAGCTAGTTCATAAGTAGTGCCGCGCGACTTACTATTTTGGTACCAATCCTTTACTGATTACAATTTCATTGAAAAATTTTCTTACTGAAGGTCATTTCGTTTATTTTATTTATGCGTACTGTAATCACTTTGCTAAATAGTACCAAGTGCAACACGATAAGGACATATCAGTGCATTCAAATTGCAGAAACTTGGTGCTATTGCCTAATTAGCCTGGCGACCGATTGTTTATTAGTGCGTTATTCTGAACTAGGTTTTTATTCTTTTGCAAAATGTAGAAAATCTATGCAGGTTGATAATTCAGTGTATGATCTCTGTCGAAGTAAACTCTGTATTCGCAGACTGATCTTAGATGCCTTATCTTTAGGTAGTTAACATTGTCAACCAAAATCCCTCTTAAGGTTAACACTATAGTTGTGCCGTACTTTTGGCGTAAGTACTTGTTGTGAGCAGTAGCTATTTGCTGGAAGTGCGGAGTAGCTGGTTACAAAATCAGCAGTTCTTCTGATGCACAGTTTATATTGCCGAGAGAAGTAAGCCGGCCGCGGTGGCCGAGGGGACTGAGGCGCTCCAGTCACGGTCTGCACGGCCACTACGGTCGGGGGTTCGAATCCCCCCCCCCCGGGCATGGATATTTGTACCGTCCTTAGTATTAGCTAGTTCGTAAGTAGTTTGTAAGCTTAGGGACTGATGACGCCGGAGTTAAGTCCCATAAGCTCTACAAACATTTTAACATTTTTAATTACTACTAAGAGAGGGGCAAATGTGACTGGTACCTTTTCTAGGATGGAAACAAAAATCAGAGAAACTGAGCCAAGAGAACTGCTTGGTCCATTCTTTAAACATTCTTAGAGGTAATGAAAAATGAAACCACGAGCTCCAAACTGATTTTCCAAAGTCGGCGCCCCTGTAAGTGAAACTTGGTTTTATTCACAGTTTTTACCTGGTCATTCCTCAATAACAAATTACTATTACTGCAATAAAATTATACGAACTGTCGTATGAAACATTTTTAATTTATTGCAGGAGATGTATTGCTTTCTTTGTTGTCGTCGTCGCCTCCGTCTCTGCTGTTGCTCTTACGGTACTCAGTAGACTACTTTAATGGAACTCTCTACGTTAATCTACCCTATAAACGTCTCTACATTCTGGAGTTGTCTACTCCGACTATCAGAAATTACTTTGTTGCACAAACACCAAAATTAATCTACTACCTTCATTGTCTCGTTCCCGTTTCTAGTCCCTTACCATTGCCTGATTTAATGCGACTTCTATTGTTTTGCTCCTATTTAAGTTCATCTTATCCCCTTATTTCGGGACACGATCATTCCAGTAAGTAGCTCTTACAGGTCTTTTTGATGTTTACGATAGAATTACACTCCCTTTACACATTTCGCTTTATATATAAAGAACAGTCAAGAGTGCAGAATTGTTTCTTTTTTTACTAGTTTCGGTCTTATATTTTAGACCATCTTCAAGAAATTAAGCTCCATTGATGTTGTGGAGCTGGCAAGAAACTTGGAGCCTTCTAGTGTGTCACTGCAACCGCTGGCCCACTTCACACTCTTCAACTCTGTAGACTCTTCGATATTTTCTGTACATGTTGTACTTAACCTTTAGTTTCATCTTTTTTACTCCCGATGAAAGGAGTACGCAATATAATTTTCACATAATTTTTGCCTGTCATAGAGCATTGAGCATCTTTTGTTATAAAAACCAAAGCTATAATTCTGCAGAAAAACAAATTTATGTAATATTTTATATCATTTCACTAATCGATATAACATACTGTACTTATTTTCATATCTTTGCTGTAAACCAAAGACTTCGTTTTATCTTTGGAGTGTGTCTTACACTCGCAGTTGTTGCGTTTGAGAGAAGAGTCGGTGTGTGACCTTCGTGCAGGATAGTTGATGTCTGATTATGGTAGAGTTGTAGTCGTGAAACTGTCGGGTTATTCTGTCTGTGTGTTAGAATCGAAGAGTAAAAATTCAGTTTTGAAGAGTCGCAGCCAAGTCTGCAGATTTATATTATTGTATGGAAATTAATCTGTCTCAATTAAGGTAAACTTGAACTTTTCTATTGTTATGTATGGTAGCCTGTATGTAGCCTATATTGTAGTTGGTATTTGTCTTTTTGCTAATGAATACTGTTTAATTCAGCTCGCGTTTATCATTTATCCCTGAGTCATTTTACCAGTTCCTCGTTCCTTTCACCAATTTGAATTGCTATCCGTTCTGATCATTGTTTCTTATGATAGTGTTGCATAATTATTGTGTTTGTAAATTTGTATGCTAATTAGAACAGTTCACTGTAGGCATTTTGTGATGATCAGTTGGTCTATTAATGAGGGCAGGAAGTAGTTTGTTCATAATTGCAGTAAAGATCATAGTTACAGATTTTCTCAGTCTCAATGAAAGTTCAGATTATTAAGTTAGTTAATGTTAGTAACAGTTAAAGTGATTTGTCTGATTAGAAGAGAAGTAGATCACGTAAAGAGATGAGACATATTTGCAGTGTGTGATACTTGAAATCTTTACCAGATTTGTAGAACATTTTTTATTACATTGAATCTGTATGGTAATTGTTGTACAGATAGGCACATTATCAAGTGCAGTGATCTTAATATCAAATATCCTTGTTTGGGATCCTGTTAATTCAAGTAGCAAAATTACCACTGTAGTAGCACTTTCTGTTCGCTCTCGCAGTCGAATTATACATATATAGTCTGGCTGCTGGTATATGGTGCACGCTAACAGATCTGAACATTTCATTTGCTCACATTGTTTCTCACACACTAGATTAATGTGTAGACTAATTACGAGTTTAATTACTGTTGACTTATTAACAACTGTACAATTTAAAGTGTTATCCGTTGCGCATCAAACTAAACTACACTTACGTAAGATCATTGCATCCCATGTCCGTTGCAATTTATTCTAACAGGGCAAAGGAAGGTACGAAGTCTCATTGCTTAGTCAAATTATTTTGTTACTAAAACCACAACAGAACATTTATTTGGGAATTTTAGCTGGGACGGTCTCTTAACAAAAACAGTGACACGCTCGCCCCCACAAACACATATTACTTTTCATTACAAACAAAAACAAACACACGACTTTTACCGTCACGTTTAAGATTTAAGTACCATAGGAAGGAAATTATATGTAATGTAATGGCGCCAATGTATCAATAAATATTCAATCAGGAGCGACAAAAACTCTGTGCGTAAAGTAACTATAATAGCCCAAAACACACGTATATAAGAGTAGCATACGACTGAAAGTGCTTATATTAGCCCTTAATGTGCAGATCCGGGATTTAGATGAAGTGGTTAAAATAAAGTGTGAGAGAACAATGTGCACACTTCACTGAAGCCACATTATCACTTTGGTAATCACTTTCAATCCACGTAGTCCAATATAATAAACCACACAAATACATTTTCAAATGATGTTGATATGTAAATGTCATACCCTGGTTTTCGCGAAACATATCGATCCTTAATCTGTATACTGTAATGTCTGTAACAGTACCTTCTTTGCTCCCTCAGTTATGAAATCAGTTTTTATTTTATATTTTATCAATGTATGAACACAAAAATGTTGATATGATTATTTTTCATGAAAGAATTTGTAGTTGTGAATAATTATGTAGAAACGTTGTTGTATTAGCTGATCCTTGCACTAGGGTTTAAATTCAATGTAATATAAAAGATTCCGGTGCAAGGGAAAAGGTGGTTTTGCCGGGCGAAATGTAGCGAGTACGTGTTGTGAAAGCAGTGTGCATAGCAATGGTTCGTAAGTGCAGGGTTCCCAACTTAGAGGTTTTCCCCCTAAATTTAAGGGGGGGAGGGTGGAATTATAAATGATGGGATATTTAGGGGGATGAAAATTCTAGGGGATTTCGCGCAATTCCAATGGAATCTGAGTGGCGATCAAACGTTCGAATTAGCCAATGGAGGGTTCCGACTTGTCTGAATCGAGACAGAGAAAATGCTTCTTACCGACTCCAAAGCGTTTACGAACCTTTCTCCAAACAGGTAAGCCACTAAAAAAGCAAAGTCTTTTGTATGCAATATCGTTGCCTATTCGTTGAAGAAATCTTACAAAGCAGTGTGTCGAAGCACTACAATATTTCGCATGACAATTCATTACTAAATATCTTTAATACGGGATTAGTGTAGATGAGGCTACCACCCGTCGCCTTTGACCATCCACATGAAGCAAGCCAATGAAGAATTGCGTTGGGGCAGCCATCTTTCAGACATCGCATTCAGGTACCCATCGTGTGACATCACCTCTTTGTTAAATTTCAAAACGAGGCGTAAATATCAAAACAATTGATGCCACATATTCACCACAATCAATGTATTTTTTTTAATTGTTCAGGTAACCATCTACTTACCATCAGTAACAATTAGCTAGTTTTAATTCCCGGCAGCAACTCGCACTCATTGTCGTCAGGAACGCACCTTCTGATTAGTTACGATAACATGTCGTTGCCCAAAGTCGGTGAGTGTATTATTTACAGTAGAACCCCTCTAATTCGTCAGCTTAGGGACTGGGATCATGGTCGGAACGAGAGACAGGTCGGATTATCCGAAACATCTAATGTTAATCGCAAAAATATAAGAAGACATTTAGTACAAAAAGTTAAACGATTTATGAACTAAAAGACGTCTGCAGTAATATAAAAAGATGTTTTTACACAGTGTTAATATATTAACTAAAAAAGTCTACACGCGGTGGAGTAGCCGAGCGGTCTAAAGCGTCTCGCCTTGGAGCGCGCGGTTGCTCGCCGTGGAGGTTTGTGTTTGTTGTGTTTGTTGTCCTTAGGTTAGTTTACCTAGGTTTAAGTAGTTTGTAAGCTACGGACTGATGACCACGCAGTTTGGTCCGATAGATTTACAAAAATTTGAACATTTGAACACATACTATAATATATATTGGTTTGAAAAGGAAAAAGGACAAACAAATTACAGTACTCTACTGTACTTACTGTAGAAACAAATCGGACGCCATGACGCGTTTCCCAACGATCAATCCAGCCTTCACTGGCAGCAAATTTACTTTAGGCTTCCAGTTTTTTGTGCAAAACTACCGCTTTTTCTTTGAGAACTGGCACGGATATCGGAGTTGCTTTCCTTCTTTCTTGACAAAGCCACTTTCACAGTTCGTTTTCAAGTAGTTCAAGTTTAGGCTTTTTATGTTTTATGATTCTTCACAGTGTTTTCACCATCAGTCGTAGCTGTATAGGATTCAATGTCTTTCCGATTCTTCCTCCAATCCTTAATTGTCGTAACACCTACATTCAGTTCCTTTGCAATTTTTTTCAGAACGATTCTCCTTTGTCCAGTCTTTGTGACACTTGTAATTTTTCATTTAGTAACAGAGTTATTGATTTACTTTTGAATCCAGACATGTTGAAAAACAGGCAACTGTACACACAATGGATGTAATAAATACTGTAGGGAATAAAGCAAACAACGACTTTTTTAATCCCAACAAAGGATAAAACTGCGCAATAACGAAAAGATAACAATATGCACAGCGATATACACCGCAACAATGGCCCGACAGGCGTCCAGTTTTAGGGGGAAAAATTTTTTCAGGGGGCAATTTAGGGGGAAGTAAATGTTGGGGGGATTTTCAGGGGAAAAAAAGATGTGTCGGGGGGATTTTTGGGGGAAGAAGAGAATTTTTTTTTATTTTTTTTTTATTTTTGCATCAAATTTGTGTGTAAGATAGAGGTCTGCAAATCGCCGGTTTCGCTCGCTCGTATTCGGTCGAGTGCGCAACGCTCGGCGGTAGCGCGCCGAGTGTGTACGCTCGCAGCGAGCGTGTTGACGCTCGAACGAGGCTGCGTGGAGCGGGGCGGGCAGAGACCGCACAGCGTAGTGCTGCCGCTGTACTCACAAGGAAACCTACCCAAGTCACTCTCCGATTTTTATGAAATTTTGCATATTTTATAAAACATGAAAAACTATGGGACACGTAATTTTTTTAGATGCGGAAAAACATATTTAAGGGGTGAAACGGTCTCTCCACAATTGGGGCTAAAATAGGAAGATGGCGGTAACTTCGAGATTAGTGAAGCGTTTTAATGATTTTTGGTATATAAGTATCTTCCGATAAAAACAAATCAAATTTCATAGATTTAACTTCGATTAAATAAAAAAAAAAAAATTTTTTTTGAGCACAAAAAAATTGGTCACTTTAGGGGTAGTTGCCCCCTAATTGTCACTCCCCCTGCAATGTACCTAGGCCGATCTCTTATCAAAAGGTACTTTCATAGCAAAAACTCATTAAAATCGCTTCATTAATCTCTAAGTTATTGCGATTTTTCGATTTTAGCCCCAATTTTGGGGGGGCCGTTTCATCCCTTAAATATATTTTTCCCCCGCTTAAAAAGTAAATAAATAAATAAAAAAATACGGGTCCCCCAGTTTTTCATTTATTATAACAAATCCAAATTTCATAAAAATCGGAGAGTGACACTTGGGTAGGTTCCCTTGTCAGTCGCTACGGTAGCGGCTCTGTGGCTCTGAGGCGTGGGCTGCTGTTGCGTTTGGTGCAGCCCCACCAACTAAAGGAACTAAAAGCAGTTATGCTGTTGACGTGTATTCCTGCATAGTAGCATGTAAGCGCAATATCATTAGACCGCAAACGAGACAAAAAAGGTTGTTTTCACTAACTACAACATTTGAAAGTAATGTAAAGGATCTAAAGTGAAACTACGGAAAGAAAATCGTTTTTATTGCAACGTACAAAAGTGAAAGTTACTGTACAACAAATTATACATCGAAAAGTAGCATTAACCCTAAACTACTCGTTAGTGGCATTGTAATTGCAATGTATTGTTAAAATATAATTGACACGTTGTAGATCGAGTCAAGTTCTTCTATCAGAGAACAGGTTCCCTGCCGCACTAAAAGTGCGTTCACTAGGTGCCTTTGAGGCGGCCACACAAAATACTGTTTGCCAATACAGCTAGCGTAGGAAGGAGAGTACTGTTGCGTTTTTATCATTCAAGGAGATCGTCGTCATTACCATCAATTCGTGCTAAATAAAGGTCCACCGCATTGGTGGATTGGCCTCGCGCATTTCACAGTCCAGCCATTCCAAAAACATGCACTTCATTCTTTTGGCTGGTGCACCCAGGTGACATTCTTCAGACGGCCCTAAATAACACAGATATCACTGAAACAGCAGGAGCACCATAAATTCCTACATCTGTGTAAAGTAAACAGTTGGAATAAGAGGATTTAAAACAGGTACAGAATATATGAGGATTAAACCGGCATATGATCCTAACGACGGAAGAAAGCGTGGATCCTATATATTGCACAAAAGTTTGCATGTGTCCTTGATTATGTAGATAAGAAAGACGACAGCGGCAGTGGGGAATATATGAATGTTGCAATTGGAAAAATTCCCGTTAAGGACTCACTCGGAAAAGGTAGATGCAGCAACCGCGCACAGTGCCAAAATGATACGGGAATATATGTATATATATTAACCGGGTGCAACAGAGAGAGATGCACAAACGTAACGGGTGTACATCAGTATCGTGTATTTAATATCAATATAAAAGACGGACAAAGTATTCCAAGACTTGAGAGTGATAAAAGGAATGGTTATAAAATACAATCATTTGCTCGTTAAGACGGCAAGTAACACGCACCACTAAACAGGAACTAACAGTCCACAAAATGGCAACAATAAAGTAAGAAAGATCATGGAAAACTCATTTAGTAAATTATCTTAGCACAGAAACTTTATGTTAATCACGAACAATAACTTGTATGGTAAAGTAGAAAATGTGAAACTGAATGGTTAGTACAACTGGATCGAGAGAACAGCTTTCGAATCACCTGGGAAAGGAAACAATTCCAAATTTCGCAGTGAGGATGTATTGTCTAGCGTCTAGTTTGTTCCCGACACTCGCCTTGGACTCGAGTGGCGCTGCGGTAGGCGACCGAGTGGCGAGCGGGCAGTGTGGACGGTCGAGCCGGTCGAGCGTGCGCCGCTCGAACGAGCGTGCAGGAAGTCGAGCGCAGCCACACGCCTTGTCGCAAGCTGCAGCACTGACACCTGTCGGACTGTCGTAGATCGACATGTATCACGCGGTTCGAGCCAGCAACCGAGCGAGATGCAGACCTCTAGTGTAACAATCGGAAGACGTGTTGCTGTATTGATTGCAGATGTTCATTGACAACCGGCAGTGTACTGTCAGCCTTTGTTGATTACATTGTCGCACTTCTGTCACTACTGTCGCGCTGTTTTCATTGTTTCTTCAATTCATGCCTCCACTGTTTACTTACAGCGCATGGAGGTGGCGCATATTTTCCCTCTCTCTTGACTCAACAGTACCAGTTTTTTCCTCTAGTACCTAATGGACTGGTATTTTCCGAGGACACTGCACTGAAATGCCGCTAAGTCACGTGCTATGATCGGCAATTTAAGGCGGTATTACACGACGATCCGCCGCGAAAGGTATAGGTCTAGCGCGACAGCCATCTAGCGGCGAAACACGTGCAACTACCGCGGAACCATGATTTATATCAGACACTTTATCCGCGCGCCGGAATAGAGACCAGTTCTAAACTCCCGTGAATCCGCGCATGCGCACTAGGCAGCGCTAACCTGCGCATGCGCAGAAGCGGCGATTTTAGTTGCTTTCTGCTTGTATGGTGTGTTATTGTGTATACATAGCAGGTGCCGATTTCGTGTTACGAATTGTCTGAGTCACGCATGAACATAATTCAGATTGTAAAATATAGTGCTACTACACCTTTAAGTATTGGTTGTTTAAAGTACTGCAAATTGCACTGCATACTTCCACAACTACTTTCGATATGGAGGGCTGTGAAATTCTGTGACTAAACGCCAGGCTCTTAAATGATTCACCAGTGGCTAAAAACGTAATGTGATGACCAGCCTGCAACATAACACAGTATATACCGGTATTTTATAGCTGATTTAGGCATTATGATCACAAAATATATAATCATAAAATATAAATCTTACTTTCGAGAAGGTGAAATAGCTTCCCTCATTATTGTGTCACGCTTCCTAATTCCATCACCTATTAGAGATAGCAGCTTGTCAAAACAAGCCACGTCCATCCTCACAAAATTTCGAAATTCTCGTGGATCTTCTGGTCTGAGCTCTTTCATAAGCAGTGAATAAATGCCTCTGTCTTCGTTTCTTCTTTGTAGCCAGCGTCGAACCCAACAACGTCTGGCTTTACGTCTTTGTGCTCTAATCTGGAGGTTAACTGTTACTGCCACGGCAACAGCTCCAAAAGTAATTGGGTCATCCATTTTCAGAATGCTGTATAAACGTAAATTTAGATGAGCATATACTTGTGTAATCAAGTGGCGTAATATAAAACAAACTTTCGTGTCTGTAATTCGGAGTAGTGGTAACAATTTCGTGGTAGCTACGTATGACTTAATAAATGACAAAATCAACTTTTCATAAAATAAAACCTTGAGCTCACATAATTAATTTTAACGAATTATTACTTGCCAAGAAACGTTTCCCTCTGGTTCTTCTGTGGTATGAATTAATGTCTGCTAAAGATCTGACAGTTCCCTTCGCGTTTGGCGCGTTTATTGACGTTAGTGCGCATGTGCGGATTCGTGCCAAGGAATATCTGCCGTGCATCGTGTTAATAGGTCTACGTGAAGCAGTACGTAGTTCCAGATAATCACGCTTGGGGCGTTGCTGCATAGACGTACGCCTCAGGTGTATCGTGTAATAGGGCCTTTAGTGTGTTAGCGATTGGTGATCCATCATTATTTTTACTTTAATGACTAGCTCAAGTTGTGATGTAAATGCATTGTTTTATTGGTCAAAATGGTTACCAAAAATAAGAAAAAGTATGTACCAAAGGATGCGAAGATCTGGGAAACAGACCCTTTGCTGAAAGGTAAGATTGTAATTATATCTTATTATGAGCTGTCTTTCGGTATTGCAACCCCTACGTTCGTCGTGCCTGTGACCATGGCTCTTAATTTTTAATATATGGCGAGAGACAGAGACAGAGAGAGAGAGAGAGAGAGAGAGAGAGAGAGAGAGAAAGGTCTCAAAAACAAGAACTTTCGTTTCTTTTTCTTGTCGAAAAGTAGTCACGCTGCAGCTCCTAACCGCCTCCCCCCCCTGCTTCTTGGGGGGATTTCTTCTGATTTAGAGGGAATTTATTGTAAATTTAGAGGGAATCTTTGTGGCAGAGTTGGCAACTCTGGCTCGCGATCATGAGCGTGGTCGTACTAACCGGAGTGACGGACCAGCCAAGGTCGGATTACAGAGGTTCTAATGTACATTAAACCCTTGAATACAATACAAAAGATTTTCAAACCTGTAAATTATAGCTGTCTTCTGTTAGTGTATTCACATGCCTAAATCTTCACCTTCTTGATTTTCTTGACTCATTTCATGTGAAATGAGCAGAGTATCGCCCATTTTTTTTTCCAACTGAAGCACTGCTATAGTGAGTTAGAGATCAAAGGTGTCGCTTGTAAGCACAAAACACACATGGACGATGGAGGACTCGAACCTCTCGGCAAGTAACCGTCCTGTAAAGTTTGGTAGGATGCGGTGTAACAGTTCCCTCTGGAAGTGCGGTAGTTGTGCTGACGCCCTGCAGCTATAGCCGGTCCGCAGACAAGGCTAATTAGCGAGATACCCGGGATATCCGTCTCTGCTGCTCGTGAGAGATGTCGAGCAACTCGGACGCCCATCAGGTGAAGAGTGGCTGTAATCTGAGGAGGGGAGTAGTGGCGAGCAGGCATCACGGGTAACGACTAGTTGGCTCCCAGCTGGAAACTACGACACCGTCCTGGGAGAAAATTAATAACCTGGACCAGAGAAAACGCAGCAAATATTCGTGAATTCGAATTAAGAACATTTGCAGTCATCAGTAACATGAGAATTGGTATCCTCGGAATAGTGAAGCAGTTTAAATAGCTTAACTCTTTCATTCCCACATTATAATTTCAGCTTTGGAAAAATTTAAATTCAGTGTTTTCTATATTAAAGACACACCACTAAACATCAACATATGTTAAAATTACCTGACATAGTCGGATTTCGAGGCGATCTGATCTTTTTATAATATTCAAAATGAAAAGCTAAGATCGCACATTTTTAATTTTTTAATGACGACCGGTTTCGGTGCACTGTGTCATCATCATCTGGTCACATATGTGTTACAAGCTGGTCATCTTGTTAAAAAAAATTGGGTATAAAATACGAAGTGCAACATTGCACTTAGTCATTATACAAAAATACACAATTTAAAAACATGACAGCTTACAAAGTACTCAAAGCTGTCATTTTGTAAGCTGTCATGTTTTTAACTTGTGTATATTGTGCGCCTCGGTTGCACCGTTGCAGACAACAAATCCAAAGTGCGTGGGTTCGATCCCCGCCAGGTCCGATGATTTTTATCTGTCAATTTCCACTTTTTTCACCTCTGGCAGTATTGCTCATGTGCAAAATACCGAGTAGCACCGTGGTTCGGAGCCCACGTTGAACTGTAGGTCCCCCTGTAACTTGCTGGGTAAGTCAGTTCGAAGGTCGGAGGAAGGCAACGGCATACCACCTCCAAACAGAACCATGCCTAGTAAAGCACTGTGGTGTTCAAACCAATGTTCGGATTGTTGACTGCTTTACCATTTTCTTT
Organism: Locusta migratoria; assembly: GCA_026315105.1. Lineage (NCBI taxonomy): Eukaryota > Metazoa > Arthropoda > Insecta > Orthoptera > Acrididae > Locusta > Locusta migratoria. The sequence continues at coordinate 217,320,910 of CM048749.1, forward strand.
TTTATATAATGTTTCCCTTGTTATTTTATACCCAATTTTTTTAACAAGATGACCAACTTGTAACACATAATTATGTGACCAGATGATAGTGACACAGTGCACCGAAACCGGTCGTCATTTAATAAATTATTGATGTGCGACCTTAGCTTTTCATTTTGAAAACTATATCAAAATGTGTGTTTTATAATATTTGATTGAACTACTGTTTCTTTCTATCATGCATTTCTTGCACAACGCAGACGTTTGTATCGAGGTATTTTATTACTTTGGACGTTATTTTGATAGTTTACATTGTCGGATTAATAATGCTAGGATAATCTTCGTGGCCGCACCAAAGACAAGACAATACACTGCTGAAATAAAATGACATGAACCAAACTCACGCTCACACTCACAGCCACATACAGACGGCAACGTAACACAACGTACAAGACAGACAAATTAATGCCTCGGAGTGGCTACACGCTGTACCAAGCGGCAAAATATCGTACTAGAAGCGGTGGCGCCGCCAGGATTTGGTTCTGGGAGGGGGGAGGCTAATTTTTTTAAAAAATAAAGCCTACTGCAATGTTCTTCCCTCCCCCTTCCCCCTCCCATGGCCAATGACTCAACTCCCTCCCCAAACTGTGACCGATCCCCTGCCCTATAGACACCCGAGATATTAGATCCTCGATTCCTAGTTTATTTGCTAATAAAAATGGTTTTGTCTTTTATTATTACAATTGAATTTCTTTAATTTCACGGTTTGTAAATTATTTTACGACCTTTCCCCTGAGAGGACCTCTGGCCTATTGAATTTATTAATGGTGAAGGGTTCTTATCATTCGCTATCAGAAATATCTGAAGCTCGCCGATGCTAAATCTGTTTAATTAACATGAGACGCTATGTGTAAAAATTGAACTAAAATAACGCAATTATTGTTCGTAGTTTTTCACAGCCTTCATAAGATTTCACTCTGTGGCGCCGCTAACCTGCTAAGCAGCGAGTCGCCGCATATGAACAAGCGGCTGGTAACTTCAGCATAGCAGTATCAATAGCGGCAGCATCAAAGCTGGTCGCGGCGGTATCAAAACCGCCCACAGTAACAGAAGCACACGTTCTCAGTGGCGGCATCACAGTGGTGACCCAATGTCATACTAACTTGTGCTTCACATAGTTACGTTGTGATTTATTCAAAAAATATTCAAATGTTTGTACAGCCTATGGGACTTAACTACGCGGTCATCAGTCCCTAAACTTACAAACAACTTATGAGCTAACTACGACTAAAGACGGCACAAATATACATGCCCGAGGGGGATTCGATCCCCAACCGTAGTGGCCGCGTAGACCGTGACTGGAGCGCCTCAGTCCCCTCGGCCACCGCGGCCGGCTGTGATTTATTACACGTGTGCTATTTCAAATATTATTTGGGAGGTGCCCGGGGGGGGGGGAGTTGGCTGCAGCGCCATTATCTGCCCCCCACCCCCAACCCCCGTGGCTACGCCACTGACTAGAAGCATGTTGTTCGATTACAATAATGTGACTTTAAGAATTGCTAGACAAAATACGGTACAAATAAGCTTTTAATGCATTGTTGTCAAGGAACAACAATGGGAATGAAAGGTTTAAGGAATGTGTCCTCTTAAATATACAAAATATAAGTTTCGCTGTGCATTCCTCAAATGTTTGTAGGCCTAAGTCACCAAACTACTCTAGTCATTGGTCCGTATACCAAACTACTTAAAACGAACCTACACTAAGGACAACACACACATACACACACACACACACACACACACACACACACACACACCCGTGCCCGAGGGAGAAATCGAACCTCCGGCATTTGCATCAATTATCTGCGACGCTTGTCGCCAGCGTATCCGTTCTCGCTTCAAATTATACCTCTGTCCAGTTTTTTTATTTACGATGGTCAATTTATTCTCCAACTTGGACTGACAAGGAAAGTACTTGGGCTCGAAAAATGTTCAAATGTTTGTAGAACTTATGGGACCTAGCTACGGGGTCATCAGTCCCTAAGCGTACAAACTACTTATGAACTAGCTAAGACTAAGGACGGCACAAATATCCATGCCCGAGGGGGGATTCGAACCCCCGACCGTAGTGGCCGTGCAGCCGTGACTGGAGCGCCTCAGTCTCCTCGGCAACCGCGGCCGGCCCCCTTAGTCTGCCACTGATCATGGTTTATAGGTTAAAGGCGAAGAACTCTTCCGTTCTCTCTTCAACTCGGGAATACTTGCCGCGATGGAGTGGCCGAGCGCTCTACGGCACCTTGTTACGAAACACGCGGTTGTACGCCGTCGAAAGTTCGAGTCCTCCTTCGGGAATTGGTGTGTGTGTGTGTGTGTGTGTGTGTTGTCCTTACCATAAGTTAGTTTAAGTTACGGACCGATAACCGCAGCCCTTAAGTCCCTTAGATTTATAAACAGTTCAGCATTTGAAAGAAAAATAAATAAAAAAAGAATGCCCGTCGTAAACAAAACATGATCAGAGATACGAATATGCTGGCGACAAGGGTCGCAGATTATTTATGCAAAACATAGTTAATGTAATGCTACAACCGCTCCAGTATGCACGGCCATTTCCGTTCGGCGATTCCTTCCTTTCCCCGCAAATTGTGTGAGATATCGTATTTTAGCTATATCTGTGAATAAATCTATTAAACTATATTGTTGTATGAAAACTCATCGTAAGACGTATTAGGAGCCGATACTGGAAACTTTAATATAATATGTTTTATCTATTTGCTTCTCTGTCATAGATGAACTTGGACATCCTTCGGACAACTGTCTCCATTTTCGGACAACTGTCTGTACTAAAACGATAATAAAACCAAGGGATATAAATTTTAAATTGTTTTTGGAATACAGCAGATTGGTATCGGATCGGATTCGAAATCTACCATAGACGTTCATACTTAGTTTCTTGCAACATAGTTACTGGGATATGCTACTAGAGCACGTAACCAAAATTCGCTTACATTCCGTTCCAGTAGTAGCCTATAACATCACTACTTGACATAAAATTCAAGATAAGAAGTGGGCAAATAATTGATTGCCACGCATAATCTGATGGAAATTACAACATGGGAAGCAACGCAAATGCAAAACAGATATTGTACAGACACGCTGCAGCACTATGCTTATAGACAAGGAGTTATATATATCCAAGTTGTATAGGGAGCACGTGTTTCGCCCTACATTAGCTATGATAGTCGCAATCGGCATAAATTAGTAAAGCATTTTAGAATTAAATTTGACACTCTATATTTTCTGACACTTATTACAATTTAGCATCAAAGACCAATACCAACATTTAATCCTAATCTATCGCGACGTTCGCAACAAAAGAGGTAAAACTCTAAAGAATAACCGAGCAAGGTGGCGAAGTGGTAACACACTGGACTCGTATTCGGAAGGATGGTGGTTCAAATTCCCCTCCGGCCATCCAGATTTTTTCCCCTGAGTTTACTAAATCACTCCAGGCAAATGCCGGGATGGTTCCTTTCAAAGGGCACGGCCGATTTCCTCTCCCCGTCCTTTCCCAAAAATCCGAGAGTAAGCTCCGTCTCTAATAACCACGCTGTCGACGAGACATTAAACTGCAAGCCTCCTTCCTTTCTAAAGTTCAAACACCTTTATAGCACGAAATAAGGCAATTCTTAAGTCACTTACTCGTGTTACCACGTAGTATTCACGGTATCCTTATTATTTGATATTAATAGATTCTGTCACAATATTAGGCAAAATGTTTAGTTATGACCCGACACTCAATTAATCATTAAACCGGTAGTTCAGTAGTTCTTGTTTTAAAAAACACGATTACAGCAATAAATCAGTAGTGTTGTAACTTACCACATAGTTCCCTTCCACCTGTTTACAGACATGGTATCCTTCCCACTTCCTTGTGATCCAAACAGTTCGTATCTGAACAGCAGTAAATATACCTTTCAGGGGATTCGACCACAACAACAGCTTCAGACTCAATTTCACGTAATTTTAGACACACACATTATCTTTAACTACCGTTCTGAATAAAACTAAATTAAGCGTTACAGGTAATCTTCGGACTTGTACTTCGTGAAATTCAGAAAACAAGTACTCAACGCGAAATTATAAATACCACATGTATTTAACTTTATTCCCAATTTCCAGAGAAAATTAAAGAGCATGGGGAAAAACGGATATTGAGTTGGTACTAGTTACGAGATATCGATTTCAACAGTATACAGTAATCAGTTTCTAACTGAGAAAAAGTAAGTTTACACTCGACACGGTGGGTGTCGGGAGTGCCTGTAGAGGCATTTTCCATTTACGGTCGCTGCAATAAGCCAGCATGTCGAGGGTTTATTTAATTGCAGCTACTATCCTCTGGGAATTTTATTGCCTCGCGCCTGACTGTAATTCCACCTATGAAATTCCTATCTCGCGGAAAGATAGGGAATGATAAAGTGAGAGAGAATCGAGCTCACACGTAGGCATGGTGAAACTTTCGCGACTGGGGCAAGAAAACTGGGCAATAGCAGTGATACATCACGTATTCTTCGCCACATACGAGTAAATATTGCATAATTTTTGGTTTCTGAATTATGTTGAGAGTTTCAAGTCTGTAGCTTATCAGAAAGTTGATTTAAAATAAGTTCTAAATTTGTACCAAACACAGATTGGAAAATAAAGTACCCTCCGCTACATTATACTTACTAAACCGAGTTACTATTCCATTGTCATCCATTTCTGAAACTTTCAATTCAGTACCCTGTCGAAAAGTTGGCTTGAAACGAAATGCAAAACTTGTACCAAACAGACCGTTAAAAAGTGAATTTTATTTTCATATATATAAATCAGCATTTCGGTATCATTTCAGTATTTCAGCAAATACTTTTCAAAACCAACCACAATATACACTTAATTCAACATGTTCGAGAATTCATACTAGGGTAATTACATACACACATTTTTAAATTACTTTACTTACAGCTTTATACTCTTCATTAGTTGAAAAGCTGGGGATGTCCTGGTATTTATTAGATTCTTCTGTTAATGCATCTTCCTTTTCCTTCTCTGTCTACATTCTCATCCACCAATCCCCCCACCCCCGGTTCTCGTCCATCTCCCTATTTCCCTTTCTTACTGCACTTTCTTCTTCTTCTCCCCCGTGTCGATGGAAAATTACATATACCTACCAATTCCTATGGTGAATTTTAAAATGGTGTGGATTTATTTATTTATATTTATTTATTTATTTATTTATTGGAAGGGGTCCACCGCCATACACTGCCCTAGACTATAAATAGCACCTTCATGAAGTTATATTCCCAGCTGAAGGCAAATGTACTAGTGTGCCATTTTGTCTAGTCTTTATGACAGAGAGTGTGTATTAATTATGGATTCAGAGAATACGCAAAATTACGACTCGGTATATAGATTAATATTATGAAAGTAGAGAAAATCGGCGGTTAAACCACATAAAACTGTTTTTCCATGGGAATATAAGGTTACAGAATGCTTAAAGGGTTGTGGTCTCGTGGGGGAACAATATTTTCCCGGTTCCTGGAATAATTGTTATACATTCGCAATATGGTAAACGGCCAGAAGGACCGGTCAAATATTCTGTACGATTGGACACTGGGTCTTCTGGGCAAACGGACACTACTTAATAGACTTGCGCATAACAGTTCGCGATCTGGAGGGCTCACTTTAGTTCGCAGCTCTGCCACGAACTAGTTCTTCCTTTTAGTTCGTCAGCTTCCAGCGACGGCTGAGCGGCGTGGTCTGCGCATGCTGGTGGAGGGAGAAGTTCTCTCACCTAGCTGCTTCATGCGCTTGTTCCTTAAGGCGCTAACGATATCACGCAAACCAAAAGAAAGTTTGTGGATAATTTCTCGCGTTTACGTTTAGAGTTATCTCTATATCTTGGCATTATGGAATTTATTAGTCAGATATTGCAGAGTGCAGACTACTTCAAAGCAGGAATTTTGTAGCACTGAACTATGTAATCTAGCAGGCAGACGCTCACCTCGAAGTGGCTCTCATGAGCTGAAGGCAAACACGTGATTTTTATTTTCTTTTTTATTTTAGTTCGCGACCTATCGCGCATATTTTAATTCGCGACCTATTGCGCATATTGTAGTTCGCGACCTATCGCGCATATTTTAGTTCGCTACCGGTAGCTCTCATTTTAGTTCACAGCTCGGCCGCGAAGTAGGTCGCTCTTATTAGTTCGTCCGCTCGTTTTTGGCTTTTCCTACCGCTACTAAAACTACAGCTGAGCTGCATCTCAACTCGAAATGACGGCAACCGGCTGAAGGGAATCACGCGATTTTGCGCGCTCTCGCGTCCTCTCGCTGTTACCCGTCAGTCTTCGGAAAAGGAGCGAACGAACTAAGAGGCGAGGGATCTGCGAAGTGTTTCGCGTAGTTCGCCTGTGGTTGTTCGTGATTTCCCTAAATCACTCCAGGCAAATGCCGGGATGCTTGCTGTCATAAGGGGACGGCCGATTTCCTTCCCCATCCTTATCCAAGCAATCCGAGCGTAAGCTCAGCCACTTACGAGTGAGCTGTTGACGTGGCCTTTGACAAGTAATCGTCCTTCCTTCGATGTAAGAGTGTAGGAAGATTGCCTGTTGGAGGTCGTCAAAAAATCTCAAAATTCAGAATGCGTAATAATATACTCTAGTAATAATAATTTCGTTATTGAATGTTGCAGCAAATCACAATTAATGGGTCGCAACAACACTTTCGCAGTGAAAGTTAATATTTTGAATAATCACTGTGGTAATTAATTAAGCTTGGCCCTATCTGACTTAGCATTGACTACAGCCTCCACCTAGCACCTCTTACGATTCACGAACAGCACAACTTCACTAATAAATGTGTCAGAATTGATGTAGTGGTGATGGCGTGTTCGTGTTATAATCAAAATCGTAATAGCAGATAGACTCTGATTGCAATGATAATAGCTCAGTACAGTGAATCTCCGTGGTGCAATGATCTTCACAAATACTACAGTCAAAGTTCCCAATAATTTTGATAATATTGTTTAAAGCATTCAAGTTCCTTATAAAACATTACCTGAACTATTTTTTTTTTAATTGGTTCCAGGGCCTGGGTAGCGTACGCGTGTAACTGGCTGAGCAGAGTTTGGCATTTAACGTATTTCATAAAAAAAATTACTTCCGTCAAGTCTGGTTAATCAACTATAATACTTTGACTACTGTTAGCCTGGTTACTTTCTATATAAATGAAACCAACTCTACTTTACGTGCAAACTATCTAGCAAGATAAAAGCTTTGGCATAATAATTGGTTGCAAAACTTGGAACAGCACTGCACTTTAATTACTAGTCTCTGTGGTTGTAACACGTTTATCAATTCTTTAACTCGTCTAGCAATTTCTTTAAAACTGATCGTAATTATTTTGAATAATGATTAAACTTGTTAGTCAATGTGCAGGCTAGCATAATCAACATAATCTAATAATGGTGATAATGGGGTGACTACAACTACTTACAAAATTAAGACTGGTTTCAAAATAAGTCATATAAAATTGAACCAAAATTCTGATTGGGTTGACACTACATATACATGCATACAAAATAAAATTTTACAAAAGTACTCATCTGTTTTCGTCGTCTTCGTCGTGAAGTCCATACAAGACAGATATGATTATAATAGGTAGTCTTACTGCTGGTTCAAAAATATTTTTATCGACAACTCTTTGTTCAGCTCGTCTGGCTGAAATCTCCATGTATTGATATCACCTCGATACACCTTCTAATCTCCGTAATTACAGCAACGATCACACTCGGTGACAATACACTTGATAACCAAACAATTACTTTTCTTGCGCACATGAAAAACATTACTCTGATCACTTTCGAATATAAATGAACTTATTTCGCACTTCGTTCAATACATTAAACAGTACGTCTCTCAGGCTTATTGCAATTGCATTAAACTCGCGCCACACTGCGCCTACCGTGCCTCTGCACCATCAACAAAACATTTATGTGTTTACTATAGCGAGTCCGCTCCGCGACTGCTTCAGCAGCGCGACACTCAAAGCTGCTACTTCTGTACCAAAGACAGTCTTTACAACAGGTTCAACATTTTCTCTGGCGCATTGCCAACTTACAGCATAAGAATGTACGTACATTCATGCGGGTTTACACATATAGTACATGTTTACACTAAATGTTCAATGTAGGAAATGTCGTTACATAAGAAATATATCTAGCATACAAGAAATGAAAAATACATGAAATAAACAAATTTAAGACAATATATACATTGCGTTAAAACAAACTGTAAGATACAGCGACAGGTGTACTCTTACAAGATGCAAGAAAATTAACGAGAGAAGACGTCTTATCCTCAGTTGATCGGCTGATTGCTCGTGAGTTAACAGAACTGTAACCGTTGCCACGGTCAGTATCAACATGCTCCACCTGTAGCACTGATGCTGCCTGTGTCTGGCCTCCATTGTTCATTCTCTTGGCAAAAAGATAACTCCATTATTCCAGAATGATATTTTAACTCCACAGGGTCGTAGCCGCTGAAATAAAAGTTTCCAGCAGCTGTTCCAGCAATTAATTAATGCAGGGTGTGAAAATTCACTTCTGAAGCCACCAGCCCGTCCAACAACTTCGGTCGCCACACTCTCTATCTGAATATGCAATGATTCCCCTACCTCCCCCCTGTCAGTGCTCGAAGAATATCTTTACACAAATCAAACTGTTTAATAGAAAAATACAGAGCAGTACCACAATCTGGCGGTTTGGAACTTCATTTTTGTGTAGCGTTTTCTGCGGGGAAGTGCCACTTACCAGTAACACCTTTGGGTCAATCTAAGACGAAGAAGGTCCATTTACAAAAATTACTAGCCAACCTTCCGGTGTATCTGTTTTCGGTCAAGTCCTGTGCGATGCCTGTAGTATTTCGTATGTAATACCTGTTCTGCTATTACGTTTTTCGCCCCATTTCTGGTTGAATTCTCGCGGGTGAATCAGCTGACAATGTGTAAAGGTCTTTTATAGTATTAAAAATGTACTTAACTTACTATTAACTATGAAACATAAAAACCAAATAATCGAACGCGGAAACTGTAACAGTTTTCAAGAGTTTTAAGCACCCGCCACAAATAAAAAGACGAATCATGTGAGCCTATCCCAACTCCAAGACAGATTTGCACATTCGCGAATCTGGTGGCTTGGAAGCGCCAGAAAAAGAATTTTCGAGTAGAGGCTGCTAGTCTGGTTGGTTGCTGTCATTGCTTTATACAGGAAACACCCACACCTCAAGTAGCCAGAAGCAGGAGAAGGCGCAGCTTTTTCACAATTTAAAGCTCTGCACGCATTAACCCGCTGACAGCTGCCTGAACAAACCTTAAGTGTACGGAGAGGGTACGATAGGCTATACGTCGAAACAAAACTGGCGTTTACTATCTGTTACTTGCACTAATACTGAGGTCCGGTTTCGCAGCTCAGTGGAGCGTCTGTGACCGCCAATGCAAGGGCCCAGGTTTGATTCCCAGTAGGGGAATGAGAGTTGTGTGCTAGTCTTCATCATCACTTTCATCATCATCATCGACACTAAAGTCACCGAAGTGGCGTTGAAAGACGCTTTTTGAATTTTTCATTGAAAAATCTCCGGCGGTAGAGATCAGAAAATGCAAGTAAAAACGCTCACTTCTGCTCCAAATTACTTTGCGAGTGGTAACAGTTCTTGTGCAATGGAAATTTATCTAACTGCTCACTTCTTAACGGAGTATCTAACGTTTTAACAAACAAAGAAATAAGATATAAAAAGGAATAGATAAATAAACATCGGATGAGGAGCGTGAAATTATAAAGCAGGAGTTTGAAACTTTAGATTATTATCTTTTCAATAAAATGAACAAGCAAAATGTGGGGAGACCAAATAAGCACAATGAAGCATACGCCTTGTACAACAGTGAATTAAATTATTAATAAAATTGTTTCTGCCGTTTCTGAACATGGAGGTAACGAGGGAGGATATTTGCAAATTCACAGGGGTAAAGGAAGCACACTCATTCACTCACAGACACACGCATAATGCCTGAGACACTTACTCAATCGGGAACAATGAATCGTAGATGCAAAACAAAGCGTCGGCGGCGTTTTGACGAGATGGCGGATGTCTTGAAGCACAATTTAAAAATATACTATGTGCGAACGAACTCATGTGTGGAGAGGCAGCAGCATACTATCCTTAAGTACCATGTGGTGTTCGACCGTGGTGAATTACATAGAAATTACAAAAAGAAAGTAATTTAAAATAAACAAGTAAAGCACATGCAAGAATTCGATAGAAGAAAGCTGGTATCAATAAAGAGCATGGCTGAAGGCCGAAGTAATGAGCGTTATGAAAGCATGTTGTGCCATCAGTCATACCAAGATAGGAAAGACGTAATCAAACCAGATATTTAGCATGCTCACTGAAACAGACACCACACGAAAACGTTAGTTAAAACAGCAAGTAATTCTAACATACTAAGTTTACACAGTGGCTAAAGGCCACACACAGATATTCTAACTTGAGAATACCGGACACAAAAATCGTTACCGGATTGAAAATACAAATACTAAGTTTACAGTAAATTATTCGACATCTGAAAAATAAGAAACACTGTGCCTCGCACAGCGAAAGAATTACTTAAGAAAAACTCTCAGGGTTAACACAGGACTGCCTGATCACAAATGAAATAAAGTTCCACAGCATGCCACCCCCTCAGCATGATTAGACGAAGTACGTCGGCGGTCGCAACAAGAGTGAGTTCTCAGGCCATGCGCAGAGCGTTCCCTGACCGTACCGGATATTAGGGTGCGTTCAAAGCCTAGTGTCTACCAAACCTCGCTTCCTGAGGGAGGTATACCTTCTGTTACTGTTCTAGAGAGGTCTCTTTTGTTACCTCTTTCGTCCATGATTATGTTGGTACCACACTAAGAACAAGCCCCCTCGCCATATTGTCAAGTAAGGGTGTCTCTAGCTACCTAGCAGACGGCAGTGCAGACGACATATGAAGCCATGCGTTTTTAACTATAGTAAACGAGGCCTAAAGCGCCAAGCGGCGACTGTAAGCCATTACGCGGCAGACAGTCAATATTAAAAGCAACCTTCCACATTAATACGAACACACAAGTTCCATCACACGTTTGGAAACATTTATAAACATGGGGCATTGGTCGTTAATAAAGGAATAAAATAATTGTACAGATAAACAATATTAATGGTGGAGAAATGCTTTATAGCAATGAAAGTAGACCCTTTTATAGTTATCAAATGGAACACGACCACATATTCAGTGGACGTGTTTCAGCGTGAATAGAATGAATTGCAGTAAGTGGACGAACCCTTATGCTATGGGGATATCCCAGTCACGAAGACCCATACGCTCATTTCATTACTGAGAAAGGATGTTAAAAAATTAAAAATACTGATACAGCTATCTGGAAATGTAGGCTTGCAATATTCATGACTATAATTACCGGTTACCTCTTCGGGCTTATACAATCCTCAACCCAGCTCGATTTCAAAAAATAAAATTTATATGTAAGCCCAGATCGCCAGCTGCCAATATTCGGTCGCCAATGGAGACTTGGCGGTCGTAAATTTCGCTACCGGAATTAATGTCTAAGTTGGGTCAACTGCTGAAGGCAGAATTCGCGATACATTGTACCAGTCTTCAAGCCAAATCTGCAGTGGTTAGTACCAGCAAAGTACTGTGCAGAGTACTGGATTAAGCGTTCAAATAACTCAGAATGTAAATTCACATTTAAATGGAAAATTTAAGTAGCAGACTGAAAAATTAAATGTGACATTAGAGCAGCATAGCAGCCAACAGTCAACACGGATTCAGAAAGTATCGCTCTTACGAAACACAGCTTTCCCTTTATTCACATGAAGTGATAAGTGCCATCGACAAGGGATCTCAAATCGAATCCCAATTTCTGGATTTCCGGAAGGCTTTTGACACTGTACCTCACCAGCAGCTTCTAATGAAATTGCGTGCTTATGGCATATCGCCACAATTGTGCGATTAGATTCACGATTTCCTTTCAGAAAGGACACAGTTCGTAGTAATTGACGATAATGAATAATCGAATAAAAGTGATATCTGGCGTCCCCAGGGAAGCGTTATACGTCCTCTACTCTTCCTTGTATTTATAAACGATTTAGGAGATAATCTGAATAGCTCACTTAGACTGTTTGCGGATAATGCTGTCGTTTATGGATTAGTTAAATCGAAAGAGGATCAAAAGCAACTGCAAAGCGATTTAGACAAAATTTATACACGGTGCGAAATTTGGAAATGAACAGTAATTTTTTTAATGTTTGTATAGCTTATGGGACTTAACTGCGGGGTCATCAGTCCATAAACTTACAAACTACTTATGAACTAGCTAACACTAAGGACGGCACAAATATCCATGCCCGAGGGGGAATTCGAACCCCCGACCGTAGTGGACGTGCAGGCCGTGACTGGCGCGTCTCACTCCTCTCGGCCACAGCGGCCGGCTAACAGTAAGTAATGAAAAGTGTGAAGTAATACACATGACCACTAAAAGAAATCCGATGAACTTCAATTACACGATAAATCAGTCAAACGTTAAAATCGTAATTTCTACCAAATACCTAGGAGTTTCAATTACGAACTACTTAGACTGGAGAGAGCACACAGAAAATATTGTAGGGAAAGCGAACCAAAGGTTACGTTTCATTGGCAATACGCTTCGAAGATGCAACAGCTCAACCAAAGAGACTTGTGCGTCATCTTCTGGAGTACTGTTGCCCAGTGTGCGACCACCACCAGGTGGAACTGACGGATGACATTGATAAGGTTCAGAGATGGGCAGCTCGGTTTTGTTTTATCACGTTACAGATGGGAAAGCGTCACGGAAATATTGCACGATCTGAGGTGAAAATCATTAAAAGAAAGACGTTATTCGTTGCGGCGAGATCTATTTGCGAAATTTCAATCGTCGTTTTTTACTTCTGAATGTGAAAATATTTTGCTATCACCCACCTACATAGGGAGATACGACCCTCCCAATAAAATAAGAGAAATTAGATCGAAAACGGAACGATTTAGGTGTTCTTTCTTCCCCCGCTCTATTACAGATTGGAACAGTAGCAAAAAATTATGAAAGTGGTTAATGAACCCTCTGCCAGGCACCTAAATGTGATTTGCAGTTTATCGATGTAGATATAGATGTAGAATAGCTGAAGAAGTAGCAGCACAGTAGGGAATTTTGCAGTATTTTTACTTAATTAAAAGATAACTGGAAATTACTTAGTGCAGCTTCATCTGCGTAGACTATTCCATAGTGAGTTTTGTGTGTCAGCCAGGCCTTTGTTCACGGCTAAGAGAGAAGTGAGACCAGTACAATGGCGAGTGAGACCAGTACAATGCCTAACCGCTCCTACAGCTCTAGGGCCACCTGAACGACAACAGCGCTGGCTGGGCAAGCCGAGAGTGGGTTACGTGATTCAAACGTTTCCCTTGCAGGCACCACTAGTTCCAAGAATGGAGCGCTCTTGCTGGCGAGGTTATTAACGCAGAAACCACTGGTCGTATCGAAACCTCAACTCTCGGAAAGCGGAGACGTCCCCCTCGTTAGGGCTATTAGAGATTGCGCCTAACTGGGAGAAGTTTAGTGTAATGAACGTATCCACCCTGTAGATTTACTGAAAAATTTTCAGGATTAGTGAGCCCTGTAGAGTGCCCGTTTGTTTTTGGAGTGGTAGTTATTAGCGCAAATGAAAGCATTAGACTGATAAGTGGATAAAGACCACTTAGCACAAAAACAGAATACATGCTTCATCGATTGGTGTGTGAATAGTACTAAAATACCTTCCACAGAAGGGGATAGATGGCTCTGCATGTAATTCCATAGATATCCACTTGTAATAGAGAATAAGACATTGGCGAAGACCAGTAAAATTCTGTTTACATTCTGACTGTATTAAAAAAATTCTTGCAGTGTCTGAAAAGAATGAAAAGACCCCTTGTACATTGATGTGCGTTATGTTTTCTAATTAATCTGTTAATTTTCCCCATAAAATACATCATATTATCTGATGCATATTAAAACAAAATTTAAGTTAAAGAATTCATATCAGTGGTGTTTCAGTTCACATATCACGGATTTTATACTGGGAAAAAAGTTCATCGCCTTTTTTTGTTATACAGGGTATTACAAAAAGTTACGGCCAAACTTTCACGAAACATTGCTCACACACAAAGAAAGAAAATATGTTATGTGGACATTTGTCCGGAAACGCTTACTTTCCATGAACTCATTTTAGTATTTACGGATGAGGCTTCATTCCAACGTGATGAAATTGTAAATTTTCATAATCAACATGTGTGGGCTGACGAGAATCCGCACGCAATTGTGCAATCACGTCATCAACACAGATTTTCTATGAACGTTTGGGCAGGAATTGTTGGTGATGTCTTGATTTGGCCTCATGTTCTTCCATCTATGCTCACTGGAGCACGTTATCATGATTTCATAAGGGATACTCTACCTGTGCTGCTAGAACATGTGCCTTTACAAGTACGACACAACATGTGGTTCATGCACGATGGAGCTCCTGCACATTTCAGTCGATGTGTTCGTACGCTTCTCAACAACAGATTCAGTGACCAATGGATTGATAGAGACGGACCAATTCCATGGCCTCCACGCTCTCCTGACCTCAACCCTCTTGACTTTCACTTATGGGGGCATTTGAAAGCTACTGTGTACGCAACCCGGTACGACACTTCGTGCTCGTATTGTGGACAGCTGTGATACAATACGCCATTCTCCAGGGCTGCATCAGCGCATCAGGGATTCCATGCGAGGGAGGGTGGATGCATGTATCCTCGCTAATTGAGGGTGGATGCATGTATCCTCGCTAATTGAGGACTTTTGAACATTTTCTGTAATAAAGTGTTTGAAGTCACCCTGGTACGTTCTGTTGCTGTGTTTCCATTCCATGATTAATGTGATTTTTAAGAGAAGTAATGAAATTACCTCTAACATGGAAATTAAGCGTTTCAGGGACACATGTCCACATAACGTATTTTCTTCCTTTGTGTGTGAGGAATGTTTCCTGAAAGTTTGGCCGTACCTTTTTGTAACAGCCTGTATAAAAATCAAAAGTTACCGGTAACATTACTGGTACTTCAAAATAAATAAATAAAAACTAATGGTGAAATTAAATTATTACAATAGTTTTTCTTGATTTTGTCAGAAGAAGTGAGTAGGTCTTTATCCACTTATCATTGTCATGCCTTCAACTGAAGACTAGTGTTAATTTATCGACTTTAGCAATAACGGTTCGTAGAGCACTTGGAGACTTCCTGGTGAAAGTTTTGTGACGCGTATGAATCCATTGCGTTTCCTTCTATCACCATCGATAGTGCTTGTTATTTCGTGGCTCTCCGGTTGTTTTTGTTGCGCTGGGGTCGCTGGCGCTGGCCGCTCCGAGTTTCGTTAAGTTGCGCGTCGTAGAGTGCTCGCAGGATAAATTGGCTGGTATATGTGCAGACTTCTGGGCAAGTGTGGGGATAGCGGTAGTGGTGGGGGTAGAGGCCGGAGCAGTGAGGCGAAGTGACGAGCGCTGGAGGGGAAGTGCCGCTAGATACTGAAGACTGTGCTCCACCACCTGCCAGATTTTTATAAATTCTCTCTCCTGTACCTAACCATACTGTCAAAATATCTTTTTAGAAATACTTAATGTTATTAATATTTCATTATTTTTATCTTTACTTGGAAATACATGTTACTTAAAGTGTCAGTTATGTAACATTTGCGATACAATGTATGGACTGATTTGTTAGTATTAATGGTGAGCATGCAGGGTTGTGTAACAATGAATCACCTAGAAAATAGAGACTCCCCAGTAAAAAGGAAAAGGAATAGTTTGAAAGTAAGCTGAAATTTATTCTGAGGTTTGGCACTGGATTAGTATGATGATAATGACGAGAATGATAGGAGACCTATCAATAGTAAGGTTTTAGGTGCCCGATCATAATGTATCAGAGATCAGTGTCAATAGTGTTCTTTAAAATATGAGCATCACACAATAATAAATGCTAAATATAACAAATTGAGACAAAACATGCATACACTTTTATACTAGGAGAATGATTGCTAATGTAGCTTTGACCAAGAGGTAGAATGTGGCTGAAGAAGTCAAAATGACGTAGCAGATTACCATGACTGATTGCAGGACCAAAATGGATCAGACAGCCACTCTGCAACACACTGAAATCACCAGCCTGACAGGACATTTAAAAAAATTAAAACTTTTGTCATATGTCATCACCTAAAACACAGGTGAAAGTCTGTACGTCACAGTCATCCTATCGTCGGAGTAAGAAGCCATGGGTGTAATGACAGTACCCGATTCGGAGGTGGGTAATGGCGACTTAACCCCACCCAAGAGCCCATCAGGAAGATTGCTAGGGACAGGTAGAGGGCATGAACTACTGCAGCATCTTATTCACTACTGCGATTCATCCTCCTACAACTGCAAGGATCGCAACCTCAGCGAAGTTAAAGGTTTCTGTGAAACATCATTGTCTCGGCAGGCCTCCTTGGTCGTCCGATTGGCTTCTTTATTACCCGGAATTCCCACATGTCGTGACACACAGCAAAATGAGACATGCTTTCCCCAAAGGACAATTTGTCCTGTGTATGTTGCAGCAGCGTAACACTGGATCAAGGTCCTGTAACGATTGAAATGCACTAAGATAATTCCCTGGAAGAAGAAATTCACTCATTACGTGGTCGGGGAAAACTGCAAAGCAGTCGACGAAGTCCCCATTGTTTCACACCATCAGCGTACACCACTATAAAACTGTGATGCCTATCAAAGACGGTAATAAAAACAGATGAACGTAAAATCTGTAGATTCAACTTTCTTAAAAGTAATCAAACAAGTCTTGACCTCAGAAGATGCCAAGGCGAAAATCTGCCCCAACGTCGATATAAAACATCCGCCACGCTCAGATCTAATAGTTAATCCTTCGCACTGACACCATAATGCCTCATGGCCTGTTGACGATTATGAAGAAAACTATCTGACAACTTTTATCACAGCAGTTGAAAATGGCCTAAGGACGAAACCAGGTAATGGCAATAAACAAAACATTCAGTCAAATGGCGATCAGCTATTTTAAAAAATTTTATATGACTGAGGCTTCTGACGCATACAACATTATAAGATTATGAAGAAGCTTTTCCAATGGAGGATGAGCAACGGTATGGTATGCGGGTCTGAAAGGCGTGGATAGCCAATTGCTATGGATTGATGGGGGACAATAAGAGACTTTGCATTAGAAACTACATTTGAAAATAAATAAAAAAATAAAATAAAATAAAAGTAGTCGCCAGTGCTATGTGTCATCGACAAGAGTGAGTGGCACCAACAGTACAGAGAGGCAACAACCAAAAATATCAACTTGGCTTTAAATTTATTAAATCATGTTTAGTATTAAGTAGTAGCGCATAATTGTGTATTTGTGTAAAGATTAGTAATAACAATACTACTGCAATCACGCGGCTCTGAGAGACATTCCTTCTTAGATGTGCCAACGTAGTTATTTGCCGATGGCTATTCAATGTAGCGAGTAGCAGCTACTGGTTGCTAAGCGGTAATCTCTCTCGGACCCAGATCGAAGCAGAACAATTTCAGAGGCACTGAAAACTAGCTTCAGTTAAGCCGTTAAGCCGCTTGCCACATATTTCGAGTTCCCCTCACCACAGTATGTGCTGTCTACCACGGACAATACTCATTGCACGATATATATATAATTTGAGAATATGAAATCACTACGACTTTTTACCTTATAATACATAACAGTTTGTCAATAGTTGTATCTGACATAAGACCATATAACCTTCCAATCATCAAATTACGACTTATAAAAGTCAAAAATATGCGGTACAAAATAAGATTGGTTGTTACAAAGAAGAGATATTATCAATCTATGATTGCTGATGCACATGTATTTATCTTGTGTAAAAATATTTATAGTATTTCATTAATCTCTATTATAACTACTTTTACTGTAGATCTATCTAGATCTACATTTCAAGATACATCAACTCTAGACCAAAATTTTTGTAGACCTTAAGATTAACTGAAATAATTTTTAAGACACACATATATTATTAGGTAGAGGCTAATAGACCTTTGACTTTAAATTGTATCAACAATTTTACCTACGACTACACCCAGACCTTTGGTTACACATTCAGATAGAGCCTGGGTTACGAATGTATCCATACCTCAAGCAACTAAGACCCTTGGTTACATATCTACCTATTTCTCGACTACAGATATGCTTGATCCACAAAATTTACTGAAACTTCAGACTGTATTTTAAGAAAATTTTATTGTAATTATATTTTGCTTCATGCTTGACTAGATATTTGACATCGTAACTATTCATTTCTTTTTACCTAGTAAACTTTTAACAATTTATGTACAAATCTTTTATATGTCTACTGACGATTGTCATGAATTATACTATATGTGCATCTCCATTTTTATACTTTTTGTCTGTCTATAATTTTCTTTTTTAAATTTATGAGTATATTTATATTCATCTGCTGTTGCTATATAACACTTTTATTAGCACATTTTTCAGAATTGATTCCATATTATCCTTTGTTCATTTAATTTTTTTATTAACAATTTTAATACATGACACAATAAATCCACTTTATGTAATGGTTGTTATTTGATTTGCACGAAGTTGTGTATATCTACGTAAAAATACGATACAGTGTAATTCAATGCCATTTGTCAGATGTTTGATGTAACTAGTGGTCTGAAAATAGATCCCGTATATTAACGTCGCCTGGCACGTATCATGGAACTATGTTACTTGTTAACTGTGATTTAGTATGGGGTTAGCCACCATGTGGCTCTTATCTACAACAGTTCATGGAGCTAAAATTCAGAAACGTAATTTTTAAATACCATGTGGTTCATGTACAAGACCCTGTCAGTGAATTTTAACCAGCAATGCCTGATTTTAGTTACTAATCGTCAAATATATTTTAAGCACCATGTGTCATAAAGGTGCAACAACGAATCTGATTTTTTTTTTTTTTTTTTTTTTTTTTTTTTTTTTTTTTTTTTTTTGGTAAGTTGTAATTTGATGATTGGAAGGTTATACTGTCTGATGGCATATACAACGACTGAAAAAAAATTAAAACTGCTATGCATTATAGGGCAAGACGTCGTAGTGATTTCATATTTTAAATGTTCACAAATTGTATTATATCTTCTGTTACTTTTAGATCCGAGGATGACTCATAAATGAGTTGAAACCGGTTATCACTGTTAATAAATTTGCGGTCAAGACTATAGATATTGTCTACTTAATTAAACCCACACACACAGACACACACACATACCCTGCCTTTTCGGCTGTAAGTGAAAGTGGCAGTACAGAGGATAGGACCGGTTTAGGTAAGTGTACGGGAAGTAGTGACAGCCAAGAGGCTTAGTGTTTCACAAGGAGAGGAGAAACATCTCCAACTCTACCAAGTGGGGTAAAATATCGTTTTGAGGAACATCAGAAGGACAGCCGTCACTATAAGACAAAACTTCACAAGGGGCATTGTATATCTAAAGTAGATTTTGCTATAATATTGAGTCTGCCCTGAAGCGTTTCTGGCACACATTTTTAATCTTCCAGGATGTCATCGCCTACACCAGTGTAGAGTTTTAGAATCATTTTCGAACGATATAAGTCGTACAATATAATGATCCATAAACCTAAGAAAAAGAACCATGTGTGTACGATGATACTTAAGCAAAAATCAAATAACCTATTTTCTGTGCAACCTCGACTTGTAATTACGTAAAATGCATCGAAAAGTCAAGCTGCTGCTTATATCGTGATGCAAATAAATGAGTAGGAATGACAACCGTGAGCAACAGAATGTAGTGCGCATCCAGGGAGCTAGGAGGTAGTCCTGCAGTGACCGAGCAGGAAGTGGTAAATAACAATGAGACGTCGCCTCCGTCACCAGAATTCAACAACGAGAAGGCAGCCATGCTGCTACTGCCGGATAAGTAGAAAAATTTTGCTTTATTGAAATAGAAATGAATATATTGTATATCTGCCGCGCGAAAATGGAACCGTAATCTATGGCATGTTGCCATGGATTGAGCGGCCGTCCCACCTCGGAGGTTCGAGTCTTCCCTTGGGTAGGTGTGTGTTGTTCTTAGCATAAGTAAGTTTAAGTAGTTTGTATGTCTACAGACTGATGACCTCATCAATTTGTACCCTAAAACCGTTAGCACACGGAGCGTGTATCTCAACAGATGCGGCCAACGTGGCGAGTTTCTGACATCACAATGTGCAAACCGCACGTTGATGAGGCTTTCCCAACGTGTGGGACACTATCAAGCATGCCTGATATTCTCAACGTGCGTCTGAACGGTCACCAATGAGGTGGGAGACGGTCAATGACGTCACAGAACGTGGCTATCTGGGGAGGGGGGCAGCTCTTTTCGGTAGAGAGATAAGAACGCCATATTAGCCGTCGTATTTCATGGGCTTTTTGTATATAACTTAGGTCATGTGAATTTATGGCATTTAAAAGCAAGTAAAAGTAACGGAATAAATTGAGAATCTCTCGAAAACTGGTCATTAAAGGTACCATTTATGGGAATAAATGAGTGGAAACATTTTATATGTGGTTAAAAATTCTTCGTATTGTAACTTCGTAAGCTTTCCCGGCGTGTAAAATCTTCGAAGTCTGCGGGTTTTCTGTCGTATAACAAAATCAAACCGATTCAATATTTCGACGGTACAACTATCCGTCATCTTCAGGAAACCGCTGCTGCCGAGTCCCGCTGAATACTGGTGCAAGATCGAAATACCGCGTCTTATATAGGCGTCGGTCGCGTGCACGGCGCATGCGCCGGCCGTCACAGTTGCTGCCTCCTAGACAGGGCTGGTGGCGCCGCCCCTAGTGGAACAGGGCACAACGATATATCGCACCTTTCGTTAATGAGTACCAGGTGCTTGAATCCGGGTCGAACATTGCAATTTGATATTATTTAATAATGGATTCCATGTTCTACTAAGAGGAAACCCTATGTCTCTACTTATTAGATTGTCTGTCAACCTGATTTTAATCGCTTCTCTGTAAACACTGTGACAGAAACCGGGTTTATTGGTTACTATGCCGGTCTCATCATATATCATCTTATGTCCTTCCGTTAAATAGTGTTCTGCGGATCTCTTCATTTATCATCTTTTGTCCTTCCGTTAAATAGTGTTCTGATAAATGTAGAGATCCGCAGAACACTGTTTAACGGAATAAATGATAAATGAAGAGACCCGCAGAACACTATTTAACGGAAGGACACAAGATGATATATGACGAGACCCGCATAGTAACCAATAAACCCGGTTTCTGGAACAGTGTTTACAGAGAAACCATTGAAATCAGGTGGACGTACATTCTAATAAATAGAGACATGGGGTTTGCTCTTAGTAGAACATGGAATCCATTGTTAAATAATATCAAATTGCAATGTTCGACCCGGATTCCAGCACCTGGGACTGATTAATGTTAGGTGCGATATATCGTTGTGCCCTGTTCCACTAGGGGCGGCGCCACCAGCCTTGTCTAGGAGGTAGCAACAGTGACGGCCGGCGCATGCGCCGTGCACGCGACGGACGCCTATATAGGACGCGGTAATTCCATCTTGCACCCTCCTCCCCCCTCTACCCGCTTCTCCATGATGACCGTCCTTTTCCTGACAACGCCAGTAAGGCAGAACACTTTGCCTCCTACTCTTTACCGCCCGTGACATCATTGACACTCTTCGGACTTAACGCAACACCGCCCCCGGTCACGACCGGCTGACCTACCGCCACCTCCGAGCCTGCCCCCCCATCCTTCCACGAAGCTCTTGTTACCTTATATAATGTCATCCTTTTCACCGGCTTTTACCCCGACCTGTGGAAGACCTCCCACATTCTCATGTTCCTAAAACCTGATAAGCCCCCGTCCCAGACCTCATCCTACCGTCCCATCAGTCTTGCCTCCGTGTTCAGCAAGGTCCTGGAAACCATCCTCTCTCGTCGTATCCATCAGCACCTCCATTGCCACCAGTTCCTCCCCCTTTCCGAATGTGGCTTCCGACCCTCCTTCTCTGCTGATGACCAGCTCCTTCGCCTTACTCATCTCCTTTCTGTCCAACTCAACTCCCGTCGCTCTGCAATTTTTGTCTCCCTTGATATCCAAAAAGCCTACGACCGTGTATGGCATTCAAGCTCCAGTTCTACGCCCTTCCTATTAATTACGTCCGCCTCATTCCTTCCTTTCTCACCCGCCGCCCCTCCTATGTCACTGTCTGCGACTCCGACTCCCGTTTGTTCTACCCCTCTGCCGGGGTGCCCCAAGGCTCCGTCCTCTGTCCTCTCCTTTATCTCATCTACTCCGCCGACATGCCCCAACCCGAGCCTCCCGTTTACCTTCTACAATATGCTGACGACACCGCCTTCCTAGCCCTCGCTCCCTCCCTTGCCCGCTCCCAGTTTTTGCTCCAGTCCCACCTCACCGAGTTCGCCTCATGGTGCAACCGGTGGCTCCTCTCCGTCAATCCTGACAAATCCCAGGCAATTATCACAGGTCGTACCACCCGCTCCTTCCGTCTCCATGATTTCTACCTCACCCTCCACAACCGCCCTATTCGCCACACCCCCACCCTGAAGTACCTTGGCCTAACCAACCATCGACCGTAACCTCTCCTGGACCCCCCACCTCCGCACTGTCCGACAGAAAGCCCTCTCCCGCCTTAACCTCCTCAAACTCCTCACCGGCCTGACGTGGGGTCTCAGCCCCTCCACGATTCTCTTCAACTACCGCTCCCTCATGCGTCCTGTCCTTTGCAGCTTCCATACCGCCTGGATCTCCGCTCCCACATCCTACTATAAACCCTCCAAGTCTTCGAGCGCCACGCCCTCCGCCTCGCCTTCCGCATCCGGCTCCCATCCCCCACGCAGATCCTGTATCCCCACCTCCTTGAATATCTCCAGCGTATCCGTATCCTCTATACCACCTGTAAAATTGACTCCCGCAACCCCCTGGTCCACCCCATCCGTACCAACCCTGGGCCTCTACCACGCCTCTACCGCGTTATACCCCCTTCCCTTCACCCTCCATGTCCTCTCCCAGGGTAATTTCCGCCGCCTGATGACGTCCTCCGTTCCGACATATACCCGTCCTGCCAGCTCTGATCCCCCACCCATAGATAATGTGCCCCCTCTCCCTCCCTCCTCTTCCGCTCCGCCGCTTGGCTACCCTCCTCACTGCCCTGGAGTCCCTACAGCTCCTCCCTGCCGCCACCCCTTTTTCCCGCCGTTTTTTTCCTCTCCCCCACGCTTTGTTCCCCCCCCCCCCCTTTTCTCGGGGCCCTGGACTGACGTTTTACAAGTGCTACGTCAAGTGTTGTGTGTTGTGCTACAGTGAAGTGTGTGTTTTTTACTGCGTCCACCGCAACAAGTGTCGCACCGTGTATTTTAATTAGTGTCTCCGTGTACTCGCCGTCCTGTGATCTTGTCGTCCAACATGTGCTTTTTAGGTCACCGTGGCTCTTTGTTTTTAACTGACTACATCTGGTTTTTGTTCACCTGTCAACTGTTTGTACCTCGAATTGTCACCATGTATATGTCATTGTTCCTCCGTTGTTTTTTCGCCTGTCATGTATTTTAATTTTTCATCTCATCAATGTATTTTATTCTCTCGGCTGAAGAGCAGCCTCTGCAGCTGCTGCCAGCCTACTGGTGAAATCGATGGTGTGAAAATACAATAAAGGAATAAAAAACATCTTGCACCAGTATTCAGCGGGACCCAGCAGCATCGGTTTCCTGAAGATGACGGACAGTTGTACCGTCCAAATATTGAATCGGTTTGATTTTCTTGTCCCGCAGAAAACCCGCAGAGACTTCGAAAATTTTTCGCATTACAGTAATCTGTGGTGTAATGGGAAGGTGGACTGAAGATCTATCAACATGAATTGTTCTTTACGTCCTTTGTTGTAATTACGTGTCAGCAACCGACATATCTACCAATAGTGTATACAAGTCGTCTAATACTTTCGTCTTGATACACAGATGCGGTAGTGGCCGTAGCGTAGGTAGCAAAGTCGTGGACTCTGAAATGGAAGGTGTCCTATGGCGCTGGTTCAAAGCTCAGAAGCAAATTCATTTTTCTTGTTATGTTAAGGTTCTCTGATAGACTCAAAGACTTTCCTATAAATTTCATTGAAGTATACTGCGTTACATTCGATGCTATGTAAACATAAGTGCGCATCCACTGAGGAGTGAGTTTGTTGGATTCGTTTTATCAACACGACAGTTTGCAGCTTACTTAAAGTACATTCTTTATTGTATCACGTATTGCATTTCACACGTTCTTTACAATCTTCTTCTGAATTGTAACATTGACCGTGGAAAAGGGACCTTTAAGTTTTACTGAAAAGTTTTACTGTTGCAATAATATTTGCATCATATGTAGGCCTTTTCTAATTTTAAATCGCACAGCTTGTTATTAAAGTTTTATAATTCGCTGCACTTATTGACATAACATGTAACTTTTATAAGAATCTTATGTTCATCGATATTTTGTTTTTGTTACTTATGCAGGCATATATCACAAAATTAGCGATTTAATGGAGGTAAAGCAGGAACTCCACTGTTTTGATGCCGCCGACAACTGTCGCTGGAGCTCGCTGCGGTCGCGAGTAGCTCGCAGAGGCACATGTCTCACATGCACAAGACGCGCCGTCTCCGAGCGTTCAGCCGCACGGTGGACTCGGCACGTTGACCACACACGTTCAGGCACACGCTCCGTGTGCCGACGGCTTTAGGGTTACAAACATTTAAGTTTATCTTCTTCTGAAGTGGCCATTGTGCCGTATTTCGGTAGTTAGCGTAAACGAGTGACTACCGCGACTCTTAATGTAAGAGGACGAAGTATATATGAACTAGACCAAAAACGGTCGATTCACCTCGAAAGCTCTGAACTGCACGAAAGCATGCTTGGAATAACAAGCAACAATAAACGTGGGTCGCCGTTCTTATGAGGAGATGAAAAAGCTTGCTCGGGTTAAAGGCCGGCCGCGGTGGCCGCGGGGACTGAGGCGCTTCTGTCACCGTCTGCTCGGCCACTACGGTCGGGGGTTCGAATCCCCCCTCGGGCATGGATATTTGTGCCGTCCTTAGTTTTAGTTAGCTCATAAGTAGTTTGTAAGTTTAG
Source organism: Locusta migratoria (assembly GCA_026315105.1). Classification (NCBI taxonomy): domain Eukaryota; kingdom Metazoa; phylum Arthropoda; class Insecta; order Orthoptera; family Acrididae; genus Locusta; species Locusta migratoria. The sequence continues at coordinate 217,346,224 of CM048749.1, forward strand.
GGACTGATGACCCCGTAGTTAAGTCCCATAGACTATACAAACATTTGAACATTTTTTTTCAGGTTAAAGTTGGGTGGAGAGCTGCAGCAAACCAGTCTCCGGACTGAAGACCATAACAACAACAACATAAACAAAACAGAGGAGTGCGTCATTTCCTGCTAGCGTCTCTAGATGCTGTCACAGATAGTTTCGCGACTGTCAAAGGCATCCCGCAGTCTATCACAGACAGTTGCGAAACTCTCTAAGGAAAAGCTGCAGCTGAAGCGATAGTAGCGGTCCAAGCGGCCAGCACGATACAAACTGAGAAGTTTTTATACTGTTACTTTCATATTTCCTAGTCACTGATCGTAGTTGTGAACTCTATAATACAAAAACTTCATTAAAGTAATTAATGGCAGTATGTAATAAATTCTCAGCGCAGTGTAATTCATGCAGTTCACAATAGCTGAGTCGTAATCATATTGTCCAAAGAGGTTTTGAAAGCAGAAATGAACCACCGAGCGGTAACGCCATGGACTCGCATTCTGAAGAATGGTGGTTCAAATCCACCACCGGCCATTCAAAATTAGGTTTTCCATAATTTTCCTAAATCACTTCAGGAAAATGCAAGGATGGTTCCTTTCAAAGGGCACGGCCGATTTCCTTCCCCATCCTTACCCAAAAATCCAAGCGTTATCTCCGTCTCTAATGACCAAGCTGTCAACGGGACGTAAAACCATAAGCTTCCTTCCTCCTTCTTTCCTTCGTGAAATGAATATGAAGTGGTCAAGTATAAAAAGACCGATGATTATATTCACGTGTTCGGTGCGTACTGTCTCAATGCACGAGTTTTGTTTTAGCGGTTTTTGTAAAATTTTCAAAACTACATTCGATTTTTACATTATAGGAGACTACGTTTCTACACTGCCTTATAAACGCTCTTTTCAACTTGTCCTTTCTTCTGTGCCTTTCGTGTACCTATCATATTTTTTTTCATCTATTTGTCAGAAATCAAAATCAATATTTTCACGACTGTGACGTTCTAATATTGTTTATGTATGGACATATTATTTATTTGTAGCTACATGTTCACTTTATCAAACTAATAGGAAAATGAAACGTTTCTATTTCTATGGGACCAAACTACGTTGGTCATCAGTCCTTAGTCTTACAAACTACTTAAACTAAGTTAAACTAAACTAAAGACAACACACACATAGCCATTCCCGAGGGAGGATTCGAACCTACAACGCTGGAAGCCGCGCGATCTGCAACGTGGCGCTCCAGACCGCTCGGCTACTCCCGCGCGGCAAACTAATAGGTAACCGCCCAAATATGTTGGTATATAGTTGTTCTTTCGAGATGCAAACTGTGTCAAAAGGCAAACTATCCAACTGTTTCACATTCGGCCCCATTGTTTCCTATAATCCCTACTAAACTAAAACAACTTGCCGCCGTCGACTTATTTGGCCCATTGCCAAGAGCTGATTTGTTAGTTGAATAAACGTCAAAATTTGTATCTTTTGTTCCTCTTCGCCGTGCTACGGCAAAATCTGTTTCAACTGCATTTGTGAAATATTTTTTTAAAGAAGTTGGTCATGTGGATAAGGTTTCATCCGATAACGGACCACCATTCCGATCGCAGCATTGGGTTCGCATATTGCGGCGTAGAAAGATCAAACCAATATTTATCTCTTTATATCACGCTCCTTCCAATCCCTGCGACCGCATTATGAAAGCACTTGGAAAGCTATCGCCGACATAATTCCTGGGGCAGATATCTTCACTTATTCCAAATTATGCTAAATGAGCTGCCAAATGACTCCACATCTTTTCCACCGATTTTGGTGATAAAGAATAAGCAACCACCTGATCTTATAACAGAACTTGTACCTTTTCCGAAACGTAGGCGTTTACTTCATAATGGGAAATTGATTTGGCTCCGGCTAACATCAGAAGAGCAGCCGACAAGAGAAAAAGTTTACAGCGGCATGTCAATATCACACATCCATATGTAAGCAAAAAATCTTAATTAAATCCCACCACCTTTTTCACAATGGTAAATCACTTATACATCATTTTTTTCTGCTATACAAAGGGCCTTATCGCATAAGACGCATTATTCATGACAACGTCATGGAAGTCGAGACTCTGAGAACACGTAAGTCCAAAGGAATACATCATGTCTGTAACATCATACCCTTTAAGGGATGAACCTATGGGATAGAGAATCGACCAATCTATGATGGATGCATCAACTGCCGATTGGTGCCCTTTATCGAGCTGAGTGGGTCAATTTCTTCTAATTTCCGTAGTGCACTGTCTTTCGCAGCTATTTTACTTAGTAGATAAGTATATATTTTTCTCTCGAGCTCTACTCCAAAGACAAGGCGAACAAAACTTCCATCGGTACGAAAAGATAACAGCTAATTGCATAAATTACATGGAGGTATACGGTATAATCAAAAGTGAACCACTGGAAGAATAAAGCGCAATGACATGTTTTACGGCACACTTTAGATTTGTAATTTTACAATTTTTTGCAAACATTTCGGACAAAAATAATTATGTAAATAATAAAAAATTATAGTGATACGATTACGACTCTACTGTTGTGATAATATCTATGCATCCAACATGTAATATTCTTTCTTCAAATGTTTAAATGTTTGTAGAGCTGAAGGGACTTAACTGCGTAGGCATCAGTCCTTAAACTTAGAAACTACTTATGAACTACGTTATACTAAAGACGACACAAACATCAACGCCTGAAGGGGGATTCGAACCCCCGACGGCGGACGGCCGAACGCTCTTCAACACGGCGCTCCAGTACGTGCGGCTATTCTTTCTTACTGCATTTTAACAAACAGCCAATTTTATATGATACTAGCTTAAACCCACGGCTCCGCTCGCGTGTTGGTTGATTATGATAGATAATGCGCGAAACGTTAAATCGATTTTTTTAAAATAGATGTATTAAAAGAAATTTCTTTTTTTACTGCTTTATCTATTTATTCTTTTATTTCCTTATTCGTATGCTTATCCTTACAGAGAAAGAGCGGAAGACATTGTAGCACGCATAGACCAAAGATATGACATGTGGCATCACGTTTCGCTGTATGTAACCTCCTTGCTATAGAATCGGAAACGTCATCGCTGGCCTTCAGTCCGAATTTTTTTATAATTTGACGATTTTCAACCACCATATCTTCCACCCCCTTATAGCTATCGGCATGGAACTGCTATAGTGTACAACGGAAGCCTTCGGACAACTATTGCACACAGACCGTTCGTTTGCGTTCTGTAGGTTTCGCTGCAGAGCGAAATATTAACACACACACACACACGTAGAATTTTATATACACCGGTAACTTTCCATCCCAATGTACTCCACTCTTTTATCATTATAAACCCACAAGCAACAATGCAACCAATAAAACCATTTTCAAAGAGTAAATATAATTTTCAAAGAGGAATCATTGTTTCGCATTTCGCGTTATATTCTTCAAATTACTAAATACCTATCAGATCGCTATAAAACCGTGCCTAAAACCTTCCTCAGGTATAAATTATTAACTGTACAAATATTTAAGTCTCTGCGTCTTGTCGTTCGGACGTGATAAGCGTACACCGAACAGACATTCACATTATTTTTATAGATATAGATTTAAGTGTAGCTTTGACAAACATGCTCTTTTTTGAACTTTTACCTCGTTAAACTATTATTTTAATATCTGTCGCATAGTTTTCCGTTAAAATATTTTCACCTGTTTTGCCTTGATACTTTGTTCAAAGTTTACTTTCTCTGCCTGCACTGGTTACGAATAAATATAGCCTGGAACGAACATAGCGTACATTTGGTGGTCGGACGAGTGACTATAGCCTGGATGGAGCACAGCGTATATCAGGCATTTCTTAAATTTGACACGTGACATCCTTCGCCCAAAAATCTCTTGGTTACACCATTTTGCTTTCTGCAATTGATGATTTTCTTATTATAACTCAAGCGTTGTCATTTCAAAGCAATGGCGTACTGAAAATGATTAAAAACACGTCGTTCTTAGGACAATTAATTATGATCTAATGTTAGTTAACACCTGCCATCGATGGTACGAGAATTACGGATTACTCTCTCAGCTATTCGCCTTAGCGTAATGGACAAGGAATTAGTCTGTGATGTACGAACATGTTAGACGGTGGTTCGAAACTTATGTAATGATACAGTAACATTTTTTGTTGTTGTTTATCTTTAATCAGCGATGCTTATCCCCTCCAGTTCCCTCTGACTCGCACTGTAACTTATTTAATTTCGTTCGTCATTTTTTACTTCCGAACAAGCGAAAAGACGGAATCGTGATAGTAGTTTTACTCACTTTCTTGTTTGTATCTGAACCGTGAAGACGTCTTTCATACCTGTATCCACTCATGTAAGTAAGAATAATGCAAGCTGTTGCTGAAAATATATTATTTAAATTTAAAAAGCGTTTCCTCTCCTTGGTTTTCATTTAAATCAAACTTCTCCATGTCAAATATTTAATTTCTTAATGTTTTCAGCTCCTTCGCATCCGTAATAGTTTAATGTTCAGACGCCATTACAATCGCTTCGCATTGTCTGCAAAATTTCAATCACAATCAATCATCCTTATACAAAACTTTGCTTGATTTTAGAACCTGCAGTCATTTCTTTTGTAATTTCACGAAATCCGATCTTTTTTTTTTTTTTTTATTCTATAGTTACCTGTAACTTCATGTTCCACCCACGGTTACACAACAATGAAAAGCGAAGTGAACAGTCTGAACATTGGTCTCCTACGGAAAGTAAAAGTTATCATTTCCAGCTTCTACAATACGACGCGCAGGATCCAACCTACTTTAACAAATATGGCCTCATACGAAGCAAGGCCAACGATATACTTACTAGGGCGCTTTGGATCAGCGCGCTTGGTCAGAGGGTTGCCGGCAAAGTAGCTCGACGCCCTCTGTAACGCGAAAACTGAGTCAACGATAAAGCGATGAAAATAGAAGAAAACAAACCAACGTCCACAAAGTGCCGATCAAACCCGCTGGCCACAGATCAAAATGAAGAATCAATGAAAAGAGAGAAAGCCGCGGTATGGTGGCCGAGCGGTCTAAAGCATCTCGCTGCTGAGCGCGCTTGTGCTCGCCGTGGAGGTTCGAGTCCTCCCTGGGGCATGGGTGTGTGTGTGTGTATTTGTCCGTAGGTTAGTTTACCTAGTAGTTTGTAAGCTACGGACTGATGACCACGCAGTTTCGTCCGATAGATTTACAGACATTTGATTTGAAAAGAGAGAGAAAGAAAGAAGGTTCAACTAACACCGTCTGAAGAGAAGGCCTGTGCGTTCCTGTGCCACGGCACGCAGAGTAGATCGCGTAGTAAACTAAGCGATGCGAGGCAGTGGGCTGTGCCCCATTAGCCAGCCAGTAAACTACCCGATCCCGATCTACTTTCCATGACGTGACGTGGCATGGCATTGCACAGGCCTTTTCTTCAGGCGGTGTTGGTTCTACGCTATCAGTAATAAAAATCTCAATAAAGTTCTCAACGAACAACCCAGAGCGAACATGAAAGAACATGAACAAACATCCGCAAAGCATCGATCTTCCTGAACCACCACTCACAAATTTTTCCGCTTGCTTCGTAAAACCAAGGGGACTGAGGCGCGCCAGTCACGGTCTGCACGGCCACTACGGTCGGGAAATCGAATCCCCTTTGGGCATGGATATTTGTACCGTCCATAGCGTCAGCTAGTTCATAAGTAGTTTGTAAGTTTAGGGTCTGATGATCCCGTAGTTAAGTCCCTTCAGCTATACAAACATTTGAACATTTTGCTTCCTAAAAGGGTTTCACACACTCTTTTAAGTGAACACAACTATATTCTGCAAGATTCCGAGTTGTTCAAAGGGGAAAAGTGCATTTGTTATGTTTCGAGAACACGACATGAAACACATAGCAACGAATTGTAGATATATACTTCTTCAGCACATGTACATGAACTGGGGAGATACTGTTACAATGACTGTTGTAAATGACGTATTGATAGTACTAACATTGTATATATATAAAGTATTAGTTATGTGGAATTCAGTATTAGCACACTTCTTCCGGTTGTGATTTTAGCTGTAAAAGAAAACGTAATCACGGTTTGAAATAGAATATTTGCTCTTTATTATAGCGCAGAACAGAGCAACATGAACAACCTCAGATCTGAACTAATGGAAAAGTAATACCACTTACGCTAAAAGCGTCCGTAGCAACCATGTCAAAGACAAACTTTTTAGTAGATGCATTGATTCTAATTAATGACTTTCAATAAATTCCATAAATAGTGAATAAACGGTTAGAAAAACAAGTAAACAAAGTAATTTGTTGCAATGTATACACTTCCCTTCCATTAAGGAACTACACTTGCTACAGAACTCTAGGTCTTCAAAAAAATGTTCAAATGTTTGTAGAACTTATGGGACTTAACTACAGGGTCATCAGTCCCTAAGCTTACAAACTTCTTATGAACTAGCTAAGACTAAGGACGGCACAAATATCCATGCCCGAGGGGGGATTCGAACCCCCGACCGCAGTGGCTGTGCAGACCGTGACTGGAGCGTCTAGGTCTTCCATAATATACGAAACCACCTGAATCAGCACGTTGTTCAGAATATTCATTATTCTAGTATCATCCCAGTTTACGTGCCTATGCTTCAGAAGACCATTGTTCAATTCTTAGTTACGTATTTCACGGCAAGTTCACAATATAGAACAGACATGCATTTGAGAGAGAACAGACTTACATATGCACAACTGTAAACATTGAAGAACCTAGCTCCATATAATTAATAAGAGTGCCCGAAACCCGTTCAGGAAAAAAGGAGAAAATAACTTTCGGTAGTGGCGGCTCCGAACCACTAACCATGAGCATTACAGTCCGGCACTCTGCCCACTACACTACAGCTAATAAGTAAAACAATTGACCTTGAATCTGGTTCTAATGGCAGTTGTTAACTGATGCTAATATGGCATTTTTAGACACTAGATTATCATTTATTGTCCGATAAACGAAATGTTTTTGTTAAATCGTCAGTGCGACATTGCTTTGGAATGACAACGTGTAAGTTATAATAAGAAAATCATCAAATACGCAACTCAAGATGGCGTATGCTAGAAAGAGTTCTGGGCGAGGAATGTCACGTGACATCTCCGAACGGCTGGTTTTTCGTAAATTCAATAGGCGGTGTAAAATCGCCGTTATTTTTGCAAATATCTCTCAAACGATATGAGATATAAAAAGACAACAACATGAAAACAGACTTGTAGTGAATTTTCTCCTCTACAAATTCGGTTACTCAGTTTACTTGTCAGATGAACGGTTTGTTTGCAATTACAATTACATTACAAACGACTTTTTTTGGTGTTACTAACGTATTTTGGCCTTAATATATGAAAAAGTGAGATTCTGATCTTTGGTGGCCAACAATTAAACAAGCATCTCTGTTAAATTTGATGCCTATTGGTTGAACGGTTCGACCTCAAAAGTGGGAACACGTTACGGACAGACAGACATCGTCAAATCACCGTAATTTTTGCAAATATCTCTGCAACGATGCGAGATATGAGAGAAACATAAGAGAGCAACGTTGTAGAGAAATGTCTCCTCTACAAATTCATGTATTCGATTTCCGTGTTAGATGAACGGTTAAGGCGTCATTTCTAATTAAAATTCGATCTGTCAAAAGGCGATCGCAATGTCCCACTTTTAATGTTACTACCGTTACCTAAGGTGGGCTAAAAAGTGTGTATAAGATGCTATTAAGATTAGTAAGAAAATTGATGCTCCCATAATCTATACGTATGGTATTATGTTCACTGTCACGCATTCACGTGTCCAACAATAACACGTGAACATCGAAAATTAGTTACCAACTTTAACCAGTGTTATCTGATGCTACGATAGGAATATCACACAAAAGTAACATTCTTGTGACATCCATGTTTAAGTGACGCACGTATACCGGGAAAATATAGAGTCATAATTGCTGACGCTGGCAGCAGTGGGAATTCAAAACATAGTGACAAAATAGTCATTCAGTATCCAGTAACACTATTTATTAGTAAAATTGGCTTAATTTTTTCGTAAAATTGAAAGTAAGTTACTAATTTTTATGTTTTAATTTTCAATAGCCATGAGGATGAAATTGAGGAAATATGGTAGAAGGAGGGGGTGGTAAGAGGAAAGGAGTATGAGATGACAGAGATGGACCGAGACGAATTGTTGATAGAGGTGCGAGGAGGGGATGGTGAGTAGACTAATATAATGTAATGCAATTATACGTCGTATGCCTCAGAGTCGCTAAATTATCTAATTTCAGTGGTACGTAAACTGACATTTCAGTGACAGATTTTCTGAGAACTCTCTTCTTATGTAAATTATCGTTCACTCCACATTGTCACAGCAGGGCGTTGCAGGGTATGATTTGATTATAGTATTTGCAATTTTTACATTAATTTCGTAATTAACTGTCACATCGAAGAGGGTTCGGTTTAGCTAATACTCGCATTAATAATTGCGAGTGGTCAAATGGCTGGTGCAAGTCTTTTGACTGGACGTCACTGTCCCACATCGTTCCATGTTATACAACTCGGCATATGGGATTTACAGTGTAACGTGGAATCCGAACCACGTGTCATCCTGCCGACTTCTCAAATCGCTGACAGGAGAATATCAAAGGCAGATAGGAAATGTCCACGGTCTGACGAAGATTGGATTTCGCATTACCCACGAGACAACGAGGCCCGACGAATAATAATGTGTTTCCTATTCGTATTCGGGTGTCATTATTTTATACCTTACTAACTGAAAACCCGGCGTTGCCCGGGTATTTATTTATTTATTCCTGCCTTGAGTTAGTACTTCCATCCCTTCTCTTTCTAAAAATATTTTATATTTGTCGGAGAATATATAAGAAATAAGACTGTCTTGCCTAATGTACAAAATTATAAGTGCAGTATGCAAACAAAGAGAGTAATCAAAAAACAAATCGCTTAAAATTCGTACGCTCTCATATATTTTGAGTTATATATGTTGTAAAATTGTATAATTATTCAGGTATATATTCATTTGTATAAGTGCTGAATGTCTGTAAAATCAGTTGCGAATACAATTAGTAGTAAAGAAGTAATAGATCAAAACTTGGTGCGTCACGAGGCGGTTTTCTATGAACGTTACTGTTTACGTGCTCATATCTTATGAACTACGTTTTGTACCGCGATACAATTTTGAAGGTACATTCAGCTGTATGTGTGTATACTGTCTAAAATTTCGTGCGGCTACAATTTTTAGTGAAGAAATTATAAATTGTAACGTCATACCGAATGCCGTAGTTTCAGTCCACGAACAGCGGAAAAGTAGTAAGCAAGAAACATTTTCCTTTCATAATTTTACTGTAGTTGACAGCGAGAAAAAGTATGATAAGGGTTTGAAATTAATTAGTTCCTAAGTACTCTCATTCTCATAAAGTGCATTAGGTGGCAGTTTTTTACGCTTTCTATTCGAGGTCATATCTCCTGAACCATCAGTCGTATGTAGTTCTTAAACCTGCTGCAATTGTTAGGGCATTAGGGAGTTAGCGATAGGAGAGTGATTAGGATACTAGGATGAAGGTTATTTATAACTCTCCTCTATTGTGGTAAATAGTGTTTTGTTACAGAGTGAAGTGTGAAACGTATCCATAAAAAATATTTTTGTAAGAAAATGTCTAATATTGTACCTCCTGTTTTGTGTCGAGTTACTTGCTTGCACGAAAATGTATAATATTGCTTCTACTGTGTGTATCGATATGTGTATTTAACTCTGTGAAGTTTCATCTTTGGCAAAGATCATGTATTGCATAGCATTGTAGCTCGCGCAGAGTGAGAACTTGTGGTTTAGCTCGCTTAGAGAGCGGTTGAGTTGCGTGTATGTCTCCGATGTAGAGCAGAGGCTGCTGTGCCAGCAAGTTGATTTGATTGAATTTGGAATATATATCGTATTTGTTATTACTATACCACCGCTGGAATGAAGGTAATTGCAGATGATGTGATTAGGAAAAAGTTGTATTATGTAGGTAATGTAGTGGTGATTATTAATAATAAGTAACAAAGTTGACCTTTCTTTCCTGTTTCATTTACGTAGTTAGAAGATTAACCTACTTCCTATATTTGATAATTAATTATTTGTGGATTTAAAGTGCAGTATTTATTTTGGTAATCTTGTTGAACAGATGTCGTTATTTGTGCCATAGTAAATGATTGTTATGCAACACTGCAGTTAATTGATCATGATACTAAATTTCAATAATCAGGTGCTGATCTGCATGAAATTCTCGCCGTCAAACATTAAGAAAGTGGATTGTGGTTTTTTAATATCTTTCTCGCAGTCAATTTTTTTTAGTATAGTCAGTGTCTGTTTCATATGGTGACTTGCCACAGCTGTTTTGTTAAAAGATCCGGTTCGCACATAATCAGTTTAATGCACTGTTTCTTATTTAACAGTATATACATCAATATCAGGGCCATAATTAAACCAAATTACAGTGTTAACAAACAATTTATTGTCTGATTTAACGATAGGTTCAACATCAGACTACACGCACACAGCTTTTAAGTGTATTTAGTACAGTTTTTCCTTTTGTATGTGATAATTCTGCTTTTAATTCATGGAGCAGGCTATTGCTGTTTTTAAGAACTTTTAGATCGTTCTGTATGTTTGTAGGATGGTGATTTTCTGATATTAGATGGTCTGCGAAGGTCGAGTGGGGTTACTTTTTAATGCCCTTAAAAGCTCAGTGCATCTGGTCCTGACGTTCATGCATGTTTGTTCCACATATACAGATTGGTAGCAGTCGCAGATTAATTGGTAAATGCCAGATTGGCTATATTTGTCAATGTTGTCTGGTTTTTGGGTCATTTTGTTTTGTATTGAGTTATTTGTTCTGTATCCTATATTGAGTCCTTATGTTTTTAATATGTTTGTGTGGTGTCGCACAAGTACAAAGTGCGCGACACCTACTTTCGCCGCGCGCCGCCATGCACGCACGGCGCGGTGTTCTCACGACGACAGCCACGAGCGCCCTCTGCTGGAACCCCGCTCGTGGCCACCACGGAAAGACACCGGTCACTTCGGACTGAGATAGCAACCAGTTAGGACCTTCGTAATCAGATAGGCACCAGTGAAGACTTTGCTATCGTACAGGCACTAGGCAGGCCTCTAACAACTATGTATCAACATTCTGCAGTACTATGTAAAAGTTAAGTATTGTTACATTCTGTGCAATATATATCTCTTTCTAATTTACTCTAGTGTTTGTAGTTTCTGGCTGCTCCCCTCCGTACCTGCACAGGCGTGCTATCTTTGTTACTGTGTCGGTCTCGTTCCACTCGGCCACCGACACCTACGACGAGGCTGGGACACAAAAGCGGCGACGAAGTTGGGACACAAAAGTGGCGACGAGGATGGGATACAAAAGTGGCGACGAGGAGTGATAGAACCCTGGACAAGCACGCTAGCAGCAGCAGTCGGAGCACGCAAAAATTGCTCCCGCCCACCCACCCTTATTATAACAATTTTGGGGAAAGATATTTTGTTACGTGTTTTGTGGACTTTTTTGTTGCAGAGTGTCCTCTTTCATATTGCATTTGTGTTTTGTTATAATTTACTTGTATGCGCGGCGCCTAATCGGTCAGCATGGCCACTACCCCGAACCCAAACTTAATGGAAATTATTCAGTTACAGACGGCGCAAATCAAATGTTCAAATGTTCAAATGTTTGTTAAACTTATGGGACTTAACTACGGGGTCATCAGTCCCTAAACTTACAAACTACTTATGAACTACTTACGAACTAGGACGGCACAAATATCCATGCCCGAGGGGGGAATCGAACCCCCGACCGTAGTGGCCGTGCTGACCGTGACTGGAGCGCCTCAGTCACCGCGGCCACCGCGGCCGGCAAGGCGCAAATCACTCACCTACTGCAGGCCGTGTCGCAGTTGACGGCACAGGCTGCTCACCAAAAACAACAGCCGTCACATCAGCAGCCCACACCTGCCGCTGTATCGCTCCCTACGTTCCGCCAGTACAACGAACGTGAGGAAGAATGGAGCGACTACTTCGCACAGTTTCAAGAACTCGTCGCGGCTCATCAACTTACAGGTCAGACTGTTAAGCATCTTTTATTGTCCGTGGTGGGCCCCAAAACCTTCGTATTACTGCAAAAACTGTTCCCGCACGCATCTCCTCGTGATGTAGACTTTGAACAAATAGATGCACTGAATGCTCATTATGAAAGAAAAGTTCTCGTAGCTGCGGCTCGGTACCGATTTTTCAGACTTAAAAATTACCGCAGCAGTCACACCAAGAGTGGATTACGGAATTGAAGGGCTTAACCCGCCAATGTAAATTTACTTGCTCTTGTGGACTTTCGTATAGTGACGTGATGTTGAGGGATGCGATTACGCAGAATATTCAGGACCCCAGAATTAGAGCAGCAATTCTGAAACAGTCTGACCCCTCATTAGACAGTGTACTGCAGCTTATAGAAGCGCATGATACTTTTGATTTAGCAGATGTAGAAATGCAAAGCCACAGTGTAAATTCAGTGCGCCGCAACGGACGCTTTCCTAGCCGTAGTTCTCAGTATAGCACTTGTGATTCTACAGGCAGTGCTGAACAGACAGTGCACAGTAGCCAGTGTAAAAGTGCGACGCAAAGGTCGCCCCGTAGTGTTAGACACAGTAATTTGAATAACGGGCGCCAACGCTCATTTCAGAAAAATGTACGTAAATCTTGCCCCCAGTGTGTGTCTCGCCACAAGCGTGCTCATTGCCCTAGTCGCAACGCAACCTGTTATCAATGTGGCAAATCAGGACATGTACAGTCTGTGTGTATGCAAATTAAACACTCGAAGAACAGTAACGTTAGAAACAGTGCTTCGCAAAGTGCGAGAACAGTTCATTCTGTAAATGTTATACGGGCTGTGGAATTGAACAGTGCTTTCCTTGGATCTCAATTGCAAGAAAGTAGTTCTGCGCCTATGGCAAAACTCTATAGTGCACCACGTAGCAAGCGCCGACGATCGCGTAAAACAGTGCAACGGAAAAGGGTTCGGGACAAGCAAAATGACTATGAACAGTGCATTCCTGTAGTGAAAATAGTGCCTTCTGCAACTGCTCCTTGTAATAGTGCCCAGTACTGTGTAGCTAGTGACAGTAGACTTGTTGTAGATACTGAAAGTAATTTTAGTGCAGTAGCCTCGCATTGCGCGGATGCCGATCCGGCGGTAGTGCCATCTAGTGACAGTGTTGTTAATCCCCTGCGTGCCGAGTCTGAGCCGCTTCCTTCACTACGCGGCCCGCGCATACGCAGCAAACAAACCGTAGCAGACGTTGCCCACATTCGCGCACCTGTCGTGCGCCAGAAGCACAAACTTTTTGTAAATCTCTCCATAGAAAATAAGACTGTGCAATTTCAGCTTGATACTGGTTCCGCTGTTACATTAATTAATAAAGACACTTATGAACTTCTGGGTTCGCCAAAATTGTCGCCGTTACAGCAAGTGTTAACAGCTTATACAGGTCAAAATATTCCCGTGCTAGGAACGTGTAGCCTGCCTGCCTCTTTTCAAGGTGTTACACAAACAGTTGCTTTTGTAGTTCTTCAGGCCAAATCGACACAGAACATTTTTGGACTAGATGCTTTTGACTTGTTTGGTTTATCAATTCAAAGAGATGTGCTTCAAATTTCGTCAATAGTGCCTCAGGATAAAATCAATGCATTGTGTGACAAATATAGTGACTTGTTTTCGCCGGAACTAGGTTGTGCAAAAGACTTCGTGGCACATGTAACTTTAAAAGAATCTGCAGTTCCAAAATTTCGTAAAGCTAGACCAGTGCCTATCGCCTTGCGTGATACAGTTGCCGAAGAACTTAAACGTTGGCAAGATAGTGGGGTGATTTCTCCTGTTTCTGCGAGTCAGTGGGCCTCGCCTATAGTAATTATACCCAAGCCGTCAGGAAAACTTCGTCTCTGTGCGGACTTCAAATCAACAGTGAACAGTCAAACAATTGTAGACGCTTATCCCCTGCCCAGACCTGACGAACTAATGGACAAATTAGGACAGTCTCGTTTCTTTTCTAAGATTGATTTAGCAGAGGCATACTTACAGATTCCACTTGATGACGAGTCAAAAAAGTTTTTCGTCATTAATACTCACATGGGCCTTTTTCAATTTCAACGCCTACTCTTTGGCAGTTCTTCCGCCCCTGCTATTTTTCAGCGTTTTTTGGAACAGCTGACAGTTTCTGTACCTTGTTGTTCGAACTATTTAGATGACATTGTGGTATCCGGACGTACAGTTGAAGAACATTTATCAAACCTGGAGTGCCTTTTCAAAGTGTTGACTGCAGCAGGTCTACGTTGTAATAAAGCAAAGTGTTCGTTTTTTCAAACTGAAATAGAGTACCTAGGCCATGTGATTAATGCCCAAGGAATTCATCCCTTACAGTCACATCTTAGAGCAACCAAAGACTTGCCTCCTCCTAAGAATGTGCACGAATTGCAAGCAGTAATGGGAAAGCTGAACTATTATTTCAGGTTTATTCCCAATGCCTCTCAGATTGCAGCTCCACTGCATCACTTACGTAGGAATAATGTTCCTTTTGTATGGTCTAAAGATTGTCAGGTTGCCTTTGATAAATTAAAGTCTGCACTACTCAGTGATGCATGTTTGATTCCCTTTGACCCACAGAAGCCTGTAGTGTTAGCAGTTGACGCCTCGTCGTACGGTCTGGGCGCGGTATCCCACATCGCATTGGATCTCACGATCGTCCTATTGCCTTTGCATCCAAGCTACTGACGCCAACGCAACAGAATTACAGTCAGATAGAAAAGGAGGTCTTAGCAATCATTTACGGCGTCACAAAGTTTCATCATTATCTGTATGGCAGAAAATTCTATTTGTTGACAGACCACAAGCCTCTCACGTCGTTGTTCTCACCCACAAAGCCAATTCCGCCACGAACGGCACAAAAGCTTCAAAGATGGTCCTTGATATTGTCAAATTATCAGTATGAGATTTTCTACCGACCTACCACTAAACATGCCAACGCGGACACACTTTCCCGACTACCGGTTGGCCAGGATGTATCATTTGATTCTTCAGAAATGGCATGTTGTCAGATAGACTCCAGAGATGCTTCCGCTGTCGCAGACTTTCCTTTGAACTCTCGTCGGGTTGCACAGAAAACAGCTGCGGATGCAGACTTAAGTGTGGTAGCACGTTTTGTTCGCTTTGGTTGGCCTGCCAGAGCCAAAGACATTGATCGGCCTCTGGTTCGACGTTATTTTGCACAACGTCATGCATTATCTTTCAGTCAGGGTGTACTGTTGTTGCATACCGACAACGACCAAGCAAGAGTGATTGTTCCTCGTTCCCTGCAACTAGAAGTGTTACGCCTCCTGCATCAAGGACATTGGGGCATTGTTAGGACAAAGCAATTTGCCAGACGTCATTGTACCTGGGTTGGTATGGACGCTCAGATAGAGAACATGACGTCACAGTGTACTGTTTGTGCGGAGCATCAGGCGGCTCCTCCGCAACGTTTCTCAGATTGGCCACGCCCCAAGGGACCATGGCAACGTTTACACATTGACTTTGCCGGACCTTTCTGGAATACGCGCTGGTTAATCGTTGTAGACGCTTTCAGCAAGTTTCCTTTTGTGATTGCCATGACCTCAACGACGGCGTCTAGTACGATCAGTGCCTTAACATCAGTGTTTTGCATCGAAGGCTTGCCTGAAACTATCGTCAGTGACAATGGACCTCAGTTTGTTAGTGCGGAATTTCAACAGTTTTGTCGTGTGAATGGCATTCAGCATATCACCATCGCACCTTTTCACCCTCAGTCCAATGGTGA
This sequence comes from Locusta migratoria, assembly GCA_026315105.1. Classification (NCBI taxonomy): domain Eukaryota; kingdom Metazoa; phylum Arthropoda; class Insecta; order Orthoptera; family Acrididae; genus Locusta; species Locusta migratoria. The sequence goes on from CM048749.1 coordinate 217,362,167, forward strand.
AGCAGAACGTTTCGTTCGAACATTCAAGTCTCACATGGAGAAGATGAAAGGTCAGCACTCCAGGCAGCAAGCTCTTCAAATTTTCCTGTCTACGTATCGGTGCATGCCACGTGACGGCCCGTCTCCTGCCGAGCTGCTACACGGCCGCCGTCACCGCACTCTCCTTCACCTGCTGCAGCCTCCCACGCACCGAGTCGGTTCGTATGGCGCTACGCGTTTTCAGGTTTCTACGCCGGTGCTGTACAGGGTGTTTGCTGGCAACAAGAAGAAATGGTTACCGGGCACCATTCAGCGCGTGCTCGGTCGCAATATGTATGTTGTAAGTTCTTCCACAGGGTCGGAGCTGCGGCGCCACGCAAATCAATTGCGCTTGCACAGGCCGCGCGATCCTGTCTCCGGTTTCTTGATTCCAGACCCAGTTCACCGCCAGGGAGCACAACCACATCGTTCGTCCCCGGACTACGAGATCGTCCCGATGGAGATCGACGCGACGCCGCCGCTGTCGCCGCCGCAGATGACAGCGTCACCGAGAGGGACTCCGGGACCGTGCGTGCCGCCGCCGCCTGGGCCACGCACCTCAGAAGAAGATGACCTGCTCCCTCTGGGCGGGGGGGGTGCGCCCTTCCCCAGGTTTCGGTGGGTTCCCTGGAGGATCGCAAGGCGGATGCCGGGGCGCGGACGGCGTCTCGATCCCAGCCTCAGCTACGACGCCCGTCCCACCAGTAACGCCCCCGCCCAGGCCCTCCTCCCAGTGCCGTCGCCGTGGCCCTCAGCCCTACGCCACGACGGCGCGGCGGTTTGGGGGGGAGGGGTGTGGTGTCGCACAAGTACAAAGTGCGCGCCACCTACTTTCGCCGCGCGCCGCCATGCACGCACGGCGCGGTGTTCTCACGACGACAGCCACGAGCGCCCTCTGCTGGAACCCCGCTCGTGGCCACCACGGAAAGACACCGGTCTTTTCGGACTGAGATAGCAACCAGTTAGGACCTTCGTAATCAGATAGGCACCAGTGAAGACTTTGCTATCGTACAGGCACTAGGCAGGCCTCTAACAACTATGTATCAACATTCTGCAGTACTATTTAAAAGTTAAGTATTGTTACATTCTGTGCAATATATATCTCTTTCTAATTTACTCTAGTGTTTGTAGTTTCTGGCTGCTCCCCTCCGTACCTGCATAGGCGTGCTATCTTTGTTACTGTGTCGGTCTCGTTCCACTCGGCCACCGACACCTACGACGAGGCTGGGACACAAAAGCGGCGACGAAGTTGGGACACAAAAGTTTGCTGTTCTATGTGTGGTTTTGTTACTGTATGTCGTTGTGTGCCATTTAATGTTCACTGTTTATTGATTTGGTGTGCACTGTGTTTGGTTTGACTGTGTTCGGGTGTTATGATTTTGTTGTGTAATCTATTTATTGTCTTTGTGCTATTTGTTTTATTGTATTTAGTTCTTCTGCGCAGTTCTTTTTATTTGTGTGTACTCTGTTCAATCTGTGAAGCATATATCTAAAGCTGGATTCTTTTTGTGTGTGTGGATGATTGGAGTGCTGATGGTTGAAGGTACCTGTTACTGTAGGTTTTCTGTAAATGATGAATTCGTTTGTTGTTTTCCTTGTGTAAGGATATTTTCTGATCTATTTCTGTCCCGAAGGTGAATTGTATGTGTGGGTGGATAGTATTTATGTCATTGTGCAGTTCGTTTATGCATGTATGTGGTTCATCTGATAGGCAAATTGTCATCTACGTACCTGTACTAATGGTTTATAAATATGTTACGATACTAAATCAATCAACAGTAAGTTAATTCTTGTTAAACACTTCACAAAAAGGAATAGCAGTCAAACATTAATATAGTAATAATTATTTCAGATTTTATTAATTTGCATATTTAATGAATAACAGATTTCTCAAAACTGAGTTCAACAATAGTTAACACCGCCACATCTATCCTATACAGACGCACACTGTTACAACTATCGGATGCATTTATCTAACAAGCCTGAATTACATAAATTTTACTGTTATCCCGAAAGAATTAATTTTTATCAAATATTGACTTTAGTGGTTGGAATGCACATACTTGCCAACCTCTTTGTACTGAAATTCTTACTGTTATGATTTTCACAATTATTACTACCACTGGCGTACTAATTAAGTCGTACGCATTGCAGAAACGCGGTAGTTCATTTTTAGCTATCAATGTGTAAGGAAGGGGAAGGTGAGTGATCGTTTGAGAAGTTTGTCAGATAGGGCCATAGTCTTTATTAACCATACAAACTGTTTTTGCAAAAATGATTTCAAAATTTAATTATACCACTTGCATTGATGTAGCTTACTACGAAATTAAAATCAGGTGTCTTACACCACGCAAACAATATTACGACAGCAACACATTTATTAACACGCAACCAAAATTTATTTTCTTTTTCCACTCACATCTTCTCTCTCACAAAAAGATAAAACGCTTTCCTTACAACCTGACCAAAAATTCTGTTCAGTCTGGCACAGAATTTCTCTAATCCGCACCATATTTAACTTTAACCTATCCATTTTTTGTTTCAAATATTCTTACTTACCTACTCGATTAAGAGATAGAACATTCAACACTCCGATCCGTACAATGCCTGTTTAGTTTTTCTTGATGACGACGTCCTTCTGATTAGTCCCCGCTCGAAATGTTCAAATGTTTGTATAGCTTATGGGACATAACTACGGGGTCATCAGTCCCTAAACTTACAAACTACTTACAAACTAGCTAATACTAAGGACGGCACAAGTATCCATGCCCGAGGGGGGATTCGAACCCCCGACCGTAGTAGCCGTGCAGACCGTGACTGACGCGACGCAGTCCCCTCGGCCACCGCGGCCGGCGTCCCCGATCGGAGATACGAATGGGGGACTATTGATCTCCGGAATATTTTACTCAAGAGGATGCCATCATATATTCATGCGGTAGAGCTGCATGTCCTCGGGGAAAATTATCGACTGTCGTTTCCCCTTGCTTTCAGCCGTTCACAGTAACTGCATGGCAAAACCATGTTAGCTGACGTTACAAGGCCAGCTCACACAGTGATCCAGACTGTTTTCCTTGTAACTACTTGTGCCTTTATAGACACCACACGTCTGTCTCGTTTATCCAAAGATACCCCTCCGCTGAGGTTACACCTACAGAACGACTATCTGCATCTTTGAGGCACGCAAGGCACCCAACATTGGCAATGTCTGTGGTACATGAATGTGGCTTAAACACTTATCTTAGTTCAGTATTTACCATTTCTCTAAATAGGACACACAAACACACACACACACACACACACACACACACACACACACCGACCTAGTCTGATTATAATTTAACTGAAAATGTACAAGTCTAAAGAGAATAAACAGAAATCTGAAAAAAAGAACAGTATAATTTCTTCTCGCACGGCATGAACTATTACACGCATTAAAGATTTCAAAGAAATATGGTATGAAAATCAGTGGAAAAGCACAATAATTTCATCTTACACTGGTCATACTATTATAATAAGAAGACTTATCCGTGAAATCCGCTCTGTATTTGAGGCAGATCGTCCACACGTTTGAACGAAGACCTCGTGGTGAAGTTTTCAAAGTACAAAAAGACTTTATTAAAATTTAGTAAAATTATCCCGCACTTCGGTCATACAGCAACGGTAACGCGAATTTACCATTATGTCAAAAAATTAACTGAAGAAATTGGTTAGAGTACTGGATTGTTTCGTAATCCGTGACCGACACAGTTAGGCCTCTTGTCCTGAAGCGGCCACATCTAATTATACCCCTAGACCACTAAAATTACTCGAAACTTACGCAAACACGGTTTGCATGAACCGTAATGAGTTTATTCTGCACGTTGCGTCCTCGTAATGATTATAATTTTATACATTACCGCTTCCGCAACATCATCGTCAGCAGCTGGACAGCATGAATTCTTACACCTAGGGCAGTGCTTTCCAAAATTTCCCTCATGGCGACTCCCTTTTGTAGCTTACAGTTTCGCGCGACACCCTTTCACTAATATGAATACGACGTATGCTGGAATTTAGATGGTTCTAGCGGGTTCTGTGACAACTTTTACAGCCACTGTGTCATTGATTGACATTTAATTGTAATAAAAGCTACCGAGGGTGACGTGGCTTTGATAAATCCATTAAAAACGCTCAGGTGCAGCCTTTTGAGAAGCAAAGCAGACTACAGGGAAGGTTCGTTCAAGCAGCTGCCAGTTCCAGCAAACTGTGCAGAGCTGTGCTGGGAAGAGCTGTTATCGAGTTCCAGCAGCAGGTCTGCGCAAGCGCAGTTTGCTGGAATCTGTAACTGGAAGCTTCTTGAACGAACCCTGAGTGTCTACTGCTGCTGAAGCAGAACTGCCGCCTAGCGGCTGAGTACGCAATTAATGTGCACCGATCATTCCTTTAATACGTGATCTGTGGTGCACTGAATGAAAAGGATGATTAGCTGCAGGCGAGTTTTCAGGATAGTATTAAGATAAGGATATTTTGTGTTATTTTATATTTTTTCTAAATATTTTAGTCTCGCGACACTCTTGATACTTCTACGGAAAGCTCTGCCTAGTGACCCGGAGCATATTCTGCATCTAGTTTGTTGTTCCGGCGCCAAGCGAACCAGCATTCCCGCCTGGCGCTCTGATTGTCCAGTGGTGTCGTCTCCAAACAACTGACCTCCCAATTCGCCTGCGAAAACCAGCCATCGACTTTGCCAATCCAACGACTTTCGTACTCAGACATATTGCTCAGCACCCCAGTTGTTTGGTTGACATAGGGGGACTAAACTTCTAAAGTTAGCAGTCAGCACTCCAGTACTATGTTGGTTTCATCTTACCTGCATCCCAACATGCTGTTCTTTCAGTGCACGAGTGGAAAGAAAGGAACAGGAAGCACGCCGGCCGCGGTGGCCGAGGAGACTGAGGCGCTTCAGTCACGGTCTGCACGGCTACTACGGTCGGGGGTTCGAATCCCCCCTCGGGCATGGATATTTGTGCCGTCCTAGTTTGTAAGTAGTTCATAATTAGTTTGTAAGTTTAGGGACTGATGACCCCATAGTTAAGTCTCATAAGATTTACAAACATTTGAACATTTTGAACAGGAAGCACGACATAAGAATTAAATAAACACTTGAATACGTCTTGTTCATCCTTATATCGATGCGTTTCCAATAGAGATAAGCAGTTCAATACAGATCACCTCTACAGGCGCCACGCGCTTTTTTTCACGATAAGACGTATTAAAACAGCTGTTTCGTTTCAGTGTTTGGAATGACGTTAAAATCTTTACGTACAAACATTTCACAAAGTCATAAAAGAAAATTAGATTTTTTTTTTAAATATTAATGTTACACCTAGGTTTTAACGTCACTCCAAACATGTTTAAATGAATGACTAATATATTGTAAACAATTGATCCGAAGGCAATGACACAGTTCACTGATCCGGTAGTCGAAAAAACAAAGGAGTGTAAAATAAGCTATCTTGTCTACATTCCGTTATGGGAGTTGTTAATTAACTCACTTATATCGCCTTCTTCCTGAAATGTCACGTAATGATTATATCGTCTCTTCTTGTTAGAAAGGACAGCGTGCAAACAGACTTAATAAATAAAGCCGATTCCGTAGTCATGTAACAAACCCGAGAGATCCTCGTGTGTAGACAATACATATTGCATAGTTTCTTTTAAATTTGTGTTCATTTTGGTCTTTCAAACGATGTTTAATCCGTTCTACAGTGAAGCAAATGAAAGTGCATGATAATTATAATTCTTATACTGTTCAGAACTTTATCAGACGATTTTTGTCACGAGATTTTGTAATTTGTCTATAGCTTGGACAATGAATGAATCTCCAAGAAAAATCCATACGAATCCAGAGCAACTGGCAACTCTAATCACAATTAGTATTGTGCATTCACGTTGCTCATCAATTAGACTTTCTCTGCTTCAAGGCTGAAGAAAGGAATATTTCTGCTTCTATTATTTGAAAAAACTGAAAGGGTGGTAAATAAGCACGCGCCGTCCCAATAGCCAGAATGGAAATTGAAGGGATGAAAAGCGATTCTGCGATTGAGACTTCTGAATCAACAACCACGAAGAGCTAATTCATGATAAGAATGACATTCATTAAAGTGTCTGCTCTTTCGAATTATCGAGCGCGCTTCAGCTCGTTGATATATTTATTTAATTAACTTCCAATACGTTCTTACTTTCAGCATTATAAAGGAAGAAAGTTGTGAAAATTGAAAAGAACGTCACCCCTTTGCTTGCAGTCACAAGAGATCTTACACGTGTAGGCGTTATTATGAATCGCACAATTTCTGCTACGCCTTACATCTGGAACGGCGAGTTCATAAGAAAGTGATGAAAGTGTACCGAGTTTTGCATCATTGACGTATGAAGTCAGACGCTCTCGTCATTGTAAGGGAAGTATAAAGAAAAATCATATGAATGCTTAGGGTACAAGAGCGTGGAACTGGAAAGAGGAACTTGAGCTGATTTTAAAATAACTATGTTAGACATTTGGGGTTGCAGACTTCAAATTTTATATCATGTACAATCAATGGAGAATACAACTTGTTGAAGTGACAAGCTCGAGTGACACGAATGTTTCGACCCATCTTCTCTGTTACCTCTTCACCACCCACCACCTCCACCAGTATCTCTCTCTCTCTCTCTCTCACACACACACACACACACACACACACACACACTTTCTCTCACTTCCTCTCATCTCCTCCTCCCCTCACCTCACTGCGCTTAACTTTTTGCCTCCTCTATTTCTGAAAGAATTTTCAGTAGCATGACTTGTAATATATGAAATTAAATCTACCAAAAACTCCCTCAGATTTTTTGTAACTACTCCTCACAGTACAAACTTAAAGGACTTGTACAGGAGAATGAATACATATTAATTTGATAACTAAACCCATATCTGGGAATGTCATTTATACACGGTAAGAGCATTTCTTTACTTTTTGACACCCTAAAACACATCTATACTCAGGCAAGCTCTTCGCTTTCCATATTTTAGAATTATTTATTATGGACTAAAACAAGAACAAAATCTCTAGTAAACATAGGCTTTTAACTATCTATCATCGAGTGTTAACTGATTCTTCCGTAGAGTTTTGGTAGAAGAAAGGCATTATGAAAATTAAACAGACAATTTTATACAGGGTTGTTTATCATGTGAATCGATTCTCGGTTTCTTAGGCTATCATCTGACATTCAGTAAATGTCTGATGATTGCCTAAGAAGCCGAAAATCGGTTCACATAATGAACAAACCTATACAATAAACACAAATTTGTGTTTTTAATTTACATAATGTACCGTAGAGCTTTGAACAAGTCTTGATATTCGGTTGTCTGCTGTTTACACGTCCCTTCCTTTGGTCAAGTTAACATACCTCTTCAGGTATTCACTGTAGAGTTTCTTTTTATTTTAGTTTATGCTACCTGCTCCCAAAATATGAAAATCTAAGAGCTTGCAGTAGCAGATATTAGTTCCACAGTGACAAAGGTAATCAAGAGCGCCCCATTTTGCAGTACTGCGGGGCAATGTGGGTTCCCCACCAAGTGGGACTAACAGTCGATATAGAGAAAGTTCAGAGAAGGGCAGAAATGGGGTAGAAATCATTAAAAGAAGTCCAGAATGAAACTTTCGCTCTGCAGCGGAGGGTGCGCTGATATGAAACTTCCTGGGAGATTAAAATTGTGTGCCGGAACCGGGATTCGAACCAGGGACCTTTGCCTTTCGCGGGCAAGCGCACTGCCGACTGTGCTATCCCGACACGACTCACGATGCCGCCTCACAACTTTACTTCCACCAGTACCTCGCCGCCTACTTTCCAAACTTCACAGAAGCTCTCCTGCGAACCATGGAAGACTAGCACTCCTGGAAGAAAGGATATGGTGGAGCTAAGCTCTCCTGCGAACCATGCAAGACATCGCTCCACCATATCCTTTCTTACAGGAATGCTAGTCTTGCATGGTTCGCAGGACAGCTTCTGTGAAGTTTGGAAAGTAGGAGGCGAGGTACTGGCGGAAGTAAAGTTGTAAGGCGGCATCGTGAGTCGTGTCGGGATAGCACAGTCGGTAGTGCACTTGCCCGTGAAAGGCAAAGGTCCCAGGTTCGAGTCCCGGTTCGGCACACAATTTTAATCTGCCAGGAAATTTCATTAAAAGAAGTCGTTATGAGTTTCGACAAGAACAGTTTGCGAAATTTCTTTCACCAACTTTCTCTTCCGAATGCGAACATACTTTGTTAGCACAAGCCTATGTAGAGAGACATGATACTCGAAATAAAATAGGAGAAATCAGATCGAAATTTGAAAGATTTAGCTTCTCCTTTCTTCCCCGCTAGCTATTAGAGAGTGGATTTGTAGAGAAATATCATAAAATCTGTTCGATAAACCCTCTGCCATGTTCTTCAATGTGATTTGCAGAGTATTTATGCAGATAGTGTCATTTGTCGATGTGTGATCCTTATCAAAAATATAGTCATTCCCCTGTAGGGGTACTCGAAATTTATGAAAGCGTCATCGAAAAAACCCTTTATATTTGAAAAAGATTCACTGTGCGTGTCCTTCGAATTGTCATCAGATCTGCAAAAGTTTGTAACAAACCGGTCAAGAAATTTTTGTAATTTTCTGTAAAAGGTTTTATCTTTATATAAGACTACACACACACACACACACACACACACACACACACACACACACACACACACACATATATATATATATATATATATATATATATATATATATATATATATATATATAATCATTGTCTTTTAAACAAATGTCAAAAGAATTTATTTCTTTGAAAAAGGTGTGACAGTAGATCTATCATACATAAAAAGGATTGATTTTAACATTAAACAACGTTTTTATTTTATTCTGTAATGAGAGGCGGCAATTTTGTAACTCACACTGGGCGCCAGTTAGGTTTGCGCCGGCCCTGCATACAAGAGTACAGTTTTGTTCTAACCTTAAAACAATTTAGCGCATTTGATCTTCAAACCAAGAGGATAGTTACATCTACACCTATACAGATACTCTGCAAATCACATTTAAGTGCCTAGCAGAGGGTTCATTAACCACTTTCATAACCTTTCTCTACCGATCCATTTTCTAATAGCGCGCGGAAAGCAACAAAACCTAAATCGTTCCGTTTTCGATCTGATTTCTCTTATTTTATTGGGAAAGCCATGTCTTCCTATGTAGGTGGGTTCTAGAAAAATATTTTCACACTCATAAGTAAAAGTCGGTGATTGAAACTTCGCAAATAGATGTCGCAGCAACGAATAACGTCGTTCTACTTCAAACCCTGCAACATTTCCGTTACGCTTTCTCCCCTATAACGTGATAAAACAAAACGAGCTGCCCTCTGAACCTTCGCAATGTCTTCCGTCAGTCCCACCTGGTGAGGGTCCCACAACGGGCAACAGTACTCCAGGAGAGGACGCACAAGTGTGATGTAGGCAGTCTCTTTGGTGGAGCTGGTGCATCTTAGAAGCGTTGTGCCAATGAAACGTAACCTTTGGTTCGCCTTCCCCACAATATTTCCTACGCGTTCTCTCCAAGCTAAGTTGTTCGTAATTGTAACTCGTAGGTATTTGGTAGAATTTAAGACCTTAAGGTTTGACTGATTTATCGTGTAATTGAAGTGCAGCGGATTTCTTTTAGTGGCCATGTGTTTTACATCACACTTTTCTATATTTAGTGTTAATTGCCAATTTTAGCACCATGTAGAAATTTTGTCTAAATCGATTTGCAGTTGGTTATGATCCTCTGTTGAATTCACTAACCGATAAAAGCATTACCGTGAACAGTCTAAGGGAGCTATTGTCTCCCAAATCATTTATAAACATAAGGAAGAGTAGGGGACCTATCAATCTTTCATGGGGAACGCAAGATATCACTTCTGTTTCACTCGGTTACTATGAACTGTATGATAGGAAATAGTGAATTCAATCGCACAATTGTGGCGATATTCCATAAGCACGCAATTTCATTAGAAGCCGCTTGTGAGGTACAGTGCCAAAAGCCTTCTGTAAATCCAGAAATTAGGAATCGATTTGAGATCCCTAATCGATGGCACTTATCACTTAATGTGAATAAAGGGCAAGCTGTGTTGCGCAAGAGCGGTACTTTCTGAATCCGTGTTGACTATTGATTAATAGGTAGTTCATAATGTTCAAACAAAGTATATGTTCCAAACTGCTACTGAACATCGACGTCAATGAAATGGGCCTGTAATTTTGGGGATCACTCTTATTGCCTTTAATGAATACTGGAGGGACCTGGGAAACTTTCCAGTCTTTGGGTACGGATCTTTCCCTGACTGATCGGTAATAGATGAAATTTATTACGCTGCATAGCGGAGGATATTTCACTTACGGACTTAAACAATATTGACAGTTTTATCTACATGCAATTTTGCACACTTGGTTTTCTAAACAAGAGAAAGGTCAATGTCTACGTAAGCTAAATATTTCCTTTTTCTATCTGAGTTCTCTAATTTTATTATTATGTTAATGTCTCCATATGTAGAAGGGTGCTAACAAAATATGTTCGCATTCGGAAGAGAAAGTTGCTGAAAGAAATTTCGCAAATAGATCACGCCGCAACGAATAACGCCGTTCTTTTAATGTTTTCCACACTAATTCGTGCATCATATCCTTGAAACTCTATCCCCTAGACCACGATAATACAAAACGTTATTCCCATCTCTGAAATTCCTCGAAATCGTCCATCAGTCCCACGAACTGTGGATCCCAAAATGCACAGCAATACTCCAAAATAGGATGGACAACTGTAGTTTAGGCAGTTTCTGTAGTAGAACTGTTGCATTTTCTAAATGTTTTGCCAATGAAACGTAGTCTTTGGTTCGCCTTCCCTACAGTGTTATTAGTGTGCTCTTTCCAATTTAAGTTTTTCGTTATTGTTATTCCTAGGTATTTAGTTGAATCGACAGCCAGTTTGACTGATTTATCTTGCAAATTAAGTTTAACGGATTTCTTTTAATGGTTATATGGATGACTTCACACTCACCTTTATTAAGGGTCGACTGTCAATATTTACACCATACAGATATCATTTTACAGTTGCTTTTGATCTTATGGTCACTTTACTAACATATAAATGACAGCATCAACCGCGAACAGTCTAAGAGAACTACTCAGATAGTCTCCTAAATGGTTTATAAAAGTAAGGAAAAGTAGGGGCCCTATAACAATTCTTTGGAGGACTTCAGATTTCAGTTCTGTTCTTCTCGATGACATACCGACAATTACAATGTCCTTTCTGACGGGAAATCACTATTCCAATCGCGTAACTGTGGCGATATTCCATAAGCACGCAATTTGATTAGAAGATGCATGTTCTGTTAGCACTTGGATCTTTTGTACAGCTAAACCGTTAGATCATTGATTTTTACATCTGCCTTCGTCCTATCTTTCATATGTACTCTTTGAGATTGAAACCTCTTCTGGGTGTTTCCGAGGCCCTCTATCCTAAGAAACCGCCCAGTCCACTCCACACAGTTCCCGTTACCCGTGTAGCCGCTTACTGCCTGTAGAGTACTCCTGACCTATTCAGCGGAAACCGGAATCCCACAACCCGATTTCGCAGTTCGAGGAATCTGCAGCCTACGCCGTCACAGAACCGTCTGAGCCTGTTAATCAGACCCTCCACTCGGCTTTGTACCAGAGGTCCGCAGTAGGTCATGTACAATGCTACAGCGTCTTGCAAGTAAGACTGGCAGCTCGATCAATTGTGTATGGTACCGCGCATTGTCACATGATTCTTTTTAGATCAATACATGACAGTTACGTCGTACCTTGTCCGTGGAATGTCCGACATGCCACTAGAATTATCATTAAATAACCACTGCAAGACCAAATGAGATACGATACCGGCTGTGATACAGACATGCTGATGTCCTGTTTAGATCCCAGCAAGCAAAACGTGTTCCCTGGAAATCAAAGGCTTTGACAGTTCCTTCAGTCCTACATTCAGTACAGCCACATTCTCTCAATTGGACCCAGCAGTCACACAGAAAAACCCGTTGTCATCGTAATACCTCCTTCTTTTACTGCCCGGAATTTGGTGGCCGGGAGGTGCTCTCAGAAAATAATGGCATGCGACTATGGCTGTCTGGGAATATTTATTAACCACATATCTCTTGATACCGGTTTCTCAGGAAGACAGGAAGTTTCTGTATCATTAAGCGTGACAAAGTAATCCAAAAATGAAATTATTTTTCTCACAAGTCACTGGTTTCCAAACAGAAAATACTACTTAAAACTCAATCATCACCAAAATGGAAATTGAGAACCTAACAGTAACAAAAGCCACGTGACAAGGTACGAGCAGTAGCAACAATTGTTTCCTTCTTCGATTCTAAGGAAACGGAAAGCTAATAAATCAGTTTTGTGACGGTTTTCGAAGAGTAGTACATAACTTCACTGGAGGAGAGAACTTTTCTCGTATTAAACGAATTTCATTTCTTGCAGAAAGGATTAAGTGCATGGCGTTACGTAGTATTTTGTGAGAACTAAAGTAGTACTTCGTATTAATTTTTTTTAAGTCTATGGGACTTAACTACGGGGTCATCAGTCCCTAAACTTACAAACTACTTATGAACTACTTACGAACTAGGACGGCACAAATATCCATGCCCGAGGGGGGGGGGATTCGAACCCCCGACCGTAGTGGCCGTGCAGACCGGGACTGGAGCGCCTTAGTCCCCTCGGCCACCGCGGCCGGCACTTCGTATTAACAACAGTCTTCATGCGGCGGAAGTTGTCCACTGTATGTACTTCATTATTATTTGACGCTTTTCTTAGAAAAGTGATGCTATATATAATTCCAATACAGTTATTCGTCGTTTCGTACTGGAGTGCAGTAAATCCTCCTGTTTATGTGAAACTACAGTCACTACCCACCGTTGACCAGGTATCTGTGTGGCGATATCTGCTCCTCCAACCCTTTACATCGCCTTTCGCAGCACTCCCTGTCAATTTCACCTGTGACTGTAGCGATTTTGACCTGAAGTTCCGTTATCAAGCAGCTCATTCCGAGGCGTCAATAGTAAAGGATCGTCTTGCAGCGACTTCAGTTATTCTTATGCCGTCGTACTACTGAACAACCTGTCTTCCAAGTATATGATTTTCCAGATATTTACTGCGAAATGTTGGGAAGCTGCCTTCGTAGACACATCAACTAAAGGTACTGTAGTGGGACAGATATTTATTAGCCCCACTTTCCTACATCAGCCGTGGTTTGCAAGATAAAAATAATGAAACAATTCGTTTTATGTAAGTACTATGAATGTGTATGTGTTTATATGGTATAAATGTTGTAATGTCATGGTGTGATAATTAAAATGTTTTTTGTTTCTTTCTGTTTCATGTACGATCGAGGTGCCGCAATGAACAAGGGCAGCGTCGTCTCCGCCGCAGCGAACATTGCTGTTTCTGGCCACTATCAATGGACAACCGACGGCTACGGGGCTACGAATCCGTCTGCGCCTTCTCTATTGACGCACGTCGATCATTTGCAAAGAAGAAATAAAATGTCAGTTATTCTTGTATGCCGTTTTGAGCTAACGTTTTATACGAGCATTGCTCTTTCTGACTCGAATGTTCAAATGTTTGTTAAGGTCATCAGTCCCTAAACTTATAAACTACTTGTGAACTACCTTATACTAAGGACGGCACAAATATCCATGCCCGAGGGGGGATTCGAACCCCCGACCGTAGTGGCCGTGCAGACCGTGACTGGAGCGCCTCAGTCTCCTCGGCCACCGCGGCCGGCTTTCTGACTTGTATCAGATGGCATTAAATGTAATGTGGTGTTTTGAAAGTTATTTCGAATTTATTATAAATTTTATTTATTGTGTGTCTTATTATTGGAAGAAAATTAGTTTGATTTATTGGAAGTATGGAACTACGTCAAGACGATAATTGGAAAGTTATTGGATTTTCACATTGACTTGTCTTCAGAAGTCGCAAGCTCAAGTATGTTAACTGTTAATACAAAATTTCACGTTTAGCAGGCAGTAAACTTCGATGTGAGAGTTTCAAGAGATCGATATCAGTTTACTTGGGCTGCGTTTGACTTTTGCAAGTGAACAAATAGTAACAATTTTAAACTTAGTTCTCCTCCCCTACACGTAGAAGGATCTGATGTACATGTCTCACGAAAAACGCCTGCCAGGCGTCCGTTAATCGCGCAGTACGGCTCCCGGCTGCCGCCACCGCTTCCGCCCGCTACGGTAGCGCCCGATTCTCGGACTATACACTGAGTTAAAGTATAAAAAAAACATTGCCATCTGAGTGACCTAAGCTTACCTTTAATTACAGCAGATGTTGAAAATGATGTCCCTCTGTGGAAAGAGCGGCCTGACATCTCTTGACCACTTATGCGGACACTCGACGAATTCGGCTGCCGAAATCTGGGAAATGACTAGTCGAATCATTTTTCACGACACAATACATTCTGACAGGTATGTGAACAATATCTTGCATCCATTTTTTTAATAACTTTCACCCAACGAAACGCTGTACGGTTATTTCATGCAGGACAATGCAAGAGCACACATTGCTAATGCTTCTATGGCAGCGATACGAAGCGTTTTTGATGATAGGATAGTTGAGTGGTCTCCTCGTTCTCCAATCTAAATCCCTGTGACTTTTATCTTTGGGGAATGTTAAAAGACAAGGTGTATGCAAGCAATCCCCATACACTCGAAGAGTTGGAAGGCAGGATTCGACTAGTCATTTCCCAGATTTCGGCAGCCGAAATTCGTCGAGTGTCCGCAAATGTGTTCAAGAGATGTCAGGCCGCTCTTTCCATAGAGGGACATCATTTTGAACATCTACTGTAAATAAATGTAAGCTTAGGTTACTCATATGACATGTTTTTTAGACTTTAACTCAGTGTATGCGCCCGCAGCACAAAAGAGTCCGAGTATCGGGCGCTGCCGTGGCCGGCGGATGAGGTGGCGGCGGCCTTCTGCGGAGCTATGAACATAGTTTATTGTATTATTTTCCAAAGAGTTACACCACAAAGATATAATTTTTTAAATGGAACAATAGTTTTTTTTTTCTATCGTGCATTGGATTCGTTGAAACCAGCTGCGTCCAAATCAATTTAAACTACATTCCTATCACTGTTAGTTTGGGAGCTACAACCCTTGAAAGTTTAGGGGGCGGAGGCTACGACAGCGTAGCTCACTGGCTGGTGGTCATGAGACTGTGGGCCGTGCCCACAGAGGATAGCCACTTGGCCAGTCAGCTACGACCCCGGAACTTTGAAGGGTTGTAGCTCCCAAAGGAATGATAGGGATGTAGTTTAAATTGATTTGGACGCAGCTGGATTAAAGGAACCCAATACACAATAGAAAAAACTATTGTTCCATTTAAAAAATTATATCTTTGTGGTGTAACTCTTTGGAAAATAATACAATAAACTATGTTCATAGCTCCGCAGAAAGTGTAACATTTCTTGTGTTGACCTACCGCATTAAAATTTTCCGTCACCTATTATTTTATAAGTTACAGAGGCAAACACACTTAGTGAAACACCATATATATATATATATATATATATATATATATATATATATATATATATATATATATATCTTTTTTCTCGTGGTTGTGGGTCGGGAACTTTGGATCGAAGTTAATAACTTTCACGGCCAAATTGACTGTTAATGTTGCTAGGTAACAGAAAACTTCAATAGCTACCTACCAACAAACTGAAACTAAGTGCAAACTTCTTTATTTTGAAATGGTGTTCATTTATAACTTTTATTGAACTAGTATGGACTTGAATCATCGCCCGTATCCCGTCCCACTGCAGTACAACGGTACTGGACTGCATGTAGGTTCATTGTAAATTAGATTAGATAACAGTATTGCAGTCATCCGTTGTATTTACCTTTTCACAGTAAGTAGTAATTCTACATTACCTACCCTGATGAACGTTATTACAACACTGAAGTCCACGTGAAGACGTTTGTTTGAATGGCCGTTAAGTCTTTTCCTCGCGTCAACAATTGTCAGCTCAACCACTTGGCGCTATTGTTTAACGGTCGTAGCATAATGGTTACGTGAATGGTTCACAGTGATAAATTTCTGATGAGAAACTTGATTACTGTGAAGTAGAGAGACGGCGAGGTGTATTTGAGACAGTCGCAGAAAACCGCCGCGCCTGTCTGCCAGGGAGAATTTTCGTCCGATACCAGGGAAGCGCATTCCAGACATACTTCCTCAAACGATCTGATGTAGGACGGGCGAACCTTCCCTCTTCCTCTGTCCCTCGAGAGGAGTGGAATTTTCCATCGGACAGCGTTAAAGCAACGTAGTCCACAAAGAGAGTGAGATAAAGGAACCCCTGTAAAGGGGGATGTGCTGCGACGGCCTGTGGTGGTGGAATTGTTATCCATTAGAGTTGGGCAACACGATTCTTTTTCAGGAATCGATTCTTGCGATTCAATCCCACATTGTGAATCGATTCATACGATTCGTTAACGATTCTTTTACGATTCGTTATAGTCTGCAGTGACACGATTCTTACGTTCTACCTCCTGCTCATAGATGGAATTGGAATCTAACCTCGTGAATCTTTTCCTACGACTCGTTCACGATTCTTTCTGGTCTGCGACGGCACGATTCTTATAGAATGCCAAAAAGGGAGACAATATGGATATCAGATTTTTTATATTGATGGTGCGTAAAGTCCAGACTTAAAATAATAACCAGCCAAAGTCTCAAAAATTCTCCAGACAATAATTTATGAAGTTTTGCAAGGGAATATAAATACATATTATGCTACCAATTGGTTTTGCTGTTGGCGTAGCACATTTGGTAGCATTGTAGGTTGTCAAAATAGTAAATTCAGGTCACGTAGCTCGAATCTTGCTGTAACGTTATATTTTTTCCCTTCTGTTCGAACACTTTAGCTATTTAAATATAAATTTCATCAAATGTATGGTAATTAACACATATATAATCTGATTCTTCAATTTCTCCCGGCGTATTTGATAATCAAAATATCCACGGGTGTACTGCCGGCCTATAGTGTCTATAGTGCCCGTTGGGCACTATAGACCGGCAGTACACCCGTGGATATTTTGATTACATATATAATCGCATTTAAATATCAATTTCATCAAATGTATGGTAATTAACACATATAATCGTTATAAAATACTTATTATATAAAATTACGTAGTCTGAGGAAACATGTCTATATAACTAAACTTTAAAAATCAAAATCCGTCTCTAAGTACAAAATTTTATTCGAGATGCAAGAAATTCGCATTTTTATATGAAATGTTTCTTTGTGTAAAATCGGTTTCTTTCAGGAAAGATAAACATGAAAACGTAAATAGTAAGAAACATTTTAGAGCTGATGTTAAACATTTAAAATCGCGGTTTTGTATAAAAAGAATATTTTTGTAAAACTGAGTTAAAAAAATACGACTATGTAGATGAACTGAAAAATACAAAATATCCAAATCGTTCGATCAAAAATGTTCAAGTGTTTGTACAGTCTATGGGACTTAACAACCGGGTCATCAGTCCCTAAACTTACAAACTACTTATGAACTACTTACGAACTAGGATGGCACAAATATCCATGCCCGAAGGGAGATTCGAACCCCCGACCGTAGTGGCCGTGCAGACCGTGACTAGAGCGCCCTAGTCCCCTCGACCACCGCGGCCGGCAATCGTTAGATCCGTTTCCAGGATACGCGAAATATAAATATGCAAGAATTGCTTGTTTAAATATATTACATGTAAACTCTATAAGCGACGTGTAGGCCTATGTATTGCATCGCATTTAGAACGCATAAGAAGTACGTAATTTTTCATCATACTTTGATTTCTTGACGTTACTCGTGTGTATGGGCAGCTGTGTATTTCACTGCGTTTCGTTTCTGTCATTTGTAATTCGTGAATAATAGTTAACGGTTCACGAACTTCGTTCTGTGCTTCCTTTGTTCATGCACGTACTACTCTTTGCCTGCTTTCTGGCTTTCGTAATCATTCGGCACGATTCGCCAGTTGCCCTCGAATTTCGAATCATCAATCGTCGAATCTGAATCGTTACGAGACATACGATTCTTTTGAACGACTATTTGCCCCCCCCCCCTCTTGACTGCTCTCCAGCATTCGTAATCATTCGGAATGATTCGGCATGATTCAAAAAGGTTCAAATATTTGTAGAGCTTATGGGACTTAACTACGGGGTCATCAGTCCCTAAACTTACAAACTACTTATGAACTAGCTACAACTAGGGACGTCACAAATATCCATGCCCGAGGGGGGATTCGAACCCCCGACCGTAGTGGCCGTGCAGACCGTGACTGAAGCGCCTCAGTCTCCTCGGCCACCGCGGCCGGCTCGGCATGATAGGGCAGTCACCTTCGAATCATGAATCGTTGGTACTTGGAATCGTCACGAGACAGACGATTCTTTTGAACGATGATTCGTCCTTGTCACGATTCGATTTTTACGATTCTTTATTGGTATTCGTTCGAATGAACGACTCACTCACGAATCGCCACAACTCTAGTATCCATCTATTGGCTTAGTTAGAAATCGATCAGTTCAGTGAAATACAAACACCAACCTACTATAAACCACAGGGCTTCACTCTTTGTTGTAGCCCGACCATTGAACGTTTTCTTACGGGCGAGAGTATTTACACCCCTGAAAGCCTAATGATGCAGAGTAGAAAATTTTGTGTTCATTGGAAACTGTAGGAAGAGGTGACCATGTCTCCTATACATAGGGTAATTCCGGGAGAGACGGCCTTATCAACATCTACATAAATATTCTGCAAGTCCCATTGAAGTGCATGGCTGATGGTTCATCTAACCGCATTTATGATGCTTCACTACAGCTACATTCTCTATTAGCTCGCGGAAAAAAGGAACACACAAACGTTTTCGTTTCCGATGTGATTTATCTTATTTCATTTTAATGATAGTGTCTTCCTATGAAGGTGGGTGCTAACTGTGGTGTCGCACAAGTCCAAAGTGCGCGCCACCTACTTTCGCCGCGCGCTGCCATGCATGCACGGCGTGGCGTTCTTACGACGACAGCCACAAGCGCCCTCTGTTGCAACTCCGCTCGTGGCCACCTCTGAACAACATCGTTCACTTGGGACTGTGTGTCGTTTGATTCTTCAGAAATAGCATGTTGTCAGATACACTCCAGAGATGCTCCGCTGTCGCAGATTTCCCTTTGAACTCTCGTCGGGTTGCTCAGAAAACAGCTGCGGATGCAGACCTAAGTGTGGTAGCACGTTTTGTTCGCTTTGGTTGGCCTGCCAGAGCCAAAGACATTGATCGGCCTCTGGTTCGACGTTATTTTGCACAACGTCATGCATTATCTTTCAGTCAGGGTGTTCTGTTGTTACATACCGACAACGACCAAACGAGAGTGATTGTTCCTCGTTCCCTGCAACGAGAAGTGTTACGCCTCCTGCATCAAGGACATTGGGGTATTGTTAGGACAAAGCAACTGGCCAGACGTCATTGTACCTGGGTTGGTATGGACGCTCAGATAGAGAGCATGACGTCACAGTGTACTGTTTGTGCGGAGCATCAGGCGGCTCCTCCGCAAAGTTTCTCACGCCTCAAGGGCCCACGCCCCAAGGGACCATGGCAACGTTTACATATTGACTTTGCCGGATCTTTCTGGAATACGCGCTGGTTAATCATTGCAGAAGCTTTCAGCAAGTTTCCTTTTGTGATTGCCATGAACTCAACGACGGCGTCTAGTACAATCAGTGCCTTAACATCAGTGTTTTGCATCGAAGATTTGCCTGAAACTATCGTTAGTGACAATGGACCTCAGTTTGTTAATGCGGAATTTCGTTTTGTCGTGTGAATGGCATTCAGCACATAACCACCGCACCTTTTCACCCTCAGTCCAATGGTGAAGCAGAACGTTTCGTTCGAACATTCAACTCTCACATGGAAAAGATGAAAGGTCAGCACTCCAGGCAGCAAGCTCTTCAAATTTTCCTGTCTACGTATCGGTGCATGCCACGTGACGGCCCGTCTCCTGCCGAGATGCTACACGGCCGCCGTCACCGCACTCTCCTTCACCTGCTGCAGCCTCCCACGCGCCGAGTCGGTTCGTATGGCGCTTCGCGTTTTTCAGGTTTCCAAGCCGGTGCTGTACAGGGTGTTTGCTGGCAACAAGAAGACATGGTTGCCAGGTATCATTCAGCGCGTGCTCGGTCGAAATGTGTATGTTGTACGTTCTTCCACAGGGTCGGAGTTGCGGCGCCACGCAAACCGCTTGCAAAGGCCGCGCGATCCTGTCTCGGGTTTCTTGATTCCAGACCCAGTTCACCGCCAGGGAGCACAGCCACATCGCTCGCCGCCGGGTACAGCTTCCCCGGGCTACGAGATCCAGATGGATGTCGACGCGCCTCCTACGCTGTCGGCCCCTCCGCCTCCGTCGCCGCCTCAGCTGATAGCGTCACCGAGAGGGACTCAGGGACCGTGCGGGCCCCCCCCCCCCCCCCCAGCTTGGGCCACGCACCTCAGAAGAAGATGACCTGCTCAATCTGGGCGGAAGCGTGCGCCCTTCCCCTCGTTTTGGCGGGTTTTCCGGGGGATCGCAAGGCGTATGCCGGGGCGCGGACGGCGTCTCGATCCCAGCTTCAGCTACGACGCCAGTCCCACCAGTAACGCCCCCGCCCAGGCCCTCCTCCCAGTACCGTCGCCGTGGCCCTCAGCCCTACGCCACGACGGCGCGGCGGTTTGGGGGGGGGGGGGGGGAGGGGTGTGGTGTCGCACAAGTCCAAAGTGCGCGCCACCTACTTTCGCCGCGCGCCGCCATGCACGCACGGCGCGGCGTTCTTACGACGACAGCCACGAGCGCCCTCTGCTACAACTCCGCTCGTGGCCACCACTGAACGACATCGTTCACTTGGTACTGAGATAGGAACCAGCGAACACTTCGTAATGAGATAGGCACTAGTGAAGACTTGGCTATCAGTTAGGCACTAGGCAGGCCTCTAGCTCAACTATGTATCTGCAGTACTGATCTATGTAAAAGTTAAGTATTGTATAAATTCTGTGCAATATATATCTCGTTCTAATTTACTCTAGTGTTTCTAGTTTCTGGCTGCTCCCCTCCGTACCTGCACCAGCGTGCTACCTTTATTCCTGTGTCGGTCTCATTCCACTCGGCCACCGACACCTACGACGGAAACGAGACACAAAAGCGGCGACGAGGCTGGGACACAGAACTAACAAAATATGTTCGCATTCGGAAGAGAAAGTAGGTGAAAGAAACTTCGCAAAGAGATAAAGTCGCAACGAACAACGCCTTTGTTTTAATGATTTTCATCCAAACTCGTGCATCATTTCCGTGACAATCTCTCCCTTATATCGCGATAGTACAAAACGAGCTGCCCTTCTCTGAACTTCCTCTAAATCGTCTGTCAGTTCCACTTGGTGGGGATCCCACAATGCACAACAATACTCTAAAATACGTCGGACAAGTTTGGTTTAGGCAGTTTCTTCAGTAGAACTGTTACATCTTCTAAGTATTCTCCCTTCCCTACTATATTTTCTAGGTCTTATTTCCATTTTAAGTTGTTCTTAATTATTATTCCTAGGTATTTAGTTGAATTGACAGCCTGCAGATATCAGTGATTTATCATGTAACTGTAGTTTAATGGATTTCTTGTAGATGACTTCACACTTACTATTATTCAGGGCTAAGTACTAATTTTTGCACCATGCATATATCTTATTTAAATCATTTTGCAGTACCTTTTGATCTTCTTCTGACTTTACTAACCGAAATATGGCTGCAGCAGCATCCGCGAATAATCTAAGGGAGCAACACAGATTGTCTTCTTCCGTTTTATAAAAATTACCTTTGTTTTTTTTTGTGTTTCTTTTTGTTCGCATTTTAAGCACCACCATGCCGTACAACCGACTGCGAATAATCTTTGCCAACTCATGGCTTGCACTCGCGCGAAGGTTACATCCATATTAACATTAACTTCCTATGGTGCGTGGCGGAGGGTGCTTTGCAATAAGCTAATTCGTTTCTTACGCTTGCGACAACTGCCAGTTGCCTCTGAATAAGAAAAAGTATAGTCATTCATATGAGCACCAAAAGAAATCCCTTAAACATTATTTACATGATAAACCAGCCCAACCTACAGGCCGTAAATTCAACTAAAGGCATAGAAATAATTACGAACGGCTTAGATCGAAAAGAACATGAAGAAATAATTGGAAGGAAGGCGAACTAAAGACTACGTTTCATTGGCAGAACAGTTATAGAATGCAACATGTCACTAAATAAAGTGCCTACACTACACTTGTGCGTCCTATTTTGGAGTATTGCTGAGCATTGTGGGATCCACACCAGGTGGGACTGAAGGACGAATTAGAGAATGATCAGAGGAGGGTAGCTTTTTTTACATTATCGCAATATAGGTGAGAGATTGTCACTAAAATCATAATAGAGTTGGTATGGAAATCATTGTAAGAAAGACGGTATTCATTGCGGCGAGATCTATCTGTAAAATTTCTGTCACCAACTTTCTGTTCCGAATGAGAACGTATTTTGTCAGTAACCCACCTACTTAGGGAGACAGGATTAC
This sequence comes from Locusta migratoria, assembly GCA_026315105.1. NCBI lineage: Eukaryota > Metazoa > Arthropoda > Insecta > Orthoptera > Acrididae > Locusta > Locusta migratoria. The sequence goes on from CM048749.1 coordinate 217,384,866, forward strand.
CACAATAAAGTAAAATAAATCAGATCGAAAACGGAAAGATGTTTATGTTCCTTTTTCCAGAAAGGAACTGTAGAGATACAGCAATGTCGACAATCGATTATTTTCAATCGAGAATTTTGGCAATATCAGAGATCATAGAGCAGGCGACGTCACGTGTCGCTCTCTGGATGGCCTATATATACGGCGCTGACTCGAATTCCCTTGGAGTTTGCCGCTTCCGCAGTCGAAGCCGAAACGTCAGGGGAAAGTTTTACGCAGGGACCATGGCATCTCAGCCCGGAAGTTTAGTTATATCAATTTAGTTTCTGTATTACGTCATTATCAGACAGTCTGTCAAAATACACAGACATTATTCGAAGAATGATCTATACAATACAGAATAATACATTGGCATATTTACATACCAGCGCACATATTACATTAGATGAATCTGTACTGACTTATGACGAACAAAATCCAAAGTAGTCCATAACTGAATCAGATGGTTGGAAGTAAATAAGTGGAAAAATAAAAATTTCCTTCGGGAAGTAAACATTAAGCCCACTAGAAGGCATACTGAACGTGGCCCTTTTTAAGGAGATAGGGACGTGAAAATTACTGAAAAATCGAAAAAGAATTTGCCTTAATCTGAAAGTCAAATTTCTTCCGTTTAACAACTGTATAGTTTATTTACTTTTAAAAAGTTATTATAGTCTTAAACGCACTTCGAATAAATGTCTGCACACTGGCCATGCTAATGCTTCAGGCAAGGAATATCACCATAAACATTCCATGCCTGCCACAGTCATGGAAACAAAGCCATTATACAGGGACCTTGCTTATAAGAAATTACTTACCAAATGTCGACATGACCGTACATAAATTCCTAATTTGAGTTTCAACAGCTGCATTAGGCAGAGTACCGAAAACAGTGTTTGTTGGATGGACAGTACTCAAATAGGTGTGATGGATGCTGTTATCTGTTTCAATTCCGATGTAATTAGCAGGACAAAAGTCATGGACAAATTAGGCATCCAACCAGGAAATAGTATGATAGCCGCTCTGACTGCCATAGATCGTCAGCAACTAGTTGAAGCTGAAAGGGCTGCCAAAGCCACCACTAAAGAGTCCAGAATAAGGAAAAGGTCTGCAGAGGATAAAGAAGCAGCTAGCCGGCAAGATTATGCCACTGGAGTTCTGAAAGAGGCATACGGTGAGTCAAAAACGCTGTGAACATTCTTTTCTCATTTTTTCGGAACTATATTTTCAGAACAATCTTCATAATGGTTTTAGCTATATTCAGCAAATTTCTCCCAATTGAAGGATGGGACAGTATCTTTGTATTATGCCAAATACATTGCAGGAATTATCTATATTTGTCATTCTGTATATACTTTTAACGGTAATTTTTAGACAAAACAGCAATGAAGTGCAATAAGGGTTTCTCTATTTCCTCACATTTACTCCAGATTACAAAATAAGACGCATAATGTTTTCCTAAGTATGTTAACAACTTGCCACACTCTAGGTTGACGATGCACCAGAAAATGGTTCCAGAATGCGAACATGTAGTATAAAAAAGATCTATTAGGAAGAATATTGTGATTCTTAAACTATAACAGATATTTCAATAAATTTCCTATTTCAGAATTGCTTAATGACATTCAGAGTTGCGAAATCGCAACTTCCTCCGCGTTGTATATCAAGAATAATGTTAACCGAAATCAAGCTATCTTATGCAGCACGTATGTCATGGGATTAAAAAAGAGAAACAAATTCAAATGTTTGTATAGCTTATGGGACTTAACTACGGGGTTATCAGTCCCTAAACTTACAAACTACTTATGAACTAGCTAAGACTAAGGACGGCAGAAACATCAATGCCCGAGGGGGGATTCGAGCCTCCGACCGTAGTGGCCGTGCAGACCGTGACTGGAGCGCCTCAGTCTCCTCGGCCACCGCGGCCGGCAAAAAGAGAAACTAATAGTTCATGATCTGTCAACAAATGAAAGTGAAATCATATATAAACAGGAAATTTCTTAAATAATAGTCATAATTTCTTTCTGTGAAAGTAAAAAATCCTTAAAATATTGTCTACATCTACATGGGATACTGTGCAAATCACAAGTAAGTGCCCGGCACAGGGTCCATCGAACCACCTTTATACTATTCATCTCCCATTCCATTCTCGAATAGCGCGCGGGAAGAAAGACATCTGAATCTCTCCGTTCGAGTTCTGATTTCTCGTATTTTATTCAGATGATAATTTCTACCTATGTAGGTGGGAGTCAACAATATATTTTCGCATCCGGAGGAGAATGTTGGTGATTGGAGTAGCCCGTGGTGCAGCTAACCATCCAAGGTCCTGTATCATTTCCGTAACGTTGTCTCCTCTGTATCGTGACAATACAAAACGAGCTGATCTTTTTTGAACTCTTTCGATGTCCTCCGTCAAACCCACCTGATAAGGATCCCACACTGGGCAGCAATACTCCAAAAAGGCACGGACAAGCATAGTGTATCCAGTCTCTTTAGTAGTTCCTTTGCATCTTTTAAAGTTTCTGCCAATAAAACGCAGTCTCTGGTTCGCCTTTCCCACGTCATTATCTACGTGTTCTTTCCAGTTTAAGCCTGAAGTAATAGTTATTCCTAGCTATTTTGTGGAGTTTACGGCCTTCACGTTTGATTGATTCATCTTGTAAATAAAGTTTAACGGATTTGTTTTCGTACTCATGTGGACGACTTCACACATCTCATTATTTACAGTCAATTGCCAATTTTTACACCATAGTGATATCTTATTTAGATTGTTCTGCAGCTGGTTTTAATCTTCAGATGATTTTACAAGACGGTAAATGACGGCGTTATCTGCAAACAACCTAAGAGAGCTACTTAGATTTTTTCCCAAATCGTTACGTATATAAGGAACAGCAGAGTACCAATGCCACTACCCTGTGGAACGCCCGATATCACCTCTCTTTTAGTCGATGCCTTACCATCGATTACTACGAACTGTGTGCTCGCTGACAGGAAATCCCCTATCCAGTCGGAAATTTGGGGCGATATATCATAACCACGCAATTTGATTAAAAGCCGTTTGTGAGGTACGGTATCAAAAGCCTTCTGTAAATCAAGAAATACGGAATCAATTTGAAATCCCTTGTCGATAGCACTCATCACTTCGTGTGAGTAAAGAGCTAGTTGTGTTTCGCATGAACGATATTTTCTAAAGCCGTTTTGACCTTGGGTCAATAGATCATTCTGTTCGAGATAATTCATAATATTTGAATACAGGATATGTTCCAAAATCTTGCTGCAAATAGACGTCAATGAAATTGGCCTGTAGTTTTATGGGTTACACCTACTGCCTTTCTTGAATATAGGTGTGACCTGTGCAACTTTCCAATCTTTTAGTACAGATCCTTCATTGAGAGAGCGTTTGTATATATATAAGGAGCTACCTCTTCAGCATAATCAGATAGAAATCTAATGGGTATACAGTTCGGACCAAAGACTTGTTCTTTTTAAGTGATTTAAGTTGCTTCACTACTGTGAGGATATCTATTTCAACGTTACTCATTCTGGCCTCTGTTTGTAATAAGAAATCTGTTATGTTTAGTAACTCTGCTTTAGTAGCTCTATCGTCGGCAGGATCGCCATTACTCTCACGTAGTGAGGGTATTGTTTGTGTTTTACCCCTAGTATATTTAACATATGACCAAAATATCTTAGAGTTTTCAGTCAAATTTTGAGAAAGAGTCTCGTTGTGAAAAGTATTGTAGGCATTTCGCATTGAAATCCTCGTTGAATTTCGAGCTTCAGTGTAGGATCTCCAATCCTGTGGATTTTGTGTTCCTTTAAATTTAGCATGCCTTTTCCGTTGCTTTTGCAACACTGTCCTGACCCGTTTTGTGTACCAAGGGGGATCACCTCCTTCTTTTATTAATTTATTCGGTATAAAACTGTCAATTGCTGTCGATACCACTTCTTTGAATTTGAGACACATTTGGTCTACACTTACGTTCAGTGTTAGGAACGAGTGGATACTGTCCTTCAAGAAGCAAAGTATTGCATTTCTATCTGCTTTCCTGAACAAATATACTTTTCATCTATTTTTGGTAACTTTGGGACTTTCTATATCCAATTTCGATACGACAGCTCTGTGTTCGCTAATACCTGCATCCGTTTTGATACTCGTTGTGAGCTCAGGATTATTTGTTGCCAAGAGATCCAGTGTGTTTTGACATCCATTTACAATTTTAGTTGGCTCATGTATTAATTGTTCGAAGTAGTTCTCAGAGAATGCGCTGAGTACAATTTCGCACGATGTTGTATGCTTGATTTGAAAATATAATTTCTCCAACAGATTGAGGGTAAATTGAAATCACCTCCTACTATTATTGTGTGAATCCGATACGTGTTTACAATTAGACACAGGTTTTCTTTGAATCTTTCTGCTACTGTATCGTCAGAGTCTGGAGCCCGGTAAAAGGAACCAATTATTAACTTCTTATGTTTTTCAGGTACAACTTCTACCCATAATAGCTCACAGGAACTATCAACTTCAATTTCGCTACACGAAAAGACTGCTTTTGACGGCTACAAATATGCCTCCACCTATTTCGATTAATCTATCCTTTCTGAACATAGTTAGATCTTTTGCAAAAACTTCTGCTGAACTTATTTCTGACTTACGCCAACTTCCGCTACCTATGATGATATATGTTTTTCCATGCTTTCTATTGACGCTTGGAGTTCTGGTACTTTCCCGACACAGCTACAATTTACAACTGTTATGCCGATAGTTCCCAAATCTACATTTCTCCTGTGATCCACCTACACCTTTCGAGGTTGCCCATTTTGTTACTTCCCGAAGCCCTTTAACCTAAAAAACCGCCCAGTCCGCGCCACACAGCCCCCGCTACCCGTGTAGCCGCTTCCTGCGTATAGTGGACTCCTGACCTATTCAGCGGAACCCCACCACCCCATGGCGCAAGTCGAGGAATCTGCAGCCTACAAGAACCGTCTGAGCCAATGATTCAGACCCTCCAATGGGCTCTGTACCAGAGGTCCACAGTCGGTCCTGCCAACTATGCTGCTGATGGTGAGCTCTGCTTTCATCTTGTAAGCAAGACTGGCAGTCCTTACCGCTTCAGATAGCCGCTCAAAACCTGAGAGGATCTCTTCAGATCCGAAATGACACATATCATTGGAACCGACCTGAGCCACCACCTGCAGTTGGCTGCACTCCGTACTCTTTATGGCATCCCGTTATGCACACAGAGTACACGTTAGCCTTCTACCCCTCCTTATCAGCCATGTCTCTGAGGGGCTCCAACATCCGATTAACGTTGGAGCTCCCAACTACAAGCAAGCACGTCCTTTGTGAAAGTCCGGATCTTGCAGGCTGGGTGGTGATCTAAGGCTGAGACACCATCCGGCTCAAGAATTTTCCTGAACACATAGCGCCTCAAACCTGTTTGCAAGACGAACCGGGGAGGCCTCACGATCGGTCCCCCGGAATGTCTTGCGCCGCCTGCCACGTACTGGAGCAACCTCCCACGCAACCACGGGTGCGTGTCTGCCTCACTGCTAGCAGTATTAGCGCATGTCGCTGGCGCATGCCGATCGGTGGAGACGACGGGAGTCCGTTGGGTCCCCACTACCGGCCAATAACGACGACGCCCCTCGATCGCAGCCTCCAGCTGTGCAACGGAAGTTAACACAGCCCGAAGCCGGGAGCGAAGTGTCACCAGCTCAGACTACATCAGCACACAGCATTCACAGTCCCTATTCATGATTATAGTGCCGAGAAAACAAAAACTACTGTCGCGATGCACTCAAAGGAAGTCTAAACTCTTTATTAAAACGCGAATTTGAATCTAATATGCACGCGAGCACAGTATAAATTTATGGCAGAGTCGTCCTAATAAATCTATCTCTGCTATCTTGGCCACATCATTTTTCTGCAGCCTCTGTTACTAATTTTACACAATTTTCTACAGCCTGAGTGTGGTACGGAAAGTTCCAAAATTCAAATACTGGGTGGAAAAATGGTGTTATTCGCAATATAGAACTAAAAATTCAACGACTATTACAGTGGTTCATTTGTTTACTTCACTTCAACGAATTATCTTTCAGACACTTATTACAGTTTTTGGTTGGAGAGTAAACTGGACCATCTTCGTTTAGTGGAATAATTGGAAAAAGACTGACTGACTGTGAAACGTTACCTGTTATTGATTTTGAGGCTGTGGAGTCAGGGTTGTCAGAAAAATTGGATCTAAACATACCAGATTTAAGAAAAGATCAACAATACCTCCTGGATATTGTCAAAACTATTCAAAGTGGAAAATGTACTACAGATCTGGCTAATCGTGATCCTGGACCTCTTAGTCACTCCCGTTGGTGTGCGAATAGTGTTGCGCTTGTATATTTCTGAAGTAAATCCCACAAATGAAATCACGATTTTAGTTGACTAAATTCTAAAGACATATGCGCCAGTCTGGTTCGATATTAAGAGATACGCCTCAGTAAAATATGGTCCAAAGCATGATTTTAAGGTTATTAAAACTTCCGGACACCTTTCAGAGAACATAAAAAAGCAAATTGATCTGGTGATTCAACGAAACTCTTTTTTATGTCATCCAGAAAACGAGTTATTGACTATGATAGTAGACGAGAGATCACATATTAGAGAGTTAGGTTTTAAAAGACTAAAAGCAAGAAATATGAAAACTAACCGCAAAGCTGCAGTAAGAACGTTTACTACACCAACACAAGATTTTGAGAGTACTGACTACAGTGAGCTTATAGATTGGTCAAAATGTAAGCTATCGCCTCCCCCAGTGATGCTGAAATGGACGACAGAATCCAATTCTACATATTTGACGAATAAGACTGCCCGAATTTGAATTTCTGAACTTCCTTGCCACATTCAGTCTGTAGAAAGATGTGTAAAATTAGCAACAGAGGCTGGAGAAAAAGTATGTGGGCAAGATAGCAGAGATGGATTCATTAGGACGACTCTGCTGTCAAGATCAATAATGCCAAAATTTGGACACAAATCAGAATTCAAGTCAACTACATCTTTGACTAGTGTGCAAATAAAGGTATAAAATTGTAAATAAATGCATATATTGTAAATATGAATACATAATTAGTATGACCTCATGGGCGGTTGGTTGGTTGGTTGGGCAGGGTGTGGGTGGAACTCGAATTGCAGCCACCTCCTCGTGGTGAGTTCTGGGTCATTTAACCAAATTTGCTGGTGAAATGGGCGAAGAGCTGCAAAGTTATGATGTTATCTCTTTAAATAATCAAATCACAATAAAGAAAACCTAACATATTTAAAACATGGGTATAAATACGAGATATTAGCAAATTTCCGTAACATTTTGTACATTTAGAAATGTTGTCATATTTTGATAGTTAAGGCCTTTAGCGCGAAGTGATTACATAAGCTAGGACTATCAAAAATATTTTTATGTTAAACTATACATGGATACGCAGTTTTTGAGTCCTATTAGGACGTTTTTTGTCGAGTAACGTGCTTGCAAGAAAATGTATAATATTGCTTCCACTCTGTGTATCGATATGTGTACTTAATTCTGTGAAGTTTAATCTCTGGCAAAGATTATGTGCCGCATAGCATTGTAGCTCGCGCAGAGAGAGAGTAGCACTTGTGGTTTAGCTCGCTTAGAGAGCGGTTGAGTTGTGTGTATGGCTCCGATGTAGAACAGAGGCTGCTGTGCCAGCAAGTTGATTTGATTGTATTTGGAATATATATTGTATTTTTTATTACTATCACCGCTGGAATGAAGGTAATTGCATTCGATGTCATTAGGAAAAAGTTGTATTATGTAGGTAATGTAATGGTGATTATTAATAATAAGTAACAAAGTTGACCTTTCTTTCCTGTTTCATTTACTTAGTTAGAAGATTAACCTACTTCCTTCATTTGATAATTAGTTATTAGTGGATTTAAAGTGCAGCATTGATTTTGGTAATATTGTTAAACAGATTTCGTTTTTTTGTGCTATAGTAAATGATTGTTATGCAACACTATAGTTAATTGACTATGATACTAAATTTCAATAATCAGGTACTGATCTCCATAAAATTACCGCAGTCAAACTTTAAGAAAGTGGTTTGTGGTGTTTTATTATCTATCTCGCAGTCAAATATTTTGAGTATAGTCAGTGTCTGTTTCATATGGTGACTTGCCACAGTTGTTTTGTTAAAAGATCCGTTGCGCACATAATCAGTTCAATGCACTGTTTCTTATTTAATAGTATATACATCAATATCAGGGCCATAATTAAACCAAATTGCTGTGTTAATGAACAATTTGTTGTCTGGTTTAATGATAGGTTCAACAACATACAACATACACACAGCTTTTAATATGACCTTTCAGAAATTCTATAAATTTATCGTTTTTTTAGAGACTTTAAGCCCTTTGCGCTCACTGATGATATTAATTTAGATTTCTTAAATTATTTTTTCGTTAATCAGCACACAAATACGCAACTTTCGAGCCCTATTACAACTCGATATTCAAAAATTCACTTTTTTCGGCCCACCCTAGTATACAGCACACAATAAGCGATAAGAGTATAAATCACGGGCAAAATTACGTCAATTAGCTCTGAATAAGCGTCGAGAGCTGCGATTCTGCTGCCATTAGCTGGTCATTTATAGAACGCTATTCCACCCGTTGGCTTTGACCCGTGGCATCAGCGTATTGTGTAGTAAGCAAAGTACTTTTGACAAACTGGACTGTAGAGTCTATTCTGTTTGACGAAAGTACTGTAATATTTTTCCGTCTGTGTCACAATTTTAAAGAATGTTGTTATGCATAAACCTAAGAATACAGCTTAAATTGTTGCGAGTAAGCAGTGCGATACTGGCGTGTTCGAAATCTACCGATAGTAGGCCTTAACTGCGATATGAAATGCGTCTTCCAAATTGTAAAATTTTAACGAGCACAGTGATTTACTTAAAAACAGTTATTAAGCGAATCATTGCTTATTAGACAGCTTATTAACTTCATTATTAGTCAGATTGCTTGTCTGCTAACGAGGGTTGGTGGAGAGATTCTAGAAGTTTAAAGTAAGTGACGCCAGCTGACGGCCCCAAAAGGTGACTCAAATTATCTGCCGACTCCAGCGAGTAACAGTCGTAAACCACTCCGATAATGAAAGCTTGGTAGAAGAGTAATGGGCAGTTTTCTGGAAATCGTCTTAAGTTGTTAATTATGCTGTATTATAATCGTACAGTGTTTATTTCAGAATAATTTTTAAAGAAAGAATGATTTGATAGCCCGTTAAAGCACATCATTTATGAAACTTCCTGGCAGATTAAAATTGTGTGCCGGGACCGGGACTCGAACCTGGGACCTTTGCCTTTCGCAGGCAAGCGCACTACCGACTGTGCTATCGCGACACGACTCACGATGCCACCCCACAACTCTACTTCTGCCAGTACCTCGTCTCCTCCTTTCCAAACTTCACAGAAGCTTTCCTGCGAACCATGCAAGACTAGCACTCCTGGAAGAAAGGCTATGGTGGAGACATGGCTTAGCCACAACCTGAGGGACGTTTCCAGAATGAGTCGTGTCGGGATAGCACAGTCGGTAGTGCGCTTGCCAGCGAAAGGCAAAGGTCCCAGTTTCGAGTCCCGGTCCCGGCACACAATTTTAATCTGCCAGGAAGTTTCATATCAGCGCACACTCCGCTGCAGAGTGAAAGATGCATTCTGGTAACCTCATTTATGGCTTATGCCTGTAATGTCACAGTCAAGGATGCTGCTCATACAGGCGTAAGGCTCATTTAAAGTGGTATCTTATTTTGGAATTCACGTTCGAAAAATTCTGTACAAATGGTGGATGCTACTATGTTGTCGAAATACATCAATAAAAACTGCGTAAAATTGTTTTAAATGTTGAAGGAATCAGAAGTTAAACACAATTTTAAGAGATCCAAATGAGATATTTGTCACCACGAGAGTTTAGTTATGTGATAATTACTATATCAGCCTTAAATATTTAATTCGTTAACAGCAAAGGTATAAATGGTTATTACGTCAAAGTTACTGCATTTGTCTTTCCAATAACGAAACGGCTATTCAAGTTATCACACACGAACGATATATGTTTAAAAGTCGTTTCCTAACGTAGTGGGTGAAAGTAAAAAGAAACGATAGTTTTCAGTTTTATTATTTATACAAGTGATGCAGTAGGCCCGCTACGATACATGATTGATGTACCAACGATTTGTCTAAAACATGTAAACCATCTGCTGAATAAAATTGAAGACCTCGGGGCAAAATAATGATAAGCCTCATTTATAATGTGTTGAGATATGACGACTTGTATGTTTCGAAAAAAGTTTCTATTACATGTTATAATATTTAATATTTTTATTTGCCTTCTCTCTGCAGCTTCATGTACTACCTGAAGAAAAAGAAATATAATGTCGGATATGATTATTTGCACCAAATACCCTAAAAATACAAAATTTGAGGGTTATCTCATTATTTACCCCCGAGGTGTTCAATTATTTCAAGTGTTGAAGGAATTAAGGCTCCAGCAGAAACTAACAGAAGATTTGTCGAATTGCTGGATCAAGGACTACAGATAGTCCTACTCAGAAGCTTACCTCTAGTCCGGAACGCCAGCAGAACTGATCAGAATCGTGACAGCGTCGAAAAAGACTGCTACGGCATATGTGGAAAAGGGCGGAAGTAAAATTAGTAATTGGTCGGTAAGGAATTAATAGGAACGTTATCCCCACTACTCCAGAGAACAGTTACCTGGCAAAATCACCTGACGAAATCCCGTTGGAGATTTCCCAGGACAGAGGGGAGCGTTACGGCGAATTTACCATAATAAACTCTGTTTTAAAATGTGTTCTGTCTCTCTTTGTCACACGTAATGTCGCACCCATTGACCTCTGAACCATCTGGATGCATAACATTGGTGCAAGGGCATATGAGTGCAGCGTGTCTGTCATTCATATGTTTTGCATAAACCTCGGATTGCCCACCATATTTGAATTTAAAAACTAAATTCCATTAGCTATTTCCTGTTAAAGAATTGATTTCCTGCTCTTTGTTAGAAACTCATGTCAATATGTGGTAATAGGATTATATGGGAGCGGGATCAAAACGAATTTTCTTTTTGATTTCTTGTTTCGTAGCAACCATGTTGTAGTACGTCAAAAAAATTGCTGACACGCTCAAACAGCTGAATTCCCACGTCGAGATAGGATACAATGGAGGTGTAAAAGAGAGGAGATATCATGACGTAACGAAATTGACGTCCGCTATATTAAATGTTCAGATATGTAAAGCTATGGGACCAAACTGCAGTGGTCGTCAGTCCCTAGACTTACAAACTAGTTGAACTAACTTATGCTAAGGACAACACACAGACCCATTACCAAGGGATGACTCGAACCTCCGGCGAGGAGCAAACGCACAGTTCGAAGCAAGGCGCCTTAGAGCGCACGGCCTCTCTACGTAGCCCGCCATCTTAGTGGACCCAAAATATTAGCAGAGTACAGTTTTCGATTGCAGTTACCTCTTAAATTATGACCTATTCACATAATAGTTGTTTCCTGTAAAAAAATGTAACAGTGCTTTTGAGAATAACATGTAGTAGGAAAGGCAATTTGGAATTTTTCAGGCCTCAATGCGTATTTGATCCAGTATGATATATTGGGCTTCTGTACTGTTACTTTTTTTTGTTTATACATTAAGAAAAACCAGGAAATGGAGTCTGTAATATAAAACGTATTTAACTCCTACGGCTTCACTGTTTACAGTCATCATTATTTGATTATAAATGACAGCTTGAGTCGTTTGTTGTCCTACTAATGGTTGTGATCGTAGTGTATAGTTGAAAGAAATCACATTTCATTCATAAGCGGAGTAATATTCACAAATCATGATAGCATACGTAGATTGTTTCCTCATTGCACATACTTATGCACTAAAAATGTTTCGCAAATGAACTTAAAGTAGGGAATGTAAGAACTTACAATCATTACAACTAAGCAAACAATCGTTGGTATCAACACGGATTAAGTAAAAGAGAAATTAAAATAATTACGAAACTTGTTTTACAGACGTCATATTTCTGTTTTTGGTCATTCGAATGTGTACACAAAAATAATTACATGAATTAGGCTAAATTTGACGTAGTAATATATCGAATAAATATTCATGACCTGAATAACGCGTGAAATGCTGTCCTGACTCTAAATTACTCGCACAAGCACTGTAATAACTAGAACTTAAAGCAGCTGTGACCGGTACATCACGTAAATTAGGAACAAGAATCAATCGTAAATAATACTTTAATATCTCAGGAGAAACTAAGTTTGCACCGGTGCGGTACCTGTGAAGAGCAATCGTTATTTCATTTTCCGCTTACAGGTGCTCCCATCAGTTGTCGGTGCATGGTATCATAATACCTCTCTATGCAACTTTTTCTTTGACATTGGTGTGAGTTCATAGCTTGTTACTGATTTTACGTAGAGTTACTACGAATATATGCGATTTCAGGAATCTACGCATTAAAGTTGGTCGCTACTTTCTATATATGCTGAGTTTAGGGCGCGTACGTGGCGAGGAACAGCTCTGCAGTCGCTGGAATGTATGCGACAACGTAGCTTTTCACCTCCGCGGACGGGTATTAAAGTCGTTGCTCGTCCCTTAAGAGCCAAGGCTTCCGTCCGGTTTTCTACCAGTCAACGTCCTATTGTACCAAGAAGGTGAAATTCCTCTGGAATACCGTCGACTAAGTGCTACTCTCTAGCCGACAGCGATGCTACATTCATGAAAGAGTTAACTTTCAAACGCAAAGCAAAGTGCTATGGTATATACGACTTAATTTAGAGCCTCTGTTTCGGAACAGGGGCACTGTACTTGTTCCGTCGCCACGGTGGAGAGACCGACCGCTCTAAGGCGCCTTATTGCGGAGCGCTCGGTTGCTCGTCGTCGGAGGTCGTCGAATCCCCATTCAGGCATAGGTGAATGTGTTGTCCTTAGGTTAGTTTCAGTAGTTTGTAAGCCTAGGGACTAATAAACACACAAGCTAAGTCCTTTACATTTACAAACAAGTGAACATTTGAATTGTTCTATCGATGCTTGCACCATTCGGCAAGTTTCCTCTTCGAATGTAGTTCTTCTCCGTTCCAAATCAAAATCAATATTAAAGTAGACTTTGAAGATGTACCTCTCTGTTAATTTATGAAGCCGAGACCAGGACTTTCGTATCACTGATATACTTAAAACTTCTTGCATATTTCGTTGTCCATAACGTCAACGTAAAAAATACTACTTGCACAATTGAGATAATTCGCAAGAGACGTTTTACATGTCGAATATCTGTCAGCTCGTTTCGGAGTTACACAGTAAGTCGTGGTGACGAGGGTAAGAGTTCCGTAATCGGCGAATAGATTCATGCTGAAGATTTGATTATTTATTTTCATTTTAAGTATGTACTAAATTATAGCACTAGAAAAATTGTTAGGTACGTACATCTGAAAGGTAATTTAAACATGACAATAGGTGTATTTGCAGGGATTTTTATTAAATTACCTGTGGTATTTGCCTATTTACCAATGTTTATTACTTCAAAAGTTGTAATCATGGACACGTAAACGAACAAACAGATGAAGTTATGTTGAAATTATATGTCTCCCGTCATCTATTATGAGACTTTTCAATGACATTTTGAATCTGCATAATGAAACGAATATTCATGACATCCATCATCCATGGTATGCAGAGAATCGGAATGAACAACATTATTTTCCTCGCAATTATAAATGTAACATTTGTAGTATCAATAAAAATTAGAAAAGTACCAATTAACACTGAAATTCAATAAACATGCTTGCATATACAAATTTTTCTTAGTGTATTGCCTCATAATATAATAAATATACACGAAATAGTATGATCGAAGTTAAAAATAAGTGGAAATGTAAAAAATAGTCAGCAGGATCTGAACCAGTGACCTACCGATAATGGAGTTCGAACGTCAAGCACATGTCTGTACGACGTCACGCTTAGCGTTCTGCGAACCGATACATAATGGACGTGTACCACTTCTCAATCGATTTTCGAATAGCCTATGTGTATCGCTCTACTGCTTAAGCATTATGTTGTCCTAATAGACTACCAAAAGTGTATTAAAATTTGAAAAATGCCTTATCCATACGTAAGGCATACTCTGGCATACAGCGAACGGCCAGTGTCTCCTCCATAAAGCTTAGCGCTCGGGCCTCTAGAGATGCTCATAGTCACCAATGCGTAAAGCCCTGCATACGGAGAGTAGCGACCACCTTTTACGTGTGCATTACCGACAATCGGGCCTTACCACTGATCATTTGCACGTCACGTGGTACTAGGCATCAATTTCTAACCCAACCTAGTCAGTACATATATTGGAGAAATGTGCAAATTTAAAGTTTATTTCTCTGTGCGACAATTGTATGTTCTATTAACTTACGACTTAATAAACTGTCTTATTGTATAGAACTCAACGCTACACTCGGCGGCTGCATATTGAAATTAGTCTGTGCGCAATGAGCGATATCTTTCGTATTTATGTGTCTGAGGTAAACTCTAGTTAACCAACCTGCACCTGATGTTTAACAGAAACATCTATATGCTGTATTTTGTATTATAAATAATTGAAGACCTCGTAGGTAAATAAAGATAACTCTCAACTTCTGTATTTTTAATGTATTTGGCGCAAACAGTCATATCCGACAGAATGTTTCATTTTCTTCAAGTAGTACATGAATCTGCAGAGAGATGGCGAATATAAATATTAAAACAAATATTAAAGCATGTAATAGAAACTATTTTTCAAACATACAATTCGTCATATCACAACACTTTATAAATGAGGGTTATCATTATTTTCCCCCGAGGTCTTCAATTATCTACGGAGGTCTATCGTCTCAATAAAACTCTTCCAAACCCGGGGAAACATTACGTAGTAGCGTGTATGTGTCTGGGCTCCCGCTGCCCTTATAGTGTATTCGATAGGTATCGCTTATTCTTCTGGTATTTAGAGTTGTTCGTGAATTCGAAATCCGTTGGCTTCTAATTTTTTAAAATATTTTTATTTTTTTCCATTTCTTGTACTTGTCAAATACGAAACAGATCACGTCAATAATACTTCATGAGCAACGGTAATGTTTATGTACCTGTTTGCTATTTTTACTTAATTTGTTTATTTATTTTTTCTTAAGACAATGGAGAACAATTGTAATACAGAGACAACTAATATACCTACCGGCACGGTAATCCAAGGTTTTTCTCACTCCTATAAACAACTCCTGGAATCATGCCTTAGTGCCGTGCCGTTAGTTATAGCTCAGTTCCAAATTGTGTACACATAGTGTACGATATCCGAACAGGGGAAAGCAATACGAAATATCGTAGGGTCTGTTTGATTAATTCAATTATAATTAAGCTAAACTGTGTGAACTAAGAAACCACAACTCTGTAACACTCTTATTATTACATCGAGAAATATAAATAGCTGTTTTCCATGGAATTACAGGTGGCTGAGTAAATAAATCCGACGTTGCTTTATCTGCTTCGGCAAAAATACGAGCATGAGTTCGTAAATCCAGTAAACGTGATTTTAAGTCAGATGCCATAAAATTAAAATAATTATTTGGGTTTTCTGTTGATTCATTTTATTAATTGATTAGTAATACACCTTTATTTATGTTCTTGATTTGTCATAAACCTATAGTTCCGTAACGAACGTTATTTCAAGGTAACAATAGACATTAATTAAAAATGTTTGACAGTATTGAAAGACGTTATTGAATATCGATTAACAGAAAAAAAAATATCGTTTCATTCCTACGATCTCGCTCTAGCAGACGGATTACAATGTCTGTCGTAATGATTGCTTGAATCTGTATTTGCAGCATTCGTTGATGCGTAACTGTCCTTCGGTGTTTGTTTTTACTGTCACGCTATCACCTGCACTTTCAGTTCTGCCTCAAAGCGGTTATAAACAGGCTGTAGTGCAGCAGCCCTGTGCTACGCTATGGGACCACGACAGCTGCGTGGCCCAAAAATGACTGCGATACGTGAGACAATACCTCCCATCCTGGCTGATCACCCGCATCCATTCATGTTGTAACACAACATTCGTTATGTCTCTGGCAAGTTATTACTTAACTGTTGACCGCTGATTCGGCGAATTTGGCATATAACACATTTCGGGTGGTGAGCCCAAATTCCAATTTTTCAAATGTTTGTAGAGCTTATGGCACTTAACTACGGGGTCATCAGTCCCTAAACTTACAAACTAATTACGAACTAGCTAATACTAACGACGGCGCAAATATCCTTGCCCGGGAGGAATTCGATCCCCCGACTGTAGTGGCCGTGTAGACCGTGACTGGCGTGCCGCAGTCCCCTGGGCCACCGCGGCCGGCGTTTAAATTCCTTGCCAGCGACTGGATCTGAGTAACACTTATGAAATGTATATATTCTTCATGATTCGGGGTATTTGACGAGATGGAGGATTGTCTACAATGTATATTAAAACAACTTTGCAGATATAACCGCGATTTAATTACAAAACATTGCTGACAGAAACTGATATAGGTTTGACACTAAAAACGGGTACAGACCTGACTTACCACGAGGCCGCAGCGCCTCTCCTTATCTAATATATAAAGCAGAGTGTCCGTTTGTTTGTACATGCTGCATAGAAATCTATAACTTTGTTCCAATCTTTATGAAATTTTGCACACGTAAGCTTCAGTCCACAAGAACGGTCGCCGTAAGTGTAAGAATATCATAGGATACACAGTTCACGAGATATGACGTCATAAACAATGAGATGCCCAGAAAACTGCTGCAATAAGCGACAATTCTGCTCATTTTCTCCTAAACCACTGGACCGATTTCAACAAAATTTGGTACACACATTCCTTACCGTGAGGTACAATTGATGCGGGGTTAAGAATCATATACGACATATGATTCAGAAGATATGACGTCATAAACAATAGGATTTGCAAGAAACTGCAAGACTTTATAAATACGGTATACGAGAATCAGAGTACTTAGCGACTTACAACAAACTTTATCCATAATTTCAAACTTTTATTAAACTTTCTCTCGCCGACAAGCATAGTAAAATGATGAAAAGAAAAAAGTTTCTCGCTTACTGCTTTTTCGCTGTTTATGGAGTAAAACTACGGCTCTCGGTATGACGTTTCAATTTATAATTTGAACACTACAAATTGTAGCGACAGGAAATTTTACAGACAGTATACACATATATAGTTGAATGTAGCTTCTAAATTGTACCACAGTACGACACGTATTTCATGAGATATGAGCACGTAAACAGTAAAGTTCATGGAAAATTGCTCCATCCGACTGGAAGCGAAAGCAGTTTACTTCCATAGAGCTACAAGGAAAGGAACAGAATGAAACAGAGTACACCCAACGAATACCCATTATATCCCACATATCTACCTTCAAGAGACTGCAGTTTCCATTGTAACTCGCATTTTCTATTACGATTAATAAATTACAGGGCAATCTATTAAATACTTCGGAATGGATTTGGCATCTTCATGTCAGGGGCGGGCTCACCAAAGAATTAATTCATATTAGAGCCTGGAAGATATACAAATGTCGTGTGTGTGTGTTATATAGAGGGGGGAAGGTTATTGCATTAGGAAAAAAGAAATCTTAAAAGTCATTTTACTTCAAAATTTTCAATGTTTGTTAAGGTTATGGGACTTAACTGCGGTGTCATCAGTCCCTAAACTTATAGAAAACTTATGAACTACATTATACCAAAGACGGCATCAAGTTTTAATTCATTACTTCTTTACTACTAATGCTATACCCAAGATATTTTACAGACATTCAGCCCTTATACAAATGAATATATAGCTGAATAATGGCAGGAATAAATACATAAATACCCGGGAAACGCCGGGTTTTCAGCAAGTCTAATATATAAAGCAGAGTGTCCGTATGTTTGTACGTGTTGCATACAAATCTACAGTTTTGTCCCAATCTTTATGAAATTTTGTTCACGTAAGCTTCAGTCCATAAGGACGGTCGCCTTAAGTGCAAGAATCACGCACGATACGTAGTTCACGAGATATGGCGTCAAAAATAACGATCTGCGCGAAAAAATACTGCATTTAGCGAGAATGCTCCTCATTTTCTTGTAAACCACTGGACCGATTTCAACCAAATTTGGTACACACATTCCTTACGCAAAATAACAATTGCTGCAGGGTTAAGAATCACATACGGCACATGGTTCAAAAGATAGTACGTCATAACCAATAGAAATCGCAACAAATGCCATATAATGCGGCGAGACTTTCGAAATACACTGTATGAGTAGGACAGTACTTAACGACTTGCAACAAACTTTAAACATAATCTCAAACCTTTATTAAACTTTTCTCGCTAGCAACCATAGTAAAATGATGAAATGAAAAGAGTTTCTCGCTCACTACTTTTCCGCTGTTTGTGGAGTAAAACTACGGCTCTCGGTATGACGTTACAATTTATAATTTGAACACTACAAATTGTAGCGATAGGAAATTTTACAGACAAATATATAGTTGAATGTAGCTTCTAAATTATGTCACAGTAAGACACGTAGTTCATGAGATATGAGCACATAAACATTAACCTTCCGCTGTTCATGGACGAATGACGTTACAATTTATAACTTCTACATTACAAAGTATTGTCTCAGGATTTTTTCAGACAGTATACACACCTATAGTTGAGTGTACCTTCTAAATTGTATCACAGTACGACACGTAATCTATTTTATATGAGCACATAAATAATAGCGTTCATGGAAAACGCCCCTCACGCACCAAGTTTTAATCTATTTCTTCTTTACTACTAATTGTATTTCCAAGAGATTTTAGAGACATACAGCCCTAATACAAATGAATATATAGCTGAAAATGGCAGGAATAAAGAGAGAAATACCCGGGAAACGCCGGATTTTCAGCTAGTCTATGAATATGTCCTACCAGTCGATCCCTTCTTTTAGTCAAGGTATACCAGGATTTCCTTTTCTCCCCAATTTGTTTATCAATAACTCCTCATTAGTAAACCGATGTGACCGCCTAATCTTCGACAGTTTTCTCCAGCACCACATTTCAAAAGCCTCTGCACTCTTTCTGTCTGAACTATTCATCGTCCATGTTTCACTACCGTACAAGGCAATGCTCAACACAAATTCCGTCAGAATACACTTTTAGACGAAAGTGTCGTACCGTATCATTGCTACACTCGATAGATTTTGCCATTTTCTTATATAATTCAATATTTTTAACGAATTTCATTGGTAGTATCAACTACCTTTGGTCTATCTTGATTTAATTTGAGCACTATTATGTATTTTTTCTGGCGATGGAAAATATGTAGAAATAGTGATGGCACCTTTTGTATTTCATTTATTCCTTTATTATTCATGTCACACTTCTATGTTACCTATCGCAGCTCGCGGGAAAGAGTGTTTGAGTCTGTTCACAACTGTGGGGTCAGGGAGTATAATGATGGCAGTTGTATTCGCTATTCGCCAGCAAAGATCTTGTACTTAGCAGAACAATGGTGTTAGCAAGCTCCTCTGCTGGTCTTTGGAAGGCAGGTGGATTCGCGAACTTCTCGAAGGAACGTGCCCGCCTCGTTGCACCTGCCTCCACAAATCAGGGCGTGTCGTCTCGGAGCAGTTTGAATTCGCAGATGATTGGGGCAGGTACCGGTAAGGGCCATGTTTAGTCAACTCGGAAGAGGAAACTGCAGATGTCTCGTCGCTTGTGGTGCTTGCAAAACCAATTTTCCAGAATTTGGTAAGAAACGCGACAGAATAGGTAATTCGTTGCGTTTATAGTATTGGGGGACTCGTAGTTTTGAATCGAAGTCACTAATGTGGAGGTAGAATTTGCTTCGTTATGTTAATTAGTTGCGAAATTAGGGTAACGTAGGAATTGAAGTACTGCATATGGGATGCAGGCTCAAGTCGTTGTAAAATCGTTTAATCATCAGTTATGGTAATGGTTTTGTAAAGCATTAAGTGGGATTCGAAACTTACTTCATTTTCATCTATGTTTTGTGGGGAAAATTTAGTTATTTCACTAACCCAAAAGTCAACACAGTTTCAGCCGACCAGTTGCATAAAATGGTTTACATATATAAACCTTTACCTAGGTTTCGACAAATTTAATTTTGCCTTCTTCAGAAGTATACATTAAAGCTCACATTAAAAAAGTTGTTAAATAAAATGTGGCTGACTCCATGTCAATAGATTAAAAAATAAAATTTAAAAATAATGTCACATCATAAAATTCTGGAGCCCGTCCACACACAGGTCGAGTGAGCACTGCGTACATGGAGTCAGGCACATTTTATTTAACAACTTTTTTAATGTGAGCTTTAATGTATACTTCTGAAGTGGGCAAAATTAATTTTGCCGAAACCTAGGTAAAGGTTTATAGTTTATACATGTAAAACATTTTATGCAACTGGTCGGCTGAAACTGTTTTGACTTTTGGATCCTGTTCCACCGTTGCTGAATTGCAACCATGTTTAAAATTATTTCACTAAGTTTCTTCCGTGGATCTGCGGAACGACAGGTGGATGTAGTAAATGAGCTTTGATTCTCAAGGAGTTTGCAAGAATGCTTTGGATATGAAATGTATTTCACTTTCATGTAACTTTCGAGAGGGAAGATTTAAGATTTTAACCATTTCCTTTGTATGATAGCTTGGTCAGCCACGTTGATGAGTTGTACCAACATTATCTGGTGTATTTCAATTCACGATGTTTTTATGTATTTACAAATGAATTTGATTTGCCTTATGAATCAATTTGGTTGTGTTCTTCTGCGTTAACTTGGTGACCCCGCTACATCTCGCCTCATTCGATAATAACTGAAAGACATTGTCTCATACGGAAATTGTGTTTCTTGAGAAGACAAACTAATCATCGCCTGGAAAAAAAAATTCCGGATCAACAAACAGAAACTCAAAGTTTTCTTCTTCACCAATTAGGTCTAAGCCAAGGAGATAATGACAGCCTTTAGAGAAAGGCCAGGGAGACAGAGTCGGACGACGTATTCCGTTGCGGGAAGTCCGGGAGGTGCGGCTTCGCTGGCAGACACTCTTCGCCGGAGACGTCGGTCGCGATCCCTCAGCTATGGTTCTCGTAGGCGGTCGGCGAAACCTGCCTTCGTGTCGCACTGCTCCCCCCTAAATAGTCGGCGCGCAGTGATACGTGGCAGTCTCGAGCTGGTCTCACGTGAAGGTGCGGAGGAAAATAGTTCTGGTTTAGTGCGCTCTCTGGCGGTGCTCATCGTGTCCTCTGGTGACTCCGGAACCACCGCCGTGGAACGTCTCACAGTTATGCATCCATGCCTGGTACCTGCATTGCGGGATGTCCGCTCGTCAGGCGAACCACCGGTACATGACAACCCCACTGTTCATATTTGTTTTGTGACTGGGGACATACAAATGCTACCGATTATCTTTCTCGTGTGTTTTTCAAAGAAAATCCATGATTATGATTTTAAACGTAAGAATATTGGGTCATTGAAATGTGATGGTAATTTTTGTTCCGTCCGTTTGGTCCACTAGCCAGCCTAATATCCATCCAGCAGTACCGGTTAATGTAATTTACGTAAAAAAGCTGTGCGCTGAGTGTGCTGCTGAGTTTTTGCATGTTTCTGTAAAGTTCAGAGATGTTATGTTGTTTGTGTGGAGACTTCCTACCCCCGCCCCTTTTCACTCCTCATGTGTGACACTGAAAACAATGTTGTTATTCTTATTATTTTGAGGGGACTAAACAGGTACTAAAAGACAGTAGGCGACCAGCTAGTTTATATCTAAGTCAGAGTAGACACAAAATGAGAACTAAATTGTTTCTTGGGTAAAGCAAATTTCTTTAACCAAACTTTAAGTTCAAGTTACAATGATTTAATCCTTGTGTCCTCGTAACTGATTTACCCTTAGTTTGTCCTTGTCTTGCTCCCCCGTTTTGGATGGGAAAATATGTTTTCATAATCTTGAAAAAATAACCCATATTTCATCGGATCTTACCCTGGGCCCAAAAATTGGACGTATGTTTACCTGAAATGTGTGTATACTGGTTCCATCAATTTAGATGCGTTATCACTTGCCAGCGACTTTCATTTGTTAAATTTTATACTTTGAATCGAGTAGCTTTGTTCATTTGAACAAGAATGAAACAGATGCAGACTAGGGATAAAGCCTGCGTAAAATACCAAGCCCATTTCATACATTTTGTGTGGTGCTCTTGTTTTCAAATAGTGCTTTGATAGGCCTCCCATGCGTACGAAAGGTCAAAACATCGTATAAGAATAGAATTACTAACATACTAGCAAGTCAATGGGTACGTCACAACTGTCATACACTTACATTTAAATTCGAAGTTTGCAAATATCTCTTTTTCAAAAACTCTATTATCCCTTTGCGATTCTGCTTTTTATATCCTACCTACTGCGACCGTCATATGTTATGAGTAACAACTCATTTATCACCTCTATTATTTCATTACCTAATCTAATTCCTTCAGCATCGCGTGATTTTCTTAGATTGCATTCCATTACCCTTATTTTGCTCTTCCCAATGTTCACCTTCTGTGCCACTTTCAACACACTATCCATTTCATTCGATTGTTCTTCTACGTCCTTCGTTGTATGACAGAATCGTAACGTCATCAACAAAATGCAATGTTTTTAAATGTTCAAATGTTTGAATTTATATGGACCAGACTACGTTGGTCATCACTCTCTAGTCTTACAAACGAAGAACAGCACACACATCCATGTGCGTAGGAGGTTTCGAAACTCTGAAATGTGTCGCTCCAGACCGCTCGGCTACTAGCGCGCGGCCAATGTTTTTATTTCTTCATCATGAACTTTAATTCCTTCTCCAAATTTCTCCTACCGTTCCGTGAAAGCTTTCTCAATGTAAAAATTTAATAACAATCGGGAAAGGCTACAACCCTCTTACTGCCGTCCCAACCAATACTTTACTTTCATGTCCTTCGATTCTTACACCTGCTGTCTGGTTTTTGTAGTAGCCGTAAAAAATCTACCACTCCCTATATTTTACCACTGTCGATTTTTGAGTTTGAAAGAGTGTATTCCAATTAACATTGTCAAATGCTTTTTCCAAATTTACGAACCCTAGGAAAGTAGGTTTTCTCTTACCTTAATATATCTTTTAAGGTAAATCGTGAAGTGAGTATTGCCTCACTTGTTCCTACATTTCTCCTTAATACAAACATAGTCAGTTTTCATTATGCTGCTGCAAACCTTCACATCTGTGGTACGTTCAGATTTATTTAATTAGTTTTATCAAAGATAATGGGTTCTCCTTTTCGACTGTTAGAGTCGCTGTTTTGCGTTCTCGATGAGTATGGATTTTATAACAAAGTAAGATACATGGAAGTTGCTTGACCTCTCAGATTCATTTAGGTAGTTTCTTTAGATCATTTTATGAAAAACTTCTTTTAAAAATAACTAATCCTCGTTGCAAGAAGTTTTTAAGCAACTTTCTATTGCCAAAGGCAGTCGCTTCTCTTTCTTTTCTGCAGTACTAACAATAAAAAACTTATCACCTTGGAAGACGGGGGACAGGAAGCTCATACCCACAGGACATTTGAATTAGTATAGTATGGAAAAATATAATTAGCATTTGAAACATGTCGGTGCATGGATGAAAGTCAACACCGATAACGCTACGCAACACGACCTACCGGTAAAATATGTCTGCAGTGGCCTTTAGTGCTGTAATCTGAATAGAGAGGATCAGTATGGTTTCAGCAGACGTGTGTGATACCTTATGAGGGCGCATATTGGCATTAGAGAACGCTTCCATCCGGGAAATTGATGTTCATGTGGCACTAACAAGTAAACCTACGTTGGCATGTATAAATTTTTTTTGAAATGTCTTGGTCGCAATGTACTTTATTTTACCATTACGAGTTTCATCATCAAATCGGTGGCATAAACAATAGAAGTACATTACATTTCGGATGTTTACAGTTCATAATAACAATAGTAACTGTGGATGATCAATTTTAGATTAGATCCATGTATGAATATGTTTGTGTTATGATTATGACTTCACCACAGGTATAATGTGTAACCTATAAAACCCTTATATTTTCTTGTAACCATCAGGTAATTATTTTCTAGCGAATTTTGTTTGTCCCTCTTTATTTCCATTTTTATTCTATGACTTATGGATGATCTGTTTTAGATTATGTCTATATATGATTATTTTGTTTTAAAATAATGACTGAAATTACTAGCCTCAACATAATATCCCCCTGTTTTAACACTGTTCCATATATTTTGATTCGTGGATTGTTAGGTTATGTCCATGTAAGATTACTGTAGTTTGAAGAATTGTGCCCTTTTTCTTGTATTCAAATGTATGCCTTAACATGGCATTCTACTTTATGGGGCACATGCATCCTTTCGTTCATTATATTTTATATAACATGTATCTATGTAAATAATTTCTTGTAAAAAAATTGAGAAAAACAGGGGATAGAAGTATGAAACAAGAAAAGAAAGAGAGAAAAAAAGAACAAGAAGAAAAGGGAGAGGGAAAAAAACCACCTCCGCCTCTCTATTCATCCACCTCTTGCCTGCCCACCCCACCCCCTTTCTCATTATCTTACTTTCCTACTCCCATTCCTCCACATCAACTAATACGTAATGCAATACCTGAGTATAAGCATATATTATGACTCATTGGCACAATGTGTTCTGCCAATGTATATATATATATATTATATTGTCATTTCGTTGTATTGATTTTCAGTCCTAGACTATATTCATATTGTCATAATGTATCTACAACGCAACTCCTTTTTTCTTCTTCATAGCCCATAAATGTTAAGTGACATATTATCGTTTCGCATAATTATGTACCTTTGGGCGCTTGATATGTTATTCCACTAGTTAGGATCATATATAACTACTGTGACTGTCCTAAAGACCATTACTACCATTGTATGACTATGTATAATGTTTAAATTTGAACATATTCAGATACACTAGGATATGTACCTTATGTGATACCCTTTCCTCCCCCACTATGTTCACCTTATTAAGTCGCCAAGTATGTTACATCTAGACTTGGTATACAATTTTGTTCATAATTGCTAGTAACATTCCTTCTTTCCCCCCTCTTTACTTATTCTCACTTCCTCCCCCCTCGCCCTCATCCTCATTATTTCCCCAGTATTATCCTCTTTTCATTTTAGACACAATACAGGCATTTACCTGGTTATCCCTGTAATTATTTTATCGCTAACTTTACTATAGTTAGCTGACATTGCTTAAGGACAATGTTGACTTGTAATGTAAGGTGAACAGCCATGGGACTATTACGTCACAATGGTCTAGCATACTTGCTTCTTTGATATTTTCGTGTGGACTTTATGCTGCATTTGGCCACGCCCAATTCCATCCTTCTGCCCTCCCACTCCTCCTTTTTCGTACGCCCAATCCCAGTAGTTTGTTTTAATGTACTTATAATATGGTATCTGATATTTTTCATGTGACTTAACAAATCTTGTAGTCATGTTAGTCATGTTTTCATAGCTTCTATGTCAGCAAGCAGTACAGAGAGCGCAAGAAGATGTTACTATAAATTTATTCAAATAACATTTAATTTTAACCCTGCGCCATCTGGCGGCTATTGGGCTTACTTAACCTGTTACGGTGTTTCCCCCATCTCACCACTGTTTGGCATGTGAATCTAGTTGAACATCTTCACTAGACATTTACGACGGTGGTTTAGTTTTAGTTATGCATCTCCACTAAGATGTATTTTAATTCCAATCGCTTAAAAAAAAAAAAAAAAAAAAAAACATAATGTGTTCGTTCTCCTTGTGAATATTGTTATTATAAACTGTAAACATCCGAAATGTAATGGACTTCTATTATTTATGCCACAGATCTGATGATGATGTCGTCGTAACGCGTAATGGTAAAATACGGTATATTGCGACCAAGACATTTCAAAAAGTGTCACTCTCCGATTTTCGGAAATATGGATATGTTACAATACGTGAACAAGTATTTTCTTCAGTTCAGAACGCTACCACTTGAGCTACATGGGGAGATGGTGCAACTGTTATAATTATTAGTACTTACGTGTACTTTACGTAAAAATTACCATTAGATATTAAAATTGTGTAAGTATTCGAAAATGACGAAAAATAAAATAAAAATCTGTCTCGACAGGATTCGAACTACAATATTGTCTTCACTATTAGTTCAAAACTAATTAATCAGTTTGGAAAACATAGTTTCCTTATTTGCAACAAACAGCGAACTTATAATTATTTAGAGATACAAATAACAGTCTAGAACTAGACTGTTATTTTTATTTTTAGAACTAATTTCTGTAGAAAAAAATTTATCTCTTTTTGGGTAGTTCGCTCCATAATTTTCACTTTTTCTCCAATTGGGAGAGGACGATTTTCGTGTCTTATTAAAAGATACTTTCATAAAAAGTCATTAAAATCGCTTCACTAATCTCTAAGTTATAGCAATTTTTCCATTTTATCCACCACTTTGGTGGGAAGTTTCACTCCCTTAAACATGTTTTACTGCCGTTAAAGGCCCCTACACACGTTGCGATCAACTGACCAGCCAACCAACCAAATTCGTAGCAGCCTACGATTGCAATGCCTCCCTGTTCTGATGTCTGCTTGTCGAAATGTTATTGTTTTCGCGTGTTCGCTGTTCACCACAGGAAACGATCGCAGCCAGGAAGTTGGTCGGGCAGCGCTACACTCGGTAGAATTTGTCGGGTAGAGTGCTGAAAAGTCGGATGTCGGACAGTAAGGCCCGACCGACCAAAACGACAAGAAACGTTGGTCGTGAAGCACCACCACTCGTCCAATTTATCGGACGGCCGATAAATTGGTCCCGACAAATCGGAACGTGTGTATCTGCCTTTAAAGAAATTCTTGTCCTTTAGTTATCGAGTACTATATCCCAAATTCAGAAAAATCCGAGAGTGACACTACCGCAGTTTTATTTGTGTTTCCGTAGAACAACGGGTGTGCGCAAAATGGTTCACTGAAGGCCTAGACAGGACAATGTGGGTCTGATTACACCACCGATCACCCCTAGAAGATCGGCACCTCTTTATAATGGCGTCCTTCTCAGCTCTGGCGCCTAACTGAAACACTGTGTACACTAACAGGGGTGGAATAGCGTATTGGGAAGTGGGTTACCTGCGCGTCATCCACTTCTGCGCCTGCTTTTGAGTAATGTGCAGAGATATGGCAGATGGCAATGGTGTATGGAGCGGTGTCAATGTGGACAGGAATGGCATCAGACAGTGTTTTTGGACGAATTCAGCTTCTGAAAAATTGTTTTGACGCAGACAGGGCGGGGCATCACAATCACGGCATTCACACAAGACATAAGCGCCAACTCCAGTCCCTATGGTCTGGAGGGCAATTCGGTACAAGCAAGAATCACAGTTTGTCCAGGGCACTGTGATCATTTTGATCTACGTGAATGGCATCCCTGCACCACATTTTCCTCCACAATGAGGTGACTTCTTATTGTCACAGGATGTCAATGTTTTTGCCTGGCCTACCAGTACACAGGACTTGTAGGCAATCGAAAATGTGTTGGATATGACAAGACGACGGGTGCCGCTATGGAATACTCACTACCCTAACAGATGAACTTTGCAACCGGGTGAATACAACATGCATAGTTATAATACAGGACGCTATTCCCGCTTTATTAGCGTCTATAGGACTACGCATGGAACAACTGATGACGGTCCGTGGCAAATTCTTCTAGGCAAGAGGACACTTGCTGAACCGGGAATATATCGAGGGCCTCTACAAGGGTTACATATTTGAAGACAGTATTGTTTACAATGGAAGTAGATGAATATGAGTTATGAGAAAAGATGCTGGGAACAGAATTTGTCAGACGGTTGGAAGATTCGAGTTACAACAAGGCTCTGGAATAGATGTCGTTCCGTCTGAACCGCTAATACCGTTTGGTGAGTCAGTCTTGAAGAAACTATTCCACCATGTGGGCAAGATGTATCAAACATGCGAAATACCCTCATACGTCAAGAAGAATAAAATAATTATAATTACAAAGATAGCAAGTGCAGACAAGGGTGAAAATTACAAGACTAACAATTTAATTAGCCGTGGTTGGAAGATAATAACACGAATTATTTACAGATGAATAAAAAAATTAGTACAATCTGACCTCAGGAAAGTTCCATTAAGAGTTAGGAGAAATTAGTTATTATTTTACTTATTGTGGATTTCAACAGTACGCAAAATTACGACATGTTTCGTTGCAATTAAAATTAAGACAGTCGTTAAAATTAATCGGTAACTAAAATATAGGAAAAGATAACCTGACATCGCCGGTTTTGGAGGCGATCTGAAAGTTTTATAGTCCTAAAAATGAAATGCCAAAATCACACATTAATAATTTATTCAATGACGACCAGTTTCGGAGAACTGTGTCAACATCATCTGACCACTTATATATTTTACAAGCTGGTTATCTTATTAAAAAATGGATGTAAAGTGATAAGTGCAACATAGCACTTAGTCACTGTATAAAAATACACAAGTTAAAAACTTGTCAGTATTTTGTAAGCTGTCATGTTTTTAACTTGTCTGTTTTTATATAGTGACTAAGTGCTACGTTGCACTTATTATTTTACATCCATTTTTAATAAGATGACCAGCTTGTAAAAAAATCGCACTGACGTGTTTTATGGCCCACTTTAGATTTGTAGTTTTATAAGTTTTTGAAAACATTTTGGACAAAAATAATATTCCAAATCATAAAAAATTAAGTAATAAGAGTGTCTGAAACCCTTTTAGGAAAAAATAGGTGATAGTGGGTTTCGAACCACTGACCTTCAACGTCACAGTCCAACGCATTGGCTACTACGCTACGGATAACAGTTAGTAATTGCGTTCTTTAATTTCATACTATTGATGGCCGTTGTTAACTGATACTAATATGGCATTTGTAGACACTAGTTTATCATTTATCGTACAAAGAACGTTTTTGTTAATTCGTCAGTGCAACATTGCTTTGAAATGACAACGTGTAAGTTACGATAAGAAAATCATCAAATACACAGCAAAAGATGGCGTATGCCAGAGAGAGTTCTGGGCGAGGAATGTCACGTGACATCTGCGAACGGCTCGTTTTCGTTAATTCAATGGAAGGTGTCAAAACAACGTTACTTTTGTAAATATCTCTCAAACGATACGAGATATGAAAAAAAACATAAGGGAACAAAGTTGTAGAGAATTTTCTCCTCTACAAATTCGTTTGTTCAATTTTCGCGTCATATGAACAGTTTATTTGCAATTAAAATTACATTACTAACGGCTTTTTTGTATTACTAACGTATTTATTGGCCGAAATATTTCAAAAAGCGAGGTTCGGGTCTCTGGTAGCCAACAATTATGTTTGTAAAATTTCGTGCCGATCGGTTGAACGGTTCGACCTAAAAAGTGGGAACACGTTACAGCCAGACAGACATCTAGCTGTCAAAAGATGATCGCAAAGGCCCACTTTCAGTGTTAATACCGTAACCTAAAGTGAGCCAATATATATGTGACCAGATGATGGAGATACAGTTCACCGAAACCAGTCGTCATTGAATAAATCATTATTGTGCGATCTTGGCATTTCATTTTGAAGACTGTAAACCATTCGAAATTAATTCTCTCTGGTAGTTTAATGTCACTGTATGCTTCCTAATGAGACGGCCGTAGTCTCGCGGGGGCGGAGCTATTTTTCCGTCCCAGATTAATTATAAATTTGCAGCATCGCGAACAGCCACAAAGCCTGTCGCAGCTTTTATCTTGAAATCTTCCAAGCAGAGGAAAAATACTGGAGCACTCCTCCTCCGGCTAGTTGCCGTCACTCCAGGGCTAGCAACCTAAGCAGCGTGAAACCAGACCCAGCAGGCCGCAACTGCTATCGATTCCTCCGGAGAGGTTGGCTCAAGTCCCCAATTTGGTACGCCGTGGTGTACTGCGCTTCGAAACACGCACTAACTAACGAGAGAGGCCTCCACGTCCTCAGTTGCTCGTTAGTCGTGGAAGGTTTCAGGCGACGAATTACTCTCGTGTGGAAGGTGCCGCCATGTTGCAGATCTTGTCACTGACGTACTGTAACAACACGTAAAGTAACCGTTCACACTACGGGTAAAGCGTCCGCGAACTCCCGCGAGCTTATAAAATGCAACGGCCTGCACTCCGAACGCTAGGCGTGATCAAATTTACCCTGCGGCAGGCGCGCTTAAGATTGTTACGTCAGCGGGCGCGTGCGGCCTCAGTGCCGCCTACATTTAAATACTTAGAAAAGCTATTTTTCTTTAATTTTGGGTGGAATTAATTATTTATTGTGTATAACATCATTCTTAACAGCAACTTTTAATATGATCTGTATACATATATAGATGGTGCATGGGAAAATTAAAACAAGACAGAAGTCATCTTGAAATCCGAAAAGACAATTTCCAATCTCTCGCGATCTGTTCGGCAAAAATTCCGGAGGAATTTCCTTCTTGTTCTTTTTTAATGTTCCATTGAACGTTAGCCCACTTTCTAAAAGATTCTGGGCTACAGGGTAACTACTGTAGTAGTTGTCCCTAATTACATTCCTGTGAGGTTCCTTGATTGGCTCAACCAATCTCTTCACAATATCCATTGGCTGGTTAGATGCAACAGTATACTACCGTAGTATACTTCAAAATTAAAAGTATAAAATGTTTTGCTGTCGCACAATGCATACAACTTCAATCCATACTTAGCGGGCTTATTAGGCATGTTCTGAACAAAAGCACAATGTCCGCGAAATGGGACAAGAATTTCGTCTGTGGTTGTGAACTCCCCTGGACTGTAGTTATTTCTGCAGTTGTTCAGAAATGCTAAGTGAAGATTGCGGATGGCAGCAAGTTTATCAGTTGCTAGTCGTTCTTTTGTTGTAGAAGTATCATCGAACCTGAGTGATCAGAGCAAGAACAGAAAGCGCTTGTAGCTAAATGCTGCCCTTAGAATAATAATTCCTGTTCCATTTGGTGCCACAGTTCTAATACATTTGTGCGTCCTCCTTTTTGTACAGCAATGAGAAACAGTGCTCCTAAAAGAGCCGTTATTTCAGAAGCAGAAGTAGTTTTGCAATCTCTAGCTCTTGAGTAATTCACAGATGATCTCTTGTTATTTATGTACTTGTTTGTGTTTTCAACAACATAATTATCTCAGGATCAAAAAATTTGAACAAACTTTCAATTTCAGTTTTAGCTTTTCTACCATTCAGTTTCGGGCCAGGTAGGACTTTGTTATATTCTTATGTTTTGTTTTCCCTGGTAGTGCTAACGGATTATTTATGCACAAAGTTTCTTGGTCCTTACCAACATAAAAATGTGGTATTCCTATCAATTCATTCTCATCAAAGCATGGTTGCTCAGATTCCCTAGAATGATCTGCAATTTCAACTATTTCTGCTTCCTCGTCGCTGTCAGAGAAATCGGCATAATTTTCTTCGTCAGATGATTGCAGAAGAAGACGCTCAATTTCTTCTGGTGTTAGTCCTTTCCTTTGTGCGGACCTGGGAGACAATAAAATAATTCTAATCCCAAGGGCATGTTAATAACTAAATCATCATACACCCACAGAGTTTGTAAAACAAAGCTTCTAATCATCAAAACATCCGATAGTGGTACGGCTACATGTACTTACATTACCGGGCGCGTACGGTACGCAGTGCCGGCTCGGTGCAGTCGTCCACACCACATGTCGGTCACAGATATGGTGAGAATATTGGTGGTGCAGTAATGTAGTTTGGCGAGTGACTAAACAATCGAAGCATATCCAGCACCATTGTTGCGTGGTCGGCACGCTGACGTAATTATTGAAAGAAAACAAAATTGGCGGCACTGCATGCCGCCACGCGCCCACCGCAGGGTTAAACATGCTTTGGCTGTAGTACTTTAGCTGCCCCTGCTCGGACTCAGTTGTTCGCCCTCCTGGCTAAAACATATCTTTAATATTACTCTACGTGGTACTCTGTCGTCATCGAGGACTGTAAGAGTTAATAGAATCGTCATTTACTTAGAATTGTCTTCTAATTTTATATCTTGCCCTTCATCAAGAAGTTTGTAATGTCAGGTTTCGTTTCATATTGTGCTGTTCCTTACTATCAAATGAAAGAGGCTACCTCAAATTTCAGTGTTTATTTTAAGAAAATACTAATTCTTTAAATATCAACAAATAGCACAATCCCTTGAGACAACATTGTCTCATTATACCAAAGGTATTAAACATAAGGAGAGGCATTCAATTAAAATTTATGCGGTGGCCGGGATTCGAACCCGTGACCTTCTACTTACTAGGTAGGTGCTTTACACCACTTTTTTTTTCTTCAGGTAGATCTATGATCTGCGGTCGTTTTTTATTGTTCGTACTTGGTCGCTCGTTAATCATTTGGCTCAGCTTTTTTGTTACAGAGGTTGTTCAGCCCTCTGTCCGTGCGCGCTGAGCCACGGTGCCCGGGTCCTACATTGGAATAGCACCCCAGCTAAGAACGCGAATAGTTGTTGATATTTATATCACCTCGGCCTGAGGAACAAGGCGGGATAGTTCCTATTCGCATTCTTTTCTGGGGTGCTATTCCAGTGTAGGAGAGCCCTGTTAATTTCATAAGCATTTTCACAGGGAACATGAGGCAGAATTAAAGTATATGGTGTGGAGGGAGGCATTCTTTGGCTACAACGCGGTGTTAGTTTAGTGGTCAATCCGCCGGCGGCGGCCGTGAGCTGCGGACGTCGGAGCGGCCGTGTGGTGTTTACGTCGTCGCTGGGGGCAGCTGAGCGCGGTGTGGTGAGTGTACGCTTTCAGCGTTTCTTGTTGTATACGAAGTAATATTTGTAGAATGACATAATGGAACAGAGAACGACAGTAGAGAAATTGAGACAAGAAACTTTGAAGATAGTTTTTGACCCGAAATATGCTCGACCAAAATCTTTCGAAGTTGAGGCATTTACAGAAAATAACTTTAAGATCAAGGTGGACGAATTGATTGGAATTAACTTGTCGATCGTTAGCCCGACAGTTTACTTGAAGTTATCAACTGCTGACAAGTGCGATGCAATTGTGAGATCTTGTGGTGGGGTAGCCAGATTTAAACACTCAGATGGACATATAGGGGATGTCACGGTTTCGCGTGCAGGTATGGGGACACGGACGGTCCGTATTTTTGAGCTCCCCTTTGAAGTAACAGAAGAGGAGATTAACGAGAAACTGCGGGAATATGGCACGATTATCAGAAATGTTGCAGAGAAGTGGTCTACTTTGCACAAATATCCCGTTCTAAATGGTTAATTAAAATTGACATGTTGAAACATATTCCCTCTTATCTCACGATATGTGGATACAGAGCGATAATTATTTACGATGGGCAACCGAGAACTTGCTCAGGTTGTGGCTCGACTACCCACGTCCGTGCTCAGTGCGTGCAGAGGCGTGTGACGCAACTACCGACTAGTGAGCGAGAGCAGCCTAGTCACATGACCACGTTACCCGTGACGTATGCCGCCGTAGCCCGCGGAGACGTTGCCCCAGACACATGCATAGAAAGGGTGGCAACTGAGTTTTCAGAACGTCCAGCTGAAAACGTCCCTATGGAGATTAGTAGCACAGAAGCTATGGGTCCAGCTACTTCTCAAGAAGCAGGAACCAGTGCCCATGCAGAAGATGACCCAATTAAGACGGCAGAAGAAGGCACGTGTCGGTCACACGAAGAAGAGGGCCAGTGCAAAGATGACACTGTTGAGACGTCTGAGGATGGAGACCTGCAGTCCCCCATGACTTCACCCAAGCCCCGGAGGAAGCGTCGCAAAGCTCGTCAGGGAGCAGAACAACTTGCGCCGCTACTGCGTGATAAAGCGAAGCGGATAGGCCAAGAAATTGCGAACACGGCTCAAGGAGCGCTTCCGGACAACCGAACTACAACAACAAAGAAGTCACGAACTGAGGACACTGAACCAGACCGAGGAAAACACACCTCTGAACGCGGTGCCAAGACAACTGACAAAGCCACAGCAAGTCAGAAGGACCCTCGAAGTATATCACAGACGGCCGTGGGGGAAGTTAAGTGCACTCGCGATTGGGCGGATGATGTTGAGGAGCACAGCCACGATGCAGAGATGACTGCGATAACAGGACAGACAGCACCCGAACAACGACATGAAGTGACCACCGATCGACAAAATACCGTAGAAGACGCTAATATGGCAGGTGACGATACAGATTTCTTTTAAATGGAGACATATTCACCTTGTCTGGTAGGCAGTATAACTACTTCAATGGTACAGTCAACATGACGTCCTTGCAGGCGTACAGAATTGCGACCTTGAATATTAATAAAATTAGCAGCACTTTCAAACTGAAGAATCTCCAAGATTTTCTGTACGCCGCCGATGTTGACATCCTTTTGCTGCAAGAAGTAACGGACATCTGTTTGGACAACATCGCTGGCTATAACGCCATTATTAATCCTGGTAATGGCAATGACCTCGGTACGGCGATTATGGCAAAGGAAGGTATCATACTCACGAAAGTGGAGAAACTACCAAACAGTAGAGGCAAAGCTGCCACAATAAATAATACTAGGCTGATTAACGTATATGCCCCCTCAGGAACTGGGAACAAGCGCCGCAGAGCCGAATTTTTCAAGGAGGACATAGTACCACTTTTTACTGACCGATCTGAACAAACAATATTCGCTGGCGACTTCAATTGCGTACTAAGCCCCAAAGATCAGACGCCCAATTTTAATAAATCTCTGGAGCTGGAGACCATCGTGAGAGACTTAAATCTGCTTGACACTTGGGAACTGAAACATGGTGATAATCCGGGTTACACATATATCACCAGTCACTCTGCCAGTCGTATAGACAGGATCTATGCAACGTCCAATTTAAAGGAACACATTTTACAGTCCGAACTATGGCCAACTATGTTCTCTGATCATATCGCGTACATATGCACGGTAAACTTAGAGAGACAGGGAACCTACAGAGCTAGAGGCCAGTGGATGTTTAACGTAGCACACCTATCGGACCCTGGATGTCGTGCAGCATTCTATACGACTTGGGCAGAATGTGAACGGAAGTTCCCCCGTTACAGTACGGCACTGCACTGGTGGCTACAATGCGCAAAACCCGCAATAAGGAGGACACTGAAAAACTACTCTCGCGAAAAAGCCGCCTGGCGGAAGCAGACGACAGAATTTTACTTTCAGTGCCTGCGAGACTTGCACGTTCAGGACGCCACAGTCATCAATAATTACGGGCAGATCCAAAGAATAAGGGCGAAACTGTTAACTCTGAAGAGACAACATCTCGAAGGCTGTCAAATACGAACGCGCTTACAAAACACAACAAATGAAGAGACTACATCGATGTACCATGTTCTCCAAGAAAATAAAAGACAGAGAAGGAAAATTCTGACAGAATTTAAAACTTCAGACGGGAGACTCTTGACTGACCAAGCTGCAATACGAGAAGAGATCCACAAACATTTTAGAGAATTACTTGCCATTACACCAACAGACGAAACAGCACAGCAAGCCATTACTGCTAGGACACAAAGAAGACTAACTCCAGAAGAAGCAGGCGAGCTTGCAGCAGAGATAACAGACGACGAAGTCGAAGATGCCATCTCAAGGAGCCCGAAGAATAAATCACCTGGTCCAGATGGGCTTCCCGCGGAGTTGTATCAAGTTTTTCGAGAACGAGTAACGCCTAAACTGACACTCGTATGTAACGAAATAATGCACACAAAAAATGATTTTCCGAAAGAATTCTGTGAAGGCACTGTGGTCTTGGTCCCCAAAACACCAGGAGGCAAAACCATAGCGAATCTTCGACCTATAACACTTCTCAATAGTGATTATAAGATCTTCGCCCGTATTATGATGCAAAGGTTCAAGTCCGTTATTCGTACAGTGACAGGAGCTTATCAAACAAGTGTGGGAAAAGATAGGACAATCTATCAGACCTTAACCGACTACAGAGACATCATAGCAATATCGGAAGCTTGCAACATCAGATGTGCATTGATGTCACTTGATTTTGAAAAGGCTTTCGATAAAGTAAATCATTCGTACCTTTTCCGGACTATGAAAGCCATGCACTTTCCACAGACAGTGATAGATACTGTGAAAACCATACTCACGAATAGCACATCACGAATAAGTATAAACGGCCAACTCAGCAGCCCGATAAATGTTCAGAGTTCGGTACGACAGGGGTGCCCAATGTCTATGACGCTTTTCGCACTGGCGCTTGAACCTCTTATGACCTGCCTGACAGAAGAACTTCGTGGATTACACATCCATGGGCAGAAGATATCATGCCAAGCTTACGCGGATGATGTTGGAGTCCTTGTGACTGATGCAAGCGAGATGGACAAAGTACTTGACATTGTGGCGACTTACGAACTTGCGTCAGGAGCTAAATTAAACCGCAATAAGTCTGGTGTTAGGAATCTTGGTCAAGGTATAGAGATCAGACCCGCTGCACCAATAAAAATAGTGGAACGAATAAAATGCCTCGGAATCGAATATACTCGTAGTATTCACCGCACGGCCGCTCTCAATTACAGGACATTACTTGCAAAATTACGAGCAGGCATACAACAACACAGCTTACGCAATTTAAACGCCATTCAAAAAGTTCAGCTAGTCAACACGTATATTACATCCAAAATCAACTACGTTGCTCAAGTGCTACCCTTGCCCAGAACCATAGCACGCAAAATACAAGCAACGCTTGGTTATTTTGTTAGTAGAGGTCAGATATTTAAGGTTGCATATGACACCTTGACGCTACCGACACACAAAGGCGGTTTAAAACTGACAGATATATACCTGAAAGCGCAAGCACTATATGTCAGTAAAACATATAAACAGTGGAAACGATCACCAACGACCTTAGTATCTCATCTTTTGAACGAAATCACACCGCTTAGCAGGGCTCCACCAATAGACGTGCACCACATCTCACACGAGCTATACCACCTCAAACACTTCCCAGTGGAGTACAGCTACATACGTCATAGAACCCCGGAGAAAGGCATGTACACAGTAAAGGAGATCTACAACGCTTTGATGGAAGGCAAACAGAGTAATCAAATAGAAACAAAGTTTAAACAAAACAACTGGAACAATATGTGGGCAAACATATCTGACACCCACTTATCATCCAATGTGAGGTCGACGTGGTACTTGGCCGTCAATAGAAAAATCCCCACCAACTCAAAATTGCACAAAATACATCTGGCAGCCGAACCAAACTGTGCCCACTGCAATCTAATTGACACCGAAGAACATCGTTTTGTGTGTGAAGATGCGAAAGATGTGTGGCTTCTATTTAGGAAGACACTGGCACTTATTCTCCGCACATCACCAAACACAATAACACCGGCACAAGTACTTAATCCTGATGACGTACCGTTCCCTAATACTAGACGAAGAGCAGTCAACTGGGTCAAAGGCCAGACTGTTCATTACATTTTAACAAACAAGACAAAGAATAAAGAAGATTATTGGATGTACCTGCTGATAGAACATCAGAAGCTGGAACGTCACAGAAAATATAAAGAGAAGTACGCGAATTATCTAAAACGAACAATAATATAGACCAACAGGAGAGAAAAATTAAACGATACAGTTTCATTTAGGTATATTTTTTTAATATCTTATATTTCATTTTACGCCAAGAAGATGGCTAATTATTTAATTTTGGTTTTCGAAAAAAAAAAAAAAAAAAAAAAAAAAAAAAAAGTTGTCTAGAGCAGCAACCTAGTAAGTAGGAGGTCCCGGGATCGAATCCCGGCCACAGCATAAATTTTAATTCGATAACTCTTCTTATGTTTAATACCAATTCTTTAGTTTCATTTAACTGATAAACTTCTTGTCTGTAGTCTCCTCCTGTTACTATATTGTTTATTCATTAACTAATGAAACAGAAACCCCTACTAGAAGGCAGGAGGTCCGATTCTTCCAACGGTCATAACAGCAGAAGTTTCTGAAATCAGCCTACCGTAACTTTGGAAGCATAAGCTAGGCGGGTTGATTAGATCTGGCAATAATTCAAATTTTACGCGCTTTGACGAGTAACTGCGAATCGCAGTTCCTACAAAGTACTCTCAGAGGACGGGTTAAGGAATGCCAAATATACAATTTTAGTATTTGCAGATTTGGAGAAAACGTATAATAATGTTGCATGGATTGCACTCGGTTAAATTACTTTAGGGAACTAAACGTTATATTCAACTTGTGAAAAAGAACACTTACACGAGTCGAAGCAGTTATGCGAAAGAAACGCAATGATTGTTTAAAAATGTTTATTAAGCTTATGGGACTTAACTGCGAGGTCATCAGTCCCTAAACTTACAAACTACTTATTATCTACCTTATACTAAAGACGACACAAACATCCACGCCCGAGGGGGGATTCCAAACCCCGATCTTGGCGGCCGTGCGGACTGTGACTGGCGAGCCGCAGACCGCTCCGCCACTGCGGCAGGCGAGCAATGATTGGGAAGGGAGTAATATTTGTAGCTTTTCGCGGTGTTAATCAATCTTGAGCGAGCTGTGAAGGGAAGTAACGAGAAATCCTAAGAATGAATTAAAGGTAAGAGGGCAGAAATAAAAATTTTGCAGTTTGCCGATGAGATTGAATTCTGTCAGAGAAAGCAAACAACAAGGAGGAGCAATTGAACGGAATCTACAGTGTTTTGAAAGGAGGTTATAAGATGAACATTAACAAGAGTAAAACTAACGTAATTGAGTGCTGTCTAAGAAAATCAGTCGATTCTGAACGAATTAGATTACGTATTGAGACAATAAATGTTGTAGATAAATGCTGTTATTTGGGTAGCAAAATAACTTCACTTGGCCGAAGTAAAGAAGATATTAAATGCAGAATGGCTATCGGAATAAGTGCATTTCTGAAAGGAAAAAAGCTGTTAACACCGAATATTAATATAAATGTTAGGAAATCTTTTCTGATATTGTCTGAATTGTAGCATTGTAATGGAATGCAACGTGGGCGATAAGGAGTTCAGGCAGATGGCGGACGTTTTCGAAATGAGGTGTTTCATATGATTGCTGAAGATCGAACGGCTAGATTGCATAACTAATGAGTCACCACTGGACAGAATTGGAAAGAAAAGAAATTTCTGTTAACTTGAAGAAGGGGCTGATATGTGGGACAGACTCTGAGACATCAAGGAATACTCAATGTAGCATTAGAGAAAAACGTGTGGGATAAATGGCAACTCATTGACATGAAACTTTGAAAGACTCACTAAAGTCGTTCAGGACATGTAAGACATTTCCACCCAGCACTTGCATGAAGTATGGAAAAGAGTATACAGAAGAGGCTGACAGTATGAAATTCCTGGAATTACATGATAATTAATTCATTTTGGAGAAGCACACCGCAGAACTTTAGAAACGCATTCACAAATAAGTATTTTCAATTCTAGTGTTAGTAGTCATAAAAAAATTAAAAAAGCTTGCTTACATTGCTTATTTCGTTCCCTGTCACATGGTATAATATTTTTGGGTAACACTTCAAGTCAGCCAATAGTTTTGATTGTCCAAAAGCGTGTAGTGCGTATTATTTGTGTAGTAGATTCACCGACATACTGTAGAAGCCTGTTCAAAGAACTTTGTATACCAACAATTGTTCTTCAGTATATTTAATCCTTAATGAAATTAGTCGTAAATAACATATTCCTTTTTCCAACTAACAGCTCAGTTCATACGTACAATACTAGGAACAAAAACGATCTACATGAATACTTAAAACCATTTACTTTACTTTAAAAAGGGGTACACTACTCATATACTCACATTTTCAATAATTTACCAACAACTATATAACATTTAGATGCAATTAAAGATCAGTTTAGTAGGAGCCTGAGAGACTTATCAGAGGCCAATTCCCTCTAATTCATTGACGAAATCCTGATGGAACCAAATGATGTTGGTATTCACACTTTTGGCATTGTTATTTCAGCTTGTAATAAATATACAGGGTGTTACAAAAAGGTACAGCCAAACTTTCAGGAAACATTCCTCTCACACAAAGAAAGAAAATATGTTATATGGAGATGTGTCCGAAAACGCTTAATTTCCATGTTAGAGCTCATTTTATTACTTCTCTTCAAATCACATTAATCATGGAATGGAAACACCAGCGTGACTTCAAACACTTTGTTACAGGAAATGTTCAAAATGTCCTCCGTTAGCGAGGATACATGCATTCACCCTCCGTCGCATGGAATCCCTGACGCGTTGATGCAGCCCTGGAGAATGGCGTATTCTATCACAGCCGTCCACAACACGAGCAAGATGAGTCTCTACATTTGTACCGGGTGTGCCTAGACAAGAGCTTTCAAATGCCCCCATAAATGAAAGTCAAGAGGGTTGAGGTCAATAGAGCGTGGATACCATGGAAATGGTCCGCCTCTACCAATCCATCGGTCACCGAATCTATTGTTGAGAAGCATGTCAACACAAGCACTGAAGTCAACATTCCCTTTCTTCAATTGGGCCAACTCGCGGTGAATCGACGAAGTGCAGTACATACTAACGAAACAATTGGGTATTTTGACAATTGTCTGTACGAATTATTTCAATTTACATTTAAAGAGAAATACAAAAATGAGCTCTAACACGGAAATTAAGTGTTTCCGGACACATGTCCACATAACATATTATCTTTCTTTGTGTGTGAGGAATGTTTCCTGAAAGTTTGGCCGCACCTTTTTGTAACACCTTGTATAAGCAAATAAATATATAATATATATTTATACGTTCCAAATCCACGAGGATCTCCTCAGTAATGTTCTACGGAACGAACAGATAATCTAATCTGTAATCATAATAATCGCCCAGGGAGACCGAGAGACGAATACAGTAAGTAGGTTCAAAAGGATGTAGGATGCCGTACTTATTCAGAAATGTTAGGGCTTGCATAGCATAGAGTAACGAAGAGATGCATTAAACCGGTCTCTGAAGTAAAGGTAATAACAAGAACAGATTCTTTGTTTACACTAATTTAATCTATTGACAGAGTTCCTCACTGCTTCAGGGAAACAGTGTACTGAGTTTTTAAGAGAGCTCCGTGCTTGAAAAGACGCCTCTTTCTTTATCCGTCTTGTGTCTGATGAACACTGCTGGTTGGATACTTCTGAAACCACAAACAATGCGTAGAATGTGCTCGCCTCCTAAAAAGGAAACACATACTCTCGTCTCCTCTCATAATCGATAATTTGCAACTATCGAAATTGAAATGTGTTATTTTGTGGCATTGGCCCGCGCAGAATGACACGTATAATGAATAAGTTGTTTTCCAACCCACGGTTGCGAAAGCAGCGACTTAGGTGTCTTGAGAATGACAATAATGAAACTGAGGTCACTGATTGTTCTCCGGATTTTTTAAGTAGGTGAAAGAAATGAGTTCTTGTCGTGGAAGCTAGAAGACGAACTATTGTGTACGGTACTGATATCTGCACTATGTAGTCACCCTGTCTTATTTGTCCTCAACTGTTTTTTATTTACATAAACGATTTGGGAGAAAATCTAAGTAGCTCTCTCAGGTTTTTTCCAGATGACGCCGTCATTTACCGTCAAGTAAAATGATCTGAAGATCAAAACGAACTGCAGAACGATCTAAATAAGATATCACTCTATGGTGTAACGCCCGATATCACGTCTGTTTTAGTCAATGCTTTACCATCGATTACTACAAACTATGTCCTCTCTGACAGGAAATCCCCTATCCAGTCGCAAATTTCGGGCGATAAACCATAACCACGCAATTTGATCGAAAGCCGTTTGTGAGGTGCGGTGTCAAAAGCCTTCTGGAAAAAAAGAAATATGGAATCGTAAAGGGCTAGTTGCGTTTCACATGAAAGATATTTTTTAAATCCGTGTTGACCATGGGTCAATAGATCATCCTGTTAGAGATAATTCATAATATTTGAATACAGGATATGTTCCAAAACCCTGTTACAAATTGAAGTCTATGAAATAGGCCTGTAGTTTAGTGAGTTACTCCTACTGCCTTTCTTGTATATAGGTGTGACTTGCGCAGTTTTTCAATCTCTTGGTACAGATCCTTCTTTGAGAGAACGGTTGTATGTGGCTGTTAAATATGGAGCTATCGCTTCGGCATAATCAGATAGAAATGTAATGGGTATGCAGTAAGGATCTGAAGACTTGTTCTTGTTAAGTGATTTTAGTTGCTTCACTACTCCGATGGTATCTACTTCTACGGTACTCATTCTGGTCTCTGCTTTTAATTAGAAATCTGGAATATTAGTTTCGTCTTCTTTGCTGAATAAGTTTCTAAAAGCTGTGTTTAGTAACTTTGCTTTAGCAGCGCTATCATCGGCAGCATCGCCATTACTATCACCTGGCCTATCGGCAACAACTCGACCATGAAATCCATGCCTCTCACCTCCACCATGTCATCGTATGTGGAGTGCATCCCGAGGCAGTTTGAAATTCCTGTATAATGGTCTGGGTAGATGCCAGCCCATTACAGTCTATCCAGCTGTTGGCGGTTTCTATCAGTCAACAGAGGAGTTCGGCGTGTACGCTTTCGTACTGTACGTGTCTCTTCATGTTTCCGCTTCACCTTCACATCAGACGCAGTGTACCTAGAGATTAGTGGATATCTCGTATACACACTTCTGACACAAGTGACACCCAATCACCTGACCACGTTCGAAATCTGTGTGTTCCGCTGAGCGCCCCATTCCGCTCTCTCACGACGTCTAATGAGTACCAAAGTCGCTGATTAGGAGTACCTGATAGTAGATGGCAGCCCAATGCACTTAACATGAATAAAGGGTGGTTTTGGGGGGTGTCCGGGTACTTTTGATCACATAGTGCACATAGTCTCCAATGGGACAGTATAAACCATAAAAATTGTACCAAGTGAAGTTATTGGTGACTGGTGGCCGATGTTCATTGTCGACACTGAGTAATGCACACACGCACAGGAAATGTGTGTTCGATTAATAATGGGATTAATAATCTGCTGGACAACATATAGGAGTTCATCTCAGTAATTTCACTTTAAACTGTTTAATATAGCGAACGAGCTACTGAATCGTACAAAAAGTGATAGAATAATTGTAATATGACGTTTATTTCCACGCTTATAAATGTATCAAGTGATATACTGCAAAAGACTCTTGGACATATTTTTTTCTGTGTTTTAGTTTATGGAACTGATTTCACAGTTCGAATATATGTATCCTAACTTATCTTATTGCTAAATGGGGAGTAATTTAATGTCATCATTTTTCACCTGTGTAATCAACTGTGAATCGGGTATGCTTTGTAGGCTTTCCATTCTGTTAGTGGATACAAATCTAATTTTTATTTCTTGATTTATTTGTCGATAGTGGTCAGTAATTTTATTCGCCAAATTACTATCCTTAGCGTTAAATGATAAATATTTAAATATCGCTGATAAGATTTCTTGATATTTTGCACAGACTGGCCTCTTTTGAGACAGTAACCTTGGACAACAATTAACAGTGAATGTTATAGTCCTTATTTATGAACACGACAGAATTCAGTGCCACATAGTGGCTGGATAGAATCAGATGTCTTGTGTACACATAATTCCAGTAATAATAATAGTGATTATAGTAATACCTTTGCCATAAGGCTTGTTCATACGACACCGTATTTCCTCTAATATAACGCACTCTTCTGTTGTGATAAACAAATCTTTCATTGACATTGATTTTTCTTCACTTCAGCTTTCACTGGCCCCACTGTTCTAATTTGTCTGAGTTGAAACTAATTTCCTCATTAGATTAATTTCTGCTGTAAGGTTTGTTATACCATTTCCCTACCAACGCTTTTTCCATCTTACATTTTTTTCATTATATAACTACGCTATTTAAAACACCATACTGAAAAAAAAAATTACGGTCCTTACATGATAATTCAATGTTCGGTGAAAGCATGCGAAAGTATCTACAGTAATTCAGTTCCTTGAGACAAATATTGTTTCATTATAACAAAGGTATTGAATATAAAGACAGGCGTTGAATTAAAATCTGTGCCTTTCCTTATTCTCTATACCTGTTGTATAAAGAGACAGTATTTGTCTTAAAGAACTGAATTATTTTTGCAGCTTATATCACCTCTGCCTGAGTAAGAAGGTGGTATCCCATTCACGTTCTTTGCTGATGTGAAATTTGGTATGTAGTTTACTGGGATGATTGAGGCAGAATTATAGTATGTGGCGTGGAGAGAGGTGTGAATTAAGTCTGAGTAGTTTTAAGTGT
This sequence comes from Locusta migratoria, assembly GCA_026315105.1. Lineage (NCBI taxonomy): Eukaryota > Metazoa > Arthropoda > Insecta > Orthoptera > Acrididae > Locusta > Locusta migratoria. Next base: position 217,429,353 of record CM048749.1, read on the forward strand.
CTGCCTAATTAGCAGGAAGTCCAGAGTTCGAATTAATACCACAGCACACTGTTAATTTAACTCCTTTCCTGATACTCAGTGTCTTTAAGTATTACATATCGTCGACATTAGTAATCATTCATCAATTTTGAAACAGTTACTAACCAAAGAATGATGATCAATAGTAAAATTTGTGTGAAACATCAGATGTGGTTGGTCTGGACAACAGAGTTGTAGGATATAAAGAAATACAGTACTAACCTGACTATAGCGGATGTTGACAGTGACCACCATTCATACCTATGGGCAGGGCCGTCTTAAGCCATGCAGGGGCCCTTGGGCACTCAGTGATTTGAGGCCCTTAAGAAATTAGAATGGTGTACATTTATTTAGTGACTTAATTGGTTAAAATATTACAAACTAAATACCAACGATTAGTTCCACGAATTAGTATTTCTTTAAAATTAATGATATCGATAAAGATTTCCAGAGTACAAAACATACAATTTTTGTAGTATGTCTATTTCTACACATATGACTGGCACACAGGTTAGGGAACGCTACAACAAAACAGTAATTCCCTTTGAAAGAACTCATCAGAATGATGTACGTCTGTTATTGGTTCTTATGATTAGAAATACACAAAATAAAATACTAGTGATTACTGTTTTGCAAATTGGACTTGTTAAACGTTTATTTTGGGATTTCAGAAATGCAAAATTTTCTATTATGTCTTTAAAGTCCAAATGTTGAATAACGTCACTTTCTATGCAGGTGATTGACAAATTAGAAGGTCGTTCCTGTAGCATAGCCATTCGTAATTCATATTTGATTTTCTTTAACTCGAAAAATGAACGTTCTCCATTGCAATTGGTTACCATTAGGCAAAGAAATATCCGGGTAGCAACTTATACAATCATTTTTCGAATATTGTTTTAAATGAAAACATTCTGATATGAGCGCATCAGTATTAACGCCTGCGTGATAAAATTCTGCAAATTTTTTGCACCTGTTTTTCAACTGTTCAGAAGAAAGGAGAAAGGAAAGTAAAATGTTTGCTAACTTTCTTGTGTGCTTCTGAACATCGCTTCAAACTAGAATCTAGTGTGTCGATTATAGGAAGAAAAACTTCTACACGAAATTTTTCTTTGGCACTCAGCCGGACAGTCTCTGAAGAATCTTCGGAAAAAGTGATATGCTTGCTGCAAATTCTCGATCTGAATTTTTCTCTTTCGCTGAAGATTCATACCGATCGAATCTACTGCGTGCAGAACTGCTGAAATCGGAAATAGATGCAAAGAGTTTTGTTGCAACGTTTATTGCGACGGTACTACATACATTTTTGTTGTTGATTGTTCTCAAAAGGTCATCCCATATCTCCGTTAGGCGAAAGGTCTCCAGTTTTTTTTTTTTTTTTTTTTTTTTTTTTTTTTTTTTTTTTTTTTTTTCTTGCAACGGCTTTGAACTACATTTCTTGTTTCCTCTGACTGATCAGTGTTGCTACTAATTGACTTTAAAGCTTCAAAAATATCATTGTAGCCATTATGCAAAGCCGACCATCTGGTTTCAGAGAGGGACTTCAGAACTTTATTTACACCTAAACATTCTTTCAAAACTTTTCATCGATTATTCGAAGCAGAAAAAGGTGAACTGTTTTTGGATAAAATGGAAGTATGCTACTGCTTGAGAAACACAGTTACTAAATTTAGTGAATGTGTGACATATGGTACAAAAATAGCAAATTCACATTTTTCTTTCATTCTTGTCTAAAGACATGAATATTTTCCAGCCACATTTGGTGCATTATTATAACTCTGTCCGCGGCAATGTTTTATTGAAACGTCAAAGCTATTCATAAACTTCATAACAGTGTCTTCTGTACTTTGAGCCCTATGTTCCTCCATAGGCAAAATCTCTCAACAGGATTGCCACCCTTTATGTACCGAACGATGAAAGTTAGCTTGTCAATATGGGAAAGATCTGGCGAGGAATCCACGATTATTGAATAATACTTGGCTGCTTTTAATTTGTTAATAATCGTTGTTAAAACTTTCTGTCCCATTACATTAATAAATTCATTGTAAATATTTGCAGACAAATATGATGAATTTCCTTTGCCACGATTGCCATACTTTCGTAATGATCAGCAAGAAACGGATCAAATTCGCTTATTAATGCTAAACATCCCAAATAATTTCCATTGTTTTCAGAGCCCAAAATATCATTTTCTCCACGATACCCTAGTTACCTAGACGCAAAAAATTTCACAACTGCAACAATTGTTTTCAATATGCTCTTCCAATATTTGACAGTAGCATTAAACTGGGCCGGCCGCAGTGGCCGAGCGATCTGTGGCGTGCCAGTCGGTCTGCACGGCCGCTACGGTCGGGGGTTCGAATACCCCCCCGGGCATGGATGTTTCTGTCGTCTTTAGTATAAGGTAGATCATAAGTAGTTTGTAAGTTTAGGGACTGATGATCCCTTAAGCTTAACAAACAGCCGCGGTGGAGTAGCCGAGCGGTCTATGGCGTCTCGCCGCGGAGCGCGCGGTTGCTCGCAGTGGAGGTTCGAGTCCTCCCTGGGGCATGGGTGTGTGTGTTGTCCGTAGGTTAGCTTACCTAGGTTTAAGTAGTTTGTAAACTACGGACTGATGACCACGCAGTTTGGTACAGTAGTTCAACAAACATTTGAACGTTTTTCTTAACAAACATTTGAACATTAAACTGGGAAAGCAATACAGTATCAAATCGTCCAACAATTTTGCTTCTTGCAACATAATTCATAATTGATTCCCTGTGCTGTAAACTGTTCTCATGCTCCTTTAATAAGCTGTTTATATACTTCCAATCTTTGTATCCCCTGGGAGAACTTAAATGATTGCCGACGTGATGTATATGCATCATCTTCACAACTGTAACTGATGAACTCGAAACACAAATGTTATCCTCTATGTTAAACATGGGCACCGTCTCTAAGCTTTGAGATTTAGAGATATCTTGAGATGATGAGGTAGATGAATCACGCTGCCTGTTAGTTTATTCAAAAGTAAAAAATGAAGTAAGTTTAGGTAGTCTGCTGATGGTTTCTTTTTGAATAGCAAGTTTTTTTTTTTTTTTTTTTTTTTTTTTTTTTTTTTTTTTTTTTTTTTTTTCTTAACGACTTAAGTATGTTCTTCTTGACACTGATGAAAGACACTACAAAAATATCAAGTAGAAACTGCCAAGAAAACAGACCGAATCGCGTATATCGCGTACAATCAAATGGCACTTGGAAGCACCCCGATAACGAACTATCACTTCGTAAGGTATAAACTCCAACAATGCCGAATTCACCAGGACTGGTTTCATTGGCCGAAGTGCAGTGCCGTCCTAAGCACCGCGCGAATCCATTGGTTTCTTCATAGGGTAGGCCGTTGCGCATTGTCTTCCTAATCGCCGGGCGAGTACATTACTTTGTTCTAAGGGGAGGCCACATCAGTCTGTTTCAGATCCTTCTAGTTATCGAAATTCAAATTTAAATGTTTGTATAGCTTATGGGACTTAACTACGGGGTCATCAGTCCCTAAACTTACAAACTACTTATGAACTAGCTAATCCTAAGGACGGCCCAAATATCCATGCCCGAGGGGGGATTCGAACCGTAGTGGCCGTGCAGACCGTGACTGGAGCGTCGCAGTCCCCTCGGCCACCGCGGCCGGCTTGTTACTGATATTCATGTGTTGCTGCTTCCATATGTTGGGAAAAAATGGAAACGGTCATACATAGCGCTGTATTGCAGTCTCCAACAATTGGTGCACGAAGGTTTCTGCATAACCAGACACGAGATATTGTGTATAACATAATTAAGTTTATGTCGGAAGAAGTAAAAGGATAAAATCGCATAAAAGAGTTCCCTTGATAAAGTTTAAGCTACTCTGGGGTTTCACTTAGGACTATAAGAAAAGAAGAGTTCTTATATTTGTGGAGAGACTGACACGCAGCTTCCACATGACAAGCAGCATCCCACAATAAAGACACTTCTTCCGGAATAAGAGAAAATACTTCTTTTAAGTGAAGTACCTTCTCCACAAGGTAAACATCAGGTATATCAGATCATTTTTTAAATGTCCATCTGTTGTTTACACTTTGAAATCTTAGTATAAGTAACTCTTCAGTTATTTACCAGATGTGCTCAAAGCTACAATCTTGTGAAAAGTTTATATGTATGTAGTAAATGCATTGACTAAGTAAAATAAAAATTTACTGAGTACTGTGAACGGGGTAGGTATATCGTATATGTTAATGAGACATATTTGTGCAGTTCACAAACTACACCCTGTGAGTGTAGTACAACGTCTAATTAGAGCACGCTTAGGTAACAAAAAGTAATTTACTTCCAATGGCCACAAACATTTTATAAATGCGTTAATAAAAATTGTAGGAAATCTTCCGGTATCAAATTATTGAATTTCATTATATGTAGTAGTTCTTGTGCTAAAAAAATTTTTAATCTTCAATGAGGAGATGAATGCTGCAAATTATTCAATTGTTTTATCTTTTACTACCTGATTGAGATACACTCATATAACTGTAACAAATATATATATCAGGTTCCCAGAACCTAAACTGACACAAAACTTGCCGAAAGACTCCGTTGTTGTTGTTGTTGAAGTTGGTGTGAAAAACAAGCAATAATACGTAGGGGAAAAGATGAAATGCCATATTGGCTAAATGCTCATAATTTTCAATGTGACTAGGAAATCACAATGATGTGCAGTGAAACCTCGTTTATACGTTTTTGTATGGGGATGCTAAAACAAACATACAACTGAGATAATGCTAAAATGAAACTTTCAGTACTGCTCTCCAAATAGATTTGTTAACTGCATGCTTTTGTCGAAAGCTAGTCTGTAGGCATTATTCCACATCTGAAATCCTTCCTTTCTCACCGTTTGGCCCGATTTTCAAAGCATTGGATCTTTCATTTTTATGAACTGTTCATTTTCGTGTTTTGAATATTGAAAACTACTGTACTCTAAAATATTGAGTTCACCCTTTACAAAATGACTCGTAGTTCCAATAAGTGGCTCTAACATCCATTGCCACTGCTCTGAACATTTTAGAGAGGGGTCGTTCGGGAACGAACGGCTCAAAAGGAACGGTTCACAAGAGTGAACGGAAGGCCAGAGGAACTGGTTACAAGGAACTTTCACTTCGGCGGTCCTTGTCGCGTGGTCGTTCCCTTTCCAGCTCCATAATGGCCGCGCGGTCGTTCCCTTTTCGTTCGAACGGTGCAGTTCTAACTCAGTATCGAGAAGTCGATATTTTTTTTCTTTGACCACAGTGAAGCGGAGTGCTCATTGTTATGGAAGGAATAGCCATTTATACCGGAGCTCCATCGACTGCAGGGAATTAACTTTTGTAAAATCGCTGACGTCTCGTGACGTAAACGCCTTGCCGCTGTCAACAGCAGCCCCATGTGACATCGTGTGAAGACCGCTATTAGATACAATGTTCCGCCAACTTACATCTGAAACAGCCGGCCGCGGTGGCCGAGGAGACTGAGGCGCTTCAGGCACGGTCTGCACGGCCACTACAGTCGAGGGTTCGAATCCCCCTTCGGGCATGGATATTTGTGCCGTCCTAGTTCGTAAGTAGTTCAGGGACTGATGACCCCGTAGTTAAGTCCCATAAGCTTTACAAACATTTGATTTGATTTGAACATCTGAAACAGACTGCCACAAGGTCTACTACAACAGTGTCGCCGTGTGGTCTGTGCTAAGGCCCGTAGTAATAACTACGATTTTGCATGCAGGCAGCAAACCATGTCACTTGCCACACCATATATGACAGGTTACGAGATAATTTCTGGGGCTTTATAATGAATAATTGCGATAAAAATTCACTTAAAAAACGTCATTGCCTAGGAGAAAGGAGCGAGTCTCTCGGAGCCCCCATCAGGCTGGGGGCCATGGGCCTGTGCCCCTATGGTAGAGTCGGTACTGCCTATGAGGGTTGTTGCGATACTCATAAGACTTAATAGCTTCTCACACTAAGCAATCACACATTAATTCTTCCTTTATGCTGTTGCTTCGTGTTGTACTATATGGTATTCTGGAGTGACTGGTTATGTCAAAAATTCGAAGAAAGCATGGTGTGGGGAACATTGAAGCTATCAACAGGAACAGAGCTGTGTAAGTACGAAATCATATAGTCAGAGTGTAAATCTGAAATTTAGATCTATCTGGAGCAGAACAGAGCGGCAGAGAGTTTGTTTCTGAGCGTGGCGACTACTGAGGTCGGCCAACTTCGGCTGCGGTCGGGCAATGTCGGCAGCTCTCGGCCGTTGCTACTGGGTCAACACCACCTAGAGACAAGACATCGCAACAGTCAGTGCCACGCCAGAGGCCAACACGAAAGACAGACTGTGGTGCGCACGTAACACCAAGTGAGCCCTGAGCCAGCGCCATGCTAATTGGTCAGAGGCTGGAGCACAGCCTACGGTCTCATAGTGACCAGACAGTGGGATGGCGACTAAGGTGTGGTCAGTATGATATCTCTGGAGCAGAGCATAGTGGCTTTGAGAGACAGCTTTGTTTCACAGCGTGGCGACTAGAGAGGTCGGCCAATTTCGACTGTGGTCAGGCAACGTCGGCAGCTCTCTGCCATTGTTACAAGGCATCACAACAGTCAGTGCCACATCACACTAACCAGGCCAGAGCCCATCGAGAAAGGCCGGCTGCTGTGTGCATGTCACGCCACATGATCAAGTGAGGCCTGAGCCAGCGCGATGCTAATTGGTCGGAGGCTGGAGCACAGCCTACTGTCTCATATTGACCAGACAGTAAGCTGACGAATATGGCGGATTCGTTGTGAGGTGGCACCCGCTGTTGTCAGATTTAGACCTCTCTGGAGCAGAGCAGAGTGACAGAGAGCTGCGAGAATCAGACAAGTTCGTTTCAGAGCGTGGCAACTACAGAAGTCAGGGAAATTCAACTGCGGTCAGGCAACGCGGCAGCTCTTGGCTGTTGCTGCCGGGTCAACACTACCTACAGGCAAGGCATCACAACAGTTGGTTCCAGTCACACCGACAAGGCCAGAGGCCAACAAGAAAGGCTGTGGTGCGCACGTCACGCCACATGATCAAGTGAGGCCTGAGCCAGCGCGATGCCAATTGGTCGGAGACTGGAGCACAGCCTACTGTCTCATATTGACCAGACAGTAAGCTGACGAATATGGCGGATTCGTTGTGAGGTGGCACCCGCTGTTGTCAGATTTAGACCTCTCTGGAGCAGAGCAGAGTGACAGAGAGCTGCGAGAATCAGACAAGTTCGTTTCAGAGCGTGGCAACTACAGAAGTCAGGGAAATTCAACTGCGGTCAGGCAACGCGGCAGCTCTTGGCTGTTGCTGCCGGGTCAACACTACCTACAGGCAAGGCATCACAACAGTTGGTTCCAGTCACACCGACAAGGCCAGAGGCCAACAAGAAAGGCTGTGGTGCGCACGTCACGCCACATGATCAAGTGAGGCCTGAGCCAGCGCGATGCCAATTGGTCGGAGACTGGAGCACAGCCTACTGTCTCATATTGACCAGACAGTAAGCTGATGAGATGGCGGATTCGTTGTGAGGTGGCACCCGCTGTTGTCAGAATTTAGACCTCTCTGGAGCAGAGCAGAGTGACAGAGAGCTGCGAGAATCAGACAAGTTCGTTTCAGAGCGTGGCAACTACAGAAGTCAGCGAACTTCAACTGCGGTCAGGCAACGCGGCAGCTCTTGGCTGTTGCTGCCGGGTCAACACTACCTACAGGCAAGGCATCACAACAGTTGGTTCCAGTCACACCGACAAGGCCAGAGGCCAACAAGAAAGGCTGTGGTGCGCACGTCACGCCACATGATCAAGTGAGGCCTGAGCCAGCGCGATGCCAATTGGTCGGAGACTGGAGCACAGCCTACTGTCTCATATTGACCAGACAGTAAGCTGATGAGATGGCGGATTCGTTGTGAGGTGGCACCCGCTGTTGTCAGAATTTAGACCTCTCTGGAGCAGAGCAGAGTGACAGAGAGCTGCGAGAATCAAGTTCGTTTCAGAGCGTGGCAACTACAGAAGTCAGCGAACTTCAACTGCGGTCAGGCAACGCGGCAGCTCTTGGCTGTTGCTGCCGGGTCAACACTACCTACAGGCAAGGCATCACAACAGTTGGTTCCAGTCACACCGACAAGGCCAGAGGCCAACAAGAAAGGCTGTGGTGCGCACGTCACGCCACATGATCAAGTGAGGCCTGAGCCAGCGCGATGCCAATTGGACGGAGACTGGAGCACAGCCTACTGTCTCATATTGACCAGACAGTAAGCTGATGAGATGGCGGATTCGTTGTGAGGTGGCACCCGCTGTTGTCAGAATTTAGACCTCTCTGCAGCAGAGCAGAGTGACAGAGAGCTGCGAGAATCAGACAAGATCGTTTCAGAGCGTGGCAACTACAGAAGTCAGCGAACTTCAACTGCGGTCAGGCAACGCGGCAGCTCTTGGCTGTTGCTGCCGGGTCAACACTACCTACAGGCAAGGCATCACAACAGTTGGTTCCAGTCACACCGACAAGGCCAGAGGCCAACAAGAAAGGCTGTGGTGCGCACGTCACGCCACATGATCAAGTGAGGCCTGAGCCAGCGCGATGCCAATTGGTCGGAGACTGGAGCACAGCCTACTGTCTCATAGTGGCCAGCCAGTAAGCTGACGACTGCCGAGTGGTCGGTGTGAGGTGGCACGGGCTGTTATCAGACATTGTCTCGAGGTGGTGTTGGCAGGGTCAGCTGTTATGCTCGCCACTGATGTCAGCACTTTTGTTCCTATCGTGCTATGTATTGAAAAATGGCTTCAACTGATATTTTAATAGCAGCCATATTCACTCAACTTGCTTTGCAGAAATAATGTGACAGTGATCATCATAACATTAATTTTGAACAAATTGTGGCACGAGATGGTAGCTGAATATAGACTATAGTAATAATAGATTAATAATAGTTCCATAGATGATGAATATCATAGTTCATAAAGATGCCTAAAGTATCAATGTAATGAAAAGTATCTTAACATTTTTTTTTGCGCAAAATTACTAATTTATATCTACATAAATTTTCGAACCATATTATTTCTGTGATAAAACACGCGACCATAAAATTAAAAGTACTACAACTGTCATTCGAATTCGTTGCAAACCTGTCTGTGAATTGCGCAGCTTCATTTGTAGCTCTGGTGAAGTGTTGTACTGTTACCTAAGTGCATCAGATAGAATGTAGCCATTATCAAGTTTGACAATGATGAAATACAATCAGACTTAAATACACGACGTCATAGTTACATGTGTCCACATTGTGATATCTGTGGTACACGGATACAAAGCCAATATCCAACACGTGAAATCGCATAAGGGCCAAAAGAATTTTTTCGTCGTCAAAAATTTGCAACTGATATACCAGGAAAGACGCAGTTTATCTATAAATACAGAAATTATTGTTGAATTTGTGTTTCAATTTAAACATTTTCAAATTTAAAATTCCAAAATATGTAGCGTCACAACAGGTGTGAAGTCATACATATTTTACCTGCGCCGTGCGGAATGACCGCAAGGTCTAAGGCTGGATTCACACGGTGGGAAACGTCACGTCAACGTCAGTGACATCACACACCGTCAAAAATCCAAGCGCATGCCCGCATGCCCAGATATAAAGCTCCATTTGCGCGTAATAGTTCGACACACGCAGCAGAGGTGGTATTTGTTCACAAAAGAGAACGGCAAACATTAAATTTAGTGTTGAAGCATTAATTATAACTGCAGTTGCCTTCGACGACGACAAAAAGAGTTGGCAAGCAAAAACGAAAATGGTTTTGATGAGTATGTATGAGGACGAATTTCACGCACTGTATAGAGAACGTAAAGACTACATTAAAAAATAAATAAATAAATAAAAAAGAAAGTGTTGGTGTGTTTGAGCTGTGGGTGATGTTTCAGCTTTACGAATTCCTTTATGGTTTTATACAAAAATATCTATTTTTAATATTTCACACCATAAGAAACTCTACACTATCAAAAACTGGTATGTAAACATTGGAATGTCAGTTGTAAGTTTAAGGCCCTAATTAGCTATTACATTGTTTAACACACCGTAAATAGTAATGTAAGACAACAGTAAGTGGAGACGATGTGTAGGCCTACCGGTACTTCTGCGACAATTTGTTTGGTATAAACTCGGTTCTACTATAATAATACAGTCTGAAATACTTTTGCTAGTCATATCATAGAGTACGTCGTGGTTGTGAAGAAACGTACTAACGAAATATATTTTAATCGCGAAGAACACGCTGTGATTGAAAAGCAGCCAGAAACAAAACAAATCCATTACAGTAAATCGTAAGCCGTTGATTGGCTACGTGACTTTCTCCGTAAACGTCAAACTACTAAATGTTAATGTTTTTAAAGCTTATGGGGATTAACTGCGGGATCATCAGTTCCTATACTTACAAACTGGCTTATACTAAAGACGGCACAAACATCCATGCCCGAGGGGGGTATTAGAACCTCCGACATGGAACGGCCTCGCGCATCGTAGCATAGCTGCTCAATGCGCTCGGCCGCTCGGCCGCGGAGTAAACTATTCTTTCGCAGCATACTGACCGGCAGGCAAATTGACGCGGACAGACGTTGCCCGCCGTGTGAACGACGCCGCTTGAAAGCACGAGAGAAAGTTTTGACGTCACGTGACCTTACTCTAAGATGACATGACGTTGCCTAACGTGTGAATCGGGCGTAAAGCGTCATGCTACTGACTGGGCGTCATGATACGGACTTGCCGGAGGTTCCTCCCTCGGGAGTGGGTGTGTTTTGTCCTTAGTGTAAATTACTTTAAGTAGTTTTCTTAAATCTGTGAACTGACGACAATAGCAGTTTGGTGCAGTAAGTTTACAAACATTTGATTTTGTGACCACCTGTGACAAGGAAGGGGAGGCTCCAAAAATCGCGAAATTCGTCTGACGTAGTGTATGGTTGACACCGTTTAGGGAAACGTTGAAGTTATAGTTACCTGCCATGTTATGCCTGAGCGATCTAAATATTTAGCCGCGTTTGAGTAGCCGAGCGGTCTAAAGCGCCTAGCTGCAGAGCGCGCGGTTGCTCATCGTGGAGGTTCGAGTCCTCCCTGGGGCATGGGTGTGTGTGTTGTCCTTAGGTTAGTTTACCTAGGTTTAATAGTTTTTAAGTTACGGACTGATGACCACGCAGTGTGGTCCGATAGATTTACAGACATTTGAACATTTGATTTAATATTTAAAAAAATACATATTCTTGAGTTTTTTGAGCCAATATCGTATTATTTGTTTGTCTTTACTAGTTTCGATGATTTAATTATCCTCTTCGTAAGGTTGAATATGTTGTAAAACCATGAAACCTTCTGAAGATTATAATAATTCTGGCTTAAAGCCATCATATTAATTTCGAAGTATTGCTTCAATGCAGCCGGTTAGGACCAGCAGGGGACAGATCGTAAAAGCTGGCGACAGGTGGTAGAATAGGTCGGGTTCTCATGGGAAAAAGCACTGGCAAATCTCCGCGAATTCTAGGGAAGTCCCCAAGCGGCAGGCACTGGACGCCGATTGGCTGTAGCACCGGCGGTCACGCGCCAAAACGCAATTATATTTTTATTAATATTTAATAAACTAATAATATATTCAATGTCAAACTCAGTTCATAAAAACCCCTCAAAGCTAAGCTATGCCTTGCGTAGGTAAAATGTATAAATAATTACTAATTCTATAAACAAAACATTTAATTTCAGACGGATGATGCACGGCAGCCATGTTTGCGCGCCAAATTGCGGAACGAAGGCAGTCTTGCATCCAGGCACCACTCTTTAGTTCAGAATAGGCACTCGGAAGATTAACAAGTGACTTCAGTACGCGCACTCGGTGAAGTAACATGTATACGTAGGCGGCCATAAAAAATATTCAAATGTTTGCACAGCTTATGGGACTTAACTACGGGGTCATCAGTCCCTAAACTTACAAACTACTTATGAACTACTTACGAACTAGGATGGCACAAATATCCACCCCCGATCGTAGTGGCCGTGCAGACCGTGAATGAAGCGCCTCAGTCCCCTCGGCCACCGCGGCCGGCTAGGCGGTCATAATACGTTGTTTAATCATCATAGAGCAAGGAAAACGACTTTATATTTAATTTCATTTAAAACAATCGTGTCAAGTGGATATTAATATGCAGTTTACTGGTTTTCTGCTGACTTTTAATAAATCATTTGGCATCCCGTTTCCCGAGGATTTCAGTTTTATTCACTAACTAGATCAGTTCCTGCCAATAGTTTAGCAATTTCAGCTTCATTCAAGAACTCCGACCTGCGTGCTATCATCTGCGTGGGGTTATCTATAGAAGACGTCAGGTTGGAGTACTTTTATAGTTTTTACTGTTCACACAGTGCAGTGGGGAGTAGCTACAACCCTCGCGTATACTTTTATTGCGATACAAACTCTAGCTGTTGTGCGTCATCCATGGCAACATGGAGGAGGAAAGGAAATGATATAGGACGGTTATCATTCTCCATGTAGACATTATTCCCGTTGAAAGATGATGATATATATCATCGAAACCGATAAAGACAAATAATGCGATATTGCCGATCTTGACTCAATAGCCTCAAGAAGGTGTATTTTTATAAATGTTGAATTCGTGGTCTTTATATGAATATTTTGAAGTCATAATTTTCGCAAACGATACTTAATTCTTTCGGTAAAGAGGTTCGAACGAAATAAAAAGATAAAAATAAAAAAAATAATAAAAAATTTTAAAAAAAGAGAGGTAAGAGACAAGATTTCGCGAAGAATTGAAAAATAATCTCTAGCTGCACTAAGATCATAAGCTTATGAGCCTTTGAAAGCAACGTCTTTCAAAACTGAAAGTGACCGTCGGTGAGGAACGCCTCTTCCCACTTGTCAGGTAACTTCGGCACTCTTCGGACACGTGCGCAGCGCCCAGTATACCTGGCAGCGGAGCAGCGCCGCGGCAGCTGGCCCAAGTTGTTGTTGTTGTTGTTGCTGGAGCTTTAGGGCGCTCAACATTGCGGTCATCAGCGCCCGAGCCTGGCCCATCGCCAGTTCTGCTCTGCCCTGTAGCGCCGCTCCACTGTAAGCCCGCACTTAAGAGTTTACTGTCCCGTCGTCGGTAGACACGTTCACGCTCTTATTGTTTGGGTAAGGATTGGGAAGGCTATCGGCATTGCCTTACCAAAGGAACCATCCCGGCATTTGCATGGAGCGACTTAGGGAAAACACGGAAAACCTAAATCTGGATAGAGTGAGGTGTGTTTGAACCATCGTCCTGCCGAATTACAGTCCGGTATGTTAGCATGCCGCCTCGCTCGGCGTCACTCAGCGAGCGTTCGGTGCATTAGACTCGTGAGGCGTCCGAGAGAGAACAAATGTTGAAAAGATTGTAAAGGTATTGGACCGAACTGCTGTGGTAATCAGTCCCTAGACTTACAAACTATTTAAACGAATTTATGATAAGGACAACACACACACACACACATACATATACAAATACACACACGCCCGAGGGAGGATTCGAACCTCCGATGGGGAGGAGACGCGCACTCTGCAGCGAGGTGTCTTACAACGCTCAGAACCTCCCGCGCTGACCGCCGCCGAAACCTCCTGTTCTTGCCGACACCAGAGGATAGCAAGGCGAATTATCGTAGTCCTCTTAAGGGGAGACGGAAGGCAATTTTGTCCCTATTCTGCCAATGCTATTTTACTCTTTGAATAGGTACACTTTTCGAAGGAACTATACGTGATAAAAGAACGAAATTTTTACTGAATATATATAACATATATCTCTCGATTTACAAATAAAATGGACATAATGACTCTAATAGTTTTCAAGAAATTTTTGTTTTATTTTTTCACCAGTAAAATTTAACCTTTTCAGTACATTAATTATTATAAAACACTTGATGATTGTTTTGTGGTTCTCAATTTACTTGTAATGATTTATTAGTGATGATCGATAGTAGATACAATAGAAACATGAAATAATATACAAGGAGTAAAAGAATGCTGTGTGCATTTTCTCCGCATGGCGCAAAACGGAAGGAGTGGCCAGATTGCACAGAGAGTCAGAAAAACTTATTGCTCGGAGAATGCGTTCAGTACAATTTCGGACGATATTTTATGCTTGACTCCAGTTACGAAAATGTATTTTTACCAACATATCGAGGGCAAGTTAAAGTCGTCACCAAATGAAATTGTATGCTTTGGGTACGTATATAAAATTTGATCCATGATTTCTTAGAATATTTCTGCAATCGACTCTTCTGAGTCAAATAAAAAGAACTAATTATTAGTTTATATTGGTTGTAAGGTATAACCTCAACCCATATCAACTCAAAGAAGCAATCTACTTCAATTTCGCTATAGAATAAACCGCCTGTGACAGCAATGAATACGCCACCAACAGTCAGTATTCAAGAAAAATACCGAGAAAAACTAACGACTTGACGCGAGTAGACTAGAGCTGGTACTAACCCAACGCAAAACAAGACAGGCGACTGTCGGGATTCACACTGCGGAAGAATACACTAGCCAGATACTTCACGCGAATCTGACACTAATATACACGCGAGCTCACGGGAAATTGAATAAACAGAAGCAAGAACCTCACAGAACACTCAAAATATGTCGCTTTTCGTTGGAAGCCGGTCACACTTACAAGTAACGGGTGTGCTCCGTACTGCGCTCAAAGGAAGACTACACTGTTCTTCAATGCGAATTTGAATCAAATATGCACGAGAGCATAAGATAAATTTACCAACTGAAATGAAAAAGCACAGACAACTATCAAAATACTGTATGTCGCTTCTTATCACGAGCAGGTTTCACTTACGAAATTTGACTGCAGCATTTGCTATATTCCAGCCGGCAGCTAAACAGACACTGACTGATGATAAGAAGATAGCAGCTTTACATTAATACCAATGATCATAACTTCGAACACCTTCTGAAAATTGATATTCATGCCACATTTTTGACCTCCGTTGTGTTTAATGATAGATTTCTCTTAGTTGTGCATGATATTTGTTTATTTCTCTTTTTTTTTATTCCTGTGATAAATTCATCCTTAGATGAAATATCAACCTCAGACTATTTTCTAACCTCCATTAAATAACTTGCAGCTAAAGAATATGACAATAGATGTGTGCCAATTTTCAAACTTTCAAAATTTTGCAAACAAAAATTACACGATATTAAATTTTGAAGAAATTTTATTATTTTGAACATCGCTTGTCTGTAGCAGCAACCGGAACTGTTTAGTTTATTCAATAAGGATATGATGTCCCACAAGTTGCTTTGATATAATTACAGCCGCGGTGGAGTAGCCGAGCGGTCTAAATCGTCTCGCTGCGGAGCGCGCGGTTGCTCGCCGTGGAGGTTCGAGTCCTCCCTGGGGCATGGGTCTGTGTGTTGTCCTTAGGTTAGTTTACCTAGGTTTAAGTAGTTTGTAATCTACGAACTGATGACCACGCAGTTTGGTTCGATAGATTTACAAACATTTGAACATTTGAATATACTTGCAGTTTATGTAGATTTCGACATATGTTGGTGTCTTTATGAGAAGAACATCATTGTTAACATTTAGATCATATTATGCTCCCTATATCATAAGAGTAAAACGAAGGTAGTGAAATGTAGTGTCAGAAAATCAGGCGATGCTGAAGTAATTAGAGTAGATAATAAGACGATAAAAGTAGTAGAGTTTTGTTATTTGGGTAGCAGAATAACTTCTGATGGACGAAGTAAACAAGATAGAAAATGCAGAATGGTTATGAGAAGAAAAGCGTTTCTAAAGAAGCGAAATATGTTGACATCCAATATTGGTTTCAATGTTAGGAAGTCCTTTCTGTAAGCATTTGTCTGGAGTGTAGCATTGTATGGGTGTAATACTTAAACGATAAAGAATTTAGACAAAAAGATGATAGAAGCTTTCGAAATGTGCTGCTATAGACGAATGATGATAAGATGGGTAGATCGTGTAACACTGAGGAGGTGTTCAACAGAACTGGGAGAAAAGGAGTTTCTAGCGTATCAAAAAAATGTTCAAATGTTTGTAGAGCTTATGGGACTTAACTACGGGGTCATCAGTCCCTAAATTTACAAACTACTTATGAACTAGCTAATCCTAAGGACGGCACAAATATCCATTCCTGAGGGAGGATTCGAACCCCCGACCGTAGTGGCCGTGCAGACCGTGACTGGCGCGCCGCAGCGGCCGGCCTCTAGCGTATCCTGGCTAAGAAAAGAGATAGGTTGGTAGGACACATTCGGAGACATCAAGGAATCGTCAACTTAGCACGAGAAGGAGGGAAGAATACAGTAAGCAGCTTCAAAAGGATGTAGGTTGCCATTCATACTCAGATGAAGAGGCTTGCACAGGACAGGGTTGCGTGGAGAGCTGCATCAAACCCGTCTGCGGACTGAAGAGCACAACAACAACTTATCAGAATTTTATTCTTCTGATGATGACATCCATAGATGGTGCAGAAATCTAGATAAAGTGTAAATATTATAAAAAATATTTCCTTATACAGTAAATTGAACAAATTTTACTTGAATTTTATTTCGATCAGACTCTAGTAGCCGAGATATGCCACAGTGCCGCTATGTATCGGACACTGGTTCGGCGCCAGAGATGTTCTGTTAGCTGGCGGTCAAGAATCACGTCTGTAAAATTTGGTACCCCTCAGCTGAACGGCGCGAGCTAAATCACATGGGAAAAGTTACAGACACGCACATAGTCACTGTGAAATCGCCGTTGTTGCGAAACTGTACGAGACATGGAAAATAAAATCCAGAGCAGTGAGGATTTTTCTTCTCTACAAATTCGTTTATTTAGTTTTCGGATAAGTTCTTGCAGTTAAAATTCCAGCTCTCAAACGACCATCGCAAACGCGTCAATTTCATTGTTACTACATCTACATCTACATCTACATACATACTCCGCAATTCACCGTAAGGTGCGTGGCGGAGGGTACACTGTACCACTACTAGGCATTTCCTTTCCTATTCCACTCCCAAATTGAACGAGGAAAAAAAGAATGCCTATATGCCTCCGTACGAGCCCTAATTTCTCTTATCTTGTCTTTGTGATCTTTACGCGAAATGTAAGTAGGCGGCAGCAAGATCGTACTACACTCAGCTTCAAATTCCGGCCCTCTAAATTTACTTAACAGAAATTCACGAAAAGAACGTCGTCTTTCTTCCAGCGATCCCCAATTGAGTTGCCGGAGCATTTCCGTGACACTCGCGCATTGGTCGAACCTACCGGTAACAAATCTAGCTGCTCGCCTCTGAACCGCCTCTATGTCTTCTTTCAAACCGATCTGCTGCGGGTCCCAAATACTTGAGCAATACTAAACTGAAGTGGGCCAATTCCACGCGGATTTGGTAAGCTGAAGAGTGGGTTTGAGGTGACTCCTCGTGAGATACCGTGAAGGTAAAAGGACGAAGAGGTTCTTTCGGCCTTCACATACAGGGTGTCCAGAAAAGAACTCCCTGATTTCAAAATTAAATATCTCGAAAACAAAGATCTATAGAGGAATGCAGTAAACGGTATGTTTATTGTGAAAGCTGTAAGAAGTTTATACAGCAGTTTGAAATAATAGTTACAAAAGCTGCTAACAGATGGCAATGTAATCGCTATACTTAATGCCTCGTATAAATAGTGATCCGAAGCCCAGAGCGATCAGTTCCACTATTGAAACGTGAAAGGAGGTTACCGTACCGCAGGAAGAGATTAAAACCATGTACTCCATCGAACGACGCGTTTTTTCTGGTGCTAGAGTACCACAGGGTAGAAGAGAGTCCTACGGCAACATGGCGAAGTTTTTAAGCACGATTCGATGTTCCAAAAGGACCCGATGCGAAAACCATTCCTACGCTCTTCGCAAAATTTCAACGAACAGGTAGCGTAACTGATGATCTAGTGGGGCATGTTGGCCACAAGCAAACCGCAGTTACGGCTGAAAACATCGCCACAGTTTCTGGAATTATTCAGCGAAATCCAATGTCATTCGTCCGTAGAATTGCATCTGAGACAGGTTTGAAGCGTTCCAGCACACAGAAAATACTGAGAAAGAGCCTACACATGTTTCCATTCAAAATTCAAAACGCACCAGGCCATACCCGTACGATCTGTGCAACAAAGGGTTGCCTTTGCTAATCAGATGCTCACAATGATTGATAGTGAAGGATTTTATGTTGGCTGCATCTGGTTTACAGATGAAGCACACTTACACCTGAAGGGATACGTGAATAAGCAGAACTGGCAATTTTGGGGTTCCGAAAAGCCATATTGGTGTGAAGCAAAACCCCTGTATTCTCCTAAAGTTACTGTTAGGCTGCTGTATTCAGCGGAGGCATTATTGGCCCTTTTTTCATTCGAGAAACGGTCATTGGTGCACGTTACGTTGCAATTTTGGAACAATTTGTCGCCATACAGCAAGCGTTAGAGGATCGACCAGGTACTGAATGGTTTATGCAAGATGGAGCCCGACCACATCGGACCGAACAAGTGTTTCGCTTTCTTGAGGAATACTTCGAGAATCGAGTCATTGCTTTGGAATATTCCAAATTTACTGGTGCAGGCATGGATTGGCTTCCATATTCGCCGGATTTGACTCCAAAAAAAAAAAAAAAAAAAAAAAAAAAAAAAAAAAAAAAAAAAAAAAATGTTCAAATGTTTGTATAGTCTATGGGACTTAACTACGGGGTCATCAGTCCCTAAACTTACAAACTACTTATGAACTACTTACGAACTAGGACGGCACAAATATCCATGCCCGAGGGGGGATTCGAACCCCCGACCGTAGTGGCCGTGCTGACCGTGACTGGAGCCTTGCTAAAGAGGCACCTAATCTTTTTGTACATCTACACAATGGTCAAGAATGATGGAAATTTACTCATTCGGCACTGTGACACCCCTTTCTTGTGTCAGTATTGCCCTAACCTGGAAACGCTCTAACCAGTTGTTAGACGCTACTGATGTCAAGGCTGTGGGATGATCCGACAGACAGTAGTTTGAACGTAACCTAAGTACACATATAGTGGAAGCTGAATTGTTTGATAGTTGCAAATGAAAAGAGTGACTATTGTTTTAACTACTATTAACTCAAAATTTTATTTATAAATTGTTCTTTGGCAATGTAACTAACAGGACGTCATATGACATTACCGTCACATTCGTAAACAGGTGTCACCACAGTCCTACCCTTCATGACATTTACTTTGATTTTAGATGCAATACAAAGGGGGAATATTACAAATAGCTGATTAAGTATTTACCAATGGTTCTACTAACGAATTTCCTTCTTTATCCCTTGTATCCACATTGGGTTACCTGGGTAGCCTTTCTAACTTTAATGGCCCATTTTTCAGGTATATTGAAACTAGTGAACACAGGCCTCAGGTTATTCCTGATTTGCATCTTTATAAACATTATAACAACAAGAAAAATTCAAATACTTTCATAGAACAGCATTTAAATGGGAAGCAACAAAACTCATCCTGTAATCTACATTTGGGTTACCAAGGTAACGACATATCTCCATTATAACAGGTACAAAGTTCATAAATGTAATACTTGATTTTTATATAATATTTCGATTGTTTTATTATTTAGTAGACAACCATTTACGAAGATTTAAATTAAGAATTTCAAAAATGTAATATATTGCAGTAGCTTTGTCACTTTTCAATCGCTCACTCGTAGTGTTCACATTGTCAAAACTTATAAATCTGCTTATCTGGCAAAATCTGTTGAGCGATACGCTTGCACGATAGAATGGAATGGGAATGCATTTGTTTTCCACGTTTCCTTCGTGTGTTCAGTGTTAAAGAATCTTACTCCAGTTGTAATCAGCATACCAAGATATGGTGTCAAATTCTTCAGTTGTCAATGGCTCACACACTCTCGCTGGTACTTCTGAATTGATATGATTGTCTGTGAATGCCTGATTTGCCTTCCTGTTGGTTTCATGGATTTTTATATTACGCATTTCTTTTGTAAATATAGTTTTTATAGAAAGAAGAACGTGTTAGACCAGCCCTTTGCCGCAATATATTATGTTTTAACAACTTTCTTGTACAGAAGGGTTTCTTATGCCATTTGGCTCCATCTTTGTCACGTAGAATGCCTGCAGAAACCGCAGTTGTTTCACTGTTTTCATCAGCTCAGTCATGTTCATTACTACTAGTATCACTTATCTCTATTTCAACTTCATTTCACTACAAGCACTAACAGAACAAACAGCAGCATCCTCCACTCTAAGAATTCATTCATCTGTAGAATCTTCGTCGTTGAAATCTGAAGTAACATCCTCTTCTGCGTCAATAGTCAATAATTTTCTAATATACCTCATAGCTTAATCTGCTGTATTCAGATTTGGAGAGTTCCAGCTTATCATACATGAGAATCTAGAAATTATGTACACAGTAACAAAGCTTACACAATAATTCACAGTTCACAACGCTGTGAAACAGTAGGAACTGCAGTTAGAAACAATTAGAATACCTTGCTGCAACAGTTGTGTGTATACCCAGGGCTAAGTGTTGCCAACCGTCACTGTAGGACTAAATTCATTTGATTACCCAGGTAACCTGGTTATAGAACAGGGTGTAATTTTTTCATTGCGGACACAAAGGTTATGTCATGCTATGAGGAAAGTCTGGAATTTTATTCTCTCTCTTACTTACCACCTACTGCATGCAATAGCTACCGTGCAGAATACTTTTGCATCTAGTACATAAACGTGTCTGTTTAAACACCTTGTTGAGTGGATTAAATTTATCACAAATTTCTAGTTACTCGTATTGGTGGTATGTAGTCAACATTACTCAGAAAATCAATCTTGGCTGGTACACTGAGCAAACCGGACACATAATGCCAACATCAGAAAATTTATAAACCCAAACCTCTATTACTCTGAACAAAATTTTAAGAAAAACAGTATAAAATATGAAAATTCATAGCAAGCACTGTACACGGCATCAATCACTAGTACTAGACACCATCTTATACTCGAAACAACGCAATCAGATCAACATTTTCCGTGGTTTGCACACTGATAGTAGCTTAATATTTACAGTTTTTCTAAACAGTACATTCAGACAGTACAACACAAGCAATCCTAGTCTGAATGACTTATACTTAATTGAAAATGTACAAGTCTCAAGAGAATAAACTGAAATCGGAATAAAACCACTAAATTTCTTCTCGCACAGTCTGAGCTATTACTGCATTATAGATTTCAAAGAAATTTGGCATGAAAATTAATGGGACACAAAATCTGAATGACCAACACGTGGCGTAAAATTGACAGGTACCAAAGAACGAACCAAACTCCGCCGAAAAGCACAAAAATTTCATCCTACACGTTGTTAACTATTATTTTAATTACTAATTGAAAGAAATAAAACGTGAAAACTTAAGAAATGGGTAACATAATCGGAATGAGCAATACGGGACTGAAAATATACCAGTACCAGAGAACGAACCAAAATTCAAGGAAAGGTATAATAATTTCATCTCATTATATCCCAATACCACTAAAATGAGCACGAAATTTACGCTATCGCGATTTGCTTACAACTTGCTGAGGTATTCTGCAAGTTGCGTCTCCGTATGATGATAAGTTTATTCATTACCGCTTCCGTAACATCATCGTCAGCGGGGGGACAACATGAATTCCTACCACCTAGGGACCCGGAGCACGTTTAGCCTCTAGTTCGTTATCCCTGCGCCAACAGAATTAGCCTTCCCGTCTAGCGTTCTAATTGGCCGGCGAGGAGCTGACCTTCCAATCAGCGTGCGGAAACTAGCCATCAACTAAGCCAATCCAACGACTTTCGTACTCTGACATATCTCTCATGACTCCAATACTAGATCTTTGCTAGTTTCACATCAACTTCAAATTCCAGCATGCTCTTCTTTTTCAATACACGACTGGAGAAAAAATAATAGGAACCATAAAAAAGATCTAAATAAATACTTGAACACTTGTCCACCCTTGTATCCATGGGTTTCGAATAGTGATAAGCAATTAAATAGAGGTCACTTCTATAGGCACCACTATAGTTTTTACGCGATAAGACATTAATTTAAAAAATTAGAATGTGTGAAGTGAAACAGCAGTATCGTTTCACCACACAACTAACTACGAATAAGGGTGAGCTTATTGTCTCCCTCTTCTTTCGATGTAAAAGCGAGTAGTGTTCACACAGTGAAATCGGCGCTGAAATTTATAACTTTTGAGGTAGGTATCTAAATAAAACAAGCATTTCATGTGGTTATCCTCTTATTATTATGTTACATTCAAATACGAGTCCTTTCTATAAAATGAGCCTAGCATACGATTTATCTATGTTAGTTCCATAATTTTAATAATAATTATCCTTTTTTATTATATTTCACTGTGGACAGGTAATTGAGAGGTATCTAGAATTTACCATGCTCCTTTGATGTAGTGAGCTTCGTAATTATTGTACATCTACATGTACATGACTATATTGAAGTTACTAAGATATATTTCTGCAGCTTCGTACTGCTGAGTTACTGACCTTTCATATACAATGTGACAATTTTGCCTCGCTGTGAGTAGCTTTCAAAAGTTGCCACTCTACCCGTCTCCTTAGGGTTTCATACACAGCCAAACGTTTCTACTAAATCATTATTGCTTGACATTTTAATTATTTATATGATAATACAAGATTTAATGAGATTTTTCCTACGACTTATCCACAGAATAAGGCTCCATCTTTCATAAATAAAAATTAATGTGGGAAAAGATAAAGGAAGCTGAATATAAGTAGTGAAAAATAACAGCTACAGTGAGGCATGTTAAGAGATGGAGGTCAAAAAGAGAGGGAGTTAAAAAGGAGAGAGAGATTAAACGAAGAGGGAGTGGTAGCGGAAGCGTAGCATGCATCTTCCGGCATGTAACCGCAGCTTAATTAAAATGAACTCATGGGTATTCAAAAGCCTCTGGCGTTTGATGGGCAGCACTTTTTACTTAGCTTTTCTCGTCGACTCTGCTTTTCTAGGTATGGGAAGTCTCAGGACACCATGCGCCAATAGACACTGAAGAGTCAAACTGGTACCCTGACGCAATTGGAGCACTGGTTAGTGCAATTACACTATGCCACCATCTGCTGGCGATAAAAGACAAGTGCAGAATTTCTTATGGAAATGACTGCTTGTTATTCTAAGCATGAGTTCGTGCGGTTCCGAGTGTTCGAGGTCAAAGGCGTCCCTTGTGAGTATCACCTATAGGTTCCTGTAATAATTCTTGACTGGAATGGGAGCGATGTGGTCTCGTCTTAAAACGCCGCAGAACCGTCAGTCTTTTAGACAGCCAAAAATAGTGGACATGCCTGTGGAAGACCTCCCGTATTCTGATGTCCCTCAAACCCAACAAGCCCCCATCCCAGACCACATTCTATCGTCCCATCTGTCTCACCTCAGTGTTCAGCAAGGCCTTGGAAATCATCCTCTCCCGACGTATCCTTCAGCAACGCCACCAGTTCCTCCCCTTCTCCCAATGTGGTTTTCGACCCTCCGTCTCCATCCTCTCCATCCAACTCCCGCCGCTCTGCTATCTTCATATCCATTGACATAGAAAAAGCCTGCGTGTATGGCATTTCGGTCTCTTTTTCAAAGCTCCAGTTCTACGCTTCCTGTTAATTATACCGCCTCATCGCTTCCTTCCTCACCCCCCCCCCCCCCCCTATGTCACTGTCTGCAACTCCGACTTCAATTTGTCGCCTCAACACTCCGTCCTTTCGCATTTCCTTTATCTCATCTACTCTGCCGATATGCCCCAACCCCTACCTCCTGTCGATGCTTACAATGTCGCCTTCCTTTCTCTCGCCCCCTCCCTTTGCCCTTTCCAATTTTTGCTCCAGTCCCACCTCACCGTCTCATGGTGTAACAGGTGGCTCCTTTCTGTCAACCCTGAAAATTTCCAGGCGAGCATTATAGGTCGTACCACGCCTTCCTTTCACCTCCCTGACTTCTTCCTTACCCTCCGCAACCGTTCCACCCGCTACACCCCCACTCTCAAATACCTCGGTCTAACCCTTGATCGCCGGCCGCGGTGGCCGAGGGGACTGAGGCGCTTCAGTCACGGTCTGCACGGCCACTACGGTCGGGGGTTCGAATCCCCCCCTCGGGCATGGATATTTGTGCCGTCCTTAGTTGTAGGTAGTTTATAAGTAGTTCGTAAGTTTAGGGACTGATGACCCCGTAGTTAAGTCCCTTAAGCTTAACAAACATCTGAACATTTTAACCCTTGATCATTCCTTCTCCTTGATCCAACACCTCCACACTGTCCACCAGAAAGCCCTCTCTAGCCTCAAATCTCTTTACCGGCCGGATGTGGGGTCAGCCCCTCCACCATCCTATACACTTCCTGCTCCCTCATGTGTCCCGTCCTCAACAGCTTCCACCCCCCCCCCCCCCCCTGGATTTACACTCCCTCGTCCTACTATAAGACTCTTAAAATCCTAGATCGCCATGCCCTCCGCCTCACCTAACGTATCCAGCTCCTCTCCCTTACGCGAGTCCTGTATGACCTCATCCAATTTCCCAACCTCATCCAATACATCGAATACACCTGGATCCTTTATACCAACTGCAAGATAGACTCCTGTAACCCCCTGGTATTCCCATCCTCACCAATCCCAGGCCTCTGCGACACTTACAGCACTGTATCCCTTCCTCCCTTTACCTCCACACTCTCCACATTCTTTCACAGGGTAACTGCGTCTGTCGCAGCGAACGTGTTAAGACATACCATCACGTAACTTAAGGTGGGAGCCAAAGCAGAAGCGGAACTGGCGTACTCTCAACCACAGGAGCACGCGGACGGCAGCCAATCCGGTAACTTAAACTGCCCCCGCACACAGCACGGCCGCCAGTGCGAGTAACGCTTATAAGCGGCGCCTTCGCTAGTTGAGTACTCAGATTATTTTGTTTCGCTGTGCACTCGTTTTAGTACAAGCCACCAGAAAACATCACGTAACGTTTTTCTCTCTGCAGTCGTGTGTTTTCGTCTTTAGTGGTTTGCTATAAAAACATCGCCTATACACCTTGCAAACTTATTTTGTTACATTGGATTGCAGATGAGACCTATTTATTTTTCTCCGTTTGTGGGCTTTTGGTGTTCTCAGGCTAATTCTTTCTCAAAGTGGATGTATCGCTTGTTTGAATTTCATTTTCTTCCCAGTTTACAATGAAATCAATCAGTGGTGTCGTTATAATGGTTTACAACAAATGCATATGGTACTTATAAGCGTCTGACAGCTTGCGGCATTTATCACATAATCGACATGCAACTAAAGCGTACTTGTATTTCTATATCTCTTTTACTTCTGTTACAGACGTTATATTTCCCATCGTCCTGATTTCAGCACTCAGCGCACGTGTGCTTACAGGCGTCCGCCTAGAGTGTTAGCGGCCCGCACTGCTTACCGCAACGAACGTGTTAATTATGTGAAGTATTCACTATAGTCATTCCACGTTGTGAACTTCTGAAGTCTCAAATGGGCGCCAGGTTTAAGCTTCTGTTTCTCAGGTGATCCTTGTAGTACAGTTCTTGTGGCGAGTTTTCATGATACCGAAGGGTCTGTGCTTTTTCAGACTTCGAGTGGCTTGCCACGTAATTTTCTGGAAAAGATTGACGTAAATTATTGCACTGTGTAATAAATTTTAAATAACTAACCCCTAAGTTTATCTTTCTTTTGGAGCATATGAAGATGTTCTTAAATTTGTAAAAGGAGTGCAGATTTTGTTACACTTGCCTGCAGTATTTGTAAAGGTTTAAAGGAGATTTGTATTTTATTTGATGTAGCCTTTTGGGATTCTATCTAATATTTTTAAAAGTATCTTTTGGGAATTTTTTTTTCTAAGAATGTTAAATTGTTAAATAAACTGTGCGTTTCAGATAAAGATGTTGAAAACAATCGTGGTAGTTCCACCACTCCTGCTTTAAAGTTTGTTTGTCTTACCTTACCGCTCGCTGGTTAGGTGTCGCGTAATTGGCGGTTTCAGTCTGACATCAGAGCGTGGTTAGGGCCTAGGGAAATTGATTTAAGGCTATTGAACATCTTTCACTGTGGTTACTAGTTGTTATTTTACATTGTGGTGTCATAATAGGACATCTTTTAATAGTGGTCATTTCATGTTGGAACATGTCAGTCCGTATTGTGATTATAGTTGGCACATTGTGCAAGAACGAACTACAATATGAAATACGTATAAGAGGATTAAGTGAGGAAGGAAATGTGAATGAATCGTGCGCACGGTTGCGCGCTTCCCAGCATCTTCCTGTCCAGCCCTCGGTGGAAAGAATTGGTTAGGTTGGAGCCGCCATTGCCTAGTGCGCCAGCGCTTTGGCCGTTGTTCAAAATAGTTTCTCGCTTCCGCGATTCCTATACGCGCGCAGGTTTCAAATGTTCAAATGTTGGTAGAGTCTATGGGACGTAACTACGGGGTCATCAGTCCCTAAACTTACAAACTACTTATGAACTAGCTAATCCTAAGGACGTCACAAATATCCATGCTCGACTGGAGTGCCTCAGTCCCCTCGGCCACCGCTGCCGGCGCGCAGGTTAATAGAGTACATCTGTCACACTAGTTAAGCAGGACGCAGGATGTGATGCGGTGGAGAGAGGAAAATTGATGAGGTCATGTCTGCATTGACGGCTGCGCAGAGCAATTAAAGTTCGCTGGAGTGGGACAGGTGGTCACGTGATGTTGATGGCAAAGTGCAGGGCAGAGAGTACAACAAGCGAGCGTTGGGGTTGCAGGCTGTTTGGATGAGGGTAGTCAACGTTTCGTGAAACTGTCTAACCCTTTTATGAGTGTGCTTCGTGGAGTGGATTTTTTTGACATTGATTCTGTAGGGGTCTTGGCTAAGTTTTTGTGGTTTTCAGTAGATTTGGAAAAAGAAGTTACGATTTTAACAATCTCTTGGCAACCGATTTGTCCACTTTGCAAGCGCTCCCTAGTAGATTTCGTGAGTAACGCTTTAGAGCAGGAGCAAGATATTGCGGGACTGAGATCTGTTATCCTGCAGAGGAGGCTGTCTCCGAGGCCTAAGAATGAATTAGTTAACAAATATTTCTTTCGTGTTAGAGGGAGAAGGAACACCTATCTCATTACGTCTGGGATATTCGTACGGCCGCGCATTCACTTGGAGTGACATTATCCAAAGCGGAAATGGTCTGCACCTTCATTCAGGATATAAAGCCATAGGATCGGTCACGGGTTTTGTTCTCTAGTAGTCCCACCACTTTCCAAGACATGTAAGTGGTTGTTTCCAATATAATTGGGATTGCCCAGGCCGCGCAAGGCGCGACGAGGATATGGACGGTTGAGTTCTGTTGGGTGGGACTGTGTCGGCCTTACTGGCAAGTGTGGTTTCCGGACTCGGGAGCGATTTTTCAAAGGTCTCCGTGCGCATGGTGGTGCGATTCGTGGGACAACTGACAACTGGTATGGTATTGCGGGCTGTTACTAAGTTTTGCGAACGCAGTTTGCTAAAATTTTGCTACTTCAACACGAATTCGTTGAAATTCTCCGGTTCGCCCTGCCTATGTGTTATTCTGCCCGTGTTGCTGAACTACCTAACTTGGGAAGATTTTGTCTCTCAGCAAGCAAATTGCTCTGGTTTTAATTTTGTTTAAAGTTGCTCTTATTCAAAGAACCCTTGTGGGGAATTGTCTTACACACCCGTAGCTAATGCTTTTTAGCTTCTTAGGAGAGTTTGTGTACTTTCTGGCTTCCAAATTCAAGTGTTTAATGTTTGTATTTTAATGCTTTGCATACTAAGTAGCTATGCCTCTGTGTTGCAGAGCCAGTTTCTATGTTGGTTGTGGCTGTTGTGTTGGGGCCCGTGGCTGCCGTGCTTAGTGGGACTGTCGGCTGTTTCGTACTAGCGGCAGTGCTGTGTGCGGGGCAGTTTGAGTCACCGGAGTGGCTGCCGTCCAAATGCTCCTGTGCTAGAGAGTAAGCCAGATGGACTTCTGCTTGGGCTCCCACCTTCAGTTACGTGGTTGTATGTGTCCCAATTATGTTATGGCTTAATCGGGTGCCAGATTTAAGCTGTTTTTCAGTTGATCCTTGTAGTGCAGTTCTTGTGATGAGTGTTCATGGTACCAAAGGCTCTGTGCTTGTCACGTAATTATCTGTAAATGACTGACGTAAATTATTGCTCTGTGTAATCAAGTTCGCGATTAGTTGTTTCAAATTTATCTTTCTTTTGGAGTCAATGAAACTGTTCTTAAACTTGTAAAAGGAGTACAGATTTCGTTACACTTAGCTGCAGTGTTTGTAAAAGCCGTTCGAAGGTTTAAAGGAGTTTTGTAGTTTATTTGACGTATCCTTTTGGAATTCAATCTAATATCTTTAAAATAATCTTTTGGGAATTGTCTTTTTCCTATGATTGTTAACCACTTAATGCCCAATGTCGAGAATTCGCATCACACCGTTGTGATACTTATAAATGGAAGGATAAGTGTTTTTCAGTGCCAGTTCTGATAGATGCCGAATCTACACAAAGCTGATAATGTTTCTAACACGTGTTGCCACCTCTCTGGATGGTGTCGTGACTGCTACAGCAGTTTGATGTTCGCGCATTTGTTCATGAGACAGACATACGAAGTTATCGACTTGTTTTGGAGAATTATGGTAGAATAAAGAGATAATTTTGGTTCCAAAAATTATTAATGTATTCTTTAGTATCTGTGGAGTTACATAAATCACATTTTGATGTAATAATGGTGTTGAAAGTACAAGTAAAATTCAAAGTACGGTTTCTGTAAAATATGCATCAGTGAGCACTTGCGTACTTTTGTGTGCTCGTGTAACAAAGTGTAAATGGATAGTTCTTTCGATGTACACTACCAATCTTCTTCAGTTGCAAATTATGGATCTTTTGATTGCCATTTGCTGGTTGTTATACGGCGGGTATGTGAGAGCCTCAAAATTCCCCATAATGAACAAAATGTCCTTCTGGAATTCAATTCTGGAATAGCAGAGACACTCTGCAAACAGGGACAAGATATAACAAAGAAAAAGAGAGATAGGCCTTCAACCAGTATACAGATTGAACTACAACGTAAGAAGCATCGTGGTCCAGCAACATATTCCGCAGTTAGGACTACTCGCATTGATGCAGTAGGTTATTGACCTCAAGATACAGGAACAAGGCAAAGATGTAAAAAAACAAACTTTAGAAAGCTGGCAGCGTTTATTTGTAGCAAATGTAACGTAAATCTCTGTTTTAATAAGAGATAAAACTGTTTCCGCGCATTTCATGAATAGGGTTACATGTATAGTCAAATTGAAAGCAGCAACGTAATTTCGATTATTAGTTGTAGAAGTTCAATTTGTACTAACCTAATGTCACACACTGTACCATTAAAATGTTAAATGAAATGTTGTACCAGATGAAGTCTTATAAGTGTTTACTTTCTCAAATGTCCGTTGTCGAAAATACGCGACGTACCTAATTACACCAGTTCAGTAAACAACATCACATATTTGACATCATATAATTTCTAGCATATGTTCACTGGTAACAAAATAGTTTTTTTTTATTTTATGTGTCACGTAAAAATTAATTCGGGCATTAAGGGGTTAAATCTGTTGTTAAATAAACTGTGCGTTCAGTGAAAGATGTTAAAAATAATCCTTTCGCGGTCCTTCCTGCTGGAAAGTTTGTCTTACCTTACCGCTCGCTGACCAGGTTCCACATAATCGGCGGTTTCAGATATTTCCTTTGTGGCAGGTAAATTCCCAGAAATGATGTCCCTGACAAAAGCATCCTCACAAAGGCTGCCCCCTCCCCCCACTGTGACGTAATAAATCTCTCGTCTCGCAGCGCTTTTTTTCCATTTGCTGCAACCGCCCACGTTACCACATGGCACTCCGGAGAGCTCATTCGCATACGCCTGCGTCCTACTGAGGTAAAAGCTTTATGCATTATGGACGTAATTCATTACGGAAGTAATCTACGTATGTCCAACTGTCGAGCACGGAGAAGCACTGGTCAGACCCGTAGTATAAGCTGTCTGCATGATATCCTGTCCTGTAACGAGAATGTAGGTCTTTAACAGTGAAAGCGGGGCCGTTTCGATTAAAGCCGAAGTCCAGAATGATACTGTCACTCTGCATGGAGTGTGCGCTGATATGAAGCTTCCTGGTAGATTAAAATTGTGTGCCTGAACCGGGACTCGAACCTGGGACCTTTGACTTTCGCGGGCAAGCGCTCCACCGACTGAGCTATACCGACACGATTCACGATGCCGCCTCACAACTTTACTTCTGCCATCCCTTAGGCTGTGGCTAAGCCGTCTCTCCACCATATCATTTCTTCCAAGAGTTCTAGTCTTGCAAGGTTCGCAGGAAAGCGTCAGTGAAGTTTGAAAAGTAGGAGGCGAGGTACTGGCGGAAGTAAAGTTGTGAGGCGGCATAGTGAGTCGTGTCGGGATAGCACAGTCGGTAGTGCGCTTGCCCGCGAAAGGCAAAGGTCCCGTTCGAGTCCCGGTTTCGGCACACAATTTTAATCTGCCAGGAAGTTTCAACGCCGAAGTCATTTGCTACGTGACTGTTGGTAGTGTTCGTAAAATAGCGATTTTGACCCACAGTAATTGCACTAACCTCCATAAGTTTGGAGACACCTAGTAATTACAAACAATGGAAAAGATATACAGTATAAAATATATTTTGTTTTTTCCAAACGATTATGAACCTCAAATAATACACAGTATGATGCAAGAATTAAAATTTCGATTCCTCAAAATAGATACCCTTTGCTTTCATCACTGCCTTGCACACTCTCGGCATGCATTGCGTCAGTTTTGCCAAGGTTTCAGTTTCAATTAATCTCTAGTCTCTCCAGTCTTGCTGCATGACCTCCCACAATTGTCCCACTCATGATATCTCGTTTTTGTAGCCTCCTGACCAATTCATCCCTTACCAGCCCGATTGGGTTAAAATCGGGGGACTGGGGGCGACCATTCCATGTTTTTAAATATTTTACGAACCTCTAAAGACTTCACATAGTTCTGACATAAGTGAGACGTATGTTTCTGGTCATTGCCTTGCTGCAAGAAACACCAGTCAGACGAAAACCGGATGTCTAAGCATGACGCTGGAGAATGTCATGATAATACGTTTGATTAATTTTTCATCTGTTTTCATCAAATCTCCGATTTTATTCCTTTCAAAGGATCTCCATACCATCACAGAACCCCTTTTCTTTTGTTAACAGGACGCTGTAGTAGTTTCCTTGTTGCTACATATCATCTGAGGTTGTTGTCTGCCAGGCGTCGACTCACTGTTGACTCACTCTCCGGTGTATTCCTCGTTGCGTTTAGTTCAGCAGGCATTTCGCGGACAGTTTTTAATCTTTTACGTTTACTGTTCACTACCAAATACTTTTCCGGGCGGTCTGATATTATTAGTTGTGCGACTACGGTCGTCATTGCTTTTCTTTGTGTTTGGTCTGAGTTAACATAAAATGGATAAGCCAGTTTCTAGCTATACGAATTATCATTTTCTTCAATGCTGAAGCCAAAAGAAAAGAAAAACAGGAATGCCATAATTAGGAAATATTTGCTATGACAATATCACTATCAATGTAGTATTCGGTGTAACTGCTAGCGACAGACCTGTCGTTACAGTTCTCCTCGGTACCTACGCTCCAACTGTACAATGACATTTCAAACTCCCTGTGATGATGTTACAAGGTCTTGTCAATTCAAAGTTTCATTTTTAGTCACGTGCCACTGAAAGACGTACTTATGATTTAAATTTTGACTTTTACTATATCATT
Source organism: Locusta migratoria (assembly GCA_026315105.1). Taxonomy (NCBI): domain Eukaryota; kingdom Metazoa; phylum Arthropoda; class Insecta; order Orthoptera; family Acrididae; genus Locusta; species Locusta migratoria. The sequence continues at coordinate 217,461,262 of CM048749.1, forward strand.
TCATCAGACATGCTGCAACTACTTCCACCTGCAACGACAACCTCCCCAAGAAAGTCTCTGCGACCCATCTGGGGGTCGCGACCCACAGGCTGGAAAACATAGCATCACGGTATGGAGGAGGTCATCTTGAATCTAAGTCAAATTGTTATTCAATGGAAAGGAGATCATGCGATACATAAAGTAACATCAGCATTTTCGGCAAGTCAATTACAGACGTTGCAGTTTTGGCTCAAGTCCCAACGTATTTTGTTTAGAGGTACAGATTTGACTGTTGTCCATAAAGAAGCGTCACTTAATGTGTTTAATATGATCTCCTTCTTCGTCAACTTAAATTATGAGGTGCTGAATTCAATAGTCCTGTACTACTGCACTCGCTTCTTCATTGCGTTGATCCAGATGTCTGTTCTTTATTTTCTCTTCATATACGATTTGCTTTACTTGACAATGCACATATGACTATATGGTGGTATCAGATCATGCGGCCTGGGTGGCCGTTCTACAGACCCACGTCGGCCAATCCTTTGACCAGGGAAGTGACCGTCTGACGAACAACTGCTTCGTAAAGCAGTGGAATCCCATACCGCTGAAAGTAATAACGAGAGCTGCCATCTTCAATCAAGTCAGAAATAAGTGAAAGACAGCAGTAAAAGTAACAGCCAACCAGTTGCAAATTAAAGTTTCATAAACTTTACTGCGTTTTCAATTGATATACATTAATCTTCTTCAGACTTATAGTGAATAAGAAAGTAACAATGAAGCTATGTACAACCGTATTAAAACCATCCACTGTTAACCTATAAAATTACAAAAAAAATTTTAGTCTACAGGAAACAAGTACTTTCCAGTAGACTAAAATTTCTTGTAATTTTATAGGTAAACTATGGTTTCAATACGGTTGTACATAGCTTGTTACTTTCTTATTCCCTATAGGTTCATGTATCTTCTGAAGAAGATTGATTTATAGCAATTGAAACCGCGGTAAAGTTTATTAAACTTTAATTTGCAACTGGTTGGCTATTACTTTTATTGCTGTGAATTACCGTTGCTGTGTGCAACCATGTTTAAATTTTAAAAATTTTGAAGAAAAAAAGAAATTGAAAGACCACTTCTTCCAGAATTTCCATGTAGCGTTGAGCATTTAGGTTCTGGTGTATGAAAAGGTGTCCAGTTACACGAGTACACCATATAACACACCCACCATAACCTTTACGTCACCAACTACCTTTGAAGGTTCTATCCAGTGTAGATTGTGGTGACTCTATTAGATGTGGTTGTGACGGTTGACTTCCCACTTACAAAGAAGTCTACGTCATCACAGAACAAGAAAAGAGGGATTTTGTTGTAACTTTTGAACCATAACTCTTACTTTGACTGTGTTTACAGGAATGAAATTTCGTTAAATTCTGATGCTATTGGATGTAACACAATAATAAAAAAATACTTATATTCAAGATGGCTGATTTAAAGATAGCGTCCCCCCCCCCCACACCTCAGAGAAATATTCAGACCGTACTGCTACATTTAACTAAGTGATCAACATGACCGCAAGAAACTTCGACGCAGGTGCCGTCTCAGCACTTCAGAAGGGCCTTAACTTTGCTCCTTCGCCTCGAAGCATCCCCTTCGCTGACATATTAAGTGGGGTTGAACAAGCGGTTCGTAAGTTTCCCGGAAAAATGAAGAAGAAATTCGTAGGGAAACGAGCCGCATTCTTGTGAAATCGAAGCCTCCAGCACCAAACATGAATAGAGCTGAACTGTGGCCTTCATGCTCTCCGCAACGATCCTCTCACAGTCGTTCTGCCAGCTGATAAGGACAATGCTACCGTCCTGATGGAACGAGCCGATTATGATGGAAAAATCCGACAGATATTGGAAGAAGATACGTACCAGAAGCTGCCTTGTGACCCAACATTCAGAATTGTGAGGAAGACGTCAGAACTTCTCAAAAGATCGTCTCTGGAAGAGAGTACAATTAAGAACCTCCTTCCTCAGGCCCCAATATCACCTACTTTTTACGGTCTGTCAAAGGTACACAAGAAGGATACACCGTTAAGGCCTATAGTGTGTACCATCGGCTCTCCTACTTGTCAAACACCTGGCCACACTACTCTCCTCACATATACATGTTTGTTTGTCGGTATGTCCTCTATGTATTAATAAACCATTCATTCGATTGCAATGAAACATTGGATAAACTGTTCACCGAACGCCCACGGATGTTTGACCCAAACACAAAAGAGCGACACATAGCTAAGGAGATATGACGTCATAAATAGAGGCGACCGCGTGCGAATACCCAGATTTATGCGTCAATTATTGGAAAACGGAAGTAGTTACGGACCTGCAACAAAGTTTGTATGTAATTTCGGACGTTAATGAAGCGTTTTGTAACTGATCTCCCCCCCCCAATACATACACAAATGATGAAACAAAAAGAAGTCTCCAACTCACTACAGTTTCGCTGTAGACACCGTAAAACTGTCGCATCAGGCATGATTACTGCTGTCTTTGCGACATATTTTGCATATAGTAGCGAGATGTATCACTAAATGTGCCATAAAATTTATATCACTGTACGACACATACTTCAGCACATTTCTAATATATAAAAATTAATTTTTTATTTTGTTCGTATTTTATGCACGGCCATGCCGTACATCCGTTTGCGATACAACTTTGTTAAGCCATTGCTTTCACTCGCACAAACGTTATTTGCATACTAAAATTGAATTCGTATGATGCATGGCGGAGGGTGCTTTACAGTTAGCTTATTCGTTTTTTATACCTTCACTCTGAAATGGCTTGGCGGATATGAATTAAATTTGGAACCTTGCGACTTTGACACCTCTTGACCTATCACCATGAAAGTTGGCGCATACGTATGTTTCTATATATATTCATTCAAGGGAGAGGATTTGGCGGAGAAGGAGACGGGCAAAAAGGGGAGGGAGGAGACGGAGAGGAAAGAGAAGGAGAACGAGAGGGGGGGGAGAGGAGGAGAATGAGAGAGGGGTGAGGAGGAGAATGAAAGTGGGAAGATGGTGGCAGACAAGTGAAAGGAGATGAACAGAGGGAGTGACGGTGGAACTGGAAAGAAAAAGGAACTGGAGCAAAAAAATCGGATCTTTGCTATACTTCGCTGCAATTAAAGCATCGCATACACCAGAAACTACAAATTTCGATATCTTTTCTTCCCCTGATCCGATTTGGTGTAATGAAGCTTATATGTTGCCCCGAGGTTCTGTCAGTTGACCTATGAAATCCCATGAAAGTTCGTATAATACTCTTCCTGATTTTGTATACTACACCATACTTATAAACACAGCATACACATAAAACATCAAGTTACGAATTCTTTCCTTCCTCTTATTCGATTTTGATCAAATGAAGCCTATGTTACTATCCAAACTCTTCTCTATTTACCCGTGGAAACCCATGAAAGTTCGTGTAGTACTTTTGGAGATTATCCTCAACAAATAGACAAACACGATGGCGTATAAACAAATGATTAAATTATATCTTTATTTTCTCTGATCCGATTTTAATTATTAACCGCACGATATGATCAAGTTACGCATGAAAACCCCATGAAAAATCGTCAATAGTTTTGCTGATAAACGTGTTCAAAGAGACAGACAGACCTGATGGACGTACAGTAGATAAAGAATTTCCAATTACGACATTCTTATCATCTGTGATCCGATTTTTATTAAACGAAGTCTATATGTTGGCCAGTGTTATGATCAAGTTACCTGTGAAAACCCCATGCAAATTCGTGAGGTACTTTTGGAGATAAGATGTTTTCAATAGTTGAACAGACACGACGGTCACTAAAAGCAGTTAATATTTTTTTTTTTTTTTTTTTTTTTTTTTTTTTTTTTTTTTTTTTCGTTATCCGATTTTGATAAAATTTTGCCAATATGTTTCCTGTGAAAACCGCATGAAGATTTGCCCAGAAGTTTTGAAGATTGAAGTGAACAGCGACATGCCTACAGTTACATATTTATTATTGTTATTATTATTATTATTATTATTATTATTATTATTATAGATTATTATCGGAATTTGCTGCGAACGGAGTAATAAAAACTTAACAATATGTCACGTTTATGATGTAGTATCTCCTGAATTATGTTTTTTTTTCGTTATCCGATTTTGATAAAATTTTGCCAATATGTTTCCTGTGAAAACCGCATGAAGATTTGCCCAGAAGTTTTGAAGATTGAAGTGAACAGCGACATGCCTACAGTTACATATTTATTATTGTTATTATTATTATTATTATTATAGATTATTATCGGAATTTGCTGCGAACGGAGTAATAAAAACTTAACAATATGTCACGTTTATGATGTAGTATCTCCTGAATTATGTGTCCTCCGAAAACGTTATTTATCAGGTTCGTAGAGTCGAATATTGGGAAACTGTCTGCCAAATATGGCGTAAATGGAATTGGTAGTAAAAACTTAGTAAATTAGAACCGTATGCTTATTGGGGCGACTTTTCATGCATTTCATTATCATTGACCTCATAGCACCTGAAATATATGTCGTAATACGATATTATTTCGAAGGTACATCCAGTGCTGTATACGTGCATAATACATAGAGTTGTACGAAAGACGTAATAAATCAGAACGTCATGGGTGATGAGGCGGTTTTTTATGAACCTAATTGTTTGACTCCGAATTTCATAAACTGTGTGTCGCACTCTGATAAAATATTGAAAGTACCTTCCGTGGTATGTGCGTAAACTGTCTGTAACATTTCTTGCGAATAGAATTAAGTCGCTAACTGCTCTCCTTTTCAAATAGTGGACTGATGTAGTCACACTATCACGTTCCATTAGATGGGGAAGTTTTCATTGTTTATGACGTCATATTTCCTGAACTATCGACCCTATCAGAAAATCCTTTCTTAACTGACGCCTTCACCCTATAAAGTACATTCCTGCTTTATTTCAGCTTAATAGGTGAAGAACCTTTCGAAACTTCGTGCTTAGTCAGTGAGTGAGTGTGTGAATGAGTGTCCTTTCGTTTTTATATAAAGATAAACGATGGTTGTTATAGGATATATTTATTTATTGTTTTCATGGTTCAAGTTGTCATTTTAAGTAATGTATACATAACACTGTCTGTATCAGTCATGACACCTCATCAGACCTATCCTGTGATGGCTATCAAAGATATACTATATTCACACCATGAATACTTCAATCCCTGCTAAGTTTATCAGATCAACTATGTAGTTCTCAGTCAGCCTGTTTAATTTTGTAATAATATTCTTGATGACACTACTACGTTATATCATATTTCATTGTAACTTGTTTATAATTCATGATTTTAACGTACTCTTCTGATGATGCATAATATCCAAAACAGGTAAAATGCAACAAACAACTGATAGTTGACTATGCATTTTCTAAGTATATTACGACTGTTAACTTACACCTAAGTAAAAATTTGTATAACAGTCAGTCAGGGGTCCCAAAATCAACAACAATACATGTTTAGATTGATTACATACAATCACGCCTGCACAATATTGCATTCTTTTTGTGCAGTGGTGGTTAAGATAGACGGACCCAGATAACCGTTTCTCACTTACATGGACCCTCCCCTCATTGCAAAGATCTGGAGAAACAGGCAGCTAACTAACCGTCGTAATTTTTTAGTTAGAAGGGCTATCTTTAATCAGAAATATACATCAGCTAACTTCAGTCTAAGAAAGGAGTATCTCTATCACCTATTATTAGAGGAATTTTGACATGAGTGATTCCCTCACTCCCTACTACACTGTTCCCTATAAGGTTTGTCAACATCCCCGTACCTATTGAGGTGTAGCCTGTGCCAGTGAAACTCGACCTGCTGGAACAGCCGAGGCGGATTATCCGTGCGTGCTGGAGCGCCGTGTTGTGGCGCGCGCGGCTGTCCGCCGCCGGGGGTTCGAATCCCCCCTCGGGCATGGATGTTTGTGTCGTCTTTAGTATAAGGTAGTTCATAAGTAGTTTGTAGGTTTAGGGACTGATGACCCCGCAGTTAAGCCCCTTAAGCTTTACAATCATTTGAACATCTGCTGGAACACCGAACTTTTACCACTGAAATGTGAGCGTCTCCCTGAGCACGTCAGTACGCCTGACAGCTGTTTTAAGATGAAGTTGATCATGAGACTCAAACAGTTCCGCGAAATGCACATTCGTGCCACCAATTTCAGTAACTATCTTTTCCAGATCACAACTATGTCAGACTCTCCATCCATATCAAGACTCCAGCTGCTCCATCCCTACCTGATACTATTTAGACAGATTCCTGCTGGCTCCCCTACGTTAACAGCCGCCTGATCCAAACCTGCGCTATTCTTCACAACGCCCGTGGCCTGATACTCACTCGGCATCGTTGCCAATAACTGCTGGCCTACACTTCTCGCATGCGAGCTATCCCACAGGAGAACCTCCCTCACTCTATTAGCCTTTTCTACCATTGTACCATTCCTAGCAGCTGAGGTCTTTTGCTTGTTACCAACACAGGAGGGTACAGGAAACTCCTCTCCACTCTAGTCTGACAGTTGGCGAAACCTTTTGTTCACGCGCAATGCGAAACTCTCTGCGAACTTTCTCTTCGTAACTGCCCTTTTGTTCGAGGAAAAAATTTCTGAAGTTCATTTGTTGTTTCCCACAGGGTTTTGTAAATACTTGTAACAAAAATCCCACAATTCCTTCAGCTATATTTCAGCCGTAAATATGGCATTTACTTTCTGCTCTAAAACTTCCGAAAACGGTTAAATTATGTTGAGACATAGTGTTGTGCTTTCCAGGAGAAATGTGTGATAATTTTCGGATGCTGTAAAAAGCACACCTGTACATTATTAGCTGTGTGTTTGGGCGATTACATTTCTGTAGCCATATTTCACAGTTTACTCTGGAGAATTCACGAAGTTAATACTTCGAATCATCAAATCATCATTTGTCCTGATTTTGTAATCATGACACCACCTTCTTCGCAGCTTTTCGTTGCCTTCCCTTATCAATACTTTAGAAACTGCAGCCCTTCTATGAATGGTAAGGTCTAACAGTACTTCTTTATCGAAATAGTATTATTGATTGCTGAATTTTGCTGTTATTTTAACACTGAATTGTGGAGTACGATCTCACAGATATCTTCCCGACATAGGCAACCGGCTCGTCAGCGGAACTAAACTTTCCATTGTTAATTTTCATACATATGTTCAGTTGCTACTATTGTATTACTTACGTGTTTCTTCCCTCGTGTTGTTTACTTTTTCACTGCAACGTATCAGGATAATTAAAGCTAAAGATGCAATGTTGACCCTGTATCTCACATATACAACGCCACCACCGATGTTCTTCCTCGTTACGCGACCACAGCAGTGTAAAGAGTGGTAGTTTTACGGTCACAATCGAAGACATGGATGGAGGGAGGACGTAACTCAAAAACACACTTCTGAGATAAATGAAATTAAAGACTTACAATATGAAGCACTTTTATCAGGAAGTTAAAATGCTGAGTTATAATATAGATTATTTCACAATATGCAAATAATAATATATTTAATCTTTCAGCATTGACATCAGCTTTTTATTTTGGAGTTACGCCCTTATTCCATTTTCAGGAAATATTCTCATTGACATTTTGTTTTATTTGCATTTATTTACTTACAAGCATATAGACAAGTTTTACAGGTCATAACATTTCACAGTTCACAACATGTCATTAGAGAGCCATTTTCTACAGAATTTCCTACTGCCACAGAATCAACCTTCTGGAAAATATTTTCAAACCATCCACGTGCAGGTTTAATACCTACATAAGGGATTTGAATACTACCGAAAGTACCTACAGATCTTACATCATTCAGTAACTGAAACTTTTCAAGAAACGTAATACTTAAACTCTGGCTTCCCGATACGATTTCTTCAGGACAGTAAAATACTATGACTTTCTTCTGAATAAAAACTTAAGTCCTTTTGCTTGTGGTGTTCCAAATGACACTGGGCTTAGAACAGCAAACCACTCAGATAGTAAGGATTTTCCATCAACAACTAAAAAGAAGAAAGGGGATATTCCTACGGCTCTTTAAAATACCAATGTACTTATCAGCTGAAAAATCAGACCGACAGCACTCTTGCATCCGCCATTTCGCTACTGCTGAGCGCTAGCTCACCGCAAGTCAGGAATGAACAATATTTCCAAGAACGGCGCAACTCGAAATAGCACGCCGCATGCCTTCTATTGACACTATGGCGAAGCCAATGAGGTGGTATCTAGAACAGCCACCAGGGAGTGCGTATCCGCAATTAACATAAAACGACGCAACCCGGCATGCCCTTCCTCCGACCACGTCTTCAATAGATTAGATTAGATTAGATGAATACTTGTTCCATAGATCATATATACGAGATTTCGTAATGATGTGAAATGTGTCCCTTTAGTAAATATTGTCTTCACTCGACAATCAATATTTTAAAGATTTTTTATTACATTTTTGTTGTTTTCTATTTTTTCAATTTGTTTAAATTTTTTTAAATGTTTTATCTAAAAATTCATCTTCATTGTAGAAGAAGTTGCCATTCAGAAATTCCTTTAATTTCTTTTTAAATACTAGTTGGCTATCTGTTAGACTTTTGATGCTACTTGGTAAGCGATCAAAGACTTTTGTGGCAACATCATTTACCCGTTTTTGAGCCAAAGTTAGATTTAACATTGAATAGTGAATATCATCCTTTCTCCTAGTAGCTGTGCACACTGCTATTACTTTTGAATTGGGTTGGATTGTTAATAACAAATTTCATGAGTGAATATATATATATATAGTGAAACTACAGTGAAGATCCCTAAATAAATGTCTGAATGATGCTCTTGGATGGGCTCTAGCTATTATTCTGATTACACGCTTTTGTGGAGTGAATAGCTTTTTACTCAATGTTGAATTGCCCCAGAATATGATCCCACATGGAAGCAATGAATGAAAACAGGCGTAGTAAGCTAATTTGCTAAGATGTATATCACCAAATTTTGCAATGAATATGATAGCATAATTAGCTGAACTCAAATGTTTCAAGAGATCTTCAATATGTTTCTTCCAATTCAATCCCTCGTCAATATAATATTCTAATTTAGCTTGGGAGATCACAAAAAAGCCCAACTGGTGATGTCCGGTTAATCGTTTTTAAATGTCCACTCGCCTCCTTGTTTTGTGTACACTATCATGACGAAGTTACTGTCGCTGTCGAAACGAGAGTAAATGAAACTTTTTCGTTCAGATGCTTCCACTAACTGTGCTTCATCGAGTTGGCCTCGTTGGAAGTCTGATAGATGACGCATTTTGCATGTCATTTATGTTGACTGACGCAATAGGAAACGTATAATATAATGTAGTCGATGAACTGGTGCACTGCTGTCAAATCTCACGAGGTACACCTTTGACCTCGAACTGTGGAAAACGCACGAAACCGTTCTTAGAATGACAAGCAATTATAAACAGGTCAGAGGCAATTATAAACGTGTCACTTGTGTGCTTCATTTCCATGCAAAGCGTTGCATTGTACCACAAGTGACATTTTAAGAGAGAAACAAAGAATATCGTAGGAAGGAAACTATATATAAGTGAATGGCTTCAGTGTATCATTACATATTTAATGAACATTGAGAAAAACTCTGTTTAAAATACTTTTAGTTGCTCAAAACACATACAGATGTACTACAAACCTGAAAGTGATTTTATCAGTCCTCAAAGTGCAAATGTGGAATTTATATAAAATGGTTAAACAACGTGGGAGAAAACAATGTACACACTTCAGTAAAGGCACGTTATCACATCCCAATCAATGTGACATCACTGTACCTGTTGCTCTAGAAATGAATGTTGTGTACTGCTTCAAGAGCAGTGGTTATGGTATATCGCCCCAAATTTGCGATTCGATATGGGATTTCCTGTCAGTGAGGACACAGTTCGTAGTAATCGATGGTAAGGCATCCACTAAAACAGAAGTGAAGGGCGTAAACCCCACAAAATACCTATGAATTATTATTATTTCAGACTTAAATTGGAAAGAACACGTAGATAATGGGTCGTATGAATAAAAAACAGCACATGCTCCACAGAAGATTGCTGGCCGCGGTGGCCGAGGGGACTGAGGCGCTTCAGTCACGGTCTGCACGGCTACTACGGTCGGGGGTTCGAATCCCCCCTCGGGCATGGATATTTGTGCCGTCCTTAGTTGTAGGTAGTTCATAAGTAGTTTGTAAGTTTAGGGACTGATGACCCCGTAGTTAAGTCCCTTAAGCTTGACAAACATTTGAACATTTTCCACAGAAGATTCTCAGAGCAAAAGAACGCCCTCTGAGTAAGTTCTCAATTTCGTTTGAATAAAAACTTCTAAGCATGTGCTCTGAGCAGGTAGTTCATTCTGGCTACCTCCCCTCCTTCTTGAGTAAGTTCTCCGCGTGTCATGTCCACCACAGATCAGCTGTCCAATCGTGTATTTCTTTAAACTAGCCCAATCAATCAAATTATTACGTGTACAAATATGGAGTAGGCATCTACGTGTTCAGAAAGAACTGTACTATGTTTAGGTATTAGTTTGCTGTGAAGGAGCATATTATTAAGACTAAATATGCACTTTTTACGAAAATGTATTCTACTGGCGGTACAAAATTTTCGTCACGCGAGAAACTCGTTTGTTACTGAAGCAGGGTTAGCACAATTTTCGAACGATATTTTAAGAATGCATCACATATTCATCTGTTACAAAGTGGAATGCTGTCGGAGTGTTCTGACATGGTATAGGCCTTGTTAAATATGACACCCAATGGTTTGCTCGTAAGCGTTAGGCCATGCGATTTTGAAAAGGAAACAGGCTGATAGGTATGTAATTAATCAGTTATTAATTTTCCTGTCGTGTTTACTTACTTCTAACATGAGAAACGTTACGATTACGAAGTCAGAAAACGCATCATAAATAGGCCAACCGGTTTGGATAGAAGCAGTACTCCAGTAGGCCTACCTGGTATTGCAGCAATATTTATTTTGTGATAGAAACTGTGGAGTCCTGAGATACACTTTATTTGGAACTAACAGCATAAGGTCTTACTAATAGACCCTATTTAAAAACAATATTATTTTTATATGTGGCTGTTTACAACTGTAAATATACACGCCAAACAAATGAGTAAACACGCAGGTGAATCCATTTGTGTTTCATTTTTATGTCGGCAATGAAAACACCTCTTACATCACTCTCGTCACTGTGTAAAATGCTGGAAGTGTCACATGATTTTTCCGAAGGAAGATACTCGTCAACAAAATGTTTTTATTTGTATTAACCTTATAGATCCCCTCCTATTTCTTAAAGGCTACATATAAAGGAACTTGTTTTTGCCTTCTAAGTAACAAAATTGTTGTCATATTTATTATAAACCTCAGTAAAACGTAACCTTAATAGAAGATACTCAGCACGGAGTATGCCATAGAGCTCACTCCAGAAATATGAGAATGTTCTCCCGTCGTGAGAAACTTCTGTAGTTTTATTCATATGAAATTGGAGATTGTTCACTGCTGTGAGCAACTTCTCCCACACCGTTACTCACGCCGAGAACATACTCGGCTGAAGTATATTCTCCGACTCCCTTTATTCATGCGAAACTGAATATGTTCTCTGGAATTCAGAGTATAGATACTCCATTTTATTTATACGGCCCAATGTCGTGGGAAAGGCGAACCAGAGACTGCGTTTTATTGGCAGAACCCTTAAAACATGCAACAGAACTATAAAAGAAACTCCATACACTACGCTTGTCCGTCCATTTTTTGAGTATTGCTGCCCATCGTGGGATCCTTATCAGGTGGGTATGACGGAGGACATCGAAAGAGTCCAAAGAAGAGCAGCTCGTTTCGTATTGTCACGATACAGGGGAGACAGCGTTACGGAAATGATACAGGATCTGGGATGGGAATCATTACAACAACGGCGCTACTTACAAAACTCCAATCGCCAACATTCTCCTTCGAATGCAAAAATATATTATTGACTCTCACTTACAAGACCTGGGTTGGGATTCATTACAACATCATTTATCGCTGCGGTGTGGGCTACTTACGAAACTCCAATCACCAACATTCTCCTCCGAATGCGAAAATATATTGTTCCATAGGTAGAAATGATCATCAGAATAAAATACGAGAAATCAGAGCTCGAACCGAGAGATTCAGGTGTTCTTTCTTCCCGCACGGTATTCGAGAATGGAATGGGAGATAAATTTTATAATGGTGGTCCGATGAACCCTCTGCCAGGCACTTAAATGTGATTTGCAGAGTATCCCATGTAAATGTAGAAGAGCCATCTTCAGGTTCTGGTTCCTCCTGTCCTTAAAATTCCGTGTATCTAGCGAGCGTAACGTCTTCTATCACTGTGTAGCACCATTATACAAATTCCAATATTTGTAAATTTATGGGATTTCACTTCTTTGGTTATTAGTCCCTACGCTTACAAACTACCTAAACTATCTTAATTCATCAAGTGAAGCAATATTCATATTTGTTTCTATTTTAGTTCACGCATCTTATCCTGTATAACCACATCCTTAACATAGTTGTCGTATGAAAATCTCTTCTCAGTTTATCCCCATTCATATTCGAAGCCATAGACACAATGACACTTCGTTTATATTAACAGTTGTCGTGATAGCGTCATTCTAAACGTCCTACTAGTGTGTCAACGGCTGATTCCGAAATATTCCGTCTCTGTCGCTGCTTATCAATGCCCTGCTTTACATGCAACTGGGTGCTGTATTTTATGAATTAAAACCTGAACAGTTGCTGCCATGGATAAAATAACTTTAATTAAACTATGTTAAACGAACCGAAAGACCTCACAGACACCCATGTCGTAGGGAGAGCTGTAACCTCCGTCAGCGAGCAACCACGCGCTCCGCAGCTAGGCGCCTTAGACCGCTCCGCCACTCCACCATGGCTCACCATTATATTTATGAATTATTACGTTTCATAATATATTCGAGTACTCCTTATCCTCGGCCCCGATGTCATTTTCATATTCGGCAGGTCGCAACTTGGTCCCTAATAATTGGACAACATGCATAGGATCAATTCTTTTCCTGATATCACTGCATAAATAATAATAATTTCATGTGGGTCATTGGCCTGGTGGAAGTCTTTCAACTGTACGCCACTTCGGTGACCTACGTGTCCCTAGCCTACTCCAGTTATCCAACCGGGGAAAGGGGACTTAATAGCTTCACATGTCGTTTCTGGCGACTCCTCACATCGTTGAGTGGTGGAGGATGGGTTAAAACGCAGAGTGAAAAAATCCAAGGTTCGGCCCTTCGGTGTCCAGTCAGGCGCTTTACCCCAAGACTCTTTCTTCCTTTTTATTTCAAATTGTGCCTTCTTCGGCGAGCTTCTTTTGATTTCTTCGAAGTAAATGATAAAAATGAAAGACACCGTTATACGATTTTAAACGAAAACTATCTTCCTGGAAAAAGGAACACTATGAAAAAGCTGCCACATTGAAAATAAATTGTTCTTGCGAATCCTACCCTAAGAGAAAATAGAAAATAGAAAGTAATTGGTTTGTGTATTTTGCACATAACTAAAGTTGTTTCTTATAGTAAAAACAAAACAAAACAAAAAGTAATAAAAAAAACAACAACAACAAAAAAAAAAAAAAACAAAAAAAAAAAAACAAAAAAAAACCGGATTATCACCGCTTCAGCAGATAAATAAATGAAAGAATATTGTTCTTATATCTATTGACATGAAAACTTCTCTTTGACTCGAAATGTGAAACATACATTCTGCTGCGAACATAAGTTGGGAAACCTTAGAAATTGAGGCATAAGAACGTCTTCATGTAGTGTATGTACGTGGCACGAGTTGTCAAGGAATCAGTGGATTGTGTATCGTATAAAGTTAGCGAAGAGCTTCTTGTACTTCTTTCTCTTCATGAGCTTCTGATGCTGTGTATGGAGGTACAAGTGGAAACTATATTTGCTATTCGCTTCTTCTGTCAGTATGTAGTGTAAAGCGTACCCTTTTATCCATTTAACAGCATTTCTTTTTGTGGCTGGGTAAGGCACGTCGCTGGGATTTAGAAGGTCCTTCGGTGTCACGGTATGTGGAGCCGTTCGGGTGAGTTTGGCTATGAGTTCTCGAGTGATTTGCCAGATTTCATCTACTTCAGCGCAAACCAGTCGATGCTCTTCAGTGTCAACTAAATTGCAGGTCGAACAGTCGGGTGAATCTGCGAGGTGGATGCGGTGCAACTTAGAATTGGTGGCTAGTTTTCTGTTGACGGCTTTATACCACGTAGCTCTGACGGTGGTCGGTAGAAATCGGCTACTGATGTTGCTCCATATGGCCTTCCAGTCACAAACTGGGTATTTCTATTAGATTTCCGGGTTCCGTTTTCATCAACGTATCATATATTGTTTTCGCTTTAGCCGTCTGCTGGACTATGATTATTGAGGGAAAATAACTAAGTTCAACTAGAAACTAGTTGAAAAAGTCCTATGGGAACGTGCCGAACGTCAATGGGTGGGGTGAAGTCTGTAGGAGCAATTTCCGTTAGTAAGTTGGTTGTGAATGAGTTAGGTGTCACCCTCCAGAGCTTGAGCATATTGCTTATAAATAAAGCTTTGTACTTCATGAAGATATCAGTAAGGTTGAGCCTCCCATTTCCAGCTGATAGAGTTAACGTGTCGAATCTGACTTCACAGAAATTCCCACGACTAATGAAGTAGCCGAAATCTGACATTATCCTTGCAGCAGTGGCACGTGGAATGGGTAAAACTTGTGCGACATAATTGATCTTGGAAACTATGTAGATTTTGACAAGGGTTGTCTTTTGTAGTTCGTTAATCTGCCGCATACTGTGCTGCCTGACTCTGGCCCTCAATTCCCAAAATTGTCCGCTGGTCGACCACTGGAAGTTGTACGTTCTGCACCAATAGTCCTTGGCCTAAATTCATTAAACTGGATTTAGTTCTGTTTAATGTTGCACCTGATGCCAGTTCGTACTTGATGACAATCTCCAATGTCCGTTCTATGTCTTCATTGTTGGTGATTATGACGCCTATATCATCTGCGTAGGCGTTACAGACAATTCTGTGATTGTTTATGCGTAGACCTCGTAGTTGTTGATACAGTGATGCGACCAAAGGCTGCATAGCAATGGCGAACAAGGCCGTGGACATGGGACATCCTTGCCTCACTGAACTCCTGGCGAACTGGCCATTCACCATAATTTTGGATGAGCTGTTCTTTAAAATCCTGGTGACGAGGTTTACAAAGCGATGTGGAAAGCCCATTCTAGACATCGTTTGGAGGAGGTAATCATGATTGACCTTGTCAAACGCCTTTTGAATATCTAAAGTCATTAGTGCGCAATTAATGTTGAGAACATCCGCTGTTGCTATTATTTCGCGATATCCGCACACTGTTTGTAAAACTGACCTGTCCTTGCCAACACTAGTCTGGTACGGACCAGTTACCTGATTCATTATCATTTTGAGCTGTCGGGATAAATGCGGGTCATTATCTTGTTAATCACTGTTAACCAGTGTTATTCGTCTTAGATTATCAATTTGCGCAGAACGTGCATTTTTCGGGGTAAGTACAACGAATCCGACAAGGAAATCCTCTGGGATGTCACTGTCTGAATTCATGACTTCTTTGTAGATCAGGAGTAGTTTGGGTTTCAGCTGCCTATAGAAAACCTGGTAGAACTCGTCCGGCAGGCCGTCGGGACGAGGTGATTTGTTTTTGGGACTGTGTAGGACGGCAGTGTGCAAGTCTTCTTCGTCGAACTCAGCGACCAGGCTGTCAGACGCCTCAGTGCTGAGGCGTAATGGCAGGTATCGGAAAAAATCTTCCTGCGCCTCGGCGCTAACCGCACCGCCGGACATGAGAGTTGTGAAATACTCAAAAATTTCAGTTTTAATTTCATTTTATGTAGTATGACTGGTTCCATCGGGTCTCTTGATTTCGGTGATTATTTTTTGTTGACCTCTTTTGTTCCCCGATAACATGGAAAATCGACTTTTCTTCACCTTTGAGAGCATTCTGCATACGTGTCCTACCTTGATAGCCGTTTAATTGCTTTCACTTCAGAGATAAAATTTTGGATTTAATTCTCTTTATTTGGACGTAATTGTCAACGACTGATCCGTCAAGCGTGTATAATTGCCGCAAACATTGGAAATAAAATTCAGATGTCCTCTTGTACCAATAAGCTTTTTCCTTGGAGTAGTCAATCGGCATTCTCCTCAATTGAGGTTTGGCACAAGATATCCACCAGCTAAGAGCGGAATTGTACGACGGGAGACGTCGTTCGCATGCCTCCCATGTTTGGTTAAATCTTTCACGACATTCCGCATCGTGCAGTGGGTGACGTTTAATTTCCATTACCGTCGTGTACGGTAGGTCCCTTTCGTCCATGTTGATTGTACTTATATAAGCAGCGAGGTCGGTGAAGCTGGTTGGCCATACTTCGGCGTGCAAAATACGGTCGTTCATAGTATTCGATACGTAAATCCGAACTAATCTATTTGCTGAAGTTCGCGTAATAAATGTGAAACCTGGTGCATCACCGTGTGTGTATTCCCAAGTATCGGTCAAGCGAAGTTCTTTATTAACATAGTTCAATTCACGACAGGTGTTGAAATTAGGGACCTGGTCCTTTGGGCTTAGGACATAGTTAAAGTGACCTGCTAAAATAATGTTGTCTTGACGGTTTCCAAACAGAGGTACGATTTCGTCGATTTCCGCTTTCTCATGGGGCATACACGTTAATTAGTCTAACGTTATGAAAGGTGCAGGCTATTCCTCTACCACTGGTCAATTTTTCGATGCTGTGTACAATTATGCCCTCTTTCGCTAAAATTTCAGTCCCACTTATATTGTCTAAGAAGGCAATGTCAGTCACTTCGTGGAGCATAGCAATTTCTACATCTGCAGCACATAAAAAGTCTTTTAAACAATCCAACTTTACTGAACTTCTTATACTAGTTATGATTAAGGTGTCAATTCGATAGGCCTGAAAAGTGTTTATAATAAGGTAGATAACCGGTATTGAGAAAAGACGTCATTATCAAACATTTCAGTACGTGTGAGTTTCGTAGCCGCTGGCCTTGTCATCATTCGACAGGTTATCAGTGACAATCGGCGATGCTTCATCTTGAACGATGCCTGGTTCGCTCATATAGACATCTTCCATTTGATCCTGTGACCAGTCGTTGGACGAAAATCTTGTATTATTATCCACAACAGTTGTTTGCGGTTTTCCATCACTACCGCGCTGACTGGCCTCCGGTTGGATCTCGGCTTTGCTAGCAGTTGGTACGAGGGCTGGTAGGGAAGCGTTGAAGTGGTTTCCCGTGTTGTCGGGTAACGTACTGGCGATTGTCTGGCTTTTTCTCGCAGTTTTGGGGCAGTTTCTTCTGCACCTTCATGGGCAATCGTCCGCTTTTTATGTTTCCGATAGGTACATTTTTCTTTGGAGATGTAGTAGCTTCTACAGAACTTGTTAGTTCAGTTTCCGTACTTGTGTCATCAGTAGGTGTGTCCTCTGCGTTGGTGCTGGTCTGTTCTCGTGGTGGTTGTGTCGACAAATCGGTCAACTGCGATGTAGCAGATACACCTGCCACTGTGTCTGGGATTTACATCGGAACATCTTTGTCAATATGGGGTGTTAGTGGTAGTGCCGGCAAATCGTTTTACTTTAATGTAGCAGAGACAACTTCGGTAATGTCCGTGCTTTGCATCGGGACGTCTTTGTCAATGACGGTGGGTGACTGGTTCAGTTCCGTGGCGGGTGTGTCGAGCTGTTTGCCGCTGGCAGCGGACGCATACGTCACAGGCAGCGACGTCATCACGGCTGGCCTGGCGGGCTCGCCGGCCGGCAGCTGAGCCACGCGCCGCTGCAGGCACTCGGCGCGCACGTGTCCCTGTTTACTGCAAGGGGCGCAGGTGCGGGGCTGCCCATCGTACGAAATTATGGCGCGGTACCCGCAAACATTTATGTTCGATGGAATATGCTTGCCAAGGTCGCCCTTAAGTTGCCGGATACCATTAAGTACGGGAAATTTATGACAGGTTGACCATTTCTCAGCTACATTGCTAAGTACTTTGCCATACATCGCCACCCGCATGTATTTCAGTGGCCGACACCTCGAAAGGCAATTCGGATATTCGTACGGTCCTGATGCGAGATCCTGCATGGGTAACTTCGACGTCGCCAATGTGTCCAACGCGATGTTTGAACTTTAAGGTTCCTCCACGATACTGAACTACCTTGTCACATAGTTCTGCACTTATTAACTTTATAAAACGTCACTGTTTACAATAGACGTAGAGATTCCTATAATGTAGTCAAATTTCAACTTCACTGTTTATTCAAGGAACGTTTCAAATTCAAAAGAATTCGGTCACCGACGGCTACGATGCAACGTGAACTTCAACGTATCAGACGGTTCAGACATCACAGACTCATCTTTGAGAGACTTCAATCCACGAATAAGTTACAACGACAAGCTGCAATAGCGAAAACACTCACCAAGCGAAAGCGCAATCGGCCGCAGCACTCAGCACACAACCGCTCACGACCACTGTCTCCGGCGAACTAGATTATCGGACCCGACGCAGTTCACATAGTAACTCGTTTGCGAACACTGCAAGAGAAATGCATACTGCAGTTATACCACTCACGCAACTACGAGTTACTGCAGCGTCACTATACCACAACCTAATGGCGCTAGAAGATAAGTGCGGCCTTTTGCATGGAAATGCTAATGTTTTGCCTGTTGTCCTATGCGGTTGCGAGCGTTCGAGGCTCAAAAAGATCAAATGTTTGATAAGCTTATGGGATTTAACTACGGGGTCATCAGTCCCTAAACTTACAAACTACTTATGAACTACTTACAAACTAGGACGGCACAAATAACCATGCCCGAGGGGGAATTCGAACCCCCGACCGTAGTGGCCGTGCTGACCGTGACTGGAGCGCCTCAGTCACCTCGGCCACCGCGGCCGGCCGCTGCGTGTTCGAGGCCAATGGTGTACCGTGACCATATGTTCGTAATGATAGCACAGTGCAATAAGATGTAGAAAGGGAAAGGAAGGAAGCTTAGGGTGTAACACCCCCTTCGACAGCGTGGTCATTTGAGGCGAAGTTGCCGGCCGCGGTGGCCGAGGTGACTGAGGCGCTCCAGTCACGGTCAGCACGACCACTACGGTCGGGGGTTCGAATCCCCCCTACGGCATGGATATTTGTGCCGTCCTAGCTCGTAAGTAGTTCATAAGTAGTTTGTAAGTTTAGGGACTGATTGACATCGTAGTTAAGTCCCATAAGCTTAACAAACATTTGAACATTTGAGGCGAAGCTCTCGCTCGCATTGTTGGGGTAAGGATTGGGAAGGAAGTCGCCCGTGCCCTTCAAAGGAACCATCCCAGCATTTGCCTGGAGTGATTCACAGAAAAACCAAAATCAGGTTGCCCGTCGGTGGATTTAAACCACTATCTTCCCGAATGGAGGAGGATGGAATCAATGTCAAGTATTGGCGACTTTGCTGGGTATATACGTTGCTACACGCCTCAGTGTCCGATCTGTGAGGTTCGGGATGGGTTGGGTTATAGCTGTACGTGATGCAGTTACCGAAGCAGTTCTGGGACAGTCGCGGATAATGTATGCGCGGACAGGCGTGCCGCAGTCATGGCCCAGATGCTTTAGATGGACGAGAGGTCGGGAGAGCAGAGACGGTGAAGCAGCAGGCAACCCAGTGGGCGACGAAGACGTTCTGAACACTGCCAGCCAAGTGTGCTCGCGCGAAGCCCTTTTCCAATATGGCCGTCAGCAAACATCTAAAGTTTGAGCACATTGTCGTAAAAAAGAGAGGAGCAAGCCACCTGTCGCCACCCCCGCTCCCCTCCTCCCTGAAATATTGAATATCAGGAAAAGAAATAAGTACACTATCAGAATTACGAGGTTTGTCCACGAAGTAAGTTCCGTTTCATTATATAAAATAAACGTCTATAGACGCAGAAAAAATATTTATTGTGCAACAATCTACAACTCGTAAACTACTTTTTTTACATGGCTTTCGAAATTTTGTACGCACTTATCATAGCGTGGCACAAGTTTTTGTATTCTGTCTCCATAAAAAATAAGTACACTATCAGAATTACGAGGTTTGTCTACGAAGTAAGTTCCGTTTCATTATATAAAATAAACGTCTATAGACGCAGAAAAAATATTTATTGTACAACAATCTACAACTCGTAAACTACTTTTTTTACATGGCTTTCGAAATTTTGTACGCACTTATCATAGCGTGGCACAAGTTTTTGTATTCTGTCTCCATAAAAAATAAGTGCACTATCAGAATTACGAGGTTTGTCTACGAAGTAAGTTCCGTTTCATTATATAAAATAAACGTCTATAGACGCAGAAAAAATATTTATTGTACAACAATCTACAACTCGTAAACTCCTTTTTTTTTTACATGGCTTTAGAAATTTTGTACGCACTTATCATAGTGTGGCACAAGTTTTTGTATTCCGTCTCCATAAAAGATTGCCGCCTGTGTATTTAGCTATGTGGTAACATGTTCTTTTAGCTTGTTACCTTCGTTTTAGTGTTGTCCACTAAGGTCAAGTTTTAGGTGCAAGAAGGTATGAAAGACGCTAGGAGCGAGGTCCGGGCTGTACGGAGCATGATCAAACATGTCCCAGTGAAATTCCCGTAAGCGTTTTTTAGTCACATTCGCCAGGTGAAATCGGGCATTAAGGTGAAAAAAAAACTTTTGACAGTATTGCGCGGCGCTATTTCTTAAAGGTCTCGCAGTAACGATAGCCATTGACTGACCTCGTGAGAAGAAATCAACCAGCAAAAAGCCTTATCTCTCCAAAAGGACGCTGCACATGACTTTTCGAGGTGTCAAGATTTGCTTACACTTAACCTTCGTTGGGGATGAACTTTGTCTCCATTCCATTGAATGTAGATAAACTTTTGTGTAATATTCGCATTTTATTCAGTGAAATTCTCATATACTCTAAAAAATTCGCAGCTATTTTAATTCATTATTGTTAATGTTTACACACATAAATATTACACGTTGACTCGCTACTTATATGAAGACAAATCGTTAGTGCTTTTAAATTGACTTTAAAAAAATAACTGGTTTTTAACTTTTTGACTTAAACGTGTGCTTTTGCAAGAAAATCTCCACTGTTTTACCCAAATTTCCTCCATATCTTTTTTGTGGCTTTATTTAAGCATTCAACAAATGATCATTTCGCTGAGAAGTACCAGCGTTTTCCTGCACGTGAACTGAATGCGTCTCAAATTGACGACCTTATTTTTCCTTTTCCGCGCAATATGGTAACTGGAAAATGTGAAGAACATGAACGTTTTCCTTTACGGGGCATTCCTAGACGTAATGCTTGCATTTTATGTCATTACATTTAATATTTTTTATTATAGCAATATCTGCGACGCTTGTCGCTAGCATCCGTTCTCTCTGCCAGTATATCTCTGATTATTTTGTTTTACAAGAGACTTTCATTATTTATTTATTTGTTTTTATTTTTATTTGTTTTTCTTTAATTTTATTATTTTTTCTTTTTTTAATCTAACTGTCTGGAGAGAAAACGGAACCGCTCGTCGTCTTTCGTCTTCTTACTCCTGAATATATCCGACGTCCCTTTTCCGGTCTCTAAAAAAAAATGTTCAAATGTTTGTAACTCTATCGGACCAAACTGCGTGGTCATCAGTCCGTAGCTTACAAACTACTTAAACCTAGGTAAACGAACCTACGGACAAAAAAACACACACCCATGCCCCAGGGAAGACTCGAACCGCGGTGGCCGAGGGGACTGAGGTGCTCCAGTCACGGTCTGCACGGCCACTACGGTCGGGGGTTCGAATCCCACCTCGGGCATGGATATTTGTGCCGTCCTTAGTGTTAGCTAGTTCATAAGTAGTTTGTAAGCTTAGGGACTGTTGACCCGATAGTTAAGTCCCATAAGTTCTAGAAACATTTGAACATTTTGAAGATTCGAACCTCCACGGCGAGCAACCGCGCGCTCTGCAGCGAGGTGCTTTAGACCGCTTTAATGTTACCATATAGCAAGAGCCCCATAAATAACATTTTGTAGTCATTTGAAATATTAAATCAGATAAAATGTAATTAGGATAAATATTCAAATCATTTTTTCTGTTTTGAGCTAGGTAAAAGATATACAAAGAAACTACTTATAATATCAGTGTAAATAATTAAAATCTCTGACTTTTACTATAAAAGTAATAATCGCATCGTACTCGCTCTTTGTTCTCGTGTCTGCTCTGTTCTATTGTCTGCTCTGTTCTGATTGTTCTGTTGTCTGAATTTTACTGATAAGATCTGCCACTACAATATGCTGAAACGAACATTATTAACTATTGATTATTGTTCTTAACTGATTATACAAAATCTTCAGATATAAAATGGATACTCAGGTATGAATTTTGCTTTCTGTTCAAATTAATAAATCCCCTTATTTAAAATTAATTTCAATCAATTCTTCAGTTATTTATTTTTCCAGTCCCTCCAGTTAGTGATCATGCTGTTTTCAGGTATAACTAACTATTACGACTTTGGATGGTTCGGTAATTAAATATTTTAAACTTACGTATCTCGTGTAGCTTGCCATAGTATCTTTGACTATAATTAAACATTTTGCAATATTTATTGGCTTGGAACCTGCAATCACTTTTATGTAATGAACAGTTCGAAGTCTGATTAGCCATTAATCTGTATTAATTATTAATTTTCATTCACTAAATTACCTTCTTTCAAAATTATGCAGCACGTGGATTGAATCTTAATATTCCGAACCTCCATCTAATGTCGGCGGATAGTTACGCGGATTACAACCAATCTCACTACAGCTTATCAACGAGATCAACTACACCGCTGTTTAAGGTAACTATTCGTCGAATTCTGTAGGTTGCTTGCTCTGCAAGATGTTTTAAACAATTAAATGTTTGGCCATTTCACTTCATTTCTTTTTTTTTTTAAATTAACAGTTCGTCTAAATTGAAGGCTTAGTAACTGATTATTATTTTAAAATAGTTCAACAACTTCTCTACGGCCAACATTTCAAACCTAAATAGTCAGGCAAGCAATTACACTACACCGCTCGGCTACTTCACCGCGGCTTCTGGTCTCTCGACATTGAATATCTAAGGGTGAGCTTATATGTTATTAATTGTAATAAGTACCTAAGTTCATTTGAACTAATTACTTAATTCAAAATGCCTTTTCCCTATTTTCACTAATTTTGTAATCTTTGTTTCCAGCAAAATTCCTAAAAGGAGGCTTGGCCACTTCACGATTGCGGAAGATCATTCCAGACGCGACTATCACTCACAATTTGTATTGATTTTTATTTAAAAGCCTACATTTTTTTTGTTACACGAAGTCCGATAATTGTAATTGAAATCAAAGATGGTCATGAAACTTTAGTATGTAAAGCTTACGTAACCAAGCATCAGTTTACAGTGAAAAAAATTAATTATTCCATACAGGTTAGACTACAGTGATATGGCTGCAATACAACCTTATTTCTTCCGGCAGGTAAAGAGCGGATTCAGCCACTTTCTGGTGTTGTCTTTATGCTAACCACTACTACCGTTAAATCCTGATACCGGACTCAGTTTTTC
Source organism: Locusta migratoria (assembly GCA_026315105.1). Taxonomy (NCBI): domain Eukaryota; kingdom Metazoa; phylum Arthropoda; class Insecta; order Orthoptera; family Acrididae; genus Locusta; species Locusta migratoria. The sequence continues at coordinate 217,484,994 of CM048749.1, forward strand.
TCAGCGTAGCTCTCAACAAAATTATTACTCATTTCAATAGTGGCACTTAACTTTATACTTGACTACACCACTACCTGACAACGGTACAGACAAAAACAGACAAGGCGCTTAACACTGACCTAGAACCAAAGGTAACTGTGTTCGCAATTATAGGAGTAGATTTTGGCACCTTCGATACACACATACTTTTTGATTTTCAGTTGTTATGAAGGAGTCTTTTTGCAGTTTCAAAGGGTTACTAGCGTAAAAAAAAACCTAGAATTTTTACCCTCAGATGAGGGAACCTGTGCAGAATACCAGCCTTCTTCCTCGGAAAGAGTTGAGTCCTTCTCCATCTTCAACGAAAGCAAAACATTCATATGATCACAGGGATTGCCGATCCCTTCTGTTACTGAGACAGGTCATCATCATTTCCGTGAACTACCAGGCTTAGTCCATTCACCCATTTCAACAATAAGTGAAGTATTACTTGGTAATTGCTTGCTGACATTGGGACTGTAGACACTGTATTATAAATTTGGAACTTTCGCCCTGACATCTAGTGGAATTCGACAGAAATCCAGTTCAACATACCTGCCGTCTAATAGAGCCTCAAAACATTTACCACCTTTATTTAAATTGTTGTAATTCAGCTTTCAGCCAAACATACGTGTTTGTACTAAAATGCTGGGTCCAACGACGGTAGACTAATACGGTGCATTACGCGGCGCGCATCTTATACAGGCCAATTTACCGCCCCTTAATCTGTGGGAATCGTAAATTGGAGCGCATTGATTCGTCGGTGCATTTGCGTGTTGTTTAATTTGCAACCACGCTTTGTTACGTACTTATCTTTACAAAACGGACTTCGCCAAGTTACGTGAATTACGTAATCCGAAACGAGGTATACTGCAAATAATTATATGCGGAAAATAAAGCTATTTCAAACTATCTCTGATAAAATATTTAATCTGGATACCATTCTCCACAAAATATTTATTACATTATTTTTAGTCTGGTGTTTAAAATGTGTATACATTTTTCCATTACATTACATTAAATTACTAAGCATTGTTTTCCATTCTTCTCTATTTTTCCATAATTCTTCCACAATGTCCTTCCTCATTGCTGCTTGAATGCCCCATATCAATATTCTGTGGTCTTCCATTGCTTTTCTTCCATTTGGTATGCAATCGATTATACATTTCGGAAGGCTTCCTTGTTACATTCTTATGACATGTCTGTACCATTTTAGTTATTTGTGTTGAATGACATCAATAATTGACGAATTAAATCGCAATTTTCGATCAGTTATGGCATCACTGTACTAGGTTTAGATGAAATACCAAATTGCGGCGAATGAAAATTTTCATTCGCCGCAATTTGGTATTTCCTCGAAACCTAGTACAGTGAGGCCATAACTGATCGCAAATTGCGATTTATTTCATTAATTTGAACGCTGTAATGTCGTCAAAAATATATAATAGTATCAATAATTGAGTTCTTTCATATCATTTTGTTTTTGATTACTTCATTTCTTAATTTTATCTAATTGACATTTTTGCTGACCCTCTCCAAATATCCTTTTCTGTTGCCAATAACTTTGATTTCAATTGATATTTTGTTGTCCATAAAGCTATAACACTCGTAACTATTGTTTATGGTCTTAAATATCGTTATTTTGTTGTCAGTTGTTATGTATTTGTCCAAGAAAATTCCATTTAATAGAGGCATTTCCATCTTCCCTGCATTTATTCCAGATCTAATTTCTTTGTCTTGTTTCCCATCATTTTTAATTGTCACACCTAAATATGTATATTCCATTTACACATATTTGACATAAGTGAATATTAAAATCTGAAGCGTGTGGGGATATTTTTATATCATAGATCAACGTAAAATAATCGGGAAGAGGCGTATTGGTCGTCAAATACTGTATAGAAACGACAGCGAGTAACTATTGGAAACGCTGGGAGGCGACATACAGAGCATACGATCAGCTTCGCAGCGCAGCCACAGGAATGTACGTACAATGAGCGGCGAAAGGCCCATTTTCCAGTGAACGCTTCGCCATTGTAGGGAAACCCGTAAGGTGCGCCTCTGGTTCCTGTATCGCAGGACACGTCCAGCATCGAAGCCGTCCAAAGCCAGCATGCATTAGGACGCAGCCTTAGCGCACTGTATGCAACGTGACGCTGCGTCTATAAGCAGACATCAAAGGTGTAGAATGAAACTTTCACTCTGCAGCGGAGTGTGCGCCGATATGAAACTTCCTGGCAGATTAAAATTGTGTGCCGGAACAGGGACTCGAACCTGGGAAAGTTGGAAGCGAGTTACTGGCGGAAGTGAAGTTGTGAGGCGGGATCGCGGGTCGTGTCGGGATAGCTCAGTCGGTGCCGGGCGCCGTGGCTCAGTGCGCTCGATCAGGGGTCTAAACGTATTCTGTAATACGAAAGCTGAGCCAAATATTGACCGAAAAACATAGAAAAAACTGAAGCAATGACCGCAAAGCATAGAACTACCTTAAAAAAGAGTCGGTAGAGCGCTTGCTCGCGAAAGGTTCGATTCCCGGTTCCGACACACAATTTTAATCTGCCAGGAAGTTTCATATCAGCGTACACTCCGCTGCAGACTGAAAGTTTAAATCTGGAAACATCCCTTAGGCTGTGGCTATGCCATGTCTCCACCATATCCTTTCTTCCAGGAGTGCTAGTCTTGCAAGGTTCGCAGGAGAGCTTCTGTGAAGTTTGGAAAGTAGGAGGCGAGGTACTAGCGGAAGTTGTGAGGCGGGATCGTGAGTCGTGTCGGGATAGCTCAGTCGGTAGAGCGCTTGCCCGCGAAAGGCACGGTCCCAGGCTCGAGTCCCCGTTCCGGCACACAATTTTAATCTGCCAGGAAATTTCATCAGAGGTGTAGAATAACGCTAGCACTCAACACTGCGACCTGAGTGAAGAAAAGACACAAAAAAGCAATGAATAATGGTACAATTTTTTGCAGCCCAAGGGCATGTTACTTGATGCTATGTACACTATTCATAGGTGAGTGAGTTGGAGAAGTCGTATATGCTGCGAAGTTACTTGCTTTCATTCATTCATTAATCAGATATTCCATCATTAGGCCATATGGCCTATTATGGCCCCATCAAGTCATTTCCGGTCTATCACTCTCTTACTTTCAAGCGGACAGTATTCGATTGCTTGTCGAAGAACTCCCTGCATTGGCATACGCAGTACATGCTCTTTGCAATCCAGATTTCGTTGGATACGAAAATATAGTTAGCGGCTAAAGCCAGAGTTCTTTCCATATTTTTTTCATTTCTCTTGTACAAACCATCAATTTTCTAATGTTTCGAGAATACACTTTTCCAAATTCTGAGAGTAGCAGAGGTCTAATATATGGACCGTAAAGTTATATTCAACTTCTGCAGAAACCAGAAAATCGTTTTTAGAAAAGCAGACCATGAAATGGACGCAGTGTTTGGGAAGGGAGTAAGACAGGGTTGTGACCTTTTCCCATTATTATTTAATTTGTACTTTGACTATGCTGTGAAAAAATGCTGTGGGTAGTTTGGAGAAGGATTTTAATTTCAGGGTGAAGAAATATAACCTTTGTGGACTGCCGATGACATTGCAATTCTGGCAGAGACAGCAAAAGGACCTGGAAGAAATTGAAGGGAATTCACGGTGTCTTGAAAGCAGAGTATAAGATAGACATTAACAAGGGAAATATGATGCTTCGTTTTACGTCTTTTTCTCCTAATGCGAAACTTTTTTCTGCGTATACTTCTGTACGTAGTGCCATCAATTAGTAATATTTCATTTTGGCTCTTTTCTGATGTTATCCGCCAACCTTGCCATATATATGTTGGTAGGTACTACTTTCCTTTTCCATGTATTTCTTTCCTTCCAAACCTGTATCGTATACTATATACTGAAAATGGGACACCTGTTCTATTATTATGATACTGTCGACTCTTCCGTTTCTTATGACGTGTTTTGTAAAAGGGACATTGTTTTTGTTTTATTAGTTGTTGTCTTCGGGTTGTAATTGAGGCTCATACATGTACTGATATTTGCAGTTGTTTTTATTGTCATTTATTATTACCTAGTCGTCTGCAAAAAGCATTTGATTCTAAAACGTTCCAAAATAGTATACTTTTAGGTATTCTATGACTAATCCGTTGCCTGAGAAGATCACAGATTTACAACTACTGCCAATAAAGTTAACTTACTGTCCTTGGAAACAGTCAACAGTCTACCATACATGTCCAAGAAACTTTGCACGATATCTTCATTTGTCATGGTGTTCAAAAGCTTCGACAGTTTTTGTTGTATGTCTAATCTCTATCCTAGCAAAGCAAATGGAGTCGAGAAGTGATTTAACGACTGAAAATGCTACATTTTCGTTTCTCTGTGAGGCACTTGATGGATTAAATCAAAGGCTATGGACATAAGACGTCTTCTTTGATTTAACAAAAGCGTTTGATTGTGTTGATCACAAAATATTATTGCAGAAGTTGGAACACTATGGAATACGAGGAGTAGCTTACAAGTGGTTCACCTCTTACTTTAATAATAGACAACAGAAGGTAATTCTCCGTAGTGTAGAAAATGGCTATGACGTACAATCGCAATGGGGCACAAGTGTGGGGTGCCACTGGTGTCTGTTTTGGGACCGTAGCTGTTTCTTATTTACATACATTATATGCCGTCGAGTATAACAGGTGATTGTAAAATATTTTTGTTTGCTGATGATACCAGCTTGGTAGTGAAGGATGTTGTTGGTAATATTGACGCAGTATCAAATGCAGTTCAAGAGATAAGTTCATGAATTGTAGGAAACAAGTTGATGGTAAATCACAGTAAAACTCAGTTTTTACAATTCCTAACACATATTTTGACGAAATCTGTGGAACAGAAAACATTATTATTATTATTATTATTATTATTATTATTATTATTATTATAGAAAATAGGAGGAAATACTTTGCAGCTTTTAGCGTCCTGAGATAGAAATTCCTTGTTGATAATGCCTTGACTATCTAAAACGTGACGGTTGTGTTGCGTGATTTTTGTTTGTTTGGAATCTGACCTTTTTCCGGCGGTGTGATGTCAGAGAACGGCATTCTTTGCTTTTCCTTTTCGTTTCAGGGTCGTATCGGAGACGCTAGGTTCCATCCTCACTGACAGTGCGGCTCAAGAAATTTGTGTTGCTTTCGCCGTTTCGAGAAAATCGCGTGAAGCCTCTAAACGTGTCTGCTTTTGATCGTCAGATATGGCACTAGACGACAATAAGTTTTCCTCTTCCCTAACTTCTGGGTAAGGGTTTATCGCGGGGGTTCATGGTTAATTTGCAGTTCATTCTCGATCATGCGCACAGTTAACACACGATAGTTCATGATTAATGTCCTCACTTTGTCAATGCTTTTGTCACAGCGGTCCCCGGTAGTTCGCTACGGGAAGTGTCAGAAACATGTTCCCGGCCTCCTAGAAAACGGGTGTATGACTCGTATATACAGGTCATCGACGGCGCCATATCACCACAAACACCTACCAGCGCCGCATGCTTTTCTTATGCGTACTGCCAAGTTAAAATAAAACTTTAAATTTATCCTTCTCTCGTGCATTGTCCTGTTCTCAGTTCAGAACCATTGCAAGTAAACAAGAACTTTGTCTAAAAGGTCTGATACTGAACACACACTACGCTCAACTAAACGACGGTGAAGGTTTGCTTGTCCACACCGGCAGCTGCAACGTTGTAATTTCTCTGTGTTACCCGATGACCGTTCTGACGTAACTTTATTATCGGAAGTTATAGATGCTGTACAGAGTAGCTGATATACTACAGCCTGGAGTTACTCTCCGGCTTATCTCCATTTCTGGAGTCAGCTATTTGCTTGTATGTATTCTTATTTTGGTTTTTATATAAATCCTTGCTATACTTAACAACGTTTTTTTCTGGACTAGCTGTCAAATGCCTTTCCGTGATCAATAAGTGCTATTTCATTTACCAAATTTAATTCTCGTCCTTTCTGTAGAAATTGTTTCAGAGTGAACACATCATTGGCGCAGTATTCATTTCACACATAAATTCGACTTCTACATCTATATGGGATACTCTGCAAAACACATTTAAGTGCCTGCATGAGGGTACATTCCATTCTCGAATAGCGCGCGGGAAGAATAAACACCTGAATCTCTCCGTTCGAGCTCTGATGGTCATTTCTACCTATGTAAGTAGGAGTCAACAATATATTTTCGCATTCGGAGGTGTATGCTGGCGGTTGGAATTTCGTTAAGTAGCCCACGCTGCAGCGATAAGCGCCGTTGTTGTAATGATTCCCATCCCAGATCCTGCATAATTTCCGTAACGCTGTCTTCCCTGTATCGTGACAATACGAAACGAGCTGCCCGTCTCTGGACTCTTTCGATTTCCTCCGTCAAACCCACCTAATAATGATCCCACACTGGGCAGCAATACTCCAAAAATGGACGGACAAGGGTAGTGTATGCATTTTCTTTTGTGGTTCTGTTGCATATTTTAAGAGATCTGCCAATAAAACGCAGTCTCTGCTTCGCCTTTCCCACAACATAATCTACGTGTTCTTTCCAGTTTAAGTCTGAAGTAACAGTAATTCCTAGGTATTTTATGATGTGTACGGCCTTGACTTTTGATTGATTTATCTTTTAAACCAAGTTTAACGGATTTGATTTCGTACTCATGTGGACGACTTCATACTTCTCATAATTTAGAGGCAATTGCAATTTTTTACACCATAGTGATATCTTATTCAGATTGTTCTGCAGTTGATTTTGATCTTCAGATGATTTCACTAGACGGCAAATGACGGCGTCATCTGCAAACAACCTAAAGGAGCTACTCAGATTTTCCCCTAAATCGTTTATGTAAATAAGGAACAGCAGAGGACCAATAACATTTTAGTCAATGCCTTACCATCGATCACTACGAACTGTGTCCTCTCTGACAGGAAGTCCCTTATCCAATCGCGAATAACCACGCAATTTGATTAAAAGCCGTTTGTGAGGTACGGTGTAAACAGCCTTCTGGAAATCAAGAAATATGGAATCGATTTGCGAACCCTTGTCGATAGCACCCATCACTTCGTGTGAATAAAGAGCTAGACTTCCTGAAATGAATAAATATACAAATTCTGTCTTCACAATAACACATTTCGTTCTGAGTATTTCGTTTGTCAATAAAAATATTGTGTATAATGATACATTTTCAAGTAAAACTAAACACGCAAAAGCAATTTTTGTGCTGGTGTGTGAACAATTGTAGATACCGGTAAACATATAAGAAATTAATGATGCTCCTGTAAAGGTAATAAAAAATCAACAAACTGTACGTCTCATTTCGAGAAGAAATATTTTTGCTGCTTATGTTACAGGAACCCAAAAGAAAATTGTAGCTACTGTACGATGACAGGAGGAAACGTAATGTCTAACACTGCAGTGCAGACTCAAAGGGAACGATAAATCAAGTGCCACAGGCTTTTCAAATTTGTACTGTTTCTGACCCAAAGCTGATATACAAAATTGTCATGGAGATATGTGGAGATGGATTTGGATACCCCAGTTCTTGTGCTTATAATTAATGTTGAAATATACATGGCTTTCATCTCACCGATTTAATTGTCACCTGAACGCCATTTAATGATACATGTTATTTAAAAAATTGCTTTGTAAGGCCTTATGACTGCGCAAGTTATATATTAACACGCTTGTAGGCCGGTAACAGGTTTTTGCCTTCACCAAAAATAACTGAAACATGTGGTTTAGAAGATATTAATGTATTTTTGTTTTTAAATATTAGATTCAGTGAACACCATTATTTGGACATTTGAGCTAAAATCGCCGTGAATTGGTATTCATCGGTTCTGTCTCGGATAAAGCAAGCTCTGTAGTTAGCTGCTTGATAAGTTGCCATAGTCTATTGCGGTGTTGGTGTTTGACCATGCATACGGTTCCATATTGCTTTAGTCGTATTTATAGGGAATCTGGTGCAACCGTTTCCTACGTAAGATGAGGTCATCTTTGAAGATCTCGAATAATTTTTGTTTCATTGTTTGAGCAGATATCTTTTATTTTTCTCGGTGCTTTCTGAGGATGCGCTCTGTTTCTCCTGGAAAAGCTCAAGTGGACAGTTAGTGGCCTCGCGTCCTCCTCTTTCTCGTACCTTACTAACTCTCCAGCAGTTGTAGTCGTCGGCGAGGGAGGGAGGGGAGGCAAACGATGTCTGCTGTTTTTCCGTAATATCGTCCTGAGTTGATTCAGCTCCCCAGGCATATCTTCTGCCATCCTTGGCTTTTTCTGAATAAAGCGCTGGAGACCCTGTTTCTGTTGCCGGCCGCTGTGGCCGAGCGGTCCGTAGCGTGCCAGTCACAGTACGCTACGGTCGGGGGTTCGAATCCCCCTCGGGCATGGATGTTTGTGTTGTCTTTAGTATAAGGTAGTTTGTAAGTTTAGTAACTTATGACTCCGCAGTTAAGTCCCTTAACCCTTTCGCTACGGTGAACTTCAGAAGTCGGGAGCGAATGTGCTCCACAGCCGGTGGACTGCTGCAGCAGTCGAGTGCTGCCTGTGCCGCCCAGCCGGTGGACTGCTGTAGCAGTTCCGCCTCGCGTCATACATCGTAATGTAATGCTACTGAAATGTAACGTAAAGCAATTGTAAATAAATATTATTTAACAAGCGAAATATGCGTTTATAATAATAACGTCCACATCCCACCAGAGCTGAATCCAAAACTTGGATCTTTTAGAATTTACGCAAAAATTACCCGAATTATCTGAAAGAAGGAAGAAAACTGTCTCTATTTCAAATTAATTTTCCATAATAAATATATAGTATAAAGTCCAATAACTGCGATAACACTCAGAGTGTGAAAGCAGGACAGAGTAGCGCCGTGGGGAGTGCGGAAAACGCGCCGTACAGCGGGCACGGCCGGGCGCGACTGGCGCTCGTCCAAAGCGCACGGGGCAACAATCACGGCGCCGGAGTGAAAGGGTTAAGCTTAACAAACATTTGAACCCGTTTCTGTGCTTCAATGAAATTCTTTTTCTCTTCTAGCTAGTCGAGAATGTTTTCTGAGAACTAGTCCTGAACAATTATTTATGACTTTTCCTTTCTAGAGAGAGACAGAGTCGTGTAGCATTTTTAAATTAAATTATCGCCATTTGGCTGTGTTGTTAAATTAAGTACAAGAGATACATGATTTCGTGAATGTAGACATTATCTATATCAATAATAAAACTGTAATTGTTGTACTGTCGTTGTACACTTAATGTTGAACAACTATTAAACAAATTTTCATGTGGTTTTCAGGGAAAACAGTCATCCTCCATATGTTCTTATGTTAACATGCAATGTGAAAGTTTTTGTGGGCCCACAGGGCTTGGACTGTAGCACTGAAGATGGTCAGACACTGACTGAAATCGATCTGTAATAATTCAGTGCGGCGAAAGCTAGTTCTCTCTATTTCAATATTTCTTTAACCACGTATATTGATCCGTATTTCCGTACTTTGTATTAATGCTTGTAGCTCTGGTACTTTCCACAGACACCTATGAGAATTTACAAACCAATGAGTCTTTAATCTGTGATTGTACTATCTGTGACCTGTACCCTTTGAGACTGAAACCCCATTAATGTTCCTGAGGCACTACATCTGCCAGTTCACGCCACACAGCCCCCGTTACCTGTGTTGCCGCCGGCTGTGTGCAGTATACTCCTGACCTGCAACCGACATGGTTGCAGTGCCACTAGATCCTCTGATTTAGATCCTCCACTTGACTCTGTACTGGTGGTCTGTGTTTGGCCTTGTCAACTATGCTGCAGGTCGTGAGCTTTGCCTTCAGCTTGCAAGCAAGAGTGGCAGTCTTTACCACTTCAGATAGCCACTCAAAAGTGGAGAGAATCTCTTCCGATCCAAAGTAACACACATTGTTCGCACTGTCATGAGCCACCACCTGCAGTTGGCTGCACTCTCTTCATGACATCCAGAAGGACCAATTCCACACCTGGAATGACTCCACTCCGTATGCACATGGAATGCCCTATTGACGCACTCACCCTACCCATTATTTCACAAGAAAAAAAAACTATATATGCGCGCCTAGGTTGCACAGTGTTAGAGTGCCACTACAAATCCAAATGTCGCGGGTTCGATCCCCGCCAGGTCCTAAGATTTTTATCTGTCACTTTCCACTTCTTTCACCTCTGGCAATATTGCTCATGTGAAAAATACCGAGTTTCACCGTGGTTCGGAACCCACGTTAAACTGTAGGTCCCCCTATAACTGGCTGGGTAAGTCAGTTCGAAGGTCGGAGGAAGGCAACGGCATACCACCTCCAAACAGGACCATGCCTAGTAAAGCACTGTAGTGTTCAAACCAATCTTCGGATTGTTGACTGCTATTGACACTGGAATCGAAGATTTGTCAAAATTAAATTCGAAGCTTATTTTCTGACATTAAAAAACTAAATATAATAAACATCCGTCCCTACACTGTAATCACACGCATTTGTGATACAATTTGAAAACAGACATGTAATGGTAGCGAAACAAAGTATTATAAAGGTTAATTTTTTATCGAAAAACGAAACAAATTTTTGCAACACTAAGGAAGACCTTACGATAAGAATTTCATTGTACAGGATGGCAGAGGAATGGATAACAAAGGAAATTTTTAGGTGAATTTGTTAATGATTCTTCACCATTAATAAACTCCAACAAAAATATATGTGGAAGGAGTGGCATATGTAAGGAGTCATGAATTTCTGATCTCCTTACATGCACCTTTTATGTCCATGAACAGACCTGTGTTGTTTTTTGAGTAATTTGATACCCTATGCATGGTATTTGTGTTGGTAATTAAGAACAGTAATTAATGCAGTTGAAAACGTCAGCGCATCTACGTACTCTGCATATATTATGAGGCTACTGTTGAACGGACACTTTAGAACTGCGTGGTGTGGTATGGAAGTCTTGTGTTTAATTTCGACTGAGAGGTCACTCACTGGGATATACTGCGGTCGGGCCCTCACAGTAGGTGGAAAAGTAAAGGGGGGGGGGGGTTAATAGACAACGTGTGTGGCCACAGGGCAGCCCCACTGACTCCCTCATGCTACCCAATGTTTCACAAAGTAAAAACATAGGATATACAAAAGCTGGACGCCAAGGAAAGTTGCGTCAGTTTTAAAAGTTACCTAACAGGTTTGTAACATTAACTCGTATTGGAGGAACGCGTTGTGGGTAGATGAAACACGTTTTGCTACAGCGTATCTCATAGGCCACTTTCAGCATTTACGCTTGCCTGTAAACTGGGAAGGAATGCTCAAACATGTATACAACTCATGGTGCTACAAAATAAACGCCTTTTTCTGGTGGTGGCTGCCACTAGCAGGGCAGTAGCCATCGGTGTGCTGATTTCGCGTACCAGATGCTGTGAATTCTTAGCGATCTACTGTGGTTTTGGCTAGTGGCACAAACAGCAGTATTTGGTGCCAAGTGTTGAGTTGCTGTCTTCACCAGTAATTACGACATTTTCACAGAGGAAGCAGTGGACATATTTGCCCATCCACAATAATTAGGTGTCATCAGCGGACAAAATGAATACACGATGGTGGACCTGTTTGCTGAATCGTCATACCCTTTCATATTAGATTTGACTGGAGAATTTAGTGGGCCTTGACTTCATCAAAATTAATAGGAAGTTTTGGCTGATTTATTTCAGCTGCAGATTGCAAGAATTCTGAGCCAACGCTCATTGCAGTGAATAGTAATCGGCACTGACGCAAGGCTTATTTTGTCTGCACACAGTCGCTTCTGTACAGTGGCACTGTCACCAGCACAACATTGTACAACTTTTACCGCGACAGCCTCTGTTAGTTCATTTTTTCGATTTTAAATTCACGTGGAGCTGTCATCACTCCCTGATAGCTATTTTTCTGTTGATAACGGTATGTTTGTATATGTTGTTTTGGGTTTTTCAAGCGATATCATTAACGGTCGAACCCTGTTATTCATCATTACACTTCATTACTTAATTTATTACAACTTTATTTACCAATGTTTTTTTCGATCTTAGAAAAAAATAATAATAAAATGTTTACCTCTCAGTAGAACAGCATTTTTTCTTTACTGAGACAGTACTTAATACCACATTCCTGTACCTGGTGTTGTCATTTAGCAGTGATTATTTATTTTTCTACTTAAAGGAGTGGTCGTCTGATTCATTCTGAGTACAGTTAAGAACCTCTTACCTATCTTGGATTGAAACCTGCACTGCTTTCTGATGTATGACCGTATGTTTTATGGTAGACTTGTTCCACCTACAGAGCCAGTGTTTTTGGGTAAAAACATTACAGATCAGTCCTTGTACAGAATACAAGGCGAAAGAAATCGTCTGTCCAGGTTTTAAGTCAGGCCGGCAGTACATAAAATACAATGGCTTAGAATTTATGTCGGTAAAAACGAAGCAGGCGACTTAACAGACCTTTAGAGGGAGAAGAACGCTTAGAATGTGTTGCTCTTCATTAAAGTGGTTCACCCACTATAAACGTCGCTGCATAAAATTCGAGCTTTGAGTGCTAGAAGGTTTTGTTTACCGACAAGGAAGTATAATTACGGAAAGAAAATATTCGCCCCAGAAGGGGCAATTGTTTTTCGATTACACGCTCTCATTACATCTTGATGTGGAAAAAAATCTCTTAAGATATTTATATATAAATATGAAGAGTTTTGCGCTAGTCTCGCTAAAGCTCAGAAAGTGTTTGGGAGATTTGAGTATATTGTTTTCTTTTGTTCGCTTTAATACAGGGGTTGTACAGCTGGAAAAAAAAAAAAAAAAATATCTAAATTCCGATTCCTATTTTAGTCTCGAAAGGCAACCCGCCATACACAACTGTTAGGGGTAATATTAATACTAGTTCACACAAATTGAACTACCAATTTTTAAATTTTCTGTCATATATAAAGAAGATAAATGTCATAAAACAGTGGAAGATAGAGGCAAAACCTGGTTAAAGTATCAGTGTTAGAAAACAGAAGAAGCACACTTGGAACTTACAAAACAAACAACGATAACCCAAAAAACCCTGAAGAAATATTAAACGCTGATACCAAAAAGATAAACTGTTAGTAGTAGAAATAAATACCGATTAAACAAACTGACGAGATGATTACAAAACAATTAGAACACAATTCCAAAGATATGATCCCCAACAGTAATGCTAAAAGACAAAAACAATAAAATGGCCTGCACTAATAGAAATAATTTAGAAATTTTAGCAGAAACATTTAACAAACCACTGAATTGCGGGGATCTCCAGAACTAGTTAAAATAAATACAGAAGCCCAATTTTAAATACCACCATAAAATTAAAATCCACCAAAAATTCAGAAACTGTATAAAGTTTTGAGAGAGCTCAAGAGCTATAAAGCAAGTTTAGAACATCAAACATTTGCGGAACATTGGAAAAATGCGGCGGATCCAGAGGAGACATCATTACATCAGAACATTTTGAAAATCTTGATAAAAGAAGATTTACCAGAACATTCGACATCAGAATTAATAAATCCATTACACAAAAAAAGAATAAAATCAAATTCTGACAACTAGAGAGGGATTTCCGTCTTTGATTGTACATTAGAATCTTTAGTTGGGAATAAACATGCCAAGATCGTTAACTGAATAGTATAATTTACATCGGATGACCAGTTTTGAAAACTTAGTTGTAATCTTTAGATGGCACATATAACGTTGTGCTCCACGTCTACGTTATAAAAGTCAAGAATTCTCTACAATCCCTATAAAGATAATTTAAAATGGAACTAGGAGACTATTAAGGATGATTTAGACCATGGAGAAGTTGCTGAGAACAGATAATCACTTTAAAGTTAATAATGGATGCCAACAAAAGAAGACAGACGCAAGTCACTTAAAAAAGCTTATGGTTTTATTCACATAGTATCCCCAATGTTCGACGTCTTCAGCCAACATTAAAAAAAAAAAAAAAAAAAAAAAAAAAAAAAAAAAAAAAAAAAAAAAAAAGATAAAATTAAACCTCTCAATCGCCAAATCCAAAGAAAAATTCAGAGGAAAACTCAGTTATTCAAACGTAAAAAAGGGTGAACACAAGAAGATGGTCTATCGTCACTGCTCTTCAATTGAATACTTGATGAGAAAATGCTACCAAAAGAATCCTAAAACCATAAATATTGGAACCAAAAAAGATCAAATAAACCTAAACTGCTTGGGACCTACAAAATATGGCTCAAAAATACGACAGATACCATTCAAGAATAATGAGATTAAGGTAACAGACTCACGTAATAGTAAACAACAGAGAAATAATAGTAGTGAAGCAATTTAAATACCAGGGAGAAATTGTAACGTACAACCTGGACGAAAAAATCTGCTTGGCAGGAAACATCTAATAAAATAATAAAATCTCAAAAGCTTACGTGGTATACGTACAATGAAAATGTGGATCAATCAAAACAAAATGAAAATACCACATGACAGTGGTCCAGCCAGAGGTAACATATGCAAGCGGAACTCTAAATGTTCAAATATTTGTTAAGTTTATGGGACTTAACTACGGGGTCATCAGTCCCTAAACTTACAAACTACTTATGAACTACTTACGAACTAGGACGGCACAAATATCCATGCCCGAGGGGGGATTCGAACCCCCGACCGTAGTGGCCGTGCTGACCGTGACTGCAGCGCCTCAGTCACCTCGGCCACCGCGGCCGGCAGCGGAACTCTAACTAAAGAAAAACACAATCGATAAAACACTAAAATAGGAAGAAGAATTGCTTGGACATTCATAAATAAGAAAATAATAAAAAGGAAAGACAATGGCGGAGTGTACAGGGAACTGGAACCCACCAAAATACAATAAGTAAGAAAAGTAATTCATTCTTCGGCTTTATCATGAGTACACCAGAAGTTAGATTAGCAAGGAAAATTGTGGAATCCGAAGCAACAAGTAGGTTGGATCGAGGGAATTAGAGAGGGCTTGAGAAAACTAAAAGTAACCCTGGAAGATATGCAAAAGAGAAATCTCAAGAAGCTGCAAAATTTGAAAATGGCCTTAAACAAAAGATAAACAAACGACCCACAACGAAAAGGATATTTACAGATGGTGAAAGACAGAAAATATCAGAACGAATGAAAATAGACTGGGAATGTCGGAAAGAAAGGAACATGCAGTTATCGATGAAGAGGTCAAGAAAATGATTTGGTAGAGTGATCCGTCGAGGTCGTAAAAGTAAATAATGACAATAATATGAAGAAGAGATTCCCTTTGTCTGTTTGTAATTTAGAGATATGCAAACGGAGTTACACAAATCTACAGTTTAATTCCAATCTTGCTGAAATTTTACACTCCTGACCTCGATAATAAAGTTAGCGTCTCATAAAAATTTCATGTGGTTCATGGCGGTTTGAATAAAATCCACGGTTCTGATTTTTATGGATATTTTCACACTTGAGGAAGGTGTGGTTGCGTAGAGTTTCCCGGCTTAAAAACTGATAATATTCTTCTCGGATCTGCACCCCGATAACATTGTCATCTTGACACATTATTTCGACAGACCAACTGGCTGCCATCTTCAGGAGGATAAGCTGAGTGCACTTAATCGGCGAGTAAGTGCACGCAGCGTACACACCTGAAGATGATAGGCAGTTGCTCTGTCGAAATATTGCGTCAAATAGGCGATGTCATCCGGCCGCAGACCCGAGAAGAATATTATCAGAGTATGGTGTCCATATAAAATGGTGGATGTCGGGGTACTTCGCTAAGACACATACCTACAGTTTTATTATTATCTTGAAGATTATTTAGACACTGGCCATCAAAACAGTAAACTAATTTACAACACGTTTTGACACTATTGTACTATGTATTCGAAAGGTTGATCATGTATGAATGTGTTCATGGAGAGGGTTTATATAAATCGCAATCAGCGTATGGTGGATGGCAAGAGGTGCCTAACAATAAAATCTTAACAGACTTTCAGTCATCAGCACAAAAATTGACATATACACATGAATTTTCATAGAGAGAGGAAGGAGTAGATGAACTGAACAGGCGGAATGAACAGAGAGAGGAAACTGAGATGGGTCTAGAAAGGGGAAGTAGATGGACAGGGAGATGCCTACGGATGAGATAAAGAGGGGGGAAGGAGAGAGAGACGATTGGAGGGGAATTGATGGAACAAGTAAATTCCCAGGCAACACAGTGCCTTAAGCTATAATGGGATAAAATAGTTCAATATGCGGACGGTTTGCTTTAATTTCCGAGGTATCTAATGACACATTATCCGTGAGCATTTTCATTGGAATAACAATAGCCAAATTGAAACGTGAGTATCTCCTTGGGAAATGTTTTGCTGGGTGTCATTCGGCATCATTATCATCGTTTATGTGCGAAAATCTACTTCTAATTTCCTCCATAAAGGAAGGGGGTGAGTAAGGGAGGCTATGTATTCTACATCTACTTGGATACTCTGAAAATCACAATGAAGTGCTTGACAGAGGGTTAATCGAACCACTTTTATGATATTTCTCTCTAGTGCCACTGTCTAAAATCTCGCGGAAAAAGGAACATGTAAATCTTTATGTTTTCGATCCGATTGGTCTTATTATGATGATGTCTCCCTATGTAGGTGGTGGCTAACAAAATATGTTCGCATTCTGAAGAGAAAGTTCGTGAAAGAAATTTCGCAAATAGATCTCGCCTCAAAAAGTAACGCCTTCCTCTTAATGATTTCCACTTCAACTCATCCATCATTTGTGACACTATCTATCCTATATCTCGCTAATAGAAAACGAGCCGCCATTCTCTGAATTTTCTCTAAATCGTCCGTCAGTCCCACCTGGTGTAGATCCCACAATGCGCAGAAATACTCTGAAATAGGACGCACAAGTGTAGTGTAGGCAGTTTCTTTTGTAGAACTGTTGCACCTTCTATGTGTTCTACCAACGAAACATAGTCTTTGGTTCGCCTTCCCTACAATACTTTCTATGTGTTCTTTTCAATATTGATGCCCTGAGATCTCTCGCATTTCGCCTGAATTTGTTATCATATACTCCAACAACAACAAATTACGAATCACGCAAGTTGTTAATGAAATGACTTTCCCTTCAGTGTGTTGAACTTTATTTTCGTAAGTCAAAATTAAGGTTTTGTAAAGCTACATGAAATGAACGTGACTACAACTTCATCAAACCTAGGATTCTGGAAGGGCAATGCTTAATCCTTGTTGTTTATTTCGGTATTAACTGTTTGTGTCCCACATTATGAAATCATCTTTAGAAAAATTAAACTTCAGTCTTTTCTGTATTAATACAGTGCAGTATGTGATTTAAATTTTTTTTGTCGAACTATTGATTTTTTATGTCATTTATTTCATGCAGAACACAGACGTTTGTATCGAGGTGGCCGGCCGCGGTGGCCGAGGTGACTGAGGCGCTCCAGTCACGGTCAGCACGGCCACTACGGTCGGGGGTTCGAATCCCCCCTCGGGCATGGATATTTGTGCCGTCCTAGTTCGTAAGTAGTTCATAAGTAGTTTGTAAGTTTAGGGACTGATGACCCCGTAGTTAAGTCCCGTAAGCTTAACAAACATTTGAACATTTTGTATCGAGGTATTGTATTACTTGGATGTTATTTCGTTGATAGCTAACACTGCCAGTTCAATAATGCTAGCATAATCTTCGCCACAGCACTAAAGAACAGACAATTCACCCCTGGAACAAAATAAAAGGAACCACACTCACGCTCACACGTACAAACGGCAACGCAACACAACCTCCAAGATGGTCAGATTAATGCCCGACAAGTGGCTACACGCCGCAAAGTGGCGTACTAGAAGCATGTTGTACATCAACAAAACTGCAACTTTAAGGATTGATGCACAAAATATTGTGTAAATCAACTTTTAATACGTTGATGTCCAGGAACAAGACTGGGAATGAAAGGATTTATGTGAGGAACCCGTAATAAACGATATTGAAATTCTAGGATCATGCTGACAGGATCATCATCATCATCATGTCATCATCATCATCATCATCATTAGAGACTGAGTATGCCTTTCAGCGTTCAGTCTGGAGCATAGTACCTCTAATAAAATTCCTCCATGATCCCCTATTCAATGCTAACATTGATGCCTCGTCTGATATTCTGCCTTTTACTTCAAAATCATTCTGCACCGAATCTAAGTACTTTCTTCTTGGTCTACCTCGACTCCTCTTACCCTCCGCTGCCGACCTCATGAGTCTCTTAGGTAACCTTGCTTCCCCCATGCGTGTAACATGACCCCACCATCTCAGTCTGTTCGCTCTAACTGCTTCATCTATGGTGTTCATTCCCAGTTTTTCCTTGATTTCCACATTATGGACACCCTCCTGCCATTGTTCCCATCTATTAGAGCCTGCAATCATTCTTGCTATTTGCGTATCTGTAACCTCTACCTTATGAATAAGGTAACCTGTATCCACCCAACTTTCACTCCCATACAAGAAAGTTGGTCGAAAGATAGAGCGGTGCACCGCTAACTTAGTCTTGGTATTTACTCCCTTCTTGCAGAAGAGAGTAGATCTTAGCTGAGCACTCACTGCATTAGCTTTGCTGCACCTCGATTCCAGTTCTTTCACTAAGCTGCTATCCTGTGAGAAAATACATCCTAGGTACTTGAAAGTGTCTACCTGCTCTAACTTTGTTCCTCCTATTTGGCAGTCAATCTGCTTAAATCTCTTTCCCACTGACATTACTTTCGTTTTGGAGATGCTGATCTTCATATCATAATCCTTGCACCTCTGATGGAGCTCTGAAATATTAGTTTGCAACCTTTCAATTGAATCGGCCATTACAACTAAGTCGTCCGCATATGCGAGACTGCTTATTTTGTTTTCACGTAATTTAATCTCGCCCTGCCAGTCTACTGTTTTCAGCATATGATCCATGAATAGTATGAACAGCAGTGGTGACAGGTTACAGCCTTGTCGTACCCCTGAAACTACTCTGAACCATGAGCTTAATTTGCCATCTACTCTAACTGCTGCCTGACAGTCTACGTAAAGCCCTTTAATTGCTTGCAGAAGTTTGCCTCCTATACCATGCTGACAGGAATCAGTAAATAAAATGACGTGGAAAATGCAACGAGATGTGTGCGTGTTCGCCATCGTATTATTCACACGAAACACGCTGAGAGGAATGTAGCATCATAATGACAAAGAATCAGCAATTATTGGCACTGAACCGAATTATATGGATACTGGTATTCATTATTTCTACTTTAGCCGTTGTGTGACATGGCTGATAAGCGGTAGCTTGGACATATAGTTGGTTATTTTGGGCGAATAGCTGTACCAAATAGCTTATAAAGATAATAGGGGAATTTACATGCGTTTGCCAGGCGACATCGCTAGCAGTGCCATCTGTGGGCTATAGTTGTATATTGTACCTAGCTTCATATCTGCTATTCAGAATGTTATTTCCCTGCGTACTGCAATTACAGCATTAATTAGAGGAATTATGTTAGTTGATAATTCAGTTAAGGTGTAGGGTTAAAAAGAAACTAAAGCAATCGGATCTGTACAGTTTATTTGGAGTAATACAATACATATGTTTTAATCATAGACATGTACGCACATATTGTGAGCATTTGGTCCTATTTGTGAATTACTTTCCGTAAAATGAGGCTTCTCTTTCTGATTTGTGTTGCTGAAGAATCATTTTTCTTATTAACAAATACTTTGATTAGAACTGAACCATTTTACCAACAACAAATAACAACTACTACACACGCCTCCTAAGAAATCAACTTGCTTCTCACACCATAAGTGCTTCCAATAACGCACTTACCAAAATCTTGTCTAATAATTTCTGACATTTTATATGGCATATTTTGAGCACAACCATTGGGTAAAAGCATTTTGTTTGCCATATCTCTTCATCTGTTTATGTAAGTTGGCAAATTCACGCTCATTATCGTTATATGATGCTAGAGCATTCCTCGCATTTTTTTTTCAATACGTTTACCTTCATTGATGCTGATATCAGCATACATACATACATTAACACAGTCTTCAGCAGGTATTTCAGTCACGGGTGCATTGAATGGCAGTGTTTCAATTCATTTAATTTTACTAGGAAAGCTGCTGCATCTCGTTCACAGTTACTGTCTTGACAGTAAACTATTAACCATAACTATCATTACTGCAACAGACCGGTTTAATACCCAAAGCAGTTATCTGTGATCGAGATGCAACCAATGTGAAGCTGAGGAAGCTTTTAGTTATATTACAGAAACCGTCTTTTTTAAACACACGCAAAGAACAAATTACAACATTTAGCCTTCGCTTAACAAATTCTTATTTCGAAACTCTTTCTCCACAAAGTGGTATGAGTCATACTGCATAGCCTTTATACACATGCTCGGGTGCCTTCCTTTTTAAATTTCGTCCAAGTCAAATCTTCGACTAAGAATAACGCACCAGCTGTACAGTATCTAAAAACAAATTATTTTAAAATAATGAAAAGAAGAAACACACACACAACAAGGTAAGTCAGAGCGTAAAAGCAAATGATCTGAGTAGGCGTAAGCTATCATACTTACATCTACTTAGTTTTAGGAAACCTGAATAATGATTTTGTTGGTGTGCTTTGCTGTTTATAGTTATTACAGCATATAGCACATCCTCTTCCAACCATTTCCTAGTTGTATCAAGTAAGACAACGTATTAAGTAAGTTTTCTGCGTTTGTAAGTGTTAAGCGGCTGTTCATGCCCTGTATTAGTTTACAAATCGAGCCGGTAGGAGGTGTTAGAGTGCGCTGTCGCCCGTTTCACGGCTGAGTTTCCGCTATTATCTGTATAAGCTAGTTAGCTGTACGTTTCTAGAGAGGACTTGTGCAGGAGAGATCGTATATGGCAGCAGAGGAATCTGGTTGTGGTGGAAGAGCAAAAAGAGTGTGGCAGACAGATGGGTCTTCGGGAAGCCCGCATACTGTCGAAACACCCTTCACTTTGAAAAAGGAAGATAAGGGAGGCCCTAGAAAGCCGAGCCAGACGGCAATACGTACGGAGAGGACGGGTACAGGCACACGGCGTCTTGGCTACCCGAATTATCTGCACATAGAAAGCAGTGACAATCTTTTATTTATAGAATGCCGACAATCGTATCTTACCCCTGAACGTCATGTAGACTGGGCAGCAATTCCTGGATCAACAAATGCCACTATGTAAATTGCGAACAGGTAGTGATTTGCGCTTCACAACTGTACAGAATTACACAGAAAATTACTAATTTGTATTATTGTGACACTCTAAGTGACATCGTTCGTTTTTTTTGCATCCGGGAGAAATTTAACTCATGTTTAGCAGATGTTTAATGTTTTTATCCTTCTTTTGTATAACAAAATATTAACTGTGCAACTGTGGGATTCTATCGTTTCATTTAATAGACCATAATTAAAATGCAACGCAGTACTGCCTAGTAGTCACAGGACGACCTTCAACCTATTATATGTATTATTTCTCATCCTTTTTTTTTTTTTTTTTTTTTTTTTTTTGTGGGTACGCTATGTCTCCCGTATTACTTATCAAAATTAATGATTTAGGTATAATTTTCAAGGCTTCGTTATCCACTTATGACGAAAAATACACAGATAATTTATAGTTATTGCTTTCACAAAAAAACTTTATTTTGAAAAAAATTGTGCTGTTCGTACAATCTAAGTTTATATGCGGCGAAAAGTCGTAAATGGGACATGTATTTACGGTTGCTCTCATCAGCCACTGCGCGGAGTATGATAATTAGAAATTTTAACGCTCATCAGGGTTTAATTAATGGTGCAAGAATAGTGGTGACTATTCTTCAAAGGGCAGCATTATATTTACCAGAACCTGTTATATCCCAAGGACAGTTATACGTGGCTTTTTCATGAATTCTCTCATTCAGAGATATTAATGTTTGTGCTAAAGACATATTATATATATATATATATATATATATATATATATATATATATATATATATATATTTCACACATAGGTATGTAGTTGCAGCTCCATTGATATCTTACCTATCTGTTACTGATCAGGGTACGTGTGAATTATTCGCACGGGTCAACTAGTACGCTTGAAATACAAGCAAACAGGGGCCAACGTGATCATTAGAATTCTTCAAACAAAATTACCTTATGCACAATTGTAACCTCCAAATCTGAATTCGGAACAATATGGCATAAATACATGCTGCTTTCGCGAAACCACTTTCTCAATTGAAGTACTTTTCCCAATCTTTGTATCAACCATTAAATAAAGATGAGATTTACGCACATTATTGGACCGAAAGGACGCATTATACCCTTTAACAACACTGCCAGCCCAACCAGAAAATTGCAAATCATCATAACTTAAATCCTGAACAACCAGCCGACTAGCCTGAAACAATTCAAAATACTTACCTATAACTTCACTTACTCCCATTATTAACAAGAAAAGTATCAATATCATCTAAACAATTAGTACCTTCAGCCCATCTACGAAGTCGAACGTTAAATCACATGGAAGCCTCGTTACAATTAGTTAATGGAACATTACCAAACCTCGTAATATACAGGATGTTTCACTGTGTTTGCCTCTGTGACTTATAAAATAATGCGGTAAGTCAACACAAAAAATGTTACACTTTCTGGGGAGCTATGAACATAGTTTGTTATATCATTTTCCAAAGAGTTACAGCACAAAGATATAATTTTTTAAATGGAACAATAGTTTTTTTGTATCGTGCATTGCGTCCGAATCAATTTAAACTACATTCCTATCACTGTTAGTTTGGGAGCTAAAACCCTTCAAATTTTCAGGGGCAGATACCAAATACGCTGCGCGTAATGCAATGCGCCTTCTAAATGTGATACGGCTGAGTTGTAACGTCGTCGGTGTCACGGAGCGAGAAGCTTCCTTGATGCCGACTGTCGCCGACACGGCCGTATACCCGACAGTTGGAGCCACACAAACAACCGGGGCTCAATATACCACAGTTACTGACATCGGATGACGATGGCATACACGAACAACGAGTACGTTGACATGTTGCTGATGCTCGGCGAGTGCCGACACGATGCCACTGAAGCAGCCACGGCGTATGCCGTGAGATATCCTAGGCGAAGAGCCCCGGAAACAGGAAACAGCCTTCAGGAAACAGGCAGCTTGGTAATTCGCCGCAGTAACAGACGAAGACCTGCAAGAAGTGAGGAGACGGAGGTGTTTGTTTTAGCTGCACTACACCACGATCCTAATGTCAGCTTACGAGCCGTTGCTGCAGTCGCTCGTGTCAGTCTCACATCTGTGTGGCGTATAGTACACAGCCACAGGTTTCACCCGTACCGCCTGTCACTGACCCAGGAGCTGCATGGGAACGAATTCCGTGCAAGAGTGACATTCTGTGAGTGGGTCATGCGTAATTTCACGCTGGAGTCTTTACAAAGTGTTATGTTCTCTGATGAGTACACGTTCACAAATTATGGTGCAATGACTCGTCATAACATGCACTACTGGGCCGTAGAGAATCCTCGGTGGGTACGACCTGTCGACCGTCAACGTAGGTGGTGCGGTGTGGTGTGGAATCCTTGGGGATGAAATCATCAGTCCACACTACTTCACAGGTACACTGACAGGTGAGTTATATCGCGCTTTTATAGCCGACAGTTTGGGTGGTCTCCTTGAACATGTGTGTCTACACACGAGAGTCCATATGTGGATGCAGCACGATGGTCACCCAGCCCATTCTGCACGTGCTGTTGTGGAAGAACTAAGGTTTGCAGGAAGATGGTTGGGGCGCCATGGTCCTCATTCATGGCCCACAAGGTCGCCGAATTTAACACCAGTAGATTTATTTTTGTGGGGATATCTAAAGGATCGTGTTTATGTCACTGAGCCCACATCCCCAGATGATCTAAAACGGCGCATCGAGGACTATGTCGCTCCGTCACACCAGCGATGTTACATCTTGTCTGCAGATCCTTTCGACGGCGCATTGCATTATGCATTGAGGAATATGGACACACATTTGAACATCTCATGTAAATCAACTTCCCACCGCCATAACATCCATCACCCACCACACAGCCATGTATTATGTACAGCGTGTGGTATCTTCCCCTGAAACTTTGAAGGGTTGTAGCTCCCAAACTAACAGTGATAGGCATGTAGTTTAAATTGATTTGGACGCAGCTGGTTTCAACGATTCCAATGCACGACAGAAAAAACTATTGTTCCATTTAAGAACTATGTTCATAGCTCCGCAGAAAGTGTAACATTTCTTGTGTTGACCTACCCCATTAAAATTTCCCGTACCTATTATTTTATAACTTACAGAGCCAAACACTTAGTAAAACACCCAGTCATCAATCCGAATATTGGTTTGAACACCACAGTGCTTTACTAGGCATGGTCCTGTTTGGAGGTGGTATGCCATTGTCTTCCTCCAACCTTCGAACTGGCTTACCCAGCCTGTTATAGGGGGACCTGCAGTTTAACGCGGGTTCCGAACCACGGTGCTACTGGGTATTTTTCACATGAACTAGAACTGAAAGAAGTGGAAAGTGACATATAAAAATTGTAGGACCTAGCGGGGATCGAACACGCGACCTTTTGATTTGTAGTTTGGCACGCTACCACTGTGCAACCGAGAAGTGTATAGTTCTTGACTATCGAACTGAGATTTTGAAGGAGCATGGATTTGATTCCTACCAATCACTAATTCCTTAAACTGTCGCATTCATAACAACTTTTCTATAAACTTCACCTTACTCCAATTGTTAACAAGAAAATGATCAGTATAATCTAAACAATTTGTACGTTCAGCCCACCTACGATGTCGAACTTTAAATGACATGGAAGACTCGTTATAAATAGTTAACGGAACATTATCAAACTTCGTTATATATATCGAACTGAGGTTTTGAAGGAGCATGGATTTGATTCCTACCAATCGCTATTTCCTTAAACTGTCGTGTACGTAACAACTCAAGCAAATAACAAGTCCTGAAAAATAGGGATTAGAAAATAAGCGGTTGTGAAGCTTAAGGGACTCGACTGCGGGGTCATCAGCCCCTAAACTTAGAAACTACTTATGAACTAACTTATACTAAGGACAGCACAAACATCCATACCGGAGTGGGGATTCGAACCCCCGACAGAGAAGGGCCTCGCGCATCGGAGCATAGTTCTTCAATAGCAATATCCATTAAATTAGTTTATGGGACAATATAATATACAATGGTTGTTCATATGAAAAGGTACGAAACATCTTAAGAACCCAACCGGTTTAAATTTGAATATGCCGTTTTGGGATAATGTAGTGCCACATCTATGGATAGCAGTAGTCGTAGTAGTAGCGGTGGCTACGGTTGTATGAAGTTGTTCGGAAACCATAATTATTATAAAGCAGATGTTATTTCATACATGTTTACCTGGAATTAAAACTTTTTGTACACCTAAAATAAATTTCTCTCGGGACGTTTCCACAGCGTTTCTGATGTTCGGTGTGGCGTCTGAGAGTGCTTGTGCGTGGAAGTTGCGGAGTTCGCCCTTTTCGCGGCCGTATAATGAACGTGTCGTCGACGCAGATGGAAAAACGAGCGGGTCTCTTTTGAATGGCGGACCAGTCGGACAACTCGGGGCAGGCCCTCTGGGAGGCAGCTCCCACTGTGCCCGCCAGCAAGCATTCGCCTTTCCTGCGATGAATGGCAGCCGTGTCTCTGCTTCGGTATTTCATCGTTCTCGCAACTTTATGGTTGTATCCGCTTCGCTACATTTGTAGTTTCCGTCCTCTGGGCTACCAGCTGGACTCCGTCCTGAATTTTATACCTCACCATTTGGTCACAGTGATGTCTTGTCTGTTTTCCGCGCTCCGTTGCTTAGTGCCCTGCATGGCGTTTGTTTGGTTCCGCCAGTTTTCACCCTGTCGTTCTCAATATACTTCTAAATCTCCGTCAAAATATTTTGTTGCATTGAGCCTCGGTCATACAGTACCATTTGACTGTAAGGTAATTTATTTTCACAATCCGTATTTCGGCTTTTAGGCCATTATCAAAAGTACACTGTAATTACAATAGTCACTGTGTGAAAAGTTAAAGCAATGAAATTATTTAATGTGGAAAGCAATATAAATGCTTACAATAGTCCAATTATGTGGATGACCAAAAAGTCATTTTTCCGATATATGCTTGCATATACATAAAGATTCAAGTTATCATTAAGTAAAGCGTCAAAGTCACAAAACATATACATATTGAAGCAAAATGGAGCATTGCTCTAGTGATCTTGTGACTTTCCATCATGCAACTAAAGTACTGCTTCTACTGCAGCGAGATATAGTCATAAACAAATCAAAAATTGAAACTCCTGGCAGATTAAAATTGTGTGTCGGAACCGGGACTCGAACCTGGAACCTTTGCCTTTCGCGGACAAGCGCACTACCGACTGTGCTATCCCGACACGACTCACGATGTCGCCTCACAACTTTACTTCTGCCAGTACCTCGCCTCCTACTTTCCAAACTTCACAGAAGCTCTCCTGCGAACCATGCAAGAATAGCACTCCTAGAAGAGCTTCTGTGAAGTTTGGAAAGTAGGAGGCGAGGTACTGGCGGAAGTAAGTTGTGAGGCGGCATCGTGAGTCGTGTCGGGATAGCACAGCCGGTAGTGCGCTTGCCCGCGAAAGGCAAAGGTCCCAGGTTCGAGTCCCGGTTCCGGCACACAATTTTAATCCGCCAGGAAGTTTCATATCAGCGCACACTCCGCTGCAGAGTGAAAGTATTATTCTGAAATCAAAGATTACATACATCAAAGTAAAGTACAGAACTCAAAGGTGTTATGGAGATGAATGCTAGTTTCTGTTTACATGGATATGTGAGTATCTTTGGAGGTGTATCTTTGTGTGATGTAAACCTAGTTTACATTACGTTTGAATTACTTACAAAACACAATTCACACATCATGCAGAATGCAGTTATTTGGATACAAAGTATTCTATTCCCACTAGTAGCATAATCTAGTTAATATTACAAATGATGGATTTCTATATCGTAATGTACATTTTAAACAAAATAAAGAAAAGTATGCCAATCAATCACATAGCTTGTTAAATATATAACATTACATTCAACATTCGTGTATGTTGGGTAAACAGTATGGTACACAATTTTGATTGAAAGATAGTGATATATTCATTGTCATTTACCAAAGTGAAGTTACAGATTATATCCGTTGAATAAATTATCATCCTCCGTATTAGGTACAAATGATAACCACAGACTTGAGATTATAAGGCGCAAACATTCATAAAGATTGATTAGAATGAATCATGTAATCGTAATTATATGTGAGAAAATATCGTATTTTACAGATAGAAATTTACAAAGGTAATCCTGTTATTCCCTGAAGATTGCTAAGAGCTACGAGAATACGGGGTACTATATGTTGGATAGTGGGTTTTGTATCTGTGATTAATGTAAGTTAGTGCATACTATTATCATTTAACAAATGAGGTTAAGCTTATATCCATTAATTATAATATTACCTCATGCAATGGGTAAATTGTGATATTGTGATACTTAACACGACAGTGTGTGATTGACTGGAATTATGAAGAGTTTATGTCCTAGGTTGCCCATTGTATAGGTTAATTGACACATAATGCTAATCTTCTCTTTGTGTGAAATAACTACTTATTACATAATTCTGTAAGGTGGCAGTATCAAATTTATTACAATAAAATGGTTAGTTTATCCAGATGATGAACAGAATAGACTATATATGTGACTACACCGTAGAGTGCTCAGTGCCTACGTATATCTTTTAATATTTTAATCCGTCAAAATAGTTTCAGTTTCCGTGAAATGTTTGATATACGGCAAGCCCGTCAGTGGACGCTATTGGTTTCAATACAGGGTGCATCGGGACGAAAGATACATTGTCTGAGAGGTGCGTCTACTGCTGATTCTGAAGAGAAACTAATAAACGTATTACCTTTTTCAACAGTTTCGAGTAAACCAGTGAAAACATCCAGAAAGGTGACAAAGCGTTGCGTCGTCTTTATTAACCGTGTCTGTACGCAGTTTTCTAGGACATGGTCTAGTTCACTATCTGTCCGTCGGTGCTTGTTCATCATCCATCCATCAATATCCACATTCATACTACGCAAGCCAACCGATAGTAGTGTGGCGGAGGGCACCTTGAGTACCACTATTGGTTCTCCCTCCTATTCCAGTCCGGTATTGTTCGCGGAAAGAAATATTGTCGGTATGCCTCTGTGTGGGCTCTAATCTCTCTAATTTTACCTTCATGAGCTCTACGCGAGATATACGTAGGAGGGAGCAATATGCTGCTAGACACCTCGGTAAAGGTATGTTCTCGAAACTTCGATAAAAGCCCATACCGAGCGACAGAGCGTCTCTCCTGCAGTGTCTTCCACTGGAGTTTATCCAACATCTCCGTAATGCTTTCACGATTACCAAATGATCCTATAACGAAGCGCGCTGCTCTCCGTTAGATCTTGTCTACTTCCTCTATCAACCCCACCTGGTACGAATGCCACACTGGTGAGCAGTATTCAAGCTGTGGGCGAACAAATGTACTGTAACCTACATCCTTTGTTTCCGGACAGCATTTCCTTACGATTCTTCCAATGAATCTAAGTCTGGCATTGGTTTTGTATGGTCGTTCCATTTTAAATCACTCCTAATGCCTACTCCCAGATAATTTATGGAATTAACTGCTTCCAGTTGCTGACCTGCTATAGTGTAGCTAAATGATACAGGATCTTTCTATGTATTCGCAGCACATTACACTTGTCTACATTGAAATTCAGTTGCCATTCCCTGCACCATGCGACAATTCTATACAGATCCTCCTGCATTTCAATACAATTTTCCATTGTTACAACCTCTCTATATACTACAGCGTCATTTGCAAAAAGTCTCAGTGAGCTACCGATGTTATCTACAAGGTCATTTATATATATATATATATATATATATATATATATATATATATATATATATATATATATATATCGTGAACAGCAACTGACCCACGACACTCCCCTGTGGCACACCTGACATCACTCTTACTTCGGAAGACTTCTCTCCATTGAGAATGACACAATTTGTCTGATAGACCATATGCTATTACTTTGTTCATTAAACGCCTTGAGGAAGTCAAGAAATACAGCATATACCTGTGAACCCGTGTCTATGGCCTTTTGAGTCTTGTGGACGAATAGCGCGAGCTGGGTTTCACACGATCGCCTTTTTCGAAACCCATACTAATTTCTACAGAGCAGATTTCTAGTCTCCAGAAATGTCTTTATACTCGAACATAAGAAATGTTCCAAAATTCTACAACTGTCCGACGTTAGAGATATACGTGTTTCACTAAGTGTGTTTGCCTCTGTAACTTATAAAATAATAGGTGACGGGAAATTTTAATGCGGTAGGTCAACACAAGAAATGTTACACTTTCTGCGGAGCTATGAACATTGTTTATTGTGTCATTTTCCAAAGAGTTACAGCACAAAGATATAATTTTTAATGGACCAATAGTTTTTTCTATCGGGCATTGGATTCGTTGAAACCAGCTGCGTACAAATTAATTTGAACTACATTCCTATCACTGTTAGTTTGGGAGCTACAGCCCTTCAAATTTTCAGAGGCAGATACCACAAACGCTGCGCGTAATGCAATGCGCCTTCTAAATGTGGTGCGGCCGAGTTGTAACGTCGCCGGTGTCACGGAGCGAGAAGCTTCCTCGATGCGCTGTTAAGACTGCCGACTGTCGCCGCACACGGCCGTATACCAGACGGTTGGAGCCACACAAACAGCCGGGGCTCAATATACCACAGATACTGACATCGAATGACGATGGCATACACGAACAACGAGTACATTGACATGTTGCTGATGCTCGGCGAGTGCCGACACGATGCCACTAAAGCAGCCACGGCGTATGCCGTGAGATATCCTAGGCGAAGAGCCCCGGCAGCCATTACGTTCTTACATGCCGAACAACGACTTCGGGAAACGGGCAGTCCATATGAGGATGCCGCACGATTGTCACCCAGCCCATTCTGTACGTGCTTTTGTGGAAGAAGTAAACAATAGGTTTGCAGGAAGATGGTTGGGGCGCCATGGTCCTCATTCATGGCCCGCCAGGTCACCCGATTTAACACCAGTAGATTTCTTTTTGTGGGGATATCTAAAGGATCGGTTTATGTCACTGAGCCCACATCCCCAGATGGTCTAAAACGGTGCATCGAGGACGCATGTCGCTCCGTCACACCGACGATGTTACATCTCGTCCGCAGATCCTTTCGACGGAGTATTGCATTATGCTTTGAGGAACATGGACACACATTTGAACATCTCATGTAAATCAACTTCCAACCGCCATAACATCCATCACCCACCACACAGCCATGTATTATGTACAGCGTGTGGTATCTGCGCCTGAAACTTTGAACGGTTGTAGCTCCCAAACTAACAGTGATAGGAATGTAGTTTAAATTGATATGGACGCAGCTGGTTTCAACGATTCCAATGCACGTTAAAAAAACTATTGTTCCATTTAAAATTTATAACTTACAGAGGCAAACACACTTAGTGAAATATTCTGTAGGCCTATAGTTCTGCACATCTGTTCGACGTTCCTTCTTAAAAACGGGGATGACCTGCGCCATTTTCCAATCTTTCGGAACGCTACACTCTTCTAGAGACCTACCGTCGACCACTGCAAGAAAGGGGGAAGGGGGGGGGGGAAGGCACGTTCCTTCGCGTACTCTGTGTAAAAACGAACTGGTATCCCATCTGGTCCTGCGGCCTTTGCTTTCTTTTGAGTGCTTGTCGTAGTAGACGGAACTATAGTGTTGTTACGTGAACAAATAAAGCAGTTTAGTGTACTGAAAATTCCCCGGATCTTCAGAAAGAGTATGCTGAGATGATGTCTATGGTTTGTCCAATAGGAATTCCAGAGCTGCTGTGCGAGAATACCAGCAACGATTTGCGAATCACAGAGTGCCAGGTAACAGGGTGTTTCGCGCATTGGGTGAGCGCGATACGATTTCCAGCGTAAATGTTGTCTTCCATACAAGAAACTTAACCAAGTGGTTCTAGAACAGTGTAGAAACATCCTGGTAGGTTAAAATTGTGGGCTGGAACCGGGCTTCGTACCTGGGACCTTTGCCTTCTACGGGTAAAAGAACATGATACAATAAGTAATTCTGAAATATTCGTACAACGATTTAAAAGAAAGACGTACAGGGCAAACCATTCAATCTTGCTCCAAAACCGATATAAAATTACCTCCACACTGACATTGAAATCTTAAGAATTAACAAAAAACTGCTTCTCACATTACAAAAGAACTACCACATCCACAAAACAACAACAGAAAATAAACAGCTCTTAAATGACCAGACCAACTTAGCAAACCACACACTTTTCAAACTGATTGAGCACCTAACATAAAGATAAATTTGAATACATGTTCTTACACCCAACCACATATTCACGAATCCCTGCACATAGTCAAACAACTACTCACACTATCTATCATTTGCATCTGTCTTCCTTCAGCAGTTAGGCAGCCCAAGATATTGGTGCTACAACTTTGGCGGACGTCTGTGTTGCGTGGCCGTCCTGAACTTTGTATAGGGAGTGTGAGAAAGTTCAAGTGACCGTAACGACTAGGTTCGTAACAAAACTGACGCTACTTTTCAAACTTGTGTGACACTTCTTCAACAGGACCATCCTGCGAACCGGAAGGCCACAATTTCACCCCTTTGAAACTCGCTAGGTTGCATTAGGAAGCACTAGTGCATCTCAATGACATAGCATGGCTCCTGGTTTCTTCACACGCTGATGTCAGAGGGAAACTTGTTGTTGTTATGGTTTGGTGCAGCTTTCCACGCTACCCTGTCCTGTGCAAGTCTCTTCATCTGAGAATACTTCGGCAACCTACATCCTTTTGAATCTGCTTGCTATATTCGTTCCCCTTCTACGATTTTTACCCCACACGCTTCCTTCTAATGCTAAGTTGACAATTCCTTGAAGTCTCAGAATGTTTCCAACCAATCTATTCCTTCTCTTAGTCAGGATATGCCAGAAATTTTTCCCCCGATTCGGTTAAGCACTTCCTCATTAGTTACGTGATCTACCCATCTAATTTTCATCATTCGTCTGTAGTACCACATTTCAAAAGCTTCTATCATCTTTTTATCTCAACTCCTTATCGTCCACGTTTCACTCCCATACAATGCTACACTCCAGTCAAATGCTTTCAGAAAGGACTTCCTAACATTTAAATTTATATTGGACGTTAACAAGTTTCGCTTATTTATAAATGTTTTTCTTCCCATAGCCATTCTGCATTTTATATCTTCTTTACTTCGGCCATCAGAATGCTACCCAAATAACAAAATTCATCTACTACTTTTCTTGTCTCATTACCTAATCTAATTCCTTCAGCATCGCCTGATTTTCTGACATTGCATTCTATTACCTACGTTTTACTGTTGTTAATTTTCATCTTATATCTTCCTTTCAAGACACTGTCCATGCCATTCAATTGCTCTTCCGGATCTTTTGCGGTCTAAGACAGAATTACTATGTCATCGGCAAACCGCAATTTTTTATTTCTTCTCTCTGCACTTTAATACCCTCTCAAAATTTCTCCTTCCACAGGGAGACTTATGGTTGTCAATATTGCATATCAAAGGTACACAAACGTGGCATTCTGCTAACTATGTCACTACGATACGTGGTGGCGGACGAAGCTGTAGTCATTGTCAGTACATTGTAATGATTGTGCTGCAGTTGGTGAAATTGAAAGAATGGCCCTATCGCTAATTTGGGTGTGGTTCACTAGCCTTACGTTACCGTTACGAAAATAAATACGAATCACTCCTTTCAATTTGGCAATTATCGATACAAAAACACTTGGATTCAATTATAGACAATTTCTTATCACTACGGAAAGCTGGGATTCCTAGTCCTAATAAATAAGAAATTGGAGGATTCAATGTTGAATATAGTAATTTAATTATAAAAGAAGAACGGTGCACAAATTCAGGAATGAATTATGATACAAAAGTAATGAATCTCTAACAAGGATGGTACTACCAATTATGAAAAATCGTTGATACTGAGTTTAAAGGAAATTAAAAATCGCTATTCAACACGGTAGAGAATAAAACCAGAAGCTCAAGAACAAAGCCAGCCAGTGTAAGTTACATTTATCTTTAACTGCGCTATGGCAAATGCAATGTGCTTGTATCACCAATTCCGAATACTGCTCTGATAAGAAGAAGGCGGCTGGTCACCATGGATGGGTCAGTTCGACGTGAAGCTGAAGCTGTGAGACAATGGCTACACAGCGTACAAACTACTTCGTTCAAAAAAAAAAAAAAACTCCTAAGTTGAAGACAAGTATCAAAGTCGAACAAGAGGTTCTCGCAACCTGCTTGCCTCACAGGCCAGAAGCAGAAGACAAGCTCAGTTGTAAACTTGTAAATGAGTGCTTCGACATGTAAATACAATGCACTGAAGTAATAATTTTGTTCCTCTGCTCACAGAGAAAGAATTATGAATACTTCAAGCAATGCAATCTGCACTTGCAACTAATTGTGAGCTAAGTCACTGGACGCTTTGTCAGCAACTGCGCACCTGCGTCCTCACTCCACGAGCGCAGCAATCCGAAACTATGACTCACTTTTCTGCAAGCCTCAAGTCTCTCCAGACCGTTTTCTCAAGAGCCAATCACAGTTGTAGCGTCAAATCTCTCTCCCGCGCCATTATTTGCTACAAAACATTTTTGGCGCAAAAAAGATGCTTTTAAAAAGATCTAGAACGTTTCGACCGTTTGGCGGTTGAAATCATCTCTCAATCGTATCGTCGCTCACGTGTTTTGGTGTAAAGCGGCAACGGCCATGAGCCAGTCAGTAGCCTGTGAACTCGCACTTACGGGTCAACACGCCACGCCCTCGTGATACCCTTAGGGTACGCCCATAGTTAACGGCTCCCCGCTAGCTGCTCGGCCGCTTAACTCGCAGCGGTCGGACCGCGCGCGCTGCAACGGCGCGATGGCAGCTGGTGGCGGCCACAGTGCGCAGCCAACCGCGCGCCCGCCGGCTGGTACCGATACATGACCAAAATTACTTTTCGATTTTCTTGCTGAAAAAAAAAATGCTGTATGTGTATGAAACCGAGCTACATCGCACTCTGGTATCAGTTTTTCGATAAAAATTCTCCTTCACCTGTAAAAAAATAAAAACCATCTTTTCGGGTTTGTGCGTGTTCCTTGACGTAGGATACTTCTCACTCGATTCTGAGGAACTAATTGTCGTACACCACCGAGTTTTGCACATCCTGCAGGCTAACATAACAGCTTCATAACGGGGTTACTTGTTTTTTTCGATATTCGCCATAGTTATTACGATATTTAATTTCCAATTAACCTATCGCACAACATTTGAAGCTTTTGCAGTGAAAAATATAGTCGCTGACTACTTTACGTTTGGTTAACTTTAGGTAATACATTGCTGTGTACAAAATGTAGCCATCATTGTGAAATTTTTTTTATAGCCGAAAAGAAAGCGATTCATCCGCTCCAGTATAGCGAACAATGGTGTTGTAATTTGCGGGCGCTAGCGCCGCGCGCTCTCCTTCGGCGCCATGTGCACAACTACTGAGCCTCTAGCCTGCAGCTATCAGTCAACCTCGGTAATAAAGCACATGCCCGAGCCAACAGAAAATGACTTTAATAAATAGCGAAAATATCTCTCACAGGTGGCAATTCTCTTACTCGTTTTAAAATATTGATGGCGCACAAGTTTGGATAGAGGAAAGGACAGTAACTCTAGTTCTATTACAGTTACAAATATTAGATTGCTAGCTATCAGTCACTGACGGAAATTGCAACTTCATAATGGTGATTGTAGGATTCTATGGAAAAGATAATGCTAGTGTTTTTGTTGAATGCCGCATCCGACATGTAATAGAAATGGAGAGACTAAAATTACCAGAAAATTTTTTGACAGGATCCAGTAAAAAACGTGTATATGTTACTCGAGGCACTGCAGCATTTTTCCTCTGAATCAATATTTAATTAGACTTTCTCCACAAAGAACAGTAGTAGGGAACACTAAATATGTTTCCAACGGTACTGTTAAGTTGGACTATGTAGCTTAAGTGCATCTTCTTTCTCGTTGAGTTTAATCCAAGTAAATCAGTAGCGCTATAATCAAACTGCTGTTATAACTTGGCACCATCCACGGATGGTGATAAAGGAAAAAAAATGTTTTGATAGCAAATGGCATAAAACGCCAAAACTGGACTCACTAGTTGCCGGGATGGGGTAATAACCGATAGATCACGACATGGAAAAAGCTGTAACTCCTGTTCTATAAACTCAATACACATACAATGTAATTATATAAGGATTTCCAGTCCATGGTGTGGCTCATACAGTAACCAGTGAAATTTTAATTTCAAGTAAAAACAGTCTTGTTTGCAAAGTGTCCTTGGTTGCAAAGTGGTTTTGTTAATTACCAATTACGTGTTTCGCCCTCACGGCAGGGCATCATCATATTATCTGCATGACAAATGTTACGCAAATTACGACAACAGCCTCCTGTTTCACTACTTTAAATGTTGTAGTAATTCTTGTGTAACGTTTGTAATGCGGGAGAGATGATGGCCTCCTGTGAGGGCAGAATGCATCATTGGTAATTGGTACACTTGACAGCAAAAACAGTGGATCACTGCTGAATGCAACACAACTAACGTAACTGTGTTGCGGGTACTCTACACACAAAACCCCTGTGGAGTACAGTCGTTCGACTATTCACAATGGGTACCATAAGAAGCAGTAGAGAACATTGCTCCTTATGGAATTAGAATACAAGTCATTAGAGACGAGAAACCAACGCAAATTCAATTTCATTACAGTAAGCGACAAATCGGATACTTTATCAAACTCATTCACTGACAGAATGAGTTTTTGTTCGTGCTCTGAATTTGAACGCACTGTTGACCAAATAAAGCTTGCGTTTCTGATCGAGACTAGATTAGGCATAAAAATACGTAAAACATTGACGTTTTTTTTGGTATCGGTTTACAAGGCCAATGTCCGAACCCAGAAATGTATGGTTAGCTTTAGCATTGCACCAGGAATTGCATGAAATTTAAATTGTTTCTGAGAGGTAACCACTAAAGGTATAAAATACAGTGCAACTCACAGGTGTCAAACTTCATAAAATTGTGGAATAGAACGCAGTACCTATATGAATCGTTAACGAAGCAGGATCACACATCAGATATTAAATAAATTCACAGATAGCGCTATATTTGAACTTGAAACGACAATACAACTGACTTCATTCCCGGCAGGGACTCAACCCCGGCTCTTCAAATGTTCAAATGTTTGTAAATCTATCGGACCAAACTGCGTGGTCATCAGTCCGTACCTTACAAACTACTTAAACTAAGGTAAACTAACCTAAGGACAAAAACACACACCCATGCCCTAGGGAGGACTCGAACCTCAGACGGCGAGAGCCGGCCGCGGTGGCCGAGGGGACTGAGGCGCTCCAGTCACGGTCTGCACGGCCACTACGGTCGGGGGTTCGAATCCCCCCCTCGGGCATGGATATTTGTGCCGTCATTAGTGTTAGCTAGTTCGTAAGTAGTTTGTAAGTTTAGGGACTGATGACCCCGTCCCATAAGCAGTACAAACATTTGAACATTTTTGAACAGACGGCGAGCAACCGCGCGCTCCGCAGCGAGGCACCTAAGACCGCTCGGCTACTCCACCGCGGCGAACCCCGGCTCTATTCGCTATTTATTATAGATATATACGCAAAGAGATGAAATAGGTACTGTTTTCACCATTAGCGGATGTGCATATATTCGCCTAGAAGTAGCGCAAGCCGCGGCGGATTAGCCGTGCGCGCTGGAGCGCCGTGCTGCGGGCCGTTCGGCTGTTCGCCATCGGGGGTTCGAGTCCCCCTTTCGGGCATGGGTGTTTGTGTTGTCCTTAGGTTAGTTTTCCTTAGTTTAAGTAGTTTGTAACCAACGAACTAATGACCAAGCAGTTGAGTCCGATAGATTTACAAACATTTTGAAGTAGCGCAATACATAACGTTCTGCTGCCTGGGACTCTAACCCCGCGCCTATCGTCAGCGTTGACCCCAGACCACTAAGTAACAACTCTCCAAATCTCGTTTACTAGTAATTAGGATCGCGCCGTTCATAGAGACCTGGAGGGGTTGACATTTTGAGGAAACAACAAAAACTAATCCAACTTCGTTGTAGTCAGTAGCGAATGAACATGTATAATGTTGATTTGAAACATGCCACAGTCCTAAATTCTTTGCTTGGCGCTACTGGAGGTGTAGAGGGGGATGTATGCGATTGTTAAAAACTGTTATCCCAGCAGGAATCAAACCATATTTTAGCCATTACAAGCTAATATGATCACGGCCAACTGCCGATTTTCATATGTGGTAGTATAATGTTATTGTCAAAATGGAGTGCAGAACACTTTGTAAAGTAGTTCGTCGGTATCTACATAGCAGTAATTTCCTTGCCGCGCTGTCTGAGGCATCTTGTCGCGGAGTTGCGGCCGCTCCCGCTAGAGGCTCGACTCATTTCTCGGACGTGGGTAGTTATGTGTGTGTGTGTGTGTGTGTGTGTGTGTGTGTGTGTGTGAGTGCCGTCCTTAGCGTAGTTTAATGAAAGTAGCGTGTAAGGCTAGGTAGGGACTAATGACAGCTGTTTGGTCCATTAGGATTAACGGTATGTAGAATTATGTAACAATGCGTATTACAGTATAATACGTTTCAGCATGCTCCTTGATAATCTTCTATTTGCTTATTTAACTGTACTCTCATTTTGCTCAAGTTTGTAGGAAAAATGTGGATGAAATCTAATAGGACTTCACTGCGAAGGTTATCAATCCCTAAGCTTACACACTACCTAAACTATCTTAATCTAAGGACAACGCACATACCCATGCCCGAAGGAGGACGCGAAACACCAACGCGAGCAGCAGCCCGATCCACGACATGATGCCTTAGACCGCACAGCTACTCTGCTCGGCGCTCAAGTTTGTAGCATAGCTCTTACTATAATAACGCGAGGAGCGTTGTTTATGTATTAAAAATAGATTCTAAAACGGCGAAATGTATACCATTTGTAACAGTTGGAATGAAAGCAGAGGAGTTCAATCGAAACACCAGTGTTCTGTATTTCACAGACCGAAGAGTGGATTATAGGCAAGGAGATGTGAAGGAGCACGGTCTCATAGAGAGGACTGGTAGACAGTAACGAAACCATAAATTAATAGAGAAGGTATGCTTCAACAGAAACCAATACATTTGGTCATAGCGCTTTTGAGGGAACAGACCAAAAGGGAATCTGTGGTTATTATGTAAGAGAGGCGACAGGGAGTGAGAGAGAAAACAGAAGAGAACAATGAATAAATAAAAGACAAATCTTTTGCTTATTTTGTTAACAGTGGAGGATATATTAATGGATGTAAGGGAGGAGAGAGTCGTATTTGAAATAACAAACTTTGACAGCGTCCATCTAAACTGATTACTCTGTATGCATGGAGGCTGGGCATAAGTGAAACGATAAAAATAGGATATTGAGTGAAAGGAGAAGTATTGAATTTAAACTTGTGGCACGGGCGGGAATCGAACCCAGACTTAAATACTTACTTTAATTCAATACTTTTCCTTTCACGCAATTTCATATTGTCACGGAAAACTGTGTCTAGGTATATAAATTTGTAATAGAAATAGAATAATAATGGAACTGAATATTTAAAAAAAATCTTCAATATGAAGGGAGCTCCATTGAAAAAAACTTTACATTAGTTCAGTTGCCAAGAAGTTTTCCATAGTCTCTTGCTTAAACAAACAAACAAACAAAAAACAAAAAATAAATAAATAAATAAATAAAAAAATAAAAAAAATAAAAAATATATTTAAGGACTAATAATTTATTCAGAATCCCTCATTATTTCTTTCTTCCGTAATTCATCTCAGCATATAACCTATAATGCAATCGTACCAGCTTCTTTTTCAGTAAAAGCGAAGACTCTTATCTCGAGTTTGTTGCTCGCAATGAGACGGCCTGATTTGTATTTCCGCTTTCCGCTCTTACTATGATGCCAGGAAGTAAACATTGTTTATTTATGTCACAGCCCCGCTTTGCGCCGTGCTGGGGGCTGTTGGCTGCCACCACAACCGCCAGCTGGCTGGTTTCCGCTAGGCCTCGCCTCGGCACCAGCTGTGGTTGTCTGGCCAGATGGTAGCTCGGAAGCCACGGCTAATACAGGCCCAAGTGGCAAAGCCAGTCTCAACCCTTGTAGTATCAGAAGTTTCTGCAAACCTACCATAATGTGTAGTAGTATAAACTACCACACTGCGAGGGTGAAGGTCGGGGTGAGAGTTTAAAATAGGGAAAGCTAATTTTTAAAACTCACAACCACCAACTGCGAACCATATTCCCAAAACATGCAAAAACACTGGAACTGTGATTGCTACTGTTTGACTCGTTTTCTAGGGGATGATACCACACGTTCGCAGCTTTCCTTCCCTGTATATGATTAACAAAAAATTCATAATGAAGTAAGTACATGTGAGAAAAGGGTGTACTAACTACTATTTTTGAAAACACGTGAAAGTTCACTTTATGTTGTTTATTACACCATATTAAAACCCTGTGGCTGATACGTCTGTACGTCGACACATTTATCAAATAAAGTTATAGCTCGTGAGCCCCCAGACAAAATGAATATTTGTCGCAAATTGTTTTCACACCATGTGCCTGTCTCAAACACCGTTTATATTCATGCCTATGCAACTACACGTGTTACATTAACAAAACACAGTCACTTTAATTTAGTGCGATGCACACCTTGTTCCACCGGCTAAATATTCACAACACACAATAGCACTCGATACAACTTGGTGCAGTCTACGACGAGCAACCACACTTGGCAATTGCCACACACAAATCTATAGTCTCCACATGGAGATCCACATGCCGACTGTGCAGAGCGACGCCGCCCGGCCAGCTCCACCACTCGCTCCCGACTCCTCACTTCCTGCCCATGCGCGCGTGAGCCAAAAGCCCAACTGCCGGGTTTTTTCCCTACGTCATCAACTTCCCCATGTGAGCTGTTCTAACCGACTTGCCAACGTACAGCGGTCAGCCAATACATTTCTAAAACTTTACTTAAAATCAAAATAATTACACTACACATTAAACAAATGTCTTCTTAGTTTTTTATATTGGTATAAACATCCTTTGTACTATTTATTATAATCGTGCAATTTCTTATATCACAGATAAGTGATTTAACTGAATACTTCAAGATAAAATACACAAGATTAATAAAATATATTATTTTTATAAACAAACATTGCCATGCTAGTTGTGTAACTGTCTTGTATTCATTGGTAATTTATTACTTTTCATTGTCAATTAAACATATTACGCCAGACGTGACTATATCAGCTAATGTATTGTTTATTTGTCAACAGGCTATTTTGTGATGAGGGCTTTAAAGGTTCCTAACTGCATCGTATTACTTCAAATGAAAGTAGTATTAGAATATTTTATTTCACGCTGTGCACTGCACTGCGCCTGGCACTTGCCATTGTCCCTCTCTCCCCTCAACGGAAACGAACCTGGAAAATCCTAAGCTGGAACAAGCCACCAACGTCGGCTTGCTTGCTGACCTCCCGTCAGCTACAAGCACACAGCAAATCTCAAGGTGGAGAATTTCTACCTGTGGCCTAACTATAAATGTTGTCACCCAACTGCGTACATACATTGCTACCATAATTATTAAGATTACAATTGTGTAACATTTGGTGCATTGGCATGGTCAATATTTGCAGTGAACTTCATACTGTTTAATTACAAATGCTATTAATTACGAATATTTCTATTGGGCGGTAATCTCACAACACCTAGGACTATTTTGCTATAAAATGAGCATCCACATTATCTTTTGACACTTCATTCAAATATTTAACAAAGTTAAAGAATAGAATCATGATAAACGTAGCTACCACATTGTGTGCACATGTGTTCTCAATATCTCTGCAACAATAAGTGCTACTCAACGGAAATTACCTTCTGGTGTGCCCTTCATTTACACGATTGTTCTGTTTTTCACAGTGAAGTTTTTCGTAATGTATTCAAAAAATCGCTTCAGTTTCTCGACTGTCCTACGCTTACACAAAGCTCGAAATAATAATAATACAATTGCCAAATACCATATATGCGAATTTTAATCTCATTTATTCTTCCAAATTTTTCGACGTCCTCCCTCTATCCCGCCAGGTAATAATCACACACTACTCTGCAATACTGCATAACAGGTGGAGCAATTCTAGGGTTGGTAGTCTCTCTAGGAGACTCTTAAATCTTTTAATGGTTGTGTCAATAACAGCCCCTCTGTTTCACCTTCGCCGTAACATGTGTTATTCACAGTTAACATTATTTCTAACTGCTCCCCCAAGAATTTCGTTATATGTGTAACCTTCAAATTTGTTTTGCCCATCGAATCTATAATACTGACAAAACTCTTTGAGTAATCATGTTCAGAGCCACATGCATATTGATGTTTAAGGTCAATTATCGCTATATTCGCCATGAAGATACAAATTCAAAATCATTTCGCAATATATTTGCTTTTCTGAGTTTAGTAGTCGGCGGCATTAAATGCCTCAAATCCAAGAGCAATGTTCTGGTTGCTCATTAAATATTTCAATATATATATATATATATATATATATATATATATATATATATATATATATATATATATATATATATATATATATATATATGCGATATGGTTCCAAATTGATTATGGTTGCAGATACCAAAAATAGTTTTGGCGCCCTATAAATACGGAATTAGTGTGAGAGTACTCAGTAGTTCATGCAAATATAGTATCATAAGTCTCACAAGGTGTTGGACCACTCAAGAAAGACATTGTCATTGTCCAGGTATGACTACAGTAGTGAAATGACAACATGGTGGATAATGTCTGGTGATAGTTTTACTGCTGCCTGGGCCCATTCCTACTGCTCTATGAGCATTTATGGTAACCACTGCACGAGCGAGAAAACAAATATCATTGCAGGTGCGCGGGCTATCCCCTCTCCTTTCCTCCCTCAGCTCCAAATGTTCAAATGTTTGTACAGCTTATGGGACTTAACTACGGGGTCATCAGTCCCTAAACTTACACACTACTTATGAACTATTTACGAACTAGGACGGCACAAATATCCATGACCGAGGGGGGATTCGAACCCCCCCCCCCCCTCAGCTCCCTCAACACTCAAACTTTCTCACACTACTTACGTAGTTGCCATTTCCAATTTGCACTCACTGCTCGTGGAACTTTGCCGAATACCTCAAGAGTTCAGACGTAGTGTGCATTTGTTGTCGTCTTCTCCTTAATTATGTGTCTTTATGTGGTGTCCGTTCTTTCGAAAAAAACGGTCAACACACTTATATGTATATAGAAGATACTTTCAAGATTCTCTTATTGGTGGTATTCTAGTTAAAATGTCTGAAAATTGAACTTCGGTCTGTCATTTACTTATCACATTTATGATTACAGATAAGGGTGATGAATTTCACGTAGGAACTACAGCTATTCTCGATCCCTACTTTTTGAATTATGTGCATCAGCCTCTACAAGGGCAATGAGGAGGCGATTCACACTGCAGCTGTTTGCTTCCTACATGAAAATGTGCAAATGTTTATGAAGCGTAAGGGACTAAACCGTGGGGTCATCAGCACCTCAATGCGCTTGTCCACTCTGCCACGAACACATGAAAATGTCGACGCTTTCTTAAGATTAAGAGGCAACAGCTCTCAATCAGAAACAGGAGTGAGAGTAACATTTTACCCACTCTCTGATAGAGCTACAAACTTCTATATCGAACTGAGAAATATTTGAGGCAGATTATGCTGCCGTCTAGAAAACACCTCAGAAAAGCAAAGCCAATTTTAAAATGATGTTGAAGTTATATCTTCACGGTGAAATTGCGACAATTGACCCTAAACATAAATATGTGTATAGTTCACCATATGATTACCAGAAAATTTTCGTCAGGCCTTGAAAAATCGATAAACAAAACAAATTTAAGGATTATAAATCTAACGAAATTTCTGGTGGGTACAATTGAAAACAACGTTAACCGGGAAAAATACAAGTTTTGGCGAAGATAAAAGAAGCGGTCTGTTATTTACATGACCATTAAAATATTAAAAACTCTCCCAAGGAGACTGCCAACCCTACAATTGCTCCACCACTTCCTCAGTATTGCTGAGCAGTGTGTGATTACTACCTGACGGGATAGAGCAAGGATGTTGCAAAAGTTGAAAAAAGATATCAGATAGTACGGTATACTGAATTAGCGGAAAGAAGGTCTCAGATGTTTTCCGGTTTTTTGTTTTTTTTTTAGGTTCGGTAGGGGGCAGGGAGAGCAGATAAGGTGGGGACGCAATATTAAAACAAAAGCGTGTTCAGTGTAGCATGCGTCTTCCTTGAGATTTCAATCACCAACCTTCACCTACGAATGCAATGAACTTTTGTGCTCATTACCGTACCAAGAATGGTGTTACAATTATAAATAGGCCACGCAGAGTAGCCGCGCGGTCTAAGGCGCCTTGTCATAGATCAGGTTCCTGCTCGCGTAGGAGGTTCGAGTCCTCCCTTGGGCATGAGTATGTGTTTGTTGTCATTAGAATAAATTAGTTTAAGTTCCAAAGAAATGTTTGTAGAGCTTATGGTACTTCACTATGGGGTTATCAGTTCCTAAACTTATTAACTACTTATCTACGAGCTTATGTTAAAGACGGCACAAATATCCATGCCTGTGAGGTGATTCGAACTCCCGACCACAGCGGCCTGACAGACCGTGACTGGCACGCCACAGACCGCTCGGCCACTGCGGCTGGCTTAAGTTCTGTGTAAGTGACTGTTGAGCTTAGCATTTAATTCCCATAAGATTTCACACACATTCGAACATTTGATTTTAATAACATAATGATAATTCTGTCTCGCACATATCCATTTCGGTACTTGTTTTTCTCGATTTCGTATAAGCGTGGAACTGACGAGAAACTGAAGCGATTCTATGAACACATGACGAAACACTTCACTGTGAATAACAGAACAATGGTGAAAATTAAGGGTCCCAGCGGAAGGTAATTTCCGTTATGTGGCATTTATTGTTTCAGAGACATTGAGAACACTTCATAAGTGCACAAAAAGTGAATGAGATACTACATGT
The DNA here is from genome assembly GCA_026315105.1 of Locusta migratoria. NCBI lineage: Eukaryota > Metazoa > Arthropoda > Insecta > Orthoptera > Acrididae > Locusta > Locusta migratoria. The sequence goes on from CM048749.1 coordinate 217,529,409, forward strand.
ATACATTTGTGTTGCTGATATTAGAACTGTTTAATTTTGCAACATGGTTAGTTTTCTAGGATGCATACATATTTTCTTATGTCTAGATCTAATGCAGCGTGCTGATACTCCAAGGGTTGAGCCTGGCTTTGCGACCGGGGCCTGTATTAACCATGGCTTGCGAGCTACGGACTGGCTGGTCAACCACAGCTGGTGCCAAGGCGAGGCTTGGTGGAAACCAGTTAGATGGGGGTCGCAGTTGCGGCCAACAGCCCTCAGCATGGCGCAAAGTGGGGCTCTGACGTAAATACAGAATATTTACCTCCTGGCATCATAGTAAGAGCGGAAAGCGGAAATACAAATCAGGCCGTCTCACTGTGAGGAACCAACTCGAGACAGAGTCGTCGGTTTTCCTGAAGAGAAGCAGGTCAGATTGCATTATAGGTTATATGCTGAGATGAATTATGGAAGAAACAAATAATGATGGATTCTGAATAAATTATTAGTCCTTAAAATGTTTTTTTTTTCTTTTTTTATACTATCTCTGTTGTCATATATCGTACGTAAGAGACTGGAAGATCTCTTGGAAACTGAAATAAAAGGTAGTTTGTCTCCCTTTGAGCTACCTTTATATTGAAAGTTTCTTTAATATACAGATCCCTTATTATCCCTTTTTCATTATAAATTTGTATACCTAGAGACAGTTTTCCATGTCAGTATGCCATTAAGTGAAAGGAATAGCATTGAATTAAAGTAAGTATGGAAGTCTGGATTCGATTCCCGCCCGTGCCACAAGTCTTAACACTTCTCCTTTGACTCAATATCCTATTTTTATCATTTCACTTATACCCAGCCTCCATGCATACAGAGTAATTAGTTTATATGTATGCTGTCGAAGTTATGTTTGTTATTTCTGTGTCAATATGTGAAAGACATTTAGTGAAAGGAACAGTATTGAATTAATTAAGTATGGAAGTCTGGGTTAGATTCCCACCTGTGATTCAAATTTTAATTCAATGCTTCTCATTTCATTCAATACCCTATTTTTATTTCATTTATACACAGCCTCCGTGTATACAGAGTCATCAGTTTATGTGGACACTGTTAGAGTAATTTTTGTTATTTCAAATACGTCTCTCTCCTCCCCTCTATCCAATAATACACCCTCCGTCCTTCACAAAATATGCAAACGATTTGTCTTGCATTTATTCGTTGTTAATTTCTCCTCCATTCTCTCTCTCTCTCTCTCTCTCTCTCTCTCTCTCTCTCTCTCTCTCTCTCTCTCTCTCTCTCTGTCACCTCCCTTACGTTATAACCTAAGTTGCCCTTTTGGTCTATTCCCCAAAACCCTGTAAAGAAAAATTGTGATTTCAGTTGAAACAATACTATCTCTTTTAATGTCTGCTTCCTTTACTGTCCATCGGTCCTTTCTATGAAGCAGCGTTCTTTTATATCTCCGATGATCTATCCTTCGTTCTGTAAAACATTCGTTCCTTTTCTCTCGGCCATAGAACTAACTGTGATATATGTATAAGTAAGGAGTACTTTGCAAGTATTTCACTCTTTTATTTTCCAGTTCTGCACTCCTATTCATTCTTAGAAACCGCCCTCTCTCCTGCTACTCCTCCCTTGACATATTTATCTGTATGTACGTGCCATTTTATACCATTGGCGAAGAAAAAAAAATGGTAAGGGAAGGTGCATATAATGACATCGAAGTAATTATAATAAAGTAGCCCCGTGTTATTGGCTCACAAAGGAAGTCACTTTCACGTGCAACCTTTAGCAAAGAAGTAACTATTTCATATTCTGAGCTGAATAACCTATCTACAGGTAAATTATGTTGAATGTGTTATTGTTTACTATATTATACTACTGGTATTCTTGCACCAACATGAACAATAAGATGCATTTAATGACAATGACATGAGATTAACACATCTTTATCAGCTCCCATTAAACACGATGCGCAGCGCACAGCGTTGGAACCTCGGAATCCGCGAGCGGAGAGCGGCACAAGAAACATAAATTGTTTCTTGCACGCGCGAGTGAAAGCGATGTGAGCGAGCTGAGGCGAACACGCGGGTGCACTATGGCCACCCTAATGGGATTACGCACTGGGTTTTCCAGCCGCTTCCCTGCCGCCGCGAAGCAGGAAGCGTGGAGCGGCTCACTATGGACGTACCCTTAAGACTCCCCTCTCCGCTAGCTGGTCTCTCTCACTGACTTGGTGTGTTCCTGTTTCCAATCAAGAGAAGTACTACAAACGAATATTGTTAATATTAAATGTTGCCTACCAGCATTAACCAGTTTTCTCAGTGACCTCGTCAACATCGATATTCCCTCTCTTCCTCCCTATTTTTGCTTTCAGATTATCTGGAATCAAAGTGATACCTGCGATTACATTATAAATAAATACGTAAACATGTAAGGTGGTGAAATTTCCTGCCGCCTTACAACATTGGCATTCTCCAGATGTTATCTGATGTAATAATAACAATAATAATATGGTTTTCCGTTCTACAGGACCTAATTGAGGAGTCATGGAACAAGTCAATACATCGTTTAACACAAGAATGGTAATAGAAAATTTTTAAGTAGTCCTATGCACATGACAATCTTAAGACAAAGTGAAAATAATCAATAAAGAAAAAAATGAATTAGCTTAATTGTTCAAAATTTCTAGGAGCTCCTCGACAGAATAAAAGGAGTGAGCCATAAGGTAACTCTTCAATTTAGAGCTGAAATCGTGTGGGTTAGAGCTAAGATTCTTTAGTTCTTGTGGCAGCTTATTAAAAATGTCAAGTGTCAAGGTGGTGTGATGCATATGTAGATTCGACTTGTCTAGTATTCACCCAGTGAAAACTACTAACTCGTGGGAATAAGCTGATATTATTAACAAGAAACGACATTAAAGAAAAAGAAAAACGTATTGTACCCCCAATGTCAAAATTCCCAGACTACTGAAAAGGGGCCGAAATGACGTTCGTGAACTTACACAACATATTGCTTGAACCGCCTGTTTCTGAACCAGAAATATCCTTTTTGCAACAGACGAGTTACCCCAATAAAATAATGCCGTACGTCATAAGTGAGTGAAAGTAAGCGTAATAGACTACTTTTCGTGTTGAAATATCACTTATTTCAGATATGGTTCTAATAGTATAGCAGAATTTCATTTTGGAACAAGATCCTGAACATGGGCTTTTCATGACAGCTTACTGTCTATCTGAACACCTAGAAATTTGTACTGTTCAGTCCCACTTATCATATGCCCATTATTTGTAATCAAAATGCCAGCTTCGTCACATTATGTGTTAGAAATTGTAAAACCTGAGTTTTACTGTGATTTAAATCAACTTGTTTTCTATAAGCCATGAACTTATCTCTTGAACTGCATTATTTAATACTGTGTCAATATTACGAACAACATCCTTCATTACCAAGCTGGTATGATCAGCAAACAAAAATGGCTTTACAGTAGACATCTTCTTTGAAGGACATATTTGTTGCAAAGACGGTCATCGTCTCTTTGTTTCTCATTATAGAAAAACATAAAATATAAACACACACACACTTTAGCACGAGTGTGGATCCAGGCATACTGCATACGGAAAGGAAGTTCTTTTAAAATATGTCACTGAGATACTTGTCCAAGAGCACACGACGTCAATGTAAATTCAATAAGCTCCACGTCAGTTATAACAGCTGTTCATTAAAGCTCACTGCAGTACGAGTTGCAAATGTTCTAAAATCACTACCAAATCAATGGAAGGCGGTAAGTCCAGTACACATATTTTCGAATGAAGCTGTAGTACTAAAACAGATTTTTCAAACTTTTAGCTGAATGTCTCTTTATTTCATTTATAACTAGTGAAGCATTTGGAAGTTCGAAAGTTGGTCTAGCCATCAAAACATTTCCTTTTAAAACAAATATTGGTTTAAAACGTCGGGTATGTGTTGATAAGGTCAGTTACAAATGCAAGATCCAATATCCACACGGGTAACCATTTACGTTTTGAGAATACAAACTCTCGTGAGATAATGTGAGTCCCACTTAATTCTACCACCACATGTATTTCAGAAAAGAAACAAAATGTGGGAAATGCGATTGCGGAAAGAGGCACCTACTGCAGCGGCTCATACAATGAGCAGAAATGCACAAGCCGTGAAAGTAAACAAATATCAACTCCTCTGAATGGTAGCTTCCTGTGTGGCGAGGAACGTTATTGGAATAAGAGGATCGCCATCCGCCTAAGCCCTACATTATGTACTAAAGGTCGGTTCGAAATTGAATGATTTGAATTCATCAGAATTGCAGGGTTAAGACACATAAATCGGTTTATTTGAATTAAACCATACAGTCGTACAATATAATAAATAACAGATCTGTAGCGTGTTTTACTGAGATGTGACTGATACCAAAATTGTCAAAAATGGCATTCTCTTGTGGAACATGGGCTCAATCGACTCACCGGGAGTGAATGCGGAATAACACAAGACTCCAAGCTTAGACATTTATTTAACATAAGTTTTACAACAATTGTGAGGACTTGAGCCCCCTTATTCTTGCAGTTACACAAGTGGCATGCTAAACAGAACTCTGTACTTGAACGAAACGGTCTGGCTGTCTAGAAAGAACATTTACATTGAGAGTGTGAATGATACGCTGTTGGACACCGTTGCGGTGCGAGCCCCGGCTGTTGGAATCGCTGAGTGAAGATGCTGGCGCAGCGGAAGCCAGCGTTGGATGACTGCGCGGAAGTGCGGCTCGTCGATCGCTGTGCAGACAGTAGGCCTCAGGGCAATGGGCGGCGAACTCGTGTTCTCCGCCTCACCGACTGGGTCCCAGGTAAGCTGCCATTGTCGCCGCTGCTACGCTTCCATCCTCCGCGGCGAAAAGTCCGGCGTTGCATGAGAGCTGACTGGCTCCCGTCGGACCTGGTCTTCTGGTGTCGAAGACACGACCCTCCAATGACGGCTGTGGCGCCCCGGCGCTTCCGGAGGTTTGGTCCGAACTCTTGTCCGTCTTCCGATGATTCTGCCGACCTGTGCTTAAAGGGATCCATTTATAGACGAAAAGTTGCTACTAGAACGTTCTGGTTGCTACGGTGATCTGCTTACGTTAGTGTAAGACTAGTAAGATCATAAAGTCACGCTCTATACGCAGACTGTGTTGTGCAAGAGTTCCCATTTCAGGCGCGCACGTGCCTCAGACGAATAACACTCTGGCCACCACTGTTTACAACTGATTTTCGTAACCGCCGCTGCTGCGAACCCACTGTCTGTCTGCTGTTAAACTTCACTTGTCCATTCAAGTACAATTCCCATAGTTATTTTATTATTGAATATTATATCCTTACACATTCTATTGATTTATTTTACACTTTTCATTAGTACACTCTACAGATCATTCAGATCGGAGTAATTGCAAATTAGTCGAACGAGGCTAATGCATCCTAATGCATCCTAATGCAATAAAACCTTCAACTTCTTTCGTGAAGAAAACTAATCATCATTTCAATTTGTTAAGCAAATAGGTACCTGATAAATTACAAAGACGTTATATCCAAATTCACAGATGGTTGGTTTCTGGAAATAAATGTAAACATCAAAAACAGTGAGCTGAAGGTTCAGAGCCAGGCAATATAGGAGGGACACAGGTGTAAACTGTGAAGGACTATGGTGAAATGGCTCTAAGGATCTGCTGTTGCAGCGGATGAATGTTTTCAATGAAATCTGTGTGCAGTGGCGTGTGGTTTGAAAGAATGAGAATGCTGACCAAAACCCTTTATAGTTAATGGCCTAGTACTGCAAATTACCTCTGTATGTATTTTGCATGTTTCTTGTGTGAAGTCATTGAACGAGAATGCGATTAGATTACATTAGTTGGTTCGTTCCATAGATCCGTGTTGAGAATATCCTTATGGATGTGGAACATGCCAATTTTTTACAAGTTGATAATATAAAAATACTAACACAGGCACCTACATTTTTGGCCCACTTTAGGTTACGGTAGTAACACTAAAATCGCACCTTCACGATAGTCTTTTGACAGCTCGAAATTTAAATGAAAATAACGCCTTAACCGTTCACCTGACACGGAAACCGAATATATGAATCTGTAGGTACGACATTTCTCTACAACTTTGCTGCCTCATATTTTTTCCATATCTCGCATCGTTTCAGAGATATTAGCAAAAATAACGGCGATTTTGGTATGTCTGTCTGTCTGTTCGTAACGTGTTTCCACTTTTTAAACCGAACCGTTCAACCAATCAGCACCAAATTTTACATAAGTAATTGTTGCCCGCCAGAGGCCAGAACCAGGCATTTTCAAATATTTTCGACAAATACTATGTTAGTAACACGAAAAAGCCGTTTGTAATATAATTTTAATTGCAAATAAAAGGCTCAACTGACACGAAAATTGAATAACCAAATTTGTAGAGGAGTAAATTCTGTACAACTTTGCTCTCTTGTGGTTTTTTTTTTTTTCATATCTCGTATCGTTTGAGAGATATTTCAATAATAACGGCGATTTGACACCGTCCATTGATTATACGAAAACCAGCCGTTCGCAGATGTCACGTGACATTCCACGCCCAGAACTCTCTCTGGCATACGCCATCTTGCGTTGCGTATTTGATGATTTTCTTATTCTAACATATACGTTGTTATTTCAAAGCAGCGGTGCACTGAAGAATTAACAAAAACACATCGTTCTTTGTACGATAAATGATAATCTAGTGTCTAAAAATGCCTTATTACCATCACTTAACAACTGCCATCAATAGGACGAAAGTAAAGGACCAATTTCGTAACTGTCCGCCGTAGTGTAGTGGGCAGAGCCTTGGATTGTAAAGCACATGGTCAGCGGTTTGGACCCCGCCAATACTAAAAAAATATTTCTCCTTTCTTCCTAAAAGGCTTACGTGTTGGGTCCATAGATATAATTTTTTATTATTTACATTATCACTGTTGTCCGAATTGTTTGCAAAAGGATTATAAAAACTACAAATCTAAAGTGTGCCGTAAAACACTTCAGTGCGATTTTTTACAAGCTGATAATATAATGATACTAATAGTATAGCTACAGATACATGCATCATTTGGTTCTATTTATGAATTCGTCAGTGGAGTAGAATTAGTTGACCACTAGAAATCATTTTAGGATCCTCTTAAACTGATCTTTATTTGTAGCTAAATTTTTATGGTTGTTGGTAAATTATTAAAAAATATGTGTTCCCGTGTAGTGGACCCCATTTTGAAGTAAAGTCAGTGCTTTTAAGTCCTTGTGTAGATCATTTTTGTTCCTCGTATTGTAGGCGTGAACTGAGCTGTTTGTTGGGAAAAGGGATACATTATTTAAGACAAATTTCATTAAGGAATAAATATACTGAGAGGCATTAGTTAATACACCCAGGCTTCTGCAGGATATCCGTGAATTTACCCCGCAAATAATACGTATTACATGTTTTTGGACACTGAAAACTTTTGCTTGACTTGAAGAGTTACCCTAAAATATTATACCACATGACATAATGGGCCGGCCGCGGTGGCCGAGGTGACTGAGGCGCTGCAGTCACGGTCAGCACGGCCACTACGGTCGGGGGTTCGAATCCCCCCTCGGGCATGGATATTTGTGCCGTCCTAGTTCGTAAGTAGTTCATAAGTAGTTTGTAAGTTTAGGGACTGATGACCCCGTAGTTAAGTCCCATAAACTTAACAAACATTTGAACATTTTTTTGACATTATGGAATAAAAGTAAGCAAAGTATGCAAGCTTTCTTGTTTTTACGTCTCCTATGTGTGATACCTCTCGTATTGCAGATACAGAATTAATGTTTCTTTAGTTCTGTGGTGTGCTTCTCCCAACTGAATTTATTATCAAGCTGTAATCCCGGGAATTTTATACTGTCAACCTCTTCTATCTGCTCTTCTTCGTACTTTATACGTATACTGGATGGGAATCTCTTACATGTTCTAAACTGCATATAGTGTGTCTTTCTAAAGTTTGTCACGCTCTTGTAATATTCCAATGGACGACAAACTAGCCGGCATAAATGTAAAGTGCCAAACTAAAATGAGATTTTTGTTACTAAATTACTTGTTTGATTTATTGCAGTTGATTGTCTTGCAAAACGAATATTTACAGTTTTTTATGTACGAATATAAGAATGATCCTTCTTTTTGTTTCGGTAATTTTTATGTGCATTCTTTAGTGCAGGAAGTTATATGGGATCGTAGGAAGTAAAATGTATTTTTTGAGATTAAACAGAAAGAAAAACAACATAGACATTTATGGCGTAATATTTATGAGATATCTTTACGTAATATTTAAAGTCTGTGGTACAGAAGCTTCGAGTACATTTATATGGTTAATTGCATAAGCTCTCTGTTTAAACTGGAATAACTAAATTATACAGGCACACTCTGGCGTTCACTTTTCGTCCGCTGGCGTTCAGGGTGTACCCTATGCAGTCAGAGCCCATCGGATCCGCTCCTGGGTGTTCCATCTTCAGTCTAGTGCGGTTAACGATGTTCCCTCCTTGGTCCTTGCCTATCGGACCGGCTACTGGACATTACAAATTCGGTCCAGTGTGCCTCGCACTCTTTCAGGGGATCTCTTCCCATATCTACATCTTCTATTCGAAGTACGCTGCAGCTATCACCTTTTTTAACTGTTCCAGAGCAGGATCCCAGGCTGTATTTAGTTGATACCCATTTTGCCGTTTATGGTATTGTAAGTCACTTTTATCTTTATCACCTAATTTGCTCATATATGGGATTGGCGATCTTTCGTATCCCAATTAATAATATGCCAAGATCATAAAAAGTTTTTTATCTATTTGTCTTGACGACCGGTTTCGGCACACGGAGATAACAAACTTCTGGTCTGCTGTAAGACACTAAACCCGAACATGTTACTTCAGTGTGCCGAAACAGGTCGTCAAAACAACTAAATAAATAAAAATTGCGATTTCGCATACTATTAATTTTTATCTTTTATTGATTACCTGATAACACGGTCACAAAATCTTAACGCCTCTTCTTGAATGTTGGTTTCATCATACTTAATGGTATAATCAAGTTCTACAAAGTGCCTTAATCGGGTGTGCTTATGATGTTCCTTGAACCTAATATCCACTGTTCTTGTCGCCTGCCTAATGTAGGAAATGTCACATTGACAAGCTATACTACACTCCTGGCCATTAGAATTGCTGCACCACGAAGATGACTTGCTACCGAAGCGAAATTCAACCGACAGGAATAAGATGCTGTGATATGCAAATGATTAGCTTTTTAGAGCATTCACACAAGGTTGGCGCCGTGCGTACATGAGGAAAGTTTCGAACGATTTCTCATAGACAAACAGAATTTTACGGGCGTAACCTGGTGAAACGTTATTGTGATGCCTCGAGTAAGGAGGAGAAATACGTACCATCACGTTTCCGATTTTGATAAAGGTCGGATTGTAGCCGATTGCGGTTTACCGTATCGCGACATTGCTGATCGCGTTGGTCGCGATCCAGTGATTGTTAACAGAATATTGAATCGGTGGGTTTAGGAGGGCAATACGGAACGCCTTGCTGAATCCCAACGGTCTCGTATTACTAGCAGTCGACATGACAGACATCTTATCCGCATGGCTGTAACGGATCGACCAACCACGTCTCGATCCATGAATCAACAGATTTGGAGGTTTGCAAAACAACAACCATGTGCACGAACAGTATCACGACGTTTGCAGTAGCTTGGACTATCAGATCGGAGAGCATGGCCGCGGTTACCCTTGACGCTGCATCACAGACAAGAGCGCCTGCGATGGTGTATGCAACGTCAAACCTGGTTGCACGAATGGCAAAACGTCATTTTTTCGGATGAATCCAGGTTCTGTTTACAGCATCATAATGGTCGCATCCGTGTTTAGCGACATCGCGGTGAACGCACATTGGAAGCGTGTATTCGTCATCGCCATACTGGCTGGCTTATCACCCGACGTGATGGTGTGGGGTGCCATTGATTACACGTCTCGGTCACCTCTTGTTCACATCGACGTCACACTGAACAGTGGCCGTTACATTTCAGACGTGTTACGACCCGTGCCTCTACCCTTCATTCGATCTCTGTGAAACCCTACATTTCAGCAGGATAATGCACGACCGCATGTTGCAGGTCCTGTACGGGCCTTTATCGATACGAAAAATGTTCGACTGCTGCCATGGCCAGCTCATTCTCCAGATCTCTCACCAATTGAAAACGTCTGGTCAATGGTGGCCGAGCAACTGGCTCGTCACAATACGCCAGTCACTACTCTTGATGAAGTATGGTATCGTGTTGAAGCAGCATGGGCATCTGTACCTGTACACGCCATCCAAGCTCTGTTTGACTCAATACCCAGGCGTATCAAGGTCGTTATTACGGTCAGAGGTGGGTGTTCTGGTTACTGATTTCTCGGGATCTATGCACCCAAAATGCGTGAAAATGTAATCACATGTCAGTTCTAGTATAATATATTTGTCCAATGAATACCCGTTTATCATCTGCATTTCTTCTTAGTGTATCAATTTTAATTGTCAGTAGAGTATAAATTCATAGTTTTCATAGCCCGAGGTCATCTTTAAGATTTCCCACCATACACCACATCTTGCTGTTTGGACAGAAGACACGGTTTGTATTACGTTTACGTAGGGTCGTACTGATAACTGTTATACTCAAGACGGATTCAGAAAGTATCGTTCCTGTGAAACACACGTAGCTTTTTATTCACACGTTGTGATGAGTGCTATTGACAACGGTTTCAAATAGATTCCGTATTTCTAGATTTCCGAAAGGCTTTTGACACTGCACCTCACAAGCGTCTTCTAAAGAATTTGCATGCTTATGGAATATCGCCCCATATGTGCGATTGGATTCGTGATTTCCTGTCATAAAGGACACAGTACGTTGTAAATGACGGTAAATCATCGAGTAGAACAGAAGTTATATGTAGCGTTCCACAGGGAAGTGTTGTAGGTGAAATCCAACCGCCTTCTTTTTGTATTCCGTATTACCCTGTGGAAACTTTACTGAACTTATTTTCTCTGTTATGGCCACAGGGCGTTAATATTTTTCTCCCCACGTCAGTAAATACTAGTCAGAACCATCTTACCAGCAAAATTAGTAACCCTGAGTAACAGTGGGGCATCTAATAGTTCACTGAATAAAAGAATTTATTTTGCGCAACGGATAACGCTGATTCTGATTCGTAACTACTGATACATAACAAAGTCAACGGTGGTGTTTTCTGTTTCTAATTGCCGCCACACATACTGATACTCCCCCTAATCAAGTCTAAAGTGCGCGCCACCTACTTTCGCCGCGCGTCGCCATGCACGCACGGCGCGGCGTTCTTACGACGTCAGCCACGAGCGCCCTCTGCTACAATTCCGCTCGTGGCCACCACTGAACGACATCGTTCACTTGGGATTGAGGTAGGAACCAGTTAACATTTGGGAATCAGATAGGCACCAGTGAAGACTTGGCTATCGGATAGGCACTAGGAATCATCAGTAGGCAGGCCTCTATCGAATCTATGTATCAATATTCTGCAGTCAAGAACTATGTAAAAGTTAAGTATTATTAAGTCTCTATGAAATATATATCTCGTTCTAATTTACTCTAGTGTTTCTAGTTTCTGCTGTCCCACTGGCGAGTCAGCTTCGTACCTGCACAAGCGTGCATCCTTTATTCCTGGAGCTCCTCAGTCCCCTCGGCAACCGCGGCCGGCTAACGTTACTCTATAGACCGTATCCTCGGTACTGAGTGGAAAAGAGGAATAGTAGGCGAAAGCCGAAATTCACTGACAACGACCGACGACCTTTGGGAACGATAGTGACCAGACAGCAGTCAACTAAAAGTGACTGGGGAACTTGTCACTCAGTTGAGTAATACTTTTTCGATTGAAAAAGTACGGCTTTCGGCAAAATTGCGGCGCTCTGGGCCATGCTATATTGATGGAACGACCTTCCATAATTATAAACTCGGGACACCGGTACTTCCGCCGCTGCGGAACTCAAAGTTAAATTGCCCGGAACATTTTGTGGCTCCCTCTCACATGGTTACCTTTCTCGTCTAAGATCCATCTGAGCGTTGATTGGTGGTGTGGCGTAGAATCTGCGAACGCCTTCCTGTTTCTAATTAATACGGATTACTCCTTTTATGAGGAAAAGGAAACGAGTTTCCAGTAATTGAGGCTGCTAGACCAGATTATTCCCTTTAACACTCATTTATTACGAGGTCATTCGCATTCCTTGATACAGTTACGAAACACTGAACTGCATTACACACTTAAATTGATCTGATTTAAGAAAGACGTTAACATTATTATTGCTTCTTTTAAGAACATTAACCTTAAAACAAATGTAAATTGGATTTTAATCTTTGTATAACCAGTCAATGCAACTAATTTAATTTCGTTCGTCATTTTTTATTTAAAAACAAGCGAGAAGACGGAACCGTGATAGTAGTTTTACACACTCTCTTGTCTATGTTCGTTCTGTACGGACGTCTTCCATTCATGTATCTATTCAATGTAAGTTATTGTGATGCAAGTTGTTGTAATATATATATATATATATATATATATACACATATATATATATATGAATCCCTACACCCCAAATACTTTTTTTCTACTGTTTTCAGCTCCTGGACGTCCGTAATAGTTTAATGTTCAGACGCCATTACTATCGCTTCGCATGCCTTCAAAATTTCAGTTCCTATTAGTCATTCTTATACAATACCTTGCTTGATTACAGAACCAGCAGTAATTTCTTTTGTAATTTCACGAAGTCCGATTTTTTTTTTTTTTTTTTTTATTATTCTATCATTACCAGGAACTTCATATTCCACCCACGGTCACAAAACAATGAAAAGCGAAGTGAACAGTCTGAACATTGATCTACTACGGAAAGTATCTCCAACGTTCACATATTAAAGAAAAAAAAAAAAAAGGTTATCATTTCCAGCTTCTACAATACGAAACGCAGGATGCAGCTAGATGCTTTCCGTAAGTCTTATAACGTGCTGTTGCTTGTATGGTGCCCGACTTTAATATGCAACCCGTGGTTTATTTGCTTTAATGTTCATTTTGTGCTGTACTTTAACTTATTTCAAATTCCAACATACGGTACCATCAATTCCTTGTCCAAAAAATATAATCGCGAAATCTACTTTTAACAATTATGGCATCATACGAAGCAAGGGCAACATTATAGAGTCCCAAAATTGAAAAGACTCAGCTCTTATAATACCTTTAGAGAAAACGTTCGCTTTAAGTTCATAAAAGGTCTCAACAATTACCAAAGGCACGACATTAAAAGCACAATCGAACATCATATATCATGAATGAACATTTAAATCAAATAGTGTTCAATAGCTAGTGAAAGCCTCCTGCAGTACCAAATGGCCTTCTGCAAAACGTATTTTACGGAAGCAACCAAAACAATTTAGATCTCCTAGCTACAATAGAGTTCCATTTCTCTCTTTCAAAGACAAAGTAAATTTGAGCTCGTAATACTTCTTTACATAAATAACAACCGTCAACCGGCTTAGAAAGGATGACGGCTTTTTGCATTTCTCCTTACAGCTCGCTTTTCGGATCTGTGTTTCCTCCTTCCAAGGCCCAACGTGGCGGAAACTGTCCGGGCCGGTCACGACGGCGCAGAACACGTGGAAACTCACAACAGGCACACAGAACAACAGCATCTAGAACACACAGAGGAGGCTTAGTTCAATAAACTTGCTGTTGATTGACACCTTTTCCCAGGAAACAGAATCCACAGCCAGTCCAATAACGTAGTGAGGCGCTCGATATCCTCTGCCCAGTCATTTCCATTTCAACACGTCGCAACTTCATTCCTAATATTTAGACCACACGTGTAGGATTATTTCTCATGATGTCACTGCATTGCACACTGTTAACAGTAACTCGCTTGCTAACACTCAAAGAGACAAATACGTAATCATGTAATCATGGTATTAGTGCAGCTACACTGTGCTACCATCTAATGACGCTAGCAGACAAGTGCGGCGTTTTGATTGAAAATAAGGCATACCACGGTTTTGTTATGACATTTTTTTATTCTAAGCATCGTTTCGTGTGGTTCTGAGCGTTTGAGATTAAAGGTGGCAATTGTCCCTGTGTGTATCCTTGATCTCTATTAAAGTTATTGTTGTAAAATTGCTTCTCCTCCGCCCTCTCCTTGGCTGATTCGATTGAATAACGACAATTTTAATAGTGTCTAGGTATGCACACTGAGTTTGCCGATATGCCACAAAGCCTCCTGTCCATCTCCCTCAGTAATCTGATGCCACTGCCTTTCTCATAATCGCCCCTTGGCTGTTCCCAGCACCTTCTCTGGTCTCACCTTTCCCAGTTCGCCATGTGGTCTAACCAGTGGCTCCTTTCCGTCAACTTCGAAAACTCCCAGGCAGTCATCATAGGATGTACCACCCGCACCTTCCGCTACCTCAAACTCCATGGCAAAGCTATCATGCAGACTCCCACCCTCAATTACCTTGGCCTCACCCTCGACCGTTCCCTGTCCTGGATACCCCTCACCGGAAGACTGTCCACCAGAAAGCGCTTTCCCGTTTCAAACTTCTCAAACACTTCTCTGGCTGGACATGGGGTCTCTGCACATCCTCCATCCTCTACAATTACTGCTCCCTAATGCGTCTCCTCCTCTACAGCGTCCACTCCGCTCGATATCTCCCCCCTGCCTATTATATATTCCTCCAAATCTTGAAGCGCCACACCTTCCATTTCACATGACACATCTGCCTCCATTCCCCCACGTGGATCTTCTATCATTTCCTCCACCTTTTGAAGTCCTTTAAACATATCCACATCCTGTACATATTTCGAAAAACAGAATCGTATTACCCTAAGGTTTCTCCTCTCCTCTTTAACCCAGAGCGTCTGCCGCGACTTCACCAATGCATCCCTCCTGTCCTACTTTTGCACTCTCTCCACATTGTCTCCGAGGGTAACTTTCGCCACCTACCTCTGTCAGATAACGCCCTCTGCCCTTACATCTACCCTTTCTACCAGCTCTAGTCCCACCCCTCCTGATACATGATATGCCCTCTCTCCCCCATCCCCTCTCCTCATCCTTCCCATACTTGGTCTCACCCACTCACCTTTTCCCTAGGAGTTCTTCCGCCCTTCCCCGTCTGCCCCCTCCCTCTGCTTTTCCCATCCACCGCCCATCCTCTTATTCCCCATCCCCTGCGGGGTTCTTGTGCCTGTCATTTTAACCTACACAAATTTTAATAGTGTACAGTGATGTAGTGCTCGACTCTTCAGTATTTGTAAGTGTCTGCAACCGCCGTTACATGGCAGAACTAGCATTCCTTGTAATACCATAACTAGTGTCTCTGTTTTAGTCACTGTTTCAGTGTTTTTAGCCACCATGGCCCCATTTTAACTTAATATCTATGTACTTCGCACCATTTTAATTCATTTGTTCCTTCATATCTCTTTTGTATGTCGCTATATCCGTTTTTATTCACTTAAAAAATAAAAAAAGAAGCTGACCCCCATTTGACTCAAGGTATTTTTGTATTATCACTACTTGGTTTCGGCCTTAGGCCATTTTCAAGTGCTGTGATATCATTTAAAAAAGACATTATTTAAATTAATCGAGAGTATTATGAAGTATAAATATAAAGCACATTACAGTGGTATAAGTTCATTATTTACATAAAAATTGTCGGATAGGCGTCCCTAGGTCATGCTCATAATTAAAAAAAAAAATATATATATATTCGGAGTTGAGTCCATGTCAGAGTAATAAAATGGGTGACACATTTGTACACACATCGTAATTTAAAATAATAAAATAGATCTGTGTTCACCATAAAATCACAACTGGTTAATTAGGACAAGGGTACAACAAAGATTATCACAAAACCCACTGCAAAGATATGCCATCACATTCGTATTTGGAGTGTTATCTGTTAGAATGTATTGCTGGGTAGATGGATTATCTTTGGAGGATGAGTATGTCGGCCGCGGTGGCCGAGGGGACTGAGGCGCTCCTGTCACGGTCTGCACGGCCACTAAGGTCGGGGGTTTGAATCCCTCTCGGGCATGGCTATTTGTGCCGTCCTTAGTATTAGTTAGTTCATAAGTAGTTTGTAAGATTAGGGACTGATGACCCCGTAGTTAAGTCCATCAAGCTATATAAACATTTGAACATTTGAGGGTGAGTATAGTGTTGTTCTTTACATTAGATCGATGGATTACCATGTCTAGGTTACCTACAAGTTAAAAAGTTGTAAGTCATGCTATCACAATACATTCAAAGAGATAGGCCTACGGCTTATGTATACATTTGGAAGCAATATACATTATAATATACTGTCTAAATAATAAATAAATATTACAGTGCAGCATCATAAATTGCGTCAGTTTCGATAAAATGTGCCAAACAGGACCAATCCCTCAGGTAGGAAAGCCTGGGGGGAGGGGGGGAGGGGGGTTGTCAGGATATATGTGTTTCTTTTATTCTCCTCGGCAAATGTCAATGCACTCGGTTGTAGAGCGGCGCCGAGGCCGCTGACAGCCTACCCCAACTGGGGCGTCGAAATTGACTAAAGAAAAAAATTCACACTGCTCCTGAACTGCGCGCGCGCACCACATCGACCTTCTCTGATTAGCCGTAGATGATGCCATCGTGCCTACATAAGCGGGAAATCTTACCAGACCCGCCCGCCTCTCCTGCCTTCCATAAAGCCCTACAGTTCTGGAACGCCACACACTCCGCCTGACATAGTGTATCCGCCTCCTGTCCCCCTCGGGGATCCTGTATAACCTCATCCCGTTCCCCACTTTCTCCAATTTCTTGAACACATCTGATCAACAGGAACCTAGCTCCCACAATACCTCGGTGTATCCTATCCCAACTATTCTAGGGTGCTTGCCATATCTCCACCACTGAATTCCTCCAGCCCTGCATCCTCACACCCTCCATGTCCTATCCCAAACAACTTCCATACCACCTCCTGAATGATGCTCTCTCTCCTGATATGTCCTTCCTACCAGATCTGATCCTGGCCCACTCCTTTACTTTCCCTTTCGTAAATCAGCCCCCTTTTCCCACCCTCCCCCATCTTCAGCCCCAAAGACCTTGAAGTCCCTCTCCCAACCTTCCTCTTCCCTACCATCATACTCTCTCCCCCCTCCCCCCACTACCTTTCCCGTCAGCAAGTCCGCATTATGTCAATGGTCGGTGTCTTTAAACAGGATCAAAATGTGTTGTTTCAATGATATTGTGCTGTGACAGTGCCTTTTCCTTTACAGCCGTGTCTCTCCATGTGTTATCATGTGTTTTACTTTGTCCAACCCGGTAACTGTGTAATTTTAAACCATGGTTTGTTTTTAAATTCTGCATTTTTATTAAAAGTGTCAGCCAAACATGTATATGTGTGTGGTTAAAGGTCAGCGTATTACACTGCTGCCAGCCTGACCAACACGGGCATTAAAATAACAGTAATGAGAAAAATAAGACCTGCACGGCCATGTCAAATTCTTGGAGCATATCTGTACCATCTACGTTAACTATAAAATACAATCCCACCACCCTCTAAACTCTCCTCTTGAATCCTGGGCCTCTGCTTGCTAATATATCCCTCCTTCACACTCTCCATATCCTTTCCAAGGATAACTTCCGTCAGCTTTCCCTCGCAGATTACGCCGTCCTTCCGACATCTGTCCCTCTTATTAGACCTAATTCTTGCCCATATATGACGTTCTCTCTCTCTCCTACTCTTCCTTCTCTCTCCCTGGCTTTGCTCTCCTTTCCATTCCGGCCTTCTGGAGTCTTTACGCACGACTTCTCTCCCCCCTCCCCCATCCTCAATCCTTCCCCCGCCCCTCTGCACTACAATCCCCCTCAATGTCCCCTGGTTGTACAGTGATTTTTTTTTTTTTTTTTTTTTTTTTTTTTTTTTTTTTTTTTTTTTTTTGTAACTGTGGGCCATCATAAAGTGTTGGGTCGCGTCGCTTGGTTCTAATGCTCTTGAAACTGCCGAGCAGACAGAAAAAGTGTTGTCTCGTATTTTATGCAGTGTCTTCTGTTTACTCGCCGTTTTTTGTGTCTACATTAGAGTCTTTTAGCCTCCGTGGCAGCTTTAAATTTAGAATGTGTACGTATTTACTTCAGTCTAATCTATTTTAATTGGAACTGCTGCGGGTATGCTGAACAGGTCGCCAATATTCTCAATAGCAATTATTCTAATGACGCGTTTCGGAGATTCCATCATCAGATTTGTATCTGTTGGTGACTTCAGTCACTCTAACGCAAGATACCGTTTGTGTCATGGACACGTGCAGACTACCAATTATTCTAAGTATGGACACCTACATCTATCGCGACTTTGTGTCGCATTTACAGTAACGTATTTCAATTCTATATAATGGCCTGTATATATTTTAAATTCTTCTTTTTCCTCTACATCACATGAATAGACTGTAAGTAACATTGAAGTGCATGGAAGATGGTTCATCGAACCGCTTTTATGACATATCTCTACAGTTATATTCTTTAGTAGATCGGGGGAAAAAGGAACACCTAAATCTTTCCGCTTTCGATCTGATTTCTCTTATTTTATTTTGATGATCATGTCTTCCTATGTAGATTTGTGATAACAAAATATGTTCGCATTAGGAAGAGGAAGTTGGTGAAAAATTTCTCAAAGAGATCTCGTAGCAACGAGTGACCCCTTTCTTTTAATGATTTTCACATCAACTCGTACGTCATTTCCATGATACTCTCCTCGTATATCACTATAATACAAAACTAGCTGCCCTTCTCTGAACTTTCTCTAAATCGTCTGTCAGTCTCACTTGTTGGGGATCTCACAATGCGCAGCAATACTCCAAAATAGGACACACCAGTGTAGTGTTGGCAGTTTCTTTAGTACAACTGTTGTATCTTCTGTTCTACCAAAGAAACGTAGTCTTTGGTTCGTTTTCCCTATGATATTTTGTATGTCTCCTCTCCAATTTAAATTGTTCGTATTTGTTACTTCTAGGTAAATAATTGAATTTACGGCCTGTAGTTTTGATTGATTTATCGTATAAATCAAGTTTACGGATTTCTTTTAGTTGTCATATGGATGAGTTCACACTTCTCATTATTAAGGATGAACTGTCATTTATGTGCACCATGCTGATATATTAGCTAAATCATTTTCCAGTTGCTATTAATCTTCTGGTGATTTTACTTACTGATAAATGACAGTATCATCCGTGATCAGTTTAAGAGGAGTATTCACATTGTCTCTGAAATCGGTGCAGAAATAGGAAACAGTAGGGTTCTATAACGCCAGACGCGGAACGCCAGATATCACTTGTGTTCTACTCGATGACTATCCGTCAGTTACAACGTACTGAAAACAAATCATGAATCCAGTCGCACAACTGTGGCGATATTCCATAAGCACGAAATCTGATTAGAATATGCATGTGAGGTACAGCGTAAAAAGCTTCCGCAACGTTCAGAATCTAATTGACATCCCTTGTCGATAGCACTCATCACATCATGTGAGTAAAAAGCTAACTGTGTTTCACAAGAACGACACTTTCTAAATCCGTGTTAACTATGGGTCAAGACCCACCTGCGGCTTCAAAAATAACAAATAAGTGGGAAGACTAGACTCGGCATTAGTGAACTAGTGAACGATGGCGGAAATGGCCATCGAAAACTTGAGTATTTTATTCGAAAAGATGCAGCTTGAGAACCGAAAACTACGAGGGTAAATCAATTTTTATCCACAAAGTAGTTATAAAATTTTATTGTAATAAAATACGAAACTTACAAGAACGTCATTTTTCGACAAAGTCCCCTTGCTTTTCAATGCACTTCGTCCATCGCTTTACAAGCTTCCTTATGCCCTCATAAAAGAAGGTTTTCGGTTGAGCTGCGAGCCAGGAATGCACCGCTTCCTTCAATGCTTCGTCCGAGTGAAATCGACGGCCCCTTAATGCCTGTTTGAGGGGACCAAACAAGTGATAGAATGGGCAAGATCGGGACTATATGGAGGATGATCCATTACTTCGAATTTGAGTTTCTGGAGCGTTTCAGCAGTATGAACAGCAGTATGTGGACGGGCATTGTCGTGCAACAACACAACACCTTCTGACAGCAATCCTAAGCGTTTGCTTCGAATTGCAGGCTTTAGCCTGTCAGTAAGCATCTCACTGTAACGTACACTACTGTTGTGGCCCTTTCACCATAATGTTCCACTAAAGGTCCTCGTGCATCCCAAAAAACCGTAAGCATCAGTTTTCCTGCGGACGGTTGGGTCTTGAACTTTTTCTTGCATGGCGAATTTGGATGTTTTCATTCCATACTCTGCCGTTTACTCTCCGGCTCGTAATGATGGATCCATGTTTCGTCACCAGTATTGATTCTGTCTAGCCGCGGTGGAGTAACCGAGCGGTCTAAAGCACCTCGCTGCGGAGCGCGCGGTTGCTCGCCGTGGAGGTTCGAGTCCTCCCTGGGGCATGGGTGTGTGTGTTTGTCCGTAGGTTAGTTTACCTAGGTTTAAGTAGTTTGTAAGCTACGGACTGATGACCACGCAGTTTGGTCCGATAGATTTACAGACATTTGAACATTTGAATTTGATTCTATCTAAGAAGTTGTCCCCTTCGTTACCATAGCGATCCAATTTTTTTTTTTTTTTTTTTTTTTTTTTCACTGTAGAGGCGCGTTTGCTTATGCAATTGTGTGAGTTGTTTTGGGACCCATCTTACACAAACTAAACCCAAGTCTGTTGTGAATAATTTCGTAGGCAGAACCATGACTAATTTGAAGACAATGAGCCACTTCATCTATAGTTAATCGTCTGTCTAAGAGAATCATTTCACGTGGTCGCTCAATGGTTTCTTCATTTGTGCCGGTAAACAGCCGTCCAGCTCCTTCATCGTGCTTAACACTCGTGCGACCATTTCGGAATTTTTCAATCCACTCGTACACACTTCGTTGTGGCAAAACACTGCTGTTGGCTGCATCTGGTTTACAGATGAAGCACACTTACACCTGAATGGATACGTGAATAAGCAGAACTGGCAATTTTGGGGTTCCGAAAAGCCCTATCGGTGTGAAGCGAAACCCCTGTTCTCCTAAAGTATTCTCTGCAGTATGCAGCAGAGGCATTATTGGCCCTTTTTTCATTCGAGAAACGGTCACTGGTGAACGTTACGTTGCAATTTTGGAACAATATGTCGCCACACAGCAAGCGTTAGAGGATCGACCAGGTACTGAATGGTTTATGCAAGATGGAGCGCGATCACATCGGACCAAAAAAGTGTTTCGCTTACTTGAGGAATACTTCGGGAATCGAGTCATTGCTTTGGAATATCACAAATTTACTGGTTCGCCGGATTTGACTCCCTGTGACTTTTTTTGTGGGGCACAGTGAAAGACATGGTCTACCCGAAGCATCCCGCCACGCTGGACGAGCTTGAAACGGCGATCTCAGTGACATGTGTATCCATTTCGGTTGAGACACTACGAAATGTGATGGCGAATTTCATTCTTCGTTTGCGCCACCTCTGTAGTGCCAATGGTGAACATTTTGAAAACATTGTGATTTGATTGTTTGCAAAGAGTGTTTTCATACGATTATTTTACTTATGTATGCTGATATGAGCTGTACAGGGTACAGCGTCATCTGTTAGCATCTTTTGTAACTATTATTTCAAACTGCTGTATAAATTTCTTACAGCTTTCACAATAAACATACCGTTTACTTCATTCCTCTATCGATCTTTGTTTTCGAGATATTTAATTTTGAAATCAGGGAGCCCTTTTCTGGACACCCTGTATATTGAATATGCGATCCCCCTCTCAAGTAAAAATATTCTAGCGACCCCGTTCCTCAAAACCCCAAGACAATCAGGTGTGATTCATAATTTTTTTTAATAAATCTAGAACCAGCCACTTCTTTCATATGATTTATTTAGCGAAGACGCTTTTCAGATCTTCGCCTATTTTCTGTTGTCGTAATTACAGTCTGGTTTCATCAAATCCATCAAGGAGCGTCATTCTTTTTCCTTTATTGCTTACTAATCTGGGATTTTTTTCATATACTTATATTCTCCGTTGTTGATAAAAATGGCAGCAATCAAAATTTCAAGGAAACTACCCATACTTAGATCATGTTTCTGGTTGTACATTCTTTATTAAAAAAATATGTGAAAGTATTAGTGTCAATACTGCTAAAATTCTCCGGGCTGTTTTGCTGTGGTCCTATGGATTTATTACGGAAACATAAAGATTCGTCCTTCGTCCCCGTCTGCGGAGAACATTTTCAAGTGGGATCGTGGCACTTTTGTACGTCTGATGCACTGCAAGGTATCCCGAATAAATTAAGTTGAATGGAAATTGACCAATAGGTATCCCTAATGAATTAATTAAGTCTAATGGTAATTGCGCAATACTGCGTACGTGCAAAACTGAACTTGTAAAAACCGAACAATTAGGTGTCTACGACCACCGAGGTAAGCCTTAGAAAACATTAATATGCGCAACGGACACGCCCGGAAAATGGGGACACTCAAATACTCGAATTTATGGTCCCGTCTAAAGTACTCCTAAAGTGTACAACGAAACTGACTTGAATAATGAAAGGGGGAAACAGTCTGACTGCGACACAGATAATAAAAAATTGACTTACCTCGTATATTCTTATTACAAAACTGGAAACAGAAACAACAAGCAGCTCGTAGCATACAGGTTAGGTGGGTAGTAATTAAGTTCAACAATAATCATAAATGAACAAAATGAAAAGAAGGGGAAATTAACTAACAAAATTAGAACTCAGAAAGTGAATTTTAAAATAAAATTATGGATTCTTAAAAAATATGAAGTAGAAAAAATATACAGTAAATTAAATTAACATCGTGTAATACAATAATGGCGTGCTGCAACACATACTTAACGATTGCCTTCTCCATCAGCTTCCTCACGCAACTCGCCACTGTGGCAACTAATTCGCAACGAGCTCGCAACGGACTACTCTATCGCAGCCAGAGCGCTTACTCTACAATCGAAGATTACTGCGCCACTTACAATATACATCTGTGGCCAGTTTACAGAACTAAATATTACAGAAAACCATCTATGTCGGGACCATAGAGACCTTGCAGCACACCCTGGCTTGTTAGTGACTGCAGCCAGATTCCGTTTACGAGGGTCCGCGCACGGAGGTGTGACGTCAGATGTTTAGATAGGAACGCGCAATTCGTCGTTACGCAGTTGTCAATATAGTTACATGGTTAGATACTGTTACATTTCTTCTTCAACAATATTAACAACAAACAACGGCAATCGGTAACGACGAATTGCGCGCGCATATCCAAAACATCTGACTTCACACCTCTGCACGCCGAGGCCAACGAGAAAGACAGGCCGTGGCGCACACGTCATGTCACGTAAGCAAGATAGTCCTGAGCCGGCGCGATCGCTTGCTGATTGGCCGGCCACTGGGACACAGCCCACTGCCTGATAGCAGCCAGCCACTCAGCTAGCAATCGTGGCGGCTCAGACCTACCTTGCTTACGTGATATGACGTGCATGCTGCGGTGTGCCTTTCTCGTTGGCCTCGTCTGTGCGTGAGCCCTAGTAAACGTAATTTGGCTGCAGTCAGTAACGAGCCAAGCGGTGCGTCGGACGTACAACAGTGCCTCGATCAAATTCAAATGTTCAAATGTTTGTTAACCTTATGGGACTTAACTGCGGGATCATCAGTCCCTAAATTTACAAACTAAATATCTACTACCTTATACTAAGGACCTAAGGACGGCACATATATCTATGCCCGAGGGGGGATTCGAACCCCCGACCGTAGTAGCCGTGCAGACCGTGACTGAAGCGCCTCAGTCCCCTCGGCCACCGCGGCCGGCGTGCCTCGATCCCCCTTGGAAATGTCCTACGCAGTTGGGGACGAAACGTTGGGTTCTTAATAATACATCCATAAGACCACAGCATAACTACCCGAAATTTTTAGTAATATTAACCTTTCCGGCCGTGAAGGTTAATATTTTACAGTTTTAGTGTCAACAAATCAATGACTTCATATGGTCACGTAGAAAACCGCAGGTGGTCCGAAGTTCGAAAGCTGATCGTTAATAGAGCACAACACTCTACACTTACAACAGATTTATTGCTTATACAGGCGTACACTCAGTACAGACTGCCTACTGCTTGGGGTGTTCAACTATTTATAAATAGAAATAATTTTCAGGAATTTACAAGTACATCAAACATAAGAAATATGCAGAACACTCTAGAAATAATAAATACAAAGAAAGAAATTTTTTCTGCCTGCAGCAGGATATGAACCGGGGACTGCCAGCACATCGATCTGCGATGCTAACCTCTGCACCACTCGTTCCATCAAAAGTCTCGTGCCATTACTTCCCTTTCTGAAGCGATGACGACTTGCTGCTAGTTTCTGGTCCCATGTATAGCATTTACGGAGAATCCTTCCATTCTACCAGGACGCCTTCCTTACAACGACGATGACTAGCGCCATACCCAACTGTCGTGGCTTCATTATTATCATAACGGTCATCAGAGTCCTTGAACAAGAAGCAGTTTCTATCTATCTAGCCAGCCGCGGTGGCCAAGGGCCACTACGGTCGGGGGTTCGAATCTCCCCTCGGGTATGGATATTTGTGCCGTCCTTAGTATTAGCTAGTTCATAAGTAGTTTGCAAGTTTAGTGACTGATGACCCCGTGGTTAAGTCCCATAAGCTCTACAAACTATTGATTTTTTTTTTCTATCTATCTGTTCTTTGGAAATATCGTAAGGCTTCAGACGGAGGACGTGAACAATGTCTCGTCGTTTTTGTCGTTTTGAGGACGGCTGATAATTCTCGACTTCGTGTGTGACGTCTGACAGGCGGTGTATGTTACTATATGGACCAAAGTATCGCTTCATTAATTTTTCGATAGCCCAAGTTCCTGTACAGGGGTAAAATTCCATACCAGATATCCCGGACTGTACACAAAAGGTGGTTGTTTTCGTCCTTCTCCTGGGCGTCCAGTGTCCTTGTGCGAGCCAGCTGTCTTGCTTCTTCGCCCCCTTGGTGAAGAGCTGTTTCACAATCCCGAGTGTCGTCCGGTTGGAAAGGGAACAGCGTATCCATTGTCGACTCAGCCTCATGACCATCGATCAGAAAAAGCGATATGAAGCCCGTCGTGTCTTGTCTTGCCGTATTATAAGCAAATATCACCACTGACAGTATTGTATCCCAATCCTTGTGCTCAACATCGATGTACATCGACAACATATCTGCTAAAATATTGTTAAAACATTCTGTAACATCATTTATCTTATGGATAGCAGTCGTTATTCTTTTGTCAATGTCGCAACTGATAGTAGTTTTGAAAGAATACTTTTCCTTGATCAGATATCATTAGTCTACTATGCTTCAAAATAATGTCTTCTGCTAGGAATTTTGCGATCTCCGGAGCTTCTACAGTCGGCATAGGTTTGGTGAAGAAAAGCGGGTGAGGTAGCCAGTATAACTATTATTCATTGGTTACCGGGTGTCGACTGTGGGATCCGACCTAAAAGCTGCTTTTGGTGGCATTGGTACCAGATGCCCCGGACGTTATTGTGGCACATGCTTCAGTCTCGGACACTCCTTACAGCGACTCACATAACGCTTAACACATCGGTAGAGACCTTGCCAGTAATACGTCTGATTCTGTCTAGGGTCTTTACGAAGATGACCGGATGACCGAATATTGGAGAATTGTGGAAACAGAATAGCTAACATCAGTTGAGCTGGAATAACCAGTAGCCATTTGGGGCCCTGTGGATCATAGTTGCTCTTATACAATGGTCCATTTATAGTTGAATTTCTGGTCGGATCTCCTTTCTCCAAGACCCCAATGGTTTGTAATAATGTTAGATCTTCCCTCTTCTCTGCTGTAATGTCACCTAACTCAGTGAATGCTGTAATTCAACCATGCAGTTGTGTTCGGCTAATAGATTCGTAGAACGGCAGTAGGCGTCCTTGTGGTTGCACCCATTTTTGAATACTAGTGCGAAACCGTACTCTTGAAGTCTAAATGCCCATCTTGATAGTCGACCTGATTGATAAAGAGTAGCTTATCTCGGACTGAAAGAACACATCATTCACCTTAATGAATTTGTACAAGCACTGCATCAATCCCATAACTGTGTGACCCCGACAACTTCTTTTAGAAAAAGGAAAGCTGTAATTGACTGTGGTGGACATTCTTTAGAAAATAACAAAGTGGAAGACAACACCAAGCACGTATCAACAATACACTGACAATGTCTACGGTGTACAATGCTGTTACGAGTTAAGGTTGGTAGAGAGCATAAACATCCCGTCGACACACGAACTCAGCGTAATTCCGCCAATCATAGAGGGGCCATGTAAAAGTGTAGCAGGAGCGAAAACTGTTGACGTAAGGCCTCACAGTCCAATGAAGGCAATATGCAAACTCTGACAAACTTCGGTGAATAGTCCTGTCAATTAACATAGTAGAACTACGACTACAGTTACCTTACTGTCCTTCGAAATAGTCACTTTCTAAAACTAAGCGCGGCTGAGCTCTGCGATACATATCCTGGAAATTTTGCACCAAGTCTTTCTTTGGAGTGGTGTTCGAAACCTCGTTCCGTTTCGTTGGATGTCAAGAAAATCTCTTTCCTTTCAAAGCGAGATAGAATTGACGGAATAGGAGGATTGAGATCTGGCGAGAGTGGTGGATGTTCAGGAACACTTTCCCAACCTCCTCGACAACGGGCGAACCACTTGTACACAGACTTCATGAAGGGTGCCTGATCCCCTTAAACACGGACCAGCATCTCATGCATTTCTTTCCAAGCCGAAAACAAAACATTAAATGGATCCTTTGCTCGTTCATTGTCCTGTTCTCAGTACAGAACCAACGCACTGAACAGGCACTTCGTTCCAATAGGTCTCGCACGGAAGACACCAACACCACTTAGAGAGAAGGCCGCAGCGCTTTCGTGTGACGTCAGGCAGAGTAGGTTGCGCGCGCATAGCTGACTAGGTAGCCGCTAGGGCACGGCCCACTACGCCGTAGCAGCGAGCCAGTCAGCTATGCGCGCGCAACCTACTCTGCCTGACGTCACACGAAAGCGCTGCGGCCTTCTATCTAGGTGGTGGTGAACACACACGATGCTCAACTGAAACACAATGTGGGCACGTTATCTACACCGTCCGCTATACATGCGTATCTTTGATTCACCTGTGTTGCCCGATCGACCGTTCTGACCTCAATCACCGAACTTTGTTTTCAGAGATTGTACGCGGTCTGGGGCATCACGTTACGGATCGCACGTCCACTCCCGTCGTAGATTCAAGTGCGCCCTCCGGCATGGGTGTGTTTATTGTCTTTCGTTTAAGTAGTTTGTTAGTTCTTAGACCGATTTCCAACGTAGTTGGGACCCTTAGAATTACAAACAGTCGAAGATTTGATTTGCAGGCAATACAACTGCTGAACGGGTAATTGTGGACGCTATCTTCTGTGTGCCATCAAGTAAAACACAGTCCTCTGTAAATCAGTATCATACTAACCCATCAGTCTCTCTACACCAGCGACGCACAAAATGACCTCTCTCTGAGCTACTTATGATTACTGTTAAACCTCCACTCTGAAACTGAGGAATATATCATATATCTCAATAAAATTTTCAGTTAATTTGGAAATGATTTCATCTAAGCGAGTATCTGCCATTTTTTAGAATAATGAAAATTGTAATTTAATCTGGTTAATCTTTAATATATAAAAATTTATTAACTCACTGTTGATACGTTGCAAATAGGGTTTATTATAGTGTTAGGGGGGGGGGGGGGTTCGGGCGCTGCCCATAATCAGATATACTTTGGCATACAAGAAAGAGAAGTGGACACTTCTCTTTTTGTATGCCGAAGTGCATCTGATGATGCGCTGCGCCCGAATCTCGTCATAAACTTATAATAAACCTATCAACATTGAGGTAATAAATTTTTATACATTACAGAAAATGGTTATTCACCTCATGAACGACTGTAAATCGTTTGCGGTAGTTAGCCTTTGTTAGGTTTCGTTGCTGTACGCAACAAAAATTTGTTTCTTAAGCTAACTATGGTTTTAGTTTTAGACTTCTACTAGGTATTTATCTCAAGTGGAAGAGGGTGGCAGCTATATTTATTTAGTTTTTCTTGACATATTCTGCGTTCCACAAGGGCGAATTAAGGGGCAAATTCCCACGGTCATGGAACGAGTCACTACATAAATTCAAAATGTTCAAATGTTTGAAGAGCTTATGGGACTTAACTACAGGGTCATCAGTCCCTAAACTTACAAATTACTTAGGAAGTACCTATTACTGAGGACGGAACAAATATCCATGCCCAACGGGGGATTCGAACCCCCGACTGTAGTGGCCGTGCAGACTGTGACTGGCGCGCCGCAGACCGCTTGGCCACCGCGGCCGGCTACATCAAATTATAACGGAACAATAGTAACAGACAAAATGAAACTGGTAGGAAATCTGTGTAGACGAGAAGCTGTAAGATTAAGTTATCTCTATGTAATTAAATATAATGAACAACATTGCACAGGAATTAGCTCAGTAGGCCACTCCAACAAGAGCACTCGGTGCTTGCGCGCCCTAGTTCCGTGCCGTGTGCTTCCCCCCCCCCCCCCCCCCCCCCGCACCATAATCACTCGTGGCTCGATGTGTAGCAGCGCGTGTGTGATAGAGACAGCGTTCGTTCTGTTTGTAGATCTGTCGGACCAAACTGCGTAGTCATCAGTCCGTAGCTTACAAACTACTTAAACCTAGGTAAACTAACCTAAGGATAACACACACACACATTTCCCAGGGAGGACTCGAACCTCCAGGGCGAGCAACCGCGCGTTCCGCAGCGAGGCGCTTTAGACCACTCGGCTACTCCACCGCGGCGCGCTCGTTCTCGCGTCTTCTTGGATGCGTGAAATATCCGTTCTCAATCTTATCAAACAAGACTTACTCTACCTTGCGATGGCTTATCATGAGCACAAAAGGTTCAGATTTGTGTTTGCTATTTTTATTGCTTACAGGGAATGCTTAATATGCCACAATGCTTAATATGCCACTGTGCCGTGAATATCAAAGAGCCGTCACTACGAAAATAAACATACAGTTACACACGTGGCCATTGTCGGAGCAGACTGAAGGGAAATGATTACTAAATTAAAAGCACAATTGCCACAATCTGAAGACGTTAGTCTTGCTTATTCTAAAAGAAAAACAAAAATATATCTTTTTTAATAGTGTACTTATAAAAGATCCCTGGCGGCGGTGGCCGAGGGGATTGCGGCGAGCCAATCACGGTCTGCACGATCACTACGGGGTTCGAATCCCCCTCGTGCATGGATATTTGTGCCGTCCTTAGTGTTAGCTAGTTTATATGTAGTTTGTAAGTTTAGGGACTGATGACCCCGCAGTTAAGTCCCATAAGCTATACAAACATTTGAACATTTTTATTTTTTTTTATTTTTTTATTTTTTTTATGGATCGTGCGGCTCCTCACGTCGAATGTTTTAGTCCTCCATCGGGCATGCGTGTGTGTCTGTGTTGTCCTTAGTATAAGCTTAAGTTCCTTGTAAGTCTAGGAACAGACGAGGACATAAGTTTTGTCCCGTAGAATTACAAACATTTGAAAATTTAGATCGCTGACCTCGCTTTCAAGAAAGACATCACGGCTTATTTACGTAACTTAAATAAATCGTTGAAGGTTAAGAATAAATTAATCGCTACTGTGTATGACCGCATCGGAGGTTCCAAAGAGCAGGTTTTGCTTTCTAAAATTCAGCTTCAAGAAGGAAATTTGGAAAAATTTTCCTTCTCTAAATCATTTAAATTAAGTTCTTATGTCCACATCTTGGAGTACACGAAGGATTTACATTCATTATATAAAAAAATTTAAAGTTAGGTTTGAAGAAATAAAATAACTAAACCTGCACCCAAAAGATTTTTATGCCCTCTTTCGATGCAGCCAAAGTATACCCCATCATGTCTCCAAATTAAACTGATCAAACTACAGTACGATTCGATTTTGACAAACCGCTGGTACCATTACAACAGTGATTTGAATTCCTTCTTTTTAAAAGGCAACCATCAACAAGAATTGGTGAGGATTTATGCCCTTGTCCTAAAACGCGTTGGATGTTCTGAACAACGTTCATTTGTGAATAGATGTTATTAGTTACGAATAATGTTGTTGTTGTGGTCTTCAGTCCGCAGACTGGTTTGATGCAGCTCTCCACGCTATCCTGTCCTGTGCAAGTCTCTTCATCTGAGAATAAGTTCGGCAACCTACATCTTTTTGAATCTGCTTACTATATTCGTCCCTCGGTCTCCCTTTACGATTTTTACCCCACACGCTTTATTCTAATGCTAAGTTGACAATTCCTTCATGTCTTAGAATGAGTCCAACCTATAAATCCCTTCTCTTAGTCAGGATATGCCAGAAACTCCTTTTCTGCACGATTCGGTTAAGCACCTCCTCATCAGTTACGTGATCTACCCATCTAATTTTCATCATTCGTCTGTAGCACCACATTTCAAAAGCTTCTATTATCTTTTTATCTGAACTCCTTATCGTCCACGTTTCACTCCCATACAATGCTGCACTCAGACAAATGCTTTCAGAAAGGACTTCCTTACATTTAAATTAATATTGGATGTTAACAAGTTTCGCTTCTTTAGAAACGCTTTTCTTCCCAAAGCCATTCTGCATTTTATGTCTTCTTTACTTCGGCCATCAGAAGTTATCTTGCTACCCAAATAACAAAATTCATCTACTACTTTTATTGTTTCATTACGTAACCTACACCCTTCAGCATCGCCCGATTTTATGACATTCCATTCCATTACCTTCGTTTCACTCTTGTTAATGTTCATCTTATATCTTTCTTTCAAGACACTGTCCATTCCATTCAATTGCTCTTCCAGGTCTTTTGCGGTCTCTGACAAAATTACTATGTCTTCGGCAAATCGCACTGTTTTTTATGCGTCCCTTTCTTGCCCTTCGACTCTAATAACCGCTGTCTGGTTTTTGCGTAGGTTGAATATAACTCTTCGCTCCCTATATATTACCCCAGCTACCCTCAGAATTTGGAACTGTGTATTCCATTGTTAAAAGCTTTTTCCAAATCGACAAACGCTAAAAATGTATGTTTCCCTTTCCTTAGTCTATCTTCTATGATAAGTCGTAATGTGAGTATTGCCTCCCGTGTTCCTACATTTCTCCTAAATCCAAACTGATCTTCCCCGAGGTCAGATTCTACAAGTTTTTCCATTCGTCTGTAAATAATTGGTGTTACTATTTTGCAACCATGACTTATTAAACTGATAGTTTTGTATTTTCTATGAATATTATAAAAAAAGGCTCAAATTTAATGCATCGTTGCAAGCTGTATTTCTACTGGCAACTGCCATAACGATTGTGCTTAATATGAGAAAACTAGTGGCTCAAAGCGATGCAAAAAATCAACAAAGATTTAAGAAAATTTGTGCAAAATAAGGAGCGCAGTAAAACGATACTGTCTATACATAAAATTTCGCATTATTATTAGTATTAATAATTCACAAATAACACGACTCTGGCCTCGTTAAGCGCACCGACTGCTGCAGCAGAGCACCGGTGCTTTTCCTGTGCCCGCCGGTGTTCGTGAAGTACCCGAGTTGCAGAGGCCTCGTTTAATGTATCAATTATTTCGGGAGTTACTCATAAAATATAAACAGTTATCTCAAGAGGAAACTCTTCAGTTTGGACGTGACAGTGCGTTGTTTACTCCAAGACTTTATAATTCTTGCGGGAGCTTGTTGAAAGTAGATGAAGCAGCATAATGTCCGCCCCTCTACAGAAGAGCCAAGGACGTGGGCCCTAAATGTAGAACGTATTCCTCTCCAATATTAACAGTGTAAAAGCTGCATGGGGAAACGCTGTTATTGTTGACAACAAACGACAATAAAGAAAATATGTATTGAGAAGCAAATAATTGTCCGTATCACCAGGCTACTGAACAGGAGTGTATAAGAGGTTCGTGAGTAAACTCGATAAATTGCTCGAACCATCCGTTTCTGACACCATCACGCCCGCCCCCCCCCCCCAAAAAAAAAAAAAAAAAAAAAAAAAAAAAGGAAAAGAAGAAACACGGATTGAATCGGAAGCACCATGCGTTGTTCCTGTGCCATACTACACTATCAATGAATAAGAACACAGCTATTTTGTATGTGAGAGTACTCAAGAATCAACGCCGCGCTTCGTAGGTGCCCTGACATCATAGTTGGCCATGATAGAAGATAACCAGAATGGCATCTTTCGTGTTGAATGGCAGTTTTAATGACCGTGTCGTGAATTCGACACAGCACGGAAAAATATCATTTAGTTTCTTTAAATTTGTACACCACTGTACTCATAAACTTTAATAACATTCAGGCCGACATTCAGGCCGACAGTTTGATGGTCGGTAGTTGTCAAAAAGTTGCACCCCCCCTTCCTCTTATTCCCCACCCAACCCCCGTCAGTAATCCTTATACATAAAAATATTCTTTGTATATCCGCAAATCTCCGAAAGTTCTTAAAAGTTTGCTTTGAAATTTTGACACAACGTTGCATTGTAATACAGGATGGTTTCTAGATACCGTCCATACTTCTTGAATATATTGAATAAAACCTTTATGTATATTAAAAAAACTTTGGGAATTAGCTACTCTGGTAATCAGTCCCTAGGTTTTGCAAACTACTCAAACTGACTTATGTTAGTGCAACAAGTACACACATGCTCGAAACAAGACTCGAACGTCCGACGGCGAGCAAACGCACGCTCCGCAGTAAGGCGCCTTAGAGCGTTCGGCCACTCCACCGCGGCTGACATGAAAAAGACTAAACTGGATATCCCTCAACGATTTCTGTTGTATGTTGAAAGTTAAGGGTGACGGATTCCTTAACAACATATTGACTAGTGATGATATTTCAGCTAACCATTTTGAACAAGAAAGCAAGGGCATCAATACAACACAGTATCTGTCACGCATCTACGTAGTTACGTTAAACATCGACATGTTACAAGCTAGAGCCCTGTATATAGACAACAGTGACAACCTTTCATGTGTAGAATGATCGCATCGTACCATTGATTAATAGAACGTCACGTGCAACTTTGCAGCCATTCATGGGCTTACCGAGCCAGTATGTACACTTAATAAATATACTAATTTAAGGTTTACTTCTCTATAAGAATAATGTGGGTCACACAAGGTAGTTTCTTTTTAACTAAAGAACTTACTGAACATATTACAAGATGTTTTAGTACACAGTGTACCACATCCGGGAAAACGTCGAAAAACTGCAGAACTAGCGTAGTCGTCAGCGTCGCTAGCTTTGGTGCAAAAATTACAAGTATTGCGGGATCTTCTCCACGCACTTACAAAATGTTTCTTTAACGTTTCTGGTTCGATGTTGTTGTTAATTTAAATATAATATCCGATATTCGTTGTTATTTGTTTTTATGACAGCGGATTAGCGCCATGGTTAGCGTCAAAATGTGTGGAGGAAAAAAAGTAAGTAACAGATTTGTAACTAGACTCGCCCAGATATTTTTTTACAATTTGGTTTAATTACGGTCTATGGAACTTGTTTTGCTAATCTAATACAATTGCAATATCCAGTATTTGACGTTATTTATTACAAACAAGAACGAACACTGTCCAAGATAGAATTTGTTGATTTTTTTGTGCTATGGGACAAGAACGAAAAAAATTCAATCGGTTTTCCCCACAATGTTTGAATTCTGACGCACTTCAGTGCAGTGTTGGAAAGTTCAGTTTCACTATGCAAAGAGAACATGGCCATACAACACACATTCACGCAATCAGAACCGTACACTCACCAGAGCGTGCATAATGTAGACGCTAGTATCGTGCATACCCTCCTTTTGCAGCAATGCAGGGTGCACCTTTCTCATGAAGACGGCCGTAGAGGTGCCGAATGAAGTCTTACGGTGTGGCCTGCCATGCAGTTTCCATCTGATGCCTCAGTTGGACCAAATATCGTGCCTGTCGTGTTGATCGCGCGAAGATGACGTTACATCTGGTCCTAGACGTGATCAATGGGAGACATATCTGGGGATAATGATGGGCAGGGTAGCTGACGTACACCTATAAAAACACGTTGGGTTGTACGGTAGGCCTATACGTGTGGACGTGCATTGTCCTATTGGGATAGCACATCGCTTTTTTGGTGCATGAACGGTGGCAATATATGTTGAATGATGGTTTCAATGTACCGTATACTGTTCACTTTTCCCACAACGAACACCAGAGAAGAACGGTCAGTGTAGGATGTGTGTCCCCACACCATGATGCCAGGTGTCGACTCGTGCTCGTGCACATGATCGTACATCATTGTGAGGGAAGCGATATTCTATATTAGCAATTCTCCTCAAATGATCATCTAGAGAACATTGAACAGAGCACAGTACACTGAAATCATCATTTAACCCGTCTTGCTACGACTCATGCACCAACAAGGTGATATGCTTTTCCAACAGGGCAATGCAGATCCACATGTATCCCGTACCAGTGCTCTTCGAGATGCCAGCACGATCCCCAGATCTCTCCCAAAGAAACGTCATGTTGGCCGGTCTGCGTGAGCGGCGCGAAATCTGGCACCAACTGAGGCACCAGGTGGAAACTGCATGGCAGGCCTGGCAGGCCATTCCACATAACCACATTCGGAACCTCTACGATCGTTTCCATGAAAGAATTACAGCTTGCATTGCTGCAAAAGGAGGGTATACACGGTTCCTACGCCATTTCCTCTGCCGCGTCGAAATATAATATTCATGTGGTTCTTTTTTCATTTTATATATATATATATATATATATATATATATATATATATATATATATATATATATATATATATATATATGTGTGTGTGTGTGTGTGTGTGTGTGTGTGTGTGTGTGTGTGTGTGTGTGTATGTGGAAAACGTACAACGTGGAAAATAGAAATGTAAGACAAATGGAGCTGGTGCAGAGGTATTTATGATTTTTGTCAAAAGCGATTTGTTCGTACTGTTTGTTATCATTATCGTCTGCTAGAAAAAAATACAATGTCTGGAACAGTATTCCATGCTACTTGCAAGCATAATAAATCTACAATGTTCAGGTTTTTTTTTTTTTTGACTATCGCTAAGAGAGACCATGTAATTTTATTCACATCCCTCTGGATCCACACAATGATCTACACGCGAGCTGGCACCGGACGCAAAAAGAGCGCTGCGGCCGCATATAACGATGAACAGCACAGTCCGTGAGATGTAGCAGCAGTGTTGCCAACCATAGGGATATCTCCTTACGCGTAGAGACTTATGACTCTTTTTTTCCAAACTGTAGGGGGAATTCCGATCTCTTTGCAAAACGTAGTGACTTTTCTCAGGGACGATGGGTAATGAAAGTACCTTTTTTTTTTCTTTTTGATTCAAAACAGTAACAATTCATTGTAAATAATGTTAATAAATTGAAATATTACTACCCAATTCGTAATTAGCTTCTTTTGTTAAAAAAGGTTCTTATACTTTAATCCAGCTGAGGCGTTTCTCTACAAAGTTTCTACGTTTCTTCCAAGCTTAAAGCTGAGAAATTTGTTTCTAAAAGATACTGAACATTGTTAATTTTTGTTGATAATGTACATGAACACTAAAACACAGTAAGTAACTGATTACTGTGAGCAGCACCCCCTCATATCCTTTCGCATGCTGCTCTCCCCCACATGTTTTCAAACAGGTAAATATTTCTTGCTGTCTCCATTAGACATTTGTGAGACGTGGACATTTTGATGCACTTGCAATAAAGTCTTGACCACAAATTTCAGGTTATTGAGGCCTTAGGAGTTTCGACATTTCGTCATTATCGAAGGCCACAGCAAGACAATGGAATTAATATTCATGAAACATTCACACTCACCAGATCTTTTAAAAACTTATTAAAAAGTGAAACAAACATTCCTTTTAAAATAATCACTCCTTATCTGAAACATAAAATAAATTTAAAATTTCCCCAGAAAAAAAAGAAAGAAGATCTGAACGCTTTGCTAATCTTAGTATGCACTTGACCATCCTACAGGGATGTTCTGGGGGGAATTTTTAATTTATTTTATGTTTGACATATGTCTTTGACAGTGATTATTTTAAAAGGAATGTTTAACAACATTCAAGAGATATGGTGAGTGTGAAGTGTTCTCATTTATGTTTTATCAAAGTGTTTGATAAATATTAATTCCATTGTCTTGCTGTAGCCTTCGATAATGGCGAAACGTCGAAACGCGTAAGGCCTCAATAAATTGAAATTTGTGGTCAA
This sequence comes from Locusta migratoria, assembly GCA_026315105.1. Taxonomy (NCBI): domain Eukaryota; kingdom Metazoa; phylum Arthropoda; class Insecta; order Orthoptera; family Acrididae; genus Locusta; species Locusta migratoria. Next base: position 217,565,854 of record CM048749.1, read on the forward strand.
GACTCTAAAGTTTATTTCAAGGTAAATATTTGTTACAACAAAGAGTATAAATGTGGTTTACCCTCAAAATCGCGACACACTTGCAGTAACGTCCAAAGATATTTGGCAATAACAACACTAAAGTCATAGTTGTTCCCGTATTTGTTGAAAAGTACATTGGATTTAAAAAAAATTGCTTGCAGTAAGGCTCGAAGCCACTGCCTTTGACCGCAGCGCGATGCCGCTAACCACACGGCTATTCTTGCTAGCTGGAGAGTACTGATTTTATTATAATTCATGATCGGATATTCTCAAGGCTGTTACAGTTGATATATCTTTAATCTACAGTTATATTTTACCAAATATGATGTGTTTTTGAAGAATTTTCAATGCGCCAAAAACATCTACGAATGGCGGATGTTGCCTTCATGGACGATTTGAGCATGTGCAAGGCGAGGTGCGCATAGCTCCAATGTCTTGCTTCAGAACCATTCGTGCGTAACCGCCAGAACTCGAGTAGCCAGGTGCTGGTGTCTCTACCAGCTCCAACGCCAGTGTTAAAAAGCGGCGTTTCCCCTCTCGCCTCCTTGCCGCGGGAGCGCCCTTTTGCTGCCTCCAAGGGGTTCAGAAGAGAATTTGAACCTCAGACGCGCATGCGCATTGCAACGGAGCGGCCACTGCCGCCTATATTAAGCATCCGCACTACGACTTGTATACGTGTTGCCTCCGAGACGTAAAACATTCCTCATGCAATAAAAATACTTTTAATGTGCATATAAAATGATCTAATAGAAGAAGAAAACGAAGAATGATAGTTTAAAAACACTTTATAATTTATGTAGTTACTTTTTTTCACAACGAGCTTTTTTCAGGGAATACACTGAACCAGTGAAGACATATGACGCGCCGGCACTGCTAAACACGCTATTGAGTACTACTGTAGACGATGTATCTTCGCCCACACTCACTCATTCAGTAAAGATATTCTCTAACACATTGGTAATTCATTGTTGTATTCTCTAGATTCGTCCAAGAATGACAGCTTCCAACAGTGCTCGCAGCACTGTCCGTAGCAAGGGTCAAAGTCGTCGTGTATGAACTGCAGTTGGTTTCGCGACTCTTACGCTCCACAGGCCGCATCGACCCACTCCTGTGTGGTCTAACATTACAGCGATATTGCGAGAACTATACATCTGCTGGATGCATTAAAGCGGCTCTAATATCCCGTTGGCGATTAACTTTCGAGGTCCTACTTTGTCTTCAAATGTAGATGAGCAAATCAGGATTTTTTTAATTAGGCAGGTGAATACGTAGAACTGATGCCGCACCGAAATTATTTGGTCGCGTGCCAGTAATATTCCGAGAATGATATTTTCACTGCGCAGCGGAGTGTGACGATATGAAACTTCCTGGCAGATTAAATCTGTGTTCACAGAGTTTTAATCTGCAGGGAATTGCCGCCGTGGAGTAACCGAGCGGTCTAAAGCGCCTTGCTACGGACGCGCGATTGCTCGCCGTCGGAGATTCGACTCCTCCCTGGGGCATGTGTGTGTGTGTGTGTGTGTGTGTGTGTGTGTGTGTGTGTGTGTGTGTGTAAGTGTTGTCTTTAGGTTAGTTTACCTTAGTTTAAGTAGTTTGTGAACTACGGACTGATGACTACGCAATTTGATCCGACAGATTTACAAACATTTGAACACTTTGCAGGGAATTTTCATACTGTTGTTGCCTTGTGTTAGTAAAAGTAGAATAAATAAAATGAAAATAAAATGTTTGTACAGCTAGCGGACCAAATTGCTGAGATCATCTGTCATAAGACTTACAAACCATTCATATTATCTTATGCTAAGGACAAAACACACACACACCATGCCTGAGGAAAAACAATTCGAACCTCCAAAGCGGAGCGGCCAGGCACCTTAGATTCTACGGCCTTGCCCGCACGGCCAATTGTTGTAATTCATATTTACATCACTAATACAGTTATCTGATGCTTATTCCCAACAAGGACCGACATGCAGCTAGAACATTGTATTTCGTTATACAGTAAAACTTCTGAATAACGAACACCAATGGGGAAAATAAAACTGTCCACTTTTAAGAAGTGTCCGACGTTAAGAACTGGATACAATACAAAAATAAACTACCGTTTATCTGAAATGATCGGTATGACGGCCGGTTCGGATAACTAAAATTTCCGATGAACCGAATTCCCTGTTTTCATGCATGAAACACACCGAATTGCGCCAATGCAATGAAGTATGATCGTAAAACGTGCGAATGTCACGCCGCTTCTAGAAGTGGTACAGCTAACCATCATTTCCGAGGAATTCTTCCTCTTTCCATCAATTAGCTCATAAAAAGTCATCGCTTTTTGACAAAGTAGGGGACCTGAAACTGGCAAGTTGTTGCTGCGAACACATCAGAACCAGTCACTTTTAGGTCTGGTGTGTTGTGAAAAGTGCATTTACTTGCAACGTTATCATTTCCAGGGAACGACTTCAGAATGTCCTTTCTGTTTCTTCAAATGTCACGTGTGTTTTTCCGACAGCAAACTTCGTGGCCATATCCCTAACACTGAGCTTTTCCTCTTCGTAGACAATGATGATCTCGACATTTGCTTTCAGCGTTAACTTTTTCCGTTTCTGCGACAGTTTAGCACTACACTACGTATATAAACTCACTAGGTCGAAGACAGAAACAGTACTGTATGCAACGTAACCTTACAAAACGTTCAACCGCCTCTTTCATGTTTTGCATTGTCAGAGTAGACAATGCTCAACAAGATAGACCACAAGCATTAGAATTCGACCTTGTCCTTTCTTATAATGAGTGTTAATTTAAATTATGATCTGCGCTTCTGCTGTTAATTGAGTCACTTTCGATTGAGGCGATATCCAGGAGGTAAGTGCCAAGGTGGTAAAGTGTTTGTCGACAAATATGTTCCTCTGTGGCACAAAGGTTCATTTGGTTCTGTTTATGAAGGATATGCTTTCCAATAACGTGAAGTCTGGTTTATTTTGATTGTCACAGAATAATGTTAACTTCATCAGGGATTACTACGCAAGACATTTTACTTTAATACTGTCAAGTCATATATTAAATCGCAGAATATCTTTATCCACACGACGCGAGTTTGATGATGATGATGATTAATGTTATTATTTTTAATTTATATAATTATTTATTTATTTACTGACGGAAACCTTTCAGTTTTAAAGGTGTTACAGCTAACTACCACAGTGTAATGATTAATAAGGCGTGTGTTTTTCTACAGTGAGATAAAGCAATTTGAGCAATTGAACAAGACATTATTTGATACAATGTCCTTATCGGCATCACTTGAGGTAATCACTAATGATTGACGGATGGAAGGTTGAGTTGTTGGCACCGGCAGCACAATCTGGAAGCTGCATCGGCATTTCCAGGTACAGTTTCATGTCCCCTACTCAAATGACACAGTTTGAGTGCATGTGACCAGTGACTGCATGTGAGCTGTTAACAATCCGAAGATTGGTTTGAACCACACGTTGCTTTACTAGACATGATCTTGTTCGGGGGTGGTATGCCATTGCCTTGCTCCGACCTTCGAACTTACTTGCTCAGCCAGTTATAGGGGTGCCACGTGGCATTTTCACATGAACAACATTGTCAGAGGTGTAAGAAATGAAAAGTACCATATAAAAATCCTGCGACTGAGCTTGGATTAGACACACAACAGGTTGTTTCATGAGGTCGCGCTCTATCAACGTGCTACCGAAAAGGCAAAATGTACTATAAAATTGATGTTTCGGTGTGGTGGCTCTTGACAAACATGATAATAGTATATCTGATTTGTGGACGCCAGAGCACATCTCGACATGTACTTTTCCCATTGCAATCCATGTTGGTGTAGTCAAAGCACTGGAACTTGAGGCATCTATTCAGATTCAGCATGTAAGATCTCCTCTTAAGGAGGAGAAAGCCTACCGCAGTATATTCGTTCAAGTAGTTTGGCAGATTGAAAGTCAGGATAAAAAAAGAAAAAAAAGTCGCTTAATTATGAAGCTCTCCATGTACATCTTTCAGAACGTTTCCAGTGTGTGTCACTGCTTCACATTCCAGCTTTATTAGTTATTTTATATTTATACCAACATAATTTCCCTCAATCAGTTAATGCTATATAATCAACTGTGCGGCTCATTGATGAGGCAATATTCACCAAGTAGCTTAACGCAGAACAAGTGACTAGCCATTCGTTGTCTCTTTGGATTTTTGGTGTTAATACTACTCAATCAACCATCGCAGACACTGAGATAAGTAACCAAAGATTTAGGCTTTCCTGTGGTCGGAGAAGCTGATAAGGAGAAGCTCCAGTCAGACTGGACCTCACTTACTTGGTCAAGCCTCTGAGACTGTTTCCCCAGATGTTTGTACCGTCCTCGTGACACTCAAGAGTCCACCGGCGGCTCGCGTGGTCGTCGCTGAATCGCTGAAGCATGACTAGAGTTTACTGTGACAGAGAACTGGTGACAACCAAGTTCAGAATCTCCCGCTTCTGATTCTGAATTACTGCACAGAAATTTCTGGTTATTATTTCTCACAAGTATCAACAACTGACATCAAATGACGAATGGGATTTCTGTCTATTATTTAAGAACTAACCGTAGCTTTTACTGGTGTCAATTAATGAATCAAGTGTCTCTACTTTGTCTTTTATTTATGATCAACGGGCCATCCATCAGTGTTCGCGTAGTTTCCCAATTCTGGGACAGCCAAAGGCTACCACACCATGTCGGCAGGATCGGAGGAACGGTGACAGCCGGCAAGACGATTCGTTCAATCCGGCAACAGGCCGCGTAGTACGAACCCAGTCACGTACGCGAATTCTGATTGGCCGATGAATAATAAAATACGGGCACATACGGGCTGTAGACACTGAGTGCCTCGTCATCAAAGAGACTGCGATATGAGCATCAAGTGTGTGCCTCGATTTAGCAGTGCTACGATCCAGCAGAAGACTACCACCATTTAGTACGATTTGAAATATTTCGGACTGCAATTACAACTTAGGAGCTTAACTCACGAAGCAAGGACCTTATCAGCCATCATTGTACTTATGTATCACCGATTTGAGTATTCATTTAGTTGAATTAAATTTGTCACATGTTATTAAAGTTGTTGGATCTCTGTGTTAAAGTGTATTAGTAAAATTGCTTAGACTAGAATCAGTCACTGCAAATTGCAGATAATTATTTGCATGTATATTAGCTGCCTGGATGGCTATGATTTCAAATCTCTCTTTGAGGTGGTATTGGATGCACGAGTATACACAATAATAGGAAAATAAGAAACTTTGTGAGGTTCTATGAACAGCGTTGTTAATAATAATTACGTCGTGTGGCTAATTGGTCTGGTGCAAGTCTTTCAATTGGACGCCACTTCGGCGACTTCCGTGTTCGTAGCCTACTCCAGTTACTCAACCAGGGAAAGGGGACCTACAACTTAACGTGGAATCCGAACAACGTGTCGTTTCTGGCGACTACTCACATCGTTGAGAGGTGACGGATGGGTTAAAACGTAGAATGAAAAAAATCCGAAGTCCGATCTGGTTTCGAACTGGCGAGCACTTTGCCCCAAGACCATCGGGCCCGACAACAGCGTGGTTAACAGTGTAATATACACAAGACAAATACGAAACTAACACTGAACACAATACTACGTTTGAATGCTCTCTCCGCAGATACTGATGATATATATAAGAATATAGGTTGAGATAAATAATATACTATTCAGTTAGTTAAAATGGAGCAACGCTCAGTTGCAGTGGGTGAGTAGAATTGTGAAGTAGGAAAACACAAATAGTGAGAAATGTAAGGAGAAAATGAACTGGTGACAGAAATAAGAGTGATTCGTATGGTAAATTCCGAAAAGAGCACAAGTTAACCATTTTTACTTATGGAACCCTCAGACCATGAGGAGCACAATCTGAATGAACAAAATAGTTTTCCGTACCTCCAATTAATGATAACGTGAAAAAGCGTAGGAGTGACAAGAACAGGAAATCTAACGTACAGGTTACTCCAGGAAGTTGCGCCGAATCAAAGAACTGTCCTTCATTTAACCACAGTATAACACAGTCGGGAAACTTTACTGCGGAAGAAGTGCAACTCAAGCGACGCTGGCTAGCAGTCCAAACGGGCAGTAGGCAGTACTAGAGGAATGCTGAGATACAAACTGAGAAGCAACTGTTTTTAATACTTTTATTTTCGTATTCTCTAGTTATCAAACGTAACTCTGAATTTTCTAATACAAATATGAAAACGGCACTAAAATAATATTACTGCCTCTGTTAATGGCAGCCTGTAATGACAAAATGTCAATGCAATGTCATTCACACGACACACAATAGAGTCGAAATCGTGTAGTCCAAAATCGTTTTAAGAGAATAAATATGCGTAAATTAAAAAGTAACTGATTTTATTAAATTCGCGTGCTCGACGCGTACTTGCGTGTTGCATGAGTTTTGTTTTAGCGGATTTCGGACACTGCAATATTTTTAAAAGTAGACACGATTCTTACACTATACGAGAGTAGGTTATGCAGATCCTTCATAAAGGCTATCTTCCCCTTCTCTTTGCTTTGTGTTCTCGCGTGTAGCTATCTTGATATATTAGCTACTAGGCAGGTATCAAACTGTAACGTGCTAAAGCTAAGCTTTTATATAAGTACAGCCGTGCTCGAAAGTATTCGAACGCCCTTAATTGCATTTCGCCTGATTCGCATGCAACACCCATATCGCAGCTAACAGGTCCTCTAACGCTCCTCGGTACAGTCGTTTGACTGTGGAAAATGTTTCCAACATGTCGCCACTAGAATATCGCAATAACTCAAGATTTGCGGTAATAGAACGATACTACAAATATCAGGAAAAACCTCATCACAGATTAAAACTGTCCTTAAGGCTTGAAGGTCGCATTTAGTACAAGTAATGACATACCTGAAATGTTACCACTCTCATTATTACGTCATATAAGTAATCAAAGTAGTATGTTCGTCGCTTTCGTGATTGCATGTTCAAAGTAACATACCGTACTTATTATTTAACACAAAATGACGTAAAAAATTAAATTTACTCAAGAGGAGCTAGTTGAGAATATGTGCGAACTACAAGTCATACGACGAGCTGTCTCGTTCTGCATACGGATTTAAACCCCGGTCATGGAGAATGTGGAGAGATTTCGTGACTGACAGATACTAACAGTCATTCCTGACTAAACATACAGATTCTAGACAGTATCACTTAGAAATATCAACTTTAAATTACATAACGTAAAAATTTCAATGGACGGGAATTCCAACTCAGCATATATTGTCTCTGTTAACGAACTACGAGAGATGTTAAATATTGCTTCTTCACAAGTAACTTCCTTCAAATGCATTGAGGTAAAGCTGTGTGTTGGACAGGGATACGAACCCAGAACGCAATCGGATTGTTATCGAAGCACAATGAACTGTGACATATCCGATCAGCTGTAGCTAGATGTTTCAACTGAAATGACGAGACGAAACATTGTTTTCCTAAAATACTCTCCATTTCGGGCCGTCTGGTACAGTAACTAATAAGACAGTTTAATAATAAAATCAGTCCTTGTTTTAATAATGTGATTCTGCCCAATTCTGGCTAGCAAAGTGCAATTCTACTAATCTGATGTGATATTTTAAAACTTTCTGAGGACGCTCCACAAGGCTGAAACACGTCAAAAATCAACCACGAATGTAGTTTATTATTAATTAATTTTTTCCTTTCCAGGACTCCAACTTGTCGCTGTTATATTCACCACCAGTAGCTCGGAATGACATCCATGGATCTCGCAAATAGTTTTGTGTTTCACTGGCAGTCAGAAACGAAAGTTATCGTTAGTGTTGACAACGAATGAAACTACATTGAAAATCAAAATATTATCCACGAGCACGTCTCATGCTAGAGCTTTATAATACATAATAAAAACTTTAGTGCCAGACGAGAATTCGAACCCATTCAGGCGCAATATGTGGAGATGTTGAGGAATCTGCAGTTTTGAACAAACAACAAATTGTACTTGAGCTGTATTTTCACTAAGGTATCAAATTCCGCGTTAAGGGTGGTCTGAGTTGCATTCCCAGCCCAGAACTAATTTATTGAAATACAGAAGCTCAAATAAAAGATTGAATAAGTGACCTGTGACCCTACGTAGAGTTTGTTTCGTCATTATAAATAAATAACTGGTATAAGAAAGGTCACTGGTGATAGTTTCTACATGTTACCACTCCTGACCTTATTGTGATTCAAAGTAACCAGTACTTTCGTAGAGAAAGAATATCATGTTTAATGTGTATTTCAGACGACATTGCCATTATACATTCTTCACCTGGCGTAGCCAGAAGTGAATATAATCTGTCTCTCCATATCAAAAATCGTCGGAGGAAGTTGGAATAGAATCCAGACCATAAGTATATCAACCATCATCAATCCGACAGTCTTCTCGGTGACTAATTTTTTTTTTTTTTTTTTTTTTTTTTTTTTTTTTTATCATAACTCCGTTGCGCCACATTGGATGAGAATTCTGACACACAGGCGCCCTGGAGTGGTTTGCAGCATGTTCAGTACATTCATTTTCTTTGTTCACTGAATCGCCATGAATTATCTGCCTCAGCTACCCAGTGCATACACCTGAATCTAATTTGTAATCACCGAAATAAAATCACGTAACTGCCACCTACACAGAATTGACAACATTGTAGGATTCAGAAATTTAAAGCTTTAACTTGGAACAAGTTTTCTACATGCATGTAATCAATAAACTGCAGTGCATTGCCAAGATACGTTACTTGTTGTGTAGCATTGTAAGTCTTTTTTAACATTACACTATGAGTCTAAAGTATTTTATAGCGATTTCCTTACCGATATTTGATCTGTCTGCTTGTAGCCCTTTCACAGAAGGGATAAATATGTTAAAGTCAGCGAGACTGGAACCGCGACATAACAGACGCTTTTTCACAGGTCAGCACGTTCCCACAGAGCTATCGAAGAGGTATAGTCTTGGATTCCTCTTATGAGGTCAATAATGGCTACAAGTCCTAAACCGCTATTTAAAGGACGAGTTTAGTTGCTATTTTCACGTGCAACAACTTTCCTGGGCTGAAAACATTAAATTTACAATCTTTTGTTACACCCGAAGCGATAATAACTCAGATTTCGAAAAACGTACGGGTATGCTGCCAGGTACCAAAATCGACGACGTGTAACGATACACTGAAATTTTTATTTATTTTTTTGTTTATCATTGGTCAGCGATACTTAACGCCTCCGGTTCCCTCTGACTCGCAATGCAACTAATTTAACTTCGTTCGTAATTTTTTACTGCCAAACAAGCGAGAAGACGGAACCGAGATAGTAGTTTTACTCACTCTCTTGTCTATGTTCGTTCTGTACGGACGTCTTCCATTCATGTATGCATTCAATGTAAGTGATGCAAGTTGTTATAAAAATATATTACTTAAATTTAAAATCATCCCCTCTCTTTGGCTTTTATTTAGATGAATCCCTTCACGTCAAATACTTATTTTCTATTGTTTTCAGCTCCTTCGCCTCCGTAATAGTTTAATGTCCAGACGCCATTACAATCGCTTCGCATTGTCTGCCAAATTTCAATCAATCAATCATCCTTATACAATGCTTGATTTTAGAACCTGCAGTCACTTCTTTAGTAATTTCACGAAGTCCGATCATTTTTTTTTAAATTATTTTATCATTACCAGTAACTTCATGTTCCACCCACGGTCACACAACGATGAAACGCGAAGTGATCAGTCAAAGCGAAGTGAACAGTCTGAACATTGATCTCCTACGGAAAGTATCTCGAACATTCACTTATTAAATAAGACATAAAAGTTATCATTTCCAGCTTCTACAATACGAAGTGCAGGATCCAGCTAGATGCTTTCCGTAAGTTTTATAACGTGCTGTTGCTTGTATGGTGCCCAACTTTAATATGCAATCCGCGGTTTATTTGCTTTAATGTTCATTTTGTGCTGTACTTTAACTTATTTCAAGTTCAAACATTCGGTACCATCAATTCTTTGTCCAAAAAATATAATCGCGGAATCTACTTTAACAATTATGGCATCATACGAAGCAAGGGCAACGTTATAGACGGCCGATATTTCGGCAGGAGACGAAGCAATGTGCAACGATCTTTAAAACCGCGGTTTCAGTGAGTAAACAGGAAAGACAACACACACCGAGCAAGCAAGTACATAGCGTCGACACGACCAATGATGAAACCGGTCAGAATATCGATAATAAACATCAGTTCTCGACGGATGAGGTCGGATTAGTTTTGTCCCTCTGTTTTTTGACAAGTGAGAGAGCAGGATCCCAAGCGGAATTTAAGCAGAAGCCTCCATCCCTATTCACATGGTTGTCACCTAGTTTTATTTCTATCGCTTCCTTGATAACACAGTCCCAGTAGTTGGAAGTGCATGCCAGAATTTCCGTTTTGTTGTATTACATAGTGTTAAGACAGTGTTCGGCCACAGCAGATTTGTTTGGCTGTTGTAAACGTGTGTGACGTGTATGTTCAATACAACGGTCCTCCAGTCTTAATAGTTTGACCAAAATATGACATGCCACAGCTACATGGGATACGGTAGACACCCGCCTTGCTCAAACCGAGATCGTCCTTAACGGATACCAACAATGTCTTAATTTTAGAAGGTGGACGAAAGACACATTTTACATGTTTTTTACGCAAAATGCTGCCAATCTTGTTGGAAGTACTGCCAACGTATGGCAGAAAGGCCACTGACGTGGGTTATCAAGGAAGCGATAGAAATAAAACTAGGTTACAACCTTATGAGTAGGGATGGAGGGTTCTGCTTAAATTTCTCTTGGGATTCTGCTCTCTCACTTGTCAAAAAACAGAGGGACAAAACTAATCCGACCTCATCCGTCGAGAACTGATGTTTATTATCGATATTCTGACCGGTTTCATCTTTGATAGTGTCGGCGCTGTGTGCTTGCTTGCACGGTGTGTGTTGTCTTTCCTGTTGACTCATTGAAAACCGAGGTTTTTAACATCGTTGCACATTGCCTCCTCACTGCAGTTTCGCCTTGAAAATGGCAGAGTGCTCTCCTGCCGAAATATCGGCCGCCGTCGATTTTGATACCTGGCAGAATACTCGTAAGTGTTTCGAAGTTGTTATTCACCAGGAGAAATTAATGAATCCATAACTCAGATTATTCAGTGGAAATGACAGGAAAAATCAACTGAACTGTGAGGTTCAATTCCGTGCACACCAAGAAGTAACTCGTCGATCACATAGTTGCCAAACATACTTCGCCTTGTAGCCAAATATCAGGTACAGTACCAGCAGGAAGAAGACGAACCGATGTGTTCCTACAGCGGGCTGGGAAGTGAACATAGCTGGCATCTATGGCAGCTATGGCATGGAATACGTAATGCGTCTGATTCGCAATTCTGTATCTAGGTTTTGTAGAAGTTATCCTTTTGTTCACAGCAATTTAATCGCTGAAGAGAAGTTGAGCTAAAATTAAACAATAGGTGCTTTACACAAAGCATGTGGAAAACTTGTTCCGCGTCCATCAAAGTTTGAAGAAGAATAGAATACCACTACCACACGACATCTAATGTAGAAAATCCATTTCTGAGTTATTTCCACACGATGCGCATTCTCCATACATAATACAAAAGCTTCGATATGCATCTGCTGCCTCCACCCAACCGAAAAGTACAAAACGTCGCAGAAGTTAGCCCTTTATTCATATGCAACTATTTTGGGTTGTGAAGTGAAGGGAATTATGTTCAGAGTTCTATTAGACTGATAACTTCAGCAGACAGCAAAAATGAGTTTTAAAGCATGTAGCAGTGAATGTACTCAAGCTTGCGATCTCTCATCTACGGTGCGTGACATTTACCGTTACGCTACTATCTGACACGTGGCTACATTACCACCAGAAGTCAAGTTCTCCAGAAGTTCCACATTCCACAGTACTGTCAGATATAGGAAAACGGTTGGTAAATATTCTACTCACAACTGTACTAACAAAACCGGGGAATGACTGATAGAACTATGTGATAATAACAATGTAGTCATAGAGTCCACGTCCTTTGAAAGAAATCCTAAAAAGCTAACGACATGGGTATCACCAAACCCAATATGTGGGCGAAAACAGCTACATCATACAGCCAATGCAGAAAGTCATCTAAGGCAATAATGAATATCAGAATCATAAAATCCGCAAAAATAGAATCGGATCACTGTATCTTGGTAGCTAAATTTAGAATTAAGCCTGAAGTACGCAAGAAACACAATAGACAAGCTAATACCCCAAAATGTGACCATGATTAACTGCAACCGGGATAATTAAAGACAGAACTTCAAAACCAGGACTTCCAAACTTGGAATGACCTCCGAAATGGCATCATCGAAGCAGATATCAGAACCGCACAACCGGCCAAACGTAAAAAAAAGACAGTTATGATGGAACGATCAATGTGACAAGGCTCTTCAAGAAAGGAAAAAGCATGGGAAAAGTGGAATGCAAACCAAATTTATACCGCTAACATTACAATTAGCGATACCAAAAACTAACGAAATGACCCATTCTAAACAGGATAACTGTGACATAATGGCAAAATATTTTGAATTGTCATAAACCTGAAACCTGATTAACTTTTAGTGAAAATTTTACTCAAAACAACAAATCGACGACTCCAGGTTTAAAAGAAATTAAAGAAGACATATATGCCTTTAAAAAACAAGGCATCCAGAGGGGATGGAGTTAAGGCGGAGTTGTGGAAGGCTCTAGGTTATGACATTATTCTTATAAATATAATAGATAAAATCTGGGAGAAAGAAGAAATTCTGGAAGACTAGAAAACTGCTCTGTACAAGAAAGGCTCTAAAACAGATTCCAGATGGGGAGATATCACACTTTTGCCAGTAACCTATAAAATCCTATCTAAAGCACTGTTCAGTCTGACGGAAAATCAACTAGAATCACAAATAGGGAAATACGAAGGTGGATTTCGGAAAAATAAATCATGCATTGTACAGATATGGAATCTGAAAACCATCATAGAAATTAGAAAACTGAGAAACATAGACACAACTGTTACATTAGTCGATTTCATAAAAGCTTACGATTCCATCGACAGAGAATACCTTATCAGTATTATAAAAGTAGTCGGCCTATATCCAAAAGATACAAACATTATCAAAGACACACTGACAAAAACCTCATCTAAAGTCGGGTTCTGCAGTGAATTATCCAAAACCTTTGAAATAAAAACAGGAGTGAGGCATGGAAATGGGTTAATTGTGCCCTTGAAAAAGTGATAAGAGAGTGGAGAAAATCCGATTCGAAAGGCATCAGATTAGGCAACCGAAAAGGAAACATCGATGTAGATTGCTTGGGCCTCGCTGATCACATTGCTCTGATCACAGACACACCGGAAAATGCGAAAACCCAAATAGAAAAAGTAATTGAGTAAACAAGACAAGTCGATTTACAAATTTTTCAGAAAGACAGAGTTTATAGCAAATGTAAAAACTTGCCCAGAGAAACTACTCATAAATCAAAACAAAATAAATTCATTGAAATATTTTGTTGAGTGGCTATTCATAAACAACAACGAGAAAGAATGTCTAGAAGAAAGAGCAAAAAAGACGAACATAGCATGCCAGATTGAAAACTGTTTACCTCTTTTTATGTGGAACTCTCTTTACTGTGTGTGCGAGTTTTGTCAACTGCGACAGTATTCAGTATGCAAATTTACACTTGATAAAATATTTTTAATTAATTCTGTAATTTGTAAATATTAAATTGATATCATAATATACTTGATAGTTAAATTTGGGCAACCACCATGTTTATAAAAACATGGAAACTTATTTTCTTTTTTATTGACCTCACTTGCTCGGTGGCATATGATATGGTCAAACACATTTATTTTATTAATTCTTCATCAATATCACAATGAGAGGTACCACCGATTTCAACCTAATCTACTCGGTACACTCCCACGTTAACAAATATCTGTTTGCCCCTCCAAAAGTATGAATGATAGGGAAGTTTTCAATTGACAGAGTATACATACTTCAGGTGCAATTTATTTATCATAGACAATCATCCTGTCACATATACGCAACAGTTAAAGAAAGTTGACAATTGTTTGTTGTTGTGTTCTTCAGTCCGGAGACTGGTTTGATGCAGCTCTCCACAATACCCTACCCTGAGCAAGCCTCTTCATCTCCACATAAGAACGGCAACGTACATCTGTCTGAATCTACTTACTGTATCCATCTCTTGGTCTTCCTCTGCGGTTCTTACCACACACACTTCCCTCCAACGCTAAATTCACAATTCCTTGATGTCTAAGAATGTGTCCTACTAATCTATCCCTTCTTTTAGTCGAAGTATACCAAAAACTTCTTTTCTCCCCAATTCTGTTCAGTACCCTCCTTATTAGTTACGCGATCCACTCACCTAATCTTCAGCATTCTTCTGTAGCACCACGTTTCAAAAGCCTCAATCCTCTTCCTGTCCGCACTGTTTTTCGTCCATGTTTCACTCCCATACAAGGCAACACTCCATACAAATGCCTTCAGACAGGACTTCCTTAGGCTTAAATCAATATTTGATGTTAACAAATTTCACTTTTTCAAGAACGCTTTTTTTCCCATTGCCATTCTGCACTTTATATCCTCCGTACTGCGACCATCATTTGTTATTTTACTGCCCAAGTAACAAAACTCATCTACCTCCTTTATTGCTTCGTTACCTAATCTAATTCCTTCAGCATCACCTGATTTACTTAGACTGCACTCCATTACCCTAGTTTTGCTCTTGTTAATGTTCATCTTATATGCTCCTTTCAGCACACTGTCCATTCCGTTCAATTGCTCTTCCAGGTCCTTTGCTGTATCTGACAGAATTACTATGTCGTCGGCAAAACGCAATGTTTTTAGTTCTTCCCCCTGAACTTTAATTCCATCTCCAAATTTCTCCTTGCTTTCCTTTATAGCTTGCTCAATGTATAAATTAAACAACATTGGAGAAAGGCTACAACCCTGTCTTACTCACTTTCCAACCATTGCATCCCTTTCATGCCCTTCAACTCTGACAATCGGTATCTGGTTTTTGTACAAGTTGTAAATAACCTTACGCTGCCTATATTTTACTCCTGCTTGCTTCAGAACTTGAAAGAGTTTATTCCAATCAACATTGTCAAAAGCCTTCTCCAAATGTACAAAAGCTAGAAATGTAGGTTTGACTTTCCTTAATCTATCTTCTAGGAACCTCCGACCATAGCGAGCGTGCAGATTGTGACTGGCGCGCCGCAGACCGCTCGGCCACTATGCCGGCCAGAGCGTTCCAATTACAATATACAGCTAATATTGTTTCAAATGTTTGTAAATTTATCGGGCAAAACTGCGTGGTCATCAGTCGGTAGCTTACAAACTACTTAATCCTAGGTAAACTAACCTAAGGACAACACACACACACACACACACACACACACACACACACACACACATTCATGCCCCAAGGAGGACTCGAACCTCCACGGCGAGCAACCGCGCGGTCCGCAGCGAGACGCTTTAGACCGCTCAGCTACTCCACCGCAGCATACAACTAATAGCCTGCCCAAAGATATCGCGGGAAGTTGCTGACAATTTTCAAAACTGTCACATCCTAAGCTTTGGCGAATCACAGAGCATTCTGCAGACGCCCCTACAAGCTGTTCCCACACGGGCAAAGATCCCACAGAGACGTTACTGTACACACTCCACGACCTCTTTAGAATTTTCGGGCGCTCTCTTTTGTTCCCAGGCCTCATCAGTACATATATTTTAAGACCATAGGCGCCAATCCCCCGCTGATCCACACGACCGACTGTGCACCCAACAATCCTGTTAAAAATCACCACGCTGAAGAACGTTTCCACAACCACCCATCTCGGCAAATTAAAAGAAACCGCCTAGGCACTCATAACCATGTAACAGACTCGCCGCTCTGGCAAGGGGCCGCGGTGGAGTAGCCAAGCGGTCTAAAGTGTCTCGCTGCGGAGCGCGCGGTTGCTCGCCGTGGAGGTTAGAGTCCTCCCTGGGGCATGGGTGTGTGTGTTTGTCCTTAGGTTAGTTTACCTAGGTTTAAGTAGTTTGTAAGCTATGGACTGATGACCACGCAGTTTGGTCCGATAGAATTACAAACATTTGAATTTGAATTTTTTATCTGGCAAGGGTGCGATTGAGATTTCTGCAAACTTCGCAGTGGCAGTGGCAGTGGCGACAGTTTGGCGGCCAAACTGCAGTGCGTCTACAGAGCATTGTCCTTCTCTACCTGTGATTTCAAACAACAGCTCGCAGGTAGCCGCGGTCAGCCCTCGTCAACCACTCTCTCCATCCACTGCCCAGAACTGGACCTCACAGGTACCAGGCCATGACAGGACGTCCTCCATTCCACAGCCGAGTCGGCAGTCTCGCAACAGAGAAGTTATACGAAGTCAACTGCCCAAACACGCTAATTTATAGACCCCAATATGCCAACTGTCGAGGCTACGCGAGAGAAATCACGTCAGCTGTCCCCCCTTGCATCGCCAGCTTGTCCACTGAACAGCAGATATCGGAAAGAATCGTAGAAAAATTCATTAAGAAACTCCTATAATTGAAGGAAATTCCCTTAGACGAAATGCCCCAATAGAAACAGCAGTGGCATCAAATCTAAATAAAGATAGTATATCAAAACGATACTGAACTTCCCGATCTGCCCAAAGACAAAATAATGGAATAAAAATATTGACTACATATTACCGCCACCTGACAAAAGCACTAGAAACATATACAAGAAAAAGTCATTATAATGGGACACCAAAATTAAACACCACAGCACAGTGGTGAAAAAAAGGTCTCTGTGTGGTGCAGAAACACTAAAGCTAGTCCAAAAAGGAGGGATCAATAAACTAAAGGAGATGGAAATGAGACTAAAGAGACACACACTCGGCCCAAGGACAACAGGTACAGAGTGTAACAGACCACGATCCAACAAAGAAATCTACGAACATGTATAGAACATAATACATACTGTGTGAAAAAGAAGAATGTAATTCTTTGGACATTTGGCGAGAATGGAAAATGATAGGCTGAAAAACCAAATCTTTAATCAAACAATGAAGCTTAAGTCTATTACACAGACTTTAAATGACCTCAAAGAAGCAAACATCAACATAATTGACAAACACAACATAAACGTATACAGGAACAAAATTCAGTAAGCCATCTTCAGGGAAGAAGCAGAGAGTAAAAGAATGCAGCCTCACAACATCGATCAGCTCCGAAGGCAGAGATCAGAACACATGAAATTAATGTGGGCAAAGAGAAAGAAGAAGTAAGAAAGCAAGAATTGATGTATTGATGTAAGGTGCTCTGTAAAAGAAAATAATGAAAATTAAGGTTAGGCCGTTCTATCCGGCCAATTTTCAAAATGTTCAAATGTTTATCAATCTGAGGCAATTAACTGCTGCGGTTATCAGTCCTAGGCTTACAAACTACTTAAACTAAGGACAACACACAAAGCAACACCAGAGGGAGGCCTCGAACTTCTTACAGTGAGCAATCACGCCCTCCGCATCAAGGCGCCATAATTTGCTGTAGGAATGTCCTTGAAGCGAAGTCAGTCGGTCAGGCCGATCAAATATTCAAATATTTGTTGACTTATTGGGCCAAACTGCTATGGTCATCAATTCCTAGACTTTAAACTACTTAAACTAATAAAAGTCTTCTGGGTATTGGACCTCATCGTCAATATATAAAATATTTCACCGACGTTACGGCCACAATATTTGATATATTGACGAAGCGGTCCAATACCCAGAAGACTTTTTATCAATAATGACAACGGCCGGTCGCGGAAGCCTTCGTTCATATACTTAAACTAACTACCAGTAAGGAGAACACATATACCCTTGCCCGAGGGAGGACTTGACCCTTCCACGGGGGGCATCCACGCGCTCCGCAACCAGGCGCATTTCTACATCTATATAGATACTTTGCAAATCACATTTAAGTGCCTGGCAGAGTGTTCATTAACCACTTTCATAACTTTTCTCTACCGTTCCACTCTCTAATAGCGCGCGGGAAGAAAGAACACCTAAATCGTTCCGTTTTCGATTTGATTTCTCTTATTTTATTGGGATGGTCATGTCTCCCTAAGTAGGTAGGTGCTAGCAAAATATTTTCACATTCAGAAGTAAAAGTCGGTGATTGAAACTTTGCAAACAGACCACGCCGCAATAAATAACGTCTTTCTTTTAATGATTTCCACCCCAATTCGTGCAACATTTCCGTGACGCTTTCACTCCCGTAACGCGATAAAACAAAACGAGCTGCCCTTCTCTGAACCTTCTCAATGTCTTCCGTCAGTCCCACCTGGTGAGGGTCCCACAAGGGGCAACAGTACTCCAAGAGAGGACGCACAAGTATGATGTAGGCAGTCTCTTTGGTGGAGCTGGTGCATCTTCGAAACGTTCTATCAATGAAACGTAACCTTTGGTTCGCCTTCCCCACAATATTTTCTATGTGTTCTCTCCAGGATAAGTTGTTAGTGATTGTAACTCCTAAGTATTTAGTAGAATTTACGACCTTAAGGTTTGACTGATTTATTGCGTAATTGAGGTTCAGCGGATTTCTTTTAGTGGTCATGTGTATTACTTCACACTTTTCTTTATTTAGTGTCAGTTGCCAATTTTCGCACCATGTAAAAATTTTGTCTAAATCGCTTTGCAGTTGCTTTTGATCTTCTGTTGACTTCACTAACCGATAAACGACAGCATCATCCGCGAACAGTCTAAGGGAGCACGAGGAAGAGTAGGGGACATAACGCTTCCCTGTGGAACGCCAGATATCACTTCTGTTTTAGTCGATGACTTACCGTCAATTACAACGAACTGTGACCTTTCTGATAGGAAATCGTGAATCCAATCGCACAATTGGGGAGATATTCCATAAGCACGCAATTTCAGTAGAAGCCGCTTGTGGGAAACAGTGTCAAAAGCCTTCCGGAAATCCAGAAATATGGAATCGATTTTAAATCCTTTGTCGATGGAACTTAACACTTCATGTGAATAAAGGGCAAGCTGTGTTTCGCAAGAGCGATACTGTCTGAATCCGTGTTGACCATTAGTTAATAGGTCGTTCTCTTCGAGGTAGTTCATAATATTCGAACAAAGTATATGTTCCAAAATCCTACAGCATATCGACGTAAATCAGATTGGCCTGTAATTTTGGGGATCACTCCTATTGCCTTTCTTGAATATTGGAGTAACTTGGGCAACTTTCCAGTCTTTGGGTACGGATCTTTCGGTGAGTGATCGGCTGTAAATTATAGCTAAGTACGGACTCAGCGGACTCTGAGAGGTATGTTTTTGGTATACAATCTGGCCCGGAAGATTTGTTTTTGTTTAGTGACTTAAGTTGTTTTACTACTCCAGGAACATCTACTTCTAAGTTTCGCATGCTGGCAGCTGTTCTTGGATTGAATACTGGAGTGTTCACTTCGTCTTCTTTTGTGAACAAATTTCGGAAAGCTGTGTTTAGTAATTCTGCCTTAGCAGTACTGTCGTCGGTAGTATTACCATTGCTATCGCGTAGTGAAGTTATTGTTTGTGTTTTGCCGCTAGTGTACTGCTAGCATTAGAACGCTCGGCTATTCCACCGAGGCAGGACTCAAACCTCCGGCGAGAAAGGCCGCCCAGTTCGTAGCATGACCACATACACCACGCGACCAGTCCGTATGGCTGCTGTTCTATCCAGCCGATTTACTTCTTTGTTGTTTGAAACTAAAGTTATTCATCCAAAATTTTGTCTGCAAGTATAAGAATTTACTTAATTTGTAGAAGAAAGATGCTTAGTATGCGATAGTTTCCTAACATGACGTACCACAACTGTGTTCATGGTGGATGATGCACTCTGGTGGAGAGTTTCTGAAACACGTCTATAGTGTGTCAGACGAATCAGCAAGTAGTACGCCATTGTTGAGTCGGACAGGGTAAGTAGAGGTTGTATCATTTCTAGTGTTTGCAGTTATATACCAGTTTGCAGTTATATGCCAGTGCAGAAAGAGAAAAATATGCTTTCCGAGACAGGGAGGCGTACCGGCCACGGATCGAATCCGCCTGGCGGATTAAAGAGGGGGATCGGATTACCGGCGAGCCTGGATGTGGATTTTAGGCGGGTTTCCACATCCCCTAGGTGAATACCGTGCTAATCCCCAAGGCCCCCCTCAGTTACACGATTCGCAAACATTTCGTATGACGTGAACTTTTCACACATATAACGCTATACTCAGATATTTGGGATACACATTTCCTCCCGGGAGGCATGGGGTGTCGGCAGGAGGGGCATCCGGCCACCCTGTAAATATTAACACATGCCAAATCCGAATTTAACAGCATCGGCATGATTTTTTTTAATTTCAATAAAATAATTATTTTCCTTTTTTTTAAGTTGTACAAATAAAGGGTAAAATAGTAAAAAAATTCCTATGTAGCTAGTTTTCCAAAAAAGTAAATATACAACATACAGAAACTTGTTATATAATTTTCAAATTTGGATAGTATAAACACATTATTGTGCTTACTATAGTAATCCATAGCTGTCTTAATTGGTGTGATTATTTCCTCCTTCCAAAACTGGCTCTTTACATCGAAAACAAAACGTCAAAATTTGCAATATCTGCCGTTTCCTTCAAACACAAGCAAAGATATGAATAGAAGGTCACACTACTGCCAACCTTGACACAAAAAACACAAGACACTTTCTACAAACTCTGCTGCAACTGTAAAACACGTGTTAGTTAACAAAATTCCCACTAAACGCGGAGAAAACAATAATACAACCGATGTTGGAGATATGCAACACCATACATTTAAGGGTTGACAATATTTCAGCTTAACACGTTGGCTGCAGTGTGGACGCCGGCGGCCACAGCCGGCGGTTCTGTCGCGTCCGTGACGTCATCGCAGCAGTGAACGTGTTAAAGGTAGGTGGATAATACTGCACTCTTATCATTGTTGTCTTGCCTATAATTATTGACAATTAGGTTCATTTTCCAACGAACGTTGTTAGAATGTGTGTGATTCCTATGCGATTGGATAGAGATCAGTGCAGCATATTGCGACAGATACTACATATAGGGAGACTCGTTATCTCAAGTTTCCTTCTTTTTGAATAAAAAGTTCTTAATTTTCCGTCCGCGTCAGGTGGTTAAAACTCCACGAGCTTTCGGCCAAGCACTCCTTCGCCATTGTCAAGTGGTACTGACTGTCTTGTGGCTGCAAATACGGGCTTATATACACTAGGTGACGGGTGTGACGTCACTGGTGCTCCGCGATAACGCCATACAAGAACTTGCTTTTGAGTCGGTGTTCGATGCGCCGTACTCAAAGCATGCCCATATATGGCGTTATCGCGGAGCACCAGTGATGCCACACCCGGCAGCTAGTGTATATAAGCCACAAGGCAGTCAATACCACTAGACAATGGCCAAGGAGTGCTTGGCCGAAAGATCGTGGAGTTTTAACCACCACACGCGGACAGAAACCCGAGAACTTTTTACTCAAAGCTATCGCCGCGAGACAATTCATTCCTACATTCCATCTTTTTGTCTCCTCACTTGTAGCATAAAATGCAGCCACTTGACGTCGGATTTATGGGATCCTGTGGAAACGTGACTGGCAAGAACCCAGGACGTGTTATCACCCTTTTATTGATAGGCAGGTTATTTGGGGCATCTTACAACCGAGCAGCAACAATGGAAGCATCAGTGAATACCTTCAGAGAAACAGGTCTCATCCCAGGCAACGGAAACAGCTTTAGAGATAATGAATTTTCATTTTATCGTCACGCTGACGCTCTTCAAATATAGAAACTACTGATGGCCAAGCTGTGGGCCGTATAAAAATCAGACCTCCCCACATATCGCAAAACCACCTGGGAATAATCAAATACGTCAAACACCGCATTCATTTCCTTATCTGAAGCGATTAAAGAATGTAAACAGAAGAAATCAGCAGCTGATGCTAAGAAAGCAGCCAAACAGTTATTTGGGGTGATGAGTGGAAAATCTTTGAAATGTAGACCTAAAGCAGAAGAATCGTGTAGTGACTAGGCATCGATTGTCCATCTTGATGACAATGTGGATTCAGGCAGCGGTTGGTGATGACGATAACACAGTGTGTCTGTTCTGTTCACGGTAAAAATGGGCACAGTGTACGAAATGTTATCGCTAGGCTCATGAAAATATCGGTGTCACAGAGGACGATAGAATCACGCACATGCTAGCAACGTTCGTCGGAAAATGAATCTAATTTTGGTAGTTAACCATTTGCTATTCCCCATCGGTGGATCGAATCCGCCCTCGGGCATATATGTTTGTGTTGTATTTAGTGCAAGTTAGTATATACGCAGTTTGTAAGTTTAGGGACTGATGGCCTCGCAGTTAAGTCCCATAAGTTTAACAAACATTGGAACTTTTGAAACGTTTGCCAGTGTGTGACCTTTCATTCCAAGTTTTGTGAGGCCGGTCTCACAGCCCGACACAATAACAGTCCAATAAACATGATACGTAGTCTTCAGTTACAATTAAAAACTTGCTTATTTCACTTACAAATAAAAATACAAGTGCTGTTCATTCGTTTATCGTTATTCAAGAGACTGCTTATAAGTAAATGTGGTAGTAAATAAACAGTAAACAAATATTTAGCACCTCTTTCGGTCAAATAATTGATTTTTACCATTACTATCAACAACTATGGATATTCAAGCAATACACTTCGGACTAAATCTTTCTTTCTCTGTGGTCCACACATGCAGAGTCGGCCTTGTCAAATTCGGATTTGGGGTGTTAATAGTTACGGGGTGGCCGGATGCCCTTCCTGCCGCCACCCAATGCCCCCCCGGGAGGAAATGTGTACCCCAAATGTCTGAGTATAGTGTTATCTGTGTGAAAGAAGTGTTACTAAATGTTTGCGAATCGTGTAAATGAGGTGGGCCTTGGATATCAGCACGATATTCACCTAGGAGATGTGGAAAACTGCCTAAAATCCACATCCAGGCTGGCCGGCACTCCGATCCCCCTCTTTAATCTGCAAGGCCGATTCGATCCGTGGCCGGTGCGCCTCCCTGTCTCGGAAAGCATATTTTTTCTCTTTCTGCACGGGCATTCCAGTAACTAGATCTGTTAACCCTGACCCTGTAACTAAATAAATGCACACAAATGCTAATTTAGTTGCAACGACAACGAGATAGAGATACCTGTCAAGTAGCAGTCAATACTGTTTCAACAAGTGCATAATGTGCTCGGTCTAGGGGACTAGAGAATCCCGTTCACACTAAACAATAGCCACTGTGCACTTGACTACATTGTGGCATGTACATCTGCACCATTGGGAAAGTTGCAGGGCAGGAAAGATCGCACACGTAATTCGTAGCAGAAATTATAAACAAAGCTGTAAGAGTTGGTCTGTTAGATACTAACAGTGTGTAAATCCTACACACCTGAAGGTCACATTATGAGAAATATAAGCCAAAATTAAAATATTTTATCTAATTTAACAAACCTAACAAGATACACAACAAAAAACAAAAATTTCTGCTGTTTACGTAAAGAAATCACAATTAAACTCCTTTAGAAACTCTGTCTTTCATAAATACTAGCTAAATTAATGAATGCGGGCAAGCTTTCTTCCGCTTTACCGACTGTAAACTTCAGTACACATGGCTGATATTTATGCGTTGGAATTCTATTCATTACTCAAAATTAATGTAGATATTTAGTGCAGCAGACACTTGTGAGAATTATGTTTTATTGTATCAGCGTTACATTAGTATGCCACGACTGAATCAGTGGGCGATGGGTTCTTGGAGTATCTGCGCCGCTGTGTAGAGGTGCCTGTTAAAGTAATGAAAACTATACTGGCCAACCACTGAAATGAATCAGTTAATTACTTTACTATGTTTGCCGTCAGCCAGAAGACGGTTCGCGTCCCTAGACTGTGTTAAATTCACACCACCCAGGCGACAAGGCTCACAACTGGGCGTGCCTACGTCACACCGATAGGCAGCGAACGCAAGCAAGACCGTCTGTAGAGAAGGCCTCCGCGCTGGCGTGCCACGTCACGCAGAGTAGGCCTCGGTCGCGTAGCTCACTGGCTGGCCGCTGTGAGGCGGTGGGCCGTGCCCCATCGGCCAGCCAGTGAGCTACGCGACCGCGGCCTACTCTGCGTGGCGTGGCACGCCAGCGCGGAGGCCTTCTCTACAGACGGCGTTGACGCAAGCCGACTGGCCGGCCGCTACGCGGCGGTGGGCGTGTCCCCGGGGGCAGCCAATCAGCTGGCGTTCGCGGCCTTTAGGTGTGACGTAGGCACGGCCAGTTGTGAGGCCAGGCCGGTTAAATGGATCTGCACACATGCCACGATGGGGCGACGCGCACATAATTTAACAATAGGAATAACTTTCTCTTTCGTGGTTCGCCTCGTTTTGCGCGAACAAAGTGTTCACAGAGACGTTCACTCTATACCATAGGGAGCGTTAGACGCCCTTTGTATCGAAACAACGCCTCCGAGTTAATTGGATCCCTCGCCCTCAGTGTTCCTTTCCACCGAGCGGCGATAGAGTTTCCATTTGCATATAACTTACGCACAGAATGATTATAATTAAAGTTAAATGTTCAAAGCGCTTTAAAAATAACACCACTGATCAGAAAGACGTCAAATTGCAACGGATTGCCATCGAAGATGAGGGAAGATGTATGTCACAAGAAAAATAAATACTGCGAAAATTAATGATAAATCCTAAGTATTGAATTAAAATTTGTGATGCGACCGGGAATCAAACACAGACCTCCATGCTTACTAGGCAGACGTCTTAACGCTAGACTACCGCATCACTACCGATTAAGGCGCATCAGAATACTCTAAGTACGATTTCCCTCACGTCACGAACTTTAATTCAGCTTCTGTATTCCATAGAAGATTGCCAAGGCTCTCCATGCAGCGGAATAGCACCTCGGCAATGGACTTATTGGAGCATTCCTGTTTAAGGTGATATAAATATCAATGTAAATACAAATATACAGTCCCCGACGTGCTATTCCGCTGCATGGAGAGTTCTGGCAGTAGTGGCAATGTTCTATGGAACACAGAAGCTGAATTAAAGTTTGTGACGTGAAGGAAATCGTGCTTAGACTATTCCGAGGCGCCTTACTTGCTAGTGATGCGGTAGTCTAGCGGTAAGACGACTGACTAGTAAACATGAAGGTCCGGGTTCGATTCCCGGTCGCATCACAAATTTTAATTCAATGCTTCAGATGTATCATTAATGTCTTTGACGTATTCAAGACGAAAATACGTCTCAGGGATTGTAAATTCGTATTTACATTGATATTTACTGAGAAATTTGATAAACAGATGGCGCTTACGTGTCAAACAACGTAAATGAAAAACACATGCGCACGACCCTCTGAAGTTGGTATAAAGACGACGGGTACATGATTTTTCTTACTTCCGGTATGGGACTTTCGCGATGACAGTCTCAATGCAGAATACTATAGGGTAAATCCGGGAGAGATAGCGCTCGTTTTCAAAATTATTCAAAAAACATCTTGTAATTTACTTAAGTCAAAATAATTTATTTTACAAGTAAACAAACCAGTTTTCCTTATTATTATTTATTTATTTATTTATTTATTTTTACGATTATACATGCACACGTTCGTAATTATATTTGAACATTCAGAAAACCTTACAATGCGGGATCTATCCCTTAGGCTAAGGGTGATATGCTGCATGATGATATTTGTTGAAATTTATAATTTTTTAAACAAAATATGTTAAAATGTTCAAATGTTTGTAAATATATCGGACCAAACTACGTGGTCATCAGTCCGTAGCGTACAAACTGCTTACACCTAGGTAAACTAACCTACGGACAAACACACACACCCATGCTCCAGGGAGGACTCGAACCTCCACGGCGAGCAACCGCGCGTTCCGCAGCGAGGTGATTTAGACCGCTCGGCTACTCCAGCGCGGCTTGGAATGTAACAATTGGGGAATAAAAACAAACACTGAAGAATTGGCAAACAAATCCTTTACTTTTTTTATATCAAATATATGTTTTATTTCCCTGTAGACACTATCTATTTTTCCAGAATTTATACATTCTTCTACATCCTTGCATTTGCCTTCTAGCCACTCCTGATTAGCCATTTTACACTTCCTGTCAATCTCATTTCTTAGTCGCCTGTGCACGGAAAATTGAGTCAACCTGTGAACCTGATACCTTATATCCTACTAAAAATCGTTCTTTATATCCATTCAAATTTGTCCTTGTGCACGAATTGCACCTGACACACAGAAACTTTTGTTTTAGAATTTCTTGCTCGCATGTAAGTGAACAATGAATGGACGTGAATGATTTTGTGGACAGACGAAGCCCACATCCTTTTAACAGGATATGTCAATACAAAGAATTGTCTAATATGGGCAACAAAAAATCCACACAGAAATCAACCAGTGACGCTTCATCCTGAAGAGATCACTGTGTGGTGTGGGTTTACGGCATCGTTTATCACAGGGCCATGTTTTTCAAATAGGTGATCCCTGTCCTGTTACCTGTATCATCACTGGTAAGCGCAATCTGTTTCTTTTCATCAACTACATCATTCTAGCTCTCCAACAGCGTGTATGTGTGTATGGGATCATTTTTGTACTAGATGGCGCACCTCTGTAGTTAAGCAACTCCTGAAGCGCCTTTTTTGAAATGCTAGGATTATCAGCCGCCATTTTCCTAGATCAGTTCTTTCCAACCTTTCCCTCATGGCGACACCCTTTTATACCTTACAATTTTGCGCGGCACGGTTTCCCTAACATAAACAAATATGATAGAATTTTGATGGTTCTAGCGGGATGGGGGGGGGAGACGGAAATAAAGTATAACTTAAATGTAATTTGTAAACTAAACTGAAATCCTCGTACGCATTGACATGTTTAATGTTGATCCTGACTGCAGCAATTACGTACACTCATCGCAAGAAAAGAAATCATTAGGAACTACGGAGACATACAACAGAGTAACACCGCAGACAAAAATGCATAACTCACACAGTAATACATGATTCTTCAACATGCGACCCAACTACCGAAACGCGAAAACTGAATCATTTTTCGCTGTCGTGAGTACATGTCGGGGCCATATACGGTTTTGCTGGATGAACTGATAACGGCATCTGGATATTAGCTGCTTGGATTTATGATTTAGACAGCACAGTTGCTGTTCCCTCTCAGTTGAATATTATCACATTATTTTCACAAATAAAGAGGATGTGTTTATGACAAGTGATGAATTATTATTTAAGTTCTATTGTTAGGTTCTTGCTTCACCACGACCTCGGAAGTCCCGACATATACGGAAAAAATGAATAAATATTTGTGACAAGTAAGAATATGAATGTCATTTCTGGTCCCAGAAGCTGTTACATGCAGGAAACTGAGAGAAAAAATATTAACGCATAACAGGGGTCGAACTAATGATCACTGCATTTAAAATACTACTCTCCGTTAATCACCTGGCCATACATGATACTAAACATCGCTACTGAATAGCTTTAGTCTGTGGACAATTGTGATTGCTTTTACGACCTGTGACAGCTTTTACAGCCACTGTGTCATTGATCGACATTTAATTGTAAGAACGCTACCAAGGGAGACGTGGCTTTGATAAATCCATTAAAAACGCTCAGGTGCAGCTTTTTGAGAAGCAAAGCAGACTACAGTGAAGGTTCGTTCAAGCAGCTGCCATTTACAGTAAACTGCGCATAGGAGGAGCTGTTATCAGGCGCAATTGTTGCAATCTGTAACTGGCAGCTGCTTGAACGAACCGTGTCTACTGCTGCCGAAGCAGAGCTGCCGCCTAGCGGCTGAGCACGCAATTAATGTGCACCGATCAGATTAGAGATTAGATTAGATTAATACTTGTTCCATAGATCATATATACGACATTTCGTAATGATGTGGAACTTGTCAGTTTAGTAAATTTTGTCTATACTTGACAATCAATATTTTAAGGATGTTTTATTTATTTATTTATTTATTTATTTATTTATTTAGTTTTGTCTAAAAATTCATCTACATTGTATAAGGAGTTGCCATTCAGAAATTCCTTTAATTTATTTATTTTATTAGTTGGCTATCTGATGCTACTTGGTAAGTTATCAAAGACTTTTGTGGCAGCATAATTCACCCCTTTTTGGGCCAAAGTTAGATTTAACCTCGAATAGTGAATATCATCCTTTCTTCTAGTGTTGTAGGTATGCACACTGCTATTACTTTTGAATTGGGTCGGATTGTTAATAACAAATTTCATGAGTGAATATATATATTGTGAAGCTACAGTGAGTATCCCTAGATCCCTAAATAAATGTCTGCAGGATGCTCTTGGGTGGGCTCCAGCAATTATTCTGATTACACACTTTTGTGCAATGAATACTTTTTTACTCAATGTTGAATTGCCCCAGAATATGATCCCATATGAAAGCAGTGAATGAAAATAGGCGTAGTAAGCTAATTTACTGAGATTTATATCACCAAATTTTGCAGTGACTCTGATAGCATAAGTAGCTGAACTCATACGTTTCAGGAGATCTTCAATATGTTTCTTCCAATTCAGTCCCTCGTCAATGCAAACACCTAAAAATTTTGAATATTATACCTTAGCTAGAGATTTATGTTCAAAGTCATTCCTTTAATACTTGATCTGTGGTGCACTGAATGAAGAGAAGGATGATTAGCTGCAGGCGAGTCTTCAGTGTAGTATGAAGAGAAAGATATTTTGTGTTATTTTATAACAAGTTTTTTTTGTTTAGAGTCTAAATTTGTTAGTCTCGCGACACCCTTGATACTACTACGCGACACCCCAGGGTGTCGTGACACCCAGTTTGGAAAGCTCTGCCCTACAGTCTGCCTGTCACAATCCCCTGATCTTAATCAGT
This sequence comes from Locusta migratoria, assembly GCA_026315105.1. Classification (NCBI taxonomy): domain Eukaryota; kingdom Metazoa; phylum Arthropoda; class Insecta; order Orthoptera; family Acrididae; genus Locusta; species Locusta migratoria. The sequence goes on from CM048749.1 coordinate 217,594,922, forward strand.
GTCACTTCTGGCTGTGGGACTGTCTGAAGGATGCTATATTTGCTGCGCTGAAGCCACGCAATTTGCGCAACACGTTAACCCGAAAACAGTCCGATCTATCGTGGAAAATGCAGTTTCTCGATTTCAACTTGTCGCAGAAAACAGTGGACAGCGTACCGAACATATTTTGCACCAGTCACACGGAAATTAAAAATCCGGTTTGATTTTGATCGATGCATTTTATGCGGTTTTTCGTCTCGGGACCATAAAACCGCTTTTTCCCTTCCGATGTGATATGACCTCGCCCCTGTGAATGTGCTTACGTAACTAACAGTATCAAACCTGGACACCCATACAAATCGAGTAGTACGGGTTTTTCAGCGTCTGACTTACACGTAGGTACTGTGTATGATTCATTTCTCAGTTGTACTCGAACACTATTAAATTATAATGCTTACAGTGCCTTCTATTGATCAATTTCCACACTATTTATCTTTCTTCTGCCATACGTATTCCCTCCCTCTACGTTGCAATTTGACGTCGTTCTGACCAGTGCTGTTACGTTTACAGCATTTTGAAAGTGTTCAATATATATGGTGTCCCATTCATCTTGACCACCCAAAGTATCTCTGGAACAATAGCTATTGTGAAACGACGTTCACTGGTATCAATGTAGGGCAGGGGCTCATGAATGTAAATATTTTGAAACATTGTAAAACGGAAGCATATGTGTTTTTTTTTTTTTTTAACACAAACTTGTATGTCTTTAGCTGGATACTCTATATTATTTCGTCAGCAATCTATAGCGTGATAAATCACATAGGCAATGGCGTTGATTGAATTTCAATACGCTAATTCCGTGATATTTCAAAACAAATTTGACGCTTGAAATATGCGAAAAACTATATAAACACACTTACTTCAGTAAAGATCGCTAGTTTATTTGTTGGTTTGTTTACCGGTTTCGATTAACCAAGTCATCATCTTCAGAAACAATATTTTTTTATAACAGTTTTCTCCTATTTTCAATACGGACAAGAGTTACTTGTGAGAATGAAATATAAGAAAAAGTACATTGATGAACGATTAAAATTTGCATTACCAAAGTGGATCGTAATCTGTATTGCACATTGAAAAACTGTGGCAAGAACACATACAATTTTTAAATGTGCAATACAGATGACGATCCACTTTGGTGGTGCAAATATTAATCGTTTGACAATATACTTTTTCTTATATTTCATTTTCAGGAATAACTCTTTATTTTATTGTAAATTGTTATAAAAAATTGTTTCTGAAGTGATGCCATAGTTCATCGAAACCATTAAAAAAAGACCCTAGCGTCATTGGCTGAAGTAAGTGTCTTTTATATGAATTTTGATCGCCCCCCAGAGGCATAATATGCCACTTAATTACAGCGTATATATATTGATCAGTAGAGCGCTGTAAGCATCATAGGCACCTAGACCACATACAGAATATGCTTTACCGAAGATCCACGATGGCACACCCTTTCGCCTCATTGTATCCACCATTGGTTCACCAATATACAAGCTTGCAAAATACTTGGCCAACATCCTCGCTCCATATTTGGAACGCTGTGTACATTAAATCCAGAACTCTGCTAATTTAATCAGCAGAATTAACCAACTCTGAGTTGTTGATGGTGTCATGGTTAGATTCAATGTGGTGGCGCTGTTTACGAACGTGCCTGTCGAAGACTATGTTGTTTGCAAATGAAGTGGTCTAGCTTTTTAGACACACACTGACCCTATTTGCTATTATACAATGTATAGTATTATGATCAGACGGACGGCACTGCAATGGAAAACCTGTTAGTTCCAGGCGCTGCGAACCTCTTCATGTCTTCATGGAAAATTTTGAAAATACTGCCTTGGACAAGGCGCTATTAAAGCCTCCATGTTTCTTTCGATATCTTGAAGTTTCGTTCGTGATTTGGTCACACGGACGTGAGAAACTTGACGAGTTCTTGTAACATCTGATAGCATCATGGACGTAGAAAAAAAATACATTGCCCTTCCTCGACATCCTCGTCCATCGCAAACGGAACGTATGCGGCCACAGCTTCTACAGAATCCCCTCCCACTCGATCTGTACTTGCACGTCATTGGCCATCTTCATCCGGCACAGAAGCGCACTGAATTACAGACATAGGCACGTCATGCAAGAACAATCTCAGACGCCGATAATCTACCCCATGTGTTGAACCACGTACGCAAGGTCTTCAGGAACAATGGCTTCAACGGTCATGAAATAGGTGATGCGATCTCGGTAAAGAAACACGAAAACAAGAGAACTTTTTTATTCAATCAAGTTTTCTGTCTCTACGCACTGATGAAAATTTAGATTTGTTAAAATTGTCCCCCCCCCCCCCCCGCAACCGTCAGTCAATATGTGAGTGTTCATAATCAACGTCATTCGCTAACTAATTCTGACAAGTTATTAATACTATCACTGACAAAGCCATAATTTTGAAACTCTGGATAAATTCAAAGGATACTTACCGCTGACACAAACACATAGCCGAGACTACTGTAAGAAGAAAGACGTGTAAAAGCCAACAAGCAATAATTCTAGAAACGTACTGAGGCAAAAATTATTTAAACTATACTTACCGACGCTGTCCTGCGGTAGGCGTTAGGTAAAATGCGACCTGCAACAGACAAAGAATAATAAATGTTCAAGGGTGCTCGAAGAAACTGATTGTTATCCGATCTTCTTCATTATACAACAAAAAAGGTGAGTTACCGAAAGGTCACTTAACAGTTCGTGTAAATTTTTGGTCTTAAAAAGTCAAACATAAGCACTGAAACTAGGTCCATTCAATAGTTTATTTAGACTTATAAACTGAAATCATGCCTTCAATAATTTTTATGCATAAAAATCAATCATAATGGAAAATTCACAAAGTATAAAAATAAACATATTACTATTTATTATTCACTAAACACAAGGAAAATGGAAATATCAACCTTTATACAATAAAGCAAACATTACACCAATAGTGAAGCTGATACCAAGTCCATGTAGTTTTTAAAAGGTGAATAAAATCTGTAACGTGGCTTCATAATTATGTGTAGAATGCAATTTAATATTTGGCGAGTAAACGATAGATTTCAAACATTCAAACTATAGTTGGCTTCATAGTAAATAACTAGGATCTTTCCCAATTTTCCAGACAAAATCTATAGCCCTTGTTATTTGGCATTCATTTATATGTAGAAAAATATCAACAGATGTCACAGATGTCCACTTTCAACATACATTTGACAGGAATGCTGCAGTTATGGGAGAGGGAGTTTCCGCGAAGTATGTTAGCTTCTTCGCACTTGTCCTTCAAACCCATGTTCCTCTGCAAAATATTTTGCACTTTTGTCCGTACTTTTCTACTTCGTGCTTCATTTTCTCTAACCTCCTTCGGTGAGGCAGTATTATTGTTGAAATGCCACCTTGAACCTAATTTGAGAAACAACTCTTACCATAAAGACTGACTCTTAATGTAAGTCGAGTCCCGTCAGATGTTAGGGGTCTGTCAGTAATTGTTTTTTCTGACGTCAAAGAGGTGGCATCCTCAGGCTGATTTTCAGTTACATTCCAAATTGCTTGAAGATGCATTCTTTACAATACAGCTGCTGTCAACCACGTGTCCCATAGGGTATCAACAGTTACATATGGCAAAGAATTATACCTTGAATTACTTTATCCAAGGTGGTGCTGTAAAAACATGCTTAAAATTATACTAAGAGACAGAGTGACTCAGCTGTACGCTTTTATTATAACTTTTAAGTTTCTCGGTTCAGTTTCGACATAACGGAAAATTAAGCAAGAAAAATTACGAACCTATAAGATAAATCACAAACACGTTTTTAAAATGACAAAACTAGTTTTAATTTGGAGAATGTTTGCACTACTGTGTTGTCCTTTATTTATTTATTTATTGTTTATTTCATTTTGTTTTAATTCTTTACCCTTAAGTATCCATGTACCTTACCAATAACAAATGTATGTTTCGTCTTTGTTATTTTGTTCCTCCTAATTCGTAATTGCAGTCATACAGTTTTAGATAGGGTAGATTACATTAGAAATTGCTAGCTACTGGTGACTTTGGTAAAATGTGTGACAACATAAGGGTGAGCGAAACAAAGAAACGTATGCAGAGGGCAACATAGGAAACATGACCACTGAAGATGCTTTAAAATACAGCTAAATTCGTCTGGTCTTAATTAGACTAACTTTTACTGTTGCAAAAGACGGCCTTTTGCTGTATTCAAACTGAATAACAAATATATTTGATACCTATTTGTATACAGCGTCTTGTTCATTTCCTGTATTAGGATTCTAGTGATACTAAACCCCACGCAACTGACCATGCAGATGGAACGTAATATTAGGCAAATTTTGAATGGAAATGAATTTGAAGCAATAGTATTTATTGGTGACATATAATGAATCCACTGAAAAGTATTAATTCTGCAGTGACTTGTGTCAGCAAACATACCTTTTTCGAAAACTACAAAATCCTATATTCAAAGGTCTTCTTGGGAAGTAAGCCCATTAGCCTTTTCGTGCACAGACGATGTTGCGTAAAAATTATGTGCATTGAACATACACTAACTCGTTGCACAGAATTCGAGAAGATATTTGGAGGTGTTAAACATATATTTCTACTGATTAAACAACTTTGAGTTGTGGTGGGTACATTGCAAATCTGATTGTTGTAACTTCCAAAGACTAATAAGCAAACAATTGCACACTACATCAACAAACAACTGAAGGTGCTACATCCGAAAGACGTGGATTAAATTAGGGTGTTTTTGCCTTCACAAATGCCCCTAAATTAATTATCCCAGTATATTCTAGGGTCTAATTATGAATTTATCATGTGTAGTACATTGTAGCAATCACATAGCGGAGCAAGTGATGCTAGAATTTCCTAAGGTAAAACAGTTAATTTCAATAAAAAAGAAAGTTTTTGTTATGGCAACGTCCAGGGTGTAGGCATTCAAAGAAATACATTCAAATGTCCTCTTTCCACCTGGATTAGTCTCCTTCACAAAGATGTAAGAAGATATTGGCGATTACTAAATGGTAGGAAGAACCAAGAAGCACATAAATGTGACAGCCAAACTCCTTGTTGCATGCTTAGCTGAATATAATTTTTCCATGTGCCGTACGATGCGGAAAGCGACCAGTAATTAAATTAACGGTCTTTGCCATTTTCGTCTGTTTAAATATACGTGCCCCGAAATTACACTCTTGGCCATTAAAATTGCTGCACCAAGCAGATGAGATGCTACAGACCGGAAATTTAACCGACACAAAGAAGAGGCTGTGATATGCAAATGATTAGCTTTTCACAGCATTCGCACAAGGTTGGCGCCGGTGGCGACACCTACAACGTGCTGACATGAGGGAAGTTTCCAACCGATTTCTCATACACAAACAGCAGTTGAGCGGCGTTACCTGATGAAACGCTGTTGTGATGCTTCGTGTAAGGAGGTGAAATACGTACCATCACGTTTGCGACTTCGATAATGGTCGGATTGTAGCCTACCGCGATTGCGGTATATCGAATCGCGACATTGCTGCTCGTGTTGGTCGCCATCCAATGACTGTTACGAGACTGTGGAATCGGTTGGTTCAGGAGGGCAGTACGGACGCCGTTCTGGATCCCAACGGCCTCGTCTCACTAGCAGTCGAGATGACAGGCATCTTATCCGCATGGCTGTAACAGATCGTGCAGCCACGTCTCGAACACTGAGCCAGAAATGGCGACCATCTGCACGAACAGTTCGACGACGTTTGCAGCAGCATGGACTATCAGCTTGGAGACCATGGCTGCGGTTACCCTTGACGCTGCATCAAAGACAGGAGCGCCTGTGATGGTGTACGACAAACCTGGGTGCACGAATGGGAAAACATTTTTTCGGATGAATCCAGGGTCTGTTTACAGCATCTTGATGATCGCATACGTGTTTGACGACATTGCGGTCAACGTACATTGGAAGCGTGTATTCGTAATCGCCATACTGGCGTATCACCTAGCGTGATGGTATGAGGGTGTCATTGTTACACACCTCGGTCACCTCTTGTTCGCATTCTAGTATATTTACCCAATGAACACCCGTTTATCATCTGCATTTCTTCTTGGTGTAGAAATTTTAGTGGCCAGTAGTGTATAAAACAATTCTGAACTATGTTTTCCATTTCAGCAACTGTTCAGGTTATAAATTAATAAAATGCAACAACCAGTTGCTTGTGATTATTTTTAACGACCGGTTTCTGGCGCTTCAGTTCCCTTCTTCTGGTCTCTATACAGACAAACAAGTGCACTGGTATACAGTAAAGGCTATAAAACGTACAAAAGTCGGTTACAGAAATTTGAAGAAGTTTTGAACCAAATAGATTGTAATAAATTTCTGTAACCGACTTTTGGACGTTTTATAGCCTTTACTGTTCTTGTTTGTCTGTATAGAGACCAGAAGAAGGGCACTCAAGCGCCCTTAACCGATCGTCAAAAATAAATAAATAAATAATCACTACCAACTGGTTGCTGCATTTTATTAATTTATAACAATTTTGAATAAAGAAAATGTTGCACTTTATACATCCACCGGTATACTATGTTAAATTCATTTATGACCTCGTTTTCCTACAATGAGATTATTGAATAAAAAAATTTCTACTGAAGGCACTTTTCCTTTCTTCTTTTCTTCTTATCTTTCTTTTAGTAAAATGCCTAGTCAGATTTAAAGCTGCAGCCGTTGAGATGGAAAATGAGAAAAGGGCGTCCGAGCACTGCCGCGCATGACGATCCAATTCCTTTGATGTATGGAGGATGCGTGCAACCTGTTTGCCGTTCCTCCAATCTGTCCCGTTATATTGGTTTCTTGTGGCACCGGGGCTAGCGCGTGATTTAGCTCTCCCGTTGTGACTGTATTTTTTCATCTGAGATCAGTTCAAAACCTGATGAATACGTTTATTTGTGGAAACATGCAGTTGTTGCGTTTTCAGTGTGCTACAGACCCTTTTTTCTTTTCTTGTTTGTTTCTTTCGAATATCTCACTTCTCCCGCAGTAGATTCTTGTAGGCAATTGTACTCCTTTGGAAACGAAATAATCTCAAGTTACATTAAAGAAATAGGTACAGTTTAGAATGTAAGAGGTAGGAGCTACAACCGGTCGTCGTTGCGTAATACGCCTTGTTAGGTGTTATAAAATCATCGGTTTCGAGTACAGGAAGTCATGGTTCGCATTAGTACAAATTAATCTGCAGTATGAACTGATGGTAAGGAGTAAGTTTGAAGGACGTCACGAATTTCTCATTCCGTTTCTCATATTATACAGTTCGGGAATAAGTCGATTATTAGATCCTAAAGTAACAAGGAATTTTATCACTGGCAGCTCCTGCAACAAGGTCTAAAATTGTTGCAGAATGTCACAGGGTTCTGGTGGAACTAGGGGAAAGCAATAGAGTAAACCTATTGTGGGTCCCTGGCCACTCGGGGATCAGTGGCAACGAACATGCCGACAGATTAGCCAGGATGGGGGCAGAGGCTCCATTTATTGGACCGGAACCTGTCCCGACAATCACCAAGGCAATGATTAAATTGGAGCTACGTAACTGGCTCAGAAGACAGCACGTAGAATATTGGACCAAAGTCCATCAACAAAAACATGGCAAGGTAATGATGCCAAAGCCTTGTTTTAATAGAAGCTCTGCAATCCTGGGTCTGAACAGGAGAGAGATTAGACTCATGGTTGGATTGCTGACAGGCCATGGGAATTTCAAAAAACACCTACATACAATGGGAATAACAGAAGAGGACCCTAAATGTAGGATCTGTGATAACGGTGATGAAACTGCATCACATCTGATCTTCGAATGCATTGCATAGGAGAGTAAAAGGCACAGAACATTTGGGACAACCAGACCCGAAGAAATTGTGTCTAATAAAGAACTGGTAAAGGGACTCCTTGCACTGTTCAAGGGCATTGGTTGGCTTTACTAGATGTACAGGGAGCGATACCGCACAATAAACTTAGTTCCGGTGCGAGCAGTGGCGGGTTGGGCCAAGACTGTTTTGGCTTCCCTGAGAAAATCAAATCAAATCAACAAGGTATTTTACTCAGAGTGTAATAATAACAATCTGGAAACATTTTGTAAAGGAAAGACTCACTTTAATTTCATGTATCTGACCATGATATGTTTTAAAATTTAGTAGATGGTGTATTCTGAAACGTACTTTGTAATGTACCTATTTTGGCCAAGCAACGTGTCTCGCAAAGGTGACCGGCGGGAAAACGCACGGTCTCCAATCACCCAAAGAAGTCTAATGAGTAGAGCCCGAACTATCAACCGTAAAACACGCAATCATGCTAAATCAAATGATCAAACATGCACAGCGATGCAAAAAATTAAAAATATTCAGAATCAGTACAAAATAACCAATTCCACCAAATTTCCTTCACTTAAGCTCATACGTTTCTCTGACAGATCTTTCTTGTACATAGTCAATCACCATTCTACTTCACACGAAATGACAGGTCCATTCTGAAAAGAAAAAAATTTCAGAGAGAGTCACATCACTGAGGTAACTTTCAAAATTTCATTATTTTTTACCACAAAATATCTGTATTGTCATCTTCAAAAACTCAAAATCAGGATTTCATCCGATAATAATAATTGTTATGGTTGTTATTATTTTATTTATTCATTTATTTTGCAGCAACACCTACTTTACCATGCGACGATTATAAATATTTTTCAAATTCTTCAGCAGTTGCAGACATTTCAGATATGGTAGGCCAGTAGCTTCGTTGTTGCCGCAGGCAAATACGAAAATCGCAAAGTTCGACTTAATGTAAACAGCCGCAGTGGAGTGGCCGATTGTACTAAGGTACCTAGCCGCTGAGGACGCCGGTGGTCGCCATAGGAGGTTCGAGTCCTCCCTCGAGCATGGGTGTATTTATTGTCCTTAGCATAAGTTAATTCAGGTATTTTGTAAGCCTAGGGGCTGATGACAAGAGCAGTTACGTCCCATAGATTTACAAATATTTGAACATTTTTAATGTAAATAAGGTCTCTTTTCACATTTGTTTCCTTGAATACCTCTTGCGCATCATTAATATAATCTGCACCAGTGGCTGCAAAACTGTCCAGACCTAAGGCCGAAGAAAGAAAAAAAAATCCAAATCTAATAGGGTGCAGTGGTTTAAGGCTCTTGAATAGAATTATGTAAACAGATACCTACTATCATAATCAATCTGTGTACATTTACGGTCTCTTAACAACTTAACGTCATCAAAATAAGCGCAGTAAAAGATGGCAGCATTTATCCCGGTACCCCATCAGGTTAAAATTAGTTGTGATGGAAGAGTTAAAGCTAGCAGTTTATATATGCGCCAGCACGGGTGGCAGCTTTTGAGAATATCTTCAGTAGAGAAAAAGGGTGATATACTATTTCATTAATGCTGTCAGATCTACAAACCTTGGCATATTTGAGTCTATTTACCTTCCTTGTATAGAATATCGAACGTAAGATGAACTATTTCAGCTACACGATGCAATGCATGGCATAGACAAGTAAAAAACATAACTTAGAATCAGTAACGAGTTTTAACAAGTGAGAATTACCTACTTTGCAGGTGTCAGGAACCATGTGACTACCAAAAGATGAGGGGTACTGCGGAGGAGGTGATTTACGTCAGGTTTTACGTCGCTTTGTGCCGACTGGAATGTCACACTGCACTCGGAAGTGACAAAAGTCACGTGAAAGCGCACAGTAGATATGCAAAAATATTGTACCCTTGGTACTGACGATTATGAATTTAAATAGCGTCTATGATAACACAAATAATATCCTGGCTCGGACTTCAACGATGCGTGAGTATAATTCAAATGTTTGTAAATCTATCGGACCAATCTGCGTGGTCATCAGTCGGTAGCTTACAAACTACTTAAGCTAAGGTAAACTAACCTAAGGACAAATACACAAACAAACACACACAAGCCCCAGAGAGGACTCGAACCTCCGACGGCGAGCAACCGCGCGCTCCACGGCGAGACGCCTTAGACAGCTCGGCTACTCCACCGCGGCGATGCGTGAGTACTGAACGGATCGGTGTCCAGTATATTGCACTGCGTTACATCTACATTCACATAAATAATCTGCAACACACATTGAAGTGCATGGCTGTGGGCTTATTGATCGGCTTTTATGATATTTCAAATGTTCAAATGTTTGTAAATCTATCGGACCAAACTGCGTGGTCATCAATCCGTAGCTTACAAATTACTTAAACCTAGCTAAACTAACCTAAGGACAACACACACATCCATGCCCCAGGGAGAACCTCCACGGCGAGCAACCGCGTGCTCCGCAGCGAGACGCTTTAGACCGCTCGGCTACTCCACCGCGGCTTTTATGATATTTCACCACTGTCTCTCTAAATCTTTCTGTTTTCGATCTGATTTCTCCTATTTTGTTGCGATGGTCGTGTCTCCCGACGTACGTGGGTGGTAACAAAATCGCATTCGGAAGAGAAAGTTGGAAAAAGAAATTTCTCACATCTCGCCCCCAACGAATAATCGATTTCCACCGAAAATCGTGCACCGTTTCTGTGACACTCTCACCCGTGTATTGCTATTATACAAAACGAGCTGCTGTTCTCTGAACTTTGTCTAAATCGTGTCAGTCCAACTTGGTGGAAATGTCACAATGGGTAGCAATACTCCAAATTTGGAGGCACAAGTGTATTGTAATCTGTTACTTTAATAGAGCTGTGGCATGCTCTAAGTGTTCTGCAAATGAAACATAGCCTTTGATTTGCCTTAAAAAATAAACAAATAAGAAATAAATAAATAAATAAAAATAAAAATTTCAAATGTTTGTAGAGCTTATGGGACTCAACTCCGGGGTCATCTGTCCCTAAACTTACAAACTAGCTAATACTAAGGACGGCACAAATATCCATGTCCGAGGGGGTATTCGAACCCCCGACCGTTGTGGCCGTGCAGAAAGTGACTGGAGCGCCGCAGACTGCTCGGCCACCGTGGCCGGCGGTTTGCCTTCCATACTATATTTTCTATGTGTTATTACCAATTTAAATTCTTCGTAATTTTTATTTCTAGGTATTTAGCTGAATTTACGGCATTTACATTTGACTGATTTACATTTAAAATGAAGTTTAGTGAATTTCAAATCCACCTCCGGCTATCCTGATTTTGGTTTTCCGTGATTTTCCTAAATCACTCCAGGCAAATGCCGCGATGGTTCCTTTGAAAGGGCACGGCCGATTTCCTTCCCCATCCTTACCCAAAACTCCGAGCGTTAGCTCCGTCTCTAATGACAACGCTGTCGGCGGGACGTTCAACCCTAAGCTTCCTTCCTTTAGTTACCTTTAGTGCTAATATAGATTACTTCACACTTTTCATTATTCAGGGTCAATTGCCAATTTTCACAACATGCTGATATCTAAATCATTTTGCAGTTGGTTTTGATCTTCTGATGATTTTACGAACCGATAAATGCGAGAAAAGTTGACATCGCGCTGAATGAAATGGCACGGATTGTGATAGGATGCCTGAAACCAACACCAGTAAACAAGATGTAATAATTAATTATGGGGATCGCACCACCCAACATACGACGTGTCATCGCTGCCGAAGCTGAAAAACCCAAGCAAGAAAAGGACTCGTGTCACCCATTATAACGACACCAGCCTGCTGATCGATGGCTTCGTTCGAGGAAGAGCTTCCTGTCACGTACCCGAGCACTGGAAGGGTCGGCCACAGAGAAGCGTATTGCAAGCTGAGAAATCGAGCTGAGAAGCCCCAATAAGGCAGCAAAAGAAGAACTGCCATACACAGTCTGGAGTACACTGAACCTTATGAGGGTAGAAGTGCCAAAGGGCAAGACAAACGAGCAGCGATGGGGCTTCCTAAAAGAGAATGAGAACACTCCCTGTCTGTGTGGTTCTGTACAGGATCCTGAAAACCTGCTTATCTGTCTATATTTACAACAGCCCTGCATAATGGAAGACTTATGGGAGGTTAAAGACAAAGCCATATCGGCTGCTAATTTTTGGAAGTTAGAAGTCTAGTTCCGGACACGGAAAGTATGTGAGTAAGTAACGATAAATGACAGCATCATCCGCGAACAGTCTAACAAAAGAGCTACTCAGATCGCTTATAAAAATAAGAAAACAGTAAGGCTCTATAACACTTCCCTGAGGAACGCCAGATATTACTTCTAGTCGATGACTTTCCGTCAGTTACAACGTACTGTGACCTCTCTCACAGATCACGAATCCAATCGTACGACTGTGGCGGTAGTCCTTAAGCGCGCAATTTGATTAAAAGACTTTTGTGTGATACACTGTGAAATGCCTTCCGGAAATCTAGATATATGAAATCTATTTGACATCCAGTGTCCATAGCACTCATCACATCATCTTGTGTTTCACAAGAACGATACTTTCCGAATCCGTGTTAACTGTGGCTCAATAAGTCGTTCTCTTCGAGGCAATTCATAATGTTTGGAGAAAGTACATTTTGTAATATCCTGCTGCAAACAGACCTCAAGAAGATAGGCCAGTAATTTTGCCTTTCTTAAATACTAGAGTGACCTGTGCAACTTTCCAGTCTTTGGGTTCGGATCTTTCGCTGAGCGAGCGATTGTATATGATAGGTATGTGGCTATTAAATCAGCATACTCTGAAAGGAACCCAATTGGTATACAATCTGGACCGGGAGACTTACATTCGTTAAGTGATATCTACTTCTAAATTACGCAAGCTGACAGCTATTTCTGGAGTATTTGCTTCGACCTCTCTGGTGAAAGAATTTCTGAAAGTTGTGTTCAGAAATTTTGCTTTAGCACGAATGACATCAGTAACATCTGCGTTGATTTCGCATAGTGAAGGTATTGAATGTGTTTTGCCGCTAGTATAATTAACATACGAGTAGAATTCCTCAGGAATTTCCATCAAATTACGTGGCAGGGTTTCGTCGTAGAAACTATGAAAGGAGTACGCAATATAATTTTCAGTTTTTTTTTTTTTTTTTTTTTTTTTTTTTTTCCCTTTAGCATGTTTTGTTATAAAAACCTAAGCCATAATTCTGTAGAAAACAAATTTATGTAATATTTTTACCATTTCATTAATCCATATAACACACTGCATCTCTTTTCATATCTTTGCTGTAAACCAAAGACTTTGTTTTCTCTTTGGAGTGTTTCTTGCACTCACAGTTGTTATGTTTAAAGAGTCGTTGTGTGATTCGTGGTAGGAGAGTCGATGTGTGACCGTCGTGGAGAGCTGTCGTGTGATTATGGAAGAGTTGAGTCGATGAGTAGTAGTGGTGGAACTGTTGAGTTAGTCTGTCCAGGAACGGATCTAGGCTTTTTGGCGCCCGGGGCAAGACTGTCATTTGGCGCCCCCCCCCCCCCTGCCGCTGCTTCGTCGTCGAAATGACGAAGTATGAGATTTAATAAAAGCAACAAAAACTGGGTTTATATTGAGTTCCTTTATTCACAAGCAGGAGAAAATGTACTGTATGATGAAGTCAAAAATGAATAAAGATAAATATTAAATAAAAATTAATTAAAAAATTTGAGGCCTAGGCCTAACTTAAGAAAAAATTTTACCAAAAGATGTTCACAAACAATGCAAAATATTTAGTATTAAATAAAACATAAATTCAGATTAAAAAGTCAAATTATCCAGTATAATAGGTGATAGAATAAAATCTTGAAATATTTACTGAAAAAAATGAATCAGTATGAACAAGAACTGTGCAAATGTTTGTATATATATGGGACTTAACTACTGTGGTTATCAGTTCATAGGCTTAAAAACTACCTAAAATAACTTATGCTAAGGACAACAAATACACGCATGCCCGAGGGAGGACTCGAACCTCCGACGGCGTGCAGCGGCGTGCTCCGCAGCTAGGCGCCCTCGGAACGCTCGGCCTCTCCACCGCGGCAACAGGAACTGTAAGCTGTAACTTTTATACCACTTTATAATGGCTGCTAGGGGAGGCAACATTGGGTAAATACATTGTGAGCAGTCTCAAATTTGTTATTGATCATGATGTCCAATTACGCGTTTCGTCATGTTAAAAGGCTGTGTTCACAGTGGTACCGACAGACCGTCGTCAGACGCCGTCGACCGAGTTCGACTGAAAACATCGACCGACGGCGTGGTCACACTGCATACGATATAGTTTGTCACTTGATCTGATTAGAAGAGAAAGTTAGGTTATGTTTGACTGTATTCTGTGTCTAAAGTAATTAGATTTTAATTCATGTGAGGTGCAATGGAAACCACCGACATTTTTAAGCTTCGAAATTAGTGCTACAATGCAGCTTTTGTTATTAATAAAGACTTCGAATGCATACGAATGAGCTACAACTCTCTGGAAAAAAGAAAGTGGCGAGGATTGTGTACTGTCCTCATTTATTACTACTCCCAGACAATCTATACGAATGTGTGAGGTACCGGTAAAAGGAGAATTTTCTGTTATATACTTGTGATATTTCGTGTTGTCGTTGACAAGCAATGATACAGTTTTGCTGAATTTATTTGAAGTTGTGCAGACATACACCAAGTAACCTCCATGCTTTAAATAATGAAAAACTACACCAGTTGTGCTTATCACAACGAATTTCGAGGATTTATTCGCATCTTCTATAGTTTACATAACTAAGGTACTTTTTCGACGTTTCAATGTGTGATTTCTTGACACACTTGCACTGCAGTTGTCTGTTTTAGGTTAGCTACTAAAGTTCGGAAAATCGGATAGAATAAATATTGAGGTGTGTGTTTTAGTCTAATGTTAGAAATCATAACTTTTTCTATCTGCTTAAAGGTATTGTGTCTCTTCCATTACTCAGAATATCAAAATAATAATCGTGACTTAGGCCTAGCTATGTACAAAAACAAGCGTGACGGTTTTTGTGTTGTGATTCCCAGTTTAATGGAGCAGACACAATACCTGCAAGTGTAGACAGGCGTACTATTTAGTATGTAAAAAAGTTGCCAATATTTTATTATGTATGCTACCATTTCCCTCATTAAAATAACCTCAAAAAGACTACACCTGTGCAAGAGCTGCATAAAATCACACTTGGAAAATCCCAATGTATTTATGTAAACAAAAGCACAAAACGCGAGAAAAAAATCTCGAAATGCGTTATGGTAAGTATAAAAATACATAATGGATGAAGTTTCTCAGTATTTAAATATGAAGAACACAGCTATAGGCCACCCAGAAACATCCGATAATGATGAACGAAATGAAGTTACGGTACATTTAACTTCAATGACTGCCATTCAATATATTTGTGAAAGACAAGTGTGAAATTAAGAATAATTTTGAACTCAGAAACCACTGAAAAGCGGAAGCACACGTAGGCCTTCACCACATTTGCAGGCCATTTCATAGAACAGACTCATCTCCTTGTTAAAGAAAGCCAGAACCAGTAAGAATAATTTGTGGACAGCTAATCACCGATTATCACAGTGGAAAACACTGTAAGAGAGCCACTACAATAACATTAAGATAAGGCACAATCCCGGATTGAACGCATTTTGAGGTCATAATTTACGCCTAAAATTTCTGATTAAGGATTTAACCAACTTATGGTATCCAATAAACTGTCATATCAGACCATATAGTCCTAATTATATCCCGATTGTGATATTTCTACTCTTCTGGATGCTATAATCTCTCCCTTTCTTTCACTAAGCATATCAATTACTCACTGTTCATATCTAGCATGTGAGAACGTCGGTCGATTTGATCGAAGAAAACAAACTGATTTAAATTTCACCGACTGTCGTCCGATGTCTGTACGTTCGGGCGATGAGATCGGCTACACTGTGACCGTGCCCATAGTTCAGTACTGATTTGAAACGATCGGCCACCGATATCGGAGCCACTGTGACCACAGCCTTAGCATGATCTGATTGTTAAATGTTGCAGGGCTTCGGATGCCAAGTCAAGCAGCGTTGGAAGCAGTATTAGCAATTTTATAAAAGTCATCGTTAAGGTCCCCATATCTGATTGAAAAGATGGTGCCCCTGGTGCCCCTGTAGGTTCAACGTGAAGTTTGTAATCATTGAACATTCATGACTGATGTAAGTCGTGAACAAGTGTTACATTTACAAACCGGAGATGTACTGCGCCTGTAGCTTTATGAGAAATGGATTTTTGCAAAAATGTTTTAATGGTAATATATTCCGAATAGTAAATACAATTGCTGAATTTCAGATATATTTGTGAAAAGTATGATCACTTCACGACTAAAAAAAAATGGATTTGAAGCTACGAGATTCTGGCGTAACTAAAAATTATATACCTAATAACTCACCTTTCACATTTCCTCTCAACCATGTTGACATTAACGAAGTAGATTTCTGAGCTACCCCTTCTTTTTCTCGGGCTTTCCTCCTGAATGCCGCTCCAGATAGTTTTTTTAGCATCTTCACACCTAAGTAATAAGCTAATACTTGATACTTCAGAGTTACATCAGTCAGAACTCTATCTAAAAAATTCAAATGCAATTCCGTCAAAAGTAGAACATAGAAGGGACAACAAAGAGAACATTGACACGATTACAACAAAGAAAGCCGCAGTTCGTCTCTCTGCCACTGCGGTGCGGGTGACAGAAAACTACTGAATAAGCGTATTGAATGGTTCCGTGGTCAGCACATTCGGGATAACTTGGGTAATACTTCTGTAATCGAAATAGCACGGGTAGAGGGGCAGCCCAGACATTACTTGTTTAATAGCTGCAAACGGCCAAAAATGCAAATACAACTACTTATAATTACCTATTTATAGAAGAATTCTGAAGATTAAGTGGGTGGATCGCGTAACTAATGAGGAGGTACTGAACAGAACTGGGGAGAAAAGAAATTTCTGGCATATCTTGACTAAAAGAAGGGTTATATTGGTAGGACACATTCTTAGACATCAAGGAATTGTGAATTTAGCATTGGAGGGAAGTGTGTGGGGTAAAAACCGCAGAGGAAGACCAAGAGATGGATACAGTAAGCAGATTCAGACAGATGTAGGTTGCCGTTCTTATGTGTAGATGAAGAGGCTTGCTCAGGATAGGGTATTGTGGAGAGCTGCATCAAACCAGTCTCCGGACTGAAGACCACAACAACAACAATTACCTATTGCTAATGTAACGAAATTCATACTATAGCTTACAGTAAAATTGATTTAATTCATGTAATTATAGTAAAGCTTTTGCCCATTTTGGCGCCTCCTGAACTCTGCGCCGGGGGCAACTTGCCCCCTTTGCCCCCCCTTAGATCCGTCACTGAGTCTGTGTGTTAGACTCGAAGAGTAAAAATTGAGAAGGTTTAAGCTAAGTCTGCAGATTGTAAATATTGTATGGAAATTAGTCTCACATAAGGTAAAACTTGAAACTTCACTTTACTTCACCGAGATGTGGAAAGAACTACTGTATGACGTTGTCGTTTGGTGTGTGTGTGTGTGTGTGTGTGTGTGTGTGTGTCCGCAAGGCAACGAATTCCGACGAGTATTTAGGTGGTATCCCTTAACAAGCTGACACGTTTAGTTGACAGGTCTATATGTGGGACTCAGTATTTAATTAACGCATCAAACCATGCGTGAAGTAAAGTGCCGAAATGTTGCTTTGTGTCCCGCTTAGTCGTCGTCCTTTGCCGAGTGCAAATGACACTAATTAGTTGGGGCGAAGTGCCAGCTCTGTTACCTGTGTGAATATAGATCAGAGAGGGGCGCAACATGCTGCCGGTTTAGCGGCGCCAAATGAGCCAACAGGTAGTCGGGTTCGCCAGCAACCCGTTATGCCTGGAATGGTGGACAATGGCGGATCCCGGACATCATTAAGCCCATGAAAGGGGAGATAACGTGAAAGGATGTCTTATTACATACACACTCCCTTAACTTGGAGATACATAGTAAACCACAGTGTTAAATCACAGTGTTATGTCCCCCAAAAATTCTTAAGGCATTTACGTCATCAGAAAATTGTGTTGCACCTGATAAACCACGAATATTTTTTTTAATATTTTGGAAACTACAAAAGTAATTGTTCACGATAACTGAATGTAGCAAAATAAAATTTTAAAATCAGGCATTTTTGAATGCGTCATACGCTTTCAACCACTTGTGTCATAGATAACAGGACATGCTATTATCTTGAAACCAACACACTGGTATATATTTGTTGAAGGATTGATTACACCTGTTACATCAATTTATTATGAAAATGTAGTCACATCATCGATTCTTTTACAGTAATTCAGTATTTGTACGGAGCATGATGTGCACCTCTTGTTTTTCATGTTAGTATAACTATTTAATGAACATTTACAACTTTGAACATGGCTAATCAACAGCAACCGTAATCCGATTTTTTAACAATTTTTTTATATCAGCCAACCAGTTGCGTAATTTTTATGCAACCGGTTGGCTGATATACAAAATTGTAAAATAATAATAATAATAATAGTAATGAATACTTGTCTATTTTGCCAGTAACTTTGCGTAAATATTACGTAGTATGAGCGTTAATTGATAAACAGTGCTGTTAGGACGCTGTGTAAAATTATAGAGCCACAGATACTGATGTGATCATGCGTTTATTGAGGCGTTTCGATAAAAATCATCTTCAGAATGATGGAAGGGGGTTTACATAATATAATTGTATGGCGTCAAGGCCCTGCTGAACATTACAATTAATGTTCACCAGGGCCTTGACGCCATACTATTTTATTATGTAAACCCCCTTCCATGATTATGAAGATGATTTTTATCGAAACGCGTCAATAAACCCATGACCACATCACTATATGTGACTCTATAATTTTACACAGCGTCCTAATAGCACTTTTTATCAATTAATACTGATATGGGCGCATACCTCATTAACGACTTCATTTCACGTCTGGTAGTATGAGCGGTCTAGTTCGTAAAGGCAGGCTTGTTTATTTATTTATTCCATTAATTATTTGTACTGCTGATTAGTATTCCAAAGCTGACTGAATGCTTATCTAATATATAAAGGTGAATGTTTGTGTGTTCGTTTTTTCACACGCGGCCGTACCGTTCAACCGCCTATGATGAAACTTTGTCAACATATTGATTGAACTTTTGCGATAGTCATAATCACCAGTAAATGACTGTACGACAAATAGTTCAAGAGATATAACGTAATAAACAATGAAATGCGCGGAAAAAAGTGCTGCATCATGCGACGTCTGCTTCCAAACAACCGATTTCATCCCAATTTGATACACATATTCCTTCCATGAGGTAACAATTGACTTAGGAGTAAGTTCAGGAGATATGACGTCATAAACAAGTATATGGTTGAAAACCTGTGGCATCATGCGACATGCGAATAAGCACATTTTATTCATCCTAAAATGTTCATGAAATTTTGGAAACGTCACCATCAAAACTAGAGGAAGGTCACTGTCACATAAAATTTGGGTAGTGGATGACGAAGGATACTTTACATATGGACTTCGTCAGATTCTACAGTTGTATTCCGATCCTGAATAAATTACTAAATATAATAGAACGATTCAGTTTATCTATGCAGTATAAATATATTCAGATTACCTACAATCATTTTAATTAATTAACGCGTCTAAACCGTTAATTTTACATTTCGGCGAAGTTTCGAATGAAATAAGTTTCTGAACATTATAAGAGCTCTCTCTGGAAGTTACGTCACATTTTTCAGAGTGATAATCATCAAAGAAACATTTAAAACCTAAATATTGTTCACACAATGTGAAAAATTTTAACACAATGTAAGCAATTTAAAGTAAGAATTTTTTAAATATGTTTCAGTGAAAAGGATACTTCATTCAGATTTTTTGATTACGTTTTTTTTGGCTGTCAGCTTTCAAAAATGTTCAAATGTTTGTTAAGCTTATGGGACTTAACTACGGGGTCATCAGTCCCTAAACTTACAAACTACTTATGAACTACTTACGAACTAGGACGGCACAAATATCCATGCCCGAGGGGGGATTCGAACCCCCGACCGTAGTGGCCGTGCAGACCGTGACTGAAGCGCCTCAGTCCCCGCGGCCACCGCGGCCGGCGCTGTCAGCTTTGTTGCATAAATTATGCAAATTATTGGGATGAAAACCGCAAGCAGAAAGAATTTGTTGTTACCAAGTATGTTTTTTATATGGAATTGAAACTAAATCTAATATATAAAAATAAATGTTTGTTTATTTATCTTTTTGTTTGTATTTTATGTACGGCTATACCGTACATCCGATTGAAATAAAACGTTGCCAACTCATTGCTTGCAATCACGCGAAAGTTATAGGCATAATAAAATTAACTTCGTACGGTGCTTTACAATTAGTTAATTCGTTTCTTACGTCTTTATGCTGAAATGCCTGGACAGATATGAATGAAATTTGGAACAGAGGTACCTTATACACTGATTAATACATGGGATACTTTTCGTAAGCCACCGTATGGTGGGTGGCGGAGGGTACCTTACAATGCGTAAATATGTTTGCTACTACTTCATGCTGAATGGGATGGACAAATTTGAATGAAATTTGTATTAGCTTACACCCTGAATTAATATATGTGCTACATTTCGTATGCCAACTTATAGTGCGTGGCGGAGGGTACCTTACAACTGTAACTTAATGTACATTGCAATTGTTAATTACATAATTTCTCAAAGGTGTAGGAGTCAAGGGATTGAGGAGATACAGTAGGAGTTCCTCAGAGAGACGAGGAGGTGACTGGCAAAGAAAGGGAAATGTGGAGATGGGCTGGAGGAGATGAACATAGAGAGGGCAGATGAGGAGATGAACAGAGAGAAAAGACAAGGTAAACAGAGAGAAAAATGGGGATATGGACTAATTTAAGAGCGGAATTAATAAGTACCCGGGTCACGTCGGGTTTTCTGCTAGTAATTCTTATATTTAATATTGGCAACTTGTATTGTTTGCAAGTCAGAGCTAAGTCAAAACATGTTTCATATTCTGACAAGTGCTACTTTAGGAGATCTGTCATTGAGAGAGCGTGCATAGATCAGAATACTGCAGTGGTCAATTGAAACACTTGGTGTGTGTGGAAGAAGGAGGACCTGTCTGGGTAGCTAAAATTAATCTGCGCGAAACAAAGCTAGTTTGTTGGTGCTTTAACTTGTACAAGGATTATCATGCCAGTTTAAGATTTTTTCGATTCCATTGTGGAATGAACTGAAATGTTTGATTATACAAATGTTTTAATGAGTGTTGATGTGTTATTTTGTGGACTATGATTTGAACTATTTTAAGCTAACAGTTATTTCGTGTTTTTTGATCGCGAAATCCCTTCAGTATCTGAGCATTGTCGATTATTACTTAGTTTTAGATTTTGCTATCATTCTAATAACGCAGTCAACCCATTGTTCTCTGTTAATTTTATGACGTTTATTTCTGTTTAATGAGATTGTATAACACCTCTTCCTACTGATCGAGACAGGTGTTTAAATACAAATTACTCAACTGAGTTACTGGCGTTGCCTATATCGTTTAGAAATGCTAGAATTACATAACCTATTTCATTAATGTATCATTTATCTACATTTCAATTTTTTTTTTTTTTTTTTTTTTGCAAATTGTAACCTATGCTTACAGTGTTTCACTGTTGGATAACAGGTGCATGATACTATTTTAGCTACTCTGAAGAAAGGAGAATTCTACGATTCGACACTATGTCGAGAAATGAAATGAAATGTTTGTAAATCGAAGGGACTTAACTATGCTGGACATTAGTCCCTACGCTTACAAACTACTCATACTAATTTAAATTAAATTATGCTAAGAACAACACAAACACGCATGCCCGCGGGAGAACTTGAACCTCCGACGA
This sequence comes from Locusta migratoria, assembly GCA_026315105.1. Taxonomy (NCBI): domain Eukaryota; kingdom Metazoa; phylum Arthropoda; class Insecta; order Orthoptera; family Acrididae; genus Locusta; species Locusta migratoria. Next base: position 217,616,828 of record CM048749.1, read on the forward strand.
AAAACGGTCGCTCACCGCAGATGGGCGCCTTAGTGCACCAAGTGGGAACTCCAGGTGGCTAAGCGTTTAGGAATTAAAAGGAATTTTGATACAATCTGTCACCATATGCATCGTATCAACTGCCCTTGAGACAGACTATTTAGAGAGCGGTCGTTTGGCTCCGCGATAAGACATCAGATTTTTTATTCAAAGGTTCGCGGAATCGATTCCGCCCAGCGGAATGTTTTTTCTCCTTGGGAATGCGTACACTACCGACTCATATGTTATTTTGTTTTTATATGTCCACAATATCAGCATGAAACATCATTATTTATTATCTTGCAAACTTGGGGTTGTGAACGGTCTATAAGGTGCAAACACGAATAATCGTGAATTTAATTTGACCTGTGTGGCGCTGTTGGCAGACAATCAAAATTATTGCTTCTCCTGTTTCTTCGATGAGTATCACCCCGATACATGTAATTGATAAAAAAAATGTTCAAATGTTTGTATAACTTATGGGACTTAACTACGGGGTCATCAGTCCACAAACTTACAAACTACTTATGAACTACTTACGAACTAGGACGGCACAAATATCCATGCCCGAGGGGGGATTCGAACCCCCCACCGTAGTGGCCTTGCAGACCGTGACTGGAGCGCCTCAGTCCCCTCGGCAACCGCGGCCGGCAGTAATTGATCAATTGCAAAAGAACGAAAGTATCGATTTACATACACGACGTCCCAGAGTACGCTTAACTAAAGTCCCTTTTTAAATGTTTGTAGTCCCTAATTTCATCCAATTCCCTTTCTTGTTTTGCTTATATAAATTAATAAAATAACCTATATGATGTTGCGGTTAATGTAACGTCAGCCAACATCTACATCAACCCTCTGCAAACCACTGTGAAGTTCATCGTAGAAGGCACGTCCACTATACCTGTTATTAGGGTTTTTTCCCATTCCATTCACGTACTGAGTGTGAGAAGAATGATTGTTTCAATGCCCCCGTGCGTGCTGTAATTAATCGAATCGTATCCTCACGATCCCTACGCGAACAATATAAAAGTGTATGCATTGTTAAGGAGCAGAAGAAGTTTGCCACCGGGTGGAGTTAAACCCGCGACAATAAGGATGCGATCTTTTACCGCTGAGACAAACGCCTCTTTCTAAACCGACTCTTTCAGAGGCAGATGATAATAAGCGTATGGTGATAGATCCGTATCAAACTTACTTTTACTTCCTAAAGCTTGGCCATCTGGAGTTCCCACGTGGGGTACTTTCGTGTCTCATCACGCCCTAGATATACCATAAATTTGGACGAATTCGGCGATGACGAATAGGCGTTTCCTAGTTCTTAGTTTGGACAATACATGATAATCAGGTAAAGTCTCACCCCTCTGTCAGCAGTGCTGAGCAAAGGTCGCTTCTTTTGCGGGAAACATTTCACTATAATGACATCGTACATTGTTATGTTTAAAAAGGTGTCCCGCCGTTTAGGAAATAGCCACAAAATACGGCAAAGCATTTGCTTTGTGTATATAATCGCAGTTTCCAAGAGACGAACTACACGGAGGCTACCCCAGACCTTCTCGGAACTCGGTTATCAGATAAATACCTAGAATGAGAGTGGCTTTTTATTGTCCATCTCACTCTAAAGCCGTCTCTATCTCCCCCAGCACTGGGCCGGGTCTAGCTGACAACAGCAGTCTCGTAAAAGATAAAGTTCGTCGATAAGTCGTGTGACGTAGAACGAGACGTTTCATGGCTCCAACTGGAGCCAAGAAATAGTAATGATTGGAGGAATGTCTTTTTTTTTTTTTTTTTTTTTTTTTTTTCTTTTTCTGAATAAATCAAAGTGGCCGCTATCCAAGTCTGAAATTGAACAAGACGTTGCTGGAGTACTAAATCACAGGGAGAGAGTAAAATCTGCTGGTTGCTCTTCTCTTGTTCAGTAAGACAATGGAACTTGACCTCTCATCTCACTGATTCTAACGGTGGTCCGAGTGATCGTTTGAAAATGCAAACCGGTTTTGTGTTAGCTTTGATCATTTATCAATTCCGCTTGGCTGTGCATGGTAGAAGAAATATCCAACTTTTGCATAGTGCACAGCAGTGCTTTATCAATCTCTGTTTAGTGTATTAGGAGCATCTCATTCAGATTACAGGTGGACAAGGAGGGAATGTAACTTTTCGAATCCTAAATGGAGAGCCTAATTTAAGTGGGGGAACATGAAGAGATCACACGCTATCAGTTAATCTAATGAATATTAGACCTACAATTTATTATCATTCCGTTAGCAAAATTCTGTGTTCATGATAAACTTGTGCAACGTTTATGATTAAGATTTGTTTGCTGATGGATGCATGTCATTTCATTTTTCGGTACCTTATTTTAGCTGAGGGCAGATTAGACGTAATCTGTCGTGCCTGTCGTATCTGCGATTACACATGCTTAGTGCAACAGGAAAGCTGAAAGATCACGTGTGTTCGTCGGCCATTGAACACGAGGGTAATGTGTCGCGCCGGCCGCGGTGGCCGAGGGGACTGAGGCGCTTCAGTCACGGTCTGCACGGCTACTACGGTCGGGGGTACGGGCATGGATATTTGTGCCGTCCTCAGTCTTAGTTACTTTGGAAGTAGTTTGGAAGTTTAGGGACTGATGACCCCGTAGTTAAGTCCCATAGACTATACAAACATTTGAACATTTTTGTAATGTGTCGCAGCAATTCGGACGCTGAGAGAAAATTGATACTCGCCTCCCGCTCATTACTGATAATACGCCGATTTCCTGGTCATTTCCTTTTCTTTTAATAACGCATATTCATTGTTAATCTTGTTGAGATAAATTTTATCCTGTGGAAGAGTAAATATCAGCTGAATCCATTCTCTTTTCCATGTCAATATTCACAGTAGTCGATCATCATAAGATGCATTAAAGATATATTCAGTACCAGCAAACTTGGCTTTGATTCGCTAATATCTGTGTGAATTGGATATAACCCATAATCTTTTTCTTTCTTCCGCCCCCTAACTTTCTCTCACGCGTCTTTCTCCTCTAAATATTGTCTCCTCCTCTCAGCTATCTCTGTCAATTACCTCCGCCACACTCTCTGAATTTCTTTTATCCTACATTCTATCCATGTTATCCTCTTCTCCTCTTTACGAATATATCCTTCCTCCCTCTCTTTACACACATTTATTTATTCCTTCTCCTCTATATTTCCTCCACCTCCTCTCATTTTACATCTACCCAAACTTCCCCCTCTGTTCTTACATTCTCCCATTCTCTGCCATTCACATCCCTCCCCTGTATATGAAAAACTTCATATATCTGCCAAATTTTATGGTGATCTGTCAAACATTGCCGTCGTCTGGAGATATGAAACCTTCACAGTGCACCATACGTAATACTATGTAGACAATTACGACTTTCTTATTGTGAAGGTCCAGTGCGAAAATTTTTACCAAGACGGAAATAAAACTCTTTTGTGAAGTACCCTCTGCAATGGACTGTACGTATTATTATGTAGAAAGTTTTGAAGATTAAATGTGCAAACCTTTTATCGCAGTTGGATAAATGGTGTTGAATGAGATCTGTTATCTACAGTTCCATTGTTAAATATAATAAAGATTGCCAAATGCTACATTTAAAATGTTTTCTCGGAATCGATTGTATGATTCAAGCGCGATAATGGGATAAAACTATATTTTAAGCGGGTTTTATAATGTGTGAAACTTTGAGCTCGTATATCGTGAAATGCGGGACAATAATTACTCTGTGAAAATACTATTTTACTCTTTGAATGTCAAACTTTACCATATAGCTGAAAAAGGTTTTATTGGTCACTATTTTCTACGAAATATGATTCAACTCAATGAATATTAATAAAACAATAAATAAATTGTGAAATCTAAATCAACATCGTGTAAAAATTTCGACGCAAACTGTGAAGAGTTTCCGGATTTTGACCAAACGATCACTTACATTAATTGTCCGTGTAGATGTTCAAACCACCGCAAATCTCCGAAAGCTCTTGACCGAATGCTATTAAGTTGTAATAACCTTCTACTGGAATACACGCATGTTTTATATACGTAATTTTTTAATATATGGAATATAAGTATGAATTTTAGGATGTGGAAACGTTGTTACCAAAAATAGTAAATTTTATTTACATGTAAGATACGTAAAGTGTATCAATGGCATAGGTAGCAGAAAATCTGTCTGTATTATAATGGAAAGTTTTGTCAAACGTTGAGCTCAATCGGCGCACTAAGTTTTGAGAATTGTTTGGATATCTGATTAAAGTAAAATTAATGAAACTAACTTTCTCCATATTATCCTTTCTGCTCCATCGCATATTCTTTATTACATTGACTGATATCAAAACAAAACCATCTGCAGAAATTAATTAGAGAAACAACAATGAGGAAGGAGTTAGCACTGGTGAATCATCACAAGACATTGCTTCGATTCTCTAAGTAAAAGTTGTAAACCAAATGAATACGTTAGCTGTCATTTAAAATTTTATCATTACTTATTCTTCAAACGAGATAGATTGGCTGGCCAGTACTTACCTTTTTGCGGTACTGCCGATAACCAACGAAAGAAAACTCGGAAGTTTTATGTGCACTATGCTTATAAGCATGGTGTAGTATGACAAATATTTAAAAGTACTAAACGAACATTCAAGGGGTATCGCAGATTAATTGATAACAGCCTGGGGCAACATATAGGCTTCATTTCATCAAAATCAAATCAGGAAAGTGAAATATATCGTAATTTGAAGTTTTAGATGTTTTTCATGCTAGGAAAGAACGGCGTAATGCAGCAAAGAACCAACAGACGCACTGTTACTTTCGCAGTGCACCAGAAAACTGATGGGTTTCAACGCAATGAATATAATACACATACAATTACATACTAATATCACAGTCTAACGTATACGTGCAACTGTTATGGAAGTTTAAGTGTCACGCTTGAAGCGACAATAGTGCATCTAGCGGAAATAGAGGCAACCGTAAGAATAATAATTGTTTTCAGTTACGTTTCTATTTCATTGGTGAAATACTTATTACATTTAAGCTTTCCATGCCTCAGTACATTGTAAGAGGTAAAATAAATGTTCAAAATCACTGATCACTGATTATGATGTAAGCTACATCATATACATGAATATATGCCTGTTTGTAACACGTTTCGCAAATATTATATATATATATATATATATATATATATATATATATACAGTACAGACTTTCATGCGGTTTTCACAGGAAACTTGAACTAAGATTGGGGCAACACATAGGCATGAGCTCATCAAAATCATATCAAGAAGTTTTTTCAGTAACTGTCTGTTCATCTCATGTATAAGAAACACCTCATCTCTTAAACAACATCACGGATTTGCATGAAGCGACTTCTTTTCACAAAATTGAGATCACGGGAAAATATTTAGATGTAGGCTATGCTTGAAGTATGGATGGCATAATACAGCAAACAAGCAATAGAGGCGCTGTAGTGCACCAAAGAACTAATAGACACCGCTGCTGTGAAATAAGTATGGGGTAGTACAGCAAGGTAGCGAACGTCTGTGACAGAATTAAGCATTCTTATCTCTGCGAATATCAAGAAACATTGAACATAGTGTTAGTGATTTAGCTTTGTTTATTAAATACTTAACGACATTTCTTTGCTTCTTTTGGCATGTTTCATTTTATATCAAAAACTTAATGAATATACATCGTTTCAGAGGATTAATTTTACTTACGTTTGACGTCCTTATGAAGATACATCGTTTCGGACAATGATTTTTACTTATATTTAACATCTTGGCTAGGACAACTGAATTTACTAACAGAGTGATCCAACAAGGATTTTCACTGACTAAGCTCTGGAACCCTAAAAAACCATAATACGCACATGACCTTCTTTAACAACCTTTGCAAAGCACGGGCATATAAGATAGTAGGTATATAAATAATTATTGTTCCTACACCGGTGTTTGCTAATTAAAAGCTACATTTTAAAACATTTAACATTTAAGCTAGCATTATCAATAAATGTCTTATTGAACAATACATAATTTTTTTTCAATAAACACTACTCTTAAATTTAACATTTGCCCCTAAATAAATTTAGTGAAAACTAGATCTGTCTAGTTAGAACGCGTTCTTACTAGTTCAAACTAGTTGATACTGATATCCTTCGTTACAACTAGAATTTACTGCTGCTGAAAAGAGAAAGTCAGTTAAAGCTACTTTTATGTAGGAAACACGCGTTTTGACGAAGTGGTTCATCATAGTTTTAAGTAGCAAGAACGTGTTCTAACTATAACCGGGTTTTGACTGTAACATATATATTCCTGACGGCTGTTGCAAAATTTAAATGTGTGGGTATGTATTTTCTACGCCCCTACATGTATCTCGCCGATTGTCCTTACGATGAGTAGCAACCAATCTTCCCTATATTATTGACATTCCCAATTCGATTTCATACATGTACAAGTATCTTGTCTTTGAGATTGTCAAGGTTTATCTTTGTGTCTCTGTTAATCGTCGGTAAAGTGTGATTGACTAAAAGCTGCTGGCAGTTTATAAAATTACCTATTTCATATTAAACTCCCCCTCACGCTCACACACACACACAGAGACACACATATGAACGTTATGTAAAATCAGTGTTATTATCATGCTACGAAGTCGTAATTGAAGTAGAATGAAATAATTACACTGTGCTATATTGTTTTGTAGGAAAACTGAATGGATGAATAATGAATTCAACGAACAAAGTTTTGTAGTTGCGAATATGAATAAGGATCAGTTGCCCGATTTATTGCTGACATAATGAAAATATGTGCTGGACTGGAATTCGATATCGCATTTCCCGCTTTGCGCGAGCAGTCGAGCTACACATTATACCATCTCGCCTCTCGAACCGACCGAAACGTCGATCTGCTAGATGTTGCCTGCTTCCCATTAGTACTCCCACATATCACTATCAGTTTTACGACTGGATAGGTGGTTTAACGTCAGATTGAACACAGTTTGTAGTAATCGATGGTAAGACATCGACTAAAACAGAGATGATATCCAGCGTTCCACAGGGTAATGTTATTGGTCTTGTGCTGTTCCTTATCTACATAAACGATTTGGAGAAAAAAAATCTGAGCAGCACTCTTAGGTAGTTTGAAGATGACGCCCAAATTTATCGTCTAGGAAAGCCATCTAAAGATTGAAACCAACTGCAGAATGATATAAACAAGATTCCACTATGGTGTAAAACTTGGCAATTGATTCTAAATAATGAGAAATGTGAAGTCGTCCACATGAGTACGAAAAAATATCTGTTAAACTTTGTTTACAAGATAAATCAATCGAATGTGCAGGCAGCAAACTCCACTAAATACCTACGAATTACTATTACACCAGAGTTAAACTGGAACACATAGATAATGTTGTAGGCAAGGTGTACCAGAGACTGCGTTTTTAGTGGCAGAACGCTTAATAAATGCAACAGAACTACTAAATAGATTGCATGCACTACGCCTGTCCATCCTCATTTGGAGTATTGTTGCCCAGTGTGGGATCCTTATGAGGTGGGTTTGACGGAGGACATCGAAAGAGTCCAAGGAAGGGCAGCTTGTTTTGTATTGTCACGATACTGGGGAGACAGCGTCACGGAAATGATACAGGATCTGGGATGGGAATCATTACAACAACAGCGTTTATCGCTGCGGCGTGGGCTACTTACGAAACTCCAATCAGCAACATTCTTCCGTATGCGAAAATATGTGGATTGAGTCCCACTTGCATAGGTAGAAACGATCATCAGAATAAAATACGGGAAATCAGAGCTCGAACGGAGAGATTCAGGTGTTATTACTTCGCGCGTGCTATTCGAGAATGGAATGGGAGATATATAGTTTAACGGTGGTCAAATGAACCCTGTGCCAGGCACTTAAATGTGATTTGTAGAGTATCCCATGCAGATGCAGATGTAGACGACAAGTGACGCGCGATAGATCTGACAGCGCCGCGAGCGGTGCGAGCAGAGAACGATCGTTTAGTACTTGCGCCAGTAATTTAAAAAGAATAGGGTGAATCGAAGAAACACGAGCCGGGACGACTCAGTACGATCATCGTAGTAAAATAAATCGGAAACGGAAAGATTTCGGTGTTTCTTTCTGCCATGATATTACAGAATGAAACGATAGGGAACTATTCTCCAAACTTCTAAATCCGAACACCTTAAAGTTCGGGGAGTAATTAAAACTTTGGAAATAAAGTTTCGAAAACAATCAGTTTGATAATTAGCTGCAGTTGCATTTGCAGCCCAAGCTCAATAATCAATCACCAACATTCTTCCGTATGCGAAAATATATTGTTCAGTGCGACCTACATATGTATAAATGATCACCAGGATAAAATACGAGAAATTAAGATATTATTTTTCCCGCGCGCTATTCGAGAATGTAATGAGAGCAGAATAGTATAAAAGTGTGATACATTACTGTCATACCGCCTCCTTGCTCCACCTAATTGATTTTGCCAATTTCTCTTACCTTGCTCATGTTTTTCTCGCGTATATTAGTAATGTTTGCTATTTTCAATATAAAATAATTTAACTTGAGCATTATCATGTGGTTTCATGGCCGATTGACGAGGGTAAAGAAGTAGAAGCAGAGATGGCGAGTTTGTGTGTTTTTTTATATATATTTTATTCCCTTTTCTTTTTATTCATGTCAAACTCCCATGCTTCCCATCACAATGTGAGCGAAGGAGTGGTTGAGCATAGTTGAACCAGTAGGGGTACTTTAGCATGATGGTGGTGGTAGTTTGTGAGTTTTTCGCTGTTTGTGTAGGCAGCTAGTGTTGCAAAGAGTTTAGCAGGCTTTGCTACTGGTCGATGGTAGGAGGTGGATTCGAGTACGAGTAAAAGGAAGGTGCCCAGTTGGCTGCACCTGCCTCCGCCAATCAGGACGCGTCTTTTTGGCTTGGTTCTGTATATTGCGTCCACAAGCCCACTTACTGTTCGACAAGCAGGATTAGTTTGAGCAGTAAATGTATAGAGCTTTGCGTTAATCATGCAGTGAGTGATTTGCATGTTTTATGTCCGTTTGTGTGTAGATTTCCTACACCCCTCCTCACCCACCATACCATAATGTACAGAGTAGTAAAAAGCAGTAGGAGGCCAGTTGAGCAATATTTATAGCAAATTGTCTAAAAAAATTAAACCCTTTTGATTAAATTTTATGTCAGAATAACTGATTTATCCCTCAGCTTCTCCTTCAATGCTCCCCATTTTGGACAGGAAACAAAGGTATCTCACAATCATTATGAGGATTGAAATTGGTATTTGTTCGAACTTACCCTGGGGGTTTAAAACTAGACGTATCCTTTCTTGAGGTGGATGTGTACTGGTTCCGTTAATTCTGAACAAAAAAAAAAAAAAAAAATGCGTTATCCGTTGCGCGCCAGTTTCATTTGTCAAGTTTAATCAAGCCGGTATGTTCATGTGAACATAGACCGGAATAAGTGTGAACCAGTATAGATCCATGCTCAGGATAAAGCCTACGCGAAATTACCAAGCACATTTCATACTGTGTATGGAAGCCGTTGCTGTCAGTTGAACAGCGCTTAGGTAGGTCCACTCAGTGGTAAGAGAAAAAAAAGGTTAAACTGTAAAGTACAAACTAGAACGAAAGAATTAAGATAAAAGGGTACGTCACAAGTGGTTGATGATCCCTCTGCTAGGCACTTAAATGTGATATTCAGAGTATCCCATGTAGATGTGGATGTGGAGACGTTACCATAAATATGACATGACAAGCTGGCCGCTGGGGCACGCCTACCGCCGCGCAGCGGCCGGCCAGTCAGATGGCGGCCGGGGCCTCTAAGTGTGATGTAGGCACGGCCTGTTGTGAGGCCTTGTCTTCTAGGTGGTGTTGGCCTCGCTACGCGCTGCCCGTCCTTCCTGCACGAGCTTCACCGCACCCTGCCGGGCAGCGCGGGTGCCCACCTACCCTCCGAGCCCTACTATGTGAACACTATAAAATTAAACACACCAGGACCTATGCACAACTATACGGAAATATGTTAAATATTGTCCTGCGACCACCACGATCAGTTCAGCGTCGACATTTTCGTTCTCAAAGTACTGATTCGAAGCAAAAGTAACCATACAAAGAAGAGCTTATGGCGGGGCTTCTTTTTTTAAAATACAGGGAGGGAAGGTCAGTGCATAGTTGACAAAGTTCCTAAAACACCTCCCCTCTTTCATGCTTTCCCTCGGCAATGTAACCATTGCACTTCGTGCCAGTGCTCTGGTTTGTAAACGAGGCAGCACTGCACGCGAGGTGCCGTGTCGACATGCAACTTCAGTGCATGTCTGAATTCACTCTTTTACTAACCTTGTGTCTTCTGTCGCAGTTGATGTCCCATTGCGCAGGTGCAGCACACAGGTCGCACATCCGTTGTACTTGAAGTGATGCTAAACGAGGTGTCGAGATGTGGCTTGGAAGTACTGCACTACGAATAACTTTAGCTTTTGTAGGATGCCAGTGCTTGTTTTTATTCAAGTAATGCCAGTGTATATCCAAGCACAAATATACAGACTAAGTAATGTTAGCCGGCCGCGGTGGCCAAGGAGACTGAGGCGCTCCAGTCACGGTCTGCACGGCCACTACGGTCTGGAGTTCGAATCCCCCCTCGGGCATGGATATTTGTGCCGTCCTTAGTTGCAAGTAGTTCATAAGTAGTTGTAAGTTTAGGGACTGATGACCCCGTAGTTAAGTCCCATAGACTCTACAAACATTTGAACATTTCAAGTAATGTTAAAAATATAAACGTTGCATAACGTATAAACTGTCCCTGGCCCGCACAGAACTAACATGAATATGCAAGGTATCGCAGTCGGCGCTCGACTGACTGTCGCCGCCTCTCGCTGCGAGCCACAAGCCAGCGTTTTGGCGTCAAACGAAACTTCTAGATTAACATTGTTCAACTTATTATAAAATATACAAATAATTAAATGTTTTAATTAACCGGAATACAGCTTAGCACAAAAACATTACAAAAAGTGTGCAGATGATTTTAATAGACATAGGAAAGTTAAATATTAATAAAAGAAGCTTAACGTTTTGGCGGACAACTAGTATAGGCGGGAGCCAATCAGATCTAAACTTGCAATAGGGGCGGAGCTTTCCCACGGGATACAAGCTTATCTACTATATATATATCTCTCTCTCTCTCACCCTTTCTACTATTTACACAGTTCTCCAACCAAGAAAACTTCTTTAACACCCAATATTGATATGCGAAATAAACGGCTCTATGTCAGCCCCCTCAAAAGCTTCTTCCTTTTTTTTAGTGGACAATGCTCCGCCTCTACGCAGTTCGCTCCAAGTCGTTCATCACCTCTTTTGTCGCGCTACATTGTTTATTTGGCTTTCTTCTTCTCAGACTGTAGCGGTACACAGAGCGCTCTCCCAAACCACACGCCCTCTTGGAGGACTATGGTCGGTAAGGAGGATTTTGTTATGGTCTTCAGTCCAGAGACTGGTTTGATGCAGCTCTCCACCCTACTCTATCCTGAGCAATCCTTTTCATATCCTCATAAGAACGGCAACCCACATCCACTTGAATCTGCTTACTATACGCATCTATTGATCTCCCTCTGCGATTTTTACCCCACACACTTCCCTCCAATGCTAAATTTACAATTCCTCTATGTCTAAGAATGTGTCCTACCAAGCGATCCCTTCTTTTAGTCAGGGTTTGCCAAAAACCATTTTCTCACCAAGTCTGTTCAGTACCTCTTCATTAGTTATGCGATCTACCCACCTAATCTTCAGCATTCTTCTGTAGCACCACATTTCAAAAGCCTCTATTCTCTTCCTGTCCGCACTGCTTATCGTCCATGTTTCACTCCCGTACAAGGCAACACTCCACACAAATGCCTTGAGAAAAGACTTCCTTACACTTAAATTAATATTCGATGTTAGCAAATTTCTCTTTTTCAAAAATGCTTCCCATTGCCATTCTGCATTTTATATCCTCTGTACTGCGACCATCGCATGTTATTTTACTACCCAAGTAACAAAACTCGTCTACCACCTTCATTGTTTCGTTACCTAATCTAATTCCTTCAGCATTGCCTGATTTTCTAAGACCGCATTCCATTATTTTTGTTTTGCTCTTGTTAATGTTAATTTTATACGCTCTCTTCAACACACTGTCCATTCCATTTAACTGCTCTTCCAGGTCCTTTGCTGTCTCTGATAGCATTACAATGTCATCAGCAAAACGCAATGTTTTTATTTCTTCCCCCTGAACTTTAATCCCTATTCCAAATTTTTCCTTGATTTCCTTCACCGCCTGCTCGATGTACAAATTGAATAACATCGGAGAAAGGCTGCAACCCTTCCGAACTGATACTTTCCTTTCATGCCCTTCGAGTCTAATAACTGCGGTCTGGCTTTTGTACAAGTTGTAAATAACTCTCCTTTCCCTATATTTTACCCCTGCTGACTTCAGAATTTGAAAGAGTGTATTCCAGTCAACATTGTCAAATGCTTTCTCCAAATCTACAAAAGCTAAAAATGTAGGTTTGCCTTTCCTTAATCTATCTTCTAAGATAAGACGTAAAGTGAGTATTGCCTCCCGGGTTCCTATGTTCCTCCTGAATCCAAACTGATCTTCCCCAAGGTCAACTTCTACCAGCTGTTCCATTCTCCTGTAGATAATTCGTGTTAAAATTTTGCAACCATGACTTATCAAGCTAATGGTTCTGTAATTTTCACACCTGTGTTTACTATTTCTTTATTCTTCTTACCCACTCCGGCGAGTCTCCCGCTAACCGTTTCACCGTTCGTTGCTGCTACCAACTACGGACGCGCGCACTGTCAGCTGATAAGCGTGCACTCACAGCTGGAGAGATCGTACTCGAAACGGATGAAATTTCTTTTGCTTTTTATACGTAGCACTGAACGACAGCTCATGAGCGATTTCCGCATGACCAAGGAGTCTAGAAGGGTAATGGAGGCCCTACTCTATGCTTTTTTATCATTACGTATGTTTCATTACACAATCTTTAATTTATCCAAATTACAATTAAAAAATAAAGAAACAAATAATAAAAAAAACATACAAAACGGCGACTCCCGTTTTCAAGTTATGAGAAGTAAAAAGAATAAATAAATAATTAAATACAAAAATTAAAAAAGAGGCAGTCAGTGTTGCGTGGAAAAAAAAAGGTATAGTCCGCCAGTAATGCCTCTGATGTTAGCCGTGGCACGCGCCCGCCAGCCGCCACACTCTTACAAGGGGAGGCCGCCAATTGTGAAATTCAGATTCGATTCCTACTGCGCATAATGAAAGTTCATGGCCAGAGGTGTAATTTGCCAAAGCACTAAGATGCACTTCTCAGCCGCGGCCGAGAAAATCGACAATTAAAAAAAGCAGTTGCGGTGAAATACTCCCTACGATCTCTACGATTAGTAATGTTGTAGAGAGCTGTGGCGTAGCGGTAAGAGCTCGTGTTCGTAATCCGAAGGTCGGCGGATCGAATCTCGCAGCATACAACCTTTTTTTTTATTATTTGTTTTATGTAATTCTGATGTACACACACACACACACACATATATGAGACAATAACATTTCATTAATAACATTTGGTGTTCGAAGTCGCCAGTTTTTCCACGACAAACGACTTTCAAACAACTTATTATATGCTACTGGATCCTTCGAACATCATTATGTTTTCCGCAAACAAAGTTGTGTTTCACAAATCTTATTAATTGTCTTCATAATGTCTACCACGTACAGTTAACGGAAGAAGTATAAACGATATTCCGAAACGAATACGTATAGTGTGTGTCAAACCTGACTAACGATAGCACAATTTTTCAGAATGTCAATCAGGTGTGTTTCCCAACAGATAATTTAAAAAACAATTGTTCTTGTAAAAACGCATCGTTTATCACATGTGCTCGATATAGTGCTGTTTACTGCTTTACATATTTCTATCATAACTATAAAAAATGTTCAAATGTTTGTAGAACGTATGGGACTTAACTACGGGGTCATCAGTCCCTAAACTTACAAACTACTTACGAACTAGCTAAGACAAAGGACGGCAGAAATATCCATGCCCGAGAGGGGATTCCAACCCCCGACCGTAGTGGCCGTGCAGCCCGTGACTGGAGCGCCTCAGTCCCCTCGGCCACCGTGGCCGGCGATAGCTATCACTCCGGTTCGATATATATCGCACGAACCGGAGTGAATTACAAAATAATAATAATAAAATAAGTTGCATGCCGCAAGATTCGATTCGGCTACCTGCGGATTACGAACCCGAGCGCTTACCGCTACGCCACGCCTCTGTAAAATATTACTCACCGTAGAGATCGTAGAGAGTATTTCACCGAAACGGCTTTTTTTTAATTGTCGATTTTCTCGCCAACGGATGAGAAGTGCATCTTGGTGCTTTGCCAAATTACACCTCTGGCCATGAGATTTCATTACGCGCAGTATGAATCGAAGCTGAATTTCACAACTGGCGGCCTCCCCTTGTTAGTGGGAAATCCACTGTTCCGATTTTCACGCTGTAAAGACTGTTCACGGCACATGTGACCATATCACATCGGTTTATGAACTTAGTTTTTCTTTACATGCTTTACTTTGCATGTGAATAAATATAATCTCTATTTTTCAGTCCGTGCGAGTTTTTAATTTCATAATTCTTCTCACTCGATTCGGAAAAAACTATATAGTTGGACATTTCATTGTACAGCATCTTAGATTCTAAATTTTTGGGCATATAGTACAGAATCTTAGCTTTCTAACTTTTCATTTACAAATCGTGTATTGAAAAAGATCCGGCCGCGGTGGCCGAGCAGTCTGCGGCGCGCAAGTCACGTTCTACACGGCCACTACGGTCGGGGGTTCGAATCCCCCCTCGGGCATGGATGTTTGTGTCGTCTTTAGTATAAGGTAGTTCATAAGTAGTTTGTAAGTTTAGGGAATGATGACCACGTAGTTAAGTCCCATAAGCTCTACACACATTTGAACATCTCTTATTGAAAAAGATAGCGAGCAGCTTACTGAAATGTTCATTTTAGGCAATACACTACCTCGAGTGTAACACCCAGAAGATGGCCACTTGCAATAGTGGCCGAAACGTTGGTGAAGTGTTTGATATTTTGACGATGCGGTCCAAAACCCAGAAGAGTTTTATATACAATTTTAATCTTATTAATTATGGTAGCAATGTATGTACGCAGCTGGGTGACAACATTTATAGTTAGGCCAAAGATAGAAATTCTCCACGTTGAGATTTGCTGTGTGCTTGTAGCTGACGGGAGGCCAGCGAGCAGGCCGACGTTGGTGGCTTGTTCCAGCTTAGGATTTCCAGTTTCGTTTCCGGTGAGGGGAGAGAGGGACAATGGCGAGTGCCAGGCACAGTGCAGTGTACAGCGTGAAATAAAATATTCTAATACTACTGGCATTTGAAGTAATACGATGCAGTTAGGAATCTTTATGGCCCTCATTACAAAATAGCCTGTTGACAAATAAACAATACATTAGCTGATATAGTCACATCTGACGTAATATGTTTAATTGACAATGAAAAGTAATAAATTACCAATGAATACAAGACAGTTACACAACTAGCATGGCAATGTTTGTTTGTAAAAATAATATATTAACTATTTCTCATTTTATTTTCAATTAATCTTGTGTATTTTATCTTGAAGTATTCAGTTAAATCACTTATCTGTGATATAAGAAATTGCACGATTATGATAAACAGTACAAAGGATGTTTTTACCAATATAAAAACCTAAGAAGAAATTTGATTAATGTGTAGTGTAATTATTTTGATTTTAAGTAAAGTTTTAGAAATGTATTGGCTGAGCGCTGTACGTTGGCAAATCGGTTAGAACAGCTCACATGTGGAAGTTGATGACGTAGGGGAAAAAACCCCCGCAGTTGAGCTTTCAGCGCGTGCGCGCGTGCGCTCGAGGGCAGGAAGTGACGGGACAGGAGAGCACGTGGGGTGGCTGGCCGGGCGGCGTCGCTCTGCATCAGTCGGCATGTGGACCTGGACGTGGAGGTTATAGATTTGTGTGTGGCAATCGCCACGTGTGGGTGCTCGTCATAAACTGCACCAAGTTGAATCGAGTGCTACCGTGTGTTTGTGAATATTTAGCTGGCGGAACAAGGTGTGCATCGCATTGAATTAAAGTGACTGTGATTTGTTAATGTAACACGTGTCGTCGCATAGGCATGAACATAAACGGTGTTTGAGACAGCCACATGGTGTGAAAACAATTCGCGACAAATATTCATTTTGTCTGTGGGCTCACGAGCTATAACTGTATTTGATAAATGTGCCGACGTATCAGCCACAGGGTTCTAAGACTGTGAAATAAACAACATAAAGTGAAGTTTCACGTGTTTTCAAAAATAGTAGTTAGTACACCCTTTTCTCTCATGAACTTGATTTTTTTATGAATTTGTTTTGTTAATCATATGCAGGGAAGGAAAGCTGCGAACGTGTGATATCATCCCCTAGAAAACGAGTCAAACAGTCGCAATCACAGTTCCAGTGTTTTTGCATGTTTAGGAATTTGGTTCGCAGCTGGTGGTTGTGAGTTTTAAAAATTAAACTTTCCATATTTTAAACTCTCACCCCGACCTTCACGCTCGCAACATACTGAATAAAAAATGTATTCAGCGTGTGTTCCAACAGCGTTCCTGTCGACATTTCCTTGGTGTAACATTGCTGAAAAAAATAATAATTTGGTTGTTACGTTCAGTTGCAGTCGAGGTCATTAGAAATGAGTAGCCGGCCGCGGGGCCCGAGGGGACTGAGGCGCTCCAGTCACGGTCTGCACGGCCACTACGGTCGGGGGTTCGAATCCCCCCTCGGGCATGGATATTTGTGTCGTCTTTAGTATTAGCTAGTCCGTAAATAGTTTGTAAGTTTAGGGACTGATGACCCCGTAGTTAAGTCCCACAAGCTGTACAAACATTTGAACATTTTGAGAAACGATTAACTGTTAGAATGTTGGAAGGTTCAGCTTACGCTCAACCACTCCAAGGGAAGTAAACTAATATCTGTCAATCGATCCCTGCATGTGGGCCATTGTTGTTGTGTTATTTTATTTTTTCCCCTTTTCCCTTTGGTAGTTGAAACCCCGAGGGAGTCACCACTATTTGAGAGGTGACATTCAAGTTTGCAGTCATGTTTTGTATCTCAGGAAAGTCTTACGTGTATCTTGAAAACATACGTAATTTTTCCTCACTAACGGAATTCTCTGTGTTCTATCAGTAACGGAAAAAAAAACACCTTCTGCACGTTGCCCAGGCTCAGAGTAATACAACGTCTTGCGCAGAACTGTCTGCACAGTGCTACATTCCTTCACAATATCAAAGGGAAAATACTTGTACATATATGAAATTGGGAATGTTAATAATATAGGGAATATTGGTTGCCACTCATCGTAAAGACCATCGGCGAAACACATGTAGGCGCGTAGAAATTACACACATTTTAAATTTTGCCACAGCCGTCAGGAAACACACACACACACACACACACACACATATATATATATATATATATATATATATATATATATATATATATATATATAATGTTACACATCAAACCCGTTTTTAGTTAAAACACGTTCTTGCTAATTAAAACTACATGATAATGAGCCACTTCGGCCAAAACGCGTTTTCACTACTTAAAAGTAGTTTTGTTCAAATGTTCGTATAGCCTATGGGACTTAACTACGGGGTCATCAGTCCCTAAACTTACACTTACCAACTAGCTTATCCTAAGGACGTCACAAATATCCATGCCCGAGGGGGGATTCGAACCCCCGACCGTAGTGGCCGTGCAGACCGTGACTGGAGCGCCTAAGTCCCCTCGGCCACCGCGGCCGGCAAAAAGTAGTTTTAACTGACTTTCTCTTTTGAACAGCAGTAAATTCTAGTTGTAATGAAGGATATCAGTATAAACTAGTTTGAACTAGTAAGAACGCGTTGTGACTAAACAGATCTAGTTGTCACTAAATTTATTTAGTGGCAAATGCTAAATGGAAGAGGAGTGTTCCACCGCTCGCAGCGCCTTTTGTGGCTTGTAGCTTTATTGCAGCGAGCCCAGAGAGCCCGGGCCCGGCGGGTACCCGCAGCTCGCTGTGTACTGCAGGCGGTGCGGTGGGGCCCGACTACCCGCAGAGAGCTCTGGCGGGTAAATGTGGCGCGCTGCACGGCTCTGATTGCGACTGCTCGTCAAAAGTGGAACATTTGGGGACTCTATCCCGCTCAGGCAAAAAATTCTCTCTACTGATTAAGACTGGTAACTGAGAATATATTTCTTGTTCTTTTGGCAGCTGCACTCGCAGCAGTGTACGCATGCATGCGTGTCTCACCGATATCTGCATTACCTGCATCGCTAAACAAGGCAACTGCAATTCCATGATTGATCACAAGAAGGAATAATACAGGTATCCAGAAAAGTGCTTCCTGATTTGCATGCATGTCTCACGGATATCTGCATTACCTGCATCACTAAACAAGGCAACTACAATTCCATGATTGATCACAAGAAAGAATAATACAGGGTGTCCAGAAAAGCTCTTCCTGATTTTAAAATTAAATATATCGAAACCAAAGATCGATAGAGGAATGCAGTAAACGGTATGTTTATTGTGAAAGCTGTAAGAAGTTCATACAGCCTGTTGAAATAATAGATACAAAAGCTGCTAACAGATGGCGCTGTACGCTGTACAGCTCATATCAGCATACAAAAGTGAAATAATCGTATGAAAATACTCTTTGCAAACAATCACATCACAATGTTTTCAAAATGTTCACCATTGGCACTAGCCGGCCGCGGTGGCCGAGGAGCCTGAGGCGCTCCAGTCGTCTGCACGGCCACTATGGTCGGGTGTTCGAATCCCCCCTCGGGCATGGATATTTGTGCCGTCCTTAGTATAAGGTAGTTGATAAGTAAAGTTTAGGGACTGATGACCCCGTAGTTAAGTCCCATAAGCTTAACAAACATTTGAACATTGGCACTGCACAGGTGGCGCAAACGAAGAATGAAATTCGCCATCGCATTTCGTAGTGTCTCAACCGAAATTGATTCACATGCCACAGAGATCGCCGATTCAAGCTCGTCCAGCGTGGCGGGATGCTTCGGATAGACCATGTCTTTCACTGTACCCCACAAAAAAATGTCACAGGGAGTCAAATCCGGCGAATATGGAGGCTAATCCATGGCTGCACCAGTAAATTTGGGATATTGCGAAGCAATGAGTCGATTCCCGAATTATTCCTCAAGAAAGCGAAGCACTTGTTCGTTCCGATGTGGTCGGCCTCCATCTGGTCGGTCCTGTAACGCTTGCTGTGTGGCAACAAATTATTCCAAAATTTCAACGTAACGTGCACCAGAAACCGTTTCTCGAATAAAAAAGGGCGAATAATGCAGCCCACACAGTAACTTTAGGAGAATACAGGGGTTTCGCTTCACACCAATATGGCTTTTCGGAACCCCAAAATCGGCAGTTCTGCTTAATTACGTATCCATTCAGGTGGAAGTGTGCTTCATCTGTTAACCTGATACAGCCAACATCAAATCCTTCTCTATCAATCATTGTGAGCATCTGATTAGCAAAGTCAATTCTTCGTTGCACAGAACGTACGGGTATGGCCTGGTGCGTTTTAATTTTGAATGGAAACATGTGTAGGCCCTTTCTCAGTATTTTCTGCGTGCTAGAACGCTTCAAACCAGTCTCAGATGCAATTTTACGGACGGATGATATTGGATTTCAACGAATAATTCCAGAAACTGTGGCGATATTTTCAGTCGTAACGGCGGTTTGCTTGCGGTCAACATGCCCCACTAGATCATCAGTTACGCTGCCTGTTCGTTGAAATTTTGCGAAGAGCGTAAGAATGGTTTTCGCATATTAAATTGTGATTGAAAACTTCGCCTTGTTGCCGTAGGACTCTCTTCTAACCTGTGGTACTCTAGCACCAGAAAAACGCGTTGTTCAACGAGTGCATGGTTTTAATCTCTTCGGTACGCTAACCTCCTTTCACGTTCCAATAGTGGAACTGATCGCTTTGGGCTTCGGGTCACTGTTTATATACTAGGCATTACGTATGGCGATTACAGCGCCATCTGTTAGCAGCTTTTGTAACTATTATTTCAAACTGTTGTATAAACGTCTTACAGTTTTCACAATAAACATACCGTTTACTCCATTCCTCTATCGATCATTGTTTTTGAGATATTTAATTTTAAAATCAGGGAGTCCTTTTCTGGATACCCTGTATGACTTCAAGAATGATGAAAAGTCGTTCTACTCTCGTGGAATCGTAATCCAGATGGAAAGACACCGATTGTAATAAGCGGGTTAAGCACAGTATAATACAGGCCGTT
The DNA here is from genome assembly GCA_026315105.1 of Locusta migratoria. Classification (NCBI taxonomy): domain Eukaryota; kingdom Metazoa; phylum Arthropoda; class Insecta; order Orthoptera; family Acrididae; genus Locusta; species Locusta migratoria. Next base: position 217,637,277 of record CM048749.1, read on the forward strand.
CCAGCTCGCGCGCTCCCTCGCTATCTGGGGAGCGCTCACCTGCTCGAGGGGCGACGCTTATGCGGCCGTCATCTGCTATCGAATGCGGCACTCCACAGGGCTGAGCCTGTGCTGGGAGTGTGTGCAGGCGGGGCAGCTACTGGCCTGTGACGTCAAGAGCAACCGGAGCCGATCTGGCACTGGCATTTTTCTCCATGGAACTGCGTGACACGCGACACGTCAGCGCCGGCTGTAGGGAGGGGCGACCCGGGCGGTCGCCCTGGGCGCCGAGGCCCAGGGGCACCGTATGTACTGTACCGTCAATATTACAATTTACAACCATCCGTCTTGCTGCGAAAATAAAATATTATTCAATGTCATTCAGCATAGAGGGATAGCATTAATAAATACAGTGAATAACTTTAATATTCGGACACTAAGATATTTTTAGTTTGCTGCGTTATAACTGTATTCTGAACAAACAAAAATATAATATAACCAAGTATTAAATGAAGGTACATGTCTTGGAAATAACAGTATGAACGTTGTTTACATAACGCAAAACAGTTGTTAAAGATTGCGATTAATGTAAATCACTCTTAGATGGTCACGTTACTTTAATATTCGGACAGATGGCAGTGTCCCACTTGTCACCGTTCACGCTGGGGTGAGCAGGCCTGCTTCGTCAGAGGGCAGGTGTGTGTTTACAAGCCGGCCGCGGTGGCCGAGGTGACTGACGCGCTCCAGTCACGGTCCGCACGGCCACTACGGTCGGGGGTTCGAATCCCCCCTCGGGCATGGATATTTGTGCCGTCCTAGTTCGTAAGTAGTTCATAAGTAGTTTGTAAGTTTAGGGACTGATGACCCCGTAGTTAAGTCCCATAATTTTAACAAACATTTGAACATTTTTTGTGTTTACAAGCGCGGTTGACTGTCCAGAAGGTACGATGCCACGCAAAGCTAATACCAGCTTAGAGATACAACTTGTGATTTTTCACAATGCGAAAGGAAAATCATATCGACAAATTGCTGCCATGCTCAACTTGAGTAAGAGTACTGTGGCAGGTATTGTCAGGCGTTTCAAAAACGACGACCGTATGGACTCCATACCACAAATGGGCCAGCCACAGAAGTTGAATGGTCGTGACGAAAAATAAAGAACGATCCTACACTCAGTACACCGAGATTAGCAAGTGAGCTTCTAAACGAGACTGGCAAGAAGGTACATCCTCAAACGATTCGCAGAGCAATGAAAGAAAGTGGATACAATGGAAGAGTGGCTAGGAAGAAACAGTATGTGAATCAACAGAATCGACAGAAAAGATTGAACTTTGCTAGGGAGTTTATTACGAAGGATGCAATTTGGTGGAAGGACGTCATTTTTTCCGACGAAAGTAAATTTAACGTTTGTGGGTCGGAAGGACGAAGCATGGTGTGGCGGAAGAAGAATGATGAATTTACAGTCACAAATATTAAACCAACTGCAAAGCATGGAGGTGGCAGCGTCCTTGTCTGGGGCTATATATCGACATTCTGACCGGGCAGATTGGTATTCATCGACAATACTATGGACAAATATATCTACTTGAACATATTAAAGAACAATTTACGAAAAAGTGCTGAAACCATGGGATATCAAACACCTTCAAATTTTACCAGGACAATGACCCGAAACATTAGGCTCGCAATGAGCAGCAATATTTGTTGTACAACTCCCCCAGAGTCCTACAACTACCACCTCTGTCACCAGACCTCAACCCGATTGAGAATGTGTGCGGAGAACTGAAGCGGCGTATTAGAAGTACACCAATATCTTCAAAGAACGTCTGAAGCGTCGACTAAAAGAAGAATCGGACGGTCTACGTGCGGACTATTTGAAAAAATATCATTAGCAGTATGCCGCAGCGTTTGAAAGAAGTGATAAAACAGAATGGCTACCCAAAAAGATATTGAAACATTTATTTTCCATAAAATTTTGTATTGAAATACTTAGTTCTGCAAAGTGTCCGAATATTAAAGTAACGCGAATATAGGACCGAGTTGTATTTAAAGTGCATTATTAAGGAAGTTATGTAAGTTATCTTAATAAAATTTATATTATTACTTACAAGACACATCACGTCATGTAATAACTGGTTATCTGTGTTGTTTGTTTTGTTATAAATAAAGTTATGATGTTCCAAGATTGAAATATCATAGTGTCCGAATATTAAAGTTATTCACTGTATTTCCTACAAAGTGTATTCAAAATGTGTGCTCTCACGAATTAGACCATTGGCGGATGAGCTAATTGGCGAATACCAAGGTGGATTTCAACCAGGGAAATCAACTACTGACCATATAATTTTTATTGAGCAAGTCTGTGAAAAAATGTATGAGTATGATAAAGAAATACACCTTCTGTTTGTTGACTTCCAAAAGGCTTATGACAGTATCCACAGGACAAGTTTGTTTAAGGCCTTGATCGAATCTGGTGTGTCCAAGAAGCTGGTCAAGAATAGCATCGCTATGCCTGGATGACACAAGAGCAAAAATGAAAAAAATGTTCAAATGTTTGTAGATCTTATGGAACTTAACTACGAGGTCATCAGTCCCTAAGCTTACAAACTACTTATGAACTAGCTTATACTAAGGACGGCACAAATATCCATGCCCGAGGGGGGATTCGAACCCCCGACCGTAGTGGCCGTACGGACCGTGACTGGCATGCAGCAGAACCCTCGGCCACCGCGGCCGGCGGCGAAAATTAAACTAGATAATAGAAGCACGGATAGTTTTCGGGTAACCACTGGACTAAGGCAAGGGGATAGTCTCTCCCCAATATTATTCAACCTAGTGATTGAGAAGATCATTAGAGAAATGGATAGTTTCAACCATCAGGGAATCCTGGTAGCAAATAGGAACATCACCCATCTAGCATACGCAGATGCTATAATCTTTATGACACACACATAAGAAAATTTAAAGATGCTAATGATGACCATGGAAAGCATAGCAAACAAATTTGGACAGAAAGTGAACCCCACAGAAACCAAATACATGATAGTTGAAAGAGCCCCACACCCAGAAATCTAGGAATTAACTTTGGATAATAACCCCTACAAAAAAGTAAAGGATTTTAACCATCTTGGAAGCATAAATTCAGAAAATTCATCATCTGGAATGGAAATAAAGGCAAGAATTCAAGCGGTTAGTAGATGCTTGCACTCAGTACACAATATTTTGACTTCCCAAAGCATAGCACGAGCCTTCAAACTAAGGTTGTATAAAACATTAATTCTTCCTGTCATTCTATAGGGGTGTCGATAATAATAATTATTATTTCATGTGGCTCATTGCCCTGGTGCAAGCCTTTCAATTGGATGCCACTTCGGCGACTTGCATGTCCCTAGCCTATCCCAGTTATCCAACTAGGGAAAGGTGACCTACAGCTTAACGTGGAATCCGAACCACGTGCCGTTTCTGGCGACTCCTCACATCGTTGAGAGGTGAAGGATGGGTTAAAGCGCAGACTGAAAAAATCCGAGGTCCGACCGGGTTGCGAACCTGCGACTTCTCGGTTTCCAGTAGAGCGCTTTACCCCAAGACCACCGGGCCTGATCATATGGGTGTCAATGCTGGAGCACTAGAAAACAATAAATAAGCTCGCAGTTTTTGAAAGGAGATGCTTGAGGAAAATATTTGGACTGGTTAAAGACAACATAACAGGAGAATGGAGGAGAAGGCACAATATAGAATTAGAACAGCTCTATAGTGAACCGAACATTGTGGGCTTGATGAGAAGATTAGAATGGGCAGGGCATGTGGTATGTATGAGTGAGGAGCGATGGCCTAGGGTGGCCATGGAGATGATACGAACAGGCAGAAGACCACTGGGACGACCAAGAAAGAGGTGGATGGACAGGATAAGAGACCACCTGCAAAAATTTTAGGCCTGGAAAAACTGGGAACAGATAGAAAAGAATCGCAGTGACTGGAGAGCCTTCATTATATCATCACGCGGTCCACTGGGCCTGATCGCGTAAAGTCAAAGTCATTCAACATATGTCGTTAATCTCACAAACGCGCGCTGAATTCGGGATATCGGAAGAGGAAACTTGTTGAATGCAATCTTCCTATTGGATGCATCTATTCATGTTTCAAACGATGTTTGTCGTCTGGGAGACGGTTCTACCATAGTGCCTCTGTTATTTGTTTCCAGAACTGCAAAAAAGGGAGCGTCCGTGCAGCCTCACCATCTCTCGTGCACCACAGGAACTACTAGTAGCTGCCAGTCCAAATAAAGGAAAAGATGGATTGTGAAATCAACGTAAATGCAAATAAACAATCCCTGAGACGGATTTTCGTCTCGAATATGTCAAAGACATTAAGCATTAATCTGAAGCATTGAATTAGAATTTGCAAAGCCACCAAGAATCGGACCACGACCTCCATGCTTACTAGGCACACGTCTTACCGCTAGACCACCGCATCACTGGCGATTAAGGCTCCTCGACATAGTCTAAGCACGATTTCCTTCACGTCACAAACTTTAATTCAGCTTATGTTTTCCATAGAACATTTCCACTACTGCCAAGTCTCTCCATGCTTCAGATTTATCATTAATGTCTTTGACATATTCGAGACGAAAATCCGTCTCAGGTATTGTATATTTGTATTTACATTGATATTTATATCACCTTAAACAGGAATGTTCCAATGTCCATTGCCGAGGTGCTATTCCGCTATATGGAGAGCCTTGGCACTAGTGGCAATTTTCTATGGAATGCAGAAGCTGAATTAATGTTTGTGACGTGAAGGAAATCATGCTTATACTATTCAGTGGCGCTTTAATCTCTAGTGATGCGGTGGTCTAGCGGTAAGACGTCTGCTTAGTAAGCCTGGATGCCGGGGTTCGATTGCTAGTCGCATCACAAATTTTTATTCAGTGCTTCAGATTTATCACTAAGGACTGTGAAAAACTCATCACATGTGAAATCAATTAATTAATTTGAATGGATTGAAAGCGAATATTTGTGACTTGATGACTCATATACTGTAATTAATAGATGATGCATTGCATTCATGGAGAATACTCCCCTAACGTACTGAAATAATACAGCGCCACCCAATGTGTTGGACTGCATATGTTGGTAGCGCTACGATTCGTACCCACAACTCAGAAACTGTTAGTACTAGGCGGAGGCAGGGCTCGTGTTTTCGTTCAAAAATGTTCAAATGTTTGTAAATCTATCGGACCAAACTGCGTGGTCATCAGTCCGTAGCTTACAAACTACTTAAACTTAGGTAAACCAACCTAAGGACAACGCGCGCAAGCGCGCGCGCGCGCGCGCACACACACACACACACACACACACACACACACATACATACACACACACACACGCATGCCCCAGGTAGGACTCTAACTTCCGACGGCGAGCAACCGCGCGTTCCGCAGCGAGGCGCCTTAGACCGCTCGGCTACTCCACCTCGTATTTTCGTGGTGAAACATAGTGACTGAAAAGAGGGTCGTGACGGGGACAACTTTTCAATTTTCTGGTAAGTTTAAAAACATTTTTATCGTTTAGTTCATGTTTTCTTTTCTAGCGGCCTGGCCTGCGCTTCACGCAGCGTGAGAGAGGTGCCCGGGTGGCCATCACTGTTGCTGCTAGAGGTCTGCAAATCGCCGGTTTCGCTCGCTCGTACTCAGTCGAGTGCGCCACGCTCGGCGGTTGGCGCGACGAGTGCGTTACTCTCGCAGCGAGCGTGTTGACACTCGAACGAGGCTGCGTGGGGCGGGGCGGACACAGGCCGCACAGCGTGGCGCTGCCGCCGTACTCACAAGGAAACCTACCCAAGTGTCACTCTCCGATTTTTATGAAATTTGCATATTTTATAATACATGAAAAACTATGGGACACGTAATTATTTTTAGCTGCGGAATAACATATTTGAGGGGTGAAACGGTCCCTCCAAAATAGGGGCTAAAATATAAAAATGGCGATAACTTCGAGATTAGTGAAGCGATTTTAATGATTTTTGGTATGAAAGTATGTTTTGATAAAAGACAAATTTCATAGATTCAACTTGATTAAATCAAAACAACTTTTTTGAGCCCTAAAAATTGCTCACTCTAGGAGTAGTTGCCCCCCTAATTGTCACTCCCCCTGCAATGTACCTAGGTCGATCTCTTCTCGTAAGATACTTTCATACAAAACAACATTAACATCGCTTCTTTAATCTCTAAGTTATCACAATTTTTGTATTTTAGCCCCAGTTTTGGAGGGACCGTTTCACCCCTTAAATATGTTTTTCCACCGCTTAATAAATAAATAAAACAAAAATACGGGTCTCCCAGGTTTCATTTATTTTAATAAATCCAAATTTCATAAAAATCGGAGAGTGACACTTGGGTAGATTTCCTTGTCAGTCGCTTCGGCAGCGGCTCTGTGGCTCTGAGGAGTGGGCTGCTGTTGCGTCTGACGCAGCCCCGCTAACTAAAGGAACTAAAGTCAGTTATGCTGTAGACGTGTATTCCTGCATAGTAGCATGTAACCGCAATATAATTATACCACAAACGAGACAAAAAGGTTGTTTTCACTAACTACAACATTTGAAAGTAATGTAAAGGATCTAAAGAGAAACTACGGAACGAACAACGTTTTTATTGCAATGTACAAAAGTGAAAATTGCCGTACAACAAAGTATACATCGAAAAGTAACATTATCCCCAAACTATTCGTTAGCGCCCTTGTAATTGCAATTTATTGATAAAATATCATTGACACGGTATAGATCGAGTCGAGTTCTTCTTTCGGAGAACAGGTTCCCTGCCGCACTAAAAGTGCGTTCACTAGGTGCATTTGAGGCGGGCACACTAAATAATGTTTGCCAATACAGCTAGCTTAGGATAGAGATTACTGTTGCGTTTCTACCATTAAAGCAGATCGTCGTCATCATCATCAATTCGTGCTAAATAAAGGTCCACTTCATTGGTGGATTGCGCCTCGCGCATTTCACAGTCCAGCCATTCCAAAAACTTGTTCACTCTTTTGGCTGGTGCACCCGGGTGACATTCTTCAGACGGCCCTAAATAAATGTAACACAGATATCACTGAAACAGCAGGAGCACCATAAATTCGTACAGCTGTGTAAACAGTTGGAATAAGAGGATTTAAAACAGGTACAGGATATATGATGATTAGACCGGCATATGACCCTGACGGAAGAAAGCGCGGATCCTATATATTGCACAAAAGCTTGCATGCGTTCTTTATTATGTAGATAAGAAAGACGACAGTGGCAGTGGGGAATATATGAATGTCACAATTGGAAAAATTCCCGTTAAGGACTCACTCGGAAAACGTAGAGGCGCAGCAACCACGCACAGTGAAAAAGTGCTACGGGTATGTGTATTAACGGGGGGCAACAGGGAGAGATGCACAAACCTAACCTAACGGGTGTACATCAGTATCGAGTATTTAATATCAATATAAAAGACGGACAAAGTCTTCCAGGACTTGAGAGTGATAAGAGGAATGGATATAAAAAAACAATCATTTGCTCGTTAAGACGGCAAGTAACACCTACCACTAAACAGGCAATAACAGCCCACAAAATGGGAACAAGAAAGTGAGAAATATAATGGAAAAACTCATTTAGTAAATGATCTTAGCACAGAAACTTTGTTAATCACGTATAATAACTTGTATGGTGAAGTACAAAATGCGGAACTGAATAGCTAGTTCGACTGGATCGAAAGAACAGCTTTCGGAGCACCCAGGAAAGGGAACAATTCCAATTTCGCAGTCAGGATGTATTCTCTAGCGTCTACTTTGCTTCCGACACTTGCCTTGAACTCGAGTGGCACTGCGGTGGGCGACCGAGTGGTGAGCGGGCAGTGTGGACGGTCGGGCCAGTCGAGCGTGCCCCGCTCGAACGAGCGAGGAGGAAGTCGAGCGCAGCCACACGCCTTGCCACAAGCTGCAGTACCGACACCTGTCGGACTGTCATAGAACGACATGCTTCTCGCGATTGGGCGACAGTAGCGTTCCAAGTGGCGAGCAAGGAGCCGCCTATTAACATCACGTACGTCGTTAGGACAACACTGTATTTTCCCACCATTTTGAACGTAACTCTCGATACGATTGTTTTTTATTTTAGAGTCGAGGGCGATAATCTAATATCAGGCGAAAAGGATGATGCTGAAAATAAACGATAGTGGAACTAAAATAGATGAAATAAATGACGGAAACTGGTACTTACTAACACAGGAATGCGTGGGGATCCGAATATTTTTGCAGCTTTCCCAATTGAAAGCGAAATAATTTACAAATTCACTGAAATACGTTGAAAAGTATTGGCCTTGTTACGATAACGTACAATTTTTGCGAGAAAAAAGGACGAGAAAGACTGTTGACGCCCAGATTTGGTGTCAACATTTTCTACACCTGTCGGGGATTTGCGTGTCTGATCAGACGACTTTATCTTACATTACGAACTTATGAAGATACTTATCGTATAGTTCATAATACGAGACTTTTCTGGATCTATGGACATCCAAACTGCAGTATATACTTCTCTATATATTGAGCCATTTTTCTGCTTCTAAAAGGATATAAAAAACCTAATCATAGTTAAATAAATGCGCTTTTGATGAGAATCGTAACAGAAACAAATCAGCCTTATGATTGTGTTACCTCGCTCTCTGGGTCCTTAGACAATCTGAAAAAATTCTTCTGGTTGTTACTATTTTTCATTGCAATACAAGCATCCCCCTTACAGAAAGCATCACGAAACGGAATATAAGCTACGAGTACGACTTACCATGCACGAAACACAGCCACCTCACTAGTGTCCCCTTCTGGCCACTTTTTTTTTTTCATTTTACTTTTTCTTAAATTTTTATTGGTTTATTCAACTGTAGAATACTCACACACACAGAAAAAAAAGAAAATAATGGGTAAGTTTTACAATTTGTTTTGTCATCTTCTGTGTTGTAGAGAAAACTTAAATAAATTCCATGATACTGGTGAGTATTTTCTCCGTGGTTGAACTTTAACCTACTCCTTGTTTCTCAAATATGATGTCTAAAATGTTGCCGAAGTTCTTTTTCACATTAGGGTATTTTTAGTGTGCCACTGCGCTGTCTTCATATAGGCTTCAAAGCTAATCAGATTGTCCTCGCTGGTGTAGCTGACGTTGTAAGTAACGTAATGCCCTAACATCCACATAATGGTGTTGTTTTTGGTTGCTGGAAAAAATTTTCTGTCCGGCCAGAAGAGTATGTCAGGGGAATAACTTGCAGCCGCACTGCGCGTTAGCCGTCCCAGCCGTTGCTGCACCCATCTCCAGTTACTAAGATGGCCGCCGCACGCGAACCTGTGGCGTAAGCTGTCGATCAGTCCACAGCGGTGCACTTATCAGTGGCGCTTAAACCAATGCGGTGTAACCTTTCATTTGTGGCCAGGACGTTGTTCACTACCTTAAACCACGTCGATGCCACTTTGGATGTATGAATCGGAAGGCTGATGTTATTCCACACCGTTTTTCATTCTACTCCTGGGTACTTGAGTTCCACTGGATTACGAGTTGGTGTCTGACTCATTTTTTCGAGGAGATATTTCGTCGTTAGAAATGTACGGTTTCGGCGCGCCGCTACCGCGGTGGGTAACAAAATATCGCGAGAGTGTCGTGACTGGTATGTTAGACTGTGGTGTTTTTATAGCCGCGATAAGTATTACGCCGGCCGCGGTGGCCGAGGGGACTGAGGCCCTCCAGGCACGGTCTGCACGGCCACTACGGTCGGGGGTATGGATATTTGTGCCGTCCTTAGGATTAGCTAGTTCATAAGCAGTTTGTACGTTTAGGGACTGATGACCCCGTAGTTGAGTCCCATAAACTATACAAACATTTGAACATTTGATAAATATTATTGTGTAGGATTTAGCCATATTATAGACTTGAAACATGTTTTACTTATTTTAACCCAGTTTTGCATTGCTTCGTAGGGAGATTTACTGAGGCCCCCTCTCCACCACGTGAAATTTTGATGTATTCGGTTCGACCCCCTCCCTCTGGCAAACACTTGCCGTAATTAACTGACGCCCCCTAAGGGGGCCAAGTGAGCGACTCCCCCGGGGCGCCTAGATAGGTGAGGCCGGCCCTGAGACACAGGGCACGTGATCAGTCCGCAGCGATGATATTTCTTTATTATAATTGATGTAAAAGCTCTGTGTTCCCGAAAATCATCGATTTGGTTTCATGACTGAAATTTAGTAAAGCATGTTTATGGGGGCATTTTTTTACGTTTCTAAATGCCTATCACATGGAACCAACGTAGGTTTTGTGTCCCAGCCTCGTCGCCGCTTTTGTGTCTCGTTTCCGTCGTAGGTGTCGGTGGCCGAGTAGAATTAGACCGACACAGGAATAAAGGATGCACGCTTGTGCGGTTTGGAGGTGACCAGCCAGTGGGACAGCAGCAACTAGAAACACTAGAGTAAATTAGAAGAGATATATATATTTCATAAAGACTTAGTAATACTTAACTTTTACATAGCTCAGTACAGAATGCTGATACATAGTTGAGCTAGAAGCCTGCCTAGTGTCTATCCGATAGCCAAGTCTTCACTGGTGTCTATCTGATTCCGAAGTGTTAACTGGTTCCTATCTCAATCCCAAGTGAACGATGTCGTTCAGTGGTGGCCACGAGCGGAGTTGTAGCAGAGGGCGCTCGTGGCTGACGTCGTAATAACGCCGCGCCGTGCGTGCATGGCGGGGCGCGGCGAAAGTAGGTGGCGCGCACTTTGGACTTGTGCTACACCACAGTAGGGAGTATTTTCTGATGAAATGCAATAACGAATTTTTCCACTATTTGTAAGTGAAGATGTCATTATTTTAGAAGTTGTTGCTGGAATATCAAAAGAAGCCACATTGTGATTGATTTTTCACGGTCAACTCCATCCCAGTTTGCACCAAGTTAATCGTAAATATAGCAATATGAACTTTACAATGAACTGTATAACTAATGCCTGTCTATGACAAAAGTTTATTTTTCATTCAAGTTCAAAGAAATGGTACTTTGCGTTTGTGCATAATAGCTTACTTCAGGCATATTAGTAACGCACGCCGGCCGCGGTGGCCGAGGGGACTGCGACGCTCCAGTCACGCTCTGCACGGCCACTAAGGTCAGGGGTTCGAATCCCCCCTCGGGCATGGACATTTGTGCCGTCCTTAGTCTTACGTAGTTCATAAGCAGTTTCTAAGCTTAGGGATTGATGACCCCGTAGTTAAGTCCCATAAGTTCTACAAACATTTGAACATTTTGAGTAACGCACCATCTTCATTGCCAATAACTACACTTACCAAACGACGCCTGTCACAAATGTTCATATCTAGTTATTAGGTAAACAGTGCCAACAATAACGGGCAAATCTACCGATCCACCTTTTATATCACAAGGGCACGAATTCTAAGGTTTTCATTTTAGGGACACAGTTACTGAAAATACGGAACCAGTTTTCTTTCTCATAAAAATTGTGAGCCACACAAGCAAAGAAACGGGTTATATATATATATATATATATATATATATATAGGGTGTTTCACTGTTATTACCTCTGTAACTTATAAAATAATAGGTGACGGGAAATTTTTATCCGGTAGGTCAACACAAGAAATGTTACACTTTCTGCGGAGCTATGAACATAGTTAATTGTATTATTTACCAAAGAGTTACAGCACAAAGATATATTTTTTTAAATGGAACAATATTTTTTTTTCTATCGTGCATTGGATTCGTTGAAACCAGCTGCGACCAAATCAATTTAAACTATATTCCTATCGCTGTTAGTTTGGGAGCTACAACCCTTCAAAGTTCCGGGGGCGGAGGCTACGACAGCGTAGCTGACTGGCTGGTGGTCATGAGACAGTGGGCCGTGCCCCAGGGGATAGCCACTCGGCCAGTCAGCTACGCTATCGCAGCCTCCGCCCCTGAACTTTGAAGGGTTGTGGCTCCCAAATTAACAGTGAAAGGAATGTAGTTTAAATTGATTTGGACGCAGCTGATTTGAACGAATTCAATACACGATAGAAAAAACTATTGTTCCATTTAAAAAATTATATCTTTGTGGTTTAACTCTTTGGAAAATCATACAACAAACTATATTCATAGCTGTCATCTCGTAAAATCGGGTATACTGCCGGTGGTCCGCGTCTTCCCAGGACGATATTTCGACGTCGTAACTCGGCGCCTTCATCAGGTGTTCCCTGAGACTGGTTGGCGAGCTGACCTCATCCCATATTTATGCCTGGGCGGTGTGTGGTGCTCCCTATGCCGTCCGCGCCCGCTGCGTCCGTTTCTGTCGGTGGTATCAGTCTCTAGGCGCTTCCTCTTGGGTCCGCGCCCGTGGCGGCTCTCTTCTGAGGTAGCGGACGTCCCAAAGCGTTCCCTATTGGGTCCGCGCCCGATAGGCGCGATCCTAGCACTATCATGGCTCAGTTGAACCTCCTTATGCTGTCCGTGACCGCGAGTTTCTCTCGTGGCAGAGCCATTGTCCTGGCCTTCTGAACCCGGTATGCGCCTGTGAGGTGCGCTTCCTGTGGCATCCGGTTGTTGTTGGAGCTGCATATTATGATGGCCATCCTCCAAGGAGCTTGCTGCTGCCTGGTATCGCGTATGTCGTTCTGTTCCGTTACTTACGCCCTTGGACGTCTGTAGTTCATTACTGGAGGATGGAACTTTCTTCCGTTGTTTCTGTAGTAGTTCCAAAGCAGGATTCCACGCAGTACTAAGCTGATATCCTGCTTCTCGGTTGATCAAGTTCTCTGTCATCTTGATTTCAATCGATTCATTGATGACACTAGCCCAGAATCGGGGGGTCTGAACCAGGATCCTAGTTTTGTCATAATCCATGGTGTGCTCAAGGTCAAGGCAATGTTCTGCTATTGCAGTTTTAGTTACCTGTCGTAGCCTGGTATGCCTCTGGTGGTCTTTGCATCTTATTTCAACTGTTCTGGTAGTTTGACCGATGTAAGCCATCCCACATTCACGTGGTATATGGTAGACACCAGGTTTCCTTAACCCCAGATCATCCTTGACAGTTCCAAGGAGCGTCCTGATCTTGTTAGGTGGGCAAAACATACGCTTTATATTGTGTTTCTTCAGGATTCTGCTGATCTTGGCAGATATAGGCCCCGCATATGGTAGAAAGGCTACTTTCCTGGTCTCTTCTTCCTGCTCCTCTTCTGTTGCCTCAGGTCTTCTGGTGGGATGGAGCGCTTTGCGGATGTCCCTGGTGGAGTATCCATTGTCTGTGAACACTCTTTGTAGATGTTCTAATTCCGCTGTCAGGCTGACTGGGTCAGAGAGTGTTTTGGCTCGGTGCACGAGTGTTCTCAGCACTCCATGCTTCTGTGCTGGGTGATGGCAGCTGTCAGCCTGTAGATAAAAGTCAGTGTGTGTTGGTTTCCTGTACACACTGTGGCCTAAGGTGCCGTCTGCCTTCCTCTTTACCAGGACATCGAGGAATGGGAGCTCACCATCACTCTCTAGTTCCATGGTGATGTTGGGGTGTCTTGTGTTCAGATGGTCCAGGAACTCATCCAGTCTTCTCTTGCCATGTGGCCAGATGACGAATGTATCATCAACATATCTGAAGAAACACGTGGGCTGGTAGGCAGCAGTTGTAAGTGCCTCATCCTCGAATTTCTCCATAAACAGATTCGCCACTACCGGAGTTAAGGGGCTGCCCATGGCGACTCCCTCAGTCTGCTCATAGAATTGTCCTCCACAAAGGAAGTACGTCGATGTCAAAATATGCTTGAAGAGATCCAGCAAGGCTCCATCAAATTTCTCACTAATAATATTGAGTGTGTCCTGAAGTGGTACCCTGGTGAAAAGGGACACCACATCAAAACTGACCATGATGTCCGTGTCCGAGATCTGTAGGTTGTTGAGATGTTCCACAAAGTCCGAGGAGTTGCGGATGTGGTGGACACACTTTCCCACATATGGTGCCAACATCTTCTTAAGGTAGGAGGCTGTAGGGTAGGTGGCTGCGCCAATATTACTGACAATCGGACGAAGTGGTACACCCTGTTTATGGATCTTGGGTGATCCATACAGTCTGGGTGGTACCGGTGCCTTAGCTTTTAGTTGTTTGACAACCTTCTCAGGCCATCCTGTTTCCTTAAGAAGAGACCGGGTTTTCCTGTCCACTCTATCAGTGGGGTCATTCTCTAATAGATTATGAGCAGGGTCCTCCAAAAGTTGACAGATCTTCTGGTCATAATCAGTCTTCAGCAGAATGACAGAAGAGTTCCCCTTGTCTGCTGGTAACACCACCAAGTCTTCATCTTCCCGCAAACTCTTGAGCGCCATCCTCTCGTCTCTCGAGATGTTTGTTTTGGGCGGCCTGGCTATGGTTAGGGCCCTGCATGCCTCTCTCCCAATCTCTTCTGCAACACTTGATGGTAGAGTGTTGACCACTTGCTCCACAGAGCTGATGAAGCTGGAAACTGGTAGCACTCTAGGAGTGACAGCAAAGTTCAGGCGCTTACTGAGTAAGGTGACATCGTCAAATGTGCGACCGCTCAGATTTACCACTGTGCGGGTGTCATGTGTTTGTTGCACTCTGTTATTCAGGCGCTCAAATTTCGCCATTTGTCGAGCTGTAGCATTGTGTTTAATGCACGCCGCCAGCGCCCACGACGTACCATCTATCCTGTCCCAGTCTTCATATGCCAAGTTGCTGGCTAAATCCAGATGTAGACGTAGTAGATCCCTGGAGGTGACGTCCAGTCTATGCCGCATGTCCCGGATCATTTCCCTCACCATGGCTATACTGGCACGGTGCTTGATCCTATTAGCCGCCCTAGATGTGATATGATGTTTAATCTTGGCAAAAACAGGCACCATGTCTCCTTCTCTGCATCTGAACAGGAAGTTGAGAGAGCTCAACATCCTCTCTTTGCGATGTCCAATAACTTTATTTTCATGCACGTTTCCTCCACGTAAAGTCTTGCAATATAATTTCTATGACTTTCCCGGCGATTTGTTGTCATCTCGTAAATTCGGGTGTACTGCCGGTGGTCCGCGTCTTCCCAACACGATATTTCGACGTCGTAACTCGGCGTCTTCATCAGGTGTTCACTGAGACTGGTTGGCGAGCTGACCTCGTCCCATATTTATGCCTGGGCGGTGTGTGGTGCTCCCTATGTCGCTCTATACCGCCTCAGGGCAGGAGAGCTTCTGTGAAGTTTGGAAAGTAGGAGGCGAGGTACTGGCGGAAGTAAGGTTGTGAGGCGGCATCGTGAGCCGTGTCGAGATAGCACAGTCGGTAGTGCGCTTGCCCGCGAAAGGCGAAGGTCCCAGGTTCGAGTCCCGGTTCCGGCATACAATTTTAATCTGCCAGGAAGTTTCATATCAGCGCACACTCCGCTGCAGAGTGAAAGTTTCATTCTGGAAACATCCCTTAGGCTGTGGCTAAGCCATGTCTCTACCATACCCTTTCTTCCAGGAGTACTAGTCTTGCATGGTTCGCAGGAGAGCTTCTGTGAAGTTTGGAAAGTAGGAGGCGAGGTACTGGCGGAAGTAAGGTTGTGAGGTGGCATCGTGAGTCGTGTCGGGATAGCACAGTCGGTAGTGCGCTTGCCCGCGAAAGGCGACGGTCCCAGGTTCCAGTCCCGGTTCCGGCACACAATTTTAATCTGCCAGGAAGTTTCATATCAGCGCACACTCCGCTGAAGAGTGAAAGTTTCATTCCAGGTCACCACATATTTACATAATCTGATGATGGCCGAAAAGGGCAAAACGTGTCAGTGAAATAAAGAAATATTTGGCAACTGAGAATGACGTTTGAGATATATTCATAACCAGTTGCTGTATCAGCCACCAGGAGAGAGTGGAACCAGTTTTACTTTGATCACGTTTAACTGCAGAGCCCGAAAGAACAGACACCGTAACAATCCATCATGAATATTTACACACGAAGACCGCGTTTAGTTCATTTAGTTCACCGCAGATGCGGTTATACGTTCGACCTCGCACGGCAATCGGTTACGGCGAGTGTAAGAGGACATGGACGATTAGGGCGCCACAGCCATACCGTGTGACTTGTGGAAGTTTGAGATGAACGGGAGGCGAGCACGAGTAGCCAAGTGGTTAAAGTGGCCCGATGTCGGAAACCTGGATTCGAATCCCGGGCCACATCACGTTTTCACTTGTCGCCAGGGTATAATTTTAATATACAAATGCAGCTAAAGTCAGTCCTGCCTATTCGCCCTTCCTTCCATCCCATAATAAATGAATTGCAGATGTTAGCCTTACAAGCTGAAATATTTTGTTCTTCGATTATGGATGAAATAGCAACCAAACCGCCATTATAATATAATAGAAATCACGATGCTCGCTGCAGCTAAATACTATGAAAATACTAGCGATAAGACATCTGAAGTTAACAACAAGAATGTTAACGAATGTGAAATTTTCGCGAATTATTTTCTTTGATTCAATCTAGCTGGTTTACGTACTAAGTACAGGCTGGCTACCATGTACTTCTTCACACAAGGAATTTCAGAAAAATGAACTACACAGTTACACACTGTTATCAGAGAGATCGAGGGTTGTTGTTTCTTACGGTACATCGTGAGACATTTGTAAGAATGAGGCGCCTTTGCAGTGGTAGGCCTGAGATTTGAAAGCCAAACAATACTCACTCAAGGGACCCAAGTCGACCTATAATTCCTGCGCTCGATCAGTGCCACATTTAAAAAAATAGAAGATTAAACTAGGTCTTCTTACAGAAGTAGGAACGCTTCGAAGGTTTGACAGTGCAATTTAAGTGAAATTTCAGAGGATACTGAAAAAATTGGCGAGGTAATAGGCAAAACAAATACCAGTCACCTTAAAAAATATTGAAGACTAAGTGACTGAACGTTTTGAACGTGTGAAACATTTAAATAATAGGCTGTTAAACAGATGTGATGATTGCTTACCGGGACCTTCCGTCCGATTACAGCTAAATGTCTATATAGGGAAAGTATGGCCATCTTCCAGCGTCGGCCATGCTGTGGCTATTCCGTTGCTGCTTACACACTAAAAGCCACAACGTCCCGAGTGCTTACAATATTTACCTACGATTTTTTTTAGAAAACTATACGGTGAAAAAATTTAATATTTTCCCATCTTATAGTGACTCTATTTGTTATTCTTTATACTTACGAAGCTACCGGGCGATCAAAAGTCAGTATAAATTTGAAAACTTAATAAATCACGGAACAGAGAGGTAAAAATTGACACACATGCTTGGAATGACATGAAGTTTTATTAGGAAAAAAAAATCAAATGTGTCCGGCAGACGGCTCTTCATCTGATCAGAAAAGCAATAATTAGGACAACAAATTAAGGCAAAGAAAAGATGTTCTTTACAGGAAATGCTCAGTATTTTCACCATCATTCCTCAACAATAGCTTTAGTAGAGGAATAATGTTGTGAACAGCACTGTAAAGCATGTCCTGAGTTATGGTGAGGCATTGGCGTCAGATGTTGTCTTTCAGCATCCCTAGAGATGTCGGTCGATCACGACAAACTTGCGATTTCAGGTAACCCCAAAGCCAATAATCGCACGGACTGAGGACTGGAGACCTGGGAGGCCAAACCTGATGAAAGTGGTGGCTGAGCACACGATTATCACCGAACGACACGTCCAAGAGATCTTTCACGCGTCTAGCAATACCTTTATTATTTTTTTATTTTTTGTTCTAATAAAACCCCATGTCATTCCAAGCATGTGTGTCAATTTTACCTCTCTATCTAAATTTTCAAATTTATACTAACTTTTTGATCACCAGGTATATCAAATTAAGTAAACTACTGCGCAAATTTTGAAGAGTTCGCAGGCGAAAAATCGCATTGCATGGACTTTGCGTATGGTTGATTTTAGCATATACCAAGCTGTAGGTAAGATATCTAAATTTTATTTAAGGTTGATAGCAGAACGATAACTCATTTCATTCTCGAGATATAGGGAGTCTTATCCAACGGAGAAACTGGGGACTTAATGGTCTACGAAGTACAGTACTTGTCATTCTATTTTAAGAAAACATTTTGGTTTATGGGTCCCGACTAATCTGTAGCGTAGCCCAATATTCAACAGACTGTGAACCTTTCCTCATCGTAGCAAAGTATCAATTAAGATAACGAACCAGTTTCTGGTAACTATTTTCGTACATAATATGTAGTTAAATCTTACATTAAGTACGAAAAAATGCAAGGGGATACCCACTAAATTACTTTTACTAAAAACAGAGAATTTAAAATTGCCTATATAATACCAAGGTCATTTGCCTGTCTAATATTTTTCTTGCTTTGTTTTCTATAATAATACACCAAACACATGTATACGAATGACAAAAACTTCCTTTAGGAACTGTATATTAATTTTGTATCCAAACGATAATCTGTTTACGCAGAGTTATAAATTTTTGTGTTTTCCGTAATTACCTGCAAATAAATGTGAATAATTTAACCTCGTGACATAGTGCAGGAGTTTTCTTCAGAAATTTATTAAAATCATTGTATGGTGACGAATTACAGTGATGATAATATTATCATTTTTTTCGCAATAGCGAATTTCTCTTAGCGTCACTGTATAAAGTATGACTGTTTTAACAAAGTAAATTTGTGCCGGGAAGTGGACTCATATGTATAGTCAGTGTGTCATGTGGAAGTTTGGGTCGGTTCTGGAGTCGTGTTCAGGTAGCCTAATGGTTAAGGCGACCACTCGCGAATGGCGGGAAACCAGGGTTCGAGTCCCGGCGCGACACGAATTTTCATGTGTCACCATTTGGTAGAACATCCCTACAGCGACACCAGGAGAAATTCGCTGTTACGAAGAAAATACTGATAATTTTTTTTAAGTTAAAGACATATAAGCTGCGTGATCCACATGATAGCTAATCTTTCATCTATTAAATTTCGTTATGAATTACAAGTGCCACAGCTCAGAACCGAGGGTCGCTTCTGGGCTCCTAGTTTTCTCTGACAGTTTTCGTCACCCGGACACTTCTTCCTACGTTTCTGAATTCAGATGAAAGTACTATATTTACCTTCCTTCTGGGCTTGTAATAATAATGTTGTTGTTGGTGTTATGGTCTTCAGTCCGGAGACTGGTTTGATGCAGCTCTCCATCCTACTCTATCCTGAGCAAGCCTTTTCATCTCCTCATAAGAACGACAACCCACATCCACTTAAATCTGCTTACTATACGCGTCTCTTGGTCTCCCTCTGCGATTTTTACCCCACACACTTCCCTCCAATGCTAAATTTACAATTCCTCGTTGTCTAAGAATGTGTCCTACCAAGCGATCCCTTCTTTTAGTCAGGGTATGCCAAAAACCCTTTTCTCACCAAGTCTGTTCAGTATCTCTTCACCTAATCTTCAATATTCTTCTGTAGCACCACATTTCAAAAGCCTCTATCCTCTTCCTGTCCGCACTGCTTATCGTCCATGTTTCACTCCCGTACAAGGCAACACTCCACACAAATGCCTTCAGAAAAGACTTCCTTAAACTTAAATTTATATTCGATGTTAGCAAATTTCTCTTTTTCAAAAATGCGTTTCTTCCCATTGCCATTCTACATTTTACATCCTCTGTACGGCGACCATCGCATGTTATTTTACTACCCAAGTAACAAAACACATCTACCACCTTCATTGTTTCGTTACCTAATCTAATTCCTTCAGCTTCAGCTGATTTTTTAAGACCTCATTCCATTATTTTTGTTTTTCTCTTGTTAATGTTCATTTTATACGCTCTCTTCAACACACTTTCCATAATAATAATAATAATAATAATAATAAAGACTTCTTATGACAGGAAAGCAACGTATAGGGCCAATATAGCGGAAAAAATCTTGTGACTGGAATTCAGCCAATCACGTGATGCAGACGGCTGCAGTCGACATAGAAAAGGATGGCCATAGTTTCCCTATAAAGAGCTTTAATTACAGCACGCTTGCAGCGCTCCAGTTACACACCTCAGTATTTCTTCGGCGCGGAATGGCAGCGTGGTCTCAAATGTTCAAGTATTTGTAAAGTCTATGGGAATTAACTGCGGGGTCATTAGTCCCTAAACTTACAAACTACTTATTAACTAGCTAATCCTAAGGACGGCAAAATATCCATGCCCGAGGTGGGATTCGAACCACCGACGGCCTCGCGCATCGCATAATAGCGCTTCAATTCGCTCGGCCACTCCGCCGCGGCCAGCGTGGTTTAAGGATCATCTATGTCTACATGGGATACTATGAAAATCACATTTAAGTGGCTGGCAGAGGGTTCATGGAACCACCTTTATACTATTCATCTCCTATTCGACTCTCGAAAAGCGCGCGGAAAGAAAGAACATCTGAATCTCTCCGTTCGAGCTCTGATTTCTCGTATTTTATTCTAATGATCATTTCTACCTATGTAGAACAGCAATATATTGTCGCATTCGGAGGAAAATGTTGGTGATTGGCGTTACGTAAGTAGACCACGCCACAGCGATAAGCGCCGGTGTTGTAATGATTCCCGTCCCAGGTCCTGTATCATTTCCGTAACGCTGTCTCCTCTGTATCGTAACAATACAAAACGAGCTGCCCTTCTTTGAACTCTTTCGATGTCCTCCGTCAAACCCACCTGATAAGGATCCCACACTGGGTAGCAATACTCCAAAAAGGACGGACAAGCGTAGTGCATGCAATCTCTTTAGTAGTTCCGTTGCATTTTTAAGCGTTCTGCCACTAAGAACGCAGTGTCTGGTACACCTTTCCTACAACATTATCTATGTGTTCGTTCCAGTTAAGTCTGAAGTAATAGTAATTCCTAGATATTTTGTGGAGTTCACAGCCTTAAAGTTTGATTAACAAAGTTTAACGGATTATTTTCGGGCTCATGTAGACGACTTCACACTTCTCATTATTTAGAGTCAATTGCCAATTTTTACACCATAGTGAAATCTTATTTACATCAGTTGGTTTTGTCCATCAGATGATTTTACTAGACGGTAAATGACTTCGTCATCTGCGAACAACTTAAGAGAGCTACTTAGATTTTCTCCCAACTCGTTTATGTAAATAAGGAACAGCAGAGGACCAATGACACTACCTTGTGGAACGCCCGATATCATCTCTGTTTTTGTCGATGCCTTATCATCGATTACTACAAACTTTCCCTCTCTGACAGGAAATCCCCTATCCAGTCGCAAATTTGGGGCGATATACCATAACCACGAAAATTGATTAAAAACCGTTTGTGAGGTACGGTATAAAAAGCTTTCTGGAAATTAAGAAATACGGAATCGATTTGAGAACCCTTGTCGATAGCACTCATCACTTCGTGTCAGTAAAGAGCTAGTTGTGTTTCGCATGAACGATATTTTCTAAATCCGTGTTGTCCTTGGGTCAATAGATCATGCTATGGACTGGACGGCCGTTCCAGCAAGACGTACTAGACATCCCTGGCGCATATATTTGTGTGTTGTCTTAATGTAAGCTAGTTTAAGCAGTTTGTAAGCCCAGGGGGTGGTGACCATTGACGTTTTTCCCCATAGCTTTACAAATTTTTTTTCAGTACCTATTGTGTTCGCATGTTTTCTCGGAACGGGGAGGCTATTGGTACAAAGCGATTCCATTACTTAGTAACGATTCAGGTAAACAATTTGCAAAGTGAGCGACAAGCGTTTGAGGCTGCGAGTCATTGCAGCCAGGTGCCCGATTCCCGTGCGTGGGCGCGTGTGAAACGTCGACAAAGGGGTAGCCAACATTGAGCGCATTTCGCAGTTTACCTTTCGACTGCCCGTCGGCACGTTGTTGTGATTGCAGCTTTTATTATTCTTCTGCCAAAAGTAATCTCTGTTGTTTGTCTGCCCAAGCAGAAAGCGTATTTGGAATCGGTTCATAGTTTCACAAATACGCTTACTCGTGGCTTGCGTCTGAAGCTTGTAAACGTAACTTTGCAGAAGTCATTCATTACTAGATGACTCACATTTCAATCGTGGGGCTTTGTGGAGCAGCTGTAACTGCTTTATACTTCAGTCACTGCGAGAAAACTGAACTCTTGTTGGTGTTTTCTTGACAAGAATAGTTTTACTTTCAGTATAGCTCAGACATTTTCATATACAGGGTGTTACAAAAAGGTACGGCCAAACTTCCTCACACACAAAGAAAGAAAATATGTTATGTGGACATGTGTCCGGAAACGTTTAATTTCCATGTTAGAGCTCATTTTATTACTTCTCTTCAAATCACATTAATCATGGAATGGAAACACACAGCAACCTAACGTACCAGCGTGATTTCAAACACTTTGTTTCAGGAAATGTTCAAAATGTCCTCCGTTAGCGAGGATACATGCATCCACCCTCCGTCGCATGGAATCCTTGATGCGCTGATGCAGCCCTGGAGAATGGCGTATTGTATCACAGCCGTCCACAATACGAGCACGAAGAGTCTCTACATTTGGTACCGGGGTTGCGTAAACAAGAGCTTTCAAATGCCCCCATAAATGAAAGTCAAGAGGGTTGAGGTCAGGAGAGCGTGGAGGCCATGGAATTGGCCCGCCTCTACGATTTCATCGGTCACCGAATCTGTTGTTGAGAAACGTACGAACACGTCGACTGAAATATGCAGGAGCTCCATCGTGCATGAACCACATTTTGTGTCGTACTTGTAAAGGCACAAGTTCTAGCAGCACAGGTAGAGTATTCCGTATGAAATCATGATAACGTGCTCCAGTGAGCGTAGGTGGAAGAACATGAGCCTCAATCAAGACATAACCAACAATTACCAACATTACCTTCCTTCAATTGGGCCAACGGGTGGTGAATCTAGGAAGTACAGTACATACTAACGAAGCAATTGAGTATTTTGACAATTGTCTGCACTAATTATTTCAATTTACATTTAAAGAGAAATACTAAAATGAGCTCTAACATGGAAATTAAGCGTTTTCGGATACATGTCCACATATTTTCTTTTTTTGTGTGTGAGGAATGTTTCCTGAAAGTTTGGCCGTACCTTTTTGTAACACCCTGTATACATCTTTCAACTGGCCTGCTTTTTCGTGTTTAAACACGTAAAATGTACTCCTCATCCTGTAGACTACATATCTCACACCTTTATCGTCATACTACTGCTGTACACTTTACACACTACAAGGTTAGGTTTTATGTGTTCCGTCCGTCCACATCGTATTCGTTACCGACGGTCTATTAATCGAATATTACAAATGTAAATAGATAACACGATGCACTAATACTTTTCTTACTGTAATAATGTGAACATATAAAATACACTTGCCTCCTTTTTGCGCGTATGTCAGCTATATTGCCGCTGTTCTGCAGAGAGAACGCATGGTGTAGTGGTTAGCTTCGTTGATAGCTGTGTTTGCGATCCCCAGTTCAAATCCCGCCACGGGCAGAAAAAAAACATTATTTCTTTTTTATTTACTATTTCTAGAGTGTTCTACATGTTTCTTACGTTATCTGTACTTGTAAGTTCCAAAATTTCTTTCTATGTATAAATATTGGGAGCGCTCAAAGCCTATACTGAGTGTACACTTGTGTTAGCAATAAACGTGTTCTAAGTGTAAAAAGCTGTGCTCTGGTAACGACAAGCCTTCGAATTACGGACCATCTGCAGTTTTCAACAGTGACACTTCCTGGTGGAGGCGCCGTGTATCCTGCAGTGCATCTGCAAACTCGTGCTTCCGATTAGGCATCATAAGAGCCGTTGCCTACACGGACAAGAACTGAAATATAAAGGATATACTGACTACCTCCGTCCGAAGGTCTGTGTCATCCAAAGAACCATGGATACGCAAACAGCGCTTAGCCAGCTGCACATCACACACCCACCGGTGTTCTCGGGACACGCTGGACAGGACCCAAACATATGGGTAAAAGAATTCTACGGTCACCAAGTATAATAGGTGGGACCACATTATGTGCTTGGCTAACGTATAATTCTACCTGGATGGGACGGCCCAGCAGTGGTTTGAAAATAAGGAGGACAAGCTAGATAGCTGGGAAAAATTGTTGACAGAACTGAAGAATACGTTTGGAGACCAACAGCAAGTCCATTTATCAGACGAGCAATTGAAAAACAGGGCCCATCGACATGGTGAGTCAACGCAGTCCTATATCCAGAGTGTTTTAGCCCTATTAAAAGAAAGGCGTTATTTGTTGCGGCGAGATCTATTTGGGTAATTTCTTTCACAAAATTTCTCTTCAGATTGCGAATATATATTGTTAGCACCCGCCTACATAGAGGGACATGACCACCATTAGAAAATAAATCAGATCGAAATCAGAAAGATTTATGTGTTCCTTTTTCCCCGAGCTATTAAATAAACTACAGAGAAATATCATAAAATATCAATAACCCTCTGCCATTCACTTCGATGCGATTTGCAGACTATTCATGTAGATGTAGATGTATGTGACGTTTTTAACCCGGATATGACTGAGGCCGATAAAATTTCACACCTGATGAAGAGCGTTATAGAAGACATTTATTGAGCGCATCTGTTAAAAGGCGTTTCAACGACACAAGAGTGTATCCGATGGTGTCAGAAAAATGAAGGGATGCAACAGAGGAGGGTATGACGAAAGAAGTATGATAGAGTTCCAAACGGCCAGCGTTTAAGACGAGCATGATTTTGGTTCTCTCATACCACAAATTGTTACTGCAGAATTACAACATTTTATGGCAGGCGGAACTGTTGGACCAAGAAAGCACCAAATTATGGCCATGGATATCGGTCCTGTACGTCATGAGGGAGCTGACACTGCTGATGGAGAGGAACTTCAGCCTTGCCAACGCATTCGACATGAGGACTGTCCTCGCCCTTTTATGTCTTACGCTGCAACCACCAAACATCAGCCTAGAAACCGACCGACGCGGCCACAACCTCGCAAGACGGCAGATATTTGGAGGACAGGAGACATCATTGTGTTTTCCCTGTGGGCTTCCTGGACATGTCGTACGATACTGTAGGGAGACGTGTATTTGGTAATTAATATGCCGCAAGATACCAACCATCGCCCTTACAGCGGCAGACAACGGCAGATGATTACTATCGACCTATGGGGCGAAGCCCGTCGCCGTATCCTGGACGTGGTCGGTCTCAAAACACGCCGCCGCCGTTCGCCGTCGCCTTATAGAGATATGAGCCGCTCGCGTAGCTGAGGTGTTCAGGAAAACTAGGCGAGGCCACCATCCACGGAGATGAGGCCGCCGCAGATGAAAATCCTCCATGGACGATAGTCGATAAGATGTCGGGAAATCTCATTGACGTCACCATCGACGGCCAAACTGTCTGGACACGATTTAGGAGCTCCCTTCTCTGTACTGTCGAATGACTGCCGCCGCAAACCAGAGAAGATAATGTTTTGTCATTCAACTGTGTTGAAGGTCGCAAGTGGAAAATACGCCCGGCCGGCAGAAAAATGTGTTGCGAGAATACTTATTAACAGACGTTTGTCGTTTTAACAGAATGTAGCCATAACGACATCCAAGGCTGTCATTGTTAAAGATCTGGTATACAAATTGAGGAAGTCATTCCGTCGAGTACCCGTGACACGAACTCCCCTGGAAAGTTGTTTGCTATTGAGAATGTTGAGAAGCCACCGTTAGCAGCGAGGAGACTTACCGTCAGCAGCCTAGATGACCAACTGAACTGTCGCGTGCTTGCCGGTCGGAAAAAGCTCTTCAGTATAACGAAGGAATTCTACACACCAGCGGCTATCATAAACATTGCTTGTGGTCGAGGTGAACTTTGGAGCAATCGCAACTCATTGCTAAAGGAATGTGTATGGGAACAGCTGAACCAGTCCAGGAAGGTGAGCTCAAGTCGGCCGCGGTGGCCGAGGGGACTGCGGAGCGACAGTCGCGGTCTGCACGGCCACTACGGTCGGGGGTTCGAATCCCCCCTCGTGCATGGATATTTGTGCCGTCCTTAGTGTTAGCTAGTTCATAAGAAGTTTGTAAGTTTAGGGACTGATGACCCAGTAGTTAAGTCCCGTAAGCTCTACAAACATTTGAACATTTTGGTGAGCTCAATATCATCGAAGAAGTCTCATGCTCTGCTGTTACTGCCGACATGCACTAAACTCGAAAAATGTTCAAATGTTTGTAAAGCTTATGGGACTTAGCTACTGGGTCATCACTCCCTAAACTTACAAACTACTTATGAACTAACTTACACTAAAGGCAACACAAACATCCATTCCCGATGGTGGCATTCGAATCCCCAATGGGGAACAGCCTCGTGCATCGCAAAATAGCGCCTAAATGCGCTCGGCCGCTCCGCCGCGGCGCACTACTACTATGGAATTTTCTGTAGGGTCCGCTCTGACCAAGGAACAATGTCAACAGGTTTTAACCATACTACACCAATTTTCATGTGTATTCCAGGCCAGGCAGGAGAAGATCCAGATGAAACGGCGCACGATAAAACACTGTGTCCATACGGGGGATCATCCATAAATTAGCCAGTGATCGTACATTTTGTGGCCTACTGAAAAATTGATAATTCGAAAGAATTGGAGAAGATGTAGTACGATGACGTTATTCAACCTTTTAGACCCAGGTCGTCTCCGGTGGTCCGTGTGTAGAAGGATGTTACGTGCCGTTTCTGTGTTGACTATCGGCGACTGAAACAAATTACAATGATTTGTCTACCCACTGTCGCTCACTGACGACACCTTAGACTGCTTGAAAGGAGCTTCACACTTCTCAACCATGGACATGCAGACAGGTTACTGGCTAACCAAGGTTGACGAAGTAATAGAAGACTGCTTTTATTACACCTGACAGCCTTTGACATGAAATGCCTCGGTCACATTCGACTCCTTAAATGGACTACATGCCTTTGTTATCTAGATCACATTGTCGTATTCTCAAGGATTTTTGCGGAACCTCTAACGCCTGTCAACCTTGTTGGAGTGTGTTTAGACAACAGGACTCCGCCTCATCCCAAAGAAGTGCCTCTTTGTCGCAAAAGAGATAAGAGTCCTGGGGCACCTAATGAACAGAGATCGTGTCTGTCCTGATCCAGATAAAGTAAGGGCAATCAGAGAATCTGTGATGTGAGAAGTTTCTCGGGCTCTACTCACACTACCTTCGTTTCATAGAAGGTTTTTATAACAACGTCCATTGCAATAACTTCTGAAGGGGGACGCCAAATTGTACTGGGATGAGACGAAAGAAAGAGCTTTCTGGGCACTTAAAGAGGCAATAACTTCCACACTTATTCTAGCCTTATACGATGAGAATGCAAGAACCGAACTTCATACAGACTCTAGTGGTTATGGGATTGATGCAGTGCTGATCGTTGTGCTTGCAGTCTCCAGTTCAAATCCCGCCATGGGAAGAAAAAATTATTTCTTTGTATTTCCTATTTCTAGAATGTTTTACATGTTTATTATGTTTGATGTACTTGTAAATTCCAGATAAATAAGTGGATCACTCCAAGCAGGAGGTAGTCTGTACTGAGTGTACGCTTGTGTTAATAATCAATGTGTTCTAAGTGTAAAGTGTTGTGCTCTATTAACGACCAGCCTTCGAATTCTGGACCACCTGCAGTTTTCACCGTGACTATATGAAAATCCTACATCTAATTAGTTTAACTTACCTTTATTGAAAGTATGGATTTTTATTTCCATCAAGGGTAAAATTATTTTTACTTTCAATGTTAAAATTGTTAGATATTTTAATCTTATTAAAGTTTTGATACATTTTTTAATTTTTGTTACTTTATATGACGCAATAAATGTAACAACAAAAAATTAAGAACAACGCTAAATATATATCTGTGTGGTGAAATGTAGATGAGAAAAATAAATACAAAATTGTTTTCAGAATGTTGTTATTTTAAGAAGTGGCAGCGGAACGATATTTAGTGGCTTCTCTATGATGATGTTTTGAGCAAAACACTGACTTTTGTTATTATGTACTCATAATGTTTCGTTAGGTTTTAAGGATCTTCAGTGGTTCTTTTTAATGCTTTATACTGACGAAAAATTATATTTTAGTTTCTACAGGTTATTATGAACTCAAATTTGAATTAGAAATTTATACAAGAATTTTAAATGTTTAAATGTTGAAATAATTATACTTTTCTAATATATTTGTGTAGGTCTTCGTTAATAGTTTGTCATCTGCAACTCTATGTCTCTTACATTCATAACTGTTTTATATCGAAAAATTTAATCTGGTTGCTATTTTCTTTTTATGGTTACGTCTAGTACTACTTAGTTTTAGTTGAATGACATCTCTGTGTATATGTTTATTCGTTTGCTTATGAACTACGCACACCTTACACGTTTAGGTGTCTTCATTGGCGGACATATGAAGCAAACAAGCACTATTACAGTATTCATTGTCACTGTCTTCGCCTTGTAAAAAGAAAATGGCTGATGGAAAAGACAGCTGACTGTGTTTTGAGTGGGAAATTTGAATCATGGCAAGATGGCCGATGGAGTAGATAGTTGACTGTGTTGGGTTAGGAAGTTCGAATTTTGACCTAGTGTGTGTGTGTGTTTTTGTTTGGGTACATATGGTAGAATTCTCGATATTGATTATTATTTGTATTTTAAATACATATTTAAACACATGTTTAGTTTGTTGTTCTTATTTTATTTCGTTATGCTGTTATTCCTAATTGCGTGTGTTTGTAGGTATGGTAGGTCTGAGGGTAATATTTAATTAATTGTTATTTATTCTGTGTGTGTGTGTGTTAATGGTAGTTTTCATCAATTAGTAATTTTTTTGAGGGAGGAGCTATTGCTGCATTTCAGGATATTGAGATCTGTGTTGAAGTCTGTTGGACTGTATTTCATGGCCATAAGGTATTCAAGAACTGTAGACTGACAGTTGTTCCCGTTTAGTGCGGTTTTGTGTTCTGTTAGATTAGACTAGATTGACACTTGTTCCATAGATCATAAAAACGACTTTTCGCAATGATGTGGAACATGTCAGTATAATAAATGAAGTCAATACATGACGCTGAATATTTTAAGAATTTTTAAATGTATTTTTTAAACGAAATTAATGAGTTTTATCTAAAAATTCATCTCAAGTGTAGAAGGAGTTGCTATTCAGAAATTGTTTTAATTTGGTTTTAAATACTAGTTGGCTATCTGTCAGACTTGGTAAGTGACCGAAGGCTTTTTTGGCAACATAATTCACGGCTATGCCAATGTTAGATTTAACCTTGAATAGTGAAGATCAGCCTTTCTCCTAGTGTTGTAGTTATGCACACTGCTATTCCTTTTGAATTGGATCGGACTGTTAAATATATGATCCCATATGAAAGCAGTGAATGAAAATAGGCATAGCAAGCTAATTTACTGAGATACAAATTTTGCAATGACCCTGATAGCAAAATCAGCTGAACTCAGACGTTTCAGTAGATCTTCAATGTGTTTCTTCCATTTCACTCGTCATTGCAAACACCTAAAAGTTTTGAATATTCTACCTTAGCTACAGATTTCTGTTCGAAATCTATATTTATTAATTATGTCATACCATTTATTGTACGAAACTATATATGCTGGGTTTTATTCAAGTTTAATGAGAGTCCATTTGTAAAGAATCACAATAATTTCCTGAAAGACAGAACTTACATTTTCATCAGTTAATTCCTATTTTTGAGGCGTGGAAGCTATTCTTGTATCACCAGCAAAAAGAACTAGCTTAGCATTTTTGTGAATATAGAATGTCAAGTCATTAATATACATTAATAACAGCAAAGAACCCAAGACCAAACGTTGTGCCATCCAATTTTTGATAGTTCCCCAGTTGGAGGAATTAATTGTTTCGTCTATATAACGTGAACTGCTTATTTCAACTTTATGCACTCTTCCAGTTAAGTATAATTTACATCTTGTCTTAAACTTTCTGCTTCTATGCCCAATGCAAATGGATTTACAGTCATCACATGTGTGACTTCTACTTTCTTCGAACCTGGCGGATAGGCGGTAGGTACAGAGACTCATATATTGTATTTAGGGTGCTTTTGGGTTGGTAACG
Source organism: Locusta migratoria (assembly GCA_026315105.1). Taxonomy (NCBI): domain Eukaryota; kingdom Metazoa; phylum Arthropoda; class Insecta; order Orthoptera; family Acrididae; genus Locusta; species Locusta migratoria. The sequence goes on from CM048749.1 coordinate 217,667,314, forward strand.
TAACAAGCTTTGACTAGCATTGAAACGTTCTGCAGATAATTATGGTCTTCGACAAGTTGTTAAAATGATTACTTGCTTTTGTAACAAATTAAAATACGAGGCGCGTCCAGAAAGTAAGTTCCGTTTGGTAATAAAATGAATTTGTACACAGATACAGAAGAAATGTTTATGCACAAAATTCTACAACTCTTAAACTACTTTTCCACATAAATGCCGAAATTTTGCAGGCATTTTTAATAGCGTGGCACCAGGTTTAGCATACCATCTTCATAGAAATCTGCCGCCTGTGTCTTCAATCAGTTAGAAACAGTTTCTTTCAGCTCGTCGTCATTTCTGAAGTGATGACCTCCAAGGAAAGACGTAAGATGTAAGAACAGGATCTTGCCATCAATCGCGTGAACTACTTCTTCTGTAACCAAAGGTGGACGCACACTTCGTCCTTCATCGTGCACATCACTACGCCCGCCATTGAACTGTCGGATCCATCTTCTCACCATCTTATCACTCATCGCATTTGGTCCGTAAACATCGCAAATTTGCCGATACATTTTAGTTGGTTTCACTTTCCTCGCTTTCAGAAACCGAATCACCGACCTGATTTCACAGGCGGCGGGATTTTCAATCAACGCCGAGATTTCAAACAAGCACAACAAAGCGTACGTAACTGAAAGCGATCTCCAAATGGCGCACGTTCTTCTCCTGGATACACATCGTCTACAGCGCATGTGCGGAACTGCAATCGCAGCGCTGCAGCGGGGATTAATTGAAACGGATCTTAGTTTCTGGACGCGCCTCGTATAATGGACTGTAAATTTTACTTAAAGCGTCGACGCCGTTGGTTAAAGCAGTTTAGGTTGGCAATAACAATAAAACACTGTACGTCCTCGCCGTTCTTTATGCGCTGCCACATAAAATTTATTAGCCGTTCAAACGCAGTTCTGATAATCCTGCTTATATTTCAGAGCATAGACTCAGTTACTGTAATTTGGCGGGGTCGTTTACGTACAACGAGGAAAGATTTGTAACTAGCTCACATTCAGCGCTATGGCGGTTAACACTTTTGGAATGCTGGACTACATGTCAACAATTCAGTGCCTGATAGTTTTTCAACAGTCACTATTGCTGGAGTTTTGCTACCTGTTGTGTACAAGTACACGTCGAATGGAAATTAAACTATAAGGTTAGGCCAATAATGCAACTATCGACAGTTTATTTCAATATGAGCCACCATTGAACCCGACACACCGTTACGCGTTTTTCTCCACATTTTAACGTCATAATTGCAAATTCACAGTATTGAAAATCAATTTATAGCCTTTCTGAGCTTTGATGAAATTTTTGAAAAGGTAAGTTTCTTAGTCATTGGTATTTATGCACTTAGTTTGAAAATGGATTCGTAAAAAACATTGATCTCTATACTACCTGGATGTTTAACTTCAATTGTCTGAGCGTACCAGCCATAGATGATCATATTTAGTTTCTTGCCAAATTCAAATACGGCAGCTGTGAAGTACTAAAGGAAAACCAAAACACAAAACGTTTAGATTATGTCCCAGTAACAATCTATTGCATCACATATCGACTATTAATTCAACTCAGGAGGTAAAGCCAGCAGTTCTTTGTCATGCAATGAGAAAAATTCGTTTGCCAAATTTAAAGATAGCGGACAATGCGAAATCGTCTGCAAAACATATGAATGTGCAGGCACGCTGCAGTTCTATGTTCAGACACCAGACCAGAGTTACACATGCCGTTTGTGTGGATATCACTGGTGAAACAATACATTCCAAGAATATTCATTGATGTATGAAAAGGTATCTTCACTACGTAAACGCAAAATGTAGTACTTAGAAATAAACCTCTTATATTTTCTCACACACAGATTAAAACAAGAGTACTCGTACATTAATCAGACTTTACTCAGACTAGGGGAACTACAGTGCAACTATGTAGAATAATTGCTAACAATTACTTTTTTACTCGCTATGACATAGTTACGTGAAAGCTCTATGTTCTTTGCAAGTATCGTTATTTTGATACAGAATATTCATTATAATATTGCATTTTTAAATTAGTTTTTTACAAACAAAATGTTATTTATATTTTTCGTTAAATAATATTGCCGGTACTTATCCACCGATGTAATTGGCTTGGGTGACGGAAATGCTACACATGTCAGTTGGTAAATACTAGATGTTCTGTGTGTGTTTGTGTTGATTGTTCTTATTTTCTTCTTTAGTTAGTTATCATATCTGTGGGCTATTTTTAATCATTGTTTCTTTAAATCTTTTGCCTATTCTTTGTGTTGTTTGTTGTTTTATGTGTGTTATATTTGCTTGATATTTCAGGTATTTTGTGCTCATCTCGGATGGTTTAAATTCTTGTGAAGGGATGTACTCATGGTGGTGATCTCTATGAAAATTGTTGTTCGTATTGTGTCGGCATATGGTAGGGTCTAGGAATGTTACAAATTCATTATTTCCTATCTCTATTGTCAATCTAATAATTGAATGGACAGTATTTATGTCTTTCTTGAATTCGTGGATACATCTAGGTGACATAAGATGTCACACATTACACGAAATACAGGACCTAGCCACAGAAAGTAAATACATAATTACACAACAAGAAAGAACTGGCTACAGAGTAAATAAGGAATTTAATAAAAGAAAGCATAAGCAACATACCATCGGGGCGTCCTAATGAAATCAGAAAAGGGCAATACAATGAGAAGACTAAAGCAATAAAAGTATAAAAACAAAACCCTGAAATTTCTGGAAGACAACAATATACCAATTAACCAGTGACCCAACACAAAGATGCCGAAAAAATACAGAAATACTGCTAAAAAACTGTCAACAAATTTTCGCTAGACAAAAGGTGAAATGGTTAAAACAAAAGATCCAAGTCACTCACAAACAGCTTACTAAAATTCGACAAGGAAAATTTTGCTGGTTCTCTGAAACACAAGCACAAACAAACACAGCACCTTGGTATTTACCATCTCACATGTAATGACTGCAAATCCATTTACATCGGACAAACAAGCAGAAACTTTAACACAAGAATACAGGAAACATATGAGCACTAAAAAGTAACAGCTGTCACTCTACATTTGCCAACCATCTTATGGACTTGAAACACAGTCCAACAGACATCAACACCGATCTAAAATTCCTCAAATGCGGCAACAGCGCCCCACAAAAATTAATAACTTAGGAAAATATCAAATACATGAGTTTTGATTGAAGGAAAACAAATAATAAATGGTTACACATCTGTCAGCAATGTAACTATATTCTCTGGCCTCAGGGAACTAGCAGACAACATCAATCTATAAAAAGACACATAGACATATACACAAAGCAAATGCGTAATCAATACAAAAATAATACCCACACACAGACACACACACACACACACACACACACAGGGTAAAAATTCCAACTTTCAACCGCAACATAGCCGCCATCTTACTATGAATCAAACTCCCACTCAAAACAGAAATGTCTACTCCATTCCCCATCTCCATCTTGTTTTAACAATTCACAGACAGTGAATACTAAAATAGTGCTATTTTCCTTCCCTATTCCGGAAATGAAGGCACCAACACATTTAAGTCGAAAAAAGTCTATAAGTAAACGAATAAACATACACACAGAGACGCCATTCACGCAAAACTGAGTACTACTACACTTAACCATAAAAATTAAATATAAGTATCATACAGTCGCAGATGACAAACTGTGAGTTAAGACCTTCACAGAAAATGTAGGATAACAGTAATTACTTCAACAAATAAAACGAGGTATATATGTACAAAAATAAAATACCGGTATCAGTTTATGATTAACAATATATCATAATAACATGTAAAAACTAAAATACTTCTGTTGTTCAATTTAAAGCAATAAAAAAAACCACTGATGATGCTACAACTGTAATGAAGCTTGTATTGGTAAATAAAAACTAAAACAAGTATTTTGCTCAAGTCTGATCCTCATATATATGAACTAAATATTTATAAGGCAAACAGGCTTCAGCATCAAGATGTATACCTAATGTTTTAGAAGGTAGTCAAATTGGAGTAAAATAATTTCAATAAATAACATGTTTCCCATATTTATTCAATCCAGAAGTACAGTCGTTACTACGTAACACAAACAAAGTTAAATCAAAGAAAAATGAGGAAGGTCAAAGTTGATTTTCAAAAATACTACCACCAATGCACTTTCGACTTATCTCGATAACTCAGTGTGTATGTCTTCCGCGCTCATCTTGCGTTTATGGCGACATCACTACTCATAATCCGAATCTTATCGGCTCCTGTGATTATCTATTTATTTTTCCATTTGGCAGAATTTGTTTTGCGTATCCCCAGAGGCAAAAATCAATGGGTAACGTACTGGGACCTTGGTAGCCAAGAAACGTGCTTTTTATCTACCAATCGATCTCGCCAGGAAAGTCAGATTTAGATTGTGTGTCACTTAGCTGCTAGAATGTACAGTAGACTCGTCGTGCTGGAAGAACAGACGCGATCTGGTAGCCAACGAAATCTCTTAGAATATTTCTGGAAGCTCATGTTGAAGAAAGTGTAAGACGATGCGGTAACACTACAGTCCCAATCACGTGACTGCCTTTCAAAACATACCATACATTTACACACAGCCGTTCTTCATAATATGCCTCCAAAAGGGTACGTGAGTTTTATTCGAACCGCTGAAGCGAATTACGAGTGTTATTGACGCCGTAAGGAGTGTAGGCAGCGTCATCAGTGAAGGGCAAATTCGGGTCGTCTCTCTTCATAACCTGTTGGAAGGTGGTGAATACTGGTCATGATACGGATGACCTCAGTTAATAAGTCACATACGTCATACTCACTTATGTGGAACACCGATACCACCAGAAATTAAATGTGTGATTGTTGAAAGACAACACACTATCGCTCGAATAACGCCTTCTACCGCATCCACAGTCTTTTCAACATCATCAAATAGATTCCGTATTTTTAGATTTCCGGAAAGCTTTTGACACTGTAGCTCACAAGCGTCTTCTAATCAAATAGCGTGCTTATGGAATATCGCCTCAATTGTACGATTGGATTCGTGATTTCCTGTCAGAATGGACACAGTACGTTGTAATTGACGGTAAGTCATCGAGTAGAATAGAAGTGATATCTGGCGTTTCTCAGCAAAGTTTATAGGTCCTCTACTGTTCCTCATTTTTATAAACGATTTAGGAGACAATCTGAATAGCTCCCTTAGGCTGCTCGCGGATGACTCTATCGTTCATCGGTTAGTGAAGTCAACAGAGGATCAAAAGCAACTGCAAAGCGATTTAGACAAAATTCCTACATGGTGCGAAAATTAGCAACTAACAGTAAATAATGAAATGTGTGAAGTAATGCACTTGACCACTAAAAGAAATCCGCTGAAATCCAATAAAACGATAAGGCAAACTTTAAGGTCGTAAATTCTACAAAATACGTAGAAGTTACAATTACAAAAAAAATTATACTGGAGAAAACACACAGAAAATATTGTGGGGAAGGCGAACCAAAGGTTACGTTTCATTGGCAGAACGCATCGAAGATGGACCTGCTCCACCAAAGAGACTGCCTACATCACTCTTGTGGGTCCTCTCCTGGAGTATTGTTGCCCATTGTGGGACCCTTACCAGGTGCGACTGACATTGAGAAGGTTAAGAGGAGGGAAGCTCGTGTTGTTTTGTCACGTTACAGAGGGGGGGGGGGGGGAGGGCAAAGCGTCAAGGAAATGTTGCACGACTTGAGGTAGAAATTATTATAAGAACGACGTTATTCATTGGGGCGAGATCTATTTGCGAAATTTCAATCACCGACTTTTACTTCTGAATGTGAAAATATTTTACTAGCATCCACCTATGTAGGAAGACATAACCTTCCCAATAAAATAAGAGAAATGAGATTGAAAACTGAACGATTTAGGTGTTCTTTCTTCCCAGCGCGCTATTAGAGAAAGTTAATGAAAGTGGTTAATGAACCCTCTACCAGGCGCTTAAATGTGATTTGTAGAGTATCTATGTAGATGAAAGTTCTTGATTGGAGACAAGGCATCAAATTGTGACGGCCGTGTAGTTTGCTGCATGTCTTACACAGAGCGTAGAATTTCACGAGCAGTGTATGCTCGAGCACTGTGCTGGAGGAACGTAACCTCCGACGAATGGCAACAATTTTCTTCGCGTACCCACCACTGCACAGTATTTCACCCACAAAGCAGAACGAGCGTTCTAGCTTCTCGTACTGCAGGCCGTAAGCTCTACGGCAGGCTGTTCCAGCTCGCGTACTCCCCGTGAGTTAAGGAGCGCCCACTTACACGCGAGGCACCGCTTCTCGGCCGTGAGCTATCGTCGCGTGGGAACACAACCAAACTGCCTGCTATGGCTGCGGCGAGTGTTCAGATCGTGCGAGCGAAGCAGGCGCCTGGGGTAAGACTCCTATAAACCCGAGCTGAGCTGTCCGCCATTTTTTTCCCCAAGGTGTAGGAGTTTCCACGTTCCGGACGAGATCACGCGCCACCTTGCGTTTCATTCAACTCGCTGACACTGGCAAACTACTCACTGTATGAACATAGCATTTTCATCAATGTCTTCGTTAAGAACTACACTTCATTTTCATTTTAGTTTGCCGGCCGCGGCGGCCGATGGGACTAAGGCGCTCCAGTCACGGTCTGCACGGCCACTACGGTCGGGGGTTCGAATCCCCCCTCGGGCATGGATATTTGTGCCGTCCTTAGGATTAGCTAGTTCATAAGTAGTTTGTAAGTTGAGGGACTGATGACCCCGTAGTTAAGTCCCATAAGCTTAACAAACATTTGAACATCATTTTAGTTTTATTTATGGCAATCTCTATCTATAAATGTGAATGTCTGTTCGTGTACGTTCATCACGTCTCAACGACAAGACGCAGAGACTTAAATATTTGTACAGTTACTAATTTATACAATTATATATATATATATATATATATATATATATATATATATATATATATATATATATATATATATTTGACGAATTACAGCGTTCCAATGAACGAAATAAATCGCAATGTGCGATGTTATGGCATCACTGTATTCGGTTTAGATGGAATACCAAGCTGTGGCGAATGAAAATTTGTGCCTGGCCGGGATTCGAACCCGGAATCTCCTGCTTACTAGGCAGACGCGTTGACCACTCCGCCACCGAGGACACAGTGACCAGCCCGACTGCAGAGGACTCTTCCCTGCACGTCTCCCGCCACACACAAATCTCCATTCGCCACGCTGTCTCTTTCCTATACCACAGGCTATTTATTTCACTAATTTATACCTGAGGAAGGTTTTAGGAACGGTTTTATAGCGATCTGATAGATATTTAGTAATTTGAAGAATATAACGCGAAAAGCGGAACAATAATTACTTTTTAAAATTATATTTACTCTTTGAAAATGGTTTTATTGGTTGCATTGTTGCTTGAGTGTTGATAATGATAAAATGGTGGAGTATATTGGGATGGAAAGTTATCGGTGTATATAAAATTCTGTGTGTGTGTGTGTTAATATTTCGCTCTGCAGCGAAAACTACAGAACGCAAACGAACGGTCTTGGGATGGAAAGTTATCGGTGTATATAAAATTCTCTGTGTGTGTGTTAATATTTCGCTCTGCAGCGAAAACTACAGAACGCAAACGAACGGACTTGTGTGTAATTGTTGGCCGAAGTCTCCCGTTGTACACAATAGCAGTTCTATGCCGATGGTGGTTGAAAGTCGTAAAATTATTTTAAAAATTCGGAATGAAGGCCAGCGATGACGTTTGCGACTCTGTAGCAAGGAGGTTACTTACAGCGAAACCTGATGACACAGACAATATCTTCGGTCTATGAGTGCTCTGTAAGGATAAGCACACGAATAAGGAAATTATTTTATATTTCGGAATAAAACAGTAAAAAATAAATTTATTTTAAGACATCTTTAAAAAATCGATTGCATGTTTCGCGCATTACATCAAGTGATAGATCTGTGATATTATTACAATATTGTTGAATTTCGTGATTGGATTCTTCGAAACGAGTGAATTTTTACTTAGGATTACATCTACACTACTTACTTTCCTGATAAACGGTAAGTGCATAGACTTCTGCAATCTGATAGGAATAGTTTTCAGTTTGTTTCTAAAGAAGGTATTGTATTTCATTTCATCCTTCAGAACCAGTCTGATAGCACACCACTGAAAGATAGCTTATCTATCATAATCAACCAACACGCGAGCGGAGCCGCGGGTTTATGTTAGTAATTTATAAACAGCATATACTGATAGTTGAGGAACATGCACTTTCTGACGAAGTTACGGAATCTTCGACATGTGAAGAACGTTTTTTCTGTTGAAGTTAGATGAACATATTAAGCGAATGAAATGTTCAAAATACATCAAATTTTCATCTCTCCAAACAGCAACTGTGAGAGAAACGTGTAACTTGACATAATGTCAGTTAAATATAAAGCACTTGGATCCACAGTAGTAGTAACACGTCTTCCGTATTAGAACTCCTAATAATTAGGCACATGTTGTTACTGCATATCACCCATACTTGAAGATACTGGTACTGATGTCTTTTAAGCCATTAAATCTAATAGTTGCAAAGTACAAAAGTGCTGTGCCCCAATGTAATATTCAATTCCAATTTTTCATTTATATGAGAAGGATATCGTAAATATCTCAATACAGAGTGATTTATTATGTCAAGAAATGAGAACAAGTCAGTTCGTTAGCTAGTGAAGAGATCTACATCTACATCTACATCTACATCTACATACATACTCCGCAATTCACCGTAAGGTGCGTGGCGGAGGGTACACCGTACCACTACTAGGCATTTCCTTTCCTATTCCACTCCCAAATTGAACGAGGAAAAAAAGAATGCCTATATGCCTCCGTACGAGCCCTAATTTCTCTTATCTTGTCTTTGTGATCTTTACGCGAAATGTAAGTAGGCGGCAGCAAGATCGTACTACACTCAGCTTCAAATTCCGGCCCTCTAAATTTACTTAACAGAAATTCACGAAAAGAACGTCGTCTTTCTTCCAGCGATCCCCAATTGAGTTGGCGGAGCATTTCCGAGACACTCGCGCATTGGTCGAACCTACCGGTAACAAATCTAGCTGCTCGCCTCTGAACCGCCTCTATGTCTTCCTTCAAACCGATCTGCTGCGGGTCCCAAATACTTGAGCAATACTCAAGACGTGGTCGTACAAGCGTTTTATACGCGGTCTCCTTTACAGGTGAAGTACATCTTCCCAAAATTCTCCCAATAAACCGAAGTCGGCTGTCTGCCTTACTCACAACTGTCCTTACATGCTCGTTCCATTTCATATCGCTCTGCAATGTTACGCCTAGATATTTGAACGACGCGACCGCATCAAGAAGCTCACTACTGATGCTGTATTCGAACATTATAGGATTGTTTTTTCTACTCATGCGCATCACCTTACATTTTTCTACATTGAGAGCTAGCTGCCATTCTTCGCACCAACTAGAAATTTTGTCTAAGTCAACCTGTATGCTATTACAGTCAGTTACAGACGACACCCTCCCATACACCACAGCATCATCAGCAAACAGCCGCAAATTACAACTTACTCTGTCCATCAGATCATTTATATAGATAGAAAATAATAGCGGTCCTATCACACTCCCCTGGGGCACGCCTGACGATACACTCGTCTCTGATGAGCACTCGCCGTCGAGAACAACGTACTGCGTTCTATCACTTAGGAAGTCTTCCAGCCAGTCACAAATCTGTGAACCTATTCCATAAGCTCGTATCTTCGTTAGCAGTCTGCAGTGTGGCACCGTGTCGAACGCCTTTTTGAAGTCGAGAAAAACACAATCCGCCTGTTGCCCTTCGTCCATGGCTCGCAAGATGTCATGTGAGAAAAGGGCAAGCTGAGTTTCGCATGAACGATGTTTCCTAAACCCGTGCTGATTCATGGAAAGAAGCTTTTCCGTTTCAAGGAAATTTACTATATTCGAACTGAGAGTATGCTCCAAAATTCTACATGAAACCGATGTCAACGATATTGCCCTGTAATTGTATGGGTCAGTTATCTTTCCTTTCTTATACACTGGAGTCACCTGCGCTTTTTTCCAATCACTAGGAACTTTGCGCTGAATTAAAGATTCGCTATAAATGCAAGCTAAGTAGGGGGCCAATGCCGCAGAATAGTCTTTGTAAAACCGAACTGGTATTCCATCCGGACCAGCAGACTTTTTCGTATTTAGCTCTCTCAGCTGCTTCTCTACACCGGAAATACCTATTGCTATGTCCCCCATTTCGGAATTAGTACGTTGATCAAATGATGGTATATTTGTGCGGTCCTCCTGCGTGAAAGATTTCTTAAAGGTTAAATTTAGAACTTCAGCTTTCCGTTTGCTTTCTTCTATTACTGCCCCGGAATGATCAACTAGTGACTGGACAGTGGGCTTTGACCCGCTTATCGATTTTACATAGGACCAGAATTTTTTCGGGTTCTCGGAAAGATCTTTTGCTAAGGTTAAAAGCTGTACGTGTGTTGTGGAATGTTGAACCTATCGTTAAATCAGACAATAAATTGTTCATTAACACAGCTATTTGGTTTAATTATGGCCCTGATATTGATGTATAAGAAACAGTGCATTAAACTGATTATGTGCGCAACGGATATTTTTAACAAAACAACTGTGACATGTAACCTTTTAAAACAGACACTGACTATACTCAAAAATTTTGACTGCGAGAAAGATATAAGAAAAACCACAAATCACTTTCTTAATGCTTGACTGTGAGAATTTATGTAGATCAGTTTCTAATTATTGAAATTTAAATTAACTATCATTTTACTATGGCACCAATAATGAAATATGTTCAATAATATTATTCAAATCAACACTCCACTAAATCAACTAATTATCAAATGAAGGAAGTAGGTTAATTTTCTAACTACGTAAATGAAATATGAAACAGGGTTAAGTTACTTATTATTGATAATCAGCATTACATTACCTACATAATACAACTTCTGACTTGCTGGCAAAGCAGCCTCTGCTCTACATCGGAGCCATACACACAACCCAACCGCTCTCTAAGCGAGCTGAACCACTAGTAGAACCACTCTCTCTCTCAGTGCGAGCTACAATGCTATGCAATACATGATTTTACCAGAGATGAAACTTTACACATATCGATACATACAGTAGAAGCTATATTATACATTTTCTTGCAAGCAAGTTACTCGATACAAAACAGGAGGCACAATATTAGACATTTTCTTATAAAAATAATTTTTTATGGACACGTTTCATCACCCCCCTCCTACCTATTAAAATTTTGTAGGGTGGGTGATGCCAATGGCATTGCCTAGCCAGCAAAATTACTGAATTTAAAGTCCAAAAATTCATTAATGACATCCAAAATATAACATGAAAAATATGAAAACCTGATAAACATTTTTATACAAGATATTCAAGATCAAAACAACAGATGGAGTACATAGAAAATTTTAAAAAATGTGACAGTCATAAATACATGCCATTTTACAGAACAGTACCATCAAAAGTCACGCATGGAGTGGTACAGGGTGTGACAGGCATAAGCAAATGTCAAAATTTACAGAACATCAGCAATAAGTGGAATATATGACAATTATACATAATGGTAAACATAAGTATATATAGAATTTCAGAAAACATAGTTTGACAAATGATATAGTGGAGAAAATGAGATAGGTAGAAGTAATACACAAATGGAAAAAAATATACAATAATAAACATGAACATATACAAAGTTTTACAAAAGATAGATTAACTAATGTCATCATTTTTTTAAACATAAAATAAACATTCGTATCTTGTGCACAATGTAGTCTATGTAAATTTTTAGTGCACTTAGTATAAGATAAAGTGTCAGTTTTGTATTCTGTGATGCATTTAAAATGCCATACTTTCATGGATGCTAGAACATACATGTAAAATTTTTGACTACATAGGCTTCTGATCATGTACAAAATAATGTTACTGCTTCAGCACAATAGGATTTCAATATAACGTTTGTCAATCGAATAGGCACAATGACATTTCAGACTAAGTATATGTATCTATCAAGAGCACAATTTTATTTTGGTCACTGAATGTAAAAGAACCATGAAATATACCTAAACACTGGTAATGAACCTGTGGACAACGTTTGCAATGGGAGGCACTGAATAGTATATGCACACGAATAGCACATTAGCTCCTAACATTCATTTTAGGTCTGCACACGAACACAAAACACTGTAAGATTACACCACACTGTAGGCGGGCTGGCTGGTTGCATTGAAGTGGAAGTCATGGGGAAAAGGTTCTGATGTATTCCTCCATGCAATTCGACAACCAAGTGTGCTCCAACCAACGGAGCTATTAGCAGACTGCATCAGCATAGCCAAAATTAGAGCAAAATGGTGGTGGTTGGCCAAGGCTGCAATGGACAGTACTGTGTGGCCAAACATCATCCAACAAACATCTTCATTAAAAGGCCCAAAATCAGTGGTGTATAGTAACTCGTCCATTGTTCTGTGTGCATTCTGGAATCTCGTGTGCGAAATCGCCACTTCCCATGCGTGTCCAAAGTACATGAAATAAAGCATTTTACACACAAATTAGTAACATAGTCATGATATTTCAGTTTAGACTGAAAGAAAAGTCATTGATTAGAACATATCTACAGAAATATTTTCCCACAAATTCAAGTGGTACAGATGGGGTCATGGTATTAAACCATATTTTTACATTACATGTAGGGTCTTGAAGACGGATACATTTGAATACTAATGAGTAATTTAATTCTTATATTAGAGTATCTACAACATTAGTGTCATTTCATATAAGCACAAGGCTTTACATACTATGTACATATTGCTTTACAAACACATAATCGTATGAAATACATTGAGGGTGCTTGTCATCAATTTGGCATTAGGTCATGTAAAGTAAATTTGTTGTCATAATGAAATAACTTAAATTGACATTCCAATTACCATTAGTTCATATCTCTTTAAATTAATATATATCACTATGGTGGTGATTACATTACCACCAAATTATAACACTTAAATTACATAAGTTGCCATGGCCAGGCTTTTGTCTCAACTGAGCTACATATTTCATTGCCTTAAGGTATAACACATCAGGGTAGTTTCGTGAGAATATCAAAAGAGGTTCAAGTCATCAGGTCATGTCTGTGTCTGTCTGAGTCAACAGTAGGGTCAAACAAAACAATTAGTGCAAATTTTGGCACAGTAATAGATGTACATCACAGTAAATCATCCAATAACATAAACACAGACGTAATATTCGTTAGGCATAGCTGCAGATTTTCGTCAACAAGATCATCAATAAAATTTGGAAGATAGCAGTAAGCAAAAGCAAAATATCTCTGTGCATTATCTTTCTAGACTTAACTAGGCGCAATTTATGGCATAGCTGCAAGTTTGCAAGAGAGATGGCTGTGTGCAACGTATAAGCATAACCATACATTGTCATTGAGCTTCATTATAAAATTAATTAGCATAGTGGTAGGGCTTAGGTATATAATTAGTGAGCATAGCGGTAAGCTTTGATTACAAGAGCAATACGCATAGCTGCAAGCATAATTAGAAATATTCATTACACATAATTACAAATAATTACAGAGCATCAGAAGGATATGAATCTCACCAATCACACATGCCATTGAAGGCACAATGCATCAACATACAAAATGGTGCACATAAGCACAAAGAGAAAACACAAAAGCGCAGTGCGAGTAAGCACATAAGAAAAGAACAGAGCATAGCATCATTAGCAACAGAGCGATTCTCCTCATAATTGCTTCATAATCATTGTATACTCTCGTCCACATAATTACATTTATCAAACATCTTTGACTGTTACCAATACCTTCCTTACCATCATTTATCCATAAACAATAGTGCATTTTAAAGACCATCATGACATATTGTGTATTGCCTTACTCATCATCCTCCAGAATGTCCTTTTTCTTTTTTACTGTTCAATTGGCTTACAAAATGCTTATGTCAACTCAAAATCTTCTTCACTCGCTCCGAAGTTCGTAAGTTATGCAATTAGTAATACAGAAGAGAAATCTGATATTTTCTGAAACATAATAACTTAATTAGATTACTCAATCAAAAATTTCCATTAATTTTATTCGTCTTGCACAGCCACAGAGTTCGTTATATGTAAATTGCAAGATAGTCATAGTTTTGTATGACAATATCCCAGCGTAGCACAGAGCATAAGTATTCAGAGTTAGGGAAAAGTAACAGTGAGAAAAAGATGTAGATAGAGCGCACTAAGGAAAAGCGGAAGAATAGTGACACTCAGCTCGAGAACGGGGCACCAATCGCCACTTGGTGTGTCCAAAACAGATTAATGAACTCTCTACCCCATCTTTATTCCTTGAAAATTTTAATATTGGAAATGTGGTGTATGCCTTTCGACTTGTGCGTCTTTAAAGTTTCTACCTCAACGACGTTGTCGTGGATGATACGTTTGATTCGATACGGACCATTGTACAGTAAGAAGAATTTGTGAATCATAGATCTTCCCTTGTGGGATAAGTGGTGGGATCTAATTAATACCTTTTGTCCTACATAGAGTTGTTTAGCATAACAATTACGTTGAGAGCGTTTCCTTTTTTCAGCGGCTTTCTTAATGTTTTTAAGCGCCAATTCAATGATCTCATGATGACGTAGTCTTCTGTGTTTAGGAAAAGGTATCAATTCCTTGATACGGTCGGGAGGTTGCTTGTTTTTCAGAACCAGAATTGGTGAAAGACCTGTAGAATCATTAGGAAGTCCATTTATAATATTTTGAAATGAAAGAAGATATCTATCCCATGTGTTATGTCGTCGGTAGCAATATAGCCTACAAAGTTTTCCAAGTTCTTTCATCACTCGTTCACAAGGGTTAGAGGCAGCATGATAAAGTGATATGAACACAGGTTTAATGTTTCTGCGCCGCAACATCCGTGCCCAATCATGAGAACGGAATTGAGGTCCGTTATCGGAGATGACTTTATCTATATGGCCAACATCTTTCAGGAAGTTTTTGACAAAGGCGTTAGTTACTGTCTTCGCCGTGGCACGGCGGAGCGGAGTAAAAGATACAAATTTTGATGTGAGCTCAATAGCAACGAAAACAAAAGAGAAACCATTGTTAGTTCTCGGAAGAGGTCCAAACAGATCAACGGCTGCTAACTGCTTTAATTTTGAAGGTATAATCGGAAAAAGTGGAGCAGAATGCGATATGGTCGGCGGCTTTGCTTTCTGACACAATTTGCATCGAGATAACACATTGCGTATACGTTTCTCCATGTTGATGAAGTAACAAGAGTCGCGTAATTTCGCGAAGCACTTCTTGGCACCATAGTGTCCGTAACTGAGATGAATATACCAAATCAATTTGTTCACGTATTCCTCCGGAACACACACTAACCAAAATTGACTGTCAGGGGCTTTACGTTTGAAGAGAATGTTATTATGGATAATGTAAAATTGTCTGATGGAAACATTATATTTATCATGCCATTTTATTTTAATATCTCGCCAGATTGGATCTTTATCTTGTTCTTTAGCAATGTCAGAAAATGTGGCAGATATGTAATTTTCGAAAGCAACTTGCTGCATATAGAGGATAGTAAAGTTATTTTCTAAGTATGCCTCTTCCGTCGCCTTGATGAGCCCAACAGGCGAACGAGATAGCGAGTCTGCAACGATGTTTTGTTTACCAGGAATGTAAATTACAGAGAAATCGAATTCTTGAAGGAACAAAGCCCATCGTCTAAGTCTATCATGGTTAAGTTTTGCCGACATGAGGAATTGAAGTGCACGGTGATCCGTGTAAACTTTAGTGTGTCTGCCAAACAAGAAATAACGGAATTTTTCGAATGCCCAAACTACTGCCAAAGCTTCAAGCTCAGTGACGGAATAGTTCCGCTCTGACTTGGATAATATGCGACTAGCAAATGCAATGGTTCTCTGTGTGGCAAAGCCATTTTCTTCATCCTCTTGAAACACGTGAACGCCAAGTCCGAATTTTGAACTATCGGTAGAAATGCAAAAGTTCTTAGACAAATCTGGATGGTGCAGAATAGGTGCGTGAAGGAGTGCATCTTTTAAGCAAAGAAATTCTCTTTGGGCAGCTTCATCCCAGAACCAAACAGTATTCTTTCCAGTTAATTCATATAATCTGGGAGTAGTTACGTCTTTCAAATTTATAAAACGGCGATAGA
Source organism: Locusta migratoria (assembly GCA_026315105.1). Lineage (NCBI taxonomy): Eukaryota > Metazoa > Arthropoda > Insecta > Orthoptera > Acrididae > Locusta > Locusta migratoria. The sequence goes on from CM048749.1 coordinate 217,683,638, forward strand.
AATTAATTAAACCCAAGAAAGCTCTTAATTGGCGTTTAGTGGTGGGAACAGGCATTTTCATTATCGCCTCTAACTTTTCGGGGTCGGGCTGGATCCCATCTTTAGAAATAATGTGCCCTAAAAATTTAATCTGAGAACGACCAAACTGTGACTTCTCTAAGTTGACAGTAATCCCGGATTGAGCAAACACTTCAAGTAAAGATGCCAACGTACTGTTATGTTTTTCCCAGGAAGATTCTGCAATTAAAATATCATCAACGTAAATTGTGATTTGTTGTTTTAAGTGCTCAGGGAGTGTGGCATTCATCGCACGGATGAAAGCAGATGAGGAGATGTTCAGTCCGAAAGGCAATTTACGGAACTGATAACAGTTTCCGAAGCAGAGAAACGCGGTATACTTCCTACAGTTGGGGTGCAGTTTCACTTGCCAAAAACTAGTCCTAAGATCTAATGAGGATAAAACTTTGACACCATAGAATTTTTGTAACAATTCTTCAAGGGTTTGGGGTCGGTCGGTTTCAGGTAAAATGATAGTGTTAATTTGTCTGGAATCGAGCACTAATCGAATTGACTTATCTCTTTTTTCAACAATATGTAGGGGACTGTTATACGAGCTAACTGCAGGTTCAATTATACCTTGACTGAGCATGGACTGAATTTCAGCCTTAACTCTTTCCCTGTATACTATCGGAATGGGATATGGAGGTACAAAAAAATTTATTATGTTCTTTGATTTTAAATTCATAGAGAAAATTTTTTATGGTACCAGGACTGTTAGCGAATACACGGGAATAACGCCGCAAGATAAGGAACAATTCTTCCTTATCACGTTCTGAGGCACCTTCAACTTCTACTAATTTTTTCTTAATGATGTCAGAAATCAAGTCAATTCGCTCAGTCTCGAAATGTTTATCTGTTATATCATCATCAGGTTTGACATCCTGCGTCGCATTAGAAATAGATAAAAATTTTAAACAACTGGCACCTTCTTCATATCTGGTAATCCAGTCTTCGAATTTAATTTGAATGGCATTTTCCTGAACAAAAGCAATTGCACTAGCCGTATTGAAATCTAAAGTAAACTTGTACTTGTATAGGAAGTCCACACCTAATATTATCTGTGTAGTTAAGCGGGGGACAATCAATAGGTTGGCAGAAAAGGTATGACCTTGACATAAAAATTCTACGTATGTTTGCTGTCGAATTTCGACAGGTTTGCTAGAAATAACGCCACGAATTTTAGTGCAATGCAAAGGCAGAATAGGACCGTTAAGCAAATTCTGATATTTCTTGAAAGTCACTTCACTGATTACTGATACTGGGCTACCAGAATCTAAGACAGCAGAAAGATTGATTTTGCCAATTTTCACAGATACAATAGGGTGAATTGGAATATCGACACATTCTACCTTCTCTTCTAATAGTGCCTCTTTTATGTCATCTAACTGTACAAATTTTACGTCTTGTTCGGTAGAAGGTTCATAAGAAATTTCTTTGTTGAGACAAGTGTTACCAAGATTAATGAGGCTTTCACAAGATAAATGCTTTTCAAATCTTGGTTGTTCATCAACTTCGCATTCGCTATCATCGTCATTAGAAGACATGTAATTGTCTATCCAATCAGCAACAGAGGTGTGCTGCAAATCTAATTGTTCGAAATCATTTTTTGCTGTTCCAAGGTTACTGTTAGTTGCATTATTGTGTGGCAGTACTGTGTCCTGCCTTTCAAAGTACATGACCGGTCTGTCATATGCAATTGTTGGTTGATACTGTAAGAATTTTATTTCGTATATAGTGTCTTCCTCAGAGTCTGAAGACGAAGCTTCTGTCTCCCAATCTGAATTGTCGTCATTATATTGCTGATCGACAATTATCTCGTTTAACCGTTGGGCAGTATAACGTTTGTTCGATACCTTTTCATTTGTTTCGTTAAATTTGATAGTACAATTTTTGTTACTGTCATTACTTTCAGGAGTAACGGCTTTAGGTTTTGACACAAGTTGTGTCGGTTTTGCCTTATCACTTACTGAGGTGCTACCAGCATCAGTATTGTGCACTTCCGCACAAACTACTATTCTGTTTTGTTCGGGAGGTTGTTCATCGTAATCTTCCTCTCTGTGAGGTAGTTCACAATGAACAAGTTTCAGCGTATAGTTAGGATCACACAAATTCTGTACGGCCGAATTATTTGCCGTCGAGTCCGCTAGTCATACCTGACGCGGCCCCTTTTTTGACGAATTATAGTGTGGATTGGCAGATCTGATTTCAATGTTTTGCTCTTGTCTTTCTGGGGTACGCGATCTGCTTTGGCCCTGATTTGTGTTTTCGTATCGTGGAAGGCGATCACGAGAATTATCGCGTGTGCCCTCCCGACTACGCTTCTCAGCGTTATTGTTGTGATTTTCAGTCTCGCGATCACTATCAGTATTGCGTCTATCACGCCAATTAGTATCATTCGAAGTATTGCTGTTATGATAGTAATTATTGTAGCGTCCTCCGCGACCAAAACCACCACCTCGGTTGCGGCCACGAAAACTTCCACGGTTAATTTCACGATCATGAAAATCACCGTTCTCATTGTCGCGAACTTGTTTGTAAGATTCATTATTGAAAGAATTATTTCTTGGTTTATCGTCGTGCTCTGAATAACGTTTAGTACGCGGCGGGCTTTGTTGCGACCGGCGATCATATTTGTTTGTTTCAAAATATCGACTGCGCGAGGAATTTTCCTCGTCTTCTTCCTCTAAGTCTTGTAAGAGATTTCTAAAGGCTTCAATATCATTCTTGCATCGTGCCGCAATGGCAATTTGACGCAAGTGTAGAGGCAATTTGTTCAAACAAATTCTAATTAATTCCGCAGGGCAGTAAGGTGCCGATAAAAATTGATTTTTGTATACTAAGTTTTGGAAATATTCCACTGGGCTCGAGAAATTTGATCGCTCAAAAGTTTTGAATGTCGCAATACTGTTTTTAACGCGGTCTTGTGCCGCTTCCGACCAGTATGCGGATAGAAATGAGCGTCGGAACTGATTCTCGCTATAGCACTCTTGTGCAATAGCTCTCATTCTGGTGGCTGGCTCGCCTTCCAGATAACCACATATAAATTCTAATCTGTGCTCAAGTGGCCAATTCGGGGGAAGACAATAATCGAATTGCTGCAACCACTCTTTAGGGTGCAAGTCATTCGGAGAGTTTTTAAATGTCTTGAATTTACGTACAGTCAGGAAATGCTTGTAGTCAAACGCTTCCTTTCGCCCGTGCGGCGTAAGTGGGCGTAAACTACGCACTGCGTCTTCATTGTTGTTACTACAAGGTACACTTCGTTCACGTACCAAGCGACCTACTTGGTCCGAATCATCATTGTCATTTTCGTTCAAATTTTCTTCTACGTCTTCGTATGCATTTCCATAAGTGTGGTCAAATTTCCTCTCTATTCGCGCCACGCGATCATCTAATTTTCTGACCTCAGCCTTGTATTGCTGATTAATGTTCATTTGACCTTGTTTGAAACGGTCAAGGGCGAGATATTCATTAGTTTCATTAAACGGGGTAGGATGCGTTACATCAGAACTTTTGTCACTGTTATCACTGATTTGGGTAATTTTAACAGTAATATCCTCAAACTGTTTATTAATTTTATTGATCTGTTCCGTCGTGACTGACTGGAAGTCCTGCAACTTTTCATCAAATAGATTACTCTGTTGCTTCAATTGAGCGAGTTCGGTGGTTTCTATATTTTCGACTCGTGACGCAAGGCTTTCCACTACCGGGTTAATCTCGTCGCGAATATCTTGTCTTATTTGCTGAGATTCACGTTTGAAAGTATTGAGCAATTGTTCCCTGAACCGATTGTTGTCCTCATTTATTTTATTAAAACTACTTTGAATACTCACAAACCTCGAATCGCACGTCTGTTCTATTTTCTCAAGTTTTTCACCTTGTTTCTCAAGTTTTTCATTTAATTTCTGAGATTGTAATTGATTATTGTCAAGTTTTTCATTTAATTTCTGAGATTGTTCCTCAAGTTTTTCATTTAATTTCTGAAATTGTAATTGACTATTCTCAAGTTTTTCACTTAGTTTCTGAGACTGTGCCTCATTTAACTTAGAGAGCTTTGACAATAAAATTTGCATGAAGTCATTTGGTAATACGTTTTCCATAGCTGTCGCACATGTATTTTTTGTAGCAGAGCTAGGCGGAAACGATGGATTATTTTCCGCAACCACGTTACAAGAATCGGAATTCTGTATTGTCGAATCCTGTACTTTGTCATTATCCATATTGTCTGTTCCTGAACTAATCTGTTCCGCGTTTTCGGACACGGTATTTACTGTCGTATTTGTATCAGTGCAGTGAGAAGACTCTTGTAAAAATTCAGCTTCTCTCCTTGCATCATTCAAGGTCTCATTTTCGGAAGCAGATTTAGCATCAGCGCGGACTCTCCTATTCTTCGACATTGTTAACAGAATTTTGCAGTAAAGTGACCAATAATATTTATTTTCACCAACTGCAAAAAAATTTTTGAAAATTACACACGGTAATTATGACAGAACAATAGGCTGAATCGGGCGAGTGCAACATACAATCACAATCGAGATTACGCAAACCGTTAATTATCACACGAGTTCCGCGGTACTAGAACTTTCATCACAACAAACATCAGACAATATAAAAGAGAGGCTTGTTCAGTAGTAATGCAATTATTTGTATATTCAATTCATCTACTATAAACAATACTACACAATCTCAAGAATGGTAAGTAACAGACTACAGAAACAATTACTATGCTACTGTTGCTACAACAGAGGATGGTGCTACAAAAATTAAATTAAGAGCCAAAAGGTAAGTTGGTTAGTGGAAAAGACAAACTAACTGAAATAAGACTACGTATCTAACTACGTCACGATCCTGTTTGTGAACTATCCTGGCAGAAAGGGCGCCAGATAAAAGCTGTACGTGTGTTGTGGAATGTTGAACCTATCGTTAAATCAGACAATAAATTGTTCATTAACACAGCTATTTGGTTTAATTATGGCCCTGATATTGATGTATAAGAAACAGTGCATTAAACTGATTATGTGCGCAACGGATATTTTTAACAAAACAACTGTGACATGTAACCTTTTAAAACAGACACTGACTATACTCAAAAATTTTGACTGCGAGAAAGATATAAGAAAAACCACAAATCACTTTCTTAATGCTTGACTGTGAGAATTTATGTAGATCAGTTTCTAATTATTGAAATTTAAATTAACTATCATTTTACTATGGCACCAATAATGAAATATGTTCAATAATATTATTCAAATCAACACTCCACTAAATCAACTAATTATCAAATGAAGGAAGTAGGTTAATTTTCTAACCACGTAAATGAAATATGAAACAGGGTTAAGTTACTTATTATTGATAATCAGCATTACATTACCTACATAATACAACTTCTGACTTGCTGGCAAAGCAGCCTCTGCTCTACATCGGAGCCATACACACAACCCAACCGCTCTCTAAGCGAGCTGAACCACTAGTAGAACCACTCTCTCTCTCAGTGCGAGCTACAATGCTATGCAATACATGATCTTTACCAGAGATGAAACTTTACACATATCGATACATACAGTAGAAGCTATATTATACATTTTCTTGCAAGCAAGTTACTCGATACAAAACAGGAGGCACAATATTAGACATTTTCTTATAAAAATAATTTTTTATGGACACGTTTCAAGGTATGGCTGTGATAATTATTGTATGCTTCACGCATCGATCTTTTTATAGACGCACGAATCTCTACTAACTTTTGCCTGTCATCATTTGCGTGTTCTTTTTTGAATCGAGAGTGCAACAGCCTTTGCTTTCTCAGCAGCTTTCTAACATTATTATTATACCACGGTGGATCTTTTCCATCCTTAATCGTCTTTACTGGCACATATTTCTCTAACCCTTCATTAACAATGCATTTAAATTTAGTCCACAATTCCTCTACATCCATAGTCCCAGAATTAAACGATGCCCATTCATTTTCTAAGTGCGATCGTAACATTAGCTTGTCGGCTTCTCCCAACAAAAACACGCCCCTAGCCTTCTTGACTGGTTTATGAACTTTGGTCACCATCGACGCTATGACGATATCATGATCACTAATTCCTGTCTCTACACAGACATCGTTAATGAGGTCAGGCCTGTTTGTGGCTATAAGGTCTAGAATATTTCCATTGCGCGTGGGTTGCCGGTTTAACTGCTCAAGACAGTTTTCGGAGAATGTGTCCAAAAGTAGCTCGCAAGACTGCTTGTCTGTACCGCCTGAAATGTAACTAGCGAGGTCCCAATCTAGATCCTAGATCCTAGATATCTGTCATTAACGTCTCACTTAACGTTCTGTTACTGCTAGGCGTTAAACTGAAGGAAATATTACTCCTATTAGGTTTCGGAAACGGAGTAGTAGCTCTGAAACACAGTGGACTATAAGCAAAGAAGTAAACATTTTTGCCGGCCGCGGTGGCGGAGGGGACTGAGGCGTTCCATTCACGGTCTGCACGGCCACTACAGTCGGGGGTTCGAATCCCCACTCGGGCATGGATATTTGTGCCGTCCTTGGTATTAGTTATTTGATAAGTAGTTTGTGAGTTTAGGGACTGATGACCCCGTAGTTAAGTCCCACAAGCTATACAAACACATTCGTGAGAGACGAAGGAATATCTGCAAGTCAAATAATAAATCACTAGGGACTGATGACCGAGCAGTCTAGTCCCCTCTAAACAACAAAAATATCAATAAATCACGAACTTTACTCTTTTTCATTCTACAACTATATATTTCCTCAAATAATGCGACAGTTAATGAAGTTTTGCATAGTAACCATGTTGCAAAATACTCCTCTCTTTGCATGTTATCATTTGTCAAAATATTTTGATACCTCTAATCGTGTATGAGATACGCATTGATTAATTCTGGCCTTTTCGACATCAGAAATGAGTGCGCTAAATAAAATAAAGTTTAGCGGTATGAGTTTGAAAACACAACTGGTCGAGAATGTAACTTTCACTCTGCAGCAGAGTTTGTGCTGATATGAAACTTCCTGTCAGATTAAAATTTTAATCTGCCAGGAAGTTTCACAACTGGTCGAATTTCGACCATAGGCAATACTAGTTAATGTAAAATCTTGCGATTCTGCGAATCAACGATATGATTTCGTGAGTGTAATCTGATGAAAGATATTAATTGTGGCATTATTTTACATTTTTAAATGCCTGTTTCATGGAACCAACATAAGGAGTATTTCTTATGAAGTGTTTAACGAATTTTCCTGTTATTTTTGATTTTAGAATTTACAATTTATTGCTAGATGATCAAAGCAAGCCAGACCACGTCTGATTTATCACGCTGGCCGAGCGGATTAAGACACTATACTCCGATGCGCGAGGCCGTTCCCCGTCGGGGTTTGGAATCCCCCCTCGCGCATGGTTGTTTGTGTCGTCTTTAGTATAAGGTAGTTCATAAGTAGTTTGTAAGTTTAGGGACTGATGACCCCCGCAGTTCAGTCCCTTAAGCTTAACAAACACTTTTGAACATTTGAGAAAAGTTCGCTAAGGTTTTCATTTAATTACTAAGAAAAGGGACATCATTTGCCTTTATGCACAATACATAATTTCAGGCAAATGAGTAACACTTCACCTTAATTGCCCAAAACTGTACTAACCAAATGACCCAAATACGAAGGTTTTCAGTATAGAAGTAGATAAAAATTGTAGATAGGTGAGACACACAAGGAGAATAATCCTTTTCTTTGTGTAATGACGGAAAGATATATATATATATATATATATATATATATATATATATATATATATATATATATATATATATATATAAGAAGATTTTTGTGACATACTGGACATTGTAGACGTCCATCTCTGTGGGTGAAGAGATGCAGTTCGTCTAAAGAAGCGGGTACTAGGATTTCGTGACTAGACATTGTTGCTGTTGTCACAACTACACACTGAAGAGAACAAAGCGAGAGCCTCTGTTTACTTACGCCCTCCTAGTACTAGTGTGCGTGACGTCACCTTTCCCCACTATGGGGCCAACGAGAAAGACAGGGCACGGCGCGCCTGTCAAATTACGCAAGCAAGGGAGGCGCGATCGCTAGCTGATTGGCCGGCCACTGTGGCACAGCCCACTGTCTCATAGCGGAGGGCCACTCAGTTGGCGATCGTGCCGGCTCAGGCCTACCTTGCTTGCGTAATTTTACAGGCGCGCCTCGTTGGCCTCGTCACCACCACCGCAGCTCCGAGCTGGTGTAGTGAGCGCTCGTGTGCTCTCCTGCTTGCAGAGCAGCATGTTGGAACAGCCTGATCCAGGGTGCGGCCAGTGTGTCTTGGAGAAATGCAGAGACAGAGAGCACGACAAGTCTACGTCGTAGACACAACCAACCATTACTTGCGTGCAGATCATGGCCCGCCATTTCATCTTCGAAATCTCTGAGCACAGTAGTGAAGTCGTGTACCTAGAATCTTTGACAGGAATGAAAGACAGGCTAGAGATGTGAGTGAACGAGTTTCACTGCTTGTAAGCGGTGGCATCAGTTCGTGTTGACAAACCCTCTGCTCAGTAGCTGTACAGTACGACAGAGAACATATGTGTTCATTGTACGTCAAAAACCTCGTCTACATGTAAGAGAATGTTCAGGTGACCACTGACATTTCAGGTAAGTATCCGAGGAAAGACATCCAACGTGTGTGTCAGTATCCCGAAAGACCATTATGAGCCTTGTAACGCCAAAATTCCACTCCTCTCAAACAAGCTCTGTTGACTTTAGGAAGCACGAGATCAAAATGGTTCAAATGGTTGTATAGTGTATGGGACTTAACTACGGGGTCATCAGTCCCTAAACTTACAAACTACTTACGAACTAGGACGGCACACATATCCATGCCCGAGGGGGGATTCGAACCCCCAACCGTATCGGCCGTGCAGACCGTGACTGGAGCGCCTTAGTCCCCTCGGCCACCGCGGCCGGCGCACGAGGTCATCTCCGTGCCATGGCACCTGTTTGCTGGATATTTGCTGAGCCTTATGTGTGTAAACATTCCCTATTACTGCTCACGCCCTTTTACATTGCCTCTCTGTGATCGGCGGAAGTCGGCTGAGTTCGTCTGTCTACAGAATGTATTGGTGATGTTTCTATTTTGATTTCTGTTTCTTGAATATTAAAGTTTGGTAGTTGAAATTATATTTATTATTTTATTTTTGATTCCTTTGAGATAAGGATTATCACTTCATTAATAGTTCTTGCGGCTTATACTCTCTATCAACCTTACCTTACCTCCGTAACAGCATTGTGCACCATCGTAGCCATCGTCAATGTATTTTTGATTCGTGCGTGGTATTGATTGTTGTCTTTCATCGTGTTATTTTCTAAAATAAATCCACGTACTCCGAACGATTCCTTTTACAAAAAGGAAGGCTGTCATTAAAGGTGGTGTGAGGAACGTAATTCTGATTGTTAGTCAGTGATGCAACAATAAAGCGGCAGAAATCGTTACTACACTCACTTAATAAGCCTCTTTAAAATATTCATATTTCGTTGTTACAAATTACAGTTTTCGATTACTCAAACGTTAAAAGTGATTCTTAATGTCGTGTTCCTTCTGTGACGCTTTAAAGCATCAGACGATTTCTCTAAAACCTGTAAGCTATAGGCCTTCAGCTGGATGCACTGGGAGAAAGAGGCGGGATTTGTTTTAACAGCCAATGCGCTACGAGCTGAATGTAAGCTTCTGCTCCCAACGTTCACCTCTCAGGGGCCACGTGAAAGTGCGTGATCTGTAAAGGATATATGAGGCGCGTCCAGAAAGTAAGTTCCAATTTATCTCCGCTGCAGCGCTGCGATTTCAGTTCCGCACATGCGCTGTAGACGATGTGTATCAAGGAGAAGAACGTGCGCCATTTGGAGATCGTTGTCAGTTACGTACGCTTTGTTGTGCTTGTTTGAAATGTCGGCGTTGATTGAAAATCCGCCGCCTGTGGAATCAAGTCGGTATTTCGGTTTCTGAATGCGAGGGAAGTGAAAACAAGTGAAATTTATCGGCAAATTTTCTATGTTTACGGACCAAATGAGATGAGTGATTCGATGGTGAAAAGAATGGTCCGACAGTTCAATGGAGGGCGTAGTGATGTGCACGATGAAGAATGAAGTGAGCGTCCACCTTTGGTTACAGAAGAACTGGTTCACGCGATTGGTGACAAGATCTGTTCTTACACCTCAAGTCTTTCTTTGACGGTCATCACTTCACCAATGACGACGAACTGAAAGAAAATGTTTCCAACTCGTTGAAGACACAGGCGGCAGATTTCTATGAAGAAGGTATGCTAAACCTGGTGCCACGCTATGACAAATACCTGCAAAATTTCGGCAGTTATGTGGAAAAGTAGTTTAAGAGTTGTAGAATTTTGTGCATAAAAATTTCTTCTATATCTGTGTACAATTTGATTTTATTACCAAACGGAACTTACTTTCTGGACGCGCCTCGTATTTTAATTTGTTACAAAAGCAAGTAATCATTTTAACAACTTGTCGAAGACCATAATTAGCTGCAGAAAGTTTTAATGCTAGTCAAAGCTTGTTAGTTACCAACCCAAAGGCACATTAAATACAATATATGAGTCCCTGTACCTACGGCCTATCCGCCAGGTTCGAACAAAGTAGAAGTCACACATGTGATGACTGTAAATCCATTTGCATTGGACAAAGAAGCAGAAACTTTAAGACAAAATGTGAATTATTCTTAACTGGAAGAGTGCATAAAGTTGAAATAAGCAGTACTCGTTATATAGACGAAACAATTAATTCTTCCAACTGGGGAGCTATCAAAAATCGGATGGCACAACGTTTGGTCTTGGGTTATTTGCTGTTCTTAATGTATATTAATAACTTGACATTCTATATTCACGAAAATGCTAAGCTAGTTCTTTTTGCTGGTGATACAATAGCTACCACGCCTCAAAAATAGGAATTAACTGATGGAAGTGTAAGTTGTGTCTTTTAGGAAATTATTGTGATTCTTTACAAATGGACTCTCGTTAAACTTGAATAAAACCCAGAATATATAGTTTCGTACATTAAATGTTATGACATAATTAATAAATAGAGATTTTGAACAGAAATCTGTAGCTAAGGTAGAATATTCAAAATCTTTAGGTGTTTGCGATGACGAGTGAAATGGAAGAAACACATTGAAGATCTACTGAAACGTCTGAGTTCAGCTGATTTTGCTATCAGGGCCACTGCAAAATTTGGTGATATACATCTCAGTAAATTAGCTTACTATGCCTGTTTTCATTCACTGCTTTCATGTGGGATCATATATTTAACAATCCGATCTAATTCAAAAGGAATAGCAGTGTGCATAACTACAATACTAGGAGAAAGTCTAATCTTCACCATTCATGGTTTAATCTAACATTGGCATAGCCGTGAAATATACTGCCAAAAAAGCCTTCGGCCACTTACCAAGTCTGACAGATAGCCAACTAGTATTTAAAAACAAATTAAAATAATTTCTGAATAGCAACTCTTTCTACACTTGAAATGAATTTTTAGATAAAACTTACTTACCAACCGGAACTTACTTTCTGGACGCGCCTCGTATAAAATTGTTTCTTTCTGGCTGCTACGTCACAACGCCATGTTCGGAAGACCTTGAAAGCAGTATCAGTACATCTGCTGTTCATCTGGTCTGCCGTCATCAGATCAATATGTACGTCGTCTTTCCGGGTAAATGTCTTCTTTTTTTATTAGTGATGGCTCTAAAATTGAGAGCTGTGAGAAATCCGCCTTCCTTAGCTACAGTAGTGATACCTATCAAATGTATGCACTTCACATCTGTCTACTTTCCATAGTTACCGGCCTTCTGGCATATCACACATTATAGGACATTCAAGATCTTGCTTATTGTCACGGGTTGTGAAAGCTTGCTTCAGAAAGTAGGAAAACCGGTATTTGATGCACGCGACGTATGTGGAATACAAATGAAATAGTCCATACAGAGGCAACAACATATGCAGCTAGCAAACACAATGCATAGTGTGTACCAACAAAGGAACGGAAATCGAGAACATGACAGAGACAACAACACGGACCCCAAGACAGACACCAACACGTACACGGACGCGGCCAGTGATCATCATTTAATAGACAATAATTAGAGTAGCTATAGTAGTAAGGAAAAATATAAAATTGTCGCAAAACAGCACTATAAACCTGTTAAACTGTTATAGATAATACTAACGATGATTTAGGGTTGACGACTTGATGGGAATGCCAAGTTCTTTACAAGAACAATTGCTTCTTCTAAGTGTTCTGCGAATTAAACGAAACCTTTAGTTCGCCTTACTATCGTTAGTTTCTTTGTGCACTCTCCAATTAAATTTGTTCATAAATGTGATTCCTGGATTTTTCACTGATTTATCAAGTGAATGCAGTTTAACGGATTTCTTTTGGAGCTCTTATCGAAGACTTCACACTTTCATTATTTAGCGTCAATAGCCAATTTTCGCACCATGCAGATATGTTATCTAAATCGTATACATCTGCTTTTGATTTTCTGGTGACTTTATTAACGGATAAACGACAGCGTCACTCACGATTGTCTCCTAAATCATTTATAAACATAATACTTCTGGAAATGTCAGATATCACTTTCGTTTTACTTGATTATTTTCCCCCAGTGCTTTGTCTCTGAGAGAAAATAACAAATCCAGTGGAACACCTAATATGATATTCCAAAAGCTTGCTAAAAAATTGCTCAAATGTTTGTAATTCTATCGGACCAAACTGCGTGGTCATCAGTCCGTAGCTTACAAACTACCTAAACCTAGGTAAACTAACGTAAGGACAACACACACACCCATGCCCCATGGAGGACTCGAACCTCCACGGCGAGCAACCGCGCACTCCGCAGCGAGACGCTTTAGACCTACTACACCGCGCCCCAAAAGCGTGCTTATGAGAAACAGTTAAAAAGCTTCCGGAAATCTACAAATGTGGTATCGATTTGAGATCCCTTCTCAACAGCACTCGTCAACTGATGCGAATAAGGAACGATACTTTCTGAATCCGTCTTGACTACAGGTGAATGGGTCGTCTCTCCGGTGTAGATCATGATGTTAAAAAAAAGTAATGTTCCAGAACCCTGCTGCATATCGACGTCTATCATATGGGCTGTAATTTTGCTAGCCGCTCCTATTGCATTTCTTGAAACTTTGGGTGACTTGTGAAACTTTCCAGTCTTTTGGAAAGATCTTTAGCTAAGTGATCGATTGTATATGATAGTTAGGTAAGCAAATGTTCAAATGTTTGTTAAGCTTGAGGCACTTAACTGCGGGGTCATCAGTCCCTAAACTTACAAACTACGCCGCCCGTGGTGGCCGAGGGGACTGAGGCGCTTCAGTCACGGTCTGCACGGCCACTACGGTCGGGGGTTCGAATACCCCCTCGGGCATGGATATTTGTGCCGTCCTTAGTTGTAGCTAGTTCATAAGTAGTTTGAAAGTTTAGGGACTGATGACCCCGTAGTTAAGTCCCATAAGCTGTACAAACACTCCGCTCCACACTACAAACTACTTACGAACTACCTTATACTAAAGACGACACAAACATCCATGCCCGAGGGGGGGATTTGAACCTCCGACCCTCCCTGGGGCATGGGTGTGTGTGTTGTCCTTAGGTTATTTTACCTTAGTTTAAGTAGTTTGTAAGCTAAGGACTAATGACCACGCAGTTTGGTACGATAAATTTACAAACATTTGAACCCCCGACCGTAGCGGCCGTGCAGACTGTGACTTGCGCAGCCACAGACCGCTCTGCCACTGCGGCTGCCAGCAAGGTAAGCATCTATTGCATGAAGATGGCTGAACGTTTCTCAGCCGAAATATTAGAAGAAGTAAACTTTATGCGGCTGCAAGCCCGAAACTTCTTTGAACATGGAGAAACTGTTAGCGCACTCCGCATGTTGACATAGTGTAAAGGAGGCGGATGAGCATAAACGAGGCCTCATTCGCCAAAGCAGATGGGAAACCGCCATAAGAACCAGCATCCGTCCGATAACGACTAACGAACTTAATCCGACGAGCCGGGCGGATTCGAAACAGGGCCAGCACAAATCCCCGGCAGAGTAAATGGCGCTTTAAACCACGCGGTGACCGCGAGGGTGACAACCAGTTACTGCGGATTAAAGGATACTCCGGCACTCTTCGTAATGAAACTGTGAACCGTCTTACCAAGAGAAATTTCACGGATGGACGAGTATCTCCAATGCATTCCCCTTATAAAAGAAGTCGAAGCAAATACAGCCGCAAATACAGCCGCCAGCATAATTTAGATATCTTTGGAGTAGTGAAATCGCTTAAATCACTCAAGCAAGAAAGTCTTCTGTTCCAGATAGTAAACCAATTACATGTCTAAGATTACCTGACATCGTCTGGTCTGTAGGCGATCAATTCGTTTTATATTTTCCAAATGATAAGCCAAGATCGCAAACTAACAATTTATTAAGTGACGACCGGTTTCGGTGCACTGTTTCACCATCATCTAGTCATATATATATATATATATATATATATATATATATATATATATATATATATATATATAATCTGGTCATCTTGTTAACAAATTTGGGTATAAAATAAAAAGTGCAACATTGCACTTAGTCACTATGTAAAAAAAATACTTAAGTTAAAAACATGCAAGCTTACAAAATACTGACAGCTCTCAAAATTATAGTTTACATTTTGGCACAAGGTGGCAGCACCATTTCTTACAGAGTGTGTTTGTGGAATACCTCCATACGTGGCTATCATATACAACTGCTCACTCCGCGAAACATCCGTACCTAAAGACTCCAAAATTTCGCAATTCAATCCAATATTTAAGAAAGACAACGTGACTGATCCGCAAAATTGCAGACCCATGTTGACGTCGATTGTCGGTAGAATTTTGAAACATATACTTTCTTTCGAATTTTATGAACTACTAACTCAAAACCCGGCGTTACCCGGGTATTTATTTATTTATTCCAACCTTGAGTTTGTTCTCCTCCTGTCCCTTCTCTCTCTGTCCATCTCGTTCCGTTTAAATTCAAATTTATCGGAGAATATACAAGAAAAAACGCTGTTTTGCATAATGTACAAAACTACAAGTGTAGTATCCAAAAAAGAAATTGGGTACGATCTCATATTTATTGAATTATATGTTGTAAAATTCTATAATTTTTCAGATATATATTCATTTATATAAGTGCTGTACGTCTGTAAAATCTCCAGTAATAGATTAAAACTTGGTGGGTGATGGGGCGCTTTTCCATGAACGTTACTGTTTATGTGCTCATATGTCATGAACTACGTGTCATACTGTGAAATAATTTAGAACGTACATTTAACTACATGTTTGTTTACTGTCTGTAAAATTTCCTGTGGCTATAAGTTGTAATGTAGAAATTATAAATTGCAACGTCATAACCAATGCCGTAGTTTTAGTCCATGAACAGAGGAAAAGTAGTAAGCAAGAAACTTATTTTTTCCTTCCATTAATTTGAAGTTCTTGTCAGCGTGAAAAGTTTAATAAAGGTTTGAAATTATGTTTATAGTTTGTTGCCAGTCGCTAAGTACTGTCATTCTCATACAGTGTATTCATAAAATCTCATCCCATTATGAGGCACTTTCTTGAAATTCCTACTGTTTATGACGTTATATTTCCTGAACTATGTCTCGTATGTGTTTCTTACTCCAACAGAAAATGTTATCTCACATAAGAAATATGTGTACCAAATTTGGTTGTAATCGGGCTAGTGGTTTAGGAGAAAATGAACAGCATTGTCGCTTAATCCAGTAGTTTTTCGCACATCTCATTGTATATGAAATAATATCTCACTAATTACATAATTCTTATACTTACGCCGACCGTCCTCATAAATTGAAGCTTGCAGGTGTAAAATTTAACAAAGATTGGAACAAATCTGTAGATTTGTATGCAATACGTACTCAGAAACATAGGACACTCTGAGGCGACGACCTATTAACCCATAGTTAACAAGGATGCAAAAAAATAATTTTCCTGTGAATTACGGTTATGTCTTTAAATCAAGTCATGAATGCTGTCGACAAGGGATCTGAAATCGATTCCATATTGTTTGATATCCGGAAGATTTATCACACTGTAACACAGAAGTGGCTTCTGATAAAAATTGCGTGCTTATGGAATATCGTCACAGTTGTACGACTGGACTGGTGACTTTCTCTCAGAAAGGATTTGTGTCAGAAATCATCGACTAACAAGGAAACCACACGAGTATCGGATTTACGAAATTCTTTATGGTCCGTGAAATTCAGAACTTAAATAACAATCAACCAAAGCCATCGACGCAACTTAAAAATTCTCGAGAAAAATGGCCTTTGAAGTTTTGCAAGTACACGTAAGTACCAACAATTAAAACACTTCCAGCGTTTGTCGATGTAGCTGGCCTCACAACCATAGTATCGGTGGTTCGCTTATCGCTGTGATATATATATATTTCGCATTCAGTTACATAAATCATTTTGGGCTCTCTAATTCCACGTGTTCTGTCAGTTTATATCTATTTGTATGCACACGAGCTTAACACATTCTCGTCACCTAAAACGATGGTTGAGTAGGTTAGCTGCTTGGAAACTCATTAGTAGCTATGGAGATGAGTTTCCAAACACAGCGTCATAGCTTTTTACAAACTGAACAATCATCAAATAATGAATCCAATACTGTAAAAAATGTAAGTTACGTTTTCTGATTGAAACTGAGGTTACTAACAACCTTTCATGAAATATAGTACATTGCGAATAAACAAACGTGCATTTTTTCGTAAAAATTACCATTAGATATTAACATTGTATAAGTATTCCAACACAGCGGAAAACAAATGTTACTGCAAGATTCGAACCACTGACCATATAGTTACAAGGCTACGACGCTACCACTTTAGATACTCGGACGTATGCTGCAGTTTTTTCATTACTGGTAGTTATATTTACATGCAGAACTTCAAAGTGGATTTCCTCGATAATTTTTGAGAGTTGCATCTAATGGCCTTGGCTGATGGTTATTAGTGTTCTGAACTTCAAGTATCGTGAATATCAAAAAATTCTAAAATCCGATACCATGTGGTTTCCTTGTAAGACAGAAGTTACATCTGGCATTCCCCATGGAAGTACTCTAGGGACTCCACAATTCTTATGTTTATAAATGATTAAGGAGGCAGTCTGGGCATCTTAGTTACTGCCGCTTATCGGTTAGTAAAGTCAGCAGAAGATCAACAGCAACTGCAAAGATTTAGATGACGCATCTACTCAGTACAAAAATTGCCAGATGTTCCGAAATAATGTTCTTATTTTTTTGGTCTTCAGTCCGCAGAGTGGTTTGATACAGCTCTCCACACTACCCTGTCCTGTGCAAGTCTCTTCATCTGACAATACGTTCGGCAACGTACATCCTTTTGAATATGCTTACTGTATTTGTACCTCGGTCTCCCTCTACGACTTTTAACCCACACACTTCCTTCTAATGCTAAGTTGAATGTGCCCCACCAACTTATCCCTTCTCTTAGTCAGGATATGCCAGAAACTCATTTTTCCCCAATTCGGTTAAGCACCTCCTCATTAGCCACGTGATCTACCCATCTAATCTTCATCATTCATCTGTAGCACCACATTTCAAAAGCTTCTATAATATTTTTGTCTGAATTCCTTATCGTCCACGTTTCACTGACATACAATGCTACACTCCAGACAAATGCTATCAGAAAGGACTTGCTTACATTTAAATTAATATTGGAATTTAACAAGTTTCGCTTCTCTAGAAACGCTTTTCTCCCCATAGCTATTCTGTATTTTATATCTTCTTTACTTCGGCCATCAGAAGTTATCTTGTTACCCAAATAACGAAATTCATCTACTACGTTTATTGTCTCATTACCTAATCTAATTCTTTAAGCATCACCTGAATTTTCTGACATTACATTCCATTACCTTCGTTTTACTCTTGTTAATGTTCATCTTATATTTTTCTCTCAAGATACTGTCCATTCTATGCAATTGCTCTTCCAGATCCTTTGCCGTCTCTCACAAAATTACTATGTCATCGGCAAAAAGCAAACTTTTTAATTCTTCTCTCTGAACTTTAATTCACTCTCCAAATTTCTCCTTCAATTCCTTTACTGCCTGTTCAATGTACAGATTGAACAACATTGGGGAAAGGCTACAACCCTGTCTTACTCCCTTCCCAACATCTGCGTCCCTTTCTTGCCCTTCGACTCTAATAACCGCTGTCTGGTTTTTGTATCGGTTGAATATAACTCTTCGCTCCCTACATGCAACCCCTTCTACCTTCAGAATTTGGAAGAGTGTATTCCAGTCGACATTGTCAAAAGCTTTCCCCAAATCTACAAACACCAAAAACGAAGCTTTGCCCTTCCTTAGCCTATCTTCTAAGATGAGTCGTAATGTGAGTATTGCTTCCCGTGTTCCTACATTTCTCCTAAATCTAAACTGATTTTCCCCGAGGTCGGATTCTACAAGTTTTTCCAACTCCTCTGTAAATAATTCGTGTTGGTATTTTGCAACCATGACTTATTAAACAAATAGTTCTTTAATTTTCACATTTATCTGCACTTGCTTTCCTTGGAATTGGAATCACTATGTTCTTCTTGAAGTCAGAGAGTATTTTCCCTGTCTGAAACATCTTGCTTACCAGGTGGGATAATTTTTTCATGACTAGCTCTCCTAATGATATCAGCAGTTCAGACGGAATATAATCTATGCTAGGGGTCTTGCTTCGAATACAAATTCTTCAGCGCTCTGCCAAATTCTTCTCTCAGTATCATATCACCTTTCTTCCTCCACTTCGTCTTCCTCTTCTAGAATACTACCGCCAAGTTTATTTCCTTTCTATGAGTCCCCTATATATTCCTTCCACGGTGCAGCTTTCCCGTCTTTGCTTAGTAATGTTTTTCCGTCTCACTTCTTGATATTCATACAGCTGCTTTTATTGTCTCCAAATATCTCTTTTATTTTCCTGTAGGCGATATCTATCTTTCCTCTATTTATACATTATTCTACGGTTCTGCATTTGTCCACTAGCAACTCCTGCTTAGCCAGTCTACACTTCCTGTCAATCTAATTTTTCAGATGTTTGTACTCCCGTTTGCCTGCTCCACTAGATGCATTTTTATATTTCCTCCTTACATCAGTTGAGTATCTCCTGTTTTTAGGATTGTTATTAAGCCTCGTCCTTCTGCCTATATGATCCTCTGCGGCCTTTACTACCCTATTTCCCAGAGCTACCCATTCCTCTTCTACTGTATTACTTTCTTCCAGTTCATTCAATCCTTGCCCAATGCTCCCTCTGAAACTCTCCACCACTTCTGGTTCCTTCAATTTCACCAGGTTCCATCTTTTAAGTTTTCTACCTTTCTGCAGTCTCTTAAGTTTTAATCCGCAGTTCATAACCAATAAGTTATGGCAGAGTCTATATATGCCCCTTAAAACCTGGTTTCTAAATCCCTTCCTTACCATTATAAAGTCAATCTGGTACCTTCCAGTGTCTCCAGGTCTCTTCAAGGAATACAGCCTTCTTTCATGATGATTAAACCAAATGTTGGTGATAATTAAATCGTGCTCTGCGCAAAATTCTACCAAGCGATATCCACTTTCATTCATTTTTCCAGTCCATATTCACCAAATACAATTCCTTCTGTTCCCGTTCCTACTACCGAGTTCCAGTCCCCCATCACAATCTAGTTTTCGTCTCCCTTAACTTTCTGAATGATTTATCTCCTCGTACGTTTCTTCGATATACTCGTCGTCGGCCGTGCTAGTAGGCATATAAACTTGCACTACTATGGTCGATGTTGGTTTTGTGTCTGTCTTTGCTACTATAATTCGTTCACTTTCTCTATGCTATTCGTAGTAACTTACCAGCATTCCTATTTTCTTATTCATTATCAGACCGACTCCAGCGTTACCATCAACAGATTTTGTATTTATAACCCTGTACTCACCTGTTCATCCTGCCACCGAACACTTTGAAGCTGGCTCTGGTCTGTCGTGCCTGTTTTGAGATGGTGCGTGCGTATAGCCAAGTTAAATTACATCTGAATTGGACCGCGAGCAAACACGCTAACGGCGACACACGGCTACGTTACATGAACACACTCCACTGAAGGTGAAGTGGTTGAAAATCTGATTCATTACTCAAAATCACAGTAGATTCTTAAGTTGCAGTCTGTCAGAAATCGATCTAGGTACTGGTTTTACATGAGAAGTGGCGTGAACTCAGGCGACTAGCTGCAAATCCCGGAAGTCGGAACTCGGACCCAAGTTGGTTCCGAAAACCAATAAAATTAAATAAATTCAGTTTTCGAAAAATAGAGAAATTTAACTACAGCATGCAACCCATAGAAATGCTTAGAATTATATAAGGAAGCGAATGAAATTCATCTACACGCGATAGAGGGCGATTACAGAGACGGATGAGGTCCTGTCACAGAAAAACCACAAAAATGAAATAATTACAAAGTCGGAAAAATAAAGATAACAATTACAGCATGCAACCCATAGAAATGTTTAGAATTATATAAGGAAGCTATTCAAGGAGGTTGTAGAAGGCTCAGAGAGAATTACTGACAAACACAGAGGGCGCCGTACTAGAAGTCAGAGAAGAGACAGCAAAATTAAGATAGGCGGGAAGAGAATATCGCGAAATATTAGTGGAAAACAGAAGAATATCCGCATAGTTACTTAAATGATGGGCATGGAACAAACAAGAGTGGAAGCTGACGGCTTTGTTCTATGAACCAACTACGTGGAACATATATCACTCACGGAAGGAAACGATGAGAAGAGATTTACATGCACTGTACAAAAATGAACATATCACCTATTAGAAATCGGGCCCCACAAAGCTAGAAAGTCATTTAACAGAGTTCACACACCGCCACATGATCACAAAAGGTTTTAACATACCAAGCCGCCACATGATCACAAAAGGTTTTAACATACCAAGCCGTTAACAAACTGCAACCAGAATCACACACAATGCGTTTATTTATTGGAAATCACTGAATTGAAAACCGAGAACACATTTCCGCACACGATCGGAGAAAATATCCGGAAAAAAATCTAAGTTCACGAATCTAAGTTAAACGTGCTAGTCAATGAAACGCTACCATCTCCAGAAACAAGAGCAGAACCAACCTTACCTCACCAGACGACCAGAGCAGAATGAATATCCAGCGGTCATGAGGCGGGAAACTGCTACCGGACGCGAGCAGCCTCCGGAAGCCGGAAAATCCAAGGAAACAGGGGTGGTGGGGACTGAGAGACTCGCCAACTAGCTCGCAACCAAAGGGTGTGAAAACCTCTTTGGTAGTATTAGCAGCAATCGACTCTGAGCCAGAGAGAAAGATGCAAAGCTAGCTACCATTCTCCACATTCAGACAGCCATAGATTGTCGCAGATCCACTTAAAAGTAAGACAAGTATAGATTCTCACAGGGTGCAGCGGAGAATCCACATTTATGCCACATTAATTAATACAATAATAAATTATTAACATAACAAAATAAGAAAAATCTAGCACTATTAACTAATATTTTAACAAATGAAATGAAGATGCTACTCCTAAAGCCTTGAAAAGAGTGGGGTACAAGTTTTAACAAAATGATAATCTAACAACATTAAATAAATTATAACATTACACAAATATACAAAAAAATATATATGGAAATGACAAACGGTCGTCTTTCAACTTTAACGTATCCATTTCTCTTTTCAAATTTTCTAAATTACCTATCCAATTAAGGGCTAGATCATTCCACGCTCTCCGATCCGTAGAATGCCTGTTTTGTTTTTCTTGATGACGACATCCTCCTGAGTAGTCCGCGCCCGGAGATCCGAATGGGGGACCATTCTACCCCCGGAATATTTTACCCAAGAAGACGCCATCATCGTATATTCATACAGTAGAGCTGTATGCCCTTGGGAAAAGTAACGACTGTAGTTTCCCCTTGCTTTCAGCCGTTCGCAGTTACTGTATGGCAAAGCCATGTTAGATGATGATACACGGGCAGGTCAGTCAATCATCCAGACTGTTGCGCCTGTAACTACTGAAAAGGCTGCTGCCCCTCTTCAGGAACCACACGTTTGTCTGGCCTCTCCACAGATAACCCTCCTCTGTAATTGCACCTACGGTACGGCTATCATTGCGGCACAGAAGCGACCCCACCTCGGCAATGTCTGTGGTTCATCCGCTTAATGGTTGGAGTTCCTAAAACATCGAAACACATTTTTTTTAATTCCAATAAAAAACCTAAATCTGAAGTTTTAAATTTCTTGCTTCAAAATTGACTTAATAAAAACTTATTTTCAAAAAGCTGTTCATCCCCTATTTTGCCCACTTATGGTGAGAATATCGATACAATGCTGGTGCCTACAGAGTAAGATAAAGAACGTCTATCAATATTAAGTTTCTATCGTCTGTAGATTAACTTTTCAGAGCCGTTTTGTGTCTTTTAGAAACGGATCTCTCGAGAACACGATTTTTTTTTATGGCTTCGGCATGTTTCTCGGTAGTTTTTCTTTTCAAACTACAATATACACTTATTTATTCGTAAGCTTTTTGCAGAAAAACTCGTTTCGCTGTATATAATCTCTCTGCTGTTATAGTGTCAAAAGTCATCGCTGTTCTTCAGTCCAAATTTTATTTAATCTGGCGACTTTCAACCACTGTATCTTCCACCTTCTTATAGCTATTGACACGGAACTTCTGTGGTGTACAACGGGAGACTTTGTGTTACAACAGTGTAGAGCGAACGTTCGTCTCCATTGTGTAGTTTTTGCTGAAGAGCATAATATTGACACCCACACGTAGATTTTACATAAGTTGGTAACTTTAAACTCCCACATCTTCCACCCCCTTATCTTTAACAACCCTCTAACACCATAGTACACAATGAGAGACTTATACCATATAGAAGCACTATTCGTTTGCGATGTATAGTTTTGGCTGCAGAGTAAAATATCGGCACAAACACCTCAATTTTTATATATATTAAGGTTGCCTCGTATACTAGATGGCATATAAGATAAAATAGCAGCCCGAGAATAGCTCGCTGGGTCATCACCCACTTTACCGCATAGCGATTGCGTATCATAGAACAATTTACATATTGTTCATCATCTATCATACAAGGAATAAAGTTGAAACATAGAACAGTTATTTCCTAAAGAAACACAGAACGAAGCCTCAGATTGCAGCGAGGTGGGTAGTGTATCACGCACCCTATCCCTCCTGTCGCCTTATGCATCGCCATACTCGTCTACATTTACATAGATAATCTGCAAATCACATTTAAGTGCCTGACAGAAGGTTCATTAACCAGTTTTATAACTTTTCTCTACCGTTCCATTCTCTAATAGCGCGCAGGAAGAAAGAACACCTAAATCGTTCCGTTTTCGATCTTATTTCTCTTATTTTATTGGGTTGGTCATGTCTCCCTAAGTAGGTGGATGCTAGCAAAATATTTTCACATTCAGAAGTAAAAGTCAGCGATTGAAATTTCGCATACAGATCACGCCGCAATGAATAACGTCTTTCTTTTAATGATTTCCACTCCAATTCGTGCAACATTTCCGTGAAGCTTTCCCCTCCGTAACGTGATAAAATAAAACGAGCTGCCCTTCTCTGAACTTTCTCAATATATTCCGTCAGTCCCACCTGGTGAGGTCCCACACTGGGCAACAGTACTCTAGGAGAGGACGCACAAGTGTGATGTAGGCATTCTCTTTGTTGGAGCTGGTGAATCTTTGAAGCGTTCTGCCAATGAAACGTAATCTTTGGTTCGCCTTCCCCACAGTATTTTCTATGTGTTCTCTCCATTCTAAGTGGTTCGTAATTTTAACTCCTAGGTATTTAGTGGAATTTGTGATCTTAAGGTTTGACTGATTTATCGTGTAATTGAAGTTCTGTGGATTTCTTTTAGTGGTCATGTGTATTACTTCACACTTTTCTTTATTTAGAGTCAATTGCCAATTTTCGCACCATGTAGAAATTTTGTCTAAATCGCTTTACACTTGCTTTTGATCCTCTGTTGACTTCACTAACCGATAAACGACAGCATCATCCGCGAACAGTCTAAGGGAGCAAATCAGATTGTCTCCTAAATCGTTTATAAACACAAGGAAGAGTAGGGGACCTATAACGCTTCCCTGTGGAACGCCTTCACCGGGCATTTTAACTTGGGGTGTTATTGGGTTACATTTCCGTCCACTCCTATTCATCATTGCGTTACATTAATGAGCCAGATTTACATTTCTGTAGTGTTAGAGTTTGTTATCTTCCCATGCATTTGGAGCTTTGTATAACATATTAGGTTCCTGAAAATGTAGCTGTGACATCTCTGGTATTCCTTAGTATTGCATTTCAAATTGTCAGGAGTGTAAGTCGTAATGGTTTAAATCATACTTAACTGAAAGAGTGCAGAAACTTGAAATAACCAGTTCACATGATATAGATGAAACAATTTATTCCTCTAACTTGGGATTTATCAAAAATGGGGTCCCATAAGGTTCGGTCTTGTGTCCTTTGCTGTTCTTAATATAGGTTAATTACTTGTCATTCTACATTCACGAAGATGCTAAGTAAGTACATTTTGCTGATGATACAAGTATAGCTATCACACCTGACAAACAGGAATTAACTGATGAAATTGTAAATGATATATTTCAGAAAGTTATTAAGTGGTTCTCTACAAATGGAGTCTCATTAAACTTTGATAAAACCCAGCATATACAGTTTCATACAGTACATGGCATGACACCATTAATAAATTTAGACTTTGAACATAAATTAAAAAATAAAATAAAAAACAACAAAAATGTAATAGAAAATCCTTAAAATATTGACTATCAAGTGTAGACAACATTTACTAAACTGACACGTTCCACATCATTACGAAATGTCGTATATATGATCTATGGAACGAGTATTAATCTAATCTAATCTAGTCTACTTTGCTGTCCTTATACACGTCTATATATGCCGTCATACTATGTTTTTCATTGCACAGCTTGCAACAATGTGTTACCGTAAAACAGATATACACATCGTTCTCTCTCGGTTCAGTCTGTAATACACTATGAACTCCATGTTGATTAGTACTAATTATGCTATACTGAATTTCAGCTTGGGTGATAAGGACAGACATATCCTTGAAGAGTGGTCTTGCGTATCAGGTAAAACTTTCGAATCCCGATCTAAAAGTATTTTTTCTATATATATCCTTACCTTTTAAGTCACTTTGAGTAACTGATGTAACCTATTGTATGCTAAATGTGTGCAGGTGAATGTGTTTGTAGCAGTTTCTCGGGCAGGCTGAAAAAATACGAAACGGAAATGAGGGTGGCAATATTCTGTTTACAATGTACAGTACGGTCACTTTGAACACGATTCTGAACGCACCTGACCATTTTTAATCCTTTCAAAAAACCTTCGTCATTGAAGCCAGTTACGTACTCCAGTCTACTGTGTCCATATTGTTCTGCTTATTGATCGGGTGACACAAAGAGCAATATTAGTGATTAAAACAAGAAACAGTGACATGAGTAATGTATTTATGCACTGAACTGACGGAGTATGTGTCATTCCATTATCTGAGAAACGTGGGTGTAGCTGAATCCCCTGTATAATGAAAACCACATGAAAGGCTAATAATTAGTGTGCAGCGAAATACGGTATTCTGTGCTAGGAAAGAATACCTATCTCTGTCGAATATTGTTTCGGTGGTTACAATGAGACAATGGAAATAGTAATTTACCTCTATACTCAATTTCAGCAGCTTATAACGAATACAGTGTCCAAATATCACAATAGCATACGTTCGGTTCGAAAAAGTCTAAGACACGACAAGATATCAGAAATATTATGAAGTGTTACAGATTTAGAAAGCAGATATTGGATTTTAAATGCTATCCATGGGGAGGTAAAGACCAAAATTTAGTAATGTGGTAAAGGAGATTCAAGTTTAAGAAACTCTTACAGAAGAATAATCGTGAAATAAAGAAACAGCTGACCTGCTGCAGGTTAATGATGAGATTTTCATTTGTCTGAGGCTTCAGATATTTCTGTACTCAATACCACAAAAAGATGAATATGTTCCCTTAGGCAACATTGTTATTATTGTCAGAGCATAATTTCGATTTTTTTCCTTGTTTGTGAAATATGGAAAGGGAACTTAGTGAGTCGAGTACCATTTCGAAAGTGTTCTCGAAAGATTTAGAGCAGTGGCTCCAAAGATATACCGCCCCCCTTCCCCAGTGGAAGTTGGAGCTTGGGGACATATAAAAAGGGGGAAGGGGTTGGCCAAATGTGTAGTATCAATGCATTAAGTTGTTGAAAAACAGCTGTTTCATCATGACAACGTTATAGTACTTACGACGAACTGCCTACAGGTTACCCAAAATATCGTAAGTATTATGAGATTTGTGTGTTCGTAGGTTTTCCCGGTGAATATGCTGAGTGAAGATCTCTCGGGCGTGCAGCCGGATGGATTGATCGTTGTAGAACGAATTTTCGATAGCGTAACGTGCCATCATCATCAGGTTACTCCCGCTGACTGAGGCGCTGGACCGGCGGCTGTGCTATACATACCTGCGGTCACCCCCCTCCACTGACCTCGAGTGCGGACACCGGGTTGCTGCGGTGGTGGGGGTAGCTCCTGCTCTGGACTCGAGTGGCGGACCTCAGTTTGCGCTCTGCCTTCGCTGTGCTCGGTGTTCTGCTTGCGCCGCGATCGAAGAAATTTTAGTGCCGGATTCCATGCGTGGCTTAATTGAAATCCACTGTCCTTGTTTATGAGGTTCTCGCGTAGCCGGATTTCGATGGCCTCCTTATACAGACAGTACCAGTACCGCGATGTTTTGTGGAGAACCTCTATGTCTTCATATTTCATCTTGTGTGTTGTTTCCAGACAATGTTCAGCAATTGCTGATTTTGTGGGCTGTTGGAGTTCGGTGTGGCGCTTATGCTCAGTGCACCTTTCTTCAATTGTTCGAATTGTTTGGACAATGTACGCTTTCCCGCACTCGCATGGAATGTGATAAACTCCAGATTTCCGGAGTCCCAGATCGTCCTTCACTGTCCCTAGAAGAGATTTGACCGGGTATAGCGATCGACAAATCCGACGTGCTTTCAAACATAAGAGCACACCACAGCCAACACCCGAGGAGGATCCGCTGGCAAAAATTGCCTACATTCCATACGCAGACAACGTATCCGGAAAAATCGGCAGAATCTTACGACGACAAAACATCAAATGCGTGTACCGCCCGCCGGCAAAGATCAAATCTCTTCTAGGGACAGTGAAGGACGATCTGGGACTCCGGAAATCGGGAGTTTATCACATTCCATGCGAGTGCGGGAAAGCGTACATTGGCCAAACAATTCGAACAATTGAAGAAAGGTGCACTGAGCATAAGCGCCACACCGAACTCCAACATCCCACAAAATCAGCAATTGCTGAACATTGTCTGGAAACAACACACAATATGAAATATGAAGACACAGAGGTTCTCCACAATACATCGCGGTACTGGTACTGTCTGTATAAGGAGGCCATCGAAATCCGGCTACGCGAGAACCTCATAAACAAGGACAGTGGATTTCAATTAAGCCACGCATGGAATCCGGCACTAAAATTTCTTCGATCGCGGCGCAAGCAGAACACCGAGTACAGCGAAGGCAGAGCGCAAACTGAGGTCCGCCACTCGAGTCCAGAGCAGGAGCTACCCCCACCACCGCAGCATCCCGGTGTCCGCACTCGAGGTCAGTGGTGGGGGGCGACCGCAGGTATATATAGCACAGCCGCCGGTCCAGCGCCTCAGTCAGCGGGAGTAACCTGATGATGATGGCACGTTACGGTATCGAAAATTCGTTCTACAACGATCAATCCATCCGGCTGCACGCCCGAGAGATCTTCACTCATTATGAGATTTATTTTCGTCTTAGATCATGAGCCTTAATTTAAGTGCAGTAACTGATCGTAGGCATTGCAACCAACGGAATTCAAAGTGTTCGATTACAGTAGACTTGAAGCAACTCGTCGTCGAACGTCGGCTCCATTCGGAAAACTACGTGCTAGCTATATAGGATTTCTCGCATCTGCAACGATATAGTAATTGTTACCAGTAAATGAATTCTTTCTAAGCAGTTGGTGCGCAAGTCTCAGTTGGCGTGCAGTCACTGTCAGTGAAACAAGCAGTTCAGCCATGGGTGGTTATAATTGGAAAGTACTGTTGACTTGTAAAGATATCTTTACTCAGTCATGTGTTCTTTCGTGAAGGGAGAGGGTATCGACTTAGCTGCACATCGGTGCTCCCAACACACGTGAGCCTGCTCTTCCTACGGAATGAAACTCGTACCCGACGAGCAACTTTTTGAGTAAAAGGATGTGACTAAATGAAGCGCGTGTATAACTGAAACAGAAATTTGATGCTCCATACCTTTATCTTCTATTTTTTTTTTTTTTTTTAATCTTAAGGTGAATCTGAATTCGCGCACTCGGGCTTCGCAACGCGATTTTTTACCTGCCAACTATGAAAACTGTCTCCCACAAAATTTCATCCTGCGCATATTTCCGCCAGTAAATAGACGTCAAAGACTGAGATGGTTGTGTGTTTCTTACGTCAATGTGTTTCATAATTACACCAACAAACTTGTAAGGGATGTATTAGGCGTCTTGAGGAACAAAACGAGCATGGGAACCCATGCCCGGAAATGCCAAATAATGACGCTACATAGAGTCCATGTTGCAGGCACCAGGTCCTGCCGCTAGACATCCCCTCCAGCAACTTCGATGCTCGGTAGCGTCATTGGATGACGTTTCCGGGCTTGGGTTTCTATGCCTTGTTCCTCAAGACACCTCCCACATCCCCTAGAAGTTTGTTGGTGTAGTAGTGTAATTCTGAAACACACTGACGTATGGGACACACACCCATCTCAGTCTTCGACGTCCATTTACTACCGGAAATATGCGCAGGGCGAAATTTTGTGGCAGACATTTATTTCATTGCTAGCATGTGAGGAATCGCGCAGCGAATCCCGAGTGCGCGAATTTAGATTCACCCTATATTAACTACCTTACATTAAAGAAGACACAAACATCCATACCCGAGGGAGGGGGGTGATTCGAACCCACGACCGTAGCGAATTTCCCATTTCACGATCCTCAAGTCTAACTTTCCTTTTTAATCTCCCTCACGTCCCTCTCCAAGAAAATGGGCTAATTGGACACAATTTTAGGTATTTGCTGTAGGTAATAAAGTAATCTTATTGTGAGAGAGGGGCGCGAAGTTTCCATTTTTGGCAGAAGGTGGGCGCGGCAAACAAAAGTTGGGGAACGCATCGTTTAGAGAAACAACGAAAAACCCGAACCTGGATTGGTGGAGGTGGTACTGAATTACCGCTGTCCCGACTGCGAGTCCATTGGGCAAAAGTTTCTGCCACTCTTTTCGCCACAGAGATGTATTTAGAAAAGCTGGCAAAAGTTCTGATTCAGACAAATAACGGTACACGGAAATTAACTGTAGTGAAACCTTGGATAACACAACAATTATTTTAAGTGATCCACGAAAGATGCAAGTACGAAGAAACAAAAGGCTGTAATCAAGCAATGTAAATCAATTTGTCATTATTTTGGTTTCTCTTAGGCCTGCAGCACTATAAATGTCATTTCAAGACATTATGCAATAAATCCTAAATGCTGCTTTAAATATAATAATTATTATTTCACGATAGGCCTATTTCGGCTTTTGGCGCCATCGTCAGGTGATCTGTGAAAAATGTTACATTATAAATACATCAAATTTTATGATTATCGTAATTGTAAATGCTATTACGTATATTACATACGTCTGTTGGTCCTGACATCCGTATACATCGATGGTTTTGTTACTGTCAGTCATTTATTACTTTGAATTTTAATTATTGCAATATTTCTGATGACTTATCATTTACGTTGTCATGTCACAGCTTTTTGATAACCACAGATGTAATATGGTTACTTACTGTTTGTTTATTATTACGATAATCTTTGCTACCGGTATTTGTGACATTGGTTAATGTATGTCTTTGCATATGCCGAGAAATTTTGTAATCTTAGCCGAATCGTCATTGTCATGTGTGATCTTTGTATTATAAATTTATTAATCTTTGCAACTGAAATTTTGTTCTTGTGTAATCTATGATGTTCTAAAATTTTTACCCATTTACTTGGTGTACGATATCAATAAAATGTTCTATGTTGTTTTTGTGTTTTAAGCCGACTTGTTCATTTAGTATTTCAGAGTGGTGGTGTAGTGAGTGTAATATTTCGAACCAAATTTACGCATTACTAAAAGACGCAAACATAAGATTTGCTTATCAGACACGACATAACCTTTCGTCACAATGAAAATCTAGTAAAACTTATTTCCCACTTTTTTCGAACCAAGGAATATACAAAATTACATGTTGCAACTGCAGTAAATTTTATATAGGCCAGACAGGCAGAAATTCCAATATCAGGTACCGGGAGCACACCAGACAAAGCACCAATAACCCATCTACTTTTTACCAACGTTTAAAAACAGAAAAGCACACAGCGGATAATATAAAACAGGCAGTCGAAATTTTACATGTAGCACCTATAGGGCAAGTTATGGACATTCTAGAAGAAATCGATATATATATTTACACTCACTACACAACCACTTTGAAATACTAAATGAACAAGTAGACTTAAAACACAAAAATTACAAAGAAAATTTTATAGATATCGTACACCAAGGAAATGGGTAAAAATTTTAGACCATCATAGATCACACATGAACGAAATTTCAGTAGCAAAGATTAATAAATTTATGATACAAAGATCACACATGTCAATGACGATTCGGCTAAGACACAGACATACATTACTAGACTGGCAATACCGTATACAGTATCATTGGTGTCAGTGAAGTCTCGTCGCCATATTTCTATACTATAACGTGCGAGCAGTCGTGTGAGTTATTACAGAAAACAGTCGTAAAAATACGAATGAACTGACGTAATTATGCTGTCCTTAGAGTTTTCGCATGTAGGAAATTCGTGTTTTGTGTATGGCTGAAATTTTTAAAACTTGAGTAAGCTTCAACATATACAGTAATGAGTTGCATTGTTTTGCTGTTATTATTAATCTGTTACCATTTTCTTTCCGTAGTATGGTCATTATAAAAACGTACCCTTATTCTTTTGAGAGTTCTTCGAAATCTATAGTCTGCTTTGACGCACATACTAATGAGTCGCGTTTCCTGTTTTTATTAATCTGTTCCCAGTATCGATCAACTTCGGTTTTTATTTTAATAGTATGACCGTTATAAATGTGTTATTTGTCGAGGATAACACATAGCTTTATTTTTGTTAGTGTCTTTCAGATAACTACTTCCGCTTTAACTGTACGTAACGGTAAAATTTTACCTATCATCCCGCCGACCTAATGTTGGCAACAGAACAAAATGGTATAAAGTCTTTGCCTAGATGTCAATGTTAATGTTTAATAACACGATTTGAAAATGCGGAAGCGTTACCGCACATGCAAATCGTGTTCAAACCAACTAGTAAAGCTTACAACGTGATATCGTCTCAGAAGATCAAATTAGTACCGTACGGAAGCTTTTTGACGTTAGGTGAGGCAAGATGGCGGCATCAAACTTTAGTCACAGAGGCTAGTATGCCAGTCTAGTAATGTATGTCTGTGGGCTAAGATAACAAACTTTCTCGACATATGCAAAGACATACATTACCCAACCTCTCAAATACCGATAGCAAAGATTATCGTAATAATAAACCAACAGTATGTAACCATATTACATCTCTGGTTATCAAAAAGCTGTCGCATCACAACGTAAATGATAAGTCATCAGAAATATATAATTAAAATTCAAAGCAGTAAATGACTGACAGTAATAAAACCATCGATGTATATGGATGTCAGGACCAACAGACGTATGTAATATTTCGTAATAGTATTTACAATTACGATAATCATAAAATCTGATATATTTGTAAATTAACATTTTTCGCATATCACCTGACGATGGCGCTAAAAGCCGAAATAGGTTTATAGTGTAATACAAATAATTATATTTAAAGCAGCATTTACGATTTATTGCATATTAATTTGTCATTAGTCATGGAAGATAAAACGGATGACCACAGGAAGGACGAATAGAAGAATGACGAATAACTGGTAGGATATATTTTACATGTTGTGAAGTCGAGATAATCTGACAGTTGATAACTGCATCAAAACTGCCAGAACGCTATTAAATGCAAAGGAAAGAGCAAACGAGTCAAAAAAGGACAATGAATATCTTTACAAGGGTAGGTCTTGTCTGCGTGATGTGTCAACTGCAGAATTGTGAACACATTTGGAGGTTTTACGAGTCCCGCTATCAGAGCGGTCTTTACCGGGGAGTGCAAAGCGTGCTGGGCATTCCGGCGCCGGTACGTAGGGGGAGCCAGGTGGGAGCCGCGCGAGGATGGCCGCGCAGTCTAACGCGCCATTTCGCCGTATGGGGCGCAGTCGCTCCCCCGGAGATCCGAGCCCTCCCTCGGACATGGGTGTTCGTGCAGTCCTTATAATTAGTTAGTGTAAGCTAGTTTAAGTGGTCTGTAAGAGCATGTACCGATGACATTAGCAGTTTGATTCCATACGTTCTCACACACATTTCGCCTGGCGAGCGCCTTATGTCATGTGCAATCTCCCAGTTTTGAATATTACTGAACAAACTTCCATTATGATATTTTGTCAAAAACTGACATTTTGAGCCCGTGGTTGTGTATGGAATACAGAGTGATTCTTATAATAAAGAAGAGAGCAACCAACCACTTTTGATCAAGCTATTTATTAACTAAATAGCTGTATTGCCTGTTTCGAACCTTTCAGTTCATCTTCAGATGACTGTTCACGTCCATAAAAATGTATAATTTTTCTTTTATGCAGATAATTTTTCATATGGTGAAGAGTCTTCGGTTGAGTGGTGCCCTACAATACAAAAACTGATTATAATGTCTTCATCGGACTTAAATGTGACTCATGATACCGACAAATATTGTGAACTTTATGATAAAATTTTTCTTGTTATTTTATTTACTTACTTCGAAAAGTCGGTACACTTTACTCACGATGGTATTGAATGCCTCTGAAGTTGCCCTCCTTACACCAATTTTGACATCGTATAGTGTTTGCTTGTCTGCAACAATTTTGCTACCTAAAACGTTTGGCATTTTTTCGAACTCGGTTGTTGAACTAAAAATCTTTACTCGGCAAAGACTTGTACCGCATTGTACGTGCTCTTGGATTTTGTTCACCGATGAACGACACTGTCGAAATTTTCGGCTTGCATTAATTATTGAGCTTGGGCTGCAAATGCAATTGCAGCTAATTATCAAAATGATTGTTTTCAAAATTTTATTTCCAAAGTTGTAATTAGTTCCCGAACTTTAAGGTAATCGGATTTAGAAGTTTGGTGAATATTTCCCTATCGTTCCATTCTGTAACAGAGCATGGCAGAAAGGAACACCGAAATCTTTCCGTTTTCGATTTACTACGATGATTGTACTGAGCCGTCCCGGCTCGTGTTTCTTCGATTCACCCTGTCCTTTATTAAATTACTGGCGCAAGTTCTAATCGATCTTTGTGTGCTCTCACCGCTCGCGGCGCTGTTAGATCTATCACGCGTCACTTGTCTTCTTACTCGTGTGATCCTTGCCGCGCTAGTTGCGCTACTGGAGCTTGGCGCCGAAGGCAGTGCAGTGCCGGAGAGATCGGTCATCGGGTATGTCACTGAGAGTCGCTGCGGGGAACATCTGAGTTTCAGTATCGTGCAATGTTAATCTGATACAGTGTATGGCGTCGCTAGGGTCGAGTTATGTACATTAATTGGCCGTCTGTGGCCGGGCCCGGCGCGTGCGCCGAAGTAGTTCCGCAGTGGCATCCTGTCACTTAATTACCTCTATTCTGTACTTTTGCGTAGTTTATCTATGACGATGGTGCTGGACCGAAACTAATCGATTTGAAGCATTTAATAAACAGATGATAGTTAAAGATACATTTTATCAAACATGAATGGTGCAGTTGATTAGTTAGCCCGATAAGCTTTTCCTGTTTATTTCCGAAAAGGAATCATGCTGATTGCTGCTACTTGTTGGATTATATTCTTAACCCAGCGTTGGACAATTGAGATCTGATTAAAAACGCTAACATCTGGGCAACAACCAGCAATGAAGGTAAAGATTTCGCCGCCGATATGCCCTGGGTGATCTCTTGTCGAACATGACATGCAAGTACCTTTACTAATGTAAATAAACGTATTTGACAAAATGGTAATAAGTCTACATCTACCCTACCTTTTTCTGATGAAATGGTGATAAATAATTTTTTTTCGCGGAGTCATTTCATCATGCTTCACATGGGTTGATATCGTTCGACTCAAAACAGGTGCAGCCGGTACGAAATTACTTATTTAATTCTAGAAAATAAGGGAGAATATTCTCGTTGAATTAAAGCTCTAATTGCTGTTGACAGTAATCTCGATTTCCATCAACAGTTTAGGTGTTTTAATTACTCGAGGGCTGGCCAGGATGACAAGACAGGAAACTCAATTCGTCTGCAGTGGTGGCAGTTTTGGTTCACGAAATCTTTAAAAAAAATTATTTCATAGTGAGAATTGCATACTTAGGCTAACAAGCGGATGGAGTTGGTTCTTGTGCTGCGTCACGACTGATCTGAACAACAGTCTTTTCTGCCATGCCAAGTCCTTAAGTCATTCAATGCGAAATAGTATTAACTTTCTGCGTTTCTTCGCATTATTGATACACCTTCATATACATAAAATCCGGTGTCACGATGTTTTTTCCACGATGAACTCCAAAACTACCGAAAATTTCTATGCATTTTTGTACTGTGTGTGTGATTTGGTCCAAATTAAAAGATAGAAAGGTTTTTATACCGGTTAACAAGCTCCGTATTATTTTTATTGAAAATTAATTATTCTTGTGCTAATAATTGGCGCTGTTCGTCTTCTGTAAGTCTGGGATAGTGACAAAGTTCTCGGTTGGAGAATAAAAATTCATGGGTTCGAAACTCACTGCAATCACGTAATTTTTCCCATTGAGTTTTAGCCTAGCCGTCTCCTCTTAACGATGTGAGGAGTCGCCCGAAACGACACGAGGTCCGGACTCCGAATTAAAACATAGGTTCTCTCTTTCCAGTTTGATAACTGGGGTAGGTTAAGAACATGTCAGTCACTTAAGTCACGTCCAATCGATAGACTTGCACCAGGTCACTGAGCCATACGATATTATTTTATATTCGATTTAGAAAGTTTCTTTGTTTTCACAATTTATTTCACATTACAATTTTCCCCCAAATTTACATAACTCATCACATTTCGGCAATCTTGTTCATATAAGAGTGTTAAGTTAAATAAATGTATGATAGTGTACATTGATGAGGAAGAGAAGACTGTATGAAAAGACCTACTAGTGTCGGCACGTATCTGGGATATGTACAAGATAGTGAAAATGTCAACAAAGATTCGGATGTTAACAGATACACACGCAAGCGTTCATTACTAGTTCCAGACGTCATGACCTTCTCAGAGAAAGACCTTGTAAGATAACGTCTCTGTAATCAATAACTGGGATTATAATAGTTTGTACAATTCTTACTTTTAAGTTCGAGAGGAATGAGCATGTTACATTTCTGCTGCTTTCTTACACGCTTCATCTGTGTTGTACCATTACATTATTTCCCATAAATTATCTGCGATCCTTGTCGACAGCGTATCCGTTATTACTTCAAAGTTTACCTTTGTGAAATTTTGTTTTCGATAGTCAATTTTTCTCCGACTTGGAGACGCATTCGAACGTAAAAAGATGCTTGGCCACGATGGCGGTACGCTTCGCGATTGCACCCAAGTTTAGCTCAATTTCTTCTCCTTCAACAGTCCATTCATACTTAATCCGTATTTAAGAGCCTGCAATCAATGTTTCATTCCTAAGTCCGATATTGTTTCGATTTGTTCGCCTATTGTGACAATTTTTAAACACGGTCATCAAAATTTATTCCATGAGGCGCAATAATACCAAGCAACTCATTACGGCGAAAAGTTATGATTCATTTAATTATCCCCACCAAGTTAGCAGTTACAGTTCATCATAATCTCACCCGGCGAAGGTTCCAACAAAAGGTAAGTTTCCGCCAATTTTCTTTGTGGAGATATTTTGGTGTGTTATCTTGATCTCAACAACTTCCCGCTATCTCCTTATATCGGTTTCATTGAACCTCTGATTTGACTTCTCCCATTTAAAATTTAATTCCTGCAGTTAATTCCAAATTTCATTAACTTAATGTTCGTGCTGGTTCATATGCGGGTTTGTTTGAATCTGTACAGACATCATCACGAAATATATCGCTACAGTGTGCTCAGTCCAATTTTGTTTCTCGTCTATTACCTCTTTCAGACTTTTTTGCCGAGGACAAAAATTGATATTTGTACCATTTAATGTTAATTATGGTGGATATTCTTGAGATATATGGTTAACGAGCCTAGAATTACCTGCAAGAATCTCTTGTGTTTTTACTTGGATTGAGCTTCAATCTTATCTTTTGTGCCCATTTTGATAGTGCACACTGGTCAGAATTCAATTTAGAGTGCGACTGAAACATGATTTGTGGATGAAACCGAAACTGGCTTAATTAAGTGAAAATTCCTGTATATTTATGGTACACCACAAATTACTAGTTTTCCCACATTTCTCAGGTTCCCCTCCTTGTACTAAGCCTTCTTCATTGTGTGTAAGCCTAATCAGGAGTCCGTGGGAGATGACAAACAAATCGACGGTACTTTTATTAAAGTAATTCCAAACTGGATTCTTTTCTCTTCATTGTAACATTTTCTACCTAAAAAAGAAAGATTAAAGGACGTTAGATAATAAGTAGACTGAATTCGATACAGTCGAGTCTCTTTATTTTGAGTCTCTGATTTACGATTTTCCGGTAAATACGAACGTCATAAAACAAAACAACCACGGTGGATACATGCTAGCTTCACAGAAAAAAAGTACTCCATCATTTTAGTGCGAAGTAAATAGTGATTAGAATTTAAAACCTTTAGGCTGCCAATGTAAATGAGTATTTAAAAACTTTGTTTTAAAAAAAGGTAATATTTTTTTACACGTGTATTCTTTCCAGAGTCGATTTTCTACTTTTTAACAGGTAAATTTCGATCTTTAAGGGATGATTTAGTTCCCGTTCACCTCGAATTAATGAGACTACTGTATTGCTACCACAGATTCCACTGTCCTGAATACCTCATTTTTGTCAGTGTTTAGGTACACAAAGGCATGCCATATAGATACTACTAAATGCGACCCGTTTTCGAATCCCGACTGGGTACACATTTTCAGCTTTGCCCATTCGCAATTGATGTCATATATTCTGTGAATATGGAAAAAATATTTTATTAACGAATTTAATGTGACATTTAATCACCCGAATACGATGCAACGGACTGGGACTGTTCTTCCTGCTTTGTATACGGACCATAGAAATGAATTTGGTGCTTCAGAAAAAAATGTTGGCTCTGCTGTGATGATAAAATGATTGAATTAAAAAGTTACTTAATGATTGATTTTGTAATTTAATACTCTTTTCGCCAAATATTGTGACAAAATTTGTTATATATTAACACATAATAAAAGAAACAAAGAGGTAGGCAGTAAGACATTAAAGCTCAAGTACTATTATCTTTCTTCTACTTCGACCTCGCGGTCGTTCCGGATTAAAAGTAGGAGGATATTGTGAAATACAGAGTTCGTC
Organism: Locusta migratoria; assembly: GCA_026315105.1. NCBI lineage: Eukaryota > Metazoa > Arthropoda > Insecta > Orthoptera > Acrididae > Locusta > Locusta migratoria. The sequence goes on from CM048749.1 coordinate 217,721,628, forward strand.
ATTTAATCTTGATCACCTCAGTAATGTACTCAGATTTGCATTCATATGTAGAAATAATCACGCAATATCAGAGACAGTATTTAATTTCGAGAAGGAAAGGATTCTGCTTGAAATTGTGTTTCGACCGTATTAACTGCCCAAAATTGCAACGGTGTAGCTTTTCCCGGAATTGACTGTACTTATTGGTTGAAAGAAACTTCAAATTTTATTTGAAACTATTGCTGTGCGATGGTCAACGACGCTAATACTTAGACACTAACAGTTTTATATCTTATGATTTTGTATGTATCTGGGCATCAGTGATGTAAAACTTTTTAAAGCTTTTAAAAAGTACTTTATCTGGTGCTAAAAGAATAACATAAGGCGCGATTTTTAAGTAAGTTCCCTTCTGTTGTAGATACTAGTAGCTCGCGCACATACCGCAACGAGCGCGTGCGTCGTGTACCGACATGCCTCGGGAACAACTGTGCTCAGTTTCAGTCAGTGAGCTCAAAGATAATCTGGAGTTAGTACTGTGAATACTGAAGTCGTGACGCTCGTCGCCACGTTGGTGTACGTATAACTGTCACACTATACCTGGTTTCAGTATTGTGTTTTTGCAAAAAATCTAATAGTTCTAGTAGTTGAATTCGTAGAAACTAACTCATATACAACGGACCTAACTGTTATGAAAATTTGAACGCTATTTACAAAATATTCTAAATATGTAATTAGACTCACACCTGCCACAAAAAACAGTAAAAAAAGACACGATTTGTGTAAAACTTACACTTAAGTTATATTAGGATTCCCACATTGAATTTAATGAATAATTTACACTGTTGTACACAAATAAATAAAGGTGAATAATGACAGATTCGAGGCATATGATATAAGCATGATTTTCCACACAGCGTGTATATCTAGTCTGTGAGCTCAAACGAAAAACAACATAGACAAGAAGCAAATATAAAACAAACACGAGAAATACCGTCTATGCAGCGCTATTAATTCATTAAACGGAATAAGATAGCGACACTAGTTCTGAATAAAAATAAAACTCTCATATGGATCTGAACTCTATATCCTTTCCGTTGACTTCTCTAAAACTATAAGTGACACGAAGTTCACCATTATGTATTTATTAAAGTAATCAGTCGTTCATAAATTATTTTCAGAGCACACAAGGGTCATAAGAACAATACGATCTATACGTACGGTGTTGCCAACATAACTATAATAGACAGTCACGATTTTCACATATCGTAACCACTACAGTTGTGTATGCAGTGATAATATTTGAGATCACTGGTTTCAGTTCTGTAGCTAACCTGCACGGTTCTGTTTTGTGCTTTCAAAATGTTTAACACTATCAAATCGCCCGCAACGTGTGACGTTCGCTCTGTGATATGGTTTTTGTCACCAAGGAACCTGTCTGCTGCAGAAATTCAACGACAGATTTGCGAAGTGGACGGTGATACTGTTATGAGTAAAGGAAAAGTGCGTAAGTGGGTAGGAGAATTGAAAGATGACTGTGACAACGTCCATGATGAGGACCGCTCCGGTCGCCCATCTTCGAGTACAGACGATTTGGAGGTTTCGGCTGAAGCGAAGATTCGTGAGAACAGGAGCTTCACAATAACAGGTCTCTCAAACGAATTTCCTTACGTGTCGGTATCAGCGTTTTACGAAACAGCAGTGAACTGTTGGTTATCGGAACAGGCGGCAAGATTGTATGAAGAGGGTGTTTTAAAATTGTTTGAGAGGCGTGATAAGTTTTGAACAAACTTGGCAACTGTGTTGAAAAATACAGTAAAGTATGTACTTTCTGAAAATAAATTTACTTTTTTGAAATAAACTTTCTTTGTGGACTTCTGTTCAAAGGGAGCTTACTTAAAAATTGCGCCTCTTAATACCGCTAGCCAGGAAGCCAGTTAATAAATTTCTGGTGCGCGAGTGGCCGTGCGCTTCAAGGCGCCATGCTGTCGAGTGTGCGTCTGCTCCCCGTCAGAGGTTCGAGTCCTCCCTTCGGCATGGGTGAGTGCTGTCCTTCGCACAAGTTAATTTAAGTAGTGACTGATTAACACTGCAGTTTGGACCCATTGCTTTACAAACATTTTACATAAATCTCTTAATGACAGACAAATAAGATACACTGTATTAGACCCCAAACGTTAATGGTTTCGATCGATATCGTTAAGAGTGGTGCAGCCCTGTACTATAGTTGGATCCACGAATGACGGCAGTGGAGTTTAGGCTTTGTCTGTTCATCTGCGTCACGCATTCTCCGACAGCCAATGAGCGTTCAGAATTGTTCTGAACACTCTGTTGCAACTGTCGAAGTCATTGCCAAAATTAAAATTGATTGCAGTGATATTAAACATAAGGAGAAGCATTGAATTAAAATTTATGCTATGGCCGGGATTTCAACCCGACACCTCCTACTTACTAGATAGGTGCTTTAGACAACTAAGCTAACACAGCAGTGTGGCCAAAGCAACTACACGGCTACACGGACTCTCTTAAAGCTCGTCTCCCTCCACACCACATACTTTAATTCTGCCTCATATTCCCTATGAAATGCGTATCAAATTACCACGGCTCTCCTACACTGGAATAGAACCCCAGAAAGTAACGCGAATAGGAACTATCCCGCCTTGTTCCTCAGGCCGAGGTGATATAAATGTCAACAAATAATATAATTTCTTGAGACAACATTGTCTTGTTGTACCAAAGGTTTTAAACATAAGGAGAGGCAATGAAATTAAAATTTATGCTGTGGCCGGGATTTAAACCCAGGATAGGTGCTTTAGAACACATTTTTGCCATCTGGTAGCTTTATGGTTCGCGGTCGTTCTTTCAGTTTGTTTGTGGTTGTTCGTTGAAAGGTTGGCTGATTTATATATATATATATATATATATATATATATATATATATATATATATATATATATATAGGGCGTTCAGCCCCCTGATCGGGCGCGCTGAGCCACGGCGCCTGGCTAACCACTCAGCTAACACAGCGCTGTAGCCAAACCAACTACACGGACTGTCTTAAAGCACGTCTCCCTCCATACCACATACTTTAATTCGTGATGTATCTGCACATAGAGCACTACAGGATTGAGAACACAGTGAACTATAAGAAAGATTTTGCTAACTTTGAGCAAGACCATTATGTAGAACGGGATAATACAATACGAAGAAAAGGAGTACAGCGTGAATGTATAGTGTTGATGAATAGACTCAAAATCAAGTGATATTCAAAATTATTGTTGCTTTAGGTAACTGCCGAATTGATCAATTGAAAAGTTCACTATGAATATTTTAGTCTGTTATTGTTAAAACTCAATGTAATTTTCACTACTTCCGTGCAAATAAAGTTTTTTAGTGTAAAAAAAGTGGTCTAAAGCACCTACCTAGTGAGTAGGACCTTCCGGGTTCGAATCACGGCCACAGCATAAATTTTAATTCATTGCCTCTCCTTATGTTTAATACATTTGGTTTAAACGAGGCAATGTTGTCTCAACGAGTTGTATTATTTGTTGATTGCAGTGAGTTATTCGTTGCAAGTCGACATAGCTGATGGTGCTGCCGTGTAACAAATTTCATCTAAGCAAGCGAGAGCCATTATTTAACTTCAACTCTCGCTTGAAACCGGCAAGTATGCTATTGTTTACACCTGAACGACCCGCCATCGTTTGTTAATATTGCGGTGGACAGCTTGCATCGCTTGTTGTTGGCTACGTTAAATCCAAATTCATTGTAACAACGAAATTATTTCTCCTTGTCTGCCTGTCGTGACGTGCTAGCCTACCCTAGAACTCCTAAAAACGCAGGTTGACGCATCCGCCATTTTCATTCCTGCGAATGCTAAACACAGCACGCAGCTTATACCAACGGTGTTGTTTTATTTAAGTTGGTGAAGTGCCCGGCATAGAGCCTTAGATCGTGCTACTTTAAGCTTGCATTCCGCTCTTGTTTACATCGATATGTGGATTAGACACAAAAATCTCGCGTTTTCTTTACTTATTGCTGCTTCTGTCCAAATACAGAAAAAAAGATCAAGAAACATATATTTCTTTGATAAAAATCGCATACTATGTTTAATGCTGCCGAAACTAGTCATCTAGATAAAAATTTTAAGCGATCTTGGATTCTATTTGAATAATGACTGTCAATGTGCGAGGGTTCAAAATGTTCAAATGTTTGTAAATCTATCGGACCAAACTGCGTCGTCATCAGTCCGTAGCTTACAAACTACTTAAACCTAGGTAAACTAACCTAAGGACAACACACACACCCATGCCCCAGGGAGGACTCGAACCTCCACGGCGAGCAACCGCGCGCTCCGCAGCGAGACGCTTTAGACCGCTCGGCTACTCCACCGCGGCGTGCGAGGTTGTTTGCCGTCTTGCAGTACGTGTTGTCTGCTGTCACAAATTAACCACATCGGATTTTTGTGCTCAAATTGCTGAAAGCCCTTGTATTATGTTACTGAGAAAGTTTCAGAATGTATTACAAATACTTAAACTAAAAAGAATGTTAGTGTACAGGATCTAAAGTTTTGCCGATGTTGGCAACAACCTTTGAATGCTATTTGAAAACCTAATCGTATAGAATGTGTTGACCATGAAATAAATAAATAATTCTGTTCCTTCTCTAAGGTTGACAGGTTTTCGTATGTAACAGTACCCTTGTCTTGTCAGTAATTTAATAATCCTTAAAAAAGCAAACATTTCGCTGCCAACATCAGCACACTAGCCGCCGCAGCCATAAGTAAAATTTACCGAGTATTCTGTGTTAGTTATGTTCATCCTCTTATAGATGAGCGTCAATACTGGCATTTACTAATAAGAAATTGAATTGAGGGTGTATTTTGTGATAAAACATCAGATACCGTACTATTCTGTCAAATTGCACACTAAAAGTTATGGCGCTAAAGCTTCGAAATACCACAAATAGCATTGAACGGTAGTTGCCTATATCAGTACGCTGCTAAAGCTGTAACGAAACTTTTTGCCCAGTATATTTATATTTTCCGTTTTAGTGTTTGTAATATTTTCTCCCAATAACGTAACAGAAGTATCATGAACAATTTGTGCAATGTCAGTACAAAACTTTTTGATGCGATGTATTTCTCAATATACTATATAAGACACACGTATTGTTCTCTAAAAACAGTATCTTCTGGGATGCATTGCTGTAATATATTTTGCGGCTGCTAATTCCCTACTGGCAGCTTCTCTGTTAAGAGGTTAAGAGCTAAACAAAACCGTAAGTTCAAATATCACGAACGATTTTTAGTATTAAATGTTGCTTTAAGTCATAATAATAACTATTTACTTACAATACATAACTGTTGGCTCGGTCCGGGTTCCCAGTTTTTGCGCCGACATTCATTGATTCATTTTTTTCTTCTCTTAGAATCTCTCGGGAAACTAAACGTTCTGTAGCCACCTCTGGAATGATTTGAGCAGTTTATGGCAACACAACCACCCGTAATGTCGTGCTTAAGTGCCGTGACGCGAATCCTATAGCACCGCAGTGTGTTTAACTTACGAGCCAAGAGAATGAAAATGGAGGATGCGTCAGCTCGTACTTATAGGAGCCTTAGCCTACCCTGACAATGACACAGAACTGCAAAATTGTGCATAATCAGTTCTTGAGCCACAAACACAGGTATTAAATGTCTCGTATTACGTTGCGCGAGGAATGGGTACAGGATTCTTTTGATGTTGTGTACGTTCGGCAGCAGCAATAACGGGATGTCACGAACAAGCTCGGAGCTCTCGTCCCACAAAGCCAGAGCGAACGTGAAAGGACCGTGCGATGCGGTCTGTGACGCCACGTCGCGGAATTTCTCGGCAAATAACTTTCCCCAAGTTGCAATACAGCGCCCGTGCCCCCAAATTACCGCAAATTGGCCCTAAATATAACGAACAGGAAGCTAAATTGGCTTTCACGTGATGTGCTCAACCAAACACACGAAATATTGGATACATAAATCTCAAACTGAAGAGCCGGATTCGTTTGTTTTTAATTTGAATGGCATGCAGAGTCACTGTTTCAAAGCACTCGTGCCTTAAAACAATGGAAAATCTCGTCGTTTTTGGTACGGTTAGAAACAATCAAATGCAAGGCTTTGATTAAAGGGGAAGAGTTTTCGCCTTACATGTTTCGTTGTTGACGTGCGAAATGAGATCGAATCATGCACAGGAATATTTTCCAAACATAGTCTTAATTATAATATAGTATTTATGATATAAATTTCAGATGTAATTATTGACATTGTAAAAGACCTTAAAATCTAGAACTTCACAAATCTGAATACGATGCAAATAAATGATCTAACATATTTGATTCGTAAACACTCGTTAGCTCGAGCAACTCACAACTTTGCCCTTGAACGTTGGGCATACTAAACATCGCCACAACCAAAACCAACAAGTAAAATGCTTCAACACGACTAAATGTGAGTGTGTCCTCGTCAGACACGGTGGAATGGCCGACCGTTCTAAGGCTCTTTGCTGCGGAGCGCACGGTTGCTTCCCGTTGGTGGTGCGAGTCGTCCCCCGGGCATGGGTGTATGTCTTGTCCTTAGGGTAGCTTAAGTAGTTTGTAAGCCTTGGTACTCAGTAGTTTAGTCGCATATATTTACAAACATTTGATTTCAATTGTCGTCGCTACAGTAATAAATGTGACAGGTAACTTCTTCAATTATCTGGAAGATTCAACATTTAAATAAACAATGTTGACATACTCTTTCAAAGGGTAAGGAAAGAGGATTCAAAATGTCGTTTGTTATAACATGGCACATGGGATACTGCCATCCTACGTGGCGTTTCTTGTGGCCTACATTGTAATACTACACGCAATTGATGTTTAGGATGCAGGGATCTATTTCATATGCACCCCTATAGAAAAATCCACGGTCTTTATGAATTCACGTTAACACACACTCCTGGCCATTAAAATTGCTACACCATGAAGATGACTTGCTAGAGACGTGACATTTAACCGATTGGAAGAAGATGCTATGATGTGCAAATGGTTAGCTATTCAGAGCATTTACACAAGGTTGGCGCCGGTGGCGACACCTATAACGTGGTGATATGAGGAAAGTTTCCAACCGATTTCTCATACAGAAACAGCAGTTCACCGGCATTGCCTGGTGAAACGTGATGCCTCGTGTAAGGAGGAGAAATGCGTATCATCACGTTTCCGACTTTGATAAAGGGCAGATTGTAGCCTATCGCAATGTCTCGTATCACTAGCACTCGAGATGATAGGCATCTTATGCGCATGGCTCCAATGGATCGTGCAGCCACGTCTAGATCCCTGAGTCAACAGATGGTGACGTTTGCAACACTACAACCATCTGCACGAACAGTTCGACGATGTTAGCAGCCACATGGACTATCAGCTCGGAGACCATGGCTGCGGTTACAGTTAACGCAGCCTCACAGACAGAAACGCCTGCGATGGTGTACGCAACGACGAACCTGGGTGCACGAATGGCAAAACGTCATTGTTTCCGGATGAATCTAAGTTGTGTTTACAGCATAATGATGATCGCATCCGTGTTTGGCGACATCGCGGTGAACGCACATTAGAACCGTGTATTCGTCATCGCCATACCGGCGTATCACCCGGCCTGATGGTATGGGGTGCAATTGGTCCACGTCTCGGTCACCTCTTGTTGACATCGACGGCACATTGAACAGTGGCCGTTACATTTAAGATGTGTTACGACCTGTGGCTCTACCCTTCTTTCGATCCCTGCGAAACTCTGGATTTCAGCAGGATAATGCACGACCGCATGTTGCAGGTCCAATACGGGCTTTTCTGGGTACGGAAAATGTTAGATTACTGCCCTGGCCAATACATTCTCCAGATCTCTCACCAACTGAAAACGTCTGGTCAGTGGTGGCTGAGCAGCACTGGCTCATCACAATACGCCAGTCACTACTTTTGATGATCTGTGGTATGGTGTTGAAGCTGCATGGGCGTCCAAGCTCTGTTTGACTCAATACCCGGGCGTATCAAGAAAGTTATTATGGCCAGAGGTGGTTGTTCCGAGTACTGATTTCTCAGTATCTATGTACCCAAATTGCGTGAAAATGTAATCACATGCCAGTATAATATATTTGTCCATTCACATCCGTTTATCATCTGCATTTCTTCTTGGCGTAGCAATTTTAATGGCCAGTAGTATATCTTTACACTCCACTGCAGTGTGAAAATATTTTTCTAAACTGGATCTTGTTGCAAGAGTTAGACTACTTTCTTCATCTGCAGATTCTGGAACTACTACACTTTCATTTGTGTCCTGATCGCTGTTAGGCCACTCAGATTCTTCACTTGGGTTTTCGCCTATTTTTTTTCTCAGCTCCTCTATATTTTTACTCCTGTATCATACCTCATGATTTTGGGGAAGAAATTTCAGGTACTGTCATGGCAGACAATAACTGAAATCCCTGCTACAACCATTCAATCTACGCTGGAATTAATGTCATTACTGTCGCATTTTTGAATTACAAAATGATAACAGTTGACATGATGTCATTCGGAGTCGTGGACGCTTACGGGTTTTTCAGATGCTAGAAAACTCGAATATTACGGTAGTAGGAATTTAAAAATATTTTTTTTTCATTAAATTTTTTAAATACTTTTACTTCAGCATTATAGAAATTTTTAATAATACCGTACGCACATTTTCCTGTGCCAAGAAAAAGATTCTCATCTGGGGACACAGCAGTGCCCCCGACAAGTCGAGCGCACGGCCGTACCATCCTTTTCTCGAAGCAGCAGACGACACTTTCGACCACCTGTATCTCAGTTTAAAGCTAGGAGCCTGAATTTTCGGTTGCCAAGAGTATCTACTATAGGTAGCTATATTTGAAAATTATACTACTTTATACCTTTAAGAAATATTTGCAATCGAATATTGCTAATTCTGTCACTCACTGACTCACCGATCATCAAAATTCTAAGGTACTTCTAGCAGACACACAAACGTAAAATTTTGAATTTAGATAGAGCTTAACCTGTAACGGAAGGAAAAAATGAAACATCTGTAAAAATTAATTCCGTTCTAGAAAACATTTTCGCTTCATAGAATAGAAGCACCAAACATGCCAAAGGGATTTTGTGTTGCTGGTGGTTTTGTGGTAGCTCGCTAGGTTCCCGTGCGGAAGGTCCCATGCACGGTTCCTGATGCACTAACTTTTTTTCCTTTTTACTTTTTATTTTAATGTAGCAGTCACCTTTCTCCTAAGTGAAGAGTCGTCAGAAATGACATCAGGTACCTGATTAGAGAATAAAGAGTAAATGATAAGATATAGCTAAAATTGTTGCAAACGGAAACAGTACGAATAACACGAACATTCTAGCTCGATTTTTGTTATAAAAACTGTTGCTCGTAATGCCGAAAATTCTGTCACATGATGCGGGGCAAAAACGTCAGACCGGGAGCAAAAACGTTAGGTTATGGTTTCACACCACAACACGCAGAGAAAGGAAGACGCCATTGATCTGGGAGACGCGCAGTCTATGTTGTCTATGGTCTGTCCCATAGAGTGGAAACTCTCTGGAGTGAGTATTGCGTTCTGTCTTCTCTACGAGGTGTTGGTTCTACCCATTTTATCAACATTAAGCTAGGATTACCACGCGAACTTGAAAATTGAAGTGCCGATTTTCTACGATAATTTTATCCGGAGGCCAACGAAACTTATATAATTCGAAAGATGGTGTGTTGTAGATGTGCACAATACAATAATCATTAGTTTAAATAGCCCTTGAGATTGTTAAAACGGGGTGCATCAAAGTTATAGCTCGGATCACGACTTAAAATCCCCAACTCTAATAAAAAGTGAATGTCAAAAATTGAAGTCTAGCAACAACTGCCCTAGGGATGATCGATATTAGAAAAACATCGATGGTAACATCAATGTTCAATTCAAAGAAATCGATGTACTATGAACATCGGAAGGAAAACGTCTGGGAATATCAGTTTTTGGGTGCTGAAACAAACACTGCTCGGCAGAACCACAGACACACATTCATTACTAGACTGGTACTATCCAATACTTACGGCGGTGGCTTATTGTGCAGATGTTGGCAACGAAATGTTCGCTTTATGAAGGAATCGTACAAAAACCTGTCAACTACAGAAGAGGAACAGAATTAATTATTCACTTCATGGCCAACATGAAAGATTATGGCCCTAATTCTACGTGACTGGTATCCGAAACGTCTCATTCGTCAGTCGCTGCCACCTTCAGCAGACTACTAGACATTGATGATATTTGTGTAATACTAATGCACCCATCTGCAACTTCCGTGTATTATGAAGTTTATAAACTGATGCGAAATAAAACAATAACTTGTTGATATTTGAATATTGACCCACCAAAGGTGACAGTTCCATACATGATGAAAGGATTGAACGATAACGATGTAGTCGACTTTCCGGGCTTTACAAATACTGTTGCATCAAACCAAACGAAACCAAACAGGCAGGGAATGGTTTTTAAGAAAATCCGTGGCTGATGTACAAAAAAATTTACAGAAAAGGGCTATCTTCAAAAAGACGTGATATCGCATTAAAACATAAAATGTACGAAAATACAAGTCTCACGACGAATTCCTTCCACCATAAAAAGTCGTGAGATCTTATAGGAAACCAAGTCGTTAATTTAGTTAGTGTTCCTGGGACCACCTAATCAACACTTCGTCATATTTTTTTTATATAATTAGTTATCTACCAACATCTAGAGTGACTATATTATTTCTATAATATATATAATGACTTGGCAATCACATGACAACGTAAACTAATATTTCAAATACTTTACGCAAATGTGACATTTCATAAATACATAATTGCGTTTTGATATATAGTGGAATATAAATTGTTTTTATATGTCGATGTGTAATTGCCCAATCATTATACGTATTCTGATGTCATTATATTATGGTGAGATTGCTAAGTTATTATATGTATTATGAAACTGAAGATGTATTACACTAATATAGTCGCTATAAATGTTGGTAGATAACAAGTAACTGGTAGGTAATAAAATGTGGTTCTATGAGCACTAACTAAAATAACCGACTTAGTTTCTCATGGCAACATACACTAATACTTAAAAAAACCTCAATGCACACGTGAGTGTACTTCATTCTTATGTGATTATGTTCGGTTACATAATATAATACAAATTATTATTATGACAATGTGCAATTGCCAGATCATTATTCTTATGTCATTATGTGATGGCGCGATTGCCAAATCAACATATTTATTATATAAATAAAGATGTATAATTTTGATATTGTTACTACAGATTTTCGTAGATAACTAATTAGATAAGAAATATGACAAAGTGTTGAATAGGTGGTTCCATGAACACTAACTAAAATAACCGACTTGGCTTTCCATAAGAATCACGACTGATGGTGGAAAGAATTCGTCATGAGAGTTACATTTTTGTACATTTTATGTTTTTTATGAGATATCACTTTCAGATTATCAGCTTAATACAATTTAATTCAAATTACGTTACACTAAATAGATACATCACGTCATTGTTCACTCGCAAACAGGATCAGTAAGATCACGTAAAAAACTAAAATTTGAGAGATAATTGCACTCGATCGCAGTTAATTTGTCGATGCGCTCTTAATTTTTTCAGTTTAGCATGGGGGGGGGGGGCATGGGGACAAAACATAATGCACAATTTACGATTTCCCGTGGTATTTTGAATGATGTAGGTTAACATATAAACTTCTTGTTATGAGCAGCTAAGTAAATATTTTCTATTTATTTTACACAAAATTTTAATGTCTCTTCATGCGACGCACTACGATAAGCTGGACAGTAATGCACGAAATCAATTTATTGCCACACTGAAGGGCGATGTTTAGCAGCAGGTAAATCTTAAAAGAAATGAATAATTTTTTGTATACTACCTGATACGACCGGGATGGAGATATCAATTTTTTTTTATAAAAAGTACCTTCACTTTAAATCGAACAAGTCATAATAGCTGAGCACTTTTGTCATTGTTTACAGATATTTAGACAATTTTGTGATTCGGGAAAAATGTCTAAGCACATTTAAACCTGTAATCATTTGTAAAATTATCAATAAATAACTATGAATTGCCGCGACGGAGCGGCCGAGCGCATTGAGGCGCTACGCTACGATGCGAGAGGCCGTTCCCCGTCGGGGGTTCGAATCCCCCCTCGGGCATGGATGTTTGTGTCGTCTTTCGTATAAGCTAGTTCATAAGAAGTTTGTAAGTTTAGGGACTGATGACCCCGCAGTTAAGTCCCATAAGCTTAACAAACATTTGACAATTTTCTATACTGCTCGCTGACGAAAATTCAACTGATGCGGCACTTCGAGGAAGCTACAAATTTTTACATATCATTGCAAGAATTAGAACACTGTTATAAATGGGTCCCTTGGTGAAATCATGCCTACTCGATATCGTAGAGTTCTTAGCGACAGCGGAGATTACAAAATTTGAAGGAGTTTGGTTCTCCAAGCAAACGATATCTCGTCGCATCCGCTATATGGGCTCGGGTTGGGAAAACCAACTGAAGCAGAAATGCCAGACATTGATAGCTTTTTCGTTAGCTCTTGACTAAACCACAGCAGTCACAGACGTTGCACAGCTCGCAAAAGAGGGACATTTATTTGGTTCTAGAGGTTATCTAAATGCTGCTAGACGTGATACCAATGGAGCACACAACTACAGGTCGCAACATATTTGAGGTTGTCTGTTTCTTCCATGGGACAGGCTCTGTTCAGTGGCAACAGACGGTGCGCCGCAAATAATTTGGAGCCAGCAAGATCTCGTGACACGTGTAAGGAAGAAATTAAGGCAGAATTTCGGAAAGAAACATCAACCATACAATGCTTTGTACACCAGGACGCCCTTTGTGCTGAAAGAGTGTAGTGCGTCGACTTTAGAAGGGTCGTTGGGAAGTGTTTAAATTTTGTAAGGCGCCACGATGTCAACCATCGCCAGATCAAAGGCTTTCTGCCCAACCTGGAAGTAGCCTATGGTGATATCCCTTGCCACAGAAGCAAAATTCTTGATATATTTTTCGGGAAAAAATTGCATTATTTATGGAGATGAAAGGAGAGACGCAACCGTCACTCACTGAGGAGAAGTGGATACCAGACCTGTCCTTCCCAACTGACGTTATGAGATATTTAAACAGCTTAAATGCGACACTTCAAGGAAAGGAGTTATTAATTGTTCATATGTGCGATAAAATTTATGAACTCGTGGACAAACTTCATCTATTTGAAAGGCGGCTTGGTACTGGAAACTTATCTTCTTCCGTGTGTTTTTCACTCCTTCAATTGACTGAAGACATACTTTTCGGTGATTAACAGCAAATTCTTATACAGCATCGTCAGAGTTTTGAGGACATTCCCTTTAGGTGCTTCATGAGAGGTCAGTATGGGTACACGACAGCCATTTTCGAGTCCGCCAAGGATGGCAACAACAACGACATGTCTGACGTGCACTACTTCCTGCATGTGGGGCCAAAGGAAGAGAGCACTGCAGGAAGTATCACGCCACTCGCAACAGATTGGCGTGGGCTGGCTATGTATAGGCACGCAGCCGGCGTAGGTTACTTCGTACTCCGGACGAAGACTATCCTAGCTACACCTGAGGACTCTCTTCGGAATTTCTCTTGCTTATCGTGGACTTTGGCTCTATTACGGACTTCAGTCTCTCTTTTGGTAACTTTCTCTGCGCTTTCTAAAGTAGAACTTGTGGACGCTAATCTTTTCGTGCGCGGTTCAACGATACTGCTGTGCCCTGATAGAAGAGAACTTTTGGTTTTTAAGGACAGTCGGAATTTGGTTCACATTCTATTTCCCTACGTTGCCCCGTCAAAATATTCCGTATACTTGTGTCAAACTTGTAAGAGTAATTTAAAGTTAGTATTTCTGTGCTGTGCAAACTTAGGTGTTGTTTAGTTCCAACAGGCTCCCTCATTCGACCATTCCAGGTACACCCTCGATACGGTTCAACGTGCGAAGCCGAAGACATGCGCACTCCACCCTTCAGGGGCCGACTACCATAATGTAACGTACTCAGTCGCGACGCTTGCACTGATTCTCGTTATACATCACGACGGCAGAACTCAAAGCAGCCGGCAAGCTACATTTCTGAATACAGTACCAGATGAGTGCGAATAGTATCGTTTATAATGATTTTAAGATATTATGTGCAGTATCCGTGTTTAGCGATAGAACAAAGCAAATGTCCTTCAGACATGCACGCATATCTGAAGGAACGGACACAGCGACGACTACAGCTGCAATTGCGAATATTAATCAGCATCAGCTGTACGGTGTAATGGTGACATATGAAAATTTGTACCGGGCCGGGACTCAAACCTGGATTTCCTGCTTACGGTGAGCGGTCGCGATACCATTACGCTACCCGTGCATGCTTCCCGGAACGACCCAAACCTTCATATGCCACACATTGTCTACTGCCCATGAGTGCTCATACATTCTATGATGTAATTCCCGCACAGAGTGAGACTTTTTAGTACATTTGTCACAAGCCTTGCTATGACTGATTTTAAATATTGTCATGTTGCAAGGGAAGTAGGCTCGACTTCGAAGGCAACTAAACACAGCACTTATACTGAAAACACGTTTATTACGAACTCAACATACACGCAGCACTGACTGCCTCTCAGGCAGAGTGCTCTGCTATTTATACACAGAATTTACCAGAAATTAGAAGAACAGTTAACATAAGAAACAAGTAGAATTTATAAGTGAACATAAGAAAGATGTAGAACCTTCTGGAATTGTAAATTACAAAGAAATAAATTGTTGCCGGTGCGCGGGATTGAACCGGCGACCTTCTGCTCCGCAGTCCGTGACGCTATCCCCTGCGCCACGCCGGCAGTTAGTGTTCGTGCTATCTCGCGGCATTGCTCCCTCTCCTGGAGAAACAGCGACCCGCTGTTATGATCCCTGTGGAGCCAGCTGCAATGTCCTGGATCTTGACCGTGTCATGGGTCCTCTTTATGACTGTCCAATTCATTCTTCGTGGCTTCATCAGGAACATTACCGTCCTTAAAGTCCTTGAACAAGAAGCCATTGTCGTCTACCTGCTCTTCAGGATCGTAGTAAGGCTTCATGCGCAGGACGTGAACAATGTCTCTTCGTTTTTGACGTTTCGACGATGGCTCATAATCCTCAACTTCGTATGTGACCTCTGACAGGCGGCGTATGACACGATACGGACCAAAGTATCGCTTCAATAACTTTTCTGACAGTCCAACCTTCCGTACAGGGGTAAAAATCCATACCAGATCTCCTGGGCTGTACACAACAGGTATGTGCTTGTCGTTATACCGCTGACGGTCCTTCTCCTGGGCGTCCAGTGTCCGTATGCGAGCCAGCTGTCTTGCTTCTTCGACCCTGGTGATGAGCTGTTTAACATAGTCATCCTGAGTGTCTTCTCAGCTTCACGGCCATGGAGCAGGAAAAACGGAGTGAAGCCTGTGGTGTCTTGTCTTGCGGTATTGTAAGCAAATGTCACGACTGGCAGAATTGTATCCCAATCCTTCTGCTCAACATCGACGTACATCGACAGCATGTCGGCTAACGTTTTGTTAAAACGTTCCGTAAGACCATTTGTCTGAGGATGGTATGCAGTTGTCATTCTGTGGACACTGTTGCACCGTGACATTACCTCCGATACTAGTTTTGACTGGAATACTTTTCCACGATCAGATATCATGACACGTGGTGCTCCATGCTTCGAAATAATGTCTTCTACAAGGAATTTTGCGATCTCTGATGCTTCTGCAGTCGGCACAGGTTTGGTGACAGGGTAGCGTGTGAGGTAGTGCAGACTATTATCCAACGGTTACCGGTTGTCGACTTCTGGAACCTCCCTAAAAGATCGATCCCAACTCGGTGGAATGGAGCTGCTGCCGGCGGAATCGGTACGAGATGTCCTGGAAGTAATTGCGGCACATGCTTCCTTCGCTGGCACTCTTTACAGTGACTCACATAGTGCTTGACAGATCGGTAGAGACCTTTCCAGTAATACCTGCGTCTGATTCTGTCTAGGGTCTTCACGAATCCCAGATGACCGGATATTGGAGCATCATGGAAATATTTGAGAACAGCTGGCTGGAGATGAGCTGGAACAACAAGTAGCCATTTGGGGCCCGGTGGATCGTAGTTGCTCTTGTACAATGTTCCGTTTATAAGTTGGAACTCTCCATTGGTCGGTTCTCCTTTCTCCAAGGCCTCTATCATTTTTAATAGTGTTGGATCTTCCCTCTGTTCAGCTGTAACGTCATCTAATTCAGTGAGACCTGAAATTTCATAAATGCTGTTGTGTTCCACTAATGGATTCCTCGAAAGGCAGTCGGCATCCTTGTGTTTGCGCCCGTTCTTGAATACCACTGTGACATCGTACTCTTGGAGTCTTAGTGCCCATCTTGCTAGTCGACATGATGGATCCTTCAAGCTAGTCAGCCAACACAAAGAATGGTGGTCTGTCACGATGGTGAATGGTTTGCCGAATAAATACGGCCGGAACTTGTTGATAGCCCAGATAACCGCGAGACATTCTTTTTCAGTTGTAGAGTAGTTTATCTCGGACTTTGAGAGTATTCTTGACGCATAGGCTATCACTTTTTCGGCACCTTCCTGAACTTGTACAAGCACTGCACCAATCCCATAGCCACTGGCGTCTGTGTGAAGTTCCGTTTCTGCATTCTTGTCGTAGCACTGGTGCGGAAGTTAGAGCCTCCTTAAGTGCTCGGAAAGTTCTTTCTTTTGTCTCATCCCACTAAAATTTGGCGTCTCCCTTGTAATGGACGTGACTTGTTACAAAATCCTTTTATGAAACATCGGTAGTATGAGCACAGCCCGAGAAAACTTCTCACATCACGAATGTGCCGAGGAGTTGGAAATTCTGTGACTGCCATTACTTTATCTGGATCAGGACGGACACAATCTCCGTTGACTAGGTGCCCCAGGATTTTTATCTCTTTGGCGACGAAGAGGCACTTCTTTCGATTGAGGCGGAGACCTGCAGCCTGAACACACTTCAACACAGTTGACAGGCGACTCAGATGTGCTTCAAATGTTTTCGAGAAAACGACAATGTCATCTAAATAGCAGAGACGCGTCGTCCACTTAAGGTGTCGAAGCAAGTTGCCCATCATGCGTTCGAATGTGGCTGGAGCATTACAAAATCCAAATGACATTACTTTAAATTCATAGAGACCGTCAGGTGTAACAAAAGCCGTCTTCTCCCTGTCAGCTTCGTCAACCTCGATTTGCCAGTAACCTGTCTGCATGTCCATAGTTGAGAAGTATGTAGCTCCTTTCAAGCAGTCTAAGGTGTCATCAATTCGCGACAATGGGTAGACATCTTTCTTTGTGATACTGTTCAGCCGCCGATAGTCGACACAGAATCGCCACGTGCCATCCTTCTTCTTTACGAGGACCACCGGAGACGACCAAGGACTCTACGAAGGTTGAATAATGTCAACTCGCAACATCTTCTCCACTTCCTCCCGAATTATCCGTCTTTCAGCTGGCGACACTCTATACGAACGCTGGCTAATTGGCGGATGGTCCCCAGTATTTATACGGTGCTTTATCGTCGGCCGTTTCGTCTGACTTTTCCCCTGCTGAGGTGTGAATGCACCCGAAAATTGGCGTAGTGTACCTAACACCCGTTGTCCCTTGGTCAGTCCAGGCCCTATTGGCAGTTCCACGTTTGTTTCCTCCATCGTGTTGTCTGTACTAATAGCAGGGCATGGGTCTTCATTGATGTCGTTGAGCTCACCGCCCTGGATTGGTTCAGCTGTCCCGATACACATTCCCTTGGGGATAAGTTGTGACTGCTCGTGACAATTTGTGATCCAAATCTCTCCTTGACCAACGGTAATGCTTATGATAGCCGCTGGTATGTAAATTTCTTTTGTGAGCCTGATAAACTTTTTACTATCAACAAGAACTTCACAGTTTAACCAGTGATCTGTGTTTGTGACTGCAACTCTTCTCATTGTCACATTATCAACGACGAATAACTTCCCAGAAAATTCTGTATTACGTGTATCTGGCGGAACAACTTCTTCAATTTGCAGCTCAGATCTTCCACAGTCAATGATAGCTTGGGATGCCTGAAGGAAGTCCCATCCGAGGATGACATTGTGAGTACATTCTGTTAACACGACAAATTCAAACGGCTGCGTCCTGTTGTTGATGGTTATTCTTGCGACAGAAGTTCCTGCTGGATGGACGTACTCTCCATTCGCGACGTTCAGCACAGTTGCTTCCGTATCACAGAACATTATCTTCTTTAGTGTGCGGCGGTAATTATCCAATAATACAGAAAAAGAGGCTTCTGAATCAACAAGTGCCCGGACAGGTTGGCCGTCGATTATGACGTCGATGAGATTTCCCGACATCTTGGCGACTGTCGTCCATGGAGGATTTTCATCTGCGGCGGCCTCACCTCCGTAGATGGTCGCCTCGCTTAGTTTTCCTGGGCGCGGCGGCTAGGGGAGCGGATGGTACCTCTGTACGGCGACGGTGAACGGCTGCGGCGCGTCGGGGAGCGACCTCGTCTAGGGTACGGCGATGGGCTTCTTCCCATAGGTCGACTGAATTCATCAGCGGGTGACTGCCTGGGATAGAACTGCTCCGACAGCTGACGTCTTGCGGCAAAATAATCATCGAATACTCGCCTCCTCTCTCTGCAGTAGCGTACGACATGTCCAGGGCGTCCACAGTGGAAACATAGTGGTGTGTTCTGTCCTCCAGACGTCTGTTCTTCTGCGGGGCGTCATAGTTACCGGGGGAGTTGGCTGTGGTCGCGTCGGTCGGTTCATGGGCTGCCGTTTGGCGGCTGCAGCGTAAGTCATAGCAGGGCGAAGCCATTCTTCACGTCGGGTGCGATTGACGGGGCAGACAGCAGCTAATGTTTGAAATACCTCGTCCTCAGCGGCGTCGGCTACCTCGTGATTTACAGGGCTCATATCCATGGCCATAATCTGATGCTCAGTCTAATAGTCCCGGCTGCCATGCACTGTTGTAATTCTTCTCTCACGATTTGTCGTATGAGAGAAGCCAAGTCCTGCTGGTCTTCCACAACGGCCATAGGGACTACATTTGGGAGACTGTCATACTTCTTGCGTCCAACCCTCCTTTGTTGCATCTCTTCAATACGCTGGCACCGCTTGATGAACTCTTCTGTCGTAGCGACGTCTTTTATCAGAAGAGCTTGGTACATATCTTCTGCAATTCCCTTCATCAGGTGCGTGATTTTGTCCGTTTCAGTCATGTTCGGATTGACTACGTTGCATAGGGCCAAAACACTCTG
Source organism: Locusta migratoria (assembly GCA_026315105.1). Lineage (NCBI taxonomy): Eukaryota > Metazoa > Arthropoda > Insecta > Orthoptera > Acrididae > Locusta > Locusta migratoria. The sequence goes on from CM048749.1 coordinate 217,741,019, forward strand.
TATGTACGATTGTGTCGGCTCACCATGTCATTGGACCCGATTCTTCAGTTGTTCTTCCGCCGAGCGGATTTGTCGCTGGCGGTCTCCAAACGTCTTCTTAAGTTCCTCTTGGAACGTCTCCCAGTCATTCAACTTGTCTTCGTTGTTTTCGAACTATTGCTATGCTGTTCCATCCAGGTAGAAATAAACGTTGGCCAAGCACATCGTATGATCCCACCTGTTGTACTTGGCGACTCGGTCGAACCCTTTTAGCCATTTGTTTGGGTTCTCTCCAGCATCTCCAGAGAACACCGGCGGGTGTCTGATGTGCAGCTGGCTTATTGCTGGTTTCGTCTCCATCGTTCTTCTGATAATACGGACTTTTGGAAGGATGTACTCGGTGTATCCCTTGTATTCCGGTTCCAGTCCGTGTAAGCGACGGCTTTTACGTTGCCTAATCGGAGCCACGGTGATGCAGCTGTTGCACAGTGTACCCGGCGCCTCCACCAAACAATGTCACGTTGCAAGGGAAGTAGGCTTGACTTCGAAGGCAACTAAACTCAGCACTTATACTGAAAGCACGTTTATTACGAACTCAACATACACGCAACACTGACTCCCTCTCAGGCAGAGTGCTCTGCTATCTATACACAGAATTTACCAGAAATTAGAAGAACAGTTAACATAAGAAACAAGTAGAATTTATAAGAAAGATGAAGAACCTTCTGGAATTGTAAATTACAATTTGGGCGGGATTGAACCGGCGACCTTCTGCTCCGCAGTCCGTGACGCTATCCCCTGCGCCACGCCGGCAGTCGGTGCTCGTGGTCTCTCGCGGCTATATGATGTGCAGTGCCCGTGTTTATCGACAGAACTAAGCAAATGTCCTTCAGACATGCACGCATGTCTGAAGGAACGGACACTGCGGCGACTAAAGCTGCTAACGTAAATACAAGAAATGTATTCGCAATTGCGAATATTAATCAGTAACAGCTTCCGACAAATGTACTAAAAGTCTAGATGACTAAGATGACCTTTTGTTATTTTATCAGTGTCAAATTTTGCGGCAATATTAATTGTTTTCATAGTTTTTGAGGTAGAGTTTTTTTATAGTCAGAAACTTTAGCCACTGTTCGCACTTGGGACATTTAAATTTTATTTGCATTTAGGTTATGATATCACTACATAATCGATTTGAAATTTCCCAATAATGTATTGGGTGCCAGCCAATTTTTGTGTGTGAAGGGATTCTTTTTAAAATGTTTTCAGTTGATTTTAAGGTTAACAGTTTTACGGGTTTCAGCTAATATTTGGCCATTATCATTTGTCTGGTTATGACTAGCAAATCCAACTAATGCTTCCTTCTGTTTGTCTTTCTCTTTACCTAATTGAGCCTTAAAATCACGTACTACAATTGTAACATGGCTTGAAAGAATTTTCATGGTGATGCTTAATAGAGTTTTCACCGTGGTTCGGAACCCACGTTAAACTGTAGGTCACCCTATAACTGTCTGGGTACGTCAGTTCGAACATCGGAGAAAGGCAACGACATACCACCTCCAAACAGGGCCATGCCTAGTAAAGCACTGTGGTGTTCAAACCAATATTGGCTGGAATATGGGCTTTAACTGAAGTGTATGCATAAAAGAAATTGTTATTAGTCTATATTAATGGGTTATATTTCCGTTATTGAATTTAAAATACCTTTGAGACTGCAAAAGCAAATTCTAGATGTGGTATAATATTAAGTTTCTTTACCGGATTTATTTTTGACAATAACCGAAGTCCATGGTTACATTTTACGTCATTCGTGATTCTTGAAGTCCCAAATTTGGAATATTCCATTCTTTTAATGTATCTCCCAATATGTCAAGTTTTTTGGGTTGCAAAAGTGTTGCAAAACGTGTAATGGTTTTGGTTGTGAGTTGGTCAGAAGACACTTTTGGATTAAGTTGCGTTTTATCCTAGACACCCTAGAATCCGAAAGAGCAGATGCGCCAGTAACAATTGCGCTGAACTGCACACAGGGGTAATAATCGTTTTTTGATTATCATAATGTCGCATGATTATTGTAACTAGAAGTAGGTGGGGTTGAGTACACTTAGTGAATTTAGAGTACAAAGGCAGGAAGGGCTAGTTTCACAATATAAATTTCAGCCACACCACTGGTGAACAGACGCTGACCACTTTGCGGCTTGCAACAAGATAGAGGCAGGATTTTGTTTTGTTCCGCCTTGTTCCAGGATTGATTTTCTGTATTCGCAGATGACCAACATATATGATGGACCGTTCACTATCCCTCTCCTGTGAAGAGTCCAATACCCTAGAGAGGTCAGCTCCTTAGGCTTTTAGTTCGAAGTCTTGAAGCCTTTACAAATAGAAAGTTATGGAAATCCATTTAAACCTACTTTTATAAGTTTAGAGCTTATGTAACTGAAGGACTATACTACTCAGTTCATCGGTCCAGTTACTTGCAAACTACTTAAATCAACTTGAAGCAACTCACACTAAGGACAACACACACACACACACACACACACACACACACACACACACACACACACACACACACACACACACATCAATGAATGAGGCATGACTTGGACCTCGAGTGGAACTTGCTACGCAGTCCGTGACATGGCGCCTCAGACCGCACTTCCATCCCAGGCAGCCCACCCACCTAGAACAATCAAATTTATTTCGTGTCATTCCATCGTGTTCACACACATTGACTATTAATTAATTTACTTTGGTACTTGTTAATATATGTAAATTTGTAGCAATCTTATTTGCTACTAAGGATACAACTTTTGATTATGTTGGTGTTACGGACTTCAGTCCTCGGACTGGTTTGATTCAGCTTTCCACGCTACCTTGTCCTTTGCAAGCTTCTTCATCTGACAATACGAACGGCAACCTACAAACTTTTCAATCTGCTTATTGTATTCGTCCCTTCGTCTCAATCTATGATTTTTACCCCACACAGTACCTTCTAATGCTACGTTAACGATTCCTTGATGTCTCAGAAAGTGTCCCAACAACGAACCTCATCTTTTAGTCAAGATATGCCAGAAACTCCTTTTCTCCCCAATTCTGTTGAGCACCTCCTCTTTAGTAACGTGATCTACCCATCTAATATTCATCATTCGTCTGTAGCACCACATTTCGAAAGCTTGTATCATCTTTTTGTCTGAACTTATCGTCCACGTTTCACTCCCATACAATTTTACATTCCAGACAAATGCTTTCAGAAAGAACTTCCTAACATTTAAACTAATATTGGACGTCAACAAACTTTGCTGTTTCAGAAACGCTTTTCTTCCCACAACCATTCTGCATTTTATATCTTCTTTACTTCGTCTATCAGAAATTATCTTCCTAACCAAATAACAAAACTCATCTACAACTTTTCTCATTACCTAATCTAAATCCTTCAGCAACGCTTGATTTTCTGACACTACAATACCCTCGTTTTACCCTTGTTAGTATTCATCTTATACCTTCCTTTCAAGACACTGTCAGTTCCGTTTAATTGCTCTTCCATGTGCTTTGTTTTATCTGACAGAATTAGTATGTCGTCAGCAAACCGCAAGTTTCTTATTCCCTGTCCCTGGACTTTAATCCCCTTTCCAAATTTCCCCTTGCATTTCATCACAGCTTGCTCAATGTAAAGATTGAACAACACTGCGACACTTTCATGCCCTTCGACTTGCTGTCTGGTTTTTGTACAAGTTCACTATAGCTCTTCGCTCCTTATATTATATCCCTGCTTCCTTCAGAGTCTGAAAAAGTGTATTCTGTCAAGATTGTCAAAAGCTTTCTCCAGGTCCACAAATGCCTAAAAAGTTTTATTGACTTTCCTTAATCTATCGTCCAAGATAAGTCTTAATGTGAGTGTTGCCTCGCGTGTTCCTACACTTCTCCTATATCCAAATTGATCTTCCCCAAGGCCGGCTTCTGCGTTTTTCCATTCGTCTGTAAATAATTCGTGTTAGTATTTTGCGACCATGACTTCTTAAACAGATAGTTTTGTAATTTTCATAATTGTCTGCACTTGCTTTCTTAGGAATTAGAATTACGATATTCTTCTTGAAGTCTGAGGGCATTTCCCCTGTCTTGCATACCAGGTGGAACAATTTCTTGAGGACTGGCACTCCTAACGATGATAACAGTTCAGACGGAACATCGTCACTCCAGGGGCCTTGTTTCTACTCAAATCTTTTAGTGCTCCGTCAAATTCTCCTATCTAATCTTCCTCCACTTTGCCTTCCATTTCCAGAATACAGGCCTTCTATATATTCCTTCCATCTTTCAGCTTTCCCTTCTTTGCTTAGAACTGGTTTTACATCTGAGTTCTTCATATTCATACCGCTGCTTTTCTTGTCTCCAAATCTCTCTTTTATTTCCCGGTGGGCGGTATCTATTTTTCCCGTAGTAACACATTCTCCTACGGTCTTGCATATTTCCTCAAGCCACTCCTGCTTAGCCAGTCTGCTGTTCCTTTCAACCTCATTTTCCAGACGTCTGTACTCTCTTTTGCCTGCTTCACTTGATGCATTTTTATATTTTTTTTCCTTTCATCAATTGTCTCCTGTTTTATTCAAGGTTTTCTATAAGTCCTTATCCTGTTGCCTATATGATCCTCTGCGGCCTTCACAATTCTCTCAGAGCTACCCATTCTGCTTCTACTGTATTACTTTCCTCCGTTTCAGCCAACCGTTGTCTAATGATCCCTCTAAAACTCTCAATCATCTATGGTTCCTTCAATTTGTCCAGATTTCGTCTCCTTAATTTTCTACCTTTTTTGCAGTTTCGTAATTTTTTATCCACGGTTCATAAGCAATAAGTTATGGTCAGAGTTTATATCTGCCTCTTGATATGTCTTTTAGTTTAAAGCCAGGTTTATTGCCTTACCGTTATAAAGTCAGTCTCCTAGTCTCTTTCACGAACAGAACCTTCTTTTTTATGGATTTCAAACTAAGTGTTTGTGATGATTAAAGTGTGTTCTCCACAACATTCTACCAGGCGATCTCTTTCATTCCTTTTCCCCAAGCTACATTTCTGTCTCTTCCCTTTCCCACTACCGAATTCCAGTCCCCTATCACAATTAAATTTTCCTCTTCTTTAACGGTCTGAATAGTGTCTTTTATCTCCTCATAGATTTCTTCCATCTCGTCATCATCGGCAGAGCTAGTTGACATATAAACTTGTACTACTATCATCGGTATAAGCTTCGTGTCTATCTTTGCTACGATAATGCGTTCACTATGCTGTTCATAGTAACTTACCCGCATTCCTATTTTCTTATTCATATTCAGACCTACATCTGCGTTACCACCTTTGTGTTTCTAATCGTGTACTTATCTGACCAAAATTCCTGTTCATTCTGCCACCGGACTTCACTAATCCCCACAAAAACTAATTTTAACCTATTTATTCCTCTTTTAAAATTTTCGAACCTACCCGATTAAGGAATAGAACATTCCACGCTGTGATCCGTAGAATGCCTGTTTTGTTTTTCTTGATGACGACATCCTCCGTAGCAGTCCCCACCCGGAAATCCGAATGGGGGACTATTTTACCTCCGGAATATTTTATCCTAGAAGGCGCCATCATCATATATTCATACAGTAGAGCTTCATGTCTTCGGGAAAATTAACGACTGTAGTTTCCCCTTGTTTTAAGCCGTTCGCAGTAATTGTATGACAAAGTCATGTTAGCTGATGTTACAAGGCCAGCTTAGTCAGTCATACAGACTGGTGCCCCTATAGTGATAAGGCTGCTGCCCCTGTTCGGTAACCACAAGTTTGTCTGGCATCTCCACAGATACCCCTCCGTTGTGGTTGCATCTACGTTACTACTATCTGTATCGATGAGGCATGCAAGCCACCTCACATCGGCAAAGCCTGTGGTTCATGAGGGTGGGTTCGATAATAGCAAATAGAATTTTTGAGTTATAGCTTAGCAATAAAATGAATGGGAAAATATTATAAAGGGCTTCGGAGAATTTACTGCTCTCATAACATATTAACATTCGCATTTTCTCATTGTTTTGCACACTCATTACAGCAATATATCGGGAGGGTGCATTTACTGCGTCAACGCCAATTTCGAGACAGGGGATTTTATTCGGACCCATATGTTTGTGATTTACTATGTGCACATCGAATCGTCAAACACAGAATTGAATATGTCAGTAGTTGTTAAGTTTGAAGAATGGTAAGAAAAATTAATATAACAGGAACAAATGAGATGGTGCTCATTTTCGCGTGTTTTTCTACTTATGGTTAATTTATTTTCGTTTAATTGTTGCCGTGCGGGAGTAGCTAAGCGGTCTGGAACGCTATGTTACGGATCGCGCGACCTCCCGCGTCGGAGGTCCGAATCCTCCCTCGGGCATGGATGCGTGTGTTGTCCTTGTGTTAGTTTAACTTAGTTTAAGTTCCAGCTGTCACCAGTGTCGCGGCGTTAACAGCGCTAAGTATCTGAATTTAATTTGTGTCAAATTTAATTTGCCAGTCTAGTTCATTTTCTGTAGTACTGTTTTAAGAGGTTTATTCCCGCGTACTTGCAGATTTCGTTTGTACTACTGTTTTAATAGTTTATTCTATCGTATTTGATAAATACCGTTGTGTTTAGTCTTCGTCTTTGACCGGTGTATTTCAAAACAAGTCAGAGACCGTTACTAAGCTCGTTATCAGTCAGTCCAGTACCAGCTGCCACGAGTGCCGCAGCGTTAACAGTGCTAAAGCTGCCGGACTCAGTTTTGTTGATTCGACAGTGTAGTTACCACTGACCACAGTTAAGTCAGCAGCCAGCCGCCTTCATTAGAGTACTAGGCTTCTTTAAAGTTGTTAATTGCTGTTAATTGTATCGTTAGGATGGATAGTATGTGTGGCTGCTGTGTGCGGACGCAGGAGGAGTTGGCCGCGGTTCGCGAACAGCTGAGCGTGCTGTTGGCTACGGTCAGCCGTCTTCAGGATGCTGTCTCGGGGTGCAGCGATGGTGGGGAGTCTGGTGCGTCGAGTGGGACACCTCAGGTGTCTCACGCTACGCTCTCTGTCCCTGCTTCCGAGGCACCTTCAGGTGTACCGGACGTCGTCGAGCAGCCTTCTACGCAAGGGGAGTGGCGGGTTGTACGGCGTTCGCGTCGCTCGAGGCGGAAGGCCAATGTGGAGGCTGGACGTCCGTCCGCGCCCGTACGTCCTGTGAGTGAAAGTGTGGCCACTGCTTCAGCAGGGTCCGAGCAGGTGCACGGGGGGAGGGTATTATTAGTTATTGGGAGCTCCAATGTCAGGCGCGTGATGGAGCCCCTTAGGCAGATAGCGTCCAGATCTGGAAGGAATTCCAACGTGCACTCGGTGTGTTTGCCGGGGGGCCTCATCCGAGATGTGGAGGCGGCCTTGCCGGCGGCTATCGAGGGTGCGGGGTGCAGTCGACTGCAAGTCGTGGCTCACGTCGGCACCAATGACGCTTGTCGCTTGGGTTCTGAGGACATCCTCAGGTCCTACGAGCGGCTGGCGGAATTGGTGAAGGCTGCTGCCTTCGCACGCGGGGTGCAAGCAGAGCTGTCGATTTGCAGCATTGTTCCCAGGGTTGATCGGGGTCCTTTGGTTTGGAGCCGAGTGGAGGGTCTGAACCAGAGGCTTCGCGACTCTGTGACAGTCATGGCTGCAGATTTCTGGATCTGCGTTATCGGGTGGGGAATTGTAGGGTGCCCCTAGATAGATCAGGGGTGCACTACACTAAGGATGCGGCTACTCGGGTAGCATAGTACTTCTGGAGTGCACATGGTTTTTTTTTAGGCTAGACGCTAACTCTGATCAGCACTCGCCTGTCAGCATTCAAACAGCGAATTCAGGCCACGTTCGGAACAAAAATTCGAACATAAAAATATTAGCCGCGAACTTACAGAGTATTAGAAACAAAGTTCCCGAATTTGCAGCGCTGCATGGAAGTTATTGCGCCCAGATAGTTTTAGGCACCGAAAGCTGGCTAAATGATGATGTGGCAAGTTCAGAAATATTTAGCGAAGCGTGGAATGTATATCGGAAAGATAGATCTGATACAACTGGAGGAGGAGTGTTCATCGCTGTGGACAAAGATATTGTTTCTACTGAGATCGAGGTTGAAAGTAACTGTGAAGTTATCTGGGCACGCATAACAGGTCTAAAAGAAGTAAAGTTAATAGTTGGGTGTTTTTACCGCCCCCCCCCCCCCCAGTGCTGCTGTAGCAGTTTTAGAATCATTCAAGGAAAGTCTACACCAGGTAGTGCATAGGTATCCGGGCCATGCAATATTAGTCGGAGGTGACTTCAACTTTATGAGTATAGATTGGGACCTCGCTAGTTACATTTCAGGCGGTACAGACAAGCAGTCTTGCGAGCTACTTTTGGACACATTCTCCGAAAACTGTCTTGAGCAGTTAAACTGACAACCCACGCGCAATGGAAATATTCTAGACCTTATAGCCACAAACAGGCCTGACCTTATTAACGATGTCTGTGTAGAGACAGGAATTAGTGATCATGATATCGTCATAGCTTCGATGGTGACCAAAGTTCATAAACCAGTCAAGAAGGCTAGGAGCGTGTTTTTGTTGGGAAAAGCCGACAAGCAAATGTTACGATCGCACTTAGAAAATGAATGGGCATCGTTTAATTCTGGGACTATGGATGTAGAGGAATTGTGGACTAAATTTAAATGCATTGTTAATGAAGGGTTAGAGAAATATGTGCCAGTAAAGACGATTAAGGATGGAAAATATCCACCGTGGTATAATAATAATGTTAGAAAGCTGCTGAGAAAGCAAAGGCTGTTGCACTCTCGATTCAAAAAAGAACACGCAAATGATGACAGGCAAAGTTAGTAGGGATTCGTGCGTCTATAAAAAGATCGATGCGTGAAGCATACAATAATTATCACAGCCATACCTTAGCAAAAGATCTTTCCGAGAACCCGAAAAAATTCTGGTCCTATGTAAAATCGGTAAGCGGGTCAAAGCCCACTGTCCAGTCACTAGTTGATCATTCCGGGGCAGTAATAGAAGAAAGCAAACGGAAAGCTGAAGTTCTAAATTTAACCTTTAAGAAATCTTTCACGCAGGAGGACCGCACAAATATACCATCATTTGATCAACGTACTAACTCCGAAATGGGGGACATAGCAACAGGTATTTCCGGTGTAGAGAAGCAGCTGAGAGAGCTAAATACGAAAAAGTCTGCTGGTCCGGATGGAATACCAGTTCGGTTTTACAAAGACTATTCTGCGGCATTGGCCCCCTACTTAGCTTGCATTTATAGCGAATCTTTAATTCAGCGCAAAGTTCCTAGTGATTGGGAAAAAGCGCAGGTGACTCCCGTGTATAAGAAAGGAAAGAGAACTGACCCATACAATTAGAGGCCAATATCGTTGACATCGGTTTCATGTAGAATTTTGGAGCATATTCTCAGTTCGAATATAGTAAATTTCCTTGAAACCGAAAAACTTCTTTCCATGGATCAGCACGGGTTTAGGAAACATCGTTCATGTGAAACTCAGCTTGCCCTTTTCTCACATGACATCTTGCGAGCCATGGACGAAGGGCAACAGGCGGATTGTGTTTTTCTCGACTTCAAAAAGGCGTTCGACACGGTGCCACACTGCAGACTGCTAACGAAGATACGAGCTTATGGAATAGGTTCACAGATTTGTGACTTGCTGGAAGACTTCCTAAGTAATAGAACGCAGTACGTTGTTCTCGACGGCGAGTGTTCATCAGAGACGAGTGTATCGTCAGGCGTGCCCCAGGGGAGTGTGATAGGACCGCTATTATATTCTATCTATAAAAATGATCTGATGGACAGAGTAAGTTGTAATTTGCGGCTGTTTGCTGATGATGCTGTGGTGTATGGGAGGGTGTCGTCTGTAACTGACTGTAATAGCATACAGGTTGACTTAGACAAAATTTCTAGTTGGTGCGAAGAATGGCAGCTAGCTCTCAATGTAGAAAAATGTAAGGTGATGCGCATGAGTAGAAAAAACAATCCTATAATTTTCGAATACAGCATCAGTAGTGAGCTTCTTGATGCGGTCGCGTCGTTCAAATATCTAGGCGTAACATTGCAGAGCGATATGAAATGGAACGAGCATGTAAGGACAGTTGTGAGTAAGGTAGACAGCCGACTTCGGTTTATTGGGAGAATTTTGGGAAGATGTACTTCACCTGTAAAGGAGACCGCGTATAGAACGCTTGTACGACGTCTTGAGTATTGCTCAAGTATTTGGGACCCGCAGCAGATCGGTTTGAAGGAAGACATAAAGGCGGTTCAGAGGCGAGCAGCTAGATTTGTTACCGGTAGGTTCGACCAATGCGCGAGTGTCACAGAAATGCTCCGGCAACTCAATTGGGTATCGCTGGAAGAAAGACGACTTTCTTTTCGTGAATTTCTGTTAAGTAAATTTAGAGGGCCGGAATTTCAAGCTGAATGTAGTACGATCTTGCTGCCGACTACTTACATTTCGCGTAAAGATCACAAAGACAAGATAAGAGAAATTAGGGCTCGTACGGAGGCATATAGGCATTCTTTTTTTCCTCGTTCAATTTGGGAGTGGAATAGGAAAGGAAATGCCTGGTAGTGGTACAGTGTACCCTCCGCCACGCACCTTACGGTGAATTGCGGAGTATGTATGTAGATGTAGATGTAAGTAGTTTGTAAGACTAGGGACTGATGAGAAACGTAGTCCGGTGCCACAGGATTACAAACATTAGAACATTTCGTTTAACTGTTCATGAATGGAGTTTTTAACGTTGTAGTAATTGAAATTTTCGTCCTTACTGTACACCAATGTTGACCTGGCTTGCTGTTTTCTTTCCTGCGACTACTTTTTAATCGATTTCTGGTTTACTGTCATCTTAAATTCGCTACTAATTAGACTGTCCATTCCATTAAAACGGTTATGTAATTTCCCTTTGACCTAAGATGCCACTGCTATTAATGAATAATTTCACTGTCTACTTCCAGTCTTCAGTATTTCCATTGATCCAGCGTTGCCTCTTCCATGCAAAGATTGAATTACAAGGAAGAAAGCGACACCGTTAAAGGAGAAGGCCTGAGGGGTGTCTCGTTACGTCTTATAGAGTATGCCGCACTTGCTGCTCCCCCTGAGACAGATGGGTTAGTCTGCTCGCTGTGACAAGACAGCGCTCAGGGTTTGTCTTCAGGCAGTGTCGGTGAAAGACTGTGGCCCACACGCAAGGAGGGGGGGGGGGAAGTAGCTAACATAATTTTGTAACCAAGACATAGAGCTGCTCCCCAACTGCTTGAACGAGTTTGTCACCTCTGAGCGTCCGCGTGATTCTTTCCACCCGGTTACACCCTTTACGTTGGAAACATCAGTGAGTTACTTTGCTGTGAACTATATATTGGACGACAAATGCGAATAGCTTCAGACTGAAAGAACGGAAGTTTCAGTACGACACGCGTAGGCGTCGAGTTGCAGTAAACAGATTCCCTGAGGGAGCATTCCGCACCATTTCTTTTAAATGGCGCATCAGTCTTGTTAAACAGACATCAACAATTTTATGGATCCTGGAAGTAAACATATTGTGAAATGTCCCTTCGTGCCCCATCAAATATTGTGAGCACGATTTCTCTACGTGAAGTTTCACTTCCTTGGATATGAGTAAGTGTTACGTTCTAACAATGAGTTTTACCCATTTTAAGTTTTCTGGTTCGCAGCGCAAATGGCATATCCTGTCAAAGCAAGTCGCGCAGTAATTTTTTTTTCTTCGTAACGTGCAAATTTAGTTTCTGATAGACATCAGACTACATTACACTTAATGCCAGAGGGAAATATTTACCAGTATTAACAATATTAGCTATTCCGTAAGTGATTAATTTCCGCGGTTATAGATCTCTAAAAATTGTATGTAATTATTAGAGTGGTTATTATTCTGAGACTTATTATTATATTCATTATGAAGTTGCAGTTCGTTGTGTACTGCTGCTGGCCTCGAACATGATGAAGACACAAAGGCACACGATCCACCAACGTAATTCTTAAGTGTTATAATCAGATTTTATGGTCGATTAGCCGCAGCTCGTTACGGAACACAAAAAAATGAATTTCTCACTTACATTGATTATGAAATATGTTGTTGCAAAAGACAAATAACTATTTTTGCAAACTGGGAGTTCATTACTACAAAATATTGATCCGCTACGTAATCTAGAATTTTGTGTGAGTCCTGAAAATGAAGACAATTTAGATTTATCGGTCTTGGAGAACAGTAAGTTAATTATTTGAACAGATACAACTTCTTCACAAAGTTACGGCGGTCATGATCGCTGCAGAGAAATCGCTGACGAGGTCACGTTTATGCTGAAATAACTGAAATATAACTTCTTTCCATGCATAAATATTGGTCTAGGCTATGATACATCTGCTGATATAAAGTCAGATCCCATTTTCACAATTATATTTAAATTAAGGGCCACAATCACACACCTTATTGCATATCGATCTATGTGAATCGAACGATAAAACAGACGTAAGTCAAATCCCATTCATATAATGTTCATCTTCTTTCTATGACAGTTACCATCGATATTTTTGAACATAATGGGATACAAAATCTCAAAGCACTATGTGTAACTTTATAGTGTCTTTTAGAGAAATATCTGATGAAAGATTTATGTGTAGTTTTCTCATGTATATCAGTACTCAAATTTGAAGGTCCTCTCGAGGAAAATATCATTGTCACAAAAGTCTGACGGATGACAGTCTCTATTACACTTTTCTCGTAGTTACTAAGCGAGATTTAGTATTGAGATATTCACTGCAAAAACGTCTAGCTCGGATATTGGGTCTATAAATTTATTCAATAGCAGATATAGGGATTGCTTTTCTTGTAACGTTCCTCATTAAGCTTAAGTGTTCGACTTACCGGTCACCCGTATCTACAAGTTACCGTACTTGCAGTACGCCTCTGAAATGTGAAAATTATAGAAGCATGTTTATTGTGTCGTGGGTGCAAAATTTTAACACGAATTATTTACCGAAGAATGGAAAGTCTAGTAGAAGATGGCCTCGGGAAAGATCAGCTTGGATTTAGGAGGAATGTAGGAACAAAGGAGACAATATTCATGACTTATAAGAAGGATTAAGAAAGGCAAACCTACAGTTCTAACTTTTGCATATTTGGAGAATGTCGAGTGGAATGACTCTTTTATATTCGGAAGTAAGTAAGAATAAAACTTCAGGAACAGAAGGTTATTTGCCCCATAATAAATCCAGACAGCACTTATTAGAGTCGATGGGTATGAAAGGGAAGCATTTGTTGGGAAGGGAGTAAGTCAGGGCTGTAATCTTTCTACCTTGCTATTCATTTGGTAAATTGAGCAATATATGAAGGAAAGCAAGGAGAAATTTGAATAAGGAATGGAAGTCTACGACGAAGAAATAAAAACATTGCGTTTGGCGATGACATTGCAATTCCATCTGAGGCAGCAAATGACCTGGAAGAGTAATTGAACGGAATGAAAAGTGTGTTGAAAGGAGCGTATAAGATGAACATTAACAGGCGTAAAACAAGGGCAATGAAACACAGCCTAAGAAAATCAGGCGATGCTGAAGAATTTAGGCAAGGTAACAAAACAATAAATGTGGTAGTTGACTTTTGTTAATTGCGTAGTAATATACAATGTGATGGTCGCGGTACAGAGGATATAAATTGCAGAATGGCAATTGGAAGAAAAGAGTTTTTGAAAAAGAGATATTTGTTATCATCGAATGTCTTTTCGGAAGACATTTGTGTAGAATGTTGTGTCATATGGGAGTAAAATATGTACGATGAATAGTTCAGACAGGAATAGAGTAGTGGCTTTCGAAATGTGGTGCTAGAGAAGATTGCTGTAGACTGGGTGGGTAGGTCTCGTAATTAATGAGGAGGTACTGAAAAGTACGGAGAAGAAAAGGAATTTTTTGTATACTTTAAGAAGGGATCGGCTGGTAGGACACATTCTTCTTCATCAGCTAATGGTAAATTTAGCATTGGACGTAAGTGAGTGTGTTAAAAATCGCAGAAGGAGCCAAGAGACGAATACAATAAGCAGAGTGGGAGCTGTATCAAACCACTCTCCGGCCTGAAGACTATAATAACCGAACGACCATAGGTTGGCTTCATTTGCTCATTCCTATTTTTTAACTTTTATTCCCTATGAGGGCGGTATAGCGGACAACTTGCAATTTAATATTTTGAAACGAATTCCAGTTGAGAGTACGCCAGAAAATGTCTCAGCTGGTAGTAGTAAGGCAACCTCTGAAATATCTAAAAAATGAAATATTGTTTGCAGCTGAAGAGGAAACGACATTCTTTGTTTGAGTCCTCTATGCAAGCGGAGAATCTTGTGGCAATTGACACTGACTGAAATACACAGATAGGTTCATAGAAACAGCACATAACTTTCCACATGCTCCATAGTTTCCTTACCATGTCCTATTGTGCCTGAAATTTCAGTTGTCGTATTAGGTATTGCATAATTATATGTTAAATATTTTGGTTTTTAACGATGTAATCGAGATTAGCAACTGGAATCTTAGCGAACGACTCAGAGATGTCAAGTAGGGGAGAGCGGGGCAAGACGGGGTTTTTGTAATTTCTGCCACGACAGATACCGCAAACTAGTGGCGAATAGTTGACGTAGTAGGCACTTGCTACGCGAGTGCCTAACAGTGCTGGCAGATATTCTGAGCAAACCATTCGGAGTGAATACATCCAAACGTGTTTTCGTCTGTGCTGATATAATTTTTCGTCATTTTAAGACGTAAAAAGATAAGAGAAGTAATTGTTTTCATAGTCTTAAGTTTTATCAATGGAAAAAACAGCTTGTTTAGCAATAAAGTAATGCAATTAATTGAATATATCCTTGGTGCTATAATATTAAACTAACGTAAAAATGGTCCCTGGGGGCAAGAGGTGGTACCTAGTGCGAGAGCAAAATGGGGCACCCCATCTTGCCGTCCCACTAGGTACCCCGTCTTGACCCACATGACATAACATGAGCTTCAACCATGTTGACTGCAATAATCGGTAAAAAAAAAAAAAAAAAAAAAAAAAAAAAAAAAAAAAAAAAAAAAAAAAAAAAAAAAAAAAACATGAATTTGCTCTTTCGAACCAAACATTTTCCCAGATTCAGTGTTTTATGTTACTACGCACACTCCTTTAACTACAAGTGAGGCCGCTAATGTTTCTGTCTATGACTAATGACTAAGGAGAGGCTTTAGTTGGCTCACATACGCATTTTATGTCAGAGACAAGCGATGGTCCTGTCAACCAAGCCGGTACTAAAGAGCAAGAAGCGCTTGCTGTAAGCCTAAGCCCAGGGTGTTCATTTTGGAATGATAATAACCCCAATTACCACACTACAAACAATCAGGCTTCTGAGAACACCACCAATCAATGAATGTCATTTGCTGTTTCACCTGAACAGATTGTCCCGATCCCTTATGTCGGAAAGAAAATCATCCGAAAACCAGGCTGCAAAAAAGTAAAACCTGTTGTTGTTACTAGCTCCCCTCACACAGTGCAAGTAAAGTTAAGCCAGAAAGAAAGAAGAAAAAGAAGTAAAGATTCACCTGAGAAGACTGTTAAAAATCCAACCCCTCTTTGTTTATAAAGGAAAAAGTGGGAAGAATAAAAAAGCAATGACGAACTTGGCAAAGAAGATAAAAAAATTGAAGAAGAAAGCACATTGGAAGAAGATGACACTGCGTGCCTGTATTGCGGCTATTTCTGCTCGCAGTCAACAAAAATGATGGGTGGCATGCGTCTCTTGCGAGACATGAGCTCACTGTTCATGTGTGGGAGAAGAGGACGAGGATGCCGAGGTACAGCATGTGTGTGAATTTAGCTCAAAAAACGACGATAATAACTGAACAACAGTAAACTGAACTTTAACATCACACAATGTTTACTTCGTGCATTTACCTTAGATATTAGAATAATTCTTTTATAAATTTGTGTTCATTGAATAATTTAATTACCTTTGCCTTATACAGTGTTGAGGTAACCCATCTTGCCCCACCTGCGGACCCCATATTGCCGGCCGCGGTGGCCGAGGGGACTGAGGCGCTTCAGTCACGGTCTGCACGGCCACTGGGGTCGGGGGTTGGAATCCCCCCTCGGACATCGATATTTGTGCCGCCCTTAGTCTTAGTTCATAAGTAGTTTGTAAGTTTAGGGACTGATAACCCCATAGTTAAGTCCCATAGACTTTATAAACAATTGAAATTTTTTTTGTACCCCATATTGCCCTCACTGTAGGGCAAGAAGGGATACTTGGTAAATCCTGGGAAAATAATTTTTTTAAATAGTAAACACTAACAATTTTGGTCCTATTTTGTTTTATACACTCTAGAAATACTGAAGTTTAAGGTGGAATATCTGGTATTTTACTAGAACATTTTGTAAGCCTACCAAAAATTGTTAAGTGCTTAAGTACCCAGTCTTGCCCCGCTCTCACCTATCATCTTCTTATCCATGACAAACATCAGCCTAGAGAGTATCATCACATTTATTTCTCATTACACTGGAAACAGGTTAATTTTTATCTTCTTAAATCGATTAGATAGTATACAGTCTCATAAATAACTGCCGGTTATTTCGTCGCAGAGAATTTTCCTATTTTTAATCATATATGAATTCTTTAGAGCAAGTCAGAAGGAAATGTATGTAGCAGGATTTCCGCCCTATATTTCTGTTTCAGGTTAACTTTCACACAATTTTTTTCTAGATGTGTGTGTTTGAGAATGTTTAAATCGAAAGTAATTTTTATATATCTTTAAAATAGACTGACTGGTGGAATTTGTAAGATTACCGCCCAATAGAAATATTGGTAATTAATAGCATTTTTTTGATTAAACAGTATGAAGTTCACTGCAAACATTGACCATGCCAATGCACTAAATGTTACACAATTTTAACCTTATTAATTATGGTAGCAATGTATGTACACAGTTGGGTGACAACATTTATAGTTAGGCCATAGGTATAAATTCTCCACGTTGAGATTTGCTGTGTGCTTGTAGCTGATGGGAGGCCAGCGAGCAGGCCGACATTGGTGGCTTGTTCCAGCTTAGAATTTTCCATTTCGTTTCCGGTGAAGGGAGAGAGGGACAATGGCGAGTGCCAGGCACAGTACAGTGCACAGCGTGAAATAAAATATTCTAATACTACTTGCATTTGAAGTAATACGATGCAGTTAAGAACCTTTAAGGCCCTCATTACAAAATAGCCTGTTGACAAATAAACAATACATTAGCTGATATAGTCACATCTGATATGTTGAATTGACAATGAAAAGTAATAAATTACCGATGAATACAAGACAGTTACACAACTAGCATGGCAATGTTTGTTTATAAAAATAATATCTTAACTATTTCTCATTTTATTTTCAATTATTCTTGTGTATTTTATCTTGAAGTATTCAGTTAAATCATCTGTGATATAAGAAATTGCACGATTATGATAAACAGTACAAAGGATGTTTATACCAATATAAAAACCTAATAGAAATTTGTTTAATGTATAGTGTAATTATTTTGATTTTAATTAAGTTTTGGAAATGTATTGGCTGAGCGCTGTACGTTGGCAAATCGGTTAGAACAGCTTATATGGGGAAGTTGATGACGTAGGGGGAAAAACCCCGGCAGTTGAGATTTTGGCGCGCGCGCGCATGGGCAGGAAGTGACGAGGCGTGAGCACGTGGGGGAGCTGGCCGGTCGGCGTCGCTCTGCTATCAGTCAGCATGTGGACCTCGAGATGGAGGTTATAGATTTGTGTGTGGCAATCGCCACGTGTGTCTGCTCGTCGTAGACTGCACCAAGTTGATTCGAGTCCGACTGGGTGTTTGTGTATATTTAGCCGGCAGAACAAGGTGTGCATCACATTGAATTGAAGTGACTGTGATTTGTTAATGTAACACGTGTCGTCGCATAGGCATGAACATAAACGGTGTTTGAGACAGCCACATGGTGTGAAAACAATTTGCGACAAATATTCATTTTTGTCTGGGGGCTCACGAGCTATAACTATATTTGATAAATGTGTCGAGGTACAGATGTATCAGCCACAGGGATCTAATATTGTGAAATAAAAAACATAAAGTGAACTTTCACGTGTTTTCAAAAATAGTAGTTAGTGCACCCTTTTCTCTCATGAACTTGATTTTATTATGAACTTGTTTTGTTAATCATATGCAGGGAAGGAAAGCTGTGAACGTGTGATATCATCCCCTAGAAAACGAGTCAAACAGTCGCAATCACAGTTCCAGTGTTTTTGCTTGTTTAGGAATTTGGTTCGCAGTTGGTGGTTGTGAGTTTTAAAAATTAATCTTTCCCTATTTTAAACTCTCACCCCGACCTTCACGCTCGCAAATTGTATCATTTGTTAAAACCTGGAGGGTTTTATATGAATCAAACCATAATGATCACTAATAGTGTCTTTATTTGTAATGTCTTTTGTACAATAGGCATTATCAGATATGTAATTACCATGAGAGGAATGTAAAAAGTAGCCGGAGTTCGCTGTTGAACATCACTCATGATGTGTTACTCATAGTATATCTATCATGTTAATTACAGGTTTGATAATGACAGATGTTGTCTAGCAAGATCTTTGCTTGTAGTTGGGAGCTCCAACGTTAGGCGGGTGATGGAGCCCCTTAGAGAGTGGCTGCCAAGGAGGTGAAGAAGGCCAACGTGCACTCCGTGTGCATACCGGGTGGAGTCATTCCAGATGTGGAACGGATCCTCCCGGATGCCATGAAAGGTATGGGGTGCAGCCAACTGAAGGTGGTGGCTCACGTCGGTACCAATGATGTGTGTCGCTTCGGATCTGATGAGATCCTCTCAGGTTTCGAGCGGCTATCTGAAGAGGTAAAGACTGCCAGTCTTGCTTGCAAGATGAAAGCAGAGCTCACCATCTGCAGCATAGCTGACAGGACCGATTGTGGACCTCTGGTACAGAGCCGAGTGGAGGGTCTGAATCAGAGGCTCAGACGGTTCTACGACGGTGTAGCCTGCAGATTCCTTGACTTGCGCCATCGGGTGGTGGGTTTCCGGGTTCCGCTGAATAGGTCAGGAGTCCACTATACTCCGGAAGCGGCTACACGGGTAGCGGGGGCTGTGTGGCGTGGACTGGGCGGTTTTTTTAGGATAGGGGGCTTCGGGAAAAACAAAATGGGCAATCTCAAAGGGTGCAGGAGGATCACAGGAGAAATGTAGATCTGGGAAATATCGGTATAACAGTTGTAAATTGTCGTAGCTGTGTCGGGAAAGTACCAGAACTCCAAGCGTTAATAGAAAGCACCGAAACACACACCGTAGTAGGCAGTGGAAGTTGGCTCAAGCCTGAAATAAGTTCAGCAGAAGTATTTGCAAAAGATATAGCTGTGTTCAGAAACGATAGATTAAACAAAAAAGGCGGAGGCATGTGTGTCGCCGTCAGAAGTAGTATTTCGTGTAGCGAAGTTGATAGTTCCTGTGAGCTATTATGGGTAGAGGTTGTACCTGAAAATCGTAAGAAGTTAATAAATAATTGGTTCCTTTTACCGGCCTCCCGACTCTGACGTTACAATAGCAGAAAGGTTCAAAGAAAACCTGAGTCAAATTACAAAAACGTACCCGACTCATACGATAATAGTAGGCGGAGATTTTAATTTACCCTCAATCTGTTGGCGAAATTATATTTTGAAATCAGGAGGTAGACATAAAACATCGTGTGAAATTGTACTCAACGCATTCTCTGAGAATTACTTCGAACAATTAGTTCATGAGCCAACTAGAATTGTAAACGGATGTGAAAACACTCTTGATCTTTTAGCTACAAAAATTCCTGAGCTCATAACGAGCATCAAAACGGATACAGGTATTAGTGAACACAGAGCTGTCGTAGCGAGATTGAATATCGAGAGTCCGAAAGTTACCAAAAATAAACAAAACGTATATTTGTTCCGGAAAGCAGATAGAAATAAAATACATTGCTTCTTGAAATATAGCTTCTACTTGTTTCTAACACTAAAAGTAGGTGTAGACCAGACGTGGCTCAAATTCAAAGAAGTGTTATCGACAGCAAGTGACAGTTTTATACCAAATAAATAAATAAAAGGAGGAGGCGATCCCCCTTGGTACACAAAACACGTCAGGACACAGCTGCAAAAGCAACGGAAAATTCATACTAAATTTAAACGAACACAAAATCCCCAGGATTGGCGAACCTACACAGAAGCTCGAAATTTAGCGAGGACTTCAATGCGAGATGATTACAATACTTATCACAACGAATCTCTCTCTCGAAATTTGACTGAAAACCCTAAGAGATTTTGGTCATATGTTAAATTTAATAGGGGCAAAACACAAACAATACCCTCACTACGTGATAGTAATGGCGATCCTGCCGATGACAGCGCTACTAATTCAGAGTTAATAAACATAGCTTTTAGAAACTCATTTACCAAAGAAGACGAAATAAATATCGCAGATTTCGAATTACAAACAGAGGCCGTACTGAGTAACGTAGAAGTAAATACCAACGGAGTAGTGAAGCAACTAAAATCACTTACCAAGACCAAGTCTTCTGGTCCGGATTGTATACCCATTAGATTTCTATCTGATTATGCTGAAGCGATAGCTCCTTATTTAACAGCCATATACAACCGCTCTCTCAAAGAAGGATCTGTACCAAAAGATTGGAAAGTTGCACAGGTCACACCTATATTTAAGGAAGGCAGTAGGAGTAACCCTAAATTACAGACCTATTTCATTGACGTCAATTTGCAGCAGGGTTTTGGAACATATCCTGTATTCAAATATTATGAATTATCTCGAACAGAACGATCTTTTGACCCAAGGTCAACACGGATTTAGAAAATATCGTTCATGCGAAACACAACTAGCTCTATATTCACACGAAGTGATGGGTGCTATCGACAAAGGTTCGCAAATCGATTCCGTATTTCTTGATTTCCAGAAAGCTTTTGACACCGTACCTCACAAACGGCTTTTAATCAAATTGCGTGGTTATGGTATATCGCCCCAAATTTGCAATTGGATAGGGGATTTCTTGTCTGAGAGGACACAGTTCGTGGTAATCGATGGTAAGGCATCGACTAAAACAGAGGTGATATCGGGCGTTCCACAAGGTAGTGTTATTGGTCCTCTGCTGATTTAGAGTAAAATCTAAGTACCTCTCTTAGGTTGTTTGCAGATGACGCCGTCATTTACCGTCTAGTAAAATGATCTGAAGATCAAAACCAACTACAGAACGATTTGAATAAGATATCAGTATGGTGTAAAAATTGGCAGTTGACTCTAAATAATGAGAAGAGTGAAGTCGTCCACATGAGTACGAAAAGCAATCCGTTAAATTTTTTTTACATGATAAATCAATCAAATGTGAAGGCCGTAAACTCCACAAAATACCCAGGAATTACAATTATTTATGACTTAAATTGGAAAGAACACGTAGATAATGTCGTGGGAAAGGCGAACTAGAGACTGCGTTTTACTGTCAGAACCCTTAAAAGATGTAACAGAACTACTAAAGAAACTGCATACACTACGCTTGTCTGTCCTTTTATGGATCATTGCTGCCTAGTGTGGGATCCTTATTAGGCGGGTTTGACGGAGGACATCGAAAGAGTCCAAAGAAGGGATCTCGTTTCGTATTGTCACGATACAGGGGAGACAGCGTAACGGAAATGATACAGGATCTGGTTTGGGAATCATTACAACAACGGCGCTTATCGCTGCGGCGTGGGCTTCTTACGAAACTCCAATCGCCAACATTCTCCTCCGATCGCTAAAATGTATTGTTGACTCCCACTTACATAGGTGGAAATGATCATCATAATAAAATACGAGAAATCGGAGCCCTAACGGAGAGATTCAGGTGTTCATTCTTCCCGCGCGATATTCGAGAATGGAATGGGAGATAAAATAGTATAACGGTGGTTCAATGAACCCTCTGCTAGGAACTTAAATGTGATTTGCAGAGTATCCCATGTAGATGTAGAAATGACCACGATGATCAAGAATGCGTACAGGAGTAAGTTTCTGGATGATATTGTGTTCTCTGCGAACGAAACCGGATATCAAATACTTTTTTATTGTGTGTTACAACGCGCAAAGATATGCTATTCCAATCGTCACACTGCTATCCCATTTTCTTTCATCTTGTGGTTTATTGCCTGCACTAGCTGAAATACCCAGTGTTGTGTGAATATTCATTTATACCAATCCTTTTTTTTAATTCGTTCTACTCATTATTTTCTTTATAGCATCACATCATCATTTGCAGAGCGCAGTCAACCGAGTTAAGTATATAGCAGAGTGAGTCTCCTGCCTATTGCTTCATAGTCAATATAAAGAATGGAACAACGTTACGAAGAAACAGAGAATACATAGTGTCGAAAGCGAAAAAACTCTAATATTCAAAACTAGCCGTCAAAATCTGTATGACAGCAAAGAGATTCAGGTTCTATGTAAAGTGCACCAACGCTGAAACGCATTCAGTACAAACGGTGGCCGTCAGTGAATGTAACGTTACCGACGGTAATCCCAACATAATATTTCGAAAGTCTTTCACGAGATAAATTGCATTAAATATTCTATACATAGTATCAATATGAGATATTTTAAAGTTGGTGCCTTCAACAGCGAAACGATTTGAGTAACTTAAGAAATGCAGAGTGGAAGTTCCATTCTGGAAACATCCTTTAGGCTGTGGCTAAGCGATGTCTACGCCATATCCTTTTTTCCAAGAGTGCTAGTTCTGCAACGTTCACAATAGAATTTCTGTGAAGTTTGGATAGTAGGAGGCGAGGTACTGGCAGAAGTAAAGTTGTGAGGACGGAGCGTGAAATGTGCCGGGATAGCTCAGACGGTAGAGCGCTTGCGCGCGAAAGGTAAGTGTCGCAGGTTCAAATCCTACAAAAAGAAATCCTTACCTGATATTTTACAGTTGTTATCAACGGAACATCACAAGTTACTCTGTCGGCCTAGATACAGAGATTTGTTTCAAAGATTCCTCATTGTACTGTTATCAACTTGAAGTGACAATACGACAAGCTACGTTATGCGATGAAATGCGAAAATAAAATTTTAAAGTCATTATTTTCTTAATTATTTCTTATGTTTCTATTCCACTTCAGTTTGGAACTTATAACTGGTATCAAATGAAGCAGTTACGTTATGGAAAGTGTCACAAGTTTCACAAAAACAAGACGAACAATAAAAATAATTGCTTTCCGTTTACCTTAATTTAAAATCATAACGCCCAGGAGGGCGTCTTTCGAAAACAATCAAAGGAGAAATATTATTTAACGAAAGCCTTTCAGAGGAAGAAGGCGAACGAAAAGTACTATAGAAGAAAACTTTGATTTACATAAAGGCAATTGAAGTCTGCGCCAAAGAAGGCAACTTATGGAGAGCGTAAGGCCAGGCTAAAGGAATGGAAAGGAGGCCTGAAAAAGAAATCCCGGTTCCGAGATACAATTTTAATTTGCAGAGTGAAAGCTTCACTCTGAATGCAAATATCCCTTCCCACCCTGCTTACCAATTAAATTCTTTTCAGAGATTTCTTATGGAACTGCATTTTGAATTATAAAAATGTTCAAATGTTTGTTAAGCTTATGGGACTTAACCACGGGGTCATAAGTCCCTAAACTTACAAACTACTTATCAACTACCTTATACTAAGGACGGCACAAATATCCATGCCCGAGGGCGGATTCGAACCCCCGTGACTGGAGCGCCTCAGTCCCCTCGGCCACCGCGGCCGGCTTTGAATTATAATATAACTAATCACGCCAACACACAAATTGTGAAATGCCTTAAAGAATCTATACCAATAAGATTGATGTGTGAATGTAATTATATTCCCTGTTAAGTCTAAATACGGCTGGAGCAATTGTGATGGGACCTTCAGAACATCTTCAGATTTGCCCAGCGAGTGATCCTGTGAAGTTTGGTATTTGAAAAATGTAATGCGAAATACAGAATTTGGATGACCGTAGCTCACCTACCGGGGAAAGTGCCAACCGTAGCAGCACAAGCCGTAACGGAAGCGACGCTAGAGCTCCAAACGGCATCAGCTCAGCAACAGAGGAATGGAAAGACGAAAATGGACAACTTGCCATTTTTAATACTGTTAATCCCATATTTCCCAGCCACTAAATGAAGTGGTTAATTTTACCATACAGTGAGAAAGTTCAATTGAAACTCCCTGGCGAAACCATTAAATACAAATCAGTAATGACGAAGAAGAGGCCTGTTATGCGACTCAGTTCTCAACTCACTGAAACTACTGGCAATCCCACCGCACTTCTTAACATTGACCATCAAATATTTTAGTCTAGGCAACTACCACCACCGGTAGATTGAGATGTGAAGATGTACTGATTCCTCTCCTAACAATTATTTCCAAGGACTTACTGATGTAATTCATGCGGTACCAGTTCCCTCAGCGTCTTGAATTTGTCATTACCACCAACAAAGTTCAATGTCAATCGTTAATTATGTATAAGTGATTAAAAAAAGAAAAAAATCCTTTTTTTCTGTTTCTGAAAAGATACATTGTGAACCTAGTTGGATTTCGATTGCTGAGTTCAAAACTAGTTTTAGTTTTTTTATGTCAGGGATCGTTTATAATAATCGCAATTTTATTTCTCTTTTTTGTTCCTGAAATAGTGCAGAAAACACGAGGTGAAATTCGATATAAAAATTCACGCCTTTATGATATTATAACTTCATCACATTAATGGAGGATGAGATCTAACACATAACGCAGCAATCTTTGTGTATACACTTTGTTACATTTACTTGACATGAAAAATTCGAGAAAATTGACAAAAAGGAACCACTGTATTTTAAAGAACATCACTTTCTTCTCTTGTACTGTGAATCTTTTTTCTCTCGATTGATACTCCAGTAATAATTTGCTAACGTAGAAGGTACCGCACTTCCCTTCATAACGCCTTTCTATGGTGGGATGTCGTTATGTAATTTTCGCCATTTTTACCCGATACGTCAGTACAACTCTCTGTGTACTAGTCTAGATGAGAGTCCACAATATGTATCTTCAAAGACATATTGCACCACAGATCTTGATATGCTTTCATCACGTCATTTATCATCGGTTTGTGGTTAGCAGCTCTTCTTCTGAGGACGTTTTCTAACACCACCTTCGAAAAGTCGCATGCTTTCTTTTCCTTTTTAATTAAAAACATGTTTCAAAATTTTTGTCTTTCGGCAGCTCCTTGATTTTTGGGTCCACAAATACACCTACCTTCATTTTTGTAGCTGATAGACCTATATATACAAACCCACTACCTGTTCGATCCATGGCCTTTACGAACTGTTTCATTAGACCATGTTTGATGTGAAGCAGTGGAAGTAGTTTATATTCAGGAGCTACCATACTTCTACGTTGTACATTATTTTCGCACAGTTTCGATCTGTCTTAGGCCTTTTCACACTGCAAGAAGTTCTGTCTCGACTATGCAACTCGCAAAGAAAACAGGCACACTTCGTGTGGCCTTGTTGCATTATGAGTAGCATAGCAATTAATATCTCCACATATTTTCTACTTGTATTCATTGCATTGTAATGAATTTAGCATCCTTTGTACGAATTACTAATAGTCTTTGGTCAAGCTTACGTACACTACTGGAACAGAGGGTAATTCATTTTCGTTATGGAGTAAAACACATTTTAGACTTGTTTTGGACGCATCTATGAAAGTTATATTCTTTTTTGACGACGTTACAGCGTTTAGTGAATGAAATAAATCGCAATTTGCGATCAGTTATGGATTCACTGTACTAGGTTTAAATGGGATGCCCAAGTGCGGCGAATGAAAATTTTTGCCCGGACGGGATTCGAACCCCAGGATCTCCTGCATACTATGCAGACGCGTTGACCACTGCGCCACCGAGGACACAGTGACCAGCCCGACTGCAGAGGATTCTTCCCTGCACGTCTCCCGCCACACCCAAATCTCCTTTCGCCTTGCTGCCTCTTTCCTATTACCACAGCCTATTTGTTCTGTAATACTCGCAGCCGCAATACTGTATTCCCGCATCAGGGAGAGTAGACCATGAGGTATCTAGACATAGTTAATTGTCGTCATGAGCCCAGCCTCGGCTTGTATAAAATTATATATTTTTTACGAAGTTACAACGTTTGGAGATTTGGGTGTGGCGGGAAACGTACAGAGAAGAATCCTCTGCAGTCGGGCTGGTCACTGTGTCCACGGTGGCGGAGTGGTCAACGGGTCTGCCTAGTAAGCAGGAGATCCCGGGGTTCGAATCCCGGCCTGGCACAAATTTTCATTCGCCGCACTTGGGTATTCCATCTAAACCTAGTACAGTGAAGCCACAACTGATCGCAAATTGCGATTTATTTCAATCACCTATGAAAAGTCGCTGCACTTCTGAAAGGTAGGTGAAGTTCAGCACATTCATTATGTCAGCAATGTCATTGCAAAATATAAGTGATACTTCAGGTGCAAACTAAGAAATAAATGCATGTTCTCTAAGCCAGAGGATTTTAGTACATTGTTGGAGTACATTATAATCTTGCAGTCTTGACCCAAGCAGCCTTTTGTTTGCTTAGCCCTAGATCACATACTAAGTCATTTCAATCTTCTTATGATAACAAATGAATCCATGACTCACTTGTGCAGTGATTTCATCATTAGTAGTTACTTTACTGTCACTCTTGAACGTATTGGAAGGCTGTCAGAATGCTGTACTGGCAATCTCGATGAATGCAGATCTGGGTAAGCAATGTACCTCTTCGATTTATTTATTTATTTGTAAAACTTGTAATGTTTCTTAGACAGAAATAACAATCAGTAACGTAGTCATTGGGCTCTCTCCACATCATGTGAAGCGATCAACGCCACATTCTCTTCACCTTTCCACCACTGAATTAGTTTGCAGCATTATGTAGCACAACAAAAATGTGATGCCCATTTTGTACCTTGCTCTCCTACCTCTACTCCAAAGTAATGTTTGTATGCTTACTTTAACACTGTAGAAATGTAAATCCTATTTCTTGCAACTTACGACAGATGTAGCAGATGATGTCTGACTATATCGACATTAACGACGACGTGTCATTTCTGAAAATTTAAAAATTCCTCCTCTCTAATACATCTGTTCTACATTAATACTAGAGAACTAGAGAAACGCTGATATGTAAAAACAAGCAGTCACTTTACCTACAGCACCAGGCAAAATCAGTTTAAATACAGGAATTTATAAGTTCAACTGTGCTCGGAAATGCGACAGACGGCTACTTGTTAGGCAGAACACCCACTCGCTAAGACTGACACAAATTACGTCTAACGCCACTGTTATAGACTGAATACGCCTGCCTCTGGGGAGCAGGAAGGCTTACTAGCGAGGCAACAACCGGCTGTCACCGTTCGAGTTGATGAGCTACTAGAGAACCCGTGAGAATACTTCGTACCGTTAGTGGAATGACAAATAAATTGGAAAAAAATGGAAGTAAAGTTGAATGTTCACGCATAGCTTTCTTCAGAATCAATCAATGCAAGTGTTTAAAAGCAAATTAAAGAGCTTGATCCGCTGAGTGTTGTTAGATCAAAAATAACTGCGACATCGTAAAACAAACCGATTAAAATATTCAATGCAAAGACAGAAGGATACCGCGTTTGAATAAAAATAAAGGGTGGACAGATTTAAGTTAATTCTAATACTTGATGACAAATCTGCGAATGAGTACCTTTCGTTTAAAGTAGAAATGAAGGAAGTCAGTCGGATAAAACGGCCTGACCGACTGGCTTTAGAAAAGGAAGGAAGGAAGAAGGAAGCTTGGGGTTTAACGTCCCGTCGACAGATTGGTCATTAGAGACGGAGCTAACGCTCTGAGTTTTGGGTATGGATGGGGAAGGAAATCGACCGTGCCCTTTGGAAGGAACCATCCCGGCATTTGCCTGGAGTGATTTATGGAAATCACGGAAAACCTAAATCTGGATGGCCGGAGGTGGATTTGAACCACCATCCTTCCAAATGCGTTACCACTGCGCCACCTCGTTCCGTTTAGTTGAGAGCAAGGACATCCTCATAAGAAATATACAGAAGGACATTGCGTTTGAGTATAAAGAAAATTAAGGTGAGAGTTGTGTAAATTATGATAATTGATGACAAATCTGCGGATGAATACCTTTCGTTTAAAACAAAATTGAAGGAGATCGACCGAATAGTTTGCTCTGGCCGACTGACTTTATTTTTCTTAGATTCTTTTAGAATATAAGATTGCAGATAGTCGTAATGACATAGGTGTGGAAGGGGATAACCCAATGACGTCTGATTCGTTCCACTTGCTGTTGAACAATAAATTGTCGCGTTCCATCACTATAACGTCCCTGTGTTTTCCGTGAATATAAAAATTACATAAGAAGTATTACTAACAACGATATTTTGTTTATACAGGATGTTAGAAAAAGGTACGGCCAAACTTTCAGGAAACATTCCTCACACACAAAGAAAGAAAATATGTTATGTGGACATGTGTCCGGAAACGCTTACTTTCCATGTTAGAGCTCATTTTAGTATTTCTCTTTAAATGTATATTGATGTAATTCGTGCAGACAATTGTCAAAATACCCAAGGCTAGAACATGTGCCTTTACAAGTACAACACAACATGTCGTTCATGCACGATGGAGCTCCTGCACATTTCAGTCGACGTGTTCGTACGCTTCTCAACAACAGATTCGCTGATCGATGGATTGGTAGAGGTGGACCAATTCCATGGCCTCCACGCTCTCCTGACCTCAACCCTCTTGACTTTCATTTATGGGAGCATTTGAAAGCTCTTGTCTACACAACCCCGGTACCAAATGTAGAGACTCTTCGTGCTCGTATTGTGGACGGCTGTGATACAATACGCCATTCTCCAGGGCTGCATCAGCGCTTAAGGGATTCCATGCGACGGAGGGTGGATGCATGTATCCTCGCTAACGGGGGACATTTTAAACATTTCCTGTAACAATGTGTTTGAAGTCACGCTGGCACGTTCTGTTGCTGTGTGTTTCCATTCCATGATTAATGTGATTTGAAGAGAAGTAATAAAATGAGCTCTATAATGGAAATTAAGCGTTTCCGGACACATGTCCACATATTTTCTTTCTTTGTGTGTGAGGAATGTTTCCTGAAAGTTTGGCCGTAACTCCCTGTAACTCCCTGTTTATCTGAACTACCCATGGTAACTCCTTTAGAAGCAAACACTTTAATATCACAAATAGAACCCTTGTCGAACAGTATTATTGCAACCTGAAATTTGGGACAATCATGCCTTTCACATGGCTTGTTTTATGCGGTTTGCTGCAGAGTTGGAACACCAAAAAATTTCTAAATTTTTTACTAAAATAGACAAACACAAATCACTGTCAACCTTCTGGTCTTGAGTTTAATTACTACCCTGCCTTAAATACTGCACTTTTTCTTGAGCATAGCAATTCACTGTACATATAGATATGTTGTTGTTGTTGTTGTTGTTGTTGTGGTCTTCAGTCCGCAGACTGGTTTGATGCAGCTCTTCACGTTATCCTGTCCTGTGCAATCTCTTCATCAGAGAATACGTTCGGCAGTCTACCTCCTTTTGAATCTGCTTACTATATTCGTCCCTCGGTCTCCCTCTACGATTTTTACCCCACACGCTTCCTTCTAATGCTAAGTTGACAATTCCTTGATGTCTCAGAATGTGTCCAACCAGTGTATCCCTTCTCTTAGTCAGAAACTACTTTTCTCCCCAATTCGCTTAAGCACCTCCTCATTAGGTACGTCATCTACCCATCTAATTTTCATAATTCGTCTGTATCATATAGATGTATGTGCTAAAGAGTCGTCACACGATCAACTCCATCGATCCGCCACAAGGTGTAAATAGTGTTACCCTTGCAGCAGCGGCGGAGTGGCCGAACGCATTGAGGCGCCATGCTGCGATGCGCGAAGCCGTTTTTCCCGTCGGGGGTTCGAATCCTTCCCCCCTCGGGCATGGATGTTTGTGTTGTCTTTAGTATAAGGTAGTTCATGACCCCGTAGTTATGTCGCATAAGCTTCACAAACATTTGAACATTTGCTACCCTTGCAAAACAGGGGCGAGTCGCCATTTTGTAAAATTCCTCAGTGTGTCAGACCGCAATGTTAGTCTTTAAAGCTGTCCGTCGTTTCTGGTATACCCAGAGAAAGGGCACTTGTAACAGTGGCAGAAACGTCGGACATTTTCGAAGTTTGACAATGCGTTCTCAATATCTGAATAACTTAATTGATGCTTTCAACCGTGGTGGAAGCCTACGCTTACCGTTAATCGATACATTGACACATGAGCAACAGGATTAACAATGTAGCATGTCTTTGAACCGAACTGGATATTAATTTACGGGAAGTAGTAGGTGCTGTCGCCAGTGTATCGGATGTGACTTCCACATTTATATATCTTCAGGAGACACTTATACTGTCCTCAGGAAGTAGCTCGTAATCAAACTATGTGCCTACAGAGTGCCAGAAATGTGACTGAGTTCGTAACTCTCAGAAACTTCACAGTTAGTACTAATTGACGAAAATGATATAGGGCAATAGTAGACGGCGTGTAACATACAGAACATTTGATTGGTGTGTGAGGCTTGTGGGGTTAACCAAATGGTTTAGGTGACCTCTCACTGGCAAATGAAAATCATTGATCATTTCAGTTCACATAATTTGTTGTCAAACGTACAGTTTGGTTTTAGAAGTGGTTTAACCACTGAAAATGCTGTATTTTCGTTTCTCTGTGAGGCACGTGATGGGTTAAATAAGAGGCTATGGACATTAGCCGTCTTCCTTCAATTAACAAAAGCGTTTGATTGTGTTGATCACAAAATATTGTTGTAGAAGTTGGAACATTATGGAATACGAGGAGTAGCTCACAACTGGTTCACGTCTTACTTTAATAATAGGTAACAGAAGGTAATTCTCTGCACTGTAGAAAATGGCTATGACGTACAATCGCAATGGGGCATAATGAAGTGTGGGGTGCCCTTGGAGTCTTTTTTCGGAACCGTTGCTGTGATATGCCTTCCAGTATAACACGTGACACGTGACTGTAAAATATTTTTGTTTGCTGATGATAGAAGATTGGTAGTGAAGGATGTTGCTCATAATATTGACACAGTATCAAATAATGCAGTTCAAGAGAAATGTTCATGGCTTGCAGAAAACAAGTTGATGTTAAATCACAGTAAAACTCAGTTTTTACAATTTCTAACACGTAAACTGACGAAAGCTGACATTTTGATTACACATAATGGGCATATGATAAATGAGACTGAACTGTTCAAATATCTAGGTAGTGAAATAGACAGTAAGCTGTCGCGGAAAGCCCATGTTCAGGATCTTGTTCAAAAACTAAATTTTGCTATATTTACATTAGAAAAATATCTGAAATAAGTGATTTTTCAACACGCAAAGTAATCTATTACGCTTACTTTCATTCACTTATGACGAACTGCATCATTTTTTGGGGTAGCTCGCCTGATGCAAAAGGATATTTCTGGCTCAAAAACGGGTGGTTCGAGCAATATGTGGTGTACCTTCACGAACGTTATGTCGACCCCTTTTCAGTAGTCTGGGAATTTTGACACTGGCGTCACAATACTTTTTTTTGTATTTTTTATTTTTTTTATTTTTTTATGTCGTTTGTTGTTAATAATATCAGCCTATTCCCACGAGTTAGTAGCTTTTACTCGGTGAATGCTAGATAGAAGTCGGATCTACATTTGCATCACACCACCTTGACATTTGAATAAGAAAGGTGTACAGTATTCTGCAGCATCCATTTTCAATAAGCTGCCACAAGACCTAAAGAATCTCAACGCTAACCTACACGCTTTCAAATCTAAATTGAAAAGTTACCTCGCGGCTCACTCCTTTTATTCTGTCGAGGAACTCCTAGAAAAGTTATACAATTAAGATAATTTATTTTTTTCTTTACTGATTCTTTTCTCTTCGTCTTAAGATTGTCGTGCGCATATGACTACTTAAAAATTTTCTATTACCATTCTTGTGTAAGAATTCATGTATTGACTTGTTCCATGACCATGGAGTCTCAATCCTCAATTGGTTCCTATGGAACAGAAAACCATATTATCATTATAGTGTCGTTTCAGCAGGAATTTATATGTATCAACAAATTTCTAATTTGGTGCTCAATGATTCTTGTATTGTGACAGCTATAGTTACCGCAGCAAGACATCGTTGTTTCGTGCGGGAATGGCCGTGAACTCTAAGGCGCCTTGCTGCAAATTTAGCGGCTGGCCTCCCGTCGGAGGTTCGAGTCCTTTCTCAGGCGAGCGCGTGCGCTTGTGTGTGTTGTTCTTAGCATCAGTTTGTTTAATTAGTTTGTATGTGTAAGGCTTGATGACCACTGCAGTTTGGTCCCATAGCTTTAAAAACATTTACACTTTTTTACCTTTCTTTTGGTTAGATGACCAAAGAATGGTGAGCTCTGTGATAGCAGCATATGCAGCTGGAACAACTTTTCACAGAGTCCAAACGATAAAAATGCAACCCTCGGTCGCAAATTAAGCATTATTTAACCTGGTTTCGGCAATGACTATGATTGCCTTCAGCAGAAATTATAAAATACAACAAGTCACATAACAAAAATATACATCTCAGCTCTAAAGCTTACGTCACAAAACTTAAAAAGAATTTTTTTTTAGAAAAAGCTAACCACTAGGGGCTGCACGCCTGCACGGAGGCATCAGACTTAGAGGCTTGTTAACTTATGCAACGAGCGAGATGAAAGGAGGCACGGGGCGACTTCAGAAAATGAAATCCAGCAGTTCAACGGCCGCTGTACGTCTGCTCTATAACGAACTGTTATTACCTAACTTTCTGACTGATGTGCCGGATGCTATTACTGATAGTGTCTGCATTACTACTTCATGAATGTAGTTTGTGCGGCTACATACTAATCTTGAAACCAACTTTACTAGCTCTACCCGTTAGTCGTCACGTCTCGTCAGGATGGTAATTTCTATGAACAATTAGGTGGGGTGAATCAAAACGTTCCTGCATTCGGAGAGCAAAGTTTGTCATTGAAACCTCTTAAAAACTAGTAGCGCGAAACAAACGCCACTTGTTTTATGATAATTAACGTACTCGAATATCATATACGTGACGTTGTTTCCATTGCAAAATGACCCGTCCTTCATTAAAATTCAAATTGTTTTCCGAAAATCTTACTAGGAAACGCAACAAGGATTCGGGGAAATCAGTGCAACGTGTCACTTTGTAAGTAACTTCCAAATAAATCTCAATGTTTTGATCGTCATTCTCACAACATATTGAACATCGTAGTTGCTGTTTAACATTTTTAACAGTAATCTCCAGCTAAGTAGACGGATTAACGGTCCTACATTGTGATGTATTATGCAGCAAAATGTACAGTTATTTATTTTTAATTATTTTTTTCTTTTTTGTTTTCGTGAGGAGGATATTTAAGGCCAAATTTCTGTTGGCAATTACTTTTGATCTTATTATTACTTCTCTGGTCAGTGAACAATAGTAATATCTGCAATCAATCTAAAATTCTCTCTAAATCGTTTATGTACGTGAACCCTAGGTATGATTTCAATTGTCACTTCCTAGGTTCAGAAGGCTGATGCTTAAAAACTGCACATTGTATCGTCGAGTCTTAGGCATCTTACTTTTAATCCTACAATCTCTGCTCTTCGCTGCAACCTTCCAGTCTCTATGATGACCAACGGTGTCCCTTTGCCGTTACATCTCTGGGGATTGTTAACTTCGCCAATGATTTGATATTGTGAGACTTTCCTCGCGGCCATGTGCATAGCAACCGCTAGCGTCTGTACATTTTATCTTTGTTTCAGACTTTTTATACGATTTAAATTTCACTTTCATACACTACAAAAATTGCAGTTATCGCTTTTTCAACCAAATTCATTGATTATTGATGAACACTTTTAATTTCCTTTGTAAATGAAACCAATGACAATAGGTTGTAACGAGCCATTTCATATCTTCGCCGTGTATAATATATGTGGAAGGATTATGTTAAGCTTTTACATATGTTCACATCGTAGGACCAGCCTTATTGGTTCCTGACGTGGTCAGGCAACAGACGATGCGTGGATCGTATGCCTTATAAGTCTCAGCTTCGGCAAAACATGACGAATAGGCCAAATTTAGTGATTAGAAAATAATGAGCTAGAGACACCGCGAAGAAACAAAGAGCGTAAAAAATAATTGTTCCACATGTGGAAGCTTCTATGGCACTTTATGACCAACTTGTGAAGGAGAACAAGCGAAGATAGGTCCAGGCAGCAATAAAGAAGTGCGACAACGAAATAAAGAAATAAAGACGCAAAAGGATTCAATGAAACAAGTGGTAGAGCAACTCAAAGTGAATGTGAGGAAATGTGAATGTGACGAAATAAACGAATTGTTACAGATTAAACCCTAATAGGACCAGATAAATCAAGGACATAAAGAAGTACTCGCAGCAGTACTCAGGTGGCAAGAAAATAACGCTAACGATGGCAAGAGAAAATGAATTAGGTCAAATACAAAAGATTATCAAATGGCG
The DNA here is from genome assembly GCA_026315105.1 of Locusta migratoria. NCBI lineage: Eukaryota > Metazoa > Arthropoda > Insecta > Orthoptera > Acrididae > Locusta > Locusta migratoria. The sequence goes on from CM048749.1 coordinate 217,775,662, forward strand.
GTCTTTACTGTCAAATTATGTCAGCTACGCGACCAGTGTGATCACAACCATTAACCTCTCTATTGACCATTAGTGGACCAGCACACATAAAGATGAACAGAAGATCAATATTTAGGTAGGGAAGTGGACATATTCTACATTTCCCGATCTATCGAGTAGACTGCGTCCTATCCTTAGGACCTAGAAGTTTAAAGGTAATATGCCTATATCGTATCTATAGGTAGTAAGGATTAACGATTAACAGCAGAGTGCAAGAAACTGGCTATGACTGCCTGTAAAACTTACAGAGAATTTCAACGGGTCTCTCTTACTGGTCGGAAAAGAAAAAGGATGAGGTGAAATAAAGTATTCCAAAGTTTAACACACCGTATAAACCTGGAGATTTAATACGAATGTTCATTAATAGATTAGCAAGAAGAATGGAAACAGTGTTGATGATTGCAGGGAAAAGTATGAACGACAGCAAGATATTCAAGAAAATTTCACATAATTTAGGGTGCGATCGCGGTACTGAAGTAAAAGAATATTGTTGTGTTGTTATGGTCTTCAGTCCGGAGACTGGTTTGATGCAGCTCTCCACCCTACCCTATCCTGAGCAAGCCTTTTCATCTCCTCATAAGAACGGCAACCCACATCCACTTGAATCTGCTGACTAAAAGAAGGGATCGCTTGGTAGGACACATTCTTAAAAGAATATATTAATATACATTATGATAACGAGTATTCAAATGTTTGTACAACTTATGGGACTTAACTACGGGGTCATCAGTCCCTAAGCTTACAAACTACTTACAAACTAGCTAATACTAAGGACGGCACAAATATCCATGCCCAAGGGGGAATTCGAACTCCCGACCGTAGTGGCCGTGCAGACCGTGACTGGAGCGCCTCATACCCCTCGGCCACCGCGGCCGGCAGAGGCAACATATTAAAAGCCAAAGAACTGTCGTTTTTCCTTCCTTTACTGCTCCTATGTTTATAAAATAGTAAAAGCACCTCAAGGAACTTTTACTTTTTTTTGTAAGACTGCAAAAAGGACGATGTTGTGTGGAAATATATACTACGGATGTTTTCTTTCGCAGATAATGTTTTCATTAAAATTTGACGAAATCTCATCACTTCGTACTATTATGTTGGAAGTTACGAAAGGTGATGCAGTTATAATTTAGATGTGTGTTTATATTCTATGTACGAGCGTATTTCGCACTTAGAAAACTCTGAAACTGTACACTGCAAGGCAACAGTTCTTTTTCTTTCAGCCTGGATTTCTTAGGATTGCACCAAATTTCTCACTACAATAAAAACTTCGTAAATACACAGCATTTTATGTTAAAAATGTGCCATCTGACTGTGGTGCTGTCGCTGCAGTAGTACATGCTTTCTGACGTCAGTAATATGCATTTACATTTTCCATTATTAGATGTACGGTATACAGGGTGAGTCACACAAGACGTAACACCCATTTAATTTTGTTAACTGCGAAAGACGACCGTCTGTCGTCTTCCATATATTTTTTATAAAATTGTAATTTATTTGATGTCGCTAGATTAGCATTTTGTTTAAACTAGAACCCCACTCTTTACGAGGCATGAGAAATAACATTTTCATTTCATGTTTTAAAATTAGTGAAATGTTAATTAATATTGCTAGGCTTTTGTTATTTTAATAATTTATTATTGTGTTTATGAATGAAAGTCTTCCTCTCTCATTCCATCTCTTACTCCTCTTGCATCCACCTCTTCAAATTCATCCCTCCTCACACTATCCACTTATTGAGACCCATGGCTCGTCATGACGACCTCCGATAACCTCCTACTGTCCCATGTATCTGTTTATCTCCTCCATTTTCTGTGCATGAAAAATTCCACGTAACTGCCAAATTTCATGGTGTTCGATATAACGGTGTCGAAGTCTGGAGTAAGGTGTTCTGCGCCATACACGGTACGAAATCTTGCGTCGACAGTATTTTTCTTCTTCTTCTTCTTCCGTTTGTTTTTGTTTTGAAGGCGAACGTGCCGTGCACAACAGTTTTCTGGCTCGGCGGTCTCGATTCGTCAATCGATATCTCTTTCGGGGTCGGCGAGGAAACACGCTGAGAAGGCATCACGATGCGTATATAAGCCTTCGCTTCGACACAGAAGATTGGCTGAAGAGCAGTATATTGCGCTGTTGTCACCCTGCCCAGTACTGGCTGTGGAATAAAAATAAAGTAAAAACGGACAGAGAATGGAAGCGTTAGTGACTGGTGAAGGCGATCCAGAGCGTAGGGTGTGTTGATATGTGGCGCGCGTTTATTTGCATCGGCCGAGCGTAGTCACAGCGTAGCGGCGGCTGAAAGCGGCAACAGGCCTATTGGCTAGTCTACACGACGACACTAAATTGCGACACTCGTTTCATGAAATGAGTTACGCGCAACTGGTTTCGTGTATGTCTGTAGACACGATCCGAATAATATACACTTCAGTTTCGTTGTTTTGTAAGTGCCGTAATCGTCGTAGAATGAAAGTTTTTGGTAGCTGTAAAAGTTGTGCTGGAGCTATTGCTTCTCTGTGTGAAGTCGTTGCATAAGACTAAACATAAAAAGAATAAGGAACGTGTTTTGGGTTCGTGACAGCCACGGTGGAGTAGCCGAGCGGTCTAAAGCGTCTCGCTGCGGAGCGCGCGGTTGCTCGCCGTGGAGGTTCAAGTCCTCCCTGGGGCATGGGTGTGTGTGTGTGTGTATGTCCTTAGGTTAGTTTACCTAGGTTTAAGTAGTTTGTTTAATGTTTGTAAATCTTATGGGACCTAACTACGCGGTCATCACTCCCTAAACTTACAAACTACTTATCAGCTACCTTATACTAAGGACGGCACAAATATCCATGCCCGAGGGGGGATTCGAACCACCGACTGTAGTGGCCGTACAGACCGTGACTGAAGCGCCTCAGTCCCCTTGGCCACCGTGGCCGGCTAAGTAGTTTGTAAGCTACGGACTGATGACGACGCAGTTTGCTCCGATAGATTTACAAACATTAGAACATTTGATTTGGTTCGTGACTGGATTAAAAGAAGACGTCAGCTCGGTTGCTTTAGCGACCTTGCTGAAATAAATTGTATTTGAAGACCCTATACGTTATTTTAAACGACTCAGAATGTCACCAGAGCAGTTTACGTTCCTTCTAAACAGAGTTAGTAATGTAATAAACAAACAAGATACTTTAATGCGTGAATCATTGTTAGCAGAACTGAAATTACAAATTGCATTACTTTTCTTGTCAAATAGATATTCGTCTCTACAGTACCTGTACCGTGTTCCCAAATACACAATTGCCATAGTTCGTTTATATAGGTATTTGGAATTGAATGTAGTTCAGTCTGCAATTCACTAATCGTCAACCCCGCGAACGCCTGCCGCGCATGCGCACTGGCCAGTAGCGCGGTTTCATGAAACCTAGTGTCGTCGTGTAAATTTAGCCTTACTACCGTAGCTGTCACCGTGGACGGTCGTTTGGAGATATACACCCAAAGACCTATATAAACAACATAGACTGGCCACAGCGCCGAAATAGTTGAAGCCAATTGGAAAGGTTACCGCAATCTTTGAGAACGTCAGTGTCACAACATGTGGTACTGGGCGTCTGCTAACAACTGAATCATGGGTTTCGTATTAATCATTGCCAGTGTCGATTTTTCCTTAATTTCTGGACGGCGCATTTCGGAAAGTAATTTTCACTACGAATAACATTTCTCGCTTACTACTGCATCCTAAGTGTAATGTTTACAATCGTCGAACTGCTGCATTATTTGATGTTACTATAATGTCAATAATCGTTTGTATTTGCCGACATATCTCTCCTATAAACACAGGCGAATTTCTTTAAAATCTTTACTTACCCTTTTTCTGCCTGTGGTTCAAATGATATTTCATGCTTTGAAGTACATTACGTATTTATCAAGCTCCCCACAATTTGACGTTTCCTTGGTACTCTCCTTACAGCTTTTGGTTTCTGTAGGTGCCCAGGAAACGAAAATATTTGCCAGTAGCCGCTTTCGATTGGTGGTAGCATCCATAACTTTTCTTCAAAATGACAAGAGCATATGGAACTATACTTTGTAGGGTGTCACTTATCACTTCTCATACTGGTTACACATTGTTTTAGAAATCTGTATAAAGAATAGTTTAATTATAGTTCATATACCTAGGCTTCTTACCCAGAGTTTAATACGTTTTCGTACACTATATAAAGAATTGTCATTACATTAAAACACACCGAAAACATCCGTCCACTGCCTAGCTTTTTGATTGTAAACATAATTTTGAACTTGGTAAATGCGAAAGTTAAGTATAATGAATGCTTATAGACAAATACACGCTGATACACAACGAACTATATAATTACATATCTCATTCTGTATGAATGATATTCCTACTGGTTTATGACTGCAGTGGCTGCAGCTGTACGCCGAACATACGCTAGGCATGTGTTACCACTAATAATAGCGCCTACATGTTAGTTTAGATTACAAACAGAAGCGTCTGCTCACTCTGCTGCTTCAAACTGAAGTTCTGAAATATGGCGCCCAATTTTGCTTAGTGCTGCCAGCCAGAGCGCAGGTAGCTTGCCTATAGCAACCTTATATTGTTTATATACCTCTTCGTATACACCCGACTACTGGCAATTGTTTCGCTGATTGTACCTGTATTCCACGGTGAGCGTACCAGATACGAGTCGTTTGAAGAATTATTTGGTTATCGCCGCTGATGCACTTATGTTGGCATGATTGTCTGACGGGGTGTTAAACGAATTGCAATTTGAAGTGTCTGCCGTTATTTTTACTGTGTGTTCTGATTAAGTTAATGGCAGTTCACACGCAATTACGCTGCGGTGAGTGTCCGGACATTATTTCTTTTATGTCAGTTGAAAACAATTCATTTGTGTGTAAATCTTATGGACTTAACTTCTGCAGTTATCAGTACATATTACTGTTGTGAAAACCCCGGAAATTTAAAATGGGCCGCGGTGGAGTAACCGTGCGGTCTAAAGCACCTCGCTGCGGAGCGCGCGGTTGCTCGCCGTGGATGTTCGAATCCCCCTGGGGCATGGGTGTGTGTGTTTGTCCGTACGTTAGTTTACCTAGGTTTAAGTAGTTTGTAAGCTACGGACTGATGACCACGTAGTTTGGTCCGATAGATTTACAGACATTTGAACATTTAAAATGGAGGAAATATTCCCAGAGAATATTGCCGGCAATATTCCCAGAATTCATAAATTCCCAGGAATTTATGATTAATTAGCCAGATTGCTCAATAAAACTTACTTAATTACTGCCTTAAACCTATAAATTATTTAAATCACGTGAAATTCGAGAGAACCTAAAGATCATCTTTCCATGTAATTTTTGTATCAACTCAAGGCCGTAAAAATAAGAATTTAGAATTCAGACGTTGAATATGCATGATTCTTTGTTTTGGAAACGTTTCCAAGAAAAATTTGGACACTTACGAAACTACCGAAATTCTGTCAAATTGCAAAATCATGTATTGAATGCAGCCATAACTAATAACAGGAATGACATATTTCAGATCAGCATGATTATTGCCACCTAGCTGTAATTTTTAATGGAAAAGTTGTTCAATTATGGTAGCTTGACCTTTACTCATCAATTACATATTATGGAATAGGGTTGTAATATTGGTTTTCCTCGAGGCAGCGGGACCATAAAAATCATTACAATTTTAAATTAAAATCAGGATCCAACAAACACACTTTCGTATGTGTCACTAAAAACATCGCATTGGTCATCGGTATATCACTCAAACGGCGACGGTCGGATTTCTTTTAAAATAAAATCGTAATATTCTGTCATTAATAGGGGAAACGGAGACACAATTTCTAACACGGTCACCCTGCGCTGGTCTTCAGCATAACTGTAACGAAGGTCATTAGGTTATTATTATTCGTTTCTATTGAACAACAAAGGAAGGCTGCTCTACATGGAAGAATCTGAAAGACAAAAAGCTGCACTTTGAATTGTACAGTCTTTTCCCCTGGGAACTGGCTGGCTAGTGCGCTGTTCCCTTCAATGAGTACCCACCTTTTAAGTGTTACTAATTTACCGAGGCTTATCATCAGTTATCCGCGGTTTGCTCTCCTCTTGTAAGTTACCTAGATTGCGGAAATAAGGTCAAGGGGGCTGATCATGTCTGTTATATTAAGTGGGAGAATACCAGTTATGTCCTATGCTGTGATTCAGAACCATATTTACTGTCATTTAGAGTTTCCAGGTAGCTCTAAACTTGAGAACACTATTTTCCAAGGGAAACGAAGGTATGTGATACACACTTTATACTCAGTGCCGACATAAAGTAAAAACTGGAAAAGAAGTACCTTATATCTTGACAGAAAAAATGTCTCTGGCTTAGACATGTTTGTAGTGTAGATGAAATTCCTCATGCCATTATATTTATCAAGAAGTTAAATAAAGAATTAAATGATTCTCTCTCTCATCATAGAGGTGCTACTCATCTAAAGTACTAGTACTGTTAAGGAAAAGATGAAAATTATTGAATGTGCTGCATTTCCAACCTGCCTTCTCCACTGATAACACAAACCAATTGATAAATAACGTATAAGTTGAATACACCTTCATCTATATACGTACTCTGCAATTCACCCAAAGATGCGTTCCGGAAGGTACTCAGTACCATTTTTTCAGTAGTTACTTGCTTTCCTATCCCACTCCCATATACAACGAGGGGAAAACGAATGCTTGTATTCATCCGTACGAGCTCTTATCTTTGCTGTCTTTATGTGAAATTTCAGCCCTCTAGATGTCTTCAAAAGTTTTTCTCGAAAAGAACATCGCCTTCCTTCCAACGACTCCCAGTTGTGTTCCCGAAGCATTCCAGTAACACTTGTGCATTGATGGAATCCACCAGTTACAAACCTAGGAGCCTCTGAACTACCTCTATGTCCTCTGGTGGGGATCCTAAACACTTCAGAAGTATTAAAGACGGGGTCGTACAAGCGTTTTATATGCTGTCTCATTTACAGACGAATCACACCTTCACCAAATTCTCCCAATAAAACGAGGTCGATCAATCGCCTTCCTTACGACTCTCGTTATATGCTCGTTTCATTTCATATCGCATTGCAGGGTTTCACCGTGATATTTAACTGACGTAGCTCTGTCAAGCAGCACATTACTAATGATGTATTTCAACATAACGGGATTGTTTCTCCTACTCATATGCATCACCTTACATTTTTCTACATTTTGCGCTAGTTGCTTCCTCACACCACCTATAAATTTGGTCCCGGTGATCCTGCATTCTACTACAGTCATTAAATGACGACAACCTCCTGTACACCATAGCACCATCAGCAAACCTCTATAGACTGCAACTCACACTGTCGGCCACGCACCTTTGTGTACATTGCGAAGTATATATATAGATGTAGAAATAGATCTCGGTGCCACCAGCAGCTTCGGTTCTTGTGAAAACCTTGGTCCTGAATCTACCAAAATCCCTTTGACTCATCTTGAAAAACCATTCGGTGTATTTTTTTTTTTCTTCGTGAAAGAGATCTATTTACTTTCACAAGTTTACGAACAAATATACTAACTTTGAGGCTATTCTTTTCTGTTGCAAAGTAGTCCAGACAAATCTATATGGTACCTACTTCTTTACCTTGATGGTTAAACGTGGCATCGACACTAAGCTAATTAACTCAGACCTGTCCTTATGTCATCTATAGACAACTACACGAAAATCTTCAAAGAAATACAGATTTAGAAATGTTATAAATAAAGAATTATTATTCTTACTGTTATTAACAATATTATTAAAATCATATAGAAGTAGAAAAATCCCATTGTATCTAATCTCTAAGTCAAAATATTTTGGGGGAGGGGTGGCACTGTCCCCTCCTCCTGTGTGCTATTGAACACCTCGAACTATTTTTCATCTCTCTTTTATTTGATAAATCAATCTTTGAGTATGTAAGATAGGTCTACAATTTAAGCAGCGGTCAGCATTTGTGCCTTGCGGACTCAAATGCATATGTTACATCTCCAGAGTAATTAATAACGAATGTGTTGTCTGTGTTTCAGTTATAGATTCAAAAATCTAAACACAATAAAGTACTCTCTAACATTGGAGTTTATGTTATTATCTGAGTGGGTTTGACCCACGAAAGTAAATCGCTCGTACTACTTCGTACTACTGTTGTCTGCAGGTGCGAGAACTAACTATATATATATATATATAATTCTGTAACCTATTCGTGAGTTACATCTATTTTGAAGATGTCTTTGAGTAAACCTGCGTGTTAGTATATGAACTGTAATTTGTTATGTTTTCCACATGTTGAATATGTTTTTGATAAGATACTAAACTGAAGTGTTAACGGCCGATTATCATTCGTGCTCTAAATTTAGTGCCTTAAGGTCTGCGAAAGAAAATATTTGGTCAGGATCTTAGAGTAAATAAAGTAATTTGTTGTGACGTTCATACGAGTGGCATCTAAGCTGATATTATAAAAATGTTAAGAGGTATACCTGTTGATTTCTTGAAGTTGCTGTAATACGTTTTCTTGGCAAACTATTTTTTTATAATTTCTTAATTGGGCACGAAAGAAAAGGTTAATATTTTCATGTTGCTGTCAGTGTTTACTTAAGCAATAAGAAGGAATGTTAAAATATATTTGGGAATAATATGTGAACGTAGTTGCCTTCGTTAAATTCTGACGTAAGCGATCTCTTTTTATTAATAAAGCTACCTTGTACAGTAGTTTCGTTATTTGGACACTAGCACCTCACCACCCCGCAGCCTGGCTCTGACACCTTACCGCGTGTCTGAAGTGTGCAAAATTTCGTCACATTTGGAATAAAAGAGTAAAAACTGTTGTAAAGTATCCAAAGTATACTCCATCATGCATCGTACAAAATGTTATGGAAACAACGCCATTCCTCTTGTTTATAATATCAAGCGAGCAACGGTTTTTTAATTTTTTTCCAGCGCCATCATGGGTCCAATTGTAAATCTAAATGATATTTGACCCACTTAAACAGATACACCAAATTTCGTCAAAATCATTTCAGCAACTAAGGTGATTCAGTGGCACGCAACGGTATTTTGAACACGTTTCCGTCGCAGGATTTTTTTTCACATTTCGTTGAAGTTGGATTTTTTCGAGGATTTTTACTGAAAATAACACACTCACACACACTACAATCACGGTTTGCAATAGAAACCATAGATGGGAAAACCGGACCTTAGAGGCCGGCACATTCCATCTAAAATATAGAAGCATTTAAGTCATTGATCGAGATAAAACTAACATGTTTTTTAGTTGGTCCAAACCACACACAGTGTACAAAATAACATTAAGATAATTTTAGTTCCCAAAACTCTGAAATTGTCAGCTATCAGTCGATCTTTTTTAAAAAAAATAATAGCAGATCATAATTTTGGCCAGTAACTGGCCATTATCGATGCATGTGTTTAACTGAAGATGTTATTAATATGAATAATTCACACCAGGCTAAGTATGACAACATTCTCCACATGAATAACATCTTCAGTTAAACACATGCATCGATAATGGCCAGTTACTGGCCGAAATCATGATCTGCTAATTTATTTTATTTTTTTATTTTTTTTATTTTTATTTATTTATTTTTATTTTTTTTTTTTTTTTTTAAAAGATCGACTTATAGGTGGAAATCTCAGAGTATTGGAAAAATATAACAGTCGTGGAGCGCAAACCATGGAAAATGTTTTAGTTGTTTTGGAGTTCATCGGGGACTAACATCATGTCACGGTATTTATGAAGCGGCCGCGCGTTGCTGAGGATCAGTCATAATTCGTTGAATTAATTTGCAGTAAAGAATTTAAGACAAATTAATTCTCACTAATAAAAATAAGAACGTTTTAGTAGATGTAAACATCAACAAGATTGAAAATTTACATACTAGTAGCAGAAACAACAACAAAATTTTAATTTCATTTATCACTTATTAGAGCACAGTTTGTTATTGCAACATCCTTAACTGAAAACAATTTTTTTTTGCATCCATCCGATTTACTACATACCTTGTTGAGGTTGGATTTTTTCTTCACGGCATTATATTGAAAATAATATTAGACCACGGTATTGAAGTAGACTCGTCAGCTGCAGGTCACGTAAGCTGCAGGCTTACATTCTTGCAAGAGGTCATACAAGACTTTCCTGAGTGGGGTTGCCACACAATGGACATAGCACGATAGAAGTGATTTTAATTTCATTTTGAATACAAAACAAGTGATTTTTTGGGTTTTGTTCGTCAATAAATCGGAACTTATATTAAAAATACAACATATTATAGGACTTCGTAAATCTTTTGTTGGTGAATAGTACAATACTTTTTTCGTGTGTATTTTTCTAGTTTATTGAGGGTTTCCAAATGCGTCATTTCAGCTAGTTCGTATAATTTTCTTACAATAGAGCGATTGATTATTGCAAATAATAATTTACAATTTGCTTATTACATCTAGGATAAGGCTTGGTCAGATGTAAGAGTTTCACGAAGGCAGCATCGAGAAATTGAAAAGTTATTTTCGCGAGTTCCTTTGACCAGCAGTAATGTCTTCACAGACTAAGCTAGATGTATCGTATCATATGTATCACAAACATTTAGCAACGTTTAGGCAATCATCATCTACTGCTGCAATGGATACTGAACACTGCACTCTCAAAAGCGTATTAATACGTAAATGTAAATCTGTGTTATCAGGCCTGTAAAAGTAAGTCTTGAAATATTCGGCAGTTGCAGAAATTTCGCCCCGACACCTGTGCAATAATAACTCCAAAACGCAGTCGTTAGTTAAGGTATTGTTTCTAAATTGTGTTACTAAAGAGTAAAATACAAGATTATTTACCTGAAAAGAAGGAAAAAATGATTATGAAGTTATGTACTGTATTTGTGTCGAGAGTTTTGTTTATTCAGCATTTATAGTCTTCTATGCTAAAAATAAAACTGTAAATGTAGTTCAGTTGTTGTTCACTTCAGTCCTCAAGCGAATTGTCAAGCGGTTTTCACAGGACGCTTGAGGGAACTGATCATACCGCAAATAAATTTCACCCTTTTGGATCACGGAAATATTAAATGTAGTTATTTTAATCATTTTCTGGAACCGTCAGGTCGTCTGGTTAACTGTTAAAAAAATCTCATTTCCAAAACTACTTCAATTTTCATTGGGTTTTCATGGGTAATATTAGTGCATCTTGGGGCAACATATAGGTTGAGTTTCATAAAGCAAAAACAAGATATCGTAATCTACAGTTGTTTTATCTGTGAAAGTCATTGCTGCCTCTCTCTTTCAACACATTACTCTCCACCGAGTTTCACAGAAAATCGAGAGAAGATTGGAACAACATAAAGGTTTCATTTAATAAAAATCACATGAGCGGAAGGAAAGGTATCGTAATTTGTATTTTTAGATGTATGTATGCTTATATGTACGGCCTTTTACAGCAATAGAGGCACATTTTGTTTTGTACTGCATCAAGGAAACAATAGACGGTCATGTTGTTCACATTGCATTGATAACAGAAGTAGTTTGGCATCCGTACGTTTTTGACAGAAATAAAAGCCACAATCTAATTTTACTGATACAGACATTAAACGGTGTGTTACTGAATTCGCTTTGTGTGCTAAAAGCTCAACGACAACAGGTTTGATTTCCACTGAAAACGTAACCTCAATCCCTCTATCTTATCGTTATGTTTTATATACGTAAGAATTCTTCGCAATGACAATCGAATTTATGTAGTTACCTCCATGATTTCATTGCGCACTCATTTCATTTTGAACCCATCCTCTCTACAAATAACCAAGCCGAGGAAACGGTCGCGTCTTTCGCAATACACTTACGCGATTACAATGGTTAGAATTCCGCGGTCGTGGCTAGAACAACTCAATTAATTGACGAAGCGAAAAGCAAGAATAACGTTTTTCGCTGAGATTCGTGAACCTTAAAATAGATGGTATGCAGAGTCCCTTCTTTAACATACGTTTTGTAGCATGTGCATATAACTGGTAAAAATGTAAAACTGTCATTGTATTTTACTGTAATAAATGAATATAATTGGTATTAGCAATTAGTTAATCTGTTTAACATTTCATGGTACGGTAAAAACATCCAAACTGGTGGGTTTTGCTCGTATTAAATGTGAAAAACTTCGATCCTTATTCAACGAAGTGTTCCTGGGTGACATTTCTATGTGCCAATGTTTCTGTTCAGTACCTTCAGCATATCGAAACATCGATGTATATCATTATAATGCTTGGATCCCTAGACAGATATATGCCTAGCTTGTATATGTAAAATATATATAATACACGATTACATGTGATATATAAATGAGAATTGGTTTGGTCAGAAATATTAGTTCTGAACCATTTTTTTACAACATTTTAAATATTATTTATTTTTTGTAACGAACAGACAGATTTAATCAACTTACAAGTATACTAATGTAATTATTACATGATTATAAATTTTGTATAGTAACTAATATTCTTAAATATCAATTTACTTCAATTTTTAGACGATACACGAAAATTCATTCTCTCCGGCAGTTAGTTTCACATCGACAGCAGGACATCAAACCATTAGATAAATTAATCTTTTTCTCGATAATTCTTTCTTTGATTACGACTACAATAATACTATGGCTCCAGAAGAAAAGGGATAGAGCTTAATATACGTATCAAAAGTAGGATTTTGGTCTAGGTTGAAAGGGGGGGGGACTCATAGAAATGTTATGAACCCCTGTTTTCTCCAAATTTCTTTCTTATAAAAAATTGGAAAGAAGTCTCGTAATACGAACGTCTCACTCTGTTTTTCTTTTGTTTCTTATGGAAATAAGTGCTATGTTTCCTGGAGTAAGTGATGCTCTTACTACAGTTAAAAATTGATAAGTGTTTTATATTTCAAATCGTCGAAAGTTTTAATTGTGGTTGTTGTTGTGGTCTTCAATCCGAAGATTGGTTTGATGCAGCTCTCCACCCTACTCAAACCTGAGCAAGCCTTTTCATCTCGTCGTAAGACCTGCAACCTACATCCATTTGAATATGCTTACTGTATTATTATTTCGGCCTACCTCTGCGATTTTTACAGCACACACTTCCCTCCAATGCTAAATTCACGATTCCTTGATGTTTAAGAATGTGTCCTATCAGTCAATCCCTTGTTTTAATCAAAGTATGACAGAAATTCCTTTTCTCCCCAATTCTGTTCAGTGCCTCTTCATTAGTTACGTGATCCACCCACCTAATCTTCAGCATTCGTCTGTAGCACCACATTTCAAAATCTTCTATTCTCTTCCTGTTCGCACTGTTTATCGTCCAGGTTTCACTCCCATACAACACTCCACACATATACCTTCAGGAATAACTTCCTTACGCGTAAATTAATATTCAATGTTAACAAATTGCTCTTTTTCAAAAATGCTTTTCTTCCCATTGCCATTCTGCATTTTACATCCTCTGTACTGCGACCATCACATGTTATTTTACTTCCCAAGTAACAAAACTCATCAACCACCTTTCATGTTTCGTTACATAATCTAACTCCATCAGTATCACCACATTTTCTTAGACTGCACTCCGTTACCCTTGTTTTACTCTTGTAAATGTTCATTTTATACGTAGCTTTCAACACACTGTCCATTCCGTTCAGCTGCTCTTCAAGGTCCTTTGCTGTCTCTGACAGAATTACTATGTCGTCAGCAAAATGCAATTTTTTTTAATTCTTCACACTGAACTTTAATACCTTCTCCAAATTTCTCCTTGCTTTTCTTTGTAGATTGTTCATCGTACAAATTGGATAACATTGGAGAAAGGCTACAACCCTGTCTTATTCCCTTCCCAACCTCTGCATCCGTATCATGCCCTTCAACTCTGATAACTGCTGTCTGGTTTTACAAATGTTCAAATGTTTGTTAAGCTTAACGGACTTAACTGCGGGGTCATCAGTCCCTAAGCTTACAACTACTTATGATCTACCTTATACTAAAGACGACACTAACATCCATACCCGAGGGGGGAATTGGAACTCTGTAGCGGCAGTGCAGACTGTGAGTGGCGCGCCGCATACCGCTCGGCCACTGCAAATAACCTTCCGTTCCCTATATTTTACTCCTGCTGGATTCAGAATTTCAAAGAGTGTATTCCAATCAACATTGTCAAAAGCCTTGTCCAAATCTACAAAAGCTAGAAATGTTTGAATTTCTTGAACTATCTTATAAGATAAGCCGTAAAGTGGGGATAGCCTTCCGTATTCGTACATTTCTCCTGATTCCAAACTGGTCTACCCCAAGGTCGGCTTTTACGAGCTTTCCTATCCTTCTGTAAATAATTAGTGTTAAAATTTTGCAACTATGACTTATTAAACTGATGGTACTGTAATTTTCACACCTGTCTGCTTCTGCTTTCTTTCGAATGGGGATTATTACATTTTTCTTAAAGTCCGAGGGTATGTCACCAGGTGAAATAGTTTTGTCATGTTTTAAATGTGTTTATTTCCGTCAACAGTTGCTATAAAATTGTTTCATTACATGTTTCGATCACTTGGATCATCTTCAGATCTTATAGTTGCGTCCGCAACTCGTCTGGCTGAGTACTAATTGGTACTCAATTAGTACTCAGCCAGACGAGTTGCGGACGCAACTATAAGATCTGAAGATGATCCAAGTGATCGAAACATGTAATGAAACAATTTTATAGCAACTGTTGACGGAAATAAACACATTTAAAATAACGTAGTGCAGTTGCGGACTCTCTATAATCGACCATGTCGACTATAATGAGTTTTGTCATGGCTGGCTCTCCCAGAGTCCAGTAGCTCCGAGGGCACGTCGTCCACTCCTGGGGCCTGGTTTCGACTTAGGTCTTTCAGTGCTCTGTTAAATTCTTCTCTCAGTATAGCATCTCCTATTTCATCTTCATCTATTTCCTCTTCCCTTACTACAATATTGTCTGTAAGAACATATCCTTTGTTGAGCACCTCTATATACTCTTTCCGTGTTTCAGCTTTCCCTTCTTTGCTGAGAACTGCTTTTCCGTCTAGGTTCTGGGTGCAGCAGAGAGGGAGGTGTCCAGTCCATGTGAGACGGATAATGAGCCTTCGGGAAAGGCACCCATATGTTACAGAGGACCGCTCGGTGACGTTTAGCGGATCCCGTTGCGTTGGTACCTGGGTCAGACCCTCGGACTGGGGAGCATGGCGACGGCGTGGCACGCACCAGGGGTGCGTCGAAATTTGCGTCGTGATCGCCTTGGAAATGGAAGAGCCGCACCAAGACATGCCGTTAGGAATACTTGCCGCGAAAACGGCTATGTGGGAGTGTTTCGCGGGAACGGTCGTCATTGGACTGCACTGAGCGGGAGGACAGTTTTCCGGATCTATCTTGGCGCTGTGTCCGAGGATTGGAGGAAAATTGGCGCCTAGAGAGAGATTGGCTGTTGCATTCTAGTGAGGAGGTAGCCTCGCATTTTGCGAGCAGAGTGAGGGGCAGAGCTCCAGTAGGATTGCATCTTAGGCAGCTGACTAGTGCTGTCGACTGGACTTAGGTGCTTACTTATGTGTGTTTAGAGAGTTTGGTTATTTTTCAAGCTATTGCGCTTTGTGAACTTGGAATTTCAGATTTACTTTTCAGAAACTCTGAAACTTGTGTCTGTCGACCTGAGCATCATAGGAGTGTGAAGAGGCTCAGCTAGTTTGAATCACCACCACCAACGCGCTGATAACGTTATTCCTAGTCTTGTGTCTAGTACACGTATTCTGAGTTGGCGAGACGTAGCTGAGCCTGTGGTTTTGTTAGACACTGTGTGTTTGCCGTGGGCACAGAGGCTGAGAGTACGGCATTCACGCTTCTGTCAGGAGATTTTTTTTTCGTTTTCTTTAGATCGGACCGCGATTTACAGCACTCCAACGCACTGCCGCCGACAACCCAATTCCAGCAATGCCGGCTCCAGGAAAATTTGGTTGAATTTTGCTTGCAACTGCTTATGACGGTTGTCTTAAACATCGTTTTTTTGTGACAAGCACTTCTAATTATAGCACATCTCTTGGTCTCCTTCGTGACGTGACTTATCTACCGCCGTCCGGAACTACAGTTATAGTGGGAACTTGCCTGTCATTTATTAGTGTAATTTTTGTGTTTATTCATGTACTCTAATCTATGTGACACTTAAGTTTTGAGAACTATTCTTATTTTCTTCATTTAATGGATCTGATTCTAGTTGTGAAATAAATTCAGTAAATTATTTTAACTTAACCTGGATCTGAATCAGTAGTTAAATTCCCATTTTTCATTATATTTTGGTGGGTGTTTGTTTGTCAAGACGCCAAATCTCTTTTAGGTCACACTCCAGTAATTGTTAGGAGAGGACGGGCAATCCACCCATGTCCTTGGGCTCCCCATTTGCCACATATCCACCGAGCGAGGTGGCACAGTGGTAACACACTGGACTTGCATTCGGAAGGTGGCGGTTCAAATCCACCTCTGGCCATCCAGATGTAGGTTTTCCGTGATTTTCCTTAATCACTCCAGGCGAATGCCGGAATGGTTCGTTTCAAAGGGCACGGGCGATTTCCTTCCACGTCCTTACCCAAAACTCAGACCGTTAGCCCGTCTCTACTGATCAAGCTGTCGACGGGACGTTAAACCCTAAGCTTCTTTCCTTGCTTTCCCACATATCTGCACCTCTCTAATCACCCAACCCGATCAGGTAACATGTAACTTTACAAAGTTAGCGAGCTAATGTTTACATTGACAAAACACCTGTTCACGATATGTTATGCCAATGATTTATGTTTATCGTCGTCACCCAATGCAGTTGGTAGAAGTACATTTTTCATGTTGATTTCCAGTTTTAATATTTGGACAGCTGATGCTGTAATTCAATACACAGAACGTTACATTTACCTGATTATGAAACATGTGGGGCTGTTTGATGCCCCCCCCCCCCCCGGAGTTGAATGAGAATGAATAATATTTTAGTTTCGCAAAACGGTGATAGTGTACCGGCTGGTCAAAAAGATGGTATTAATTTGAAAAGTTAATAAATCACGGAATAATGTAGATAGAGAGGTAAAAATTTACACATATGCTCGCAATGAAAAAAAAAGTTCAAAAAATGTCGGACATCTGATCAGAAAAGCAATAATTAGCATAACAAATTAAGACAAAGCAAAGATGATGTTCTTTACAAGCCATGCTCAATATGTTCACATCATTCCACAACAATTGCTGTACTCGAAGAATAATGTCCGGAGTTATGGTGCGGAATTGGCGTCGGATGTTGTCGGTCGATCACGATAAACTTGCGACTTCAGGTAATACGAAAGCCAATAATCGCACGGACTGGGGTCTGGGGACCTGGGAGGCCAAGCATGACGAAAGTGGCGGCCGAGCACACGATCATCACCAAACAACGCGCGCAAGAGATCTTTCTCGTGTCTAGAAATACTTTTTTTGTTCTTCTTTTTTTTTTCTAATATAACCCCATGTCATTTCAAGCATGTGTGTCAATTTTTACCTCTCTGTCTACATTATTCCGTGATTTATTAAGTTTTCAAATTTATACTGACTTTTTTATCACCGGGTATATTGTAATATTGATTTTATTGTACCGGTGTTACCATTATCTGACATTCGAAGAAGGAAGCGATGTAATTAAGCAACGACTCACAAATGGAAATGTAGCCGAGATCGCATTTTTACAGTCCTTTATTTTATGGCTACCGCTTTCTATGAACTAAGTCATTATCTTCCAGTGAGCAACATTTTGTAGACATTGCTAATCTGAGGATGGTGACTTCGTTCATCGAAACCGACAATCAGAAAATAAAGGACTGTGAAAAAATCGATCTTCGGTACATTTCAGTTTGAGAGTTGTTGTAGAGCAGGGGTAGGCAAACACAAAGCCAAGGCGATCTACTATTTCGTACTACCGTACTGTAGTGATCTTCTCCTTTTATTAATACAGTAAATCACTTTTTAACATGTAAGTACTGCAAAACAACTATATTCCACTTATACGTCATCACTATTTGTTAAAAAAAGTTACTCCATAATATTTCGGAAATATTATTTTAAATTTAACCTGAAACTTGAGTATGTTCAGTTATCAATGCCCTTATTATTTGGTGTATAACGTGTTACACTTAGTCAAATACAAGAGTCAACCTTGTTTGCGTTGATTTATAATAAAATTCATATTTGAAAATAAGAAGAAACAAACAAGGCCTTTCAAGGCCTCCATTCTAAGTGGAACATTAAATAAAAGAGAGTACTTCTACTGGTGATGTAGAGCCCGACAGTATTTTGGATCTGCAGTACTTTTTGAGAAACAATTTTTGATGATGTTAGTTGAAGTTCTTGGTACAGGACACCTTTTCAATATCTTAATCAAACAATATCCCGTCCACACACAATTACCGCACCAAAGACGTTGATATTCTAATCTACTTGAATTGCACGAGGAATGAAACTCGACGCCTTCTTCAAACACGTCCGAACAAATACTTCACATAGCATAAGATGAATCAAATACTGTAGCAACGAATGGCGCTTAGGTAGTTGCTGATTGAACCAATGCGGGAGAACACAGTTATAAAGGTCCTAGGTAGATGTTGATAACAGTTATACGCTGTTGTTTATAAGTAAAATTAACGTGCATGTCGAACAGCCGCACATTCTGATTGCTACCTAACAAAATTGCCCGTTTTATTAAAAAAATTCTTCTGCATTGTCAGTACTCGCACGATCTACCAAATAAGCACACGCGACGTACCAGTAGATCGCGATCGACGTGTTGCCGACCCCTGTTGTAGAGTAATGGTGTTATTTTATTTTAACATGCGTTGGCATCCCTGGGTTCCAGCACCCTGAGTGAGCGCCCCGGTCTCCCCACCCTATAGCCGGTGCTGCTTCCGGTTTTTTAGGCTCTTTATTATCTTCCACAGAGAACGCGTAATTATTGAACGGCTAATTAATTTCCTGCCGTTATTTGAATAGTAATTAAAATTTCAAAGTTTCATTCGACTTGCCAAGAGTCTTCGTTACATCTACAAAAAAAAATGTTCAAATGTTTGTAAATCTATTGGACCAAACTGCGTGGTCATCAGTCCGTAGCTTACAAACTACTTAAACCTAGGTAAACTAACCTAAGGACAACACATACACCCATGCCCCTGGGAGGACTCGAACCTCCACAGCGAGCAACCGCGCGCTCCGCAGCGAGACGCTTTATACCGCTTTTTTTTCTTATTCTATGGGTAGTTCTCTTTGTTGCGGACGCTGATCGTTTTTGTTCGTTCTTGTTCAGTGTGTTGTTGGCTCAGCTTTTTTATTACAGAGGCTACTCCATCACGGCCGTCACATCTTCCTTGTAAGATGGAAAATTTAGTACATTATCCTATTCGTCCAACTGAAAGCAGAATACATTCTAAACATGTGTAATTTGTATTTATGTATAGAAATAGCGAAAAAAGTAGACATGTTTCACGTAATCAAGCAGTAAGTCGCTACTAGAGGCCCGAAGAATTTAATTTTAATTGAAACAATAATTGCTCGCAGTGTTCGTTTGGTGTTGATTTTGCCACGTTTAATTGAAGTGTGATACTATGTTGTTTATTTCGGTACTTCATTAGTGTGCCGTGGCTGAGAAAACCCTTAGTATGTAGGTTCATGCTAGGAATGGATAGAACTATAGCGGGTATTATTAACAATGTTAATGAGATAAATACGGAACTATTACATCCGTCAGAATCATCGCTGCGCCTCACGTTAGAGACATGTTTAATTTGTGTTTATGCATACAAATAGCAGAAAAAGCAGACATGTTTTCACATAATCAAGCAGTTAGTCGCGAGATGAGGCCTGAAGAAATTGATTTTAATTGAAACAATAAAAGCTTGCAATGATAGATTAAAACTGATTTTGCCATCTTTAAGTGTGTCACTATACTGTTTCTTTTTCAGTGTTTTATTATTTTGTCATGACCCAGAAAACCTTTAAAATGTAAGATCAAGCTAACAATGGCTAGAACTAGAGCTCGGAGAAAGGCTGTATTCAACCAAGTAACTTCCTCTGTAGCGAATAGTATTAATAATACTTCTACTGTGAGGTTAACACGGAACAGTTAGATCCGTCAGAGAAGCTGATCGTTGCGCTGATGTTAGAAACAGGTGTAATTTGTATTTATGTATACAAGTAGCAGAAAAAGTAGACACGTATCACATTATCAAGCTGACTGTTGCGGGATTTGGCCTGTCGAAATTCATTTTAAATGAAGTAATAGTTGCTTCCATTGTTGTTGTTTTTTTTTGTGTTGATTTTGCCACGTTAATTGTATTTTGTCACTATGGTGCTTATTTCAGTTCTTTATGCTTGTGGGATGGATGATTAAACTTTTAGAATGTATGTTCATGCTAGGAATGACTAGAACCAGAGCTCAGAAATATATGTATGTAACCAATTAACTTCCGCTGTAGTTGGCATTATTAATAGTAACTGCAATGTTAATTGAGGTAAACACGGAACAATTAGATCCGTCACAGAAGGAAATTGCAGCGCTCACGGAACGAAAAGCTCAATTAGGCAACAGAAGTTGCTGCAGAGTTACGTTGGGGACGAGAAAACACGAATTAGCCCTCCAGCAACAGGTGAATCCAATACACAAAGCCATATCTCTGTGCCGCCTGCGGCTGCGACAGCCGTTGTCGTTAAATTGCGTAATTTTATACGGTCAGTTTCAGGAAATTCGTACGAAAATTTTCAAAATATTGGAGATGTGAGTCATTTGCTCGTGGTCAAGCGAGTTTCAATCAAGTATTACACAGCTTGCTTCATGTTTCTAGGAGCTTTTTTGACTCAGTAGTTGCACTTAGAAATGCTTCTTGTTTAAAATGTTTGCTCGTGGGTTCGCATTTAAATACGCGTGTAATACGTTTGGGCGTGGGTTTATAGTACGTTTCGAATTTTTTTAAAAGCTTTAGGTTTTATATCAATATGAGTTATCTACATTGAGAAAAGAAGGTAACGAAGATTTTGAATCACTTGTCGACAGGATCCATGCTGTCTCTTCACGTACTTATTTGTTAGCAGAATGCCAAGAAAGCCATTAATATATTACTGGCCGAGGCTCGTGCAATTGATATACTTTAGATTAGATTAACACTTGTCATATACATATACATTTAATAATGATGTGAAACGTGTCAGTTTAAAACAATCAGTATTTTAAAGAATTTTTATTTTCATTTTAATTTGTTAATTATTTTATTTTTTTATATTTTTAAAAATTTTCAAGTTTTATCTAAAAATTCATCTAAAGTGTAAAAGGAGTCTCCATTCAGAAATTCATATAATATATTTTATATGGTGAGTTTTATCATATAAAACGTTCCATTAATTTCCATACCACACCCCTTTAGTCCCTAGTTATTCTAGCTCAAATAACCCTTACGTACTTTGTACGTTTACCTCTTTGCCGGCGCCCAATAACACAAATTGTTAAGATACCTCCTACACAGCAATAGATAGTTCTGTGGCTCCATCTCCGCCCAAGTAAGTCTGAATTTTCAAATTTACTCACCTTAGCAACATTAGATTCGCTGCCCGCCAGGTACACGGACGGTAACAAAACATTTGTCTTTTTCCAGTCTGACGATGCGCTAACAGCGCGAAACGCGTTATTGGAAAATAAAATACTGCAACAGAGACTGAGCATTTTTCATATAATTTCTTTTTAAATACCAGTTGGTTATCTGTGAGACTTTTAATGCTATTTGGTAAGAGACCGAAGAATTTTGTGGCAGCATAATTCACCCCCTTTTGTGCCGAAGTAGTGAATAGTGAATATCACCCTTTCTCCTCGTGTTGTTGTTATGCACACTGCTATTACTTTGAAAATGGGTCAGAGTGTTAATAACAAATTTCATGAGTGAATATATATGTATATATACAGGGTGTCCCAGCTATCTTGTCCACCCAAAATATCTCTGGAACAACAACAGCTATTGGAAAACGACTTTCATCGGTATCAATGTACGGCTGGGGCCCATGAATGCACATATTTGGAACATTCTAAAACGAAAGCAAATGTGCTTTTTAACACAAACGTATGTTTTTTTAAATTGACACCCTATATTTTTTCTTGAGCAACTCATAGCATGACAAATCACATAAACAATGGTGTTGATTGCATCGCAATATTCCAATTACATCCCGAGATATTGCGGCGCGAAGTTGACGCTTGAAAAACGCGAAACGCGCGGCTAGCGCACGTACTGAGACTCAGACGAGAACCCCATTCTGCTCAGGACGAGCGCTAGCCGCGCCTTTCGCGCATTTCAAGCGTCAACTTCGCGTCGCAATATCTCGGGATGTAATTGGAATATTGCGAGGAAATCAACGCCATTGTTTATGTGATTTGTCATGCTATGGATTGCTGAAGAAAAAATATAGGGTGTCCATTTAAAAAAAACATAAGTTTGTGTTAAAAACACATTTGCTTTCGGTTTAGAATGTTTACAAATATATACATTCATGGGCCCCAGCCGTACATTTATATCGATGAAAGTCGTTTTCCAATAGCTGTTATTGTTCCTGAGATATTTTGGGTGGACAAGATAGCTGGGACACCCTGTATATACAGGGTGTTACAAAAAGGTATGGCCAAACTTTCAGGAAACATTCCTCACACACAAAGAAAGAAAATATGTTATGTGGACACGTGTTCGGAAAGCTTAATTTCAATGTTAGAGCTCTTTTATTACTTCTCTTCAAATCACATTAATCATGGAATAGAAACACACAGCAACAAACACATTGTTATGTGGACATGTGTCCGGAAACGTTTAATTTACATGTTAGAGCTCATTTTATTACTTGACTTCAAACACTTTGTTATAGGAAATGTTCAAAATGTCCTCCGTTATCGAGGGTACATGCATCCACCCTCCGTGGCATGGAATCCCTGATGTGCTGATTCAGCCCTGGAGAATGGCGTATTGTGTCACTGCCGTCCACAATACGAGCACGAAGAGTACATTTAGTTGCGTAGACAAGAGCTTTCAAATGCCCCGATAAATGAAAGTCAAGAGGGTTGAGGTCAGGAGAGCTTGGAGGCCATGGAATTGGTATGCCTCTACCAATCCATCGGTCACCGAATCTGTTGCTGAGAAGCGTACGAACACGTCGACTGAAATGTGCAGGAGGTCCATCGTGCATGAATCACATGTTGTGTCGTACTTGTAAAGGCACATTTTTAGCAGCACAGGTAGAGTATCCCGTATGAAATCATGATAACGTGCTCCAGTGAGCGCAGGTGGAAGAACATGAGGGCCAATCAAGACATCACCAACAATTCCTGCCCAAACATTCACAGAAAATCTGTGTTTATAACGTGATAGCACAATTGCGTGCGGATTCTCGACAGCTCACACATGTTCAGATTCAACACATCCGCGGCGATGTAAGGATGTCTAATATTGCTATTGTTAGCTACGATGGTAGCTAATCAGTCAGATTTCAATTTATGACAAAGTGATTTAACAGATGCTTTCATGGGTACTAACTAAAGTACTCGATTTCGTTTTACCAATGGAAAATCCGATTGGAATGTCAGTAACGGAGGATAGATAACCGCTCACCGTAAAGAATCTCGCTGAGATGCTGACAGGCACGAAAAATAGACACATTCACACAACTTAAATTTTCGGCCATGGCGTTCATCACACAAAGAAACACATCCATTCACACATTCGCTCGCTGCCTAGATGCTTGTAGCGCACGAGTGGCCGGCATTGGTAGTTGTGTGCGTATAGTTGTACGAGTGATGAAGGCCATGGCCTAAAATTTACGTTTTGTGAATGTGATGGTCTACTTTTCGAGCTATCGGCAGCTCAAAAGCCTCTTTACGGCAATTTCGTTTTACATGAGATTTCGCAACTTCTTGCACAGTAAGAACTGCATCGCGAGACTTTCAGTGTTGTACATTTTTGTATTTGATGGGATGTGATTTCTTTTTTTAGGTAGTTCTTTATTAGTTTTTGGGAAATTTTTTTTTGCATTTCAGCCACGGATTTTATTAAAATACATTCCGCGTTTCTTTATCTGTCTCTGAGTCTCTGAAGTAGCACTTTTTGATACTAAGATCTCCTATGCCGGAAATTGATCGACGCTTCATCTCAAGTGTGCACTTAAGAATCGGTGTTCAGAAATTCATTGTTTTAACCTACTCTTTCCGTGGATTTCGATCGTTTTTGACGACTTCTGACATCGTAGAGAGGTGAAGGCTATGTTAAAACGAACAGTGAAAAAAAATCGTTGCAGGAAACGAACGACCTGTTAGGTGAGGGCCAATCACATTACTGCAAGACCATATCAGATTTAATATTACCAACCGAAAATTAAAAATTTATGGAAATGGAACTTGAAATTTAGGGGTTCGTTTTTTTCCTGCATTACAGGCTTAACTTAACTAAATACAAAATTTTAAGTTTCAGTAACTGATAGAAATACATTAGAATTTTGATCGATGAGTGATTTGTGAGATTAACGATTTTGGATTGGAATTATTTCGTTACCTATAAGGTGTAAAAATGATATAATTTCGGAATTCAGCTCTCAATAGTTAGTCCACTTGGCCACGGAAAATTATGGCTTCTATCTTCATTCAAAGCGAAGAAAGATGTGATCGAAAGTGCG
Source organism: Locusta migratoria (assembly GCA_026315105.1). NCBI lineage: Eukaryota > Metazoa > Arthropoda > Insecta > Orthoptera > Acrididae > Locusta > Locusta migratoria. Next base: position 217,800,411 of record CM048749.1, read on the forward strand.
CTGAATGGTTAAACATAATAAATACGAAATTTGAAGTTCCAGTGTCTGCTAGAAGTACATTAGAATTTTGATGATCGGTGAGTGAGCTATGAAATCAACGATTGTATACTGAAAGTGTTTCGTAAACTGTAAGGCGTAAAACTATAATTTGGGAACATAGTTAACAACAGCAGGTCCACTTGATCACTGAAAATTCAGGTTTCTAGCTTCATCCACGGCGAAGATACAGATGTTAGAAAGTACAGTTAATGGGGTCGAGAAAATGACAGTTCCACTGTGCGCTTCACGTGGCAGGGTCACGGTCTCTCAGTGTATGTGTGCTCGCGTCAGTGAGATAACAGAATAGCACCCACACACGGGGAAGCGCGACGGAGATATGTAGAGATGAAAAGTGGCACATAGTCGGGGTTATCATTCTATTCGCCTCTGTGCTGCGGAGAGTGGTCGCAACGAATTTCGGTGTCAGTTAAACTGTTTTGCGGGGGAAAAATAGTCGACAGATGCTAGATGAATTTCAATTCAGCATGCCGCTGTAATCTGGCAGATAGTTATTTCGCAAGGCAACAGTCCGCAAAATAGTGAAACATTCATTCTGAAAACCATACTACGCTGTAGATAACATTGCTCGGATGGTATCCTTTTCTAGTCCCCAGAGCTACAGTGCTACTACGCTGCTTGGAATTTAATTCCGAAAGTGGGGAGAGGGAGGCAGACTATAGCTGTCAGGGGAACTGTAAGTTATGTCTGTGTACCTCAGTCGGAAAGAGCATTGCTCCGCAAGGCAAGCGACGAGAGCCGCGCAGGAGTAGCCGAGCGGTCTGGAACGCCACTTTGCGGATCGCGCGGTCTCCCGCTCGGAGGTTCGACTCCTCCCTTGGGCATGGATGTTTGTGTTGTCATTAGTATAAGTTAGTTCGTAAGTAGTTTGTAAGTTTAGGGACTAATGATCCCGCAGTTATGTCCCATTAGCTTTACAAACATTTGAACATTTTGAACAAGCGACGAGTCTGGAACACAAGAAGCGCATGGTTACAAGTCGATAAACCTTCACGTCTGAGTAGCTACACAGTCATTATACTTTATGTGCTGATTACTCCATAAACTACTATCAGAATATTGTGGAAACAACAAACAATTCGATCTTAGTCCAGTACCTGATATGCGCCGGCCGCTCTGGCCGACGGGACTGCGGCGCGCCAGTCACAGTCTGCACGGCCACTACGGTCGGGGGTTCGAATCCCCACTCGGGCATGGATATTTGTGCCGTCCTTAGTGTTAGCTAGTTCATAAGTAGTTTGTAAGTTTAGGGACTGATGACCCCGTCATCAGTCCCATAAGCTATACAAACATTTTTCTAAACAACTGATATGCATTCTTTTGCGCCATGTAACTTACAGGCAAGAAAGTATGTTTTGAAAACTTTCATGTTAAACTGTTCGCAGGACCCTACACGTTTATTTTCTGCGAGTGCTAAGTAACGGGGTGGTAAGTCGGTTTGATTATCTTCGGCCATAATTTTATTACGATGAAATACAAAGATTACTTAAGGTTCCATAGTTATCTAGATAAAAGGGTACTTTCTTTGAATTACCTCGTACAGTTCTTCATAGAATGGGACTAATGTAGTTAAAAATACATTGGAAATAACTATTAAAATAGTACAATTTGGACTCAGAGCTTGAAATAAAGTACAGCATACAGTGAAGAAGTAAAGAACACAAAACTGACATTCAGACGGAGTCTCAAATTAACCCCTACAGTCCTGAATTATTTTAGAGATAGAATACAGCATGTTCTTGCACTTTTCCACGTCTATAAGACCCTATCTATTGTATATTTCAGCAAAATAAAAAAAAATCATACTTGCTTTCGAAAATAGAAAATTTCAAATAAATTGGACACCACGTTTGGAAAGCAGTTAAGGATATGAAATAAGAAGTCAACAGTTACATATTTCACTCCACGTTTGTTGTGGCACTTATATCGAAAAGTGATATTTTAGTGACACAGTCCGGCAAAGGTATTTCAGCTCGAAAGTAACTGTAACTCAAATTAGAAATCAGAAAGAGTTTCATTTTTTGTTCGCTGCCGTCACATTTTCAATGAATTTAAGTAATTAATTACAAAAAAGTTATACAGTGAAAGATATCAAAACCCCAAATATTCCTTGTTCGTGTTCAAACGATGGTTACAGTCATCATGTTGCCAATCAAACAAAATCTTTCCAATAATTTCATTCGTTAATGAGATCCAAGAATTCACTGTTAACCATATTTATAAAAGTTTAGCCATTTTAAACCAATGATCCCAAATATCTAAATAAGTAACTATTGCAATTGTCTCAAATTTTAACCACCCCAATTTTCACGGTTCTTTCGTGCGTGGCGAGCACTGTGCCAGGGCTAATGTAGTCGTTCTCGTTCTCTGCTCCCTGGACTGCACTTACATTCACTGCCCCTCCTTTGCTGGCATCAAACCTTCCCCTTCCCCCCGCCCCGGACGACTGATGACCTTGGCAGTTTGTTCCCTGTGCACCCAACAACACATGCACCCACCCATCCAAATTTTAACATTAGATGCTTTAATCATTGATTTAGAAATAAAATTTTTCAGTTTTCAAGAATCCTTATACAATATCAGAGCACAGCGAACAAAATGCAGAGAGACGACAACCGATATCAATGGAACTTACCATCCAACTTCAGGAAATCTACTCGGCGAAGAAAAGTGATTATTGCATATTTTACTGTCTGATATCTTCATTACTTGAAGGACTGATTTTAGTTTCGTTATTCGTCACAGCTAATAGGCAGTATCGAATTAAGAAATGTATTTGAATATGTTCTTAAGACACTGCAAGAAACTTTGCTGTATAAAAGATGCTGCTACAAGAAGACATTATTTATTAATTATGACAGGCCTGTTTCAGCACGATTGCCACCTTCAGGTTTCTGTGAAGATAATGTAGATAACATAGGAATAATATTGCAATTTTGAATGTGATAATATATACTAATAACATAGGTACCTACACTTACTTTTAATGTAGTTGTCTTATTTGCCGTCATTATGATTTGACTAATTTATAGCTGTTAATAGTGAATAAATTTAGTGTCGTTCTTATACAGGGCGAGTCATAAATGAGGAACAATATTTCCTGCAAATTGTCACATTGAGCTACAAACTTAAATTTGTTTTCCGCATGTTCCTATGTCAATAAATGACAATGCAATTGAATGGTTCAAATCTGGAAATATGAAGTGCACTTTTGGGTGTTACTCTGCGCCGCCATTGGCCAAGGGGACAGATCGGCAACAGGGCACAACACGCGTGTGTTGTAGGTAGTCTATCCGCTCACGAGAAGGCGAGGCATGCGGCGTCATGCAAACGTCCGCGTGACACTGCGAGCAATGACAGTACCCATATCTATCTCGTATCGTTTTCGCTAGCTGGTATTATGTATCATGGCTAGTTGGTATAGGAAAAGGAACTTGTGCCCTGTTGCCATGTTGCCGATCTGTCCATTTGGTCAATGTTGGTACACAGTAACACCCAAAAGTCTACTTGTTATTTCCAGATTTTTACCATTCAATTGCAGTGTCATTTATTGACATAGGAATATGCGTAAATCGAAATTATGCCTGTAGCTCAGTGTGTGACAATTTGCAAGAAATTTTTACCTCATTTGTGACTCATCCTGTATATAAGTCAAATTTCAAATTTAATTTTTCTGTATTAATTTTTGTGTTTTGACAGCTATTTGGAGAGCTCAGTCAACGAGGTTACATGGTTACTTAATTAGATCTCTGACTGTGTAGGTTTTCTTAAATTACGAATCTGACATATATTTATATATGGTGTTTCACTAAGTGTGTTTGCCTCTGTAACTTATAAAATAATAGGTGACGGGAAATTTTAATGTGGTAGGTCAACACCAGAAATGTTACACTTTCTGCGGAGCTATGAACATAGTTTATAGTATCATTTTCCACAGAGTTACAGCACAAAGATAATTTTAAATGGAATAATAGTTTTTTTTAAAACCGTGCATTGGAATCGTTGAAACCAGCTGCGTCCAACTAAATTTAAACTACATTCCTATCACTGTTAGTTTGGGAGATACAACCCTTCAAAGTTTCCGGGCCAGATACCACACGCTGAACATAATACATGGTTGTGTGGTGGTGGATGGATGTTATGGCGGTGGGAAGATGTTCAAATGTGTCCATGTTCCTCAATGCATAATGCAATGCGCAGTCGAAAGTATCTGCGGACAGGATGTAACATCGCCGGTGTGACGGAGTGACATGCGGCTTCGATGCGCCGTATTAGATCATCTGGGGATGTGGGCTCAGTGACATAAACACGATCCTTTAGATATCCCCACAAAAAGAAATCTACTGGTGTTAAATCGGGCGACCTTGCGGGCCATGAATGAGGACCATGGCGCCACAACCATCTTCCAGCAAACCTGTTGTTTAGTTCTTCCACGACAAAATGTTCAAATGTTTGTACAGCTTATGGGACTTAACTACGTGGTCATCAGTCCCTAAGCTTACAAACTACTTATGAACTACTTACGAACTAGGACGGCACAAATATCCATGCCCGAGGGGGGATTCGAAACCCCGACCGTAGTGGCCGTGCAGACCGTGACTGAAGCGCCTCAGTCTCCTCGGCCACCGCGACCGGCTTCCACAACAACACGCGCAGAATGGGCTGGGTGACCATCGTGCAGTATCCACATATGGATTCTCTTGTGTAGACACACACACACACACACACACACTATATATATATATATATATATATATATATATATATATATATATATATATATAGGGTGTTTCACTAAGTGTGTTTGCCTCTGTAACTTATAAAATAATAGGTGACGGGAAATTTTAATGCGGTAGGTTAACACAAGAAATGTTAAACTTTCTGCGGAGCTATGAACATATTTTATTGTATCATTTTCCAAACAGTTACAGCACAAAGATATAATTTCTTAAATGGTACAATAGTTTTTCCTATCGTGCTTTGGATTCGTTGAATTCAGCTGCATCCAAATCAATTTAAATTACATTCCTATCACTGTTAGTTTGGGAGCTACAACCATTCAAAGTTTCAGGGTCAGATACCACAAATGCTGCGCATAATTCAATGCGCCTTCTATATGTGGTGCGGCCGAGCTGTAACGTCGCCGGTGTCACGGAGCGAGAAGATTCCTCGATACGCTGTTAGACTGCCGACTGTCGCCGCACAGTTGGACAGTTGGAGCCACACAGACAACCGGGGCCCAATATACCACAGTTACTGACATCGGATGACGGTGGCATACACGAACAACGAGTACGTTGACATGTTGCTGATGCTCGGCGAGTGCCGACACGATGCCACTGAAGCAGCCACGGTGTATGCCGTGAGATATCCTAGGCGAAGAGCCCCGGCAGCCATTACGTTCTTACTTGCCGAACAACGACTTATATATATATATATATATATATATATATGTGTGTGTGTGTGTGTGTGTGTGTGTGTGTGTGTGTGTGTGTGTGTATTTATTAATTTATATGTATTATATTTTGTAGAACTGGTTATGTCGAACGTTTTTATGATTTGCAAGTTTCATGAATATTCAGTGTAATTATTAGCGTAATCGTTTGTTTGCAGCGATGACTATTAATTTCGTAATAGTATGATCTCTGCTTTATATAACCCTACTGCAATCAGGACATATAAAAATACCTAATTATACATTTGCTTGGAGGTAAGGTAGTATGTCAACAACGTGTGGTATCAGCGACAGTAGTTGTAGTGTTGCCACAATTTAAGTTGCAACCCTCGAATTGGACATTCTATTTTAAAGAACCTATTACGTGAAGAAATTAGTTTGGAGATTGCAAGTCTATCTTTTTGCTGTAAATGACAGATTTTTTAATTTTTTTTAATTCGCTATACCGTGTGTATACTTAATGAAAATTATGGAAATATATGAATAAAACCATCATAACTTATGGACGGTTTTTGTTAGAAAGTTCAAACTGCATGGTTAGCAACGGGGAATGGTGATACTTTGGGGCCTTTGATGTGAATATGGTTTGGCGACATAGCCAACTTTCATTTCAATGCGTTCGTCACTAACGAAATAGGTGCATTTGGAGCACGTAGATTCTGAATTTGTTGATGTGCCAGCTCTTCACACTCACTGGTGTGCAATGTTGAGTCGTGGAATAATGTGTGCGATATTCCTTGAGGGCACGGTGACTATCGAAGGGTGCGTGAAGGTGTTGGAAAATGATTTCACCCCCATTATCCAAAGTGACCCTGATTTGGACAAGATGTGTTCATGGAAGACGAATCTGGACCACAGGGAAGCACAGAGTGATTCATGTCCTGAAAGAGCACTTTGGGGATCGCATTTTGGCTCTGGATTATCTAGAGGCCTCTGGCATGGGCCTCGATAGGCTGCCATATTGTTCGCATCTGAATTCTGCGACACTCTATGGTAGTATATTAAAGACAACGTGTGCAGCAGAATATCCAAATGCCATTGTGGTACTGAAAGCAGCTATTCAGGAAGTCATCTACAGGATCGATAATCAGGCACTGCAGCGGGTCGTGTAGAATTTTGTCATCTGCGCCACATCAGAGAGACGGAAGGCTTGCATACAGAATCTATTATAACCTAAATCCGAATATCTATAGTGACGTTTACGAGTTGAACAAAGTGTGTGTACGTAGCAGGTTGTAACCAATTCACATTTTTCTTTACTTAGTTCAATAATTGTCACCCTGTATAATTGACAAATCCAACAACGAAATTGTCATATTATTACTGATCCATAGAATTTGTCTTATACAAGTATCAAACCCTATTGTAGCAAGGAAAATAAGTGAAATGGCAGAAAAATAATCCTATCAAAGCACAAAAAAGGAAATACGTTCCAACTTAAATGACTGTTACAGAAAATGGAGAGCCAGTCCACTTAATCTGCATTCTATCTTTCTCACCAAAGATTTTGGCGGGCGTACATATTCAAACTTATCATGAAAGAATAGCAGAAATTGAGAGTGGAACAGAGAGAACAAGTAAAGAGAAAGAAGACTGTGGTGGTGGGAGAGGAGCAGGCCAGTAAGAAAGATGAATGAATGAAAATAGTTGAATTGATAAAAATACTGAGGATATAAAGCAACTGAAAATTGAGATGAGTAAAGAGCAGACATATGCTATGATGGTCTCGATACCTCATTTTTTTATGGTCCCCCAATGGCAAAAAAAAAAAAAAAAAAAAAAAAAAAATCGTCACCCAACTGCCGTAAGTATTTCGAGATTGTTATAAATATGGGCGTACTCCACGCCATACGTTCATTAGATGCTACTGAGGCACTTGCTGCAGCAGGAGGTGAAAAAAAAGCACAGAACAGGCTGGCGAACTATAGCAATAAAAAATTTTAACGACATTTCCCAATCCCTTATATCCATGTTCTAAAGATTACCATGAAAACACAAAGGATTCTAGAAAAGCTTATTGGCTGCAGTAATGAAGGAGTTGTAGATGTTGTAAAATCCTTTATTTTTCTCTTTACGCTGACGCGTTTCGGGCCTAGCCCATCATTGGAGCACCTGGTGACAAATTACAGGATACAGTATATATAGGTAAAAGTAGTTACAACGACAAAAATAGTTACAAAGACAAAAATGTTCCTGCAAAACTTGACTGTAAACCCTTAAAGGACGTAATAGCCGAAGTAAAAAGAGGATGCGAGGTTTTAAAACTACCTAAACCTGATCAAGTTAAAATCGCGGTGAAAACTTCTAAAGCAATTAAGCAAGCCGGCAAGAAGGGCCAACCTTTGCAGTGTCTGTCACGCAAAGTGAGAAACCTGAATAAAAGGTTATCCGACAATGATATTTTGGTTACAAAAGCTGATAAGAGTTCCTCCTTAGTGCTGATTAATGATGCTGATATATTAAAAAACTGAATTTTTTTATCGAGAATGGTATTCAACAAGTAGGTAAGAACCCTCTGATGAAAGTTGCAAAAGAAATAAGGGAAGCTATTAACGATTACGTTGTTGTGTTGGCTTCCAAGTCGAAGAAAAAAAAGGTTAATAATGATGACTCCTAAAATGCCTATTTTACGTGCCGAAGTTTCATGTGAAACTCAGCTTTCCCTTTTATCACATGAGACCTTGCGAGGCATGGATGATGGGCAACAGGCGGATTGTGTTTTTCTCGACTTCAAAAAGGCGTTCGAGGCGGTGCCACACTGCAGACAGCTAACGAAGATACGAGCTTATGGAATAGGTTCACAGATTTGTGACTGGTTGCAAGACTTCCTAAGTAATAGGACGCAGTACGTTGTTGTCGACGGCGAGTGTTCATCAAAGACGAGTGTATCATCAGGCGTGCCCCAGGGGAGTGTGATAGGACCGCTATTATTTTATATCTATATAAATGATCAGATGGACAGAGTAAGTTGTAATTTGCGGCTGTTTGCTGATGATGCTGTGGTGTATGGGAGGGTGTCGTCTTTAACTGACTGCAATAGCATACAGGATGACTTAGACAAAATTTCTAGTTGGTGCGAAGAATGGCAGTTAGCTCTCCATGTAGAAAAATGTAAGGTGATGCGCATGAGTAGGAAAAACAATCCCACAATGTTCGAATACAGCATTAGTTGTGAGCTTCTTGATGATGTCGCGTGGTTCAAATATCTAGGCGTAACATTGCAGAGCGATATGAAATGGAACGAACATGTAAGGACAGCTGTGAGTAAGGCGGACAGCCGACTTCGGTTAATTGGGAGAATTTTGGGAAGATGTACTTCACCTGTAAAGGAGACCGCGTATAAAACGCTTGTACGACCACGTCTTGAGTATTGCTCAAGTGTTTGGGACCCGCAGAAGATAAGTTTAAAGGAAGACATAGAGGCAGTTTATTACATGTAGGTTCGACCAATGCGCGAGTGCCACGGAAATGCTCCGGCATTTCAATTGGGGATCGCTGGAGGGAAGACGACGTTCTTTTCGTGAATTTCTGTTGAGGAAATTTAGAGGGCCGGAATTTGAAGCTGAGTGTAGTACGATCTTGTTGCTGCCTACTTACATTTCGCGTGATGATCACAAAGACAAGAGAAATTAGGGCTCGTACGGAGGCATATAGGCATTCTTTTTTTCCTCGTTCTATTTGGGAGCGGAATAGGAAAGGAAATGGCTAGTAGTGGTGCAGTGTACCCTCCTCCACGCACTTAACAGTGATTGCGGAGTATGTATGTAGATGTAGAATGTTACATAAGGAAAACTTTCCGATCCCACCTATGGTCAGCGGATGTAGTAGTCCTAGTTATTACCTAAATAGCTTCTGCCAGGCTAAAATTAAAGAATTCTTAACTTTTCTGAAGACTTACAATGTAAAAAAGTATCTTCGAAATGGCTACTATGTTACATGACTTTGAAATTCACTACGATGCTTTATTGGTATCATTTGACATAAAAAACCTTCATACTAATATACCTATTGATGAAACTTTGCAAATAGTTTATAAAAATTTCATGATCTTCTAAAAAGTAAATAGTTCATATGCAAAAGAGTTGATGGAAATGGTTAAAATCTCACTTTCTTTCAATTTTTTCTCTTTCAACGGGAAGATTTATCGTCAAGATGTGGGCTAGGCTCTAGCCTATCCGGAATTTTGTCCGAAATTTTTGTGAACCGTTTAGAAAGTAAATTCTTCGCCACTCACTTTGGTTTGGCAAAAATAATTACTTTGTACCGTAGGTACGTTGATGATATTTTCCTAATAATTACGGGTAGTGTGGATGATGTTATTCAAATTTCAAATGCTTTCATTGGGCTCCACCACAATACTTTCGTTTACTATAGACATGGAACCGGCAGGTAGTATTAATTTTTTGGATTTGATGAACAGTAGGTATGAGCAGAAATTACAGATTGACGTCTTTCGTAAGCCTACTGCTACTGACCTCATTATATCTAAAGATTTGTTTCATCCTATGATGTGAAAACGTGCATTTTTTAATTCTATGTTTTATCGGGTAGTTAAACTCAGTGTCAAGGATGAGATAATAAAAAAGAGACTGATATCATTATCCATGTTGGTATGGCAAACGGATTTTATGAAGGGGAGATAAGACAGATTGGAGAATCTGTCTTCAAAAACCTGACTAATGCAACAGCGCCCCAGGGCAATTCATGCACAGAAAAATACATTTCCTTATCATACTACGGTTCTCTCTCTGAATGAATGGCTTACGCTTTACGCAAAATTTATATCAAGGTAGGATTTCGAACGAACTATAAATTGGGGAGAATTTTACGGCATAGCGTAGAACCAAGGGCTGATAAATTTTGTAAATCAGGTGTATACAAAATTGTATGTGGGCCTTTCAATAAATATTATATTGGACAAACTGGAAGGGAGTTTTATATTAGATCCGGAAACACGGTTATGCTACTAACAACAGTACTTTAGGAGATCACCTAAGGAAAAGAAACCATAAGCTACGAAATATAGAGGCAGATTTGTCTATTTTGCATATTGGTACGAAGGGTATTACCCCAGATACCCTTGAAGAGTTAGAAATTTGGACTAGTTATCACAATAATAAAGAATGGTTAATAAATGAAAAAAAATTTTTGGTTCCAGACAATGGTATTTCGATCTGTTTCACAACCTAGGTTTTCTTGAATGACCTATTTTTGTGTTCTCCTCCTGTGCGGAGGTTTCCCTAAGTATATTCTGTTATTTGTCCTTTGATTAGACATTGGTGGTGCGTTTACTTCTTCTCCTCTTATAGACGTTCCCCTTCATGATGTTTTTGGTATACGAGAATATCCTTAAAAAATTAGAAGTATATGATCTAAATATGTTTTTTTATTAAAATTGTGTGCCGGAACTGGGACTCGACCTGGGACCTTTGCCTTTCGCGGGCAAGCGCACTACCGACTGTGCTATCCCGACACGACTCACGATGCCGTCTCACAACTTTACTTCTGCCAGTACCTCGTCTCCTACTTTCCAAACTTCACAGAAGCTCTCCTGCAAACACGCAAGACTAGCACTCCTGGAAGAAAGGATATGGTGGAGACATGGCTTAGCCACAGCCTAAGGGATGTTTCCAGAATGAAACTTCACTCTGCAGCGGAGTGTGCGCTGATATGAAACTTCCTGGCAGATTAAAATTGTGTGCCGGAACCGGGACTCGAACCTGGGACCTTTGCCTTTCGCGGGCAAGCGCACTACCGACTGTGCTATCCCGACACGACCCACGATGCCGCCTCACAACTTTACTTCTGCCAGTACCTCGTCTCCTACTTTCCAAACTTCACAGAAGTTCTCCTGCAAACACGCAAGACTAGCACTCCTGGAAGAAAGGATATGGTGGAGACATGGCTTAGCCACAGCCTAAGGGATGTTTCCAGAATGAAACTTCACTCTGCCAGGAAGTTTCATATCAGCGCACACTCCGCTGCAGAGTGAAGTTTCATTCTGGAAACATCCCTTAGGCTGAGGCTAAGCCATGTCTCCACCATATCCTTTCTTCCAGGAGTGCTAGTCTTGCGTGTTTGCAGGAGAACTTCTGTGAAGTTTGGAAAGTAGGAGACGAGGTACTGGCAGAAGTAAAGTTGTGAGGCGGCATCGTGAGTCGTGTCGGGATAGCACAGTCGTTAGTGCGCTTGCCCGCGAAAGACAAAGGTCCCAGATTCGAGTCCCGGTTCCGGCACACAATTTTAATCTGCCAGGAAGTTTCATATCAGCGCACACTCCGCTGCAGAATGAAGTTTCATTATGTTGTTTTATTGTTTGACAACTATTTTCCATTATTCAAAATGTTTTTAACTAACTCGCCGTTGAGTTCTTTTTATCCTTGTAAATTGTGGTAACTTCTGCTGCTATACATAGAGGGCGCCTATGCTACGCCTAAGTTGCTCAGTAGTATACTTTCCTTTCAGTGGTATTTGCATTTGATACGTCGAGCTAGCAACTTATGTTACAAGTACAGCTAATGTTGACCGTTAATGTATTATGAGTTTTTACATGCATATTTTTCCGTTCTCCTTCAGGAGAGGTATGTACCTTATAATTGTAAATGCCAGAGGTTGGTTTAAAAAAATTGTCTTTGTAACTATTTTAACCTATATATACTGTATCCTGTACTTTGTCACCAGGCGCTCCGATGATGGCCTGGGCCCGAAACGCGTCAGCGTAAAGAGAAAAATGAAGGATTTTACAACATCTACAGCTCCTTCATTACTGCAGCCATTCAGCTTTTTTAGAATCCTTTGTGTTGTCATATTAATAACGGGAGGTATGACGTCATGAACACTGAGATGCGTGAAAAACTGCCGCAATATGATTGACGTTACGTTTATTTCGTCTTTGCTACTAAATATACTCGCAACATATTTTGCAAACAGATTCATTTATGCTAACGAATGTAAGTACAACACAATTTCATTCTAAGACTTAAGTTTAGGAGATATGACGTCGTAAACTCTGAGACGCGTGGGAAACTGCTGCACATGTCTTCTGTTCTACCGTACCATTCAAGCCTTTGCAAAGATTTTTTCATAGCTTATATTTAAAACAAGAGGAATGTCACTGTCTACGTACAATTTTATATGGTGCAAGGCAGAGGGTACTTCACCCACGATCTTCGACCAAATCTACGTGTTTCTTTCTTATCTCTATGAAATTTTAGACACTTAACGTTCAAAATATGAGGAACATCAATCACCGCCTACCTTAAATTTCATATGGTGCATGGCGGAGGATATCTTGCAATAAAGTTAGACACCACATCACTTATCAACGTAAAAGTTAACAGTTTTATATAATTTGTCGTAAACGGAGGAGGCAATTAGCTGACAAGGTGGATGAGTGGTTCGTCATACAGACGAGGGCAGAGAACGAAGAAGGTGAAGAGGGGTAGGAGGTAATGAACATAGGGAGAGAGAGAGAGAGCGAGGGTGAGGAGGAGGTGAACGGAGCAAGAAGCAAAGAGGAAGTCCGCAGAGAGAGGAACGGGAAGGAGACACAAATAAATAGGTATCTGGGCGATGCCGGATTTTCAGCTAGTATTTTGGTGAGAAATTCCCTTAAATGCCAGCAAGTTAGGCAAAGCATTTGTGGTAATTGAAGATTCTTGCATTTTATATATTTGGAGGAGGTTGTATTGATCCAACCAAGAAAGTAAGTCCAATAAACATGCAATTTAAATTCGATACCTTAACCGATATAAGCCTTTCATTTTAGATATTGCGAAACACACCTACTGGCTACGTGCTCTTAGCTCTTAACGAAAGAATTTTAGAGATACATCTCTATGAGATACACTTTCTTGTTTTGTTCCTTAGTACCTAACCCAATACTGAATACAAAGAGCGTGCAGTAGATTTCTTTCACAGAATCTGATGCAGGACTGAAGGTAATTACCGCACATTTCTTTGCTGACTGAAGTGCGATAGAGATGAATTGTATTACGGTGCAGAACTCTCCCCACACGTTACTACTACTTTTTACCAAACACAGATTTATATTTCACTTTATATAGTGCACTATTGCAGCGAGAACAGAAATTTCGTAGTCTCTGTTGGTTGCTGCTGTGCTGAGCTGCCGTTTTCTGGAGGTCCAGCTGCCTGTTAGCATGAGATCTGTGTATCTGTGCAATGTCGGAAATGTTACTAGGTGTGGGACGCCAACCAGTGTACACTGTAACAGCAGTGGCTGTATGTTTGTGCCGTTCGCAGTCATTTAACATCCCAGATAAATCTTCTTCATTTATACCAGGTGGCCCACACACACCGTATTCCGTATTTCTGTGTTTCCCGGTACACGTTAGCGCGAGAAGGGTTCCTCGTCGCTGCTTTGTACAGGGAAAGCGAACGCACGGTACAGGCGATCCTGCACAAAGCTGTGCCGCCGTCTGCGTGCGTTTTCCTCCTCGTTTCCCTCTGATAATGTGGCGTGTTCGTCTGTTTGTCGGTAGAGGCAGGTCTCACATCGAAACACGTAACAACTGCAATGGACTCCAGCAAAGTCTACACAGATATGTTACTAATTTATTGGAGAGACCCCGAAATGCTACTGAGGTCTAGCGACTGTATAACAATGCGACGTCTAACTACGGCCCAAGTTCTCAGATGTATAAAGATTCCCTTAATGCCGCGGTAGAATGGCTGTGTGCACTAAGGCGCACAGCTGCAGTGCTCGCAGCCGTTCTCCGTAGGGGGTTCGAGTCCTTCATCGGGCATGCGTGTTTTTGTTCTTCTTAGGATAAGTTAGTTTAAGTAGTTAGGGACCAATGACCACTGGACTTAGATCCCATAACTTTACAAACATTTGAACAATTTGCTTAGTAACCGTTGGAGTTTTCAAGGTACGATGTGTCGTGGAATGACTAAACCGCGACGCAACTGATGTTACCGGGTACGCACGATAGGCATAACTTGAAAGAGATTAATGTATACGTACTATGTAGTATAAACCAACATCTGATATTGCTGTTTAATTTTGCTATTTGTGCCTATAATAATAATAATGATCATATTATATGAGTCACTTGACGTCTCCCACTGATACCTATTTCTCATCGTAATTAGGGAAAAAGAGAGCCTGAGCGACATATTTCATGATATTTTCTGTACAGATTAGAACTGAAACCCGAATATGAAACGGGATGAATTTTAGGATAATGGAATTTCTAATACGCTTTAGGCACTAAATTTTAAAGTGTAGAAACCCAATGCAACCCCCCTAAAGAGACAGCGAGAGTTGTTTAGATCATGACAACACACGATAACATTATCACACAGAAAATAACGAAAATTACCTTTTTCTGTCGGTGCATGTTTTGATGAGCTGTAATTGACAACTTGGCGCGGATGATTAAATGAATCATAAATTTCCGTCGTAACGAGATGCTTTATTATTATTTCGCCTCGCAGAATGAAGTTTCATGACCGGATTAAAGAGCTGGAATAATAATAATACAAAAAAGTTTAAACAAAGTGAGAAATTATTAGTTAAAAGGTCATGCGTCATTTTAAAATGAGAAATCAGAAATCTGACTTGATATGAAAAAAAATGGGGTTTATTACAATAAAAAAAAAATGTGGTGCATAGCTCACACTTACAAATGATAGCAGGGAGGAAGAAGAAACGTTCGTTCAGTATCACAGCATAGATGTAGAAATCGAAGAGGGCTTCCTCCGTTCTCTCTCCAAGTCGGAGAAAAAATTGACCATAGAGAACAAAATGTGGGCAGCGGTATATTCTGAAGCGAGAAGGGACACGCTGGAGGCAAGCGTCACAGATAATTTACATGAATATACGTAATGTTCTGCTACAACTTACAACATACCTGTGACGATGGAGAACTTGGAACAAAGCATTGTGAAAGAATGGAAATGGCATCCCTATAAGCTGCGCGTTCACCAACTGCTATACGAAATCGATTTCCAAAATCGTGTACCTTTCTATTCAAATTCAAATGTTTGTAAATCTATAGGACTTAACTGCTTTGTTATTAGTCCCTAGCTTACAAACTAATTAAGTTAAACTAACCTAAGGATAACACACCAATCCATGCCCGGGGAGGGGGGGGCGAATCGAACCCCCAACGCGGAAGGCCACGCGTTCCGCAACATCGTTCTATAAACGTCTTTTTAATCAAGTATACGTATATTTGTATTTTATGTGGCGGAAGTTTTCGTAAGGGAACTGCTGTTTCACCATTCACTCCACTATCAATCGGCGTAATCTACATTCACAATCACCTGAAAATCATCCCTGTTTACGACCACGTCACATGCAAACGCAATGAGGCGTTAACTCTAAATTATGGTGTGGTTTTCTAGTAGACAACAGAAATGGATCATCTTCTTCGGCTACCAGACTAACTGGTCAGCTGTATCTTTAATTCCTACTAAATGAGCGGAATCTTGGGCATGATGTAGAATAATTGCAACTTCAGTTAACCGTGAGTCAATGTTTTTAGCTCTATGGTGTCTCACCCTATCATTGTAGAGGGGTTAGGGAATATCTCAACACTGTGCATCCGGAACGGTGGATACGTCTTGGTGACTGCATTCGGTGGCCAGCGAGAATGCCTAATTTAACGCCCTCTGTTTATGGTTGGATATTAAATGCAAACTACTGTGGGCTTTAGCGATCTGTAATTGACATTTCAGAGATTTTATATGTTTGTACTCTCTGACTTTTATACGTTCTATTATATAGTTTCTTTGGTGTAAATAAAGTTACGTTTGTCTGAAATACGTTTTGCCAGTAAAAATGTTTTTCTATTATTAATTGCATAATAACCATACAGAGTTTATTTCATGATAGCAGAGCAAGATTAGTTGTGAAATGATGTGTTCAAAGGAAAGGTGCTGATTACAATGAAGTCTACTCACCAGTTGTAAGGTACACATCGGTTCGTTTATCTGTTTGCTTTGGCTGCTAAATACGACTTAGACGTTGATCAGATGGATGAAGTTAGTGCATTTCTGCATGGAGACATTGACTCTGAAATTTATATGTCACAACCGGAGATGTACTCAGAAGGCAACCATGTTTGTTTATTACATAAATCTCTATATGGATTGAAGCAGGCTAGCCGACAGTGGAATCTAAAACTGAATTACATACTGCTTGAGATAGGACTAAAAAGATCAAGAATAGATCCCTGTATATATTATTCTGTTAATAAATCAGTTATCTTATTCCTTACAGTGTGTGTGGATGACATACTAATTTTTGCTACTCATATGCAATACAAACTAGAAATTAAAGAAAAACTAAAAGAAAAATTCTCCATGAAAGATATTGGTCAAGTGAAACAATGTATTGGCATGAACATAACTAGAATTCGTGAAATAGGTTTGATTAAGCTAGATCAAAATAAGTATATCCATGAAGCATTGAATGTCTTCGGAATGATAAACTGCAAACCTGTTCGAACTCCCATTGAAGTGAATGTAAAATTTGATGAAAATATTACTGAAAGTAGTAAAAATATAGACAAGCAATCGGATGTCTGTTGTATCTTGCACAAGTAACAAGACCGGATATCTCGTATGCTTTAAACAAGTTAAGTCAGTACTGCAATGATCCACAGACTAAAAACTGGCTTGGTGTGAAAGGTGTATTCATATATCTTCAGGGAACTAAGGATCTGAAACTATGTTACAGAAAAGAAAATGTCACAGAAATAACCGGATACACAGTTAGAAGATCCTGTACTGGATATGTGTTTTTATTCCAGAAAGGCAGTATTGCCTGGAATTATGCAAACAGCGGACTGTTGCGCTTTCTACAGGGGAGGCAGAATATATGGCGATGGTGGCAGCAGCTCAGGAAGCTTTGTGGCTTCAGCAACTGCAAACTGAACTCGGTAAACAAGAAAATAATGCGTTGGTTATACACTGTGCCAATCAAAGTGCAATAAAGTTGGTCGCTACAGACTGTTATCATTCAAAGCTTTGTTTACCATTTATACTGTCTTCTTAACACAAAATAGGCCCATGTACCATTATAACCGTTTGTTATTCCGCCTTGTAATGTTGTATACATTCTGTCACGCAGATAATCTGAAGATGCCCTGCTAAAGGGCGAAACTCGTCATCAACCAATAAATAAATTTGCAAACAAGACGGTTTGAAGGAATACACAGAATTTCTTTCATTTATGAAACGGATTAAAATCCTTGTGTTAAATGAACAATTATGAGATGCAAGTTTCACTCTGCAGTGGAGTGGAAGCTGATATGAAACTTCCTGGCAGATTAAAATTGTTTACGGGAACCGGGACTCGAACCTGGGTCCTTTGCCTTTCGCGGGCAAGCATTCTATCATTGAGCTATGTCGACACGCCTCACGGTCCGTCCTCACTATGCAATTCTGCCGGTACCTCGTCTCCTACTTTGCAAATTTCACAGAAAGGAGGCAAGATACTGGCAGACTTGAAGTTGTGAGTCGGGTCAGGATAACTCAGACGTAGAGTGTTTGCCCGTGAAAGACAAAGGTCCCAGGATCGAGACCCTGTTCCAGCACACAATTTCAATCTGCCAGGAAGTTTTAATTTTGAGATGCAAATCAAAAATGTTTGTTAAGCTTAAGGGACTTAACTACGGGGTCATCAGTCCCTAATCTTACAAACTACTTACGAACTAGCTAACACTAAGGACGGCATAAATATCCATGCCCGAGGGTGGATTTGAACCCCCGACCGTAGTGGCCGTGCAGACCGTGACTGGAGCGCCTCAGTCTCCTCGGCCACCGCGGCCGGCAATTTTGAGATGCCTGCACTTTATTATCTACTGAAATGATGAAAGGTGTCCGTGCTTATACCGAGGGAGACTTACTTATCAGCATCTATCAAAACGAACATGCATTTCAACTTTTGCGTCATTAATAATGCATGGATTTAGAAGAATATCGTTTATTGCGTTCATTATTATTTATTTTAAAAGAAGACATAATAGTGTTTCTTTAATATAACCAATTATGAAGCTTCAATTATTGCATTATGGGTTGTTTCTAAATTATCTGTCCCCTGGCAATAGCCGTACACTCTAAGGCACCTTGCTGCGGAATGCCTGTCCGTTCCCCGTCGGAGTTTCGAGTCCTCCCTCAGGCTGTGTGTGTGTGTGTGTGTGTGTGTGTGTGTGTGTGTGTGTGTGTGTTGTACTTAATTTCGCATAAGTTAGTTAAGTACAGGGTGTCTCACGAAAGACACCTGCTACACGTCCACGGATAGCTCGGTACGGGTTTCCGGCCGCCGCCACCGCAACCGCCGGCCACGGCAGCGCCCGATTCTCGGACTCTATTGTTCCACGTGCGCATTCACTGAGTTAAAGTATAAAAAAACATTGACATCTGAGTAATATAAGCTTACCTTTATTGACAGTAGATGTTCAAAATGATGACCCTCTATTGGAAAGAGCGGCCTGACATATCATGAACACATTTGCGAACACTCGACGAATTTCGGCTGCCGCAATCTGGGAAATGAGTAGTCGAATCCTGTGTTCCAACTCTTAGAGTGTATGGGGATTACTTGCATACACCTTGTCTTCTAACATTCCCCAAAGATAAAAGTCAGCTGACGTCAGTGGCCGAGCGGTCTGTGGCGGGCCAGACACGATCTCCACGGCCGCTGCGGTCGAGGGTTCGAATCCCCTCTCGGGCATGAATATTTGTGCCGTCTTTAGTATTAGCTAGTTCATAAGGAGAAGTTTAGAGACTGATGACCCCGTAGTCATGTCCCTTAATCTCTACAAACATTTGAACATTTTTTGATGAAAGTCACAGGGATTTAGGTCTGGAGAACGAGGAGGCCAGTCAACTATCCTATCATTAAAAACACTTCGTATTGCTTCCATAGAAGCATTGGCACTGTGCGGTCTTGCATTGTCCTACATAAAATAACCGTACAGCTGTTCGTTGGGTGAAATTTCTTGAAAAAATGGATGCAGGATATTGTTCACATACCTGTCAGAATTTATTGTTTCGTTAAAAAAGTTAGTCCAATTATTCGCTTCGCATTAATTGCACACCACACTCCAAAGTCATGAACAGGTCTTTGATGTAACTAATGTGGATTTTCTGAGGTCTAACGTCGATTGTTCTGCCAATTTACGGAGCCTGACAAATACAGCCATGCTTCATCAGAAAAATAGAGAATCTCAGGATCAACTTCCACATCGTGCACAGATTGTAGCAGCCAGTTACAGTAACGATGTCGAGCGATAGTATCTGAGTTCATGAGTTTGTGCACTACCCCTATTTTGTACGGCTTCAAATTCAGTTTGTGTACTGCTCTGTGAGAAGATGCTCTTGACACACCCGTTTGAAGTGCCAAACGGCGAAGAGATTTTCTCGGGCTTTTTTCCAAGGCCTCCCCTATCTCGTATAATTTATTTTCGGTTAGAACACTACCTCTTCTAGGCCTTCGTTCGTCTAACACAGAACCAGTCTTTTCAAATTTCTTCACTAATCTGCGTATAGTGGATTCATTGGGAACATGCACACCGGGAAATTTCCGTATGAATTCTAGCCGGCATTCCACAAACGATTGTCGTTGATCCTTCTTGTATACTATACTGAAAGGAAACTCAACATCAAACTCAAAACAAAACACCCGAACACTCAGTCACGCAGTACACAAGAGCACGGTGTTTCTACCTGACGACAACAGGACCGGACTCGGCGCTGTTGCCAAGTGTCGCAGAACACGCATAGCGGCGACCGGCAGGCGGAGCGGCAGCAGCCGGCAAACGCGACGCGCAACTCGCGGACCTCTCCCAGGCGTCTTTCGTGAGACACGCTGTAGTTAGGATCCATAGCTTTACAAACATTTTTTCTATAAATTTACTATAATATATTAATAAGCCTTTAAAGAGACAATTAATATTCTTTGGCCTTTGAATGGACTGTTTTGTTCACACACAGAAATCTTTCACAAGTACAGGAATGGAACCTGGCACTCCTCTTAGAGAAAGAAAGATTTCTATGGATGATCTGTAGGACGAGTGATAGTCGTAAATATTTTTATTCAAGCACCGACCTCACATTTAGTGCGGTCTCCTATCTGTTGGTATGGAGTCCACTGTACTGTTCAGGCAAACCTCTCGGATTCTGTGCTATCCGGAATTAGCTAACGTCAGCAAACGACCTGATGTGTATTAATAGTGACAGTAGCACAGCATGACCGATCAGGAGATACTAGTGCAGTCGACAGTGAGAGCTGAACGTGCGAATTGTCTGCAGCAGGCTGCGGGACAGTGCAGGCAACCCCGTACTCCGCACATTTTTGAGAAACTGCTACGCAGTTGCCACCCTCGCAAGTCTAACATTACATAATGTCAGCAATCTTTAATTGTACCACTAGTTTTAATTTCTGTAGAATTAAATGTACATGACTCACTCGAATAAACCTAACTTTGTGTTGGAAGTGGTGTACATTGACCTTTACCATTTAAGCATTCCTGTCCACTATGTAAGCATCTGAGATAGGTGCACTTCTGGCCAATTGCAGTTTTCGAAGTTTCTTTCACTTTATAAAAATACAGGATATTTCTGAAACTGTGTGCAAAAATGAAGTACAGCACTGAGATGGTTGCGGACAAGCAACTCAGGCCGTGCACCGTGATGTCGTGGCGACAACCTCTCACCAACAGCAAAATGTGCCTTCTTCCAACAACTCTTTGCACGAACTGCAAATACATCTACATATACATGTGGCGTCTTTTCAGAACAGATGTCACTTCTGATCTTGCAGTTGTTATTCTCTCATATTCACATAATATATGACATCAACTGCGAATGGGCAAAGCTGAAAATGTGTACTGTGCGCAGGGTAAAGCTGGGAATTTGTATCTGACGGGAGGTGTGCTTAGATAGTCCTTGCAGGTGCGGTGCTCACTGTGTCCCCAGTGGTGTAGTGGTCAGTGCAACTGCCTAGCAAGCAGGAGATCTGGATTCGAATCCCGGCTGGGTACACATTTTCAGCTTTGCACATTCGAAACTTATATATATATTCTGTGAATATGCAAATACATTAGGCCATTTGACGGCCACGTAAAATATATCGTTCATCCTCCTTGTTCCCCATCAGTAAATAACGAATGTAAATGTATATAAACAGCACAGTACGGGTAAATTTGTATGCATGTTAGTTGTACAAGGGATGAAAAGCGGCAGAGAAATTTGCTAGAAAATATCCGTAGGCCGACTTCTCTAAATCCAGGTCCCCTGTCAAATTTTTGCACTTTATACTGTCTCCTTCAGAATTTTGTAAAAGCCGTCTTGTTTCAACTAGGGCGCAGTGCTACCCTCTTTTTCTCCACCATACTATCATTGTATGATGTACTGTTTTTTGCAGCTAGAGATGCATAGAGGGACGTGAGTTCTCCCGCCGCCCGTAATCTTTTTCTGTTTGTTGACGAAATGCGCACATAATGAAAAACAAAAGCCGATTGAAAGCTTAAATAACTTCCCTTGGGATCTATGGAAGAGAAATGAAGTATGAGTTGGGCTGGAAATCAATAAAAGAAGGGCTTCGTTCATTGCTGCGACATTTATTTACGAAACTCCTGTCACCAACTTTCTCTTTCAGAATGCGAACACATTTTCTTTTAGTACCCACTTACTTAGGAAGACATGACCATCTTAATAAAATAATAGAAATCAGATCGGAAACGGAAAGATTGAGGTGTGCGCTATGGAAGAATGGAATGGTAGATAAATATCATAAAATCTGTTCAATGAACACTCCGTCATGCAATTAAATGTGATTATGTTTGTTTCTAAAGCAAACCAGATAGAGCTGACGTCCTTCCGGAAGAATGCGAGCGGCAGCTTACTTTTTTATTTTAGTCTGTAAAAATTTGAGTAGAGTGTCATATTTTATTTCTTTGCATCGCCTGCTCCCATTGCAGATCAATTTTAGTTTTTATTGTCGATTTCAAGTGGTTGGATACAGCTGCAAAGTTGAGGTTCATACAGAAGATATTGAAGACTTCCTCGTAGTTGGGTTTATGTTTCTTGAACTTTCTTCAATTTTTGAGACATTTATATGTATATATTTGATCTTAAATGTTTTAATAATAATGATTCATCATATTAAAATTATGAAGCCGCGGTGCAGTAGTCGGAGCGCGCGGTTGCTCGCCGTGGAGTTTCGATCCTTCCTGGAGCATGGGTGTGTGTGTTGTGCTTAGGTTAGTTTACCTAGGTTTAAGTAGTTTGTAAGCTACGGACTGATGACCACGCCGATAGATTTACAAACATTTGAACATTTGATAAAAGCAGTAAAACTTATGTACTGTGACAGTTTATTGATGTAAATTCTACTCTACCAACAGATGGATATGTAGTATTGTTCCAAATGTTTGAAAAACACTTACATTTTATTTCTGCTTCCTCAAATATAAAAATCACTATCCTTTTCGAGTTATTGACTTGCTTTTCCGTTGATGAAAATAAACTCACTTTATTTTTATACCATAGTTATAGCCTATAGGTGCCATGTGACAAAAAGTTCCATATTACACAACATTTACATAAAGCTGCTCATAGAAATACTGTTAACAGAAATTTCTCCAAGATCCAGACATTCTTACAAGTAGCATTTTCTGCAAGGATATGAGGAAATAATGGCAATTTTCCGAAAGTTATTTGCAAAGTTTTGGTTTCAGAGAACATCCCCTTGAATGTTTCAAATAACGTAGAATTAATAAAAAATATAATCAAAAGAAATTTCAGCGTTGGTCGTAAATTAACATTTATTTATTGCAAATCGCTTTCGACTATGGGTTACATATCTTCAGTGAAACATGCACAATCGAATTGTTACATATCTGGTGTCACATGCCAAGTCCCCAAGCATAGCTTAAAAAAATATATACAAGATATTCCAAAGTGCCAAATCATCTGGAATAATATATATTTTGCAGCTATGCCTTGGGGCTTGACATGTAACACCAGATATGTATCAATTCAATTGTGTATGTAGAAAAGATGACGATTCCATAGTCGAAATCGATTTGCATTAAATAAATGTTAATTTACGATCAATGCTGAAATTTTTATTGTTATTTGTCATTTTTTGGTCGTGGTGCACAGCACTCCTAATTGAGTCTCATTTGATTAAAAAAAAGTATTACACAAAATACTTTAAAATCGAAACATAACATTACGTATGGGGTGTAGTGTCAAGGATTTTACAATCAAGAAACATTTTAATATCTTTTCGTGTACATGATATACCATCCCCTCCCCATTTTACACTTGTGACCCACCCCCTCCCCGCCCCAAAGAAAAGTAAGATTCCACATTACACACCTATTATTTACAAATTTTCAATAAAATAATTCTTCTCGGGTAATACATGAGATCAGAGATGATACTCACGATTCAAACGTGTGGTCTGATGTAAAAGAAACGACATGTTCGAGATTTATTTACAACGTTGTCATCGGAAGAATATTGGAATATGAAGCAGGAACACCTCATCTCACTGTCTCTAGAGTACTGGAAAAAACAAACCGTTCTATTATTGCTAGGGTTGTTCGTGGCGCCTTACGTGTTTTGTGAACTGCTAAAGAAAACGAAGAAAAACTGTTGGTGATAGTTACAGATGCAGAAGCATTAGAGTAGAATGGGGTAAGTATCCGTATTAGGTAAGAGTGCGCAAGGCATATATCTCAGTTTTAAAGATCCAGCAGTGGGCTGCACTGCAGGGAACGAAACAGCCTCAGTGTCTGGATCTTTGTTGCCACAGTTTGGTTGTTCTTGTACTACTAACCAGGGTTGCCAAATTAGCGGAATTTCCGCTAAGTTTAACGAATTTTAAACACAGTCAGCGGGTTAAAATTGTCATTTAGTGATCAAGGGATTTGTATATTTTTGTCTGCAACAATATTTTTCTGTTTAATTCATTGTATTATACTATCTATCATTCGTGTACTTATCGCATACCCATTAAGTTTAATGATCGAATTCGATACAGTGATTCCCAGTGACGGACTAAGGTTGTTGGAGGCCCGGGTCGGCGGCAGAACGAAATGAGGTCCCCCCCCCCACCCTCCCCGTCCACTATGTATTAGTTAAAAGTAAACCACTGTACGTAACAAGAGCCTTGTTTTGTCACTAAAATTAGCGAATAAGGTACGTGTGAATTACCGGTTACTCCCTGCTATAATGCCTTGCTCCCTGGCCCAAAGTCAGAACTGACTCGTTTCAAACGACTTCAAAAAAGGAAGTTACTAATACAGTGGTCAATATACATAGCAGCTCACACATTATAACACACAGACATTAATAAGCAAGCCACCACAAATAAAGTTATCTTAGAAAGGTGGCTAAGAAAACATTTATGGCGCAACGGGATTTACACTTAGAAAATTTGCATCTGACCTTGTTCTCAGCACTTGTGAAGAACAATATTAAATAAAAGAGGGAAGGTGCTCTATAATTTATAGGCAACGTACGGATTATGCTGAACATAAACTTCTTTATTCAGACAGAAATCATGGAAAATGGGGAACCAATTTCGTTAACATAATAAAAATGCATCTCTTACATGGCTTAATACGGACGTGCCCAGCCTAAATTATACATGATTTAACGCTAATGGGGGGAAGGATTCACGAACAACACTCATTCTCTCACACACACGCAATGCCACAGCGAAACTCACCAAAATCAGCGTCCCGAGACGAGGCGGAAGCAGGCGCCGCTATCGTAGGCGAAATTCAGCAAATCGGAAGTAGCGCAAAACACATTGAAGCTAGCTCTGGTTTGTCATGCCTCTTTTTAGATGGTGCGTGTGTATAGCAAATTAAATTACCTCTGAATTGGACCGCGACCAAACACGTTAAGGGCGACACGCAGCTACGTTACATGAAAGTTGAAAGTCGGATTCATTATACAAAATCATAGTGGATTCTTAAGTTGCGGTCTGTTTGAAATCGATCTAGGTTCTGCTTTCTATATGAGAAGTGGCGTGAATTCAGGCGACTAGCTGCGAACCACGGAAGTCGGAACTGGGACCTACGTGGTTCCGAAAACCGGTAAAATGGAATAAATTCAGTTTCCAAAAAATAAAGAAAATTAAGTACTGCATGTAACACATATAAATGCTTAAAATTACACGAAGAAGGGAAAAAATGCAGCTACACGCGATAGGGGGCGATTACAGAGACGGATGAAGTCCAGTCTCAGAAAAACCACAAAAATGAAATAAGTCGGAAAAGAATTACGGCATGCAACCCACAGAAATGTTTATAATTACACGACGAAGCGAAAGAAATGCAGCTACACGCGACAGGAAGCGATTATAGAGACAGATGAAGTCCAGTCTCCAAAACTCGTGAAAGTGAAATAATTACCAAGTCGAGAAAATAAAATTAAGAATTACAACATGCAACCCATAGAATTGTTTAGAATTACGTAAGGAAGCTATTGAAGGACGTTGTTCAAGGCTCAGAGAGAATTAATGACACAGAGTTCGTACTACAAGTCGGAGAAGAAACAATAAAATTGGCGGGTAGAGAAGATCGCGAAATATTTGTGGAAATCAGAAGGATACTCACATAGTTACTTGCCTGATGAGCATGGAACAAACAAGAGTGGAAGCTAAAGGCTTTTTCCTATGA
Organism: Locusta migratoria; assembly: GCA_026315105.1. Classification (NCBI taxonomy): domain Eukaryota; kingdom Metazoa; phylum Arthropoda; class Insecta; order Orthoptera; family Acrididae; genus Locusta; species Locusta migratoria. The sequence goes on from CM048749.1 coordinate 217,826,598, forward strand.
ACCAACCATGTGGAACACATATCACTCACGGAAGGAAACGATGAGAAAATATTTACATGCACTGTAAAAAAAATGAACACATCACCTATTAGAAATCGGGCCCCACAAAGCTATAAAGTATTTACACAGAGATCATACACCGCCAAATGATCACAAAAGGTTTTAACATACCAGGTCATTATCAAACTGCAACTAGAATCACACACACACACGGCATTGATCTATTGGAAATCACTGAAATGAAAAACGAGAACACATTTCCACACACGATCGGAGAAAATATTCCAAAAAATGATTCTAAGTCCACGAGTCTAAGTTAAACGTGCTAGTCAATGAACCCGTACCATCTCCAGAAACAAGAACAGAACCAACCTTACCTCACCAGACGACCAGCCCAGAATGATCAGACCGAGCGGCCACCGGACGTGGGAAGCCACCGGAAGCCGGAAAATCCAAGAAACAGCGTTTGTGGGGACAGAGAGCGAGTACCTCGCGATGGAGAAGGCTCGCCTACTAGACTGTAACCAAAGGTTGTAGAAACTTCTTTGGTAACCTCAGAAGCTATCGACTCTGAGCCAGAGGGAACGATGCAAAGCGAGCTATCACTCCCCACATTCAAAAGGCCATAGATTCTCGCACACATTTAAAAGTACAAGAACTGCACATTCTCACATGGCGTAGCGGAGAAGCCGTACTTATGCCACATTTATTAATATAACAATAAATTATTAACATAAAAAAATAGAAAAACCTAGCAATATTAACTAATATCTTAACACATGAAATAAAAATGCTATTCCTCAAGCCTTGAAAACAATGGGGTTCAAGTTTTAACAAAATGATAATCTAGCCACATTAAATAAATTATAAAATTACAGAAATATACAAAAAATATATGGAAGACGACAGACGGTCGTCTTTCATAGTATAAAAAAGAATTAAGGGTCCCCTAGGACGAGAGGCACAAGACAGTCTGAAAAAATAGTTTTCTAGTTTTGGTGGCCCCAGCAAACGAGATGCCAAGCGCGCTCAAAAAAATAAATAAATAAATAAATAAAAAATAAAACAAAAAACAAAAATATATCTTGCTGTCGAGGTATTTGTAGCCCCCCCCCCCCCCCCCCCCCCCCAAGTCCGGAGGCCGAGGGCGGTCCGCCACTAGTGATTCCCCGGCCTCAACAAAACAGTCTTACTGCAAGATATGAAAACTTTCAACAGAATTTCATTTCAGGTTGAGAATGTTACAAGAAGAAAATGTGAACATTTCCTCATTTCCCTTGCTTCTAAAGTTGCAACGCCGCTTCCCCATAAAGTAAAAGTGCTGAAAGACGTATATTTAATTGCTACAAGGGAATGCTTGCGATTGCTGAAAGAACCTACGGTATCCCTGGCTAAGGAAATGGGCTTGTCAGACAGCACAAAATCGATTTTCAATTATCAAAGCCCACTACTCTGCAATGGAAATAAATAAACAATACTGTTGCTTTCTGGAATGAAATTAGATCATACAGAGATACCAGCGGCTTAAATCCTTTCCAAGAACTTCCAGATTTGGCTCTTATGCTTTTGGTTCTACAATGGTGCAATGCGGAGGTGGAAACGGCATTTAGCCAACGAAATTTGTTAAAAACGTTCCTCTGGGACAGACTAACTACTAATCTGGTCAACGCCATTATTACATTAAGAGCTGGTCTTACTCGTCTTGGCAAGTGTTGTCACGATTACAAGCTGCCGGAGACTGTTCTCCGAGAAATCGGCACCATGAAAGCATACGACACTGACATTTCTACATCCGACTCTAGTACTTCAGGATCTTCAGCAGCCACCACACTGCAGGAGGAGGAGGAAAAAGAAATATTGTGGCTTGAACTACATTGGAATAGAAACTTGGTGAACTTCCCTTTAGAAATTATGTTAGTAATAATAGTAGTACTAGCAGTAGTAGTATACAATGGCAAAGAAAAACCTTTCTTTGGAAGTTATCAGTGCATTGAAATTTCAGTTTTATATGGGAAAAAAACAATAGTAAGCTTTTAGAGGATTTTAGCGGAATAAATTTTTCTGAGTTGGCAAAGCTGGTGCTAACGACTGTGCAATGCGGTAAGAAATGTTGTACATTACTTCCATATAAAATTTTGTTTTGCGAAAATAAGCTCTGCCTAAGACAATAATGAGGCCCAGATGTTCAACTTTATATTATAGTGAACTACAATGTATTGTCAGTCTTGTGGTATACTGAAACATAGAATTTCTGCATGATCAGACAAAAGCTGCAGTCCCGTATTGCGGGGTCAGCTTATGCGTTTTGGGTGGAGTAAAACTGCACACTTCATAATCTTAGCCCAACGGCTATTAATTATTACTTTTTTCGTTGTTGTGGAGCTGGAAACGTTTATAAATATTACAGGTCGATATTGTACAGTCATAGTAGTCTTAAAAGAGATTTATTTTTTATTGTGGCATCTACTAAAGAAAAACTGAACGGAAGGCGTGCACTCCAGAAATGCTGGAAGCTGCTAAAGAGGTCCTTAAAATCGGTGCGTCTAAACGACAACTAGCGAGGGATCTTGGAATAAGTGATTCTGATCAAGCAAACAAAAAGAGACGAAAGCAGAATTTAAACACGTCGACGAACAGTCCACGCACTTTTCACTCTCCCTGCTGTACTTAAAATTTAGATTAATCCGCCAATAGATGGTTGTATTCTGCGAGGAGTGGCGGCATGAATCCTATTCTTGTTATGAAGTACTGGACACTTCATTTGTGAGCTCTGTTAAACAGCATTACCTCCACTTGGAATATTATTCTTCCTATTGTTCAACTGAGCATATTTTGTACTAAAAGTCATTATTATATGCCGAGGAACAAGGAGTATTATATTCAAGTATACGATGAATTAAATAAAGAAACAGGATTGAGTGACACTTATGTTTTTATCATTTCAATAATAACGGGCAAACTTACCCTACCGGAAACGCTTTCCGGCTATTTTATCTCAAGGCGGTTCACATAACTTGTGTTTTTGAGTGAATTTTCCAGAAGCCCTCTGCGAAAAATGTGTTTGTGAAGGCGCCATCGAGACTAAAATTATTTATTGAAATGATACAAGGTATTCGTTTACCTCCACAGCCTATCATTAAGAGGCAGCGAACATGGGCAGAAGCAGCTCTGTATTACAGAGAGCATCTAGAAGAAGGGAAATGGGTGCTGGACGTGATGAAAAAACTTGAATCAGCAAGTATTCTAGCCGCAATTAGTGCTTACAATGAGAATAGTCTACAGGGTAAATTAAGAGTATATTAAGACCTATTTCAGTAACATCCTAGCCACAATCACACGTTTGGGTGAAAAATCAGTGCCTTTATTTTCTGCTCTTAGGTATACGAAACAGCTGCCGTCGGAGACATACCAGGAGAAATAGGAAAGTGTCTTTGCAACAAAATTGAGGAAAGTGAAGCAAAGAATTCAGGATTAATGATTCTTCGGGATGTCAGTAAGGTGCTACAACGAGAATCTGGAAAACAACGTATTGGTTATTCTGTAAGTAACATGGCTTCTTTTCGGTACTGTTCTGTGACTTCGTGTGAAATAGGGAGACCTTTACCTTCATATAAAAAAATAATAATTAAGGGACGAAGAAAGTCATTTCTTCCTGAAAACTTTGAAAAAGTAACTGATTCTAAAATATTATACCGAAAAGAGACAAATAGATAGTTATAAATATTAACTTGTGTTAATTAATGGCTTAACAGTAAATGTACAATTTGATTATTTTAGGAAGAGTAAAAGATATGATAGATGAAATAATGAATTTTATTTATTATGCGTACTTCTAAAAAAAATTAATATATCCTTCTTTTCAGAGCATCTAAATCCGAGCTCAAGTCATTACACATTGGAGAAGGACTTATTACTTTTCAGGAAACACACGTTTTCCCTCAGTCATGCCACTACTTATTTTCGTAACTGTTCTTTCCTGTCCGGCGAGCGAATTGTTGAAGTATTCTGTTGCACGGAGGAAGTTTGTGTACTGTAAGCAAGTGTTCCCGTGTCTCTTCTGTTGGACATTATTTTTAAATGTTTTAGCACTTAACAAAAGACAGGAATTTCCCAAGATCTGCCTACGAATTAATTAGCTAAATCATATTTCGTCTCCCATCGTGTCTTTCTGTATATATTACGAGGCTGCCACAAGACAAACATTTAAAACTGAATGGCGTACTACAGAAGCCCAGTGTTTGTTATCGAAAGGGAGAGGTCGCTCACTCAGAAAATACCGTGTTTCTGGCTCTCAAAGCAGCTGGTGAAGAGAAAGGGAGGCTTTTAAGAGTCTCTAGAGACAATACGGCGTGTATGGTCACAGGGCATCTGAAAGCCCTCCACGCATCGTTCGCTGAAGTAAACAGTAAACATCGACGTCATAGCCAGACACCAGTTACTTCAGCTTTTAAAAACATACCTAACAAGTTCGTATCATTAGCTGGCATTGGAGAAATGCTGCATGGAGAGATGACTGCCGTTTTCATACAGCGCTTCTGATTGGTGGCATAGAGCAGGAGCACCTACCTGCAAACTGGTGACTGCTGTGGGCAGGACACTGGCCGTGGATGTGCTGATTTAGACAACCAGCTGGTCCAAGTCTGTGACTACTTAGTAATTCGCTGTGGTTTTGGCTAGTGGCATAAACAGCAGAATTCGGTGCAAAGTTACCGCCTTCACCTATAATTACAGCATTTTCACAGAGGCAGCAGTAGACTTTTGGCTGTCTAAAATACTTAGTGAACATCTGTAGACGCACGCGAGATGGCACGTCAGTGGGCTGGTTTGCTGAAGCAGTGTCTGCTGCCATATCAGTTTTTGACTACGGACATTATTGTGCCTTGATTTCATCAAGATTGATAGGCACTTTAGCTGCTTCAGTTAAGTTACAGATTTCAACAGGTAGTTTTTTGATAGGATTTCAGAGTCGGAGCCAACACGTAACACTGTGAGCTGTAAATGTAAATGTGCTAATGCAAGGATAATTTTTGTTTCTACAAAGTAGCTTCCATTCAACGGCACAGACACAGCACAATATTGTACTGCATTTATAGCGACAGCCTCCGTTAGTACACTTTTTCAATTGTAGAGTCAAGTTCGTGCATGTTCTTAGTCATAGCTATTTCTTGATAACTGATTTTGTTTATATTTTCTGTTTGAATTATCAAAAAGATACCATTGAAGGTCGAATGCTGTTCTTTATTATTACATTTCGTAACTTATACCAACTTTATTTGCCTTGGTTTCCCAAATTTTGAAAATAATAAACTATTTTTTTTTCCTCTCAGCATTTTCATTATACTGAGACGTTGCTTAATACTACACTCCTCTACCCTGTAAAGGTCATTTAGCAGTAGGCATTGTTTCCTACTTACGGGATTGGTCGCTGAGTACAGTTAAGTATCTTCTACCCATCTTGTTTTGAAACGTACACTGCTTTCTGGTATGTGACTGACTGTCACAGAAGATTTGTTCCACCTGCAGTGTTACCCTTTTAGGGTTCAAAATATTTCAAAGAAGTGTTCAAATATTTGTAGAGCTTATGGGACTTAACTACGGGGTCATCAGTCCCTAAAATTACAAACTACTTACGAAATTGCTAATACTAAGGATGGCACAAATATCCATGCCCGAAGGGGGATTCGAACCCCCGAGCGTAGTGGCCGTGCAGACTATGACTGACACGCCGCAGAACGCTGGGCCACTGCAGCCGGCACAAGATATTTCAGATCAACCCTGGTATGCAATACAAGGCAAAATAAATTATATGTACAGTTTGCTAAGACAGGCTGGCAGTATGTAAAATGCAATGGCTTAAATAATGGCGACCCTGCCAGGATAGGATTTCATTATTTGAATCCGGTTAAGGTAGTGAGGGCCATGCATTGTGCTGATGAGAAATAAGTTTTGGAAATAGGATTTGTGAGCTTTGTGCCTATAGATTTCACTGATTTATCGTGTAAATGAAGATGAAAAATATTCTTTTTAACTGTCTTATGGATGACTTGTTACTTCTCAAAAGGCAAGTGCGAAACGTGCGGCCGTATACGGCGGCAAATCAGGGGGGCAGCACCACAGTGACAGGTCTGGCAGTCCCTGCTGGACAAGGCAAAGCAGGGGGGAATTTTGTGGCAAATCAGTTATTTTATTTTTATTTATTTTTGTTTTGTTTTAGAGTAGCCATCACGATGTTTATCAGAAGTAAACATAATCGCTCCAAAATAGTGCCAGTTTTGGCAGCAGTACCCAACGATAACAGAGAAAAGCCTCTGTGAGTAAGTACAGCAGCATCCCGCTAATCTGACCAACAGTAACCCGAACGTTTGGTTAATCAGAACATGAAAAGTGTTGGTTTAACCATGAAAACTATGCGATAAACTGCTGTTCATAGAAACTATTATAATTTACAGAGTACGGAAACGTGTATTAGAAAAATTGGCTTGAAAACATTACGTTTACACCAGTGGAATGTTGTATGTTTGTATTGCTTATGGGACTTAACTACGGGGTCATTAGTCCCTAAACTTACAAACGACTTATGAACTAACTAATACTAAGGACGGCAGAAATAGCCATGCCCGAGGTGGGATTCGAACCCCCGACCGTAGTGGCTGCGCAAAGCGTGACTGGCGCGCCGCAGTCCCCTCGGCCACCGCGGCCGGCAAACCTGTGGCCGGCTGGTGCTTGTTTTCTGGCGTATTCTGTTATATGACGTACAGTGGCGCCATCGCCTCATAACATAAAATCAGCAGGTGTAGTAGTGGGCTGCTCCAAATAACGTAACGCGAGGTTAGGGGCTTCTCCTGCGTCGCTGTTTGCAGCCAGCTCTCCTTTGTAGCTTTCAGGCTATAACGTTACCCTTGCTTTCGTATGATGCCATAAGTTGTTAAAATTGATTCCGCGATTGTAATTTGGACAAAGAATTAGTTGTATCGGAATTTTGAATTTGAAATAATTTAGTTAAAACAGAGCACGATTTAACATTTATAAACAAACATTAAGCCAAATAAACTGCGGGTTGAATGTTAGTCCGTCACCAAGCAAAGCAACGGCACGTTATAAGACTTACGGAAAGCATCTAGCTGGATCTTACGCCTCGTACTGCAGTAGCTGAAAATGTTAATATTTTCCTATTTAATATGAGATTAATCGAAGTACTTTCCGTACTAGACTAATGCTCAGACACTTTGCTTTTCATTGTTGTATGACCGTGGATGAAACATGAAGTTAATGGTAATGATAGAAGAGGAAAAAAATTATCGGGCTTTGTAAAATACAAAAGAAATGATTGCAGGTTCTGACATCAAGCAAGGTATTGTATAAGAATGACTAATAGGGAGTGAAATTTTGAAGACACCCGAAGCGATCGTAATGGCGTCTGAACATTAAACTATTACGGACGTCGAGGAGCTGAAAACATTAAAAAATAAATGAGGTGGAGGCATTCATTTAAATAAAAGCCAAAGAGAGGGGATGGTTTTCAATTTAAGTAATATATTTTAACAACAAATTGCATCATAATTACTTACATTGAATGGATACATGAATGGAAGACGTCTGAACATGAACACAGACAAGAGATTGATCAAAACTACGATCGCGGTTCCGTCTTCTCGCTTGTCCGGAAGTAAGAAATGACGAAAGAAATTAAGTCATATTGCGAGCTAGAGGGAACTGGAGGCGATAAGCATCGCTGAACAAAAAAAGAGAAACAAAAAATTGAAGTAAAATTCTAGTGTATCGTTACAAGGCTCATTGTCACTTTCGTCGCAGCAGTCCGCTTCTCCCTGGTCTTGAGTCACAGCAGCAACTAAATCAGCGCCGTAAGGTTCTCTTAAGTGCCCCATCGGCTGCCATCATCTACGTCTCCTTCACTACCTTCTTTACATCCAGAGACATCTGTATCATTTGTAGTAGATTTTCCTCTCCATTGTCAACTAGGATGTCCTGACGTTCAAGAGATATCCATAGTTTTCATCAGGATTTTCTCAGAGTATTTTCTGAAATATTCTACCATGCCTCAGCGGCCCAATGAACAACATTCTTCACATTGGTCTTTCTAATTTTATTTTCGCCACTAAAACAATACTACCATATTGGATCAGCATTCTTAAACATGGTTTTCTGTAAAGCATTTTTTAATGTTTGCATTACGCCCTCTTCCATCGGCTGTAGAAGTGAACATACGGCGGCAAAAACTTCGCCACACTTTCTGCATCACGTAATTCCTCAATGCTGGGGTGAGATTGCGCTCTATCAATCAAAAGGACTGCACGAAGAGACAAATGATTTTCCTTGGAAAACCGCGGAACAGAGTGAACAAACTGGCCGTGAAATAATTCTTTGAAAAGCTTGCCGTGCTTTTTTCTGGTTGCGATAGTATACGGACAGGGACTTCATGCTGTATTGTTTAAAAGCAATGGGCCTGGGAGATTTATTGTTTTATAGTGTTTTAAGACAGACATGGGTATTATTCCATTACAGAGTTTTACGTTTGACTTACAATTTGAATAATTGATCATATGCATTATTACGCTTTACAGCACATTTCCCCACACTGTCCCACCCGCAATAATATAATTCCTATAATAATATTACTGTTACTCCCTTATTCCACCAGTCGTATTCGGAAATCTATTTATGGAGTTGCACACCTTCCCCCCTTGTTTTAATTTTCACAAATATATCTATTTTCCTTGCATGAAGGTTAGACCGTTTCATTATAATAGGTTTTAATACACTTGGCTTCCCAGTCGCATGCTTAACAGTAATCCTAGTACCTGTATGATCATCGCAGGTGACTATATTTGTAGTTGAAATTGGGTGTGGTATAATAACTGTACGTTGATAACACTGCAATCAAGGCACCATTAACAATGACGGTTGTTATTTATATTACTCTGCAAATCTGTTAGATACAAAAGCATTTAGTTCAGTTATCTGAAATGCTATCATAGATACAGCCACTGAATCAATTGTAATGAAGATTATTTGCGATCGTTACTTTCATACTCAGCGTGCAATTAATGTCTGTATTATATAATTTATGCACACACGTTGACCAATATTAATATTTGAATGCTATTTCATAACAATAAACTGATATCATTTTTGTAACTTAATACTTAATACCATTCACCTACGTTATTGTTAAGTGCTTTTATTGTCGGGTATGAAGAAGAGAATAGTGTATTCTAGAAACTCAAAGAAGTTCCCCTTTCTCTTTCCTACATCAACCATTGGAATTGTTCAATGTCTCCCGAACACCGTTTTTTTTTCTCTCTATAGTTAACGTTGTATGTTTCCGTTTACTCATAATGAAATTACATACACCTCTACAACTGAACGAAAACAATACAACTATTACGCCTGCCAGCGATCGATAGCTAACATAAACCAAGCCCTTTGCGAGCCATCTACAGTTCTCAACAAATGATCTTGTGCAAATAAACGAAACAATGAAGAGAGAGGATTACCGTCACATGAAAACCCACGAGGAAGACTTTGAATTGGCGAGGGATTCGTCCTACAGCAAGATAACGACGTTAAAGACAATAACTGTGTAAAGCGTATTTGGCAAATTTAGAAAAAAACAATAAGTAAGAAAATTACAAAGCCTTGGCGGATTAGCCGTGCGCACTGTGGCACCGTTCTGCGGTGTGCGCGGCCTTCCGGCATGGGCGTATGTCATGTCCTTAGTTTAGTTTACCTTAATGTAAGTAGTTTGTAAGCTAGGGATTAATAACTAAGCAGTTGAGTCCCTTAGATTTACAAGCATTTGATTTAAAAATATTATCTGGCCACCCCTATCCTCCGACTGTGATCCTATTGAACAGCTTTAGGATAATACAGATAGGGCAGTTAAATCATTTTTAATTATCTCTGGTCAGACAACCACAGGAAAGGCGGCATATCACCTACGAAACCATGAGAAGCTGACAGCAAGAATACCTTGCCTATATAGAGCAATGTTTAAAGCCAAAGGTGTCTACTTTGAGGAGAGTAAAATTTAACTGCATGTATTTACTATCAATAAAAAATTATTCCTCATCTGACTTGAGTATTTCTAAAATATCTGTGTTTCTGATTCCAATTTGGTTTTGTTCTCAAAATCACTGACATTCCAACATTTTTGCCGGTAATAGATATCGAGTTTTTTTTTCTAACATGTCAGAAAGAACTGAGACTAATTAAATCCAGTTCACTTCATCACCGAGTGACAAATGCGAACAATACAAACTAACAAGAGACTTGATGCAATTCATTTATAAATTTGTGTTCGGTATTGGGAAGGATGTTTAAACCGTAAGACAATGGAGCAGATTAAAGTCTGTGACGAACTGAAATTATTAAGCAGTACAGATCTTTACGAAATGCTTTTTGTCACGGGATTCTATATTTTGTCTGGAGTCTTGACATTGAATAAAATGTCTGGCGAATCCAGATGAAGCCCTACCATCTGTAAATTCTAAGTATAATTAGTATTGTGAATTCCACGTTGCTCGTAAGTCAAACTTTTTCTTCCGCAAGGTTGAATAAAGAAACTTTTATTTCTATTATTTGAATGACTGGCAGGGTAACAAATTAGCAAGCGTCTTTCCAATAGGTAGAATAGAAAATAAAAGGAAGGAGAGTGAAGTAAGACAGCGATGGAGACTGTTGGCAGTGAATAGATACGAAAGAGCTAATTTATGATGAGGATGACATTCTTCCAGGTGTATGTTCTTTCTAATAAGCGAGCACGGTGCTGAGCGTTAATTATTCTATTTAACATCCATTAACTTCTTAATTTCAGCATTATACAGAAAAAAATTATGAAAATTGAAAAGAATGTCATCCCACTTGCTTGCAGTCACGAGATATCCTCTGCTTGCGTTTGCAAATGATAGTACAAATCGCACAGTTTCTGCTACGCGCTACATCTAGAACAGCGAGTTCAGAAGACCGTGATGAAAATTTACAGAGTTGAGCCTCATCGACGCATGAAATGTCAGACCCTGTCATCGGGATGCAATTATCTGAAACGCTTTCTTCGACTTTGTATGGGAAGGTAAAAAAAAAAAAAAAAAAAAAAAAAAAAAAAAAAAAAAAAAAAAAAAAAGTGCCTAAAAAAGTAAAACTAAAAAACGGGATTAAAAGTGATTTTTCAGGTAAATATATATTTAAAGATAAAAATAACAGTCTAGTTCGCAAAATTTTAGAATTTATTATTACAGGTAACCGGTTTCGATCTAAGATTAGATCATCTTCAGTCGCCTCATGCTCACCACCTGAACATCTACAGCGAGAGGTCTGAAAATGATCTAATCTTAGATCGAAACCGGTTACCTGTAATAATAAATTGTAAAATTTTGCGAATTAGACTGTTATTTTTATCTTTAAATAATTATAAGTTCTCTGTTTTTCCAAATATGGAAACCATGTTTTCCAAACTGATATATACTCTGGATGCCAGAAATTTTATTTTATGTTTGATCAAACTAAAATACATCTCGCTTAAATGACAAGCTTAAGCGACACCATTGTTTCAGATCATCTTACAGCCCCCTCCCTCCCTCTCTCTCTCATTCTCTCTCTCTCTTTCTCTCCGTTCATCTGCTGCTCCCCTCCCCTCATCTGCTAACCTCCTTCACCCTGGTCTTCATATTCGTTGCCTACGTCTTCTCTACATGCAAGTGCTGATAGCTCTTAAACTATTCACTGTAGAATCCGTATTTTAGCAGATTTTTTTCCCTTGTTTTCGTCCACATTGCCTCATCCGGAAGCATGGAAAGCAAAGAGCTTGCCGCTTGCCGTAAGATTTGTTTCACAGTGGCAAAGTAAAGAAGTGGACATAGTGTCATTGGATGACATTTCCGGATGTATGACACGTACCAGATATGTTTAGCCAACACGCTCCTGTAGGAGCCCTTTATATTTATAATTATAATTTCCGGAAACACTTTGTACTTAAAAAATGTACAATACATGTTCAAAATGTTCAAATGTTTGTTAAGCTTATGGGACTTCACTACGGGGTCATCAATCCCTAAACTTACAAACTACTTATCAACTACCTTATACTAAGGACGGCACAAATATCCATGCCCGAGGGGGGATTCAAACCCCCGACGGTAGTGGCCGTGCAGACCGTGACTGGAGCGCCTCAGTCCCCTCGGCCACCGCGGCCGGCTACAATACATGTCCTTCCGAATGTTCATCATAGCGTGGTGAAAAAATATGTATTAAATCGATCAAGAACTTTTAGAGATTTTCGATAAAAACGTTTCCTGCTTATATATATATACTCCTATGTGACAAATGTCCTTTATTTTATGAACTTGCCGGCCGCAGTGGCCGAGCGGTCTGCGGCGTGCCAGTCACGATCTGCACGGCCACTGCGATCGGGGGTTCGAATCCCCCCTCGGGCATGGATGTTTGTGCCGTCTTTAGTATAAGCTAGTTCATAAGTAGTTTGTAAGTTTAGGGACTGATGACCCCGTAGTTAGGACCCATAAGCTCTACAAACATTTGAACATTTGTTATGAAATTTGATAGCAGAACTGTCCTAAATAAAAAATTTAAATACTGAGTGATTCAGAAATCATGAGAAGTTTCTCACCCTCACCTACATACTAACATTAATTACACGCAACACACATGTAGGGTGCACGGGAAAAACGATCAAAGTCCATCGCAGATAGAATTTTAGCTTGCGCTGCCATCTTGTAGTAGAAATGAAGAACTCTCAGCCTGTGAAACTTTGAGTTCGGAGAATTGATCGGTGTCCATGTAATTCAGTCTCAAAGTTTTTGTATACTTTGGAAGAATGATCAAAGTCACATTGTTCCTTTGGAAGACCGATCAGCGTCCACAGACGCGGGCGTTAATGATCTATTATTGCGTTTCATTGTTATAAATACAGTCTTAGAATAACATAGTGCTGTAGTTGTGTGTGTCAGAGTTTGAAAAATTTCACAATGTCAAGCAGTAGTGAAGAAAATTCTAGTTCAAAACCTGGAACCTGTTCAAAGAAGAGGAAGGTTCATGGGCAAGTTACAGATTCTTCAAACCGCATTCGAGCTATGAGTCACATTACCGGCGACGACTGTAAGTGTTCACGTTTGAAATGCTTTGTAGATCCAACTAACACAGAAAGAAATACATTGATTAAGCAGTTTAATGTAATGGCATCTTATGACGAACAAAATGCACATTTATGTGGTCTAATCACTGTGAAGCGTATATTGCGCAGGAGACCAAGAAAGAATTTTGGTGAAGCACAATATCGTGATTTCTCCTACAGTTACAAAGTTCGGGTGGTAAGGGATGGAAAGGTAGTTAAAATACCAGTCTGTCCTGCAGCACTTCTGTCAATTTTAAAGCAATTTTGTGGTTCAGAAGCTCAACAATATTTCAGTTCATTACCAGTCGGCGAAACTAATGATGAAGATGAGTGATATGGCGTTTCATAATTTTACAGACATTGTAACTCTGGACTTATATTTTCGCTATTTATATACCAGTATTAATTTGTTACTGTTTTGCATTATTAAATAATAACTTATGTTCCAAATATAAAGATAAATAATTTAGAAAATCTGTCTCACTATAATAAAGCCCTAAGAATTGTTTGTATGCTTTTAAAATCATTTCAGATATTGTAAGCATTTTGATAATAATTTTACTATGCAAATTCTGTGTTTTCTTGTATTAACTTTTTTTCAATATCTTAATAATTATCGCAAGTAGACGTATTATTAGGTATAGATGTAAGATTTCTTTATTGAATATATCCTGTGTATCATGTGTAAAAGTGGTGAAATGGTAATAATATTCACAAAAAAGTGGTTCATAAGCTTTTAAATTCATTTATGAATGGACTTAGATCGTTTTTACCTTGGAAATTTTGTGTATTGTTGTTTGACTATGATTATCCATTGTTGTGCTGTACTATTGTAACTGGTTATTATTCAGTGATATAACAAATAAAGTAGACAACAATTTAAGGGGAAAGAATCTACAAATTAATTAAATCTGTAACCAGATAACACACTTCAAAGTTTGAAATTTAATTTTCTCAGGATCCTCCAAACTGGACTTAGATCGTTTTTTTCCGTGTGCCCTTCACATGTCACCATTTGCATATAGAAATGAAACAAGTACTCCAGCGTACGAACTGTCAAGGAGCGATTTTGTGCAGGGCATCTACGGGAACTACGAGGCCTGGCAACCACACACAGAATCGGCAGGGCGTCCCCTCGCTGTAGCAGACGTTGAAGCCACGGGATCGCTCGGCTTCGCGGAAAGCAGCTTCCGAGAATGCTCCAGGGGTGGAAGAGAAACGTGAGAATGGCAACTCCCGCCAAAATAGCGGAAACGCAGGTCAGTGTCAGGCCAACTCTGGGTAATACTCCGCACTTCACGTGGAGTACAGCATCTGCTTTACATTTGGCTCCCGCCGGAAGCAAGGAGCCCAGATTGGCTAGGAGAGATCTTAGGAAGTTGATTTCGGAGGACACAGCAGTTTTCTGGCGTATCCAGGATCGTGGTCGGGGCGAGAGGGGGGGGGAGGGTGGCCTGAGGTCAATTAAAAAAAAAAATTAAAAGGCGCCTGGCAGCTGATTGAACTGTGGTCAGTGCTAAAAATATTGTTAAAACAACGAGACTGTCTCTGTCCATTTTCAAAATAATTGACATCCACTGTTATCAAACACGCGGGAATGAAAGCTTTCTGAAAGCGGAACACGAAATAAAGAAGTGACAATATGATACTTAAATCACATAGCTTGCAGCAGCCGAAAACTGTACACACGGTATTTATCAAAATACGCGAGAATAACCTCTTAGAACAGTACCACAAACGAAATCTGCCAAGTAGGTGAGAAGAAACCTCTTAAATAGAGAAACAGTAAGGAAAATTAAAACATTTAATGGCAACGGAATTTCACGAAAATTAAATTATGATACTTAGCTCTCTGAACGATGCTTAAAGAAAATATACATTTTCCGCAACACTGTGTTGAAGTGTTAAGTCGTCGACATGAGTACGAAAAGAAATCCGTTAAACTTTGTTTACAAGATAAATCAATCAAATGTGAAGGCCGTAAACTCCACAAAATACCTAGGAATTACTATTACTTCAGACTTAAATTGGAAAGAACATGTAGATAATATCGTGGGAAAGACGAACCAGAGACTGCGTTTTATTGGCAAAGATGCAACAGAACTACAAAAAACTGCATACACTTACGAAAATGATACAGAATCTGGGATGGGATTCATTACAACAACGGCGCTTATCGCTGCGGCGTGGGCTACTTGCGAAACTACAATCGCCAACATTCTCCTCCGAATGCGAAAATATATTGTTGACTCCCACTTATGTCGGTAGAAATGATCATCAGAATAAAACACGAGAAATCAGAGCTCGAACAGAGAGATACAGGTGTTCTTTCTTCCCGCGCGCTATTCGAGAGTGGAATGGGAGATAAATAGTATAATGGTGGTTCGAAGAACCCTTTGCCAGACACTTAAATGTGATTTGCAGAGTATCCCATGTAGATGTAGATGTTATCGGCAAACTTGCCGCTAATTCATACCGAGATGGTTTTCATTGAACCAATATTCGGCACTACCCAAAAATGTAATACGAGCAAATTACAAATACGTGTTGTGTATTTTGACTCATGCATCATATAGTTTTCCAAAAGAATATATCAAAATGCAATCGTTAGGAGAGCCAGTCATGAACATATTTTTCCACCTGGTATGCAAGATGTATGTGACAGGGAAAATTTCCTGAGACGTCAAGAAGAATACAGTAATTCCAATTCCGAAAAAAAAAACAAGTGCAGACTAATGTGAAAATCACTAAACTATCAGTTTAATAAGCCATGATTGCAAAATACTAACACGAATTATTTACATACGAATGGGAAAAGTTGGGGAGATCAATTAGGATTTAGGAGAAATTTGGAACACGCGAGGCAATATTCACATTACGGCTTATCTTATACATAAGTTAACGAAAGGGAAACCTATGATTTTAGCATTTGTGGATCTGGATAAAGCTTTGGACAATGTTGACTGGAATACATTATTTCAAATTCTGGAGGTAGCAGGGGTAAAATATAGGGAGCGAAGAATTATAACCAGACAGCAATTATCGGAGTCGAATGGCATGAGAGGGCCGTAGTGGTTCGGAAGGGAGTAAGACAGGATTGTAGTCATTCCTCAAATTGCGTAAGCTGTGGAGGAATGCAAGGAGTAATTTGGAGACAGAATTAAAGTCCAGGGAGAGGGGAAAAAACCTTACGGTTTGCTGATGACATAGGAAATCTGTCAGAGACAGCAAAGTACCTGGAAGAACAATTAAATGAAATAGTGTATTGAAAGGAAGATATAAGATGAACATTGGAAGAGTAAAACGAGGGTAGTGGAATGAGGTGTCAGAAAATCAGGCGACTCTGAAGGAATTAGATTAGGCAATGAGACACTAAAAGTAGTAGATGAATTTTGTTATTTGGTAGCAAGATAGCCGATGTAAAGAAGATATAAAATGCAGTATGGCTATGGGAACAAAAGCGTTTGTGAAAAAGCGAAACTTTTTGACATCCAATATTAGTTTTAATTTCAGGAAGTCCTTTATGTAAGCATTTGTCTGGAGTTTAGCATTGTATGGGAGTGAAACGTGGACGATAAGGAGTTGGGACAAAAAGATGATAGAACCATTCAAATGGTGGTGCTACAGACGAATGATGAAATTTAGATGGGTTGATCACGTAACTATTGAGGAGGTACTCAACAGAATGGGGAGAAAAGTAATTAAAAATGCTCAGTCTCTGTTGCAATATTTTATTCTCCAATTGCGAGTTTCGCGCTGTTAGTGCATCGTCAGACTGGAAAAAGACAAATGTTTTGTTACAATCCGTGTACCTGGCGGGCAGCGAATCTAATGTGGCTAAGGTGAGTAAATTTGAAAATTCAGACTTACTTGGACGGATATGGGGCCAAAGAACTATCTATAGCAGTGGAGGAGGTATCTAAGTAAGTCGGAATTTTCAAATTTACTCACCTTAGCCACATTAGATTCGCTGCCCGCTAGGTACACGGACTGTAACAAAACATTTGTCCTTTTCCAGTCTGGCGATGCGCTATCAGCGCGAAACGCGTGATCTATATCTATATATAAAGGCTTGTGTGTGTACATGCTAACAGACTTTTCTCCATGACCACATGCTGCCATCCACTCGTGGTTGTGGTGGTAGATAGCCCTTGGTCTAATGATGTTAGTAAGGGAGTTTGGTCGCGATGCGTGGCAGTGGGTGAGTGTGACGAGCAAAAATTCGCAAAATATGCAATAAATACTCTTAGAAAAAGGTATATACTCTGTGACTTACAAACTTTACAGTACGAGTCAAAATCTGTTTATTCTTTCAATCGTCAGACAATGCGGTCCTTCCGTCTTTAATAACGACGAGGAATATCAAATATGCAATTTTTAAAATAGATCACATGTTTCCATCAACCACACATTACCAACTATGAACAGAGACATAAAACAAAAATAAAAATCCAGATAGACTCAAAGATAAAGATACACGTGGAACATTGATCACTGTCGTGGAAGTGTGGTGGAAACACAGACATACATTAATGAATGTCTCTTATGCCATAGATATTGATATGCCTGTGCCAGTAAGAAAAACTATGCGACGTAGTCCTACTCAAATCTCGGCGGACTCCTTTGATAATGTTGGCAACAGATGTTGAATAACGAGAATCATGTGACATCATCATAAGCCAATTGCGTGACACGCAAATATTTTGTAGTGAAATCAAGCGTACAGCAGGAACAGCAGTATTTATCTACACTCTATGTGGTTCGGTCATCTTTGCAACGATTTTATATCGTGTTATTGATGTTGCCAACATAAAAACACAAGGCCGCCAGGATAGAAAGTAAAATTTTACCGTATCAGATACATCCGTTGTTGTCACATCTCATTATGACCAGCACTTCACGCTGCCGTTGCAATGTGTAACAAAATTGAGAATAACAACGCATATCAAATATATACAAGAAAGTGGAGGAAGCGTCACTAAAAGGGCCATTTACACATAGTCATTCGTCTTAACCGAACAAAAGAAGACCAAGATAAAGTGAGCGATTAGTAGGTTTTTCACAATATCACGTTATATTTCCACCTTAATGTTGAGGGGACAAAATGTGTTCTGCGCATCTGAATGCTTACTCCAGAGATATTTCTGCTATCTGCTGCCACTAGAGATAATATAGCTACACACGCGAGCCACAAGCTCATCAGAATCCTCTCTGCTTTCATAGTTGTTGGGTGCGATATTGTGATTAAAATTTGTAATTACTTACTTTTGGTGCGGACTACATTAAGATAGAGAAAGACGTCTTCTTTTGCAGAGACAATTGCACTTAGAGTTATAATGCGATTTCTGAATATATAGTTCTGTTACACAAGGTCGATTTCAACTTCGTGCTTTTCGACGTAATCACTGCAGGACATGGGGTCATGTATTAGCTGAAAGAGTGGCCGATGCTACTAACACAGTCAAGACATTTAACTAGGAATACTATATTTAATGGAAAGTTCTATACAGACGATCAGCTTACTCCATACCTTCAACGATTACCCAGAGTTACATAATCGCACATTGACACCACCATGATGTCTTATTTAAACAGACGTCAACTGCTCTGTTGATTAAATTATCAGACTTTCATCATTCGTCGAGTTTTCGATAATAGGGAGCACTGCACACAGAATAACTACATTGTCCCCGGTGCTACACTGCAACATACTAATACTTCAGCATACACTTACTGTGAGAGATAAACAGTTTAATACTACACCATAGAACAAATACATGGCTCTGTTATTATTATTACTATTTCTCATCTCAACTATAGAAGTGTTTTCAGAAGTTTACGCCAAGCAAACAATTAAACACCTTAGTCTTAACTTTATGAACACAAACTAACATTGAATTTATATCATTCTGGGGTACGGACTTAGATTAATTTCACTTTTTGCACGAAAAACTTTATGAACATTCATCGTTTTCAACAATGATTACTACGTAAATTTGACATCTTGGCTAGGAGAACTGAGTTTGACAAAGCGATCCAACAAGGATTCTGTTTATGCTGACCTAGGTCTTGAGCCCTAAGAACCATGATACACACATGTCCCTCTTTAACAACCATTGCAAAGCACGGGCGTATAAGCTAGTTGGAGAATAAAATATTGCAACAGAGACTGAACATTTTTTAATTATTCAACACTGTTGCTGCACCAGCCGCCACCACCACCATCATGGAATGGAATGAAATGTATGGGGAGAGAAATAGTTTCTGGTATATTCTAACAGACGGGGTAGGTCGATAGTACACATTCTGAGACATCGAGGAATCGTCAACATAGCATTACAAGGAAGTGTTTGGGGTAAAAATAGTAGAGGGAGACGGAGGGACGAATACAGTATCCATTCAAAAGGATGTAGGTTACCGTTCGTATTCTCAGATGAAGAGGCTTGCACAGGACAGGGTAGCGTGGAGAGCTGCATGAAACCAGTCTGCAGACTGAAGACCACAACAACAATAATGTGTACTGCAGGTTCAAGAAAATTACAATAGCTGACTGCACTACGAAGTTTTGCATGTAATATACGCATCTAATCGCCAAAGTGCCGATTACTGTGACAGTGCAGATTAATGGTTCACTTACCCTGTGTAGCCAGTGTGGTACGGATTTAACAGCTGTTGTTTCTGCTCGGTGGCGCTGTGTGGCGCCCAGTTACTCCCGTACATGCGATAACTGTCTGCTTGCCGTCCAGCTGCTACGATAGTTTGTGAACCGACGCGATGCCTACTGTTGTAGGGATAGCTTAAAATAACTTGTAAAAGGACGAAAACGTAGGATAAAACATTGACAGATGTACGTGGCCCGGTGACTACTTAAAAATAAAGGGTTACCGAGCCACTCTGACCCATATTAAAATCGCACACACTTATTTTGGGAAGAAGTCTAGACGTGGTACAAAATCGTAGGACACGATTCACAGACGCCCCAAAGTCGCCTAAAATATATTTCAGGTCTTGTGAGAGACCCAAATTTGCCCTTGTACCTGCAAATAAAACGCATTCTGTTAAAACAATATGTCGTATTGACAGTTGTGTACTAAATCTGTCACAATCAGGCGGTTCTGCATAAAAGAAAACCGTGTGTCCGCGGGCAATGTCCAATTCGAAGACGAATGAGGGTGACTTCATCAGCTCGTAGAGGGCGGAAGGACGTACGCCGCGGGCGGACTGAGGACGTTACTGCGTGTAGTTTATTATCCGCCACAGCCAACCAAAGATCCTCCGACAAAGCCATGGTTCCAGAATGAAACTTTCACTCTGCAGCGGAGTGTGCGCTAATATGAAACTTCCTGGCAGATTAATATTGTGTGCCGGAACCAGGACTCGAACCTGGGACCTTTGCCTTTCGCGTGCAAGCGCACTACTGACTGTGCTATCCCGACACGACTCACGATGCCGCCTCACAACTTTACTTCCGCCAGTACCTCGCCTACTACTTTCCAAACTTTACTTTCCTCGAAAGGCGAAGGTCCCAGGTTCGAGTCCCGGTTCCGGCACACAATTTTAATCTGCCAGGAAGTTTCATATCAACGCACACTCCGCTGCAGAGTGAAAGTTTCATTCTGGAAACATCCCTTAGGCTGTGGCTAAACCATGTCTTTTTTTTTTAACCTTTATAACCTACTACCTTTAAACTCGGAGTTGCCCGAGTATTTGTCCTACACTCTCGTAGTCCATATCACCTTCTCCTCTCTCTCTGCATCCACCTCTTTCTCTCCCATGTCCCTGTTTGTTTCCACCTTTCCCTCTCTCGGCAAATTCTGCAACGTACCCTCTGTCATCTACCATACAAACCATACAAACATTTATGTACCCAGTGATCTTTCTCTTGGTTTAAAGGTCATGTGTGCGAAAATTCATGCAGACTGGAGCAAAATTATGCATTTTGTAAAATTCCGTAATTTAAGTACCCTCCACCTTGCACCAAACGACATTTTATACAGACAGTGACACTCCTCTTGTTTTTAAGGTAGAGTGTTCAAATCTTTACTAATATTGGAACAAAACTATAGAGTTATACGCAAATAGAAACGCAGCTCATATTGAAAAGCGCACTTTGTTGTTTTAAGTTACTCCAGATTTATTTCAAACAATCATTGTTATGAGGGAAAAAAAGGCCTTCTGTGAAATCGGTCGATCCGTTCTCAAGATAGGGCGCGATCAAACTTTAGGTAGACAGTGACCTCCCTCTTATTTTGAAAGTCAAGCGTCCTAAATTTCGTGAATATCGGAATGAAACTGTAGATTTCGTTAGTCTGTAGAAGTATGCTCCGCTATGCACCTACCACAAAATACTTTCTTACCTGACGTTTCCTAACTATAAACTACATTCCTGCCAAATTTCAGCTTCATAGATAAAGTAGTTTTCGAGATTTCGTGTTTAGTCAGTGAGTGAGTGACCTATCGCTCCTATATATAGAGCGATTGAGAAAACAGATTGCTTTATTTTGGATGCAAGAAATTAAGGAAGACTTCCAGACAAAAAGAAATAGCAACATGAAAATCTGTGATGCTACCTTTATTTGATACATGGTCATGCCTGATGCGACAGTTATACGGCATCTATTGCGAAACTGTTGTGAGCGGTGGACTTCTTTTCATTTCATTATTGTTTGTGTGTGTGTGGGGGGGGGGGAGGGGGGGAGGTCAGCTACAAAACGCTTCATAAACATCAGATCAGAAATTATATGCAAACTTTGTTGCACGTCCCTAACTATTACCATTTTCCAACAATTGTCGCATAAATCTGGATATTCTCACGCGGTGGCCTCTCATTATTTATGACGTCATATCTCGTGAGCTATGAGTCGTGCTCTTTTGTTTCAGGAACCTTCGTGGGCGTACGGTGAACAGTTCACCAAACTTTCATTCCAATTGAATGAATGGGTTATGAATACAGAGGATATACAGAAAAACATTGATTTTTAAGTTTAGAGATTATATATATCTGTTTACGTCGGATGTTTCGTTTGTTACATAAAATCTAGGTTTACTTCACGTTTTATACAGTTTTTCTGTTATTATTATCATTATCCAAATGAGACCTATTTATTTTATTTTTGTTACATGTATCTAGCCGGTCTTTTTGATGGATTATTAGTGGCGGAGTAATTTGTAATTCTCGTTTTATTATTATTTACGTTCCATTCGTGAGTATCTAGCACATATTTATTTAATTTAGAATGTGACATATTTTTGAATGTTTAAGTGAACAAAAGTAGAAATGAACACAAAGCAAACAGAATAGGAGATAACAACTAATTACGAATTTGTTTGTTGTGGAATAACAGATTTCTTTGTTTGTATTAGTGGGCTGTCTTATTTTTCGAATCGCCGTTTTAATGAGAATTTTCATGTTTTAAATTTGGTCTCTCACTGCGGTGGTTTCCACAATAGTAATTTCAGATAAGATAACATAATTTATCTATTGGTGTAAATCAGTATCAGAATTTTACGAATAGTTTGACGTTATAAACAAGCACTATGATTTATCTTATCCCAATAAAACATATGAAAACGTGGTAGGTAAAAATTAATTACTTGTATTAGGGTGGGTAGATGTACAGCGATGTGAGAGAGGGGCGGAGGAGAGAGTGAGTGAGAGAGAGAGAGAGAGAGAGAGAGAGAGAGAGAGAGAGAGAGAGAGAGAGCATTGGGGAGAGACACTGAGAGTGAAAGATGTTGAGAATTGCCAGATAAAATTTTCATTTTTACGGGTCATTGATATTTTCATTCAGTTGAGTACCATAGAGAGCCCAAGCGCTTCTGGATGGCACACAAGGGAGAGAGGTGCCAAGTCATGTGAGACGGAGAATGAGCCTTTGGAGAAGGCACTCAAATATTACGAAGTCAGACGGCCGCTCAGTGGCGGTACGCGGATCCCATTGCGTTGATGCCGAAGAAGGCCTTGAGCTGAAGAGCCCGGCGCAGGAGTGATGCACACCAGGGGGGCGTCGATGTATGCGTCGTGATAGCCCTGGGAACGGCAGAGCCGCTCCAAAACTTGCCGATAGGTTCAGCTCACTGACCGACACGCGGACGAATACTTACCGCTGAAGCGGCTGTGTGTGGCGTGTTGCGCGAGATCGGTCATCATTGGACTGCACTGAGCGGGAGGACAGTTTTTCTAAGCAGTCTTGGTGGCGTGTCCGCGCATTGGAGCAATATTGGCGCCTAGCTCTCTATTGAGGGGGTAGCCTCGCGTTGCGAGCAGAGTGAGGGGTAGAGCTTCAGAAGGATTGCGTCTTAGGCAGCCGACTAGTGCGATCGGCTCGACTTAAGTGCTTTCTTGTGTGTGTTTTGAGACTTCGGTTATTTTTCCAGCTATTGCGCTTTGTGGAGTTTCAGATTCACTTTTCAGGATGCCGTGTCTTGTGTCTGTTGGCCTGAGTATCATAGAGAAGTGAATAGCCTCAGCCAGTTTGAATGAGAAGCACCGACGCACCGATAACGACACCTAGTCTGTAGTCTGAGTTGGCGAGACGTAGCAGAGCCTGTGGTTTCGTTAGACACTGTGTGTATACCGTGGACACAGAGGCTGAGAGTAGGGCATTCACGCTTCTGTCTTGAGAAGATTTTGTTTTTATTTCGATCGGACCGCGAGTTGCAGCACTCCAATGCACTGCCGCCGCCGACCCTGTTCCAAATGATGATGATTATGACGATGATGATTGGAGATATAGGGCGCCCGACATCGAGGTCATCAGCGCCCGTGGTCAAATTTGAACGGATGGAAGAGAAATGGACGGCCGCCGCCGACCCTGTTCCAAATGATGATGATTATGACGATGATGATTGGAGATATAGGGCGCCCGACATCGAGGTCATCGGCGCCCGTGCTCAAATTTGAACGGATGGAAGAGAAATGGACGCATGTCGGACGGACGTGTGAAACTGAAAAGTACACCTACAGTTGTAGGGATAGCTTAAAATAACTTGTAAAAGGACGAAAACTTAGGATAAAACATTGACAGATGTACGTGGCCCGGTGACTACTTAAAAATAAAGGGTTACCGAGCCACTCTGACCCATATTAAAATCGCACACACTTATTTTGGGAAGAAGTCTAGACGTGGTACAAAATCGTAGGACACGATTCACAGACGCCCCAAAGTCGCCTAAAATATATTTCAGGTCTTGTGAGAGACCCAAATTTGCCCTTGTACCTGCAAATAAAACGCATTCTGTTAAAACAATATGTCGTATTGACAGTTGTGTACTAAATCTGTCACAATCCGGCGGTTCTGCATAAAAGAAAACCGTGTGTCCGCGGGCAATGTCCAATTCGAAGACGAATGAGGGTGACTTCATCAGCTCGTAGAGGGCGGAAGGACGTACGCCGCGGGCGGACTGAGGACGTTACTGCGTGTAGTTTATTATCCGCCACAGCCAACCAAAGATCCTCCGACAAAGCCATGGTTCCAGAATGAAACTTTCACTCTGCAGCAGAGTGTGCGCTAATATGAAACTTCCTGGCAGATTAAAACTGTGTGCCGGAACCGGGACTCGAACCTGGGACCTTTGCCTTTCGCGTGGAAGCGCACTACTGACTGTGCTATCCCGACACGACTCACGATGCCGCCTCACAACTTTACTTCCGCCAGTACCTCGCCTACTACTTTCCAAACTTTACTTTCCTCGAAAGGCGAAGGTCCCAGGTTCGAGTCCCGGTTCCGGCACACAATTTTAATCTGCCAGGAAGTTTCATATCAACGCACACTCCACTGCAGAGTGAAAGTTTCATTCTGGAAACATCCCTTAGGCTGTGGCTAAACCATATCTCCATCATATCCTTTCTTCCAAGAGTGCTAGTCTTGCATGGTTCGCAGGATAGGTTCTGTGAAATTTGGAAAGTAGGAGGCGAGGTAATGGCGGAAGTAAAGTTGTGAGGCGGCATCGTGAGTCGTGTCGGGATAGCACAGTCGGTGGTGCGCTTGCCCGCGAAAGGTAAAGGTTCCAGGTTCGAGTCCCGGCTCCGGCACACAATTTTAATCTGCCAGGAAGTTTCAAAGCCATGGTTGTTCGTGTCACAAAGGAGGTGACGGCTTTCAGCTGTGACTCGTAGAGGGGCTTCACGTTGGTTGTCTTGTATTTTGGTTTTAGCTTGTGACTTATAAGCTATAGATTCGGCTTGACTTTCACAGTTTTAGTGGATGGATGGGTTCAAAATTTTATTTGTCACCTCAGTATGAAATTTAAGTTGGTAGACCTCGTACATCTTCGTAATTAATAAAATTTATATCTTTGTTGAATTTTTCATACTGTAAATATTGGTTTTGCGTATTAATTAAAATTAAAGACTTTTTATAATGTAGAGAATGAAATTCCGATTCTCAGCGGATGATATTCAATAAACCGAAAAAATTGAATCATTGAGTCAGGGTAGTTCAGACAGTTTGAAGCCCGTCACAAAAGATATTATTTGTACCTGATTCCTTTCTTTCGAATTATAATTTAGAAAAAAATTCATTAGAAATTTCTTCTAATCGAAACTGTTAGATAGTTTCTTTCACATATTAACTGATTCATTACGATTTTCACATATATGTGTTCACTTTTAGAATCTTCTTGGACAATATTAGGCAACTAAATACTTCAATAATTGTTTAAGCATCACAGACTCTCTATTTTGAATTAAATATTTACAACAAAATCACATTCACTGAAAATACTTTATGAGTTCACAATGCTTGATTATTTTCGTCAAAGTTTCATTTATATTGAAGTCTCTGGATCGTGTTACATTGCTTACGAACTTTAACTCTTCCAGATAAGTTTTTTAAAAGTTATTTAATTAAACTTGACAATAAGTTCAAATTGCAAAATCACGAATATTAATCACTTTATTACGGGAGGCAGAAGTTTCTAATTCTTTCGTCCTAGCCTTATCCAGATCAAAGTCCAAAGATAATGTACGCATTCGCGTATGATCAATGAGAGCCATCACATAGAGGATTAAACACTTCGACATCTGTTCAAATGTCTGTAAATCTATCGGACCAAATTGCGTGGTCAACAGTCCGTAGCTTATAAACTACTTAAACCTAGGTAAACTAACCTACGGACAAACACACACACCCATGCCCCAGGGAGAACTCGAACCTCCACGGCGAGCAACCGCGCGTTCCGCAGCGAGGTGCTTTAGACCGCTCGGCTACTCCACCGCGGCACTTCGAGATCTAGTAACATAAAGAGTAAATAACGCAGAGAGAGAGAGAGAAAGAGTAATTCAATTGAGAGTAATTCAAATGATCTTTGATATATGAGGTGTTTTGACCTACATCTTCCCTGGATACTGTTATTCTGAGTTACCTTGATGTAATTTGAATTTACTAAAAATTTTAGAAAATGAGAAATTTCTGCCTCTAAACAAATAATTAAAATTACGTAACGATGAAAAATGTTGGAATATGGTGATTCTAATGCTATGGTCGCGATGTGGTGTTACACAGCGGGACGGAACAGCGTACGGCGGCGGGTAGAGAACAGGCCTCTTTAGCTGCTGCATCGGCCAGCTCATTTCCCTGGATCCCTATGTGCCCAGGACACCCAGTTCCAGCGACGCCGGCTCCACCAGTATTTGGTTGAGTAACGCTTGCAACTGCTTATCTCTACGAGAGTTAGGATTCTTCCTTTTGACGCTTTTCTTAAACATCGTTTTGTGTGGGAAGCGCTCGTAATTATAGCTCGTCCTCTTGGTCTCCTTCGTGTCGTGAGTTATTTGCCGCTCTTTTACAAAAAGTATTCTGCGGCATTGGCCCCCTACGTACCTTGCTTGCATCTATCGCGAATCTTTAATTCAGCGCAAAGTTCCTAGTGATTGGAAAAAAAGCGCAAGTGACTCCCGTTTATAAGAAAGGGAAGAGAACTGACTCACACAATTACAGGCCAATATATCAGATTCATGTAGAATTTTGGAGAATATTCTCAGTTATAGTAAATTTCCTTGAGACGGAAAACCTTCTTTCTATGAATCAGCACGGTTTTAGGAAACATCGTTCATGTGAAACTCAGCTTGCCCTTTTCTCACATGACATCTTGCGAGCCACGGATGAAGGACAACAGGTAGATTCTGTTTTCCTAGATTTCAAAAAGGCGTTTGACGCGGTGCCACACTGCAGACTGCTAACTGAGATACGGGTTTATGGAATAGGTTTACAGATTTGTGACTGGCTGGAAGACTTCCTAAGTTATAGAACGCAGTACTTTGTTCTCGACGGCGAGTGTTCATCAGATACGAGTGTATCATCAGGCGTGCCCCAGGGGAGTGCGATAGGACCGCTATTATTTTCTATCCATATAAATAATCTGATTGACAGAGTATAATTTGCGGCTGTTTGCTGATGATGCTGTGGTGTATGGGAAGGTGTCGTCTTTAACTGACTGTAATAGCACACAGGATGACTTAGACAAAATTTCTAGTTGGTGCGAATAATGGCAGCTAGCTCACATTGTAGAAAAATGTAAGGTGATGTGCATGAGTAGGAAAAACAATCCCATAAAGTTTGAATACAGCATTAGTAGTGAGCTTCTTGATGCCGTAGCGTCGTTCAAATATCTAGGCGTAACATTGCAGAGCAATATGAAATGGAACAAACATGTAAGGACAGTTGTAAGGCGGACAGCCGACTTCGGTATGTTGTCTACACTTGACAATCAATATTTTAGGGACTTTTTTATTAATTCTTTTTATTTTTTATCTAAAAATTCATCTACATAGTAGAAGGAATTGCCATTCCGAAATTCCTTTAATTTATTTTTAAATACTAGTTGGCTATCTGTCAGACTTTTTATGATACTTGGTAAGTGACCAAACACTTTTGTGGCAGCATAATTCACCCCTTTCTGAGCCAAAGTTAGATTTAACCTTGAATAGTGAATAGCATCCTTTCTCCTAGTGTTGTAGCTAAGCACACTGCTATTATTTTTGAATTGGGTCGGATCGTTAATAACAAATTTCATGAGTGAATATATGTATTGTGAAGCTACAGTGAAGATTCACAGGATCTGCAGGATGCTCTTGGGTGGGCTCCAGCAATTATTCTCATTACACGCTTTTGTGGAATGAACACTTTCTTACTCAATGTTGAATTGCCCCATAATATGATCCCATATAAAAGCACTGAATGAAAATAGGCGTAGTGAGCTAATGTACTGAGATGTACATCACCAAATTTTGCAATGACTCTGATAGCATAAGTAGCTGAACTCAAACGTTTCAGGAGATCTTCAATATGTTTCTTCCAATACAGTCTCTCGTTAATGCAAACACCTACAAATTTTGAATATTCTACCTTAGCTACATATTTATGTTCAAAGTCTAAATTTATTAATGGTGTCATGCCATTTACTGTATGAAACTGTATATATAGGCTTTTATCAAAGTTTAATGAGAGTCCATTTGTAGAAAACCACTTAATAGCTTTCTGAAAGATATCATTTACAATTTCATCAATTAATTCCTGTTTGTCAGGTGTGATAGCTATACCTGTATCATCAGCAAAAAGTACTAGTTTAGCATCTTCGTGAATTTAGAATGGCAAGTTTTTAGTATATATTAAGAACAGCAAGGGATCCAAGACCGAACCTTGTGGGACCCCATTTTTGATAACTCCCCAGTAAGAGGAATTAATTGTTTCAAGTGAACTGCTTATTTCAACTTTCTGTACTCTTCTGGTTAAGTATGATTTAAACCATTTGTGCACAGTCCCACTCATACCACAATACTTAAGCTTATCTGGAAGAATCCCATGATTTATACAATCGAAAGCCTTCTAGAGATCACAAAAAATTCCAACTGGTGATGTCCGGTTATTCAAAGCATTTAATATTTCATCAGTGAAGGTATATATAGCATTTTCAGTTGAAAAGCTTTTTTGAAAACTAAACTGATATTTTCTTAGAACTTTATTTTTACTAATATGTGAAGCAACTTGAGAATACATATCTTTTTCAAAAATGTTTGATAAATCTGGCAGAAGTGAGATGGGGCGGTAGTTGTTGACATCGGACGTAAAGGTTTAACGATAGCATATTTCAGTCTATCTGGAAAAATACCCTGCTTTAAAGAGATATTACAAATATGACTGAGAAGCCTACTTAACTCTTGGGGACAAGTTTTTAACACCCTGCTGGACATGCCTGATCTAACCTTTACAGCAGCACAATTTAATATCTAGTGGTCTGTTAAGCCTTTCATTCCCACTGTTGTTCTTAGTTGTACACAATTTGCTACACGTCTTTATTAAAAGGTTTTATAGGCACACACAGTAGCTCGGAATGCAGCCGACTGCTTTACGCTTTACAAGACAATTCTTGGAAGACTCTTTGACACTTTAGGAGAGCAGAAAAGCCCTTTTTGCGCTGGGGGGGGGGGCTACGTTGTCGGAGTGACTGTTGTAGGTGGCGGCGTCGGCAGCGGTCACGGGTTACGGAGAACCTCCTCAAAGGATGCCTTCAGCTAGATGTCAGATAATTTTGGAATGTTTCTCAAAACCTTCTTCGCTGTTTGCTCCCTTTTTTTCCTCCCACAGGTCTGTTAAGAATTTTACTCGGTACTTCTGCTTTTCAAGTGATGACCTGATACGGTGAGTACGGCCGCCGTTGGGCGTCGCGCTGCGTCGAGGTGGACGGTTCGAAGAAGTGTCTAAGAACTCTCTCTGTTGAGTCAACGTGTTACCAGGATCTTGCAGATGGTGTGTAAATATTTAAATTTCCACCAGCCTTTTATAGATTCCGAAATACCTCTTTTGTCAAAAGAGAAGATGTTAAAAGAATTACAGCGGATGTCAAATGCGCTGGTAATATAAAATGTCCCCAGTAGTAAACTGAAAAACGTAGCAGTTAAGATCAACAACTCGCTAAAAACACTGTTGCAGTAGGAAAGTAAACACAATAATGGAAGTAAGGTCATAGAGAAGTTAAACAAAAATTTAAAGAGACATAAAGCTTCAATCACAAGGGCGGATAAAGGCAATACTGTGGTCCTCGTCGTACCGAAGACTATGTAAATAAAACTGATAATTTTTTTCTTATAACCGCAGTAACGAGATAGCTAGATATCTAACAGAAAAGTTCCTTGAACAACTATAACAGGAAATCGATAATTCTCATTTTCTCTTTTATGACATGGAAAGAAGGCATTATACTGTCATGAATCCGCCAACACTAGATGCTCGTGCACAGATACAACTACAGCTTATATGCAAGACAAGGCAAGGTCCTACTGCTTCCGTTAATGCTACACTAGCACAATGGTTAAAAACGCTGTACACAATTAGTGAATAGTATAGTCTTAAAAAATACATACTAACATGCAGACAAAGTTAAAGATAATGTCATAGCAGCTGGTTCCAGGTTTGCAAGCTTAGATGTGTTGAATTTATATACCAACGTGCCTATCCATGAAATGTTAGAAAAAATTAAGCATAACCTGATAAAGACACAAAAAACTGTAACTTGTTCACCTTTGACGGAAAGATATACCACCAACCAGAAGGGCTAGCAATGGAAAACTCCCTAGTCGGCATTAAGGCCGAAATTTTCCTCAGTAATTTATAAAACCAATTGTTCACCAACAACCCTACAATAACTGATACATTTCTTTACTACTTCCGCTATGTGGATGGTGCCATTTTATTTGTTAAAGATCAAGACGATGAAAATGACAGCAAAGAGAATGAGTGCTATTCATTCAAAAATTAAGTTTACAGTAGAGCAAGGAAATAATGCAAGCCTCAATTAACTGACATTACGCTAACAAGGAAGGCAATCAAACATCATTTTGGTCTGTATCAATTAAAAATCTTGGCATCCAAAACGAGTCAAGATAGCATACTTACGTTCTATGTGTAACTGTCATTAAGCAAGCGGGGTAGGAACAAGGAGATTGGAATCCTAAAGCAAGTTGGAGTAACCAATATCCAGCCTCAAAAATATCTAAATTATTGCAAGATGTTAAAAAAACCACGGAAAATCATGGAAGTAGGTTAACAGATGTAAAGGAAGACAAGAAAATAGTCTACATGCCCAAGAGTTATCAAGGAAAGGTTTCAGAAATTATTGCTAAACAATGTAAAAATACTAGTGTACAAATAAGCGTTAAGACGAATGACACTTCTCGTCTCAGACTTGGGAACCGCATGACCAACAAACTCTCGAATTTCGCAGCAGTAGGTGTAAAAATCATAGCAGTCAACAGTCCGAAGATAGGTTTGAACACCACAGTGCTTTACTAGACATGGTCCTGTTTCGAGGTGGTGTACCATTCCTTTCCTCCGTCTTTCGAACAGACTTACCCAGCCACTTCAACATGGATTCCGAACAACGTTGGTACTCGATATTTTTCACACCAGCAACACTGCCAGAGGGAAAAGAAGTGGAAAGTGATATAAAATTCCTAGCACCTGGTGGGACCGAACCCGCGACTTTCGGATTTATAGTGCTACCGAGAGGTGTATGTAAACAAAAATGTGGAGACCTTCCAAAAATTTACGTAGGTCAAACAGGTAGAACATTTGAAATAGGTTTCAAATAGTACGCTTTAGTTCACAACTACAAATCAGCATTTGGAGAGAATCTTTTAACATCGAAGCACAGTTATGCAACAATTGACACACACTTAGAAGTGTTGCATAAGGAACCTAAATATTATTTCACACCGGCGTAGCGTATCTCGAGCTACGTGTTCGGAAGACGTCGCAGAACGTGGTACGTATTCAGACTATAGATACGTACCCTTCAAACCGAAAGCTACGTATTAACCACTACGTTATTTATCCCATCTTCGTATTTGCACAGTTGTTGAGATGGTGTGCTAACTTCAATACTGTTCGTGGATAGTACCAGAATTGGCGTTCGATGTTACGTGGTGTGACCCAGATATCAACTCTAGTGTGCCGTGGATGGACTGTAGTTCCAGGAGCGATAGTAAGGATGAAATGTTGTTGTTGTATTCAGTGTAATTAAATAGAATTGGGTTGATCCGACAAATGTTAGAAGAACAGCGTATGGCGAATACCACCACGTAATGCAAGATTTACAACTTGACGATGAAAAGTTTGAATCTTACTTCAGGCATAATGAAAAACAGGTCAATGAAGTTTTATTCCTCATCAGACAATCAATACCTCCTGAAGAACGGCTAGTTATTTGTCTAAGGTAACAATTGTTTGCCCGTAATTTCAAATAGAAACGTATTCCATTTTAGAATAGTCCCACAGCTCTATATTCTTTCGCAATTGGGCAATTAATGCAGACATTATGCGCAATAGACACACAAACACGCAGTAATCTATACCTATAAATGTGAATGTCTGTTCGGTGTACGTTTATCACGCCTGAACCGCAAGATATAAAGAGCTAAAAATTTATACAGTTACTAATGTCTACCCGGGGAAGGCTTTAGGCACGGTTCAGTGGTGATTGGATATATATATATATATATATATATATATATATATATATATATATATATATATTAATGTGAATGTCTGTTCGGTGTACGCTTATCACGTCCGAACGACAAGACGTAAATACTTAAATATTTGTACACTTACTAATTTATACCTGAGGAAGGTTTTACGCAAGGTTTTGTAGCGATCTGATAGATATTTAGTAGAATATAACGCGAAATGCGGAACAGTAATTACTCTTTGAAAATTATATTTACTCTTTGAAAATGGTTTTATTGGTTGCATTGTTGCTTGAGGGTTGATAATGATAAAAGGGTGGAGTATATTGCAATGGAAAGTTTTCGGTGTATATAAAATTCTACGTGTGTGTGTGTTAATATTTCGCTCTGCAGCGAAAACTACAGAACGAAAACAAATGGTATGTGTGTAATTGTTATCCGAAGCCTCCCGTAGTACACCATAGCAGTTCCATGCCGGTGGCTATAAGGGGCTGAAAGATATGGTGGTTGAAAGTCGTCACGTTATAAAAAAAGATCGGACTGAAGGCCAGCGATGACGTTTGAGACACTATAGCAAGGAGGTTACATACAGCGAAACGTGATGCCACAGACCATATCTTTGGTCTATGCCTGCTACAATGTCTTCAGCTCTTTCTCTGTAAGGATAAGCATACGAATAAAGAAATTTAAGAATAAATAAATAAAGTAGTAAAAAAGAAATTTCTTTTAATACATCTCTTTTAAAAAAATCGATCTGACGTTTCGTGCATTACATCAAGTGATCGATCTGTGATATTATTCCAAATACTGTATAAATACATTTACTGTACAGTACTTCTTATTGGCAAGTAGAAGTGTACAGTTCGATTATACGAATAATCGGTTTTCCGAACATCCATGTCCCCCAATTACACTTCGGATAATCGACGTTCTACTGTATATAATATTTTAGCTGAATCAAGGATTTTCGACTTTTAACTTTTTGAACACTGCCAACAAACTTCAAACGCACGAAGTGAAATCCAAAAGTTATTCCTATCTCAGAATATAAAAAGGTATTGCTTGTCCGCTAAGACGTGCACCCCGCCACCTGCTGAATTACTAGCAGTGTGTGACAATACTGTTCATGGTTTGATTCGCGGCAGGGGGCCATATTTTCGTGGTTGAGTAGAACTTCATTGTTCATTTTTACTAGCTTCTGCCTGCCACTTCATTCACCTAGTATGGAGCAACGTCGAAAACTATTCCATGGTAGTTTTATCTGTATGTCCTATCCCTCTCCAAAATTCCATCCAAATCCACTCGGTAATTTCTGCTTGAAAGCATAATTAACTTTCACAGTTATGATTATATTAGAGAGTATGATTAAATATTATCTGCTGCGTGACACACAGTAATTTACTTAAGCGTAGATTTGCCTTATTATGTCTTCTAGTAACCGGTAAAGACCTGATGAAGTAGTATTGCATCTGTATAGTCCATAGGCGCCGATTACGGGTATGCTCGGTCGCTCAAGCATACCCCAAAATTTGAGTAAATTTTGGTATTATTTTTTTTCTTTACGTTATATTTCTTGATTGTAATTAAATTCGACTTTCTCATTCCACTGATGGGCGGCTGGCTTTTGTAATACACCGCTGTAAAAAGATTATCTAAAACAAACAGGTAATTGAATTCGTAGGCATTAAGATTCATGTTGATATGTGAGTGAAGTGATCAAATGTTCAAGTATTTGTTAAGCGTAAGGGACTTAACTATGGGGTCATCAGTCCCTAAGCTTACAAACTACTTGTGAACAACTAAGGACGCCCCCCTCCCGAGGGGGTATTCGAACCCCCGACCGTAGTGGCCGTGCAGACCGTGACTGAAGCGCTTCAGTCCCCACGGCCACCGCGGCCGGCTGAAGTGATAATTTTCTAAATAGTCCGAATGTTAATGGAATGCTGCTTGTAAATTCAATATCGTAAACTGAAGGCGGTAACCTGTAATTGATGTATTAAATAATTAGAAATGAAGTGGGTTTGGTATCAACAGACATGGTATGACAGCAGAAATGGTTACGGACTATTTTCGTAATGCTGTATAGAAAATCGATCTGCAGAAGAAAGAAGGCAGGAAGACCATTCGATGTTAGTTTTTGCGATAATGAACACAGTATTCACAATACAGGCACATCATTATCTGATACGCAAGTCTAAGAAGACGAAAACTCTGAAAATGATTTCTGTACTTACTACAACAGGAAAAACAGGTTAAAATGGTCGTAAAAGCCGCCCAGTAGTTCTGTAACGTGAAACTGAAATTAATCGCTGTTAATTTCTTTACTGTACGTTAAAAATTACTTTTCTCCTTTCAGAGATTAAAATGGTCTTAAATTAACACCAGATGAAGCAAAACAGAAGAAACACTACTAAAATAAAATTATTACTTTACCTTTGTACCTGGAATTGGAAGAATATAATAAAGATTTTTTTTTTTAGAAATACCTGTCGGGGGGGGGGGGGGCTGCAGGCCGGCAACCACCTCCCCCCTATTGGAAACGCCACTGAGCATACCCCAAGATGTTCAAAAGTCGGCGCCTGTGGTGTAGTTTTAGTTTAGAGAGAGCCCCAACGTCATTTTTGCCCCGGGGCCCTTGGTGTAGTAGCTAGGGTACTGATATCACAATCGACCCACACGCGTGCGGAGCCGCGGGTTTAAGCTAGTATCAAATATATCGGAAACTCCATGGCATTTACATGCGTTTACCAGGCGACACCGCTAGCAGTGCCATCTGTTGGCTCGAGTTGTACGCAGTACCTGACTTCACATCTGTTACTCCGAATTTTATTTCCCTGCGTACCGCATTCACAGCGCAAGTTTTATATTGTTCCGCCATTTAATAAATTACGTTAGATGCTAATTCATTTAAGGTGTAGGTTTAAAAAGAAACTAATGCAATCGGTTCTGTGCAGTTTATTTGGCTAGAATTCGAACTGAAAATAATACAATTTAGAAGTTTTAATCCGATACATGTACGCAACATTTCGTGAGCATTTAGGTTTATTTGTGAGTTACTTTCCGTAACATGAAACTAATCTTTCTAATTTGTGAAACCTTTTTCCTATTGACAAATGTTTAATTAGAACTGCTAAATATTGTTTTGGCGACATAAAATAATGTTACACACGCCTCCTAATTCGGCAGATTTATTTATGTGAAGAGAAACCAACTTGCTTCTCACACAATAAGTGCTTTCAACTACCCACTTATCAAAATTTTGTCTAAAAATTTTTGACATTTTATTGGACATTGCACAACCATTGGGAATAAGTATTTTGTTTGAGTCATATCTATTCATCTGTTAATGGAAGTTGATAACTTCATGCTCATTATCATTATATGATGCCAGAGCCATTTTACGTTTTTCGTGTTCAAACCCACTACATGCCCAGCCCACAATATAATTCCTCGCATTTGTTTCGATATGTTTACTTTAACTGATACTCATATCAGCATACAGGGATACAGTAACACGGTCTTCAGCAGACATTTCACTCACAGATGCATTGAATGGAAGTTTTTTCAATTCATTTAATTTTACGAGGAATGCTGCTGCATCTACTTCAACGTTACTGTCTTGAGAGGTACACAGTAAACTATAGTGCTGGTTTTTTTAAATGTGTTTATTTCAGTCAAAACAGTTGCAATAAAATTATTTAATGACATGTTTCGATCACTTGGATAATCTTCAGATCTTATAGTTGCATCCGCAACTCGTCTGGCTGAGTACTAATTAGTACTCAGCCAGACGAGTTGCGGACGCAACTATAAGATCTGAAGATGATCCAAGTGATCGAAACATGTCATTAAACAATTTTATTGCAACTGTTTTGACTGAAAGAAACACATTTAAAGTAACATAGTGCAGTTGCGGACATTCTCAAATCGAGCATGTCGACTATAATGAGTATAGTGCTGGTGTTTTACAGCCTCGTGTACTCTTTAAAGACGTAAAGGGATCAAAATAAAACTTGCTATTGAATTTTTTTGTTATATGACAATTAACAACTGTTTTTAAACACACGCAAATAACAAATTAAAATACTAACCCTTGGCTTAAGAAATTATTATTTCTAAAATATTTTTTCCACAAAATGGTCTGAGCATACTACGTAGCTTTTATTCAAATGCTCGGGACCGTTCTTTTTTCTAAATTTCATCTGTCAGCTCTTCGACTAAGAGTAACTCACCGACCGCAGATATAAACAAATTATAAAAAAAGAAGATAAATCAGAGCGTATAAACAAATGATCTGAGTAGGCCTAATGGTTGGCTGCTTAAGCTATCATACTTACATATCTTTTATATTTTGGAAATCTGAAAAATGATTTTCGAGCACTTTGCTGTTCATAGTTATTACAGCCATATATATGACATATACTTCCTCTTCCAACCATTTCCTAGTTCTATCAACTAAGACGACGATCAAGAAAGTTTTCCGTGGGAAACTATGTAAAGCGGCTGTTCATGTCCTGCGTTCACAACTCGAGCCGCTAGGAGGTGTTAGGGTGCGCTGTCGCCCGTTTCACGACTGAGTTTCCGCTATTATCTTTATAAGCTAATCAAAATATCCACGGGTGTACTGCCGGTCTATGGCGTCCAACGGGCACAATATTTCGGCGATCATACATGTCGCCATCATCAGGTGAACTGACGGACTGAGCTCCTGGAAACGCGCCGGCACGGAGATCCGCACGCTACGGCTGCTCGAAGGGAACTGGTTTCTAGCCCGGTAGCGGGCGATTTAAATACCCTCGGCCCGCGGAGCGACCCCTCCGTGGTCCGCGCCCCGCGCCGCGGCCGCGCAGTGGAACCGATTGCGACGGCGTCTGAGATGACGTCGGTATGAGGGCTCTGTCCGCCGTGGTCGTCACTTCGTTACGTTTGCTAGATTTACTCTTAATTAACCCAATCGCTGTTTCCCTAGCTTTGCTAAGATTACAGCCACAATCACTGTTTATGAGGTCGTCACTTGTGCGAATTTCAATTGCCTCTCTAACGACGCAGTCCCAGTATCTAGACCTCTGTACCAGAATCCTAGTGCGTTCATACTCCATCGCATGATTCTCCGACAAACAATGTTCAGCGACCGCCGACTTGCTCGGATACATCAATCGTGTGTGCCTCTGGTGTTCAACGCATCGATCCTCGACGGTACACATCGTCTGTCCAACATTGACACGGACTCTGGTACACGCCGGCCTTCCTCAAACCGAGATCATCTTTGGTGCTCCACACCAGTGCGCCTGATGATGGCGACATATATGATCGCCGAAATATTGTGCCCGTTGGACACTATACACCGGCAGTACACCCGTGGATATTTTGGTTATCAAATACGCCAGGAGAAACTGAAGAATCACATCTTTATAAGCTATTTGGAAATAGAGCTGTTCAGCATAGAGTACGTGGTTGTGGTGCTCTGTAGTGCGCATGCGAGAGCCGAGATAGGCAGCGACGCTACGTGTGCAGGCGTAGCTGGAGATACGCTTATTAATGTATGTATCCCTGCTGGACGCGACGCCAGCTACGTCGGTCTGAAATGACCCACTTGATTACATTACAAGATACGTCTGAGACGTCTTTCCGAAGACATAGATCGAGATACGTTACGCCGGTGGGAAATGACCTTATAAATGACGCCTCCTGACAGAAACTGAGATATTTGCACACCGATTGCAAGATCCCGATAACACATTGCATTTTGTAGAAACTTTGAGGGAATCGCCAAAAAGTGACAGCGGCAGCAGGTTGGCTGACAAACGTCCCCAGCATACGGCGGGCAGACTGCATCCGTACATACGGGAGAAACCAGCGCGCCAAACGACGCCACGAAGCTGAAATTTCTGCACAACACTGACTATATATACGAGGGTAAGTCAATTATTATCCGCAAAGTAGCTATAAAATTTTATTGTAATAAAATACGAAACTTACAGGAACATCAGTTTTCGACATAGTCTCCTTGCTTTTCAATGCACTTCGTCCATCGCTCTACAAGCATCCTTATGCCCTCAAAAAAGGTTTTCGGTTGAGCTGCGAGCCAGGAATGCACCGTTTCCTTCACTGCTTCGTCCGAGTCAAATCGACGGCCCCTTAATGCCTGTTTGAGTGGACCAAATAAGTGATAGTCAGAAGGGGCAAGATCGGGACTATATGGAGGATGACCAGTACTTCTAATTTGAGTTTCTGGAGCGTTTCAGCAGTGTGGACAGCAGTATGCGGACGGGCATTGTCGTGCAACAACACAACACCTTCTTACAGCAATCCTCGGCGTTTGCTTCGAATTGCAGTTTTTAGCCTGTCAGTAAGCATCTCACTTTAACGTACACTGTTTATTCTTGTGCCCCTTTCACCATAATGTTCTAGTACAGGACCTCGTGCATCCCAAAAAAACCGTAAGCATCAGTTTTCCTGCGGTCGTTTGGGTCTTGAACTTTTTCTTGCACGGCGAATTTGGATGTTTCCATTCCATACTCTGACGTTTACTCTCCGGCTCGTAATGACGGATCCATGTTTCGTCACCAGTAATGATTCTGTCTAAGAAGTTGTCCCCTTCGTTACCATAGCGATCCAAATGATTTTTGCAGATGTCGAGGCGCGTTTGCTTATGCAACTGTGTGAGTTGTTTTGGGACCCATCTTGCACAAACTTTACGAAAAGTCTGTTGTGAATAATTTCGTAGGCAGAACCATGACTAATTTGAAGACGATGAGCCACTTCATCAATAGTTAATCGTCTGTCTAAGAGAATCATTTCACGTGATCGCTCAATGGTTTCTTGATATGTGGCGGTAAACGGTCGTCCGGCTCCTCCCTCGTGCTTAACACTCGCGCGACCGTTTCGGAATTTTTCAATCCACTCGTACACACTTCGTTGTGCCAAAACACTGCTCCTGTACTGTACTGAAAGTCTTCTGTGAATCTCGGCCCCTGATACACCTTCCGACCACAAAAAAACCTTATCACTGATCGTTGCTCTTCTTTGGTGTAAGTAGACAGCGGAGCAGCCATGATTAACAGCACGGCACCTACAACGAAACTAACGTAGCAGCTTGAAAATTGCAAAGATATAACAACAAATAAAGAAGCTTGCGTCACCAACGTAAAACGACAGTACTACCAACATAAACAAAAATATAAATAAATTGCCGATAATAATTGACTTACCCTCGGATTTTAATTTTTCGACACTTATAAACGAGAATTTTATAAATATTTAGTTTGACACTTTTATAGTATGACCTTTATAGTTTTATACTTCTTTGTTTTACACCTCCTGGTTTTTAAACACAACGCCATTATTATTTACCTATTATTTAATTTTATCGCTGTCTTTTATGGTTTCTCCACTATAACCCATTAATTGATTCGCACTTTTTATATTCTAACAAAAGTGAAAATTTATGTATTATTTTTTTTGCAAGTTCAGCTAAGACCATATTTCGAAAAACTTACGGGTATGCTGCCAGGTACCAAAATCGACGACGGCCGATATTTCGGCAGAAGACCACCCTGCCGTTGTCAAGGCGAAACTGCAGTGAGGAAGAAATTTGCAACAATGTTTTAAAAAACCTCGGTTTTCAATGAGTAAGCAGGAAAGACAACACACACCGAGCAAGCAAGTACACAGCGCCGACACGACCAAAGATGAAACCGGTCTGAATATCCATAATAAAAATCAGTTCTCGACGGTTGAGGTCGGATTAGTTTTGTCCCTGTGTTTTATGACAAGTGTGAGAGCAGGATCCCAAGCAGAATTTAAGCAGAAGCCTCCATCCCTATTCATAAGGTAGTCACCTAGTTTTATTTTTATTTATATAACTTCCTTCATAAGACAGCCCCAGTAGTTGGAAGTGCATGCCAGAATTTCCGTTTTGTCCTATTCCATAGGGTGACCTCAAGACAGTGTTCGGCCACAGCAGATTTGTTTGTCTGTGGCCGAACAATGTCTTGACACAGGTCACCCTATGGAAAGCAAGAAGATGCTTACAACATCAATTTAGATCTGTGCTGTTATACTGCCACTAAAAACAAGGAGTGCAAGCCCCCTCCATGAAAAACACGACAACACCATAACAACAACGCTTGCGAATTTTACTGTTTTACTGTTGTACTGTATACACGCTGGCAGATGACGTTCGGGGGGCATTAGTGATACCCACACCAAGCCATCGGATCCCCACGTTGTGTGACTCGTCACTTCACACAACGTTTTTCCACTGTTAATCGTCCTTTGTTTACGCTCCTTACACCATGCGAAGTGTTGTGTAGCAACCTGCGTGATGCGTGGCTTATGGACTGCTGCTAGACCTTGACATTAAAGTTTTGTCACCTCCAGCCTAGCTGTCACTTGGG
The DNA here is from genome assembly GCA_026315105.1 of Locusta migratoria. NCBI lineage: Eukaryota > Metazoa > Arthropoda > Insecta > Orthoptera > Acrididae > Locusta > Locusta migratoria. The sequence goes on from CM048749.1 coordinate 217,867,606, forward strand.
GTGTATTCTGAGGCATTTTTGAATTTCTGTGTGATGGTCGGGATAGATGCCTCTCTATTACACTGTACGAGCCTCTTCAACTGTCGGCGGTCTCTGTCAGTAAACAAACGAGGTCGGCCTGTACGCTTTTGTGTTGTACGTGCCCCTTCACTTTTCCACTTCACCATCATATCACAAACAGCACACCTAGGGATATTTGGCAGGGTGGAATTCTCGCATACAGACTTTTGACACAACTGACACCCAGTCGCCTGACCACGTTCGAAGGTAGTGAGTTCCGCGGAAGGCTTCATTTTGCTCTCTCACGATGCCTAATGACTACTGAGGTCATTGATATGGTGTGTCTGGCAGTATGTGACAGTACAATGCACCTAATAAGAGAGACATAGGTTTCAGTTGGTTTCCAGATAATTTTGATCAATGGTGTATCTAGGACAGCATAGGACACGATTTGGGGTTCTGAGCGGATGATATCGGAGTTTTTAGTGCCCGAAAAAGAGGAATAAGAGAAGAGTGTCACTCGCTCCAATAAAATAGAAAAACAAAAGTAAATGGCCGAAATATAAAGATAGAAAACTAGACTAACTGTTTACAGAAAAAGTAACACAAAATACAGTTTTATTATTTTTTTTTTTTTTTAAGTCAAGTCTATAAGTTCGCTTCCTGGAGCAGATGTAGTAAAAGCAACTTATAAGATGACCATCATCTAACTGATCCTGTGCAAAAAGGAATGAGCGAGTCACTCAGCACACTCCGATAACTCCATTTTAAAATCTAGGGCTAACGGAAATGTATCACAGACAAAAAATATATCGTTATTTAAAGTTTTATTATTAATTTAAAATCAGTTCATTCTACCTAACCATGTTCACATGATGCTGTTAACTTCGTAGCACATAAGGGAACCAACAGATTTTGCATGTATGTAGGAAGTAGGATACCAACAGCCGTATGTTTAACAGAAACATTTATTCCTTTACTACCAGTTTCGGCATTCCATTATGCCATATTCAGGTCCTTACATCGGAGTATTGTATCCATTAAGTAGCGATCGAAACTGGTTGCGTGGATTTCTAACTCTCAGTAGGAACCAACAACAACAACCTGCTTAACGGATATAATACGCCAATGTAGGGGCCTGAAGATGGCATAATGGAATGCCGAGGTAGTGAAAGAATCAATATTTCTATTATACGTACGGCTGTTGGTATCCCACTTCCTACATACTGTTGACCAGCCCCAGTCCCGGTTACACCAGTAATGATGGATTCAATAAAACAGATTTTGCTGTCTGCTTTTCCAACTTAGTCATAGCAGTCTATTACAAAGCTTATGCCAGCGACAAAATTAAGCACCATAGTTTTATATTTACGAATACAAACTATCATTCAATTTCCTTACGAATGTACTAATATTGCTATGTCTGTTAAAAAGTAGATAATTTGCTTCTTTCGATGTCTTTTATTTCAATGTGAGTTCTTCGGTCGGTAAAATGAATTTATTGACTAAGTGGTCATACACGGATTATGATTTCACCGTCTGAGGCTTCTGAATCCAAAAAGTCGATATTTTGTGGTGGCCCTTCCTAACTTCTGTTCCTAGTTACGGCCGTCGGCTAGTACAGTGCATTCTCTTCAAACGATTTATCATCAACAAGAAGTACCATAATCACGGTTAGGCACCTCGCCAATACTCTATGTACGATATACAATAATGTCCCACTCGTTGAAAGATTCAAGGTCACCCCTTTTAGCATCTACATGGGATACTCTGCAAATCACATTTAAGTGCCTGGCAGATGGTTCATCGAACCACCTTTATACTATTCATCTCCCATTCCATTATCGAATAGCGCACGGGAAGAAACAACACATGAATCTCTCCGTTCGAGCTCTGATTTCTCGTATTTTATCTAATGATCTTCCCTACCAATGTAAGTGAATATCTACAATAGATTATCGCATTCGGAGGAGAATAATGGCGGTTGGAGTTTCGTAAGTAGCCCACGCCGCAGCGATAAGCGCCGTTGTTGTAATGATTCCCATCCCAGATCCTGTATCAATTACGTAACGCTGTCTCCCCTATATCGTGACAATACAAAACGGGCTGCCCTTCTTTGAACTCTACCTGATAAGGATCCCACACTCGGCAGCAATACTACGGACAAGCGTAGTGTATGCAGTCTCTTTAGTAGTTCTATTGCATCTTTTAAGGGTTCTGACAGTAAAACGCATCCTGTGATTCGCTTTTACCACGACATTCTCTACGTGTTCTTTCCAATTTAAGTCTGAAGTAATAGTAATTCCTATGTATTTAGTGGAGTTTAAGGTCATCACTTCTGAATGATTTATCTTGTAAACAAATTTTAAGGGATTTCTTTTCGCACTCACGTAGACGACTTTACACTTCGCATTATTTGGAGTCATCTGGCGTCATCTGCACACAAGATTAATGAACTGCTTACTACAGGCAAACGAGTACGCCTGAATATTCTGCTGTAGCGAGGCATCTCTGTGTGCATTCAGTGCTGTTGCACGCTTAGCTGCTCGGCTGCTGACGATGCCTCTGCTGCTGCTGCTACTTACGTAGAACCTTCATATACACATATATACGCTTCCAAGGTAAATTTCAACTCGGCATCTAATGAATAATGACTACGAGTACATATAAACTCAAATCGTTCCCTATAGTTCAGAGTTCTATTGGTAGACATGCACATGCGTTGTTATTCCAGGTGGCGTAGCCGGTACTCGCCCCTTCGTGCTTTGCCAAAGAGGTATATAAACAACACAGAGAGGCTACAGGCAAGCTACAGCGCTCTGGGTGGCAGCCCCAAGCAACACTGGCCGCCATATTTGAGAACGTCTGTCTGATGCAGCAGATTCTGTTTGTAATCTAAACTAACGTGTAAGGTCTATTATTAGTGGTAATTCATGGCAAGTGTATGTTCGGCGCACCACTGCAGCAATCGCAGTGCTAAAACTGTTGTAATATCATACTTTAGGTGGGTCTAAGGAAGAGATATGTAATTATATAGGTCGTTGTGTATCAGCATGTATTTGTTTATAAATATAGATTATACTTAACTTTCGCATTTATCGAGTTTCAAAATTATGTTTACTTCACGACCATTAAAAAGCTAGGCAGATGACTGTCCTATTTGGTGTGTTTTACTGTATTGACAGTTGTTTATACAATGTAAAATGCTTATTAAGCATTGGCTGAGTAGCCTAGGTATATGAACTGTAATTAAACTATTCTTTATACAGATTTCCTTTATAAGAAACGAGTTGCTAAGCCAATGGGTAGCCAGTATGAGGCGTGATAAATGGAAGTCTGCAATTTATAGTTACATATTCTCTTGTCATTTTGAAGAATAGTTCATGTATGCTACCACCGATCGAAAGTGTCTACTGACAAATGCCATTCCTAAAATAATTTCTTTTCCTGAGCACCTACAGAAACCAAAAGCTGTAAGGAGAGTACCAAGCAAATGTCAAATAGTGGAAAGCTTGATAAATACGTAATGAACTTCAAAGCATGAACCACAGACAGGAAAAAAGGTAATTAAAGATTTTAAAGAATTGCGACTGTATTTATAGGAAAGATATGTCGGCAAATACAAACGAGTGTTGACATTATAGTAACATCACTAAATAATGCAGCAGTTCGACGATTCTAAACAATACATTTAGGATGAAATAGTAAACGAGAAATGCTATTATTAGTGGACATTACTTTTAAGTATAAATTGCTTATGGCAGGGAGCGATCTCATAAATTTATTTTGTGAATAATGAAATGCCAAGATCGCGTATTTCGTCTTTATTTATAACAGACGACCGGTTTCGATGTAGATAGACATCATCTTCTGTTCTCTAAGGGCGAACATGAAATGTATGGTTACAAGAAATCCAACAAAGGAACATGCCACATAACTGTGTACAAAGGTAATCATATGTCAACAGTTTTTCTCACATGCCTGCACTAAACTATAACATTATTACATAAATGCACATTGTAGCCATTTGGATAGTACTAGTGAGTTGTCATACATTAAAATATGCCGTTTGGTTGTCAGATATAAAACTCGTGTGGTCATATGTTTATAAAGAACCACCATAGTGTACAGTTGTGAGTGACAACAAGCTACTAACAGACGGCGTTGTAATCACTATAAAGTTACCTTAACATGCCGCTAGAGTGCACTATTGTATGAGAAATCCTTACAACTGTTATCAATTGTCGATAATAAAATTTAAAATTGCAGATGTATCTACTGTAGTTTCGTCAATTTACATCTCCATATAACTTAAATTTACCTATAACCAGGAAAAAGTTTCGTTATTTAAAATTACGATAAGCTGAAGAGTAAAAACATCCAGCACACTTGTAAAATACAGCACATATAAGATTTACCACTGTGAAACTACAGTATAATTTTTGAAATTGCAGGTGTAACCGCCACGGTTCGTCAATTCACATCTGCCGCATCAAGCTACAATTCATACATAACCATAAACAAAGACTCTATTTAAAAATTATGACAATCTGATGAAAACAGCAGTCAGCATGCAATGTGTGCTATATATGTGTTACAGCAAATTATGTCTATAGTCAGAAATATACTCATTATTTAGGATCGCAACAAGCTGAGGAATAAAAACGGCACACAGTACAATTACAAAATACACCACATATAGTATTTACCACTGTGAAAGAACAGTTCACAGTTTATATATCCAGTTTGTTAGAAACGCGTATCACGTTCATAGGCTGTATAACCACTCTTTTAGATTCTCATGTCATTTTGAAAACCTGTAATCCCACTCTGTTTGGTACTCATGTCTAGTTTACCTGCTCTGTTAGATACTTACGTGAAGCTTATAGCCTTTACACCCACTATGCTTACACTCTTGGTAAGTTTACAGCCTGTACACCCACTTTGGTTCACACATGGTTACCTATGCTAACAGTTATGTGGCATGATTTTTTTTTTTTTAATTTTTTCTTTTTTTTTGTAACCTTTTTTTATGTTCGCCCTTAGAGACCAGAAGATGATGTCTATGTACATCGAAACCGGTCGCCTTTTATAAATAAAGACAAAATACCGCGATCTTGGCATTTCATTATTCACAAAATTACTTTTCGAAATGCGTCGCCCAGAAATTAAGAAAAAAATCGCACTGACGTGTTTTACAGCCCACTTTAGATTTGTAGTTTTATACGTTTTTGCCAACATTTTCGACGAAAATAATAATCTAAATAATAAAAAATTAATTAGTAGGAGAGTCTGAAACCCTAAAAAAACATTAGGTAGTGGCGGGTTCCGAACCACTGACCGTCTGAGTCACAGTTTAATGCATTGACCACTACGCTACGGCCAACAATTGGAAGTTGCATTCTTTAATCTCATACTATTGGTCCGTTGTTAACTTATGCTAATATGGTATTTGTAGACACTAGATTATCATTTATCGTACGAAGAACGACGTGTTTTTGTTAATTCTTCAGTGCACCATTGTTTTGAAATGACAACGTGTAAGTTACAATAAGAAAATCATCAAATACGCAACGCAAGATGGCGTATGCCACAGAGAGTTCTGGGCGAGGAATGTCACGTGACATCTGCGAACGGCTGGTTTTCGTTAATTCAATGGAGGGTGTCAAATCTCAGTTATTTTTGCAAATATCTCTCAAACGATACGAGATATGAAAAAGAGAGAGAGAGAGAGAGAGCAAAGTTGTAGAGAATTTTCTCCGGACGGGCGCGGTGGCCGAGATGACTGAGGCGCTCCAGTCACGGTCAGCACCGCCACTCGAATCCCCCCCTCGGGCATGGATATTTGTGCCGTCTTTAGTCTTTGCATAAGTCTTTTAGTCTTAGTTAGTTCATAAGCAGTTTGTAAGCTTAGAGACTGATGAACCCGTAGTTAAATCCCATAAGTTGTACAAACATTTGAACATTTTTTGAATTTTCTCCGCTACACATTCGTTTATTCAATTTTCGCGTCAGATGAACGGTTTATTTGCAATTAAAATTACATTACAAACGGCTTTTTTGGTATTACTAACGTGTTTATTTTCCGAAATATTTCAAAAAGCGATGTTCTGGTCTCTAGTAGCCAACAATTATGTCTGTAAAATTTGGTGCCGATCGGTTGAACGGTTCGGCTAAAAGGTTGGAACACGTTACAGCCAGACAGACATCGTCAAATCGCCGTTATTTTTGCAAATATTTCTGCAACGATGCAAGATATGAAAAACAAACATAATAGACCGAAGTTGTAGAGAAATTTTATCCTCTACAAATTCGGTTATTCAATTGTCGTTTCAGATGAATGGTTCGTTTGCAATTACAATTATATTAGTAACTTTTTTTTGTATTACTATCGTATTTTTTGTGCGAAAAATTTGAAAAAGGGAGTTTCTGGTCCCTAGCGGCCTACAATTATGGCTGTAAAATTTGGTGCTGATCGGTTGAATAGTTCATCTTAAAAACAGGAAACACGTTACGCACAGACAGACAGACAACATACACACATCCCAAAATGGCCTTTATTTTTTGCAAATATCTATGAAACGATACGGGACATGAAAAAAAAAAAAAAAAAAAAAAAAAAAAAAAAAAAAGCACATAAGATTGCAAAGTTGTAGATAATTTTCTTCTCTACAAATTCGGTTATTGAATTTTGGTGTCAGATGAACGGTTAAGCTGTTATTTTCATTTAAATTTAGATCTGTCAAAGGACGATCGCAAAGGCCCAGTTTCAGTGCTACTAACGTAACCTAAAGTGGGCCAAAATCGAGACTGGCAATGATTAATATAAAACCTATGATCCAATGCTAGAAGACGCCCAATATCACCTGGCGTGACACTGATATTCTCAAAGATGGCGTGAACCTTTCCAGTTCGATGCAACTATGGCGACGCAGTGGCCAGTCTATGTTGTTTATATCGGTCTTTGCGCTCTGCCTTTTGCAGTGGCGCCGCTTCAGATTGTGTCTGACGCCCGTAGCTTCGGCTGCCTCTAACGGATCCTTCGTTCGTCAGGTAATACCTATCATTGGCCGTTACGAAACCCGCTCCGTGCCATCCTCTATCCACACGTAGAGCTGGAAATGGAGAAAAGGAGACGCTGAAACCTGGCTCCGCACAAGACGCTCGCGTGGCACGTTCTCCACCACCGACGTGGGGCGGACCGTCTGCGCGGGTTGAGAGCACTCTCGGTGTTGGCCTAAGGTCAAGTGGAGCTCACCTGGCGGGAATGTGTTCCCAATGGCGGCACGGCTCATTTGCCATCCTCCCGAGCGTCTACAATGCCGTAAGCGGCCGACTGCGAACAGCGGGCAAATTGAAGAGCGGATGCGGTGGAGTAGCCGAGCGGTCTAAAGCGTCTCGCTGCGGAGCGCGCTGTTGCTCGCCGTGGAGGTTCGAGTCCTCCCTAGGGCATGGGTGTGTGTGTTGTACCTAGGTTAGTTTACCTAGGTTTAAGTAATTTGTAAGCTACGGACTGATGACCACGCAGTTTGGTCCGATAGATCTACAAACATTTCAACATTTGAAGAGCGCCTCGGCGGCCATTATGGTGGCAAGCTTCCGCGAGCACTTCAAATGTGCGGAAGACTCTATTGATATTAGAGGGTGTATTTATTCGAGTTAAGTCGCAAAACTATGTCTCATTTAAATATACGAGTTGCGTCCAGAAAGTAAGTTCCGTTTGGCAATAAACTGAAATTGTGCACAGATGCAGAAGAAATTTTTATTGCACAAAATTCTACAATTCTTAAACTACTTTTCCACATAACTGCCGAAATTTTGCAGGCATTTTTCATAGGGTGGCACCAGGTTTTGTATACCTTCTTCATAGAAATCTGCCACCTGTATCTTCAACCATTTGGAAACAGTTACTTTCAGCTCACCGTCATTGGTGAAATGATGAGCTCTAATTGTAAACCTAGGGTTTTCCTGGATCTTGTCATCAATCGCGTGAACCAGTTCTTCTGTAACCAAAGGTGGATGCCCACTTCGTATTTCATCCTGCACATCAATATGCCCGCCATTGAACTGTCGGACCCATCTTCTCACTATCGAGTCAATCATCGCATTTGGTCCGTAAACATCGCAAATTTGCCGATAAATTTCACTTGGTTTCACTTTCCTCGCATTCAGAAACCGAATTACCGACCTCATTTCACAGGCGGCGGGATTTTCTATCAACGCCGACATTTCAAACACAACAAAGGGTACGTAACTGACAGCGATCTCCAAATGGCGCACGTTCTTCTCCTTGATACACATCGTCTACAGCGCATGTGCAGCGCTGCAGCGTAGAGAAATTGAAACGGAACTTACTTTCTGGACGCGCCCCGTATAACTACAAAACAGCTTCGAACTCTTTGAATATACTACTGGTTGTGTGTAAATTTATTACAATTACGGTGTAGAAATCGGCCAAGATCATTTATTCTTTCTAACTAAACCGAAGTATAACATTTAGTTTTGTAGCATCTGAGCGAAATTTATCGTCAGACATGGTCGAACTTTTGTACAAACATTAATTTCGGAAGAGATTCAACGCAGTTTCCGTCTATTATATCTATAATTCAAGTGAGGTCGCGTTTATATTACTTAATTATTTTGTCAAGTAGGCTCAACCACAGTATTGTGTAAAAACACTAAATATGACGCGTTTCATGGGTCAAGCCCTCATCATCAGATAATCTGTACAAGAACCTTAAAACAAAAATCAATAAAAACATAAAACGTAATAAAAGAAAACGAGGTTACTTCTCTTGTAACCGTGTCTACGAAGAGAGGTGCTCAGCATACTGTGCTTCGTCAGAATTCAAAACCGGACCCCAGCACTGGCGGCGCATAACACAAACAACACTACTGGGGTGCAAGTATGCACATGAAAACAAAGACTTCTAAATTCCAAAGATCATCCACAAGCTATTAGGTACATATACAGGTGTCACGAAATCATTTGCACAATATGACAAGTGCTGCTGTCCGATTTGAATTCTGACGAAGCACAGTATGCTGAGGACTTATCTTCGTAGACACGGTTACAAGGGAAGTAAACACGATTTCTTTTATTACGTTTTATATTTTTATTGTCTTTTGTTTTAAGATTCTTGCACAGATTATCTGATGGTAAGGGCTTGACCCTTGAAACGCGTTCATATTTAATGTTTTTACACGATATCTGTGGTTGAACCTACTTGACAAAATAATAAAAATAATTATTTTACGTCTATGCTTGAGTGCCTGTTGTATTGTTCAATATTTAGATATTTTATAGCCTCAAAGAATGAAACATGGCTACCTGAAACAGCTACTGTTAAAAACTGACTTTGAAAATGAAATATACTATCAGATACATAACTGTAAAATAGCGTCTTACCTTTTGAATACAGCTACCGGCCACTACCAAATTCTTTAAAGAACACAAATTAATTATGCCATAACTTTTTCTTAAGTAAGCGCATCTAACATTACCATTAGGATATCTTCCGCGAATATTAGCATTTTTAATAATGTAATCGAAATATAGTAGTGTGAACTGCTCAAGAGTCAGCATCTATCAACATTGGGTCCAACTTCATAATGTGCATAATGTGCTAACAGACTGTTAGCAACTAGTATGGCTATGTGTCATTCATACATGGAACTATACACAGCTCTGCTAACCTCTTTCAGTTGTTATACCTATTTGTAAAGCAGCTGACCTTTAAATTCTGTGTTAAAAGTTGCTAATATTAATTTCATACACAAAAATTCGAACCTCAGTGAGGCAACTGATCTCATGCCTCCAACATTTATTTTACACAATTATAAAATGAAACTTTTTAAATTTCCTATCCATCAATACTGCCTCAAGTAGCTCGTTTTCAATAGCTACCAGTATTGTAAAAGGTTGTTATTTATTACGTTCAGTCCTATATTGTCTTGAGTAACAGACTGTTAGCAACTAGTATGGCTGTTTGTATTTCTGACAAATATATATGGGACAGTATTAATTCTTTTTATTCCCTTCTTAAATCGATTTATGCAGTTAAACACTGAGCAGTTCTTCAGCATCGTGCTTCATGTACACTGAAATAGTCAAACAATGCAGACGTTTCTACCGAGTATAGATACCGCAGTAGCTATATAATACATGATTTATCTCCTAACACCACTCGTATCTATCTGACACTTGCCACTATCATGGCGGCCGGCCGAAGGTTCAAATTCTCCCGCGACAGCAGCGCCATAAGGGAGTCTAGTTTCTTTTAGAATAGTTTTGCATCCTACAGAGAACGCGCGCGTACTACAGAGCAAATTAAGACGCATATAGTACGTGACACTCTAGCACAGTATTTTTCAAACTTCTCGCACATGCGCCCCCTCTCCTCACGAAACGTAACAAAACTAGGGTTTCTCACATGAAACAAATTTAACATTGTTTCCTTTGCTTCAGCTTTCTTTTTAAATTGTTGGATAAAGGTTTTTATGTATTTTTCGGAACGAAATATAGTATCCAATTTTTACATGACTAAAAAATATATTTTGCTTAACAACCGTTTCGTATTTCAGATAAAACTCAGTAGTATTATGCTCATTAACAAAGGTCCGATTCAATAGACAGTCGCGGTGGAGTAGCCGAGCGGTCTAGGGCGCCTCGCTGCGGAGTGCACGGTTGCTCGCCGTCGGAGGTTCGAGTCCTCTCTGGGGCATGGGTGTGTGTGTGTGTTGTCCTTAGGTTAGTTTACCTAGGTTTAAGTAGTTTGTAAGCTACGGACTGATGACCAAGCAGTTTGGCCCGATAGATTTACAAACATTTGAACATTTTTGAATAGACAATTTGTAAAGATGTATATCCTTTTTCTAACTTTCCAGAATTACTTATTAAGTTCTTTCATCTCTCACCAGTGGCGGCTGGTACTTCAGATGACTGGGGGTTCACTTCTTTTGAAATCTGGATCTTGCGAGTCCCCTTCCCCCCCCCCCCGCCCTCCCCCCTCCCACCGCTCGGCGGGACGATGTCTCGGCTCCCCCTCCCCCAGTTTGGCGCAACTTGAAAGACCACCGTTAATTGCAAAATTAACTCTAGCTGAAAGGTGCCAATTAAAAGCTTACTTTAAACATATAACTCTGGCCGTAAAACCAGCTAAAGGATTCGCGTGAACTTCTGACTACTTCCTGCAACAGAATCTTGTTCCCTGGCCCAGAATTTAGAACTTACTCAAGCTTTACTTTAGCATCAGGAAGACAAAGAGACGGTGGCCAACATACGTCGTAGATCACGAGAATTACACAAAATCATTGATATACAATTCACCCCGAACTAAACCCTTTCATGAAGGTGGCTGTGAGAACAATTACGGCGCAACGGAATTAAAAATATGATAATCTGCATCTGAATTTGTTCTCAGTACCGGTGAAAAACAACATTAAATAAGAAAGGAAAGGTATTAGTTAACTAATAGTCATATGTAGGATGAAGTTTCACTGATAATAATTTAATTAATTTACTTCAAACATGAGCGAATGGGGGCACCAATTTTGTTAAACAATAAAAATGCATCCCCTTTTAAAATAACCTAAAGTAATCTGAACTGAACATCGGAGGAGAAGGCATTTACATTCAACACGCATTCAGCAACTCATACGCGCGAAGCAAAGCGAAACCCACCCAACTCAGCGTGCTGATACGAAGCAGAAGCAGGCGCCGCTATCGTAGGCAAAATTCAGCGTACCAGGATGTAACACACAACACAAGAAAATTAAACTTCGAAGGTCGCGCTGGTCTTTCTTTACGTGAGATGGTACGCGATAATAGTGAGATTAATTTCCGTTAAAATCAAACCGTGAGCATGCGGAATTATTGAGACACACGACACGTCTGCTACATATTTGCCCCCACTGAAGGCGAAGAGCTTAAAGATTGTACACATTTCTACAAAAACCAACGAAATCACAGATTACGAAGCAAGAATACACAATAGGAACGCATTGGTGTGTGAGCAGTTGCGAGAATTGAAGCGAGTAGCTATAAACCCTTGAAGTAGGAGTTCGGTGCCATGTGGTTCCAAAAACCAGTAAAATATAAAAATTCGATTTCTGAAAAATAAAGAAAGATAGCTACGGCATGCAACCCTTAGAAATGCGTAGGATATCATAAGGAAGCTAAAGAAATACAGTTAGACGCGATTGGAAAGGTTTTACATGGACGAAGTCCAGTCTTCAAAAGTCAGAAAAGTGGAATAAATTCAGAGTCGGAGTAAATCAGCTAAGAAATACGGCATGCAGCCATTAGAAATACGTAGTATTTCATAAGCAAGCTAATAAAGGGGGCCGTACAAAGCTATAGGAGAATTTGCCGGGGGAGTCTGAATGCAAGTTCAAGTTTGGAAAGGAAACAACAATTTAAAAATAGATGGAGAGGAGATCGCGAAATACTAATGGTAATCAGAATGATACATACATAATTTCTTGCCTGAAGGGCATAGAAAAAAAACACAGGGTAGCTGAAGGCTTTGTTCTAAGAACACACCTCGTGGAGTACAAATCACTCGTGGAAGGAGAAAATGGATAAGAATATTTCACATGCACTACAGAGAATAAAAAATATTCCCGCATATTAGTCACGTTCCACAATGCTAGAAAGAAATTAGAGTTCATACACCGCCAACTAGTCTCACACAGGTTACCTATTCCCAGCCATTATCAAACCGAATTAGTTGCATATTCACCGCGTTTACCCATGCAAAATCACCGAAATGGAATTGATTATATTTCCGTACATGATGGGAGAAACTTATACTGAAAAATGATTCATATTGCCACATAAATTGACAAAATGATAAATTATTAGCATAATAAAATCCCAGCAATATTACACAAACTAACATTTAAAAACATAGATACAATGTAACTAGATTCCATTTTTGTGTGCCAGCCCACCACAGAATTATAATGAAATAAAAGGATTTCGCTTGGTAGGCGATGTGAGATGTTTCTTTTATTTAAATTCAAAACATATCGATTTCGTCCCTATGATGGGACATCATCAGTGCAGAATTGCAAGTCATGATGACCTATGTGCTCTGCTTAAAAACATTTTATCAGTCATGTCATAAAAAACATTTAATAGGTCTTGCCGGTACAAGTCACAACAACAATTTTATTGTTGTGACTTGTACCGGCAAGACCTTTTAAATGTTTTTTATGACATGACTGATAAAATGTTTTTAAGCAGAGCACATAGGTCATCATGACTTGCAATTCTGCACTGATGATGTCCCATCATAGGGACGAAATCGATATGTTTTGTTTATTGTTGTGACTTGTACCGGCAAGACCTTTTAAATGTTTTTTATGACATGACTGATAAAATGTTTTTAAGCAGAGCACATAGGTCATCATGACTTGCAATTCTGCACTGATGATGTCCCATCATAGGGACGAAATCGATATGTTTTGAAGTTAAATAAAAGAAACATCTCACATCGCCTACCAAGAAAAAACCTTTTATTTCATCATAGATACAATGATAAATTATTTGCATAATAAAATCCCAGCAATATTACAGAAACTAACATTTAAAAACATGAAATGAAATGCTGTTCCTCATCCCTCCGAACGAAAGGGATTCTCGTTTAATAAAAAAGCCCGTCTGGTGAACTTAAATAAATTACAAAGTTAAAATCCTTGGGAAGACGGCAGACAGTCGTCTTTCAAACTCTGCGAGTGGCGCCGAGGAAAAGTGCCCCGATTTTCTACACCTCTCTCCACCCTTTTGATATATTTTCGTTAAAAGAGCTGCAGAATGTCTTACCTACGCTTGTTTGCGCTTGCTTCAACTCGAGCTGTGGCGTCTGCCTACCAAACCTTTGTCACCCTTTCGTTCCAAGATAAAAACGGAGTAATTTATATCTGAAAGACACTGAACGTTTTTCATTTTTCTTTGATAATAACCAACAAGAACATATTAACATGCAAATGAACACTAAAACACAGTAAGTAACTGATTACACTGTTAAGTGACTGTAAAATAATGAATCTGTTAAGATGAAGAGGCAAGCTACTTTCGGGTCAAGTGACACTGTAAGCAGCACCACCTGCCCCCCCTCCCCCCCCACCCACTCAACCTTAACCTTACGAATGCGCATAGGCTTCTGTCCCCCACATTTTTCAAACAGTTTTTTCAAAAAAATATTTGTTACAACGAAGAGTATAAATGTCATTTGCCCTCAAAATCGCAACACATTTGCTAAAACGTCTGAAGATATGTGGCAAGTAATAATACAAGAGTGATTGTTGTTCCCATATCTGTTAAAAAGAATATTGTGTTTAAAGAAATTTGATGAATCCTCAATGCACCAAAAACAAATATAGAGGGTGGATGTTGCCTTCATGGAGGATTTGTGCATGCGCAAGGCGAGGTGCGCAGTAGCTCCATTGTCTTTGCTTTGTCACAGTTCGAGTAGCCTGAAGCTGGTGTCTCTACCAGCTCCAACGCCAATGTTAAAATCAGCGTTTCCCCTCGCCCCTCCCTGCCGCAGGACGACCCATATGCTGCCTTCAGGGGGTTCAGAAGAGAATTTGAACCTTGGCCGCGCATGCGCATTGTAACACTGCAGACAGTGCGTCCTATATTAGGCGGCCGCGCTGCGACTCATATATATACTGTCTCTGCGACGTGAATCGTTTCTCATGCGATAAAAATATTTTGAATGTGCATGTAAAATGATCTAATCGAAGAACGAAACGAAGAATAATATTTTAAACACACATTTTATTTATTTACTTTTGTACCACGACGAGATTTTTTTCAGGGGTTCGCTAAACCAGTGAACACATAGGACGCTCCGCTACTGCCTCTCACTTCTATTTGTTCCTGTAAACAGGTTTCAGACTTTTCTCCTATTCATCGTTAACACACTGTAAAATAAAACAATCTGTGATCTGTTCAAGGAACTCCATAATTTTGACATTAAATATATTTGAGTTAGGCATACGTTTTGTACTTTTTTTCTTTATTCTCTTATTATAGAATTAACAAAATTCCTATGGTTTTTTAACAATTTTATATATCAGCAAACCGGTACTTCATGCCCTTCACAGCACACTGATTTTATTTGCATGGGAAAACTGCTAGTTTCTTTTTATTGTAATCGACTTGAGTAATTCTGCTCGTAATATTTTTGATGTCATGTGTTTCATGTAACGGTTTTTTTTTTAATTCTTCTGATGACGTTTTCCCTAGTGACAACGAAACCTAGGTCAAGTACCTTAAAACTAGGAAACTGGTTGGCTGATATATAAATTTGTTAAAAATAATTGGATTACGGTTGGTGTTAACAAGCCATGTTGAAAATTGTCCAATTCCTATAGTTAAGTGGGTCGTATTTTCCATACAATTTATTTTGCAGTTAACAATTCACTTTTTGAATACAACACAATTTGTTCTTAGTTCTACATTATTTATCTTACAATTAGTTTATACTTTTTATACTACTACTATTTGTTAGTTTAATATATTGTTAAACCTGCTGTATTACAGGTTTGCCAGATATGTACAAACCTAATCCCAGGCCGCTGAAACATTGCACTTGACGTTTCGCGTTACGGCGAGTTAAGTTGGCTACACTGGTTTAGCGACGTTGCAACACTAGCCTCTGTACACACAGCAGACGAAGCGGTTTTTGGTTGCATCTTGTAAATGTAAGCCACTGAGCAATAAAAGTGCATATAATAATGCGTTTGTTGAGCAGCAATTAATTAACGGCATAGTAATGAAAACCAGAGCACAACAATACACACGCTTTCAGTAACGGAGCAAAGCAATATAGAAAATAAGTATTGGATCACGCCAGATATGAAATAAACAATAATCAAGATAGTAAGTTCTCTCTCTACGTTTTATAATCAGAATGCTTTTCACTCACTAATTTACGGCGACAATTGTACATTACATCCAGCTCCCCATCATCACTGTTGTCGTCACTGCCAAAATCGTCATCACCAGCAAGACAAATCATTAACTGTTCATGATCCCTTCCCTTTGTTTGCGCTGCCGGAATCAGTTCTTCAACGTGCTCAACCCTTTTTTTCTTCCAAAATGCAGCATCCACATTGGCAACAGCTTAATACCAATTTTGTAGGGTTAAAACGGCAGTAAAATGGGGGGCAGATTTATTTCATTGTGACGCTGCTCCTTTGCGATTTCGACTACTGCATGTGTGGGGGTAATAGACTTATTTGTTTCTCGAGCGAATATAAAAGAAGTTTCGATATTGTCATATCTGCAGTAATATTTCTTTCTTGTAACCACTGCACCATAACTTCTTTCCGATCGTTTGAAGTGAGAATGAACTTCCTGCTCAGAGCATAAGCTTCGAAGCTTTTATTTATACGAAATTGAGTCAGAAAACGTCACTAGACAAACGTGTTTTCGATGACATTATCCAATTATTTGAACTCGGGAAGTCAATTTAAACCACTCACAGTAAAACAAATCGCGGCGAAAAAAGCACAGACAACGTAAACAATGGAACACGGACCCTCCGAGCAAGACTTCGCGACCCTCCTGGGGGTTGAAAGACACCGCGTCTAGCAACACACGCGCCAACAATACGTGTCGCGCCGGACCAACGCTAACTGGGACTCATGAGAGAGTGCCGGTCAGGCGGAGCGAAGGCGCTGGTTGTTGACGTACGGCTCTGAAAATACGTGATTCGCAGATAAAACGTAATCGTTGCAGCATAGTTCTTATATTAACGCTGAGGACGATGTGTTTCTTTCGTCATTAATCAAGAAATACTTAAAATTTCCAAACATGTTTTGATTCCTTGCTGCCTCTATTTTCCTTATATCATCATGGAAAGTAAGTAACTGAACCAGTACACAACACTCAGAATAATATACAATGCCTGTCAGGAATAGGCAGCGTGCGAACTGCAAGTGCCGCACTCGAGCGGACAGCCGTGCAACAGTCTTACGCAAAGGAGCGTGTTAGTGACAATTTAGAGCTTCAGGATGTAGGGAGAATAATTGCAAGTGTTCTGTCCTTGGTTGTAGCTTTACATATGGTAATTCTCCTCATGAAACGTGGTTCATCTTCTACCCAAATGAAATGATGGCTAGTGTGAAAAGCAATATCACTTATACTACTCCTCTCGCAGTATGCGAGAAAAGGTACACTCGATCCCTTTGACCTTTTCAAGTATCTCTTGCTTGTGACGTTACAACAATGTACGACACCCATGTGGAGCGCAAAGCGCACTAGTTTGACAATGGGGAGTATCCATAGTTGCGACAAGAGAACAGGCAGTTAGCCACTGCGAAGAAGTAAACCTCTCCCAGCTTCGCATCGGCGTTTGCAGAGCACATGGAGAACACGCAGACGGACGTGACGTCATATTCAACTGCCATTTTTCCCGCCGAAAAAAGGCATTATTTTGAAACACTACGCTCACGCTATTACAGTTACAGACTAGCAAGGAGAAGCAACTGAAGAGTAGATGATGTGTTGACATCATTTATATTAATTATGTATCAAATGTTATTCCCAAACCCAATAGTTACTCACTTGAAAAAATCCAGAGGCGAAGCTAATTAAACTAATAGTAACGAGTGAGAGCTCAAATAAAAGATCTCATCGAGACGCAAAGTTTGGTGTAATCATATTATCCGTAACTTTCATATTCCGCATAATATTGCACTCTTTAAAAAAAAAAAAAAAAATTTAAAAGCAATTGATGCAGACAGATACACAAACAACGAAGCAGTGATACATTCCTGTCGTAAACACACATTATCACCTGTTTAGAATGTGTTATTTTAGCTTATTTTAATATTTTGCCTTTGTGTAAACTAAATTTTTTTGTTTATCGATCGTCATTTATTTAATGGGCACAGTAATTCTAAACAGTGCATTGGATAGAGGACTGGAAAACCTACCTGAAAAACACTTTACCTAAATAATTACTTAAATATTTATTGTGCGATGTCCGAAAGACTTATTTAACGGTCAAGATGAAAATATTCATATGCTTAAACTTGTGAGTTAGGGGGTATAATTAGTGTTACAAATTGAAGTATGAAGTACTTTACCCATTTCAGCAACTGTTCAGGTTATAAATTAATAAAATTGGTCTATTTTACTATTGTTGCTTAATGAATGTAGCTACATGATATTAGGAGAATCAACACTGAGTGTTGTTTCTCCTAATGCCATGTAGCTACATTCATTAAGCAACAATACTAAAATAGACCAGAAGAAGGGTACTCAAGCGTCCGAAACCGGTCGTCTAAAATAAATAATTACAAGCAACTGGTTGCTGAATTTTATTAATTTATAAATTGAAGTATGTATTTGTATTAGAATCTTGGCCGACATATCAAAATTTGCATCATTATTTAAAATGTTTTGTAATCTACTGCGAGAATCACTGGATCTCGTTAGGTGACGTATTACCCCGATGATGTCACAGATCGTATATAAGTGGGTGCTGGGAGTGGCCGAGTAGCAGCCCACGGCAGTTGATGGTAGACGTATCTTAGGAGTGCAGTGTAATCGAGTGAGATGATAGCTGTTCAACATATCCGTAGAAAGCGACGCTCTGGACTCTGAAATATTTTCGGACATATATGGACTTGCTTTGTATTTTTGGATAGAACAATGAACGTTAATAGCAATCATTTTAGGAGCATTATCCAAATGATTAAATTTTCATATAGCTATATTGTTAGCAATATTGGGGGCTCGAGTTAATCATATCTGACGGAGTCTAACGAATTTAGTGGTTCTCGTCAAACATAGTCATGCAACGGGCAATAAACAATTTTAGTAAAAACGCAACCCTCATTTAGTAGATGCATTCCTAGTTAAAAATTCCCTGACTATGAAATTGAAAAGTGAGTTTTACAAAAAAATTTATACGTGTGCGGACAGCAATGAGCAAAGGTAGCAGGAATAAGTCATCCCCTAAGAGAAAGGTAGTTGAAAGGTCTGTACCGTTATATGTTTATTCATAAAATTTTCAAATGTTTGTAATCTATTGCGCCGAATTGCTATGGTCATAAGTCTCTAGATTCACAAACTACTATCACTTAAACTAACCTAAGGACAGCACACACACACACACACCCATGCCCCAGGGAGGACTCGGACTTCCGACGACGAGGAACCCTGCGCTTCGTAGCAACGCGACTTAGTGCCCTCGGCCACTCCACCGCGGTGTTTCTTAAGAAATTGGTGATCCGTTGTTACAAATTTAACAGATTGAGCCATTTGACGTGAACCATTTATTGAACCTTGCACCTTTACACCAAGTTGCTACGAAAACGTCGTGGATTTTCCCATTGTTGAAAAAATCTTTTTCACTAATAAGGAATTAGCACAATGCAGCAATATGTTTCTTTTCTACTGGGCCCGCAGCATATACAAGGTCAAGAAATGACATTATCGTAATATAGATGTCCACGTTTGCTGCTAACAATATTTATTCAGCTTGTGTAAATTTATCCACTACAAGCTAGTTTCGGCTTATGCCATTTTCAAGTCGACGTTTAAGTTGGATTGACGTCCATAAAGCGTATAAGAGTTTGTGTCTTATTTTGTGACCAGATGATATAGTCACGTTTTAACTCGTTAATTTTTTTATTTGACAGATATAGACACTGTTTACTCTTATTAGTTTCTCCATCACTGGATGGTTGCTGTTGCCGCAACTGTGGTTCAAATTTAATGAAAGTCCAACTCCAGTTGCATTTATTGGTGCTTTATTTAAGCCCACACCACCGGTTTCGGCCTCAATGTTAGGCCATTTTCAAGTGTGACAGACCTGCATAAAATGTGTAACAATAAGTTTACAAAAATCACATGGTACAAGACAGAATGTTATATATGTAAAAAGGTACTGTACAGAAGCAGAAGGAAACTTACGTTATGCCATAGAGAAAGCAACGTCAAGTAATTAAAACAATAGAACTCAGAGAATTTAAAACTTTTGGCGCCCAATTGTGACATGAGAAAAATGGGCGTGTCATTTTTAACATTCCAAAAGATTATGATCGGCATGTTCTGATGTGTTCTGATATAAACATTACATCATTGCATGCTTAAAATTATAAACATTAGTTGATAAAATGTAAAGGTCAATAGTAAAATATTACAGTTGTCAGTTAGGATAAAAAACGGAACATGTAGCGGCCAATGAGGCTATGGGAAAAGTGGGCGTGTCGTCAATTTAAAAATTTTTAATACAGGAAGTATAATAATTTAGCTTAAGACCAATTGTATTCAATTTAATTTACATTAAAGTTGAATGTATTGTTTAAACAAGGTACAAAGATTCTTAGGTTGTAAAATGTAAAATGATTGCAACAAAAGAGGCGTCCAAGCCGATAGTTGAGGGGCGGCCTCTAGCGAGCGAAATTTGAACCAGGAAATCTGGTGCTGGCTCCAGAGCTGTTTGGACGCGTCGTTGATTGCTTACATTGTACTAACAGTAGTATGTTCGTATTTCAAAAATAGCCACGAACTTGCGGAGCATTTCTAAAAAAAATTGTCAATTACTGGGCGGCAGATATCTAAGAAATTAGTATTCTTTAAAGTGCATTGCTCGTTAAGCGTGCTTCCTTGGACTTTTTTAGGTGAGTGTATATAAGAACCTCTTCATAAAAATCCATGA
Source organism: Locusta migratoria (assembly GCA_026315105.1). NCBI lineage: Eukaryota > Metazoa > Arthropoda > Insecta > Orthoptera > Acrididae > Locusta > Locusta migratoria. Next base: position 217,888,296 of record CM048749.1, read on the forward strand.
AATAGCCTTTCTTCATTTTGTGGAGTATTGTCAAGTTGTTTTCAATACTGTGTACCTTGTGACTGTTGCGTATAAGGTGAGCAGCGAAGGTGGATCTGCTTTCAGCGTTTTTTCTGCCGAGTTCTGTGTGTTCTTTATAACGCTTTTTGAAGTTGCGTCCGACTGTAATGCATACTACATCGGGCAAACAGGACGCAACTTCAAAATGCGTTACAAAGAACACACAGAACTCGGCAGAAAAAACGCTGAAAGCAGATCCACCTTCGCTGCTCACCTTATACGCAACAAAGGTACACAGTATCGAGCTTGCGTGCCTCAACGATGCAGATAGCCGTACCATAGGTGCAACCACAGCGGAGGGGTATCTGTGGAGAGGCCAGACAAACGTGTGGTTCCTGCAGAGGGGCAGCAGCCTTTTCAGTAGTTACAGGGGCAACAGTCTGGATGATTGACTCAGCTGGCCTTGTAACATCAGCTAATGTGGCTTTGCCACACAGCTACTGCGAACGGCTGAAAGCAAGGGGAAACTACAGCCGTTACTTTTCCCGAGGACATGCAACTCTACTGTATGAACATATGATAATGTCATCCTCTCGGGTAAAATATTCCGGAGGTAAAATAGTCCCCCATTCGGATCTCCGGGCGGGGACTACTCAGAAGGATATTGTCATCAGGAAAGACAATACTGGCATTCTACGGATCGGAGCGTGGAATGTTAGATCCCTTAATCGGGTAGGAAAATTAAAAAATTTGAAAAGGGAAATGGATAGGTTAAAGATATAGTGGGGATTAGTGAAGTTCGGTGGCAGGATGAACAGGATTTCTGGTCAGGTGAGTACAGGATTATAAATACAAAATCAGTTGGGTGGTATCACAGGAGTAGGACTGATAATGAATAAGAAAATAGGAATGCGGGTAAACTACTATGAGCAGCAGAGTGATCGCATTATCATTGTCAAGATAGATACGAAGCCAACACCGACAACAGTAGTACAGGTTTATATGCCAACTAGCTCTGCCGATGATGAGGAAATCGAAGAAATATATGAGGAGCTAAAGGAAATTATTCAGACAGTTAAGGGAGAGGAAAACTTAATTGTGATGGGAGACTGGAATTCGGTAGTAGGAAAAGGAAGAGAAGAAAAATAGTAGGTGAATATGGACTGGGCAGGAGGAATGAAAGAGGAAGTCGCCTGGTAGAATTTTGCACGGAACATGATTTCATCGTAACAAACACGTGGTTTAAAAATCACAAAAGTAGGTTGTATACGTGGAAGAGACCAGGAGACACCGGAATGTATCAGATAGATTTTATAATGGTAAGTCATAGATTCCGGAACCAGGTTTTAAACTGTAAAACATACCCAGGGGCAGATATAGGCTCTGACCATAACTTGTTAGTCATGAACTGAAGGCTGAAGCTGAAAAAACTGCAGAAAGGTAAAAAAATAATGAGGAAAATGAAGTTCTGGAGAATCTCAGAGGGAGATTTAGGCAACAGTTGACAGAAACAGGGGGAAATAAAACAGTAGAAGAGGAATGGGTAGCACTGAGAGATGAAATAGTGAAGGCAGCAGAGGACAAAATCGGTAGAAAGGCAAGACCTACAAAAAATCCTTGGATATCACAGGAAATACTAAATTTAATTTATGAAAGGAGAAAATATAAAAATGCAGTAAATGAAACAGGCAAAATGGAGTACAGACGACTAAAAAATGAGATTGACAGGAAGTGCAAAATGGTTAATCAGGAGTGGCTAGAAGCCAAATGCAAATCTGTAGAAGAATGTATAACAAGAGGAAAAGTAGATACCGCCTACAGAAAAATAAAAGAGACATTTGGGGACAAGAAAAGCAACTCTACGAATATCAAGAACTCAGATGGGAAACCAGTTCTCAGCAAAGAAGGGAAAGCTGAGAGGTGGAAAGAGTACATAGAGCAGCTCTACAAAGGAAATGAACTTAGAGACGATGTTGTAGGAAAGGAAGAGGAAGTAGATCAAGATGAAATAGGAGATACTATACTGAGAGATGAATTTGACAGAGCCTTGAAAGATCTAGGTGGGAACAAGGCCCCAGGAGTAGATGACATACCCCTAGAGCTACTAAAGTCTCTGTGAGAGCCAGCCATGACTATTTGGACTGGTGTGTAGGATGTATGAAATAGGCGAAATGCCATCAGACTTTAAGAAAAATGTAATAATCCTCATTCCAAAGAAATCAGGTGCAGACAGGTGTGAAAATTACAGAACCATCAGTTTGATAAGTCATGGTTGCAAAATTTTAACACGAATTATCTACAGGAGAATGGAAAAGCTGGTAGAAGCTGACCTCGGGGAAGATCAGTTTGGATTCAGGAGGAACATAGGAACCCGGGAGGCAATACTCACTTTACGTCTTTTCTTAGGAGATAGATTAAGGAAAGGCAAACCTACATTTTTAGCTTTTGTATATTTGGAGAAAGCGTTTGACAATGTTGACTGCAATACACTCTTTCAAATTCCGAAGTCATCAGGGGTAAAATATAGGGTATGGAGAGTTATTTACAACTTGTACAAAAGCCTGACCGCAGTTATTAGACTCGAAAGGCACGAAAGGGAAGCATCAGTTGGGAAGGGAGTAAGACAGGGTTGTAGCCTTTCTCCGATGTTATTCAATTTGTACATCGAGCAGGCGGTGAAGGAAAGCAAGGAAAAATTTGGAATAGGGATTAAAGTTCAGGGGGAAGAAATAAAAACATTGCGTTTTGCTGATGACATTGTAATTCTGTCAGAGACAGCAAAGGACCTGGAAGAGCAGTTGAATGGAATGGACAGTGTGTTGAAGAGAGCGTATAAAATGAACATTAACAAGAGCAAAACAAAAATAATGGAATGCGGTCTTAGAAAATCGGGCGATGCTGAAGGAATTAGATTAGGTAACGAAACAATGAAGGTGGTAGATGAGTTTTGTTACTTGGGTAGTAAAATAACATGCGATGATCGCAGTACAGAGGATATAAAATGCAGAATGGCAATGGGAAGAAAAGCATTTTTGAAAAAGAGAAATTTGCTAACATCGAATATTAATTCAAGTCTAAGGAAATCTTTTCTGAAGGCATTTGTGTGGAGTGTTGCCTTGTAGGGGAGTGAAACATGGACGATAAGCAGTGCGGACAGGAAGAGAATAGAGACTTTTGAAATGTGGTGCTACAGAAGAATGCTGAAGATTAGGTGGGTAGATCGCATAACTAATGAAGAGGTACTGGACAGAATAGGTGAGAAAAGGAATTTTTGGCATACCCTGACTGAAAGAAGGGATCGCTTGGTAGGACACATTCTTAGACATAGGGGAATCGTAAATTTAGCATTGGAGGGAAGTGTGTGGGGAAAAATCGCAGAGGGAGACCAAGAGACTCATATAGTAAGCAGATTCAAGTGGATGTGGGTTGCCGTTCTTATGAGGAGATGAAAAGGCTTGCTCAGGATAGAGTAGGGTGGCGAGCTGTATCAAACCAGTCTCCGGACTGAAAACCATAACAGCAACAACTCCCTGAGCCCAGAACCATGGACCAGGCGACTACTTTACCTAATTATATATATATATATATATATATATATATATATATATATATATATATATATATATAATTTATTTTTTTCTCTATGGGTAGTTCTTTTCGTTGCGGTCGTTGATCATGTTTGTTCGTTGTTGTTCTATTTCTTCTTGGCTCAGCTGTTTTATTACAGAGGGGTTGAGCTCTCTGACCGGGCGCGCTGAGCCACGGCGCCCGGCTACCTCTCGGCTACTCCACCGCGGTTTTATATTACCCACCTACGGTAGAATGGTTTGTTGGATGGCTGTTACAATGGAATAAATCCTATTTATTTAGGAGAAATTATTGTAACAGCGTAATCCATTCCGAAAAGATGCGGTGCTGTTTCAGCCTGCAGCGAAGGAAGCAGCAAAACTAAATCGATATAAAGAACTGGAAAATATGTAAGAATAACACAAATATTGAGAGCTTAAATGGCGAAAATAGAAACATATTTTTGAAAACATTTTTGTTTTACCTTTTTTGGGCAACAGCACTCTTATTTACATTTAAATATACAGAACATGAAGTATTTTATCCATTTCAGCAACTGTTCAGATTATAAATTAATGAAATGCAGCAACCAGTTGCTTGTGGTTATTTATTATTAACTTTAACGACCGGTTTCGGGCGCTTGAGTGCCCTTCTTCTGGTCTCTATACAGACAAACAAGTGCATTGGTATACAATAAGGCTATAGAACGTATAAAAGTCGATTACAGAAATTTGAAGCAGTTTCGAACCAAATAGATTGTAATAAAAGATAAGTTCATATAGTGGGATAAAATTAACACTTACATTTTTGTGCTGTTGCTTAATAAATATATATGCTAGTAGTGGAATCAACGCTAAGTGCAAAGATTATGGAATGAATAACAGTCAGCTGCTAACAAATAGAGAACAGTCAAGAGTGTAAAAATTTATTTTATTCGATTACTTTCGGTCTTCTTTTAGACCATCTTCAGGAATTTTTAGTCCAGCGTTCACTGGAAGGCTCCCAGTTACCTGCCAGCTCCACAACATCGATGGAGTAAAAAAATTCCTGAAGATGGTCTAAAAGAAGACCAAAACTATTCGAATAAAATAAATTATTGCACTCTAGACTGTTCTCTATACAGAAAATGGAAACATTACTTAATGGGAAAGTTGTGTGCAGGTTGTCGGAGCGATCGTACAGCACCTTCCCCACGGTGCGAGCGTCGCTCTGCCGCAGATATCTGTGCCTGCAGAAAGCCGCGCAGCCCGGCGCAAGGCGCAGGTCGCGGCAGCGTCCAATTTGTGTGCCCCCATTACAATACGTCAGCCACACACACACACACACACACACACGCGCGCGCGCGCGCGCGCGCGCGCACAAGAATAAAAAAGGAGAAAAACGCGTGCTGCTCTGTGCTGTGCTGTTCCGCGAATGCTATACGCGTCTCAGTGTGCGCCTAGCCTCCGCAAGCCATCTCGCGTTGCATGGCGGACGTTACTATGTGCAGGTATATCACTTCCTCCTTTTCCATTACCAGTCGCGTATGGGACACACGAAAAAATCGCAATGACGTGTTTTACGGCCCACTTTAGATTTGTAGTTTTATAAGTTTGTGCAAATACTTTGGACCAAAATAATAATCTAAATAATAAAAAATTAATTAACAAGAGTGTCTGATACCCTTTAGGGAAAAAAATAATTCAGGCAGTGGCGGGTTTCGAACCATCGTCCTTTAACGTCATAGTCCAACGCTCTACCCACTACGCTAGAGCTATTTATTATTATTATACAAAGCATTTATACATAATATGTGAAAACAAATTATCTACTATTGCTTCTGAAATTTATTTTATATTTTCATTATATTGTTTATCTTCTGTAGGTTTGTTGTAGCTTCAGAAAATCATTGTTGCACATCTTGTGATACCTCCTCACATTTAACTTATTTACATTCTTATTTCAGGGTATGAAAGAGGAAATTTTGAAATTGTTGTTTATATTTTGGTAGCTTCTGTAATTTGTTGTGTTCTTCTTTAATATACATCACAAATTCTTCTAATGTTGTAGTTTTGTTTTTAATGATGTAGTTTATAAATTTTCCAAGTAACCAAAGATAGCTGTTGTGTTTCATACTAGGGTATAGATTCCAGTCTGGATATAATATCTCCTCTACCTTTATTGCATTTTCCGACGTCCTGTTGATAATTGCTAGCTTTTTTCGGGTCCACTTCCAGATGGTATTTCGGTCTCTGCTAACAAAGGTATGTGCTATTGTGTCTACCAATTGGCAATGGTCACAATATGGGTCAGGCTTCATTTTAATTTTATACAGTTTTTCTCCTATTTGGAACTTTTACATTAACAATGTCATACCACACAGATTGCTCGTCAGTCGTAAGATGAGTCATTTAATCTCATACTATTGATGGCCGTTGTTAACTGATGCTAATATGGCATTATCGTATGAAGAACTATGTGTTTTTGTTAATTCTCCAGTGCGCCATTGCTTTGAAATGACAACGTGTAAGTTACAATAAGAAAATCATCAAATACGCAATGCAAGGTGCCAGAGAGAGTTCTGCGCGAGGAATGTCACGTGACATCTCCGAACGGCTGGTTTTCGTTAATTCAATGGAGGGTGTCAAATCCCCGTTATTTTTGCAAATATGTCTCCAACGATACGAGATATGAAAAAAGCGTAAAGGAGCCAAGTTGTGGAGAATTTTCTCCTCTACCAATTACGTTATTCAATTTTTGTTTCAGCTGAGCGGTTCGTTTGCAATTACAATTATATTACAAACGGCTTTTTTTGGTATTACTACCGTATTTTTTATCCGAAAAATTTGAAAAATCGAGGTTCTGGTCTCTGGAGGCCTACAATCATGTCTGTAAAATATGGTGCTGATCGGTTGAACGATTCGTCTTAAAACAGGGAACACGTTACGTACAGATAGACAGACATACATCCAAAATCGCCGTAATTTTTGCAAATATATTTGAAACGCTACGAGATATGAAAACAACACAAGAGAGCAAAGTTGTAGAGAAGTTTCTCTTCTACAAATTCGATTATTCAATTTTTGTGTCAGATGCATAGTTGAGCCATTATTTTCATTTAAATTTAGAGCTGTCAAAAGACGATCGCAAAGGCCCACTTTTAGTGTTACTACCGTAACCTAAAGTGGGGCAAAATTACGCGCAAACTCTAATTTCTGTAATTTTACGCCACGGCGGATTAGCCGTGCGTACTGGAGCGCCGTGTTGCGGTGTGCGCTGCAGTTAACCGTCGGGGGTTCGAATCCCCCCCCCCCCCCTTGGGCATGGGTGTTTGTGCCGTCTTTAGTATAAGGTAGTTCATAAGTTTTTTGTTTTTTTTTTTTTAAGTTTTGATGAACGCAACCTCCAACATGGAGGTCGAGATAAGTATTTTAATTGTATTTCGCTGTAGTGTTTTTAAAGAAACCGCCTTTTGCTACTGCAAAAGAGCGGTTTTATTCTTATAATTCACCCGTACGCGTTTCGCCTTTGTCACAAGGCATCATCAGTGGGTGTCCTGAAATATTTACATGTTTCTGTTTACACATAAAGATTAGGTTTCTTACATATGTACAAAACATTTCGTTTCTGATTTAAAACAGTTCGTTGTTTGCTATAAAATAGTGTACTTACAGCACTTGATACTCCATAAGTCTCTTTTCGACAACCAGGTGTTATGGAGTATGTAGTAGTTAATCTTTATGTGTAAACAGAAACATGTAAATATTTCAGGGCACCCACTGAAGAAGCATTGTGACAAAGGCGAAACGCGTATGGATCAATTATAAAAATAAAACCCTTCATTTGCAGTAGCAAAAGGAGTTTTCTTTAAAAACATTACAGTGACATTCATAGTATTCAGATGCTGCTCAAATGGCCACTACAAGCAACGTATTTCAATTGTTTTTAAGCACTGATAATGACCACACAGTGCTCGAAATCTAGATCTGCAAATAAATATTTTTACGACTGATTGCTAAATAAATTTCCACAAGTTTAGGGACTGATGACCCTGTAGTTAAGTCCAATAAGGTCTACAAACATTTGAACATTTGTAATTTTATCCTCGTGGCGATTTGCAAGGGGTACCTTGCATTGCAGAAGGCAACACTGTACTGGTAGACAGGACTGGCCTCAACTGTCGACCATACGGCGCCCATAAAGAAAAAAAAAATACGGTGCCCAATAAAAAAAAAAAAAATAGTTTTTCCCTTGTGAATTTAGGTATTAAAAAAAGTAATTGTAATAAAAATCGGAAATGAACTGCAATTGATTTCAAAGCCTGCAGACGCGCTCCATTTGATTCTTGTGTGAAGTCACTGCCCACCATGCTGCTGTCGCTGTAACACTCACTAGGGATGCAGCATTGACGTTTTGCAATATGGTCTAAAAATATAGAGTTAAGTCGCATTGTACAAGAACAACAGATAAAGTGTTTTTGCATGTTCCAAAGAACGAAGAGGTGCGTAAAATGTGTTCGAAAACACGCTGGCAAATAAGACAGTTATCGCTTCATGCATTATCTCTGTGGGGATAATTTTGATGTTGTATTCGTTCATTGGTGATTATCATGTTCTGCAACTGCAATGTTTTAAAATTTTATTATGTATATCATAGCAATCTTACATTTGCAAGCCGGCCGCGGTGGCCGAGGAAACTGAGGCGCTCCAGTCACGTCTGCACGGCCACTGCGGTCGGGGATTCGAATCCCCCCTCGGGCATGAATATTTGTGCCGTTATTAGTCTTAGCTAGTTCATAAGTAATTTGTAAGTTTAGGGACTGATGACCCCGTAGTTAAGTCCCATAAGCTATACAAACATTTGAAACTTATCGTGGAAACAGCAGGAGATATAACCAAAATTTTGATACATAACTTGGTAAAAATTATTTTAAAAAAAGTATATTTCAAACACAGTATCGAAAAAAATAGACAATTGTAAGGTTAAAACAAATAAACTGTTTCTGCTCTACTGATTTTTATTCACTTCAAACTAGTTTTCGGCTTCTTAGGCTGCCGGCCGCGGTGGCCGAGGGGACTGAGGCGCTTCAGTCAGACTATACAAACATTTGAACATTTGTTGCAGTTCTTGAAACAAATGCGGCAGGCGCTGTGGTAGTCTCGACTCCCACCCGGCCGCTTGTGACGTCAGACAAAGCTCGCGTCAGACATGGATAGATACGGGCAATACGAAGATTGCATTCAGCACGTTTTCTTTTCAGCTGTCGTGAGTTCAGAGCGCATTCGTGACACTAGCGACGGGTGTTGAATAAGCCGGAATAATATTTTTAGCTCCGCGGAATGGTCGATTGTAAATTGTAGTAGCGGTGTTATTTCCAGACTTGCGTTGGCGCCCCTGGGCCCTGCCGCCCTGGGCTACCGACAGGTTCGACTCACCCTAAAACCGGTAGTCTGCTGGTAGACTCTGTTGAGAAACCTGCGAAATTTGACAATAGCCCTTAGCGTGATAAGCGATGCCTCTCATTAACCGTCTGCCACTGGAGATGAGTGATGAAGGCAGCGGCGCATTTTCGCTTGCTAAACGCACATGTAACGAACTGTGTTGCCGTTCTCTGCATTATTCGCAGATAGTGCGGCTTCCACAGAGCCGAGTAATATCCAACTTTTAGTCTATGCAGTGATTTAAAAGATAAAATGAAACATTCGGACAAGACCGCAGAAGTGTTTCTACCGGGTGATCAAAAAGTCAGTATAAATTTAAAAATTTACAAAATCACGGAATAATGAAGATAGAGGTAAAAATTGACACACATGACAGGAATGACATAAGGCTTTATTAAAACAAAAAAATAAAAAAAAAATCTTAAAATGTCGAAAAGATGGTGCTTTATCTGATCAGAAAAGCAATAATTAGCATAACAAATTAAGACAAAGCAAAGATGATGTTCTTTACAGGAAATGCTCAATATGTTCACCATCATTTCTAAACAATAGCTGTAGTCGAGGAATAATGTTGTGAACAACACTGTAAAGCGTGTCCGGAGTTATGGTGAGACATTGGCGTCGGATGTTTTCTTTCAGCACCCCTAGACATGTGGGTCGATCACGATACACTTGCGACTTCAGGTAACCCCAAAGCCAATAATCGCAGGAACTGAGGTCTGGGGACCTGGGAGGCCAAGCATGACGAAAGTGGCGGCTGAACACACGATCATCACCAACCGACGCTCGCAAGAGATCTTTCACGCGTCTAGCAATATGGGGTGGAGCACCATCCTGCATAAAATTCGAACGTTCTAGCAGATGTTTATCAGCCAGACTGGGGATGACGCGATTCTGTAACATATCGGCGTACCTCTCACCGGTCACGGTAGCAGTTACAAAACCAGAATCACGCTGTTCCTCGAAGAAAAAAGGCCCCTATAACGGTAGATGTGATTCTAATAAAACCTCATGTCATTCCAAACATGTGTGTCAATTTTTACCTGTCTATCTACATTATTCCGTGATTTATTAAGCTTTCTAATTTATACTGACTTTTTGATCATCCGGTATTTTCACTAACGACCGCTTTCGCACATACAAAGACACCGTCTACATGTCAATAAGAGGTTATCACATTCATGTACATTCGAGGGCAATGGAATCTACTTTTGTCGCTGACAGCACACTTTGTTGACATAACCACCTTACCTCCGAGCAAATGGACTCGCCCATCCCACGTCACCGGCTTGTGCACTATTCAGAGATTCGCAGTCACTTGTGAGCGCGCGGTCTAACATATGTAACATGATCTCGAAACAGGAACAACGAAGTTGGATCAATATAGGTCGCCGAACTATGGCAGGCATGCATCGGGCAGTTCATCCTGGCCTCTGAAGAATTGGTGCATACAGTTGCTGCGTTTGTGGACAGTGATAGACGCCAGACGATTCGTGAGCTCTCCCAGGAATCCGGATTAGCGCATACGGCGGTGATACGCATCCTGAAGGAACGCGTGGGCATCCGAAAAATTGTGACGATGGGTTCCGTGTGAATTGACGGAAATGTATAAACTGATTCTTTACAACACTGCTCAGACGCACTTCGAGCGCTACGACCGCTGAGAGCCTTTCTACGCCGTATCGTAACACTGGAGGAGATCTGGGCCACATCGTATGAGCCAAAACTGAATCGCCATTCCAACGAATGGCGTCAATATGGGTCGCCGCGAAAGTCGAAAGCCCTTCAGAGTGAAAGTTACGGTGATTCTCATGTACGACTGTGATGGTGTTATAGCCCAATTACGTTCCTCCACGGCATACCGTCAATGCACAGTATTACTGTCCGTCTTCGGAGCATCACCTGCGACCAGCTTTGCGAAAGAAGCGGCAATACTTTCTTCAGCACGACCAATCCCATCATTGTGCACGACAATGCATACAGCGCAAGCTGTGGCTGCTCTGTTCGGTCAGTGCGACTGGGAAGTACTGTACCATCCACCATACTCCCCGGACTTGAGTCCTTGTAATTTTGATTTGATTCCGAAGATGAAGGAACCACTTCGTAGCATTCGCTTCAGAACTGTTCCAGAGATTCGACGGGCGGTATACTCCTCCATTGGCACCATCAGCAGAACAGGCAATGCTAACGGTGTACTACGCCTTCCAAAAAGCCTCTACTCAATGTTGGTGTCTTTTTTTAAGGATAGTAACAGGTGAAACATGTAACGCTTTTTTGTGGGTTGTGAAGAAATTGTTGTCACCTCAGGAGAACACGAAATGAAGTGATCGTGTGGCTTTTATTGGCCCATCGGGGTACATGCGTATACTTCAAGTCTCTTGATTGACGTCACTCCGGTGATGTGTGTCGATGATGTAAAGGTGATGATGATGATAATGATGATGACAAAAAAATTCAAATGTTTGTTAAGCTTATGGGACTTAACTACGGGGTCATCAGTCCCTAAACTTACAAACTACTTATGAACTACTTACGAACTAGGACGGCACAAATATCCATGCCCGAGGGGGGATTCGAACCCCCGACCGTAGTGGCTGTGCTGACCGTGACTGGAGCGCCTCAGTCACCTCGGCCACCGCGGCCGGCATGATGATGACAAAGACATAACACATCCTGCCGGGAATCGAACGTGGGCCTGCGTTACGAAGGGGAGAGGCGTTTTTGTATTTGCTAATGTGCAATTATAGTAGAAATTGAGAGACAGGAAGGTGTTGTGGAGTTGTAGAAGTTAGGAAACCCATAGTATCTGGTTGTAGATCTAGAGCACCATAACAACATATCAGAATATAGGTATGATTTAGACCTAAGACACCAGATCTCTTTTATATATGTCTATTTATTTAGCTCCAGAAACATACAATATGTGACAATAGACATACACCTAGGTGTCTTTGTATCTGCTAATGTGCAATTATGTTCTCAACATTATAGAAGATAAAAACTATGGCTACTCATTACATGACATTATCATATAATTTTGTATTCTTCAAAATGAAATTCCAAGATCGCGAATTAATAATTTATTGAATGACGACCGGTTTCGCTGAACTGTGTCACCATCATCTGAAATTTCAGGTAATGTTAAAATAATATTTTTATAAATCTCACTTAATGACCCCATATGTAAATGGAGAATAGCCTTACACTGATGATATTGTCAGTTATCATTTCATACAACAGATTATGAAAAAAAATCCGCTTCCATAACATCGTTAAGTTTTATGTTGATTCAATGTTAATAGTGTTTTTATGATTCATTTAATCCATCACTTTGCAAAAGCAAATAAAATTTTAATAGGGCATTTTATTCATGACTATGTAAATACAATATATCTGAATCTAAAAGTCCACAATCAAAAACTAATTATTTTACATAGGGTACTTTAAGATAGATATCACTGAACGTAACTGTGCCATGTACATAGATTTTGTAATGTATGTATCGATTATAGAATATCTTTGATACCACATTGTAAAAAGAGTTTAGCTGTTTTTAAGCGTTCTCAACTGTAGTCTTGCGATATTGGTGCAATTATATTTTAGAATATAGACAAAAAATGTTTTATTTTCGACGTACCGATATCGAAGAACAGAACGTAAATGTGAGAAGGTAAGGTATCACCATACAATATTTAAATGTTAACAGGTATGTAATTATGTTAATTGTGATATTATGTAATATATGAGAGTTACATATAGTTGTATATGCTAGCCGCGGTGGAGTAGCCGAGCGGTCTAAAGCGTCTCGCTGCGGAGCGCGCGGTTTCTCGCCGTGGAGGTTCGAGTCCTCCCTGGGGCATGAGTGTGTGTGTTTGTCCTTAGGTTAGTTTACCTAGGTTTAAGTAGTTTGTAAGCTACGGACTGACGACCACGCAGTTTGGTCCGATAGATTTACAAACATTTTTTGTATATGCTAGTATATGTCTTACAGTCTTGAAGATTTCAACTTAGAAGTACCGAAACCGGTCTAAATAAAGCAGTTGAAACTAGCGATCTGGACTCCTCCTCTCATGCACATTCGTATCAGATCCCACCCCCGGCTAGAATGATGTCAAGCATATCCTAGCAAGTGTAGGAATTTGTATACTAACTTTAATCCTGTGTCCGAGCGCGCCTCAGGCTACGTGGAGAAAGCTAGCCTATGTAGCTGGTGCGCACTAGTAGGAACAGACCCTCGGGCCCCGTTACACACGCGGCGGAGCGCACTGCAGTAGGTCTGAGCTGCACACTAAGCGGAATAAAAACGGCGCCGTAGGTTTGCTGTCGGTGGTAGCTGTGCGACCACACAAGCACGGTCGCACTCGACCAAATGCACGTTTACACACACACACGGCGGTGATTCTACCGTCGACTGTTGTTTTGTTCAGCGCGAGTTCTCCTTCGTGAGTGTACACAGTTGTTAACTGGAATTTTTTAATCTCTTGAAAATATGCAAAATCTTCAGTAAATTCCCGCAATTTTTATAACACAATAGGCATGATTTTTAATGGTTTATTATTGTGTATTATAGTATGTTTTTGTATGTAAAAGTCTGTAAATATTATAGAAGGAAACTTACCTCATGGGATACATATGTATAAAAAATAGAAATCTAATAATTTACCCAAATCAAAGGCTCATAGACAGAAAAACACAAATAAAAATACACAACAAACACAAGATACAAGCTTTCGCAACCGATGGCTGCGTCTTTAGGAAAAGAGGAAGGAAGGAGAAGAAAATGGGAAGTGTGTAGGTTTTAAGAGAGTGGAAGAGGAGTCATTACAATCCCGGGAGTGGAAGGACTTACCTTACGGGAAAAAAAGGAAAGGTAAACAAGCGCGCTCACACACCCACACAAATACACTCGCAAACACACCAATGTAGACATTTGTAGAAAGTTTAAGAGAGATAACAGTTGAGGCAGAAGCTCTGAGGCGAAGATGTTAAGAATGGTGCGCGGGAATTGTGGCTAATCATGATTTGCTGCATGGTCAGCACACCTTGGCACAGTGTTTCTGAGTTATCTGGATACTTCCCCCTGACAACAATCTTTCAGAACAACGGAGATGGGAACTTCCCCTTAAACATATTCTCTCCTCCCGTTGCCCACCTGGTCTCAACCTCCACTAAATTCAAATTTCCGTCCACCATTCTTAACATCTTTACATCGGTTCTCTGAACTGAGCTAGTGCCTCAACTGTTATCTCTATCCAACTTTCTACAAATGTCTACATTGGTGTGTTTGCGAGTGTATGTGTGTGGGTGGGTGTGCGCTTGTTAACCTTTCCTTTTTTTTCCCCTAAGGTAAGTCCTTCCACTCCCGGAATTTGAATGACTCCTCTTCCACTCCCTTAAAACCTGCATCCTTCCCTTTTCCCCCTCCTTCCTTCCTACTTTCCTAAAGAAGCAGCCATCGGTTGCGAAAGCTTGTATCTTGTGTTTGTGTGTCTTTTTATTTGTGTCTTTGTGTCTATCTATGAACCTGTGCTTTGGGTAAGTTATTCGAGTTCTATTTTTATATAAAGTCTACACACACACACACACACACACACACACACACACACACACACACACACACACTATACAGGGTGTTTTACTAAGTTTGTTTGCCTCTCTAACTTGTAAAATAATAGTTAATGGGAAATTTTAATGCGGTAGGTCAACACATGATATGTTACACTTTCTGTAGAGCTATGAACATAGTTTACTGTATCATTTTCCAAAGACTTACAGCACAAAGTTATAATTTTTTAAATGGACTAATAGTTTTTGTGGTGTCGCACAAGTCTAAAGTGCGCGCCACCTACTTTCGCCGCGCGCCGCCATGCACGCACAGCGCGGCGTTCTTACGACGTCAGCCACGAGCGCCCTCTGCTACAACTCCGCTCGTGGCCACCACTGAACGACATCGTTCACTTGGGACTGAGGTAGGAACCAGTTAACACTTCGGAATCAGATAGGCACCATTAAAGACTTGGCTATCGGATGGGCACTAGGCAGGCCTCTAGCTCAACTATGTATCATCATCCTGCAGTACTGAGCTATGTAGAAGTTAAGTCTCTAAGAAATATATATCTCCTAATTTACTCTAGTGTTTCTAGTTTCTGCTGTCCCACTGGCTGGTCACCTCCTACCTGCACAAGCGTGCATCCTTTATTCCTGTGTCCGTCTCTTTCTACTCGGCCACCGACACCTACGACGGAAACGAGACACAAAAGCGGCGACGAGGTAGGGACACAAAAGTTTTTCTATCGTGCATTGGATTCGTTGAAATCAGCTACGTCCAAATCAATTTAAACTACATTCTGTTAATTTGGGAGCTACAACCCTTCAAAGTTTTAGGGGCAGATACCACAAACGCTGCGCATAATGAAATGCGCCTTCTAAATGTGGTTGTAACATCGCCAGTGTCACGGAGCGAGAAGATTCCTCGATGCGCTGTTAGACTGCCGACTGTCGCCGCACACGGCCGTGTACCCGACAGTTGGAGCCACACAAACAACCGGGGCTCAATATACCACAGTTACTACATCGGATGACGATGGCATACACGAACAACGAGTACGTTGACATGTTGCTGATGCTCGGCGAGTGCCAACACGATGCCACTGAAGCAGCCATGGCGTATGCCGTGACATATCCCAGGCGAGGAGCCGCGGCAACCATTACATTCTTACTTGCCGAACAATGACTTCGGGAAACAGGCAGCTGGTAATTGCGCCGCAGTAACAGACGAAGACCTGCAAGAAGTGAGGAGACGGAGGTGTTTGTTTTAGCTGCACTAAACCACGATCCTCACGTCAGCTTACGAGCCGTTGCTGCAGTCGCTGATGTCAGTCTGACATCTGTGTGGCGTATAGTACATGTCCACAGGTTTCACCCGTACCGTCTGTCACTGACATACGAGCTGCAAGGGAGCGATTTCCGAGCAAGAGTGACATTCTGTGAGTGAGCAATGCGTAATTTCACGCTGGAGTCTTCACAGTTATGTTCTCTGATGAGTCCACGTTCACAAATTATGGTGCAGTGTATCGCCATAACATGAACTACTGGGCCGCAGACAATCCATGGTGGGTACGACCTGTCACCGTCAACATAGGTGGTCTGTTAACGTGTTGGGTGGTCTCCTTGAACATGTGTGTCTACACACGAGAGTCCATATGTGGATGCAGCACGATGGTCACCCAGCCCATTCTGCGCGTGCTGTTGTGGAAGAACTAAATAACAGGTTTGCAGGAAGATGGTTGGGGCGGCGTGGTCCTCATTCATGGCCCCGCAAGGTCGCCCGATTTAACACCAGTCGATTTCTTTTTGTGGGGATATCTAAAGGATAGTGTTTTATGTCACTGAGCTCACATCCCCAGATGATCTAAAACGGCGCATCGAGGACGCTTGTCACTCTGTCACACCAGCGATGTTACATCTCGTCCGCAGATTCTATCGATGGCGGATTGCATTATGCATTGAGGAACATGGACACACATTAGAACATCTCATGTAAATCAACTTCCCACCGCCACAACATCCATCACCCACCACACAGCCATGTAGTATGTACAGCGTGTGGTATCTGCCTCTGAAACTATGAAGGGTTATAGCTCATAAACTAACAGTGACAGGAATGTAGTTGTAATTGATTTGGACGCAGCTGGTTTCATCGATTGATGTACGATAGAGAAACTATTGTTCCATATATATATATATATATATATATATATATATATATATAATACTTTCTATGCTTTTTACATACGTCTGTCAATAAATACTGTTACGTTGAAATTAGTTTGAAAGTGATTATCCCCACAGTTACATTAGTGTTATTGCCAGTATTTACGCAGGTTGTTATTTTTGCGCTGAATGGTATTTTTCAAACGCCCCATGGATTCTATCAAAGGAAAACACCCGATATTCTGAAATAGTTGAAGAATTTCGAGTCATCTTGCTTCAACTCTTCAAGCCAATGATTTACAAAAGGGGTTTTGAGGGGGGGGGGGGGGGGGGGGCAAGGGGCCTGCCTTCCTCTGAATAATGAATACAGAGAATAAGTTTGGTATCTGAATTATTTTAATGTTGCCAGCCATACTTTATCTGCGTTGGTGATGGTAGTGGGGTGTTAGTGTGTGAAGTTCGTGCCAATTTTTCTTAACCATAGCTGTATTGTTACGAATTAATACCAACAATAAAAAAGCTTTATCTCAGTAAAGTAAAAGAAGTTTCAATGCAAATTATCCTCTGAATATGAGCAGAAAAAAATGATTCTAAGTATCACGGGGTGTCTACTTAGAGTTATTAAACTTATCGTTACATTAATTTTGACCTCTTGTCCCCCCCCCCCCCCTGGAAACATATGCTCTATTCCCCAATGCTTCAAAGTGCGTGTAGAAAGATGCGGCCTCCCCTCTTCTTTCATTAATTGGGTCAACCCATATTAGTCGATTTTTTCCTCTGCTTTTCATTTGTCGGAGCAGTAACAATAAACGAAGAATTTACTCTGTGTTAATTTCAAATAACACTGTGCGCTTGAAAGCACTAAGTAATTTAAATACCACAGCAAAAGTAAAATGGCTTGTTGAGTAAAGAGCATTGTCAATCACTGGCTCCATCGTACGACGACGGAGATTTCACCGGCGTGTCAGTAAACGCTAGTTTTGTGTGTGCGGCGACCATCAGTTGTCAGCAGCGGAAAAATACATCGGGAGAGTGACCGGCCCATTACACACACGGCGGATTTTCTTTCCGACGCGGTGAAATCTCCGTCGCCGTAAAACGAGTCAGTTGATTAATGGCAGTTTTCAAATATTTGTAAATCTATTAGACTTACCTACTACTGTTATCAGTCCCTAGGCTTACAATCTAACCTAAGGAAAACACACACATCCATGCCAAATCCTGTGTTTTTTGTTACTGCGTCGATGACTGAAAAGGAGAAGCAAAAATCGTCTCATGAAAGAAGAGGGCAGACTGGGGCTTTCTACATGTTGTATCAAGATTTAGGATGATACAAAATCCTTCAACTACTTGGGTGCTTGAAAAATAACATTATGCAAAAGAAAAAAAATTAATAAATAAAAAGAAAAAGAAAAAGGAACCGTATTAAGCCTGTAGAAATGCTGGAAATAACATTGTGGTATATGTGGGATTATACTTTCAAACTAATTTTAAAGATAACAGTATTTACTGATACACATATGTAAAAACATATATAATATCTATATTTAGGAGCTTGACATAGAGATATACACTGTAATCTATAATAATAAACAATTAAAAATTAATGTCGTTTATCCTTGTATCCGGTGAAGCTGATATCCCACAAAACAGGCCTTTCCTGAATTAATGAAATAAAAATGTTGGTATTTAAATCCAGATTACTCATGTTTTCGAAACATAAATACAACAGATCAAAATTTTGTGCCGGAAACGGGACTCGAACCGGGGACCTATACCTGTCGCGGGCAAGCGCTGTACCGACTGAGCTATCTCGACACGACTCACGAAGCCGACACAGAACTTTACTTACGGTGGTACCTCGCCTCCTGCTTTTCAAACATCAAAGAAGCTCTGCTGCGAAACTTGCAACACTAGCACTCCTGTAAGAAAGGATATGGTGGAGACATGGCTTAGTCACAGCCTAAGGGATGTTTCCAGAATGAAACTTTCACTCTGCAACGGAGCTGATATGAAACTTCCTGGCAGATTAAAATCGTGTGCCGGAACCGGGACGGCGGCATGATGAGTCGTGTCGGGATAGCTCGGTCGGTAAAGTGCTTGCCCGCGAAAGGCAAAGGTCTCAGGTTCGAGTCCCGGTTCCAGCACACAATTTTAATCTGCCAGAAAGTTTCATATCAGCGCACACTCCGCTACAGAGTGAAAGTTTCATTCTGGAAACATCCATTACGCTGTGGCTAAGCCATGTAACAACATATAAAATATCTATATTTAGGAACTTTACAAAGAGAAATGCACTTTAACCGATAATAATAAACAATTAAAAAATAATTTCGATTATACTTGTATCCGGTGTAGGTGATATCCCAGAAAACAGGCCTTTCCTAAATTAATGAAATGAAAATTCCGTTATTTATATACAAATTACTCACGTTTTGGAAACAGAAAAAATCCATTTACAACTGTGTCCACTCACGGAGGTTCAACTCGCACTGACGAGATCAATTGTCGATGGTTTAACTACCGCTACGTGTGTAAATGTGCTTTGGTTCAGTGCCTCGGTGGAGTAGCCGAGCGGTCTAAGGCGACTCGCTGAGGAGCGCGCAGTTTCTCGTCGTCGGAGGTTCCAGTCCTCCCTAGGGCAGGGTGTGTGTGTGTGTGTGTGTGTGTGTGTGTGTCGTCCTTAGGTTAGTTTACCTAGGTTTAAGTAGTTTGTAAGCTACGGACAGATGATCATGCAGTTTGGTCCGATAAATTTACAAACATTTGATTTTTGAAACATTTTTTGGCCCAGTGTGCCAGTATCTGGGCAGCGACGGTAAGACTACCGACAGATCCAGTGACAGCAGGCGGTCGGACACCTACCGCCGTTTCTTTCTTTCCGCTCAGTGTGCAAGCTCTGGTTTATTCCAGTAAACTACTGCTGCAACGGCGGCGACAGTTAACTGACCGCGGTGGAAAAATCGTCTCTGTGTGTAACGGGCCTCTTAGTGTGAAATAATATTGGAGCGCGAGTCAAGAGTCAAACGGTGTGTCAAGCTATCCTGCTTCCAATAACGGACGCAATAGGAATCACATAGCGGAGCTGCAAGCAGCAACAGAGAGACACTTAACCCCCTGTTAGGGGAATCAGCCCAGATTTCTTTGTAGCGATATACTGGGTGATCTAAAAGTCAGTCTAAATATGAAAACTGAATAATTTACGAAATAATGTAGATAGAGCGATAAAAATTGACACACATGCTTGGATTGACATGGGGTTTCAAGAGAATAAAAAAAAATGTTAAAAAAGTGTCTGACTGATGGCGCTTCATCTGATCAGAAAAACGATAATTAGCATAATAAATTAAGACAAAGCAAAGACGATGTTCTTTACAGGAAATGCTCAATATGTTCACCATCATTCCTCAACAATAGCTGTAGTCGAGGAATAATTTTGTGAACAGCACTGTAAAGCATGTACGGAGTTATGGTGAGGCATTGGCGTCGGATGTTGTCTTTCAGCATCCCCACAGATGTCGGTCGATCACGATACACTTGCGACTTCAGGTAACGCCAAAGCCAATAATCGCACGAACTGAGGTCTGGGGACCTGGGAGGCCAAGCATGACGAAAGTGGCGGCTGAGCACGCAAGAGATCTTTCACGCGTTTAGCAATATGGGGTGGAGCGCCATTCTGCATAAAAATGGTACGTTCCAGCAGGTGTTTATCAGCCAGGCTCCGAATGATGCGATTCTGTAACATATCGGCGTACCTCTCACCCGTCACAGTAGCAGTCACTGACGTTTTGCTGACCAGCGCCATCTGTCGGACATTTTTTGAATCTTTATTTATTTATTTATTTTTTGTCCTAATAAAACACTAAGTCATTCCAAGAATGTGTGTCAATTTTTACCTCTCTATTTAAATTATTCCGTGATTTCTTAAGTTTTCTAAGATTTCAAATTTATACCGACTTTTTGATCACCCGGTATAAATACACAGTCTAACATATACAGTCCCACAGAGTTTTGTTATGCACTGCGAAAGCAGCGCTCCAAGCGGCCGGAAACCTATATTTCTGAATACGGTTTGGATGACTGCGAATAGTATCGCTTATATTGATTTTAACATACTTATTACATTAGGGAAATGCGTCGTAGTATAAAAATACGTAGTAACTTAAAAATAGCTCCACATTAGCTTTCTTAGTTTTCCTAAGATTACATTGAAGGACAATTTGTTTACTAATGTAATCTGCAGGCTTTGTATTAAAAAAAGAAATGGTTAGAAAACAACAGAAGACCTGCCCTTTGACAGAAAGACGTCGGATATCCACTCAGGAACGTAAGGTTTCCTCAGGACAAATCCAGTAAAATCGGTGAGATTGAAACGTAGAAAACATATATAGAATGCAATAACCACAGTATTTAACGTACCAAATAAGCCACCACAGTTGTAGCCGAAGGTAGAACGTCCTAGACGTGGCAATAAAACGGCAAAAGCAATGAAACTGTTTTTCGACAAAGTAGTACCTAACTCTATAATTGTTGCTACAGCTGAACAACAAACTGCAAGAATCTTCAGAACATTGGCTTTTTAACCTAAAGTAATTATACTCCAAAGAATATGCGCGTATAAGAAAGACGAGTGAGGTGTAAAAATGTGCGAATCTTTTGATTCCACGCCGAATTTATAAACGTCAAAAAATTACCTGTAATAGTAAGAACAGACCGTAATAGAAATTTGTTCCTCTTATGTTTATATTCTACTTCATTTCAAAGGAACAAACTACAAGTATTTGTTCATGGCGAAGTTGAACTTTATACCACCGAATTAATTAAATTCAGCTGTTTTTACTTTAATCTCCGTATTACGTAGTCTCCCGATATTTTACTAATGCTTCTAACGTACAAAATTATACTAATTGTTTCCTTAATTACGTACAAAAGTAATTATAAACAAACATCATTCCTTTGTCGGCTTGCCCACCGCTAGGAGAGCTAGTGTCGTTGCAGCTGTCAGTTGGTAACAACTTTGACAGCAGTGTGTGCCGCGACTGTACATGTTAGACTGCGCTATATACGGGCAACGCTCCTTTCTTGAGTACGGTGCCACTCCTAGGCCATTACTGTTACGGGGTTAGTACAAAGTGACTATGAGTTTGAATTTTAGTGGGGAGGGTAAAGTTGAGAATTTGTACGTGACGGGAGGGGTGCCTGAATAATTCCGTGCAGGTGTAATGATTGCTGAGTCTACAGTTCTGTAGGTGTCAACGCGTCTAGAAATCAGGAGATCCGGGTTTGAATTCCGGCTGGGTACACAATTTCAACTGTACTCATTTGCAGTTAACGTCATACATTCCGTGAATATTTTCTGTTAGTTGTACGAAAAATGACACCCATATTCAACACACTAACTGACCATTACGACAAAACTGTAAAGAAGGCGTATTTACGTCAGTTTATCCGTATTTTAACTACTATTCTCTGTAATTACACCCTTAGAGTGCTCGGCTTCTCCACCGCTGCTCCAGCTACTTCCATCAGAATATTACGCAACTGTCTGCGAAATGTGTTACGAATAGAGTTAGTCGTAAACATGTAATAAATTTAAAACACATGCATGACGGGGCGTTATTTAATTCATCTCATTTTCTGTGACTTTATATCTGGTAAATAATGCGTTTTATGTGATGTAATTTGGAAGGTAGATTTAGTAGTATATTAGCATACTGCATATAAAGTATGTTGAAAATACAGTTTGCAGTGTGGAAATAATAAATTGTAATGTCATGCAGAACGCCGTAATCTTTGTGCATGAACAGCGGAAAAAGTTATGCAATAATATTTGTTCCATTTAATCATTCTGCAGGCGTTGTCAGTGAGCAAAGGGTTTTCAAAGGTTTAATACTACGTGTAAAGTTTGTTACAATTTGCTAACTGCACTCATTCTTAAGTAGTGGCAGAATAAAATGTGGTAACTCACGCATCGTGGGACATCCATTTTTCACCCCCAATCTTGGAAACTAGTTGGTTCTTACCATTACATCTTTTATTAATACAAAAGAAACTCTTAATGAATGTATGTATGCATTTTGCATGTACAGTAGGTCTGTACATATTTAATGCTTTGAGACCCCTTTTGCTCTGACCAAGCAAACCTACCCGAAGAGAGCAGTTTAAGTTCTTCACTTTTTACTGGTCGCTTTCATCTCTAGCTTCAAACCGTCGGGAAGACATTTTGCAAGGAGAAAAAAAAATTGTCTCAGGACCTCATCAGTTGAAATTATCATAATTGACGACCTTAAAAATCTCAGGACAAGTGAAAGGTTTTCTTCCACGTACAATGAATCTAATGTTAAATAATCAACTGTGGCTTAGAACAACTGCAACTTCCAAGGAACAATAGGTATTCCCCAGTAGTTGTCGCAATACATGGATCCACATAAATTTCTATTGCTTGAAGAATTTAGAAGCAAGAATATTTTGAAATCATCGATTCAGCTGTGCAATGGCGTAGATATCGAGTACAGTACTACACAGTTTTCCGGAAGATGAATCATTTGGGACCTCCAAAAAAGAGAGTTAGAGTGACACCCTACCATTTAATTCAGAAAAATGGGAGTAGAAATTAGACAGTCTGTTCTAATCAATTTAATCTTCATTCACACTTGGTTCATGCTGGCAAGGGTGTCTCCCAGATGTCGCATGTTGCGTCTCCTTGACTCAGGGCTTGTCGTAGCTTTGCCGGTCCATGCGCCCAAACAATACTGCTTTAGTTTAGCGATAGTCGCTGTTAATACAATGTTTCGCTGTGATCGCGAACACAAGGGGAGATAATGGGCTTTAGGCTGCCCCCAGGGCTAACTTGCTTCTTCTTAATATTAAAAACATCTTAATCTACGGAATCAACATTGAGTACTTCCCCACTTCCTCTTTTATCTTTTGAAGAGACAAGAGTCTACTTCATCTGTCATACCAAATCAATTTTTAATACTCCCCCCAATTAAAATATCAAACCGAAATCATGATCTGTCTTTGTAATCATAACTTGACTGAACTCTTTCACCTACGATACAAAGTAAAATGCCCGCAAGAGGCAAAAGGTGTTGGGTTTCTATGGAAAAAAGAAAAAAAAATTGTGAATTACTTGTTAAAGTTGAAGACTTGATAAGAGTTTTGGTTGTGTGTCCAGGATCATGTTGTGAAGCAAATCGCAATTTTTCTTATCTACGATGACCGAAGAACTATCTGCGATCGATGGTGACACAGTAGAGGCTCAATCACGCAGCAGTTTGCAATGTGCGCACATGCTGTTGGAAGAAATGGTCATCAGAAATGTTGCCAGAATATTTATATACAATTCTTACAAGAAGAGAATTGAAATTGGATCACTATAGGATAAAATTCGTAAGAGAATTTCACCTTATGCTTTTTACAATACATTTAACTATTATTTCTGGCTAAGTTATGGTACTACTAGCTTAAACCCGCGGCTCCGCTCGCGTGTTGGTTGATTATTGTAGATCTATCTTTCAGTAGTGTGCTATTTATTTATTCTTTTATTTCCTTATTCGTATGCTTATCCTTACAGAGAAAGAGCTGAAGACATTGTAGCACGCATAGACCAAAGATATGGTCTGTGGCATAACGTTTCGCTGTATGTAACCTCCTTGCTGTAGAATCGCAAACGTCATCGCTTGCCTTCCGTTGGAATTTTTATATAATTTGACGACTTCCAACAACCATATCTTCCACCCCCATGCTATCGGCATGGAACTGCTATGGTGTACAACGGGAGACTTAAGTTCCCAATATATGCCACCCTTTTATCATTATCAACCCTGAAGCAAGAATGCAACCAATAAAACCATTTTCAAAGAGTAACTATTGTTCCGCATTTCGCGTTATATTCTTCAAATTACTAAATATCTATCATATCGCTATAAAAACCGTGCCTAAAACCTTCCTCTGGTATAAATTAGTAACTGTACAAATATTTAAGTATCTGCGTCTTGTTCGGACGCGATACGCGTACATAGAACAGACATACACACACACACACACACATATATATATATATATATATATATATATATATATATATATATATAGAGAGAGAGAGAGAGAGAGAGAGAGAGAGAGAGAGAGAGAGATAAACAGCTATCCGGTAGCCATAAAACCGTGCCTAAAGCTTTCCCCGGGTATACATTAGTAACTGTACAAATTTTTAGCTCTTTATGTCTTGTGGTTCAGACGTGATAAACGTACACCAGTCAGACAATCACATTTATAGAAATAGAAGATTACTGATCATTGCTGATATGGTGTCTGTTCAATTCGGACATATTCGAAAGAAAAGACACCATTTGTTAACATTTTACGAAATCGAAGTACTAAAACATTTCGACCGTTTCGGGGGGTTGAAATAAATTCAGTGACAAAGTAGATACTTTTTGCTGGACCGGGATTCGAACTCGGATTTCCCGTTTCGGGCCAGCGGTCTTCTTAACCTTCCAATCCTCTTTCTCGCAACCTACGCTGAATTCCCGCAAGGAATCGAACGTTTGAATGCGTCCGCATTGAAATTGTCATTGCCGGATGTGGGCATAATTACAGTTATTGATACGGTATATGTTCTTCTCGGCCCGGAGCGGGAAAGTCTAGTTCCAATCCCAGTCCAACACAAATTTTCGACTTTCTCGTTGAATTTCTTTGAACCTCCAGAAATGGTCGAAATGCTTCAATATTTGGTTTTAGATTCTCTTATTTTTATTACTATATTAGTTTGCAAAATTATGTTTGAAAGTGTCTTGCTTATAGGCTGTTTACTTATATTTCCAATGGAACGCATGAACAAATTAGTTTGAAATACGTAACGGTTCCTTGAATAAAAAGAAGTAGTCGTAATCTCCCTGTCAATGAATGTATACATAAATGCAATGTAACTGTCTTGCACTCAGTAACTGCCGAATATCTTTCAATTCAGCTTAAATTGACACTGAAACATTACCTGCCAGCCGCGGTGGCCGAGGCGCTCCAGTCGCGGTCTGCACGGCCACAACGGTCAGGGGGTCGAATCCCCCCTCGGGCATGGATATTTGTGCCGTCCTTAGGATTAGCTAGTTCATAGGTAGTTTGTAAGTTTAGGGACTGATGACCCCGTAGTTAAGTCCCATAAGCTATACAAACATTTGAACATTTTGAAACATTACTGGGGTAGGTACTTTATAGTGCAGCCCCCCCCCTTCCTAAGAAAGCTGCTTGAAGTCACAGTTTAGTAGCCCCCTCCCCCCTCCCAAAAATTTAGTGCTGGGCTGGTGACACCCGCGCTTTGATATTACTACCGGTATAAAGCCCCAACCGACGCCGGTTACTTGGTCTTAACAGTCAACAAAACTATTAGAAAAAAAAGAAAAAAGGAGACAAAGGACAGCGGCGACTGTGTCACGTGCTCTTCCCAGTGCAAGTCAACAATCATAATAGCGGTCTGCACCTATTGATCCTGTCCATAAGCTTTCAAAATGTTCAAATGTTTGTATAGTCTATGGGACTTAATTACGGGGTCATCAGTCCCTAAACTTACAAACTGCTTATGAACTAACTAAGACTAAGGACGGCACAAATATTCATGCCCCAGGGGGGATTCGAACCCCCGTCCGTAGTGGCCGTGCAGACCATGACTGGAGCGCCTCAGTCCCCTTTTTTTTTTTTTTTCCTCTCTATTTGTAGTTCTGTTCGTTGCGGACGCTGATCGGGTTTGTTCGTTCTCGTTCGATGAGGTTTTGGCTCAGCTTTTTTATTACAGAGAGCGCTAAGCTCGGCCACCGCGGCCGGCTGACCGTAAGCACGTAAGTGAGAAAGAACTTAGAAAATCAATGATATTATGCTTGAAGTTTTTTGGAAGTCACTTAATGCTCTCATTATGAACTACTGGGTAATTATAGAATGGATAATTTGCGCTTCATTTTAAGCAAAAGCATGTATTTGAAGTATCTCATTATTAATTATGAAATATGTCACAGCTGGTGCGCCTCGGTTCCACAGTGTTAGAGTGTTAGCCTACAAATCCAAAGGTCGCGGGTATAAACCCAGCTAGGTCCTAGGATTTCTATCTGTCATTTTCCACTTGTTTCACCTCTGGCAGTATTGCTCTTGTGAAAAATACCGAGTAACACCGTGGTTCGAAACCCACGTTAAACTGTAGCTCCCCCTAAAACTGGCTTGGTAAGTCAGTTCGTAGGTCGGAGGAAGGCAACGGCATACCACCTCCAAACAGGACCATGCCTAGTAAAGCACTGTGGTGTTCAAACCAATCTTCGGATTGTTGACTGCTTTACCTTCTTATAAACCTTTTATGTCACGAGTGATGTTCCGTACAGAGATATAATTTTGCTGGTGCATTCACTGACATTTGTGGATAATGTCTGCAAATTGTGAATCGTGGCAGTAGTTTATAAGGTATGAATGAAAACGGCGTGACAGGTGATGAAGTTTGACAACACAAACAGCGAAAATGTAGTAAGCGATAATTTTCCTTTCACTATTTTTCGGGGGATCTCTGCGAGAATAACTTTCGTAAAGATTTGTTATTATATTGGAAGTCGCAAAGTGTTATCATATTGGATGCGCAAAATTGGAATATTTTAATACTGACAAATGCAAGACAAATAGGTACTTTCCAACTGTACTGCTTATCATATCGCGTTAAACTTACCATACGATTTTGTCTCCTAAGGAACAGATTTAGACTGCATTTTAACGTTTTATGTTCAGTAAGTAATTACGCGAAACATTGAACATGAATGTTTTTGCGACAAAATATTCAGGACTCCGACATGAGATTTTATATTTTAGGACTATAATCTGGTTGAATGTGTGGTTCGTTTCGAAACAGCTCCGTAAGTTAAGTGGCCACTCCTGCTCTTCTGACATCATCATCTAATCTACAAATGAACACAAGGGACATTCAGAAGGATTGCAGCAAACTACCTTCATAATGTACCAAAATCCTTAGGAAGCATCAATGAAGACCTTTAAAACTAGTTGTACAGAGTACATATTATGCTGAATGGAATTAAATAAAACTTTACAAAACATATGCTCCAACAAGTAGGGTATCAAGTGATGTATCATACAAAATATACATATGGTAGCGTGTTTTTTATTCAGATATTAGCTACAATTATAATTTGTATATGGTACAGCACGATATTTTGCTGTATCAACACTATAATTGTGGTTTACATGGCGCTTACTTAGAACAAAGCATCATGGGGCTACCATAATAGTAAAAACGTCATTCTCATTGTCCTCTGATATGGTGTTCGATCACCTCGGACGGCCAGAACAGTTACACATCTGCGTGCCATGGATAGTGTGAGATTACCAAACCGTTCGTGATGGGTATTTGGCCATTCTTCCATGAGTGCAGTTCCCCAATCTGCAACCGTTGTGGGAGGCGGTGGTCTGACTTCAGTGCGTCAGCGAAGAGCATCCCAGACATGCCCAATCGGGTGTATTTCTGGTTTATCAATCTGGCCACCCCATTCTTTCCATTTCGTTTGCATCAAGAATATTGTCCACAAGTGCAACTCTGTGCACGAGAGTTATCGTCCACCAGCAGGAACCCGTTTCCTACGGCACCATCGTAGAGCACAACAAAAGGTGGAAGTATCTCGTCTCTATACCTCAGAGCAGCCAAAGCGCTATTCTGAACGACAGACAGGTCATTACATTCGCCAATACTAACTCCTGCTCATTCCATTCGTCCACCACTATGATACGGTGCGGTTTCCTGCATATAAGCAGCATTGTTCCGACTTCGTCTCTCCATATGAGAAAACGACTCATCTGTAAACACTAATCGTCGCCATTTGTTACGGTTCCAATTTTGATGTTCCTCCGTCCTCATTGTACGGACCGAGAGAGATAGAGTGGAGCCCCTCCAAGCTCGCACTAGCACGGTGACCAACTTCAAAGGTCTACTGTCTCCTCTGCAAGTTTAGTAAGTTAATGTAGGAGAGGGGAGCGGGGACTGTGATGTGTGCCGTACGTGTGGGTAAGATTACCAATTAACACGGTCCTTATTGGGAGATAGTAGTGGTCCTAAACTTCGAAAGAAGAGCGGGTTTAAGGACAGAGGGAAAAAAGTGCCAAGGCAAGCGCTAAGGTGAAAAAAACTCTGCGACAGTCGGGGACGGGTAGTAACGGCAGTAGCGGATTCCTTGCTAACTGCGATAGTTCGTGCAAGGGTAGGCTATGTTAGTAGAGGGTATCATGCATCAGATACCGTGTCATAAAGTCGTCATAAAGACAGTCTGGTAGTGCTGCAGCAGAGGCTGCTGCGTTAGCCTTCACTGCTGCACTCGTCCAGCTGGCCAAGTGTGCCACGGTGTTTGGAGCGTCCTTCCTCAAGGTTCCCCACCACGCAGATGAGTGCACGGAA
The DNA here is from genome assembly GCA_026315105.1 of Locusta migratoria. Lineage (NCBI taxonomy): Eukaryota > Metazoa > Arthropoda > Insecta > Orthoptera > Acrididae > Locusta > Locusta migratoria. Next base: position 217,917,426 of record CM048749.1, read on the forward strand.
AGTTTTCTGCCGCTGGTCGTCGGTCGCTCAGGGCCGTTGCATCACCGGGTGGCGCACGACTCCTTCAGCGCCTTCTCCAGTGAATTCCCGTCCAGTGCGGCCTGCAGGTCTTCTAACGCCTTCCTCTGGGCAGGCGTGATCTTCTCGGCAGCTGTCGAATGCGGTTGCGCAACTAGAAGAGCGCCGGTCATCTCAGCAGTGGTTGTTCCAGAGCTCTGCTCTGCAGGGGCGGGCGCTGGAGCGTCCACGGCGTCGACTTCATAGAGGCCGCGTGCCAATTCGGCATGCAAATGCCGGAGTCGTCGGCAGGCCTCCTCCGTCTCTGCAGCAAGCTGGGCCTGGAAGGCCGCCCTATCTGTTTCCTTGGCGGCTTTCGAAGCCGCTGTTACATCTTCCGCGTCGGCGAGCAAGTCGTCGCTGGGCTGGTGGCGCCGGCTCGCTTTCCGCTCAGTCGGACCGGGTTTTCCGGCCGGTCGCGGACAGGGGGTACAGCAGCCGTGTCGTCCCCACGTCGTCGTCGTCGCCGGCGTCTCCGCCGACGTTACGGCGCCGCAGCAGCAACCGCTACGCCGCCGCCGGTTTGGCTTCGGCTTCAAAAAGACGGACAGACGCTCCAGTTGGCAACGGGAGGGCCGCCACAACGGGTGCAAGTCGGCGTCTCTTCTCTGCCGCGCGCGCAAGATGGTGTGTCATACTCGCCGGAGCATTTCACAGACCACGCAGCGTTGCGGCAGTACTTGGCCACATGGCCCTCCCCCTGGCACTTGTTGCACAGGGGACGAGGGTCCATGTGGGCGGGGACAGAGTGGAGCCGCTCCACGCTCGCACTAGCATGGTGACCAACTCAATAGTTCACCTCTGCATGTGTTAATATGTTTAATGTGGGAATCACAGGAGCGGGTACTGTGATGTGTGCCGTACGTGTGGGTAATACGGTCCATCATGATGATAGAAGTGGTCAAAAGCTTTTGAAACAAAAGCGGTTTTAAGGGCAGAGGGAAAAAAGCGCCAAGGCAAGTGCCAAGGGAAAAAAACCTCTGCGATAGTCAGGAGCGGGTAGTAAGAGCAGCAGCGGATTCTTGCTATCTGCGACAGATCATGCAAGGGTGTGGCTATGTTAGTTTTGGGTATCGTGCAATCTCGGTACCATTTTCATTGTGTGTTTGTCATAAGTTTGTTAATCCGGTTTGATGAGTCGCCCCTCTGCAGCTGGCACTGGGGCTGTCTCCTGGTCCATCATCAGCGGCGGCTGGCTGCAACAATCAAGATTGTCAGGCAAGTGGTCGATTTTTGAGATCGGCCTCTAAGTGTATGGGTTTAGTGTGAGATTTGTTTGTGTTTTGTGCTTGTTCATATTCCCTGCGACTGCCGGTTTGTCGGCGGTAATTGCTCATCTTGCGTTGCCAGTCAGTTTTGCTGCGATGCAGGCGTTCAATAAGTAATGATTCTGTTTGTGTCTATAAGGCTTACCATAGGTGTTTATCTATTCCTGACAAAGAGTGTTTTTGGTCGGTTGTGCTTCCACCTATGGTTGTGGTCGTAGTTACCCAGATTGAGGATGAAGGGGTTGTTCGAATGTCTAGCATTTTTGTACAGTCGTGCGGCGTGTTTTTTGAATACCTCCGTGAGAATGTCAAGACGGTGTTCACGGTGAATATCCGCTGTGCGCGTGTAGCGTAGAGCATTGCTTATGATGCGTAGTACCTTGTTCTGAATGACCTGCAAGCGGCGCAGCCGTGTCAGTGCTGCGTAAGTCCAGTACGGAGCACCGTACGTCATCAGAGATCTTACCAGTGTCATGTATGTGTTCCTCGACACCTGTCTGTTTAGTTTACTCTGCCTGTTGAGCATTGGATAGAGTTGCTTGAGCCTCGCGTTTGCCCGGTTGGTCATGTGTTGTATTTGGACCCCCCATGTGAGTTTCCGGTCCAGCCAGACACCTAGGTATTTGACTTTCTCGCAGAAACGTATGGGCGTGTGTTGTAATGTAACTGGTCTGCAGTGTTGGTGTTTGTGCAGGTGTTTCGGTCTTCTAGTGAACAATACTGCTTCGCACTTGCCGACGTTTACTTTTACACGCCATTTCTCCAGCCAAGGCTCTGCAGTATTGAGCGCAGTCTGTAATCGTGAGTTAATGTTTGGCGGTTTCCAATCTTGCGCTAGGATGGCGTTGTCATCCGCGTAGATTGCGACCGTCGTGTTATGTGTGATTGGAAAGTCGTTACTGTAGAGGTTAAACAGGAGGGGCCCCAGGATGCTGCCTTGGGGTACTGGGGTACTCCCGCTTGTATACCGTGTCGTGTTGACTCTTTGCCCTGAATGTCAGTGTTGAAATATCTGTCGGTGAGGTATGAGTTTATGAGACGTACGAGTCCGTCGGGAAACCCAGCATCGTTGAGTCTGCGTATAAGGCCGTTGTGCCATAGACTTTTTCGATGTCCAGGAACACCGCCCCGGTGGCTTTGCCTGTGTTGTATCCGTGTGTTATATGTTCCACTACGCGAAGGAGTGAGTCAAAATCAGGACCTTTTTTTAAAAAAAATTTTATGTATTTGACACTTCGTCTGCCTGTTTGGATACATTCAATAGGTCAACAGTTCTACTTTGCTTTTCCACGACGAAACCGTTTTCTCTAAATTACGGCTAACAGTTATCATCATTATACCGCTTACAAAAATGTTCAAATGTTTGTATAATCTATGGGACTTAACTGCGGGGTTATCAGTCCCTAAACTTACAAACTACTTATGGACTACTTACGAACTAGGACGGCACAAATATCCATGCCCGAGGGGGGATTCGAACCCCCGACCGTAGTGGCCGTGCAGACCGTGACTGGAGCGCCTCAGTCTCCTCGGCCACCGCGGCCGGCATACCGCTTACATTATCACCTGATTTTGCAATGAAGTTGTAATGACAACAGTATTTAACGCTTTGATCTTCCTACGTCAATTGTAAAGTGCTTTTGTAATTACATCAGATTTTGTAAAGAAAACACTGTAATCAAAAGTTTCATTAGCTACAACCGTCATTTCGTAAATAAAATAAAGTTCTTTGTTGTGTAATTGATAAAATTATATATCATTTATTTTAATTAGATATTGTTACTGTTTTTAAAACAAATAATGAAAATTTAATGTTTCCTGCAGGTAGGATCGAACCGAGTTCATCCGCATAAAGAACAGCCACGTCGCTACCTAAGCTTTTCTTTAATTATTGTTATTATTATTATTGTCGCCCCTTTAGCTCGACCTGGCGCTCTCCAGATGTGCCTTTAGCGACGAGCTTCTGAAGCTATAATTCATGTTAATGGAACAAATATTTTATTTTCCAGAATTGTTCTTTTAAAGTTAATGTTGCTTAACGGAGTGTTAGAATTTTTAATTCTCTCTGTGTTGAATTACCTGCAGAAGAAAGAAAATAAATCCATCATATACATTAAAATAATTTTCCCCTAACCTTATGGTGTCGAATTAAATCATTGTATTTGAAAAAAGGAAAAAAATGGACAATGGTTACATTCTTGTACCATTAAATTAGTATTAATTTCTTTTCGGTCGATGTAAAGATCTATATCTGGTGGGACATCTTATTCGAAATGAATTTTTACATGGTGCTGCATGACATTTTGCGTTAACGTTTATCATCCACGCTTAGCCTATGCCTTGCTTTACAAAGATGGTGTTCATGATTGTGTAGTGAACATAGTTGCCTAATATCCACACCATGATATTGTTCTTGGTGGTTGGATAAAATTCTTCATCGGGCCTTTTGAGTATATCGGTGCGTACCTGGATAAAGAACTTTTGGACAAGAAGTTTTTCTGCCACCCATCGCCAGTTGTGGAGATATCCGCAGCGTATCAGCCATACCGCACTTGTGACATTTATCTATTGGGTGTTACGTAATTTATCATTTGTCGCATCTGTGTTACTGACAACCTGATTCATGTGGATGCTACTACCATTTTATGGATACTAAGGCCAACGTTCTTCCAAATTTTCTTCCAGTTATGAGTTGGTTATTTTGTTTCAATGGTGATGTGTTTATCCTTCATTCGTCATTTTCGCGGTAATCCACTGGTCATTAGATGAGATTTATTAAGGTGACATTGCCTGTATAACTGGATCTAGAATTCTCATATGTGTAGTAACAGAAAATTTATTTTGTTTATGTCAGTTGGCGGCAGGAGACCTTCTGGAACGACTACATGGAATACTTTGACGTTTATGGTTTGCGTATTGCTGTAGGCCAATCTACAGGTTCGAGTTAGACAAGGGGCAGTGGCTTTTCTTTGTATATCGGTGAGCGCTAGACTACCATCCAGTCTTGATTATATTAATGTGGCGGAGTCTACTTTAAAAATATTTCCCTTCCAGATGAACCTACTGACTAGTTGCATAATTGAATTGGTCTGTACATTAGTACAAGATAATAGGCTTTGGTAAATATATATATATATGAGAACAATTTTAATTCCTTCAAGCAGAATCACTGCTCGCCAGCTGTTCTCTAGTATGAGTCCGTGCACGCTGTGTGTTACTGCCTTCCAATTTTTGGCCGCCATTCGAAATGGGAAATTGCCTATGATGGTGCCCAGTGTTTTATGATTGTCCACTTACGCGCTCAACGGTACGATAAGACGGCCACTTCCTCGCAAGTTATTTTGCTCCTTCATTCATTTATCCTAGCACCAGGACCTTAACTATGCGTATCGATTTCCTGTTTGATATTTGCTAATTCATCTTTTACATGACGTGCGTACGCACTCACAGCCAAAAGTGATACACCTGATAATTTATAAAACAGTCTCGTGAGCAACTGTTGTAATGCATATGCAAAAAGCTGCATCGATAGAGGGCTCCCTTGTGTGTAAACCTCCCCCGAGTTGTATGGGATGTGTCATTTGCCTGGTCATAACGATTCGTATAGTTATCCCCACGACGATGTTCCAAAGAATTTTAATTACCCTGTCATCCATACCAATTCGAATTTTCATGACGTAAATGTGTGTGACCCAACCGAAGAGTTTTGAAAAATCTATGAAAAGTAGCGCACATGTTATATCTGATGTTTCACTTATATTTCCTTGATTTCTGAAATTGTGTCCGTGATGGTTCTAAATGTTCAAATTTTTGTAAAGCTTATGAGACTTAACTGCAGGGTCATCAGTCCCTAAACTTACAAACTACTTATGAACTAATACTAAAGACAGCACTAATATCCGTGCACGAGGGAGGATTCGAACCTCCGACACGAGAGACCGCACGAGAGACCTAAATGTGGCAGTCCAGACCGCACGGCTACTCCCGCACCTCCATGATCGTTCTGCCTGGGACACATGACTGGTGGTTTTTGATTACCTTCTTAGCTAATGGTGTCATTCTCCTGTTAATTGCCCTTGCTATGGTATTGTAATACAAATTTAATAGCAGTATAGATATAAAATCGTCAGTAGTGAGATGACCTTGATATTTTGGTATGAGGACCACTTTGCCTTCTTTCAGCTGTGCTGGTAATCCAAGTCCTTCCAAGATTTTGTTTAGCTTGTGTGTGAACAGGCGAACAATATGCCAAAATTTGTGATAAACTCTTTAGGCAGACCGTCTGGACCAAGAGATTTATATGCCGGGGATTTCGTAATGAGTTCTAGCACCTCAACGAGAGTGGCGTCCTCTAAGAAGGCATGGTTCTCCTGTTTAGTAACATCAGTAGCGAGTGATTCCAGTTGACTGTAGTCGATAGGCTATACAGAATACATGTTGTCATAATAGCTATGGAATTTTTGTTCAATGTCCTTGTGGGCAGTAAGTTGATCACGCTTTGTGGAAGGCAGTATATCAATAAAAGTCCGCGTACGTTTAGAAATGTGTTTATCGAGGTGAAAAATGAACGCTGTTTCTCCTTCACTAACAGATTTAACTTTGGATTTAATTTTCAAACCATCTAGTTATTTACGTTTGATGCTGAACAGTTTTGCTTTTATCATATTTATTTAGACCGTGTAAGAGTTTGTTTCATTAGTTTTGTCGAATCGTTCTCTCAGAACTATAATAAAACTTGGATGTTCTTTTCTGCTCTTTTGCGATTTGTTTAAAAAATGATATTAGACACAGAGGCAACCCTTTTTTTGACACGTTAATCCAATTATCATTTTTGTTTCTGTGTCTACTGATTGTGTACAGATCTATTGTTGAAAATAATAAAATATGTGAGACTTACATAATTTGTTTTTGGAATAATGTTCAGATATAGTTACGATCATTGTAATAAAGTAGTAATTTGTCAGAAAAACAAGCAAATGTTAGTCAGTTTCTATAGATTAACGTTTATATTGATTATGAAATGTTTTGATCACAGACAATTTGAGCGGATACTATGATCCTATTCCTTTTTTATACATCTCAGGGCATGTATTTCGTCATAGTTTACGCCTAGATATTGTATGGAGTGTTGTCTTGAATAAAAAGTGAAGTTTGCGACACTTTTTAAAACAAATTAATATATTATAATTTTAAAATGAATACATAACAAGACGTCTACACCAACTGAAAGTAGGCACAAGGCTAGACAAGTGATACACCAGCTAACTGACCATCATATGTTATTCAAACATTTGCTACTCCTTCAAAGTTTATCGTTTTATTACGACTATTATTATAACATAAAACTACTCCTCTGACACATCAAAAATATTTAATTTCCATGGAATTATATAATACTGATTGAGAAAATACCAAATATTTAGAAATTCGTACGTTAAAGTTATAAAATAAATTTTAAAAAGTTGCATTCCTTTCCTCATGCTAACATCACATGATACTGCGTAAACAGTTGTTCCACATATTGCCGAAGACTGCACCTTGCTCAGGGACTTAAAGGTGAGCAATGTATAACATCCAATTCCCTCTGATATTTTTGTTGGTTGTGGGTCGAGTTTTATTGTTACGATGAAGGCGCAGTGGTCCGATAAAGGAGCTGTAACTACGTCGGAGTCATAGAAGGTTCTCTCTTGTGCGACGATATGTAAATTCCGTCAAGAAGACTTCTTGAAGTGCAAGTAAAGAAGGTAAATTTAACAACAGTGGGGTAAATTATTTCACAAGTGTGTAGGAGACTAGTATATTTTACCAGTTTATGTAAATCGTTACAGTAATTAAAATTCGGTCTTCGGTCTTTATTGATGAACAGCTAAACTCCCCTCCAATCATAGCGTTTAGTGGTTTCCTTCGAAGAAAGTATAAGATTTCGCCTTTGAAAAAGGCACTCCGCACTGCTTTGTGTTCCCGGAGAGCGGGTACACGTTAACTACCTTGTCATGAAAGATTCTACCGGCAACAACACGACCGGATTCTAATGTTTCCATTTCTGATATGAGGATGTTGTCTCTGTCTAGTATAGCTGTGCAGGTATTTACTTCTGGGGCTATATTTTTTTATACGATAGAAGCATTGGAGGGACACATTCTTAGACATCGAGGAATCGTAAATTTAGCATTGGAGGGAAGTGTGTGGGGTAAAAATCGCAGAGGGAGACCAAGAGACGCGTATAGTAAGCAGATTCAAATGGATGTGGGTTGCCGTTCGTATGAGGAGATGAAAAGGCTTGCTCAGGATAGAGTAGGGTGGAGAGCTGCATCAAACCAGTCTCCTGACTGAAGACCATAACAACAACAGAAGCATGTTATCTTGTTCACATTTACTATCAACAGTTTATTAGCTTGTCTCATGCAAGTTTTAGAATTATTTTAAACTAAACGGTTCGCATGTTTCATCGTCGCAGTCCATTTTCGTTGCAGTGTGAACGTCGAGTCCCTGACCTGTGGCGACTGGCGTCGTGTTTTCGTTCTTAGTATCGGGTGACCAAATAGTCAGTATATATTTGAAAAGTTAATAAATCACGGAATAATGTAGATAGAGAGGTAAAAATTGACACACATGCTTGGAATTAAATGGGGTTTTATTAGAACAAAAAAAGTTCAAAACTGTCCGACAGATAGCGCAGGACAGCAAAACGTCAATGACTGCTACCGTGACGGGTGAGAGGTACGCCGATATGTTGCAGAATTGCATCATCCCCAGCCTGGCTGATAAACACCTACTGTAACGTACGATTTTTATGCAGAATGGCGTTCCACCCCATATTGATAGACGCGTGAAAGATCTCTTGCGCACGTCGTTTGTTGATGATCGTGTGCTGAGCTGCCACTTTCGTCATGTTCATAAATGTTCAAATATCCATGCCCGAGGGGGGGGGGATAAGAACCCCCGACCGTAGGGGCCGTCCAGACCGTGACTGAAGCGCCGCAGTCCCCTCGGCCACCGCGGCCGGCCTTTCGTCATGCTTGGCCTCCCAGGTCCCCAGACCTAAGCGTGCGATTTTTGGCTTTGGGGTTACCTGAAGTCGCAAGTGTATCGTGTTGGACTGACATCCGACGCCATTGCGCCGGCCGGGTGGCCGAGGGGACTGAGGCGCTCCAGTCACGGTCTGCACGGCCACTACGGTCGGGGGTTCGAATCCCCCCTCGGGTATGGATATTTATGCCTTTATTAGTATTAGCTAGTTCGTAAGTAGATTTTTTATTTTTTATTGATTTATTATTTAACGTGCCCCATTAAATGGTAATATTACATGTTTGATGGTTAGATTCAGGCGATTACAACAAATATTTTTGCAAATACAAGTACAGGATATAAGTTGACAGGGCTTACAATGGAACAAACAATTTTATACATCAGGAAGTCTTATTGAATTACAAAAATTGTAAAAGTCTGTAGTGAATTTATGTACTAAGTCATATTTACTGACGGGCCATCCTCCTCCTTTGGCAGCTATTTTTTTCCTGAGATGGTCCCTCTCTTTCAATAAATTGCAGCAGTCAAAAAGCACGTGGTCAATAGTTTGGACAGCACTGTTACATGTGCACGTTTAGTCTTCAATTATTTTGAACCGCTGATAGTAGGCTTTCAGTTTCCCATGACCTGTTAATGTACCTGTAAAATTCTGAGATATTGGAAGTTTAATCAGTAAGCGTTGTCGGATCGTAGGAAAATACGTTTTAGTGCTTCCCCCAGTTTTTGTTCTGTGCCACTCGTAAGTAGTTTGTAAGTTTATGGACTGATGACCCCGTAGTTGAGTCCCATAAGTTTTACAAACATTTGAACATCTTTTTTTTTCTATGAGTGGACACTGTAATGGTACGGACTCTTAATTCAACTAACTTCGTCTTATGGAATGTCTTATTCCCACAACTTTTGGCTCGTTGCTGGCCATACACGCATACATTTATTTGTAAAAAATTAAACTTAAAATGAAAAAAAAGGACTAACGTAAGAACAACATACACATTCTTGCCCGAGGGAGCATTCGAACCTCCGACGCGGGTGGCCGCGTGATACGCAGCTTGGCGGTCCAGACCGCTCGACTACTCCCGCACGGCTACATTTTCAAAATAAGGGATTTTTTTAACTAGGGCGGAATCTACTAATTAACTGACTATAAGATGACGTTTGCGATTTTACTAAAATTGTTTATTTCCCACTGCATGATTACATCTGGCGAGAACCACTAAATGCGTTAGACCTCGTCTGGTATGATTAGCTCGAGCCCTCAATGTTGCTAACACAATAGCTATATGAATGTTTAATCATTTGGATAATGTTCCTAAAATGATTGCTATAAAAATTCGTTATTCTATACAAAAAAAAAAAAACAAAAAAAACAAAAAAAAATCAGACTTCGATGAAAATTTTTTGAGTTCCGATAACTGTTTCAAAAATCAAAGTCCACATACGTCCGAAATATTTCAGAATCCAGCGCCGTGGATTCTGCGGCTATGTTCGTTACCTAACCTCTCACTCGATTTCATTACACTTGTATCACACGTCTGCCATCAAGACTGAACTGATCCTGGGCCGCTTGCGACACCCACTTATATATGATCTGCGGGGTCTTTACAGGAACACGTCTCCCTAACGATGTTAAATATATTTGGTAAAGTTCATTGCACAGACATTGCGAAAACCAAAAATTAAAAATTATCTTCAGTAATATAAAGTCGTGGGTGCAGATATGTAGAGATAAAATCGCACAGCTGTTATGACGTGATTATTTAGACACGACATGTCTTAACAGCTATGCGTTTTTATCTCTACACATCTGCACCCACGACTTTATATTATTGAAGTTAATTTTTAACTTTTAGTTTTCGTGGTGTTTGTGTATTGAATTTTATCAAAATGTATTTAAGCTGTGGTTGCCCTTTTCAGAAAATTATTTGTTTTTAAATAATGATTGAAATGTTGATATGGTGGCATCTTTAGATGCGCACTAAGATTCTAATGCAAATACATACTTTAATTTCTAACGCTAATAATGTCCACAATATCTTAAGGTTAAGCAAATGAACTTTTTTCAGAATTACCCACATGTAAGTCTTTCGGCCATTGCACGATAAATATTTAATTAATCACTTAGGTAAAGTGTTCCACAGGTACATTTTCCAATCCTCTTTTCAATTAATTGTTCAGAATTACCTTGCTCATAAATTTAAACAAATTACGGTCGATAAACTAATTAATTCACTTTACACAAAGACAACATATTAAAGTAAACAAAAATAATTTATTCTAAAACGTATACATACAAATTTCGGGTATACAGCCGGTCGTCGTCTAAAACATCACACGATATTTCGGCCAGACACCTGCTAGTCATCCTCAGGTGAGTCGATGAGGATTGAAGAGTGCGTTCAACGTTCCACTATATATAAAAAACTTGGCGGTTACAGCGCATGCGTCAAAACATAAACAGACAGGCCACACTGCCGGACGGCAGCGCCCTCGCTGGTGGAGCCGCGGAGTTCAGCTGTCCTCTGCACTGCCACTGCCGCTCACAGCCGACGTCGGCGCTCTCCGTCGTCTTCGATCTGAGCAAATTTTAGTAATGACGGGATTCCATGCTTTGTCAAGTTGGTAGCCACTATCCCGAGTCATCAAATTTTCTGCGACACGTATTTCCACAGATTCTTTGATAATGGAGTCCCAAAAAGATGTTGCAGTTGTCAAATTTAACGTTTTATCATACTCCATAGAGTGTCCGGACGAAATGCAATGTTCAGCAATAGCAGACTTGCTTGGCTATAAAAGGTGTGTGTTGCGTTTGTGTTCACTGCAACGTTCTTCAACAGTGCGCGTAGTCCATACCACAATGGCAGGGAACTTTGTAGACACCAGCCTTACGTAACAACAAGTCATCCTTAACCGAACCCAGCAAGTCTGAAATTTTGGATGGAGGGCGGAAAATTACTTTCACTTGAAAATTATGGAGAATTCTTGCTATTTTGAAAGAAATATTGCCCACAAACGGAAGAAAAGCAAGGGATTTTGCCGGTGTATCCTCTTCGTTCTCCACTTTCTTGTTCTTCTTCCTAAGTGAGAGTGCCGTACTTATTTGCTGGTTAGAATATCCGTTGTCTTGAAACACTTGCTGGAGGTGAGCTAGCTCTTGTGGCAGACTATCAGCATCTGAGATTGTATGGGCTGTGTGAACAAGTGTTTTAAGGACACTGCTGGTTTGCGACGGATGGTGACAACTTGAAGCCTATAAATATAAATCAGTATGAGTTGGCTTCCGATAAACTGAGTGTCCCAAAGAGCCATCATCCTTCCTTTTAACTAAAACATCCAGAAAAGGTAAGCATCCATTTTGCTCTACTTCCATAGTTAACCGGATGTTATCACTAAGGGAGTTGAGATGATGTAAAAACTTCTTTAGATTATCTTCCCCATGAGGCCACACAATGAAAGTATCATCCACATACCTCCAAAACACCGTAGGTTTAACGGGTGCTGATTCAAGGGCTCGTTCCTCGAAGTCCTCCATAAAAAGGTTAGCCACCATGAGAGACAGAGGGCTACCTATGGCGACACCGCCAGTTTGCTCAAAGTATTCTTTGTTGAAAATAAAATAGGTCGAGGAAAGAACATGCTGGAAGAGAGCAGTGACATCAGCTTAAAAATTTTTACCAATTAGTTTCAAAGAACCTGTGAGAGGAACCTTTCTAAAAAGAGATACCACATCGAAGCTGACATCTACTAAGACGAAGAGCCCCCTGTCTATTGAGAAAATCTGCAGAATTCCTTATATGGTGCGAGCATTTGCCCACCAATGGTCTGAGTAAGGAAGCAAGATGTTTTGCTAAGTCATATGTGAGGGCACCAATATTGCTAACTATGGGACGTAAAGGCAATTTTCCTTATGAACCTTCGTAAGGCCATACAATCTTGGTGGTACAGAGCCATGTGGTCTTAATCTCTTGACGGTAATTTGAGTTAATGAGGCAGAGTTTAAAAGAGAAATAGTCTTCCGTTGCACCCGTCCTATAGGATCATAATCCAACTTTCTATAGGCAGAATCATTTAATAGCCCATACATCTTATCTACGTACACAGTACGCGGTAGTAGAACTGTTGCATTGCCTTTGTCAGACTTCAAAATCACAGTGTGGCCTGTCTGTTTATGTTTTGACGCATGCGCTGTAACCGCTAAGTTTTCTATATATAGTTGAACTTTGGACGCACTCTTCATCGACTCACCTGAGGATGACTGGCAGGTGTCTGGCCGAAATATCGTGTGATGTTTTAGACGACGACCGGCTGAATACCCGAAACTTCTATGAATATTCGATCCGCCGGGAGAATTTGAAGGCCGGCCGCGGTGGCCCGGTGGCCGAGAGGACTGAGGCGCTTCAGTCACGGTCTGCATGGCCACTACGGTCGGGGGTTCGAATCCCCCCTCGGGCATAGATATTTGTGCCGTCCTTAGGATAAGCTAGTTGATAAGTAGTTTGTAAGTTTAGGGACTGATAACCCCGTAGTTAAGTCCCATAAGCTTAACAAACATTTGAACATTTGAGAATTTGAAGTTCACATATTCTAAAACGATCATAATGTGTGCTTACGACACCTGCAACTTATCACTGCCTCGCTGTTTGTGTATCTTCCTTGTATTAATTGTTATTAACAAATCACTATTGTTCCTCCTTAAAAGTGCATTATTATGCGCTATATCAATGTTGCAGGTAATATGGTTGTACCAAACTTTGCGTCTTGATGAGATCTTTCATTTGAGCACTCGCTCGTTACTGTAGTTCAATTAGTTTAGCCTAGTAAATAAATATTAGTTTTCTGAATAACTTTTGATATAAAATTAATATAATTGATGTCAACACATCATCTGAATCGTGTTGATCTCCTCTTTCATTTGCTATTACGTGCTGATCTGTAACACTAATTGTGTCATAGTAGTATCTAAAATTAAAATTAAAGTTTTTCGGCGGGAAAAATGGCAGTTGGACTTTCCATTTGCACGTGGCCCGCCAGCGTGCTGTCCACGTGTTCTCGGCCCGCCGAAGGGAAAACCCTGCGAGGCTTACCCCGTCGCAGTGGCCGATTGCCTGTTCACTCGTCGCAACCCTCTACGCTCTCCGCTGTGAAACCAGCGCGCTTTGCGCTCAGGATGGGTATTGTACGTCGTTGTAACGTCACAACACCCTTGACGTGTACTAATAACGTGCGAAGTCTCGCTGCAAACTGAATTTCCGACACTGCAAGGAGGAGAGGAACTTGCAGAGGGAATACAGACTGATACAAACAATATGGACCAAAGAAGAACTACCAGCAGAATGGAAATCAGTTCTGACCTGTCCAATTCATCAGAAGGGTGACAAGCTGAAATCTAACAACTGTCGCAGAATCGGCCTGGCCGCGGTGGAGTCGCCGAGCGGTCTAAAGCGCCTCGCTGCGGAGCGCGCGGTTGCTCGCCGTGGAGGTTCGAGTCCTCCCTGGGGCATGGGTGTGTGTGTTTGTCCGTAGGTTAGTTTACCTAGGTTTAAGTAGTTTGTAAGCTACGGACTGATGACCACGCAGTTTGGTCCGATAGATTTACAAACATTTGAACATTTTTTAGAATCGGCCTGCTTAACGTCTGCTATAAGATCCTGTCCAATAGCCTCATGCACAGAATTCAGCCAGTGGCAGAATCAGTGATTGTGGAATGCCAGGGACGTTTCCGCCCAGGGCGGTCAACAGCAGATCACATCTTCACTCTCAGGCATCTCACAGAAAAACTAGCTGAATGTGGTAAAGAACTACATATTTTATTTGTAGATTTCAAGAAAGCCTATGACTGCATATGGCGCAAGAGCCTGCTCAGATGTTTTAGGGAATTTGGGATGGCAGAGAATCCCATCAATCTGTTAAGGATCTGTCTGAGCGACACACATGCTAAAGTGAGAACAGAAAATCGTGTAAGTGGATTTGAAATTGTGTCAGGACTCAGGCAAGGACATGGGCTGTCCCCTATTCTTTTCAGTTTTGTCCTCGAGAAGATTGTTCGCGAAACCTTCCAAAAGAATGAAGGGATTAAGATTGAGAGAAACAGACTGGAATATTGGCCTATGCAGATGACGTCTACTCTCTAGCTCTGAAGAGGAGGACAGCACTAAAGGAGGCCACCAGCAAATTTGGGCTACTCATCAATGAAGCCAAGACAGAGTACCTCGTTATAGGCAGACTGCTGGACATCTACAGTCACTGCAGGTGGGAGACATGCCCTTCAAGAGAGTGCGTGAATTTAAATACCTGGGGACACTTTTCACAGACAACTCTTCTTGTAAAGCGGTGATAAACGCCAGAATTCAAGATGGAAACCTATCCTACCACACCCTAGTGCAACTGCCTCGCTCCAAATGTCTATCCGCACAGTTCAAAATCCGACTGTACAAACCCCTGACCCAGCATGTTGTGCTATATGGCTATGAAACATGGATTATTCGAAAACAGGACTTCCTCATGCTCCTTGTTTTTGAGAGAAAAGTTCTTCGGAAGATCTACGGTCCGGTTTTGGTTGCAGACACAGGAGAATGGAGGATCAGGCACAACCAAGAAAAAATGTTCAAAAGTTTGTATAGTCTATGGGACTTAACTACGGGGTCATCAGTCCCTAAACTTACAAACTACTTATCAACTACCCTGTACTAAAGACGACACAAATATCCATGCCTGAGGGGGGATTCGAACCCTCGACCGTAGTGGCCGTGCAGACCGTGACTGGTGCGCCTCAGTCGTCTCGGCCACAGCGGCCGGCACACAACCAAGAGCTTCAGGAATTATACCAACAGCCCAGCATAGCAGAAACCATAAAAGCCAAGCGTATGCAGTGGGCCGGTCATGTGGCCCGCATGGAAGATGGCCTCAGAAGCTTCTGGATTTCGAACCCGCAGGAAGGAGACTCCAAGGAAGACCAAGGAAACGTTGGAGGGATGGCCTTCATGAAGACCTGAAACATGCAGCGATAGATGTGGATAGGTGGCGGATAGCTGCAATGGACAGGAAGCATTGGAGCCGGAAACTTGTAGCAGCGTGTGGTCCACGGGGCCAGATCACGTGAAAGAAAAACAAGCGTGATGAAAATTCCTGACGTAAATTCACATTAACTTTTCTGCATTATCTATGTCGTAGAAACAAATGGCAGGGTTTCCACCGCAAATACTGGAGCCACTGGAAGTGTTACTCACAGCCCTCTGTTAGTCTCAGAACACCTATACTGGAAACGAAAGAAATATCTCATTACTGGAACTGTCACCTGCTACATTGGTAACGAGCCGATCAACAGCAGAATTCTCTAACAAGGAGTTCACGTGGGTTTCGGATTTTAGAATTTCTTCATATTTATGATATTTGAAGTTCAGAACTTAAATAACAATCAGCCAAAGCCATTCGACACAACTCTCATAAAAATTCTCGAAAAATCGACTTTGAAATTTCTCAAGTATACAAACAAATACCAATAATTAAAACAGCAGCATCAAATGTTGGTGTAGCTCACGTGTTAGCGTTCTGGCCTAACAAACAGAGTTCGTCGTTCCAATCCTGCTGTGACAATTTTTTTCGTTGTTTTCGAATTCACTTATATAAAACATTTCGGGAATGTGTTGTGTCGGTTGTCATCACCTAAAACGATGGTTAAGTAGGTTAGCTGCTTGGGAGCCATTAGTTGCTATGCAGACGACTTGCCAAAAACACCGTTGTTGCTCTTCACAAACGGAACAATCAAAGACTACCGTCGTCAGCTAATAGTGAAGCCAATACTGTAAAAGTTTTACTTGTGTTTTTCGATTGATTGAAACCATCATTATTCAAAAAAAAAAAAAAAAAAAAAAAAAAAAAATGTTCACATGTTTGTTAAGCTTATGGGACTTAACTACGGGGCCATCCGTCCCTAAACTTACAAACTACTTATGAACTACTTACGAACTAGGACGGCACAAATATCCATGCCCGAGGGGGGATTCGAACCCCCGACCGTAGTGGCCGTGCTGACCGTGACTGGAGCGCCTCAGTCACCTCGGCCACCGCGGCCGGCAAACCATCATTATTGACAATTGTTTTATAAAACACAGAAAATTACGAATAAACAAAACTACGTGAATTTTTCGTAAATATTACCATTAGATGTTAAAACTGTGTAAGCATTCGAACACAGCGGAAAAAAAAAGAAATCTGTCACGGCAGTATTCGAACTACCGATCCTGTAGGCGGACGCTACCACCTGAGCTACAACGACAGTTACCTTAATCGTTTTAGTTATTGGTACTTACGTGTACAAGCAAAACTTCAAAGTCGATTTTCTTCAGACTTTTTGAGAGTTACGTCGAATGGCTTTCGCTGATTGTTATTTGTTAAATATCAAATTATTCTAAAATCGATACTCTTGTGGTCTCCTTTTAAGTCACTTTTTAACTATATCCCGTGTGCATGTTTCACTACGGAGCAGGAAACAGTTTTCGCCCTTAATATGTTTGAAAACCGCCACAATTTCAGCCGAACTGACCTATTCAGAGGCTGCAACTGTATACGATAATTAAAATATAAATTAGGTTGCCAAATTGTAATGTAAATCAAACTTCGCCTGCAGTGAATTCATTACAATACCTCAGTTTCTTTTATAGTAACACTGCAATAATAACACCCAAGTGAGAACTAATTTCAAGAGCGGAACAACACCAGTATGTAAGTGCACTACGGATGTTGAGCAATAGCCAGTCTTTGTTTGCGTTCAGTTTATTCTTAGCATGAACGAAGTATATGTTTCATGCAACTGTAAAAGACCCGACTGTGTATTTAGCGAGGAAACTCAACAAAAAATTGAGAGTAATTTTTGCCGAGTAGCACAAAAGCCCTAACATTTCTAGTTTAGAAATACTACAGAAACGCAAGAGTCGGTTTACCTCTTATATCCAGTGACGTATTTGCCTAATGCCTTCTTACCCACTTTGTTCAGAGAAACGTCATTAGCCAGTCTGCAGCGCCACTCACAATCTGCGCTGCCGCTACGGTCGGGGGTTCGAATCCCCCCTGGGGCATGTATTTTTCTGTCGTCTTTAGTATAAGGTAGTTCATAATAGTTTAGGGACTGATGACCCCGCAGTCAAGTCGCTTAAGCTTAACAAACATTTGAACATTTTGAAAAAGTCATTTTATGCGAAAAATTTCGTGAGATGCTTGTTACCTCAGTTTTCAAAGACCATGAGTTGAATGAACATGGTGTAGTACGCCAGTAAAACATCATCATCATCATCATCATTAGAGACTGATTAATTGCCACGGTAATGTTCAAATGTTTGTTAAGCTTATGGGACTTACTACGGGGTCATCTGACCCTAAACTTACAAACTACTTACGAACTACCTTATACTAAGGACGGCACAAATATCCATTCCCCAGGGGGGATTCGAACCACGGTAGAGTAGCTGAGCGCTCTAAGGCACCTTGGCTGCGGAGAGCGCGGTTGATCGCTGTCGGAGGATCGAGTCCCTCGGGCATGGGTATGGGTGTGTGTGTGTGTGTGTGTGTGTGTGTGTGTGTGTGTGTGTTTTCGTGCCTGTTTTGCCCTTAGCATAAGTTAGTTTAAGTATTTTGAAAGCCCTGGGACTGACAACCACAGAAGTTGTCCTTTAGTTTTACAAACATTTGATTTGAACTTTTTATACCTTTCAGCGTTCAGTCTGAATCATTGTCCCCTCAATAAAATTCCTCCATGGTACTCTATTCAAATGCTATCAGTCTGATATTAGGCCTGTCTCTTCAAAATAGTTCTCGACTGAATGCAAGTACTTTCTACCTCTGAACCCACGAGTCTCTTAGGTAATCTTGCCTCTCCCATACGTGTAACATGAACCAACCACCTCAGCTTGTTCGCTGCAACTGTTTCATCTATGATTTTCATTACCAGTCTTTGTTTAATTTCCTTTTTAGGGACACCCTCCTGCCATTGGTCTCTTCTATTAGTACATGTAATCATCGTTGTTGCTTCGTGTCTGTAACTTCAACTGATCAATAAGGTAATCTGTATCCACCATCTTTCATTACCATATGACAAAGTTGGTAGAAATGTAGACTGGTGCACGGATAATTTAGTCCTGGTACTAAATTCTTCTTGCAGAAGAGGACTGTATCTGAACACTCAATGCATTAGTTTTGCTACAACTTGATTCCAGTTCTATCACTATATTGCCAGTCTGTGAGAAAATACATCGAAAATATTTGAAAATGTTCACCTGTTCTATCTTGTTCCTATTATCTGGCACTCAGTTTGTTTAAATCTCTTTCCTACAGCTATTACTTTTGTATTGGAGATGCTAATCTTCATACTATAACACCTCTGACCTAGCTGCGAAATATTAGACTGCAGACTTTCAATCGATGAAAGGCATCACAAGTAAGTTGTCCGCAGATGTAAGACTGCTAGTTTTCTTTTCACCTACTTCAATCTAACCCTGTCAGTCTACATGTTCCATAAGTAGTATGAACAACGAAAGTTACAGCCATGCAGTATCCCTGAAACTACCGTGAACCATGAACTCAATTTACTGTCAACTCTGTTGCCAGGCAATCCATGAGAAGACCTTTGATTGCACGCAGAACTTTTCCTCCTATTCCATAGTCTTGTAACACTAACAATAACTCCCTCCTAATAATACGGTCATCAGCCTTCTTTAAATCCATAAAACGTCTGCGGCCATCCTTATTTACGCTTTCCGTGGTTTCCGTAAATAACTGCGGGAAAACGCCGGAATTATTCCTTCGAAAGGCCACGGCCGACTTCTGTCGCCAACGTTAAACAACCCCTGAGCGAGATTTCGCTAAAATGTTCAAATGTTTGTTAAGCTTATGGGACTTAACTGCGGGTTCATCAGTCCCTTAACTTACAAACAACATATGAACTAATACTCAAGACTACAGAAACATCCATTCCCGAGGGAGGATTCGAACCTCCGACGCGGGAGACCGCGCGATCCGCAACGTGGCGCTCCATACCGTTCGGCTACATCTCGCTAGGTCGAGATTTCGCCTCTAGTGAGCGCTGCAGCAGACAGTTATATTTCTTGTAAACTTTCGATTGTCGTATAAACTAGGCATTAGTGACAGAGCTGCGAACTAAAGTGAGCGCGAACTATTATGCGCAAGACAACTATCAACCTTAAACCTTCCCCGTATATGACTGTATGAGTGCCCCTTCTCCCTCACCCCTCCCCGCCCTTCACTTCCCCTCTCGGATCTTCCTTCCGTTTCCTATCTCCACGAGTCTTTACACTCTCCCGTCTCCTCTCTCCATTCCACAACCCTCCCTATTACGCTTCTCCCTCCCCCCAGTATCCCATCCTCCCCTTTCCCCTGCGGGTTTTCGGTGCTTCAGTTTTATCTGTGCGCCGTTCAGTGTTATGCACAGTGTCATGTTATTCGTGTGGTTTTAACCTTTCAATGCATGACTTTTTATTTAAGCTATAATAACTACCACGTTTAATGTTTAGTGCGCATATATTGAGAAAAACATTGAAAAAAAAAAAAAGAATCCTTAAAATTATCATGTACTTCTAGCAACAAAACTATCATAGCTGATCAGCTATATAGTGCTTGCATGATGTACCGGATGTAGTAAATGTCACTATTATGCCTTTCACCTTTCCAGAAAGTAACTCATAATGCAACAGTAGTATGTGATTGAGTACTTTTACATGTCAAAGAAGGAATACTACTGTAAACAAACGTATTTGTTAGGAGTAACCCGATGCAGCTAACTGTCGAAATGATTCAATAGCATTCTGCAATATATAATTACTAGGACGAGCTACTAGAATATGTAACATTATGTATACAAGCAGCTATAAATGAATTTGTGTGCCGGCCGAGGGGACTGAGGCGCTCCAGTCACGGTCTGCACGGCCACTACGGTCGGGGGTTCGAATCCCCCCTCGGGCATGAATATTTGTGCCGTTATTAGTCTTATAAGCTTAGTTTATAAGCTTAGGGACTGATGTCCCCGTAGTTAGGTCCCATAAAAAAATGAATTTGTGGTAAAATGTTTGAGGGATAAAGGAAAAAAATAGGGTATGTAGCTGATCAGCTACACCAGGCATTTAAGGGTTAATATTTTAGCAACCGGAGAAGAGGCAGAACAATGTGTTATTATCAGTGCTTCCGTCCTCGTCACCGTTCCCTATTTTCTCTAACTTGTCTGTTTTTAGCCACCACGGCCGTATTAATTCCGAATATTTGTGTTTTTAAAGTCATCACATTCAATGTATTTCATCCACCAGTTCTTACGCCACTGTATTTTAAAAGTCTTTGTTTCTGTACTCCGTGTCACTAAGTATAATTTTCTGGCTGAAGAGCGGCGTATTAAGCTGGCCAGCCTGCCCATGTAGGCATTTAATAACAAAATATATAACGATGTTCAGTAATAGCTCTTTATGTTTTACAAAGCGAAAGAAACCACATATTTACACTAGAATTATGTCGACAATTAGATACTGGACACTTTTCCTCATAAATAATTCTCATTACATATTACATGAAGTTTTGAAATATTACTAAATATTGCAAATTTTCACAGTATCGCAGGAATGCTCGGCAGCTAAAATGCACGAATAATCAACACACAGCGCAATTTGCTGCATAAATAGCATTTTACTCGGTTTCAGTGTAGCAGACTTCTCGGAAGCGCAGTATATTTAAGCGCAAATATAGCACCACAATTTCACTTCTGGGTAATACGTATTCCGTGCTTTTGTCGTGGGGCCCCTTGCAACGGCTGAAGGTGACCGACGGGTCAGCCTCTGACGCATCTACACTACGCAGATGATAAATGGGTATTCATTGGACAAATCTCTGTTTATATAAAAGCGAAAGGACACTCATTCATACACTCACTCATTCACTCACCTGCTGACTAAACACTAAATCTCGAAAACTACTTCACCTATGAAGCTGAAAAGTCATGAATGTATTTTATAGGTAGTAGACGTCAGCTAAGAAACTATTTTGCGATAGGATCGATAGTTAAGGAGATACGACATCATAAACAATAAATACTTCCCGTCGTGTGGCACGTGATACTGTGATTTAAGTATTGAGCAGGAGAGCATTTAGCGACTAGCAACAAACTTTAAACATAATTTCAAACCTCTGGGAAACTTTTTCTCGCTGAGAACCATAGCCAAATAATGAAAGGAAAAATAGTTTCTCGCTTACTACTTTTTCGATGGTCAAGGAGTAAAACTACGGCATTCGGTAAAACGTTGAAATTTATAATTTCTACACTGCATATTGTACCTGCAAGAAACTTTACAAATAGTATACACACATATAGTTGAATGAAAATTCTAAATTGTATCACAGTACGAAACGTAGTTCATGAAATACGAGCACATAAACAGTAACGATTATGGAAAACCGCCCCATCACGCACCAAGTTTTAATCTATAACTCCTTTACTACCAATTACTTTCGCAACAGATTTTTCAGACATACAACTTTTAAACAAATGAATATACACCTGGAAAATTATACAATTGTATAACATATAGCTCAGTAAATATGAGATCATACATAATGCGATGGGTAAAGCTTTTCACATCAGGCATCACGTTTTATTACATTTATTATTTACTGCTAAAACACTCCTGTATTCCAGCGAGCTTAAAGAAAAACCTGAAAGATGACAGTGCTGTTGAAAAACTTGAAGCAACTTTGAACTGTGAAGCGCATGCCGCTGTAGGAAAAAAGCAATAGACATCTGTAAAGCTGCAAGGAAAGGAAGGGAATGAAACAAAGTACATCTGACGAATACCCACTATTTCCGATAGATCTGGGCTTAACTTTAAGAGGCTGCAGTTTGCAATGGGACTTGCATTTTCGATTATGATTACTAAATCACAGGGCATTCTACTCAATACTGTGTAGTGTATTTGAAATCTCCATGTTTCTCACATGGACAGCTTTATATAGGTTGATCAGGCATGGGCTCTCCACAGAAGATATTCATATTGTATCCTGGACAAGTCACAAAAAATATTGATTATAGTCAGGAAGGAAAGAAGGAATATTAGAGGTGGAGTTTACGCTCGAATTGTTTGGATAAGGATGGGAAAAAATCGTAATTCGAAGTTTTTGTGTAAACTATGCTTATAAGAATGGTGTAGTACAGCAAATCTCCAAGAGTAATGTACGAACATTCATGGGGTTTCATAGGTCAACTAAGAGTACGTTGGGGGCAAAATATAAGCTTTATTTCATAAAAATCGGATCAGGGGAAGAAAGTATATCGTTATATGTAGATTCTAGTGTATGCTAAGCTTGAATTGCAGCGTAGTATAGCAAAGATCCGATAGAGGCGCTGTTACTTACATAGTATACCAAATAACTAATAGATGACGATGGTGCGTTTCTTATTCACATAACTAAGGTGTAATACACTGAAAAAGGGCTACGATTTACGATTTTCCTCATGGCAGCAGTGTAGTGTATTGGCGTTGGCAACGGCCGTTGAATCCTTTTCGAAAAATCCTTCACGTACAATGAGGGATATAATTCTTTGTTTTGATAATGAAATGAATAATTAATTTTGTTCGGATCAGTAAATAATGATTACCCTAAGCGTTGCCAACGTTAACGTACTAAAACGCTGCCACAGCTACTAAAATTTAACTCAGGTACGACACAAAAAATAACTTTTTACTAGCAGTATCCCATATGCCTTGCAATGCCATGTAAAGAAAAATAAGTGAGTCTTTCCGCGGGTATCATTTGAATTTAAAACATAACGAGTTCTTTCACGTCTATTGATGTTTTCATTTACTAATAATTATTTGCAATGGAACACTTATTTATGTAGTTCCCTTTCTGATTTTGGTGTATCTTCATTACATTTTGAGTCCATTCTGTTTTGGAATGCCTACAAAACGGTGTAGCACAGTTCACAAGAAATAAAGGCCCTGTTAGTTACGTAGTGCAGCAAACAACTAATAGTTGGCGCTGCTGCATTTTTTTATTTTTTATTTCTTTTCGATGATTATGCCATAGAACAGCAACGCACCACTAAAGGTTCTGTTGGTTTCGTAGTGCTGCAAACAATACATGATCGTGTTGCGAGTATTCCTTCAGTAACAGAAGTATTCTGAATTAAGAGCATTCCTTCGCGTCTATCGATGCTCCATTTTACCTAAGATTTCTTTGCAAGGAAAATCGAATTTATGTCGTTCCCTCTCTGATTTTGGTGTATCCTCATTACATTTTGAGTGCATTCTGTTTAAGAATGCCTCGAAAACGCCATAGTACAGGAAAGGACAAAGTGGGGCGACGTTAGTTAATAGTACACCAAATAACTAATAATGGCGTTGCTGCGATTTTTTTTCTGTTTTTCATTCTCATACACTACAATAAGGGGTACCATTTTACTTATGGCAGCGGCGTTGTGCGCTGATTGTGGAAACGGCCGTTGAATGGTTTTTGTAAAATCAGTCACGTTGAATGAGGAGAATAATTCTTTACGTTCACGATGAAATAAATAATTTATGCTGTTCTGGTCAGTAAATCAATAATCCTCCTAAAGCGAATAGTTCGTTTCTAACGATATCAAACTAAA
Organism: Locusta migratoria; assembly: GCA_026315105.1. Classification (NCBI taxonomy): domain Eukaryota; kingdom Metazoa; phylum Arthropoda; class Insecta; order Orthoptera; family Acrididae; genus Locusta; species Locusta migratoria. Next base: position 217,941,411 of record CM048749.1, read on the forward strand.
CCTCTGCCACTGCAAGTAAAATTTAACCCAGGTAGGAATTTTTTTTTTTCTTCCTAGCTGTATCCCATATGCTTTGCAATGTCATGGAAAGAAAAGAAGTGCATCTTTTGATGGGTATAGCCACTAAATTGTATATAGAGTAAAGATACATATGGAGTGAGCATTGCGTTCTGTGCATCTTCTCTACATTAAGCTATAAGTGCCACGTGATGTTGAAACGAATCCACTCTTTCCACACATTTATCTGCTATTATGATTGGTTTGTACATCATTGTCTGCAAAGAAGCCCCACCTCCTTTTCGCAGAGCAACCATATAACATGAAATAATATCTAAATAAACGTGTCACAGAAGCAACAAGGAAGTTTACACATAGCATCTTAACCTACTCTGCCCGATGTCACACGAGAGCTCCGCGGCCTTCTCTCTAGGTGGTGTTGCTGGCACCCGCGCCCACCTTTGGGATAGAAACTAGGCGTGAGCGCTGCCGTTCACACGTCACAGCCATTCAGCTACGCGGTAGCAGCCTACTCTGAGTGACGTGACACGACTCGTCGTAACTTCATTACGACCTGCGATGGCTTCTTTTATTCATCTGCAATGGTTGACTTCCTTGCCGCTGTTTTGTTCTTAATTTTATGATGACATGTTTGAGTGATCCACGTTCACGTGTGAAATTTTGTCTTCTACTCCGCAAAATTTCTGCTGTTCCATACAAGTTACCAAGTTGACGTTATTGGAAAACTTCAAGTGACAGACCGCCGAAAGACAACTGATCAACTGCTAGAGAGTGAGCGACATTGTTCGTCAGAAAAAAAGTTCCGATTTGTGGCAAACAGGAGACTGATTCTTCCACAGTGGTAACGAACCTGCACGCATATTTATCTCTGTTATTACAGTTTTGACGAAATGTGGCATGGTTCCTCTGCCCCAAACATGTTTCTAGCCTGAGCTGGCTCCATGAGTGTATATTTCTTTCCACGTGAGATAACGGCCATCAAGGATTTGACAACATTGAAGAAGTCAAGAAAAATAACCATAAATGACGTCGAAAAATGTTTCGAACATTGGAAGCTCCAGTGGTACGAATGTATTAGTTTCAGGGCTTGATTTGTGACGGTACGCCGTACCGGTACCTCTGACAAAAGAACGAAAGAAAACACAGGTCTTGAAATGTGGTAAGAAATCAAACACCACTGAAAGGTCACCGTACTAGAATGTCCTTTACAAATAAAGCAATGATGTGTTAGTATTTTGAAGAAGACTAAAGCCCCCGCCAAACATGAGCGGGCAGCCCGCGCGGGCAGATCGCGCTGTTGTCCGCCGCGTTCCGCAGCAGTCAGGCACAGCGCGGGCTGCGCTCGGCGTTCCGGTTCTGACGAGAATGAATTTCTACTTCTCATTTTTCTTTCATGAAATTAATATGAAACGAAAAGAATATGGTGAATTTCAAAGTCTTTGCAATGAGCTTTGATTGTGTGATGACAGTTTTTTCAATTATTTTCGAATGTCTTGCTAACTGCATTGGCAGCTACATAGAAAGCATCTACGGAAAAAATGTCCAAGAAAAGAGTGGCTCAAGTTATCATTGTTATAAAAAAAATCAGTTGTCTAGTTTGGAGTTGATCAAGATGATATCTTTGTGGTTTTGATGTGGGCAGCTAGAGCAGACAGAGGGACAGTGTTATTTTTAAAACCACTACATTTCTCCACGGATTTATACAAGTAGAAAATATTCTGCCTCGAAAGCCATTGCAGGATACAAGCACTGGTGTGCCTCGCGTGTTAGTGGGTGATGGTTTAAATCGCAGGATTATGTAATATGACCCTTTCCTAAAGCTGCAGCCTTGGAAGATCTTCAAAAGGCCATTTACAATAAATGCCTCTGCAAGAGACGGCATGTAGTGGAAATTCTTGTTGAAGAATGGCGTGTCTTTTTAGGGTCAATAGACGTATAAACTAAATAAAGATTTGGAAGCAGCGTGCTATCTAATAATTTCCTCCGTAGCAATGCAAGCTACGTGCCTACTGAATAAGAGGAGCAGATTCATAACCTACAGGCTAATACATTTTCGAATAAGCTAAGACTAAAACAGAAACAAAATTCTTGCGTATTTTGTCAATAACCAGTAACAAGTTATTAGCATCAAGTTGTATGTACAGTTGGCAGCCAACAACTACCTTCTGCACCATATGCGTTGATGTTTGTCCAAACACATCGTTTTTCTTACGTTTTTTAACTGTAATTTGCACAACTCAGCCAGAAATGTACTGTAATTTTCAATATTTCGCTTACTTCATTTTCATGTAATAGTATAGATTAGACAAGTAGGTATACATTGGTTTGTAATTATGAAAAAAAAAATTAATGCCAGTTTGATTCAGACTTCTGCATATCTCCTTCCAACTGTCTGTCTTCTTAGACGCATTTTTGTATTCTGGGTCACGTGTGACATAGATGAATGGCTTTGGACGCACCAAAAATGTTCAAATGTTTGTATAGTTTATGGGACTTAACTACGGGGTTATCAGTCCCTAAACTTACAAACTACTTATGAACTACTTACAAACTAGGACGTCACAAATATCCATGCCCGAGGGGGGATTCGAACCCCCGACCGTAGTAGCAGTAGCCGTGCAGACCGTGACTGGAGCTTTTTTTTTTTTTTTTTTTTTTTTTTTTTTTTACAAACTACTTATGAACCACCTACAACTAAGGACGGCACAAATATCCATGCCCGAGGGAGGATTCGAACCCCCGACCGTAGTGGCCGTGCAGACCGTGACTGAAGCGCCTCAGTCTCCTCGGCCACCGCGGCCGGCTTGGACGCACCAAATCGATCAGTTTGTATATTTTACACCTCACTGCTCCCGCTTGCCCACCGCGGTCTCTATAGAAAATCACAGCCTGCCCGCTGCACGCGCCGGTAAGCAGAATGCAACACATTGCCCGCACGAACCGCCCGCGCGGGCTGCCTGCTCTCTGACAGAGCTTTAAAACTCTTTAGGAAACATTTTTAAAATACATATCTCTGAAAAAATATTTCTATTTGCTTTAGGTACGTCCTCGAGGAACGAGTGTGGCTAACCGAAAACATTGCTACAGCCGAGCGGTATTTTCCCAGCTTTATGTCAGAATGAGGCATTAAACATGGTGGAGCGCCGGAGGACGCTAATAAAACAGTATTAGAGTTTACAAGTTTAAAAGATTCCATGGTGTAGTTGCTAGCTTGGCAGGAGCCAGATCAGCAGGTGACGTCCCCTTCGGCCGGGCTAGCTCGCCGTTTCGCCGCGTCTCCAATGGACTGGCTGTCGTACCGTTCGGACAGAGGTGCCCGAGCCTCGACGTCTGGGTATTGAAGCAAAGACTGCCAGGTGGAGTCCTGCATCCCTCTTTCTGTCTAGACAGCTACTTGTGGGTTCATGCTCGGGGTCACTGGAGTCTGATGCCGTGGTGACAGTTGAGCTCTTGGTAGCGCCGGCAGGGTTAGCACCACAGTGCTAGCTCGTCGACAGTGTCATTGGCCTTCAGGAAAGCAATGAAGACTGAACCAGAGGCGTGCAGCGGGCCTGCGCTACCCGCCCGGGCTCGTAGCCGCGCCTCCCGGGCGGGCCTGGCCACGCGCTGCCCGGCCTGCCGGCACCAGCCCCACCGGACGGCGGCGGGCAGCGCGGGTACCCGAACAACCCGCCGAGTGCCGGTCCGCCCGGCCGCCCGTGCCGCTCTGCTGCTAGCCGGGGCACGCGCCCGCCAGCCGCTGCGCTCTTAGCGGACAATACACGGTTCCGATTTTCACACTCTAAAAACTGTTCACGTTACAAACGACCATCCTACATCGACTTATTAACTTAGTTTTTCCTTACAAGCTTTACTTTCCTTGGAAAAAATAACATGTCTGCGTTTCATTCCGCGTGAGATTTTAGTTTCATAATGCTTTTCACTCGATTCTGAAGAAACTATAGGGTTAAAAAAACTGATTTTTGGACATATAATAGTACAGCAACTTAGCTAACAAAGCATTTAACTTTTCATTTACAAATCATGTATTGAAAAAGTTATATACTGGGCAGCTTAATGACCAATGCATTTTAGAATACACATTAACGCGAGTGCAATAGAGCTGTCTCAAATCATGAGTAATTGCGAGTTAATGAGCAGCATCAGTGCTGCGAGAGCATGTACACGCATTCAGCGCGGGTTCGAACAGCGTTTCTGTGGACATTTCGCTAAATTGCTTGATGTTTCCTTGCTGCTAAGAAAAAATAAGTAGATAAATAAAAATAAACATCGTTAAGTTGCAATCGAGGGCATTAGAAAGGATTAACTGGTAGAATGTTAGTAGGTACAGCTTACGCTTAACCACTCCAAGGGAAGTACACTAATTACTATTTCTCGATACAGGCGTGTGGACCATTGTTGTTGTTTTATTTTATTTTTCCCCCCTTTTCCCTTTGGCTGGGGGGTAGCTGAAACCCCGAGGGAGTCACCTATTCGAGAAGTGACATTCAAGGTCGCAGTTATCAGTTTTGTATCGCTGGACAGTCTTTCATGTATCTTGAAACACTTGGGATTTTTCCTCACTGACTAAATTGTCAGTGTACTATCAGCTGCGAGGGGAAAAATAGACGTGCGCAGTAATGCACCTGGTAAAAGCAGAACGTCCAATTTTGTGGTGCAGAAGCAAAACGGTAGCCGAATCGACTCGCGCCGGAAATATTAAGCACGTTGAAAGTCGTTGGCTTCGCGTTAGCCGGCTCCAGCAAATTTGTAGGTAATTTTATACTTTGCTCAGTACTTACTTACACGGTGTTTCACTTTCACTTCATATTAAACTAAGTTATGGCTCTAACATAAAGAATAAGATTGTTCCTTAAATCGCTTCAGTTACTTGTTCCTAGTAAACCTACGTATTTCATGTATGTGGCAAAAAATTATATGCCCTACGGTGATGTGATATTTAATTTTGTTCAAAGTTGTCCAACTAATTATCTAGCTAAAATTCTGACAAGGTAAACAGGAAATCTTTAAAAATCCAATAGTTTGCAAACACGGTATTCGTCTGGTATTCTTTTTACGTTCCTAGAAACTGTTGAAGGATGAGGAAGAACGTCTTTGGCACTTGCATTGGAGTACTGTGCTCCTATCTCCATCAGAGTCTGTGCGAGATCTGGAAATCCTTCTCCCGCAACTGTGCTGAAGGGCTGCAACTCTATTGCACACATTCTTACACATTTCTCCAGCACAAAAGATTTTGCTGACCCTGGAATATTGCTACAAACGTTCAAATCAGTATTCAGATAAGCTTTGCAGCTATTCAGGTGCCGTAACAGCGTAGTGGTACTGCCATCTCGTAACGACAATAATTTACGGCAGCCATTACACTCTGCAAATCCCACAGGATTATTTTCATTACCTACAATCATCATAAAACGCTCCCATACAATGCTGTCTCCAGATCTCTGTAAACGCTTGTAGATTCTCTCTGCCAGTTTCCTGGAAACGTCGTTTTTTTCTTCCTCAGATCGTCTACTCCTACGTTGGTACGATCTGTCCTGTTCGCTATTTACTTCAGACATAACGATAGATAACTTATAAATTGCTATGTAGGTAACACAAAAGGTGCGTGAAGCCTACGCTTTGATTATTACAACGCCTTGCTCAGAACTGTCTGCATTCCCCCGCTCGCAGCGCCGCCTGTAGCGCTGTTGCACGGGCCCGGCGGGTACCCGCTCGCCCGGCGAGTGTCGGGACTCGACGGCGCACCGCACCTCGCTCGCTGTGTACAGCGGTACACTGCGGCCCGACTACCCGCGGTGCGGGCAGCAGAGCGCAGCGGCCGGACGCAGGCGAGCTCGGGCGGGTAAATGTGGCGCGCTGCACGGCTCTGGACTGAACTGGCCTCAGGCAGCAACCATATTCAGCGCTGTGACGACTGTAGACAGCGCGTCACCATCTCTCCGGGTGATGCTTAGTTTGAAGCGTAGTAATTGTCTCCATCTCCTTGTTGCTTTATCTGAGACGTACGCTGAATACATAGATTAGATCACTGAATCGACGGCTACTCTCCTGACCATCATCGATTCCAAAGACCAAGTCACTACACTTCTAAAATCGGAAGTTTATATATAGAATCGGCTGAAGTTATGACGTATGGAACGGTTCGTAATGACTTGTGAGTGCAGCTTTCACTCAATGAGCCCTTTAAAATTCAAATGTTTCTTAAGCTGATGGCACTTCATTGTGGGGTTATCTGTCCCTAAACTTACAAACTACTTATAAACTGAAATGAATCTTTCACTCTGCAGCGGAGTGTGCGCTGATATGAAACTTCCTGGCAGATTAAAATTGTGTGCCGGAACCGGGACTCGAACCTGGGACCTTTGCCTTTCACGGACAAGCGCTCTACCGACTAAGCTATCCCGACACGACTCACGATGCCGCCTCACAACTTTACTTCCGCCAGTACCTCGGCTCCTAATTTCCAAACTTCACAGAAGCTCTCCTGCGAAACTTGCAGGACTAGCACTCCTGGAAGAAAGGATATGGTGGGGACATGGCTTAGTCACAGCCTAAGGGATGTTTCCAGAATGAAACTTTTCACTCTGTAGCGGAATGTGCGCTGATACGAAACTTCCTGGCAGATTCAAATAATGTGTCGGAGACTTTTTTTTTTCCAGGAATGCTAGTCTTGCAAGGTTTGCAGGAGAGATTCTGTGATGTTTGGAAAGTAGGAGGCGAGGTACTGGCGGAAGTAAAGTTGTGGGACGGCATCGTGAGTCGTTTTGGGATATCTCAGTCGGTAGAGCGCTTTCGCGAAAGGTAAAGGTCCCGAGTTCGAATCTCGGTTCGGACACACAATTTTAATCTGCCAGGAAGTTTACTTATAAACTACCTTATACTAAAGACAGCACAAATATCCACGTCAGGATTGGAACCGCCAACAGCGAACGACCTCGCTCATCGGAGCATAGCGCCTCAATGCGCTCGGCCACTCCGCAGCGGCTGAGCTCTTTAACCGCTGACGTACCCTCTGTCTTATTCAGTCTTGTGCCAGAGTTACGCGTAGTTATGAAATGTATATTCGTCTCTCTCTCTCTCTCTCTCTCTCTCTCTCTCTCTCTCTCTCTCTCTCTCTCTCTCTCTTCTGGTCTTCCGTCACAGTCAACGGTCTGCTGACTGTAGACTTTACCGGCCGCGGTGGCCGAGGAGACTGAGGCGCTCCAGTCACGGTCTGCACGGCCACGACGGTCCGTCTGCCACATCGGCTCCGGGCCGTGTTTACAAGTGCTTCCTCGCTGCGGCCGGCGGCGTTCTTCGCGTCCGCTGTTCTTCTATTTGCTGTATCTACGTACTTGTAAGTAATGGCTGATTGTGAAGATCGCGAAAATAATGTGCAATTTGAATTTGACAAGTCGGTTCCGCGGCCGTCAGGTTTCGAAATCCATGGTTGGTTGAAAAACGATCTGAAAATTAATGAAAGTGACGTACTCGGTTTACAACTGGACGCTTTTCTGAACTCTCTCTTTGTCAAACTTAGTACTCCAGAACTGTGTGACACAATTGTAAATGTAGAAGGTGGTGTCCGGAAATTTAAACACTTTGATGGAACAGTGAGTAATGTGGCAGTGTCTAACGCCGGTTACGGACTTAGGACAGTTAGAGTGTTTAATTTACCGTTCGAAATGAAAGATAAGACAATTGAAAACTGTTTGTCACCGTATGGAACTGTGTTGTCTGTTACTAGGGAAAAATGGTCATCTGCATATATCTATCAAGTGGAAAACGGAATTCGTAGTGTCCGTATGATAGTACGAAAGCACATTCCGTCCTTCCTTGTAGTGAAAGGCCACAGGGCTTTTATTACATATAACGGACAGCCGTCGACGTGTTCGCACTGTAATGCCACGGGACACTACAGACAGAACTGCCCACGCCGCAGGCGCCCCGCGCAACTACCGGCGGGGGAGGCGGCAGACGCCGTGACGTACGCCTCGGTCGCGTTAGGAGGGCCCACCTCACCGACGCGTCGCGCTGCCGCGGATGAAACTGTCATGCATGTAGACGCCGCGCTCGCAGCCCCTCAAAATGAAACGGTCAGTGACGTCACAGCCGACGCTCAGAATGTAGCCGACGGTTCCGTGGTAGTTGCGGAAAAGGTAGCTAATCAGATACCACCTGAAGACGCGACGGGATCAGAACCTACCCCAGCTGAAGTTCCACTGGCGGCAGGTGCGGTGACTATGTGGACATCCCAGGTGACAGACGCCCATCTCGAGGTCCATCCTGACGAGTCGGCGACTACTGTGACAGATTCCGCAACCGTTGAAGATGTGCGTCCTACTGACGTCTCCTCAAATGTAGTCCCGGAGAGTCAGACGACGGGACTCGAACCAGCGCAATATGTTAAGCCTGCCGTGTCGACTCCGGTAGATGTGACATTGTCCACGTTGACAAGATCAGAAGCCGTGCAAGATAGCGTCCCCCCCGAAGTGTCAGCGGTTGGAGTTTCTGCCACCGCCGCTGCAGATCGTCCACGCGAACGGGCAGACAGCGCGGGTGGCCGCAAGTCACGTCGCGACAGGGCAGCAGAAAGGCGCGCGCGCAGAGAGAAGGGCCGCAGTACCAGCTCCTCGGGATACCCGGAGCGGCGGGACTCCAACCAGAGGGGGTGGAGTCGGTCCCCCGAATCTCGTCAGTATCAGCGCTCGGCGTCGAAGTCGCTGCAGAAATCTGCGTCACTGGCTTCGTCACGGTCGGATTTAGATTCTCGGCAGGAAGCACAAGCGGGCCGTGGTTATCAGCAGCCCATGACGAGTGGACAGGAATACAGGATGGAGGAGGTGGTCCGGCAGATAAAGGAAAAGCTCAGTGCACCCGACACCGACTATCATATGGCAATGGACTTGTCACGGGACTCGAACCCGGCGCAAGCCGCGGTCAAAAGAAAGGCCGAAGACGACCCGCAGCCGCGCACGCGCGTTTCTCTGCAGGGGGCCGCGGCAGGCCACGACACTGGACAGCAAGTGTCGAAGTCTTGGGCGGAGGAGATGGAAGAGGGCGAGACCTAGTCTCGCGCCGACGTTGAATTCCCTGACTAAATGGTGGCACACCCACCATCACTTGTTGCCACTATCAACATCAATAGATTTGTGTCAATTGTAAAGTTTGAATGTTTATTACAATTTTTGAATTTTTTGAAGGCAGACGTTGTTTTTCTTCAGGAAGTGGTGACCGAACTTGTTCACAATATACCCGGTTACCAGGTGGTTTTAAATTTCGATCCGGAGAGTCACAGTGGAACTGCTATTTTGATACGTGATGGTCACGAATTCAGTGATGTTGCCACTATCCCAAATGGACACGGAGTAGCGTGTACCATAAATAACATTCGTTTTGTAAATGTTTATGCTCCCTCGGGATCTGATTGCAAACCGCAACGTCGAGTCTTTTACAGTTCGGACATTTGTCACCTTTTTAGAGGCCCATATTTGCCTGTCATAATGGGCGGTGATTTTAATTGTGTACTCGACGACCGCGACCAGGAACCGAACCCATACAAGTGCATAGAGTTAGCAACGCTCGTGACTGAAATGAATCTAATCGACACGTGGCGCCACTTACACCCCCACGATCCGGGGTTTACTTTTTACTACCCGACAGGTAGGAGTCGCCTCGATAGGATTTATATTTCTGGAGAAAAGAAAGACTGTGTACTAGAATCTGTGGTACACCCAGTGGTGTTTTCTGACCATGCCGCATATGTCTGCCGTTTTCATTCACTGATGGCTCAGAAGCCACGTACGAAATGTAGGTGGAAGTTCAATGTACGTCACCTTACCAACACTGGTTTCGACGTTGTGATTAATAGGGCATGGAGTAGTATTTTAACTTATCGCCATTTCTACTCTTCTGCGTTATCGTGGTGGACAGAATATGCAAAACCAGCGCTACGAAAAAGTATTATTGAATTTAGTCAATCTGTTTGCCACTGGGAACGTACCACCTTGCAATTTTACGAGACATGTCTCAACGACGCAATCAATATGCAAACAGACAATCCGTCTTTCCGGATGGCGAACATCAGGCAAATTAAAACCAGACTCTTGGCCTTGAAGAAGGCGTCGTTGCGTGGTAGCGTGGTGCGCAGCCAGGCGGCCGGTCAGCTGGCAGACGAGCAGGCCTCGCTGTTCCACCTGCTGCGCGAGCGCCGCCGTGCGGCTAGGCGTGACGTCACAGAGTTGCAGGCGGCCGGCGGCGCGCGGCTGAGGGACAGGGCGAGCATTCTGGCAGAGGCGCGCAGGCACTTTGCGGACTTGTTTAGCGCAAAAGCAACGGACAACGCCGCCATTACAGATCTATTGCGAGGTGTCCCTCACGTTTTAACAGTCACGGACCGCCGTCACCTCATGGAACCGTTCACCGTAGAGGAAGTAAAACAGGTCTTACAACTATGTGCAAAAAACAAATCGCCCGGTGCTGACGGCCTCCCGCCAGAATTTTATCTCCACTTTTGGCACTTGTTCGGTTCAGTTTTAGTTGAATGTTTTAACGAACTTTTAAATGGAGTGGCAATACCGGCGAGTTTTCCGGAAGGAATAATCACCTTGGCTCCGAAAACCCGAGTGAACAATAGAATTGACAGTCTCCGCCCGATCACGCTTTTAAACGGTGATTATAAACTTTTTACAAAATGTGTTGCGTCCCGTTTAAAGCCTGTTATGTCTAAGATCCTCAGTGACTGTCAGTTTTGTGCAGTGCCGCAAAGGAATATCTACGACGCGGTCACTACATACCGTGACGTCATCGCATACACCACGATGCAGAAAATTCCCTTTGGAATACTTTCCGTCGACTTTGCCACGGCGTTTGATCGCGTTAGTCACCATTACCTAAGAAAAGTGCTTTCTAAACTTGGATTTGGGAATAAATTCACGGCCATGCTATTCAATATTTTTAACAGCTCGACATCGAGTGTGACGATCAATGGTTTTTTGTCCGCACCTGTTGCCGTCGATTGCTCCGTCAAGCAGGGGTGTCCTCTCGCTATGGCCCTGTTTGCAATCTCACTGGACCCCTTGTTGCGACGCCTGCACAGTGCATGCGTCGGACTCAGTGTAGGAGGGAAGAAACAGGTTTGCCGCGCGTATGCGGATGACGTCGGCCTTCTTGTGTCTACGGAAGCTGACTTGGACACCATGCGCAAGGTCCTGACATTATATGAAAATGCATCGGGTGCATGTATCAACAATCGTAAAACTGTGTTTCTTCCTATTTATGGGGCAGCGAACAGATTCCGACGTCCCTGGTTTACCGTGAAACAAGTGCATAAGATCCTAGGTGTTCGTTTCTCGGCAAATCTTTTGAAGACAGCGGCACTCAACTGGCGCCTGACACTGCATGCAATACGCGCTATGGCGCACCTCACTGCCACCCGCACCCTGGCACTGACGCAGCGGGTTTCGATCGTCAACGTGTGTCTGCTCAGCAAGGCCTGGTTCCTCGCACAGGTCTTCCACGTGCCCAAAGAGCTAGGACGAGCCATCACACAAGCAGCCTATTGGTTTCTGTGGAGGGGTGAAATTTTCAAAGTAAGCCATGCTACCTGCACATTGCCCCGAGAGGAAGGAGGCCTCGGCCTGACGCACTTCGCTGTCAAAGCGGCGGCGCTACTGATCCACCGCACGTGCGCCGTTATAGAAAAGGACCCGCTCGGCCCCACGGCCGTTCTGTTCGATGTTCTCCGGCCCGCGTCTGAAATAGCACCGCTCAACCCCACTGCCATTCCTTACCGGCTGCGACATGTGAGAGAGTACTTTGTTCAGAAAAGTTACCTGGACGACGAAGACCTCCACCCGAGGACGCGGAATGTAAAAATCGTCTACCACTGCGAGGACAGCCAGCTGCCAATAAAATGGAGATGCGTTTCCCAGGGTCTAGGTGGAAGAATGTGTGGGCGAATGTCCACGCCCCCTTCCTTGCAGCGGACGTGGTTAGTTGTTGGTATAAAGTCGTGAATCGAGTCGTACCCACCAACGAAACACTGCACCGGATTTGCCTGCGCGCTTCCAGCCTTTGCGTAGACTGCTCACAGGAGGACACGTTGGAACACCGTTTCCTGTGCCCCACGCGTTCGCCCATCTGGAACGTTGCAACCGGGATGCTGGCGTTTATAAATCGCACCGCCGTGGACACCTTCTCGGTGGACGTAGCCCTCATCCCTGACTTCAAGCCATACCCTGCCACCAAGTGTGCCGCAACAACCTGGATCGTCGCGCATACTATCTACGCCGTTCTACAATTACAGTTGACACAGGTCTATCAGTTTATGATCTACCTTCAGGAGGAACATAACAACCTACGCCGTACAAAGGACTATTCTACTCGTTTTGCTCGGTTTTTGATCGTGGCAATTGAACATGCATACCAAAATCTTTTGTGAGGGGAATTCAATGACAGTCCAAACCCTAATCGGACTACGACTTTTGGCTATGGACATGGTCTCTGGTTATGATGTAATCCGACGGAACACTATCGTGTGACTATTAAACGGAAAGAAACATGATGCAGTAAAATTATATGTTTGTGGCATGTCACACTTTATGTGCGTGTGCGTCTATGCAGAACTCAGCTTTGTTTTATCCTTACCTTTCGGTTTTGTTGACACGGTTTAAGAGTGTATAGTGCTTCGCAGGTCTGCCCACCGACCTTCAGTGTTGAGGATGGTTTTTTTTTATTTCCATGAGAAGAATTATCTCTTCTTCATGTCTATGATTTAATTCTCCTTTACCATTTGGACTTTTAGTTGAGACCTTTTACCATCGAACTTGAAGTGCATCACTGAAGAATACAAAGCACTGTACAGCGGAACTGTTTAATTTGCTTCTTACATCGGAGTGTTTTACGTTCACCTGCTATTACTATAGCTTGGAAGCTCGCCGACGAAGGCGAAAAATGGAGAGCGCAAGGACGGGGTGTAGGGGAGAAGGGAGCCCCGTAAAAAAAAAAAAAAAGAAAAAAAAAAAAAGTTCGTAAGTAGTTCATAAGTAGTTTGTAAGTTTAGGGACTGATGACCCCGTAGTTAAGTCCCATAAGCTTAACAAACATTTGAACATTTTGAACTGTAGACTTTTAACTCGCCGACGCAGCGTCTGCTGTGGTCACGAACGACTGGCGTCGCATTTGCGAGATAGCCGATAACCTGTTTCCGCCTAACTTGGCTGGCGATTGCTTGAGCAATCTAATATTTTAACAAGTTTCTCTGTCACAGTTTTGCGCTATAACAATACGAATTCCTCAGATGAAGACTACAAGAGGATTCTCATCTAAAAATAATAATTAAAAAATTAAAAAAATAATTCTACTACAGAACGTAGTATGGTATTTTACATCGATAGAAATTTGTAACTTTCAATGGGCGTCAATGTCATGGCTTGCAATTTTTGAGTAATACAATAGCGTATTAAAACTGGCTGCCGAGTGTAACATGGATATTGGCCACGTGTTTCGTGGACCGCCACTCAAAACCAACTACACATTTCGTAGAGCCGAAAGCAATAAGCAGGGGCTACCGACAATGGGCATGACAGCGCAGATCCACCACTGCCGTCTGCCACAGCAGAATTCCGGAGAGCTTTAGTGCATGCTACACATTCCGTCGCAAAAATACTGTTCGAAAGGACTATCGCCACCGGTGTCTCCAAAAAACTACATTCTAGCTGCGTAACTGTTCCACTAATGACTCCGACATTCAGACGAAAATCAGAACAAAACTTTTAGCAATATCTGGTCTCGTCCAGCTGGTTAGCATTAAGCGTACGAGTGCCTTACTGCTGGACGACAGGTAAAAATGCTGCAAAATACGTCCAACTGTAGAAGGATACATCCTTCGGTAAGCGCTGGAGTTATAATGTTTTCAGATTGAGCAGAGTACTGGATGCAATGAGACCATCAGCATGCTATATGTTCTATGTAGCGACCAGCGTGTCACCGATACTGAAATGGAAACTTAATGTATGATTTTTAGCTCCCCATATTTATATATGTTGGCCATCCTTATGGACAGTGGTTTAATAATGATTAGGACAGGAAACACAGATACCAGTATAATACTCATTATTATTTATATTACTTATTCTATTTAGCCGTATTTACTAATTATGAAAAACATTCGTGGGTCTCGGTACAGAAATCTGTTAAACACAAACGTATCCGTCAATATGCGCACTGGATAAATGATGATATTCATCAGTTGTGTGTTGAGCAACTTGAATCTCCCGTATTCCAAACAACACTGTAGCATCAAAAGCATCACATGCAACTGGAAATGTAGCTTTCTTTGAGCCATGCTTGGTCATCTTGTTGAATATGGGTGTATCGAACTGATTAAGTACGACTGCATAAACCTTTAGCGATTTTTTTTTCCATTGGGGAAAGGAGTGCACGTACAAGGGTTGAACAAGGCACGTTGCAATGTCTGATACCTATATGTGTTTATTTGGTACTGTGAACAGATTACCCTGATGGAGTGAAAATGAATCGAGAATCAGACAACATTTTGTTCCGATATGGGGGTGTAGCTCCCTGCCATTTGAAATGAGACTGTATGTTGTTAAAACGTGAAATCGGTGTCTGAATTTGAACTAGAAGGTGTCACTGCCCATGAGTGATGTGACTGTTACGGATTAATTTTACCAGCAAAATTATGCGATACCCCTATCTATCAAATAAATATAGTTAAAGTATCTATTCTGTCCTTGAAGGGAATAAAACGAATGTAACGCATGTGTGATTGTTTAGAGCGCAACGGGTAACACAGTAAATGACTCCAACCCTTTTAGTGGCACAACTGTGATAAAAAACGTAATCATATTAAACACTGATTTCGTAAGTTTTAAACGTAATGTCTGCTACGATTATTTCCAGACTATTTTTGGCGTACACAGCATAGCAGTGACCAGCCTGTAATCGAATAATTCAGCTACGACAGCATCGCGTTGATTTCTGTCACACTCTCTTCATGCGATGCACATTTACCCATTAATTCGTGTTTTGTTGCTTCAAGGATCTCCACCATTTGTTGCGTTCCGAGTGATTATTTCTGTTACGTTTACCTATTCGTTTGAAGTAGTAGCTTCCGCTTGTTCTCGTGTTGTGATTACTTTACGAAAGGGGCGAAGTTTTGCCTTTCATTAAATTTTCTGTCGCTTGAACTTCAGGTGGAGGAACTTGTTTCACAGTGAGTTTAACTTTGTTTGCAAGATAAATCAATCAAAAATAAAGGGCGTAAACTCCACAAAATACCTAGGGATTACTATTACTTCAGACTTAAACTGAAAAGAACACGTAGATAATGTCGTGGGAAAGGCGAACCAAAGACTGCGTTTTATTGGCAGAACCCTTAAAAGATGCAACAGAACTACTAAAGAGACTGCATACACTACGCTTGTCCGTCCTTTTTTTGAGTATTGCTGCCCAGTGTGGGATCCTTATCAGGTGGGTTTCACAGAAGACATCGAAAGAGTCCAAAGAAGGGCAGCTCATTTCGTATTGTCACGATACAGGGGAGACAGCGTTACGGAAATGATACAGTATCTGGGATGGGAATCATTACAAAAACGGCGCTTATCGTTGTGGAGTGGGCTACTTACGAAACTCCAATCGCCAACATTCTCCTCCGAATGCGAAAATGTATTGTTGACTTCCACGTACATAGGTAGATATGGTCATCAGAATAAAATACGGGAAATCAGAGCTCGAACGGAGAGATTCAGCTGTTCTTTCTTTCCGCGCGCTGTTCGAGAATGGAATGGGAGATAAATAGTATAACGGTGGTCCGATGAACCCTCTGTCAGGCACTTAAATGTGATTTGCAGAGTATCCCATGAAGATATAGATTTGCTACATTCGTTGCCATGGTCACTATCAGATGGTTGACTAATTGCGATGGTACTGGGAGTGCCACTCCACACTTATCGTTAAAGATGACGGGAACAACGCTAGGTAGTGGTGGCCACAATGTTAACTCAAAAACACCTGTGTGACTAGTATGACAAGTCATCTTCCCAAATGACCCATTAAATTTATTCAGAAAATATATTTTTTGTGACTCATGCTGGTCGTTAATAGAATAACTTCAGACTACGTGTATGAGAGAAATTTCTGTTGTAGCTCAGCGAAATTAAACATTTTACTGTATCGTATCAATTAAAGCGATACCATTTGTATTGTATTTACATCAAACAAACTGAATAGAGTAATTAATAAGAACTCTAATAGTAGTAGCTTTTGTTATTGTTATGATTTTAATTTCCGAGTGATAATAAAAAATAATGCTTATCGTTATAAACGATAATTTAAATCACTGCTCTCTCTCTCTCTCTCTCTGTAAAACTGCTGTTGGGCACGAATATTAATACTCATTATTCAATTAATGAGATTCCGATTAGACTAGAATAATTCTGTTATTTTCCATGTTAAATAAAGTTTCAATTGCCCATTTCTAATTAACCTCCACAACAAAAGTAGAAAACGTTTATTTTAACTGTTTCATTACACACGGGCGATCACCTATGCAGAACCGACATCGAGTAGAAGTACCATTGATCATTTGATGCCGTATCTTAAGGGGAAACTTTGGGCACGTTTTTGGCTTTTTAGAGTCTGCCATCCATAGTTACTAGGCTAATTTTCAGAAATTTTGTACTTGTGGGACACTGACCTTCCTCTTTCCAACTACTAGTTTTACAATGTGGATACCCCGTCATATGGGAAAACTTCCATAAATTCTTTGTTTTGGCCTGAACTGATAAGGAGGAATTAATATGTTCAATGTTAACACACGCTATGCGCAAATCGGGTAGAGGAAGAAAATTGAGGGAATGTGGAATGGCTTGGGCCGGTAGCTCAAACATTTGCATTCTTAAAATCACATTTAAATGAAATAGCAGGCAAAGAAACAATGTACCTTTACATCTTTTACGGAGGTATAGAAAGAGAGGCGAAAACAAAACATAATCATAGAATTAAAGATGGAAAAATTATTAGAAGTATATGTGAAAAAAAAATCACGTAGATCTTCTCTACCGAATATCCTTATTACAGTTCGTAACAAATTAGAGTGCTATTTACGTAGATATGCAAATATATAATACCTTATTCTACAAGTAGAACTAAAGAAAAAGCTCATAAATCATAGGTCTCTAAATGTTTAGTTACGGATTTATGGCTAATAAAAAGGTTTGCCTGGAAATTAGCAACCTCTCTAATGTGAAGCCTTCGCAAAACTGTATGAAGTTACAGTAAAGCATGATTTCCATTTATATTGTTATTGATCCGATGAATCTAGTAAAACATGTCCCGGATGTATATCTGGAGTAGTTTCCCAGAAATTTCAGAGAAGGAAAGAAATGATTTGTGAAAACTTAGCTCATCTTTTTATAGCAGATGACTGGAGAAAGTTTTCAACAGAAGTTGTACGGAATTTAATTGAGAAAAATGATAGTAATAAAGTTAAACAAAACTGATCGAATGAGTCAGCTAATCTATTTTTTTTAATAACAAGTCTCTTTAAACCTATAGAATCAAACTGATACATCAGTCCCTTGACTTAGAAAGTATTTAAACTAATTTAAAGTAACCTAAGGACAACACGCACCAGGACTCGAACCTCCGACGGTGAGCAACCTCACGCTCCGCAGCAAGCGTCTTGGGACGCTCGGCCACTCCACCCCGGCTTTTATTAATACCATGGCGCACGTGAATTTTTGTTAAACCGGAAAAAACAAAGGTCATTGTTAAGGAAGTTGTACAATAATTTATCTCTACCACTTCCGTTGGAAACTTTGTACAGTTATCTGAAATATATTATATAAAATAAAAAAACCTGCTACAGATACACATGTGGGACATTTTTGTTTTTAGATTCACCAGATCAATAACAACAAAATAAATTGAAACCATGCATTACTGAACCTCGATCAGTTTTTTCGGACGTTTGTTTGTCTGAACTCTTTTCTTTAGTTTTGCCTGTGGAATAACAAATTAAAATATTTCGGTATATTCGTGAATCACCCCGTGTATCAGAAACATTAAACAAATACTGCAGACCTGAGGCCGCTGCAATCTGTAGGCTCACTGACAGGTGGAGGCAATTCATCTGATTTCCACCTCTTCGGTTTTCAACCTAATCGTGTCTGATTATAAGAGATAATCCGTCTTATGCTGACTGCAAGAAAGAGATTTGTTTTACACCAGACGCGTTTTGCTTTCTATTTTAAAAGCATCTTCTGTCGTCTGTAAATGATACAAAATGTTTGTACAGTGTGTTTTCGATACATAGATTAAAAACAGTTATTAAAAAACTTTGTGCACGTTAGGCCTATGCGTTTTTAACTTGATATTTGGTCTACTCACGGTGTTGGTGTCTTCTTTACATCTCAATGCTGTTTCTCCGTCTTTTTAGCTTGAGTTTGTTGGTTTATGGCGTGTGTTTTTCGGCTGTGTACCGCACTTTTAAGCTGTTTTTGTGTCGTTACTTCCGTTTCATCACAGCACATCGCACACTTCGCTTATTTCGAATGCATCCAGAAGGCATGTCACTTAGTTTTAAATGCAGTCGAAATAAGCGAAGTGTGCGATGTGCTGTGATGAAACGGAAGTAACGACACAAAAACAGCTTAAAAGTGCGGTACACAGCCGAAAAACACACGCCATAAACCAACCAACACAAGCCAACAAGACGGAGAAACAGCAGTGAGATATAAAGAAGAGAGCAACACCGTGAGTAGACCAAATATCAAGTTAAAAACGCATAGGCTTAACGTGCACAAAGTTGTTTAATAACTGTTTTTAATCTGTGTATCGAAAACAAACTGTACAAACATTTGTACAGAAGATGTTTTTAAAATAAAAAGCGAAACGCAACTGGTGTAAAATAAATCTCTTTCTTGCAGTCAGCAAAAGACGGATTATCTGTTATAATCAATTTTAACAGCTGCTGCGGAAGATGGCCACACAACCAAACATAGTGATAGTGTCTGATTTTATTACTGAAAAAAAAATATTTCACACACGAAAATGGAGCCAAACATGGATATGATTTTGCGCAGTGTGAAGACGTGGGAACTCTCGTATCCTACTAAAAATCCTGAACTGCTTTAACGTAATTGATTCTTTTTACATCGGTGATTACACGACAAATCTATTAGTGCCATTAGTAAATTGACAGGGTATACACAGTGGCAGTTGTAAATATATCGCTCCATAATCCAGGCAGGTCGCCACAGCGATACTTCCGACAAGTGCCGAGCAGAGCGGAGACAGTGCGATCGTCGTTTGGCCCGCCCGTATCCAACCACACCTAGAAGACAGCCGGCCGCGGTGGCCGAGGGGACAGAGGCGCTTCAGTCACGGTCTGCACGGCCCCTACGGTCGGGGGTTCGAATCACCCCTCGGGCATGAATATTTGTGGCGTCCTAGTTCGTAAGTAGTTCATAAGTAGTTTGTAAGTTTAGGAACTGATGATCCCGTAGTTAAGTCCCATAAGATTTACAAACATTCTGTTCTCCTATAAGACGAGGCCGCACAACTAGCCGTGCCTACGTCACACCGAGAGGCCTCGGCCGCCCACTGTATTATGTCGTGAAATGTAGTGCAAAGGTGGATGTTATGTACACAACAACAAACTTTATTTATCTCACAGAACTGCATACAAACAAGTCCAAGATATTCACATTGCAAAAAGGATTATACACAAGCTTTCTGCAATGAATATCAGTGCAAAGTCTTCTCATTCCTCGACATCCTCCCCACCCTGGTTGACCTTCTAGAGGTACGACCAACTGAACAGGACGACTGATGGTGTGACCTTCTGGGGTGCGGAGAATTATTGTCCTTATCTTCACGTCTCTCCCTGGCACTATTGTCTCTATTCTGAATTTCCTCCACATGTGTCGGGGGTGCATGTTAGAGGTCTGCATTATCCTCGATTTTTACCGGCGAGTCCCGCTCGCCCCTCTGTCTCTCGGGAGTACGCGGCCGAGCGTCCTCTTTAACTGGTTGCGGGCAGCCGATCGCCAGCGCTCGGCCGAGCGCGCCGAACGCTCGGTCGGTCGCCAGTAACCGGCGCACTCAGCGCCAGCGAGCTGCACTGCGTCAGACTGGTTAGATTAATACTTCTTCCATAGATCGTGAATACGACACTTCGTAATAATGTGTAACTTGTCAGTGTAATAAAAGGTGTCTGTTTAAGCTATTACATTACACAAAATGTTATGTGACACAAATATTTTTTGTATTATTTTTCTTTTCCTTTTTATTATTATTTTTTTATTTTTAGTTTTACTAATTTATATCTAAAAATTCTTCAATTGAGTAGAAGGAGTTGTCATTCAGTTATTCTTTTAATAAATTTTTAAATGTTAGTTAGCTATCTGTCAGGTTTTGATGCTGTTTGGTAGGTGACTGAAGACTTTTGTGGCAGCATAATTCACCCCTTTCTGTCACAAAGTGAGATTTAACCCTGCATAGCAATATCATCCTTTCTCCTGGTGTTATACCTATGCTCACTGCTATTACTTTTGAAATGGGTTTGCCGCGGCGGATTCAAGTTTAATCTCTCATTAATTCACACATCTAAAATTTTTTAAGAACTCTGATTTCCCTACAAAACGAACGAATAATTTCGAAAAACCTTAGCTACAGACTTCTGTTGAAAATCTGTATTTATTACTGGAGTTGTGCCATTTACTGTACGGAACTGTATGTACTGTGTTTTATCAAAATTTAATGAGAGTCCATTTGCTTAGAACCACTTAATAATTTTGTGAAGGACGTTATTTACGATTACATCAGTTAGTTCTCGTTTTTTGGATGTGATTACTATATTTGTATCACCAGCAAAAAGAACTAATCTTCATCAATGTAGAATGGCAAGTCATTAATGTATATCAGAGATGAGAGACCACCGCTTCACATTAACAACATACTTATTTCTTATACAAATGTCTTTCGTTGTTTACTATCAGTTCTATAACGCAAATACTACAACTGTATATGTCACATTTGATGTTTGATAGTTGTAAGTTTAGGGAATGATGATCCCGCAGTTTAGTCCCATGAATTTACAAACATTAACCTTTTTTAAATATACTTACTATGATTTTTACCATTTTTATTTTAAGTCTTGTGTATCCCAGAAAATTCCCCATTATTGTATGTGACATGGGGAATTTTCTGGGATACATACGACTTAAAATAAAAATGGTAAAACTCATAGAAAGTATAAAATTCAACAAGACCTGTCTGAAGAAGAAAATTTTTAAATATTTTTCAAACTACAGGAGTTTCGACCATTGAGGTGATCATGTCTTCCAGTAACTGCAGCTTTAAAAACTTTAATTCCTGTATATAGTATTTCGTTCCTTTTGGTAGACAAACGGTAATACAGTAGTCTAATCGTGCGTTATGTGCAGCGTATCTCCTTGTAGTTATCAGACCACAGATCAGCGTTTAAAGAGCACATTTTGTTCTTTAAAGCACATATTAGCTTGGGCACCATTGTCACCCGTATTTTGTCGGCCTTTTCTTTAATATGCCGCGATACAGTGGTAGGGTGCGGAAGAACATCTTCTACATTGACTTTGCCAAACGTGGCGCGAACATTGATGAGCTCCTGCGAATAATTCTTGAAGCCAATCTTACTACAAGTATTTAATGGTAGCAAATCTATTCCGTCCATATCGACCAACCTATCAACAAGAGATTTCTTTATGCTACTTGGTACTGCAAGTGGTCGGTGTAATTCTGCTCCGCATTTACTTTTGCAGTGCCGAATCGTACCTGTTGTGCTTCACTGGTACGAAACTATAGTATCGCATGTGGTACATTGCACGAAACCAGCAGAAACCTATGTGATAGGATCTACTACAAGTGCAAAAGATTTCCAAGCTTCACTTTTCGACTCCTCTTCCGACATGTCTTTCTTCTTCAGGACTAACGAGCCGCTCATAATTGTCTCCACAATACTTATTTTTGTTTCTTGAATGGAGCCTTTATGACCTATAGTTCGTTTATCCATAACGCTGCGCTGCTCAAAGCCAGGTCGGTTTCTAATGCGATCCCGCAGTGATGAGTGCGCGGCGGTCGCGCTGTCACCGGCCGAGACTGTGAGAGCGCTCGAGCGGCCGGCAGTGCTCGACACTCCCGCCGGTAACCGAGAGGCGGACGGCGAACGGCCACATGGGGCATTAGACGGCCGCAGCCGTGCCGCAGCGTGGGCCTAACCCAGCCGTCGAGCAGCGGCACGAATCGGGAAATGCTCGAGCGGTTGTTTTCATCGAAATGCAGAGCTCTAGTGCATGTCCTCTTGTATCAGCACGATGTCCCTAGGGCGTAATTTGGTGAGTCGTATTGGGCATTTCGGAATTCTTTCCTTAGGTTTATGTTTGATGTAGGCTCTTGTCCTGATGGAATTGTTATGAGCTTCTCACCAATCAGAAAATGGGAAGGGGTCAGTGCCTCTGAATCGTCTCCTTGTGTGATAGGCCTTGAGTTCACAGCGGCTTCAGTACTGATCACTGTTCCTCAGTGAGCCTAGCGAGTCCCAGTACCTTCCGGAGGCAACGCTTTATAGTTCCTACCATTCTAGCAACGGAAGCACACCAAATCATGCAGTATCTACCCTCGTCAACAATTACTTTATAGTTGTTGTAAAGCTCTCATAATACTCTGAAATAATTACAGCATTGCAGTTGCACTGTCTGCGTTGTAGAGGAGATGCGTGTCGTTTCATGTCTTCCACACATTGGTAGTTATGTTCCTTTCGTCTCGGTTCGTCCGCCGTTCCCGGTCTTCGGCACCAAAAAATGTATTGTGCCGTTAAATGTAGTGCAAAGGTGAATGTCTTGTACACAACAACAAACTTTATTTATCTCACAGAACATACTAACAAGTCAAAGATATTCACGTTACAAAATGGATTATACACATAGCTTTCTTCAAAGAACATCATTGCAAAGTCTTCTCATTCCGCGACACCCACCGCCTCGTTCGGGCTGGGCAGTCAGCTTGCGATTGTGGCCTCTCTGTGTGACTTAGGCACGACCAGTTAGGCCTTTTCTAGGTGGTGTTGGCGTAGCCCACCTCTTTGGCCCTCCGTGACCGCTTCTGGTATGTGCAGAGAACGACCTTCCTTTTCGAATCGCTTGTCGTTTCGCTGAAATCGAGTCATATGATATTTTTCCGCCATCTTGGTCCTAAACGTTGCGTGTGTGCCATAAAAAGTGTCGTGTATATTGACATTTTTCTTTTTGAATAATGTCTTTCAAGTGTTCTTTTCAAATCAAGAAGAGAGGTAAGGTTACAACATCCATCTGAATCCAGAGTGCAGCAAGAAGAAGACTCTTGCTGATTAAAATCAGCAGGAAAGCCGGCCGCAGTGGCCGAGGGGACTGGGGCGCTTCAGTCACGGTCTGCACGGCCAATACGGTCGGGGGTTCGAATCCCTCCTCGGGCATGGATATTTGTGCCGTTCTTAGTTGTAGGTAGTTCATAAGTAGTTTGTAAGTTTGGGAACTGATGACCCCGTAGTTAAGTCCCATAAGCTCTACAAACATTTGAACATTTTTTTCAGCAGGAAACTGGTAGCCCACAAGCGATGCTCGGTGATGCGATGGGACAATTTCAATTCATAATATAAGTTAAATGATTAAATATTCACTAGATTGTGCAGAAAATAACTACATACATTTTAACTTGAATAAATCTCTGATGAAATTCCTGCATTATGCTGTGTGTTTAAATTATTGACGCATTGCAGCTTTCATTTGCGTGTAGTTCCTGAAAACACACAAAACATTTAACATATAAATGAGAAAAATATACAGATTTTTCAGACTGAGGTGTACATCGATGCGGAACTTCCTGTTTGCCGGACAAGGAAAGTAGGAGGCGAGACACTGGTGGATGTTGAACTGTAAGCGGTGAATCGGTGTAATGTGGTGAAGCATACCCATATAGCTCAGCCGGTACTGAGTTTGCCCGGTTTTAATCTGCCAGAAGATTCCATACACTTTTTATTTGGATTTATAGTTATCGTACAATTCCTGATGAATGCATTTCTCATTCGTTTCCATAAGTTTAACGTATTATGAGAGGAAACAGAATATTGAAACAAATCAAGAAACCTATTGGACGAGAATATGTAATTACAATCGTGTTGGTAATTTTCAGATTTTTTTCTGTTTTTGGTATAAGTAGATGGCATCCCTTTGCGTTTTTGTTCTTCGTGTTAGCTGGTGGATATAAAGTGGAAGGGGGTGGCGGAGAAAGTAGGCTGACCCCATCCGAAATAATGAATATAAAGGAAAAATTAGGACGGTGTCTGAATTATTTCAATGAATTATGCATCATACTTCCCTGTACTGGTGAGGGGAGTGGGGTGATGGGGTATGAACTTCGTGGAGTTCTTAAATACATATATTTTTATGCTTTAATATCAACACTAAAACAAGCTAGATCTTAGTAAGGTAAAATAGTCATCAGCGCAAATTGTCCTCTGGATATGAGCAGCGAAACTGATACAAGATATCACGGCTTGTTTATTTAAATTTACTTGACTCATATTTTCACTAGTGTCCGCCTCCTCTAAAATACATGGTGTCCAGAAAAGACTCCTTGATTTCAAAATTAAATATCTCGAAAACAAAGATCGGTAGAGAAATGCAGTAAACGGTATGTTTTTTGTGAAAGCTGTAAGAAGTTTATACAGCAGTTAGAAATAATAGTTACAAAAGCTGCTAACAGATGGCGCTGTAATCGCCATACGTAATGCCTAGTATAAATAGTGATCCGAAGCCCAGAGCCATCAGTTCCACTATTGAAACTTGAAAGGAGGTTAGCGTACCGAAGAGATTGAACAACGCGTTTTTCTGGTGCTAGAGTACCACAGGTTAGAAGAGAGTGCTACGGCAACAAGGCGAAGTTTTCAAGCACCATTTAATGTTCCAAAAGGACCCGATGCGAAAACCATTCGTACGCTCTTCGCAAAATTTCAACGAACAGGCAGCGTAACAGATGATCTAGTGGGGCATGTTGGCCGCAAGCAAACCGCAGTTACGCCTGAAAATATCGCCACAGTTTCTGGAATTAATCAGCGAAATCCAATGTCATCCGTCCGTAGAATTGCATCGGAGACTGGTTTGAAGCGTTCCAGCACGCAGAAAATACTGAGAAAGAGCCTACACATGTTTCAATTCAAAATTCAAACGCACCAGGCCATACCCCTACGAGCTGTGCAACAAAGGGTTGCTTTGCTAATCAGATGCTCACAACGATTGATAGTGAAGGATTTGATATTGGCTGGATCTGGTTTACAGATGAAGCACACTTCCACCTGAATGTATTCGTGAATAAGCAGAACTGGCGATTTTGGGGTTCCGAAAAGCCATATTGGTGTGAAGCGAAACCCCTGTATTCTCCTAAAAATACTGTGTGGGCTGCAGTGTGCAGCAGAGGCATTATTGGCCCTTTTTTCATTCGAGAAACGGTCATTGGTGCACGTTACGTTGTAATTTTGGAACAATTTGTCGCCACACAGCAAGAATGGTTTATGGAAGATGGAGCCCGACCACATGGGACCGAACAAGTGTTTCGCTTTCTTGAGGAATACTTCGGGAATCGAGTCATTGCTTTTGGATATCCCAAGTGTACTGGTGCAGGCATGGATTGACCTCCAAATTTGCTTGATTTGACTCCCTGTGACTTTTTTGTGGGGCACAGTGAAAGACATGGTCTACCCGAAGCATCCCGCCAAGCTGGACGAGCTTCAATCGGCGATCTCTGTGGCATGTGAATCCATTTCGGTTGAGACACTACGAAATGTGATGACGAATTTCATTCTTCGTTTGCGCTATTTCTGTAGTGTCAATGGTGAACATTTTAAAACCATTTGTGACGTGATTGTTTGCAAGGAGTGTTCTCATACGATTATTTCACTTATGCATTCTGATATGAGCTGAACAGCGTACAGCGCCATCTGTTAGCAGTTTTTGTAACTATTACTTCAATCTGCTGTATAAATTTCTTACAGCTTTCACAATAGACATACCGTTTACTGCATTCCTCTATCGATCTTTGTTTTCGAGATATTTAATTTTGAAATCAGGGAGTCTTTTTCTAGACACCCTGTATATGCTGTATTCGCCACTACGAAATATATATGTGCATAACACGTAACCGAAAACGTACCAAAAACTTGTCCGTTGATTAAATTGTTTTCTTTGGTTAAAGATTGCTTTGATGACGAAAGGAGCGCTGGAATCAGCAGTCGATTTAAGGCACCTGGCCCCGGATTGCGCGACCGCTCGTTGTTGGATATTCGAGTCCCCTCAGACATGGATTACTCATTTATTTTTAACGTAATGTTCAGTAAATACAGAGTGAATATGAGACAACGCGTCAGCTCAGTCAGAAATTATAACAGATTTCGACCTGGCGCCACAAACCGAACAATTTTCCTCTAGTCGGATTACAAGTATTGCGTAGAGCCAAGAAGTAGGCATGGGCAGAACTGGAAGCACTGCTCGCGTTTGTCCGTTTGATACATCATCTGCGAATGGAATGCTGCTGATTTCAAATAATATTTCCATATCGTACATGTATTTCGTCTGCAGCTTTGTATGTGCTAAAATCAACCGTAAGAAAAGTGTAAATAACGTTTTACATCTGCAAAATCTGTACACTTTCATGCAGTAGTTAATTTGACGTACCCCCTTCCCCCTCCTCCTTAGTCCCCCACTGCATTAACGCGATGCCTATTGACATTCAAAACAACAATCATTTAATGGAAATTATTTTAATGAGGTATTCACTCACGATCAATACATTTCCGAACGAAGTCACTCGTTCAGGTTAGTGCTTGTTACACCGCAGCACACTCCCCTGGGCAGAATTAGGAATACGAGAGCCAGTTCGTTTGAGTACAATTACATTTCATTTTGTATCCCTGGAAGGTTTTGTTTGTTGCTGTGCAGTACTTGAGTTTGTTCTTTAAATAAATTGTATGGCAGAGACTTGCATTTGTCCTATGACGATAATCATTTTCTCTGTCGAATATTTAAAATATTAATACGAGGCGCGTCCAGAAAGTATGTTCCGTTTGGTTATGTAAAACGAACGGGCACAGATACAGAAAAATATTGATTGTACACAAATCTAAAACTGTTAAACTACTTTTCTACATAGCTTCCGAAATTTTTTAGGCAATTGTCATAGCATGGCACAAGGTTTTGTATGCCTTTTTCATAGAATGTTGCCTCCTGTGTATTCAACCATGTGGTAACATGTTCTTTCAGTTCGTCATCTTCGTTGAAGTATTATCCACTAAGCACAGATTTTTGGTGTAAGAAGAGGATTTTTTCACGATAATGCCTGACCTCACACACCGAATGTGACCAAAAAATTCTTACGGAAATTTCAAGGGGACCGGTATGATCATCCTCCATACAGCTCGGTCCTCTCTCCTAGCGAATTTCATCTCTTCTTACACCTTGGTGGTCAACACTTCAACCATGATAAAGAGCTATTACCACATGGTTGAAAACACAGACGGCAACCTTTGGTGAAGGATGCATGCAAAAATTTGTGGCACGTTATGACAAGTGCCTACAAAATTTCGGCAGTTGTGTGGAAAAGTAGTTTAAGAGTTGTAGAATTTTGTGCAATAAAAATTTCTTCTGTATCTGTGTACAATTTCATTCTATTACCAAACGGAACTTACTTTCTGGACGCGCCTCGTATAATGTGTGACTCTTACATTTTCGTGGAAGAACGCAGATAAATGTGCCACTGCTTGAGTTCTTATTCACATAAATTGAGGGTGATTAAATTTAAACTTTCAAAACGCCGTAAAAATAACTACACATGCCAGAATGACGTCAAATTGAAACGGAATGTTATCGAAGGAGGGGGGGGGGGCGTATGGCAGCAGAAACATGATTAGAACATTGATTAGTAGATGGCGTAGCATGTGTCAGAATATGGAAATGAAATCACCTGTCATGCGTACCACTCACTGAATAAACATGCCGTTTACAAGGCTTTTCCTCATTTCGCGCCTGAGACGTTCGCCACGAATATCTCCATGCAAGATCGCGCTCTGCTTGTAAAGGTGCTTTATAAGAACGACGACTGGGCAAAAGTCGTTCTGAAGAAGATCCGGGATAGGAAGAAGGTCTTATTCCAATGACTGCGGTGGGTCTGGAGAAAATAATTCGGAAATTCGAACAGACCTGTTCCTGTGTTGTGTAACCTGGCAGAGGAAGGTGACGAATCGACGTCAGTGGAAGAAGTGGCCACAGCAGGTCTCGAGGAATCGAGTAGTGGTTTGTACGAAGAATTTTGAAAAAAAAAAAAAAAAAAAAGTTCAAGTGTTATTTAAGTTTATGGAACTTACCTACGGGGTCATCAGTCCCTAAACTTACAAACTACTTATGAACTAACTTAAATTAAAGACAACGCTAAACATCCACGCCCGAGGGAGTATCCTAACTCCCGACGGGGAAGGGTCTCGCGCATTGGAGCATAGCGCTCGACCACCGCGCTGCACGGAAAAAACAATCAAATAATTTTGTAGCGAATATATCACAATGCAAAATTTGGAAAAACGGATTAGTTACACTGCGTAAAAAATCCGATACATTTGTATAAATACTTTTATTTAAGTCAGTAGCCGTTTGGGAATGTTATTGTTCCAGCTGCTGGTGACAAATGTCTCTGTTTCCTGCGTCATATTCACTATGTAACAGTAAAATCTGTCAGCTGTTATCTGTACAGTCATGCTTCCCAAAGAAAATTACATTTCGATAAGCATGGAACCATGCCGTGAGAACACCTTCCAGAGCTCGTAATTTGCTGAATGCTAGGTAACACATTCATAGACTGTGCAGTATGGCACAGAGAATACGATTCCCAGACATCCGTGCGGATGGAGGTAGGTACAATTGAACCATATGTGACCAATGGTTCAGTATGATTCCTTCTGTTAATTTCTCGGATGTGGAGACAATTTATACAGGTTGGAACATCGTCACAAGGACAAGTTAGACCAAGTTTGATATCAGAACAAGATTTACGTTGAAACCTCCTGGCAGATTAAAATTGTGTGCCTGAACTGGGACTCGAAGCTGGGACCTTTGCCTTTTGCGGGCAAGTGCTCTACCACTGATCTATCCCGACACGACTCACGGTTCGTCCTCACAACTTCTGCCAGTATCTCGCCTCCTACTTTCCAAACTTAACAGTGGTAGAGCGCTTGCCCGCAAAAGGCAAAGGTCCCATTTTCGAGTCCAGGTTCCGGCATACATTTTAATCCACCAGGAAGTTTCATATCAGCGCACATTCCGCTGCAGAGTCCAAGTTTCATTCTGGAAGATTTCCGGTAATTGGCTGCATGAGCAGGTTGGTATCGCCATAGTACAACACGATAACTAGTATTTAACCACACAGCACAGGAAGAGTTTATCGACATACGAATGTTTCACAGTTGCCTCTAATGTAATACTTTGGCTGCCGCGGTGAGAAAATAGCTTATATAACAGGAATCCGTCTGTTTTATGTTCTTTAATATTACATTTGCAACTGGAAGAGTGCGGGAGGCACAGTTTCCTCTCGCATGAAGCTACGGACACCAACTGCAGGGCACATGCCATGCGCTATCCTCCAAATACTAAGAGATATTTTATTTCCTTGCTATCTGTTCAAATGTTTGTTAAGCTTATGGGACTTGACTACATGGTCATCAGTCCCTAAACTTACAAACTACTTATGAACTACCTTATACTAAAGACTGCACAAATATAAATGCCTGAGGGAGGATTCGAAACTCCGACCGTAGTGGCCTTGCAGACCGTGACTGAAGCGCCTCAGTCCCCTCGGCCACCGGCCGGCTTTGCTGTCTGCATTAGATATTTGTGAGACCTGGTGGCCATTTTGATTCACTTTAAATAACTTTAACAGTCTTGAAAATAATTCATATTAATATTCCACCCAACACTTTGATAAAGTATAACAAATGAGTAACACCATTTTTACACTCACCAATACTATAAAAATTATTAAAAAATTAAAAAGTTCCCTTAAAACTATTCGTGTCATAGACATATGTCATACATAAAGGAACTTTACAAAAATCAAAATGTTCAATTGTTTGTATAGCTTAGGGACTTAACCACAGGGTCATCAGTCCCTAAACTTACAAACTACTTATGAACTAACTAAGACTAAGGACGGCACAAATATCCATGCCCGAGGGGGGATTCGAGCCCCCGACCGTAGTGGCCGTGCAGACCGTGACTGGAGCGCCTCAGTTCCCTCAGCCACCGCGGCCGGCAGGAAGTTTACAATCCCCACCCCCCGAAACATGTCAGTGTATACCTGACGTCTGCTTAACAGTCAGTTACTATGCGGAAATCTCTGTGATTTGCTGCTCTACAAGTATCTGTACCAAACGTTTTGCACTTTTAACTTTAACCCCTTCAATTGTCCGCAACCCATAACTCCTTCATGGTCTATCATCCTCCAGTCCTGCATTCACTTATCACGCCTATCCCCTGACGTTCACTCCTTACCTCTGACAAAGGATACAGTAATGAGAAACCCCGCATATGTGGCGTGCAGTCTTTGTATGAGTAATTAAACCCACAATGTAAGTTTATGTTTTGCTGTAGACACTATTCAGTTACTGACCTTTGTATGTCATATTACTGTTTCTTACTTAAAACATTATTTTATTTCAAGAGCATTACGTGTAATGTTTCTGATCAGTTTATGCCTTTTTATAATAGAGACCTAACATGTGCTATGCACTTATGGAAGCTGAAATAGAGGATTTTAACTACTCTCAGATTTTATATCATGCGTATCTTCCCCACATCAGTACTCCTTAAACTATAATACTATACACTGTACTCTCCTACTTGGCTCCTCTTACAAATAGTAATCAAGTTTATATAAATGTGGAACTACTTTGATACAACGTACTGTAGGTTCTAAGCCAACAGTGTAAGTTAATAACTTTGTGATAAATGAGAAGGAAAAGCAAGCTTGTAGGTTATAGAAACCACCGAGTGGTTTTTGCAGGCAGTTGGTACTTGGTGGCTGCTGTTCCATCCCAGCTTTTTTATTTATCCTTCTCCCCTTCACGTACCCCTCTGCCTCCACTCCCAAATTTCCCCTCACATGGATTCTGTAAAGATACAATGATTTTGGAGTTTGGCATCAGTGTGTTACTTAACCCTATCTGGCCTGAAGATGTCAAAGTATGGTGTGGCAGGAAATGTTTCGTGTAGCATGCAGCTAGCATTGTTTTTTCTAAGAAAAAACATGTTTGTACAGTACTCAACGATTTTAAATGTTTTATATACAGCACCCATTTAAAGTTGTATAATTCAATAGAAAACAAATTTTGAACAACACTAATGTATTTAAAACTATATTTCAAAAATCGACAGGAGTACAGACTGACTGTGCGTGTGGGGAGAAAGAGGGAAGCAGAAAGGCAGTATCGCCATTTGGCGGATTTTCCGTATAGTAACTGACTGTTAAGCAGACCTCAGTATGCACTTAACCATCCTACAGACAAGCTTCGGAGTGAATTGTAAACATCTTTTACGAGGCACGTTTTAAGTAAGTTCCGCTTTGTTGAAGACACTAATAGTTCGCGCACATACTGCAACGAACGCGTGCGTCGTGTACCGGCATGCCTCGGAAACAAAAGTGCTCAGTTTCAGTTCTGCAGCTAACCTGTACGGTTCTGTTCTGTGCTTTGAAAATGTTTATCAGCTCGCCCACCGCGTTTGAGATTCGCGTTGTGACAAGATTCTTGTCAGTAAGGAATCTGCCTGCTGCAGAAATTCATCGACATATTTGCGAAGTGTACGGCGATACTGTTAAGACTGAAAGCGAGGTGCGTAAATGGATACGAGAATTCAAAGATGGCCGTGACAACGTCCATGATCATGACCGCTCGGGTCACCCTTATTCGAATACAGACGGTTTGTTGGCTTCAGTTGAAGCGAGGATTCTTGAGATGAGGCGTTCCACCTCCAACTCAAACAACACCTCATGGCAACCATTATAATGATGACGACGACGTGAAAACGGCAGTGAACTTTTCGTTATCGGAGCATGCAGCTAGATTTTATGAAGAGGATATTTTAAAATTGGTTGAGAGGTATGATAAGTGTTTGAACAAACTTCGCAACTAGGTCGAAAAATAATGTACGTACTGTCTGAAAACAAAATTACTTTTTTGAAATAACATTTCGTTGTGTACTTATGTTCAAACTTAACTTACTTAAAAAAACACGCCTCATACGTATGACATATGACACTAACAGTTTAAGGGAACTTTTTTTTTACTTTAATAATTTTTAATAGTTTTGGTGAGTGTAAAGGTACAGTGCCTTTTTCGTAGCCTTTGATAATGATGACATGTCGAAAAGCGTAAGGCTTTAATAAAGGGCAGTTGTGATGAAGACAGTTATTTCAAGTATATTTTATTACATTTAGCTGATTTAGCCGGTGAAGACTTAATTGGTGAGTGAAAAGAAGGGATGTAGGGGAGAATGGAGCCCCAAGAAAAAATGTGAGTAAAAAAGGAAAAAATATGGCACATGCCTGCTGTATGCATAACTATGACGAAGGTAACGATTTCAGCTGACATCATGCAACAGGGATGGCTGAACAGTAGAGCTATGTGTTCATATAGGGCTCTCTGACTGGAGTGTGAATTTCGATGAATTTGTATCTGGGGTGTACGTACGACCAAGATTTTGGCAACCATACAGTGTGGAACGACAACGATATCTACATTCTTTTAGGTGCATTATTTACGTCAATACTGCAAACAATATCCTTTACTACCAGCAAACATAATTACTAGATATACTAGAAGGCATATTATTCATGTAACTAACAAATAACAGTGGCCCCAGATCACGGCAGATTTAGATTCTTTTTGACGTTGCCAATTGTCAGCCTCTCCCATTAATTAACAACGTTTCTCACATTTGCTAAAATATTTTGTTAAATCAAAGAATACGCCTAGCATTCGCATTCTTTCATTTCGCCCGTGGAGTACCTCACAGAGAAAAGCCAGCTTGGAATGAAGGCGGCTTCGTTCCACCTTATTGGCGTACGTTCAGACGCATGTTCAAAATATCTGAAAATGTTGATATTACCCTGCATTTTCTGAAAGACATCATACAGTTTGCAAGTTCTGATGTCAGAAAATCCCCACGTTGGCCGCTCTCGTTCACATACACGATCCTTTTGACGACGAATGTACCGCGTGCCATTCGTAGTTTCAAGTGGGTATTGGCCATGCTCTGATTCATCGATAATCTGCCTATCTACGTATTTACTCTGCAAATCACATTTAAGTGCCTGGAAGAGGTTTTATCGAACCGCTTTCATAAGATTTCTCTGCCGTTCCATTCACTAATAGCGCACGGGATAAACACTTAAATCTCTTAGTTTTAGGTCTGATTTTTTTTTCTTACGATAATCAAATATCCCTATGTAGGTGGATGCCAAGGAAATGTATCTGCATTCGGCGGAGAAAGTTGGTCTAATAATGTTCCAAATAGATCTCACCGCAACGTTAAACCGCCCTACTTTTAACGATTTCTACCCCAATTCATGCATCATTTCCGTGCCTCTCTTTCTCTCCCCTGTATCGCAAAAATATAAATCGAGATGGCCTTCTCTCAACTTTCTCTCTGTCCTCCGGCTATCCCAGTTGTTGGATATCTCACAGTACGCAGTAAAATAGACCGGACGAGTGTTGTGTAAGCAGCTTTTTTCAGTAATTGCATCTTTTTCCCTGCGATATTTTTAATGTGTTCTTTCGAATTAAAATGGTTCGTAATTTTAATTGCTATATATTTAAATAAAATTAAGGCATGTAGATATCACTTATTTTTCGTGTAAATGAAGATTACGGATTTATGTTAGTGCTCACACGATTCACTTTCTTTCTTTTCATTATTTAAGTTCACTGCCATGTTTCGTGCCTTGCAGATATCTAAATCGTTTTGCAGTTGCTTTACGTCTTCTGGTGACCTTACTAACGAATAAACGACAACAACTCTACGAACCATCTAAGGGAGCTTCTCATGTTATGACTTAAACCGTTTATAAATGAACAGTAGAAGCCGTCTAGAACTTCTGTGGCGAAAGTCACGAATCACTCCTGTTATACTCGACGACTTTCCGCCAAATTCTAAGTACTGTGTTCTTCCTAACAGGAGGGATTATGTTGATCGCTCTATCACGTCTTCATGAAAGTGTACAGCTGAATCCGCGAGGTTTAACTTATGTCAGGTATAGTGAGGAGATTTGGGACGTCATGCACTAAAGTGGAAATAACCGAGAAAGCCTGTAGTCAACCGTTATGAATCTTGCAGGTTTCCGTTCAGTGTTCTTTACTATCACCCGTTGATACTCTTTTGTGACAGAATAAATCCAGCCTTCGAAATTTCGGATAGCTGCTTTAATTTTTGACACCATTGTTGACTGTGAATAAGCCGTTGTGACTCCCTTTGTTGCTAAAATACTTCTTCGACTTCCCTAGTTTTCTTTTCTTTTGGTTAGCAACTGAGTTGTAATTAGTGTATCTCTGTTTCCGTTGTGGTAGAGACCATTGGAATGTGGAATTGGCGTGATGTAAACCAAGCCTTTAGTCATCGAGAAAATCGAAAAGGATCAATCCTCCAAATACTACACGGCACTTTTATTTATTTTAGAAATCACGTCAGCTCCGATTGACCTCAACCCCCTCCAGACCATCATCCTTGATACGCTCTCAGAGGTGTGCGGCCTCTGACTAGATTTGACATTCCGATAATTGCGTTTGCGGCTTCATGATTAGGCAGCTTTTCTCCGAAAGGCTGAAATTTTGTTAACTCGGTCCTGTGCACTGTTATTAGCCTTATGGCAAGGATGCGTTTGGAGAGGCCTTATTTACGAGTTTCCTAAGTATGTACTATATCTACATAAATGCTATCAAAGTAACATTAAAGTGGATGGGAGAGGGTTCAAGGAACAGGTTTTATGATATTTCTCTACAGTTCCATTCTTTAATTGCTCTCGGGGGAAACGGAACACCTAAATCTTCCCGTTTTCTAACTGATTTATTTGATCTGCCTATGTAAGTGGCTGCTAACAAAGTAGTTTCGCATTCGGAAGAGAAAGTTGGTGAAAGAAATTTCGCAAACAGATCCCGTCATAACGAATAACGACTTTCTTTTAATGATATTCACCGCAATTCGTGAATCATTTCTGTGACTTTCTCTCCCCTATATCGCGATAGTACAAAACGAGCTGTCCTTCTCTGAACTTTCTGCAAATTCTCCGTCAATCCTACCTAATGCGGAACACGCAATGTGCAGCAATACTCAGAAATAGGACGCACAAGTCTAGTGTAGGCAGTTTATTTATTGGAACTGTTGCATCTTCTAAGTATTCTGCCAATGGAAGGCAGCTTTTGGTTCGCCTCCCCGTCTATTTCTACGTGTTATTTCTGTTTTAAGTTGTTCGTAATTATTATTACTAGGTATTTAGCTGAATATAAGGGCTGTTTTCATTGTTAGGGTCAATTGCCAATTTGTGAGTGTTCGGGTTTTTAATCACCGCAGTATTCACGAACATCCGCTGTCTC
Source organism: Locusta migratoria (assembly GCA_026315105.1). NCBI lineage: Eukaryota > Metazoa > Arthropoda > Insecta > Orthoptera > Acrididae > Locusta > Locusta migratoria. Next base: position 217,977,127 of record CM048749.1, read on the forward strand.
TAGGAGGGCTTGAATTTACTTTCGTGAGAATACTTGGTCATTGTATTTAACTTCTCACTGCAAATACAGTCAAATATTGTTGTGAAATTGTATTAGCCATTCCCTTCAGTCAATTAGTAATTTCATTAACTAGGCTACGGTTTCTGTCCGGGACAGCTGTAATCAAGATTATTAATTGCTGCAGTGGCAGCATATTGGCAGTACTGTCTGTCATATTTGTAAGGTAAGATATTGCTGTCAGCTTGTTAAACTGGTCACCTGCGTCAGTTTCAAGGGTCTGATTAGCGCTAGCCGTTACCTAACGGAGGTCGTAGTAGTGTCCTCTAATTAGCAGCCTCCAAGCAGCAAATTAATTGCTCTCAGTTGGTGTGTCTGGTAGTAAATCTGTTGTCAGCGCTATCGCTAACTAGTTCTGAATGTGAAAATATTTTGCTAGCACCCACCTACTTAGGGAGACATGACCATCCCAATAAAATAAGAGAAATCAGATCGAAAACGGAACGATTTAGGTGTTCTTTCTTCCCGCGCGCTATTAGAGAATGGAACGGTAGAGAAAAGTTATGAAAGTGGTTAATGAACCCTCTGCCAGGCACTTAAATGTGATTTGCAGAGTATCTATGTAAATTTAGATGTAGAAGTTTCCGCTCTTCCCCACGTGCATCAAAACTGGTGAAATTGCTATTCTGTATGAGTATTAGTTGTTGAGTACCAACGGATACAGTGTTTCCCATGCTTTCCTGCTAGCAGGCTCTAGACACGCTGCACTTGAGGTAACTCATCCCGAATTGAAGGCTTCTATTTTCTGGGAGGAATATTGTCCAGCAGGGAGGAATACTGTCAACGCAAACTGAGTTGAAATGCGGCATGGTGACTGATGGGAGCCATCTTCAATGACGGAAAAGCCCTCATCTATCACACTAGGTGCCAACTTTGTTTGCACGTGTAGTATGGGCACTGCTATATAATTGAACGGTTTTGAGATACCACGAAATCAAAACGGCGGACAAAATAAAATTACTTTTACTGAGCAAATCGTACTGATAAATCATTTCGGCCATAATGTACATTCAAAATACACTGCATTACAATGCTCAAAACAATTAGGGAATCAATTGAGATATTTTGTTTCTGAAGTATAGTCATAGGCAGAATGCAGTCAAATGGTTCGTCGTCTTTAAGAGACAACAACAATAAGGCAATAAAGATACTGGTAAAAACAGAAAACTGTCGCAGAGGGGGTTGGTGTTCTGTTTACTCTACCAAACGAATTATACCAGCAGATTGGTTCAAAGAGTGTAGTGAGCAGTTAGTGCAATGCAACAACAACGTGACTTACCCAAAGCTATAGCACTGAGAACCATACAAATGCTAGAAACGGGAAAGTCGCAGAGGGAGGTGACTGTAGCTCCGGAGATCCCAAAGTGTAATTTTCAGCAGCTGGACGCGATTTCACAAAATGGGAACCGTTGAAAGAAGACGGAGCCAAGGTCGCCCACGTAACATCAGCAGGAGATGACAAGCCGTCGCGACAGGAGGCTGAATGCGACTCACCCCCAGCAGCAGCAGTACGCACAGCATCAATACAAACAGTCCAAAATCGTCTTCGAGAATGTGGCACCTATGTACGGAGGCCTGTGGTGTATTATCACAACCACGACACTGATTAGCCCGCAAAAACTGGGAGGAGTAACATTAGGATTGCAATCGTTACGAATGGCACAGGGTCCTGTTCACAAATAAGTCAAAATTTTGTATTCAGCCGGACAATCGTCATTCCCTCACATGAACCTGGAATTCCTAAAAATCCGGCTGATGTACAGGAAACATCACCATGTCATGGTGGTGGACGAACGGTGTGGGCAGGAGCACCACCACCTAGAGAGAAGGCCACGACGCTCTCGTGGTGACGTCAGGCAGAGTAGGTTGTGCACGCATAGCTGACTGGCTCGCTTCTTCGGCCGTGCCCCAGCGGCTACCCAGTCAGCTGTGCCAACACCACCTAGAAGACAAGGCCTCACAACTGGCCATGTTACGTCGTGCTGACCAGGCCGCGGCCGCCAGCTTATTGGCTGCCCTCTACGAGGCAAGGGGCACGGCCAGTTGTGAGGCCTTGTCCTCTAGGTGGTGTTGGCTGTGCGTGCGCAGTCTACTCTGCCTGACGTCACACGAGAGCGCTGCGGCCTTCTCTCTAGGTGGTGTTGGCAGGAGTCGGTATTGGTGCACATCCAGATAAAATTCGTGCACTGGTGGGGAGCGTTAAAGATGATCTCGGATTGAAGAAGGCCGGCGTGTACCAGATTCCGTGTCAGTGTGGAAAGTCATATATTGGACTAACGATGCGTTCCATCGAGGATCGATGCGTTGAACACCAGAGGCACACACGATTGATGTACCCGAGCAAGTCGGCGGTCGCTGAACATTATTTGTCGGAGAATCATGCGACGGAATATGAACGCACTAGGATTCTGGTACAGACGTCGAGATACTGGGACTGCGTCGTTAGAGAGGCCATTGAAATTCGCACAGGTGACGAGCTCAGAGGTATACGCTATGCTGGTTTCATAGGAGATCCACCTTGTGGACGATAACGCTCATCCCGACAGAGCTGCACTGGCGATCAGCACCTTTGAAGCTGATATACTGCACGATTGGAGATGCCCTCAACTGACTTAAACCTGATTGGTCATGACTGGGATGAACGTAGGAGACGCATTTTAGCCAATCCAGTTCCTCCAACAACAGTTGCAGAACTGGAAGAATGGTCAAATAACCCTGCATAGCTGACTGATAACCTCATGTAGTCCATGTCACGCAAATGTGCGAATGTACTGCTGGTTCAAGATGATCACACACCATATTATTAGCCGGCCGCAGTGGACGAGGGGACTGAGGCTCTACAGTCACGCTCTGCACGGCCACAGCGGGCGGGGGTTCGAATCCCCCCTCGGGCATGGATATTTGTGCCGCCCTAGATCGTAAGTAGTTCATAAGTAGTTTGTAAGTTTAGGGACTAATGACGCCGTAGTTAAGTCCCATAAGCTTTACAAACATTTGAACATTTTTGAACACCATATTAGATGGCAACTAGAATGACTTTTTTTACTACTATGGAAGCCCAGTGATGCCTAAGTAGCCGGCCGCGGTGGCAGAGGGTACTGAGGCGCTCCAATCACGGTCTGCACGGCCACTACGGTCGGGGATTCGAATCTCCTATCGGGCATGGATATTTGTGCCGTCCTTAGTCCTAGTTAGTTCATAAGTAGTTTAGGGACTGATGACCCCGTAGTTAAGTCCCATAAGCTATACAAACATTTGAACATTTGATTTGATGCCTAAGTAAACGCCAGGGAAACCTGCAGTAAAGAGACAGCAAAATATCGTATTGATTCACACCGAAATTACAATTGAAACCAAGACCTGAATACGTTAACTTATGTAATTTGCGTGTGATATCTCACGTGCTTCCCTAATTGTTTAGAGCAGTGCATTTCTTCGTCATGAGAGGAGAAATAATAAATACCTTTCCAGAAATATGGATTTAATTTCTCACAACTACAAGCGAAACTACCTGAAGTTGTCACATATTCTTAATAAATATCGCCGTGGTGGAGTAGCCGAGCGGTCTAAGGTGCCTCGCTGCGGAGCGCGCGGTTGCTCGTCGTCGGAGGTCGAGTCCTCCCTGGGGAATGTGTGTGTGTGTGTGTGTGTGTGTGTGTGTGTGTCCTTAGGTTAGTTTATCTTAGTTTAAGTAGTTTGTAAGCTACGGACTGATGACCACGCAGTTTGGTCCGATAGATTTACAAAAATTTGAACATTTGAACAAAAAATTATAAAAACTGAGGGGTTTGTTCCTATATTTCACTCTGCAGGCAAAACTACAAGTCGCATACGAATAGTGTTTGTATGTAGTAGCAGGTATCAGTCTTCCATTGTGCACTATGTTGGTAGAGGGTTGATAATAAGAGGGGCGAAGATATGGCACTGGAAAGATACCGACTTATATAAAATTCTACGTGCGGGTGTCAATACTTTACTCTTCAAATAAACTATACAATGGAGACGAACGATCCAGTTTGAAAAGTAAATCTACTAAGGCCGGCCGCGGTGGCGTAAGAAAGAAACTTCGCGTTTTCGATCCGTATCAAAAACACAGAATTAGGCCCTGAAAAATGAATCTACAGACGATAGAAACCTGAAATTTGTAGACGTTGTTTATCTTACACTGTGGGCATAAGCAATTTTACGATATTTCCATTCCTAAAGAGATGAAATAGGGGATGAACAGTTTTTTGAAAATACGTTCCTATTCAGGCAATTTTGAAGCAAGAAACACAAAATTTCGAATGTTGATTTTTGATTGGAATTTTTTAGAACACGTGTTTCGATATTTTTAATGGAAATTCAACCATTAAGCGGCTTAAATAAGGGAAAATCTTTTAAGGGTGATACTAAGACTATTTTGATGCTATAAATGCGAAAATTTGGATTTGGAAGCATGGATAGAATTTAAAAAAAATTGTTTTTGAATGTTTTGAAGTCTACCATCAATGGTGCAATAGGGAGTGACAAGTAATATCAAAATACTTGATTATAAAAGCAGTTTTAAAGCTAAATCTACGACAGTTTATATTTAGAAGTAAAAACAAATACTGCAGACTATACAGTCTACGCGTGCGAAGCAGCGTGAATTAAACTAGTCTCCCTATAACGATAAAAGATAATTGCATGAAACTTACAAAATAACTTAAAGTTGTTTTACCGCTTAGTTTTTGGTTACAGTTTCATATTTTCTGGCATAATTTACGTGTGACTTTTGCGATTATTTTTCAATCTGTACTTTTCAGCTGCCTACTTTCCATTTGTAATTTTTTTTCCGAAAACAGAGAACGTTTTAGCATTTGTTGAAGTATATGCAAGATAAGTGACATCATTTACTGAGTGCAAACGACAATTCGCCTGCAAATATGAATGTTACAGTAGCACCAGTGAGCGCTCTAGGTATTTTGAGATTAGCGGGAAGGCTGCTGAACTTTGTCAACAGAACGGGCAGGTCGCTTCATTCTCAGCCAAGGCAGCTGAATCAAACCGAAGCATGTTACGGGATACTTTCTTGTCTGAGCGTCTTAGGCAGCTTGCACCAACACCACTTAGAAGGCAGCGGCGCTCTCGTGTGACGTCGCGCAGAGTAGGCATCTTTCGCTTTGCAGACTGGGTGGCCGCTGGGGCACGGCCCACTATGCCGTAGCGAGCAGCCAGTCTGCTACGCGAACGATGCCTACTCTGCGTGACGTCACACGAGAGCGCCGCTGCCTTCTCTCTAGATGGTGTTGGTTGTACACACACCGACTTGATTTGATTTGATTTTTTTCAGGGAAGCCAAATCAGTCTTGGTCCAACCCGCCACTGCCCGCACCGAAACTAAGTTTATTGTGCGGTATCGCTCCCTGTATATCTGGTAAAGCCAACCAATGTCCTTGAACAGTGCAAGGAGTCCCTTTACTAGTTCTTTATTCGACACAATTTCTTCGGGTCTGGTTGTCCCAAATGTTCTGTGCCTTTTACTCTCCAATGCAATGCATTCGAAGATTAGATGTGATGCAGTTTCATCACCGTCACCACAGATCCTACATTTAGGGTCTTCTGTTATTCCCACTGTATGTAGGTGTTTTTTGAACTTCCCATGGCCTGTCAGCAATCCAACCATGAGTCTAATCTCTCTCCTGTCCAGACCCAGGATTGCAGAGCTTCTTTTAAAACATGGCTTTGGTGTATTTACCTTGCCATGTTTTTGTTGATGGACTTTGGTCCAATATTCTACGTGCTGTCTTCCGAGCCAGTTACGTAGCTCCAATTTGATCATTGCCTTGGTGATTGTCAGGACAGGTACCGGTCCAATAAATAGAGTCTCTGCCCCCATCCTGGCTAATCCGTCGGCATGTTCGTTGCTACTGATCCCCGAGTGGCCAGGGTCCCACAATAGCTTTCCCCTAGCTCCACCAGAACCCTGTGACATTCGGCAACAATTTTAGACCTGATTCTTCAGTTTCTCCCGGCGTATTTGATAATCAAAGTATCCACGGGTGTACTGCCGGTGTATAGTGTCCAACGGGCACAATATTTCAGCGATCATACATGTCGCCATCATCAGGTGAACTGACGGACTGAGCTGCTGGAAACGCGCCGGCACGGAGATCCGCACGCTACGGCTGCTCGAAGGGAACTGGGTTCTAGCCCGGTAGCGGGCCATTTAAATACCCTCGGCCCGCGGAGCGACCCCTCCGCGGTCTGTGCCCCACGCCGCGGCCGCGCAGTGGAACCGATTTGCGACGGCTTCTGAGATGACGTCGGTGTGATGGCTCTGTTCGCCGTGGCGTCACTTCGATATGTTTGCTAGATTTACTTTTAATTAACCCAATCGCTGGTTCCCAAGCTTTGCTAAGATTATAGACACAGTCACTGTTTATGAGGTCGTCACTTGTGCGAATTTCAATGGCCTCTCTAACGACGCAGTCCCAGTATCTCGACGTCTGTACCAGAATCCTAGTGCGTTCATATTCCGTCGCATGATTCTCCGACAAATAATGTTCAGCGACCGCCGACTTGCTCGGGTACATCAATCGTGTGTGCCTCTGGTGTTCAACGCATCGATCCTCGACGGTACGCATCGTTAGTCCAATATATGACTTTCCACACTGACACGGAATCTGGTACACGCCGGCCTTCTTCAATCCGAGATCATCTTTGGCGCTCCCCACCAGTGCACGAATTTTATTCGGCGGACAAAAAACGGTTCCAACCTGGTGTTTTTTCAAAATGCGGGCGATCTTCCCCGAGAGTGCGCCGATATATGGAACGAACGCAGTGCCTACATCCTCCCTCGAGTTTAGATCCGTTTCCACAGGTTGTGTTGTAGTGGTTGGGCGGAGAGCCCGCTGAATCTGCCATCCTGAGTACCTATATTCTCGAAATACAGTTCTCAGGTGTTCCAATTCCTGGGGTAGAGTCTGTGTCGGAGATAGTGCGCGCCCTATGTACTAGAGTTTTAAGTACCCCATTCCTCTGTGAAGGGTGGTGACAGCTGTCTTCGTGTAAATACAGATCAGTGTGCGTTGTCTTCCGATATACTCTATGACCCAGGGTGCTATCAGCTCTTCTCTTGACCAAGACGTCAAGGAACGGCAATTTACCCTCCGTTTCAGTCTCCATAGTGAATTGGATGTTGGGGTGTATGGAGTTCAGATGTGTAAGGAAGTCAAGGAGTTTATCCATACCATGTGGCCAGATGACGAAAGTGTCGTCCACGTAACGGAAAAAGCAAGTAGGTTTCCATTCAGATGATGCCTGGGCTTCCTCCTCGAAATTCTCCATGTACAAATTTGCGACCACATGGGAGAGTGGGCTACCCATGGCGACTCCCTCAGTTTGTTCGTATTATTCGCCATTGAAAAGAAAATACGTGGAGGTCATGACATGCCTAAAAAGTTCGTTGGTCTTCTCGTCAAATTTCTGACCAATCAAATCTAGTGACTCTCGAAGGGGCACCCTCGTAAAAACGAAACGATGTCAAAAATCACCATGATATCTGACTCATCCAGCCTGAAGTTGTTAAGGCGTGTCACAAAATCCACGGAATTACGGATGTGATGAGGGCATTTACCCACATAATTACTTAATATTCCCGTCAAGTATTTGGCCAACAAATATGTAGGTGCTCCGATGTTACTGACGATGGGACGTAACGGCACCCCATCTTTGTGAACTTTAGGGAGTCAATAAAGTCTTGGCGGTACCGGACCTTGAGGTAGCAGTTTCTTGGCGACACTCTCCGGTAAATCCGCATCCTTGGGAAGCGCCCTTGTCTTCTTTTCCACCTTCTTTGTGGGGTCAACGCTGATCTTCTGGTAGGAATCGTCATTTAGCAAACTCTGCATCTTTTCAGTGTAGTCCTTATGGGAGACAACAACCGTAGCATTGCCTTTGTCAGCCGGTAAAACAACAATTTCAGATTCCGTGTTAGTGTGGAAAGTCATATATTGGACAGACGATGTGTACCGTCGAGGATCGAAGCGTTGAACACCAGAGGCACACACGATTGATGTACCCGAGCAAGTCGGCGGTCGCTGAACATTGTTTGTCTGAGAATCGTGCGATGGAGTATGAACACACTAGGATTCTGGTACAGACGTTGAGATACTGGGACTGCGTCGTTAGAGAGGCCATTGAAATTCGCACGTCGACCTCATAAACCGTGACTGTTGCTATAATCTTAGCAAAGCTTGGGAACCAGCGATTAGGTTAATTAAGAATAAATCTAGCAAACGTAACGAAGTGACGACCAGGGCGGACAGAGCCCTCACATCGACGTCATCTCAGACGCCGTCGCAAATCGGTTCCACTCCGCGGCCGCGGGCCGAGGGTATTTAAATCGCCCGCTACCGGGCTAGAACCCAGTTCCCTTCGAGCAGCCGTAGCGTGCGGATCTCCGTGCCGGCGCGTTTCCAGGAGCTCAGTCCGTCAGTTCACCTGATGAGGGCGACATGTATGATCGCCGAAATATTGTGCCCGTCGGACCCGTGGATATTTTGATTAATTTTAGACCTTTGTTGCAGGAGCTGCCAGTGATCTCAGGGCTGCCTGGCTGTCTGAATAGATATAGATGCTACGGTCTTTGTAACACCTACGCAAATTCCCCTCCACACACGCCCTGATGGCAGTGATTTCGGCCTGTAATACTGAGGCCAGTTTCCCTAGGGAGATTACGCCTTCCAGTCTTGGCTGCACCCCATATACCCCGGCGCCACATCGACTTTGGACGGCCGATAACCATCGACTGGTATTTTACTGGTGGAGAGCTGCTTGCACACAAGCCGGCATTTTACCGGTCAAACAAGCAGTCGCTTGGCTGTCCTTGATGAGTGAAGTTCATTCCATACATAAATTAATGAATCCCAAATTATTTTACATTATATTATGACCAATAACGCTGACATGATACAAATAACTAAAAAAGTACCGAATCATCATACATCCAGTTATGAAATGAATTTTTTTCTTTGCTCTCCATTTTCACGAAACGGTCATTAATTTTGCAGGGCCGCCGCGGAGCGGCCTAGCTCATTAACGCGCTATGCTACGATGCGCGAGCCCGTTCCCAGTCGGGGGTTCGAGTACCCCCACGGGCATGGATGTTTGTTCCACAAAACGGATGGTGCTTCCACTCCCGAAATACGTATATCACTTATGTCTTACTCATTTAATCCATTGCAAACGCATGCCGCAAACAGGCAAACAACCATTTCTGTGTGGGTATGGAAAGGAGTTCGATGCCGTGCGGGAATGCAAATAAAGCTGCGAGGACATAGAATAATGCATACTAGTACGCGATAGGTTGATGATCTGGGCAGGGCTAGAAACGTTTCTGTACAGCCGATCGCTGTACAGAATAACATAATAACATAAAGCGAAGATCTCAATAACATAATAAAACAATGAAACGATCTACCGGAAGAATAACAAAGCAAAAATAAAAAACAAGAAACGAATTCGAGTCCCAGTTTGACACAAAAATTTTAGTACGCCATTGAATTTTATTCAGTGCCCTGGAACAGACGAGAGTAGCAGTACTTGTAATTTTTGTATACAGAATCAATATTTTTACATTTTAGTCGTATATCCGCTACGTCGACTGTATGGCGAGAAGAAACAGCGGGAACTGAGCATGGAGGACGGCCGGTATAAGATCGGTGAGTGTGTCACTATAGCTGCCATTTGACGACGTGCGCCTCTCTACTAGGGATGCAAACGATGCATCGATGTTTTAAAAACATCGATGTTTCGTCCATAAACATCTATGTTAATATCGATGTTTTGAACAGCGATGTATCGCCGATGCATCGGCGACAGAATTCCAAAACTATGGGCATCGTTCAACAATTGATTGGCAACTACATTATTACTTTATTAGTTGCTCAGCCAGCGTTAGCTAAAGTGTGGTGCTCCTGCTGTCGTCGCTCGTCGCTGTTTTCATACTTTTGAAATAGTAGGTAAGTGAAATATGAAACAATCTGATGATTAATCTGATGTTTGTCCAGCACGGGCTGCTGGCATTGCTGAAATTTCACCCTCCAACATCAGTGGATTCGAATCTTTGACAGTGTTACTCAGTCAGACTGACATCGTACCGTCAAAACGTCAGTTAAAACATCAAACAAAAGTCGACGAAAAATCTGAGACAAAAGCCAACAAGCCAAATATAACATAGATTTTCATTTCAGCAAGGTACATGATTTGATAAACGTCATTGACGAATATTCATTTTAAAAATACATTACTAAGTAATAACAGAAAGATGCATAATGTTTAATTTTCTCCACGTCGACAGCTAAGAAAAATGCAATACGTCAAAAAAAAAACACAAGTTATTTCTCATGTAATGAACAAATCGATGTAAATCTCAAGTAAAATCAGCGCAATAGGTAGCGAAACCTTATTCCTAACTTCTTTTTCATTCTAATCTGATATTTCGCTGTGTATTCGTAGCCTAGTGAAAGAACTTAAATAAGGCAGATACTTTCTGGCAACACAGCTTCATTTCAGTGTGTTTTTCCTAATATTTTTTAAACGTATAGAAACATCGGAAAAACATCGATGTATCGTTTTTCAGGAGTGATGTTCTTGTAACATCGATATTTTTCCGCAGGAACAGCGATGTCTTAACATCGATGTTTTCATCAACGATGTTGCATCCCTACACTCTACTGTATCGCCGGCGGTCTGCAGTGACAACGGCCGGCAGCTAACCGGCTTTTTGCCGGTGCCGGTCCGTGGCCGGCCCGTGTGCAAGCTACAGTGCCCTCCAATGGGCCACTGCTGAAATGTGGACGGCCGATATTTTGTGCAACCAGCCTTACTCAGCGCTAACGTACGTAACAGGTCATTCTCGGAGCTTTATTTGTACTGTTACGAGTAGGGACTTCTGTTGTTCGTTTTCCTTTTCGGCTTTTCTTGCGGTCTTTCTATTTAGGTCTATGTAATTTTCCCTTAGATATAAACTACTGATAAAGATCGTGTGGTAGTTTTGGTCGTTAAACCCCAGCGAGGACGTAGTTCGCACAGATGGTGTAAGCCTCTCTACGCGACGCCACTGGGACGATTTGTGCGTCGAAGATGATGAAATGACGAGGAGGACGGCGTGACAGCTGGTACCTGAGCAGAACACGGGCCTCATAGGTGGCAACCCACTACGCTGTGCACTGGACTACTGAGGCCGAATTATGAACGACTTTCACATTCTATCAGTGTTGGCTGTTTTCAATTTATCTACTGCTGTTATTGGTGCCTGGTTTTACAATCTACTTAAACTAACTTAAACCTACCCTAAGGATAACAAACACACATACACGCACACACACACATGCCCAAGAGAGGTTTTGAACTTCCGGGCAGTATGGCCATTCCAGTGCAGCCATTCGAACATTCATCAAATCAGACCTGTCATTGCTTTTATGTTGTGAACAGAACCATATCTGAAAATAGGGATCGTGTGCACATAAGAAAAAAATTACCGTTGTACAGCAACGCTAGCTAAAGTTTCCGAAGTCTAGTTTCAGTAACCTTAGTGTGTTTCATCCAAATACGAAACTAGACATGTAATATTATAATTAGTTCTTCCAGGATGTATATTGGGAATAGGCCAAGTTAATCCAAAGTGATTACAATAGTTCATGATAAAGACTCCAAATGTATTATAACAATTATGGAGATCAATTTTCAAATTGTGGTAATCTAAAAGATGCACGATGAATACTCTTTTCATTCGTACTATTCTTTCCACGAACTACGCTGAATACCAACATAAATTTGTATTATCAATTTGATTTACGTTTGTAGAGCTTTCTTTAACTTTAATTTACAGGAGTTTATGGACAGTTTTTATATTTATGGTCATTTTATATGTGTTAAAATTCTGAACTCTAGTTTGGAAATGCAGGAATAAAATTATTTTTTCTAAACATTTGTGTGATTCAACAAAAAAGTCTTCATCTAACGAACACATATCCAGTTATTTCCTTAATTCATGGCAAGGAAATAATTTAATTTCAAATTTCTTTTACAATTCCAATAAACTTCGTATTTAGGCCACATCAGATAAGTCTAAAAATATTTGTCTACTACTGTAAAAATGTGCAGTACGCAATGGTTTATGAACAATAATAAATGTCAAAAAATGTTTAAATGTGTGTAAATGTCTCGAACTGAAGTGCTGGGTAGTAGTCCGTAGCCTACAGACTACTTAAACTAAGGTAAACATAAGAACAACACACACACCCATGCCCCAGGGAGGACTCGAACCTCCGAGCCGGCCGCGGTGGCCGCGGGGACTGAGCGCTCCAGTCACGGTCTGCACGGCCACTACGGTCCGGGGTTCGAATACCCCCTCGGGCAGGGATATTTGTGCCGTCCTTAGTATTAGCTAGTTCATAAGTAGTTTGTAAGCTTAGGGACTGATGACCCCGTAGTTAAGTCCATAAGTTCTACAAACATTTGAACATTTGATTTTTCGAACTTTCTACGGCGAGCAACCGCACACTTAACAGCATGGTGCCTTAGACCGCTCGGCTACTCCATCGCGGCGATGGCGAACGGCCGCGCGCACCGAGCGCGGTGACCCAATGCGCACGGCTAATCTGCCGTGGCAATAAATGTCAGTTTAAGTAAAAAAACGAGAGTGTAAAAATTGCTACGCAAAAGTAACCTGGGTGACGTGAAGGCACGTCGGAAAGTAGCTGACAGGAGCGCTCGACTGCACGGGTCCCATGAAGCTTTCTGGGGCCAGCAAGATGAAAATGCAGTGAGAAATTAAAATTGTATGCTACTGTCAAAATAACGTAGTACGCAAAGTATAAGAAAAACAAACAAACTGACTGAATAAAATGAACGATCAAATTTATTTTCATTAGCTTTACAAACAAAGTAGGACCTGCCGAGTTCCGAACCCCAAGAAGAAGTAAGCTTCCACTATATAAAGTTTTTTTTTCTTTCACTGTCAGTAATCAAGTACAACTATGAACTTTTCTTTGTTTATATTATAAGGAGCCGATCCAATTATAATATATTCCAAAAATGTTACAGCAAAGATCGCTGGTATATAATTTTATTTTTAATTGGACGACCAGTTTCACCGGTCTCTGCCAGCATCATCTGGTCCAAAAATTGTTTTTTCATAGCCGTCATTTTGTAAACTCAAACAGTTATTATATAAAATAATGCTGCGAAGGATGTCATCAGTCTGATGGTGAGATTTTTCGTGATGAACTTCTAGCTAGAGTTGGTGGATGCTGCTGTAATGTAACCCCTCTCCTTGGTGCTTCACATATGTTATCCTTATGAATCGTATTGGGGAAGGCAGCGGGACAAATGTTCAAATGTTTGTAGAGCTTATGGGACTTAACTACGGGGGTCATCAATCCCTAAACTTACAAACTACTTATGAGCTAGCTAATACTAAAGACGGCACAAATATCCATGCCCGAAGGGGGATTCGAACCACCGGCAGCGGAACACGTCATGGGTGCAATATCTTCCGGTTCCATATGTAAGTAAATAAAAGAATATAAAAAATTCATAAAGTAGAGGACCCGTGCGAATACTTCGCACCGTTAGTGGAATGACAAAAAAGTTGAGAAAAATGGAAGTAAAGATGAATGTTCACGCATTGCATTCTTCATTATCAATCAATGCAAGTGATTAAAAGCGCAAATGAAAGAGCATGATCCGCTGACTGTTGTTAGGTCAGAAAGAACTGCATGCCTTAATTAGAACCGCCGATATCATAAAACAAACCAAAAAAATATTCAATGAAAGGACAGTTGGACACCACTTTTGAATAAAAATAAGGGATGGAGAGACTTAGTTCTGATACTTGATGAAAAATCTGCAAATAAATACATATCGTTTAAAGAAAAAATGAAGGAAATCGATCGTATAGAACGGCCTGACCGACTGACTTTAGTTTACAGCAAGGACATACCCATAAGAAATATACAGAAGGAAAACGCGTTTCAATATAGGAAAAGCAAGGCGAGAGTTATGTGAATTCTACTTAATGACAAATCTGTGGATGAATACCTTTCATTTAAAACGAAAATTTGGGAAATTGGCCTGGTAGTTTTGTCTGGGCGTCTGACTTTAGTTTGCGTAGATTCTTTTAATAAACAAGATATAATTTACTAGTGTTGTATGACGTCGAACGTTATCGTCCCATTGTACAAAAAAAAAAAAATGGGCCTGCGTCACCTCGCTACTACTACGCGTGTCCTCCCAAGATCTCGTCACGAAAGCTCAGATCATTTAAGTATTACCGTCTCGCTCGCTGTCATAAACACGTGTTCCAGTGGTCGCCATAATCCCTGCTCACGGCATTAGGGACCCTCCGAGATTTCCCTCTCTTTTCATAACGTGTGGATTCTAAAATCGTCTATGAGAGTCCACACCGAGAGCCTGGAAAGCGAATTCTCTTTCTCATATGGCTCTCTCTGCTAACGCGTACACATTGATGGTAAATGTAGGAGTACCAATCACTTGTTAGTTTGCGAGCTGTCCGGACATCACCGTCGGCACGGTTGAACGCTAATCGGATTGGTCTCCCGCGCGGTACACTCTACTACGGACGTCGGATGGGAGTTTATATGATTATGTCGAGGATTCGGTGCGGGGCAGGGAAATACCTGTTCGTTGCTGTAATTTTGGAGACCAGTGTACGTCAAAACAGACAGACTCTCGTGCCTCGTTTTTGTCCGCCGGAATCCGGGACGCTGCATTTCACTTCCGACGCACCTGTAAAATAACGGAAGCGGTATGCAAACAAACCTTGCTACGCGCATGGCCAAGTAAATGAATAAATAAACATAACAAACATTTAAATTTTGAACAAGTAAACAAGTAGATGCGTTTAAGGCAAATGATGGTCCTTACTGAAAATTAAATAACATGCGACCAGCTTTTTTTTTTTTAATTTTCAATTCTGTCAACACCGTACCGGCCTTGTATAAGCAAGGATCGATTGCGCGGCAGTCGACAGTCAGTCTCATTTATAGCTAATGACGTGAAGCTTTTGTCAGTGCAGTAACATTGTTTAATAAACCTGAATTTGTTACTAGGTTCCCAGAAGCTGTAGTGGTTTCCGAGAAGAGTAAATATCAGGAAGAGAACAAATAGTTTCAAAGGGGTTGTGGTGAGCAGATATTTACTGCACAAACCAAAGATAAACTAATGTGGTTTTTTTTTGTGTGTGTGTGTTTGTGTGTCTTATGACATTGTAATAGCACAAGGTCATCGTCCGCCACAAGGAAAGTACTTGGGCTCGAACAAACATATCTGTATGAACGTTTGGTTACAGTACCTCTATGTACACCTCAATGTGCTGGTGGGTGTCGTTTTTATGCAAAACTTTGCAATCATTCTCTAGATATCACTGCAGATGTAATTGTAAACGCCATACGTAATGCAGATATCTGAACTATAACTTACGTAATAATCGTCGTACATGTTCTCTAGCGTATTGTAATCAAAAGCCGTGATGATAGTTGCAACTTTAACCTTCTTCTCGGAAGACTCTTGGTATTCACTGCCACTGCTTCCATCGTCTCTTCCCGGACTTACCGTAGCACTACCGCTAGCTATTATCATCATTATGTGTTTGGGTTGCTCATATTTCTGTACCATAACAAATACGAGAAAGCATGCGAATTATTCATCTTTTACACTAATACCATATTCACGAAGAATGGTTCTTCGTAACTTCATTTAAATCAATCGCAATACTTTAACAGGATTGATTAGCAATCGCCGCTCCATCTGACGCTTCACCACACAAATGTCACAAAACGCAACTTCGGAGGCAAACTGCATCGTCCCACACGTCAAAGTACAATGTGGCAAGGCACACGCAGAGGCCTCTAACGGACGACTGCAGAGTTATGCAGATGCGGTTGTGTCACTAGTGCAATAAGCAATCTTTACATTATCTCTCGTACGATTTTGATGTATATGTGTTTGTTCGAGCCCAAGTACTTTCCTTGTCAGACGTACTGAGTCGGGCTTAAGACCGGTGAACAAGTTGTCCACTCCACTAAATTCCCTCAGCTTTAAGCAAGTTGTCTACCTGTGCAACTCTGTGGTTACGAGCAATATCTTTCACCAGAAGGAACCCATCTCCGCCACGACAGACTTGCCGTGCGCACTGAGCCGCCGTGCTGCGGTGAGCGAGCCGCTCGCCGTCGGGGGTTCGAGTCCTCCCCTCGGGCATGGATTTATGCATTGTCCTTAGGTAACTTTACCGTACTTTAAGTAGTTTGTAAGCTATGATTACCAAGCATTTGAGTCCCATAGATTTACAAACATTTTAACATTTTAAACCCATCTCCAGTGACACCAGCGGAGGCCACAACAAAAGATCACTGTACCTCTGTGTAGTCAAAGCTCCATTCTGAACGACATAGAGTTACGTATGTCCGCCAATACTGACTTCTGCCCACACAATTCGTACACCACCAATATACGGTGATGCTTCCTACACATAAGTAGGATTGTTCCAAGTTCCCTGTTCTCTCCAGTTGAGGGAACGACGATTGTCCGGCTCAACACAAAATGTAGATTCATCTGTAAACAGAACCCTGCGCTATTCGTTACGACTCCAATTGTAATCGTCCTTCGCCCTGTTTCTAAAGAAATGTTTATATATTTGTATATCTATGCCATATAACACTCTGGTTACCAGTTCACAGGCTTCCATCTACTTAAATTAAGTTAAACTAACGTAAGGAGAAACACACAGCCGGCCGCGATGGCCGAGGTGACTGAGGCGCTCCAGTCACGGTCAGCACGGCCACTACGGTCGGGGGTTCGAATCCCCCCTCGGGCATGGATATTTGTGCCGTCCTAGTTCGTAAGTAGTTTATAAGTTTAGGGACTGATGACCCCGTAGTTAAGTCCCATAAGCTTAACAAACATTTGAATTAGAAACACACACACACACACACACACACACACACACACACACACACACACACATGCCCATGGAGGATTGGAACCTCCGACGGCGGAGTCCTGGCACACCACACTTGAAAAAGACACGATTACCTTCAAGAGCAATGAAAAGATTCACATAAAGCAATTTACGACAACGATTCCCAGTGATCATAGAAATCAATCTGACGGAAAGTCCAAAATTCTTGCTCAAATGGTATGCGAACTCGAGTCTCCTGGCTTACTGGACAGTCGCATTTGACCATTGCACACACACACCATTGCACCTCCGGAGCTGGGCGAGTGAGGCTTTTTTAGCAGACAATAGGACTCTTACAATGCCTGGGCTTGTTACTCAGTTCAGTTCAATTACTCTCCTTACCCACTAGCGGCCGATCATTGTCGTAAATGCAGGTATCGCATCATGGCGTCAAAACAGTTCCATCACATCTAAAGCGTACTCACCCAACATTGGACGGTCGCAATGTGGAGAGGCAGACCGTCACGTAAGATCGGTGTTTCTCAGTCTGAGGAAGATGCGAATTGGCCACGAAGTGCAGGAAAATATCGAAAGGTATATACGACTCGTGGAGCTACGAAACGAGATTTCCTCTTGGTGTCTGCCATTGGCGAGCTGATTCGTTGTCTCAGGCAATGACACTTTCCATGTATATCTCCGCAAATCGCGAAATTTCCCGACGTCTGCTGCTCCTGTAAGATGGACAAACGATCTGCAACACATGAAAATTTGTGCCCGGCGGGACTCGAATCCGCCTTAACCACGCGGCCACCCGTGCAAGCTCCCCGGCCAGACCCAAACTTCCATGTGTTGCATTTGTCTCTTTCCCTCACATGCTCGCACACGTTATAGTGTGAGTCCCGCAAGAGGGAGAGACACAATTCTATCACCGTAAGCTTGTCAGGCGTTAATGTCTATTATTATGTCTGTTCCAAGGGAACAGACGTTGGCGGTGATCCGCAGCGGAGATAAACATATCCATGTATGTCTTCGCAAATCGCGAAATTTCCGGACGTCTGCTGCTCCTGTAAGATGGACAAACGATCTGCAACACATGAAAATTTGTGCCGGATCGGGACTCACGAAAAGCGGGAGACCCGGGTTCGAGTCTCGCCTGGTACAAATTTCATGTGTTGCAGATCGTTTAGCCATCTTACAGCATCAGCACACGTCGGGAAATTTCGCGATTTGCGAAGATATACATGGATATATTTATCTCTGCTGCGGATCACCGCCAACGTCTATTCCCACGGAACAGACATAATAATGACACTTTCGATCGGTGTGCCACCTTGAGCGATCAGACAATGCACTCCATGAATACTTAGCTGCCGGCCGCGGTGGCCGAGGGGACTGAGGCGCGCCAGTCACGGTACGCCCGGTCACAACGGTCGGAGGTTCGAATCCCCCCTCGGGCATGGATATTTGTCTCGTCCTTAGTGTTAGCTAGTTCATAAGTAGTTTGTAACTTTAGGGACTGATGACCCCGTAGTTAAGTCCCATAAGCTATACAAACAAAATACTTAGCAATCTGATGTGGTTTTGACCAGTGGCATTTAACTGCAGTGTGAGGTGCTCAGTGTCGAGTTGTTGGCTTCACATGTAATTAACACACAGAGCGTGTAGAGGACTTTCTTGTTCGTCCACAGTAATCAGTTAATGTCTGCAGATGATATTGAGAAGCCACAATGGTGGGCTAGTTTTCTGAACCCAGCGTACCATGTCGAATTACTTTTGACTAGAGAAGTTATCGAGTAATGATGTTGGTAGTATTTCAGAGTTGCAGATGCAGCGAATATAATTGTTGCGCTGAGACAAAGCTAATTTTTGTTTCTGCAAGGTCGCTTTCATGCAACGGCATTGACGCCAGTCCAACATTACACTGCATTTGCCACAACAATCTTTCGTACTTCATTTTTAATTGTAAAATGAAGTATAGGCGCGACTTCAGCCAGCCTCTAATAGATATTTTTCTGCTGATAGTTGGTTCTGTTTATAATTGCGGTTATCAAAACAATACCATTAACGCTCAAACCCAATCCTTTATTATTACATTTCTTTATTTGATTTATTCCAACTATATTGGCCTTTCCTTCTCTGATTCTTAAAGTTAATAAATTTATAATTCTCAGTAGAAAAACATTTTTCGCGTTACAGAGACACTGGTTAACGCCAAATTCCTGTACCTGGTGAGGTTATTTAACAGAAGTTATTTATTTTCTACTTACGTGGGTGTTCGTTCGGTTCGTTCTGAGCACAGTTAAAAACTTCTAACCTGTTTTGCATTGAAAAGTGCACTGCTTTCTGATGAATGAGCCTGCATGATACGGTAGATTTGTTCCACGTGCTGAGCCAACCGTTTTATACTTCAAAACATATGTATGTTTTGTACCATAAAACGTTTGGTTATGCAGGAGTAACAAATCTAGTGTGGCATACAGACTCAGAATCAGATATCAGTGCGCGTTTCAATCCAAAACAGGTAAGAGGTTCTAAACTGTGCTAAGAATGAACCGAACGAACACCCAAGTAAGTAGAAAATAACTTCTTATATATGTACGATAGTGACGAAACATTCCTTTTTTCCCCATCTAGTCTTATCTGGAACGGTTTATCGTATACACTGACTTTGGACAGTATGCATTTACGCGGGAATAGCCATTTTGTTCATCAGAAGGCAGATCTATTGTGCAATACGCCAGTCGCTTCAAAACCTTGAAGGAGTAAAAACGTCCCTCATGTAAATAAAATTGAATTATCTCTTCAAAACCTGCGCCAATTAACTAGTTGCGATCTTTGGATATCCAACCAAGACGACACCCTGGTGTACACCACAGCATCATCAGCGAACATCCGCATGTTGCAGCTCACTCAGAACATTTATATAGATGGAACATAACGGTCGTCTCACACTTCTCTGGAGCATTTCTAACGATACTCTAGTCTCTGATGAGCTCTCGCCATCGTGGACAACGTACTGGTTTCAGTTGCATAAGCAGTTACCTTTGTTAGCAGTTTGCGGTGCGGTACCTTGTCGAATGCTTTTCAGAAATCAAGAAATATGCAGTTTGCCTGTTTCCCTTCACCATAATGTACAAGATGTCATGAAAGAAAAGGGCACTCTGAGTTTCGCATGATCCATGCTTCCTAATGCCGTGCTGATGCAAGGACAGAAGTACTTCCGCCTTACGGAAGTTTTCTGTATTGGAACTGAGAATATATTCAAGAATTCTACATCAAACTGATATTGATGATATTGGTCTGTAATTAAGTGGGTCCATTCCTTTGCCTTTCTTATACAAGATAGTCTCCTGCGCCTTGGAACTTTGCGCTGTATTACCTATTCGTGATTAACTCAAGCAAGCTAAGTAAGGGGCCAGTGCCGCAGAGTATACTTCATAAAACCGGTCTGGTACACCATCCGGACCTGGCAACTTGTTTGTTTTCAACTCTGCTCTGTTTCTCTACTCCCGGTATGCCTATTACTATGTCTTTCCTTTCGGAGTTAGTGCGATCGTAAGATTAAGGTATGTTTGCATGCTCCTCCTGCGTGAATGATTTCTTAAATGTTAAATTTTAAAACTTCAGCTACTATTTTTCTGTCACCACCCCACAATGATCAACTTGTGATTGGATCAAGGCCTTTGATCCACTTACTGCATAGTAGCAGAATGTTTTTCGGGTTCTCGGGAAGATGTTTAGCTAATGTATGACGGTGGTAGTTACTGTACGCTTCACACATCGATCCTTTTATAGGTGCTCAAACCTCTACTACTTTTGCCTGATTTGATTTGCTTGATCTTTGTTTATCCTAAAATGAAACTGCCTTTCCTTTCTCAACATTTTTAGGATATTCTTTAGCTCCAATGTGTAGTCCACCACGGAAATGTCCGCTAGGCCAAAGTATCAACGAAACTCTTTCTACCGAAGCTTTTAAATATTTGCGATAAGCAAATGTACGTTGCTGCCGTAACTGTATCATTCTCAGCACCGTTTCATACTGCATTCGAGTACAGACCCCATTCTGCCGTATCCGGCCAGACATTCTGTTATTGTTATCCTTCTTCCACAATATTTGTCCGACCTGTCACCTTGCAGTTTTTTCTAGTCTCAGTGAGTGTAAAGACGACTGAGAGGAAAGCTTCATCAAGATATCATAGACATCCAACGGGCGAATGGAGGTCTGACTTGAATCACAGCTTTCATGTATCGCTTCCATGACGTCCAGAAATATTGTAAATTGTGTATGGATACTCAAGAGGGACTACTTCATTAGAAGATAGGGTCATTATTTAACAAGTAAAATTTTCCATTTAAAAAGACTGTCGTGGAACTTTCTGGGTAATTGTAGTAAATGTCATGGACTGAGTTCTCTGGATCAACTCAACTTACCATTGGCTGTTATGTTGGACTACTTGGAGACCATCTGTGACTCGTTTGAGAAGCATTCTGATTAGTTCTGTCAAATGATTTAGCTATTGACCATTTTTAGAACAGTAACTGGAAACCCGACGTTGTATGAGGTGTATAATATCGAGCCGGCAGGGGCGCCGACTCCGTAGGTTCATCGGTGCTTGCGCACTCCACACTAATTTTATGGGTGGTGCTCAGCACCCACACAAAATTACGGACAACGGCATTGTCTTGTAGGTCTTAATTCTGGCAGGTAGACGGCGAAGCACGAAGAGAGCTATAGTATAGTAGCCAGGTTTAATGACACAATTACAGAAATAAACTCAAAAGTGGATTCGGTAAAGACGTTTCAGTGTTCCCTTTCAGCTGAAGCAGTGATACCTGATACTGTGATGAAAATTGTTGTCAAGTGTGTGTTTTTTGTGTTGTGTAACGATATAACTAACCATCGCTTCGAAGGATTCCTGATAGGTATGCAAACTGAGCCTGGCACAACACAGTAGAGTTCGAGAAAAAGTTTTCGAGACTTTCTTTTGCCATTCAAGAGGACATCTCTTTCTTTCTCTAAATGGAAGAGGCCGAAAACCTTAAAGCTGGTTATCAAGCATAGCGTTCCCAGTTGACATACGTATGCACTTTAGACCTTAAATTTATGATTGCAGGGTAAAGAACATCTAATACTAGACATGCACCACAGAATCGAAGCGTTAATGGAAGAGTCTGTCTGCGAGGCAAATGAGCAACGAAATTTTAAGATTCTTCAGTTTGTCTGACTTCTAAAACATCGTTAAAAATTCCTGAATGTACTAGTCATGATTTTCGAATTTATGAATTAATCTTTGGTTTATATTAATTCTACTACCGCTTTAGTACTATTCTCTCTGTTTTCTCTAGATATCAAGTCACGCAAAGTTATTACTGATGACTGAATGCCAAATATAACTCCTGCTTTTTCTAGGTTGCATGCAAAAAATTGAGATATTGAGTTACGAGTTATGTACGATCACTGCATGGCTTATTATTTGAACCTTCAGACTCGACTGGGTCACCCACACTGATGTTGAAAAGTTGGCGCCCCTGGGGAGCCGGGTATTTATTTATTCCATGCTTGCGTAAGTCCACCTCCTACTTACCCCTCTATTCATAGCCTAATGCCCAGTTCTTTGCACTTGAAGTGCGTCTTAATAAAAGATACACCTTCTTCAGGTTGTTAAGCCAAGATCGCTAATAAAATATGTTTATTTCTCTTAACCTGTTTACATGATTTATGAAATCATCTTCAGAAGGGTTTAAAAATCTTGACTTAGGAAAACATATAAAATAAAGTGTTTATCGCCGAAATGTAAATGAGTTAAAATGCATGGTCAACATGTTGAAAATACGTCAACAAACTGGATCATCATATCAGAGGAGTACACTTTTTTTTATTTTATTTTATTTTATTTTTTTATTTTTTTATCTGCAGCCAGTACACTGTACGCCTAGAAGGCGTACACTGAGAGAAAACACTGTTTTAGCCCCGAATATCATGTCTAATTATTGTAATTTTTTGTGATCTAAGTCTTAGTAGTTATCTTTCAAAATAAGTGATGACTTGAAACCTATGTTCATTTTAAAAAGAAAATATATAATGCGAAACGAACACTAACATTCAAATTTGACATTAATTCGTCAGTCTTACATAATTAACAAAGGAACAATCTATTGAATTAACAAAGTAACAAAGAAACAATATATTTTACAAAAAACGTGAAGTTTTATTGCTTACTAAAACAATTTACACACTGCTTTTTAATGTTATTGCAAATTGGCACCTTGCAGTAGTCGCAGGTCATTTAAGACATGCGTTTTCTTTTATAGTTGCGAAACGAACAGTATTTTCATTTCTTAGGCTCATTATTCCTATTCCTGAATATGAACGTATTGTTGCCTGAAGTTCCTTCAAAGGCTTCTGAAGACGTAAGTGCATGTTGGGATGTGTTAACTGACTGGAAAGCTTAAGCATAAACTCGAAACTCGATCAAGGGTTTGCCGGGATCACACATTCCTTGAATTTTACGTGTAAAATACGTTCCACGTCTCAGAGGCGTACTAAATTTCGCAACAGAGCCACAACCCACCTTTCCGTGAGTTACTGCGGTCCGACTGTCGCACCGTTTGTCAACGTCAGCTGCGGAGTGAAGCACTGCCGCCACGGCGGACCAGACCTGTCGGGCAGAATGCCGGGTTGCTACACCTGATCCTTCGCCAGGCAGTTGGAGTAGCGAGACCTCGGGCAGGGTCGCCCTTCCCAAAGTCGACATACAATTTTCAAACGTTTGAATTAAGGATATGAAGTAATACAGAATGCTATAATCTTTTTGATGTGAATGCTCTTCTTTCTTCCGTGCTTGCTTCAACAATGGGGAGGATATTCCGCTACATGCAAGACACTTCAGTCTTTGTCACTTTTCCCGCATAAGGGTGTTTCACTAAGTGTGTTTGCCTCTGTAACTTATAAAATAATAGGTGACGGGAAATTTTAATAAGGTAGACCAACACAAGAAATGTTACACTTTCTGCGGAGCTATGAACATAGTTTATTGTATCATCATCCATAGAGTTACAGCACAAAGATATATATATATATATATATATATATATATATATATATATATATATATATATATATATTTTAAATGGAACAATAGTTTTTTCTATCATGCATTGGATTCGTTGAAACCAGCTGCGACCAAATCAATTTAAACTACATACCTATCACTGTTAGTTTGGGAGCTACAACCCTTCAAAGTTTAGGGGGCGGAGGCTACGACAGCGTAGGTGACTGCCTGGTGGTCATGATACAGTGGGCCGTGCCCCAGGGGATAGCCACTCGGCCAGTCAGCTACGCTATCGCAGCCTCCGCCCCCGGAACTTTGAAGGGTTGTAGCTCCCAAACTAACAGTTATAGGAATGTAGTTTAAATTGATTTGGACGCAGCTGGTTTAAACAAATCCAATACACGTTTGAAAAAACTATAGTTCCATTTAAAAATATATATCTTTGTGCTGTACCTCTTTGGAAAATGATACAATAAACTATGTTCATAGCTCCGCAGAAAGTGTAACATTTCTTGTGTTGACCTGCCGCATTAAAATTTCTCGTCACCTCTTATTTTAAAAGTTACAGAGGCAAACACACTTAGTGAAACACCCTGTATATTTCAGCACATCAGTGGGATTTCATTATTGTTCTTCTTACAATAGGCTATGTTAAAATCACTCAGTGTAATACTTATTATTTGTTGCAATAATTCTGTACAACATGTCGAGATTCTATTTCTTTTTCTTAGCTCCTAGTTTTTCGAGTTTTCTTTGTGGTGTGATTATTACTTCTTTTCCACATAATATCGAGGTGTACATTACACTAACGTTGACGTAGTTGGCAGAGACTTAAATCTACCATTCGTATAGTGACAAAAACAAAAATCCATGTTCAGACACGACGGTAGATACATCTTCAAAAATTGTTCTAAATGATTTAAAAAAAATTCTGAACAATTAATTCACGAGCCCATTCAAATTGTAAATAGTTTCGAAAACACACTTGACGCCTTATCCACGAATGCTCGTGAGCATCACGAACGATAAACGTGATGATTCTCGTGTGAGATTTCTTTATTTGCCAAGATCGCTGATTTACATAATTGCTTAATGACTAGTTTCAACTCATTAAAGAGCCATTTTCGAATCTGTAATATTTAAACAACAACTACAGTGACTTCCTGATACCTACAATAGATGTTATAAAAGGCAACTAAACATGCTATACACGAGTAAATGTTGTCAATGTACAGTAATTGAATACTATTATAAATCTAGATTACAAATGTAAAATAACATATTTGTCATAGTCATACCTTAATTGTGCAATGACTATGAGAAATATGTTATTTTACATTTGTAATCTAGATTTATGATAGTATTCAATTACTGTACATTGACAACATTTATTCGTGTATGGCATGTTTAACTGCCTATTATAACATCTATTGTAGATATCAGGAAGTCACTGTAGTTAGTGTTTAAATATTACATATTCGAAAATGGCTCTTTAATGAGTTGAAACTAGTCATCAAGCAATTATGTAAATAAGCGATCGGGGCAAATAAAGAAATCTAACAGGAGAATCATCACCAATTTTTAGATCGCCTCCTAAACTTGAATAATAATGTCAGGTAACTATAACGATAGACATATTAGCGAACAGAAAGTTGTAGCGAGGCTCATTTCCGTAACAAAACTAAACGCCAAATATAACTATTAAAAAACGGACAAATATTTGGTTGCCATCTGCCTGCGAGGCAGTCTCTATGTAAGTATGTAAGTTAACCCTTAACTACTATCATCCGACTCTCAGACCGCTACGAAGTTTTATGTCAAAAATACTTCAGAAATAAAATTTGACGAAATTTATCCCTTTACTGATTTACAGAATGTAGTAATCTCTTTACATTGAAAATACGAATCGTTAACTGAAAGATGACTTTGCGTAAAATTTATCAGAACTGAAATGGGATTTCTCCATCTAATTATGTTTCGAATCTGTAATATAATCTCTCTGATGATTGTCTGTGGTTGCGTAGAGAGCTAACTAATTGACGTTATTTTCGTAACACATAAAATAAAAATATACAGCACATTTCGCAGTGTTTTGTGGCCCTTTTATATATTCTGTGTTGTTAAAAAAATTCAAGTTACAATACAGTCTACTTCCAAGTAGTGTAATGAACAACAGGAAGTCATGAAACTATACATTTCGCAAACCACGGATATATAAGAAATAAAAATAAGTCTGTGAGACCCCCTCCATAGTATTTGTGATCCTGTCAATGTCCATAGTAGTTAAGGGTTAAGACCATACGTGGTTTACATTCAAACAAATAGTATCAACAGATTAAAAGCACTCGAGGGATTCATACCAAATAAATTAATAAGAGACTGAACTGATCACCCGTGGTACACAAAAAAGGACAGAAATCTGTTGCAGGAAGGAAATTTAGACGAACGTAAAATCCTCAAGATTGGCGAAGTTCTACTGGAGCTCGAAACTTCGCGGACATCAGAGAGAGATTCATTTAATAGTTTTCACAACGAAACTCTTTATAGAAATGTGCTGGAAAATAAAAGAGATACTGGTCTTATGTACATCATCGGGAAGACTCAGTCATTGTCTTTATTGTGGGATAGCGACGGTGCTACTAAAGCGAAGTTACTAAATTCAGTTTTTCGAAATTCTTTCACCAAAGAAGGCGAAGTAAATGTTTCACAATTCGAAATGAGAGCTGCTGCAAACATATCATAGAAGTAAACATGCAAAGCAAATCACTCTATCAAGTAAGTGATGTTGCAGTGATGTCTGAAATCTCAGTGATAGACGAATTGATCAAATAAGTTTTCAAAAAGTCTCTTATCTATAAGAAAAGTTCGTCTAACACTCTTTTCCTGACATACATTTGTAACAATCATTTTCCAATAGTAAGCTCCTTGCCTAGTTTCTATTTCTTTTAGTGGCCTGTTTAAAGATAACAGACAATGTGGCAAGTAATTTTACTTCTTAAGGCCTATATCTAAATGTACTTAATGAGATCTACAGTAAAGTTATTTCTATCCGAGTCTAATTTTGGAGATATGGGAATTATTCCAACACTAATTTCTACACTACAGCTGCCGAAATTGTCTACCTTAGGAGCAGATCTGTTTTAGAGTGTCTATTTTGGGTGCAATTCCAAGGTTCAGATATTATTTTTTAACCTAAAGCATACATTATCAGTTTAACAAGACATGACAGTTTCAGATTGAAGCTACGAGTCTGAAGTTTCAGGAAATAATTTTAGAAGACACAATTATTTATTCGTATGACCATTATATTACAAGGTAGAAAAAATTCTTAACGTGTGAACAGTGGGTGAAATTGAAAATTGAAAAGCGGTATGCGTAACCGTAAATTCTGCTTGCGGGATGATCATATGAGCGATGTTTAATGTTTTTGTTTCGTTGAGCAAAATTTTACTGCTTACTGATTAAACGGTAATGAACCGAACTGGGACCAGCTAGTTTCCTCATTAAGGTAATTACGGATTCTGAGGCCTGACACACTCTTAATATTTAAAGCTAATAATGGCTGATTCCCATCACACTTCGCACATGCTTTGAAACGTCAAAGCGATAAATGGTCATTTAGCTGGTCTGCATCCAGCTCGTTCTCTACCATGTCTCTCTTTGTTTCAACTTTTCCCTCTCTCGGCAAAGTTTTCTGCAAGGTACCCTCTGTCATGTAGCATACAGACATTTACGTAGCCAGTGATCTTCCTCTTGATTTATAGGTCATGTGTGCAAAAATTCATAAAGATTGGAGCAAAACTATGCATTTTGTAAAATTCCATATGTTAAGTACCCTCCACCATGAACCGAACGAAATTTTATACAGATAGTGGTATTGCTTTTGTATTTAAGGCAGTATGTGCAAAATATCATCAATATCGGAACAAATCTGTATATTTCTATTCAATAGAAACGCAAGGTCACATGGAAAAACGCACTTTGTTGTCCTCAAATATGCCAGTTTTATTTCATACAACACTTGTTCTAAGAATAATGTAAACAACAAAAAAAAGGATCTGTGAAATCGGTCGAGCCGTTCTCAAGATGTAGCGCGACCAAGATATTTAGGGTTTCCTTTTTATGTTCCTTTTCATGTTGTAAATTACCCTCCCCCATACACAGTATGAAACTTAAGGTACACGGTGACCTTCCTCTTGTTTTGAATGTCAAGCGTGCAAAATTTCATGAAAATGGGAATGAAACTGTAAATTTCATGAGTCTGTAGGAGAAGTATGCTCCGCCATGCACCTATCACAAAATACTTTCTTAGCTGTCGTTTTCTACCTATAAAGTACATTCCTGCCAAATTTCAGCTTCATGGGTGAAGTAGTTTTCGAGATTCAGGGTTTAGCCAGTGAGTGAGTGTCCTTTCGCTTTTATATAGACAGAAAATTCAAGAAAACAGATTGCTTAATTTCGGATGCAAGAGAATTAACGGATACTTGCAGACAAAAGTAAATAGTAACATGCAAATCTGTAATACTAACTTTATTTGATACAAGGTCATGCCTGATGCGACAGTTTTATGGCATCTACGCCGGCCGCGGTGGCCGCAGGGACTGAGGCGCTCCAGTCACGGTCTGCACGGCCACTACGGTCGGGGGTTCGAAACCCCCCTCGGGCATGGATATTTGTGCCGTCCTTAGTATAAGGTAGTTCGTAAGTAGTTTGTAAGTTTGGGGACTGATGACCCCGTAGTTAAGTCTCATAAGATTAACAAACATTAAAACAAACATTATGGCATCTACAGCGAAACTGTTGTGAGCGTTAGACTTCTTTTCGTTTCATCATTATTTTGGGGGTGGGGGTGAGTTAGAAAACGCTACATAAACGTCCGAAATTTCATGCAAACTTTGTTGCAGGTCCCTAACTACACCCATTTTCTAATAATTGACGAATAAATCTGGATATTCTCATGCGGTGGCCTCTCATTATTTATGACGTCGTATCTCTTGAGCTATCTGTCGTGCTCTTTTGTTTTGGGTCAGAGACCTTCGTGGGCGTACGGTGAACAGTTCACCAATGTTTCATTGGAATAGAATGAATGGTTTATGAACACACACAGGATATATACGCCAATAACGCTTTTGCAATGTTTGAATGATTTTAACTCATTAATCTGCGAGTGTTTGTCATAGATGATACGTTCAATAGTTCTCCGTTATCCGAGACCAGCTATCCGTTACAATGATCTTATTTTCGGTGTAAGCACGTCCACGTAACGACACCTTCCTTAGATTCCCTCTGTCTACGATACACGTAAGGCCTCCCCTTGGTCGTTTTAATAACGTCCATACTGATAGTCGCACTACAAAATGCGATAGCGACCAGTGTCACAGACAAATGTATATAGACGAGAAACCTCCATAACGGCCCGGTCACACGCTCAGGGTTCGGGGCGGAGGGTGCTGAAGCAGTTCCGTAAGATGTCCCATGATGGCGCTGAGGTCAGAAGCAGTCCTTTAAATTGGCCAGAGCAGGCGGCAGGTAGCAGCTGACCCACCACCACTTTCCCTCAAACGCCGGGACACCGGACACGACTGTGGCACAGACAAATATATATAGATGGGAAACCTCCGTATGGGCCCGGTCCCACGCTCAGGAGTGCGGGGCGAGGGGTGCTGAAGCAGTTCCGTAAGATGTCCCATGATGGCGCTGAGGTCAGAAGCAGTCCTTTAAATTGGCCAGAGCAGGCGGCAGGTAGCAGCTGACCCCACCACCCCCTCAAATGCCGGGACACCGGACACAGCTGTGGCACAGACAAATATATATAGATGGGAAATCCCCGTAAGGGCCCAGTCCCACGCTGAGGTGTGCGAGGCAGGGGGTTCTGAAGCAGTTCCGTAAGATGTCCCATGATGGCGCTGTGGACAGAAGCAGTCCTTTAAATTGGCCAGAGCAGGCGGCAAGTAGTGACTGTCCCCACCACCACCACCTCTCAAACGCCAGCAAGCTGGATACAGCCGTGGCCTCATGGCAGGCGGCACGAGCTCTCCCCTCCGTCTCCCTTCCACGCTACCCTCTGACGTGCGAGAAGCACCTTCAGAAGTGTTTCTAGTGTGGTCTACCGGTACTAAGCCAGGGAACCACCTGACACCTGCTAGCATCTTATGGAACTACGAGGGGAGCTTCTTAGGGGGGTTTCTTCTCTGTATTTGTTACTCTGTGCCAGTGTGCTTATGTCTGGACACCGTCCACAGAATTCTCGGCCTGGATGGTAGGAAGGGGGGGGGGGAGGGGGAGACAGGGACACCCAACCCTTCAGAGCAGGTAGAAGTGTGGCAAATGTCCGGCGTGGCAAGTGTCCGGACACCGTCGGGTAGAGGAGGGAAAAGTGGGAACAGCTTCAGTTCATCAGTGTGCCCACGAGACGACTACTCGTCAGGATTAAAAGATAATATATTACTGTATCTTAATTACGTATGTCTTATACTTACGTGAGAAACAGTCTTCAACATTTTCGGAACAGGGCTATATTATTGGATAAGCATGGGTGGCAATTTCGGACCAGTGCAAGGCAGTCTACGACTTCTCACACCTGCGTGTACATGTGTTACACCGCAGCCTCCGCCTGCCGCCCTCTACAGGCAGTGATGGCTTGCTTGTGGCAGGTTTGTGCTTTGTGCTGCTTTATGCCCGTTGCCGCCCAGCAAAGTCGGCGATTTGATGTAGGCCCGCAGTGCCTTTGTCACGCTCTCCCGTTTGTCGTTGGCGGCCGCAGGGTGCAGCACAGAGACGGGTGCGGTGGCTGAGCGTTCTGCAGTGCGCCATTCGCGGTGTGAACGGCCACTACGGTCGGGGTTCGAATGCCCCCTCGGTCAAGGATATTTTTGCCGTCCTTAGTATTAGCTAGTTCGTAAGTAGTTTCTAAGTTTAGGGACTGATGACCCCGTAGTTTAGTCCTATCAGCTCTACAAACATTTGAACATTTTGCTGAACAGAGCCGAGGAACTCCTTTGCCCCTATGGCAAACATAAGCGAACTGCTACCCAAGGCTAGGGTTGCCATCCGTTGTGATATATCGCTATCCTCATCGTTATCCACATCTTGTGCCCCGAATACTCGAAAGTACCCAATGTTTCTAAAGGGTTAGTCAGACGTCGCAGACACTGGGAAAGCTGGCTTTACCTGTAAGTTATGCCCGATAAGGTCCACCTGTAATGGTGTAGAAATCTTTCCCATTCCATTTTTACGTCGTGTGGTACAGCAACCGTGTTCAGTTGATATCTTAAATAAACAGAACGTCTTGATTGCAAACAATTTTTTTTTTATTAAAATGACGCGTTTCTCCCGGTTAGCTACAGACCAATCTGAAACTGTTAATAAGAAGTTTCAGATTGGTTTGTAGCTAAAATTTTCGAAATAATGTCATGTAAATATTGTAAGTTCTGTTCCAAACTTTTCTTCTTTGTCAGATATCTGAAGATGCCCTAACCAGGCGAAACGCATCATTATTATAAAAAGTATATTTTCAATCAAGACGTACTGTTTATTCAAGAATTCTTTAATGGTGTGTACCAAACATGGGAACCAACTTGAAATGGGGCATCTTGAATTTAAGGGGAGGCGGTAGGCCCTATTTCGCCGCAGAGTATCGAACAGGTTGCTATATCCGCACGAAAAAGGTCATTTGCCTGTTTCTGACATGTATACATACATTCAGTGGGGGCTTATCACATTTGCCGCCAGCAGGCTTTTTAAATTTTCCTTGCTGTCTCCATTAGACGTTTGTGAGACGTGGCCATTTTTAAATTTTGCCGTCCCTGCTAACCTATTTCATACTAATTATAATGTTCTGTACACAATCGTCCTAATAATAATCACTTTGAAATAATTTGTATAGTAATTAGTATAAATGTGAACTATGTGATCGAAGTGTCACTTCGCATTTCGCATATTATTTTTAGAACCCAAGTATTGTGATACGATTGTACAATAAATTGTTTTTCTATATATTTCTGAGCTAATAAAAGCACAGTCAAATACCGCTAATAATGTGGTGGCAAGATATACCTTAATACTTCTTACAGAATAATGTGCGTTCTGGAAACGTAATTAAATTTCTTTTATTACCTTACACTGACTTAGGGTTGACGACGACGCTGACGCTTTTATAAACGGGCCTCGACCTTGGCCCGATGTGTATAGAGTTTAAGGAAATGGTTGCTGTTTCTCTTTTGTCATCTCTTGATAGTGTTAATGTTTCCTGGATTCTTGGATGGTCTTAAACTTGTTGGTCCTGCAACACAAAAATATACTATCCTGGCTGCTAGCAACAGCTAGCGGTTTGCTTTCCCGCGTGCTCCACTAGGGCGCGGGTCTCTTCACTCCCATCTAGTGTACTCATCTGCATCGCTGCAGATGACTTCCCACTGATTAGGGGAAAAGATGGGGTGGAAATTAAGGATTTTGAACTCCTTGTTGGACAGGATCGGGGATAGGTGCTCTCTCAGATGTTGAGAGAGACGGACAGGTTTGTGAGGGAGACTGGGTTTAAGATGGGACGAAAGGAAAGGAAAAGGATTGTCTAGGTGAGGGTATGTCCTGTCTCGGATGGAGGAGACGAGCATGTCAAGAACCTTCTTGACGCTGTGCTTGTCCGGCATGGGCAAGCACTCTTTCGTTTCCGGAGGCTCGTCCTCCATGACCACAGTTTCTCTGGTCGTCGTGCTCCAGAACCATACGTCCTCCTCTTCTTCGGACTCTTCCTTTCCAGGAGGAGATGTGCCCACCTCCATGTGCGCCCCCTCGGCCTCCTCCATTGCTACAGGGACCGTGGAAACGCCTGTCGGTGTGACTTCTTCTTCCGACTGCGTCCCTGCGTCCACCCCTGCTTTCCTCCCCGCTTGTGGGCTGGCAACAAGGGCGGTCGCCTCTTCTTTCGCGGCGCGGATTTCCCGCACCAGTTCTTCAACTTGGCCCCGCACCGCGTCGAGTTCGGCGCGAAGCAGCGCTCTCTCCTCCGCCATGGCGGATTTGAGAGCGCGCATCGCGTCGATGGCCGCAGACGTCTCTTCGCAGCTTGGTCCACTGTCCCCTCTTGGGGGAGGGAACGGATCGGCAGCGGGTTCTTCTTGGTTCTCCATTCCTTGTCGGTGTGTTTACATCCTCCGCCGTTCCAGCTACAGATGTAGCTGCAGCGGCGAAAGTTGGCGGCGTGTGGGCCACCACAGTTGGCACACTTTTTTGCGGCTTCTCGCGTCTTCTTACAGTTGCGTGTGTCGTGCGCCTCAGCGCACTTCATGCACGCAGCTGCGTTTTTGCAGTCCTTGGCCAGGTGGCCAAGTTCCTGGTAGTGAAAACACTGCACCGTCATCTGCTTCTTCTTCCGTTTCTTCTTCTCGTCGTTTCCGGCCATATGCAACACCTCGTAAGCGAAATTCCTCATAATAAACAAAAGGAGGCCACCCTTTGACCTTCCGGCGCCTCCTCTTCCGCGTCCGGACTTGGCTGCTGGAGAAGTCGATTGCGAGACGAATGCTGCGCTGCCGTGCGTCCGCTCAGCTCGGCTGCCCGCTGCGCTCTGTAGCGTTACCTTGGGTTAAAAAAATTTTGATCCCAAACTTGCCGTTCGTAAATTTGCCACCCTAGACTGGTTGGTTTGGTTGTTTGTTTGGTATAGGGGGGGCTAAACTACTGAGGTTATCAGACCCCCGGTGGGGAGGGGAATGAGTGAGGATAGGAAATGAGGGGAGAGGAAAGGAAATGCAGCCAGGGAAGTAAAGAAGGAAGGAAGACTGCATTAGCTCGGGGCTCCGTGCACGCCACGCACGTACTCACGAAAGAACCGTGAGCCCCCGGGGGCCACCCTAGACTCAAGCCTATTGAGCCTATTGGTAAATCCGCCACTGCATACATTCATATATGCATACTAATGTTTCTAAATACAGGGTGAGTCAAAAGTCGCAGTAACTGGTAAAGTTGAATTTTCCTGTAAGTTATGACAGATGAGACACGATATTGAAATTAGACATCTTGAATTAAAGTCAACGTTTTTCTGTTTTTTTTTTTTTTTTTTTTTTTTTAATTTTTTTATTTTATTTTTTTGGATAGGGGTTACATGATCTATCAAATAACATCAGAATTTTCTGGCATGTTCTTTCCTGTAAACGGACGCTACATAGCCTTTTTGGTTGAAAACTGAAAACCAGATCACTCCTTTGCTCGAGGTATCTTGTTCAGAGATGAGGCAAACTGTTTTGTACGTGGTTAAGTCAACCGTTAGAACTGCAGTTACTGGACTGACTAGACTCTACACGCGATGGAACATTCAAAAGTCGTTGGTGACGTAAAGGTTTTGACGTGATGTAGAATGAGGGGGGTATCCGTGAAATTGGACCAAACTTCATTGACCAGATCAGAGTGAAAAGGTCCCTATGTTCGTCATGCCACGGATTCGATTTTGCTGCCGCTCACGCCGGACTACCGAGTCATCCCTCGTGTATGTGTGTATCTGTGTATGTGTGTGTGTGTGTTTTACTTAAAATCAGTTAGTTTAAATAGCTTGTAACGCTAAGGACCGATGACCTAAGCAGCTTGCTCTCTTAGATTTATAAACTTTTCAGCATTTCAGCTTTGACCAGAACGTAAACGCTCACAGCTACCGAGAAAAGCGACTTGAATCAAGATGGCAGCTTTCAGTAGCATGGGAGCCAATTTCCTGGACATTGGTTTGCTCAACTTGGTTCCGTGGAATGCAGAGAAAATGGGAAAATGTTCAAACGATTGTACAGATTATGGGACTTAACTACGGGGTCAGCAGTCCCTAAAATTACAAACTACTTATGAACTAACTAATACTAAGGACGGCACAAATATGCATGCCCGAGGGGGGATTCGAACCCCCGACCGTAGTGGCCGAGCAGACCGTGACTGGAGTGCCTCAGTCCCCTCGGCCACCGCGGCCGGCAAAATGGGAAACATGCACCGCACCACTTCTAGCGTTGCATCAGAGAAGCACGTGCTAGCATTTATCAGGATATCCATATGCGAGTGAAAGATGATTGGATTATGCTTTGTCGAAAGAGGACAGCATTTTGGACAAACCAAAAGTGTTATCTACGGTGAACAGTTAGGTCTGTATATCCAAACAATATGTGTCGGATCTTTTAAACCCTAACTCAGGGGTAGGCAACACACAGACTTCGCGATCTCGTATTTCATAACTATCAAAATGATCTACATCTTTTGAAACTACAGCAATTGCTGGATTTTTAATTTCTCATTTCCGTAAAACAACCAGATTTAACAATCTTCCATTTTTGTTCCAGACAAATATGTTATTTCGAAATATTTTAAAACATTTTCTTAAACTTAATGTGTAACTTGAGTAACGGCTGTCTTAACAATATTCTCGATATTTTAGTGTATAACTTCTAACACTTGTTGGAATACAGGAGACTAAACGTTTGTCTATTAACCTTGATCTACGTTTATCTATACTAATAATAAATCTGTAAATATAGGCCTGTTGCTGTACACTTCAATCTTTAAAACTACCGGACGAATCTTCGTGCGGTTTGCACAGGAAACATGAGAAAAGTTTGGGTCAACATATGGACATATTTTTATCAAAATCGGATCACGAAAAAGAAAAAAAATCGCTGTTTTAAGTGTTTCCAGTAACCGTCGTGTTTGTTTGTTCAATAATTAAAAACCTCTTACCTTCAAATTACTTCACACATTTGCATGCCGTTTTTACAGGTAACATGAGCGTAACTCTGGACAACATATAGACTTCGTTTCATAAAAGTCGGATCACGGAAAAAAATATCGTGCGGTTACATAAAGGTGGAAATAATTAAAATCGGATCAGAGTAAATAAATATATCATAATTTAAGCAGTTGTTTGAAGCCATCGTGTATTCATTGAGTATAATCTCCAAAAGTACTACACGAACTTTCATGAGTTTCCACAGCTAAATTCAGAATACTTTGGAGAGTAGCATAGGATTCATTTCATCAAAATCTGATAAGAGGAATGAAAGATATAATTTGAAGTTTTATGCGCATACTATACTTATAAGTACCGCGTAGTGCAGCAAATCTTCAAGAGTACTACACGAACTTTCATGGGGTTTCATAGGTCTAATGATAGCGCCTTGAGGCAATATATAAGTTTCATTTCATGAAAATCGCGTCAGGGGAAGAAAAGATACCGTAATTTGTACTTTCTGGTATATGTTATGCTTGAATTGCAGCGTAGTATAGGAAAGATCCGATAGAGGCGCTGTTACTTACATGGTACACAAAATAACTAACAGATGGCGATGCCGCCTCTTTTATTCTCATTACTAAGGTGTAATACACTGAAACAAAGGCTACGATTTTCCTTACGGCAGCGTTGAACTGTACTTGCATTGATGTTGGCAACGGCTATTGAAACCTTTATAAGAAATCTGTCACGTACAATGAGGGGAATAATTCTTTCTGTTGCTAATGAAATAAATAATTAATGTTGTTCCGATCAGTAAATTAATGATCCCCATAAATTGAATATTTCGTTGCCAACTTTAACATACTAAACCACTGCCACTGCAAGTAACATTTAACCTGGTTACGACACACATAAATAGACATTTTACTAACTAGAGAGGCGCTTTAGTTCACCAAAGATCTAATAGACGCCGCTGCTCCGTATTACGTATGGCGCAGTACAGCAAGCAACCGTACGTCTGTGACAGAATCAAGGACCGAAATCTTATTTTCACAAAGGCAGCTTCACTGTTGGTCACCATAGGCTAGAAAGTCTATGGAGTGATCATTGAGTTCTGCGCATCTTCCCAATATTAAACTGGAATTACAAATCCACTCTTTCCACACATTTATTTGCTCTTACGATTGGGGTTTCGAATTCCCCCTCGGGCATGGTTGTGCTGTCTTTAGTATAAGGTAGGTCATAGGTAGGTTGTAAGTTTAGGGACTGATGACCCCGCAGTTAACTCTCATAAGCTTTACAAAGATATGAACATTTTGATAATCCGACTTCTGAATATATAGTTCTATTACACAAGGTCGATTTCAACTTCGTGCTTTACGAAGTAATCACATTAGGGCGTGGGGGCATTTATTTAGCTGAGAGAGTGGCCAATGCTGCTAACACATTCAAAACAATTCACTGGAAATACCATACTTAATGGAATGTTCTATAAGTCGATAAGCTGACGCCATTCCTTCGACGATTACCCAGACGTTATTGCACATTGACACCACTATGGCGTCTTATTTAAATAATATGAACTGCTCTGTTGATTTAATCACCAGACCTTCAGCAGTCGTCGAGTTTTCGATAATAGGGAGCACTGCATACAGAATAACTACGTTGTCCCCAATGCAACATACTAGTACTTCAGCGTACACTTACTGTTAGAGATAAACAGGTTGGTACTACACCATTGAACCAATACATGGCGCTGTTATAATTAACATTTCTTATCTCAACGATAGAACTGTTTTCAGAAGTTTACGCCAAACAATTACACACCGAAGTCTTAACTTTATGAACACAAGCTAACAATGGATTTACATAGTTGCGGAGTACAGGTTTAATTTATGAACATTCATTGTATACGACAATGACTTCCACTTAAATCTGACATCTTGGCTAGGAGAACAGAGTTCATTGACAGAGCGATCCAACAAGGATTCTGTTTTTGCTGACCTAGTTCCGGAATCCTCAAAACCATTCTATACACAGGTCTATCTTCAACAACCGTTGCGAAGAACGGACATATAAGTATCAAATAATATCAGTGTTTTCTGACATTTTCTTTCCTGTAATGAGACTCTATGTAGCAGTTATGATTGAAAACTGTAAACCAGATCCCTCTTTTGTTCACTGATGAGGCAAACTGTTTTGTACATGGTTAAATCAACCCTTAGAACTACAGTTACTGGAGTAACCAGACTCTACACTTGATGGGACATTCAAAGGTCGTTGGTGACGTAAAGTTTGAGGTGTGATGTAAAGTGTGGGGGGTACGCGTGAAATTGGACAACATTTCATTGACCAGAGCCGAGCTGGAAGGACCGCATACTCTGAGTCGACATGCCACGAACTGGATTGTGCGGCCGTTCACATCGGACGATCGAGTAGGGTTGCCAGATTGAATTCGAGGCAGGCCCGGAGACCAGACGTGCCCCCCCTCCCCTTTCACCAATGTCTCCCCCCCCCCCCCCCCCAACAACGACCATCTCCCCCCCCCATCCACCAGGATTACATGTGAATTCTAAAAATAAAAAAAAATAAAAACGTAATTAAAACGGGACATTTTGCTTTAATTTGCTTAGTAGCTTCTCTTTAGCATAAGGCAGAAGCACATTTTTTACTAATGCCTCGCTTTTTGTTCGGCCGCATCTTACTTTCGTTGCCATTGAGGAATCTCTAAAAACATAAGGATATAGCTTATTACCACAATATTGAGAATTGTAAGAATGTTGGTGTTTGACACCATGGTAAGTCAAAGTTAATTCCGTTGCAGTAACTTTGTCGTCTTCTGCAGAAAATTGTTTCGGCGAGAATTTAAGAAGCGACTGATTCTTCTTTTGTGTGGTAATATTCGCTTTGTGTCTTTCTGATTGTAAATGTTTATTAACAGCCTTCATTCCGTCGTACTTAACAGTAAATGAGATATTGCATATTCTGCACTTACATATGCACTCATCAGTATCGACTTTTTGTAGCCACTCTTTAAAACTTTCTTCCTGCAACGATTCTTCACGGAACGACCTTATATATCGTCTCTTCATTTCACTGTTATTACTCACTAATCTATGTTAATGTAAGCTTGTCTGTTTACACGCGATCGGAGTATTCCAAAAATTGCCGGTAAACTGATAACCAACAATGAACGAACGAACACAAATAATAGACGTCGCCAGTTGACACGTTGCCGCAACAGTGTTTGCTTAATAATGCGCTAGTCGATTACTACCGACGCAACAGCGAAAACTTTTCAGAGGAAGAATAGAAAAGTAGCGTTTTGTTGCAATAAGAAATTGACATTTATACAAAGCCGAGCACACTGAGGCGTCTTGCCACGGTGCGCGAGGCTGCTCCCGCCAGAGGTTCGAATCCCCCCCTAGGGCATGGATGTTGTGTTCGTCCTTAGTTTAAGTTACGTTAAGTTTGATGTAGATCGTCGCTACATGGGCGTAGTACTTAAAAAAGCGTCGTAAAAAAAAAAGAAAACAGTTAAGATGAAGGTTACATTCAAGCCCGGAGATGAGAATCATTGTCCCGTAGACCCGGAGAATTCATTCCAAACCCGGGCACTCCGGGCGGCGCCCGGATATCTGGCAACCCTACGATCGAGTGATCCTTCGTGTGTCTGTGTGTGTGTGTGTGTGTGTGTGTGTGTGTGTGTTTTGTCCTAAAAGTTCGTTAGTTTGAATAGCTTGTAACGCTAAGGACAGATGTCCTAAGCTTTGTCCCTTCCATTTACAAAGTTCTCAACCTTTCAGCTTTGACTAGAACGTAAACGCACAAAGCTACATAGAAGAACCAACTTGAAGTGGTGTTTCTGTTGTATCTGATTAAAGATGACAGCTTTCAATAGCAAGGGAGCAGTTGCTCTTCAGTGGTTAGATGTCCAATTTCCTGGACATTGGATTGGACAACTTGGTTCCATGGAATGTCCACCTAATCTCACACTATTTGACTTCCATCTGTTGGGCCATTTGAAGGAAATCGGACGTGACATGCACCACTTCTAGAACCGCATCAGAGAAACATGTGCCATCATTTAACAGGATGCCCATCTGCGAGTGAAAGACAATTGGGTTTTACTTTGACGAAGAACAGCATTTTGGATACAGAAAACAGCTGTTCTCTACGGAGAACAGATCGGCCTATACATACAAACAATATGTGCCGTACCTTTTAAACCCTAACTCAAGGGCAGGAAACACAAAGACTTCGCGATCTACATACCAATCTACCAAAATCTACATGTTTTGAAAACTACAGCAAATCTTCACATTTTGTTCAAAACAAATATAATATTTCATGATATTTTAAAATATTCGATATCACGTCATAAACAATCAAAACTGCCCCATCTTGCGACGCGTGACAGCATGATTTTATTCGTCAACTGTTTTCCGATTTTCATTATGTAAAAGTACTGCATTTTGCATGACGTTACAAATTATTACTTCTACGCCGTAAATTGTATTCACGAAACAATTCAGACAGTACAAATATATACCACTTAATGTTCCTTCTACACTAACTCCCAGTTCGACATATAGTTAATGAGATATAAACTCATAAACAATTTGGTTCATGAAAAATCGCATCATCAGATATGAGACTTCGATTTATTACGTCTTTACTGCTAACACGACATGTTTCGCAGATATTAGGCACATATACCACTGAATGTACCTTCGAATTTACGTCATAGTACGACACTATTTCAGGAGATATGTCGTCATAAACAACGAAATTTCCGAATAAATTCTACATCATGCGCTATTTTCTCACATCTCCTCCTAATATAATGGGCCGCTTTCAACGAAACTTGGTACACATATTGCTTACTATCAGACAACAATCGCTTTGGGGTTAAAATGTACCTACGACACACGGTTCAGGAGAAAATATGACGTCGTGAACAATCAGTCAGAAAACCTTTCCACAAATACCCCTTATTCCGACAAGTATACCTTTGATCTTCAACAGACTGCAGTTTCCAGTGAGACATGCATTTTCTATTACAGTTAACAAAATCAAAGGGACAATGCGTTGAATACCGCGTTGTGGATTTCACAACCCCCTATTTCTCATTGGACAACTCTATGTCGACTGCTTAAGGGTGGACACACCAAAGAGCTCCCGAACAAGTAACTAGAAATAATGTTTATAGTCAAGTTCTTAATTACATTAATGTTATATATAATCTGTATTATATTACTATTTTTCTTTTTTTGGATACTGCACTTATATTTTTGTAAGTTATGCATATTTCATTGTTTCACTGTTGCACAATTTCTAAGCTGTTTTCATGAATACATGAAGGTGAAATACTTTTCGGATTTTTATTTTCTTTTCGGATGTAACACTGGAAAATGCAAATATACTGGGGGAATGCCAGGTTTAGCAGCTAGTTACTTTTATGAATGCTCAATAGGGCGAACAGCCACAAGAGAGATTCAACTGTTCTTATTTTGAATGAAAGGAATCCACTTTATGCCCTTACTTCGATCGTTTCCCGCTTCTGCAGCATAGTAAACTAAGAAGCCTGAAATCAGATCGTATAAGGCTAGAACCAATACTAGCGCTTTCTCTGGTGAGGTTGGTAGCACGTTCCTAGTTTTGCCAGAAGAGGAATACTGCAGTTCGACGAACGAAGGAACAAAACGTAACCTGACAATTAGAACTTATTTTCGCAGGACAAGACGTAATGAAGTAAGTGATAGTTGTATTAACTCTTCTAGCCCTTAATGAGAGAGATTGTACATCCAGAGAAAACTGATCTTGTAGCCAAGAACCCAGGCTGGGTCTCTACTGCTACAGATATAGCATGTTTAAACTGATCGCTTCTACCGTTCTATACTCAAACTCGCAATGTATCTACATCTACGTCTACATAGATAATGTGCAAATCACATTTAAGTGCCTGGCAGAGGGTTCATTAACCACTTTCGTAACTTTTCTCTAGCGTTCCATTCTCTAATAGCGCGCGGAATGAAAGAACACTTAAATCGTACCGTTTTCGATCGGATTTCTCTTATTTTATTGGGATGGTCATGTCTCCCTACGTACGTGGGTGCTAGCAAAATATTTTCATATTCAGAAGTAAAAGTCGGTGATTGAAACTCCGCAAACAGATCACGCCGCAATGAATAACGCCTTTCTTTTAATGATTTCCACCCCAATTCTTGCAACATTTCCGTGACGCTGCCCCCCCCCTTTCCCCGTAGCGTGATAAAACAAAACGAGCTGCCCTCCTCTGAACCTTCTCAATGTCTTCCGTCAGTCCCACCTGGTGAGGGTCCTACACTGGGCAATAGTACTCCAGGATAGGACGCAGTCTCTTTGGTGGAGCTGGTGCTTCTTCGAAGCGTTCTGACAATGAAACGTAACCTTTGGTTCGCCTTCCCCGCAATATTTACCATGTGTTCTCTCCAGTCTAAGTTGTTAGTAATTGTAACTCCTAGGTATTTGTTAGAATTTACGACCTTAAGGTCTGACTGATTTATCGCGTAATTGAAGTTAAGCGGTTTTCTTTTAGTGGTCATATGTATTACTTCACACTTTTCTTTATTTAGTGTCAATTGCCAATTATCCCACCATGTAGAAATTTTCTCTAAATCGCACTTGGCAGTTGCTTTTGATCCTCTATTGACTTCACTAACCGATAAACGATAGCATCATCCGCGAACAGTCTAAGGGAGCTATTCAGATTGTCTCCTAAATCGTTAATAAACACAAGGAAGAGTAGGGGACCTATAACGCTTCCCTGTGGAACGCCAGATATCACTTCTGTTTTATTGGATGACTTACCGTCAATTACAACGAACTGTGTCCTTTCTGATAGGAAGTAGTGAATCCAATCGCACTATTGGGGAGATATTCCGTAAGCACGCAATTTCATTAGAAGCCGCTTGTGGGGTATAGTGTCAAAAGCCTTCCGGAAATCCAGAAAGCGGTTTTAGATCCCTTGTCTATGGCACTTAACACTTCATGTGAATAAAATGTTGAAATGTTTGTAAACCTATCGGACCAAACTGCGTGGTCATCAGTCCGTAGTTTACAAACTACTTAAACCTAGGTAAACTAACCGAAGGACAAACACACACACCCATGCCCCAGGGAGGACTCGAACCTCTACGGCGAGCAACCGCGCGCTCCGCAGCGAGACGCTTTAGACCGCTCGGTTACTCCACCGCGGCATGTGAATAAAGGGCAAGCTGTGCTTTGCAAGAGGGACACTTTCTGAATCCGCGTTGACTATTGGTTAATAGGTCGTTCTCTTCGAGGTAGTTCATAATATTCGAACAAAGTATATGTCCCAAAATCCTACTGCATCGAGACAGCGAAGTTAATGCTTGAGAACAGTAAGTTATTGCCAAGAACTACCACAGTAGCGGCAAGATAAATTCGTCAACTGCCACCTTTTGAGACTAGCAAGTAACTGAGACGAGCAGACCTCTTTAGTTTGTTTTTTACCCCTACTTCGAGCACCAGTATTCATCCATCGGAAAAATTAGGAACTTGTAGTCAACCTCTCCATAGGAAACGGTATCATTCGGTCTGGCCTGTGTTATGGTTTCAAGCTTCCTCGTTTGCTGTGTTGCAGAGGCGGGAAATAGCTGAAGTACAGTCGGAAGCCGTGTCCAGTCTTTGAAAGTAATCGTTAGAACAGCCATTGTTGCTGGTCGCCATACTGCAAATTTATAAAAGTATTTAATTCGGTACACGAAAAAAATGTAATAATAGTCCGCCCACGTGAGGTCGTCTGATCAGGCAAGCATCGGGCGAAATTAAATTGTCAGGGTAAATTACTTTAATATTGTTTAATTGCCGATTAATTTTATCGAATTTCACAATTTTAACCGGGCCGTATCTTGTGACTTATGAATCTAGTCGTAATTTTGTGTAGGTTTGAATCCAAAATTAGAAAGTTAATCAACGCTGAAATGATATACATTTATATAAATAATTGCTGTTGTACATTTCAGGACTTCTCATAGATAGAGATAAAATAGATAGATAAAATAAGAGAAATCAGATCTAAAACGGAACGATTTAGGTGTTCTTTCTTCCCGCGTGCTATTAGAGAATGGAACGGTAGAGAAAAGTTATGAAAGTGGTTAATAAACCCTCTGCCAGGCACTTAAATGTGATTTGCAGAGTATCTATGTAGATGTAGATAGTGACGGCTGTCATCAAGAAGATAGGTTTGAAAAGAATAAGGGAAAGATAAAGAGAGAAAACATTATACAGCACTCCTATCCTTCGCTCTTTGTGTAACAGTTTGTCTTTGTCACCATTTTTGATGTACTAAACAACACTGGTCCTTTAGTTCATCCTGGTGGTTTCAATCATGGGCGATATGTCAGGTGTGTGTGTCTTGCAAGGGGCGTTTGACTGGGGCACATAGCGTGTGCCTGGTTGAGCGCAACTCGGAATATCTGGGCAGCAAATGAGCGGCTTAACTAAAAGAAGCTTCCAGTCTCCCAGACATTGTTTGGCCACAACCTGGCCACCAAGGGAGAGAGATTAACGTTTAGCCACCAGCTGTTGTCAGTCGCCACATTGAATAGCCGGCAGCGAATTACTACGTTGGCTAGCTAAAAAGGAAAGTCTCTCAGAGCCGCAGAAATTCATTGGCATGGTTGAAATTAATTAGTTTACACAAACACAAACTCTTCGAGTTAATACTAAACACACTAACCCTCGTTATCATTTTTTTGCTGGTTATCTCTGTGTACCGTTCGTACCACTCAGTCCTGTCGAGAGCACACATCGCTGGAAGAATTCCTTTCGTTAATTTTTTTAATTTAATTTCCCATTCAGTATCCTATTGTCCCTCATTCCTTCATCAATCTATCCTACTACAATCTCAAACAATACAATATATCTCAATTTAATTTTGAACTTATCCATAATATTCTCCCTTACTTTTCTTTTTATTTCTGCTGGGGAGTCTCATTACTATTTTCTAGGTGATCCTTTGTTACAAATTCCCCTAAGTCTATGGAAGAACAAGTAGCTGCTCACTTGTTATTTTCCTGCACATTTACAATCGCTACTGTACAAGTATGATTTGGGAGTCTG
The DNA here is from genome assembly GCA_026315105.1 of Locusta migratoria. Lineage (NCBI taxonomy): Eukaryota > Metazoa > Arthropoda > Insecta > Orthoptera > Acrididae > Locusta > Locusta migratoria. The sequence goes on from CM048749.1 coordinate 218,022,011, forward strand.
TATGATTTGGGAATCAACTTGAAACTCGGGGAGTGAAGTGCTGATACATCGCTTGATCTTTTGATCCAACACGTTTTCGGTAAGTACTTGTGGAGGAGGAGTTTGATGGAATGTAGTTTACACCCAGAACCTAGGGTACCTCGCTACAAGAGTGACATTTAATCATCTGTCTTCATTCTCGTTAATTTTCTCCCTCCTGCCCCCCGTCCCCCTCCCCCCACTTCGAAACTCACGTCCGTACAACAAGTTTCAGACTTCCCCCTCAGGCAATCTTTCACTTTCCATTTAATCTAACGAGTGGGATGGGCTTCTCCTTTGTTGCCTTATTTTTGCTCAGATTTCCAGAGCGAACTACTAAACTGAAGTAGATAAAAGTAATCCTAACAAAGTAAACGCAGACACAAATGTAATTTGCAACTAACACAGAAGTCGTTTTGCTCTAATTCTACAAACCATTCTTCATTCCTTAATTACTATAAACCAGTGTCATCAGTTGCTAAACACCTCAACTATTTAATTTTTGTCCTAAAGAGTATACACAAGTAAATGGTGGAGGTACTTGATGGATGATATGCATTATGTTATGGTGATGTTTTGGATTCCTTTCTCCACGTTAGTTTCAGCATCGGCCATTACATAACTGTCTTTTCCTCGAATTTCATACACTCGGAAAGGGCATCATATACTATGCAGAAAATTGATATCTTTTTCTCTATTTCGTCAGGTAGTAGGTGTTTCCGAAACAGTACAAGGTCGCCATTCACAATTTATGGACTCTTAGCTGTTCCGTCGTGCTGTCCCTATCTTCATACTTCTTTTCTCTCAACTCACCTTAGTGCAGTGGCAAACTTTTAATGGTTTGTTTAATACTACGACAGTGATGCTATATCATCAATAATTCAACTGACTGAGACATATATTTTCTCATTATAACAAATATATTGATTCTGAGGCATTGAATTATATTTCTGCTGCAACCAGGATTCAACTCGCAACCTCCTGCATACTACACAGACGCTCTAACCACTGAGACACTACAGCCTTACGGATAATGAGGGTACACGGACTGTGTTCATGCAAGTCTCAATCCAGATTACATATTTTAATTCTGGCACAATGTTCCACTGTGAAATATGTATCTCTGATATAATGAATGAGACATTTGTATCACCTCTGCCTGAGGTACAAGGTGAGATTATTCTCGTTCACGTTCTTTGCTGGAGTTATATTCCAATATAGGAGAGCCTTGGCAACTTGATGCATATTTCACAGCGGAACATTGAGGCAGAATTAAAGTATGTAGTGTGGAGAAACGTGCTTTGTGACAGTCCAAGTAGCCCCAGTATCCATAAGGTTGGGGTACCTCAGTTGTTAATGCCTCTCCCTAGTAAGTAGGAGGTGCCAGGTTCCAATCCCGGCCATAGCGCTCATTTTAGTTCAGCGCCTTCCCTTATATTCAGGTTCAGTACTAAGACAGCGTTGTTCCGAATGCTGTTTGAACTCCACGTTACTGCGTACTGCAACATCTGCACAATTCCTTTGCCGACAGCTTTGATAAGAGTATTTATACGTGTTAAAAGAAACAGTAAAACAGTTAAAATTTTATAAAATAATTGTAAGGTTGAAACCTGATTAAAAGTCCCGTTCTGGACTTCAGCTGTTATATTGTGGTCCTTTTAGGATTTCACAATGAGTGTTTAGTATAGATGGCGTTTATTCTAAAATACTACTGTTCATGGAGGCAGTTCATCAAATAAAATTTTCTACCACTCGGGCTTTAAGCAGTTATCTTTCTCAATTACAGAATTCGAACCATGAGCAGTTGCCAGCATGCGAAATTTAGAAGATTTTCCTGGAGTAGTAAAATAACTTAAGCCACTAAACAAAATCAAGTCTTCCGGCGCAGACTGTACACCAACTAGATTCCTCTTAGAGTATGCTGATGCAATAGCTCCATACTTAGCTTTCATATACAACCGATCACTCAGCCAAAGATTCCTACCCAAACACAGGAAAGTTGCCCAGGTCACTCCAGAATGGCAACAGGAGTGATCCCCAAAATTACAGACCCATCTCATTGACGTCGATTTGTAGTAGGCTTTGGAACATATACTTTGTTCGAACATTATGAACTACCTCGAAGAGAACGACATATTAACCAATAGTCAACACGGATTCAGAAAGTACCGATATTGCGAAACGTAGCTTGCCCTTTATTCAAATGAAAAGGCAAGTGCCATAGACAAGAGAACTCAAATAGATTCAGTATTTCTGGATTTCCGGAAGGCTTTTGACACTGTACCTCACAAGCGGCTTCTAATAAAACAGCGTGCGTTTGGAATATCGCCCCAATTGTGTGATTGGATTCACAGTTTCCTATCAGAAAGGAAACAGTTAGTAGTAATTTACGGTAAGTCATCGAGTAAAACAGAAGTGATATCTGGCGTTCCTCACGGAAGTGTTATAGGTCCCCTACTCTTTCTTGTGTTTACTGACGATTTAGGAGACAATCTGAACAGCTCCTTTAGACCGCGGATGATGCTGTCGTTTATCGGTTAGTGATGTCAACAGAGGATCAAAAGCAACTGCAAAGTGATTTAGACAAAATTTCTACATGGTGGGAAAATTGGCAATAAACACTAAATAATGAAAAGTTTGAAGTAATAAACATGACCACTAAAAGAAATCCGCTGAACTTCAATTACACGATAAATCAGTCAAACTTTAAGCTCGTAAAGTCTACCAAATACCAGGGTGTTACAAGTACGAACAACTTAGACTGGAGAGAACACATAGATTATATTGTGGGAAAGGCGAAGCAAAGGTTACGTTTCATTGGTAGAACGCTTCGAAGATGCAACCGCTCCACCAAAGAGAATTCCTGTATCACACTTGTGCGTCCTCTCCTGGAGTACTGTTGCCCAGTGTGGGACCCTCACTAGGTGGGACTGACGGAAGACATGGAGAAGGTTCAGAGAAGGCAGCTCGTTTCGTTTTATGACGTTACAGGGGGTGATTTGAGGTGGAAATTGTTAAAAGAACAACGTTATTCGTTGCGACGAGATCTATTTGCAAAATTTCAATCACCGACTTTTTCTTCTGAATGTGAAAATATTTTGCTAGCATTCATCTACGTAGGGAGACATGACCACCCGAATAAGAGAAATCAGATGGAAAACGGAACGACTTAGGTGTTATTTCTTGCCGCGCGCTATTAGAAAATGGAACGGTAGAGAAAGGTCATGAAAGTGTTTAAAGAACCTTCTGCCAGGCACTTCATGTGATTTGCAGAGTATCTATGTAGATGTAGATAACTCTTGCTTTGGGTAGCTTGAAGGCCCATGATATGCGCTTGCCCCTCGCGTGTATCGCTAGCGGGCACAAGCAGCACGGATACCCTGCTGACATCCATACTGAAAACTACTTCTTCTGAGTGGAAAGCAGTCTCGGGTACGATGCATCTGGCATGTTCCGAAAGCAAGTACCCTTCTGCTAACAAGTCCTTATGAGAATCTTGTGGTCAGCTCGCCTCTCTGTCTCTGATCCCCTCCTCCTCCACTAACGGTAGTAACTTGATTGTGGGAACTAGTTACCCATACTGTCCTCTGTGTTAGTGACCCCCTGGCTCGTGAGAACTGCATTGCCCAACAGCTAACACCTCCTATGGACAAGGCCTCACAACTATGCGCGACCGCTAGCTGACTGGCTGGCCGCTGGGTCCCAGCCCACTGCCTCATATCCGCTGCGGAGCGGCCGAGCGCATTGGGGCGTTACGTTGCGATGCGCGAGGCCCTTCCCCGTCTTGAGTTCGAATCCCCCCTCGGGCATGGATGTTTGTGCTGTCTTTAGTACAAGTTAGTTCATAAGTAATTTGTAATTTTAGGGACTGATGACCCCGCAGGTAAGTCCGATAAGCTTTACAAACATTTGAACATTTTGAACTGCCTCTTAGCGTCAGCCAGTGAACTAGCGGTCGCAGCTTATAGGTGTGGCGTAACACGCATTGTTGTGAGGCCTTGATCTAAGAGGTGTTGGCTTAGCCACCAACAGTTTGCCTTGCGATTCTTATCACTCGCGTCTGACGCTTGGATGGACATTACGTCGTTTTCTACAGAAGTATTCTACCGGTAGTGACCATTCGGTGGCCGATTTCATTGACTCCCTCCACTCCTCCCTTTGTTTCCAGAAGGTTGCACCTACTCTAGTCGTGACTGTCTCTCCCACAGATTGTGTGGCGACGATGCCTCCCTTCTTCAAAGTCGTCAAACGAAGCTAAGACGTCTAACGACTACACTTTTACACACACAATAGGCATCGTTAACAGTTGACGTCTCTCGGACATGCATTGGCATATCAGTCGAATTAATTCTTCTTCTCCCACTGGTGGATCTAGGTAAGGTGCTGCTCACATCTTAAACAAGAAAAACTCCTGGAAGTTTCCCTCAACAGCGCTCTATCATCGAAAAGCGTCTGACTCTCTTGTGGCGGGTGTAGCGCCGGTAATGCGAGAGGAGCTCACGGCTTAATTGCGTGAAGAGAGAACAGAGTGTGCCCTTAATTTGCCACCAAGATCTCGCTTTAGACGTCAAAGGCTGCCCGAACTCGCTCATTCGTTTGTTGTGACTAATTCTGATGGACTCAAATCAATTCTGAAAATTTTGCCGTAAATCTACAGTGAGGATAAGGGAGATTATTTCACTAAATTTCTGCCAATTAGGCGGAATTAATTGTGTTGGAGAGTACACGAATGAAACTAGTTACTCCCTCTAACGAGTGGAACGTCTCCGCGTTCCGTGAGTTGAAGGCTAGACTTGGCGATTAGCGTCGATGTCTCTGCGTACAGACGGATAGCGTTCACAGCAGACAGTGCACACTCAGCAAGCAGAGCCGGCGCTGTTGTCATTGAGCCTGGGAGAGGAGTCATATGTCCCCGCTATTGTGCTGGACTACATTGGCCGTTCTCCAGGGTGCTCAAAAAGATATGGTACCAAACTTCTACTGTCATCAGTCCCTAGATTTGTAAACTACATATACTAATTGAAGATAACCTTAGGATAGCACACGCACCCATGACGGAGGGAGGACTCGAATCTCCAACGGGAACCAGCCTCGCGCTACGCAGCAAGGTGCCTTGGAGCGCACGGCAATTCCACTGCGGGTTCTCTGGTGTTCGTCGAGGGATCAGCAGACAGGGCACAGTACATTGAAACCATCATTCAACCTCTCTTGCTACCTCGAAAAACTTACGGGTATGCCGCCAGGTATCAAAATCGACGTCGGCCGATATTTCGGTAGGAGACCACCCTACCATTTTCAAGGCAAAACAGCAGTGAGGAAGCAATGTGTAACTATCTTTAAAACTTCGGTTTTCAATGAGCAAACATGAAAGACAACACACACCGAGCAAGCAAGCATACAGCGCGGAAACGACCAAAGATGAAACCGGTCAGAATATCGATAATAAACATCAGATCTCGACGGTTGAGGTCAGGTTAATTTTGTCCCTCTGATTTTTGACAAGTAAGAGAAAAGGATCCCAAGCGGAATTTAAGCTGAACCCTCCATCGCTATTCACAAGATTGTCACCTGGTTTTATTTCTATCGCTTCCTTGATAACACAGTATCAGTAGTTGGAAGTGTACGCCAGAATTTCCGTTTTGTTGTATTCCATAAGGTGACCTGTGTCAAGACAGTGTTCGGCCACAGCAGATTTGTTTGGCTGTTGTAAACGTGTGTGACGTTTATGCTCAATACAACGGTCCTCAACAGTCCTAATAGTTTGACCAACATATGACATGTCACAGCTACATGGGATACGGTAGACACCCGCCTTGCGCAAACCGAGATCATCCTTAACGGATCCCAACTTTTTTAAAGTTTTTGTAGGGTCAGCAGAAATCCTGCGATATGCTGAATCAGAAAGTAAACACTGCATAATTGGAAGACCGTTGCACATTGCTTCCTCACTGCAGTTTCGCCTTGAAAATGGCAGGCTGGTCTTCCGCCAAAATATCGACCGTCGTCGATTTTGATTCCTGGCAGCATACCCGTTAGTTTTTCGAAGTTCTTATTCGCCAGGAGAAATTAAGGAATTACATTGTATTGCTACCGTTCATTCATCAACAGGACAATGAATCTCTTGTGTTCAGTATCATCTAGTGTGCCCTTCAATAAGTAGATTTAGTACCCTGGCACGGTATCCCTACATCTGTCCCCTCTCGAGCATGTATGGAACTGGATGAAACATCTTGCGCGAAATATGGCCCACCTAACGCACCAGGTGGAAACTGCAGGGCGAGCCACTTCGCAAGACTACATTCGTCACATATACGATCGTCTCCATCGGAGAATTGCAACTTGCATTGCTTCAAAAGGAGCGTATAAACAGTACTAACGTTGACATGGAACACCCTGCTAATTGAACTGACTTGGTTATGATTCAGACATAGCCATAAGCATGTCAGTGCAGTTATCAGTGTGTGCAGTGTGGTTCTGTGTTGTATACTTCCTCAGGAATGTGTCAATACCATTTCCCACTGCTGGGTTTAAAATTTCATGGAGTTCGTTTTTCACTATCTAGGAGTATACAGGATGGTCCATTGATACTGACCGGACCAAATATCTCACGAAATAAGCATCAGACGGATAAATTACAAAGAACAAAACTTTCCTAGCCTGAAGGTGCCATGGTTTGCCCGCTAGATGGCGCTGCCATAGGTCAAACGGATATCAATTTAATTTTTTGAAATAGGTACCACCATTTTATTACATATTCTTTTAGTACGTAAATAAATATGAATGTTTTATTTGGAAGACTTTTTTTCGCTTTGTCTTACATGGCGTTGTAATAGTCACAAACGTATACGTACGTGGTATCGCGTAACATTTCGCCAGTACGGTCGCTATTTGCTTCGTGATACATTCATTACTCGTCATAAAATGGACCGTTTACCAACTGCAGAAAATGTCGATATGGTATTTATGTATGGCTATTGTGCTTAAAATGACGAACTTTACCACAAGTGAAACGGCAACTACGGCCTGCAAAAAATGTTGATGCCCAAGTAAGTTTTTGCCGCGGTTCCGGCTAATCCCTATATCAGTAGCAGACAAAAACGTCGGTGTTGAGAGTTCTACATCAACATTGATTTCACCTGTACCATAATTCTATGCACCAGGATTTTCATAGCGAAGACTTTGAACGTCGTGTACAGTTTTGCCACTGGGCACTAAATAAATTACGGGACTGTAACAGATTTTTTTCACGCGTACTATTTAGTGACAAAGCGTCAGTCACAGTGGTAACGTAAACCGGCATTATATCCACTATTGGGCAACGGAAAATCCACGATGGCTGCGTCAAATGGAACATCAGAGACTTTGGCGGGTTAATGTATGGTGCGGCTTTATGGGAGGAAGGATAATTGGCCCCAATTTTAACGATGCCAGTCTAAATGGTGCAGCGAATGCCAATTTCTTACGAAATCTTCTACCGATTTTACTACAAGATGTTTAACTACAAGACAAAATGGCGATGTACTTTCAACATGATGGATGTCCGGCACAGGCTCGTGTGCAGTTGAAGCAGTCTTAAATGGAATATTTAATTACAGGTCGTAGAAGCACCATACCATGGCCCGCCTGAAAACATGCATCAGCGCATTGTCGATGCATGTGAGAACATTACTGAAGGACAACTACTGGCTGTTGAGAGGAATTTCGTAACGCGTATTGCCAAATGCATTGAAGTTGAAGGACATGATTTTCAGCATTTCTTGAAGTCACGAGTAAATTACAGGTAATCACGCAGTAACAGCATGCGTTCTCATAACGTATGATAATTTCACAAAAGTAGATGCATCTCATTGGAACAACCGAAATAAAGTACAAACATACCTACGTTCGGTGTTTTAAATTAAAAAACCTACATGTTACCCACTGTTTGTCTAAAATTGTGAGCAATATGTTTGTGAATATTACAGCGTCATCTATCACAAAGCAAAAAAGCGTTCCAAATAAAACATTCCTATTTATTTACGTACTATGTAATAACAAGGAGGGCACCTATTTTAAAAAATTCAGCCGATATCTGTTTGACTTACGACAGCGACATCTTGCGGGCCAACCACAGTGACATCTGTTTCCCCCTTCAAGCTAGAAAAGTTTTGTTCTTTGTAGTTCCCAAATCATGGTAAATATTGTCTGTGGTAGGAAACTTTACAGTTTTTACTGGGTTTAGTTCACAGATCACCTTACGTTGCCTGTGACTTCGAGTCCTAATAGAAACGTATAATTATGTGATTAAAATGTGTAATATCATCTGTGTTTTGAGATTTTATATGTTATTAAATATCATTTTGCGTTTAAAATAATACCGATTACTTATAATTGATAGGAAAGCTACTGAATCATTAATCTTCTGTACCATACCTAATGGTCATTCGTATCACTGTCAATTCCTTTGATCAGCCTTACGGCAAACTTATACGGGTATATCAAGTAGAAGAACTCGCTGAAAAACGCTAGATTTATAACATTTAAAACTGTAGACTAAAATATGTGCTGTTCATGAGGCGCTATTTTCTGTGTCCGCTTCCTCCACGCTCATCTCCACTAGGCCGCTACTGTACTCAGCGCCTTCTTCGCTCCTAGCCCCTCTGCCCCCCCCCCTCCTTCACCCTCCTGTCTGCCACGAACCCTCTGCCAGGTGAGATACGGGCTAGAATGTACGGAGCAGCCTCTTGACAAATGACTCGTCATGTCACGATAACGTCAACCTAGGTGTAACAGACTGCTGTAGCACGCAACTAATCTGATCGACGTAAAATATGGGGGTTGCTCAGTAACCGAACAGACTAACTTGTAAGCGATAGTGAAGCCAATGCTTTATTTGAGGAGCTGGTCCAAATAACAATCAGCCAAAATCATTCGACGCAACTCTCAAAAATACTCGAGGAAACTCACTTTGAAATTTTGCATATAGAAGGAAGCATGAATTATTGAATCAGTTGTACCATCCATCGGTGTAGCTCAGGTGGTAGTGGTCTGTTCTTACAGCGATAGGGTCGGTGCTTCAAATCCTGCCGTGAATTTTTTTTTAATTCTTTTTCTTTGTGTTTGAATACTTAGACAATTCTAACACTTGTTTTTTTACGAAAAATGAACGTATTTTATTTTATAAATGTTTGTTAATAATAATTGTTTCACCCCTCTAAAAACGTATATTTTATTTTTTACACTATTAGCTTCACTATTAGTTGACGATGGCATTCTTTGACTGTTCAGTTTGTGAAGAGCTACGACACTGTTCACTGTTTCTGAAAAGTCATCTCCGAAGCTACTAATGGCTTTCGAAGCAAGTAATCTACTCAACCATCGCTTTAGGTGACCAGATGATGTTCATTTCGTCTACATACATATAAACAAAAACTAACACAATACCTGCAATTACAGGTGTCAAAATGTTTTATGTAACTGAACTCGAAAACAACGAAATAAATTTGACACACCGCGATTCGAACCACCGAATCTACGGTTGTGAGGCCAGAACGCTACTATCGGAGCTACACCGACATACGTTGTAACTGTTTCAATTCTTGAAACTTACATGTACTTTGAAAATTTCAAACCCGATTTTCTCGAGAATTCTTTAGAGTTGCGACGAATGGCTTTGGCTTATCGATATTTGAGTTCTGAACTTCGCCTACGATGAATATAAAGAAATTCTGAAAAATTCTCCTTGTCAGGTTAACAAACTAGACGGCAGTAGCCATGTACCAAATGTTCAAATGTTTGTATAGCTTATGGGACTTAACTGCGGGGTCATCGGTCCCTAAACTTACAAACTACTTATGAACTACGTAACACTAAGGACGGCACAAATATCCATGCCCGAGGGGGGATTCGAGCCCCCGACCGTAGTGACCGTGCAGACCGTAACTGATGCGCCGCAGTCCCCTCGGCCACCGCGACCGTCTAGCCATGTACCAAGAAAATCGACCGAGCCATTTCAAAAGAACCACCGAGGCGTTCGCAAAGAGTGATTTTGGAAAAATCACTGATATTATAAATCTGCATGACTGGCAGCAGGTTTGATTCGTCGCCCTCTTAAATACGAGTCCAGTGCGATAATTACTACGCCACCTTATCCGGTCGGTACACTTGCTCCGGCTTCTTTTATTTCCTAGCTGAAAATCCGGCATTGCCCGGGCATTTATTTATTTATTCCAGCCCAGAGTTAGTACTTCTCCTATCTCTTCTCTCTATCTCCTATTTTCTAAAAACATATTTATGGCAGAATATATAAGAAATACGGCTTTCTTGGATAATTTACAAAATTATAAGTGAAATATCCACAGAAAAATGATAGTAGTGAAAATGCAAATGACATATAAAATTAGTACAATCTCATATTTATGAGTTATATGTTGTACAATTGTATAGTTTGTCGGGTATATATTCATTTGTATATGTGCTGTATGTCTGTACAATCTTTTGCGAATATAATTAGTAGTAACGGAGTAATAGATTAAACTTGGTGCGTTATGAGAACGTTTTCATAAACGTTACCGTTTATGTGATCATATCTCATGAACTTCGTGCCATACTATGATACAATTTCAAAGGTGCATATGTGTGTATACTGTCTGTAAAATTTGTAGTGTAGTAATTAAACATTGTAACGTCATATCGAGTGCCGTATATTTAGCCCATGAACAGCGGAAAAGTAGTAAGGGAGAAACTTTTTCCCTTTTATCTTTTTACTCTGGTTGTCAAAGAGAAAAAATATAGTACAGGTGTGAAATTATCTTTAAGTTTTTGTTTTTTTTTCCAAGTCGCTAAGTATTCTCATTTTCATACACTGTATGAATAAATACTCGTCACATTTTTTGCGATTCCTGTAGTTTTTGACGTCCTATCTCCTCAACTATGTGTTGCATATGATTCTTAAACCCGCAGTAACAGTTACCTCTCTGGAAGGGATGTTTTTATCAAATTTGGTTGAAATCGGTTCAGTGGTTTAGAAGGAAACGTACAACATTTTAGCTTGACGCAGCAGTTTTTCTCGCATCTCATTGTTGATGACGTCATATGTCGTGAACTATGACTTGCACGTGGTACTTACACATACGTGTGAAAATTTTGATAAAGATTGGAACAAAACTGTGGATATGTAAGCAATATGTACACACAAGCAAACACACAAAAACACGGACACTCTGTTTTATATATAGAAATTTATTAATATTTTTGAAGGAAGCGGAAGCAATTCAGCCCTGCCTTTTGAAAGGAGCTATCTGGAATTTGCTGCAGCGATTTAGGGAAATATCGGAAAACCCAATCTGGCAGCTGGATTTCAACCCTCGTCATCCCCTTCTTTCAGAGCTGACTCTCTGTACTTTCTGTTTTTTATCTGCTTATCTCGATGAAATACACATTTGGTGGCATGAAGTTCAAAGACAACGGAAAGGAAAGAAACAAATACAAAACTGAGTTATAGATCAAGCTTTAGATTTGTCAAGCGGAAAAAAATTCGTAAGAACATAGGTCTGCTGAATAAAAGTTAGTACCGATTACGTAGAAAAATAGTCGAAACATTGCACTCACCTCCTAATCACCTTTGCCATTCGGCTATTTCTGTTTCATTACTCAGTTACATGGTCAGTTTTAGAGTGTCCACAGAAATATTCATAAATCCGTATTACTTCAGTCAGCCACACACACACACACACACACACACACACACACACACACACACTCACTCACACACACACACACACAATTTTCAGCGAAATGGGTGACAGACATATCGCAAATCCGATTTTAACCTAGTGCGACTTTTTTGTCATTCTTAGCTGAAATCCCGACGTCGCTCGGGTATTTATTTATAATAGTTTTAAGTTATCCCATCTGTCTTTCCATTTCTCTCTCTCTCTCCCCACTTCTGAGCGGCATGATCGCCAATCTCACTTTGATTCGTCCTGTGCATTCCACGGGACCTATCCTGCTAAAAACATTTGAAATATTTCTTTCTACTTGAAGGCACCTATTTTTTTCTACATCTACATCCATACTCCGCAAGCCACCCGACGGTGTGTAGCGGAGGGTACCTTGAGTACTATTATCGGTTCTCCCTACTATTCCAATCCCGTATAGTTCGCGGAATGAAAGATTGTCGATATGCCTCTGTGTGGGCTCTAATCTCTCTGATTTTATCTTCATGGTCTAAATATTTAAATGTTTGTAGAGTCTATGGGACTTAACTACGGGGTCATCAGTCCCTAAACTTACAAACTACTTATGATCTAGCTACAACTAAGGACGGCACAAATATCCATGCCCGAGGGGGGATTCGAACCCCCGACCGTAGTGGCCGTGCAGACCGTGACTGGAGCGTCTCAGTCCTCGCGGCTACCGCGGCCGGCTTTATGGTCTCCTTGCGAGATATACTTAGGAGCAAGCAATATACTGCTTGACTCCTCGGTAAAGGTATGTTCTCGAAACTTCGACAAAAGCCCGTACCGTGCGACACAGCGTCTCTCCTGCAGAGTCATCCACTGGAGTTTATCGATAATCTCCGTAACGCTTTCTCGATCACCAAATGATCATGTAACGAAGCGCACTGCTCTCCGTTGGATCTTTTCTACTTCCTCTATCAACCCCACCTGGTACGGATCCCACACCTATTAGCAGTATTCCCCAAGCTGTGGGCGAACAAGTGTACTGTAACCTACTTCCTTTGATTTTGGACTGCATTTCCTTAGGATCTTCCATTGAATCTAAGTCTGGCATCTGCTTTGCCGACGGTTGATTTTATATGGTCTTTCCATTTTAAATCACTCCTAATGCCTACTCCCAGATAATACCTGCTCACGGTCTGCACGGCCACTACGGTTCGAATCCCCCCGTCTGTCAGTCTTAGCTAGTTCATAAGTAGTTTGTAAGTTTAGGGACTGATGACCCCGTAGTTAAGTCCCATAAGTTTCACAAACATTTGATATTTTCATTTCCCCCAACTAGTGGGCGGACTTCCTGGAGCGTGCAAGATGCTCTTTATAACAAACCAGCCGGCCGCGGTGTCCGAGGGGACTGAGGCGCTACAGTCACTGTCTGCACGGCCGTCCTTAGGATAAGCTAGTTGATAAATAGTTTGTAAGTTTAGGGACTGATAACCCGTAGTTAAGTCCCATAAGCTTAACAAACATTTGAACATTTGAATTAACTGCTTCCAGTTGCTGACCTGCTATAGTATAGCTGCCTAAAACCAGCCGAGAAATGCTCCTGTTGTTGAGAATTTTACAAACTTTGCGACCCTGTTTAAAATAAAATGAGGGGAAAACCTGTGCCTCAGACTTCATTCTGCCTTTCTCTGCATACATTTTGCGCTCGAGTGACACAGACCTTGCTAAATGATTTTAGCCAATCTCTCATCACAATAAATTTTTCACACAGTGAATCCCGCTTCCACTTCTCTGCTCACACGACAATTTCTTACTGTCTCTTTTATGTCTCATTGGCACTTCCTCTTGCAATTGTCCCCCTGTCACCGCCTTCTTCCCTTTGTCTTCATCTTTGTGTCCACTCTCTTTCTTTGCTACTTGCACTGCCTGTCTATCAATTCCCCATTCTTTATTTCTCACATTGCCTATGCGGCATTCTTATTCGCAGATTGTTCTCTGGCTTGTATGGTCTCCACTCTCTCTCTCTCTTTCTCTCTTTTTATTTTTTTCCACTGTAACCTCTCGCTATTTTTCCTACTGCTACATCTCCATCCGTTTATCCATTTTAACCGAGCGAGGTGGCGCAGTGGTAACACACTGGAGTCGTATTCGGAAGGATGGTGGTTCTAATCCACCTCCGGCCATCCAGATTAAGTTTTCCGTGATTTTCCTAAATCACTTCAGGCAAATTCTGGGATGTTTCCTTCCACATCTTTACCCAAACGCTCTGAGCGTAAGCTTCGTCTCTAATGACCACGCTGTCGGCGGGACGTTCAACTCCATCTTCCTTCTTATCTATTTTACTGCCACTGTCTCAATTTCGCCATGACTTTCTCTGACACTGTCTCTTACATTGACTGATGTGTTCTCTTCAATTTTAATAAAGGTACTAATAAGGTTGCTTGCAAAAATGTTTGATGAGGAATGAAGACAACTAGATTCCCACTTTCCTCTAAGAGTCTTTTAAACAACAATATATTCTCAATATTCTGCTCCGAGAGGCGCTTTTATTCAGCTGGATTTCTTCATTTCTTGAAACAGCATGGTTTGCTACTTATATAGGTCAAATTCAATAGGGAAAACTCGGCTAATTTAGCAGTACAGCTAATTTCGCAGTACCATACAAATCTTTTCACTGCGAAATTGTACGAGCTGACGTGAAGTACAAACACTGCGCCACAGATGGCAGCACCTATCAGCTGTGTGTGGTCGAGAAAACAGCTACCGGAGCGCATTCTTGTGGCTGTGGTGAAACGGTTTTCAGTCTGGTTGAAAATATTTTCAGTGTATCACGTGTTCGGTGACAGCTGTCTGGTTTTCTATCGATACGGTCGACATAACCGGAAGTGTAAGACTTTTATTGATGGATTCTTCACAGGCCTCTGTTTAATTTAAGGTCTTGTTCACCACTTTGACACTAATAGTTTGCTCATAATTCACGTTTTACGGTAGTGAACTTCTTAATGTTTGGTTAGTTGCAATAGGCGTGAAGACCTCTGAAGAAAGGAAAGCAGACAGAAAGAAATCGAAATCAAAGGGGTATGTTCCAGCAGAGAGGCAGGAAGGAAAAGTGAGCACCTCAAAAGCTAGAATGGGAAAACAGCAATCGTGTGACAACGTAGCTCCTTCAACGACGATTAATAAGAAATGTAGCAAAGGATGATAACATTTGTTCCTCATGTTGTGGAAACAACGAAGATGATAATGATGGCCAAGGGTGGATATGTTGTTTGAAGTGCGAGTGCTGGTTTTATCTGTCTTGCGAAAGCCGGCCGCGGTGGCCGAGGTGACTGAGGCGCTCCAGTTACGGTCAGCACGGCCACTACGGTCGGGGGTTCGAATCCCCCCTCGGGCATGGATATTTGTGCCGTCCTGGTTCGTAAGTAGTTCATAAGTAGTTTGTAAGTTTAGGGACTGATGACCCCGTAGTTAAGTCCCATAAGCTTAACAAACATTTGAACATTTTGTCTTGCGAAAGACTGAAGGCGTACAGTGCTCAGTTGACTTACCGTTTATACACTGAGGCTGATATTGATTCACTTGAATCAGATTTCCGATTTTAAGAACTACTTTCAATTACATTTTCGAATTTAGGATTTTCTGTGACTGCAGTAATTATTTTTGTTTTGTTGTTCATTTTTATGTTAAAGTATGTAATTAATTACTCATATTACCTTTGATTGCACTACTTATAATAATTTAATAATAGTAAATACAGTAAATGTTAAGTTTATGATGTGTTTGGTTACATTAAATCATGTTCTGATGACACAAGAATATTTTTTTTAGAATTCCAGCTGCTACTGCGAAATTACCCAAGTAGTGGTGCGAAATTGCCCGAGTTCTTATTATTCCAGGTAAATTAGCACGATTGTAAGAAAGCTTTTTTATATATGAAATTTAACTTTCAATATTTAACATGTATACCAACAAATTATACTACTTTACTTACCATTTGATACAAAAATTCCATTTGTTATATATTTCTTTTAAATACTAGAGGAAAAAAACCTTAATACTGCGAAATTAGCCAAGTTTGCTAAGCATTATCATATTAAAAGTAGCCTGTTAAGTTTTATAAGTAAGATCTCGGGAAGTTGAGATCTTCAAATGCAAGTTAAAACGCTCAATGCTGCTCTAAACTACTTTAAGAGTAGCCACAGTACTTGCGCAACGGAAATTTATTCTAACTGCTGACTTCTTGTGGGAGCAGCCAACGTTTTAATTAGCACAAAATTAATGTTAAAAAGGAATAGATAATTATAAAGCAGAGGTTTGATACTTTAAGTCATTATCCATTCAATAAAATGAACGAGCAAATAAATGTGGGGAGACCATATTGAGCACAATAAAGCACACTCCTTGTACAAAAATGAATGAAATCATAAAGTTACTACCAGTAATATAATTTTTTCTGCCCTTTATGAATATAGAGGTAACGTGGGAGGAAATTAGTAAATACACAGTGGATAAAGAAAAGCACATTCATTTACTCACAGTCACACGCATAATGCGGAAGTAATGTCCGTAGAGTTGCGCAATGAGTATTGCCAATGGTATTGTTTGGAAAGATAAAGAACTGGCAGTGGACCACAGCAAGCGATTAGAGTAGCATCCAAACAGCCCAGGTAGCGGGTTAAACCGAGAAGCTGGTCAGACTTTTATCCAAATCTGCGGAAATTTAGGAAAAGACCCATGCTTTGTACTCGAAACTGATGAGAGCTGTTAGCCGTGTGCCTGGGGTACATCAGTCAGTTCCACACTCGAGTCATTCAGATTGAAATAAAATAATCTACGGAATGTTTTACTGTCAACGATCATCTCCTAAAAATAAATTGAATATTTAAAAATTTAAAAATATTGTGATTACCATATCAAAATACAGGGTATTACAAATAGGTACGGCCAAACTTTCAGGAAACATTCCTCACATACAAAGAAAGAAAATATGTTATGTGGACATATGTCCGGAAACGCTTAATTTTCATGTTAGAGCTCATTTTAGTATTTCTCTTTAAATGTAAATTGAAATAATTCGTGCAGACAATTGTCAAAATACCCAATTGTTTCGTTAGTATGTACTGTACTGCCTCGATTCACCATCAGTTGACCCAATTGAAGGAAGGTAATGTTGATTTCAGTGCTTGTTTTCATGTTCTTCCACCTACGCTCACTGGAGTACGTTATCATGATTTCATACCTGTGCTGCTAGAACATGTGCCTTTACGACACAACATGTGGTTCATGCACTATGGAGCTCCTGCACATTTCAGTCGACGTGTTCGTACGCTCCTCAACAACAGATACGGTGACGATGGATTGATACAGGCGGACCAATTCCATGGCCTCCACGCTCTCCTGACCTCAACCCTCTTGACTTTCATTTATGGAGGCATTTGATAGCTCTTTTCTATGCAACCCTGGTACCAAATGTAGAGCGTGCTCGTATTGTGGACGGCTGTGATACAATACGCCGTTCTCCAGGGCTGCATCAGCGCATCAGGGATTCCATGCAACGGAGGGTGGCTGCATGTATCCTCGCTAACGGGGGACATTTTGAACATCTCTTGTCACAAAGTGTTTGAAGTCACTCTAGTACGTTCTGTTGCAGTGTGTTTCCAGTCCATGATTAATGTGATTTCAAGAGAAGTAATAAAATGAGCACTAACATGGAAATTAGGCGTTTCCGGACACATGTCCACATAACATATTTTCTTTCTTTGTTTGTGAGAAATGTTTTCTGAAAGTTTGGCCGTACCTTTTTGTAACAACCTGTATAGAAAAATCAAGCTTAAAATAACCAACTTCTGAATGCATCATACAATTTCAACAAACTCTCGTTTAAATGATAGCTTATTTTCTGAAACTATCATCTTGAAAGCGTCACACTTGTATATATTTATTTAATGAAATAATTCAAATTGATAATGTAAATATAAACAGATCATCATATTCTCCACAGTAACACTGAAAATGTAAACAGCATGATTTACCTCTCGTATATTTCTTTTAGTGTGTATGTTTACTGTACAATTTGCCAATAATTTATGTAAATAGTGTGTGGCATGAGCAGTCCTGTTCATGAAAGCCGGTGCGTAAAGTTGTACAGCATTGTTAAAATTTAAGCCATCTGTTATGGTCAGTTACTTACATAAGTTCGGATCACTGTGGTAAAACGGATAAATACCGTGTTTTTTGTGATAATATGCTAAGGGAAGGGTCGCAACGAATAAGAGAGTAATTTAATACAGATTAGTGCTTGTTCCACAGATCATGACTACGACATTTCATACTGATGTTCATTGTATCCGTTTAATAGAATGTATCTTTTGTAAATTTACTGATTTGTAATGTCGTAGGCTTTCCCGGTGATTCGTTGACATCTCGTGGAATCAGGGTGTACTGCCGGTGATCTGTGTATAACAAATGCGATATTTCGACACCGTAACTCGGCGTCTTCTTCAGGTGTTCCCTGAGACTGATCGACAAGCCTATCGAGTCCCATATTTAGGGGGCGTCTGGCGCTTTCTATGTGATCCGAGCTCAATGTGCTCCAGTCTGGCGTTGGTGTCTGACGTATGATGATCCATCGTCTGTCCGCACCCAGTGGCGGCTGTCTCCGGCCTATGGTGTTCCATAGGAGGAGGCCAATTCTATTAACAGACTGAAGGAGAAGCGATGGGTAGCCCGTTATCCCCAGTGGTGGCTAATCAGTTCATGGAGAAATTCGAGGAAGAGGCACTGACAACTGCTGCCTACCAGCCAATGTGTTTGTTTAGATATGTGGATGACACATTTGTCATTTGACAACATGGCCGAAATAGGCTGGATTAGTGACTGGACCACCTGACCTCAAGAAACCCGAACATTATGTTCACTATGAGGAGAACGAAGGTCAAATTCCATTCCTGGACGGAAAAGGAAGCCAGACGGCACTTTAGGCAGCACTCTCGGACTCAGACAACTTAGAAGCAGAGCTGGATCATCTTCAGCAAGTGTTCACAAACAACGGTTACTCGAGCAGAGACATCCGCAAGGCGCTGCACCCCACCAGACGCCCTGATACAACAGGGGAAGAAGAAGAAGAAGAGACTGCGAAGGTAGCCTTCCTACCATATGCAGGGCCTATATCTGCCAAGATCAGCAGAATCTTACGGAAACACAAAATCAAAAGTATTTTCGGCCCATAAAACAAGATTAGGGCACTCATCGTGGGTGTCAAGGATGATCTGGGACTACGAAAACAAGGTATCTACCAGATAACATGTCTTATAAGGTGAAACCACCAGAACCGTTGATATAAGATGTAAGGAACATCAAAGGCATACCAGACTACGACAGGCCACAAAGTCTGGTGTAGTAGAACATTGTCTGGAGTTGTACCATACCACGGATTACGACAAAACCAAGATCTTGGCTCAAACCCCCAGGTTCTGGGATAGTATCATAACTGAGTCAATCGAAATCAACATGGGGGAGGGCCTGATACACCAGGAAGCAGGATATCAACTCAGTACTGCATGGAATCCGGTTCTAGAACTGCTACAGAAGCAACGGAAGAAAGGCACCCCCTCCACAGAACCAGGGAGAGAGCTAAATATGGCAACCAACGCCCCGAGTAATTCCGGCGGTATGCCACCCCTACAACAGCCTGATGCGACGGGAAGCATACCTCGCAGGCGCACACCAAACTCCGAAGTCCAGGAGAGTTGGGTGGGCACAATAATATTCTGTAATGGTCACCAAAAGCAGAAGGATGGCCCTGAAAGTGCAAACGCGCGTGTCGGGCTCGAACCACCTATAGAACTCCATGAGACGGAGACGGCCGTCAATGGGCGCGGACCGACGCTGGATCATCATACGTCAGACACCACCGCCACACTGGAGCACATTGGGCGCAGACCACATGAAAAGCAGCAGACGCCGTCTAGGCATAAATATGGGAGTCGTTCGGCTTGTCGATCAATCTCAGGAAATACCTGAAGAAGACGCCGAGTTACGGTGTCGAAATATCGTGTATGGTAGACGGGGATCACCGGCAGTACACCCGATTCCACGAGATGTTACTGATTTGTATTTAAAATGTCATCTACTGAGTAGAAGTAGTTGCCATTCAAAAAGTATTTTAAATTACTTTTAAATTTCAGTTTTCCATCTGTCAGAGTTTTAATGCTGTTTGGCAAGTGACGAAAAACGTTTCTGACTGCGTAATTCACCCCTTTCTGGGCCAAAGTCTTATTTAACCTTTCACAGTGAAGATCTTCCTTTGTCCTAAAGTTGTAATTGTGCATGCCACTATTACTTTTGAAGTTGTTTTCTTGTAGAATTCAGCAATTACTCTGTTAACTCACTTTTGTGTAAGGGTACGTTTTTAATCAGTAACTAGCAACTCCAAAATATTATGTCATATTAGAGAAGTGAATGAAAATACGTATAGTATGCTAATCTATTGAGACGTCTATTGCAATAACCCTATTAAGATAAGTACTTCAGCAGTGAATCTCTTTCTATTAGTGTGCTACTTTCCCTGAGTAGGAAAATCAATAACAAATATCAAATTGAAAGAACTGAGTAATGCTTCAAGGACATCCTTCCTATTACACTCTTTCAGAAAATCCCATTGATAATAATTGGCTTCCCCCTCCCTGACAGATAGCACAACAAGGAATCTAAGTTTTTCTGAAATAGTTGAACATTTCCTGATAGGACCAACACACATTTCCAATTACAAAAGTACCATTATTTAGTTTGCTCTCGTAGGAATATGCTGTATGTTGTTCTACACAAAACATTTATGTTTCTAAATTCTTCAGACAGTCATAACTTTTAATGCAAGTGACATCTCCTCCTTTCACCTTATTGTCTCTGCTTAGTTGTATTGAATTTGTATCCACTAACATTTACTTTTTCCACATCAATGACAATGTTACCGTTCTGATGAGCTTAGAACATAAATTATATTCTTAGTCTCTATATCTTCCAAGCAAAACCACAAGCTCAACTAATTTATTGTTTAACCCCCTTATATTTTGATGAGGTATTCTCATATTACTTTTCGCTTTTTTGTGAGAATCTTCTCATATTTATAT
This sequence comes from Locusta migratoria, assembly GCA_026315105.1. NCBI lineage: Eukaryota > Metazoa > Arthropoda > Insecta > Orthoptera > Acrididae > Locusta > Locusta migratoria. Next base: position 218,042,820 of record CM048749.1, read on the forward strand.
AGTTTTAGTACCTGCCTGAGATTCTCACTGGCCACAGATCGTAGCATAAAAAATGAGTTTGTGTCATCCTTAGTTTGAAAATATAACCTATGATGACCTCAAGTCTTTTCATTTCTGTTGCGAAATGCCCACAAGCAGCCATGGTACACATGTGCAAATATGGCATTGAGAATTGGAGACAGGAGATCATTATCTCGCATATGTCTTTGGGTTTTCCATTTTCAGCTATTCGGAAATCTCTATGCAAATATGTATTTAATAACGTCATAAAACTGTTCACCATGTATTCTGCCCAGCTTCAATTAAGTATCGGATAGTTACTGAATCTCACTTTGCTATTATTCGTCGACTTTTTTAAAAATTTCTCTAGACATTCAGTCATAATCAAGAATGGATAACATTACGAAAACTTATCAAAACTAGAAAATACCCGTAGCATGTAGTGTAAATCCATGCATTTGTGAGGGGGTGGGAGTAAGGGGGGGAGTAGAGAATATCTGAGTCAGGCTAAACCGGTTGTACTTTTTAATGCACTGAAACACCATAGCGGATGACCTGAACAGCAATCTTTTCATCATAGTGAAAAAAAGGAACTTTAACGGCCTTTATTACTGGAGAATAAAGAAGTAAATATACGCTTTTCCCTTCGAGAGTGATACCAGTTTTAAAGAGAGAAAAAGTGGGATAATCTCTTCAGCTATCATAACAGGCTTATGAGACTTGCGTTAAATCACGTTAATATCTTTAGCATTATCTACGAGGGATTAGTATTTGTAGTAAATCCTACAGAAGTTAACTGCACGAATAAATTAGTTGAATTGGCAGTCATGTGCATTTTTATGTTTGTTATAAAACTGTTGATAATTAACACAGATGATTTACTAAACGATAAACTCTGGCACTTTTAGTAGGAAAATAATAAAGAAAAACACATAAATCCAGAAAAGCTAATGGCGTTCATTTATATAATCATATTTGTTTGCATGCCCATAGCTCTGGAGCTCTCTACTATATCATAAATCAAAATCTCCGACTGTTAGAATAACAATATTAATAATAATCAGTAAACATCGGAGTGCTACGAATTTCTGTAGTTCATAGACAGTCATGTGTTGCAATGGAAATGACACACCAAAGTAACAACATTTGGTAAAGAAAGAATGCTTTTCATACCAAACTGAGGAATGGCAAAGTGTTTCCGGGTCATAATTACTCACCACAGAGACTCTAAATCATCTAAAAGTAACACAACTATGTGATATAAAGAAATACCAGTTCACACAAGTTAATTCAATAACTGTATTTATTGCATAAACAGAAGTTCTTTGCAACAGCGACACTGCATCAAACTTCATATTTGTACAAATTGTAGCCGCAGTTTCAGTTTCAGAGTCCACAACATTCGCATGTCAAGTATAACGTAATCAGAATTCAGTACATGAGATATTGTAGCATCTATAACCGGCAAATTAAACATAGAACACTATCATTATTGATTTAACGCCCAATTGTTTACAACCAGATCTCAGAAACAGTTTTGGGTCATTCCATGCCAAGTGGTCTAGAGGCTCCCACATGACCCTCATGGATTTTGATGAAATTTTGTATGAACATTCACACATGTTCTCAATGAACACTGGTAAAGTTCCAGTTTCAGAAATTCAATACTTCCGGAGATACAGTCACTTGTTTAAGACCTTAGCACAGCTTCCAATAGTGCGTCCATGATTGTTCAGCAACTTTGAGATGATATATCTCTGGGAGTATTTTCATGAAAGAAACAAAACTTGGCCATCTTATACAACTTTTAGAGCTCTTTAAAATAAAATATTAAGAACAGGATTTCTGAACAATTTTCATATAGATAATTTGGGGCAAAGTTAAGCGAAAAAATTGCTGGTTAAAAAAAGTGCGAACTTTAGTTTTTTATATCTCCGGAAGAAATTGTGGGATGTACATGAAACTTTGCACACCATAACTCACCAACACAAGGTCTTAGAATATAAAGTTTCATTCTTCTATTGCTTCCCATTATTTCACAAATCTAGGGTAAAGTTGACGATTTTTCAAAAAGTGCTAAAATAGGTATTTTTAGTCAAATTATTCAAAAAAGTGTTTTCTCCAAACTCCTTTAAACTATGCTCATTAGAAAGAGCGTAGTCTAAACTATCTAGAAAAGTGGATTTGGTTTTGCAATGCAAGCATATAAGGCCCTAAAAAGTAGCATCATCATAGAGGCGCACTGGAAGTTTGAACCTATTTTTCTGGCACTCAAATTATACTTGAAATCTTATTATGTCTAATAAAGGTTTGTTAATGCGTAGGATAGGTGAAATAAGAAGTCCTGATGAATAGGACGTAGCTTAAGTCCAAATAGAAAGAGAATAAAAATAGAAACAATGTTATTTCTTAATTGTCGCCGCCTCCCCCAACTCTCTCTCTCTCTCTCTCTCTCTCTCTCTCTCTCTCTCTCTCTCTCTCTCTCTCTCTCACACACACACACACACACACACACACACACACACACACACACAAACTGAATTTAATTCATAAAATTTATTTCCATAATCATTATCTAATTATTAGTAGCCTGTTTAATAAACAACACTAGCTTACTGATGGAAAAGAAGTGTATAAATGAGTTGCTACGGTCCATATTGGTTTAACCACTGCTAGTATCATTTCACCTGAGAAAACCAGCATCTCCATCACCATAGGGGCCACACTCGAGCCTCAACAGCTATGGGTGAGTTTCTTTATATAGGTTTCCTAGCCTGATCGTAAAATTATTTAAGTGCCCTGGGTAAAATTAGAAGCCGCTCTTAGGTTCCTTATATTGTTTACTCTAACCTATTTCAATTTTTGATACACTACATTAATTTTCTGATGAATATCAACAGAAATCGTGTGCTGCTGGCCAGACGAATTTACTGACGGAGCTGGAATAACTGCAATAATGTGGTGTTATGGAACCCAGCACTTGTCACTTATTGGTGGTCAATAAAATGAATCTGCTGGACCATGAGGGTGCATAAAGTTTATTAATGCATCCCTTTGCTCAGTGGAAGTCTCACAGATATTCCCAATCCACCAAAAATTTTCTATGATGCATGCAACATATTGTCCTGGTTGGAGAGCAGACATTAATATGCCTTCTTCAGTTCTCTGACCCATTGTAGCTAGAAAAGATGATCAATCATTTGCAACTCTGCTGACCTGAATTGTTGTTCCATCAATAGGTAAAAAGTGACAATTTTCTCAAGTGCCTGCTACAGTTTGTCAAAGTTCTCTCTTCTGGTGACAATTTATTTTATTTTATTTTTATTTTTTTTTTTTCATCACTGAAATTATTAATGTGAGATATCTGTGCAAACTGTGCTTTTGTATATTTGATGAGCTCCTTGATAAAATCGTTAACTGTACCAGTGTCATGCCACAAACAAGAACTGATAATGTAGAAAATTAGATTCTGCTTTCTCATTTTGATGAAAGTAGATAACAAATGTATGAATTGTTGCTTTCCAGTGGAAACCTTGCACAGCATGCTGAATAATAAAAGAATAATTTTCCAAAAAAATCCGTTAGGACAACAAGCTCTTTGTTTTTCAGATGACATTTAAGGCCTTTAAGATGCAGTTATTCCAGCTCCATCAGTAAATTTGTCTGTCTGACAATACAGCATTCATCTTGAGATTCATCAGAAATTAATGTAGCATATCAAAATTCAAATAGGTTAGAGGAAACTAAGCAACCTGAGTGGCTTCTAATTGTACCCAGGGCACTTCAATAATTTTATTATCAGGCTTGGGAACCTGTGTAAAGAAATGCTTATCACGCTTGGGATATCCTGTGGTAAAGGAACCCACCCGTGGCTGTTGTTGCCCCTATGGTGATGGGGATGCTGGTCTTCTCAGGTGAAATGAAACTAGCAGTGGTTAAACCAATATGGACCGTAGCAACTCATTTATACACTTCTTTTCCATCAGTAAGCTAGTGTTGTTCATTAAACAGGCTACTAATAATTAGATAATGATGATGGAAATAAATTTTATGAATTAAATTCAGTTTGTGTGTGTGTGTGTGTGTGTGTGTGTGTGTGTGTGTGTGTGTGAGAGAGAGAGAGAGAGAGAGAGAGAGAGAGAGAGAGAGAGAGAGAAAGAGAGAGAGAGAGAGAGAGAGAGAGAGAGAGAAAGAGAGAGAGAGTTGGGGGAGGGGGGCGACAATTAAGAAATAACATTGTTTCTATTTTTATTATCTTTCTATTTGGACTTAAGATACGTCCTATTCATCAGGACTTCTTATTTCACCTATCCTAGGCATTAACAAACCTTTATTAGACATAATAAGATTTCAAGTATAATTTGAGTGCCAGAAAAATAGGTTCAAACTTCCAGTGCGCCTCTATGATGATGCTACTTTTTAGGGCCTTATATGCTTGCATTGCAAAACCAAATCCACTTTTCTAGATAGTTTAGACTACGCTCTTTCTAATGAGCATAGTTTAAAGGAGTTTGGAGAAAACACTTTTTTGAATAATTTGACTAAAAATACCTATTTTAGCACTTTTTGAAAAATCGTCAATTTTACCCTAGATTTGTGAAACAATGGGAAGCAATAGAAGAATGAAACTTTATATTCTAAGACCTTGTGTTGGTGAGTTATGGTGTGCAAAGTTTCATGTACATCCCACAATTACTTCCGGAAATATAAAAAACTAAAGTTCGCACTTTTTTTAACCAGCAATTTTTCGCTTAACTTTGCCCCAAATTATCTATATGAAAATTGTTCAGAAATCCTGTTCTTAATATTTTATTTTAAAGAGCTCTAAAAGTTGTATAAGATGGCCAAGTTTTGTTTCTTTCATGCAAATACTCCCAGAGATATATCATCTCAAAGTTGCTGAAAATTCAAGGACGCACTATTGGAAGCTGTGCTATGGTCTTAAACAAGTGACTGTATCTCCGAAAGTATTGAATTTCTGAAACTGGAACTTTACCAGTGTTCATTGAGAACATGTGTGATTATTCATACAAAATTTCATCAAAATCCATGAGGGTCATGTGGGAACTTTTCTCGATATTAGACCACTTGGCACGGAATGGCCCTTTTGATAATAGGTCTGGGATCGTTAGTTTTAATCAAATGATCAGTTACTGGTTTAGATTTGATTCACAGTGCTTGTTTGAAGGATACTCTGAAGATGATCACTATGTGATCGAAATCGATCTGTTGTTTATAAACAAAACATTAACGGCTAATGCTGCTCATTACATCTGGTGTGTTCAGTTACTGGCTGATACACGAGCAGTTTTAATGACAGTGACTATGTCATATGCACCGTGATATCTTGTACATTTTGTCTCTGCTATTGACGGACTGCACTTTGTGGCATCAGACTTCTAGATGAAGTGCAGCGGAAAAGGAAACTGATAGTTGTTACGAACTGTAATTATCTCGTGATCCGTTTCAGCCATACATAAACCTTCGTAAGACCTTGTGCGTTACTACTGTATCAGTTGAAAGCCCACCGTTAATTGTAAAATTAATTCTGGCTGAAGGGGGCCAGTTAAGAGCATACTTTAAACATATAACTCTGGCCGTACAACCAGCTAAAGGATTCGCATGAACTACTGAATACTTCCTGCAACAGAATCTTGTTCCCTGTCCCATAATTTAGAACGAACTCAAACTTTAATTCAGCAGCAGGAAGACAAAGAGACGGTGGTCAACATACGTCTTAGATCACGAGAATTACACACATCATTAATATACAAGTCACCCCGAACTAAACCCTTTCATGAAGGTGGCTGTGAAAACATTTACGGCGCAACGGCGTTAAAAATATGATAATTTGCATCTGAATTTGTTCTCAGCACTGGTGGAAAAAACATTAAATAAAAAGGGAAGGTATTCGTTAACTAATATTCATAATCAGGTTGAAGTTTCACTGATAATAAATTATTTATTCACTCCAGACATGAGTAAATGGGGGCACCAATTTTCTTAAAAAAATGCATCCCCATTTGAAATAACTTAAACTGATCTGAACTGAATTTCGTCGGAGGATGGATGTACAATAAACAAGCATTCAGCCACTCACACGCGCGAAGCAAAGCGGAAGTCACCCAACTCAGCGTGCTGATACAAAGCAGAAGCAGGCGCCGCTACCATAGGCGAAATTCAGAGTACCAGGATGTACCACACAACACAAGAAACGTAAACGTCGTAGGTCGCTCTGGTCTTTCTTTACTTGAGATGGTACGCAGTAATAGCGAGATTAATTTCCATTCAAATCAAACCGTGAGCATGCGTAATTATTGAGACACACGTAAAGTGTCTGCTACCTTATATATTCGCACCCCACTGAAGGCGAAGTGCTTAAAGATTGCATTCATTTCAGTTAAACCAACTGAATCACAGATTACGAAGCAAGAATATACAATAGGAAGGCACTGGTGTGTGAGCAGTGGCAAGAATTCAAGTGACTAGCCATAAACCCTTGAAGTCGGAGTTCGGAGCCACGTGGTTCCGAAAACCAGTAAAAATTACATAATTCAATTTCCGAAAAATAAAGAAAGTTAGCTACGGCATGCAACCCTTAGAAATGCGTAGCATATCACAAGGAAGTTAAAGAAATACAGTTAGACGCGATTGGGAAGGTTTTACACGGATGGACAAAGTTCGTCCTTCATAAAAGTGAAATAAATTAAAAATCGGGGTAAATCAACTAAGATATACGGCATGCAGCCCCTAGAAATACATAGTATTTCATAAGCAAACTAATAAAGGGGGTCGTACAAGGCTAGAAGAAAATTTACTGGGGGTGGGTAGTCTGAATGCTAAGTACAAGTTTGGAAACGAAATAACAATTTAAAAATAGACGGAGAGGAGATCGCCAGGTACTAATGGAAATCAGAAAGATACATGCATAGGTTCCTTGCCTGAAGGGCATAGAAACAGACACAGGGGTACCTGAAGGCTATGTTCTAAGAACCCACCACGTGGAATACATATCACTCGCGGAAGGAGGAAACGGAAAAGAATATTTCACATTGACTATACAGATTAAAATTATTCCCGCACATTAGTCGTGTTCCACAAAGCTAGAAAGAAATTAAACAGAGTTCATACACTGCCATCTAATCTCACACAGATTACCGATTCCCAGCCGTTATCAAACCGAATTAGTTGCATATTCACTGCGTTTACCTGTGCAAAATCACCGAAATGAAATTGAATAAATTTCATCTACATCTACATCTACATGGGATACTCTGCAAATCACATTTAAGTGCCTGGCAGAGGGTTCATCGAACCACAATTATGCTATTTATCTCCCATTCCATTCTCGAATAGCGCGCGGGAAGAAAGAACACCTGAATCTCTCTGTTCCAGCTCTGATTTCTCGTATTTTATTCTGATGATCATTTCTACCTATGTAAGTGGGAGTCAACGATATATTTTCGCATTCGGAGGAGATTTTTGGCGATTGGAGTTTCGGAAAAGCGCCGTTGTTGTAATGATTCCCATCCCAGATCCTGTATCATTTCCGTAACGCTGTCGCTCCTGTATCGTGACAATACGAAACGAGCTGCCCTTCTTTGGACTCTTTCGATGTCCTCCGTCAACCCCACCTGATAAGGATCCCACACTGGGCTGCAATACTCCAAAAAGTGGACGGCCAAGCGTAGTATATGCAGTTTCTTTTGTAGTTCTGTTGCATCTTTTAAGGGTTCTGCCAATTAAACGCAGTCTCTGGTTCACTTTTCCAATTTAAGTCTGAAGTAATAGTAATTCTTAGATATTTTGTGAAGTTTACGGCCTTCACATTTGACTCATTTATCTTGTAAACAAAGCTTAACGGATTTCTTTTCGTACTCATGTGGACGACTTAACACTTCTCATTATTTAGAGTCAATTGCCAATTTTTACACCATACTCATATCTTATTCTGATCGTTCTGTAGTTGGTTTTGATCTTCAGATGATTTTACTAGACGGTAAATGACGCCGTCATCTGCAAACAACATAAGAGAGCTACTTAGATTTTCCCCTAAATCGTTTATGTAAATAAGGAACAGCAGAGGACCAATAACACTACCCTGGGGAACGCCCGATATCACCTCTGTTTTAGTCGATGCCTTACCATCGATTACTACGAACTGTGTCCTCTCTGACAAGAAATCCCCTATTTAATTGCAAATTTGTGGCGATATACCATAACCACGCAATTTGATTAGAAGGCGTTTGTGAGGTAAGGTGTCAAAACCTTTTTGGAAATCAAGTAATACGGAATCAATTTGTGAACCTTTGTCGATGGCACCCATCACTTCGTGTTAATAAAGAGCTAGTTGTGTTTCGCATGAACGATATTTTCTAAATCCGTGTTGACCTTGGGTCAATAGATCGTTCTGTTCCAGATAATTCATAATATTTGAATACAGGAAATGTTCCAAAACCCTGCTGCAAATTGACGTCAATGAAATAGGCCTGTAGTTTAGTGGGTTACTCCTACTGCCTTTCTTGAATATAGGTGTGACCTGGGCAACTTTCCAATCCTTTGGTACAGATCCTTCTATGAGAGAGCGGTTGTATATGAGTGTTAAGTAAGGAGCTATCGCTTCAGCATAATCAGATACAAATCTAATGGGTATACAATCCGGACCAGAAAACTTCTTCTTGTTAAGTGATTTTAGTTGCTGCACTACTCCGATGATATCTACTTCTACGTCACTCATTACGGCGTCTGTTCGTAATTCGAAATCTGGAATATTGGTTTCGTCTTCTTTGGAGAATGAGTTTCTAAACGCTATGTTTAGTAACTCTGCTTTAGTAGCGCTGTCATCGGCAGGATCGCTGTTTCGTGTACCAAGGGGGATCGCCTCCTTCTTTTATTAATTTATTTGGTATAAAACTGTCAATTGCTGTCGATACCACTTCTTTGAATTTGAGCGACATCTGGTCTACACCTACGTTTAGTGTTAGAAATGAGTGGAAGCTGTCTTTCAAGAAGCAATGTTTTTTGTTTCTATCTGCTTTCCTGAACAAATATACTTTGCGTTTATTTTTGGTAACCTTGGGACTTCCGATATTCAATTTCACTACGACAGCTCTGTGTCGATTGGAGGAACTTATCCCGAAAAATGAACCTATGATCTGAAGTCTAACAAACCAGACAATGAGTCGCTACCATCTCAAGGAAGGAAAGTAAATCTAGAATGTCTTACCAGGTCGAAGCGCAGCAACAGAATGTACCGATCGGCCATCAAGTTCTCTCCACCACCGGAAATCGGTAGAATCACCTGCAACAACCGAGGTGGTGGGGAGAGCGGAAACTCGCGCGACCTGGTGAGGCTCGCTAACTGGGCATTGCCAACCCAACTTGAAACCAAGGGTTGGAGGAACCTCTTTGGTAGCATCAAAAGCAGAGGTTGGTAACGATTACCTGCCGATACAAAGCCAGAGAACACTAGTAGCGAGCAGTCAGCAGCCGACGACGAAAATGCTCATACATACACTCTGCTATGCTAGAAGATTCTCATACATGCACACACAGAATAAAGCAAGTACACATTCTCACCGGGACAGTGGCGTTACAGAGAAACCGTTCATCTTGCAACTTTCATAGACACAATGATAAATTATTAGCATAATAAAATCCCAGCAATATTAACACAGTATTACAGAAAATAACATTTAAACGCATGAAATGAAATGCTATTCCTCATGCTTCCGAACGAAAGGGGTACTCGTGTGGCAAACAAGCCCTTCTAGTGAGCTTAGACAAATTATAAAGTTAAAAACCTAGGGAAGACTGCAGACAGCTGTCTTTCACAGTTTAACAGCCGATGTTTGTGTGATACATTAACAGAAGGAAGCCGCGGTGGAGTAGCCAAGCGTCTCGCTGCGGAGGACGCGGTTGCTCGCCGTGGAGGTTCGAGTCCTCCCTGGGGCATGGGTGTGTGTGTGTATGTCCGTAGAAAATGTTCAAATGTTTGTTAAGCTTATGGGACTTTACTACGGGGTCATCAGTCCCTAAACTTACAAAATACTTATGAACTAGCATATACTAAGGATGGCACAAATATCCATGCCCGAGGGGGGATTCGAACCCCCGACCGTAGTGGCCGTGCAGACCGTGACTGGAGCGCCTCAGTCCCCTCGGCCACCGCGGCCCGAGTTTGTCCGTAGATTAGTTTACCTAGGTTTAAGTAGTTTGTAAGCTACGGACTGATGTCCACGCAGTTTGGTCCGATAGATCTACAAACATTTGAATTTGAACAGAAAGAACGGGTAACATCCCCAAATAGACGGAAGTGCATGATAACTGACTGTAGGATCTAGGCTGAAAACATTGCCTACAGGACTAATTTGGCACATTACCGTGGTTAAAGTACACCACGCAGGGTGAACTGGAGCTACCCCGGAATAACGGCGCGCGGAATGACCGCCTAGTGTAAGACGTCATGCTACGGACTGGGCGGCCGTTCCCGCCGGAGTTTCGAGTTTTCCCTCGAACATTGTTTTCCTAAGTGTACGATAGTTCAAATGGTTTTTAATTCTAGGACTGACGAACATAGTAGTTGGTCAGAAGGTTTACAAACAGTTGAAAATATCAGCAAGATCAGCGTATCTATCTCATGATAATTAAATTTGAGGTCAAGTTTCTGACTCTTTTCATTTTTATTATTTCTCAGTCGGTTTGTCTCTTTTTGTGCTTCACAATGAGTCCATATTCTTTACATAATCCATTATTAATTCCCTTCAACAGATACTGTAATTCCTTCTCACTGTCACTGATGACAGCATTGTCACCCTTAATTTTTAATGCAATTCTTCTGATCGTTCACTAATTTCTGACGTTGCTTCTTCAGTATTTATACTGGAGAGTAGGAGTGAAATCCTGCATACTTTCTTACAACCGATTTAATGGGAGCACTTTGTTTCTGGTCTTGCATTCATTTATTTCCTCTTGATACTTGTACCTCATATTACCCATAATTCCCAGTAGATTACTCCTTTTTTTCAGAATTCCTTATATTTGACGCCTATTTTCACTGTCGACAATTCCTATAAACGTATCGTGATCTTTCTTTGGTGTTGCTTCTAATATCAGGACTGCCTGATGTCTTAAAGTTTCGTTTGTAACAACACGCGAGGCAATACTCACGACTCACCTCAGAAGATGTAATAAGGAAAGGGAAACCTACATTTCTAGTTTTTGTGGATTTGAAAATTTAGATTCTAATACACTACATCAAATTCTGAAGTTATATGGGTAAAATATAGGGAAAGGAACGTTATTTACAATTTTTATGGAAGCCAGATAGCAGTTATAAGAGTCGGAGAGTATGAAAAGAAAGCATTGGTTAGAATGGACTAAGACAGGATATTATTTAATCTGTACATCTAACAAGCAGTGAAGGACAAAAAGGAAACATTTGGTGAATTATTTAATGTTCAGGATGAAGAAATAAAACTTTTGCGACTTGCCGATGACGTTGTAATTCTGTCAGACTCAGCAACAGACCTTGAAGAGCAACTGAACGAAACGGATTGTGTTTTGGGAGGTAACAAGTTAAATATTAATAATAGCAAAACAAAGGTAATTGAAAGTAGTCTACGAAAATCACGAGATGCTGAATGAATTACATTAGATTTCGAGTTCTGTTACTTCGGCAGTACCATATCATATGATGATCGCAGTACAAATTATGAGCAATGCAGAATAGCTATGGTAAGAAAAGGTACTCTGAAAAAAAAGAAATTAGTTAACATCAACTATTAGTTTAGGTGATGGAAAGTCTTCAGAAAAGACTTTCGGGTGGATTATTGCCTTGTACAGCAGTGAAACATGGACGATATATAGTAATGACAAGAAGAGGATGGAAGCTTTGACAATATGGTGCTACAGATGAATGCTGAAAATTAGGTGGGTAGATCGAGTAAGTAACGTGGGAGTACTCAACAAAGTTTCGGGGAAGAGTAATTTCTGACATACCTTCACCAAAAGAAGGGATCGATTGGAAGGATACATTCTTAGACATTAAGGAATCGTGAATTTAGCATTGGAGGGGTGTGGGGGGAAAAATCTTAGAGGGACACCAAAAGACGAGTGCAGTAAGCAGGTTGAAATGGATGTGGGTTTTCATTCTAATGAGGAGATGATGAGGCTTTCTCAGAATAGAATAGGGTGGAGAGCTGCATCAAACCAGTCTCCGAAGACCAAAACAACAACTAAGCCATCTGATCGTCATCTAACAAACTCTCAGTTTTCTTGTCCATTTTCCTATTTGTTATTCGCGTCAGTAGCTTGGCTGCATGAGCTGTTACGCAAATTGTATGGCATTTCTCACACTTATCTGCGATTCTTACCTTCGTAATTGAGTGGATGATATTTTTTTCTGAACTATCGTAAACTATGGTAAAACGTTGGATTCCGAGCGCGGTTCGACCGTCACTGTGGAGTTGCCGACGCACTAAGGCTCCTAGTTGCAGAGCACACGATTGCTGTCCGTCAGAGGGTCGAGTCCTTCCCTTTGTCCTTAGGTTCCTTTAAGTTGCTTTAAGTAGTTTGTAAGCCTGGGACATAACTAAAGGAGTTAACTCCCATAGATATACAAACGTTTCCTTTGCAGTTCGACAAAATATCTCGATGGGCCCCAATTTGACTAGGGAAGTAAACAGATCGGTAAGCGGGAACAGCAACGATGCAACTCTAATGGGCCTGCGTGGTGTCAGTGATCGAGGCTTCAAATCTCCATTTCAAGTATTTACTTCTGAAACGGAAAGTGCGAAAACGGTGCAGTCAGAGGTTAGATATACTTCGTGTTTCCTTAGTCGTTCCTCATGCACATCAGTGAAGTTTTACACAAAAAATGTTCGCTGTAATAATTGAAAGTGATGTGAGTAACATTGAGAAAGTAGAGATTTTTATAAGTGAAAAAAATTTCATCCATTACAGCATCAGATACCGAGGAATGACCTACAAGTGAAGACGTAGAAGAAAAAGCTCCCTGTAGACGGAGGAAGGGAATTGGATATTGCTGTTGATTCAGTGTAAAATATCGCGCGGAACGAAATTACTTAAAGGTAATAGTCGTTTCCGTAGGTTCCCTTCTCGTTTGTTTGACGTCAAATATTGGCGCAAGTGAAATGGTTTCGCTATTCATAGACGCTTAAGCGATAAGCCTCTTAGTCAAAGAGAGTAATCGGATATCGAACACTCACTGTTACTAGATACAGACTCGCGTATAGAAGACTACTTTGCAACGGAAATCCTGCAAGGATACGGGAATAATTAACGCGATCTATCGCAGAAAACGGTATATCCGTGATCAAGCCCCGGCGCAGTATAAATTTCATAGGCCACCAATATATAGTATAGCATGATCTGCTTCATATTCGCAATCGCTAAGACATTTCTTGCATACTTTTAATTGATTACACCGTTAAGCGATCCCACTGCACATCCTGTTTAAGACAAAGTGAAGCCTACGACGTTTATAATGACCGAGTCGTCGTTTATAGGAATTATGAACACTCATGTATGGTACACAAAGTTGTAACTGTCAAATTTTCGGTCGGTATGTGAAGCGTCCACGAATAGCGTATGTTTAACGCAACCTCTCAAGAAAATCGGGAAATCTTGTCTCTCATACCTGTCCGCCACAGGTATCCGGATGACACTATTAGATAGAACAGCGGATAAAGCTTTCTATTCCTAATTTGAGAATACATTTCTTATATTCTTGCAAACTAAAATCACAACGTTTTCATTTCGTAAGAGAACCACGCATATCTAAAGAACGTTTCCATTAGTTATATTGTTAAACAGAGACACTTCACATCATACTCACAAATATTCAATACAAAAATTCTATCAAAGTAAATGATTTACCATGAGTGACTGAACAGAAGCATGCACACCACGTGGGAAGAAAATATAAAATTCAACTGCCTACGTAAATAATATTGTTGGATCCTTGAAGCCGCGGCGGAGTAGCCGAGCGCATTGTGGTCCTATGCTCCGATACACGAGGCCGTTTCCCGTCGGGGGTTGGAATCCCCCCCTCGGGCACGGACGTTTGTGCTGTCTTTTGTATAAATTACTTCGTAATTAGTTTTTAAGGACTGATGGCCCATAAATTTAAGAAACATTTGAACAATTTTGGAACATTTGCATCCCTCAACATAATAAGACAGATCAGAGCATGAACGATGAGACATAGATGATCTTTCTTCCCGCATACTATTTGGGTATTGAAGGGATATGAAAGTATGACAGTGGTCCGTTGAATTCCCTTCCAAGCACTTTCGTTTGATTTGCAGAGTAACCATGCGTGTAGTACATACACTGCGCGTTACATGCTACTTGATACTTGCTACAAGATTTCCCGTATTCGTCCTGAAAACCGACTCGTGAACGTATTACCACAGTTAAACTTACTGACACGCAAATATGATTCAAGCAATATATTCTAACGAAATCGAATAAGTATGCTGTAAAACATTATAATCTGTGCTCCACCCAAGTGTATAAATGATTTCCAAATATCTATTACAGGCGTAGGCCAGCATTCGCTGGACAGGGCACTCTGTTTTCCTGGATTTCCAAAGGGCAGTGGAATATGATGAGGAAGGCACCACCACATTGAAGATCTCATGCATCAACAGTAAGCCATGCCAGTACCGTAACATTTAGCGCAGACAAAATAGTCCCCCAATCCGATTTCCATCTGGGGACTGAAAAAACTACGGACAAGGTAAAGAAAAATTCATCTCATTTTTAAAACAGCAATTTTGAATGTCAGCATACTGCTGCAGTGTAGTAAACTAGAAAACCTAAAACTTGAAATAGGACGATTGTAAGCAGAAATCCTACGCATATCGGAGATAAGGTGAACCCAATCAAGGGACTTTTGATGTGAAGAATACAGAGTGATCCTTACAGGAACCGGTCAAAACAGACAAAGAATGGGAGGAAAAACATTGGCCCAAGTGTAAGGAGATTTGTGCGACGTAAGTCTCACATAATACTGATCAAACGTGAAACTAAAGCAAAGGAAACTGTTTTAATAAAATTTTATTTGCCATTATCCAACGAAGAAAAAGCGGTTGTTCACGAAATATGCGGAAAAATAAATACGAGATGAAAATGGGATTCAATAACTATAAAAACTGTGAAATTTTAGCAAAATTTTTGAAAAGCCGTTAAATTGTCCAGTTACAACAGATAAATTAGACTTTCCAGTGACACTTCAAAATCTAGACGAAGATGTCCCACCAACGGAGTTAGAAATTCACGAAACCATCAAAACACACAAAAACAATAAAGCAAGTGGTGAAGATTCCATTACACCTGAATTATTGAAGTGCTCAGATACCAAAAATAATAAAGGAGCTACAGTTCCTTTTTAGAGCATTTGTAAAACTGAAAAGATTCCAGTTGAATGGAAAACAGCATTATCAACCCATTACATAAAAAGAGACAAACAGAATGTCAATAATTACAGAGGAGTGCCACTTTGCCAGTGGCACACAAAACATATTCAAAAATGCTTCACAACAGAGTGACTTCTGACTAACTACTAGGAGAATATCAGGGTGGTTTTCGAAAGCGAAGATACTGTGCAGAAAAAATTTTTAACTGAAAATCTATAATTCGTCATAGTATATTACCCAGCAAACCAATAATAGTGACATTTTTTGATTTCAAGAAAACATTTGATAGAATAGATACATAAATAATAGATAGGGTCATTAGAGAATTTGGTGTTAAATCAAAATTAGCAAAAATAATTCATGAGAAACTAACAGGTAGAATACCTGAAATCAAATTTATGGGAGGAGTATCTCAGCCATTTGAAATAAAATCTGGTGTTCCAGAAGACGATGGTGTTTCACATCTACTGTTTAACCGTTCAAGAAAAAATTGTAAGGATCTAAGAAGGAACCAAGAAATCACAAAATGGAAACAATACATCTGGGAAGGAAGACAAATGGAATTAAGGTAACCACAAGACTTTTGCGGAGAACTTTGCGATACTTTTATAAAACCTGATAGAAGCAGTTATTCAAGTGAAACTTCTGGAAAACCAGCAATCAGAACTAGTCTCAAAATTTCAGCTGAAAAAATGAAATTCATGACAAATGTAAAAATTACGCCAAAATTCATAGAAACACTAATAGGTGAAATAACGTGGAACAACTATACAACAAAATGGACTAGAAAAATGTGCAACAACAAAATGAAAAGAGCATATTGTTTGACTAAAATATTTAGAACAGGAAATGTATATCTAGAAAAAAACTGGAGATACTGAATAGAATGATTATTAGAAAAATAATTGGTGCAATAAAAATTGCAGATGATTAGAAAATAAAAAGAAATGGGAGGATCTACAAAAAGAATAAAAAATAGAGAAATATCTGAAGTAACCGCCAAACGAAGATTAACCTTTTTCAGATACCGCTACCGAATGGATGGAATAGACAATATTTCTGGAAATAAAAATCGACAATAGCTTGGATTACAGAAGTAAGGAAACATTTCCAAAGAATGAGAAATAGCCGAAAAATAGTTTTAAATATAAAATACTGAATTTGGTAGGCTTACAAAACAGAAGAAATAAAACATCAGGAACAACATGGACAGAAGAGAGAAAATTATGAAATACTGGAAAACAGGATACAACAACAAAGAAAGAAGAGGAACTGAAGTTTTGGACGTGATCCCAGTTGGTCAATAGAAAAAAAAAAAAAAAAGGAATTTTGAACGGCGATTAAAACACATGACATGGTGGACTGGAATGCGATAGTGGGTGAAGAACCGCCTGAGGGGAATGTAGCAAATATAGACTTGGATGAAGGAACGAAAGAGGTGACCAACTAATGGGGTTCTGGTCGAGGCACCAATTAGTTGTTGGCAACACACTTTACCAACACCACAAGCGAAGAAGATACATAAAGGAAACAACTGGCTGATTACATCATTGTGGTATCGGGTTTTAAAAACTAGTTCAATGATTGCAAGAACTATTTCCCTGCACACTTAGGCAGTGACTATATCCTGGTCCTGCAGAAAACTTCATTTAGATTCTAATTTCTAAAAAAGAAGACATTATAACTAAAACGGGAACTAGATAAAAACTAAACAAACTGAAAAGTAAGGGACTAACGAAGAACAATGCACAGGGAGCATATAATCTAGGTAAAGAGTTTCACCATGATGGAATACGTAAAGATGGTTTAAATGGAATGTCATATACATAAAGCAACAGAAATTTTTTTTGGGAAAACTAACCTCCCCCCACCCAAAAAAAAGAAGGAAATGGATTACAGCCATTGTTATTCCGCTTATAGACAACGGGAGACTACCCAAAAACGCAACTGACTAACAAAGAAATGTTGAATACAGAAGACAAAGGAATTTAACCAAGAAAAGCTAGAAAACAAAAATAACATTTTCTTTACTAAATATGCAGAGACATGGAAGTAAAAAAAATGCAAGAATTTATTTTGCCCACTACACAACAGATAATTTTTTTAAGAAACGCAAAACAACAAACTCGAATTTGTTTCCTGAAGATATAGTCACGAGACGGAAAAAATACATTGAGGAATTTGATGACGGAAGATTTTTTTGCGAGGACATATCAGGAAAAGAAGAGAAAGTAGAACAAGGTGACAAAGGAGACGATATTCTGCAAGAAGATTTTACAAAATACTGGAAAAACCTATGGGACAACAAAGCATCGGCTGTTGATGAAATCCCTTCGGAACTAATCAAGAATTCTGGTAAGAGCTTGGAAATGAAGCTGCTCAAACTGATTAGGTACATCTATAACACAGAATAGTTACCTACAGACTTCCAGAAATGATTCATTGTTCTTATTCCCAGGAAGGCGGAATCTACAAATTGTTAACAGTACCTAATCTTAAGTCTAATATCACATGAATCAGAAATTCGCATCAAAATAAATCTTACGAGTGAAGGAAATGGAAGATAATGCTTAGTGAAGATCAGTTGGACGGTGTTATGCATCACTAGTCCAAGCCCCATATGTCATAACTAACATAATGGAACCTAAATGTTACATGTTCTTAAAATATATTTATTTATGAAAGTTTCTCACCTTTTTGTACCAAAGAAAGGTTAGTGTACTTTCACTTAGTAGTGAAATCTCACTGTACATAACTACTGAACAACACTAATTGCGCTCACATCAGAAATATAAACTGACGGCGCTTGGTCTTGTGATGCATAACATGGTCCAGTTAGTATTCAAAAGAGGGTTGGGAACAAGAGAACAGATTCTGTGACTGAAACTCTGCATCGAAAAACGAGTACATAAAACTAATCTTACCTATATTGACTTTGTAGACCTGGAAAAGGCATTAGATATTGTTATATTGCAATAGTGTTTCAGAATGCTGTAGAAATCTGGTATTAGATACAAAGACATCTCTGTGATACTGTCTCTAAATGAACGATATGGCATGGATTACGCAGTTTCATCAGGAACAAGCAGCAAAAATTAGAAATATTGATGAGAAAATAGATGTGCTCTTTCTCCTCTTATATTCATCTTTTATACACAGGAATCTATAGACCATGTTCGCGAAGTTATTGCCGCGAGAATCTATATTAATGGGCAGAAAACAGATACCCTGTGATATGCAGATGATGTTGCTATGGTAAGGACCCCCTTTGTACGATACTCTGACCGAATCTGATTAGGGGAGTAAGTTGACCACTTATGATCACGGATACTTGTAGCCCAGTAAATAGACGAGGCAACACATAAGGCACTTTAACATAAAGCCAAAAACTTTTAATATCCACTACAAGAATTTGTGAATTACCCAGTCAAATATATTGTTAAAATAAAGACATAGGGGAGAGTTGGGCTAGTGTTGACACATTTTACGTTTCAGGTTTCATCTTAAGCCAAATTGTTGCCGATTTTTGGAATGTACTATCTTAGTATTCAGCAGTTTCCACGCTAACGGAAGCATTGAAGGAATTCTTTATGTATCCAAAAACACAAGATATTTGCAATATGTCAACATGGACCCCATGATGGGGTAAGCGTGACCAGAGACTGAAACTCCATGGTGTTAAAGCGAACGGCACACTTTTAAAAAAATATTGCCAAATTTTAAAAAAAGTTTTATTCGAACCTTAATAACATTAACATTAACTAAATATCCTCCCTTGTGGGTTTGTCCCACTTGTTTTTGAAGGAGACAGGAGAAAAATAATATCAGAACTCTCCACATAACTGCACATCCTATGTTCCTCAGCAGGAAGAACTTTGGAGTGACTCCACCCACTTACAGAATCTTTCTTGCGACAACATTATGGTAGGTAAAGTATGCCATCAAGTGGACTGTCATGAAACGGTCTGTATTGGTAAAGAGGGAAATGTACAGATTTTTTAACTTTTACCTGCACAGAAAACTCGATAAGTCTTTCACTGCGACACATGGAGTTATGACAGAATTGTTTGCTGCTGCAGTTGTAATGGGCAGTACAGTATCTGGGGAATTGTTTCAGTACAAGGCTCGAGGAGTAAATGATTTTTCAGAGCACTGTTGATGTCGCGATGACTTCTATCTCATCGACTTGGACATCACACAAGATTTTTGCAAGTATTTTTAATGAAGTCGAAATGTGCGACTCTTTCGTATACAACCACAACTTTCTTATGGAAGGAGACTTCACAGGAAACCGCAACGATAAGACAGTTGGGATGGATCGTTTAAGGTGATTAACATAGAATTGCCGAGTAAAAATGCACAATAAATCCGTATCTCAAATCACGAGCCCTGGTGTCAACAAAGTTATCGGTAATCATATTATCGATTTTATAAAGGGTGCAGACAGACGACTGTGAAAAACTTCTCCTGGGGGTCCAGAACATGGCATTACCAGACTGTCGTTTTGTTTCAACTGCCTACCTGTAATTACATGAAAAGTCTTCATACTGACCCACAACGACGTATAAGTATTACATAGAAGAGCTAGATTAAAGCTGGAGAAGCATTTTTCTCCCAATCCAGAACATTATTCTCCATATTTAGATATCGCCGAATTAGGTCCGGTATCTACAAACAGCGACACTCCGTAATTCCGTCGGAAACGACTCAATTCCAAATTAATGAAATTACACCACTGCGTGCAGTTAATGTCTTATGTACACGAGGGGAACAAAACTGGAGGATATCGCGAAACCAAGAAACGGAAAGTTGACTATATGACTAAAGCAATTGCCATAACGGACGAATACAAACTAACGCTGGAGAAAAAAAAGTTATAACAGATATCCAAGCCAGACTTACATTCGGTTTTAAACAGAGATTGTGAAGAAATCTAGCTACGACTTGGACTTACAAAATATTTGTATTTACAGTACAGCGAAATTGGTCACGCGTCGCTGTGTTGGCGGAAATTAGCAGAACGCATGATGTATTCTACATTGAAGGACGCACGAAAAATGTGTTTGTAAAGATGCACTCTTGATTGAATTTGGTCAAAAAGAACGGATACATTGACCATCTACATACATAGAAGCCATTTGCGGAGTTAGAAACCTATGCAGTGACAATATCTAAGAAGCATTCGTTTGCAAAAATCGTAAACCTAGAGCTTGATATGTAATTAGCGCAGGATTGTGTATCAGAGGAGTGCTATTGTACACACGGGGGATAAAAGCGGTTTTATTAGCACCCACCTGATTATAAACTTATAATTCACATCCACGTGGAGATCTTCGATTTCTTTTTCCAACCAGTAAATTGACATTTACAGAGGTATATGCCCTCGAATTTTAGGATATATCTAATTCTGTTCCTCTAAATCTGTTTTATATCTCTAAAAAGTACCTCTGTTCCAAATACCACCAAACAGTTTCAATTAATACCCAAACAGTTTAAACTAGTACTCCAAACGTTTCAACTACTTCCCGTTTAGTATCTAATGCTTGCTGTTTTCTTTAAACAAGTCTGTAAGCTGTTTCATATGTAGTCTAAACGAAGAGCGTGCAGTGGGAATGCTTAAAATAATAAAAGTTGTGATATTTTGTTTAAACATTTAGCAAATGTTTATCTTTAGGACTGTAAGAATTGCTTTATGTAGCTTGCTGAGGGAAAAACGTGCGTGTTTGCGATCGCATTGGAGATCGAGCTGTATTCCCGTAACAGGCGTTTTTACTTTTGAAAATAAGTTCTCCTCTAGATCGTTAGTTGCTTGTAATTACCGTTTTCGTGGTGTCTATCGCACAATTCGATAGAAATTCATTAATAGCTGTCTACTGCTGTTGTTGTTGTTGTGTTATACATCCGGACATCGTAAGAGTGTTTGTTAAGATGGACACACAAGTTCGGTTTTGAGTTGTGGCAATCGTTACCGTTACATCTCGATAATTATCAAACATACACTAGGTTATTTTAAACACGTCTCTGGCTGTTGCAAACATCGT
Organism: Locusta migratoria; assembly: GCA_026315105.1. Classification (NCBI taxonomy): domain Eukaryota; kingdom Metazoa; phylum Arthropoda; class Insecta; order Orthoptera; family Acrididae; genus Locusta; species Locusta migratoria. Next base: position 218,064,304 of record CM048749.1, read on the forward strand.
CAATACGAAGAGATACATTTATTTTGCTCAGACACCTTATGTGGCGAACAATTTTGGAAAGACGTAACATGTTTTTGATATTTCCAAACGTTTGACTTTAGTTAGAATTGTTTTTAAATAATTCTCAATAAATGTACGTAAGTTATACGACACTTAAGAGTTCACACCCGAACAATGACAACGAATTTGTTTCTCCTATGGCTATATTTAGCTGCAAAATTGCGTTACATAGGAGTTGTAATTATGGGTCGATGTATTATGTTACTTAAACCGTACCCCGATTCCGAGAAAATGAGTTTTTTTTCCGGAAATTGTTAATGTAAAAACATAGGTGGTCACATATTAAATGCAGATTAAGCTAGAAGCAAGCTTTAGTGTACAATTATTTTGCCTCGAGACCTGAGGTGGGGAATGAGTTCCAAACAACAGAACAATGTGCTAAATGGTCATACGTTGGAGTGCTCGTCGAAGATGATGGAAGTAGTTTCTATTAAAGCAGTAAAAAACATGTACTTATAGATCTGTTGGCTGCAGGAAAGTAGCTGAATGTCGGTAGCCAAAATGTACTGTAACCACGTTTATTACTTATATGATCTCACATTTGTAAAAATTATAACTTTAAATTCCAGATGACTGCAGTCTGGGAGAGCAGATAGTGTACACGCAGGAAGACGTGGAATGTTTTAACCTTTGTGTTATGCAGGAAATAAAAGGTAAAATTAAACTACGCGATTGCTCTCCGCTAGAAGATTTGCCAGAAGGGGCGTAATTGGTTATTAAAGCCATGAAAGAAACGGATTCTAGGAACAGAAGAAAATACGTACTGGAGTTGGAAAACGTACCTGTCGAATTACTGGCTGGAGAAATAAATAGAAGATTACCATGTGGATACAAACTAAAAGTTAAAAATTAAGCTGGATGTAATTAAAGGTACATTGAACAAGGTAATGAACGAATTATATTCTGCGTCAAGATATATATACAAAGATATCTTTTATGTGTGTAAACACATGTCAGGTAGAAAGACAGATATTTGACACTACATTGCTATTTACAACTATCTCCATAGAAATATATCGGTAGCTGAAACTGGGTTCTATTATTCCAGCATAGGATCTTCTGATTTTACGACAAGTATACCGCTAGTTACATATATTCAGAGTTGAATGATCGCTCGTTCTTGGAAAAATTAAAACGCTATGTGGAAATTTTTGCATTAGTGTGGGGTAGAATAATTACTGATGGAATAATTATTGATGGAATTAAAGTCGTGGTGTTTGCTGTTGGATGGAAGATTTTTGGAGAAGATATGCAGATATTTAAGACATGTCTTGTTACCAACCGCAGCTAAAGGGGCGTGTCAGCCCTCAGTTGTTGGCAGTGCCACTCTCTGCCAGTGGCGGCCGGGCTCCTACCCACCTATGCTGTTTCCTTTTTTTTTTTTTTTTTTTTTTTTTTTTTTTTTTTTTTTTTTTTTTTTTTTTTTTGGGGTGCGATGGGCCGAGGGGTCAGTGCGTGCCTCCGTGGACAGTGGCACAGACTAACACATACAGAGGAGACGCCCCCCCTAAACCACTGTCCTACACTCCCCTCGTAGTTCCGTAAGATGCCAGCAGATTTCAGGCGGTTCCCTGGCTTACTACCGGTAGACGACACTAGAGGCGCTTTTGAGGGTGCCTCTCGCACGTCAGAGGGTAGAGTGGAGGGGAGGCTGAGGGGAGAGCTCGTGCCACCTTCCACGAGGCCACAGCTGTGTCCAGTGTGCCGGCATTTGACGGGAGATGGTGGTGGGGACAGCCGCTACCTGACGCCTGCTCTGGCCAGTTTTAAAGGGCTGCTTCTGACCGCAGCGCCATCATGGTACATCTTACGGAACTGCTCTGACCCTCCCTACCCGCACCCTTGAGCGTGTAACCAGGCCCTTATGGAGGCTTCCCGTCTGTATATATTTGTCTGTGACAGTGGTGAGTACGAATCGGATTTTTTTCTAGACTTTCATTTGGTGTGAAAGAGGAATTCAATTATTTATATAAATAATGATCCAGTTTTTAATAATAACCATGGGAACACACACAGTGGGTGGGAGGGTGTTGGCAGGTGGGAGGACGTGGGTTCGATCCCTGAAACATGTACTTGGGCTGATTTCCACTCGACCTTCAGCGAATGGTGATGGGGGGGGGGGGGCAGCTTGTAGAAATAATTAATCAAGTAACTTTTTTAACCCTTTGAGTGCTGGATACGTGATATGCTGCAGCGCTCGACCTTGCCATTGGGCTTGCAGACGTCGTTTGCCTCTGCAGTGGTACTTCCCGTGGGCACTGCAGACGGCATTTCCCATGGGACCTGGCCGATACCTGCTGACCGCATGTGTCACAGCCGGTTCTACTTCCTGTGGGCCTGCGGATGTGAATAGTGGCTCAGATCTGTTGCTTACACGCTGACCGCAACAGCGTTCCGAGCACTTAGAATATTTATCATCCGATTCTGAGAAAACTATTCAATGAAAAAATTACCTTTTTTTTTCAATTTATGCTGTGATGTATTCGTAGGTACTGATGTCACATTCTATTCGGTATTCCGCATAGTAACCGTGCTACATCAAATTAAGGACACTACTGCGCGAAATGTGTTCTTGGGCTGGTTCGCACATGACCTTCAGCGAGTGGCGGAAGGGGGCGGGGAGCTTGTAGAAAACATTAATCCTGTCGTTTTTTTTAAATTAGGGTCGTAAATCATATCAATTTTTTGAATTAGAGCTATAAATCACGTCATTTTTAATTATTCATAAGTAGAATGACCTTAATTCTAGTGAGGAGGAGGAGGAGGACCATTGACCTCTAGGGAGGAGAGTGGGGAGGAGGAGGATGGGGTAACTCAAGAATTATTCACGAGGGGCTGAAGGGGAGCCTCATTTGCGTACCCAAAGCCCATCCAGTACCCCTACTCAAAGGTGGCAATATTTTCAGTGTACCACACTCTATGTTTGAAATGCTTTGATAGAAATAGAGTGATATTATTTATCAAGATTGAGAATGACTGACATCGTAATGCATGCTTTAATAGTAATAGTTAAGCTCTAAGTGTAAGCTGGAAGGCTCGATGTTTGAACCAAAAAATGGTTAAAATTTAGGGTATTCTCGGGGTCCTTGTTTCACTGTGACACAGTGACAAGGAAACAAGAGAACAGAACGTGGCTAATACAGGTGCGGGACGCCTTACATTATGTTTGCTCGCTGGCATGTAGAGCAGGATTTTAATGTCGCAAATTCTAATAGGGATATGTATGGGTTAGAAAAAGAGAGATTAGGTGGATACACAGGAGATTCTGTGAGATCACAACTAAGTGATCATCTGTGGAAAAAGGTCATTCCTGCCTGAATTGTGGAGGACCTGTGCCAGTGGTCCGCTTGTTATAGAATCTTCGTTAAGAGAGCTAGGTTGGTAGCTTATCGTACAGATCTAACAGAACGACTCTCAATATCGATTGTTCTCGCTTTGTGTTGGGCATAGAGTTTTTCATTGCTTGCTCTCTGTTATGCACTTACGCTGTAGCGATTAAACAGAGAGAGCTGACTCAACACTGACGATTCTTCAACATATCGTCACTCCAATATGCCAACAGGATATTGATATGGTGATACCGCCTTGTGATCTGGCATATACAGTAGATAAACTGTTCCGATATCTGGTAAAAGATTCCCCATCCAGGTTTCACCACAGCAATCTATTAGATTCTTTAAATTTTGGTACAGAACAAAGTCAGTCATTGCAGATAAAACTTACCACCTGCACCACTGCGCATAAATAGGCATATTAGAGCCAACATTTCATTAAGAAGATACGTCTCGTTTTGTGTTGCTTGAAGGTGTTGTAATTTCGTTATTGTGCATAAAGTTTCGTTTAAATTGAAGACTTGCATTTATTCTCTGATTACATTCATTGTTTCCCCTCAATATTTTAATGGTAAGTAGGCCCTATATTTTGTGGTTCTTAATGTTAGGAGGAATCATACACATGGGTAGGTGCCATTCTTGAGATCACCTTAAAAATGTTCAAATGTTTGTATAGTCTAACTAAGGGGTCATCAGTCCCTAAACTTACAAACTACTTATGAACTACTTACGAACTAGGACGACACAAATATCCATGGCCGAGGGGGGATTCGAACCCCCGACCGTAGCGGCCGTGTAGATCGTGACTGAAGCGCCTTAGTCCCCTCGGCCACCGCGGCCGGCTGAGATCACCTTAAGAACACTTCTGTGATTCAGGAGCTATTACGTATTTAGCATATGGCTATTACACACATTTCATTGGTTATAGATGCATTTCTACGTCGATGCACATGAATGTACCAGTTACTGGACAATTAGACATCACATTTTTTGTGATTCTGTTTACTCGGCTAGCACTGATAGGTACCCTTAGTTTGCGTATCTTACAACTGTAGAGAGGTGTAAAATACAGTTAGTCACTGGCTAACTGATAGGGTGGTGGAGAGATCAGGACATGATTCTGACCTCTTTAGCAGAGTCATGAGGCGTTAGTTGCCATCACTTCAGTCCATGCACCCTAATTAGGGAAGAGTGGGGCTACAGTGGACATGGGGTTAAAGTGGATATACAGTTATTTCAGTGATACAGTCTTTAGAATTATTTTAATTTCATGATGGTTGTACCACAAACTGCAGTAAACATATTTTGCGTTAATCTCGTCATTGCTGCAGCTAACAGAGCTGAAAATATGATTTCAGTATTTTTGTATTCGATTTTTGTGATAAACAAGTTTTCATATAAGTACAAGAGGTTAGTACCGAAAGTACTAAAAGTTATGGTTTATGAATTTATAAAAAGGGCCTATCTTTTTCTTGTCTAATACTTCATCTAAGTAAACTATATTCGATAGAGTTTGGTTCCGTATCCAAAATGGCCCCTTGGAGTGTGTACAGATGATGTGGGGTCAATGTGGACAGGATCCACTCACCTCACTTCTGACTGGGACCAAAGGTCACCTTTTAATCTTATATTTTTATTGTTAATATTATTGTAAGTGAATTATCTATACTATAGATGGCGAGGACATTATCCGCAGAACTGTGAGAGCTAATATTGATGAAGGAAAAGTTTGGAGAGCTATAAAAGATGTTCTGTTAAAAAAGTGGAGTATTAGACGAACTGCAGAGAAATATGGATTGAAGAAGTCTATGTTGCAGAAAACATCGCCAAGATATATAGAACTGAATGCATTCATATCTTTCAACGTAACTTTACAAACACCTAGGTTACCCTGTTTCTGCAAAGAAATTGTCTTAGGCAAATAACAGTTTTAGTGGGATAGTTAAAAAAAAATCGTCTTCTGTCATTGTTCCTGTATGCATTACACAGGGCCCACTTACTGGTTTCCAGATCCATGTGAAGGAAGTCAGTCCGGAAAATCAGACAAAAAATAACAGTAATAAAAAAATAATACTAAAAATACGGACAATGAATACAACCGAATACAAATACAAAGTTCGGAAAGCCTTTACAGATCATGAAGAACAATTATCATCTAAGTACTTCTTAAAGACCTCCTGTTTACATTATGGACTCACGTGCACTAGCATACAGGTATGCTAAAAAACTAAAAAAAAAAAAAAAAAATAATAGCTACTCTGGGTGCTGGGATGACATTCACTGAAGAAGATTTTAGACCGTCGGAAGTTACTGAGCAGCCAACAGCCTCTACATCAAGCTGTGATACACCTTCACCTGGAGAACCTGCAACTATATGTGATGCTTCACCTTCCATTTCAGATGTGGCCCTAACAGAAATACCAACTCCTGAAGACTGTACTCCATTTCCAAAACCTGTGAGGCGAGAAGCAAAATCAAGGCTAAAGAAATCAGCAGTTTACACTAGCACTGCAGTCAAAGATGAACTAGAAGCAACAACAATGGCTAAAATGAGAGCAGCTTTATAGAAAACATTGTTCCAGTGTAAGAGAGAATTGAAGTTATCTTGAAAAAGTAAGCTGTGTTGATACAGAGAGTGAATCAGAGTTCCTTCCATCAAGTGTGCTGGAATCTAAGAATGAAGGATGCTGTGAAACAAGACAGATGAAGAAGAGATATCTGGTGCTTTTGTTTTGGTTTGTTTCATCACAGAGAAGACTTAGGCCAAGTTAAGCATACAATTTGGTGAGTGGAATTTTTTGTATCTGATTTGCAGAAAAAAAGCTCTGCATTTGTAACAACATTGTCGACTTTCCCTGACATGCCTAACAACCAGGAATGGAAAATATTCTACACCATTTTGAACTAATACAACACCCAAAGTAATTTAGCAAACGCCAAGAGCAATCCTTTTGAGACTAAACATACGATTAAACTTATTTCCCAACGAAGGTAACTACCCCACTTTGGAGATTTACAAAACTCCACTGATTCTCGACCGAAGAACAATAATTTACACTGCAATCATCACAGGTACGCTGCCAAGATGCTTGCATTCGTACAGTAAACGCCACTGTAATTCGTCTCTTTTATGGCTTTAATAACCAATACCGCACATTCCGACAATTCTTCTAGCCGAGAGCAATCGTGTAGTTTAATTTTACCTTTTATTTCCTGCAAAAAAATGTGTGTGAGCAGATGTGAGTACGATCGCCCCCTTGTGTATTGACCTATCGGGTCATGATCGTCTGTTTGGCGTGTGAGATCTTTGCCGTGGGTTGTGTTCTGGAGAGACGATGGAACCACCTTTTAGTATGTTGACAGTGTGGAGTGCGACGTGAGCAAGTTAGGCGGAAGGCATGCACGAAGCAATGATGTGTGTGATGAGGTCAGTACGCGGCAACATGGCACGGGAATTGCTGATGTGGTAAAGATTACCGCCGCTTCTCCAGTTGTCTACGAGTGAACGGCTGAGTTGTGTGGAGATGGACTGTGTCTGCCTTACCGATAAGTGTGGTTACCGGACTCGGAAACGATCTTACGAAGTTGTCCGTGCGCATGGTGGTGCGTTTCTTGGGGCAACAGACGACTGGTATGGTATTGCGGGCTGTTACTAAGCTTGGCGAACGCAGTTTTCTAAAATTTTGCTGCTTTAACAAAAATCTGTTGAAATTCTCCGGCTCACCCTCCCTATGTGTTATTCTGACTGTGTTGCTGAATTACCTAACTTGGGAAGATTTTGTCTCTCTGCAAGCAAATTGCTCTGGCTTCAACTTTGTTTAAAGTTGCTTTTATTCAAAGAACCCTTGTGGGAAATTGTTTCATACACCCGTATCCAATGCTTTTAAGCTTCTTAGGAGGGTTTGTGTACTTTCTGGCGGCCAGTTTTATGTTTGCATTTTAATGCCTTGCATACTAAGTAGTTATGCGTCTGTGTTGTAGAGACAGTTTCTATGTTGGTTGTGGCTGTTGTGGTGGGGCCCGTGGCTGGCGTGCTTAGTGGGCTGTCGACTGTTTCGTGTGAGCGGGCGTGCTGTTTGTGGGGGCAGATTAAGCTACCAGGTTGGCTGCCGTCCGCGTGCTCCTGTGGTTGAGAGTACGCCAGTTGGACTTCTGCTTGGGCTCCCAGCTTAAGTTGCATGATTGGATATGTCTTAATTATGTAACGGTTTCATAATAGTCGATTCACAGTGTGAACTTTTGATGTCTTAATCGGGCGCTAGATTTAAGGTTCTGTTTCTCAGGTGATCCTGGTAGTGCAGTTCTTGTGGCGAGTTTTCATGATACCGAAGGCTCTGTGCTTTTCAGACTTTAAGTGGCTTGCCACGTAATTATCTGTAAAAGATTGACGTAAATTATTGCTCTGCGTAATCAAGTTAGGGGTTAGTTGTTTCAAATGTATCTTTCTTTTGGAGCCAATGAAAATTTTCTTAAACATGTAAAAGGAGTGCAGATTTCGTTACACTTGGCTGCAGTGTTTGTAAAAGCCGTTCAAATGAGTTTTGTAGTTTATTTGATGTATCATTTTGGAATTTAATCTAATATCTTTAAAATAATCATTTGGGAATTGTCTTTTTCCTAAGAATGTTAAATATGATGTTAAATAAACCGTGCGTTTCAGTGCAAGATGTTCAAATCAATCCTTGGGAAGTCCTTCCACCATTCCTGCTCTAAAGTTTGTTTCTCTTACCTTATCGCTCGCTGGCCAGGTGCCGCATAATTGGCGGTTAGAGTATGCATTCGCAAAGTAAACACGACTGTCCACACCACATTAACAATACACGAGATATAATTTTCCAATATAGAATTACGTTGTTGAAGGTGTCTCGGGTCTAAAAATGTTCAAATGTTTGTAATTCTATCGGACCAAACTACGTGGTCATCAGTCCGTAGCTTACAAACAAACCTAGGTAAACTAACCTAAGGACAACACACCCATGCCCCAGGGAGGACTCGATCCTCCACGGCGAGCAACTGCGCGCTCCGAAGCGAGACGCTTTAGTCGGCTCAGCTACTCCGCCGCGGCTCTCTCGGGTATCCAGCCGGGTGGCGGCGTATATGGATCGCGAGGATTCCGAAAGTGTTATACTACCCATTTTCGCTTGAAGATACGCCGGGAAAGCCTACAGTCGCAGATAGAATTACGTCGGTTCTATCAACAGACACAGGAATAATAATAATAATAATAATAAAGCGATCGAATTGCCAAAGATATACCATCGTACTTATTGTACCATCAAACCGGTTGAGCTATCAGAGATATAACTCTGTGCATGTGTGCGGTAGCCGCGAAGCTGGCCCCCCTCGATAGTGAATCCTGATCTGACGCTCGTAAAGCGGGACGCCATTCCGGGTCAGGTGACGGCGGCAACCCGTCTTAGAGGCTGCCGCGGACGTCCCCATTCATTCAGAACCCCTACCGGCGGCGGTGCCCCACCCCTAAGACTTCCAGGTAGCGTTGCGCCCTAGCAGCGGTAGAGAGCCTATATAGGGAGAGAGTGGCCAACCGGCCGGTGTCCGCCATGTTTTTACCAGACTGCGCGTGGGACGTGCATATACATAGCGACCCTGGCAGAAGTGCAGCCACTTGACGATTGAAATGAGGCAGCAGTTCCACTCATGACACCAAAACACATCTTCTAGCTTGCTAATCAGTATGTGGTTAAAGAAAAGCCATTCATCTGTGTTCATACAGATCTAATAAAGTTGTAAGCAAATAAGTCTCGTGAAACATTTTCTGTGATTCTCTTTCCAAGCATTAATCCCGACTTGCAGAGTCTGCTAATTTGCTGCGTCTCCTCCATTTCTTTCGATCGTTGACATCTTCTAGCCTTAAACTAACAGCGTCCATGTCTGCCCTGATGTTGTCAGTCTATCTCTTTGCCGTTCTCCCTCGTGGTCTTGTTCCTCCTGGGTTGATGTGGAGTGTTGTCTTCGCAACCGAGTTGTCATCCTTTCTGCTGACGTGGCCGTACCAGAGGAGACGGGCTTCCCTCAGTTTGTCTGTGGTGGGCGCCAGTCCAAACGTTTGCCGAACTTCTGTATATTTTACATGGCCACATCGGGTCAGCTCCGTGGACCAACGAAGCATTTTCATTTCCATCGTATGCAGCATTTGCTCCTGCTGTTTCGTCATAGGGCGACACTCAGTCCCATAGATTGCTGGTGGACGTATGACGGTTTTGTAAACTTTTGCCTTTAGCTGTTGAGGCATCTATTTATCACAAAGGACTCCAGTTACCGGTCTCGACCCAAGCTGCGTTTCGTCCGAGTATGGAGTTGTGTCACAGTCTGAGGTGACAACGGACCCCAGGTACTTAATATGCATTGTCTTCTTCAGGTCTTCTTCCCCGATACTGATGGTGCCTCTGGTTGATAGCCGCATTCTAAGTATTCAGTTTTCTGGACATTGAGGTGCAGTCTATTTTCAGCTAGTCTTTCCGCCCACGTTTTAACCTGGTGTTGGATTTCTGGACGGGTTTGTTCGGCAAGTACCACATCATCGACATAAAGAAGGGTCCACGGATGTGAAGTCTGTATGTCAGCTGTTGCCGTATCCATGCAGAGGATGAATAGTTTCTATGACTGTGGAATGTTAATACAATATTTTACGATGTTCTGGTCATTTCGACTGTTGGCTGTTGATTAATAAAAAAGAGAGCTATTTCATGTTATGTACCTCAAAGAAAAGGTGCGCCTCGCTTGCACAGTGGTAGAGTGCCAGACTACAAATCCAAAGGTCACAGGTACTATCCCCGCTAGGTCCTAGGATTTTTATCTGTCACTTTCCACTTCTTTCACCTCTGGCAGTATTGCTCATGTGAAAAATACCGAGTAGCACCGTGGTTCGGAACCCACGTTAAACTGTAGGTCCCCCTATAACTGACAGGGTAAGTCAGTTCGAAGGTTGGAGGAAGGCAACGGCATACCACCTCCAAACAGGACCATGTCTAGTAAAGCACTGAGGTGTTCAAACAAATCTTCGGACTGTTGACTGCTTTACCTTTTTTATCTCAAAGAAAATAATGCTATTTCAGAATTTTCTGTCTGCATATCCATCGCTGAAATTATTACAATATTATCGCTTTCCTCCCAGATATAATGCATTTTAAGTGTGCTGTCGATCTTATAACATTTTCCTTCACTGGGAAATACCAAAAACGTCACTCTGTATATAGGTACTTTTAGGGACACTGTATCACAGAAAATTGGAAAAATACCGATACTATTTCTCGTGAAACAGCAGGAACAGACCCAAAATAGGTAACTGAATACCTAAAATGAATCAATATTTCCGCCCACCTCCCTTTTTCACGTCACATCCCGTAACCAATTATAGCACTGTGAACAGCCAGATAATACACAGCCAAGGGGAGGTGCCGTAGCCACGTTGAAACATACCATGTAGCACGACGTGTCAAAAACCAGAACCACGAAGTAACAAAAAGCTAGAAAATGCTGTTTAAAAAGATTTACCACTTACTGGGCTCGAACTCGCGACCTTCACATTATGAATTCAATTCGCAACCACTACATCACGTACGAATTTCAGAGGAAGGATTTCATCAGCGCCTTTCTTGGTTTGGCGCGAGGGTAGGGGCAGGGGCGGTAAGCAGAAAATATATTACCTCACACAGGCAGGAATTATTGGTCGATTTCCATAAGTCGCTTTTACAGTTCCCGCTTTCTCGGTTAACTTTCACCGTCCACTGTTCCCGTATTTCCTCATTCCTCATTTCCTCATTCCTCATTTCCTCAACAGTGAAACAACGAGGCATTTCTCTTGACTACGCACATTGGATTATGTAATATACATTATTAATTACACTCAGTAAATCCCTTAAACCAACATATAATCTTAAAAACTACCGCTAAGTACAACAAACAGTACATTAAATTACGAAAACAGAAACGACAAAAGACGTGCAAAAGTGGAGCAGAGCTTACCGTAATACAATCTGTACGTATGTGTACAGAGAAATCGCTGCCAGAAGGTTTTAAGACATACCACAATACAGAAACGCACACTGTAGCTACACACACACACACACACACACACACATGTAAAGCCCGCCAAATCTGGTAAAAACATGGCGTCCTGGGCTGTCAGCCAATCAGTAGCCGTCTCACGCACGGCCACTCTCTCCCTACACAGGCCCTTTACCAGTGGAGGCGGCATTGTGTGTGTGTGTGTGTGTGTGTGTATGTGTGTGTGTGTGTGTGTGTGTGTGTGCGGTGCGCGCGCAGGGTGCGTGATGGCCTTGGCGGCGGTACGATCGCTGCTGCTGTAGGTCTACACACATCGGGATTGACAAGCAAGGCTTCCGCGGACGTGTACGGAATTATATCTCCCATAGCTGATCCGAGTTCATGGTGCATTAAAATCAGTGGAATAGATGTAATAATTCGAGCTTTTTTTAATTTCTTTTAACTCATGTCTGTTAATAGAACCAGCGTAATTCTACATTCGTAAAATTAGCTCTCGTGTATTGTTAGGCACGAAATAAGAGGTAAAATTAAACTACCCAATTGCTCTTGGCTAGAAGAATTGCCGGAAGAGGCGGAAATGGTTATTAATGCCGTAAAAGAGATGGATTACAGTGGTGTGTACTTTACGAATGTATACATCGTACCTATGATGACTGTTGTGTAAATTATTGTTTCTCGATCGATAATCAACGGGGTTTTGTAAGTCTCCTGGCTGAAAGTGGAGTAATTGCCTTCGTTGAGAAGTATGTTTAATCGCATGTTTAGTCTCTAGAGGATTGCTCTTGACGTTCAGTAAAATTTGTTGTGTGTTTGATAATTCGAAATGGTGTAGACTATTTTGCGTTCCTGGTTCCAGGAATGTCGGGAAAAGTCGATAATCTTGTTAACTCACATTAGTAACGTAAATTACACCGAAAATGCTAACCCGTCAGCAAGAACTTAACTGTGCCTACACCCATTTAAAGAATCTCTTTGAGATAACATTATGGTAGGTCTGGGCCGATAATGGTAAAGAAGGAAATGTACAGATCTTTTAACCTTTACCTGCGTAGTAAATTCGTCAAGTCTTTCACTGCGACCCATGGAGCCATGGCGGAGTTGTTAGCTGTTGCAATGGTAATGGTCAGTACGGTATCTGGGGAACTGTTTCAGTACAAGATCCCTGGATTAGATGACTTTCCTCTCCACTGTTGATATAGTGATGTATTGTATCTTCTGTATTTCGACTCGAACAAGATTTTTGCAGGTATTTTCAACAAAGTCGAAATGTGTGACTATATCGTATACAACAACTTTCATATGGAAGGAGACTGTACAGGAAACCACAATGATAAGACACTTGGGATAGGTTGTTTAACGTGGTTAGCATCGAATTGCCAAATAAAATATATATAATAAACATGTATCTCAAATCACTACTGGCTGAAGTTAGCGGAACGCTGGATGTTTTCTACATTAAAGGACGCACGAAACACGTGTTTGTAAAGATGCACTCTTGTTAAGATTTGCTCAAAAAGAATGGATATATTGTATCCAAATGTGGACGACTGGATGTTCTCCATCTACCTACAGAGAAGCCATTTGCGGAGTTAAAAACCTATGGAATGGCAATTTTTAAGAAGCATTTGTTTGGAAAAGTAGTAAACCAAAATTTTCATATGGAATTACCACAGGATTTTGTATCAGAGGTGATTACATCGTCCACACTGGGGGTAGAAGCGGTTTTATTTGGACGCACCTGATTTTAAACTTATATTGCAAATCCACGTGTAGATCGTCAATTTCTTTTTCCAACCAGTAATTCGATCAATACAGTGGTGATATATTTGTGCATCACAAATTTTAATTCAATGCTTCAGATTTATCATTAATGTCTTTGACATATTCGAGACGAAAATCCTTCTCAGTAATTGTGTATTTGGGTTTCATTGATATTTATATCACCTTAAAACAGGAATGTTCCAATATGTCCTTTGACGAGGTGCTATTCCGCTGCATGGAGAGCCTTGGCAGTATTGGCAATGTTCTATGGAACACAGAAGCTGAATTAAATTTTGTGACGTGAAGGAAATTGTGCTTAGACTATACCGAAGCGCCTTAACCGTTAGTGATGCTGTGGTCTAGCAGTAAGACGTCTGCCTAGTAAGCATGGAGATCCGGGTTCGATTCCCGGTCGCATTAAAAATTTTAATTCAATGTTTCAGATTTATCATTAATGTAAGAATTGTTTTATGTAATTTGTAGAAAATTGTGTGTGTCTGCGACCACAGTACTAATGTTACTGTTAGGCGTTTTTATTTTTGAAACGAAGTTCTCCTCTAAATCGTTCGTTGCTTGTGATTACAAATGTTCAAATGTTTGTAGAACTTAAAAGTCATCAGTCCCTAAGCTTACAAACTACTTATGAACTAGCTAATACTAAGGATGGCACAAATATCCATGCCCGATGGGGGATTCAAACCCCCGACCGTAGTGGCCGTGCAGACCGTGACTGGAGCCCCTCAGTCCCCTCGGCCATCGCGGCCGGCGCTTGTGATTATCGTTTCCGTGTTTTCTATCGCACGTATCGAAAGAAATGATTATAGTAATGAATACTTTCTGCTGCTGTTGTTGTCATTGTTATTGTTGTTGTTACACATCTGGACGTTGTAAGAGTGTTCAAGATGAACACACAATTTTCTTATTGTCCTGTGACGATTATCCTGTTTACAATTTAACACGCACTATTTTTATTTTTTATTTTTTTAATACGTTCTTCGGCTGTTGCGTACATGGGCTAAACGAAGAGATACATTTATTTTGCCTAGACGCCTTAGGAGGCGAACGATTTCCGATAGACGGAATTTATGTAATTATTATTTTTTGTATACTCCCAAATATTTGACTTTGGTAGGAATTCTTTTTAAATAATTCTCGATAGGTGTACGTAGGTTATATGAAAGACTGCACACCCATAGCACTACACCGAATTTCTTTATGCCATATCTATATTTAGCTGCAAAATTTTGTTACGTACGAGTTATAATTAAGGTTCGATGTATCAGATTACTTAAAATGCATGTACCAATTCCGAGGTGTTCTTTCAGAAATTGTTAATGCAAAAACACAGGTTGTTAAAGTTTATATGCAGATTGTGTAAGAAACAACATGTTGTACTCAATTATTTTACCCCGAGAACTGCGGTGGAGTAAGAGTACAAAAAAAAAAAAAAAAATAAAAATAAAAAAAAAAAAAAAAAAAATCTGAACGATGTGCTAAGTGCTCATACGTTGAAGTACTCGTCGAAGATGATGGAAATAGTTTCCATTAAAGCAGTAAGAGATGTAGGCAAATCATATATGTATTGGATTTCGAAGACACCTTCCATGTACTTATCGATTTAGTGGCTGAAGGAAAATAGTTTAAAGTCGGTAGCCAAATTGTACTGTAACCACTTTTCTTACCTATATGACCTTACATTTTTTTTAAACTGTAAATTTAAAATTCCATACAGAAATTTCACAGGAGTGCAGTCTAGATGAGCAGATAGTGTACACACAGGAAGGTGTGGAATGTTTAAACGGTTGTGTTATGCAGGAAATAAAAGGTAAAGTTAAACAACCCGAATGCTCTCAGCTAGAAGATTTGCCGGAAGGTGCGGAATTAGTTATTAGAGCCATAAAAGAGACGATTACAGGTCTAGACAAAAGTAGGTACTGGAGTTCGAAAACTTACCTGTCGAATTACTGGCGGGAGAAGTAAAAAGAAGATTCCGATGTGATTTAAACTAAAAGTTAAAATTAAGCTGGATGTTATTAAAGTTACAACAAACAAAATACAGAAGTTTTCTGCACCTAAACGTGTATAAAGATATGTTATCTGTATGTAAACCCGTATCAGGCGGGAAGAGAGATATTTACCACTACATTGCTATTTATCACTATATACATACAAATATTTCGGTAATTGAAACTGGGTTTCTTTATTCCAGCGTAGGATCTGTTTTACGACGAGAACATAGCGCTGGTTACACATAATTAGAGTGGAATGGTCACTTGTTTTTTCAAGATCAAAAACTCTAAATGGAAGTTCTTTGCGTTACCGTTGTTTACAGATTAATGAGAATACCCGAAAATTAACATGTGCACAGGTAAATCTTCCAGACACTAAGGACCGAGAAAAAGTGTAAAGATTCTGTTATATCAGTTCTTAGTTTAAACTGCCTACCTGTACTTGGAGATTTTTAATACTGGCGCCAGCAAGTACTATATTACACTGAAGAGCTATTTTTAAGCACGAGAACCGTATTTCTCCTAATTCAGAACGTCATATCTCACAATGGCTTCAGAAACAGTTATCTCCGAATTATGCTGATACCTACTAAAACACTGTTGTCCCGCAAGTCTAGCCTTTACTAAACATTTACTGTGTTCTACGTGCCTGTATTTATAGTGGAATGGCAACTCGTTTAAAAAAATTGCAATCTTAAAATTCTATACACTAATTCAGCAATAGTGTGGAGTAGAATTGACTTAAATGTTGTATTATTTAGGAAATAAAAGTTAAAATCCTGAATTCTGTTGGTTGGAGGATTTGCAGGAGGGAAGAGAGACGCTACTATTTGGAAAAAAACTCTGCTTAGTACAACACTCTGCATGCAAGTATATCGATAGTTGAAACTGACCAGTTGGATGAGTTTGAAAAGTGGTTAAACGTAGGTAATTGAACCATTAGATAGGTAGCTTTCATACCTATATGTAGTGCTATAACCAGTATGCAGAAAATAATGGAAGATCTGTTTTCTGTATTTAAACATGTGTTAGGAAGGAAGAGAGATATTTACCATTACACTGCTGTTTCAAAAAATGTTTGTAAAGCTTATGGGACTTAACTACGGGGTCATCAGTCCCTAAACTTACAAACTACTTATGAACTACTTACGAACTAGGACGGCACAAATATCCATGCCCGAGGGGGGATTCGAACCCCCGACCGTAGTGGCCGTGCTGACCGTGACTGGAGCACCTCAGTCACCTCGGCCACCGCGGCCGGCACACTGCTGTTTATAACTATCTCAATACAAATATTTTTGTAACTGAAACTTGGTTCTACTATTCCAGTGTAGGGTCTGTTTTACGATTTGCATATATTTAGAGTGTAATGATAACTTTTTTTTATTTTTTTTTATTTTTTACTTTATTTTTTTTTAATTTATTTATTTGTAAATGAAAACTACATATGGAAATTCTTTCCATCATTGTGGAGTAGAATAGTTGTATTATTTACGGAATTACTGATAGAATTGAGATTGCTGTTGGACGGAAGATATTTGGAGAAGGAGCGCAGATTTACAATGTGTCTTCTTATTAGCTGCACGTAGGGGAGCGTGTTAACTATACTTAGAGGAGTAATTTCTTTAATCCTTTGAGTGCTGCAGACGTGATATGCCATGGCGCTCCACCTAACCATGATGCCTGCGGACGTCGTCTGTCGCGGAAGTGGTATTCCCAATGGGCTCTATAGACGGCATTTCCCGCACGGCCTGGCCGATACCTGAGCCCTGAAGACGGCATATGCCGCAGCTGGTTCAACTTCCTGTGATCCTGTGAAGCCGGCCGCGGTGGCCGAGGGGACTAAGGCGCTCCAGTCGCAGTCTGCACGGCCACTACGGTCGGGGGTTCGAATCCCCCCTTGGGAATGAATATTTGTGCCGTCCTAGTTCGTAAGTAATTCATAAGTAGTTTGTAAGTTTAGGGACTGATGACCCCGTAGTTAAGTCCCATAGACTATACAAACATTTGAACATTTTGATCCTGTGAACGTGAATAGCGACTCAGGGCTGTTGCTTACACGCTGACAGCCACAGCGTTCTGATTACTTGGAATATTTATCATCCGATTCTGAGAAAACACTCCAATGAAAAATTTTCGTTTTCTTACATCCTATGGTGTGATATATTCGTTAGATAATGATCTCACACTCTATTCGTCATTCCATATATTTACCGTATTAAATTAAACAAAAGAAACTACTGCGCGAAATTTTGAAGAGTTCGCAGACAAAAAATCGCACTGCATAGACTATGCATATGGTTGTTTTAGTACAAAGCTGCGGATGAAATGTAGGTAAGAAATCTAAATTTTATTTATGGACTGTCGTGCAGTGTAGCCCAGAATTCAAACAGACCGAGAACATTTCATAATCGAAGAAATGTATAAATTAAGAAAACCACTGAGATAAGGGACCATTATTTGATGATTATTTTCTTGCGAATTACATAAAATTTACATGAACTATGGAAAATACAAGGAGATACCCACTACATAACTTGTACCAAAAGCGGAGAGGTGCTTATACAGTACCAATTACATTCATGTGTCTAATATTTTTCTTGCTTCATAATAATAGACTAAACATATTTACACGAATGAGAAAAGCTTGCTTCAGGAAATATTAACCGTCCGACAGGTGCGCGTATGTGTCAGATATGAAGCGACAAGGTCTGTATACTTTTCTCGGGAAGTGGGAGAGTCCGAAACCCCCTCTTTGTATTAGTTTTCCATTTTATCATACAAGTTTGTGTCTTTTTATAGTTTATTATCAAGAGATATCTACAAAATTCACGTGAACCTCCTTGGCTGACAAGAAGACGCGCCTATCGGAAGATTAATTTCATATCTGAATGACGATCTATTTAGTTTACTTAGTTATAAGTAAAAATTTCTGTGTGTTTCAGTAACTACCTGTAAGTAAAACGAACGATGTGTCAATAATTTATCACAATATTAGGTGGGAATTTTCTTCACTAAATTGATTCAAGTTAAAAATTGCGAATGTGGAAAGTGGCACATAAACGAATCTTCAAGTTTCAGAACCTTGTATTGTTAGGTTAAAGAGGCAAAGCAGTCAACAATCCGAAGATTGGTTTGAACACAACAGTGCTTTACTAGGCATGGTCCTGTTTGGAGATGGTATGCCGTTGCCTTCCTCCGACCTTCGAACTGACTTACCCAGCCGGTTATAGGGGGACCTACAGTTTAACGTGGGTTCCGAACCACGGTGCTACTCGGTATTTTCACAAGAGCAATACTGCCAGAGGTGAAAGAAGTGGAAAGTGACAGATAAAAATCCTAGGACCTGGCGGGGATCGAACCCGCGACCTTTGGATTTGTAGTCTGGCACTCTACCACTGTGCAACTTTTTTTTTTTTTTTTTTTTTTTTTTTTTTTTTGTCGGGTCTCCTTCCTCCCCTACAACCCGTCCTTCCGCTCACCAAATTCGCCTTCATCGGCGTCGGCTTCATCGGCCTTTGGGTAAAGTAATTTCTTCTTCTTCTGCAGGTGAAGGTAGTGGATTACTTCCACGAAGATATCAGAAACTTCCTCCATAAATAACAAAAGAAAAAAGACACTTTTTTTTCCTGGCTCTCTGAACGCTTCCGAGTTCGCCTTCTCGAAAAATGAAAGTTACCGATTTGTTTCTAGCGTTTCTTGCAATTCAGTTAAGTTCTTCTTCTCGTCTCTGTATTTATCT
The DNA here is from genome assembly GCA_026315105.1 of Locusta migratoria. NCBI lineage: Eukaryota > Metazoa > Arthropoda > Insecta > Orthoptera > Acrididae > Locusta > Locusta migratoria. Next base: position 218,083,236 of record CM048749.1, read on the forward strand.
TCTCTTAACTCGCGAATCGTGAGCTGCCAGGTTTTGATTTTTTATGATGATAGATGTTAACCCATAAGAGGAATGTTTAGTACATCATTAAAGGAAAGGCGTCCTCTCGCCATTTAAATATAGAACATTGTTGAACAAAAGTGTTTGACATAACGAAAAATAAAGGGGTAAAAAATGCTCTTATTAGAAGGACATCAAATTACATTCTCTTTTCGTGTTCCACGTTTTCAAATATCTGGGATTCTCAGTATTTCCTACATTCTTCTCTGAAAACTGCTTCCAAAAAGTTCGCATAGTTTCGCTTGTAATGTTTTCTTCGTAATAACTGGCGAAGTTGTTGAACCATATACATGCAGAAGTCCTCTTCGCTTTTAGTTGTGCTTGACACTATGTAGTGGACGAAGTGCCCTTTTAGCCAGTTAACAGAGTTCCGTTTCGTTTTAGGGTACGGGATAGTATCTGGGTGCAAGAAATCGTCAGGTGTAATGCGAAAAACCGATGTTCTTGTGATGGTTGCAACCTTTTTACGAATATAGTTCCAGACTTCTTGGACCTTGGAGCACACAAAAAGTTGTTCGTCGTTGTCCATTAAGTTGCACGTTGCGCACAAAGGTGAGTCCACCAAATGTATCGAATATAGCTTGGAGTTGGTGTGGACTTTCCTGTTCACTAGGCGATACCAGGAGGCTCTGACCGCAGTTGTCAAATCACGGCAGTGGATATTCTTCCAGATGATTGGCCATCTGTGATTGGGGTATTTTTGTTCAATGACGTTCCGGTTCTTGTTTTCCATTAACTTCTTATAAACCTTATGCGCCGTCAGGAGCTCATCATCTTGCATGTTTAGCTGCAGATAGCTCAACTCGACTAAAAAGGATTGAAAATGCGACATAGCGCTCGGAATATGTCGAACGTTAATTGGAGGTTGCAGACTGGTAGGCGTGATCTCGTTTAACAGGTGGGCTGTTAAACTGTTTGGTAAGTTCTTCCAGATCTTGTACGTATTACACACGTATAGCGCCCGTGCCGTATTTGCAACATGCGTAAGATTTAGTCCCCCATCCCAAATGGCCAAAGTAAGCGTGTCGTATTTGACTTTGAATATGTACCCTCGAGTGACAAAGTGACCCATAGCTGACATAATTCGTTTCATTGTCTCGTGTGGCATCGGTAAAACTTGTGCAACATAATTGATCTTCGATGTTATGTAAATGTTTGCGAGGGTTACTTTTTGTACTTCATCAAGTTTTCTGATGTAGTGGCTCTGTATGCATGCACGCAGACGTGCGAGAAGATTCCTGTAATTGACAGCGATCGTGTGCCTTATGCCACTCCGGTATTCGATGCCTAAGCACGTCAGTTTGGGTTTAAGTATTCATGGTGCTGCACGGCAATCCCACGTCCTATGTTCATGAGACCACACTTTCTTTCATTTAACTTCGCCCCTGAGGCAAGTTCGTATTTATTAACAAATCGGAGAGCTGCTCCTAACTCCTGTTCATCCGTAACTAAGAATCCTACGTCATCCGCGTAAGCATTGCAGGCTATCTTAATTCCATTGATTGTCAATCCTCGTAGACGATGGTTCAGTGTAGCAAGAAGGGGTTCAATGGCGATAGCAAAAAGTGCCATTGACAAGGGGCAGCCCTGTCTCACCGACCTCTTTATTCTAATTTCATTTGTGAGCTGTCCATTCACTAATGCTCTTGTTACACCTTTACTAAGGATTTCACTTATGAAGTTTGTGAAGCGCTGCGGAAAGCCCATAGCACGCATGGTGCTCAAGAGGTACTGGTGGTTCACTCTATCAAATGCCTTAGCAAAATCAAGTGATACCAAGGCACACTGAATTTCGCAAGCCTCTGCTGTAGCGATCACGTCTCTGTATTCGCATAAGTTATGCTGGATTTTTCTGTCAAGACCCACGCACGTCTGGTATCTGCCTATTACTGTATTTAGCATCAGTTTCAGTCTATGGGCAAAAATTCGTGCCACTATTTTGTAATCACAGTTGAGTAGCGTCAGAGGTTTAAAATCATCAATATGTCTACTTCCTGGGTGTTTAGGGATGAAAACTGCAATTCCTTCTACCAGCTCTTTAGGCAGATTAAAATGTGGCCGCAACAATTCATTGTACATAGCTAACAATTTTGGCTGCAGTTGTTCGCGAAACATATGATAGAATTCCATAGTGAGACCGTCAGGGCCTGGTGACTTGTTTTTGGGGCTTCGTTGGATGGCATATTCCAGTTCCTCCTCATCAATTTCTTTAAGGAGATTCTCGGCCTGTGCGTCACTTAACGTCCCTTGAAGGTTGTGTAACAGCTCCTGTTGCATCATTGCGTCGTTGCTTCCCGTTGCCAGCAGCTCTTCCAGGTGTGTGTGAATTGCATTTTTGATTTCGTTTTGCTGCACGAGGGTGGTCCCGTCACGTAACCGGAGTTGCGTGATAATTTTTCTTTTGCCTCTCTTATTCTCACGAATTACGTGGAACATAGAAGGTTCTTCCTGCTCTATCAGGTTATCGGACCGAGACCGGACTTTGTACCCTTCACACTGCTGTCGTTTAAGTTTCACAAGTTTTGCTTTAATACGCTTTATTTGTACGTAGTTGTCAATTATCGTCGCGTCCGATTTATATAACTCTCTTAAGCAAGAGAAGTAAAATTCTGTAGTCTTTTGTTGCCAGTAATACTTTTCTCGTGAATATGCTTGAAACATTTTCCGTATCCTGGGTTTGGCATGTTTGAGCCACCATTCCGTCACTGAGTTGTATTGTGCTGCTTTACTTTCACATGCCCTCCATGTATCATTAAATACACGCTGGCATTCTACATCATGGAGAATGGAGCTATTCAGTTTCCACGTGCCTCTCGCCCGGTATGTGCCTTGTTTGCACATGTTAACTGTACATATATATGCGGCATGGTCAGATAAAATTGTCGGCCAAATTTCGGAATGTAGGACGGCAGAGGTAAGTTGTTCGGTCACATATATTCTGTCCAGCCGACTCGCAGAGTGGTTCGTGACATACGTGAATCCTTGTAACGTGCCGTGCAGGTGCTCCCAAGTGTCAATTAAACGCAGATCATTGACAATACGTTTCAGTTCCATAGATGTGTTGAAATTGGGCGTCTGGTCTTTACGCTGCAGCACACAATTAAAGTCACCTGCAAGTATTAGATTATCATAATTCCTTCCAAAAAGCTGTACAATTTCACTGCTAAAGAATTCTGCCCTGCCTCGCCGATTGCTACTGCCGGATGGTGCATACACGTTAATTATGCGAGTGCGGTAAACTGTGACTGCAATTCCCCTGCTATTTGGTAATTTTTCCACATCAGACATCATGATGCCTTCTTTTGCCAAAACAGCTGTCCCGAGATCCGCTCCACTCCCCGGATTGGTGATAACAGTGTATCCGGCAATTCGTTCGAATTCTATGGCAGCCACTTCCTGCAGCAATATGATGTTAATATCGGCAGCACGCAGCAGATCCTGTAACATAGACAGTCGCAAAGCCGACCGGATCTTATTGATGTTGAGAGTGGCTATTTTATAAGCTTGCGACTGATTCATGGATTTAAGGTTTTCTAACAGTTAATTTGTCCTGTTAGGGTGACTGGTTGAGGGATCGCGGCCGTTTCAGCGTTCTCCTCTGCTTCTTCCATTTCCTCTGCCCAGGATTTGGAACATGTGGACCGATGCATAGCCTCTGCTCGTTTTATTTCTACAGATGGGTCCAGTGCTAGTTGTGTAGCCGTGACATCACCCGACCCTTGATGCGAAATCGATCCGGAAGAGGCAGACGTCTCGACATCCATTGCTCCCGAGACCTGTTGACTCACATCCGCAATCACAGAACTTTCGTGACGGATCTTGCTTATAACCTTCTTAGCTTTTTCCCGCAGTAATGGGGCGACTTGATTAGCGTCCTGGTGTGCTCGCCTCCGTTTCTTGGTCTTCTTTGTCGAGGACGACCCCTTAGATGACTCCGAACCATCAGAATCAGAAGTCTGTCGTTCCGTCGACTCGTTTTCATCAATAGATCCAAGATCCATCGACTCCCGCATTTCATAAGATCCAGGTATAGGAAGGGCTTCACCCAAACCTGTATGTTCGCGGTTCAGTTCACTCGGTCCTGCATCATCACTCGTTGCCATGTGTGTGTCACTGTGAATTTCAACAGTTGAGAGGACATCAACGTTTGTACTTGCAGTTACGCGTTCGGTGACTGTCTGCGCAGCAGCAGGTTTATCATTGCCGTCTGATGGCGGGACATCTAAAGGTGGGGACGCGGTTTGCACTGCAGCGAGCGCCGACGAGTAAGTCAGAGGCAGCGCCGTGGTCACGGACGGACGCGCGGCCTCCCCGGCTGGTATCTGCGCCACGCGGCGTTGTAAACACTGCGCTCTGACGTGGCCTGTCGCGCCGCAGCCAGCGCAAGTCTTCGGCTGCCCATCATATATTACAATCCCGCGGTGTCCGCCTACAGTTATGTAAGAGGGGATATGTTTTGTTAGGTCAATCTTAACCTGTCTCACACCGCTTAACACAGGGAATTTATGGCTCGGGGAGAACTTTTCCGCAAAATTATTCAACACCCTACCATAAGGTGAAAGGACTGCATTAATTTGTTCCGCTGTTGTTTCAAAGGGCAGCTCAAATACGCGCACTGTCTGGATGCCAAGTCCTGCATGTGTGACAGTCACCTCGCCGACAGCACCGTCCCTGTATTTAAATTTCAAGGCCCCTCCACTGCTTGCGACAACTCGATCACATACGTCGGAGTTGATAACTTTAAGGTAAACAACACTACTGACTATAGAAAAGTTAATTCCAATTACTTCATCGGCAGATATCTTTGCGGTGTCTTCTAACCAATTTTCTACTTCGAAAGAGCTCGGTCTAGGGTGAGTCGTGTCAAAGGTGAACTTCAGGGTATCTATTCTCTTCGTCTGATTCATGGTTTCATGGTTTTCTCTACAGTTAGGACGACGCTGTATGCACGCGACTTACCGCGCAGACGTAAACAAACTCGCCACGGCGCGCCGCTCTGCCGGAGGTCCGCACACCGCCGTAGCCGCGACGAGACTGTGCAACAGGTTACCATATGCCAATTTTCACATTATTTATAAAAATAATAATAAGGTTTTCTGTTCCATACGACTCAACTGAGGAGTGAGACTCCATGGTCATGGAACAAGTCTAAACAAGAATTTTTACACAAGAATGGGAATAGAAAATTTTTCAGTAGTCAATCTTAAGACAAAGTGAATACAATCAATAAAGGAGAAAAAAATGAATTAGCTTAATTGTTTAACTTTTCTAGGAGTTCCCCAACAGAATAAAAGGAGTGAGCCATGAGGTAACTCTTCAATTTAGATTTGAAAGCGTGTGGGTTAGTGCTAAGATTCTTTAGTTCTTGTGGCAGCTCATTGAAAATGGATGCTGTAGAATAGTGTACACCTTTCTACACAAGCATCAAGGTGGTGTGGTGCAAATGTAGATTCGACTTCTGTCTAGTGTTCACTGAGTGAAAGCTACTAACTTGTGGGAATAAGCTCATCCCGCGGTGGAGTAGCCGAGCGGTCTAAGGCGTCTCGCTGCGGAGAGCGAGGTTGCTCGCCGTTGAGGTTCGAGTCCTCCCTGGGGCATGGGTGTGTGTGTGTCTTGTCCTTAGGTTAGTTTAGCTAGGTGTAAGTAGTTTGTAAACTACGGACTGATGACCACACAGTTTGGTCCGACAGATCTACAAACATTTGAACATTTGAATAAGCTGATATTATTAACAACAAACGACGTTAAAGAAAAGACGTATTGTGACGCCAGTGTCAAAATTCCCAGACTACTGAAAAGGGGTCGACATCACGTTCCTGAACGTACACCACACATTGCTCGAACCGGCCGTTTTTGAGCCAGAAATATCCTTTTTGCATCAGAGCTTTAGTCTCATATAATATGCCAAACATTAGAAGTGTTTTTTGGGCATCTATTGTTTTGAGCAACTTACCTTGAACTTTTCTGTCTATATATTGGAAGTAAAACTCTTTTCACTATTATTCATATGAGAACGTATACAGTTGTACATCATAGGCAAGTTTCATATCTTTCATCGAAATATTACCCGAATTATAACGGTTCAAAGTTGTCAGGAATTCAACCTCACCCTGAGCAAAGTCGCGGACGGCGTCAGACAACTGACTATATCTCTCTTAGTATTGCTTCAACAAATCTTAAAAATTACCACTGTTCGTTGGAGATATGTTAGAATGTTCACATAAAATTTCCCATGATGGTCGAGTTGGAAAAGATTCCGAAATTAGGAGATTTTCTGACTGAGAGACTGTCGCAGCCACCCTGGTTGCAGAAATAGGCAGGCCATGGTGGTGAGAACCAAGTGGACAGCTCCAGGCACACACAATATTCCGTGAAGATGGCTTCCAGTGTAGGTAGACAGATTAGGCGGCTGCAACGGCAGGCCTGACAAGCCGGACGTGCAGATGTAGCACTCAAAGAGTTAAATTAGGGTCACAAATGATGTCAGTATTTTTATTAGGGTCATAAATCATGTCAATTTTTAATTGTGGTCGTAAATAACGTCAATTGTTTAAAGTAGGGACATAAATCATGTCAATTGTAATTATTCATAAGGACAATGACCTTGACCTCTAGGGAGGAGGAGTGGGGCAAGTCATGAATTATTCATAAGAGCGGACCCTCATTTGCATATCCAAAGCCTGTCCAGTACCCCTACTACTGTGCTATCAGAAAGTTGATGAACTAAATATTGTTCTCACAAAGAACAACAACAGGCAAGTCTTCAGTGCTCTCCCGACAATTAGGTAATGAAAATTACTGACCGTTACACAACATAAAATTTTCAATATTTAAATGTGTAAATGCTTTCGGTATTAAGAGGCAAAAACCAACCTAGCTACCATGACGTAATGTACATTACTGGTAGTAATATCTTGCCAAAAATTGCCAGAAGTGCACAAAAAATTATTATTTAGGTTTCCATATAATCCTGGTGATTAACGCAAGTGGGGGTGAACTGCAATATCACGGATCGATGAAATTTCTGTACGAAACTCCGCATTCAATGTGGGAGGGGCTGTATAATCTAGAGAAAATGTAACACGCAATGCAAACAGATGAAAAGAGTACTGGTGTGTCGTACGTGATATGTCGTCATCATGTACCGTTCTTTATTTGTAAGAGTCATAGTACACCCTCGATTGTAGCGCACTAGAAACGCCATATGATGGTATAAAGAGGTTAACTCAGTCTGAAGTGAAGGGCGTGGTTGTAATTTCATCCAAAGGCATTCAGTTTGCTGCCGTTTATGCTGAAACTGTTTTCTTTGCACTCGCTGAACTTAAGCCATCTGCAAGGGAGCATGACGAGCCCTATCAAACGTCTCATGAAGTGGTACAGCAAAATTCGCGATTATTGCCGCTCTCTCTCGCTCTTAAAACGCTTAATTGCATTACCGATGTTGGCAAAAACGATTTTGCTTTCCTTCTCTACCAGTCCGTGTAGAAAGGATTTGGTCCTTTGGAATGAATAGCATTGCCCGTTTCTAGACTTCCAATTAAGCTGATCTGAGCACTGCAATGAAACGTAATGGCGACGGCACATTGATGGCTGATGCTTTGGGGGAAGGGGGGGGGGAGGCGAGGACAACATCTGTCGCCAATACTGGTCCGCGTTATAAATCTAATAAATCAGAGAGATGAAAGCCGTGAGGGCCACCGCCTGCCTGGCGTTCTTGTAATCTATAAATCTTTTATATGTATGTGTGTATGTATGTTCCATATCTCCTCCTAAACTACTGGACCGATTTCAACCAAACTTGGCACAAATGTTCCTTACTATAAGTCAATAATCGCTGTCGGAGATTTGACATAAACAATGACCTTCGTGAAAAAAAGGCCTCATCTTGCGAAAATATTCTACATCTGCTTCTAAACTAATGGACCGATTTCAACCACATTTGGTACAAATATTGAAGTCAGGACTCAGGCAAAAACCACCTAAGCCACATAGTTCATAAGATATGATATCACAATGAAAACTGTCCCAACTTTGGGCGTGTGATAGCGTTATTTTCTTCAGCAATTTGAGAATCAGAGCACTTACGACTTGCAAATAAACTTTGAACATAATTGCAAATCCTTATGAAATGTTTCTTCGCTGACAACCCAAACAAAAAATGATGCAGACTAGATAAAAGTTTATTGCTTATTACTCTTCCGATGTTCATTTTGTACATCTATGGCATTTGGCATGGCATTACTAATTATTACTTCTACACTGTATATTGTTCAAATCTTCAAATGTGTGTTAAGCTTATGGGACCCAACTACAGGGTCATCAGTCCCTAAACTTACAAACTACTTATGAACTACTTACGAACTAGGACGGCACAAATATCCATGCCCGAGGGGGGATTCGAACCCCCGACCGTAGTGGCCGTGCTGACCGTGACTGGAGCGCCTCAGTCACCTCGGCCACCGCGGCCGGCTCTGTATATTGTATTCGCGAGACATTTCTTAGACAGTACAACGCTGTGTGTTAGGAAGATTATGAATAATGTGATTGGGGTAATCATTCTACAAAGAAAGAGTGAGAATGCAACTGTGTACATCCAACGAATAACCCTTATTCCGATAGATCTACTTTTTTAACGTCAAGAGACTGCAGTTTCATGTAAGAATTGCATTTTCTATTCCGATTAACAAATCATAGGGACAATGTGTTAAATACTGTGGAGTATATTTGACATATCCGTGTTTCTCACATGGACAACTCTATGTCGCCTGCTCAAGGTAGGGAAAGTGAACCAAAGATACGTCTGGATAAACACTTAGAAGTTGTACTAAAGAAACTGCCAAATCACACTTATGCGTACTATTTTTGTGCATTGTGGAATCCACACCAGGTGGGACTGACGGACGATTTAAAGTAAGCTCAGAGAAGGGCTGCTCGTTTTGTACTACCGAGATATAGAGGGGAGAGCGTAGTGGAGATTGTGCACCAATTGGGGTGTAACTTATTAAAACAAAGGCGTTATTCGTTGTGACGAGATCTATTTGCGTAATGTCTTTCACCAACTTCAGAGTGCGAACATATTTTGTTAGCACCCACCTATATAGGAAGACATGATCGCAAAATAAAATAAGAGAATTCAGATAGAAAACGGAAAGATTTAGGCACTTATTTTTCCGCGATCTATTGGAGTAGGGAACTGTAGAGAAACATCTTAAAAGCTATTCGATGAACCCTCTGCCAAACACTTCCGTGTGACTTTCAGAGTATTGATGTAGAAGTAAATGTACAAGGGTGGGCTCACCAAAGTTTTATTCATTCTAGCTTGATAAGTAACAAATCACAGTCTGAATTAAATGAATTTTATACATCATTTGTATTTTATTTCTCTTTGTTCGGATACTGAACGGCCTTCGGCGCGCCAGTCACAGTCTGCACGGCCGCTACGGTCGGGAGTTCGAATCCCCCCTCGGTTTGTGCCATCTTTAGTATAAGATAGTTCATAAGTAGTTTGTAAGTTTAGGGGCTGATGACCCCGTAGTTAAGTCTCTTAATAAATATTTGCACATTTGATACTGTACTTATAATTTTGTACATCATGCATATTCCTGTGTTATACAGTTTTATAATTTCATGAAGATAAAATCTTTTTCGAATTTTTATTTTTGTTTCCAATATATGACTGAAAAACAGACATATACCCAGGAAATACCAGGTTTAGCAACTAGTTATGTGTATATGATACTTTCAAATCCATGAATCGAGTGCCAAATAATTGCAATGATCTTAGTCATTAAGTTATCGGTTGTGACTGAAGTTGCGGATTTACTTCACAGCACATAAGATTTAAATCGACTCCTAACAGGGTTATCTTCGAATTATTTCGGAAATTTATATATACTAGTATTGCCTGTGGTCGAAAATCGAACAGTTGTGTTTACAATGGTCACTGGTGGTAAAATTTTACGTATCATGTCGGCGGCCTCGCGTGATTATGTTGGCAACAACAACAACACGATAGAAAATCTTTGCCCATTTGTTCGAACCACATAGAATGACTCGATTAATGTATCGTACAGGCCTTGAAGTAAACAAATAATGCTGTTCCAGCTTTATGGTTGACAGTTTCTTGTATGTACCCTCGTCCGCTCAGTAAAAATAATTGCCCTCATAAAGCGTTGTCAAGCGATTGGCTAAAATGAAGACTCACAGGATTCTCACTATTCAGCATCTGTTGCCAACAATATCATAGGACGCCGCTGGGATATTTGGTAAAATTTTACCGGCACTGGGAGGTATGAAACGGTATCTTTTACGTGTTAAGGAAAATGCCTGTCACAATAACAACAAATAAAAACGGAAGTATACACTTCTCATGCCATTTTCGAATTATACAACTTTCATTAACCTAATATTTGAATTGGAACTAAAATTTCGGTGTTCGTATGTTTATAGAACGCCAAGAAATAATGTCATTTCGATACTGCGATATTCAGAATTCCAGAGCTGAAAACATGTCGACTTCGTAGTTCCACCCGTGCACCGCTACATGCCTCTCACGGCGCATCATCCTTTATATAGGCATTCATATGAAAACATCCATTTCCTCTAACCACTCTTAATCAGTGCGAAAATGAAGCTTTTGAACGGCACAAAAAAGTGAATTGGGAGCACTCCATGTTTCGATATTCACATATTTCAATACGTTATTTTGATACTGCAGACGCGCTGCATTAGAGCATCTTTGGTCGAGGCGAATAACCAATCAGTGAGCTGATTATTGGAGAATTTAGAACTTGATCCAAGCTGTAGATAGGAAAATTTCCACTTCCTTTTACCACTTTTAGTGGCTAAATGCACACATAATATTTATATTTGTGAAATCTACGACAAACAGTCTTTATGTAACTTTCATTGGCCGTGTGTGTGTGTGTGTGTGTGTGTGTGTGTGTGTGTGTGTGTGTGTGTGTGTGTGTGAAAACGCGAGCTATCCACGGAGAAGCCAGATTGGTTGGGGCGGAAAAAGTTGAATTGGTGTAAGATCCTAAAAGGTGCTGCCTATGACACGTCCGCTCTCCTGTACCTTCATATTAGTTATCAACGTACCCTCCCCATAAAATAACGTGGCTATAAGTAAGTGGTCAGTAACCACTTTAAAACTAACACAATTCTGGAGGAGGAAAAACAATTGTTCAAAAGATTAATTTAGCAAGAGCTTGACATCTCCATTGGAATCACGTATATAATCACACAACAATATGAACCGTAGACCTAAATCTATTCTTTTGTTCTGTAGATTGCGAATGGTATATGCTTGCATCCTTTATCTGAAGAAACTTATCGAAGAACAGGTCTACGCTGGTCATCAGAAAACGTAGCGGAATACCTCGAATGATGAGAAGGTAGAAAATTTGTACACTCATCTTCTGATGAGTGATCTACTGCAGCGCGGCAATGTATTAGCATCATGAAACGCAGGGGAACATCAGTAACCTCCCTGTGTAGGACAGAAGTGCTGGGGAGCCGGGGGGTGTTCATTAAAATGTTGGCGTAAAGTTCCTTCAAAATAAACTAGGCAGAAGAAACAGCTTAGAAGCTCTGAGTGGATTCTAATGTGGTAGCTAATCTGCCGCGTCCCTTTGCAATTCTACAGCTATTCAATGGACAGGAAATCGCAAATTGTGTCTCAACTTATTAGAAACAATGGGAGGTACTGATACCCGATTCAGTTGTTTCTTGTAGAGAATCTGCCATTTTACTAGGAGAAACATCTTCGGGCATGATCATTCTACTGACGGTGATTGGAGGAGGGGCGGGGAAGGGGGAAGAGAAGGAAGAAAATTCATCTCATTCATACCTAAGTCGCCATTTATTTTGAGTTATAATTGCCGACGGTGTGGCGTCTAAATTTACAATAACGAGACATGACAGTAATGACTGGAATTAATGGCCTTTGATATCGAATCGCTCTCGCAGTTCCTCTGTAACTCGGGGTATCAGTTTGTTCGAAACAGAATCTAAGTGCTTACCATGTTGTTTACGATTTGATTTCCAAATCAAGACACGACACTGGCAATTAGCACTAGTGCAGTTCAAGGAAACAGGTAATGTTAACAAATTGTTGAAATGTTTGTAGAGCTTATGGGACTTAGCTACGTGGTCATCAGTCCCTAAACTTACAAACTACTTATGAACTAGCTATTACTCAGGGTGGCGCAAATATCAATGCCCGAGGGGGGATTCGAACCCCCGACCATAGTGATCGTGCAGAACGTGACTGGCGCGCCGCAGAACGGTTGGCCACCGCGGCCGAGTAATGTGAACCCAATCTTTCGCTTTATACTCATTTATACAAAAATGATTCCGAAGGAGCAATCTAATAAATGCTGGTAAGTCCAGGGTTCTCTTCTTACACACCCTACAAAATAATGACACCCAAACGTAGAATTTTATATAAGTCGTAACTTTCAACTCCCATATTTTCCACCCCCTTATCGCTATCAGCCGTCTACGACCATAGTGCACAATGGGAGACTGATATATACTACCATATACAAACACTATGCCTTTGCGATGTTTGTAGTTTTGGCTGCACATAGGAAACAAATATTTCCCTTAAGGAAAATGTGGTTGAAAGATTGTAGTCACATTACTTTACTTGGCCTGTAAATTAATAATAATAATAATAATAAATACATACTTCGTTAGCAAAATAATAATAAAAAATAACAATAATAATACATTCCATTTCCATCCGATGGAGCCGGCCGCGGTGGCCGAGGGGACTGAGACGCTCCAGTCACGGTTTGCACGGCCACTACGGTCGGGGGTTCGATTCCACCCTCGGGCATGGATATTTGTGCCGTCCTTAGTCTTAGCTAGTTCATAAGTAGTTTGTAAACTTATGGACTGATGACCCCGCAGTTAAGTCCCATAAGTCCTACAAACATTTGAACATTTGAACATCCGATGGATGAATGGAAGTTGGTATTATGACGTGATATTAGGGAAAGTGGATGTGTATATAGAAATATTACAAAAAATATATAGAAATCTGAATCAAAGTAGGCCGGATGCAAGTGACCTGTAGTAATTAGTAATTTGTCAACATATCAGACACAAATTTCAAAGTGCCCAGGTTGAATGTGCCTTGTCAAAACAATACATTTACGTGAATATTCTCACGAAAGGGGATAGACATCATGTTGCAAAAGGAATGACACTACTAGAAGATACATACTAAGAACACAAGCTACTAGACGACCAAAGAATTGCTGTTAGTTTCGCTAAAACTCCACAACGGCTGAACCGAGTTGGATAATTTTAGTGTTGAAATATTTGTGTAAGTCTAGGGAGGTTTAAACGGTGATAAAATATGGAAAAGTTCTCCGAAAAAGAGGGAAATCGGGAAAAAAACTGAAACAGATTTATTCCAGTGCGCTATCAATGCCGTTCGTCCAATTGCGATAAAATTTTATACATTTGATGTTGAAAGAAAGAGGAACGTTTGCATCAATTCGAAATTTGGAAAAGTCACCCGGAAAGGAGAAAAATTTAGGAAAAACTGAAATCAAATTTTTCTATGAATAGAAATAAATTGCCACATGGTTGGAAGTGCATCACTTGAGTACGGCTTGACAGGACAAGGTTTGTATGAAATAAACTTTTTGGGTAATCTACCGGAAAACTGGAAAATTAGAGAAAAACTGAAAGTGCTTTTTTCAATGTGTTTTTGATTGAATTCAGTACTATAACTGACTATTCGCTCGACGGAGAGGTTTAATTCTTTGTTTTTGTTTTGTTCATTATGGTCTTGGAAAAGTTTTCATTAAAATAAAAATAAAATGGAGACAGTTAAAAAGGAAAGTCGGAAAATACGAACCAAGTTCTTTTTTCAATGTGTTTCTAAATATACTTAACACTATAAGTTGAGAACAGATCATCCAATTGCGATAAAATTTTGCTAATTTGATGGTCAACGAAAGTTAAACGTTCTTATGAACTAAAAATTTTGGAAAGTTACCCGGAAAATTTGAAAATCCTCGAGAAACTGAAAAAGCTTTTTTCAGTAGGATATCAATATCTTTAGTCTGATTGCGATAAAATTTTGCTTATTTGACGTTCACTGCAAGGGTAACTTTCTTATGAAAATTACTGAAAATTTCCGGGCTGTTATGCCGTGGTCGAGTGGATTTATTATTAAACCCAACGTTTTACAACTTTGATAAGAAATAAAAATTTGGAAAAGTTTCCCGAAAAACTGGAAAATTTTGAAAAAATAATAAGAGATTTTTCTATGAAACATCAATATCACTCATCTGATTCGATAAAATTTTGCACATTCAACGTTCAAAGTGAGAGTAAGGTTTGAGTGAAGAAAAAGTTTGGAATAGTTGGCCAGAAAATAGGAAACTTTTTGGAAAACTGAGATTTTTTCTTTGGGATATCAATATCATTCCTACGATTGCGATAAACTTTTGCACATTTCACGTTCAAGAGTTACATATTAACAATTGCGAAGCATTGCCGGGTAGACTAGTTGAAAATAAGACAAAAACAATATATTATTTCTGCAACTTCTTATGTATGCCATATCATGTTTGACATATTAATTAAACATTAAAAGTGTTTAGGAATCGTCCATATAAAGGGTGCCAATATTTGTATAATCTGTTGTATCATAGTCCATTCTTATATCACTTCAGTTGTAACGCTCGATTGCGTAACACATCTGATGATATAAGGTATGTTTGCCATGCTTACAGTTTTATTACGTAAACGTGGATTTTATGTGTCATTATGTTATTATTTTGTAAGACTTAGGCTTTCCTCTTGTAAATACAATAATGATGTCAAGGAATCATGCTGAATTTGATCTAGAAATAAATAGTTTTCCGTGCCTGATCGAAGTGTTTCTCTCGCAAATCATATCAACAGTCGCTGCACAGTCATCCATATAATTCAGGAGACATTGTCAGTCGGTTTTCTACTTTATCCTAATATACACATTGTCACGCAGTATTACTTCCCTGTCGTCATTCAGGAAGGAATAAAGAGGCAATCGTGTTCAGTAACTGGAGTTGAAGGCATTGTCCAAGTCTGTGCCTAGAACACAAGTCATGTCTTTCGCCTTAATTTTTCTATGCACATAACTCCTTCGAATACTAGCAGAAACAAATCATAAAGTACAATCGTCCCTTTGCTGTTGTAACACGTTAACCTTCAGCTTAGCCATTCTAAATAATTCTCTTATTGGCAATTTAAAGCCGACTACTGACTACTGAATAATATCGTGCGATACGGATTTTACAAACTTCTGAGTACATATCCGGATCTTCCTTTGTTATCCTCTATTTATTTGGCTTTTACTATAGCGTCGAACAGAAGAGCCGTGGTAAACGTTTGTATCCTGAAGTGGCGGATTTATTAGATTCTGTGGTTCGGAGCGGTTGCGTAGACAGGAACAAGACAAAGGCGTTTTTCTCCTCGATAGAAAAAAAAAAAAAAACCTTCAATATTTATTAGGAGCTGTTTTGATACAAAAATGGCAAAATGGTCTATATTTTAGACAAAAAATATTTTATTGATATATTTAGTAAGAGAGCCTTTTCTGGTAAATATTAACCACAGGATCTGCATCTTTCGTCTACACGTAGCTCATAACCATATTAAGAGCGAATATTACACATGTGAAGAAGTCGTGTTGGAATATAGGCGACGATTGTGGATCAACGAAGGAGTGCTTCACATATGCTGTGCGGTCGCGTTATTAAGAAGACACATATACTTTACAAAATGGGCCGTAAGCATACAACAGAGTATCTACTTCATCTCTGGATTACAGAGAAGATGCTCAGGTTCGCATGAATAAAACGAGTCATAGAATCTACTTCAACCTAGTATGTTCTCAGCTTGAGTAAAAGGATTGGGGAAATAGCTCACAAAGAATATAACTAGAGTAGTTCCTCACGACCGAATAATAACCTACATTTTCTGATGTGAGCTCTCTTAACATACTTCAAGCTGAGTAACTTGTATTAAAGTTACGTTTTACTGTAAGCAACAATAACAAAAAAGTCCTTTATACGTAGTCTGAAGAAATAAGAGAGGAGCTAAAAAGTTTATGCAATCATAAACATTTGGTTGACAAGTCGCTTCCTTCACACAAATCATAACAGTGACACTTTAGACATTTCATGTGGTTACGAGAGTGAATTAGAGGAGTTTTTTCATTACCGATATAGAAATGAAACATTAGAGGATTCTGTTATGTGTTTTAGCCGTTTGTTTATAGTGCATGTTTACAGTTGTAAAAAGCTACATATCGAAATAATTTTCTATGTTTTTAAATAGGGACCATTAACCCTTAAGTACATGCGCTGTTTTTCAGGTCTAAAAGTACCCCAACTGATTGTACGTATATTTAAAAGTAATTATTGGAAGTATCTTGCATATTTATATATGTGCATAGTAAAAGATAACATATTTATTATTTAAATCGTTTATTGTCTTTATAATAATCAGTCTTAACAGAAACTGTAAGTCATTTATAACAACATGTCTTTTTCGTTTTCTGTTCCTATACCTCTGATACAATGATATGAAAATCAGCATAAAAATAAAACTACACTCAAGGTCTTTCGCACATAATATGAGCATAAAACGAGATTATAACTATCAAAGAAAAGTAACTAATAGCAAGAAAAAAATGACAGCATGTCATAATGAATCAAAAAGTGACATTCATTCCATTTATATCTGTTCCTACGGTAAAAAAAAATTCTTTGGCTGTTTTCTTCTTCCTCTTCACTCCAAATAGTCACTTTGCTCTATCTCGATATCTGAACCAGAAAGGTGTTCACTGTGTATTGATTAATGATCGCTAATATCATCAATTTCTTCTTCTTCTGGGCTACTTTGTTCTATGCCTTCAGTGTCTGAGTCAGTACCTTCTTCTAACAGTCGGAAAATATCCTCATCACGGAGAAAGCGAACTATTTTATAAATATACTCAAATAAGAACGAATTGCTGCATTATCATATTGTAAATAAAAACTACTCAGAATCACTCGTGGGGTCTACGGATACCCCAACAATATACAACAGGTACTAACTGTTGGGAGAATGCGCCGCACGTCCACTTAATACAAGCTTTCGCGGTACAGTGAGAATACCTACATGACGAATCTGTAGTCCGGCAACAATAGAAATTCTAAACAAAAAATATCTTGTGGTGTCCGCTCAGACCCCGCCTGTGTAGTTAAAAGTTAATAAGGCTTTGTGACGTTAATTCCAAATAAAGTCCATCCCAGAACTTTAGTCTCTATCACAAAGTAAATATTGCAGCAATACAAGGTGTTTTAATTAGTGTCTCCGTGTGCCAGCCGTCCTGTGTTATTGTCGTACTATATGGTTTTTATGTCACCGTGGCTCCTCGTTTTTAACTGACTTAATATGATTTTAATCATCTGTCAACTGTTTGTATTCCGAACTGTCACCTTGTCTCCGTTGTTTTATCGCCTGCCACGTATTTTAATTTTCATCTCATCTATGTATTTTATTCTCTCGGCTGAAGAGCAGCCTATGAAGCTGCTAGCAGCCTATTGGTGTACTAGCTGGTGTGAAAACACAATAAAAAAATTAAAAGAGTCATTCAAAGAAAACTTATGCGTTTGTTTGCCGAAGAAAATTTGTACTGCAAACACATCAAACAATATCGAAAATTCAGTGAAAAGCTACTACTTACTTTAGTTTTTATATCTTGTTTCCATGCTAACAGTCAAAATAAGATCTAAAATGATTTTCTCATCTCATAGTTCTGCCGCTCCTGTTGATATAATTTTCGGAAAACGTGTTTATATATTTATGCTCGTACATATACACAGTGTAGGCTTTTCCTCGTAAAACGAGAATATTTTTCTGCTTGCAGATATTTCGTCGCCGGCCACGGTGACCAGGCGGTCTGCGGCGCGATAATCTCAGTCTGCACGGCCACTACGGTCGGGGGTTCGAATCCCCCCTCGGGCATAGATATTTCGGCCGTTCTTAGTAATAGCTAGTTCATATGTAGGTTATAAGTTTAGGTACTGATGACCCCGTAGTTCCCACAAGCTCTACAAACATTTGAACATTTTGAGATATTTCGTCTCTTTTGTGTGAGGAAACTAGTAGGAAAACAATATTAGGCTCTGGCGCAACTTTTTCGGTGTGATGAAAACAACGATATAAAGTTAAAGAAGATGCGAAAGCATTTGTGTAATATGAATGCACTCGACCAGAATAGGTTAATTTCCGATGTTAGCAGACACCACTACTGTTACTTGTTTCTGCGCATGCGCATTCTGCAGCACACTGGAAAATTTAGAACTCCACACTCGGCGCAATCGATAATTACTGACGTCACAGACACTCGCGATCGGGTTGGCTGCTGATTTACACACAGGCACGAAAGGAGCACACACTTCGAATAGTCAATTTTCACCACAAAGTCGGTCGTGTAAACGGGCCTTAGGCAACACCACCTAGAGACAAGGCCTTACAACAGGCCGTGCTTACGTCACACTTAAAGGCCGCGGCCGCCATTTGACTGGCTGGCCGCTGCGCGGCGGTGGGCGTGCCCCAGAAGCCAGCCAGTGATGTGACGTAAGCACGGCCAGTTGTGACGCCTTGTCTCTAGGTGGTGTTGCCTTAGGGCGCCCCTGGCGGATGTAGTGTTGTGTTGCGACTTACCGCTCATCGTCTATTTGCGCGGGGACTTGCGAGGAATGCCGGCGTTGTGGCGAATGGCGACGTCACAACAGACAAGTCTGGAGAATTGTCAGTCCGGGGAATCAAAGTTATGTTCAAATGTTTGTTAAGCTTAAGGGACTTAACTGCTGGGTCATCAGTCCCTTAACTTCACTTATAAACTAGTTTACACTAAAGACTGCACGTACATTCATGCCCGAGGGGGGTGATTCGAACTAGACTTGCGCATGATTGTTCGCGATCGCAAGCGCTCACTTTAGTTCGCGGCTAGAGCCGCAAACTAGTTCGCTCTTTTAGTTCGTCCGCTCCCAGTGACGGCTCAAGTCTCTCCAACCGATACAAAATAGATGCCTCCGATGGACAATAGGAGCGCCCAGGTGGACGAGGACAAGAGAAATTAATGCTACACTATAAGAGCACTATCTGAAGGATAAGAATGAAGACTATGCCACCAAACTCTTTGCTAAGGTCGACTTACTTCGGGATCAAGTACAGCAACTCCGCCTGGTGGGGACAATACGCCCGCAACGTTGTCATAAATATAAGGTACCCCGCTCACTAGAACGCTGGCACCCACCTTGAAAATACACGCAATAAACAACACACCATCGGTCTCTGAAACACAACGAATGAGCAATATGTCACATGAAAGCCTACAAGCCACCACCTGAGAAACGCAATAAGTCATCCCCATTGAGGAACTAAGGACCCAAAGTGCGCCCCAGTTTCCTCTCAAAGTGTAAACGAGTTTACACGTACATCCATGCCTGAGGGTGTTGATTCGAACTAGACTTGCGCATGATAGTTCGCAATCGGGAGCGCTCACTTTAGTTCGCGGCTATAGCCGCAAACTAGTTCGCTCTTTTAGTTCGTCCGCTCCCAGTGACGGCGCAAGTCTCTCCAACCGATACAAAATAGATGCCTCCGATGGACATTAGGAGCGCCCAGGTGGACGAGGACAAGATAAATTAATGCTACACTACAAGAGCACTATCTGAAGGATAAGAATGAAGACTATGCCACCAAACTATTTGCTAAGTTCGACTTACTTCGGGATCAAGTACAGCAAATCCGCCTGGTGGGGACAATACGCCCGCAACGTTGTCATAAATATTAGGTACCCCGCTCACTAGAACGCTTGCACCCACCTTGAAAATACACGCATTAAACAACACACCATCGGTCTCTGAAACACAACGAATGAGCAATATGTCACATGAAAGCCTACAAGCCACCACCTGAGAAACGCAATAAGTCATCCCCATTGAGGAACTAAGGACCCAAAGTGCGCCCCAGTTTTCTCTCAAAGCGTAAATAAAAAATAGATAAAGAGGCATTCCTGTGCTTACCTTTCACACACCAAGAAAAAACTCCCGGAGTGAGTCAGTCTTGCGGCACCACGTGACACCACAAAAAAAAAAAAAAAAAAAAAAAAAAAAAAAAAAAAAATGCAAGTGACGCCAGAGTGGCGTGGTCTGCGCGTGCAGGTGGAGGGAGAAGTTCCCCCACCTAGCAACTTCATGCGCTTGCTGCTTGAGCCGATAACGATATCACGCAAACAATTTCTCGCGTTTATGTTTAGAGTTAGCTCTACATCTTGGAATTATGGAATTTATCAGTCAGATATTGCAGAGTGCAGAACACATCAAAACAGAAATTTTGTAGCACTGAACTATGTAATCTAGCAGGCAGACGCTAACCTCGAAATGACTCATCAGCAGAAGGCAAACACGTGGTTTTTAATTCTGCTACGCGCCCTCTCGCTATTGCCCGTTGGTATTCGGAAAAGAATCCAACGAACTAAGAAGCGAGATACGTTTGGGATAATATCCCGCTGCTTCTAGTTCGTTCCTTGCTCCTTGTTCGTCCGCTCCTCCTACTTCGTCCGCTGCTCCTAGTTCGCCCTCTCTTATTGGCTTTTGCTACCGCTACTAAAAGAGCTCTTTTTTATGACAGCTTTTTTATATGTTTGCTATTACCCTTATTTTTGGGCAATTTGACATCAAATACTTAGGCGAATAAACGAGTTATTTACAAGAATGAGTGATAGAATGGTATTCAACTACTTTGCATACAGAGTACTCGTAGTACTTTATTTTTAAAATAGATTTCTTGTGGCAGTGAACTATGAAACTACAGCTGAGCTGCATCTCAGCTCGAAATGAAGGCAACTGGCAGAAGGGAATCACGCGATTCTGCGCGCTCTTACGTCTTCTCGCTGTTCCCCGTCAGTCTTTGGAAAAGGAGCGGACGAACTAAGAGGCGAGGGATCTGCGAACTAGATCGCGTAGTTCGCCTTTGGGAGCGCTCTTCCGAACTTGTTTCTTCGCGAACTACACAAGACTAATTCGAACCCTCGACGGGGAATGGCCTCACGCATCGGAGCATAGCGCCTCAATGCTCTCGGCCCCGGCGCCGCGGCAATCAAAGTTTCAAAAGTCCAAATGCTTGTAAAAATTTGGGAACAAATTGCTGAGGTCAAGGGTCCCTAGGATTACAAATAACTGAAACTGACTTATCCTAAACATACACACACACACACACACACACACACACACACACACATACATACATACATACATACATACATACATACCCGACGGAGGACTCGAACATCTGACGGGAGTGACCGCGCAGAACACGGATAGGGCGTTTAAGAGCACGCGGCCATTTTCGCGTGGAGCCAGATCATCGTGACACCAGCATGGAACCTGTTGGTACACCGAGGTGTCGTCCTGCATGCTCGTACTGAAAACTGCGTCCATGGTGTCGAGGCGAAATAGAATGGTTACGTGTCGCAGGATGCCATTCGCGAAAATCAACTGGTCATAGTCTCAGGACATGCGCCGTCTGTGATTTGTGTTTCTACGAAACAGCTTCCCACACCAAAAGGCCTTTTTGCAGGCGTCACTGAGGGCCACTAACCACATTAACAATAGGGGTAGGAAAGGTAAGTGAAGGAATGCGAGTAATAATAATAAACATAACTTACTAATAAAAAGAAGGATAATAAACTACTAAAACTAGATGTGTGTTTATATGTAGTATGTTCCGCATATTCCCCTTGACGGCTGGAGCAATTTTGATGAATTCGTCAGATTAGCACAGTGTTTGATCTTGTGGAGTTTGTACCGATCGAATCAAAATATTTATTGATTTGAAGAATATAATGCCAAACATGGAACAATAATTACTATTTCTGAAAAGTATTTTCCCTTCGACTTTTCGTTTCTATCAAATTTCAGAAAATGCTTTCATTGCATACAGTGTTCTACGTAATGTGATTCAGCAGAACGAATGCCATGCTTATACAGTCCTCAGTGTGTCTCATCCATATTTACTTACGAATACCACAGTGTAACATGTACATTAAAGTTCACCTCCAGCTACGATGGCAGCGACGCCAGCGGAGAAAGAGCCAACCGTAGCGGCACTAACAATGCACAGTCTAACCAACACCGCCTAGAAACTAAGGCTTGACCTCTGGCCGTGCCTACGTCACACCAAGAGGCGGCGGACGCTAGCTGACTGACCAGCCGTTACGAGGCGGTGGAAGTGCCCCAGCGGGCAGCCAGTCAACTGGCAGCCGCCGCCTCTAGGTGTGATGTAGGCACGGTCGGTTGCGAGGCCTACGAGAAAGACAGGCACCAGCGCACTCATCATACCACGTAAACAAGGTAGTTGCGAGCCGACGCGATCGCTAGCCGATTGGCCGGCCACTGGAGCACTGTCCACTGCCTCATAGCGGGCAGCCACTGAGCTAGCGATCGCGCCGGCTCGGAACTACCTTGCTTACGTGGCATGACGACTGAGCTGGGGCCTGTCTTTCTCGTAGGCCACGGGCCAGTTGTCAGGCGGTGTTGGTCGAACATAAACAGCCACGGAAGTGATGCCTGCACTCAACTGGCAGCACTGCAGTAACAAAAGAATCGCATTGTACCAACAGAGAACTTGTCATTTTTTGATGGTGGTATTTCCACAGAAACGGAACACTACATGTGTATGCATCTGTATGGTATAAATATATCGAATAATACCTGGTCTCACAAGATTCTCTTTCCATCCATCAGAAGTCACAAAACTACAATAATTAACTACCTGCCTAAAGCCAGAGTGCATCACTAGTTAAGAGTAGACACAAAAGTTGGTCGACGGTAGAGTTTTTCCGAATTTTGTCACTGAAATCCGTTCTCGTTATTTACAGAGGGAACAGAAATAAGGGAGCATATGCCCTTTTGTTGTTCAACGCGGTCTGATCCAAATCCTACCCTTACTCACAGACGAGAATGTCAGCGTGGAACTAACGTGACGTTGCCATTGTCACCCCTGTGGTATTTCTCTGTCGTTAGTTGGTGCAGTGCTGCTCCGTAGCACAGTGGTAGAGTGCCAGACTACAAATCCAAAGGTCCCAGGTTCGATCCCTGCCAGGTCCTGAGATTTTTATCTGTCACTTTCCACTTCTTTCACCTCTGGCAGTGTTGCTGATGTGAAAAATGCAGCGTGGTTCGGAACCCACGTTAAAATGTAGGTCCCCCTATAACTGGCTGGGTAAGTCAGTTCGAAGGTCGGAGGAAGGCAAAGGCATACCACCTACAAACAGGACCTAGTAAAGCACTGTGGTGTTGAAACCAATCTTCGGATTGTTGACTGCTTTACCTTTAATTGGTGCACTAAATTAAAAAGAATTTGCAGTTTAGCTCATTTCTGTCCAAGCTATCTAATATTCGAGCACATAACATCATAGTTGATTCTTTTATTACCAAAGTGACTAACAGCACATTAGTTCATTCACACACTTTTGTTTTCTTTATTTGAAGCAAAAAATAAAAACTGAAAAATATAAAAAAATGGGATATCAAACTCCTGCAGGATATAATGTTATTAGGTGACATTATGAAATGCTTTTCTCTGTTTAATATGGATCACCAGCAACAAGCAGATAGAGGTTTTACATCGAAATCTCATGGTAGATATTAATATGAAGGAAAAATGCAAATTGTAGTTATCCCTTAACGTTATTCACCTTTCGTAATTCGTCTCTTGTATATCAAGCAGAGTGACTGTGTATCTTTTTACTGGATATAAATGTCTACAGTTTTGTACCAACTCGATGAAATTTTGCACACTTTGACTTCGAAACAGGGGGAGGTCACCATCTACATAAAATCTCGTATTGTGCGTGACGGAGTATACCTTTTAGCCAACTTTGGCGCCTTTTTAGTATGAATCATATATTCATTAATTAAAACATCTCGACGGTTCCAGAGCTTTGCTGCAGACGCAGGTTTGAATATTTGTGCTGCACCGACATGCGAACTCAGATTTTAGCCTTCTGGCAAGCGGTCGCATTAGCAAATTAGGCTATGATTGCAGGCTTCCCGACCTGATACGTGGTAGTGCCCCTGCTTCTTACTTCTCCTCCTCGCTCGCAGCCAAATTCTATTCCGGAAAGGAATCGAGTGTAATTTGTACATCACCACAGAAGCTTGTAGTTGCCTGTAGGGGGTACATACACTTGAATTGATGAGTCTGTTACGTCAGACTTTTGAGAAAGAACGGACACCTTGTACACTTTTATGGCAAGGATTTTATAATCCGCAAACTGCTATATAATTCGTGGCAAATGACACCTCACTGATGAAGGACTGATAGGGCCTATATGCGATTGTTCACTGATAGGGCAGGAGGAGGTGAACTGAGGTGACGGAGTTGGAATAGCGAGAGAAAGAGAAAGAGAGAGAGAGAATAGGAGAGAGAGAGAGAGAGAGAGAGAGTGAGAAATAGAGAGAGGGGGCGAGAATGGGAGAGAGAGAGAGAGACAGAGAGAAAGATACAAAGGGGACGATGAGTTAGGAAGAGGGGTAGCGGAGCAAGGGAGACGATTAGCGAGACAACAGAGATGGCCAGAGAGAGAAAGGACGGGAGGTGAGAAGGACTAAAGAGAATATCGAATGCACAAATACCCGCAAAACGCCGGGTTTTCAGTTGCTTTTGTGATCATCAGTCCAGACTGGTTTGATGCTAGCTCTCCATTCTACCCTATGCATGCCTCTTCATCTCGAATAAAAACGGCAGCCTTAGTTACGTCCTTTTAACGTTAATATATATATAATATATATATATATATACAGGGTGCCCCACTCAACTGTTTCACCCCAGATATCTCCGAAACTACATGACATATTGAAAAACGAGTTTTACGGTCATGAACGTACGGCAAGGGCTTATGAAAGTAGATACTATGAGACACTTTAAAGCGTGACGAAATATTATTTTTAACACAAACTTACGTTTTTTTTTTTTAAATGGATACCCCATACTATTTCTTAAACTGTCGATAGGATGCATCGCGATGCGTCAATTACATCCGGAGAAAGTGCGAAGCGAAGTTGACGTTTGAAACACTTGAGGCGCGCTGCTAGCGTGTACCCGAGACTCAAGCGAGACTCACGTCTTTAGTATAAGCTAGTTCATAAGTAGTTTGTAAGTTAAGGGACTCATGACCCCACAGTTAAGTCCCATAAGCTTTACAAACATTTGAACATTTTTTCAAAAGGTAAGTTCATGGCTTGTAGAAAAAAATTGATGTTAAATCATAGTAAAACTCAGGTTTTACAACTTCTAACACATAATTTGACGAACGCTGGCATTTTGATTACACATAATGGGCATATGATGAGACTGGACAGTTCAAAATTCTTGGTGTTCAGATAGACAGTAAGTTGTCGTGGAAAGCCCATGTTCAGTATCTTGTTCCAAAGCTGCTTTATTTACCATTAGAACAAAATCTGAAATAAGCGATTTTTCAACACGAACAGTAGTCTACTACGATTACTTTCACTCACTTATGACGTACGGCATTATTTTTTGAGTTAACTCGACTAATACACAGATAATATTTTTGGTTCAGAAACGGGTGGTTCAAGCAATATGTGGTGTAAGTTCACGAACATCATGTCGACCCCTTTTCAGTAATCTGCCAATTCTGATACTGACGTCACAATAAGTATTTTCTTTAATGTCGTTTGTTAATAATATCAGCTTATTCCCAAGCGTCAATAGCTTTCACTCGGTGAACACTAGATGGAAGTCGAATCTACATTTGCATCACACCACCTTGACACTTGTGCAGAAAGGTGCTCAGTATTCTTCAGTATCCATTTTCAATAAGCTGCCACAAGAACTCAAGAATCTTACTACTAACCCACGCGCTTTCAAATTTAAATTGAAAAGTTACCTCAAGGATCACTCATTTTATTCTGTCAAGGAACTCTTAGAAAAGTTAAACAATTAAGCTAATTCCTTTTTTTCTTTTTTCGTTATTGATTCTTTTCACTTAGTCTTAAGATCGTCGTGTGCATAAATTATTATTCTTGTGTTAAAATTCATGTATTGACTTGTTCCATGACCATGGACTCTTACTCCTCAATTGGGTTCTACCGAACAGAAAACCGTATTATTATTATTATTGTTATCTACAAGAAAAAAACTAGTTACCATGATTTTTGTCCCATCTCTCGTATATAATGTAATACAGTGTCCGTGAGCTGGTTTTTGTGAATTCACTTGAGGTCCGCACGTCGCTCGGTTGCTCGCTCGAATCGCGTGATACAAGTCGTTCTATGACAGTCCGACAGGTGTCGGTGCTGCAGCTTGCTTCATGGCGTGTGGCTGCGCTCGACTTCCTCCACGCTCGTTCGAGCGGCGTACGCTCGACTGGCCCGACTGTCCACACTGCCCGCTAGCCACTCGAATGCAAGGCGAGTGTCGGGAGCAAACTAGATGCTTGAGAATACATCCTGACTGAGAAATTTTGATTTTTTACCTTTCCCGGGTGCTTCGAAAGCTGTTCTCTCGATCCAGTTGAACTAGCCATTCAGTTTCGCATTTTATACTTTACCATACATGTTATTACGCGTGATTAATATAAAGTTTCTGTGCTAAGATCATTTACTAAATGAGTTTTCCAGGATCTTTGTTTCTTTCTTGTTCCCATTTTGCGGACTGTTAGTGCCTGTTTAGTGGTAGGTGTTACTTTCGTCTTAACGAGGAAGTGACTGTATTTTATATCCATTCCACTTATCACTCTCAAATCCTGGAATACTTATTCCGCCTTTTATATTGATATTAAATACACGATATTGATGTACACCCTTTAGGTTAGTTTTGTGCATCTCTCTCTCTCTCTCTGTTGCACCTCGTTAATATATATTTCCGTAGCATTTTGGCACTGTGCGTGGTTGCTGCGCCTCTACCTTTTCCGAGTGAGTCCTTAACGGGAATTTTTCCAGTTGCAACATTCATATATCTCCCACTGCCATTGTCGTCTTTCTTATCTACATAACAAAGAACTTATGCATGCTATTGTGCAATATATAGGATCCTCCCTTTCTTCCGTGTCTTGATAAGAGATCGGCCTAGGTACAATGCAGGGGGAGTGATAACTAGGGGGACATCTCAAAAAATTATTTTGATTTTATCGAAGTTGAATCTATGGAATTTGTCTTTTATCAAAAGATACTTTCATAGCAAACATCATTAAAATCGCTTCTCTAGTCTCTACGTTTTCGCCATGTTTCTATTTTAGCGACAGTTTTGGAGGGACCGTTTCACCCCTTAAATATGCTTTCCGTCGCTAAAAAATAATACGTGTCCCATAGTTTTTCATGTATTATTACATATGAAAATTACCTAAAAATCGGAGAGTGACACTTGGGTAGGTTTCGTTGTGAGTACAGTGGCAGCGCTACGCTGTGCGGCCTCTGCCCGCCCCGCCCCCCGCAGCCTCGTGTCAACACGCTCGCTGCGAGCGTACACACTCGGCGGGCCACCGCCGAGCGATGCGCCGAAACCGGCTATTTGCAGACCTCTAGTATGCACTGTAGGCATATCTTGAGCTTTGATTCAGTCTTGATTAAAATTTGCACCTTTGCCCTCCCAAACAAGCGGAAGGTCTACATAAGATTCTGTAAGGAGCATGACTGGAGGTACTTTACATACGGACTTCGACAAAATAGACAATTACATTCCGATCTTTATGAAATCAAAATAACATGAAGGTTATAGCTAACATAAAATTTCGGTTGCTTGTTTGGTGTGGGGCTATGATGCAGTTTTACCAGTTACCACGAAAGTTGGCTCAGAATGCAGATACTGTATGAAGCATGAGAAGGTTACCTTGCAAATAAATTTGATTTTTCATACAGAAGTTTATGGCCGCCATGTGGTACAGGAATGGCATCCGTCCGCGACTGCCGGCCGCGGTGGCCGAGGGGACTGAGGCGCTCCAGTCACGGTCTGCACGGCCACTACGGTCGGGGGTTCGAATCCCCCCGCGGGCATGGATATTTGTGCCGTCCTAGTTTGTAAGTACTTCATAAGTATTTTGTAAGTTTAGGGACTGATGATCCCGTAGTTAAGTCCCATAGACTTTACAAACATTTGAACATACGTCCGTGACTTAAATCATGCTAATTCTACATCCGAAAACGCAGAATCTTCGCAGGCGTTAAATAGCGCAAGAAAAGAAGAGGTAGAGGAGGAGATAGAGTAGCAGATGGACAAAAGGCGGTGGCAAGGGGGGAGAGGTGGAATTATAGGGCAAGGGAGGGGGAGGATGAGATAGATGTAAAGAAAGGGGAAGAAGAGATGGACAGAGAAAGAGAGAGGGGGGGGGGGGGAGACAAAGAGGGAGGAGAGTGAAATGGACTAACGAAAGTGTGGAATAAATAAATACCAGGGCCACTTTGTGTCTTCAGCTATAATCAACATATTTATTGTTATTTCATGAAAATTTTGACTAGAACTTTTATTCAGATTACTTCACTATAAAAACAGAACGTTGGGAAAACTGAGGATTACACAGCACCAATCCCAAAGATTAGTAGAAGATCAAGCAGTTGAAAATCATCCCCAGCAAGGTTATGTGAAGTACGACAATTATTCAACCCAATAATCAAGTTATCAGTGACGGTGACCCTTCTTGCGTCAGGATTATACAGTACAAATCATCTAAATGAAAAATATATGTCACATGAAACGACTCCGACAATTCGGAGCTACAGACGATCGTAAAAGCTCTGTGCTGAGTTGAAAAGTATTTATAATGACGTCGCCAATTATTAGCTGTGCAGCGAAATTCTTGTTCATCGCTTTTATGAGGAACCATCAGAGGCAAGTTCGAAGCGTGTTTCAGTTTAATACAGTTTACACACTGAACCTTTCTAACGTCGTCCTTTGACGAACTGGGGTACATGACCTACTCAGTTTTGTCCCCCTAAACAACAAAACCAACAACAACAAACACAATGCGCTCTGCCACGCCGCCGTGGCGATCTTTCTTTGGATGGTGGCAGTAATTAAAGCCGCGGTGGAGTAGCCCAGCGGTCTAAGGCGCCTCGCTGCGGAACTCACGGTTGCTCGCCGTCGGTGGTCCGCCTGGGGCATGGGTGTGTCTGTTATCCTTAGGTTAGTTTACCTTATTGTAAGTAGTTTGATGACCACGCAGTTTGGTCTGATAGATTCACAAACATTTGAACAGAAACTAAATGCCACTAGTAGCTGTGAATACTGTGCAGGTAGGTAACTGTCTCGCTGGCGGTAGTGCACTAAGGTCCAAGTTTCAAGTACTGTCTGAGCATAATTTTATGACTACAAAATAAAATTAAAATAATGAAACTGACATAAGCAGGCGATAATCAACAGAAAATTTTAGTAAATATCTTATATAACAAATCAAAAATCAACTTTACAGAAGTGCGTTGAAATGAAACAAAGTAAAGCAAAATAATGTCCATCTCTTCCGTATAACAAATGTACAGGCTTATACAAAACTAAAAGTAACAATTTCAAGAAATGAACAAAGTTTGTTGAGAATTAAAAATGAGAGTTTTGATAAAAGATAAAGAGCTAGTGTCGAATCATGGAAAATGTATTCTCTGTATAGACGTATGTGCAACTCTTCATGTTGTTTGTCTAAAAGAAATTTGATCAAAAAAAATTGAAAAACCAAAGTCGGCTACTAGAGGTTCGTACATTAAATATATTTAGTAGCAGAACCCTTTAAATCGATGTCTAGGGCAAAATCCTCGTCCTTTGTATTTTATGCTCATTTGTCTGGAAATGTTCCGCTACGGCTTACTTCTCAAATTCTCTTATATGAGTCAAGTGTGATTTACAAAACGCTCAATAACACTTTATTATTCTTCAAAAAACGCTTTTCATGTGCAACCTCAAGCATTGAATTACCCTCTGCTACTTAGACCACATGTAAAATAACATAATAATATTACTTTCGTGTGGCTTAGTGACGTGGTACAAGTCTTTCAACTTCGGCGACTTGCGTGTCCCTAACCTACCCCAGTCATTCAACCGGGGAAAGAGGACCGACTGTCTAACGTGAAATCCGAAACACGTTTCCTTATGGGTGACTACTCACATCTTTGAGAGAAGAAGCCAGGGTTTATTTGCATGATGAAAAACTCCGTGATCAGACCGGGTTTTGAAAGCTCGACCATTGGGTTACTCGTCAAGTGCTTTACGCCGTGACCACCAGGCCGGACATAATTGAAAGTAACAACACCCGTCTCTCTGGCAAGGCGAAACACATCAGACAGAGCACTAATGATGAACGACGAAGATTGAGAGCCGTGTCAGCCGTCAGTGCAACTACACATTTCGTACCAGAGCGAAAGTAACACAGGTTTTAATCGTGATACAATTTCTTTTATGTCGAATACAATTGTACAGCTTTTCGCTTAAGTATAAAGTGCTCGTGAGTGCCGTTAATCAAAATAGTTTTCTAATAATTAAAACAATATGTTTGCTATTACCTCTTACTCCTACTCTTCTGATACTATTTTCTGCTTCCGTTATTACTATACCACTACCTGAGTTTGAATTTCTCTCAATTACGAACAACTTAAACTGGAAAGAAGAAAAGAACAAATAGAAAATATTTTAGGGAAGGCGAACCAAAGACAATGTTTCATCGGCAAGACAGAAGATGCAATAGTTCTGCTAAAGAAACTGCCTGCACTACACTTGTGCGATCTTTTTTGGAGTATTGCTGCGCATTATGGGATCCACACCAGGTGGTACTGACGGACGATTTAGAGAAAATTCAGAGAAGGGCAGCTCGTTTTGTATTATCGCGATATAGGGGAGAAAGTGTCACAGAAATCATCCACAAGTTGGGGTGGAAATCATTAAAAGGAAGGCGTAGATTATCGCAGCGAGATCTATTTACGAAATTCCTTTCGCCATCTTTCTCTTCAGAATGAGAACATATATTGTTAGCACGCACCTACATAGAGGGACATGATCATCCCAATAAAATAAGAGAAATCAGATCGAAAACAGTTTTAGGTGTTCCTTTTTTCCTCGAACTAGTAGAGTGTGGAACTATAGAGAAGTATTATAAAAGTGGTTCGATGAACCCTCTGCCATGCACTTCAGTGTTATTTGCAGAGTATCCATGTAGCTCTAGATGTATGTCAGCTAAAATTATTTGCTGTGCCAGAAAGTAATAAGTTTCAGATTACTGCAAAGAGTTCCCCAGGCACTATCTATAGATCTACCAACACCTCTGTTGTTATCTCATGTGTTCCTTGACTGCTCATGAAAAGATACTTGCAATACTTCCCAAACTACATAAAATCGATGTTTGTTATCGGACTTCTCAACGAAGCACTTCCCAATCTAAGATCATTCCTGATCACCGTATTCGTGCCCCTGAACCGACGTGTTCTTTTGGATGGCATACTTGCTCATAACTCTCAAACAAAGAAAAACATTTAAATATTATGTCAGGATGAAGAATCGACACTAAACGATACAAAGATATTGATTGGATCTTCCCTCAACAAGGAATAGAAACTGTAAATTCCGTACTACTGAGAAGCAAATAGAAATATTCGCACCCAGAACTGATCGTTATAAACACGATTTTAAGTTATAAAATAAAAATATATTAAGAAATCTCGCCGGCGGCGGTGGCCGAGGGGACTGAGGCGCTTCAGTCACGGTCTTCACGGCCACTACGGTCAGGGGTTCGAATCCCCCCTCGGGCATGGATATTTGTGCCGTCCTAGTTCGTAAGTAGTTCATAAGTAGTTTGTAAGTTTAGGGACTGATGACCCCGTAGTTAAGTCCCATAAGCTTGACAAACATTTGAACATTTAAGAAATCTCACCAAACATTTCCTAGTCAGTAGAGAAATTAACGAAAAGAAATCTCATTTAATTCAATACACCTCAATTACCAATGCTTCCTTAGTAGTTCATGGAACGCTCTTTGCAGACCTCCACTCGTTAGATCTGCCGGTCTATCAGTGCGCTAAAACACGGCTGCAACCTCTTCCAATCTAAACTCAGAGAAGGAGGACGTTTGCTATTGAGTCATGCAACAGGACCTACTCACTGGCGACTCCTTTCGGGACCCACTGCTATGTGCCATTTCCAACCTTGCCCAAAAAGGTCCCTCGGCTAAACCATAAACTTTTGTTGAGAATTCTGCTTTAACTCATTCTCGTCTTTTATCCAAACTGACACAATACAGATGGTCAGAGGAATAGGAAGAGTGACACTTGTAATAAAACAAAAATGATGTCACTTTTAAATTCAGTGGTCAGTTACCTTCTACAGATCTCTTTTGGTGTAAGAAAAATATAAATTAATAAATTAATTTACCTTTTTGATAAAAATGTACAGCTTAATTACAATGAAGCCTACTAACAGGACCACTTTATCGTAAACGAATCAGTTGATACGTTCACCAAAGGTACACAAATAGATAGAGACAGAAGGAATTTCTTTCGTCGAATAATCATTATCGTTTGTCTAGACAGCATGGTATAAAGGAAAGTCAAATGTAGCGTGAACTCACTGGACGTTCAAACTGTGGTGGACTTAGAGATTGATAGTACTTTGCCAATTATCGGTTCGTTGTTTAGACGCTAATTGCGAAACGCTTTGATGTAAATATAGTAAAAGAATTTTAAAGATGCTATTTAGTCGCGTGGGATTCGCTGCTTGGTCTAAGCAGACAGTCGCAAAACTCTCTAGGCAAAAAATGCAACTGAAGCGATACTAGCGCTCCAAGCGGTCGGTAGGTAGTAACTGAGGAATGGCATGATACAAACTGAGAAGTTGTCGTTTTTCATTATGTTACTTTCGTATTTCCCACTCATTCAACGTTGTTGCGAACTTTCCAATACAAATCTTAAATTATCATTTAAGTAATATCACTGCTTCTGTTCATGACAGTCTGCAAGAACGAATTATCAGTGCAGTGTAATTCATACAGTTCACAATACCCGAGTCTCATTCATATTGTCCACAACGTTTTTAAAACAGAAATGAATTGCAATGTGTTCAAGTATAAAAGGAACTGATTATGATTTATGTTCGTGAGCTCGATGCGTACTGACATTTTGCGCGAGTTTTGTTTCAGAGGATTTAGTGTCATTTCAAAACTGCACGTGATTTTTATATTGTAGGAGACTAGATTCTAGATCGCCTTATAAACCCTCCTTTCACCTTATCCTTCTTCTGTGCCTTTCGTGTACCCATCTTAATTTTTTTAGCTACTTGGTAGGTATCAAACTGAACATCTTAAAGAATGTGAAGAGCAAATATTTACAGTTTATATATGGTGATATTTATTTGTAGCTACCCATTCACTTTATGAAACTAGTAGAAAATCGTCAAAATATGTTGGTGTACATATTTATGGGAACTGAGGTAAGAAACTAAGCAGGCTCTGTTGAAATAGTTGATTAATTGCTACTGGAAGCATTTGGACATTACTTTTATAAGCAGTAATATTATGAAATAGTAGTAAAGTATTAGCGATTCTGATTAACAGCAGAAGTTTGGACTGAATGAATTGTTACAGATTTACTTCTATGCCTAAAACTATAACCACCGTAAACGATCACTTGTTATTCGTAACATTATTCTCTTACTTCTGAGCATCCTTTGCAAATGAGAGACTTCTGAATTATATTTTTGATAGTTGCCACAATTTATAGCACCCCAAATACTCGTAAATACTAATGTATTTTGAATCTGCTGCTTCACACGAAATAAACATTCATTAATCAATCGTATCGTGATATGTTTTTACGACCCAACCGCTTGGCAGCGCTGCAGTCGCGAGGTTGCAAAAAGTCACTGGGAGTTATCTTAGACTCTGGTCTAAGTGAAAATGCCGCAGTTGGCACGTCAGCTCCCGCCAGAGGTTGGAGGCCTCCTTCAGGAGATTTACTTTCACCAAGTACATTAGAAAAGGTCTTAAAATGCAAATTGTTGGTGCATCGTATTGTGAACAGCCCTTTGGATATGTAAACAACAGCTTATTGATCTGCACACGATATTACTTAACACTATTGCAGCTGCAGATCATGATTCTTATTAGTGAACCAACGGAATCATTTCGTATGCAGTGTTTACATACATTCGTTCTCACAAAAACAAACAAACAGTGGCCTCTGTCTAGTTCCGAGCTCTGAGGGTGAGTTTCAACTACATTTTACACATTTATTAATGTTTAAATTTTCTGTTGGTTTCTTGATGTATTTGTACAATGTGTTCTCTAGTGTGGTGCGTCTGTAACAGCCTTTATACCTGTACGAGGAATGCACGCCTCCTAATCTTCATTGGTATGTAGTGCTATATTTCATGGTATGAGAAACAGTACGCTCGGTGAAACTACGCTGTATGCCATGTTATACGATGTGACATTTGAAATGTGTTACTTCAGATATGTGCGAATATGTCAACTTTTATTCCTTTTCTTTAAAAATAAATAAATAAAATTAAACCTTACCGATGCTTCCAGGTAAGTCTAATAGCTTGTTCTCTCCTCTTTTACGTCTCTGAATCTGTCTAGGACATTTTCGAGTTGTACTATTGCAGTAGCATTTTCATTCTGGTTGTAAGATGAGTGCCAATGATTTACCGACAGTTGACTCCGAGCAAACGTTCTACTTCTAGCGCTCTGGGTGGAAGATTATCTTCTCCAAGATTAACTTAAGTTGATTTTCGTAGGGTGTTGGGCATGTCAACTTAGTTTGTGTACATTAAGAGCGCCGCTACTAAATCACTTCACTCTCCGATTCTAGCGCGTGGCTTGGATGTAAACATGACGTCCTCGCCACACGGCTGCTAGCGCCAGACAGCACAGAGCTAACGAAACACAGTTAACATCATCCCTCTTTCATCATAATATTCATATTTGATTCTCATATTTCTGAGTTGAAAGGAATATTTAATTATGTGTAGTATCGCTTTTATGACAGAAAATGCAGTCTTCGCAAAGAATGCAATAGTATGTAAGTGGGATGCAACCAAGAAAGATACCATCAACAAATTACTTGCTGTCATAAAATAATCATTTCATATGGGAATTCAGATTAATAAGTGAAAAATTACTTTCCTTATCACGGAACCAAAATTTCAGACGCGGCTTATGTGCAACTGAGCGCCTTCATATGTTTGGAGCTTAATTTTTCCATTGGCGTAACTTATTCCAATACAGCATAAAAAGGTTATGAAGCAATAACACTATCATATCATGGACGCGTCATCGATTCGTAGCTGTTCGAAACATTGGCAGAGTTCGTACTAAATTTTTGTCTACTGAGTTCTATCCTCCGAAGCGAACTTATAAATACTCGATGCGATAAATCTAGATATACTTTGGAAGAGCTCTTGCCTCATGCGACATTTCCATCTCATTTTTCTTTATTATGGTTATACTAGACTGTTTTAATTTTAACTTTTGATAAAGTTCACAGTTACGCCCAAAAGTACTTCGATAAAGTTCCAAATTTGCTTCGGAAACGGTACCTTATCACTTCCTTTAGCTACTACTTTAATTCAGCTACTGTCATAGGTAAGTGACTTATCTGAAAATTTCGATTCACGAATCCCTGGGAAACCTACATGACGTACCATGACATTCTGTTTCGCAAATACCATAGTTACATCACTAATAAACTAGAGAAAGCCTCTGGAATGATTAGAAGCAACTGTCAGAGACACGTATCTGTATTATGTCCAATATCTCTGTATGAAACAACAATAGAATGATTGTGGTAGCTTTGAACCAGTTTGTTAGCGTGTGCTACTTACGACGGTGAAAAGTGTATGAAACTGCGCAACTGAACATTGCTCAACTTAAACTATTTTGTTTCCCCTTCAACAGTCATTCATTCATTCAATTATTTCTTGTGAATCCAGCATTGATTGAATATTCCGTAGCTCTGCTGACATTTTGAACTAGGACGTATGGAACTCATTTCTTGTCTTTGTGAAATATACACTACTGGCCATTAAAATTGCTACATCAACAAGAAACTCAGATGATAAACGGCTATTCATTGCACAAATATTTTATACTAGAACTGACATGTGATTACATATTCGCGCAATTTGGGTGCATAGATCCTGAGAAATCAGGAGGTGGTTACCTCTGGCCCTAATAACGGCGTTGATACGCCTGGGCATTCAGTCAGACAGAACTTCGATGGCGTGTACAGGTACAGATGCCCATGCAGCTACAATACGATACCACAGTTCATTAAGGGTAGTGACTGGCCTATTGTGACGAGCCAGTAGCTCGGACACCATTCACCAGACGTTTTCATTTGGTGAGAGATGTGAAGAATGTGCTGGCCAGGGCAGTAGCCGAACATTTTCCGTATCCAGAAAGGCCCGCACATGACGTGAAATATGCGGTCGTATATTATCCTGCTGAAATGTATGGTTTCACAGGCATCGAATTAAGGAGACAGCCACGGGTCGTAACACATCTGAAATGTAACGGCCATTGTTCAATGTGCCGTCGATTTGAGCAAGAGGTGACCGAGACGCGTAACCAATGGCACCCCATACCATCACGCCGGGTGATACGCCAGTATAGCGATGACGAATACACACTTCCAATGTGCGTTCACCGCGATGTCGCCAAACACGAATGCGACCATCATGATCCTGTAAACGGAACCTGGATTCATCCGAAAACATGTTTTGCTATTCGTGCACCCAGGTTCGTCGTTGCGTACACCATCGCAGGCGCTCCTGTCTGTGATGCGGCGTCACGGGTAACCGCGGCCATGGTCTCCGAGCTGATAGTCCATACTGTTGCAAACGTCGTCAAACTGTTCGTGCAGATGGTTGTTGTCTTGCAAACGTCCCCATCTGTTGACTCTGGAATCGAGACGTGGCTGCACGACCAGTTACAGCTACGCGGATAAGATGCCTGCTAATGATACGAGGGTGTTGGGATCCAGCACGGCGTTCCGTATTGCCCTCCTGAACCCGCGATTCCATATTCTGCTAACAGTCATTGGATCGCGACCAACGCGAGCAGCAATATCGCGATACGATAAACCGCAATCGTGATAGGCTACAATCCGACCTTTGCCAAAGTCGGAAACGTGATTGTACGCATTCCTTCTCCTTACACGAGGCATCACAACAACGTTTCACCAGGCAACGCCGGTCAATTGCTGTTTGTGTATGAGAAATCGGTTGGAAACTTTCCTCATGTCGGCACGTTATAGGTGTCGCCACCGGCGCCAACCTTATGTGAATGCTTTGAAAAGATAATCATTTGCGGTTCACAGCACACGCGGTTAAATTTCGCGTTTGTAGCAAGTCATCTTCGTGGTATAGCAATTTTAATGGCCAGGAGTGTAGTTTCGATGCAAGCTGAAAATCATTTGTATCTCTCAGTGGTGCGATCTCCCTTCGGTCTGTGGCCTTTCTTAGATCAGCTTTTCGTAGCGCTGCACAACTGACAACTCTGTGGACCAGACCTTAAATACAACTCAGTATACCGTAAGTATATCACGAATTGTTTCATGCTGCGAATTCAGCTGAGACTTGGCGGTATTTCTGATGATGTTTTACAGCGCTTTGTTCGCCTACTCGTTTTCAGAATAGACGATTATGGGAAACTGTCCTACTTTTTTCTTTTCATAAAGATGAAAAAATCCAAATAGTCATTACAGTTGATGCTTTTAATTTCCCACTCCCCTAGCGACAATGAACGGCTACCTTTTTTTTTTTTTTTTTTTGCACCTCCCTTCTCCTTAGCTTCATGTTACTAAAACTAATAAGGGTACGTATCACTGTTAACAGCTGCACGTAATATACAAATTCGTGAATTAAATTGATTCCCTCACTAATAAATTCTTCATCGGATTGTTACTAGTGCACAAATAACTAATGAGGTAATTTAAATGGTTCGGGTATGCTGAAGGGTTAGAGTCTGTGAAATACAGGGTGATTATAATTGAAGTTAAACTTTGAAAACGCTGTACAGATGACGCCACTGCTCAAAATGACGTGAAACTGCAACGGAGCATTATTCGAGAAGGGAGAAAAGGAATGGAAGAAGACATATAATTAGTGTGCAAATTGATCAACGGATGGCGCTGTAAGCATCGTAATTTATTAATGGACTACTACAAATGAATCAACCATGCCTAGGGTGTAAATTCCACGTTGAAAACTATACTACTCTGTGTTATACTGTTAGTTACGTAAGCCCATCCGCCACTATCAAAAACCAAATAAAAGTATCAATCAAAATCAAGCCGGATTTTTAATTTCTGTGTCACTGGCGCAAAACATGTTCAATTTGCTGTTCACACAGCCAGAAGTCTTTCGGATTAAGATCAGGTGATCGGAACGGTTACTCTGTAGGAAAATGACGCCTGATTACCGTAGAATTCCCGAAATGATGCTTCATCAGCTGCTTAACTGGATTTGCAATGTGCGGAGGTGCGCCATCTTGCATAAAAATGATCCCATCCACACATCCACGCTGTTTGAAAGCTAGAATTATGTTATAGCGCCTCTCTCTTCCTATGGTTGGTTGTCGGAAGAAAGAAACGAGATTTTGAATATAGTAAAAGTAGTATGTACTAATAGTCGTATTTTTATTGTTTTAGCAGATCGATTTCGATCATATAATGATCATTTTCAATGAACCAGTCATCGTAATATCAACTAAGCACATCATTTGCCATATTAGCTGAATGGAACATGGACTTTTTTAAACATTTCAGTATAGTTTTTTCAGGGTTAGACACAATACTGAAATGTTCAAAAAATACATGTTCCATTCAGCTAATATGGCAAATGATATGCTTAGTTGATGTTAGGATGACTGGTGCAGTGAAGATGATCATTACAGGATCGAAATCGATCTGCTAAAACCATAAAAATACGACTAATGCTGCATACTACATTTACTATATTCATTACTTCATCGTCGTTGAGCACACTGTTCCAAAAACATGGAATCGAACCTACAAAAAAAATGAATAAAATCATAGCAACAAGGGAAGGCTACAGACAAGAAGTCGGACAGTTCATTGAAATAATCTTTGTGTTACGAAAGTAGCATATAGAATTACGAGGTAGCCTGTTACATCTTATTAATCGGTTACTGATTCTTGCTGCAGGACAAGACATACAATAGACAGCAAACATCGAAAATAAAGCACATTCATGTAGTTCGACCAGCCTTTAACGAGATAGAATGAGAGCGTGTTGAGTTTCATGAAAATTTCAGTTGGTCATGAGAACAGTTGACAGAGCCAGCAACAGGGACGGCACAAAAACTAAATGAAAAGCACACCTATCGCCCGATATGCAGACCGTTTGCATATTTATTAAACTCGCGACCGAAAGCAATTACCTGCACGGTGGAACTGTGAAGTTCCTGTCGGTCAACGAAATATCCCAAAGACTGAGCATGGCGGCTTCTACACAATAGACGATCGCGGACGTGTCCTAAGAAATGCAAAGCATCTGAAGCAACTGCCGAACTGATAGCGGCCACGTCGCTCACGCCAGTTTTGTTAACGCGAATTTCGCACCGCTGATTCTTCCGCCAGCAAAACTAGAGACATTTACCAACCTGGCCCAGAGCACAGTTCGATCTGGCCCGCAAGGGCCTTTTGCACCCCTCCTAGGGTGGCGGGCCTGTCTTAGCGGCAAGTCGTCAAAGACGGCGGGAACAGAAGTGTCCTTCCGCGAAGACATTGGCTCTCGGGGTTTCAACTTAACGGCTCCAGTAGCCTTTGTGGCTGATCGCCATCTGGCCAATTTTATATATTTATTAATACAGGACACGGAAAACTTTTTCGCCCCCACGAGACGATGGTTCTCTGGTCAGGAAAGCAAACGGTAATTTTACATTGTCGGCTAAAATTAATTTCATATGATTTTGTTGGCGATTAATTTTATCAACTTCTTGAATATTAATCGGACCTAACTTTGTTATACTTCAAAAGAATCGTCATTTTTCGTTAGATTGGAATCTATCGTCAGAAATTTAAGATTTATTATATATATATATATGCCCACTCTCTTTGTCCTAAAGGCTGGCCATGTGGTTCATGACACCTTTGTGCTGGTCTGGGAAAAGTCTTAGCTCTACAATGTGATTCCGCAAAAGACACTCATACGAGAGCTTACCAGTGATAGTATAGGTAACAGGACCGGAAGAACCTGTCTCTCTGAAAACATATAGCCCCATGACGAATGATGCCATAAACGCACACGACAGTGACATTCAGGATGAAGCGGTAGTGGTTGTTTTCTGTGTGGGTTTTCTGTTGCCCTTATTCGTCAAATCTGTGTATAGACATATCTTTTGTAATGGAAGGGGGCTAACATCTGTCCACAAAATCTTCAACGGCCTTTGATTATCCACTTCCATGGAAGCAAGGAACAGAAGCATAAGCAAAAGTCTCTCTCTCTGGTGCACATGGAGAATTTTGCATGGATGGCAAAGAGGGTGTTTCGTAGAATTTTACACAATGTCCTAACAGGTTTGTCCAATGTTCGAGCAATTCTTCGTACATACTACTACTCGATTCCTCAAGAACTTCTGTCGCCACTTCTTCCACTGACGTCGATTCAAGTCGTTACCTCCCTCTAGCAGGTTACACAGCACAGGAACACGTCTGTTTGAATTTCCGAATCATTTTCTCCAGACCCACAGCAGTCATCGGCATAAGAACGACTCAGACGCGAAATAACGAAAAGCCTTGTGTGCGGCGTCTTTAGACCAATTCAGTGGGCGGTACGCATGACACGTGTTTTCATTTCCATATTCTGACACATGCTACGCCATTTACTGATCAATTTTCCATACATTTTTCTCCTGTTATACGGTTCCCCCCTCCTCTGACAACATACAGTTTCAATTTGACGTCATTCTGGTAAGTGTAGCTATTTTTAGAACGTTTGGAACTATAATTTACGTGAATAAGAACGCAAGAGTCCATCCTCGAAAATTTAAGAGCCACACATAATATTAACATTTTAAATATTCGACAGAGAAAATGATTATCCTCATAGGATAAATTCAAGTCTCTGCCATACAATTTATTTAGAGAACAAACTCAACTACTGCACAACAACAAAGAAAACCTTCCAGGGATACAAAATGAAACGTGATTGTACTCAAACGAACTGGCTCTCGTATTCCTAATTCTGCCTAGGGAAGTTTGCCGCGGTGTAATAAGCACTAACCTGAACGAGTGGTTCGTTCAGAAATGTATTGATCGTGAGTGAATAACTCGTTAAAACAATTTCCATGAAGTGAGTGTTGTTTTAAATGTCAATAGGCATCGCGTCAACGCAGTGGCGGACTAAGTATTTGGGGGGGGGGGGGGGGGGGGGAGGCAGAGAGGCCAGTTCGCCCCGAGCACTCGTTCCAAATACCTGGAAAGCATTTTTTTCCCCTGAGCGCCTTGACCTCTCGTTCTGTGGCCTCCAATTTCAGGAAGCTATTTTTCTTAGATTGGCCCGCACCTCTCGTCCTGAGGGGACCTCCCAATCTCAAAAGTTACTTTTCTTTATAGTAGTACATGTATTTGCAAGAGGACAGGGGGCCTCATTTCGTTCTACCGCCACCCCGGGCCTCAGACAGCCTAAGTCCGTCACTTTTAATGTGACATTGCGACAGTAGATTTAATTTTTCGCACCTAGTAACAACATTTGATGAATAATATTTTGTTTCGTTTTTTTTATTTTTATTTTTATTTTATTTATTTATTTATTTATTTTT
Organism: Locusta migratoria; assembly: GCA_026315105.1. Lineage (NCBI taxonomy): Eukaryota > Metazoa > Arthropoda > Insecta > Orthoptera > Acrididae > Locusta > Locusta migratoria. The sequence continues at coordinate 218,125,134 of CM048749.1, forward strand.
TTTTTTTTTGCTGGCTGCACTAGTTACCACCTGAGTAATGCCAAAGAGCTAAAAATAACTGTTTTATGTTAGCTCTCGTCTTGAGATCTAATATAAGGGTAGATGATAGTTCTGAGTCCATTGGTTGACGGAAGAGGATCGGTTCAGTGGTCGTTTTCTTTATTGTCTGATAATAGCGAGACTAGTGGCCCGTAGTACAATCCGAAAAAAAGACCAGTTCCATCGCTACAATTGAACGAATAGCCGTTTATTATTTATGTTTACATTTAATGATCAGTCTTATTGTGTAATGAACTTAATTCATTATTAGTTTGTTATTGTAAATGTTACTATTATTATTGTTTCACTGATTACAGCTCTTCTATGAATTTTGGTGCCAATTCTCATGTGAAGTGAATCTCAAAGAATGATATGTGTCACTACTTAGAAAACACATTTATCTCGACTTCTTTTCTTCAAGCCAACAACAAAAGCCCAATACCTGGAGATCTCTTCAAAAACTTCTGTCTATTTAATACTATGATGTCAAATTCCAACCACGTAATATTGTTCAACAGTCAAAACGTAATTTGTACTCTGCCACTATTGCAGACGGTTCACATTTGTGACACGACCATCTTTTACCCTTGGTTTAGCTGTTGCTTACAGAGTCTCGTCTGTAAATACATAGATTTGTCTTTTCATTCTGTTTCTTCCCTTACATTAACCGCATTTGTAGTACAGTGTTTTTGATTGTGACAAAAGAAAGTATGATTCTTCACTTGAAAAACTTCAACTGAGCTGATTATGATGTGGCATCGAGTAACTTGTTAATGTATTTCTTCTCGGTTTGAGTCCTATCAACATACCTGCGCATAATCCATTTGCACGTGGTTAAACGTGAAAAGAGGATTAATTAGATATCGAGGTGTGAATAGCTCATCATATTGTTTCGTGAAATATTGGGTAATTTAGTGACAAAGAGGTTTCTGCCGCAATTCTTGATTTGAAAATAATTACCTTTGAACTACAACGTGCGCCTAATATCCCATAACATCTCCACTGAAGAAATCCTCAGGCAGTAATTACCCTCTGGCTCTCGTCTCTGAAACATCCCAAGTGGGAATTCCCTCCTTTACTGATCGCCCTAGGATTCGAGACCTGAACCTCCCCACCCCCGCACACAATTACTAGATATAACCAATTTTGGCAAGTAGTTGATTGTCCAACACCACTTAATGGAATCCCCAACCTTGCATTCTCGCATATGAGTCACCTCTTCCAATGATGAGTTAGGGGTTAGAACCCTTAACCTTCCCATTCTGGAAATATCTCCGCCCCTCAATTGGCTGAAACTTCCAATTTTGCGGTACATGGAATTATAGTTGTAGACAGTACACGAACAAAGGAAATTTCGTATAAAATCGATATCTTCTGTGGGCGGTTGCACAGCCTGGCAGCTTACATGTGACTCCTCTCCACCAGTGATCATACACTAGATGAGGTTGTAAAGGTTTGGAAAAGACACTGAACCAGGATGTAGATTAAATGGAGTTTCGAGAAGATGGGAGAAAGCTCACATAGAGAAGGGGTAGGAAGAGATGAACTGCGAGAGCCTGATGAGATGTTGGAAATGAAGGGACAGGCAAAGAGGGGGAGGAGGGACCTATGGACAATGAGGAAGAGATTGTAAGTGGGGGAAGGGAGCAGTATATGTTGGAATAGAGGAGGAATGACGATATGGGCAAGGATAGGGGAAATAGCAGAGGACCATGGGAACAGGGAAGAACAGGGAGTGCAGAATGTATATTCAGTTCCCCTTTCTCAATCCATAATATTCACATGTGGGCTCTTCTTTCCTCTCCCTTTACTTTGTAACAATCCACGGCAACACCAGACACGGTGCAGGAAGTAAATAAATGAAAGGAGTTCCGCTCTTCAGTGTCGATGGCAGTGTTATTTAGTTACATTAATTATGCTAAGGGTGACTTTACTACACTGGACCAAACAATCAGAGGATCAGTTGAGAATGAACTAAAATGGTTGTCAGTTGAACAGAGTGGAGACAACCAACATTACTGAAACTGAGTTAGTGGTAATAATAGAAAGACGATGAGTGTTGGTGGTGACTTGTGTTTATTATACCAAACGAATAACATAAGCACTCGGGTTTGAATGATCTGTCACATCCTCTCAAGTTTTTCTTTGTCATGTAATTCCTCCTTGACATTTGCCCCATGCTCTGTATGCCTGACAGTTACTGCTGAAATGTAATATTGTCATTGGGAAGTTGTATGGAGAGATTTTCGCTTCATGGCTAAATGTGTTTGTCCATAACAGTGCAGAACACACGTAAGGCCACCGACCATGCGAGACAAGAGGCGCCACTAGCGGGGACTGGCGAGGGGTGACATTGTGAGAAGGGGAGGCTGGGTTCTCAGTAGACTTGCGCATAATAGATCGCGATCGGGAGCGCTCACTTTAGTTCGCGGCTCTGCCGCGAACAAGTTCGTTCTTTTTGTTCGTCCGCTCCCAGTGACGGCTGACCGGCGTGGTCTGTGCATGCAGGTGGATTCATGCGCTTGCTGCTTGAGCCGCTAACGATATCATGCAAACCAAAAGAAACAATTTGTGGATAATATCTCACCTTTAAGTGTAGAGTTATGTTTATACTTTTGCCATTACGGAATTTATTAGTCAGATATTGCAGAGTGGAGAATACTTCAAAGCAGAAATTTTGCAACACTCAACTATGTAATCTAGCAGGCGGACGATAACCTAGAAAGGGCTCTCATCAGCAGAAGTCAAACACGTTATTTTCAATTCTGTTCGCGACCTATCGCGCATATTCTAGTTCGCGACCTATAGCGCGTATTCTAGTTCGCGACCTATCGCGCATATTTTAGTTTGCGACCTATCGTGCATATTTTAGTTTGCGACCTATCGCGCATATTTTAGTTTGCGACCTATTGCGCATCTTTTAATTCGCGACCTATCACGCATATTTTAGTTCGCGACCTGTCGCAAATGTTTTAGTTCGCGACCGGTAGTTCTCCTATTAGTTCGCAGCTCGGCCACAAAGTAGGTCGCTCTTTTTAGTTCGACCTCTCGTTTTGGTTTTTGCTAACGCTGCTAAAACTACAGCTGAGCTGCAACTCAGCTCGAAATGACGGCAACTGGTAGAAGGAATCATGCGATTCTTTGCGCTCTCGCGTCGTCTCGCTGTTACCCGTCAGTCTTCGGAAAAGGAGCGGACGAACTAAGAGGCTAGGGATCTGCGAACTGGTTCGCTTAGTTCGCCTGTGGGCGCGCTCGTCCGAACTAGTTCGTTCGCTAACTACACAGGACTAGTGCTCAGATGTGATTGCATGTTGCCGCAGAAACGCCTTCCCTGAATTGCCCGCACAAAAGATGCAGATCTGAAAACAATGGTCACAGCACCGTGAAATCTCGAGGCGCCGGCCAGGTGCTCGTTTACCACACTGATCAAAACAATCAAAGGATCAGTTGAGAATGAATTAAAATGATTGTCAGTACAACGGAGTGGAAACAACCAACATTCCTGAAACTGAGATAGTGGTGATAACAGGAAGATGCTGCTGAGTGTGTTGGTGCTGACTTGTGTTTACTGTATCAAACGAATAACATACTAAGCAGTAGGGTTTGAATGGTGTATCACATGTTCTTCTTTGTCATGTAATCCCTCCCTGACATTTGCCCCATGCTCTATGCCTGACAATTATTGCTAATTTGTCATTGGAAAGTGGTATGGAGAGATTTTCGCTTCATGGCTAAATGCGTTTGTCCATAACAGTGCAGAACACATGTAAGGCCACCGACCATGCGAGACAGGAGGCGCCACTAAGGCGGAGAGGTGAGGGGTGACATTGTGAGAAGGGAAGCCTGGGTGCTCAGTAGACTTGCGCATAATAGTTCGCGATCAGGAGCGCCAACTTTAGTGCGCGGCTCTGCCGCGAACTATTCGTTCTTTCAGTTCGTCCGCGTCCAGCGTGGTCTGCGCATGCAGGTGGAGGGAGAAGTTCCCCCACCTAGTTTATTCATGCGCTTGCTGCTTGAGCCGCTAACGATATCACGTAAACCAAAAGAAACAGTTTGTGGATAATATCTCGCGTTTAAGTGGAGAGTTATGTTTATACTTTTGCCATTATGGAATTTATTAGTCAGATATTGCAGAGTGCAGAATACTTCAAAGCAGAAATTTTGTAACACTCAACTATGTAATATAGCAGGCAGACGCTAACCTAGAAATGGCTGTTATCAGCAGAAGTCACACACGTGATTTTCAATTCTGTTCGCGACCTATCGCGCATATTCTAGTTCGCGACCTATCGCGCATATTCTAGTTCGCGACCTATCGCGCATAATTTAGTTTGCGACCTATCGCGCATATTTTTGTTCGCGACCTATCGCGAATGTTTTAGTTCGCGACCGGTAGTTCTCCTTTTAGTTCGCAGCTGGGCCACGAAGTAGGTCGCTCTTTTTAGTTCGTCCTGTCTTTTTGATTTTTGCTACCGCTACTAAAACTACAGCTGAGCTGCATCTCAGCTCGAAATGACGGCAACAGGCAGAAACGGAATCAAGCGATTCTGCGCACTCTCGGGTCCTCTCGCTGTTACCCGTCAGTCTTCGAAAAAGGAGTGAACGAACTAAGAGGCACGTAGTTCGCCTGTGGGAGCGCTCTTCCGAACTAGTTCGCGAACTACGCAAGACTAGTGCACAGCAGGGATTGCATGTTGCCGCAGAAGCGTCTTCCGTGAATTGCCCGCACAAAAGATGCAGATCTGAAAACAATGGTCACAGCACTGTGAAATCTCGTGGCGGCGCCCAGGTGCTCGTTTACAGAAATATGAAGGCAACGGCCTGTCCTTGGTGACTGACCCAAGGGGGAGAGGCAGCCAGCCATTCTCTCGCCAGAAACGTCACAGGCCATGAAACAGGCTCCGCAGGAAGATTTTTTCGTATCACTCCGCGTTTGACCTAGAGGTGGTTGTCATGAGCAATGCCACAGGTGGTGTTTTGAGACATCCCCAAGCTGGGTAGGTAATTCTGTAAGGCAGCGTGTCTAGCGAGCAAGTGTGCTAGGGAGTCTTCAGACAGAGCTCTTCTGGATTGGTCGATGTGTTCAGACGCTCTGTGTGCTCCGGTTTGTGTGGTAAGACTTTCAAAGTGTCCACAAGTATTCCTTCCACTTTAAATCTACATCACAGGTAAGGAATCATACAAACTGAGTGTGCGTTTCAACAACTTTCAAAAAAATGTTCAAATGTTTGTAAATCTATCGGACCGAACTGCGTGGTCATCAGTCCGTAGCTTAAAAACTACTTAAACCTAGGTAAACTAACCTAAGGACAACATGCACACCCATTCCCCAGGGAGGACTCGAACCTCCACGGCGAGCAACCGCGCGCTCCGCAGCGAGACGCTTTAGACCGCTCGGCTACTCCACCGCGGCTCAACAACTTTCACGGTTAGTTGAATTTGATTGCAGTTTTCGCTGAGTGACTATTCAGCCACTGATATAGAGACCTTTTCTGTCTTGTTCAATTGAACACTGACGTACTTCCGTTTACGTGGTATCTTTTGCATTACGTGGATCACTGATTGGCACGTGGCTGTACCGACAGTCATGTTTCCAGTTAACTTGCATGACGTACGCAGTGAAGCAAGTGAGGCGTCGTACCCTCAATTCTGTCCGCCGCTCTTTTCTGCCCGGCATGTCGATTCCTCAAACGGACTCACGCACCGGCTGTTTTATTGACAAGTAACAGCAGAAACACGCCCCGATAGCGGCGCACGCGGCGCCATATTTTACCGCGTTTTCCAGCAATCAGCTTCGCGTCATATCACATCGGCACGACAGGAGCTCACTGCTGCCCATGCTGTATCGAAATGTATCTGCAACACCGCAAAACGGTTAGCTTGTTGGCTGTTTCCTGGAACTAGTGGCCCTTCTAATCTGGAATACGATTATTTGACATCCATACCCATGTGAAGCCGCGGTATTGTAACCACGTCTATATTGCTTAGTTGACCCACCAAAACCTTAGGATTTGCCCGAGCGTAATTTAATAATCAAATAATCATAAAGTATTAGTTTTTCCTGTTAAATCTCTTATTCATTGCTAATTTGTGTTAATCAACGGATTCAGTGCTGGGCTGACTGCACTAGTAAGTGTATATATAAAATCTCTTTTTGGTACTGTTTTATATTTTGGTGTGAGATGCTCCTTGTACTTCTGATTGTAATAAACCTATATTAATTTTGTCCGTTCATTATATTTACATGTCTTGCAATCATTTATGTTGTAGTGGAAGCGCCCTCAGATCTGCCGGCCATCAGCCACTCTTTTTAATTATTTAATCTATTAGAAATGTTCCACGAATAATCTCAGGCAACGACATATATATATGAGTCAGATATCTTATTAACAAGCCTGAAATTAATCATCACAGAAGTAATACCTTCCCCCAACATTATATGAATCGAGTGAGGTGTGTGTTTCAGTCAATAGATGGCAGGATCCATCCACTCCTCCCTATCTTTAATTAAAACTAGCATAGCGTTTTTTAAGTTGACAATCCTGTAACAAAAATCTCTTCTCTCCTCGCGATATTCAAATTTTTGTAAATGTATTGGACTCAACTGTTAGGTTATTAGTCCTTAGCTTACAAACTTAAACTAAGGTAAACTAACCTAAGGACAACACAAACACCCATGCCCGTGGGGGGAGGGGGGCGGGGACTCGAACCCCCGATGGCGAAGGGCTGCGCACACGACAGCACGGCGTCCAGTGATATTTCATTCATTAAAAGAAGTGATATTTCGAAGGTTCAGACAGTGCAATACAACAATAACGTCACTTACCAGAATCTATGGCACGGAGAACAGGATGCTTGGAAGCGGGACAGAAGGGGGTGGCTGCTGCTATTGTACTGTACTAAAAACTAATTTCGATGAGCTCGACGCGTTTTCAAACAACAGGAAACGTTAAAAGATGACCAAGGAAAGGTCGTCGACTTGTAACATCTGTAAGAGAATACAGTTATCAATTTCAATATCCCGTGGAGACTGGAGGCTGAATGCAACTCAGCAGCAGCGCACCATCCAGACAGCAAAACAAACAGTCCGAAATTGCCTCTAAGCATGGAGACTTATCGTGTGTGGCCGCGGTGGAGTAGCCGAGCGGTCTAAAGCGTCTCGCTGCGCATCACGCGGTTGCTCGCCGTGGAGGTCCGAGTCCTCCCTGGGGCATGGGAGTGTGTGTTGTCCTTAGGTTAGTTCACCTAGGTTTAAGTAGTTTGTAAGCTACGGACTGATGACCACGCTGCAATTTACGATGTTATGGTTTCACTGTATTCGGTTTCGATGGAATACCAAACTGTAACAAATGAAAATTTGTGCCCGGCCGGGATTCAAACCCGGGATCTCCTGCTTACTAGGCAGACGCGTTGACCACTCCTCCACCGAGGACACAGTGATCAGTCCCACTGCAGAAGACTCTTCCCTGCACGTTCAGAATAAATAGGCTGTGGTATAGGAAAGAGACAGCGTGGCGAATGGAGATTTGTGTGTGGCGGGAGACGTGCAGGGAAGAGTCTTCTGCAGTCGGGCTGGTCACTGTGTCCTCGGTGGCGGGTTGGTCAACGCGTCTGCCTAGTAAGCAGGAGATCAAGGGTTCGAATCCCGGCCGGGCACAAATTTTCATTCGCCACAGTTTGGTATTCCATCTAAACCGAATACAGTGAAGCCATAACATCGCAAATTGCGATTTATTTCATTCATTTGAACGCTGTAATTCGTCAAAAGTATATATATAGTCCTAATTATATGCAAGAAACGTCACCATATCATGGTGGTGAAGCAATTGTGGAAGCAAGTATCAGTATTTGTGGACTTTCGTTCCTCTATGTCGCTCAGAATGGCGCTTTGACTGCTACGGGTATAGAGACGAGATCCTTCGTTAAGTTATGCACTATTCTGGTGCCATAGGTGGACGATAACGCTCTTCGCCAAAGAGTTGCATTGGTGGGCATCATGCTTCAAGCTGAGGGGATTGGATGAATGGAGTGGCTAGCTTGTTCACCGGACTTAATGAACACCGTCTGTAGCGAAGGCCTCTGCGCTCACGTGCCATGTCACACAGCGTAGGCCGCGGTCGCATAGCTCACTGGCTGGCCGATAAGCTACGCGACCATGGCCTAGTTTTAGTTGGATGAATGGAGTGGCCAGCTTGTTCACTGGACGTAATGAACACCGTCTGTAGAGCAGGCCTCCACACTGGCGTGCCACGTCACGCAGAGTAGGCCACGGTCGCGTAGCTCACTGGCTGGCCGATAAGCTACGCGACCGCGGCCTAGTTTTAGTTGGATGAATGGAATGGCCAGCGGTCGGAACGCACTCCCCAGAAAATTAGAAAAATATTGTTGATACTTCGGGTTCCGTATCAGCGCTATATGTTGTTCTTGTAAATGGTTCCAGAAGTCCGGCACATGTTTCTCGCCGTCGCGATGCAAATAATACACCGCCTGGGCTCGAATCCATGTCACCGCGTTCGTTTTCGCTCGTGGGTAATACTTTCTGTCTGGAAAAAGGACAATCTTGGGGGCGATATTTTGCTGTCCGACGCGCAGTAGAAAGCCAATCATCTGCGTCACCAGCCGCCATACTTCCACAGAGGTCCCGCACATGAGACGGTGAGCATCGTCGTCTAGAACCTGGCATACTTGGCATAACGGAGTGTTCACCATATTGATGGCGTGCAGGCGGGATCCAGTAACTTGTTTGCCGTTAACCAACATGTACCATGTCGTTCTTGTTACCGTGTCAAGTGTGGCATGATGAATTGTCCGCCATACCACCGGCCAGTGAATCGTGGGGTGCCGTGCTTCCACAGGGTTGGCGGGGCGCCTGCTCGTAAGTATCCGGTAGATGTCGCGCGCTGTCGGATATCTATTTATTGGGAGTTCTGTCATAATAAAGCTATATTCAAGGAAAAACTCTCTGATCTGTTGAAACGGTGAAGCAATGTTCTGCACCATCACCGGCGCTTGCCGAGAAGCTGGCGCCAGTTCGTCTATCAAGATTCCTGCAGACTCTTGTGTTGTCTTCTCCATGTTTTCAATATCGCGCTAATATAAAGCGCTATCGATCGATCTTAAACGTGAACAAGCCCGAGGCCACCTCTACTAGTTGGTAGTGTCAGAGCTTCATACCGGATCTTGAATAGGGCTCCCGTGCTGACAAAGTATGCAAATGCTGCCAGCATGCTTCGGGCGATCATCTTTGGCATCGGTAGAATCTGTGCATAATGTGGAATGCGCGACGCCAAGTATGTATTTATATAAGTGGCACGTTGAATCATATTTAATGTCCGCAGTGCGTTCGCTTTGACACCATTTCGTATGGTTATGAGCATCTTCTTGAAGTTGAGCGCCACCGAGCGTCGTACATCATTCGTGAAGACGATTCCCAGATACTTGATCCTGTCCCGTAACGGGAATGGGGCAACGCAGTCGGCAGTTAGTCCTGTACCTACATTCAAGGCGACGGATTTGGCCACATTCATACGGCTACCCGTAGCGGCACCGTATCGATTGATCCAGTCCAAAGCCGCGTTAACGTCGTTGCCGTTTCTCACCACCAATATAAGATCGTCGGCATATGCTTTGCAACGAAATGTGTAACCACGCATCGTAATTCCTGTCAGGCGTTGGTGGAGGCCGCTGAGAAGTGGTTCAAGAGCCATGGTATATATGATCGTGGACAAAGGACATCCTTGTCGAATCGATCTCTCGATAGTTAGGGGCCCAACCAATCGGCCGTTGACAAGCACTTTAGAAGTGGCCCCATGTAGTAGTCGCATCACTATGGTTATGAAGGGCGGCGGGAAATTCATTTGCGTCATCAGTTCCTTAATGTAGGTGTGGCTGACTCTGTCAAAGGCACGATCGAAATCTATAGAAATCAGAGCTCCACGTAGACGACATGCTTTCGCCAGTGCGATCGAATCGCGGTACTCACTGAGCGCCGTCTGGATTTTGTTGTCACTGCCGAGGGATGTCTGGTCTGATGACACCACGCGATGCAGAACTTTTTTAATTCGTGTCGCCATCAGTCGAGTGAAAATCTTGAAATCACAGTTAAGTAGTGTTAGGGGGCGATATTCTCTGATTCTTGTGCTGCGTGATGTTTTAGGTATGGGGATGATGACGCCCTCTACAAATGCTGGCGGAAGTGGCTCATCAGGAGACATGAGTTCGCGACAAATTTCCGTCCAATTTGGAGCAATCAAGTGTTGGAAAGCCCGATAAAATTCCAAAGGTATTCCGTCTGGCCCTGGCGACTTATTGAGTGCTCCCTTGCCTATGGCATCGAGCACTTCGTCCTCAGTAATGTCCTCCAGCAGTATCGCTTCCGCCTCTTGATCTAGCGTCCCGAATAGCATGTTAGTGACTTCATGGAGGGCCTCCCGCTCTAGTTCTTCTGCGGTGTATAATCGGGTATAATAATCAGCGAAGGCACGTGCTATGTCATTTTGTGACGTGAGATGGGAACCATCATCAGTGTCAACGTTATGTATTAGGCCCCTGCGACGGGCTTATGTTCCTGAATAATATGGTGCATCGATGGATGTTCACCCGCAACACGATCCATTGTCCTCGCACGGACCGCTGCATCTTCCAGATGAGAGCGCATAAGAGCGACGATTTTAGCCTTAGCTCGTTGAACCATCATTTGTCGTTCCGGTGAAGGGGACTGATATGTGCATTCTCTTAGTATAGTGAAATAAAAGTTTAAAGTTTGCCATTTCCACTGTGATTGTTCGCGCCCCAACGCAATGAATGCACGCCGTATCGCCGGTTTAGTGCATTCTAACCACCATCTTAATGTCGTAGGGTAAGTCCGTCGTCACCTTACGCAATTATTCCAAACTTCTTCAATAACTTGATGACACTCCGGAGCTTGAAGATGGGCCACGTTCATCTTCCATATGCCATGGCCTCGCCACACTTGTTGCCTTTGGAGGTCGATCGTGCAGATATAAACCGAGTGGTCAGTGAAGGCCGCTGGCCATAGTTCTGCGTCAAGAATGTCACGTTGGAGGCAGCGCGTAACGTAGACGCGATCTAAGCGGCTGCCGGAATGGCTGGTTACGTAAGTGTACCCGGTTCGATCTCCATGTACATATTCCCACGTATCTACCATCCGAAGTTCCTGTGTTAAAGTTCTCAATTCTGAGCATGGATTATAGTGTGGGAACTGGTCCTTCGGCGACAGTACACAGTTGAAATCGCCACCAAGGATGCATTCAGCGTGTCGCCCTTGAAAGAGCGGAGCTATTTCTTCGGCAAGGAAGTGGGATCGTTCTCTTCGTTTGTCCGTGCCGGACGGTGCGTAGACGTTGATAAAGCGCACTCCAAGTACTGTTACAGCCATTCCTCGTGCCGATGGTAAGTATATGACATCCTCCGCTACAAGACCTTCCTTTAGGAGCATCGCTACGCCGCTACCAGTGTCTGAAGCTGGTGACATGAAGTTGTTGTAGCCATAGAAAGACGGGAATTCGTTGACGTATACTTCTTGTAATAGAGCGATGTCTATGTCTGCTGCGCGCCGCATATCCTTTAGGAGGGTAGTCTTGATTTGCGACCTTCTATTATTGGTGTTGATGGATGCTATGCGGTAGGCTTGTTGCTGTCCTACTCGTTGTTGGGCATGCATAGTAAGTGTGTATTGTTATTGCTGGCGCGTTCTCCTTCGGTGGTGCCAGTGAAGCGGCAAACTTTAGTTATGACGGGACTCCGTGGGCGGTGTCATCGCAACCGCGGTACTCGCGGTTAGCGGAGACTGAATTTCATCGACGTCGTCGGGTTCACTTGTCCAAGAGGGGCCCTGTGTCTGGAACTTTGCAGCCACAGCCGCTGGCACCGTATTCTCTTTTATCGTGCGAAGTTGTGGGAGTTCGTGCGGGACGTCAGAGATGGCCTCGTTGGTGTGTCCTGGGTCCTCACGTTCAGCGTTGTGATGTTCGTCGTCAGAGGCCCCCGTACTCTCCATCGTGGCGTCCTCATCATCTGCCCGGTCTGTACGTAGAAAACTATCATCCGATGGTGTGCGACGTCGTTTCCTCCGTCGTTTTGGGGATCTCTGCTTGCGTTGTCGTACATCCGCGTCTGCATTCTGTGTGGAGGCTTCGTCGTCTGGTGCATTGGGCACAAAAGCGGCCGTCGGTGGCACCAGCCGATCGACGTCCATAGACGTCTCCGTTGTAGCCACTTTCGTCTGTTGTGGTTGGTCCGTGTCGGTTTCCTCGACTGTCATCTTGGCAGAGTTGTCATCAGCTTGTGTCACCTCTACTGTGGAATCATCCACCACTTGATACTTAGTATCGTGCGACGGAACATCTTGTCGACTAGCGGCAGAGTAAGTAAGAGGCAGAGAAACGGTCGTGGGTGGTGGTGCAGTTTCGCCCGCCGGAACTTGTGTGATCCTCCTTTGGATACATTGCGAACGTAGATGGCCCTCCTTGCCGCAGCCAAAACAGGGGCTGACCATCGTATTTAATTATGGCTCTGCAACCCCCGATAGTGAGGTAAGACGGAACGTGTTTTGTAAGATCAATCCGTACTTGCCGCACCCCATTCAGAACGGAGTATTTCGTAAATGTGGTCCATTTTTCGGGAACATGGCTGATAACACGTCCGTATGGTTGTAAAGCATTGACCACTACATGTTCCGGAACCTCGAAGGGCAGTTCGAAAACCCTTATAGTGCGGATTCCTGCGTGGTCGATCGAAACTGCTCCAACATTGACATCGGCATGTTTAAATTTTAGTCCATTCGCATGGTCACGTACAAGTTTGTTACATACTGAGTCGTTGCTCACACTGCTCGTGATAGAGAAATGAATGCCAATCACGTACTTGGGATCGATTTTTAGCTCTTCTTCTATGAAACGTTCGATTTCAAATGCTTTGGGTCGTGCGTATCCAGGCGTGAAAGTGATCTTGATAGTTGCCTTCCTATATGAGTGTTCCATTGCGTGTCAATAAGTAGTCACTCGCGAGAAACACAAACGGTAAACAGCCGCGCGCGCGCCCGAGACTCCGCGGCGGGACGTAAACACGCCCACCTCACCGCACCGATGCCTAAAGCAGACTGTACCACTCCGCCACCGATGACACAGGGACCGACCAGACTGAAGAGGACTCTTCTCTGTACGTCTCCCGCCACACCAAAATCTCCATTCGCCACGCTCTCTCTTCCTATTATGGCGAATGGAGATTTGGGTGTGGCGGGAGACGTGCAGAGTCCTCTTCAGTCGGCTTGGTCACTGTGTCATCGGTGGCGGAGTGGTCAACGCTTCTGCCTAGTAAGCAGGAGATCCCGGGTTCGAATCCCGGCCGGACACCAATTTTCATTCGCCGCACTTGGGTATTCCATCTATACCTAGTACAGTGAAGCCATAAGTGATCGCAAATTGCGATTTATTTCATTAAATATTATAATTCTTTGTATGTTCCCTTAAACTAAAAAGCATAGAGAAAAATGTTATTGTAAAAATCAGCCTCCATCACCTCTAATTTCAGTATATTCCAGCTATTTACAAACCTAACAGAACTAATAACTGTAATTATTGTAAATAATAGTACATAATCAAAATTTCAGAAGACTGCGACATTAACTCTTTCGGTCCATTGTTGTTGTTATGGTATTCAGTCTTGAGACTGGTTTGATGCAGCTCTCCACCCTACTCTATCCTGAGCAAGCCTTTTCATCTCCTCATAAGAACGGCAACACACATCCACTTGAATCTGCTTACTATACGCGTCTCTTGGTCTCCCTCTGCGATTTTTCCCCCACACACTTCCCTCCAATGCTAAATTTACGATTCCCCGATGTCTAAGAATGTGTACCACTAAGCGATACCTTCTTTTACTCAGGGTATGCCAAAAATTCCTTTTCTCACTAATTCTGTTCAGTACCTCTTCATTAGTTATGCGATCTACCCACCTAATCTTCAGCATTCTTCTGTAGCACCACATTTCATAAGCTTCTATGCTCTTCCTGTCCGCACTGCGTATCGTCCATGTTTCACTCCCGTACAAGGCAACACTCCACACAAATGCCTTCAGAAAAGACTTCCTTACACTTAAATTAATATTCGATGTTAGCAAATTTCTCTTTTTCAAAAATGCTTTTCTTCCCATTGCCATTCTGCATTTTATATCCTCAGTACTGCGACCATCACATGTTATTTTACTACCCAAGTAACAAAACTCATCTACCACCTTCATTGTTTCATTACCTAATCTAACTCCTTCAGCATCGCCCGATTTTCTAAGACCGCATTCCATTATTTTTGTTTTGCTCTTGTTAATGTTCATTTTATATGCTCTCTTCAACACACTGTCCATTCCATTCAACTGCTCTTCCAGGTCCTTTGCTGTCTCTGACAGAATTACAATGTCATCAGCAAAACGCAATGTTTTAATTTCTTCCCCCTGTACTTTAATCCTTATTCCAAATTTTTCCTTGCTTTCCTTCACCGCCTGCTCGATGTACAAATTGAATACCATCGGAGAAAGGCTACAACCCTGTCTTACTCCCTTCCCAACTGATGCTTCCCTTTCATGCCCTTCGAGTCTAATAACTGCGGTTTGGCTTTTGTACAAGTTATAAATAACTCTCCTTTCCCTATATTTTACCCCTGCTGACTTCAGAATTTGAAATAGTGTATTCCAGTCAAAATTGTCAAATGCTTTCTCCAAATCTACAAAAGCTAAAAATGTAGGTTTGCCTTTCCTTAATCTATCTTCTAAGATAAGACGTAAAGTGAGTATTGCCTCCCGGGTTCCTATGTTCCTCCTGAATCCAAACTGATCTTCCCCGATGTCAGCTTCTACCAGCTTTTCCATTCTCCTGTAGATAATTCGTGTTAAAATTTTGCAACCATGACTTATCAAACTGATGGTTCTGTAATTTTCACACCTATCCGCGCCTGATTTCTTTGGAATGGGGTTTATTACATTTTTCTTAAAGTCTGAGGGTATTTCTCCTGTCTCATAAATCCTACACACCAGTTCAAATAGTCTTGTCATGGCTGGCTCTCCCAGAGACTTTAGTAACTCTGAGGGTATGTCATCTACTCCTGGGGCCTTGTTCCGACCTAGGTCTTTCAGGGCTCTGTCAAATTCATCTCTCAGTATAGCATCTCCTATTTCATCTTTATCTACGTCCTCTTCCCTTCCTACCACATTGTATGTAAGTTCATTTCCTTTGTAGAGCTGCTCTATGTACTCTTTCCACCTTTCAACTTTCCCTTCTTTGCTGGAAACCGGCTTCCCATCTGAGTTCTTGATATTCTTAGAGTTGCTTTTCTTGTCCCCAAATGTCTCTTTTATTTTTCTGTAGGCGCTATCTACTTTTCCCATTCTTATACATTCTTCTACAGATTTGCATTTGGCTTCTAGCCACTCCTGCTTAGCCATTTTGCATTTCTTGTCAATCTCATTTTTTAATCGCCTGTACTCCATTTTGCCTGTTTCATTTACTGCATTTTTATATTTTCTCCTTTCATCAATTAAATCTAGTATTTCCTGTGATATCCAAGGATTTTTTGTAGGTCTTGCCTTCCTACCTATTTTGTCCTCTGCTGCCTTCACTATTTCATCTCTCAATGCTACCCATTTTTCTTCTACTGTTTTATTTCCCCCTGTTTCTGTCAATTATTGCCTAAATCTCCCTCTGAAATTCTCCACAACTTCACTTTCCTTCAATTTATCTAAGTCCCATCTCGTAATTTTCCTACCTTTCTGCAATTTTTTGAGTTTCAGCCTACAGTTCATTACTAACAAGTTATGGTCAGAGTCTATATCTGCCCATGGGTACGTCTTGCAGTTTATAACCTGGTTCCGGAATCTATGTCTTACCATTATAAAATATATCTGATACCTGCCGGTGTCTCCTGGTCTCTTCCATGTATACAACCTTCTTTTGTGATTCTTAAACCAGGTGTTTGTTACGATTAAATCATGTTCCGTGCAAAATTCTACGAGGCGACTTCCTCTTTCATTCCTACTGCCCAGTCCATATTCACCTACTATTTTTCCTTCTCTCCCTTTTCCTACTACCGAATTCCAGTCTCCCATCACAATTAAGTTTTCCTCTCCCTTAACTTAGCTCCTCATATATTTCTTCGATCTCCTCATCATCGGCAGGGCTAGTTGGCATAAAAACCTGTACTACTGTTGTCGGTGTTGGCTTCGTATCTATCTTGACAATGATAATGCGATCACTGTGCTGCTCATAGTAGTTTACCCGCATTCCTATTTTCTTATTCATTATCAGTCCTACTCCTGTGATACCCCCAACTGATTTTGTATTTATAATCCTGTACTCACCTGACCAGAAATCCTGTTCATCCTGCCACCGAACTTCACTAATCCCCACTATATCTAACTTCAACCTATCCATTACTCTTTTTAAATTTTCTAATTTTCCTACACGATTAAGGGATCTAACATTCCACGCTCCGATCCGTAGAATACCAGTATTGTCTTTCCTGATGACAACATCCTCCTGAGTAGTCCCCGCCCGGAGATCCGAATGGGGGACTATTTTACCTCCGGAATATTTTACCCGAGAGGATGCCATCATCATATGTTCATACAGTAGAGCTGCATGTCCTCGGGAAAAGTAACGGCTGTAGTTTCCCCTTGCTTTCAGCCGTTCGCAGTAGCTGTGTGGCAAAGCCACATTAGCTGATGTTACAAGGCCAGCTCAGTCAATCATCCAGACTGTTGCCCCTGTAACTACTGAAAAGACTGCTGCCCCTCTTCAGGAACCACACGTTTGTCTGGCCTCTCCACAGATACCCCTCCGCTGTGGTTGCACCTACGGTACGGCTATCTGCATCGTTGAGGCACGCAAGCCACCCCACCTCGGCAATGTCTGTGGTTCATGGGGGTAGTTCGGTCCATTATCTGCAGGTAATCCAATACGGCGTTACCACAATAAGGATAATACAATTTACATATGTTAGACAGACAACAGCTGATGGCAAAGAAAAGATATTTTATAGAATTCACAGCTTATAGTAATACGGGCAAAATCTACCCTTGCTTGGTGCTCCGTGTAACCTAAAAAAATAGCGTGCCTTAGATTATAACTGGGAAGTAACGGTAACAAACACCGCAAGTAAAATCCAACTTGTGTGTGTGTCCATTTAAAAAAAAGCCTCTTTCTATGTCCAGATTATTTAAAAAAAAAATTCTGACCAGAGTCAAACTTCTGTAATACAATTACCACTCGTATTGTTTGCAAAATTTGCGTTTAAGACCTAATGAATAATTTCATCTGTCACATGTAACAATACCGCCAAACACACTACGTTTAGACAATGTAGACAACAACCAACAGATGTTATAAAAAATAGTGCTTTTTATATAATAAACAGGTTGTAACGGTAACAACGCCGCAAGTCAAAAAACGAACTTTTGTGTCCATCTTAATAATCATTATTTTGACGTCTAGATGTGCAACAAACCAACAACCGCAAAAGACATATTCTTTATAAAAAATAAATAAAATATACTGATTGAAATAGCGAAAATCGGCAAGGACATCTTATGATTCAAGCACAGAAACTATATATTTCCCACACTGCCTCTTACACACAGTACTTTACCGACCATCCTCAACAGGCGACGAGAGCCCAGCCTGTCAGTCAAGCGCCGTCATACCTGCAGCATACCATTGTGACATATCGGTCAGAAATGCGTCTTCATATAGATCTGCAAGCGATGTTTACAGGCTTCCTCGCTCAGACAGAAAGGCACGACACGAATCAACACACATCCTGCTCTCCTAGACCAAACTTCCAAGAAATTTCTACATGGAATTTAAAGTTTACGTTTATTTTTGCAAATGGGCAGTCCGTACCTTCTCTCCGTTTAAATAACATGAAACGCTATGCACAACGAAATTTCCTTAGATAGATGGTCAGAGTCTTCAACAGATTCAGGGAAGGTAAGATTTCGAACGCCATGCCTTCCTGTAATACACCACCATTGTGGTTTTAATATGCAATTCTGCACCTTCCGACAGTCCTTCTAGACGAGAGAATTCGGGTAGTTTAATTTTACCTCTTATTTCCTTTATAACGCGAATGCTAAGGAAGTAGACACATTCTTGCTTATATCTATCTTGTTGAAACTAGACATCACAAAGGGAATGTCTCTCTCTTTCTCTCTCTCTCTCTCTCTCTCTCTCTCTCTCTCTCTCTCTCTCTCTCTCGTTCTCGCTCTATCGATTATACCCACTTACAATATTACACACTGCAAATGATGCTTTTCGAAATGCTAAATGCTAAAAGTATTTTCAACATTTAACTGAAACAGGTCAAACTTTCATACACCGATAGAGACTCCAGGAGACGGTTAAAATTGTTCTGTCTCTACCTTTAACCCTCCTACTACCACTGGGGTCAATATGACCCCATAAGCACATTTGAAATATATATATCTCCCTTATTTTCAATGCCATTATTTTCAAAATTTATGACTTTGTCCCTCTAACTTGCTTGTATGCAATGACATATTATTCAGTTTTACATTTACAACATATTAAATTTTATTCATGGCCTATGCACTGAGTACCACTAGGGTCATCATGACCCCAATCAAAATTCTTCTCTTTTGTTTCTTGAATGTAACATTATGAAAACAGAACAGCGAATATTACATTGAACAGATGTTATAGGAAACACCTGCAACAATGAAACTAACATTTCCACTTCTTATTTATACCAATTGTTGTCGTTTCTTGTCTCAGCAGTTGTTATGTGTCGCCTCAATTGTTGCTAGTGTTTTTTCTCAGCGTGTGCAAAAACTACGTTATGTCTAGAAAACGTCTGAGTAGTGTTGAAATACAAGCAATTTTGAATGAAGAAGAGGAATTAGGAGATACAGCGTCTGATGACGACGAAGAGATTGATGGTGTTATTTCTGGAGGTAGTGAATCAACTGAAGATTCTGATGAAGACGTTGGAGATTTGGAAACTGCTGAAGTTGATGGCACATTAGATCAGAATATTTTCAAGTAAGTATAAATAATCTGCCATATGTTTGCAAAAACCGATACTGATAGTAATAATATGTAAGTAATCCCATTTTTTCAGGTCGAGAAATTGAAATGAAACGTGGGGAAAAATCCTGTTAGATTACATGGGAGACAGCCAGGACGAAATATATTGAAGACAGCTCCAGGTTCCACGAGACATACTGTAAGGAACGTAAATACTGTGCAGTCAGCATCTGAATTATTTATGAAGCCCAGCATTTTCCAGATTATTTTGAAGTGGACCAACAAAGAGGGTAACATTACTTTCGGTAACAAATGGACAGATATTGATAGAGAAAAATTTGAATGCTTTCTTGGCCTGCTTATTCTTGCGGGGGTGTACAAAGGTCACAATGAGGGCATAGTGAATTTATGGAACGAAGAAAAAGTCGAAGTGAACTACCTGCAGAATTTATCGAAGCAAGGGGAAGAACTGCAGGTTCATCTCTCTTCGGATTCCAGGAATCAGCTACGATAGTCTCCTATTGCCCAAAAAAGGGTAAGATAGTGACATTGCTGAGTACTATGCATTTCAGGGAGGAAATGGGTGACGGCAAATCAGCGAAACCTATTATAATCCTAGAGTATAATGCAACAAAATCAGGTGTAGACACTATAGACAAGTTAGTCAGAACCTACACCACAAAATGTATGACAAGAAGATGGCCCATGGTGATTTTTTATAATATGTTGGATATTAGTGCCCTGAATGCCTTCATAATTTGGTTGGACTTAAATCCTGACTGGAATAATAAAAAATAAAAAAGAAGAACTACAAAAGAAGAGAATTCCTTCTGGAACTGGGAACAAGTCTAGTACAGAAATACAGAAGTCAGTGCAGCAAAGCTTCTCTGCCTCGTCCTCCTCCTTCAGCACAAGTGCATACGGGGGTAAATCGTGGACGGTGCTACCTGTGCGAACATTCAGAGGATAGAAAATATTCAGAAACGTGCAGAAGATGATTTTCCTTTGTCTGTAAACGCCATTTAGACATTCTTTGTTTTAAATGTAAAGAGTTGCTTTGTTGTACATGTAAGGATCTATAAGATCAAGTGTTGAGGCAAGATCTGTAAGTGCTTATATGTCTACTTCACCTGGTTTCAATCAATAAGGTATGCTTTTGTATCAGTTCATTAAAATAAATTAAATACTGCCAATATATCCCATGTTAATTACTTGGGGTCATATTGACCCCAACGGTACTCAGTGTAACAAAAAAATTCTGGTAGTAGGAGGGTTAAACAAAATTAAACCCTATTGTACAACGACATTTCCTCGGAGATTTAGAATAAACAATAAAAATATGCATGAAGTAATTTAAGATCCCCCGTTTACTGAGTTCCAGCCGTCTACAATATAACTTTTTTCCGAAAGCTCTTTTATCACAAAATCCCTATTCGAAATGAAATTCGCCAATATAACAACCACGCAACCCCAAACATCTCCCTACTAAACCAGAGGACGTAACGGAAATACTTTACCTGCCCGATAGCTTGGTTGCAACACACAATTGATTTTCACTACTATAGAGCAAGATGGACCAGCCTTGAGAGAGACAAAAATTCTTACTCTGAACACAAATCAAGCTCTTTTTCTGTGTTAACGAAGGTTTTTTTTTTTTCTTTTCTTTTTTTTTCTTTTCAATCGATAATTACAAGTTGTCGTCTACCGCAAACGACGATGCATGCTCTACAAACTAGGATGCTGACCTGCACATCGCAACACCTGATCGTTTATCATCATCACTACAAAACACCGACAGATCTCACATGTGTCTGAGTACTATTAATAATAGTAGACAGAGCTCAAACACAATTAAATTTAGTAGACCCTCTAGTGGCCAAAACATTCATCAATGAGGCCATCTATCATCCCCTTCGGAATAGTATTACCTAAACAAAAACGTTTAAAGCAACAACTTAACGACGAACGTAGTGCACCATAGACCTCACAAACGAAAGCACACAGTGCGAGAAGAGCGTCAGCTCATCGACAGATAAACAGGCATCGAACATGTCTACACTTTTCTTGGTTACAGTACAACTGCGTAAGTGCAACATAAGGCTCGCAAACGCTTCTATTACATCAGAAATGAGAGACTCTATTGACTAGTTATCAAAATGCAGGAAAACTCGACAGACCTCTGACAGATATGCGTACATAGAACGTCATATTTCTACACGTTTTTCTGATTACCGTGCAAATGCTAGATTTATATGCACACCACTCAATTTTCGGTGTTCTTGTTAACCCCGCAAACAATTTGCAAAACCCGATTAAATAAGCAACATCTGTTCTCTAAGGAATTTGTTAGCTGAGATCACATGGATGGGAATGACACATTGTACAGGGGCGCATTTTGTCAATATCTGGTATCCTCGTTTAAAACACTTAAACATTATTGTAGAGGGTCAAAACCACGATCCAAAAAAAAATGTTCAAATGTTTGTTAAGCTTATGGGACTTAACTACGGGGTCATCAGTCCCTAAACTTATAAACTACTTATCAACTACCTTATACTAAAGACGGCACAAATATCCATGCCCGAGGGGGGATTCGAACCCCCGACCGTAGTGTCCGTGCAGACCGTGACTGGAGCGCCTCAGTCTCCTCGGCCACCGCGGCAAACCATGAGCCATTCGGTAACTGAATACCTCCCTGGAATAAGGGTGTAACCCACAAATTTTCGAATAATTTGAATTTAAAACATATCTACCAAGCCCATGTAGGACCCGACATGTCATTCAATGAGTTTGTAAAATTTTGTGCAAATTGTTGGAATCATTCTCAGTATGGGTTTCTCATTATAGACAAAACAAGAAAACATAACAATGATAGGTATAGACGAAACTCCCAAGACTCTTTTTTACTTAAATAGCTCTGAAAAACGGTGGCTACATTATTTCACACAACGCCATGGATAAATTCACATGTATGTCAGGTGCTCGTAGTGTTCAAAGACGGAATATGCATATGTATATGGATGCGAAAATTGATCGTGAAGTTGAAGAGGTTCGTAACGACCTAGAGGAGTATTATGACCGAAACAAAGAGAACCTGTGCAAAGAGTTAATGACGTTTTATGCACGTGAATTTGATGACGTCCTCAATCATCTATAACCTTCTACGAGAGTAATGTTGAAAATGTGCACAAGGAGCTACAGTCATATAATGAATGTGTTCAGAACTGAGGGGGTTAATGGACTTGCTAAGAAAATTAACGACGTATCTGTGAAAGTTAATTTCTTTGAGAAGGAAAAAATTGAAGTGGATACACTTATTATTGAGAAGAAGTAGAAGAACAACTGTAAGTTGTACAACTGTAAGTCCTGTTTAGTATGCATCGAGATGTCAACTAAGCAGAAACGTATCAAGGCGTGGAAGGCTATTCGGGAAAGGCTTCGGCTGTTACGTTTAGGACAGTTGAAATAAGATCATATGTTACGGGAAACCTTTAAACCAGTTACGGACTCTCTCAAAAAAAATTTCTGTGGACATCAACAACCATGTTGATAACGATGGAGATGGCGATAATGGTGTTACCGAAATTTTCAACAACCACAGCGATTTAACAATAGGCAAGACATGTGGTGTTAGCACAGTAAGACCATATATGCCCCATACAAAACATATAAGATTAGCCAAAATTACAATACAGATTGGTGACAAAGAGTTTCAAAGAACACAGGGTCTGTTGAATCTTAAATGTTCAAATGTTTGTAAAGTCTATGGGACTTAACTACGGGGTCATCAGTCCCTAAACTTACAAACTACTTATGAACTACTTACGAACTAGGACGGCACAAATATCCATGCCCGAGGGGGGATTCGAACCCCCGACCGTAGTGGCCGTGCAGACCGTGACTGAAGCGCCTCAGTCCCCGCGGCCACCGCGGCCGGCTGTTGAATCTTATATACTTAAAATACGCGAGAACATGAAACTACCCTTTTCAACACTTATCGAGAAATAGTGGTGCTGACAGACCTACATAAGCATGTCGATGGGAAACCGAAAAGCGTAACCTCTATAAAATACTAAAAAGTTATAAAACACATGTTAGATAGCGAAGAGTAAAAAAGTAGTATTAGAGATGGAATTGATATACAACAGAAAAGTGTGAGGAGTCAAGCCCCAGACTATACATAATACAGCCGACTGGATGATTTAGTAGACTGGTTAAGACTACTCATGGCATCTGCCACTGCCGGAAATGCAGCGTATTCGAATGAGATTCTTTCAATAATTTCACAGCTTAGAGGGAGAGGTATAATCGATTATGAATGGAATCAGTGATTCACTAACTCCATAAGCCTGCCCGTAAAAACATACCCTGGCATGCCTGTGATGATCAAAGGTTTGGATGACTTGTGGCATGCTGATCTTGTGGATATGCAACAGCATTCTCATGTCAAAAAAGGCTACAAATATGTTCTAATGATATCAATTCATATTCTAAATTTGCATGGAAACTACCTCTGAAATCGAAATCTTGTAAGGACGTTACAACAAGTGTTTGAAAAATTGTTGCAGACTGAGACGAGCCATGTTCCAAAAATCTCTACACAGCCGAGGGAACTGAATTTTACAACAAATATTTCAAGACTGTGATGACTCGATATAACATAAACTATTACTCAAAATTCACCAATTTTAAAGCAAGTATTGTGAAGCGTCTATGCAGAACTATATAAACACGAATGTGAAAGCTATTTAATCTGCAGGGATCATATAAATGGACTGATATTCGTCCTGAAATAATCGCTCAGTGCAACCGAACCAAACACAGCACAATAAAAACTAGACCTATAGATGTTTGTGTTAACGAACTTCTACTCACAGTATACTTCAGAATTAAAATGGTTGATCACCGCAGACAGAAATTTAAAACTGGAGACTTTGCGCGTATTTCAAAACACAAAACCACCTTCGAAATATCGTACCTACCAAACTGGTCAACGGAGATATCCACTGTTTCAAAGGTGCAGAGGACGAATCCTAGAACTTATATTTTAAAGGACGGCAAAGGAGAAGAAATTGCAGGTTATTTTTACTCTGAAGAACTGCAGAAGAGTTCTAAGCCAGATGTGTTTCTCTTAGAGAGTGTTGTGAAACATTGTGGGTATCGAATATCAGTTAAATGGTTCAATTTCTCAGTGGGATTGACTCGGAATAATTGAGCCAGTAGCATACCATGACTTGCAGAAGACACATCAGTGGAGGTGGAGGTATTCTCAATAAACTGCCCCGAAAGGAGCACGACATTGCATACACATCGAATAAAAACCGTCACACTGCAGATCGTATTTTAGCGGATAGAGCAAAAGCGATAAGGAAGAGGGAGGATATCGGTCTTGGTCAACGTCTTGCGAGCCAAATTCAGCTTGGTCTGGGTTTCCAGCAAGCAATGAATGCAGCACATCACGCCGTAAGGAAGACTAAGAAGAAGAACTGTATAGTAACAGCTCTATATGCAGCTAAACGAGCTCTGAAAAAAAAACACTAAAGAATAGACAAGGATGGTTAAAACACCTAGAGCGAAAAAAAATCAACTGGTGGGATTATTCCATTCCAGCTCTGGCACGACTTTCGGCTGCGGATTCCCTAGCTGGCGGTGCATCGGCTATTGCCATAACGGTCAATAACACATAAAACGCTCAACAGCAGCTGGAGGAAGCGCGAAGACACAATCGCATGATGGAAGAAAAAGGAAGAAGTGTGGAGATTAACGTTCCGTCGACAGCGTGGTCATTAGAGGCAGAACTTACGCTCGGAATGATTGGGTAAGGACGTGTAAGGAAATCGGCCGTGCTCTTTCAAAGGAACCACCCCGGCATTTGCCTGGAGTAATTTAGGGAAATGCATGATGGAAGCCGCAGCTATCGGGAAGGACTATAACTGGAACCGTACAAAATGGGGACTGGGTCTCTTCATAAATGGAAATAATAATTAAAAAATGTACCGCTAGTAATACTACCAGACAGACCTCTTACAAATATAGACCTAGTAAAGTCTGTTAAAAAGAAGCTCAATATTCCAACATTCAGAGGCGTGTTTAGGCGGAATACATTACCAAAGTCTATGTGGCGATGAGGAGAATGTGCCATTGTGTGGACCTGGAACTCAGTGGGTTGCATACGTAACAAAAAAAAAAAAAAAAAAAAAAAAAAAAAAAAAAAAAAAAAAAAAGACGATATCAAGAGTTCAGTACTTAACTGTGTGGAAATCTGTGTATTATATTCCTCCTAACATATACGAAAAAGAAAATATAAATAGAGCGTTCTCAACACCAACTCATCAGACGAGCTTTAGATGTAATGTCATACACTCTGACTTTAATGAGCGATCGTCCCTATAACGTGCAAATTACTTTCTACGGATTTAGCGATGGTGAGTGATGTATTGCTCTTATTGCACTGGAAACATATAAAGAGCATTTCAAATATCACAGAAGCTAACAATAAACTGCATCTAGAAGTTGACGATCAACAAGAGACTTTAATAATTCAATTGGGTGAGTATGATATTTTAGACATAAATAGAGTCTTAGAAAAGTTTAGGACGGATATTGATGTACGTGCAAATACAAATACTCTTAAATCTGAAATACGTACAACCATTGCATCAATCGACTTCAGCCGGAAAGGACCAATAGAACCTCTAGGACCTCTATTGAGTTTCACAAGAGGTCAGGTTTTGAAGAATGATTCTGGAAGATTCTACACCTCCGATGGGGTTGAGGATATTCTACCATTCAATACAAGTCGTGTTGAATGCAATGTTGTAACTAACTTATACCTAAACAATAAACTGGTTCGTAAGGATTTTTCCCGGCAGTTGCTTAAGGGTATAAGATTATTTAAACGCCATCTACCTCCTGGTGACAGTTCAGATATTGGATTATTTGGAACTACGCATTGTAGACCAGGACTTTTTGCGGTGACGAAATCATTGTGAGACTGCATCTGAATCGATATGGGAATAAAGCATAAAACCCCAGTCCGCACACCGCAGCACGAGACTCCGCATCAGAGCACCCAAGTGATAACACCATCAAACTACGAGTTTCTTAAATCAGTCGGTTTGAAGCCTCCCAACTATGTCGGTCGATATGACCACCCAACCATCATTATTCGTCATGAATACATATCACATAAAATTTATGCATCAACAACATTTAACAAAAACTATGAAATTCGGATAAACACGCTTTAACTCTGCCGTGGAAGAGATTCTTATATTTCATTAAGAAGAAGAAGACGGATGGTACCTCTACAACAGTCTCTGAGCTTACACGAACTGTTTCAAGAAACGTGGTATGAGCTGAATGGCGTTGAGACTGATTGTGCACGCAATTTTGGTATAACGTGGCCATTAAAACTTATCTATCTGCAACAGGATCAGACTTGAATGTGTTGGAAAATGCAGGATGGTTTATCGAGAAGCCTGCAGTATCTCAGCACAATCGGTTTACAGCATGCATATCTCTAAAAATGCTTCTGTGCTTCTTCGAAGACATGCGTCGAATTATTATAAATGCAAAACAGGAGCTTATCTTAATACTTAGTGCATTGGATAACAATTAATACGTTCATGGTAATACTCTAGAGGGGGAGAAATCATCATCAATAAATACTGTAGAAAATGCCTCACATCACTGTCACGGATGAAGAACGTTTGAAGCTTTTAAAAGTTCAGAATGCAGGTACATATCTGCCTCAGGCATTCCGCTCATGGAAGCTTTTTAAGAATATCCCGTGCTACCCACTGCAAACTGACAGACATGGGCTATCAAAACATTGGTTCAGTTGGAGACTCCTAGATTCATCATACTTGCTTTCAAACAGATAGAAGAGGGAATCTGGCAAAAGATTCAACAGTGTTCGACAACTGCAGCTTGAGTAATGCTAGAGTATACAGAAATTCTGAATTCTATCCATATGACAGTTTACAACTGGAGTGGGGCAAAAGTGTGTATAGTCTAGCTTTTGACATGTATACAATGTTTCGTGCTTTATATTAAGGCAAGGAAGAAGATAACTGCCTACTTTGCCCACTGAAATTCAAGGAACTAGCACCGATCATTGTGATAGATTGTTCCAAACAGAATAAAGTAACTAAATCTGGGCCGATAGATGTGACGATTGAATTTAAATCTTTGACAAATTTCCCAGAACGCACATCTTCATTTTCTTTAGAATTACATGATCGTTTAATTAATTACTGTCCGGTCACTAGTATTGTACAGCGAGCTGTATTAAGAAATAAATAAATACTGCATGTGTGTGTGCCACTTCACAACCATGAGTCAACATGTAAACATCGTTGTAGACGTCCAAGGTTCCCACGACGAAGAGTGCAAACGTTTCATATTTCAAGAATTTGCATACACAGAAGATATTGGTGTAATAGATTCTCAACAAAAATTTCATCACTGAAACCATTCAAGTGTGTGAAATGTGCTAAAACACGGAAGAGTGCAATGTGGTTAACACGCTGCTTCCATGGAATTCATTGCGATTATCCTGGAGTCACCTACAAAGATATGGTTGCAGCACTCCGATTATTCAACACCCCTGACGCTGTGGTCTACGTTAAAGGCGAGGAGAAGGCTGTCTGGTTGAGAAGAATCTACAAACATGCTGTTGTTCAAGACCTTGGATCCTTTGGATGTCCTGGTATCCATCGACTCAAGAAGGTGAAAAATGAAAATTGTTTTACACGTGCTTATGACAATGTAAACCTACTTTTAAGTTGGATATATGAAAAATAAATTATATTCTAGCTAAGAAACCATGTGCTTCTTTATTTATTTAAAAACTTCAGAAGCACTGGAGATATAATATCACTCAAGTTATCTATACGTCTTTGGAAGCGAGCACGATCATGTGCTTCTTACTCCCTAGATTCAATACGTGCTGATCTGTATGCATAACTCCATGTAAACATTACATGTACTCTGTTATCATCCATATTAAAACACATTGTTTTCATGTTTATGCTTTGGTAAACATACAACAACTGACACTTTGCTCTTTGAGAACTATGTACATATTTGTCACAGGGATAATTTTAAATATAAAATAATAAGTTTGAATTTTAACAAACAGATTTATTTATATATACTTTTTATCCCACATTTCACAGTAAAGTTTTGTACATCAAGTAAAGTTTTTCTCCTCTCACACAGTGTACAGTAAAGTTTGGTACATCAAGAAAAGTTATTTTTTCTCTGCTACAATGCACAGTAAAGTTTTATGCATCAAGTAAAGTTTTAAAGCAGAGGTATCTTACATCAGGTGATATTCTAGAATAAGACACCATTTGTACTTAAAACTAATCAATCTTACATCAAGCAAAAAAATTCTAGAATAAAACTAGGTTAAATCAACCCCCAAACACCACACAATGAGTAACCTGGAATACTCTGTTGCAATTTTTTTTCAGCATGAAATAAAATGTGTTTTTCTTTTTGTTGACAATCATCAGGTTTCAGCAGTCTAATAGGTAATGGTTTATTCTTAATAATTTTTACCCAAAGCAAAAATGGGTGGATGACAAATACTTAAATCTATTCTGACTGGACGGTTAGCGGTAGAAGAAACTTAAAAACTACTAATTTACAGCCCAATATGTGCGAAAAGAATGACGATATTTATCACAAATGCAGAAAAACTAATTCACAAATGCACTCAGGGTGAAACGAATGACGATATTTGTCACAAATGCAGAAAATACTAACTTACAGATACATTCTGTGCAGAAATACCAACTTACAGAACACTATGTGCTGAAAATACTAATTTTTACAAAGCAATTGGTGTGTGAAAAACTCCCATGGCCAGAGAAAAATATTTGCAATGCAGATGGAGCTGAAAACCCCCTAGGAGGGAGAAATATTTAAAATGCACGTGGTTTGGAAAACCGCATCTAATGCATACCTATGATAAACGGGTCAAACTATTCACTTCAATAAAACTGTTTGGTGTGAGTACGGGGGAGTTTCGTTGCTATCCTTACAAATGAACCACCTATTGTCATGAGATGACTGACTGACTTTTGACTGAAGTACAGTGTACATCTCATGCCTTCATGATTGAATACTAGTCTGCTGCATCATATGCCGTGGTTGAGGCGGAGAATCGCCGACACCACCATACAGACACAGCAGGTAATCTTCCATCGTGATGGCCTTGGATGCCGCACATTTTTTTCCCTTCGCCCATCTCGGAGTGTGTGATATGCATATATCTTCAATCGAAGACCTACAAACACCACAATCGGTAATCCATTGGACTCGGCTTTCATTAAGCCGGTAACCTTTTAGTTCTGTGTCGAATTCATAACCGTATCACTTCATATGAATCACAACCTTTTATCCAGTAGATAAAACTGTCCGTATCCAAATAAAGCAACTTTAGATTCGCAAAATGAGTTTTTGCCAACTCATAATGGAATCGGTACACGCGGAGTTTAGACAGATCTAGTATGCACATCCCCACATAGAGAGGTTTCATGAACTCTACTACAGTCCTAGACATCTCCATAGCAACAAATTTCTCATTGAATATTGTTACCCGTTTAAAATGTGGTCTAGCAATCAATTTCCTTGCCCCCTCCCACGCGGTTCTAGCTATAATATCGTGATATTTTGTCAAATTCTGGGTGGTTTTGTCGAAAATTGCGTTATTAATTAATTTGTAAGAATCTTTCTCAAAACCACTAGATGCGGAAGCCCTTTTTTCGGTATTTAAATCAATATACTCTTTCAACCAGGGAGTCTGGTTGGAGGAGATTGCACGTGTGACATCAATTCCAACCACAAATCAAGACATTGCTGAAGGTTCCATAATGGATGATGTACCTCTGTTTCTCCCCCCCCCCCCCCCTTTCCAGCGTTGTCAAGAGTTTAGGGCTGGAACCACCTCGCAGAACTTGTTGCTCTGGACATAACGGTAAGTCAATATGCGCATCATGCAAATTAAGGGCAACAATGCACCTAATCTTAGACATTCCTTATTGGATAGCCAGCGAAACCCGCCAATCGGTAGCGATTGCTGCAAAGCGTATCCGTATACC
Source organism: Locusta migratoria (assembly GCA_026315105.1). NCBI lineage: Eukaryota > Metazoa > Arthropoda > Insecta > Orthoptera > Acrididae > Locusta > Locusta migratoria. Next base: position 218,155,335 of record CM048749.1, read on the forward strand.
TTATTCATATCCAAGTACTTGATATACCTCTTTGCCTGAGATGTGTTGAACTTATCACCCAACAGAAGGTTATTCGTTTTGGCGTCCTATGTATACCGAGTCGACCTCGGATACCCCATTCAAAGAACAGGAGCACATCAATATCGATCATCAACCTGATGGTGACACGCGGTTATCTAAGTATGGCATCACAGGACAACCCCGGTGTAGTGTAATAGATGGCAGGATCCAGAGAGAGTATGTGGCCATGCATACATCTCTGAATTTCTCAAACTCATAAGCTAGCAATCCCACATCTGTTTCCATGTTCAAACGTGCGTATTCACCTAAATTTCGTATATCAAACTTCTGCCAAACATTACAAGTATGTGTATAATCGACATCTGATACGGTCTCGTCTGTAAGGGTACTGGAGAATGCAGATATATTGGGTAGTCCTGTTTCTTTAAGTTTCTCCATAATATTCAGATATTCACATGAAAAAACACCTTTCCTTGTTAGTTGAAACTCTGTCGCATCGGGAATTGCGTCTCTAGTGATATGCATTTCACTTTGAGGTAGAGTATCAACCAGTTTTTGAAGTGATGCTTGCATTTGTCTTAACAAGTTCAGGAACTTTAGCAGGATTTTCGGCGTCATTAGTTTGCAGAATGAGATGTACTTCTCAGCATTATCTGGGATAATACTAATTGGAGCATTTCCAACCGAATTTAGCGAGGGGCTCAATGATGAAGTGTGCGTGTTAAGCCAAGAGATTGTGTATGAAAACGGGAATATGTCTTGTCGTTTGGTATTTCAGGTTGCACGCATTATGAGCCGGACCACGGTACTTTCCCGTAATGTGACAATGGCCTTTATGGGGAGTTTCCAATTCATGATTTAAAGGCATATTACAAATATGACAATCTACCGCCATTCTGTACGATTCCTCATCATCCTGCGACATGACCATTGCAAGGTTCTGCATGTAAAGTTTATCAACTTCCCAAGACAGTTTTTCGAACTCAAAGAGCAGCCAATCGGCACGATTTTCCCCAACATATGATTTAAGTTCATTTTTGGTGGAATTGTACGAGTGTACAATCTGAAATGTTTTGGCGTACGATACGTGTTTATGCGTGACTGTTGTGTGTGAGGCATCAGAGTCCCCTTCACAGCGTGTAACAGGAGCTAACAACGCTTCAAAATCGGCGTAAACACCAACCACAGGACAGCACTCTATTTTTGAATTTCAAGAATTTGTGTGTTCTTAGGTTTTCCTGGTGAATATGCTTAGTGAAGATCTCTCGGGGGTGCTGGGACTGTCTATATAAGGAGGCCATCGAAATCCGGCTACGCGAGAATCTCATAAACAAGGACAGTGGATTTCAACTAAGCCAAGCGTGGAATCCGGCACTAAAATTTCTTCGATCGTAGCGTAAGCAGAACACGGAGCACAACGAAGGCAGAGCGCAAACTGAGATCCGCCACTCGAGTCCAGAGCAGAAGCTACCCCCACCACCGCAGCATCCCGCAGTCCGCAAATACGCTCAGTGGAGGGGGGAGACTGTAGGTAAATATAGCACAACCGCCGGTCCAGCGCCTCAGTCAGCGGGAGTAACCTGATGATGATGGCACGTTACGCTGTCGAAAATTCGTTCCACAATCATCAATCCATCCGGCTGCACGCCCGGGAGATCTTCACTTTCAAGAATTTGTTATCTTCTGTGGGCATAACAACACGTACAGCCTTTTGCAAAGCACAATTTAACCCATGCTTTGCAGGTGACTCGCTTCATTGAAATTAATTAAGACATCTAAGATATACATGCCTTTTTGCTCATGTTTTGATACTTGGGAGAAAATAAGTCTGGACAATCTTTGACCCATACGTAATGGAATTTCGCGTCGTTTCCATTGGAAAGCAGGTTAACAAGCAAATCACAATTGACCTACGAATTTGGAATAGTGAAGAGGACCTATGATCTTAAGCTTGTCTTGCTCATCTGTCTCACGATTTTTTTTTCTCTAAGCCATACACGTGAACCGAAATACCGGTATTTTGAGTCTCGAATTTAGGTATGTTCTGAAGTTTCATGGGAAACTCTATGCCTTTAAAATTATAACGTTTCTATATGTTCAGATTTCTACCATAAAGGTGTCTTTCATGAGCATATTTGGGTAACTTCTTCTCACAAGCCAGGACGGAACATGCAAAACAAGCTTCATCTTGTTCATTTCATACACGTTTTTTTATTAACAATATTTTTGGGAAGTTCGATAAAGCTGTGTCCGCCTTTCAATGGGTGAAAGAGGTATGAGTGTGTCTAATTGTAGAACACTGCTGAGTGCTTTTCCAGAACGTCTAGTGTGCAATTTAGAAAATTCATCTCTAATCGCACTGAAGGTGAAATTTTCATAGCATTCTGATATTGGAACAGTCGGCGTAATCACTCCATTATCCCCCCAAATGCAAACGATGGAGGTTTCCTCTACACCATCATCAACCTTTGGAGGATGTGTCAACTCACAACACAGTACAGCGCTACACTTAAGGGCGTGATAACGTTCAACTACTTTGAGTAGTTCCCTTTTCAGAACGGTTCCACACCGTTCTAGGAAGGAAAATGGGTCTTGGTATCCATTTACTGGATTCAGTACTCTGGAGAACGAGACCCGCTCCTCAAAGGCGTCCGCAATAACTATACACTCTAAATTAGGCACTGTATTGGCGACCTGGGTCCTGATATCACTTACGCTAGATAGAGGGCGGGATAGAGCAGAGCCGCTAACCGGTAAACTATTGCTATCGCTTATACTACTAACCTGTAACCATCTAGTCGGTGATGGTGCCTGTGGCATAGTGTGTCGCAAGATAAGGCGCGGGACGGTAGATTTTCTCGCTGTAACATTGCGGAAATAGGGTGAAGGCATGTTAACAGCGAGGGGGTGAGGTGGGGCGGCGCTGACTGTCCCGGCTGCGCAGCTGGCTACTATTTGCTGCTGCCTACTTTCCAGCCAAGCCCACAGTATAGTACACTTTCGGGGCTACGACTGGCTGCAGTTGATGGGTCAGCCACAGGCGATATAGCCCAGCCGCCATAGACCGGGAGTTGTGCAGTTGATGGTACAGCCCTGACAGGGAGCTGCACCTCCGTAACAATAACACATACATTAAGTATGCGATCACAATTCAGTATACATGAAGATATATAAAATTAGTCTTTTTTTTACAAATGTTTCAGCGGTATTCAAATACCTTGAACAATGTCGTCTGCAGAGGAATCAAACTCCTCCAGAGTGGGCAGCTATTCAGCGATGTATTCACCGTTGCCATCCCATAGCATTAAATGAGTGTTGTCTGTGGGGGGAGTGGGACTCATTTGCCATTAAAGACGGCCACTCCGGCATCTGATCGCCATAATTCCCATACAGATATATGTACAGCTAGGGCACTGATGGAAGAGATAATGATGAAATGGAACTATTATCTACAATAGTAAAAAAATATTAACTACATATATAAGTAAATAACAATCACTGCCACTGTCATAATATTCTTCAACTATATTACTCAAAATCTTAGTAAACTGATTCATACTCCCGCACATGTTTTGTGGGAGCACAAACGGTTTCCGGTGAAGCTGGTCATTTGGTTGCTCCCGCAATTAATCGATCAATTGACTCGAAATCTGTAACATGAAAAACGTTAATACAACTGAACATAAGTGAATAATCAGGGAAAGAGGTTTTTTTTTTTTTTTTTTTTTTTTTTTTTTTTTTTTTTTTTTTTTAAGAAAAAGTACCCACTATACTTATTCTCAGCAGACAGTACTGGCTGACGATGCAATCGTAAAACCACCACCTCCCGCTGCACCAAGCCGTCCATCTCAGCATTAAATTCATCCAACAGATGCATTATAATATCTTTAATGAAGAAGATGTGTGTGGTCAATGAGTACGAATAAAAAACAATGTATGATTAACAGTAAAAAGGTTGTAACAGTTACTTGAATAACTCACTATTCACTCTTCCATTGCTGCTGCCAGAGTTGGCTGATGAATAAGAATTCATAGCGAGAAAAACTAGAGGCAACATTGTGATTGATGCTGGTGCACAGAGGTCTCCCGCTGAAATACCGAGAGCTAAGCCAATGGGAATGCGATTTACCACCACCCCAGGTTCCCAACACCCCCTGGTGGTATTTACCCTAACCATCTTGGGTGGGGAATTATATTTTTGCGGTTTTTCCACTGACTAAGGACAGAGTGCTTCTGGTAGCGTCTTCTCAGAAGCTTTCCCCGATAACGAGACCGCCCCAGGTGCTGTCTTCCAGGAAATTTTATTGTGAGGAATGTGCTGTCTCCAGCGTTTCAAGAATACCGGGCGGCTGTTGACAATATTGTATTAAGGACAGAGTGTCCAAGTGAAACCTTCTTAGAAGCTTTCGCCGATAAACTATCATGATAATGTTAGGAACTGCAGAACACCTGAAACTGGCTTTCACATGCCCAGGAAGCGTTCGCTGATAGAGTGCTGTTTCGGGGATGACAGTTAGGCAGGTAGGCTGCACCTGGGTTTATGCTGTCTGCTCTTCAGGTATGCAACAAGTGGGGAATGCTATCTCCGATGTTATTTTCCGCCAAGAACAGGTGGTACTGACAGACTACCAGCTACATGTGCCACGAGTGGCAATGCACGCCAGATGAATAGTGCACACCTCTCTAAATCATATCGGGCACCTGGCCGGCAAACTTCGACTGCCATGTGAGGTGTCACGAAATATTAATCGACCGTTGCCAGCACAATCGCCGGTATTCTGCGTGCTCACTGTGGCGGTCTCATGGCAAACAAAGCGTGAAATTAACGGCGCGCCCAGCATTTTGCAGCAGTCCACGCACGCCTCAGCCAGAGCCGCAAACATGTCGCTCGGCGTCACAAAGTACTCATAATATGACAACCCCGACTATTATTTGCATATCAAATCGTTGCATAAATTTATTTATAGCAATGTGTTTCATGGTACTGTGTGTGAGCCATGCAGATGAGTTCGAAATGTCCGGAAGGCATATGCACTGGTCACATGCTTCAGTGCTCCAATTGGTCAATAGTGATCATGTGGTGGTGGGGGAGAATGCCGATCGTTCAATGTCTGTTGGGATGTGGAAGAGTGAACACATTCAATTATAAAAGTATAATTACAAAAAATTATAGTATGACTGCAATTACAGTCCAGAGTAATTGTACATAAAAAATTAATCGAATTTGTGTAATTAAAAATTTGCATAATTAATCAAAAGATATTTCGTAATTAATTTGATCTCAATTTTAAGGTCCAGAATCGGCTTTTACATTCTACTAGCATCATAGTTTAAGAGCCGTTTGCGGTAGTCAACAACTTGTAATTATCGATTTAAAAAAAAAAAAAAATCCGAGTTCGGTTTAGTGGACTGAAGAAATAAATTTTCTTGAACACAGAAAACGATCTTGATTTGTGTTTAGAATAAGACTTTTTGTCTCTCTCTCTCTCTCTCTCTCTCTCTCTCTATATATATATATATATATATATATATATATATATATATATATATATATATATTGGGCAAAGGGCTAGTCGATCTTGTTCTACAGAAATAAAAATCTATTGTAAGTGTGTTGCCTCCAAGCTATTGGTCAGGAATTATGTTACTCTTATGTCCTCTCAGTTAGAGGGGAGATATTTGTGATTCCGTAGTTGTTGTATTGGCGAGTGTCATTTCGAATAACAATGTGTCAGTGCTTCCGAAAAGAAAGGAAAAAGACAAAGGTTTTAATGTATACGGTCGGAAAACGGAAAATTGAGGAACTTAAAACATTTCATGCATTTTCTTATAGTTTATTCTGAATCTGCAAAGAAATATCGTCTTATGAAAGGGTTTGATTTTTTTTAAACGTAGAGAATGAACAAGTTCTGGAGTTCTCTGTTACCGGTATTTGCAAGTTTAACGAGTGTCAGTTAAATTTTGTAAAGACTTGAAACATTTAGAAAAGAATCGTTTGCAGTGTCTTATATTCAAATAGGGTATGATCGATAGTAGAGAGAGAGGGAGAGAGATTTCCTTTGTGAAGTTTAGTTTCAACTTAGATGGGTATACGCAAGAAGGTATGTACTGCTGAAGCATTCGTGTTATAAAGGAAATAATAGGTAAAATAAAACTACCCGAATTCTCTCGTCTAGAAGAATTGTCACAAGGCACAGGACGGGATATTAAAACCATAAAAGAGCTGGATTACAGGGATATATGGCGCTCGAAAACTTACCTTCCCTGTACCTTTAGAGAACACTGATACAGCCATTTAAGGAGACATCGTTGTGCAATAGGATTTCGTTTTGTTTAAATACAGAGAAAGTATGGACAGTTCATTTGCTTAATGAGCTTTAATTCCATACAGTTATTTCTTGGATATTTGGTCTAGAAGAGCAGGGTGTGTATTGATCCGTTCTCTGACTTTCTGTCTGAGCCGAATAAGACTGTTAAGACTGTTTGCAGATCTATATGTAGACACATTCCTGACAGACTTGTCACAATATGTTTACTACGGTTATGTTACACATCTAGACATCAAAAGAGTGTTTGTTAAGATGGTCACACAAGTTCTTTTCTTTGACTTGCAGTGCTCGTTATCGTTACATCCCGTTTATTGTCTAACACGTGCTATTTTTCTGAAACACATCTGCTGGGTGTTGCATATGTAGTCTAATGAAGAGTATGTTTGCTGGTCTGTCACATATATGTGTCATATGAAATTTCTTTATTATGTCTTACATATAAATTGTGCAAACTATACGAGTTGTTATTGTTTTACAATACCAAACAGAGTGCATCAAGATATACTATACATTTATTTTGCCTAGAGACCTAAGGTGATGAACTAGTTCCAAAACTGATTTTTTATTTTTTATTTAATTTATATATATATATAGTCGTCTCAAATGTTTGACTCTGACTAGAATTGTTTCCAAATAATCTGGACATCGAAAGAGTGTTTGACAATTTGGACACTAAAGTTGTTTTTATTTTTTATTTTTTATTAGCAGCGTTCATTGCCGTTACTTCCCATTTATTATCTAACGCACGCTATTGCTTTTCAAAATGTCTGTCAGCTGTTGGGTACATAGTCTAAACGAGGAGAGTGGAGTGAGAATGCTGAAAAAATAAAACTTCATCATATTTCGTTTAAACATTCAGCACGTGTTTATCGTTAGGATTGTAACAACTGTTTTTATGTACATTGCCGAGAAAACACAGTGTGTTTGTGTGTTTGGGATCACATTGGAGATCGAGTTGTATTCACGTTACTGTCAGGAGTTTCTATTTTTAAAACAAAGTTCTCCTCTAGATCTTTAGTTGCTTGTTTATGTGCTGTCTATCGAGAGAAATTGACTAAGGTAACGAATGTTTTCTGTTGCTGTTGTTGTGCTACACATCTGGATATCAAAAGAGTGTTCGTTAATATGGACGCACAAGTTCAGTTTTGATCTGTTGCGATCGTTACCGTTACATTCCGTTTATTATCTAATGCACGCTATTTTCTTCCTTGGAGTAGGTCCATCGGCTGTTGCAAACATTGTCTATATGAAGAGATACATTTATTTTGCGTAGACACCTTATGTGACGAACGACTACTGAAAGACTGACCACCTATTATTATTTTTTTATTTATTTATTTTGACAGTCGCAAATATTTGATTTTGGGTAGAATTGTTTTTAAATAATTGTCGATGAATGTACATAGCTTGAACGACACTTACAGTACACCAACCGTAGCATTACACCGAATTTATTTATGCTGTGTCTATATTCACCCTCAAAATTGCGTTTCTTACGAGTTGCAATTAAAGTCCCATGTATTACGTTACTTAAACTGTGTGTACCGATTCCGAGAAAACGAAATGTTCTTCCGGAAATTATTAATGCAAAATTATTAGGTTGTCACAATTTATATGTAAATTAGGAATATAAACATAACTGAAGGCTTTTGCAGTATCGAATACATACACAGTTCCCTTGACTTTACTCGTAATTGTAGAACTCTTTTGTTGTTATTAAACTTTACTTATGAACATCATGGTAGTTGTTGCTGACAATTTTTTCGAGAATAAACGACCTGTCCCTCCAGAAACTGTTACAGTAAAAATATAGGTTGTCACAATTATACTTGATATGCAGCTTAGGAGTAAATAAAATAATTGTCTTGTTTCATCAATGTTGGCTTAGGAGAAATACAACCTGTATGTCGATAAGTACAGTGTGTAAACTGTTAGATGGCAGAGTTGTAAGGGGGAAAGCGGGGAACAGAGGAAGCAAGCCCCGCCTTACACCCTGACATCCGCGGAGAGAGAGAGGCGAGCGGGGTAGACAAGCCACGCCTACGTCCCGCAGTGCTGACAAAGCAGCATACTCACGAGAATGATTGATAACGATACCAACTACAGCAATCACTCACTTAAGTTAAGTGTTACACAACAATCAAAACACTGGTATGCAAACAATAAGAAAGCAGACGTCCATTGTTGCCTCCCAGAGCATTTTCAGTCAGTAATGTTGGCTGCAGCCTCCAAACAAAGATTGCCGGCCGAAGCCGCTCGACGTCTACCGACGTGTAACGATTCAGGGCTAGGGAGCGCTTTGCCATTTAACAGTTAACACAGTGTAAGTACTTTTTTTTTTGTTATTTTTTTTTGTAAGGGGGGGGGGGCGGGGCGTGTTCGGATCCCTGGCCAGGAATTGCAATCTCTATACCAAGTAAGGCCTGTCGGTAGGGCGGAGATAGGGGGGGTTGTCAGGGATCTGGCGGTGGCTGGGTCGGTTATTGGTGGCTGCCCTTAAGTTGCTGTTTATGCGTTTAATTGGATATGCAAATTAATAAAATTAATTGGGGGCGGTCGAAGTGAGAGGCCGGCGGAGGTGGACGGAAACCAAGTGCTGGGCCGTCGGGGGAGCGACCAGCATAACAGGACCGGCCGTGGGTGGGGGGTAATGACTCTAACGTCGACGGGCGATTCTCGTTCATTCCGAACTAGCTTTGCTACTCTACTCATAGTCGATGAGTTCCAGAAAAAAAGGATTATTGTTGAAGTGATGGTGATAATATCGGTACTGAATGATGTCGCCATTGCAGGCTTTTACCGCTGCAACACGCATCGGTATTTTGCAAAAGCTGATCTGTTGTTTAAAATAAATGTTTGTAAACCTAAGGGACCAAAGTGTTTCAGTACCCCGTACCTAACTTGCAAACTAACAATAGTGACAAACACATACACAGGCCCGAGGAAAGACGCTAACCTCCGGAAGGTGTGACCGCGAAATCCATGTCGTGACGGCTTAGAGGGTGCGGTCATCCCCGCGCTGTGTGATCCACTCTAGCAGCAGGTGGTGGACCCCAGTCGAGGCACTGCGATTTCAACGACCAAGCGATTTCAGTAATCGAGAGATCAGGAAAACAAGGAGCCAAGTCAGCAATGCAATCGATAGGCGACGAAGTAGATCGTTTGGCAAGCGTAGTCGTGTATTATTAAGATTGCTACATCACGAAGATTACGTGCTATACACGGGAAATTTAATTGACAGGATGAAGATGCTGTGATATGCAAATGATTATCTTTGCAGAACATTCACACAAGGTTGGCGCCGTTGGCGACACGTACAACGTGCTGATATGAGGAAAGTTTCCAACGTATTTATCATACACAAACAGCAGTTGACCGGCGTTGCCTGGTGAAACGTTGTTGTGATGCCTCGTGTAAGGAGGAGAAATACGTTCCATCACGTTTCCGACTTTGATAAAGGTCGGATTGTAGCCTATCGCGATTGCGGTTTATTGAATTACGACACTGCTGCTCTCTTTGGTCGCGATCCAATGACTGTTAGCAGAATATGGATGGGTTCAGGATGTCAATATGGAACGCTGTGCTGGATCCTAATGGCCTCGAGCAGTCGAGATGACAGGCATCTTCTCCGCATGGCTGTAACGGATCGTGCAGCCAGGTCTCGATCCCTGAGTCAACAGATGAGGACGTTAGAAAGAGAACAAACATCTGCACGAACAGTTCGACGACGTTTGCAGCAGCATGGACTGTCAGCTCGGAGATCACGACTGCGGTTACCCTTGACGCTGCATCACAGACAGGAGCGTCTGCGATGGTGTACGCAACGATGAACCTCGGTTCACGAATGGCAAGACGTAATATTTTCGGATGAATCCAGGCTCTGTCTGCAGCATCATGATAGTCGCATCCGTGTTTGGCAAAATCGCATTGAACGCACATTGGACCCGTGTATTCGTCATCGCCATACTGGTGTATCACCCGGCATGATGGTATGGGGTGCCATTGGTTACTCATCGTGGTCACCTCTTGTTCGCATCGACGCCACTTTGAACAGTGGCCATTACATTTCGGATGTGTTACGACCCGTTGCTCTACCCTTCATTAGATGCTTCCAAATCCTACATTTCAGGTCATGTACAGGCCTTTCTGGATACGGAAATTGTTCGACCGCTGCCCTGGCCATCACATTCTCCAGATCTCTCACCAACTGAAAACGTCTGGTCAATCGGAGCCGAGCAACTGGCTCGTCACAATACGCCAGTCACTACTCTTGATGAAGTGTGGTATCATGTTGAAACTGCATGAGGGTCTGTACCTGTGCACACCATCCAAGCTCTGTTTCAATGCCCAGACAAATCAAGGACGTTATTACGACCAGAGGTGGTTGTTCTGAGTACTGATATCTCAGTATCTATGTACCCAAATTGCGTGAAAATTTAATCACACGTCAGTCCTAGTATAATATATTTGTCCAATGAATACCAGGTTCTCATCATCATTTTTTCTTGGTGTAGTAATTTTAATGGCCAGTAGTGTATCTTGCTGCACTGTGGCCCTCGGCGGTATCCAAAGTTACGTGAGAACATCAGATTTCAACAGTTCAGGGATGTAGCTTTGTAGTGTACCACTATATTCTCTCAGATTATGGGAAAGTGTGACAACGTTCAGATAGTTCATTTTCTCCATCCCTGTAAAAACCAACAGATTCCAAGCTAATTATGACGCCAATGTGCGAGTTTATTTTAGTCTAGGAAAAAATTTTTGTCACAGGTAATTCGAGTAGGGGCATGAAAAGATAAACATACATATGATAGAAATAGTAAGAGAGAAATGGGTGATTTTCAAAGCACACTATTGGATGTTTTGTTTGTGAAAGCAGCAGGAACTATTATGGTAGTAGAAACACATGATGTTGTTTTCTGGTCGTTTGTCCTTACAGTGCGACTAAATGGTGTCTCATTTGTTTGCAAAAAATGGGCGCACCCTGGCGTTGTGGTTGCACTTTGCTCAGTTTGAAAATCTTTTGGTACTCCGTCATAACTTTCTTCTTAAGATGCCAGCATGAGAGCATCATAACTCGTCAGTAGTAACAATCGTGAGTAGGAATCCTGAATGCGCGATCTGATGACGTTCAAGAAAAATGTAGTTATAGTCACCCCTGTGACCCTTTTTTCCGATTCTACTTTACGCCATTTCGATTATGTTCATATATCAGTCAAAAAAATCAATACGTGACTGGAATATAAGACTAGAACTTGAAGAAAGGATATAACTGCCTTTAAATAGACTCACAGCGGCGCGCCGCTGTCGCTGAGTCCGCAGGCGGCTGTCGCGATGCGGCCGCTGGCGCGTCGCCGTAGCCGATGCCCACTGCAAGGGTAGACGACTCCCAAAACAGTTCATTTCTCATGCATTCGCGACCTCTTTTGTGTAATTATTTTTGGGAGTTTTCATTGTCAAATTTGAGGTTATTCCACAGTGATAAACAAGAGAGCCGATATGCGGTTAAAAAAAAAAAAAAAAAAAAAAAAAAAAAAAAAAAAAAAAAAGGAGGTTGTGAGATTTAATCTTGCGACTGTTTAAATATTCACATGTAAACGCGACTGTTACCTCGAGCCACGCGCTCATACATTGCAGAACACCCTTGAGAAGGACATAAGATTTCCTCCTGACAGTGTCGCATTCTATATTGTTGCCAGATCGTGCATATCGCCGGACTTAGAATTCTGAGGGGCGATCGAATTTATTGTCCACACTGCACAACCGACCTGGACTTAGCCACTGCGTCGGCTGGCCGGCGATCAACTTTTTTTCTGTACATCTCTGGTCGCCATCAAAAGAATAATGCGAATTTCTTCTTATTTTGTCGTTTCCTTCAGGTTGTTGTACCTTTGATGGCCAACAGACAACATAAACAACAACATGTACTCGACCACACAGTACACTGACTCAAGACGGTGTCAACCAAAGGCCACTATCAAAATCTCCCAGCAATGGCAGAAGTGTAATACAAAGGCCTGCTCTTACTAATGAACTATTTCTGCAAGTACCCGGACAAGTCTGAAGACAAGATTTGCGTTCTATACAAGACCATGATTTCACACACATACAGCAAAAACCATTCCATATTACAAAAAGGTCAGTTGTGGCAAACAAAAGTGCATCATCGACGTACTAATGAACTTAAAGAAACTGCTTGAAAATAGAAATTGAATTAAAATATCTAGAAATTACATAATGCTACAGATACAGTTTGATCAGTACCAGAAAAAGAGAGAGAAGAGAAAGGAGGAAGATAGCGGTGTAACGTGTTGTAACGCAACAACACAGTGAGCGACGCCACTGTCTGCTTGTGTAAATACGATCAGAAAAATGACAGCAGATAGTATGAGAAATATTGGTTAATTTTCTTGTGTAAGTAAATTATGAAATGACGAATGTTTAAACGATTTCATATTGTACTGAGAAACAAATTTAAAGCATTGTAGAAGACACGTTGACTTAGCAGTTTTATCGCTGATGGCAGTCTGGCGTGAAGCGCGAGAGAGAAAGTTTGTTGTTGTTGAGCTCTCGAGGCGAACGGTAGAAAAGTTGGACAGCAGCAGCAAACTGTAATAGTGTGGTCTTACGAAGCGTTGGTACGAGCGACTAGCAAATGGGCAATGACAAATAATTAACGTGGGTACAGCGTTAAAACTTCAAGAGGAATAATACCAAGAGGACTCCTGTTGGCCCAATGTTTAAACAAATTTCGTCGCCCAATAATTATAAAGTGCCAACAACAATAACCAGCAACACTACACCACCGTTGCAAAGTAAGATCTAAGCAATTAACCGTCATTAGATCTGTAATGCTAAGCGAACGTTTAGTTTTGCAAAGAGTCAATGGCAAACCTTTGTGAAATTAATTAGTGTCGATAAAATTATTCACCTTCGGCACTATCGAAACAGGTTCTTATTCCGTTACCTTCAATATTCCGTGGTTCAATCTGAACAATAAAAGACGTTACGTAAATCAGTTGTATTTCAAAAGATTCCAGTGCTTGAAGAATAATTAGTACTATTGCAAAAACTCAAAGCACAGTTAATAATTGCAGATCATTGACTGTGAACATGTAGTGAAATCATTCAGTACTACTAAGCAGCGAATATTAATTTTGTATTTAGTATTCAATTCACGTGTACTAAAAGACGCACTACAATATTTGGTTAATGAATTAAACTGAAAAATTTATACTGCTAAAAATGTTTGATGGTAGATCAAGTTGTTGATATTACATGGAACAATAGTCCATGCCATAATATTACTTCTCAAAATTACCATTTGATCCAATTTGTTAAAGAAGTTAATTGCATAAGTCTCCATAATCGACTCACTTAATCAGACAACTAATCATTGCGGACACAATTCAATAACAGCAATTTTAATTAAATAATACAAATAAACAATCTCTGAGACGATTTTCGTCTCGAATATGTCAAAGACAATAATGATAAATCTGAAGCATTGAATTAAAGTTTGTGATGTGGCCGGGAATCGGACCCGGACCTCTATGCTTACTAGGCAGACGTGGTGTGGTCTAACGGTAAGACGTCTACCTAGTAAGCATAGAGGTCCGGGTTCGATACTCGGCCGCATCACAAATTTTAATTCTATGCTTCAGATTTATCATTAATTTTAATTATTGTTGCTAATCAAGATATATTAAAGTAGCTTAGCAAGCATTACGGTGTTGGTTGGACTTAACGTAGTATTGTTGCATGTATGCTCATACTTAAAAAAACTTTATGTTCAGTGGAGGGATTTGTGGTAATTGTTCCCACTTCATAAGTAATCTAAGTTTACTGATTTTATATTACTTTGTTTCCCGCTGCTGTGGTGTGTGCGTTTAATTTGCATTCTGTGGCCGTGTTAATAACCAATCGGTGATTATTGCTATTAGACAGTACATTTTATTAATTAAATTTGTTGCTCGTACAGCGAGCTGCCGACCGTATATATTTACTTATTAAAAATTGTTCTCTTGGTACATGTTTGTCCCGGACTTCTTAAGTCTAAGAAAAGTGTTCCAGATTTCGCTCATCAAACTACAGTTATTGCGAATGAAATTGCAAGGCGTCGTGTGTATGTGTAATCTCCACTACGTTATCGGTTTCACCTCTAACAGTCTTATCCGGGTAATTAATGCATTAAGCACACGGATCGATCTGAAGTCTAAATGCTCACGATTATTGGCAGCGTAGGCCGTTAAGGTTACAGTGTGTCAGAAGATTAGGTCGTGAGTGACTCATTTCTTATTGTTGATAAAACTCTTCTGGGTATTGGACATCATCGTCAATATATCAAATCGGCTGTGAGTGCGGCTAGGTGTAGGGTAGGTGTGCCTAAGTTCAGCCACCCCCCAGTAGTCATCCACTTCATCACAAATACAACGCCGGCCGCAATGGCAGAGCGTTCTGTCGCGCGCCAATCACGTTCTGCACGGCCACCACGGTCGGGGGTTCGAATCCCCTCTCGGGCATGGATATTTGTGCCGTCTTTAGTATTAGCTAGTTCATAAGTAGTTTGTAAGTTTAGGGACTGACGACTCCGTAGTTAAGTCCCATAAACTCTACAAACAATTGAACAAACAGAACAAAGAAATTTCGTACTACTTCTCGCTCTCTTCATTTTTTCGCTACTCCGCCACTCCTCCTCGAGGAATGTATATCAGTGCTGCACTCTGGAGCGCTAAGTTTTGTACACAGGTAGTCTTAGTCTACCGCTAGTCGGATGCACCAGATGAACGAAGAGTAGCGGCTGTTTTTGTGCTTACATCACAGTTGTGTTTGAGAGGTAACTATACGCCGAATTTTGCATAGTCTATACCAGTAATCATTTTGTGCATTGTACTGGGCTTCAATTCTGCTTTTATGACTGCATCTTTATGTTTTGGTTACCCCATTGTGTATTTTTTGGGTGACTGACTACCGGAATACATTTAGGAACAAAAACCAGTATTCAGCCATGAGGCTATACTCGGTATTAAGGCCACTTTCACATTATTATACAAGGAAAACACCCATACCGGTAGTACGCAATATAGTGCTGTAACTGCCAGTATACCCAGTAGTCAGCCGAACATACAAAATGTGGGTGACCTAAGGGATAACATCTGACAGTGTTCAGCGGAATGTTCTGCGGAGTGCAAAGGTTAGAATATCCTGTTCCTTACATCTTACGACAACTGAAGATGCCAGGCAGTAGAAGACCTATTCACCAGTATCCTGAGAATGCCTCTCCAGGGGACACCACCTTGACGAAGCACTGTCCGTGCTGGTGGAGAGGCTTGCGTATCCGCGTGAAGCAGAGGGCTATACCGAAGGTAGAGAACCTGCTGCCGGAAATGCCTCAGCTGATGGATCAGACTAAGAGTGTCCCACAACGTCCCGTCTTCCTTATCCTCTCCCAGTCCTTTCCAAATTCCTTTCCCAACCCAAGATGTGATGCGATCCGTGCCGAGGGGTGCGTGGCACATGGGTGGATGTGTTTCGAACGGAGCCTCAGGGATACTGGGCGACCTCCCAGAGTAAGTAGCATTGCACCACGCGGGGTTATCGTGGTGTGGACCATATAAATCCCCAAATCTCGTGGGACTAAGATGAACACGGAGAAAGAAAGTATTTTAAAAGAATCTGAGGGGCAATCTGAGACCTCAGATACTCAGACATCGGGATCAGGAGCGATGGAGTGCACTCCTACTTCTGAATCAGGGTCTAGACCTGAGCAAGAAGTGGGAACCGTAACAGAGAAGTTGGACCAGATTAGGATTAAGGCGTTGTCTGAAGCTCAGAGGAGGAAACTTCTCAAGGAACAGAAGCAAAAGGAAGGAAAAGAATGGCTTCCTAAGCATAAGTGGAGGGAATCAAAAGGGCTTGAGCCCAAGACCTCCAAAAAGAAACTGCCTCATGTCGAAGGGGATACACAGACCCCCTCGACGTCAAAGACAGGGGGCAAGAGGGTTAGGGAAGAATCTAAGACTCCCTCCTCTCTGGACAAACGTGATCCTAAAAGACAGAGGCAGGAAATAGGGAAACAGACCTATAGTACTGCAGTCTTGGTCTTTAGAATGGCGGTTGTCCAAGAAGGATACCCACTGGTGAGCATCACCTCACAGCAGGAGCAGCTCGTGCAGATGGCCCTCTTTGAAGAGAATGGGGGAGACGCTGGTCCAGGACCCAAATTCAGGAGGGTGTATCTGCCCTCATTTTTGTCTGCAAGGGGAAGCACTCAGCAGAATGGCTTAAGGAAAAGGTGCCCGTGGGAGGACGCGAAGCTGCTGGTCAAGACAGCAACCGAACTCCTGAAGACCCCAAAGGTATCAATATGGGTACCAAAGATTCTTAAGGATGTCCCTCCAAAGACTCTGTTCGAGAAAATAACGGTCCAGAACCCAAAAGTCTCGACAGAGGATTGGAGGGTAATTAACCAAAAGGTCGTTCCAGATGGACGAACCCTGGTGGTGGAGGTCGGAGAGAAATCCCTGAAGGCAATGCGAGAGCAAGGCCTGAAACTGTTTTTAGGGTTCTCGCAGTTTGCCATCAGGGTAATCAAAGACCTTAAAGGCAATAATGGCAGCAAGATGGGGACTGGAAGTGCTGCAGATAAACCTGCAGCACAGTAAAGGGGCCACTGCTGCCCTGAGCCGTCGCCTGGGGAGACAGGAGGTGGACGTGGCCCTGATACAAGAACCCTATTTATACAAAAGGGGTGTGTCAGGCCTCGGTGGTACTGGAGGTAAGCTGATTTATGCTAGAAATCTAAAAAACTCCAGAACATGCATTTATGTTAGAAATGGAATACCTTTCATACCAATGATGGATTTTTGTTCCAGGGACCTGGTGACCATCAGGATGCAGCAACATGAGGAAGGCATCAAGAGGGAAATTGTTTTGGCCTCAGCAGCCTCAGCATACCTTCCTTATGAAGACAGCTCTCCTTCTCCTTTGGAAGTGAGGAGACTGACGGAAGCCTGCCACCGGCAAGGTGACGAACTGTTGGTGGGATGTGATGCCAATGCCCACAATCTATCGTGGGGCAGCAAGGACACCAACAGTAGAGGTGAGCACCTTCTTGCATTTCTCCTATCTAACAACTTGGAGATCTAGAATAGGGGTGATTAACCTACATTCAGGAATAGTAGAAGGGAAGAAGTAATTGACATAACTTTTGGTTCCATGATGATGGGAAGTTATGTCAAACAGTGGCATGTGGTCCTGGAGCCATCCTCATCAGATCACATGTACATTAAATTCAAGGCTGAAATGGGAACCAGACAGACCATGGCCTATAGGAATCCCAGGAAAATGGACTGGGAGACATATAGGAGAGACCTTGACTTCATCCATACTTCGATAAGGAATCCAGCAGAGTTTGAGGAAGTAGGTTATTCAGGGTTAGCCTAGCAGCAGGAATCATTCCCAATGCCTGGAGGGCAGTGAAGGTTGTCTTCATTCCAAAGCCAGGGAGAATTGATCATACCAAGGCCAAGGATATGAGACCAATCAGCCTGTCCTCCTTCATTCTTACGACATTGGAAAAGCTGGTTAATGTGCATGTTGGAGAAAGGAGATTAAGTAGGGCTCCTCTTCATTCAAACCAGCATGCATATCAACCAGGTAAATCACGTGAGACAGCTCTCCACCAACTTGTTGGGAAGGTGGAGAAAGCACTACACATTCAAGAAATAGCCCTCTGTATCTTCCTGGACATTGAGGGGGCTTTTAGCAACACGACCTTCGATTCCATGGTTATGGCAGCAGAGGTGCATGACCTAGGGACCACTACATGTAGGTGGACTAGGGCCATACTCAGTGGAAGAAAGGTAGAGGCTTCCATGATGAATGAAAAAATGGTAATCAACACCACTAGGGGTTGCCCGCAAGGAGGAGTTCTTTCCCCTTTATTGTGGAATCTAGTGGTGAATGATCTAATTGGAGAATTAAACTCTAGGCAGTACTTTTGCCAAGGATACGCAGATGACCTTGTCATAGTAATACTTGGCAAATTTGCTGACGCAGTGAAGAATATGGCACAAGGTGACTTGGGCATTGTGCAAGACTGGCGCAGAAAACAGGATCTGTGGGTTAGTCCTAAGAAGACTGTTGTTGAACCATTCACAAGGAAACATATCCAACACTCAAGTTGGAATCTAAAGCTTTTCAATGAAGCGCTACCTGTGAAGGGGACAGTGAAATATCTAGGGGTTACCCTACATGAGAAACTGACATGGACCCCTCACATTAGGAAGTAAGTACCAGGAGACCTTGTGGCAAAAATTGGGGTCTGAGCCCCAAGGGTATGCACTGGATATACACCACATTGATTAGACCCAGGATCACCTATAAGGCGGTCGTGTGGTGGAAGAAGGTAGAACAGCAGGTTGTTGCTAAGGAGCTTGGTAAGGTGCAGAGACTAGCCTACTTAACCATAACGGGCGGAATTAGCAGCACACCAACTGCTGGGATGGAAACCATGCTGGATATGCCCCCATTACACCTTTGGGTCAAGATGGAGTCGGCAGCTGGTGCCTACAGACTGAAATCTGTCAACAACTGGAACTCTTTGGGATATCCAGAATCACACACTAAAATAGTGAGTGAGGTAAATATAGGAAAAGTTGGGGAGATGCCAACCGACTATATTATAACCCCATACTGCTTCAAAAAGCCTTTCAGTATAACAATTGGAAGTAGGGAGCAGTGGGAGAAAATAGTTCGACACCATACGGGGAATATTGTCTGGTTCACTGACGGGTCGAAATCAGGGGCCGGGGTATACAGGGTGCAGCCAAGACTGGAGGGCGTCATCTCTCTGGGGAAACTGGCCTCATTATTCCAGGCCGAAATCACTGCCATCAGGGCATGTGTGGAGGAGAGTTTGCTTAGGTGCTACAAAGATCGTAGCATCTGTATCTATTCAGACAGCCAGGCAGCCCTGAGATCACTGGCAGCTCCTACAACAAGGTCTAAAATTGTTGCAGAATGTCACAGGGGTCTGGTGTAGCTAGGGGAAAGCAATAGAATAAACCTATTGTGGGTCCCTGGCCACTCGAGGATCAGCGGCAATGAACATGCCGACAGATTAGCCAGGATGGAGGCAGAGGCTCCTTTTATTGGACCGGAGCCTGTCCTGACAATCACCAAGGCAATGATTAAATTGGAGCTACGTAACTGGCTCAGAAGACAGCACGTAGAATATTGGACCAAAGTCCATGAACAAAAATATGGCAAGGTAATGATGCCAAAGCCTTGTTTTAAAAGAAGCTCTGCAATCCTGGGTCTGAACAGGAGAGAGATTAGACTCATGGTTGGATTGCTGACAGGCCATGGGAATTTCAAAAAACACCTACATACAATGGGAATAACAGAAGAGGACCCTAAATGTAGGATCTGTGAAGACGGTGATGAAACTGCATCACATCTGATCTTCGAATGCATTGCATTGGAGAGTAAAAGGCACAGAACATTTGGGACAATCAGACCCGAAGAAATTGTGTCTAATAAAGAACTGGTAAAGGGACTCCTTGCACTTTTCAAGGGCATTGGTTGGCTTTACTAGACATACAGGGAGCGATACCGCCCAATAAACTTTGTTTCGGTGCTGCGGGCAGTGGCGGGTTAGACCAACACTGTTTTGGCTTCCCTGAAAGAATCAAATCAAATCAAATCAATCCTGAGAATGCTGTCGTGGAATCTCTTCAGGCTATTCCAGAAAAAAACTGTACGTATCATAACTTTTGTTTGCCAAGGGGAACACTACGAGGTAGACTCCACAATCGCATACCAGAGGGACAAAGAAAAATGGGACCTTCAATAATTCTAACCGAAAATGAGGAACTTGCGATTGTTCAGTGGTTATTAAATCTGTTCAAGTGTGGTTTTGGACAAAAGAGAGAAGATCTATTGAGTACAGTTCAAAAAATAGTCGTGGCTGATGGAAGGAAAACACCGTTTAGAGACAACAGACCGGGGAACTAGTGGTATTCGTCTTTCTTACGAAGCCACCCTATCTTGCATTACCGCACAAGGGAGCTCGAAGGGACATGTTATAGAACTCAATTAGGAAGTGGTTTAAAAATTTAACAGACTATCTAGACGAAATAAACGCATCAGATATACTAGAGGATCCTAGAAGGATTCTAAATGCGGATGAAACTAGTGCCCACAGAAAGGGAAAGTACTAGCTCCAAAAGGATAGCAAAAGTCTACTCTATTCATTCTGGCAGTGAAAAAGAAACTATGACAGTGCTTTTGGTGTTCACAGCTAGTGTGGAGACTGTTTCGCTTATGGTTGTATTCCAGTATATGCGAGAACCTAACGAAGAGGTAAACAGCATGCCTGAAGGTTGGTTTTTGGGAGATCTGAAAGTGGGTGGATGAAAAGTGAGATTTTCTATGAATATATCGTAAACGGCGTTGATAAGTTCTTCACTGAAAAATCAGTTCCAAAACCTGTCCTCCTTCTTGTTGATGTACACACGACGCACCTAACAATGGAACTGAGTAAAGCGTGCTCAGAAAGAAACATGAATCTTTAATGCTTGCCACCAAATATAACTCAAAATCTACAGCCATCCGACGTTAGTGTCTTCAAACCACTCAAATCTGAATGGAAAAAAAACTATTAGATACTGGCCATACCTGGAACAAAATGTCAATGTTGTTCATTCCAAATCAACTTTCTGTCCGCTTCTAGCAATGGTGCTAGAACAACAAACCCTTCCAAAGTCAATCCAGAATGGATTTAGAAAATGTGGGATCTACCCATTTAAACCAGATTCTATAAATTAGACAAAATGTGTTACAGATCAGATAAAAAAGTTGAATAATGGCAATGCACCTCAAGAACTTGAAATTATGTACGGCAATTATGAAACTGCTAAGAAAGTTTTTTGGAAGTTGAGACACAAATTGGAAGGCATAGGTGTAACTGCCGATGTTTTAAAATGCATTACCTCTGCAAAGGAGGAACTGAAAACTGAAGAGTTTGCTGTGGATAAGTCATCCGACTTAGCATTTGTAGTTATTGATCCAGCCCACAGCATTATCGATGTAGAACCTGGGTTGTATGGAAATCTGCGTTCCTCTGTGTCCTTCCAGTTACACTCCCAAAACAAATCTTATTGGATCGGTCGAAATCATTGCTCCCTTACTTTCTTCGAAAACCACTGTCTTTTCTTCATCACAGCGCCTTGAACCTAATGAAATTTCAGTTTTAACGTCTGCCTCCAGTCCTACAGTTGCACATCTGAGCAGCTTGACTCAGGCCATTAATAAGCCCCTTCAGATCCAACAGATGCCTGCGCAGTCTGTGGTTGCCACCGTAGCTTCTTCGAGCATAAAGAAACTCCTGTTCGAAAGTCATCTCTCTTATCCAGCCCCTATACCGAAAGATAAAACGAAAATGAGAAAAAAGACGAGTAGAACGTTGCAATTTAGTCTGCTGCAAGACGAGAATGGTACTCGCATAAAGAGAAGGCTAAAGAAAAAGAAGAAGAAGCCATTCGAAGGAGGAGAGAGGAAAGTATCAGACAAAGCACAGAACCAGAACAGGGGGAAAAGCCGGAGTCCTGTGGAGACTGACACAGGATGCAAAATTCAAGTCGACGAAGAAACGCCTGAACTTATGAAATGTAAGGAACGCGATTAGTGATGTCGAGGATGATAATTTAAAAAAAAAAAAAAAAAAAAAAAAAAAAAAAAAAAAAATAAAAAATAAAAAAAAAAAAAAATGGATGTGATCATATCTGAATCTGGTTTCACGTAAAATGCACAGGACTCAAAGCATTGAAATATGATAGTCTACGTGTTATACCATTTAAGTGTAGATTTTGTTAAATATTAACAACCTTTATCTCTTAAATGTTTGTAGTAATAAAACGTAACCAATAAAATTTTGCAGTAAAACAACTTTACCATATTTATTTTATAATTTCATGCCGGCAGACTATTGGCATACAATAGGCTGACTACTGACTCTCTAAGGCTAAATACTGGAAAATTCGGCTGAATTTTTTAAAAATTAATTTTTAGTATCACGAAATTGATAGTGGGAATTTATTCTCTATGTTTCAGGAAGATAATAAAAGCAATTTGTCATACATGTCAACAGTTATTGATAATGTTTAAAATGACTGGTTATTGTGTATAAAGAGATTCCCACATGTTGTTAACTGGTTGACTTCTGGCGTAGTCACCCTACAATGGAGAAACTGGGCGGCCGATTAACACAAGAATAGCCGAGCACGAGAGGTACATTCGGCGGGGACAGCATAACGAAGTCGGCAGTAGCTGAACACCAGGAAGAGTGCGGCGAACAGATAGGTTTTCAGGAAGTCACTGTACTGGCAAAACAACCCCTCACTTTGAAGAGGAAAATCAGGGAAGTAATAGAATAGCTACACGACCCGGAAATATGAACAGAGAGGACGGGTATAGAATTCCGGCGCCTTGGCTGCCAGCAGTAGCAGCGCTTCGCGACGACGTCGCGCGCAGTGCAGTCCATAGGAACCCGCCCGGAGACAACAGTGGCCGCGCGTACACAGAGCAAACAGCACGCTGTAATCGGCGCTAGGCATCAGTGCCACGTCATCGCTAGCGCCCGCTCCTCATTCGCCAGTTTCAATCAATGGCAAACGTTAATGTAAACACCAATTCAGGACTTCCTTTTCCACCAATAGGAAGAAATAAAACAAACACCAATAAAGGAGAGCTGAAACCACCAATCACAACTGGTAACATTTAATATTTAAGATCCAAGCTTTTCCTCATCCAGCAGTAAACACCCAGAAGGAGGCCGCTTGCGCCGGCCGCAGTGGCCGAGGGGACTAAGGCGCTCCAGTCACGGTCTGCACGGCCACTACGGTCGGGGGTTCGAATCCCTCCTCGGGCATGGATATTTGTGCCGTCCTAGTCCGTAAGTAGTTCATAAGTAGTTTGTAAGTTTAGGGACTGATGACCCCGTAGTTAAGTCCCATAGATTATTCAAACAGTTGAACATTTTGAGGCCGCTTGCAATAGTGGCCGAAACGTAGGAAAAACATTTGATATATAGACGATGCGGTCAAGAGTTTTATGAACAATGACAACGGCCGCGGAAGCCTTTGTTTACTATTTCTTATTCTTAGTGCTTCCTTAAGGGAAATCAGCCGTGTCCTTTTAGAGGACCCATCTCTGAAATTGCCTGATGTGGCTCAGGAAAATCACGAAAAACTTAAATCTCTATGGCCGGAGTCTGATTTGAATCGGCGTCCTCTCGAATGTTATTAAAGTGTTCTAACCACTACGCCACTTCGCTCGGTGCGAAAAAGAGAGGGGGAGGCGGATATAGAGATCGATATTAATTCTAGTTACTTGTTATATCTCAAAATCTCATAACAGTATAAAGGAAAAATGCACGTTATAAGACTAAGGAATTCAAATGATTACACCCGCTAAAGTTAAATTTGTAAATTTGTGGATTCTACCTGCTCTCAGTAGTGTTGTTACACAAATTGCCTATAACAAACAAGTTAAAGATACTGAAAACGTGTAAAGTACAGCTGGAATTTCGTTGATTCTCTAAGTGTGATCTTCTATTTTATATATACCAGCTGTTGCTCAAAATCAGCCATGGGAAATAATCTCACGTAATGCATTACTCATTTCATTTATAACTTGTAATAGAACGGATCTTAATTCAAGAAACTTCGTCCGAGGGGATGACTTATTCCTGCTATCTTTTGCTCATTGCTGGCCGTTCACGTATACATTTATTTATAAAATTAAACTATCAGTTTCAAAGTCAGGGAATTTTTAACTAGGGCGGCATCTACTAAATAACTGACTACAACATATGGGTTGCGTTTTTACTAAAATTGTTTATTGCCCATTGTATGATTATGTCTGGCGAGAACCACTAAATTGGTTAGACTCCGTCTTATTCGATTAGTTCGAGCTTCCAATACTGCAAACAGTATAGCTGTATGAATATTTAATCATTTGGACGATGTTTCTAAAATGATTGCTGTTGAAGTTCATTTTTCCACTCAACAAATAAAAAAATAAAATAAAAAAGTCAGAAAGCGATGAATTTCTGAGTTCCGAATACTGTTCAAAATCAAAGTACACACAAGAACATTTCAGAGTGCAGCGCGGCGGATTCTGCTGATGTTGAACATCTGTCGTCTCACTCGATTTCACTGCACTTCCAACACGTCTGCCATCAAGATTCAATTGCCGTCGACTGACCGTCAACCACTTCTCGCAGCCACTTTTATACAGCCTGTTACGTCATAGCGCAGTAGTAATTCTTGCAGTAGTGTAC
The DNA here is from genome assembly GCA_026315105.1 of Locusta migratoria. Lineage (NCBI taxonomy): Eukaryota > Metazoa > Arthropoda > Insecta > Orthoptera > Acrididae > Locusta > Locusta migratoria. The sequence continues at coordinate 218,180,031 of CM048749.1, forward strand.
AAAACCTCTTATATAATGATTGTAATGATGATATGACAGCATCGTTAGAATCGCTAAGATTCTAATGCAAATTTATGCTTTAATTTCCAACACTAATAATGCCCCAAAAATCTTTAAACAAATTAATATTTCGAAAACTTGCGGTTATAGGGCCAGGTATCAAAATCGACTACGGCCGATATTTCGGCAGGAGACCACCCTGTCATTTTCAAGGCGAAACTGCAGTAAGGAAGTAATGTGCAACAATTTTAAAAACCTTTTTATACCGTGCAGTTGCGTTATGTCATACGTTGGTCCAACTATCAGGACTGTTGAGGACAGTTGTATTGAGCATAATCATCAAACACGTTTACAAAAGCCAAACAAATCTGCTTTGGCCGAACAATGTATTAACACAGGTCACCCTATGGAATACAATAAAACGGAAATTTTGGCATGCACTTCCAGCTACTGGGACTGTGTTATCAAGAAAGCGATAGAAATAAAACTAGGTGACAATCCTATGAATAGGGATGGAGGGTTTTGTTTAAATTCCGCTTGGGATCCTGCTCTATTACTTGTCAAAAAACAGAGGGAAAAACTAATCCGACCTCATCCGTCGACTACTGATGTTTATTATCGATATCCTGACCGTTTTCAAAAGTTCAAATGTTTGTAAATCTATCGGACCAAACGGTGTTGTCATTAGTCCGTAGCTTACAAACTACTTAAACTTAGGGAAACTAACCTAAGGACAACACACAAACCCATGCCACATGGAGGGCTGGAACCTCCGACGGCGGGCAACCGCGTGCTCCGCAGCGAGGCCCTTAGACCGCTCTGCTGCTCCACTGCGGCCTGACCGTTTTCATCTTTGGTCGTGTCGGCGCAGTGTGCTTGCTTGCTTGCTTGCTCGGAGCGTGTTTACTCATTGAAAACCGAGGTTTTTAAGATCGTTACACATTGCTTCCTTACTGCAGTTTCGCCTTGAAAATGAAAGTGTGGTTTCCTGCCGAAATATCGACCGTCGTCGACTTTGATACCTGGCTGCATATCAGTAAGTTTTTCGAAGTTGTTATTACCCAGGAGAAATTGAGGAATCACAATTTAATATTTTCAGCATGACGGATAAATTTTTTTTGTCCGTCACATAATGAATATTTAAGCAGTTACTTAGGTGAAGTGGTTTTCAGGTAAATTTCCCAGTCCACTTTCCAATGTACTGCTCAGAATTACTGTGCTTTTAAATTAAACAAATTTCGGTCGATAAACAAAACAATTTAGTTTACATAAAGGCAACATATTAAAATAAACAATAATAATATATTCTAAACGGGTCATAATGTGTGTTTACGACACATGGGAGAACAGACAATGAGGTATCGAGACATAATTAATTAATTGTTGTCATGAGCCCAGCCTCGGCTTGTATAAATGAACGCTGTAACGTCGTCAGAAATATATAAATAATAATATATTCTAAACGGGTCATAATGTGTATTTACGACACCTGCACTGTTCAGAATTACAGTGCTTTTAAATTAAACAAATTACGGACGATAAGCAAAACAATTTAGTTTACACAAAGGCAACATATTAAAATAAACAATAATAATATATTCTAAACGGATCATTATATGTGTTACGACATCTGCAATTTATCACTGCCTCGCTGTTTGTGTATCTGCCTCGTAATAATTGTTACTAACAAATTATTATTGTTTTTCCTTAAAAGTTCATTATTATGTGCAAAATAGAAGTTTTAGATCATATGGTTATACCAAAATTTGTGTCTCGAGGAGACGTTTCACTTAAGTCTCGCTCGTTACGGCAGTTCAATAACATAAAAAAAAAAAAAAAAAAAAAAAAAAAATCTAATGTTTGTAAATCTATCGGGCCAAACTGCGTGGACATCAGTCCTTAGCTTACAAACTACTTAATCTATGGTAAACTAACTTAAGGACAAACACACACACACCCATGCCCCAGGGAGGACTCGAACTTCCGACGGCGAGCAACCGCGCGCTCCTCGGCGAGGAACCTTAGGCCGCTCGGCTACTCCACCGCAGCAATTAGTTTAGCCTCTGTATTTTTCCAAGTGAATAAATACCGGTTTTTTGAATAACTTTTGATATGAAATTAATATAAATGATATTAACACACATCTGAATCGCGCTGTTCTCCTCTTTCATTTGCTCCTCCGTGCTAGTCTGTAACTCTAATAGTGTCAACGTAGTATCTAAAAATAAAGACAATGCCGTTTTTAGGCGGGAAAAATGGCAGTTAAACATGACGTCACGTCCGCTAGCGTGCTTGCCATGTGCTCTCCGGCCTCCGAAGCGAAGCTGGGCGTCGTACCTCCTCGCAGCGGCTGGTTGCCTGTTCTCTCGGGGTAATTTTCGACGCTCTCTGCTGTCAAGCTAGCGCACTTTGCGCTCTAAATGGGTGTTGTACGTCGCTGTAACGTCACAAGCTTCTCCATTATAAAAATAATGGCGACAATGTTTTGCCACAGACTAAAATGTTTTTCTTTTATACGTAACGGGTATCCAAAACTTCTGATTAATGATTTAATTAGAGGTTTTCAGCCAAGATCTCTTTCTTATTTTAATTACATGACCGGTTTCTGCGTGCTAGACGCCATCTCCAGACCTGCCGTATTTATTTATTTATTTATTTATTTATTTATTTTTTTTTTTTTTTTTTTTTACTGCTGTTGTCACAATTTTTAACATAGCAAATTGGTATACATCCACATTGATGTGCCATCCAAGGGCCTATTGTGTTTTTTGGTGGTGTTTTCCAGTTTACTGTTAGTAGACCTGATACTGCTCCGATTCATGGTAATGGTTGGATTACAGCTGCAATTATTCGTGATAATGGTGATATTTTAATAGCGCAAGGAGGCTTGAGAGTTTTAATAACAGAGATGTTATTGCTTATCGTACATTTCAAGTGTTTGAAGTGTTTAACAAGGCTATTGGTAAATCGTATTACTCGTGTAGCATGCCATTTGTTGTTATAACTCCTTATCATCATAGACTTAATGAACAAAAAAAAGACAGGTCTGAAGATGGCGTCTAGCACGCCGAAACCGGTCATGTAATTAAAAAAAGAAAGCGATCTTGGCTGAAAACCTCTTATTAAACAATTACAGATCGCCCCAATAATGTGTTCCTTTCTAATTAATGGTTAATATATAACATTTTGTACAAACAGGACAATAATTTTATATAAAATAGGGAACAATATTTTCATTGCCTTAAACCAGTGCTTTTCAACCTGTTGGTCCCGACCCTCATGGAGATCGAAAACACTTGCTCGCAGTGGTTTGCTGGAAGAAGTACATGCCTAAGTGAGACATATTTAATTTTAAAATTACGGAGTTCCTTTAGTAACATTCATTGTAGACTGTTTTATAATAGAGTGTGTTAATGATGAAAAAAATTTTCAGGAATCAATCGATAGGTAAAAGAACTATATACGATAATTAATTCTGAAAAATTCGACAAAATATGTACTTCGTTATAAATTATCTATACAGTGGGACCTTTCTTAATGAGAATAATTCGATTCTGAGTTTTGCCTGAAATGCGAAACATATTTTTATGTCGAAAATCATGTAAAATAGGATAATGTGTTCCATTTCGAAAATTAAACAAAAATACTTCGTCCAACAATTTGAAAGGAAGCTGAAGCCAAATAAATAATGTTAAATTCGAGTCATTTTGGATTTATTACGGTTCGTGAAGAGGGGGTGGGGTCACCGAATATCTTTATTTGGATGGGAGCCGTCCTGAACATTTTTACTTGGAAGGGACTCACATAGTCGAGAATGTTGAGAAACATTGAATCCACAAATCAGAGAAGTCCGCTTCCATGTTACAGTATCTCGAAATGCCGTAGCCGTCTGGCTGTTAACAATTGTTGAAATAATTAGGAGACAAAGAAATTTAATTTGCTATGATATGTTGCATTTCCTGCACTGTTGTTTTAAAGATCATTTGAATATAAAGTAACTTCACGTGCTCTCAAATAAATGAATTACTTTCATATTTTCTTCCTCATAATACCAAAAAGTTGGCATAACTGTAGACTGGGACCACCCGTCTCCTTTGACCCATGACGTCATCAACATGATGGCAAACCAGTATATGGGATATCTTAATACTACCGTATTGTAGATACAAATAATCTGTAGTTATTATAGGCAACAGAATGTACCATCGATCACAGGTCTTAGCCCAAAAATTCGAGCATTCGGCGCTTACATACGAAAAAAAATTTCTCTGTTAAACTAAACCTAACCGTTATAGAGAAGCTACAGATCACTTTTTAAATAAACTGTCGTCTTTAACTCAACCACCACATAATCACTCACGTCTTCTACAATCACGCACGCACGTTCAAAACTACCGCGCTGCGATGACGCCACGGGTCAAAGCTGACGGGCTGTATACCAGTCTACAGGTGAGCCAAAAAGTTAAATAATATATATAATGTATTCTTCTTAAGTAATCCAAGGTGCAAATATAATCGACATGATTTAGTTATATATATATGTATATATATATAGTTGAAGAAAACAATTGAAACAGTTAAGAATGAAGTAAATACAGATAACAAAAGTGACCCGATGTGTTAAGAAAAACCTTTGTAAAGCATTTGCATCAATTGTATCCACATAGTTCTGTCTACAGAAGATTTTATTCGAAAGAAATGTGTAGCAATGTGGTGGTAACGTATTGATGACAAAAGACTGTCATTTACGAAGTAAAAATATAAACTGTAAACTGGTTACGTCAACAGATATCGGCTCTTAACACAATTACAGGTCTCTTCTGTATAAATACCAAAAAGCTGCTAATATTTAAAATTATCTTCAACCAGTTTGAACTGAATTACCTCACTTGGTAGACTGCAGAATTATAAAACTTTCTTTGCTACACGTTATAACGAAACTGGGTCACCAATGTTGCAAAATTTCTCAATACGCTATTGGGATAACCCTCCTTACTTTTGTTGTTACATAATCTAACGCATGATGGAGATTGAAATGGAACTAAATCTATTTATGAGCTATCTGAATTAGCTTAATTCAGTTATGGGGAGGTTCGGTTGAAATTACGAGTTTATTTCTAATAAAAACAATACTCTTCTGAAGTATGAAAAATAACTAACTAATGTTTAATGGCGGTATTATAATGGCCAGTGAGGTGCTGTTACTGCTCTGGTACTGGCTGTTGTTCGCATTTATTGTCCCTGCTAATACATAAACATAAAACTAATATCGCCCTACTCTAATTACTCATAACGAATATGTACGCAACATTACGCCAAAAATCATGTAGTTCGATAGAACAATCTAATCTACGTTTTGCTGAACAGTGGGGTATGCGTGAAAAAGATAGGATGAACGATGTATGTCCGGTCTCACTCCAGTTACCGGTTAAAATAAAGGTACATCAAGTATTGGCCAAAATACCGAAGACTATGTGCTTTACAAGGAGGGAGACATACATATACACACCCATACTACACGTGATATATATTTGGAGAAACCATTGCAGTACACTGATTATGTCAAAAGCGAATTTTTCCGACTGTGAGTATCTGCTGGTTGTGGTAAACATTTACTGTTGGGTAAATATTAAATCAGATTTTCTGAAAGTCCTAATGCATTCTAAATGATGAGTCACATTTAAGGGTTCCGTAATGGGGTCATTGAGGAAACTTGAACCATAACATACCATCAGAATATTATTAGTTTTTTTTTTTTTTTTTTTTTTTTTAGTTATCACGCTTCCTCTAGGGGTCTGCACAAGTACTGGCATGATTTCAAGACCACTGTTGCCCTTCAAAATTTATGAAGAGAAATGAAGAAATAATATTCCTAAAGAGTGAATAAACACTTTCTCACTAGGATCATAATGGAAGTGGGGAACAAAAATATAAATTTTTTCTGAAACTAGAAGCTTTGTATCAAAGCAAGATGTCAATGTAAAGAAGCTACTGCGATTTCGTTTTACGTATCAAAAGAAGAAACTGGGGAATTGTGTTGGCAGGTGCTGCAGTCTTGTGATTTGCATGAAAACGAATATAATGGATTGATATACCTTAATAAACTAATTTAGTTCATTATTTTTTGTTGTTTAGTAAACTAAAATATTACTGTTGTAATGTAGCTGATTGTCTGTCACAATTGCAATTTCATTTTTTCCAGATTCCATATCCATTATCAGACCAGTACCTTAACTACAAGCGTCGAACACATGATAAGTCAATCACAAATAAAACGTGTTTGCAAATTATTTATAAGGAGGGGAAAGAAGAAGGATTGGGAATGAAAGGATTGACATCGGCGGCATTAGGGTACTGATATTAAACATTGGCGACAAGTGAATCAAACCCGGGTCTTCCCGCTTAGGGACACCGGTCGCCTTAACCACTTGGCTACCCGTGCTCACCTCACACCCGCCTCAAAGTTCCACAACTCGCACGCTGCGGCTGTAGCGCCCGTATCGTCCATCTCCTCTTACACTCGCCGTAAAGTATTCCCGTCCGAGGTCGAACGTATGACCACATCTGTGGTGAGGTAAATGAAGATAACGCCGTCTTCGCGTGTAAAGACAACCCACCAATATGATATGTGGGAAAGAACAGGCAAAACACTAATATAATAATATGTGTTTGACAACATACAACTGTCATAACTTAAAATTGGAATCCATTATCAGGGAACATTGTGGCAAATCGTGTTCGGTTGCACAGTAGCCATATTCAGTGGTAAATATGAATAAATAAAACATTTAAAATCAAAACTATGTACAAAATTAAATTACCATTTGCAAAACACGAATTTATAGATATTAGTAGTTACAGCAAATGTCAAAGCTGGTATTAAATAACTTACAGAATGACATTATAGATGCAAACACCACTAGAACCATCTTTATCGTATTCAATTATGCTATTAAATATTGGTAATTGATGAAGATTAAAAAAGTACAGATTGTCACAAATTTGCCTATATTGTAATGTATTATGATAAAATTACATTCTCATTTAAAATCGTAGATAAGAAAATCACACGCTCCCTTAGCTAAGTGGTTTGCACAAGAAAAATGATTCTTGTTATTAAAACTACGACTGTCACAATTACGTACTTCACACCTACATATTTGTCATATTATTTAAGACCAGCTTTGATATTTGAGGTGTGTACCATCTATTTATAAGGTTTGCTAATTGGGAATGGTAATTTTTTTTTTTTTTTTTTTACATACCTTCGAATTTTTACTGTTCCACTTATTCAGCATCAGGACTGAAGATGGTTGCTATTTACTGAGGTGGAGTTACCAAATATATAAAGCGAGATTGTACACCCGATGTTGCGAATGTCGCTGGTTATAAAAGTGAACTATATTGCATATAATTAGGATAGCGGTTGTATAAGGAAGAATTCGAAACAAGTAACTAGTAATTGAAAGAATTTGTTATGCTTGTCGATACTGTTATCTGATGAGACAGGGAACTTTCGTATAATTTATAAGGGTGTGAAACCTCACTGTCAATATCGCAGAGAACTTAATTTTTATGTTAGTTAACTAATCTCGGATCCATTCGAGCCACTTTAGAATCATTAAAATACCCTGGATGTAACTGTCAATGATTTGGTACACAGTTAAAAAAAATACATTTACATCGTAACACCTGTATAATGGTATAATAAAATTCAGTTTATCGTCCTACATAGATGTATGTGTCGTCAGATACTGAATTTGCAGAAGATGTTAAGCATTTAATAAACTGGATAAACTGGTGCAAGCATTAGTAATGTTTTTTTTTATTTATTTTATTTTATTTTATTTTTTATTTTTATTTTTATTTTTTTTTTTATCAGGGAACACATTTAACACAAGCAAAGCGTCAGAGCATATGTGTGAAGACTGGCATTAGAGGGCAAATATACTTCTGCCTTTACTGTCATCCCAAAAGAACGACGAACTAAATTTCACGTGTTTACCACAGTATTTTAATGCTCCTAAGCTGGCACGAACGGAGCCGAAACTTGTCATCTAATAAAAGTTAAATAAATTACTCTGCTATGTTGACTGACGCGTGTTATTTATTTGGAACTGTGTCGGATATCAAATAAAGAAATTACGTAATTTTTTTATTAATTTTTTGTATATATATAGCTGACCGCCATTTGACTGAAAACTTTATTTATTTTCACCACCTGGTTTTGGCCTTATGCCATTTTCAAGTGCTGTGATAAAAGTTGTCAGATAGGTTTCCTTAGGTCATGGTCATAACAATAAACACTATATTATGACCATTACCTAAGGAAACGTATTTGACAACTTTTATCACAGCACTTGAAAATGGCATAAGGCCCAAACCAGGTAGTGACAATAAATAAAACTTCCAGTCAAATGGGGGACAGCTCTTTTAAAAAAAAATATATGACTGAGGCTCCTGACGCCTACAGAATCATAAATTACGTAAAGTTCCTTATCGTGCTCTACACAATGAAAATACCCATAGTCTGTAGATGTTAGGTATCGGAAAAAAGGGAAAAGTTCGCACTACCGTACCTTACGGCATAATTTAGGTTTAGATTTCTTTAAGCATTACTGCCAAAATAATAATTTAAAAAAAAATGGACAAGACGATTACGACTCTACTATTGTGGTAATATCTATGCACTGAACACGTAATATTCTCCCTGAGCGTATTTCAACAAACATCAGAGATTATTTGATATGTAGCTTTGAAAAACATAGTCTGTTTATGTTCTGTTACCTCGTTAAATTATTTAAATATACTCCAATATTTTCATTATACTTTTCATTGAAATATTAACACCTGTCATGCCACGGTTGTTTGTCCTCCTTTTTAGGTTTATTTTTCTGTACTAGTTTAAGTAAAATCGACTGACAGTGACAAATCGCTGTTATTTTTGCAAATATCTCTGATAACGTGCGAGTTATGGAAATAAAATAAGAGATCAAGGTTGGAGAGAATGTCCTTTTATACATATTAGTTTCTTCAAATTTCGTGTCAGATGAACGTTTACGCCATTAATTTTTGAACGCATATATATATTTCAAACAGCGATCTTAAAATTTTAAACAATTAAAAAACAACAATGCAGACCGCAAATTGACAATAAAAAGCGCAGCAAATTGCGATCGGGACTGTCGTATTTTAATTGTTTAAGCCATCATTTTGAATTAAATTTCGAGCTGTCAAATGCCGATCAAAAAAGGTCCACTGTCAATGTTACAACCGTAACCTAAAACTGGCCAATAACATTGTGCGCTTTACGTATTTATTATTTACAGCTTGAAGCTGATTTCAATATTTTCACACTTTTTCACTGTGTATCTAGAGCTTATTCGGAAAAAAAAATATTAAGACATCAGCAGTGTACGGTTTGACAATATATGTTACCCGAAAAGAATGATGTTTGTTGTTGTTTACTTTTGTGAGAACGGTCCTCAGTCAAAGCTACCCTTTTGAAAGGCAGAGCTGGTGCGGACAGCTTGGCGCCGCCCCCTGCACTCACCGGCGCTGTCACGCAGCGGCGACTCCGGCGTCGTCGTCGGCAGCGGCGGCGGTCGCGTCCGCGGCGCGGCGCGGCTGCACTGGTTGCTGGGCGACCGGCTGATCGGCGCGGCGCGGCGTCCCGTGCACCACTACCGCCGGCGTCGCGACGCTCCTGCCAGAGAGGCGCCTCTGAGGCCGCGCATGCGCAGACCGGACCTCGTGGCTCCTCTGGTGCCACACGCCGTAGCCGCGAGGCGACCCTCGCGTCGCCAGTGAAAACGCAAGTAGGTGTGTCAGCGGAGCGAAGTGGCGCGGTGGTAACCACACTGGACTCGCATTCGGAAGGACGGCAGCTCAAACCCGCTTCGCGGCGCGGGAGTAGCCGACCGGTCTGGAGCGCCACGTTGCAGATCACGCATCCTCCCGCATCGAAGGTTGGAATCCTTCCACAGACGTGTATGTTTGTTTTATAGTTTTCAAAATGAACAGCCAAGATCGCACATTAATAATATATTAAATGACGACCGGTTTCGGTGCACTGTGTCACCATCATCTCGTCACATATGTCTTATAAGCTGGTCATCTTGTTAAAAAAAATTGGTAATAAAGTAACAACTGCAGAATCAGAAGAGACGTCTGTTCTTTCGGAACAGACACCACATGTATATATATAATATGCCGGTGACGGGCAATGATCCTATCGTTAGTGGGGAGGGGTGGGCAAGTTTGAAGCCCTTACTCTTACGGGAATTAGTTAAACTACGAGTTTGAGTACTATGGGCAGGGCGAAGCTGGGAATTTGTATCTGACGGGAGGCGTGCTTGGGTAGTCCTTTCAGGTGTGGTGATCACTGTGTCCCCAGTGGTGTAGAGCTCAGCGCAACTGCCTAGAAAGCAGGAGAGCCGGGTTCGAATCCCGGCTGGGTACACATTTTCAGCTTTGCCCAATCGCAGTTGATGTCATATATTCTATGAATATTAAATAATAACAACTGCAGGATCAGGAGTGACGTCTGTTCTTTCGGAACAGACGCCACATGTTTATATAAAATAACAAGTGCAACATTGCACTTAGTCACTATATAAAAAATACACAAGTGAAAAATATGACAGCTTACATTTCTTGGATTTTCATTTTGAAAACTATAAATCGATCAGATCGCCTCCAAACCCGACTATGTCAGGTAATCTTACGTATGTTTGCGTTGTATTTAGTGGCAGTTAGTTTATAAGTAGTTTGTAACTGTAGGGACTGATGACCCAGCAGTAAAGTCCCATAAGCTTTACAAGCATTTGAACTTTTTTTTTCTCTTTCACACCCGCTTCCGTCCATCCTCATTTGCTTTTTCCGTCTTTCTGACTCCTGGGAAATGACGGGAAATTAAAACAATAGGCCAGATTACAATACTATTTATTGTTATGAATGACTATTATTGTAAGGAGACGTGGACGTGAAAATCACTTAGGAATCGATAAAAGAAAAGAAATTCGCCTCCATCTGAAATACAGGTTTCTCCCTTTTCCAAAAATGTATCGTTTATTTTAAATTGTTAATATAATTTTAAACGTCAGATAGCGCTAGAGACGAAGTGTTCGAAGGATTTAGGTTACTGAGAAATGGAAAGTCGGTAGGACCAGACAACGTGCCAGTAGAGGCTCTGAATGCACAGGGAGAGGCCAGAGTAGACCTGTTATGGGATCTGATGCAGACATATGAAGAAGAAAAAGTATCAGTGATGTTGTCATAGTCTTCAGTTCGGAGACTGGTTTGATGCAGCTCTCCATCTTACTCTATCTGCTTACTATATGCGTCGCTAGGTCTCCCTCTGTGACTTTTACCCCCATACACATCCCTCCAATGCTAAATTTACGATTCCTCGATGTGTAAGAATGTGTACTAGCAATCTGTCCCTTCTTTTTATCTAGGTATGCCAGAAATTCGTTTTCTCCCCAATTCTCGTCAGTACGTCTTCATTAGTTACGCGATCTACCCGCCTAATCTCCAGCATTCTTCTGTAGCACCACATTTCAAAAGCCTCTATCCTCTTCCTGTCTGAACTATTTATCGTCTATGTTTCACTTCTGTACAAAGCAACACTCCATACATATGTCTTCAGAACAGACTGCCTTACACTTAAATTAATATTTAATGTTTGCAAATTTCTCTTTTCCATAAACGCTTTTCTTCCCATCGCCATTCTGCATTTTATATCCTCTGTAGTGCGACCATCATATGTTATTTTAGTACCCAAGTAACAAGACTCATCTACCACCTTCATTGTTTCGTTACCTAATCCAATTCCTTTAGCATAGCCCGATTCACTAAGATTGCATTCCATTATCTTTGTTTTGCTCTTGTTAATGTTCATTTTATACACACTTTCCATTCCATTCAACTGCTCTTCCTTGTCCTTTGCTGTGTCTGACAGAATCACAATGTCATCAGCAAAACGCAATGTTTTTATTTCTTCACTTTGTTCCAAATTTTTCCTTGCTTTTCATCACAGCTTGCTCTATGTTCCAATTGAATAACATAGGAGAAATGCTACAAACCTATCTCACTCCCTTTCCAACCAATGCTTCCCTTTCGTGCCCTTCGACTCCAGTAACTGCGGTCTGGCCTTTGTCCAAGTTCTAAATAACTCTTCTATTCCTGTTATTTTACCCCTGCTGACTTTAGAATTTGTTACAGTGTATTCCAATCAATATTGTCAAAAGCTTTCTCCAAATCTACAAAAGCTGCAAATGTAGTTTGCCTTTTCTCAACCAATCTTCTAAGATAAGTAGAAAAGTATTGCCTCCCGTGTTCCAGCGATATGGAGAGAAAGTACAGTGTTACCTATATACAGAGGAAAAGGAGATAATCAAGAGTGCAAGAACTACAGGGGAATGAAGCTAACGTCACATATGATGATCTTGTGGGAGAAAAGTTTGGATAAAAAGATCAGGAAAGAAACAGAAAACTCTGATAAGAGAGAAGAGAGAGAGAGAGAGAGAGAGAGAGATGGAGGGAGGTAAAGAATCTTAGCACTACAATAACTTTTACTTACGGGCAGCATGTAATTGTGAGTTTAAAAATGCAAAATCCCTGTAATTAACGTAGCGTAATTTGCTTTCTTGTGTTATGCTTCCATTTAATTGTCCTTTTTTTCAGTAATTTACAATAAAAATAAAAATAAAGTTGTTTATTGTTTCGTGATTGCTTGGGAGATAAATGGGCTATTGTGTTTGCTTAACTCATACGTAACTAAAGTTAAATGATTTAACTATGTAAAAAAGCTGAGTTCAGGCTGGCGCATTCAAATGTTTCAGGTAAATGGTTTATCTGATTCTTTTCCTAGGAACTAAGAAATGGTATTCCCGCCCATTGTAAACAGTTTTACTTGAAACTGCACGTTTCGATTTTCCAGTTATTGGAGCAAAGGATTTTTCATGGTAGAATCAAATTTTCAGACTGCAACGGAGTGTGCTGTACCCGGGATTCGAACCTGCGACGTTTGACTTTCGCAGGCAAGCGGTCTACCTTCTGAAATATCCGGACGCGCTTCACAGTTCGTCGTCACAACTTTACTTGTGTCTGTTCCTACTACTACTTCCCAAAATTTCACAGAAGTCCACCTGCGAATCTTGCAGGACCAGCACTCCTAGAAGAAAGGATGTGGTGGAGACATTCTTAGCGACAGCCTAAGCGATGTTTCCAGAATGAGGAGTGATAGTCCTGAAAGGTTTACAGGAGAACTTCTGTGCGGTCTGGAAAGTAGGAGGCGAGGTACTGGCGGAAGTAAAGTTCTGTGGACAGACCGTGAAGCGTGCCAGGATAGCTCAGATGGTAGAGCGCTTGCCAGCGAATGGCAAAGGTCGCATGTTAGAATCCCGTTTCTGGCCCACAATTTTAATCTGCCAGGAAGTTTCAAGTGTAATTTCGTTGATCGCGAAAGCTTTCTTGAAAACTAATCTAGTTTTTCAAAACAAAAACAAAAATGTTCAAATGTTTGTTAAGCTTATGGGACTTAACTACGGGGTCATCAGTCCCTAAACTTACAAACTACTTATGAACTACTTACGAACTAGGACGGCACAAATATCCAGGCGCGCGGGGGGATTCGAACCCCCGACCGTAGTGGCCGTGCTGACCGTGACTGGAGCGCCTCACTCACCTCGGCCACCGCGGCCGGCCTAGTTTTTCATTTCAACTTTACAACGAATGAAGACGAAGTTGATTCATTACAATGTAAACACGTATTTACTTGCTGTTTGTTTCTGACCCGTAATTGGGCGACTTTTTATGATACGCTGTTTTTCGAATTTCTTCATTGTTTGGTAATGACCCAGATACTCCGTTTACTGTACTGTAAGTAACGTAGCCAGGATATTGTCAAAGGGCCTCACATTTTTCTTTTATTCTCAAAACAAATTTAACATATTTTTATATTGTATGTACATAGTTTGCGTCTGTAAGACCTTTTTACAAATACTGCAGTATTTTATATACAAAACTGAGTGAGGTGCCTTATGATATATTGAAATATTGCCACTCCAAATAACGACTCCACTGCAAACATTAAAATGCTGTAAATAGATAAATAAGCTACTGTAGTAATGGGTATTTAAACTTACCATAACGCTAGTGGATGAATGAAAGTCGGTTTTTCTCTTTGTTTCTTGTTATGAACTTATTCATAATTGGAAGCTATCTTAACAGCACAAAAGAAATAAACGGCAGCAGATACATTACATTCCACTGCAAGTAAGAACTGTACCGTAGTGCTTAACATAGCAATAATGAAATAAGGCCAACAATGAACAACGGCTAAAGGATGACTGGGCAATAGCCTGGGCTATTATCGATAATTAAAATGTATAGATGGCTTTGTTGACTGTCGTATCCCTTTTGCGTCGTATGACTGATAATAACAATGTCATTCAGTTTCACTACACGGTAGCTAGGTCATGTCTTATTTCATTTAGTACCTTCGGAGGTTTGAGTCCACCATCGGGCATGTGTTTGTGTTGTCCATAGCATACGTTTGAGTAGTATATTATCGCTTATGTGATAGAGGGAGAGGGGTCCGGACCCCAAGACCCGCCCCGCCGCCCCCCCTTTCTTTGGCTACGTCCTTGGTATTGTTCATCCATGGTAAGTTGACGATTCGTGCGCTGGCTGTTGTTCAAATGTTCAAATGTTTGTAATTCTATCGGTCCAAACTGCGTGGTCATCAGTCCTTAGCTTACGAACTACTTAAACCTAGGTAAACTAACCTAAGGACAACACACACACACCCATGCCCCAGGGAGGACTCGAACCTCCACGGCGAGCAACCGCGCGCTCCGCAGCGAGACGCTTTAGACCGCTCGGCTACTCCACCGCGGCGCTGGCTGTTGGCAGCGGCAGGAGGCGTGTACTTTGCCTGCCATAGGGGGAGGGGGCGGCGGGAGTGAGCATCAGCGAGTAGAAGGCAGTGTCGCAGTGTTGGAAACGTTAGCCGTAACAATGCGAGCCGTAATATTTCACAAATAAGGGCAGCGTAACGCTGACAGCAATCCGAAATAGCCGGCCGCGGTGGCCGAGGAGACTGAGGCGCTTCAGTCACGGTCTGCAAGGCCACTACGGTCGTGGGTTCGAATCCTTCCTCTGGCATGGATATTTGTGCCGTCTTTAGTATAAGGTAGTTCATAAGTAGTTTGTAAGTTTAGGAACTGATGACCCCGTAGTCAAGTCCCATAAGCTTAACAAACATTTGAACATTTTGAATCCGAAATAAATGGATGTGCTTCAAGTAGTACAGATGTTTTGTGCTGCTGGCATCACCAGGTAAAACCGTCTTCACTTGTCGAATTAATATGCTTCATCTATTTACCAACGCAACACTAGTTTCGGCGCACTCTGGCGTCATTCTCAAGTTTCTATGGTTAAAAAAGTATTAAAATGAGTCAACCACATTAAACAATCTATCAAACCATGTGCACCGCACGGAAATGGCCGTGTGGGTGCAACCCTGTAGAGTACGCGGCCACTCCCACCACAGCTTCGAGTCCTCCATTGCAGAGGCGTGCAGCGAGCCTGCGCTGCTCGCCCGGGCTCTTAGCCACGCTCCCCCGGGCGGGCCTGTCCACGCGCTGCCCGGCCTGCCGGCACCAGCTCCACCGGACGGCGGCGGGCAGCGCGGGTACCCGAACTACCCGGAGAGTGCCGGTCCGCCCGGCCGCCCGTGGCGCTCTGCTGCTAGCCGGGGCACGCGCCCGCCAGCCGATACACTCTTAGCGGCAAATACACTGTTCCGATTTTCACACTGTAAAAACTGTTCACGTTACAAACGACCATCCCACATCGGCTTATTAACTTAGTTTTTCCTTACAAGCTGTACTTTCCTTGGAAAAAATAACATGTCTGCGTTTCATTCCGCGTGAGTTTCTAGTTTCGTAATGCTTTTCACTCGATTCTGAAGAAACGATGGGGTTAAAAAAATCTGATTTTGGACAAGTGATAGTACAGCAACTTAGCTTTCTAAAAAAGCATTAAACTTTTCATTTACAGATCATGTATTGAAAAAGTTAGATAGCGGGCAGCTTACTGACCGATGCATTTTAGAACACACATTAACGCCAGTGCAATAGAGCTGTCTCAAATCATGAGTAATTGCGAGTTAACGAGCAGTATCAGTGCTGCGATAGCAAGTATACGCATTCAGCGCGTGTTCGAACAGCGTTTCCGTGGACATTTCGCTAAATTACTTGATGTTTCCTTGCTGCTAAGAAAAAAATAAGTAAATAAATAAAAATAAGAATAAACGTTCAGTTGCAATCGGGGTCATTAGAAACGATTAACTGGTAGAATGTTGGAAGGTACAGCTTACGGTTAACCACTCCAAGGGAAGTAAACTAATTACTGTTCCATGATCAGGCGTGTGGACCATTGTTGTTGTTTTATTTTATTTTATATTTCACCCTTTTCCCTTTGGCTGGGGGTAGCTGAAACCCCGAGGGAGTCACCAGTATTCGAGAGGTGACATTCAAGGTCGCAGTTGTCAGTTTTGTATCGCTGGACAGTCTTTCTGTATCTTGTAAGCACTTGGGATTTTTCCCCACTAACTGAATTGTCAGTGTACTATCAGATGCGAGAAAAACAAATAGACGTGCGCAGTAATGCACCTGGTAAAAGCAGAACGTCCAATTTTGTGGTGCAGAAGCAAAACGGTAGCCGAATCGGCTCGCGCCGGAAATATTAAACATGTTGAAAGTCGTTGGTTTCGCGTTAAGGTGCGATTCCGAACGCGGCGGCAAGCGGCAGTCGTCGCTGAGCCGCGACAGGCGGCCCCACTGGTCCCCATTATTTGCAATGCGAGCGATGCGGAACGCGGCGGCAGCGCTATCGGTCGCCGTATACCTGCTCCGGCGACCGGCAGCCATCCGGTCCCGAACCAGTGGTGTCGCTGTCGCCGACCCGACCCCCCCACCCCCCGCCAAAGACACCCAAGGGAAATGAGTTCTTCAGGCTCTGACGAGCTGCGGCGGAGTGGCCGAGCGCATTGAGACGCTATCCTACGATACGCGAGGCTGTTCCCCGACGAGCATGGCAGTTTGTGCCGTCTTTATTATAAGCTAGTTCATACGTAGTTTGTAAGTCTAGGGACTGATGACCCCGTAGTTAAGTCCCATAAGCTCTACAAACATTTGAAAGTTTGAACTGTGACGAAAAGAATTCCGTAAACACAGTAGCAGCTTATCCTGTAATATTTAACGCAGGAAGTAACGAGTACAGAAATGTTTTCGTAAGGCAAGCTACAGCACAGTAGTTGAACAGGACGAGTAAGTGCACGAAACGTATTTATCAAGGAATGGATTCATATGTGCATTGTTTGTAACTATGTATTTTCACTGTAGTGTTTTTAAAGAAAACTCCTTGTACTACTTGCAGTAGCAAAGGACGTTTTCTTTAAAAACACTACAGTGAAAGTACGTAGTATTCAGCTGCTGCTCAAATGGCCACCACAAGCAAGATTGTTTATAACCACTGAAGCACTTGGGGATATGTCCTCAAGAAACTGTAAATTGAGATTTTGTTCGTTTTAATTTATTGAGACATCATTGCATTGGATGTAACTAAAAGCAGAAGACATCATTGCCTTGTCTCTTCTACAGATCGGATTGAAACTTGCATTTGTTGTTTGTAACAGGGAAGAAGAGTTGTAAAGTTCCACGAATAAATATATAATAGGCCTGGAACTGTGCTCAATCAGTCGGGATATTTTTTTTTTTTTTTTTTTTTTTTTTTTAATTTTGATAAACAACTTAATTATGAGTACGAATGTATGCCTGTAAATGTTTGACGTGACATATCAATGAAGACTCAGAGGAAGCTGCACCCATTAATATTTTGTAACACGTTTTGCTTCATTTTTGTAGCAACTTAGTGCAGTTTCCTCAATACTTAACTATTAAAGTAAAAACTAAACACAAACGGTGGTTTATGTTCAAAAGAATTAAGAAATTGGTAATTACATAAATGGTGTTCTTAAAAATGATTATGTAGAGTAATAAAGCGTTTTGTGTAAAATACTGTCAGGACAGGTTTATTTACTTCAAGTTCACGAGAGGTGACAATAGATTAATGTTATGTACCAACAAAGAAAATAAAACGGAATAAAACTAACGATGGTACAATATTAAAAGTGTGAAATGAAAGGAGACAAAAGAGGCAAAAGTTACTAAAGTCTTTTATGCGAAGCAAATATGACATTGAATTATTTTCTGGACATATCAGAGCAGTTTTACGGAGTTCATTTCCAATATATAAAGCAGAACCGAAAGAAAAATAATAGTCGGATTGCTTCTGATTACGAAATGATGGGCCCACAGTGCAACACAAATCAGCAATCAAGAGATAATAACACACCTTCAACATTCACATCGCTGGGACTGTTCCATACCAGTTGTTGAGCAGATAGTAAATAATGCACGAGTTTTTGCGTACTTCTCAGTGTAAAATGTAATTTTTCTTCTTCAGTTATTGCATTTCTTAGGCACTGTGGTTTTATGTCATCCAAAATAGAACTCAGTACGAAGTTGAACGGTCTTTTATTTAATCGGCAATAACTCCTGAATAAATTCATAACAATTTTTTTTTTTTTTTTTTTTTTTTTTTCAACGGCATGTAACTTCCATCGGAAGCTCTACTGTTTCATATTGGCATTACCAGCGTTCGTGTTCTCTTGGTATGGAACAAAGCAACGTCATCGTCTTCCTCCTGCAACGACGGCGCAACAACGGCGGCAGTCGGCGGACACCTCGGCCCGCCTGTCACCGGCGACCGCGCTGCTCGCCTGCCGCTGTGTCCTGCAACGGGTCGGCAGCAGGCGGTTGCGTCTCGGTCGTTGTCGGCAGCTGCAGTGGGTCGCTGTCGCCGTGTTCGGACTCGCACCTTTAGCCGGTTCCAGCAAATTTGTAGGTAGTTTTTTAATTTGCTCAGTATTTACTAACACTTTGTTTCACTTTCACTTCATATTAAACTAAGTGATGGCTCTAACATAAAGAACAAGATTATTCCTTAAATCTCTTCAGTGTCTTGTCGCTAGTAAATCTACGTATTTCATGTATGTGACAAAAAATTATATGCCCTACGATGATGTGATATTTAATTTTGTTCAAGGTTGTCCAACTAATAATCTAGCTAAACTTCTGCCAAGGTAAACAGGAAATCTTTAAAAAGCCAGTAGTTTGCGAACACGGTATTCGTCTGCTATTCTTTTTACGTTCCTAGAAACTGTTGAAGGATGAGGAAGAACGTATTTGGCACTTGCAGTGGGTACTGTGCTCCTATCTCCATCAGAGTCTGTGCGAGGTCTCGAAATCCTTCTCCGGCAACTGTGCTGAAGGGCCGCAAATCTATTGCACACATTCTTACACATTTCTCCAACACAAAAGATTATCTGGCACTGGAATATTGCTACAACCGTTCAAATCAGTATTCAGATACGCTTTGCAGCTATTCAGGTGCCATAACAGCGTAGTGGTACTGCCATCACGGAAAGACAATAATTTACGGCAGCCATTACACTCTGCAAAACCCACAGTTTTATTTTCATTACCTACAATCAACATAAAATACTCCTACACAATGCTGTCTCCAGATATCTTTAAACGCGAGTTTCCTGGAGACGTCTTTTTTTTTCTCTCTTTCCCGGATCGTCTACTCCTTGCACGTTGGTACGATCTGTCCTGTTCGTTATTTATTTCAGACGTAACGATCGATAACTTATAAATTGCAATGTAGGTAACATAAAAGGTGCGTGAAGCCCACGCTGTGATTATTACAACGTGTTGCTCAGAACTGTCTACATTCTACCGCTCGCAGCTCCGCCTGTAGCGCTGTCGCACGGGCCCGACTGGTACCCGCTCGCCCGGCGAGTGTCGGGACTCGACGGCGCATCGGCAGCTCGCTCGCTGTGTACAGCGGTGCAGTGGGGCCCCACTACACTACCCGCGGTGCGGGCAGCAGAGCGCAGCGGCCGGACGCAGGCGAGCTCGGGCGGGTAAATGTGGCGGCGCGCTGCACGTCTCTATCCATTGTGTGTTGTCCTTAGAATAAGTTAAATTAGATTTTAAGACTAGGGGCCGAAGACCTTAACAGTTGGTCCCTTCAGATTACAAACATTTTAACTCTTTTTAAAAACAATATGTCCTACGTTTCCTTACAGTCACCATTAAGTCATTTGACTCATTTAATATGTGCAAAACATTTTTCTATCGTATTCAACAATTATTTGTATTTTCAAGTGGTCAGTCTTATCCAGTCTTTTAGTCCAATTATTCCAAAGTTGTAAATATGTAGAGAAACCTATGCAATTTCCGCATGGCTTCCCCTGTACAAGGATCAGCATATACCTACCTGCCGAAGCACAGAATCAGTTACGTATTGAATTAAATTCAAAGCCTGAATGCCCAGTGTTGAGCTGTTCGCAAGTGTTTCATCCTTTATGATGATGAACGATGAAACAAGTGTGCCCACAGCTGAAAACAGTTGTTTAATGTGATTGAATCATTGTAATATTTTTGTGAACGTAGGCGTAGTGCGCAGAAACTAATAATGCATTGGTAGCTAGATGGAAGTAAATTAAAACTTTTTTTCTCTAAGAAGCGACTGTGGCTTTGTAACATATTTTGTGTGTTTCATATGGCAGACATAATGACAACTGTAATCATATACAGGGTGAATCACCTAACACATGCACCGCAAATATTGCGAAAACGGAAAGTGCGATTGATGTACGCTTTTCAAAGAATGCATTGGTAGTCAAGGACTCGTAGTTTTAGCCAATAAACTGATTGTAAAGATACTTGGAAACTTTATTTTTTATGCAAACATACTATGTTTCACAAGGAACAATGGTTGTTTCTGTCACGCACTTGAATTTTTGATACCATCTGTGTACAAAGAAGTTCGAATGACATTATTACCACATTTAGTTTGGCAGCTACAGCCATTCAAAGTTTTTGGGGCGAAGGCTACGACAGCGTAGCTAACTGGCTGGTGGTGATGAGACAGTGGGCCGTGCCCCAGGGGCTAGCTCCTCGGACCGTCAGTTACGCCATCGCAGTTTCCGCTCCGAAACTTTGAACAGTTGCAGCTGCCAAACTAAACGTGATAAAAATGTCATTCAAAATTCTTTGTACACAGCTGGTGTCAAAAACTTCCAGTGCATGATAGAAACAGCCATTGTTCCAATTTTTAAAAAATCTGTATGTTTCCATTAAAAATACAATTTCTAAGTAAAATTACAATCTGTTTGTTGGCTAAAAATACGAGAACCTGACTACCAATCCATTCTGTGAAAACTGCAAATCAATCGTACTTTCCGATTCCGCAATATTTACGGTGCATTTGTTAGGTGATTCCTCTCTCTCATATATATATATATATATATATATATATATATATATATATATATATATAGTGTGTGTGTGTTTTAAATGAGTTAAATTGGTCTCACAACTCACAAAGCCATTAAGGACATGTTCACCGTCCTCAGCCTTGTGCCTCCTCTCCTCCACAAAAAAATTCTTTATCCGCCACTAATGGATGCAACCATTATACCGAGACAACTGATGGAAAAGAATGGCGAGCGGCAAAGAGACCTACAGTTAGTGTTTATAGACTTGGAGAAGGCGTATGATACAGTACCGAGAGATGTACTGTGGAGATGCCTGAGGGAGAGGGATGTGGTAAAGACATTTAGGACGGTGCCTGCTCTAAAGTAAGATCTAGTGTCGGAGTGACTGATAGGTTCCCTATCATGATTGGACTGCATCAAGTGTCAGCACGAAGTCTGTACCTGTTGAATATAGTGATTGATGTGTTGAAAGAATGAGTGCAGGACCTCGCTTTATGGTCGGATATTTTTGCAGATGACTTGGTGATAGTGGAGGAGAGCAAAGGGAAAGTAGAAAAAACATCGGAGAGATGGAGAGAGGAAATATATAATAGAGGACTCAGAGTTACCAGGAAGAAGACCGAATACCTATGGTTTGGTGGAGATGGAAAAATTATGTTGGCAAATGATGAGTTGGAGAGAGTTAGAGAATTCAAGTAACTGGGTTCCTCTGTTAACAGTAAAGGAGATTTAGAGGAGGTGGTAAGCAACAGGATACAGGCTGGATGAACGAACTGGAAAAGGGTGTCATGTGTGCTCTGTATTAAGGAATAAAACCAAAGAAAAAACGAAAAATTTTTAAATCGGTGGTGAGTCAAGTTATGTTGTGTGGTTGTTAGGTCAGGCCGTTAAAGAAAGTGGAGGAGAAGAAATTAAACGTGGCTGAGATGCATATGCTGAGGTGGATGACTTTCCTATTACAGCTTGAGTTAATGTCATTTAGCGTTGGTACAAAATCGCAAATTTCTCCACATTGTAGATCAAGAGTAATGTGCATGAGAATGCAGCTCGATCACCTGCAGGTCCTCTTAAACCTCTGGTACCCGCTCATAGTTCAGTTGTAATAGATCAGACTTGGCGGGAAAGTTTTCGCATTAAAGAAAAATATTTCTCTTTCTGTCCATAATGCAATAATTATTACATGTTATCTGTGCGGTGATGTGAAACTATAATAACGTTTGAAAATCACGCTCATCGAAAATCAGGATATCTGAAATCCGTATCACGTCCATCAACTTTCTTCTGTTCTTTTCACTGCTAACGTCTGGTTGGTGAATCTTCGTTACAACAATGATTGTGTATTTCACAAGTTAATCTATCATTTGATGACTTATCATATGAATAATTGCATCTACAGGGATTTTGATATCTCCTGCAGCTCCTTGCGGGCCAGGGAAAATTCGAATTATATTTTTAGTTCTTCTTTTTCCCGGACTGTTGGTTGTTTATTTCGAGTCATTTACCCAAAACGTTTCATTGTCCCTACCAATATACGAGGCTTGGAACTTAAATAGCGGCAACTATTTATTCACGAGCGATACAGAAGCATTACATGTTTCCTGCTGTTAATGTCCTTTAAAATAGTCACCAGCGTTGTGTAGAACCCGTTGTCAGAGATGTGGAAGGTGTAGTATACCGTTGGCAGAACCTGTACTGTTGCTAGTGCAAATGGAACGTTCTACTACATGTCGAATCTCTGGAACAGTTCTGAAGTGAATGCCACAAAGTGTCTCTTTGATCTTTGGAATCAAATCAAAGTCACAAGGCCTTAAATCCGGGGAGTAAGGTGGATGGTACAGTACTTCCGAGTCTCATCGACCGAACAGAGCTGCCGCAGCTTGCGCTGTATGCGCCCGCATCTTTTCGTACAAATGATGGGTGGGTTGCGCAGAAGGTGCTGCCGCTTCTTTTGCAAAACTTAACATCAACAGAACAGGCTGTGCTAACGGCATACTACGCCTTCCATATCGCTAGCAAAGGGGTTTACACAACTCTGGTGATTATTACTTTGGAGGAAAGTAACAGGTACAAACACGTTATGCTTTGCTATCGGTTGTGAGCAAATAGGAGCCACTATTTAAGTTCCAACCCTCGTAAAATCGTAATCCCGAAAGATAGTCAACTTAAAGCGACGTTTATTCATCCAGTCTCCTGTAACGACTGTTCAGAATTGGAGCAAGTATCCTCTTGTTCTATATTCACCGGTTGGTGATCAAAACCTCTTCCTTCAATTTCGACGTATCCTTCCTCCTCAGCTTCAGCCACAGATAGTTCTCGTAAGCATAAAAGAATATCTTCCTCGGTATGCAATATGCGGTCCCTAAGACAGAAGAAGAAGATGTTATTTGGGTGATACTTTTGAATCAGTAGCCTTCCCCATTTCCACCACACCACCATCCCAGGTACCCTTTGATAGAAAATGTGAAATCACACTAGAAAGCAAGAAAACGATATTAGATGGTAATTACATGCCCGTGTGTACTTGTCATTTTCTGCACGTTTTGTGTTCAAATGTTTGTTAAGTTTGTGGTACTTAACTGCATGGTCAACAGTCCATAAATTTACAAACCCTTATGAAATACTAAAGTCAGCACAAACGTCCATGCCTAGGTGGATTCGAACCCCCGACGGGCAAAGGCATCGCACATAGGAGCATAGCGCCTCAGTGCGCTCGGCCACTGCGCCGCGGCAAGTTTTGTGTCCGCGTAATGGCAAGCTGGCCGCAGCTCTGCTCACCGTGATCTCCCGCACTGCAGAAGAGCCACACTGGTCGAGATAGTAGGCCGACCGCGATGTCTCCATGCGCCGAACAGAGTAACGTGAGCATACTTGATACCATTTTCCACCGCGATTCGATCTGAATACTTTCTTTCAGATAAAACTAAACTTGCGGGCGTTTTGCCATATACGCGCGTTCCAGAGGGTTGATCATCTTCAGAAGGTAGGCCTTTGATAACACAATACGTTTAAAATATCATTTGTGAGGGGTCAGCGACCCCTTTGCTCAGAGAACCACCTTGCACAGGACGAGGATAGGTCACGTATCGATGACTGCAGCGCTGCAGACTCGATTGTGGACAGTAACGAAGGTGTGGGGTCAGAGCCGGCGCAAACCCAAGTGCCGCCCCGTGCGAGCTGCAAAATTGCCGCCCGCACCGTCCTTTTTTTTTTTTTTTTTTTAATAAAACGTTTTTGAAATTTTATTGAAACCAATCTGTAGGAAATGTCATCAATCAATCGCAATTTTTGTTTTTACTTTTCAGATCTAACTAGGTTTCGGCTACTGAGTGGCCAGTCTCAAAGCTTTTAATATGTGCTTACATCTAAACCGCCTTGTTGGCAGTTATGTTCAGCATGACTATATAGATGTAAACATAACTCAAAGCACTGAGAATAGTCACACTGTGTCCGAAATCTATGTAGATGTGGAAAACTAAAAAAATTGCGACTGATTGGTGACATTCTCCACAGATTTGTACAAAACAGTCGCTGGGCACCACCTCAAAAATGGACTCAAACATGATTGAAGAATTGTAGCTAATTTTAATAAGCCTTGTGAATTTACAGAAATGTTCAAATGCGTGCTAAATCTTATGGGACGCCGGCCGCGGTGGCCGAGGTGACTGAGGCGCTCCAGTCACGGTCAGCACGGCCACTACGGTCGGGGGTTCGCATCCCCCCTCGGTCATGGATATTTGTGCCGTCCTAGTTCGTAGGTTGTTCATAAGTAGTTTGTAAGTTTGGGGACTGATGACCCCGTAGTTAAGTCCCATAAGCTTAACAAACATTTGCATTTCTTATGGGACTTAACTGCTAAGGTTATAATTCCCTAAGCTTACACACTACTCAACCTAAATTATCCTAAAGACAGACACACACACACACACACACACACACACACACACACACACACACACACACACATGCCCGAGGGAGGACTAGAACCTCCGCCGGGACCAGCCACACAGTCCATGACTACAGCTCCTAGACCGGTCGGCTAATCCCGCGCGGCATGAACTTACAGTTAACGTAAATAAACATTTTTCAATGGTTGTGATCAGATAATGTATTCAACGGAAAACATGAAATAAATGTTGGCAAAGTGATAGTGTGCGAGTAGTATTGTCAAACAAAACTGCCGGTCAGAGTTTAATTGTTCTTCGTGCAGGTGGAGACAGGTGTTTCATGGCTCAAAATCAAAAGTCCGACTATCACTCAGAAACGGACAGCAATTTTTTTTAAATACCTTGAAACCCAACTTATGACAGGCTTATACAGGCTTATACCTTGTAATTACTCGCAGCATTTTTCCCATTCGCAATACTTCTAGCCATTGTAGGTGTTCGACTCGTTTGACTATAGTAATGTTCAACGATTTTTTCCATAATGCGGGAAGAATAAAACACTCGGAAACTGCCATTGGAGGGCTTAGCAAAATTGTTTCAGGCTTAACACATAATCGCAGCATTGAACATTTCATTAGAATTTCTAAATTAGATTTCGAGATCTCCAAAATTATTTTTGAGTAAACGCACGGCGCGTATCATGCTGGCAGCGCTCCACTCATAAGAATACTGTCGTCGGCGTGTACGCCAGACTGCTCCCCCCCCCCCCCCCCCCCTCTCTCTGTTCCTCCGGCACAAACACGGCGGTGCTGCCACAGTGGCGAGCAAGAAATTAGTACTCCTCCCTCCCGTTGTTCAACAGGGGCGGCGGGCAGGTAGTCGAAGCGCCATGCCACAGTTCCTGAAGCCGCTCCCTCCACGGTTTGGCTTCGAATCCCCACTTGGGCATTAATGTTCAGTTTTGTACTAAAAAAATTTTAAAAAAAGGGGCAGATTTGCCGCCCCCCGGTAAGTGCCGCCCTGTGCGGCCGCACGTTTCGCTCGTGCCTTGCGCCGGCCCTGGGTGGGGTTGACCGCGTCATGTAGGAAGGCGGCCATTTATCAGTCGTTTGCGCATCCCCCCCCTCACCCTCCCTCCCCCGCCTATTACCGCGCTGGCAGCCAATAATGGGCGCGTGATGGCTGCAAGTTACGTAGGCTCAACTGTTGGCGCTCGGCCGTAGCAACTTCCCTCCTCGATTTCCCTATCGCTCCACCTCTACGCGAGGATGCGCCTTCCTACATGCCAACTATAGTGATGCCGTAGCGTGATGGACGTCCTCGGCGTATACCGGTTTTGTGCGCGTGCCCATCTCCGTGTGTTTACCCACAGCATATTCCGTTAACGTAATACACCAAGATAGGGTCAGTGTTTAAACAATAGGTAACTATACGCTACATTATGCAGCTAGTAAGCCGGCAACGGTGGCCGAGGGGACTGAGGCGCTCCAGTCACGGTCTGCACGGCCACTACGGTCGGGGGTTCGGATTCCCCCTCGGACATGGATATTTGTGCCGTCCTTAGAGTTAGCTAGTTCATAAGTAGTGGGAATGATCACCCCGTAGTTAAGTCCCATAAGCTATACAAACATTTGATTTGATTTTGCAGCTAGTACGGGTTTCGCGTCTACCGGACCACACCACATTCGATTGCAGTAACGTTTAAACTGTGCAAATTGTTCATCCGACCTGTGACGATATTTCCCACATATTGACCTGTGTCGAGAGTAACAGTAGCAAGAAGAGTAAGACGAAGCTGATGGCTGCCTCAATTCGGACTGTAATGAATATATATCAGATCAAAAAGTTCAAAATAATGAAAAACTTATGTTTATTGAATATTATTGTTTAGCTGCCAGAAATTCTGTTGAAACCACTCCCGTTATAATTAAATAACGGATCAGCCCTTATTCATTTCGTCATGGCCATATTAAAATGTATGTTTAGGCTGCTATTCGGTTATTAACAATTACGTTTCTAGCCTTTGTAAGTTTATAGAAAGCTTTTGACAATGCTGACTGAAATAGACTCCTTCGAATCTTGAAGGAAGCAAGGCTAAAATCAGTGGTGGCTGGTGCTTCTCATGACGGGGGTTCACTCCTTTTAGTTTGAGTGCTGGATCTTCACAGTGATAGTGGAACTCCTACTCCCCCCCCCCCGCTAGGAAAATATCCCGTTCCTCCCCCACCTGTCCTCACCATTAGATATATTTTAGTTAAAATATCTGCAGAACGTCTTACCTCGGCTAGTTTGCGCTTGCTTCAACTCGAGCTGAGTTTGACAAGCTTCTTTATTTCACACTTTTTTCCAAGCTTATAGCTGAGTAATTTGTTTCTATAAGATAAATTAGTTCATTTTTCTTTGATAATAAAAACCAAGAACATATGAATATGCACCACTGAAACACAGTAAGTAACTAATTACACTGTTAAGTGACTGTAACAAAATGTAGAGACAAACTACCTTTGGGTCAAATGTCACTGCAAACAGCACCCCCTCCTAACCTTACGCATGCACAAAAGATGCTCTCCCCCACATATTTTCAAACAGCTAAATATTTGTTAGAACGAAGAGTATAAATGTTGTCAAAATCGCGACACATTTGCTAAAATGTCCAAAGATATGTGACAAGTAACAATAAGAAGTCATTGCTTTTCCCGTATCTCTTAAAGAGATTGGGTTTAAAAAAATTGTTTGCACTCGGTTTCGAACCCACTACCTTCGACGGCACAGCACGATGCCGTTAACCACAATGTTTTTGCTAGAGGCAGAGTAGTGTCTTCATTATGATTCATGATTTAATCTTCTGAAACTTTTTACAGATGATGAGTCTTTAATTTGTAGGTATAAGATATTTTACCAAATGTTTTTTTAATGAATCTTCAATCCACCAAAGAGAAATCTTAAGGGCGAATGTTGCCTTCATGGAGGATTTGCGCATGCGCCAGGCGAGTTGCGCAGTAGCTGCATTTGTTTCTGGACCATTTGTGCATAACCGCTGGAGCTCGAGTAACAAGTAGCTAGTGTCTCTACGAGCACCAACGCCAATGTTAAAAGCGGTGTTTCCCTTCGCCCCTCCCTGCCGCGGGGGCGCCCATATGCTGCCTCCAGGCGGTACAGAAGGGAATTTTTAACGTCAGCCGCGCATGCATTGCAACGCTGCTGCCACTGCCGCATATATTAGACGGCTGCGTTACGTCTCGTATACGTGCTGTTTTCGCGACGTAAAATGTTTCTCATGCAATAAAAATATATTTAATGCGCACGTTAACTGATCTGATAGAAGAACTAAACGAGGAATGATATTTTTGAAACACTTTTCATTTTATTTATTTACTTTTTTTACGAGTTTTGTTTTCCCGTTGGTTCACTGAAATTCTTACCAGAGTATATCACCACTGGAAAACCGAGCTAGGTGGAGCAGTGATAATCCACTAGACTTGCATCCGGAAGGACAGTGGTTCAAATCCAGCTCCGGCGATCCAGATTTAGGTTTTCCGTGATTTCCCTAAAACACTCCAGGTAAATGCCGGGATGGTTCCTTTCAAACGGCACGATCGGTTTCCTCTCTCCCCCCCCCTCCCCTTAAGCTTCCTTCTTTCCACTATTCGTAAATCTTTAGAGTTACCCCTCCGATTCGGTTGACACCATATGGGCAAATGCTATGGCATATGTTTCAACATTTTTCCAGTAGCCCCATATCATTTGGAAAATTTGTAACATTTATAAATGAAACAGTGTAAGAATCACTTTCAGATGTTAATGAATATAACAAGCGAAGAAAGCTTAAGTAGAGACAGTCTGTTATTTGCACTCGCCAAGAGTTGTATGTTTTTTCGTAGTCAAGTGCAAGTGTATTAACAAAATGTATAATTTTCTTTCTTAAAAATATATCTGCAGTTCTAAACGGAATTGTGCCAATGTATTTTGGAATTTTTTTCATAAATGGGCCTGCAGCAGTTAGTATATCATAGTATGACATTTTAATAATTATAATCACCTTTACTACTGCTTATTCGCTTTATTTAATTGTCCACTACAGCTGTTTCGCCGTATTTGTCATTGTGAAGTGGTCTGTAATAGTTAAATAAATTTTGTGAAAATATTTTTTTGATCAAATAGGGAGCATATTATACAGTTTTAAATTTATTACTTACTGTCTATTTGTTGCCAATATACACACAGCATCTGTACCTCTATATGATTTTAATAGGTACTTTCTTAGAAAGTCGTTTTTTCAGTAATTTTTAAAATAATGACTTTCTTATTTGACAGCTATGTTGATGCTATGTGTTTACAAAGATGTTCTATTGCATTATATCTTTGGTAAAGATCTAGCTTCTCTGAGATGAATAATTTCGAATTTTGTGATACCTTTATTACAAATGTTTTATACGTTTGATTTTGTAGTGTCTCCGATTATGAAATAGTGTGTCTCTTTGGTTTCTGAGGTATTGCTTGCCATTTGGAATTTTATAATATCTTTGAGTATGAAAATGTTTTTCTTTGGTGTGTGAGATATTGTATGTTAATAGAAATTTTCCGTTATCCTTGACTGTGGAATATTACATCTCTGAATTTATCCGTTGTAATGATGGGCCTCTTCCGGTTAAAACTGTTCATATATATTTTGGAATGTTGGCCTTAAATATGGACTGGAATTTTCTACGTCTATTACAGCATCAACAATACAATGTCGATAGAAAATGCATAAAAATGATTTCTTTAAAAGAATTGACACTTTACTAATGAGTCTTTTACATAATCTGTTAAAGGAGCAAGCCGGAGCTGAATAACAATAGTGACTGAACTTCCTAACTATAAAAAAACAATTTCTCTATTAATTAACTTATAGACAACAAATCTTGAATGAATATTGTAGGAATTTTAATTAGTTATTTATCATTCAATTTACTACTACAACTCAATGCTGAAATTAAATACTTTTTTTCCATTTATTCAAATTTTAATTGTTCAGTACCATATTGTCTATGTTTATGAAATGCCGCCTCGTTCCTTTAAGCTATCCGAGTTTGTGTTGCAATGACGACGGGACACCGTAAAGAAGTTTAAAGCGCTGCTCTTACATTGAAAGAAACTTCCTTTATATATAATTACGCAAAAGCAGGACAATTACTGGATACACTTTCCACTGAAATATCGTAAATCACTCCACTCCATATATTTTTTGTGGCGCTGGCACGGCAACCGTAATAGATATTTTGGTAAGAAACAATCTTTGTTGCAGCTAGAAAATCAATGTTTCACGTATTTACACATGACGCTTTTCGCCTTTTCTGAGCATCATCAGAAAATCAAATGTTCAAATGTTTGTATTGCTTATGGGACTTAAGTACGGGGTCATCAGTCCCTAAACTTACAAACTACTTACAAACAAGCTATTACTAAGGACGGCACGAATATCCATGCCTGAGGGGGGGATTCGAACCCCCGACCGTAGTGGCCGTGCAGACCGTGACTGGAGCGCCTCAGTCCCCTCGGCCACCGCGGCCGGCGGCATCATCAGACGTTGAAGGGGAAATAGCGAAGGTGCAGACCGATAACACTGCAGGCCATATGACCACATTCACGTCGAGGCATGGCAGGGAGGTTGGGGGGGGGGGGGGGGGGTTAAAATCCGTCACGAGCTTAGTAAAGCCCACAAATTAAATTTGATGGAAGAATTTGAAATATCCAAACACATATTTTTTCCAATTCCCGAACCTTTTAAAAGACCAAATTATGCCGAAACATCAACTGTTTTCCGTCGTAATGATGGGCCTCTTCCGGTTACGGCTGCCACCCACAGTAAAACTGTTCATATCACACATGCAAATCTGTAGCTGTTATCGCACAACGGTAGTGGCAGGCAGCGGCACTTACGTAAGTAAATTAGCTTCGCGCGGTAATGTTCGCTTTTACCATCGACATCGTTGCCCCCTCCACTCTCGAGCAACAGTTACCACATGTGTTGTAAAGGTTCTATTTTATTTTTATTTAATAATTTGACGCCCTGATAGTAATAAGTAATTTTATTCGTTAAACCATGCTCTTCAGCGATAAAGCGGTATTTTATTAGTTCAGTCTTCACACCCTCCCCCCCCCCCCCCCCTCATTACGCGTATACGAGAATGTTCAAACGTTTGTAGCACACTTCACCGTCAAACAATAAAAAACGACTCCTTCACTGAACTTTCTCAAAACGTCCGTCAGTCTCACTTGGTGGGGATCACAAATTGCGCAGCAACAATCCAAAATTGAACGCTCGAATGTAATGTACGTAGTTTTTTTAGTACAACTGTTGCATCTTCTTTTTGGACAATATAACGTAGGCTTTGGTTCGCCTTCTCTACAATATTTTCTGTGTGTTCAATTCATTTTCGTGGAAACCAAGGCGCATTGGAACAAATCCTTTCACCTTGGTGTTCTGGAGGAGTACCAGCACAATATACCCGCGACTCATCAAAATTCGTTGGTACCATACTTGGTGTTCCCCTTGTAAGTGTGACGTAGGCAAGGCCTGTTGTAAGGCCTTGTCTTCTAGGTGGTGTTGGTTAAGCACAGTCTCGTGCGTCCTCCGTTTGCGTCTAAGCATTTGCGTGTCGAGGCACAATTCATGATAACTTTATAGCGTTGAGGGAGGTCTACTGAACATGTGTTGACCTACTATTGATGTGTTGCTGAAGCAATGTGTTTCATTCAGTGGCTGGCAGTGATTGTTCCGAGTGGACTTAGGCACTCGAAACTTACATCAGATCTAACCGCCGCAACGGTTTATAGTAATCGTCGGTTGGTCTGTACAAATACTTTGGTTGTATCTAGTTTGCAGACACCCTGCCTATCTAACCCCATGTTAATTTAGACAAGTGTTTGACCCATTTCTGAAAAACTACTTGATCTGCACCTTAATGTTTTTACTGTACTTTACATCATGGTAATAGATTCAACTGCACTAAAGTCTACTTTAACAATCTTATAGTTTTCAAGAACTATTTTTTAACATTTATAAAAGAGATATTAAGTAATTCTGGAGAAAATATTTTTTGTGAACTTCGTACTGGGACAATATTAATGAATGTAGTACCAGAGGTGGTTTTTTCATGTTATGCAGAGTCTGAAAATTTCATTCATTTATCTATTATAGTTTCTGATATAATAGGGCACATGAACTGAAAAAATCAAATGTTTGTAGAGCTTATGGGACTTAATTACGGAGTCATGAGTCCCTAAACTTACAAACTGCTCATGAACTAGCTAATACTAAGGGCGGCACAAATATCCATGCCCGAGGGGGGATTCGAACCCCCGACCGTAACTGGAACGCCCTCGGCCACCGCGGCCGGCAAACGTGAATGTGGTCATGTGGCCTACAGGTTTACCAGTCTGCACTTTCCCTATTTCTAGGTTGCTTGCTTAGGGAAGATTTTAAATATTTTAAACAAGTTTGTAAATTTCTACTTCAACGTCTTATGATGCCGAGAAGAGGCGAAACGCGTCAATTGTAAATAAGTGAAACATCGCTTTGTGCCACCAAGAGTGGTATTAACAGAAAAAAAATTAAAAAAATGTGACGGTGTAGACATAAGGAACTACTTGCTATGCAACGGCCTTCTACAATTAATCGTGGGTAAGGCAGATGCCCGACTGAGATTCATTGGGAGAAACCTCAGGAGGAGTAGTCCGTCAACAAAGGAAGTAGGTTACAAAACAGTCGTTCAGCAGATGTTTGAGTAGGGCTCATCATTGTGGGATCCATACCGGGTGGTGTTGATACAAGATAGAGAACATCTAACGTAGAGCAGTACGCTTCGTTACAGACTCATTACGTATGCGCGAATGCTTCAGAGAGCACATTAGGAAACTCCAGTGGCGGACGTTGCCAGAGACGTGCTTTATCGCGGTACTGACTCCTTTCAAATTTCCGAGAACATACGTTTCTCTAGGAAACCACTATGTTGCATTCTCGTGCGTATATCTCGTGAAGAGACCACAAGGATAAGATTAGAGAGTCATAACGGCACTAGTTTCTTACCGACTACCATACGCAATTGTAACTGAAGAAGTCAGTGACAAAATGTCCTAATTTTTGTAAACTAAGTAACCAAATTACAGAGGTCATCGGTACGTAGACTTACAACCTACTTGAACTAACTTTTGCTAAGGACAACACACACACACACACACACACACACACACACACACATGCCCAACATCGTACATCTTACGGGAGCGGGCATTTTTCACCTCTGCGCTACCATTCCCGTGCCCTGAGAGAGAACTTAAAGTACCCTCTGCCACAGACCGCGATGTGGCTTGTCGACTGTGGATATGGATGTAGTTTTACACTCGCAAATCTTCCATATTCGTCATATTAATGTGTGTCAAACCGATGGCGTTACTGAAGAATGGTATCTTCGAAGAATGTTAGTCCATAGAATGCTTGATTGCAAAACGGGTAATATCGAACGTGAATCGTAGGTTCGGTATCTTGGTTTTTCTGGAGTTGTTTTATCTTTAGTTTTGTGAGGTCTTTAGCCACTGATATCCTGCCACCTGCCGGGGAGTGTGTGCGAATCATATCGGTGGTTGTTGTGGAAGCATGGTGTGGCTGTCTGTCAGAGAGCGAAAGGAACCGCATAAAAGGGGGTTCGATTCAGTCTTTTTTCTGAGTTTACCCATTTATTCGGGGACACTTGATCTTGGTTGTTTTCTTGGGTTCTGGAGCTCATTGTGTCGGCAGTAACCGACATATGAGTCTTATTAAGGAGTGCATTTCGGAGCAGTAACCTTGATTGTATTTGTGTGCCTGGTAGTTGTGATTGCTCAAGCAGTCAGGATAGTTAAGCCAACACCACAGGGCCTTACAACAGGCCGTGCCTACGTCACACTTAGAGGCCGCGGCCGCCACCTCACTGGCTGGCCGCTGAGGCACGCCCACCAACGCGCAGCAGCCGGCCAGGCAGATGGCGGTCGGAGCCTCTAACAAGGGGAACACCAAATATGGTACCAAAGAATTTTGATGGGTCGCAGGTATGTTGTGCGGTAACTCCTCCAGACCACCAAGCTGAAAGGATTTGTTCCAATGCGCCTTGGTTTCCTTGAAAATCGCGTCCATCAGTAGCCCCTGAGCCAGCATGGTGTAGTCAGCAAGGTGTTCGACTTTCACGCGTACGACCAGAGTTGACATCCTGCTCCGATTTTTTTACTCTTGTCCGGCGATTGACTGTGTATAATTATATTCCTTATTTCTTATTGCAAAGGTAAAGTTATATCAGGTAATTACAGTTATATGTGAACGATACGCTACGAATACCTACCCGCCTGGCCGCAGCATAATAATCCGCTGGTACGCGTCAAGTGAACGCACACTGCATTCGAAGATGTAACAATATTGGGGCCGGGGACTGTAATCGCAACTAGCAAAGGCTGCACAAATGTCATAGCTGATAAATACAGACGGTTTACTGATCTTTCAGTCGCCGTAAAACTATGCTTCGCATTAACAAATAAAATAACATAATCGTGCGCAATACGTAACATATTGAGCAATTAACATAAGCTATTATCACGACGAGTTGTCCCTCCAGCATGGATGTGGATGTTTTTCTTAGCGTATTTTAAAGTGTTCGTAAGTGTCGAGACCTATGACCGTAGCGGTTTGGTCCCATAGGTTTACATTGATCTGAATTCAACCATTGAACCAATTCAGTGCCATAATGCACCAACAGTACACCTTTCCTTCCTCTTCCCTCTAAGAGATATACACTATCCTCCATAAGTTTGGCCTTACGCGTCGGAGATTCGAATCCTCCCTCGGACATGGATGTTTGCGTTGTCTTTAGTATAAGTTAGTTCATAAGTAGTTTGTAAGTTTAGGGACTGATGACCCCGCAGTTAAGTCCCTTAAGCTTAACAAACGTTTTTTGAACGTAATTTTAGAAAAAAACACCTAGTAATTATACTCAATGAATAGGAAATACAGTATAAAATGCATTTAGTTGTTTTCCGAATGTTTCTTAAGCTAAACTAATACACAGCAAGGTGCAAAATTTAAATTTTTGGTCCTTAAAATAGCCACACTTTGCTTTCATCACTGCCTTGCACACTCTCGCCATGTGCTGCGTCAGTTTTGCCAAGGTTTCAGTTCCAATTAATCTCCATTCTTTCTCAGGACCTTCCCGTTTTCGGATCCTACTATCCAATTCATCCCATTTCAGCTCGAGTTGGTTATGATCAGGTGATTGGGGCGGCCATTCCATGTTTTTCAATATTTTACGAACCTCTAGAGACTTCGCGTCGTTATGACACAATCGAGACGTTTTTTTTGGGTCGTTGTCTTGATGGAAGACAAATACTTTCCCAATCAGATGCAAACAAGTTGTCTTAGCATGTCGCTGGAGAATGGCATGATAATCCTTGGTTAATTTATCCATCTATTTTCACCAAATCTCCGACTTAATTCCCGCAAAAGGATCCCCATACCATCAGATAACAATCTCCACGCTTTACAGTTGGAATTTCGCACTCAGGATTCAAGCGTTCATTGGGGAAACGGCGTACAAATTGACGGATTTTACTTCCAAGTATTTCGAACGTGGATTCATCGGTGAATAAGAGTCTTTCGCAATCCCCCGCTGTCCAATGTTGGTGTGCCTTATCCCACTGAAGCCTTTTCTTCTGGTTAACAGGTCGCAACAGTGGTTTCCTTGATGCCACATAACCTCGAAGGTTGTTGTCTGTCAGGCGTCGTCTCACTGTTGACTCAGTCACCGGTATATCTCTCGTTGCGTTTAGTTCAGCAGTCAATTCACGGGCAGTTCACTGGTCACTAACAAATAGTTTTCCTGGTGTTCTGATATTTTCCTCGGTGCTCCTAAGCGAGTACGATCTTCATAGGAGCCTGTTTCTCGATGCCAGTGTATGGTTTGACAACTCCGCTGATGAAAATCTTCATTTTCTTTGCTATTTGTCGGTCACTATTGCCTTCTTGATGCAAAGTGATTATCATTACCCGTGAGAAGGAATCTTGCACTTTGGTCTCCATGTTATATATTAAAAGAATCTACGAAAACTAAAGACTGTCGGCCGGACCAAACTACCCGACCGATTTCCTTTATTTTTGTTTTAAATGAAAGATATTCATCCCCAGATTTTTCATCAAGTATCATAATACACAATCATAACTTTAGCCTTCCTTTTACTATACTCAAACGCGATTTCCTTCAGTGTGTTTTTACTGGGATGTCCTTACTGTAAACTAGTCAGTCGGTCAGGCTGTTCTACCCGAAAGTTTTGTTGTAAACGAAAGGTATTCATTCGCAGATTTGTCATCAAGTATCAGAATTAAGTCTCTCCATCCTTTATTTTTATTCAAATGCGGTATCCTTCTATCCTCGCATTGAATATTGTATTCGGTTTGTTTTATGGTATCTTTAGTTCTAATTAAGGTACGCATTTATTTTTGGTCTAACAACACTCAGCGGATCAAGCTCTTTCATTTGCGCTTTTAAACACTTGCATTGATTGATTCTGAAGAAAGCTATGCGTAAACATCCAACTTCTATTTTTCCCAACTTTTTTGTCATTCCACTAACGGTGCGAAGTATTCTCACGGGTCCTCTAGTTTCCAATTACTTTCGCGGCGTGTTATTCCGTTATGCAAACGCAACTACAAGGGAACAGAACTGTAAACAACGTACTACATAGTCATGCGGTCTACTCGCGTCACCTGGCGTGTTTAGTAGAACTACTTGGACAGGTAAGTCGGTTTACATAAAATGGACCAATACTTGTATGTCCCAATATGTATGTATAAGTACAATAATTGGTGTACAATACTGTGTCCATAATAACCTTTATTTGAGCTTGCTATTCCGTATTCTAACTCACTTAGATCACTTCCATCTTGTCCTGTTGTAATACGCATCATGTTGTTTCCAGACGTATGGAGAACAGTGTAGGTAATGAAGGGGATAAAGAGAATATAGGCGTAATATGAAAAGTTAACTAGTGGTGAGTGAACTTTAACGGAGAAGTTGAACATGGAAGCGGTGGTGTGTTGAAATCAGTCGTGTGACTTGAAGTAGGGCGGGACAAGCACGTTTATGATTTCAGCAAATAAAGTGGAGCGCCTCGGCAAAGTTTCAGGTGACGCAAGTAGGTCGGCGAGGAAGCCGTACTGCGTAGCAACCTGACAGCTGTATTGCTTAAAGGTGGCTGGGACATATTTGATCGGAAGTAGGAGACGTGCAGCAAAGATCAGCTATGCCCCATCTGTGAAACACAGGCCGACAGGATCAACCTCGTCGTACAAATACAGGCGAGATAGGTAAGTCAGTCAGTCAGCCACGGCAGAGAGAGAGAGAGAGGCAGCCACGGCTGGGCAGTCACCTGCCGCCCGCACTGTGCTTCACGTCGACAACAATTATTATTGTTATCGCAAAACTGAGTACGTCGCAGGCTGGAAGCAGTTCAACGCAGCGCGGCCAGCAACTGCTCATCACGAACAACACGGCATCCCCGACGAGAGATGCAATCAGCGGAATAGCGGGGGCCTACCCTGACGCAACGGGCAGCGGGGTCCCGGCCTCGACAGCAGCGCAACCGGGCGTCGAACCAACACATGGCGCGGTAAGACTGCAGCCAGTTACTCACCCAGGGGCGCGGTGTGGACGAAAGGACGCAGCCACACCTGAAGCGCTCCTGTGACCGTCCGGAGGGCGAAGCAGCAGCAGCGGTGGGCGGAGGACCCTGGGTTCAACTCCGGACGACGCCCAGCGCGGTACGGCCTTCGCGGCAGCGACGACGCAGCGCAGTGTGAGGACGTTACCTCGCCTTACGCGACACAGGCGTAGCGGCCGGCGGGCAGCCGCACCAGCCGCGTCAGCTACTACGAGGATCGTGGCGTCAGCTGCAAGACATCTCAGTGCATACAGCGCACACGCACACTCCACTCGGCCATTTGTAAGCATGAATTTCAATAAACCGGTTTGTTATACTGGACCACTGTTTCACTGCTACCCCATCTCCCGAGTTGAGTACTGAGCTCACATCCAGCATGGAAAGAACTAGTGTAAAAATTACTAAAAATTTCCGGGCTGTTATGCCGTGGTCTAGTAGATTTACATAAAGACGTTGGCGGACAGAGCAAGGAACATCTGCGAACCAAAATTACTCGACGCGGAATTGAAACACCTGAGTAATGCTTTACTTAAGAATGGCTATTCGTCTACAGAGGTAGAGTTGAAAACTATGAAAGGGTTCCTGTGAAATCTAAAGTCTTCCTACCTTTTATTAAGGACGTCACCGACCGCATCGGTAAAATTTTGACGAACCGGAATGTTGCCGTTATTTACAAACCTACTGGGAAGATACATCACCTGAAATCGGCAAAGGATGCTCGCAAACCGCTGGAAAAAGCAGGAATTTATAGGATTCCGTGTAGCTGTGGGGATGTATACGTGGGTACCACAAAAATAACTGTCAGAAAACGTCTAGATGAGCACAAGGGGAACTGTAGAAGGGGAGAGATTGACAGATCAGCTTGTTGTTGAACATGTTTTTCAACCAGGGGACCACCTAATTCAATTTGATAAGACTCAGGTTTTAGCAGCCACAAATGGATACCACGAAAGACTGTATAGGGAGGCTATAGGAATTGTAAAACACCCCAATAATTTCAATAGGATGGAGGAGGGCGTGTAACTAAATGATATCTGGATTCCGTTTTTGCCGGCCGCGGTGGCCGAGGACTGAGGCGCTCCAGTCACGGTCTGCACGGCCACTACGGTCGGGGGTTCGAATACCCCCTCGTGCATGGATATTTGTGCCGTCCTACTTCGTAAGTAGTTCATAAGTAGTTTGTAAGCTTAGGGACTGATGAACCCGTAGTTAAGTCCCATAAGTTCTACAAACATTTGAACTTTTTTTTTATTCCGGTTTTGAAGAAGTGTAACAGTATTCTACCATGGGACGATATTAACGGACGGAGGCAATCGGCAACGACGAATTGCGCGCGGATGTCAAAAACATCTGACATCACACCACTGCGCGCGAGCCCTCGTAAACTGAATTTGGCTTCAGTCAGTAGCGAGCCAGGGTGTGAATCGGACATCCAAAAATGCCACGATTCCCCTTGAGAATGGCCTCCGCAGTCGTGGACGAAACGTTGGGTTTTAATAATAAATCCACTAGACCACGGCACAACAGCCAGAAAAATTTTAGTTTCCTTCAGAAGAACAAAGCAAGGCTTTTAAGAACAACAAGCCGAAAGGTGATGGCCTCCACCTTCTGGGACCAGCGTGATGTCATTTGAACTGACTTTTTTGGAAACTGGCAGCACCATTACCCTGGACCTTGGAACCTGGCAGCAGCACTATTGCCGGGGACGGTTACTGTTTGTCACTGGACAAACTGCGACGTGCCATCAAGACACACAGACCACAGCTTAAGGGTCAGCTCATGCGACTATACCACGACAATGATAAACCCCATACAGCCCTCAGGACGAAGGAGCAAATCAGGAAAATAGGTTGGAAAATCGTTCCTCATCCTCCCTACATTTCTTCCTTGGTTCTGTCTGATTTTTACATTTTTGATCATCAGAATGCCCAATTGCGCGGTAAAATATTTGATAATGAGAAAGACCTTATTTCCTGTCTCAAGCGATGGTGTAAAAGCCAATCCAGCTAATGTAGGCTACATTAAGTAGCCTCAACGTACAGCTAAATGTTCCAGGCTTGTTCAAATGTTCAAATGTTTGTTAAGCTTATGGGACTTAACTACGGGGTTATCAGTCCCTAACTTTCAAACTACTTATCAACTACCTTATACTAAGGACGGCACAAATATCCATGCCCGAGTGGGGATTCGAACCCCCGACCGTAGTGGCCGTGCAGACCGTGACTGGAGCGCTTCAGTCCCCTTGCCACCGCGGCCGGCGTTCCGAGTTTGTTCACAAAAATATTTCATGCTCCTCCTCATTAAAAAAAAAATGGGACGACTGTGCAAAATTGAATTCCCCTTGTGTTTGTACAAAATGCATCAGAAAACTTTAGATAAACGTTCAATTTGAAACTAAAATTCCTTGAAGGAACGAAGCTCTTTCTCAGCTTTGCAGAACGTAAAGAATGATGTGTCCCTTTGAATTAGTGAACACGTTTGAAATAATCCCCACTGGATAATCACATTCATTCGTAGAAGAGGAATGAAATAATCACAGTGCAACAGAGACACTGCCGACTTGGTAGTCTGTCGCTTGTAAAGAACTGGGCATATGTTTCAAGTGGACACAGGTCACGGTGGAAACGTCGTGTGTTCTAAGGTGACTGGCTCGAGTTTTCCATCAGGTACAGGTGTGCGTCTGTTCTTTAGCATAGTCTCAGTAATCAGTAATCTGTGAGCCTAGGGACTGACTACCACAATAGTTTGGTTCCATAGAATTACAAACATTTGAAGAATTTAAGGATTCAGAATTTGTGGTCTTGCATCCCCGAATGTGTCCCACACGAAAAAAGTAGACGCTGTGCGCTAAGTTGCTATGCCTGTAGGTTTCGGTAGCAGGAAATTCATTCTCAGTGAAAGTGGTGGTAACTATTCCATTTATCTGTGTGTACTACTAGAAATTGAACTTCGAAAATCGGCAAATAGCATTTTGGACGTATGGGGAGTTCGACATCGTTTTACATTTTATATTCCCTTTAGAAATTTGTTTCAGTGTCATTGGTTACACAGAGAGGAGGAGGAGCAATAGGAAGAGCAGGTGAAGTTCCTAGTATCAGCACGAAAATGCAATTACACAGAGTAAGATGTATTAACTGGTATTTTAGCCCCGTTGGGCAACACTTAAAGTGTGCCGCCTGCTATGGCCTTTTTCACTGCTCGAAATTTGATTGAAAATAAAGACGAAAATTGAACATATAAACCTGTAGAGGAACAAAATCTCTAACTCGTCGCTCTCATAAGAAATCTAATATTTGTAAAGCCATGGGACATAACCGCAGTGGTCATCCTTCCATAGACTGACAAACAAACTAACAAGGAGAGGACGCCTACTCGTCATTGCCGAATTCGTCCAAATTTATGATACATGTGAGACTCGAAAGTGCCCCAAGTGAGAACTCCAGATGGCCAAGAATTTAGGAACAAAATAGAAGTTTGATACGGATCTATCACCATCTTTATTTTATCCAATATCCCTGTGAGGGCGTGTTTAGGAAGCGGTGTTTTGACTCAGCACTAAAAGATCGTATTGTATGGAGAAGGTCGCGGATTCATCTATACACTGCAGCAATTTTTTTCTGCTGCATGGCAGTGTGTACACCTACATATTGTTCCCGTAGGGATCTGCGAAAGAACCCTAATAACTGGTACTGTAGAACGAGAACGAACCTCTGCCATGCCCTTCACAGTGGTCTCCACTGTATTGATGTAGGTGTGTACTGACGTCAAAATTAACCGAAACATCATATAGGTTATTTCATTAATGTGTATAAGCAAAAAAAAAAAAAAAAA
Organism: Locusta migratoria; assembly: GCA_026315105.1. Lineage (NCBI taxonomy): Eukaryota > Metazoa > Arthropoda > Insecta > Orthoptera > Acrididae > Locusta > Locusta migratoria. Next base: position 218,221,887 of record CM048749.1, read on the forward strand.
AAAAGCATTGGATGAAATTCGGGACTACAAACATTTGAAAAGAGACTGTAGTTAATGCGTACTTGGGGACGTTGAGTATGTAAATCGATAGTTCCATTCTCTTGCAGTTGATCAATACATGTACCGGGTGATATGCATGGAAGATTGCTCGTGTTTGCGAGATAAAATGCTTGTTTCAAATAACGACGTCCGATGCTGTTGTTGTGCACCAGGGATGGGCTACGAGCGTGCTAGAGAAATGCGCGACGCTGCGGCAATTTCAGGAGAAATTCTCGAGTACTCTCGAGAAGTTGTCGACAGTGCTGCTCTCTCTGCAGACTAAGTGACACTACAAGGAAACATGGCGACATAGCTGTCGTAATTGGTGTCTTCCGTACATACAAGGAAGAAAATGAATTAGTAGCAGTACTAGAATGTTTCGCAGAAGACACGAATTAAAACATGTATCTCACACGAAACAAAAACATTATTACTACGAGAGGAAGTAATTGCAGAATTTTTCTCAGACTCTTAGGAGGGGAAACCTGAAATCATTGCCGCGGCGGAACGGCCGAGCGCATTGTGGCGCTATGCTGCGATGCGCGTGGCCGTTCCCCGTCGGGGGTTCGAATCCCCCATCGGGCATGTTTGTGCCGTCCTTAGTTTAAGTTAGTTCATAAGTAGTTTGTAAGTTTAGGGACTGATGACCACGCAGTTAAGCCCCATAAGCTTTACAAACATTTGATTTTGAAATCAACAAAGTCTGCTTTTCTCTAGTATTTTATATATATATGGCTATCAATGATTAGTGATAATCTCTTGACTGAAGAGCATCTTGCACGCTCCAGGAAGTCCGCCCACCAGTTGGGGGAAATAAAAATATCAAATGTTTGTGAAACTTATGGGACTTAACTACGGGGTCATCAGTCCCTAAACTTACAAACTACTTATGAACTAGCTAAGACTACAGACGGGGGGATTCGAACCCCCGACCGTAGTGGCCGTGCAGACCGTGACTGAAGCGTCTCAGTCTCCTCGGCCACCGCGGCCGGCCCTAAACGTACAAACTACTTACTACTTATACTAAAGACAGCACAAACATCCATGCCCGAGGGGGGGAATTCGAAACTCCGACGGGGAACGGCCTCGCGCATCGGAACAGTGCTCTTTGCCGCTACGCCGCGGCTAAAATATTAGTAAAGGAAAACAAAATTCTGCATCTTCGTGTTTTCGCGGCGCAATGACAGTTCAAAGAAGTTTCGGGCGTGCAGCCGCATAATGTTTACTTCTAATTTTTCGGCTGAGAACCGTTCAGCCATCTTCAGAGACAGTCGAAGACTGACGCTCCAGCACGCGCTTCGGGCTTATAAACGCGCGGGCCGCGCTACTGCGCGTGCGGCCACAGATACAACAAGGAGCCAAAGACGTTACCTGGCGGCAAGGAAGTACACGTGTGTGTAAATTATGTCTGTGGCAGCATGGTCGATTATTGCGGAGAAATCGATGTGTTATGATCTCTGCTGTGGCGGCGTCTTTGTAAATTTATTAAAGAAAGTGCCGGATTCCAAGATTTATCTAAACTGAAGCCGCTGTCTCTGTTAATTAAATTCGTCTCCAAGCGAATTTCAGTTGCTTCTTTCACCACTGAGTCCCAGAAAGATGAAGTGGAGGCTAAGATTTTGACGTTTTCGTACATCATGGAGTGTTCAGTATCAATACAGCGCTTTGTCACTGCCGATTTATTAGGTTGTAAGAGACGGGTGTATCTTTGATGTTCCGTGCATCTTTCCTGGACTGTACGTGTCGTCTGTCCTATGTACGAAAGGCCACTTTCAATGGTCATCTTGTAAACCCCGGCCTTCCGGAGCTCCCAGTCATCTTTGATAGAACCTAAAAGTGCTACTGTCTTTGGTGGGGGGCGAAAAATTACTTTAACTTTGTGCTTGTTCATAATCCATCCGATTTTCGACGACAGGCTCCCAACATATGGCAGAAAAGCCATGGATTTAAAACTTTCTGCATAATCTTCTGTACTCTGTAGACGTACCGTTGGCTTCATTCGTAGTGCCTGATGTATCTGCTGTGGAGAGTACCCGTTTACTTGAAAAACTCTTCAGGTGTCGAAGCTCGTCCTGGAGACTGCTCTCATCAGCAATGGAATGTGCTCTACGGACCATTGTTCTGAGAACACTCATCGTCTGGGATGGATGATGGTAGCTATTTGTATGTAAGTATAAATCAGTATGCGTCGGTTTCCTATATACTTCATGTCTTAAGGTGCCATCGTCTTTGCGTCGTACTATTCCATCCAGAAATGGAAGGCATCCCTCTTTTTCGACTTCCATTGTAAACTGGATTTGGTTATGGATGGAATTCAGGTGGATTAAAAATTCTTGTAACTTAACTTGGCCACACCTACATCAGAGAAAAATGCTACAACATGTTACACCTAAGACCTCTTTACACACATTTACTAATCTTAAATCTTATAAAATAGGCTGTATGTGTGTATGTACGTATGTATATTCCACATCCTCCTAAACTACTGTGCGATTTCAATCAGACTTGGTACACATGTTCCTTAATATCAGACAACAATCGCTGTCGGGGTAAGAATCACCTACGACACATACGTATGGAGATATGACGTCATAAACAATGAGATGCGCGAAAAACTCCTGTGTCAAACGACAATGCTACACATTTTCTCCTAAATCACTGGACCGATTTCATCCAAATTTGGTACAGATATTTCGTACGTGCGGTAACAACTGCTGTAGGAGTACAAGCAACGTACGACACATAGTTCAGGAGATATAACGTCATGAACAGTAAGAATCGCAAAAAAACTGCTACATAATGCGATGAAAGTTTATAAACACACTGTATGAGAATGACAGTACCTGGCGACTTGCAACAAACTATAACATAATGTCAAACCTTTATTAAACTTTTTCTCGCAGACAACCACATCAAGATAATGAAAGGAAAAAAGTTTCTCGCTTACCACTTTTTCGCTGTTTATGAAGCAAAACTATGGCATTCGATATAACGTTACAATTTATAATTTCTACACTACCAATAGTATTCGCAGGAAATTTTTCAGACAGAATACACACTTCAAGCTGAATTTACGTTCTAAATTGTATCACAGTACGCCACGTAGTTCATGAGATATGAGGACGTAAAGAGTAACGTTCATGGATTACTGCCCTATCAAGCATCACGTTTTAATCTATTACTTATTTACTACCAACCGTATTCGCAACAGATTTTACCGACATACAGCACTTATACAAATCAAAATAATCCTTCAATATCTTTTAATTGTACAACATATCTATACTAATAATAAATTTGTAAATGTAGGCAAATCGCTGCTCGCTTCAATCTTCATAACTACTGGACGATTTTCATGCGGTTTTCACAGGTAAAGTGAGCGAAGATTGGTTCAGGATCTAGGCATGATTTCATGAAAATTTAATAACGCAGAGTTTTCATATACCCTCGTGACTGTCGTCTGTTCATCAATTAGATACCACTTCTCCAAAACTACTTCACGAATTCGCGTGAGGTTTTCACTGGTATGGTAACTACAGCGTACCTTGTGACAACATATAGACTTAGTTTCATAAAAATCGGATCACGGAAAGAAGAACAAGTTAACGTTTTTCATCGACATCCGTCATGTCTATCTTTCACTTTCATCTCCAAAAGTAACAGTCGAATTTTCAGCCGTTTTCACAGAAACGTGAGGGTATCTTGCGGTAACAGAGACCGTTAATTTCACAAAAGCGGATCAGAAAAAGTTAGATATCACTATTTAAACATGTGTTTATTTGTAGGAAAATCTCCAAAAGTACTAAATGAACATTCATTTGGGTACCACAGACAAATAGAGAATATCCTGGGGCAACAAATAGCCTTTATTTTATCAAAATCAGATCAGGAAAGTAAAATATATCGTAATTTGAAGATTTAGGTGTATTTCATGCTTGGAAAGAACGGCGTAATTCAGTAAAGAACTAATAGATAGCGCTGCGGGTGTTCGTGTGAAGTTCAGGGCAGCGGTGGGAATATTACCCATTGTAAATACTACTTACTCCTTGACTGTTTAAATTTGCCCTATTTCTGGTTGCTATGTTCTACGAAATATGATTCAACGCAATGAATATAAAACTGATACAATCCTCGCCGTCTTTAATCCATATAGTTGCGTACTGATATCACAGTCTAACTTATATGTACAACTGCTATGGAAGTTTACGTTTTACGCTTGGAGCGACAATAGCGCATGTGACGGAAAGAGAGCCAACTGTAAGAATAATAATTATTTAATAATGATTATGCAGCCAGGATCGCATTTTTCATTTATTATGTGACCGGTTTCGGCGTACTCGGCGCCATCTTCAGACCTGTCGTAATTTACATAATTTCACGACATTTTTATATATTAAAAGAGTACATCCAGGTTGAGGCATCGTTAAAAATAAAATTAATATTCATAGAATATATGACTTCAACTGCTATTGGGCAAAGCTGAAAATGTGTACCCAGCCGGGATTCGAACCCGGGTCTCCTGCTTTCTAGGCAGTTGCGCTGACCCCTACACCACTGGGGACACAGTGATCACCGCACCTGCAAGGACTACCCATGCACGCCTCCCGTCAGATACAAATTCCCAGCTTCGCCCTGCCCATAGTACTCAAACTCGTAGTTTAACTAATTCCCGTAAGAGTAAGGGCTTCAAACTTGCCCACCCCTCCCCACTAACGATAGGATCATTGCCCGTCACCGGCATATTATATATATACATGTGGCGTCTGTTCGGAAAGAACAGACGTCACATTCTGATCCTGCAGCTGTTATTATTTAATATTCATAGAATATATGACTTCAACTGCTATTGGGCAAAGCTGAAAATGTGTACCCAGCCGGGATTCGAACCCGGGTCTCCTGCTTTCTAGGCAGTTGCGCTGACCCCTACACCACTGGGGACACAGTGATCACCGCACCTGCAAGGACTACCCATGCACGCCTCCCGTCAGATACAAATTCCCAGCATTGCAGCTGAGCAGCGGAGGCGTGCGCATCGTCGGTGCAGCGCGCTCTGTTCCAGTTGCCGGAGAGCTGTGAGGAAGTCCGTGCTGTGGCGGGAACGAAGCAAATTGTCGTTTTGTTGTTTTAACAACGGTGCAAAATTGTCGTGTCCTCCCGCACCACAGCATGGTGAAGAAATCGGCGCAGCAGAAGAAACCTGCAGTGAAGGGGCCGCTGGTCACGCAACTCATCGAGGCTGCAGATCACGGTAAGAAGACCGAAGAAGATTGTACACCTCCCCCGCCCTTGTACATCTCGTGTAATGGCGCGTGGGTCGAGGTGTACGATATTATAGTCGGCTGCTGCAAGAAAGAGGTCGGCTTCGAGTGATGGGGGCGACGTCTTCGCCCTGCGGAAGCTCTTGGGCTTCCCAGTGACCGTGGAGGCTCTCCCCGCCGACATGGACCCTCTCCCTCAGTGCTTCAGATGCCAGGGGGTAGGCCATGTGGCCAAATACTGCCGCAACGCAGCGCGGTGCGTCAAATGCTCTGGCGAGCATGACACACGAGACTGCGTGCGCGGCAGGGAAGAGACGCCGACTTGCGCCCGTTGTGGCGGTCCTCACGTTGCCAACTGGCGAGGCTGCCCGGCTTTTTCAAGCCGGAGCCAACCCGGAGGCGGCGCGGCGGCCGCTGCGGCGGCACCGCATGGTCGGCGGAAACGGCGGCGACGACGACGACGAGGGGACGGCGCGGCAACCGCGCCCCCTGACCACGACCGGCCGGAAAACACCGCCAATGGCGGCGCGGACCGGCCGAGAGCGGAAAGGGGGCCGGCGCCATCCGCCCCAAAGAAGACGACGCGGCCCGGGGACGACCTGCGCGTTGCCGCGGAAGAGGCAACGGCGGCATTCAAAGCCGCCATGGCAGCAGAGAGGGTGGCCTTCCAGGCCCAACTTGCTGCGGAGAGGGACGAGGTCTGCCGACAAATTCGGCAGCTGCACGCCGAACTGGCGCGCGACCTCTACGACGACGACGCTGACCACGACGACGCTGAGGACGCTACAGAGCCCGCCCCTGTGGCGCAGAGCTCTGGGGCGCCCACTGCTGTGACGACCGGCGCTCCTGTGGTTTTGCAACCGCAGTCGACAGCTGCCCTGAAGTGGACGCCTGCCCAACAGCGGGCGATTGACGAGTTCAACGCCAAACTGACGGCCTCACTGGAGGGGCAATCACTGGAGGAGTCGCTGAAGAAATCGTGCGCCACCCAGTAAGGTTGCGGTCCAGACGACCGGCGGCAGGAACCTCTCCGCACAGTCATTTGCGCGCAGAGGTACCGCGACGAATGAACGCCACCGCCGGAGAGAGGACGCAGAAACATCGCGGCTCGCTGCCGCACTTGGCCAGACGTTCGAGAGTAGCAGCGCAGCCCAACGCAGCAGGTTCTGCTGCAGCACCAACGGCTTGATGTCTTTATGACGGCCTTAGCTCTGACACGGTAATCGATGCACGATACCCGCTACTAACTTAACCTACCCTTGCATGAACTATCGCAGCTAGCAAGGAATCCGCTACTGCCCTTACTACCCGCACCTGACTGTCGCAGAGGTTTTTTTCCCTTGGCGCTTGCCTTGGCACTTTTTTCCCTCTGCCCTTAAAACCGCTCTTCTTTCGAAGTTTTCGACCAATACTATCTCCCGATATGGACCGTATTAATGGGTAATCTTATCCACACGTACGGAACACATCACAGTACCCGCTCCTGTGACGCCTACATTAACTTACTAACACATGCAGAGGTGACAGTAGAACTCTTGAGTTGGTCACCATGCTAGTGCGAGCGTGGAGGGGCTCCACTCTTTGTGTCTTAAATACTTATCGAAATTTCTTTGCTGCTTTTGGCACTGTTATGTACACACGGTGGTCGGTCAGGTCAACTCAAGGGCACGATTCATGTAACAGAAATTAGTAGCACCACTCTTAAACACAATTATTATGAATTATGTATGAACACGACAATAACAAAGATAGATACAACTTAACTTTCTTTGCTCGTAGTTTCTGAGCAAGCAGTGTCCAATGCCTCGAAGCAGTCTTCTGTAAATACTATACGGTCACCATTCCATAGTCCACAAACCTATGCCAATATCTCTCTAGCTCGTCTGCAGGTTACTGTGAAATGCGTAACGATGTCCCGCCAGGAATACTGTTTCGACGGTCACATACCGACTGTCACTTTTAATACTGACTGTCCCATACAGACGTAGATAACGGACACAGACTAACTATCGAGGAAGTGCGAAGACTGTCTGGGATGGGCACGCTGAGACTCAGACTTCCGACTGTAGACTCCGTAGACAGCTGGCTTCGGATTGGCGCCCGCCTGTATCGCGGGCGGCGGAGGGATCACACATCGATCGTTGGATGCGCGGAATCCGATTGTCCTCGTCTCGATTGGCTGCCTCTGTTATAATCCTGGCCTATGCCCACTTCATATTTCTGGCCGCTGGCCGTTTCTTTGCTAACATCGTACGTGTCTTAAACGCGGAAGAGAGACAGAAGTGCAGCATATGTTGAAATGTGAGGTTGGGGAGCAGTAGCATATGGCACAGTAGGTGCTGGTTCTCGTGGGAAAGCCCGCCTTGGCTGCTGCATTTCACGTCACGTCATATCTTTTGAAATTAGTTTTGTTTATTATATACTAAATATTAATTATTCAGAGCTGAGAATTTGTGATAAATATCTCTCAAGGACAGGCTAGGTTTTGACAGTTTAAAACGTTTAAGGTGCCTTCTCTTATTGTAACAAGAGAAGAGCGATTTTGCAGAAGACGGGCGACGGCCCTGTTTTGGCGCGAAATAGAGCGTCAGGTGCCCTCTAGTCTCGCAACGCGCCGCAGTTTCAGTCTCGAGCTGACCACTATACGTCCCGGACCGCGCCGGTCATGAGTTAAGATTTTTGTAATAGTGATAGCAGTCGAGGTCTCAACATGAGCTATGGGCAGCATAGGCCGTGTCGTATTAACAATAATTGCTCATATTATATTATTTAATTAATTAATGGCATCCCTGAAAATTAAAAATCGCTTCTTATGCTTCCATCATACATAACTGATTTTAGCCTCACTTGTATGCTGTAGAAGAACCAACGACCTGTGTGCTGTCTTCGGCGCTGGGGACACAACTATAGAAGACAACAGGTTAGTCAGAACTCTATGCTTTCCATAAAGTCTTGGACAGCAACTACGGCACCTCGTGCGTACTGTAGGGCGGTACAAACGCACACTGCTACGCAACAGCATCCTCAAGGATGCGGAGGTTAAAGGGAACATGTGGGAGGAAGCAGTACTAACTTCTCCGTCCGCAGATAAAAACCCTAGGACGCTTGCACCTCGCGCGGAAGCATAAAGTGGTGCGGCGGCAGTGGCAGCCTCTGTTGGTGCCCGTTGCACCCGTGTCGCTGCTCTTAGAGCCCTGTATTGGAAGAGTAGCGCCAACCTCTTATGTGTGGCTTGCCGACAACCGCCGGCTGCTATTGGTCAGTTAAGCGCGGGTGGGGCACGTCCGCCATTTTTGGCCTAAGAAATACATCAGCGTAAATGGCATATTTCATTTAACTAGCTGTTATTTTAGCATTAAGAGGTGTTGGAAATGTGTAGACTCATTATGTATTAAATTAAGAGCTTAACATAGCATATTCTATTTTATATGGTGAAAAATTCCGCATTGTTGACAGTGTATTGTTATACTAAGACAGTCCGAGGTAGCAAGTTTTACGCCTTCCACGGGCGAAAGAGATTCTAAAAGACGCGAATTGTGGGTACACCGCATTGGAAGAAAAAATTCATTTCCATACGAGAATGCAAAAGTAAGTGAATTTGTATTGAAATAGCGAGTAAACTTCTAGGTTTATCTGTTCAAGTTTCTTACACATGTAAGAGAAAAGATATTTTTAAAAGATACAAATACATGAAAATTTAACATAATGTGCCGTATTTGACGAATTTGTATTTATACTTAGCCTGAATATCACGAAAGTTTGGGCGGTAAATGAAACCGCCCATTAAATGGATCTCCAAAACTCGAATTTTAAGATGAAGTTTATTTTACTGAAGTACCCAGCAGTGCGATAACAATGTGTAAAAACTTAAACCTTGCCAAAATGTTAGCTCAGTTAATGTTATTTGATAATATCACATGTAGGTTAGCACACAACACCTATCAACATTAGGCACTAGATTAATGGAAAGCAACTTGTATTAATTACATCTACTTTGATAAAAACCAATATATTAGATATAAAAAAAAGTCACTTATTGCGAAAGCAGTGCATTTGGTACAGGGTTTAAATTTCAGCACGAAACAATTTTACAGCTAGTTTCCTCAAAAATAAAGGTCTTGACCTCAGATTACCAATGTTTCCTTAATATTCGCTGTAGACATGATAAAATGATTAAAAGCTTAAGTTCATTGTTTACTTAACGTATTGTCATACCACGTCGATGTACAGACCGGTTCCCTTCATCATAAATGTTAATTACACAGCGCTGCAATTGTCAGATAGACCTACAATGACGGCGCTCACCCGGTTGGCGGTACTCTCCCAATACAGGGCTCTAGCTGCTCTGCTGCACGAGCGCTCTCTAGCACTCTTCGAGGACGGACACAACATCCCTCCCACCCCCCTCCCCATGGGGAGAGAGCTCATGACACGGCCGGTGTCACGGGCTGCCAGCATCCATCATGTCCACATCCGTGGACGGAGGCGCCCCGTCGACGTCCATCGGCTCGAGGGCGGATGACGGCTGCTGCGGAGGCACCCCGCCGGTTGACTCCTGACTCGCCTGTGACCGCGGAGGGGGCTGCATCGGCCGCAGGCGGCGCCCCGCAGACCCCCCGTGAAGTCGGCAGCTCCTGAAAAAGGAGATAAAAAAATGTTCAAATGTTTGTTAAGCTTATGGGACTTAACTACGGGGTCATCAGTCCCTAAACTTACAAACTACTTATCAACTACCTTACACTAAGGACGACACAAATATCCATGCCCGAGGGGGGATTCGAACCACCGACCGTAGTGGCCGTGCAGACCGTGACTGGAGCGCCTCAGTCCCCTAGGCTACCGCGGCCGGCAAAAGGAGAGAGAGTAGGCGTTCTGTCTACATCTACATCGATACTCTGCAAATCACATTTAAGTGCATGGCAGAGGGTTCATTAACCACTTTCATAACTTTTCTCTACCATTCCATTCTCTAATAGCGCGCGGGAAGAAATAACACCTAAATCGTAATGTTTTAGGTCTGATTTCTCTTATTTTATTGGGATGGTCACGTCTCCCTAAGTAGGTGCTACAAGCTTCCTAGGGTTTTATTTGCGGACGGAGAAGTTAGTACTGCTTCCTCCCACAAGTCCCCTAAACCCTCCACATCCTTGCGGATGCTGTTGCGTAGCAGTGTGCGTTTGTACCACCATACAGTACGCACGAGGTGCCGTAGTTGCTATCCAAGTCTTTATGGAAATCGTAGAGTTCTGACTAACCTGTTGTCTTCTATAGTTGTGTCCCCAGCGCAGAAGACAGCAAACAGGTCGTTGTTTCTTCTACAGCATACAAGTGAGGCTAAAATAACTTCTTTATGATGGAAGCATAAGAAGCGACTCTTGAGATTTTTAACTGTCTGGAATGCCATTTATTAAATAAATAATAAAACATGAACAACTATTGTTAATACGGTATGGCGTATGCTGCCCGTAGTTCATGTTGAGACCTCGACTGTTAACATAATTGCGCAAAACTTTACTCATGACCGGCACGGTCCGGCGCGTATGGCGGTCAGCTCGAGACTGAAACTGCGGCGCGTTGCGAGACTAGAGGGAACCTGACGCTCTATTTCCCGCCAAAACAGGGCCATCGCGCGCCTTCTGCAAAATCGCTCTTCTATTGTTACAATAAGAGAAGGCACATTAAACTTTTTAAACTGTCAAAACCTAGCCTGTCCTTGAGAGAATTTATCACAAATTCTCAGCCCTGAATAATTAATATTTAGTATATAATAAACAAAAATAATTTCAAAAGAAATCACGTGACGTGAAATGCAGCAACCAATGCGAGGAGAGTACCAGTAACATAGGCGGGCTTTCCCACGGGAACCAGCACCTACTGTGCCATATGCAACTGATGTCCACCCCCACATTTCAACATATGCTACTCTTCTGAAATATGAAGTGGCCATAGGCCAGAATATTACAGTGGGTTCTAGCAAAATATTTTCACATTCAGAAGTGAAAGTCGGTGATTGAAACTTTTATTTTAATGATTTCCACCCGAATTCGTGCAACATGTCCGTGACGCTTTCCCCCCCATAACGTGATAAAACAAAACGAACTGCCCTTCTCTAAACCTTCTCAATGTCTTCCGTCAGTCCCACCTGGTGAGGGTCCCACAAGGGGCAACAGTACTCCAGGAGAGAACGCACAAATGTGATGTAGGTAGTCTCTTTGGTGGAGCTGGTGCATCTTCGAAGCGGTCTGCCAATGAAAAGTAACCTTTGGTTCCCCTTCCCCACAATATTTCTATGTGTTCTCTCCAGTCAAAGTTGTTCGTAATTGTAACTCCTAGGTATTTGGTAGAATTTACGACCTTAAGGTTTGACTGATTTATCGCGTAATTGAAGTTCAGCGGATTTATTTTAGTGGTCATATGTATTACTTCACACTTTTCAAATGTTCAAATGTTTGTTAAGCTTATGGGACATAACTACGGGGTCATCAGTCCCTAAATTAACAAACTACTTACGAACTACCTTATACTAAGGACGACACAAATATCCATGCCAGAGGGGAGATTCGAACCCCCGACCGAAGTGGCCGTGCAGACCATGACTGCAGCGTCTCAGTCCCCGCGGCCACCGCGGCTGGCTTCACACTTTAGTTATTTAGTGTCATTGCCAATTTTCGCACCGTGTAGAAATTTTGTCTAAATCGCTTTGCAGTTGCTTTTGATCCTCTGTTGACTTCACTAACCGATAAACGACAGCATCATTCGCGATCAGTCTAAGGGATCTATTCAGATTGTCTCCTAAATCGTTTATAAACACGAGGAAGAGTAGGGGACCTATAACGCTTCCCTGTGGAGCGCCAGATATCACTCCTGTTTTACTCGATGACTTACCGTCAATTACAAAGAACTATGTCCTTTCTGATAGGAAATCGTGAATCAAATCGCACAATTGGGGAGATATTTCATAAGTACGCAGTTTCATTAGAAGCCGCTTGTGGGGTACAGTGTCAAAAGCCTTCCTGAAATCCAGAAATATGGAATCGATTTGAGTTCCCTTCTCGATGGCACTTAACACTTCATGTGAATAAAGGTCAAGCTGTGTCTACATGGCGTTGGCGCCGGATCTGGTTCGCATGTCGTGTCAGAATGCCATACTTCGTTTGTACTTTATACATGACACTACCTAGTTGCCCTACGACAGTGTCAGGGGTCTAAGACCTCTTGCCATTTCGGTAACGGGTGACGACATCTCTGTTGTGCTATTGCTACGTTCGTGCCGACGACTGATGCAACTCCGCCGGAGAGTGTGTAGGTGGTTGCAGAATAGATAACAACGTGCGATGTCTTCTTCCATGTAGCTTCTCTACCGGCGATTTCACATCGAGGGGGTTGCTAGGTATTGCGACAGAAATATGAGCAACGCGTCGTCCTTTGTATACTGTTGTAACAACTTTAACATATGCGTCTTAAAAGATCGCACAAATCTTTCGGCCAACCCATTTGCTTCAGGATGAAACGGTGCCGTCCGGAAATGTGAAATTCCATTTGCGTCGCAGAACAACTTAAAATCTTGGGAGGTAAATTGCATGCCGTTGTCAGTCACCAATGCCTGTGGTAATCCTTCAATGGAGAACACTTTCATTAAAGATGGAATCGTTTCTATAGATGAGATTGAACGCATTTGTATCACGTAAGGAAATTTTGAGAATGCGTCGATAAGCACGAGCCAATAACTGTTGAGAAACGGTCCCGTGTAGTCAACATGTATGCGGGACCACGGTTCTGAGGCCGGCGGCCACGGAAAGTACTGCCTTGGCGGAGCCGCCTGATGTCTATGACACAAGTGACACTTAGCTAACATTGTTACTTGAAAAACATTGATAAGGACAATAGAAACTATGTTCCCTAGCCATGCGTTAGGTGCGTACAATTCCCCAATGACACTGATGTAACATCTGTAACACTTTTGCGCGAAGCGCTGCCGGGATGACCACTAGTTTTCCAGCTTCATTGTGAACCAATAGAACCCCTTTGTAAACCGTGAGAGCTTGACGCATGTTCCAATATGATTTGACTTCAGTCTGAGTCAATAACTTTTTTGTCGTGCGGCCACTGATGTAAGACATATTGCTTTACCTTAGATAGTACTGGATCTTAGCAATTAAATTTGCATTGACCGGAAAATTGTCACAACTTCTACACTAATGACATCTATGGCAAAACATACATCAGCAGAAGCATCAATTCTTGTCGTGGCCTGACGGTAAACGTGAAAGCACATCCGCATTCGCGTGTTACGCCGTGGACCGATGAATTATTTCACAATCGTAATTTGAGAGCAGAAGCGCTCATCGTTGTAATCGTTGAGCAGTTCTGCTGGAAACACTATTATAAGGGCCAAATAATGCCACTACAGGCTTGTGGTCCGTGAGGAGAACCAATTTGCGGTCATAAATATAATCGCGAAATTTCTTCACAGCGTAAACGATGGCCAAAGCTTCTTTCTCTATTTGACTATAATTGCGCTGGGCTACTGTCAAAGTCTTTGAAACGAACGCGATTGGTCGTTCCACACCAGATTGTTTGTGAGACATTACCGCACCTTTGCCGTAATCCGATGCATCCGCAGCAATGTTGACCATTTTGTGCGGGTCATTCGTCGTCAGACATCGCGCATTCAATAAACAATGTTTGAACCTATCGAAAGCATTCTGGCATTCAGCTGACCAGTGCCACCTGACCTTTATGTGTAGCAATTTATGCAAAGGTTCACAAACAGCAGCTGCATTGGAATAAATTTCCTATAATAATTTATTTGTCCAAGCACAGCTCGCACTTTCTTGGGTGCTGGAAGTTGTTTAATAGCTTCTAGGTGATGTGGCGTTGGTTTGATGCCGTCCACAGATAACATATGACCAAGATATTGCACTTCTATCTGAAATAAGATGCACTTGTCCCTGTTACAACGTAATTTCGCCGCTTGAAGTACTTTAAAGACTGAGTCCAAATTTTCTCACAGTTTCTGCGGGGATGTTCCCGAGACGATATGTTATCCAAGCGGTTAACAGCGTTCTTACACGGCCAAAGCAATTGTTCCAAATACCGTTGGAATATACTAGGGGCACTGGCAAACGCTTGTATCTATATAGACCAAAATGCGTGTTTATCACCATAAACGTTTGTGTGTCTTCATCCAGGGGAATTTGCAAGTAAGCTTCTTTTAAATCGAGCTTGGCAAAATAGGCACCTCCTCCTAGTTTAGACCAAAATTCAAAAATGTTCAAATTTTTGTAGAACTTATGGGACTTAACTACGGGGTCATCAGTCCCTAAGCTTACAAACTACTTATGAACTAGCTAAGACTAAAGACGGCACAAATATGCATGCCCAAAGGGGGGATTCGAACCCCCGACCGTAGTGGCCGTGCAGACCGTGACTGGAGCGCCTCAGTCTCCTCGGCCACCGCGGCCGGCAGACAATAATTCTTCCGGCTTCGGAATTGCGTAAGAGTCTATAATGGACTGAGAGTTTACTGTATGTTTGAAGTCTCCACATATACGTAATGAATCATTGGGCTTTAAGAAGACTACTATAGGCGTCGCCCATACAGTACATGTAATAGCTTTAATGACTTCATATCTCTCCAATCGATCAAGTTCCTGTTTAACCTTATCTTTAAATGCAAAGGGAATATTGTGTGCCCGTAAAATTTTGGGACTGCCGTGGGCTGTAGCGTTTTATGCGCCTGATAATTATTCACACCGCCCGTGGCGGAGAAAACGTCCTCATACTTTTGCAACAATTGCCGTAGCTGGCCTTTGAGAACGTCACTTTTAACTTTATGTGTTGCCTCATGAACGGTGAAACCTAAGTATTGAAACAAATCAAGACCCAATAAGTTTGTAGCCGTTTTGGGAGTCCACCACGACGAGCGTAACTGTTCTAATAAATTGTTTATAGGTAATGCAGAGGAAAACTGTCCTGCCACTGGAATTTTCTGATTACTAAAAGTGAAGAATGAGCTTGAAAAGGTCTGTAATGTCGGCGAACCCATTTTGCGGTACGCCCGTAAATTTATGATTGAAATCGAAGAGCCCGTATCAATTTTAAAGTTTAACGGTACTTTGTTCACACGTAGCGTGACGGACATTAACTTGCTACCTTTTGCAGAAATAATAGCATGTACATTCTGAATTTGTAACTGTTCATCACTAATACCACTCTCTCTAGTAGTGCTATTTATAGACCTCCGGCTGCGTATCTGATTTCGAGAGCGCACCTTTTTAGTCTGGCAAACTTCCGATTTGTGTCCTTTCTTTTCACAAAAATTGCAATGGACGTTGCGGCAGAAACAATCGTCCCTTTGATGGTTGACACCACAACGGTTACACGATTTTAATTTGTTCGGCGGCAGTTTGTGTGCCGACCGTGTGTGCTTAGCCTGTCTGCTCTGAGGTTGACCTTGTTTACGCGGTGCCTGTTGCCCCGCCGACTCATGACGCGTGACAAACACTTCACAGCTGTTGTCTTGCATGACATCAACGGAAGCCCGCGACTGTTCGTAAACCTTAATGAGGGGCATACAATTTTGCAATGACGGATTTGTTACACTAAGGAGATCAAAAAAAAAAAAAAAATGTTCAAATGTTTGTTACGTTTATGGGACTTAACTACGGGGTCATCAGTCCCTAAACTTACAAACTACTTATGAACTACTTACAAACTAAGACGGCACAAATATCCATGCCCGAGGGGGGATTCGAACCCCCGACCGTAGTGGCCGGGCTGACCGTGACTGGAGCGCCTCAGTCACCTCGGCCACCGCGGCCGGCAAGGAGATCCTTCCTGAACTTGTCATCAGGAGAATGCATGATTAACATATCACGAATAAGCGAGTCTGAGTAAGATTTATTGCACTTCTCGTTTTCACAAAAAAATTTACAGTTACGCGTCAGACCTTTAATTGCGTGATCCACAACCTATAGGATTGCTGTGGCTTTTTCTTACAGAGAGAAAATTTATGTCGTGCAGCCGCGACATGAATCTGCGAGTCAAAACACGTAGCTAGCAAGTCGTCAATCTCCGCGTAACTAAGCAGCACAGGATCACTAGTAGGCGACAGTTGCGTTAGTAACTGATAAATGGCTGGGCCTGAGTTACATAAGAAAAAACATCATCGTTCTACATCACCTAAGATTTGATGATTAATGAAGTGCTGTTCCAACCGTTGCATGTAATTCTCCCATTGCTCCTGTCGGCCGTCGAAAACTGGGAACGGCGGCGGTGGTAGATTGATCTGCATTTATGGCACTTTTTGTCACTCACTTTTGATTCCAATGCCTCCAGGCGATCCACCATTAGTTCTTGCGTGTGCGAAAGTTGCTGTAGTAAGAGCACGATCGGATCTATCTGCAGTACCGTCGTCATTGTAACTGAAAAAAGGTGAACACGGAACAGATTACTGTCGTCAACAAATCTTCCTGGAAGGAACTGATTAGTGCAATAAATGTAAAACGTCACTTTGTCACTTCAAACTTAAACCTTTAGTCACAAGAGTTTCTGTTCTGGGTTTTGTTTTTTTCTTTTTTTACCTCGTTGCCAAAACATTTTCTTTTATGTTATGTACACAAGGTGGACGATGGTCGGCCAGGTCAACTCAAGGGCAAGATTCATGTAACAGAAATTAGTAGCACCACTCTTAAACACAATTATTATGTATGAACACGACAATAACAAAGATAAATACTTAACTTTCTTTTGTCGTAGTTTCTGAGCAAGCAATGTCCAATGCCTCGAAGCAGTCATCTGTAAATACAATACAGTCACCATTCCATAGTCCACAAACCTATGCCAATATGCCGGCCGCGGTGGCCGAGGGGACTAAGGCGCTTAAGCCACGGTCTGCACTACGGTCGGGGGTTCGAATCCCCCCTCGGGCATGGATATTTGTGCCGTACTAGTTCGTAAGTAGTTCATAAGTAGTTTGTAAGTTTAGGGACTGATGACCCCGTAGTTAAGTCCCATAATCTTTACAAACATTTGAACATTTTTGATGCCAATATCTCTGTAGCTTGTCTGCTGGTTACTGTGATATGCGTAACGATGTCCCGATAGGAATAATGTTTCTGACGGCCACATACCGACTGTCACTTTTTAATACTGATTGCCCATACAGACGTGGATAACGGACACGCACTAACTATCGAGGACGTGCGAAGACTGTCTGGTTTACGGGCACGCTGAGACTCAGACTTCCGACTGTAGACTCAGTAGATTGCTGGCGTCGGATTTGCGCCCGCCTATATCGCGGGCGGCGGAGGGATCTCACATCGATCGTTGGTTGCGCGGAATCCGATTGTCCTCTTCTTAATTGGCTGCCTGTGTAATATTCCTGGCCTATGGCCACTTCATATTTCTGGCCGCTGGCTGTTTCTTTGCTAACATCGTACGTGTCGGAAACGCGAAAGAAAGACAGAAGTGCAGCATATGTTGAAATGTGGGGTGGGGAGCAGTAGCATATGACACAGTAGGTGCTGGTTCCCGTGGGAAAGCCCGCCTATGTTACTGGTGCTCTCCTCGCATTGGCTGCTGCATTTCACGTCACGACATCTTTTGAAATTAGTTTTGTTTATTATACAGTAAATATTAATTATTCAGAGCTGAGCATTTGTTATAAATATCTCTCAAGGACAGGCTAGATTTGGACAATTTAAAAAGTTTAAGGTGCCTTCTCTTATTGGAACAAGAGAAGAGCGATTTTGCAGAAGGCGCGCGACGACCCTGTTTTGGCGCGAAATAGAGCGTCAGGTGCCCTCTCGCAACGCGCCGCAATTTCAGTCTCGAGCTGACCACTATACACGCCGGACCGCGCCGGTCATGAGTTAAGATTTTTGTAATAGTGATAACAGTCGAGGTCTCAACATGAGCTATGCGCAGCATAGGCCGTGTCATATTAAAATAGTTGCTCATATTATATTATTTAACTAATAAATGGCATCCCTGAAAATTAAAAATATCGTGTGTCGCTTCTTATGCTTCCATCATACAGCCTCACTTTTATGCTGTAGAAGAATCAACGACCTTTGTGCTGTCTTCTGCGCTGGGGACACAACTATAGAAGACAACAGGTTAGTCAGAACTCTATGCTTTCCATAAAGTCTTGGACAGCAACTACGGCACCTCGTGCGTACTGTAGGGCGGTACAATCGCACACTGCTACGCAACAGCATCCTCAAGGATGCGGAGGTTAAAGGGGACTTGTGGGTTTTAGGGGACTTGTGGGAGGAAGCAGTACTAACTTCTCCGTCCGCAAATAAAATCCGTAGGACGCTTGTACCTCGCGCGGAAGCATAAAGTGGTGCGGCGGCAGTGGCTCCCTCCACCCTCTGGTGGTGGTCGTTGCACCCGCGTCGCTGCACTGCCCCGCTAGCGCTCCCTAGCGGGAGCGCGCACTCTTCGAGGACGGACACAAAAGGCACGTTTCACTTTTTGTATCAAAAACTTTGTGAAGATTCATCGTTTCGGATAATGACTTAGGCCGTCGCCTGAGTGCAGCGGAGCGTAAAGAGGAGCGTGTAGCGGGGCGTACAGCGGGCAACACACGGCCACAGTGTGAAGAGGCGGGGAGCGGGCAGGACGCTCATGACGTCAGAACCCAGCTGACGCGGCAGGCCACAGCCAGCTGACTACAGGGCGTTTTGCGTTCGGCGGAGGTCAAACAATGGAGTCGGATGCAGTGTTGACTGATTTCTTATTGGAAGAAAATACTTATTTAAAAGTCGATTTATTCAGTGTAAAGTAAGGTTCAATTTTTCTAGTGAAACAGACAGATTTGTTTGGAGTGTTCAGTACACTGTATGAAAGTTTACGATCAGATCGTGGCGGCGGCGGAATGCGCAAGCGCATTGAGGCGCTATGCTACGATGTGCGAGGCCGTTCCCCATCGGGGGTTTCGAATCCCGCCACGGGCATGGATGTTTGTAACGTCTTTAGTATAAGGTACTTCATAAGTAGTTTTTAAGTTTAGGGACTGATGACCGCGAAGATAAGTCGCATAAGCTTTACGAACATCTGAAGTTAACATTATATTATTTGAAAAATTACATTTTACCCCTCGTAATTTAAAGGCGATCATAGCAGGTAGCCTAATGTGAGTTACTTGTGAAGTATTATTTAACAACAAGTATTTAATTGATTTTGATATTGTCCTGGGGGATACGGAAAACCAGTCTTATTTTCAGTCAGGGCTTCAGACAACCAATCATTGAACTTTCCGCGAAAGCGACGTTTCTGTAGGTTAGACAACTTCTTCATCGCAGGCAGAATATGCATCAGAAGCAAATAATCTTGCTTCAGATTCTTTCTTCTGCATCAGTAATAGGTTCTGCTTTTCTAACACCAGCACGTACTATCGCAAAGCACTTTTCCTGGTAGGTAATGAGTGAGTCATCGGTCGCGACTCTCCATCAGTCTTCTTGTTCTGTTACTTAACATCAGTATTGAGCTTCGTCGCTATTTAACTCCATATCTTCTTTCCTAGTGACCTATTTTTATACTGAGTGTAACTAGATTGCCAAATTTCTGGCCTTTCTTGCACCGCAGAGATAATTTCCTCAAAGGACATGTCTCTGCGCCCGCTGCACGCTCGCCGCACGCTCGACAAACGCCAACACGTTTGCGGTGGCCGCGCACGCTCCGCTCTCCGCTGCTGCCGCCCGCTGCAACCGCCGCTTCGTACGCCCATCGCCAGGACACCTCCCCAGCGTGAAGTGGGTTTGTGTTGCCCGCTGTACGCACCGCTTCTCGCTCCGCTTTACGCAAAAAATGTTCAAATGTTTGTATAGCTTAGGGGACTTAACTACGGGGTCATCACTCCCTAAGCTTACAAACTACTTATGAACTAGCTGATACTAAGGACGGCACAAATATCCATGCCCGAGGGGAGATTCGAACCCCCGACCGTAGTGGCCGTGCAGACTGTGACTGGAGCGCCTCAGTCCCCTCGGCCACCGCGGCCGGCTCCGCTTTACGCCCCGCTGCACTCAGCCCACGGCCTTATAGTTACATTTGACATCTTGGCTAGGACAACTGAGTTAGAGCGATCCAATAAGGATTCTGTTTTTACTGACTGAGGTCCGGAACCCTTAAAAGCCATGATACACACAGACTGTCCTTCAACAACTGTTGCGAAGCACGGACATATAAGCTAGTTGTAGAAAAAAAATCGGCAGTTCTTACAGTATCAGCCAGTGTTACGAAATCAAATGTTCAAATGTTTGTAAATCTATGTAGACTTAACTGCTGGGTTACTAGTCCTTAGCTTACAAAGAACTTAAACTAAGTTAAACTAACCTAAGGACAACACACACATCCATGCTCGAGGGAGGATTCGAACCTCCGACGTGGGACCAGCGGTACGTACAGTACCTTAGCTTCCGTCCTTAATTCACCTTAATGCTCTGGTACTTTCTCAACACAGCCACCAAAATTTACAAGCACAATACTGAGTGTTGTTTTTTATGTTCTAATTGTGTTCAAAAGTTTCGATAGTCTTAAATTTGATGCATGCTGCATGTTATTGAAGTCAAATTGAAAATTACAGTTTCCCGATACGGACTGTTTCAGGCAATATCCCAATTTTTACCGAATTTCTTTTATTAGTGAGGTTTAAATGAATAACATACATAATAGCTGGGTATTTTGTCTTACTTCTACGTCTACTATGGGATACTCTGCAAATCACATTTAATTTCTGGGAGAAGGTTCACCAAACCACCGTTATACTATTTTATCTTCGATTCCATTCTCGAATAGCGCACGGGAAGAAAGAACACCTGAATCTCTCCGTTCGAGCTCTGAATTCTCGTATTTTATTCTGGTAGTCTTTTCTATGTAAGTGGGAATCAACAATATATTTCGCATTCGGTGGAGAACGTTGGCGTTTGGAGTTTCGTAAGTAGCACACGCCGCAGCAATAAGCGCCGTTGTTGTAATGATCCCCATCACAGATTTTGTATCATTTCTGTAACGCTGTCTCCCCTGTATCGTGACAATACAAAACGAGCTGCCCTTCTTTGGACTCTTTCGATGTCCTCCGTCAAACCAACCTTATAAGGATTCCACATTGGGCAGCAATACTAAAAAAAAAAAAAAAAAAAAAAAAAAAAAAAAAAAAAGACGGACAAGCGTAGTGTATGCAGTCTCTTTAGTAATTCCGTTGCATCTTTTAAGGGTTCTGCCAATAAAACGCAGTCTCTGGTTCGCCTTTCCCACGATATGATCTACGTGTTCTTTGCAGTTTAAGTCTGATGTAATAGTAATTCCTAGGTATTTTGTGGAATTTACGACCTTCACTCTTGATTGATTTATCTTCTAAACATTGTTTAACGGATTTTTTTTTTCGTACTCATGTGGACAACTTCACACTTCTCATCATTTAGAGTCAATTGCAAATTTTTACATTATAGTGATATCTTATTCAGATCTTTCTGCAGTTGGTTTTGATTTTCAGATGATTTTACTAGACGGTAAATGACGGCGTCATCTGCAAACAACCTAAGAGAGCTACTTAGATTTTCCCATAAATCGGTTATGCTAAATAAGGAACAGCAGAGGACCAATAAGAATACCCTGTGGAATCTCTGTTTTAGTTGATGCCTTCCAATGGATTGCAACGAACTGTGTCCTCTCTGACAGGAAATCCCTTATCCAGTCACATATATTAATATAATAATGCACATATGTATCCGTGCTAGATATATTACGTAATTTTAAATGCCTTACCATAGCTGTTATATTTCCTGCTACACTACGTAGCTTTGCTACGGACGTCTCCATCCTCCGTAATTGCCAGCTCCGTGGCTTTGGTTTTCGAGTATCCACTGTCCACGTTTAAATGACAATCACAGCGAGTCGCGAGCGCTGCAAATAACAGCAGCGCGTGGCGTGGCGTGTCGTGCTGCCCCAGTCAACCGCCGCACAGCGATACGCGCCGCAGCGCCGTTTCTCATGAGGTTCTCGAGAATCGCTCGGGCCAGCACCACCTAGAGAGAGGCCGCGGTGCTCTCGTGTGACGTCAGGCTGCGTAGGTTGCGCGCGCATAGCCGACTGGCTCGCTTCTTCGGCATAGTGCCTAGCCGTGCCCTAGCGGCTACCCAGTCAACTATGCGCGCGCAACCTACTCTGCCTGACGTCACACGAGAGCGCCGTGGCCTTCTCTCTAGGTGGTGTTGCTTGAGCACTAGAAGCTTCTTGGTGCGCTCGTCGCCGCGCCTCACAGTCCCATCCCTATTGTGCACATGTAAATACAAAATAACATATATTCTGTTGCGGTTAATTGTGAAGTCAGTAGTGTACGCATTGACAAAAAATTATTTGCCGCAAGGCGGAATCGAACCCGCGAACCCTTCAATATAAATCCAATATCTTCTGGATATGAATAATCAATGAAAATAAGATTCGACAGTTCTTCACGTTTGTCTCTTATCGAGGCTTCTTGAATGTGGTAAATCTTTCATGCGGTATCAATTTTTCTTGAAACAACAGAATCATTTTCCTACGTGTTTTGCCCAGAAGCAGTGACCCGACACAGTACAAAGGTTCCGAGATCGAAAATCCAAAACATTACTGGTATATAAGCATTACAAGTTCAGGCAAGGAAATACAGTTGTTAAATAGACTCAGAGCGCCGCGCGGGGACGCTGTCAGCGAGGGGACTCCCCAGTGTAAACAATTCACATTTTGGCGCACCAACGAGCTCTATTTTGAAATACCTTCAGCAAAGGCTTCTCTACACGTACATTTATATTTAGTGTTGACAAATTTCTCTTTTTCAGACAGCTGGCAGAAGCCGACGTCGGGGAAGATCTGTTTGGGTCCAGAAGAAATGTAGTAACACGGGATACTCACTTTACGGCTTATCCTATAAGATAGATTAAGAAAAGTCAAACCTACATATACGGGTGAGTCTCCTAACCGATTCCATAGACCGAACGTGAGGAATATTACAATTAATACAAACCATAGAAAAATGCACGGAAGTAACCTTTTTTTATGTATACAAACCTACGTTTTTTTTAAATGGAAACGCGTTAGTTTTGTTAGCCCATCTGAACATATAAACAAATACGTAATCAGTGCCGTTTGTTATATTGTAAAATGTAAATTACATCCGGAGATATTGTAACCTAATGCTGACGCTTGAAACCTCCGACGTTCAGTTGCGTGTTGTAGCAAACACGGGCCACGGTTGGCGAGCAGCATCTGCAGGGACATGTTTACGATGACCACCGTGTTTACGAGTGTGGCTGTAGTGCCATGTTGGGGTTTGGTCTAGCTGTCGCAGTGTTCGCATGTAGCGCTTTCTGCTATTGTTATTCTGCATTCGTCTTTGCACGCAGACTAACTGTAGTA
Source organism: Locusta migratoria (assembly GCA_026315105.1). NCBI lineage: Eukaryota > Metazoa > Arthropoda > Insecta > Orthoptera > Acrididae > Locusta > Locusta migratoria. The sequence goes on from CM048749.1 coordinate 218,245,589, forward strand.
CACTGTGTTACCAGACGTCTGTGATAGTGTAGTGTTGTAGGAACTGTGACCACGGTGTATTCGAACTCTGAAAAGGCGGAGCTAATACTCATCTATAGCGAATGTCGACAAAATGCAGCTGAAGCCTGCAGGGTGTATGCAGAACGGTACCCGGGAGCCGGTGGACTGAGTCAAAGTAGCGTCATGCTACATTAGCAATTACATGGTGAGGACTTTAATCATCAAGTGCAATTCTGTCAATGGGCATTAACAGAGAATGCGTTGCAGTTCTACACCGATGAAGCGGATTTCACAAGCCACGGGGCAGTGAATCTACGGAACATGCATTACTGGTCCGTGGACAATCCTCGCTGGCTCCGACAGGTAGAGCGACAGCGACCGTGGACTGTAAATGTATGGTGCGGAATCATTGGCGACCACCTCATTGGTCCTCCCTTCAGCCGGCCGCGGTGGCCGAGGAGACTAAGGCGCTCCAGTCACGGTCTGCACGGCCACTACGGTCGGGGGTTCGAATCCACCCTCGGGCATGGATATTTGTGCCGTCCTAGTTCGTAAGTAGTTCTTAAGTAGTTTGTAAGTTTAGGGACTGATGACCCCGTAGTTAAGTCCCATAGACTATACAAACATTTGAACATTTTTCCTCCCTTCATTGCAGAGCCACAAACAGCTGCAACATACATCGCGTTTCTACAGAACGATCTGCCAACGTTGCTCGAAAATGTTCCACTGGAAACGCGTCGACGTATGTGGTATCAGCATGATGGTGCACCTGCACATTCCGCAATTAAAACTAGGCTGACCCTTGACAGGATGTTCGACGGGCGTTTCGTAGGACGTGGAGGACGCATAAATTGGCCAGCCCGTTCTACTGATCTTACACCTCTGGACTACTTTCTGTGGGGAACGTTAAAGGAGAATGTGTACCGTGATGTGCCTACAACCCCAGAGGATATGAAACAACGTATTGTGGCAGCCTGCGGCGACATTACACCAGATGTAGTGCGGCGTATACGACATTCATTACGCCATAGATTGCAATTGTGTGCAGCAAATGATGGCCACCACTTTGAACATCTATAGTATTGGCCTGACATGTCGGGACACACTCTATTCCACTGCGTAATTGTACGGAAACGGAAACCACGTGTTACGTGTACCTCACCCCTCATGATAATATACACGTGCATCAGTGAAAAAGACCAATATAGGTCTTAGCATATGGACGTAATGTGCTGTTCTAGTCTCTTCTGTACCTAAGGTACATCACCGTTCCATTTGGATCCCTACTTAATTCGGTGCTCTCCGATACACACGATCCAACAGCGGAGGAGTGATACTCAAGCATCAACTTTAGGTTACAATATCTCCGGATGTAATTAACATTTTACAATGCGACAAGCGGCACTGATTACGTATTTGTTTATATGTTTATATACTTCCGTGCATTTTTTATGGTTTGTGTTAACCAATTACAGTAGCCCCTCTCCTCACGTTCGGTCTGTGGAATTGGTTCGTCAGTATTTGATGTGGTTACGAAATATATCCAGGCGTAATGTTAGGTGACTCACTCTGTATACCTTTTGTAGATTTGGAGAAGGCTTTTTACAACGTTGATTGGAATAAAATCTGTAAAGTTATGAAGCAATCAGGAGTAAAATATAGGGAGCGCCAGGTTATTTAAACTTGTACAAAAACCAGACAGCGGTTATCAGAGTTGAAGGGCATGAAGGGGATGCAGTGGTTGGGAAGGGTGTAAGATGGGGTTGTAGCCTTTCTCAGATGTTATTCAATTTTTGCATTGAGCAAGCTATAAAGGAAAGCAAGGAGAAATTTGGAGAAGGAATTAAAGTAAAGGGCGAAAAATTGGAAACTTTGCGTTTTGCCGACGACATTGTAATTCTTTCAGAGACAACAAAGGATTTGGAACAGCAATTGAATGGAATGAACAGTGTGCTGAACGGTGCATATAACATGAACATTAACAAGAGCAAAACTAGCGTAATGGAGTGCTATCTAAGAAAATCAGGTCATGTTGAAGTAATTAGAACAGGTAAGGATACAATAAAGGAGATGGATGAGTTTTGTTACTTGGGCAGTAAAATAACATATGATGGTCGCAGTATAGAGGATATAAAATGCAGAATGGCAATGGGTAGAAAAGCGTTGTTGAAAAAGAGAAATTTGTTAACATCGAATATTGATTTAAGCATAAGGAAGTCCTTTGGGAAGGCATTTGTGTGGAGTGTTGCCTTGTATGGGAGTGAAACATGGACGATAAACAGTGCGGACAGGAAGAGGATAGAGGCTTTTGAAAAGTGGTGTTACCGAAAAATGTTGAAGATTATGTGGGTGGATCACGTAACTAATGAGGAGGTACTAAACAGAATTGGAGAGAAAAGGAATTTCTGGCATACCTTGACTAAAAGAAGGGGTCGATTGGTAGGACACATTCTTAGACATCAAGGAATTTGAATTTAGCGTTGGAGGGAAGTGTGTGGCGTAAAAACCGCAGATGAAGACCAAGAGGTGCATACAGAAAGCAGAGTCAGACAGATGTAGGTTACCGTTGTTATGTGGAGTTGAAGAGCTTGCTCAGAATAGGGTATTGTGGAGAGCTGCATCAAGCCAGTCTCCGGACTGAAGACCACAACAACAACAACAACAACAACAACATTCTGCATTTTATGTCGTCTGTACTGAGGCCCAAATACTACTACCTTCATTCTTTCATTACCTAATCCGATTCCACAGCATCGCCATAGTTTCTTGGACTGCGTTCCATTACGCTTGTTTTCCTTAACGTTCATCTTTTACGCTTCTTTCAACAAACTGTCCATTCCATCCAATTTCTCCTCAAGACGCTTTGATGTGGCTGACAGAGTTACACAGTGTCATCAGGGAAACGGAATGTCCTTTTCATTCTTCACACGGCGTCTTCCTTCTCCACATTTCTCCTTACTTTCCTTCACACCTTTTTCTATGTACAAATTGAATAACATTATAGAAAGGCTACAACCCTGTCTCACTCCCTTCCCAACCATTGCTTCCCTTCGTGTGCTTCTACTCTAATGGCATTAAAGATCAACTGAAAGTCGAGATTTTTTGGAGAGGGAGCGCAGATATTAACGTGTCTTGTTACCAGCTGCACCCTGCAAAATAATTATAAATATTAAATATTTGATAATCATTACGTCTGACATAATTATTCTGATTTAAATGTCTCTTTAGAAGTCTCTGGTCAGTTTCTGATAAGATGCTGCGAAATTTCTGAAAAGGAACAATTTTATTTATTTCTTACCACCACAGGCTAGTCTTTGTGGTGTCGATGCAGCTCGTAGTTTCTTGCTTCATGGTCTGCAATGAAGTGTGAACCAGTAAACTTTTTAATTTAATTTCTTGGATAACAGAAGGTCTCTATGTACCAAATGTAAAATTCACTACCCAATCTGGAATCGCCAGGAGTATATGTGTCTAATATAACAGTCAATTTTATACTTAGCTTCACATCAAGTCCCGTGTGTAAAATCTGCAGGTTCGTAATTCCAGGTGAGGTAGCTCACGTAGACTCTCTTTCTACTACACCAAAATTACATGTTGAAGAGATGAAATAATTGTAGACGAAAGCAGAACTTACTTTAAGTTGAAATATATGCATTGAGCGTTCGTAATATATCGATTCACTTTCCAGAAGATTCCAATAATAATGACATACTCCTACAGAATACTCTAATCTCTATCAGCAAATAATAACAACTTTTTCTCTTCCTAGCAATTACATGGAGAACCTATATGTTCTGAAAAATACTTTACGGTAAATTTTGATATGTATTACATACAGCAAGCATTCTAATTAGCCTCGAAATTAATTTATAACGTAAAAAATCTTTTATGTACAATTACAACGTTAACAAATATGTGACACATAATACTAAAAGGTATCTTACATTGCCCCTCGGCTGTCGCTGTTATTTTTGCAAATATCTCTGAAACGATGCAAGATATGAAAAAAATTAGAGAGCGAAGTTGTAGAGAATTGTCCCCTATACCAATTAGGTTATTAAATTTTCGTGTCAAATGAACGGTTCATTTGCAATTACAATTATATTACAAACCGCTTTTTTGTATTACTACCGTATTTTTTGTCCCAAAAAATTGAGGAAGGGAGGTTCTGGCCTCTGACGACCTACCATTATGTCTGTAAAATTTGGTGCTGATCGGTTGAACGGTTCGTCTTAAAAAGTAGGAACAAGTTACGGACAGACAGACATACATTCCAAAATCGCCGTTATTTTTGAAAATATCTGTCAAACGATACGAAATATGAAAAAACAGAACGAAGCAAAGTTGTAGAGAATTTTCTCCTTTACAAATTCAGTTATTCAATTTTCGCGTCAGACGAACGGTTTATTTGCAATTAAAATTACATTACAAACGGCTTTTTTTTTTTTTTTGTATTACTAACGTATTTCTTGTCCGAAATATTTGAAAAAGCGAGGTTCTGGTCTCTGATAGCAAAACATTATGTCTGTAAAATTAGGTGCTGAACGGTTCGTCTTAAAAAGTGGGAACACGTAACGGAGAGACAGAGAGACATACATTCCAAAATCGCCGTTATTTTTGCAAATATCTTTGAAATGCTACGAGATACGAAAAAAAAAAAAAAAAAAAAAAAAAGAAAGAAAAAAAAACATAAGAGAGCAAAGTTGTAGAGAACTGTCTCCTCTACCAATTAGCTTATTCAATTTTAATGTCGGATGAATAGTTAAGCCGTTATTTTCATTTAAATTTCGAGCTGTCAAAAGACGATCGCAAAGGCCCACTTTTAGTGTTACTACAGTGGGCCAAAACAGGGCAGATGCTTGGGACCCGCGACCGCCGGCAAGGATGCTGCGGCTGCCGGCACGCCTGAGGGCAGCCGCTGAGTTGGGCAGCAGCGTTGGGTGGTCGAAGGCGGCGCGGCCACCTGTCTGTCTGTCTGTAACGTGTTCCCACTTTTTTAGGTCGAAAAATTGAACCGATCGGCACCAAATTATACAGACGCAATTTTTGACTATCAGAGACCAGAAGCTCGCTTTTTCAAACAACTCGGACAAGAAATACGCTGGTAATACAAAAAAAAAGCCGTTTGTAATGTAATTTTAATTGCAAATATACCGTTCTTCTGACGGGAAAATTGAATAACCGAATTTGTAAAGGAGAAAATTCTCTACAACTTTGCTCCCTTCTGTTTTCTCATATCTCGTATCGTTAGACAGATATTTGCAAAAATAACGGCGATTTTGGAATGTATGTCTGTCTGTCCGTAACTTGTTCCTACTTTTTAAGACGAACCGTTCAACCGATCAGCACCAAATTTTACAGACATAATGGTAGGTCGTCAGAGGCCAGAACCTCCCTTCCTCAATTTTTTGGGACAAAAAATACGGTAGTAATACAAAAAACGCCGTTTGTGATATAATTGTAATTTCAAACGAACCGTTCATCTGACACGAAAACTGAACAACCTAATTGGTAGAGGGGACAATGCTCTACAACTTCGCTCTCTTATGTTATTTTTCATATCTTGCATCGTTTCAGAGACATTTGCCAAAATAACGGCGATTTGACGATGTCTGCCTGTCTGTCTCTCACGTGATCCCACTTTTTAGGTCGAATCGTTCAACCGATCGGCACCAAATTTTACAGACATAATGTTTGGCTATCAGAACCTCGCTTTTTCAAATATTTTGGGCAAGAAATACGTTAGTAATACAAAAAAAAAACCGTTTGTAATGTAATTTTAATTGCAAACGAACCGTGTTCCGTTGTGTTTTTTCATATCTCATATCGTTTGACAGATATTTGCAAAAATAACGGAGATTTCACACCCTTCATTGAATTAACGAAAACTAGCCTTTCTAAAATGTCACGTGACATTCCTACCCAGAACTCTCTCTGGCATACGCCATTTTGATGATTGTTTTATTGCAACTTACATGTTATCATTTCAAAGCGATGGCGCACTGAAGAATTAACAAAAACGCGTCGTTCTTCGTGCGATAAATGATAATCTAGTGTCTAAAAATGCCATATTAGCATCAGTTAACGAATGCCAACAAAAGCACACGATTAATGCAAGCAACTATTTACCGTTAGCCGTAGCGTAGTGGACAACGCTTTGGTCTGTGATGCTGAAGATAAGTGGATCGAAACCCAACCCTACCTGAAATTTTATTTTCCTGGAATGGTTCAGACACTCTTATTAATTAAACAGAGCTATGTTCTTCAATGTTTAGAACTGTGCATGTGTAAGAATGCTCCCTCTGAAATGCGTGTTTGTTCAATTTCGTGAACATGCCGTGAAATACGTAACAACGAATGGAACAATGGTCTTCTGAAGCATATGCACGTGAACTGCATTACTGTGGAAAGTGTAGATCCTTAATCAAACAGAAGGGAAGTGTACACATTGCAACAAATTACTTTGTTTAGTTTTTCTAAGCGTTTATTCACTATTTTTGGAATACATTGTGAATAATTAGAACCAATGCATCTACTAAAAAGTTTGTTAGGGAAGCTTTTAACCGGCCGTGGTGGCCGAGGGGACTAAGGCGCTCCAGTCACACCACCTCGGGCATGGATATTTGTGCCATCCTTAGTATTAGTTAGTTCACAAGTAGTTTGTAAGTTTAGGGACTGATGACCCCGTAGTTAAGTCCCATAAGCTATACAAACATTTAAATGTTTTTGGAAGCTTTTAGCATAGATGGTAGTTCAGATATGACTTCGTCCATATTACACTGTTCTTCGCTAAAACAAAGAGCAAATATTCTATTCCTAACCGTGATTACTTCTTTTCCAGCTAAAATCACAAACGGAATAAGTTTGGTAATAATGAATTCCACCTCTAGTACTCAATATATATATATATATATATATATATATATATATATATATATATATATATATATAATGTTAGTACTATCAATACGTCATTTACAACAGTCATTGTAACAGTATCTCTCCAGTGTATGTACATGTGTTCAAGAAGTCTATGTTTACAATTCGTTGCTATGTATTTCATGGCATGTTCTCGAAACAGAACAAATGCGCTCTTCAGAGAAAGTGCTGTTACCTTTGAACAACTCAGAATCTTGCAGAATAGAGTTGCGTTCAGTTAACAAGAGTGTGCGGAAACCTATTAGGAAAAAAAGCAGAAATAAAGTGGGACAAAAAATTGAAAGTTCTCGTTATGTACATATAATTTTATTTTATTTATTTACTTAGTTTTGTTCAGTGAAATTGATGCTTTGCGGTCGTTACTTCATATTTGTTCTAGGTTGTCCATTGAGTATTTTACTCAGTTTTTTATTACTGATGGAGTTGAAACCAACACCGTCTGAAGAGAAGGCCTGTGCACTGCCGTGCCGCGTCACGTCACGCATAGTGGGTCGCGATCGCGTAGCTTACTGGATGGCTGATGGGGCACGGCCCACCGCCTCACAGCGGCCAGCCAGTGAGCTACGCGATCGCTACCTACTCTGTGTGACGTGACGTGGCACGGCAGTGCACAGGCCTTATCTTCAGATGGTGTTTGTTGAACCGTCTTTCGTTTCTCTCTTTAGATTGGTTCGTCGGTTTGAACGGGTACCTTGTGAAAGTTGGTTTGTTTTGTCCTATTTTGATCGTTTCGGATAACTCAGTTATCTCGTTACAGTGGGCGTCGAACTACAATACCTGCAACCCTCTGACCGAGCGCGCTGAGCAACCGCGACCTAGCAAGTTCCGAACTCACCGTGTAACATGTTCGTAGATCATAAACTAATTCCTCGCCTATTACGCTATGGCGAACAGCTGCGAGAGTAATCCGTGATTCTCGAAGTATCGATGGCAGGTGTTAACTAACTAACCACCATTAGATTATAATGCATTGTCCTAAGAAGGACGTGTTTTCGATAATTTTCAGTGCGCCGTTGCTTTGAAATGACAACGCTAGAGTTATAATAAGAAAATCATCAAGTAAAGAAACTAAGACGGCGTACGCAGAAGAGATTTTGGGGCGAGGGATGTCACGTGACTGATTTACGAACACCAAATGTAAGCTAAAACGGGCCGTAAAACACGACAGTGCGATTTTTTCTCATGCGATTCCCTCACAGCGTGATCTGATAAAGGGACAGCATAAATTATCATTGTATCATGTGGTATAGCTGTGTGGATATATTTAAATTATTTGTAATAAGACTTTGACTGAAAACCCAAAGAGATTTTGGTCATATGTTATACTCGGGGCAAATCACAAACAATACCTTTACTACGTGATAGTAATGGCGATCTTGCCGATGACAGCGCTACTAAAGCAGAGTTACTAAACATAGCTTTTAGAAACTCATTCACCAAAGAAGACGAACCCATATTCCGGATTTCGAATTACGAACAGATGCCGTAATGAGTAACGTAGAAGTAGATATCATCGGAGTAGTGCAGCAACTAAAATCACTTAACAAGAACAAGTCTACTGGTTTCGTATTGTCACGATACACGTTACGGAAATGATACAGGATCTGGGATGGGAATCGTTACAACAAAGGCGCTTATCGCTGCGGCGTGGTTTACTTGCGAACCTGCAATCGTCAACATTCTCCTCCGTATGCGAAAATATATTGTTGACTCCCACTTACATAGGTAGAAATGTTCATCAGAATAAAATACGAGAAATCAGAGCTCGAACAGGGAGATTCAGGTGTTCTTTCTTCCCGGGCGCTATTCGAGAATGGAATGGGAGATAAATAGTATAATTGTGTTTCGATGAACCCTTTGCCTGGCACTTAAATGTGATTTGCAGAGTATCCCATGTAGATGTAGGTGTAGACGCAGGTGTGGGTCCAGGACACATCCGACAATTTTTTGTGCGATCGCAGTTTGTAGTAGCGGCCACCCCTAGCCCGTGGACCACGTACGCCGCATTTCAATCAGAGTGGGATCTGGGGTCTTATGCACCGTCGTGTCCTCATTCTGTACGTGGCTCGTACGTGCAGCGGACATGCTGCATGATAAAACGGGTAAGTTTTAATGATTCGGCAGCTATACTTAATCTAGTTTCTTGGCCCTATGCATATTGTATAAACCTGTATTGGTCACTGGGAGCAGATTGGCAGGGATATCGACAGGTTCATTATACGAATTGAGACTGTAGGTTGGATAATTAAATCGATAGGTCTACATGATATAAAACTTATATATATATATATATATATATATATATATATATATATATATATATATATATATATATATGTGTGTGTGTGTGTGTGTGTGTGTGTGTGTGTGTGTGTGTGTGTGTGGGCGGGAGTCCCGTTGTCAGAGTGTGGAGGGAACGGCAGGAGAAGAATCGTATTTCTCCCAGTCCAGAACGTTTTATTCACAGTGCCTTCGGAAACAGTTATCGCCAAATTAGGTCTGGCCGTGGCGGAGTGGCCAAGTGCATTGAGGAACTACGCTGGGATGCGCGAGGCCGCTCCCTGTCGGGGGTTCGAATCCCCCTCGGGCATGGCTGTTTGTGCTGTCTTTAGTGTAAGGTAGTTCATAAGTAGTTTTTTAAGTTTAGGGACTGATGACCCCCGCAGTTAAGTTTATTAACCTTAATAAACATTTGAATACTTTAATCGGAAAATAATGACTAGCCTAGATTAAATTAGAAAAGGAATTCACATAAACAACTAACATGTCATCAAATAAAAAACAAAGCAGTCACGAGTGTGGGGAGAAGGAAGAAACGCACGAAACCTATTTCAGGGATAGGTAAGACTACGGTATTTTTCCGAGCGGTGATATGAGTTGCATTCTCGAGAGAGATATTATGTATATCTGGCTATCTGTAACGTTCTTAATCATATTTGTGCTAATACCATCGTTGCCTATCTCTCAGAAGAGATTCTCCTTATTGCTTTTCTAGGATCTATCGTTACAGTTTTTAGGTGGAATGTTCCATTATTCGTTATGTGGTTGGGGATTCCTTAGGGCAATTATTTATTGGCGCTTAGCAGTTGATGTCCAGCGCCATGAGGTACCTAACCATCCAGAAATATTTGGTTATGCAGTAAATCCTATAATATTTTCCTTTTGTGCAAAGAAAAATTACTTTTAGAAGAAATAATATCATCCATAAATTGTTTGTCTGAACTTGTGTATTTACAGCAAGCACCCTTCGCAAATCAGCAATTAAGCTAGTATACTCGGTGGCAGAATACTGTGCCCCTGTATGGATTAGCAGCCCATATATGAACTAAATTAATGCTAAAATCACTACACTCTATGTTTTAGTGGCGCTGTCACAGCAACCGTAATTGATATTTATAGTAAAAACAGTCTTGGTTGCATAAACTTGATGTTTTATTTATTTAAACATGAATCGTTTCGCCTCATCTAGGCATCATCAGACGTATGAAAGGGGGGGCGGGGGCGTGGGAGAGAAGTTTTACAAATTTGTTTAAAAGACAACAAAAATATGTTAAATCTTTCCTAAGCAAGAAATATTATAATGGGGGGGGGGTGCAGACTGAAAAACCCAGCAGGCCACATAACCACGTTCACGTGTTTGACGTGGGGGGATGAAAATTGAACTAATAAAATCCCGCTAAATGTCATAGTTTAATACCTAAAATTACTTAATTCTGAAGTTGCAGAGCGTCAAATTATTAAAATTAAATAAAAATAGCTGTAACTGTTGCTTAATAATGAAGGTAGCGAAGTGAATGATGAAATTTAACTTAGCCGCGCGAAGCTTTGTTCACTCACTCAGAGCCGACTCCTGCCACAACGCTGGACTCCTTGCGCGCTCGTATCTTGCCAGTAACTGACCAAACTTATGCATCGAAGGTGAGCAAGCGGCTCTTAGATGAAGCGTGTGTCCGACAATCGCTAAAGATTTGCACGTGTAATGCAAACAATTTTACCATGGGTTTGCTCTGCTGCCGGAAGATGCCCATCATTATGTCGAAAAAGTTTTGATGAGTCGACACAATTGCCGCGACGGAGCGGCCGAGCGCATTGAGGTACTATGCGATAATGCGCGAGGTCCTTCCCCGTCGGGGGTTCGAATTGCCCCTCGGGCATGGGTGTTTGTGCCGTCTTTAGTGTAAGGCAGTTCATAAGCAGTTTGTAAGTTTAGGGATTGATTTTGTGGCTTCTACTAGCCACGTAAAGAATTTTATGTTTTCCAGATTTGATGGCCTGAAGATTTGAGATGATGGGCAAGGGGGGAGAATTTCTTCAACTGACCTTTTTTATTGAGTAGATGCTCACTAAACCTAACGTTCACCTGGATTTTTCAAAAGGCTCCCCAATACAATATGCACTCCCTCATAATGAACAACCGAAATGAAATATGTTCTCCAAAGCAGGGGTGTACAGTATTAAGTGTACCGAATATTCAGCTCAATATATCGGTCAATCAGAAAGATCCTTTGCCGTTAGGTGTAGCGAGCATCTACTCACTAAAAAAGATCACTTACACAAATTCCCTCCCCCCCTTTTTGTCCATCATCTCAAATCTTCAGGCCATCAGCCCCCAAGTCCGGAAAACTTAAAAATCATTCAAGTGGCTATTAAAGGCCACAAATTAAATCTGTTGGAGGAATCTGAAATATCAAAACATATATTTTTTTAATCCCCGAGCCTATTAAACGACCAAATTATGTCGAAACATCAAAACTTTTTCGCATAATGATGAGCATGTTCCGTTAGCGGCTGCAAACCATGGTAAAATTGTTTGCATTACACATGCAGATCTGTAGCGGTTGTCGCACACAAGCGCGCCTTCTAAGAGCCGCTTGAGCACCTTAGATGCCAGTTTGAGCGGTTACCGGCGAGACACGAGGGCGGAAGAAGTCCTGGGTTGTGGCAGGAGACGTAGACGTAGATTAGACATAGCTTCGTGCGACTGAGTTAAATTATTGAGCAAGAGTTATACGTATTTTTATTGAATTTTAATAATTTGACGCTCTGCAACTTCAAAGTTAAGTAATTTTATTTATTAAGCTGTGTCCTTTAGCGGTAGTTTTTATTAGTTCAATTTTCATGTTTGTAATGTTTGTATAGGTCATGGGACTTAACTACGGGGTCATAAAGTTACAAACTACTTATGAGCTAGCTAACACTAAGGACGGCACAAATATCCATTCGAACCCCGGACCGTAGTGGCTGTGCAGACCCTGACTGGCGCGCCGCAATCCCCTCTGCCACCGCGGCCGGCTCAATTTTCATCCCCCCCCCCCCCCCCCCCCGCCCGTCAAAAACGTGACTGTGGTTATGTGGCCTGCTGCTTTTTAAGTCTGCACCCACCCACTTGTAATATTTCTTGCTTAGGAAAGATTTAACATATTTTAGTTGTGTTTTAAACAATTTTGTAAATCTTCTCCCCCCCCCCCCCCCCCACTTTCAACGGTCTGATGATGCCTAGAAGACACAAAACGCGCCATGTTTCAATAAATCAAACAATTTTTTATGGAACCATTGAAACGAGTACGCAAAATAATTTTCACTTTATTTTTGCCTGTCATACAGACTTGAGCATGTTTTGTTACAAAAACCTAAGCTGTAATTCTGTAGAAAACAAGTTTATGTAATATTTTGTACCATTTCATTAATCGATATAAAATACTTTACGTAATTTCATATCTTTGCTGTAAACCAAAGACTTTGTTGTATCTTTGGAGTGTGTCTTGCGCATACAGTTGTTGCGTTTAAAAGAGTCGGTGTTTGACTTTCGTGAAGGCGAGTCGATGTCTGATTATGGTAGAGTTGTAGTCGTGAAACTGTCGGGTTAGTCTGTCTGTGTGTTAGACTCGAAGAGTAAAAATTCAGTTTTGAAGAAACGCAGCCAAGTCTGAAGATTGTAATTTTGTATGGAAATTAATGTCTCAAAGTAATGCGTACTTTTCTATTGTTATATCTGCTAGTATGTATTTGAACTATTGTAGTTGGTGTTTGTCTTTTTTGCTAATGAATACTGTTTAGTGCAGCTTGCATTTATCATTTAACCCTGAGTCATTTTACCAGTTCCTTGTTCCTTTCACCAATTTGAACTGCTATCCGTTCTGATCATTGTTTCTTATGATAGTATTGCATAATTATTGTGTTTGTAAATTAATGTGCTAATTAGAACAGTTCAGTGTAGGGATTTTGTCATGATAAATTAGTCTATTAATGAGAGCAGGAAGTAGTTTCTCCGTAAATCCAGTAAAGTTCATAGTTAGAGATTTTCTCAGTCTTAATGAAAGTTCAGATTATTTAGTTAGTTAATGTTAGTAACAGTTATTTGTCTGATGAGACGAGAAATAGATCACTTAAAGAGATAAGAAATACTTGCAGTGAGTGATACTTGAAATCCTTACCAGATTTGTAGGACACTTTTTTATTACGTTGAATCAGTATGGTAATTGTTGTTCAGATAGCCACATTATCAAGTGCAGTGATTTTGGTATCCAATTAATCTCAAATATCTTTGTTTGACATCTTGTTTATTCAAGTAACAAAATTATCACTGTAGTAGCACGCTCTTTTGATAGCTCTCGCAGTCGAACTGTGCATGTATAGTCTGGCTACCGGTATATGGTGCACACTAACAGATCTGAACATTTCATTTCCTCACATTCATTCTCACACACGAGATTAATGTGTACACGATTACGAATTTAATTACTGTTAACTTATTAACAACTGTACCATTTAAAGTGTTATCCGTTGCGCATCACACTAAACCATATTTACGTAAGATCATTGCATCCCATGTCAGTTGCAATTTATTCCAACAGGGCAAAGGAAGTTACTAAGTCTCATTACTTAGTCAAATTATTTTTTAATCAAAACCACAACAGAACATTTATTTGGGAATTTTAGCGGGGACGGTCTCTTAACAAAAACAGTGACACGCTCGCCCCACAAACACATATTATACATTTCAAACAAACACACGACTCACCACTTTTACCATGACTGTTTTTGACCAAAACTAAATAAATGTGGTGCAATATGATACCATACGTTGAATCAGCGGCACTATTAAATCCACACCTACTGTATTGCTGTCAACCCTGAGCCATATTCCACCACCAGAGAGCCGGCCGCGGTGGCCGAGGGGACTAAGGCGCTCCAGTCACGGTCTGCATGGCCGCTACGGTCGGGGGTTCGAATCCCCCCTGGGGCATGGATATTTGTGCCGTCCTAGTTTGTAAGTAGTTCATAAGTAGTTTGTAAGTTTAGGGACTGATGACCCTATAGTTAAGTCCCATAGACTATACAAACATTTGAAACCACCACCAGAGATACGGCGAAAAATGCTCTTGTTAGAGAGTACAATAAACTAACGACACCCAGCTCCCCAACGATGTAGTTGACCTGGAACGCAGAGTACTCTCGTCATCGCCGAATTCGTCCAAATTTATGGAACATTTAGAGCGAAATCAATCAAAAGTGAAGGCCGTAAACTCCACAATTACTATTACTTAAGACTTAAATTGGAGGGAACACATAGATAATGATGTAGGATGTTTACAAGATAAATCAATCAAATGTCAATGACGTAAACCCCACAAAATACCTAGGAATTACTATTACTTCAGACTTAAATTGGAAAGAACACGTAGATAATATCGTGGGAAAGGCAAACCAGGGATTGCGTTTTATTGGCAGAACCCTTAAAACGTGCAACAGAACTACAAAAGAAACTGCATAAACTACGCTTGTCCGTCCATATTTGGAGTATTGCTGCCCGCTGTGGGATCCTTATCAGGTGGGACATCGAAAAAGTTCAAAGAAGGGCAGCTCGTTTTGTACTGTCACGATACAGGGGAGACAGCGTCACGGAAATGATACAGGATCTGGGATGGAATCATTACAACAACGGCACTTATCGCTGCGGCGTGGCTCTTACGAAACTCCAATCGCCAACATTCTCCTTCGAATGCGAAAATATATTGTTGAGTCCCACTTACATAGGCAGAAATGATCGTCAGAATAAAATACGAGAGATCAGAGCTCTAACGGAGAGATTCAGGTGTTGCTTTCTTCCCGCGCGCTATTCGAGAATGGAATGGGAGATAAATAGTATAATGATGGTTCGATGAACCCTCTGCCAGGCACTTAAATGTGATTTGCAGAGTATGCCACCTAGATGGTGAGATTTGAATGTGCACCAAAATGGAACTCCGGATGGCTAAGCAACATGCTGCGTTACGCGGGGTTCGCTGCTGGTCTGTGCAATGAAAGAAGCTGTTTTCAGAACGTTAATCAAGTTTATTTTTCTATGGAGACATTAAAAAAAACCATGTAACTGCAAAAGGGCGGCGTTCATAACATGCGCAAGATGCGGGCAAAATTATTGCTTCCCCTGTTTCTTCTAGTCCCGAATTTTATCAAATGGCGGTTTTTTTTTTTTTTTTTTTTTTTTTTCTTTTTTGCTTATTTAATAATAAAATGTATGATGTTGTGGTTAATTGTGATGTTAGTCTACATCTACATCCAAATCAATACTCTGCAAGCACTGTGAAGTGCATGGCAGAGGGTACGTCCCACTGTACCAGTTATTAGGGTTCTTCACATTCCATTCACATACTGAGCGTTGGGTGAATGATTGTTTAAATGCCTCCGTGCGTACTGTAATAAATCTAATGTTGTCCTCACGATCCCTACCGGAACAATACGTAGGTGTACGCATTGCCAAGGAGCAGAAATAAATTTGGCATCGGGGGTAATTGATCCCGCGACCTTCCCGATACGAATCCGTACTTTCATCGCACTGCCAAACACCGCTTCCCAAACACGTTCTCTCAGGGGCAGTTGATAAGACGCATATGGTGATATATCTGTATCAAACTTCCTGTTATCTCCTAAACGCTTTGCCATTTGGAGTTCCCACCTGGGGCACTTTCGTGTCTCACCACGCCCTACATGTACCATAAATTTGGACGAATTCGGCGATGACGTGCAGGCGCCCTCTTCTTGTCAGATCGAGAAGACCAGTATTATTCTCCGCTAAAGAGCTGACAAACTCCAACTGTGATGTCCACAGCTCTGGGAACAACATTGGCAAAGACACTGCCTGTCAAATTGCCAAAACTTCTTGACCATTGAGAAACCGCCTGGCGTGAACCACCCACGCAAAGTGTGGGCAACACTGAACCGCACACGTACTGGCCATGGAAGAAGCGCTGACGCCCTCCACAATTGGGGAAAGATGCCAACGCCGAACTGTGACTGCGGTGCTGAGGGGCAAACGATCCAACACATAGTGGAAGAATGCCCTGTCCGAACCTACAAGGACTCCTTCACCGATATTCTAGCTGCAACAAGGGAGGCATATTATTACATTCAATGACTTAAAGTATTTTTGTAATTACTGTGTAAAATTATGCGATTTAACGATGTATGCCAAACGATCAATAAATAAATAATTAAAAACACTTCAAAAAGAAACTGCTTCTTACACAAAGGTAACATAAATTTAGAAGTCGGCTTGACCGGATATTTGATTCTGACCAATAGGTAGTTTATTTCACAGGTTCTAATTTGGAAAATGTTTAAATGTTTGTATAGTTTATGGGACTTAACTAAAGGGTTAAACTTACAAACTACTTATGAACTAGCTAATACTAAGGACGGCACAAATATCCATGCCCGAGGGGGGAGTCGAACCCCCGACCGTAAAGGCCGTGCAGTCTAATTTGGGACTTATAGTGTTCTTCTGAGGGGGGAGAGTATACAGGGGCAGCGTTCGAGATAATTTTTAGATATCTCGAGTAGGTTGCAGTAGGGGCAAAATCCAACATTACTACACCGTCAACTTCTGAGAAAGATAAGGTCTCATTAATGTAGTCTGCTTTGGGTATAACAATTTTGGGGTTGCCCTCGTCGGTAGGCTGTTTAGTGATTGATATTAAAATCATTTAATAAGAGGTTTTCAGCCAAGATCGCTTTCTTCTTTTAATTACATGACTGGTTTCGGCGTGCTAGACGCCATCTTCAGACGTGTCGTAATTTCTTACATCACTGCTATTGCAACAAATTTAACATAGCAAATTGGTATACATCCAAACTGATGTGTCATACAAATAAAATTTTGGATGACACATCAATGTGGATGTATACCAATTTGCTATGTTAAATTTCTTGCAATAGCAGTGATGTAAAAAATTACGACAGGTGTGAAGATGGCGTCTAGCACGCCGAAACCGGTCATGTAATTAAAAGAAGATAGTGGTCTTGGCTGAAAACCTCTTATTAAACAGTTCTAGATTACCCCAATAATGTGGTCCTTATATAAAACCTTTTAGTTAACTGCTTCTGCACGAGGCCACTAGTCTTACAGGGTAATTTTAGTTGGGCTTACTTTGAACAGTTATAATTGTCTAATTATAACTATTTTACATCAGCAGCTTGCGAAGTAAGAAACTTCTCATTCGTACGTGATTGTAGTAGTAGTAGTAGTATAAATTTAAGAATATGTCCAACATTTTAACCATTGTATTTAAGACACTGTCTCACACAATATCCGTGCACTTATTATGGAGTTACACTGTAAATTTCATTACTGCACTGCTGTATTGGCAGTATCCCTGGGCCCAAACTAAAAACCAACCGATGCGAGTGTTATACCTACTGTGTTGACACGTGTATCACCTTTGTAAACTTCTGTGAGCCACATGCAACAATACCGTGGAAAGCAACTGAAGAATATCAGCTAATTTTAAAGCTATTATTTTACTTTCATATTTATACTAACCACACTGGGTGGTGAGTTTTTATTAGCTGCGGTGGAGTAGCCGAGAGGTGTAAGGCGTCTCGCTGATGAGCGCCCGGTCGCCGTCGGAGGTTCGAGTCCTCCCTGGGGCATGGGTGTGCGTGTTGTCCTTACGTTAGTTTACCTTAGTTTAAGTAGTTTGTAAGCTACGGACTGATGACCACGCAGTTTGGTCCGATAGATTTACAAACGTTTGAACATTTTTGAATTTTTACTATGGATATGAAATCATCATTAACCCCTTAACGCCGAGTGTCAAAAATTCTCATCATACCAATGCTTCGCTTATAAATGTCAGGATAAACGTTTTTGGATGCCAGTGACAGTAGATGTACACGAAGCTACCAACGCTTGTTACGTGTTATCCTGAACTAATGGACATTAGTATTGGTACACCAGGAACAAATGCATATGATAAACAGGTGTTCATTGGACAAATATATTATAATTGACATGTGATTACATTTTCACACAATTTGGGTGCATAGATCCTGAGAAATCAGTACCCAGAACAAACACCTCTAGCCGTAATAACGGCCTTGATACGCCTGGGCATTGAGTCAAACAGAGCTTGGATGGCGTGTACAGGTACAGATTCCCATACAACTTCAACACGATACCACAGTTCATCACGAGTAGTGACTGGCGTATTGTGACAAGCCAGTTGCTCGGCTACCATTGACCGGCCGTTTCCAGTTTGTGAGAGATCTGTAGAACGTGCAGGTTAGGGCAGCAGTCGAACATTTTCCGTATCCAGAAAGGCCCGTACAGGACGTGGAACATGCGGTCATGCATTATCCTGCTGAAATATAGGGTTTCGCAGGGATCGAATGAAGGGTAGAGCCACGGGTCGTAACACATCTGAAATGTAACGGCCACTGGTCATAGCGGCGTCGGTGCGAACAAGAGGTGACCGAGACGTGTAACCAATCACTCCTAGTGATACGCCAGTATGGCATTGACGAATTCACGCTTCCAGTGTGCGTTCTCCCCGATGTCGCCAAACACCGATGCGACCATCAGTCGCTGTAAACAGAACCTGGATTCATCCGAAAAAGAATGACGTTTTTCCATTCATGAACTCAGGTTCGTCGTTGCGTGCATCATCGCAGGTGCTCCTATCTGTGATGCAGCGTCAACGGTAACCGCCGCCATGGCTCGGAGCTGATAGTCCGTGTTGCGGCAAACTTCGCCGAACTGTTCGTGCAGATGGTCTGTTCGTGCAGATGGTTGACTCATGGATCGAGACGTGTCTACACGATCCGTTACAGCCATGCGGATAACATGCCTGTCATCTCGACTGTGATACGAGGCCGTTGGGATCCAGCACGGCGTTCCATATTGCCCTCCTGAACCCACCGATTTCATATTCTGCTAACAGTCATTGGATCACGACCAACGCGAACAGCAATGTCGTGATACGATAGACGGAAATCGCGATAGGCTACAATCCGACCTTTATCAAAGTCGGAAACGTGATGGTAGGCATTTCTTCTCCTTGCACGAGGCATCACAACAACGTTTCACCAACGCCGGTCAACTGCAGTTTGTGTATGAGAAATCGGTTGTAAACTTTCCTTTCCTTATGTCAGCACGTTGTAGGTGTCGCCACCGGCGCCATCTTCTGTGAATGCTAAAAAGCTAATCATTTGCATATCACAGCAGCTTTTTCCTGTCTGTTAAATTTTGCGTCTGTAGCACGTCATCTTCGTGGTGTAGCAATTTTAATGGCCAGGACTGTATTTGCGGTACCTACAGAGCTCCTTTCATCTAGAATTTTATTCAAGCAATAACGGATTAAAGTAATATAACTATTTCTTTTAATTACTGCTGTTTATAGTAACAAAACTGCAGTGCAGTGATATTCTTGGACACTACGCGCTACATCTCGCCCTTTGTGCCTTTTCCTTATTTCAATGCCATGCGTATATCAATAATGATTTACAAGCTATTATCATGTATGTGACGTGATAAGATAAAAAGTTCCTCATATTATTATACGCTGACATATTATTTATTTATAGCGACACATTCACTTTTTCAGACTATTATGTATGCGATAAAATATTACTGTGCCGTATATAGTCATTTTTTTAATTTCCTAGTCGAAGCTAATCAGGCTCTAATGACATGGTAGATTAACTGAAATAGCAACATTCAACCAATATTTTTATACAGCAGTAATATTATGAAGTGGTATTTAAGCTTTTGCGATTATCATTAACAGCCGAAATTTCGATGAACTGTATAATCATAAATAACCACCGTAAATGAACGCTTGTTATTCGTAACATTACCTAGTACTTCTCGGAATCCTGTGCATGTCGAAGTGATGGATTTGCGGATCATTTTTCAGATAGATATTACAATTTATACCGCCACTAAATCTCCCAAATAGAGGAGCGTTTTGAATATGCTACCCCACTCCAAATGCACATTCAATGCGCACGTTCCCCAGGGAAGCGTTGTAGATCCCCTACTATTCCTTATCTTCATGAACAATTTAGGAGAGAATCTGAGCAGCTGTCTTAGAATGTTCGCGGTTGATAATTTCGTTTACGGTTAGTTAAGTTGTGACACCGTAATTGACGATAATTTTTTCAATTTTTTATCAAATGTACAAATTTGTCACATATGGAACTTTTTCCATAATTATATTAATGTATGTGAAGTTATGTTCTATGTATTTATGTATATGTCTTTGTAAAGACAAACTCTTGGAACATAAGCGAATTTCTATAAATTTGTCATTGATACATTTAAAAAAGTGTATTTTATCTCATGTTGATTGTAATGTAAATGATGTTGCGTTTACTTTATTGTAATAGCATTGTAGAGGATCTGGCTTAGGGATTTTTTAAATATTAGTGTAATGTAAAAGCCTGGGGGAACAACTGAAAAACAGAAAGAGCGTGCGTGACTGTAAAAGGTGGGAAAGCGCGCAAAACAGCGCTGTTGCCTGCTACGAACGTTCTAGATGAACAGAATTGTATCTGAGCCTTTGACATGTTAGCAGCGTGCGGCAGTGGGAGTGTTGTATCAAGGCCAATATTGGAGGAGTTTATGGAAATGGCCTCGGATGAAGAACGCTGCATATTGTGGGCAAAAGCGCAAATATTGGTGGCTGAATTGTTTTCAATTTCAGATGAGAAAAAAAATTGAAAAAGCAACAGGCATGTATGAACCCGCACTTGTACGTTTGCACAACGGCGAACCACGTAACTGCTCTTCCCTGCGAACACAGACAGTGCAGACTTTACTACTTTCGTAACTACAGAGACTCACATTTGTGAATGTTATGAATAATAACCTAATTTCATTTTAACCAATGTTCCACCCGTCATTTTCCTAAGTCACTGACCTATGTAGGTTCCCAACTTTATAAGTGCAAAAACCTACCCGAGTGTCCTAAATTTTAATTCAGTTGAATTTAAAAAGACTGCTAATATAAACATAGCCAAAGCCTTGTAAACGAACAAAAATTAAACAAAACGAAATGTAGCGTGAGGAGGATTACGCGAGAGGTGTTCAACGAATTCGAAAGTAAAATTCTATATACTGACTTGGTTGAAAATACTTAGAAATTTTGGTCTTATGTCAAAGCGGCAGGCGGATCAAAACAAAATGTCCAGACACTCTGTGACGAAAATGGTACTGATACAAAGGATGACTCTCTAAAGGCTGAGAAGAGGAAGATTTCAATGTAGTTCCTTCTCTAGATTGCCGCACAGATTACAAAATGGCAGATATCGAAATAATTGCCAGAGAGATAGTTAAACAATTAAAATCGCTCAAAAGAGGAAAGGCCGCAGCACTTGATGGAAAAACAGTTGGATTTTACACAGAGTACGCGAAGAAACTTACCACCTTCTTGCAGTGGTGTACCGTAGGTCTCTAGAAGAGCATAGCCTTCAAAATTATTGTAAAATGCTGCAAGTCATTACCATTTTCAAGAAGGGACGTTGAAGAGATGTGCAGAAGTATAGGCCTATATCTCTAACATCGGTCAGTTGTAGAATTTTGGAACACGTAATGTGTTCGAGTATAATGACTTTTCTGTAGACTCGAAATCTGCTCTATAGGAATCAGCATGGGTTTCGGAAATGGCGATCGTGTGAAACCCATCTCGCGCTATTCGTCCACGAGACTCAGAGGGCCATAAACACGGCTTCTCAGGTAGATGCCCTGTTTCTTGACTTCCGCAATGCGTTTGATACAGTTCGCCAGTCATTTAATGAACAAAGTAAGAGCATATGGTCTATCAGACCAAGTATGTGATTGTATTGAGGAGTTCATAGATAACAGAACGCAGCATGTCATTCTCAATGGAGAGAAGTCTTCCGAAGTAAGAGTGATGTCAGCTGTGCCTCAGGGGAGTGTCGTAGGACCACTGCTATTTACAATATATATAAATGACCATGTTGATAACATCGGGAATTCACTGAGGCTTTTTGCGGATGATGCTTCAGTCTATAGAGAGGTTTTAACAATGGAAAATTGTATTGAAATGCAGGATATTCTACAACGAATTGACGCATGGTGCAGGAAATGGCAATTGAATCTCAATGTAGACAAATGTAATGTGCTACGAAAACATAGCAAGAAAAGTCCTTTATCATTTAGCTACACTATATCAGATCAGCAACTGAAAGCAGTTCGTTCCGTAAACTATCTGAGACTAGCTTTTAGGAGTGATTGAAAATGGAACGACAAAAAAAAGAAAAAAAAATTAATCGTCGGTAAAGCAGATCCCAGACTGAGATTCATTGGGAGAATCCTAGGGAAATGAAATCCGAAAACAAATGAATAGTACACTTGTTGGCCCACTCCTTGAATACTTCTCACCAGTTTGGGATCCGTACCGGGTGGGGTTGACAGAGGAGATAGAGAAGATCCAAAGGAGAGCAGCGCGCTTCGTTACAGATTATTTAGTAGTCGTGAAAGCGCTACGGCGATGATCGATAAACTCCAGTGGAAGACTCTGCAAGAGAGACGTTCTGCAGCTTGGTACGGGCTTTTGTTGAAGTTTCGAGAACATACCTTTACCGAGGAGTCTAGCAGTACATTGCTCCCTTCTACGTATATCTCGCGATGAGATCACGAGGATAAAATCAGAAAGATTAGAGCCCACACAGAGGCATACCGACAATACTTCTTTCTGCGAACAAAACGTGACTTGAATAGGAGGGATAAACGACAGTGGTACTCAAGGTACCCTCCCCCACGCATCGTCAGGTGGCTTGCAGAGTATGGATGTAGATGTAGACTGGCTTGAAGGTGCAGTTTCATTAAAATCAAATAATCAACGCCAGCCCCTCAACAGCACTGACTAAACAACATTTGAATAGTCGACAATTAAAAACAGGGTCAATAGTATCACGCAAGGTATCTCGCTGCAAAAAGCCCTAAATCATTTAGAATCTGAAATACTATCTCAACAAACAAATTTCTTTAAATCATTTGCATGTCAGTTATCACATTACAATGCTTCAAATAATAACTCTGGAGTACTTCGAACAAGGTAAATTATGCCAGGAGGTCTCCCCCATTTTATTATTATTAAAGTCAAATGAGTTTACTGTACTGAGCACCTAACATAAGGAATATTCTGGAGTGCCTCTAGAACAGCGGTCGGCAAATGGCGGCCCGCGGTCCAGGTCCGAACCGCGGGAGGCCAAAAACTGGACCACGAAAAATATTTTGAAACTATAAGCAACAGGAACGGAAAACAGCTCTTGGATTTCTGTTCCAGTATGGGCTTAGTTATCACAAACTCCTTCTTTAAGCGCAAGGACATTCAACGCTATACTTGGGAAGGAAGGGGAACCAGATCTGTCATTGACTATGTAATAACAGACCAAGAATTCAGGAAGACAGTCAAGGACACACGTGTTTTCAGGAGGTTCTTTGATGATACTGATCATTATTTAATCTGCAGTGAAATTGGTTTTGTGAGGCCAAAAGAGGAGAAAGTCAAGTCCATGTGTAGAAGGATAAGAGTGGAGCAGCTTCAAGACAACGAAATTAGGCAGAAATACATAGCAATGATCTCGGAAAGGTATCAGTTAGTTGGTTGTAATGATTTTGGAAGGGGAATGGTCAAGGTACAGGGACACATTACTGGAAGCAGTCACAGAATGTCTTGGAAGAGTAGTGTGTAAAGGTTGAAAGAAGCAGACAGCTTGGTGGAATGACACAGACAAGGCAGCCTGTAAAAAGAAAAAGAAGCCACTTCAAAAATGGCTCCATACTAGAAATCAGGCAGACAGAGAATGTTATGTTGAAGAAAGAAATAAAGCCACACAGATAATTGCAGACTCCAAGCAGAAATCACGGGAAGACTTTGGAAATAAGCTGGAAACTCTTTGTCAAGCCGCGGAAAAACCATTTTGGAGCGTAATTAGCAATCTTCGAAAGGGAGGGAAAAAGGAATTAACAAGTGTTTTGGACAAGTCAGAAAAGCTGCTAGTCAATCCTGTGGATGCCTTGAGCAGATGGAGGGAATATTTTGAAGAATTGCTCAATGTAGATGAAACGTTCAATGATGTGTCAGATTTTCAGGTAGAATGGGATAGGAACGACGATGGAAACAGGATCTCATTTGAGGAAATGGAGAAAATGGTCAGTAGATTACAGTGCAATAAAGCGGCTGGGGTAGATGAAATTAAGCCGGAACTAGTCAAATACAGTGGAAAATCAGGTCTTGAATGGTTACACAGGATAATTGAAAAGGCGTGGGAATCGGGACAGGTTCCGTCTGACTGGACGAAAGCGGTAATCATGCCAATTTTCAAACATGGAAACAGAAAAAATTGTAACAACTATCGTGGTATCTCTTTAATTAGCGTTGTAGGCAAAATATTCTCAGGTATTGTTGAAAGGAGAGTGCGAATATTAATTGAGGCCAAGTTAGATGAAAATCAATATGGTTTTAGGCCTCTTAGAGGCTGTCAGGACCAGATCTTTAGCTTACGGCAGGTAATGGAAAAGTTCTGTGAGTGGAACAGTGAACTGTATCTATGTTTCATAGATCTGGAAAAGACTTATGCCCGTGTTCCTAGGAGGAAGCTACTGTCAAATCTTCAAGATTATGGTATAGGAGGCAAACTTCTGCAGGCAATTAAAGGGCTTTACGTACACTGTCAGGCAGCAGTTAGAGCAGATGACAAACTAAGCTCATGGTTCAAGGTAGTTTCAGGGGTAAGACAAGGCTGTAACCTGTCACCACTGTTGTTCATACTATTCATGGATCATATGTTGAAAACAGTAGACTGGCAGGGCGAAATTAAAATAGGTGAAAACAAAATAAGCAGTCTCGCATATGCGGATGACTTAGTTGTAATGGCCGATTCAATTGAAAGGTTGCAAACTAATATTTCAGAGCTCGATCAGAGATGCAAGGATTATGATATGAAGATCAGCATCTCCAAAACAAAAGTAATGTCAGTGGGAAAGAGATTTAAACAGATTGAGTGCCAAATAGAAGGAACAAAGTTAGAACAGGTAGACAATTTCAAGTACCTAGGATGTATTTTCTCACAGGATGGCAACATAGTGAAAGAACTGGAATCGAGGTGCAGCAAAGCTAATGCAGTGAGTGCTCTGCTAAGATCTAGTCTCTTCTGCAAGAAGGAAGTAAGTACAAAGACTAAGCTAGCAGTGCACTGCTCTATCTTTCGACCAACTTTGTTGTATGGGAGTGAAATTTGGGTGGATACAGTTTACCTTATTCATAAGGTAGAGGTTACAGATATGAAAGTAGCAAGAATGATAGCAGGCACTAATAGATGGGAACAATGGCAGGAGGGTGTCCATAATGAGGAAATCAAAGAAAAAATGGGTATAACACCATAGATGAAAAGAGCTAACAGACTGAGATGGTGAGGTCATGTTAAACGCATGGGAGAAGCGAGGTTACCTAAGAGACTCATGAGTTCTGCAGCGGAGGGTAAGAGGAGTCGAGGTAGACCAAGAAGAAAGTACTTAGATTCGGTGCAGAATGATTTTGAAGTAAAAGGCATAACATCAGACGAGGCATCAATGATAGCATTGAATAGGGGATCATGGAGGAATTTTAAAAGAGGTACTATGCTCCAGATTGAACGCTGAAAGGTATAATCAGTCTCTAATGATGATGATGATGATGATGTAAGCTACATACTCATATTATTAAAAAATCTTTTCTGTTGATAACAATTCTTATGAGAGCCACCTTTATTATTTTTCTTGAATTTTACAGTTAACTGCTGAATGATCCTTAATGATTATTATAGGTAGATTAAATAAATGGTTGTCATGATGTGCGACGCTGGAGAGTACGCTGACAAGCGGCAGCAAAAGGGAGCCAGATGGCCAGTGATCCGCATAAAAGCCACGTACACACAAATGCACCGCGAGAACTTTATCTAATGAACATGGAAATTCCATAAATACACTTCATACTCTGACACCTCTATTTAAGCGGACCGGGCATATCCATTTAAACGCCATTTTTGTGCTTTTAAAAATCACCTTTTGAGGTTTCTCCAGTAGCAGAACGGACAGATGTGGCTGCGAAGTTATTCCACCTTTTAAACCATTTACTCCAAATGGAGATAACAGACTCGCAGGACGACGTTTCCTTGCGAACATATAAAGATGAATCCACTGACAAATTGTGAACATGTCCCGGAAAAATATGAAAATTGCAAAACATTAGCCATCTTCCTGGCTAAAATATTTGGCTCCACATACATTTGTCAAATTTCAAAAAAATAAAAAAAATAAAAAAAAATAAAAAATAATTAATTTATTGAAGGATAAGTATCGGTGAAGCAGCCCACCTTGAAGACACTATTTGCATAAGCTGTTCCGCATGTGAACCTAACTTTACGAAACTGGCTGAAGACCGCAAATGTAATTTCTTGCATTGATTTTTCTAACACAAATACCTTGTATTTCGTAATTTTTTTGTGAAAATTAAGCAAAAAAAATCTATGATTAATGTATGACCTGTTACCCGATTTTTCAGTAGAAGGTTGACTACACATTTTATTTAATACTTTTTGTGAGTGAAAATAAAAATAAATAAATAGCAAATAATATGAAACTTCCTTGCAGATTAAAATTGTGTGCCGGAACCGGGACTCGAAACTGGGACCTTTGCCTTTCGCGGGCAAGCGCACTACCGACTGTGCTATCCCGACACAACTCACGATGCCGCCTCACAACCTTACTTCCGCCAGTACCTCGCCTCCTACTTTCCAAACTTCACAGAAGTTCTCTTGTAAACACGCAAGACTAGCACTCCTGGAAGAAAGGATATGGTGGAAACATGGCTTAGCCACAGCCTAAGGGATGTTTCCAGAATGAAACTTTCACTCTGCAGCGGAGTGTGCGCTGATATGAAACTTCCTGGCAGATTAAAATTGTGTGCCGGAACCGGGATTCGAACCTGGGACCTTTGCCTTTCGCGGGCAAGCGCACTACCGACTGTGCTATCCCGACACGACTCACGATGCCGCCTCACAACTTTACTTCCACCAGTACCTCGCCTCCTACTTTCCAAACTTCACAGAAGTTCTCTTGCAAACACGCAAGACTAGCACTCCTGGAAGAAAGGATATGGTGGAAACATGGCTTAGCCACAGCCTAAGGGATGTTTCCAGAATGAAACTTTCACTCTGCAGCGGAGTGTGCGCTGATATGAAACGTCCTGGCAGATTAAAATTGTGTGCCGGAACTGGGACTCGAACCTAAGACCTTTGCCTTTTGCGGGCAAGCGCACTACCGACTGTGCTATCCCGACACGACTCACGATGCCGCCTCACAACTTTACTTCCACCAGTACCTCGCCTCCTACTTTCCAAACTTCACAGAAGTTCTCTTGCAAACACGCAAGACTAGCACTCCTGGAAGAAAGGATATGGTGGAGACATGGCTTAGCCACAGCCTAAGGGATGTTTCCAGAAGGAAACTTTCACTCTGCAGCGGAGTGTGCGCTGATATGAAACTTCCTGGCAGATTAAAATTGTGTGCCGGAACCGGGACTCGAACCTTGGACCTTTGCCTTTCGCGAGCAAGCGCACTACCGACTGTGCTATCCCCGACACGACTCACGATGCCGCCTCACAACTTTACTTCCGCCAGTACCTCGCCTCCTACTTTCCAAATATGTTTTACAGGATTATTATACATTTTTATTTCACATATATTATGTTTCATCTTAGTTTGAGACTGAAAATTAAAGTAAATAATTGGTAAAGAACTTCTGGACTTCGATAAATATTTTCAAAAGTATCCGGACCCCATGCAAGATTACTTGCCGACCTCTGCTCTAGAACAGTGCAACTTACCCGTTACAAAGCATACACGCCCGATGCCCAAAGTAGTCTGAAAAATAAATAATAACACACGTGAACAATTTGAAGTACAATTGCTTAAGATGAAACTTTCTTGATTGATCATATATATCCCAAAATAAAACTAGTAACAGGTGGAAACTACACCTGAAAAATGCTGGAGGGAAAGATGGATGCACAGAGATCCAGTTGGTAACTAAATCAGAAAACAACGTCAATAAATGGAGTATATGCCTAAGGGACAATTGCCGTCTCTCACCGTGATAATAACGACAGCCACCGACAAAATATTCGGAATACAGGAAGTAAGGTAGAAATAGTAACTTATCCGGTATCAAATTACGCGACGCCACATCCCCAATAGGTGGTGAATCACATGAAAAATACTTAACACGGTGTGGAGTAATAGCAATAACAACAAATTACGACTACGTGCTATGGACCAGGAAGCAGAACATGGAAGAAAAAGGCCTTACCAACTATTTGGTCCGCGGTTCTGACAAGCAACGACCCCACAGGCGGGTATCGACCAGATAAATGCAGACAAGGGAGCACAAACACGGAAAGAAGGGACGTACAAGGTTGAAGAACAAAAACACGGAACGGAGCATGCTGCCAAATTACATCCACTCGCCGGGCAGTATCAATGGAGGGAAGTAAAAATTCACTACCTACACGTACACCCGCGGCCATGGCAGGCAACTGACACGCGAGTGGCTACACAGCAGACATTCCAGACCAAACCACCGGTTAGGCCGGTATTACACTATCAAATTTTCTTTGACAAAGAATCTTTGTCCAATATTCTTTGACAAAGAATCTTTGACGTAGTGAAATGGTGACATTACACTATCAAATTTTCTTTGACAAAGAATCTGTCACAGTGCATTGAAAATGGCGGATGAATATTTGTTATTAACCTTAGTTGTTGATCACATAGATTACAAATATCTACTTATACACTTAGATTGCATGTACGCGTACAACAATTACAACGACTAGACATCTGGAAGCGTGCCTTTATTCACAGAACCCGTTTTTATTTGTACCGCGGCTCTCGCCTCAGGTGTATCGTATAATAAGGCCTAAAATCTGATGTTTGTAGAAAAGAGCGAAGTACTTTTTCTAGCTAGACTGTAGATATCATCGCTCCTTGTTCACTCACAACAATTTAAGCTGTACTCTTAAGACATATTTGAAGAAAAAAAAAAAAGTGAAGTTCTTTTCTTAATCATAATAGACATCTACAGTGCAGCTTGTCAAAGTACTTCGTCGTTTCCTACAAATATGTAATATTTGCGGACGTCTGTCGTAATTTACTCTGGAAAATCGTCTAAGCAGTGGTTAGGCCCTGTCTCCACAGTTTCTTTTCTTCCAGGAACAGTCGCTCTGCAATTTTTGCAGGAGAACTTCTGTGAAGTTTGGAAGGTAGGAGACGAAGTACTAAGGGTTCTAAATATGTGAGGAAGGGCAATGAGGTGCGCCCAGGTAGCTGAGCCAGTACTCTCAAGTGAAATGCAGAGGTCCGGCGTCCTCCCTTCACTCTGGAAATACACAGAATCTTATTTCCGAAAAGAAAATTACTATCTCTATAAATACTTGTATTTACATGCGATTACTGACTAAAAATGAAATAATTCAGGTTCTAGATTTTCTAAATGATATTTACATTTGGCGAAATTCAATTCAAATAAAAATAAAGATAATGATTGTCGGAGATAATCATACTTTGTACAAAACGATCTGCAGTCTAGAACGCTACTAACGTGTCCTCTCGCCACATTACAAAAAGATAAGAATATTTTCTTACATGTAAGTATGCTCACAAACTTTTGAATTTTTTTTCTTTACGAGCCACAGAAACTCATAGACCTGCCTAATATCACATAGGGCACTCGCTGGCAAGCAGAAATGCCTTGGATTTTACTCAACTAAGTCTGCAGTACTACTGGAGGAAAATGACACAATTCAATTGCAGGGTGCCCATAAATCCGTAAGTGTACAACTAGGTGGAAGTCCGTTCTAAACAGCATGCTACAAGGAATCCCTTATACGCTCAATTATGTTCATGTCTGAGGAGGACTGTGGCCAACGGAGGTGATTAAAGTCATAAGAGTTTTCCTGGAGCCACTCTATAGCATCCCGGATTTTTGGGGTGTCACAATGTCCTGCTGCTTTTGGCCAAGTCCGTCAGAATACATGGCATGAATGGGTACAGGTGATCAGCCAGGATACTAACGTACGTGTCATCTTTAAATTGGATTCCATTATCTGGATGGGTGTGCTCAACGGCCACAAAATAACTTTTATCAATAATGAAAGGAGCAGCATTAGCCGTAAAATCTTATGATGCTTTATTTAGGCAAATCGATTTCGGTTTTCCAAGAAACCATCTTCTACATCTACATCTATAACCATACTCCGCAAGCCACCCGACGGTGTGTGGCGGAGGGTACCTTGAGTACCACTACCGATTTTCCCTCCTATTCCAGTCATGTATTGTTCGCGGAAAGAAGGATTGTCGGTATGCCTCTGTGTGGGCTCTAATCTCTCTGATTTTATCCTCACGATCTCTTCGCAAGATTTACGTAGGAGGAAGCAATATACTGCTAGACTCATCAGTAACGGTAAGTTCTCGAAACTTCGACAAAAGCCCGTACCGAGCGACAGAGCGTATCTCCTGCAGTCTTCTAGAGGAGTTTAGCGATCATCTCCGTAACGCTTTCACGATTACCAAATGATCCTGTAACGAAGCGCGCTGCTCTCCGTTGGATCTTCTCCACTTCCTTTATCAATCCCACCTGGTACGGATCCCACACCGGTGAGTAGTATTCAAGCTGTGGGAGAACAAGTATACTGTAACCTACTTCCTTTGTTTTCGGACTGCATTTCCTTAGAAATCTCCCAATGAATCTAAGTCTGGCATCTGCTTTACCGACGATTGATTTTATATGGTCGTTCCATTTCAAATCACTCCTAATGACTACTCCCAGATAATTTATGGAATTAACTGCTTCCAGTTGCTAACCTGCTATAGTGTAGATAAATGATAAAGGATCTTTCTTTCTCTGTATTCGCAGCACATTATACTTGTCTACATTGAGCTTTAATTGCCATTCCCTGCACCATGCGTCAATTCGATGCAGATCCTCCTGCATCTCAATACAATTTTCCATTGTTACAACCTCTCTATATACTACCGCATCATCCGCAAAAAGCCTCAGTGAACTTCCGATGTTATCCGCAAGGTCAATTATATATATCGTGAATAGCAACCGTCCCACGACACTCCCCTGTGGCACACCTGATATAACTCCTACTTTCTCCATTGAGAATGACCTGCTGCTTTCTGTTATCTAGGAATTCCTCAATCCAATCACACAATTGGTCTGATAGACCATATGTCCTTACTTTGTTCGTTAAACGTTTGTGGGGAACTGTATCAAACGTCTTCATTGTACATTTTACAAATATGCTGTTTTGAACTTGCTGACAGCACTGAAGATGGTTTCTTGGAAAACCGAAATCGATTTGCCTAAATAAATCAATAGACTTTACGGCTAATGCTGCTCCTTTCATTATTGATAATACGTGTTATCTGTCAGAGTCGTATCTAGACCAGAGGCGTGCAGTGGGCCTGCTCTGCCGACGTCGTCTAGATACAAGGCCTCACAACCAGGCCGTGTTACGTCACACCGATAGGCAGCCACCGAAAGCTCACTGGATGGCGCTACGAGGCAGTGGGCTGTGTCCCAGCTGCCAGTCGCTCAGCTAGCGCCGCAGCCTAAGGGAGTGACGTAACACGTACTTGTTGTGAGGCCTTGTATCTAGACGGTGTTTGCTCTGCCCGCCCGGACCCGTAGCCACGCCTCCCGGACGGACCTCGCCACGCGCTGCCCGGCCTGCCGGCATGAACCAACACCACCTAGAAGACAAGGCCTTACAACAGGCCGTGCCTACGTCACACTTAGAGGTCGCGGACAGTCAAATAGCGGCCTCTAAGTGTGACGTAGGAACGGCCAGTTGTAAGGCCTTGTCTTCTAGGTGGTGTTGCAGGAGCCGCAGCGGACGGCGCCGGGCAGCGAGCACAGAATAACACAGGCTAGATCAGCGTACAGGCAGTGAAGCCCGGCAGCCATCTTGGTTGGGTGTAGAAACGGAGTTGGGCCGATAAATGCGCAGTTCTGCAAGTGGCGCTCGCCTTAATTACATTGTCATTTGACCACTTAGGATAGGAAAATAAGTACCAAATTTTTTACGCAGACAGGTGAATACTGAAGGAATGCAAGTGTTCTTAGCGAGTACAGTACGTATTGTGTTTGTATAAAAATAATAATTGTTACTTTTATATGATATAAAAACTGTGACATGAAACGTTAGTCGCCTGCCACATTTTTGTTGTTGTTGTTATTTGGTCAGGTAATTTTCGCCAGCGAGAAATTTGTAGATAATGAGATGAACTTTTCTTTTTATGTAAACAAGTTTTTATAGCTCCCCTGGTTTTATCACAAATTTTGATACAACAGAGCGTGGGAACTTTTTCGAATTCTACTCGTCACTTTCAGCGTGCTTGCTCACCAACGAGCACAAATTCTGTTGCCCACTCACCTTGTACTTTGTGACCAATATTGATAAACGTTTGGAATTTCTGATACTATTTTCGGTATCCAATAATTATGACTTAACACTTTTTATTTATTTTATTTCTAACTAGCTGAGCCGCCTCGGCTTTGGACGAGTAATCTTTAAACTACTTTAACTAGCGAACTGTGGAACGTATCGTGATGCGGTTACTTTCAATTTATTCGGTATAATCCTGTGTTCACATGTTCACACATGTTTGTTAAGCTTATGGGACTTAACTACGAGGTCATCAGTCCCTAAACTTACAAACTACTTATGAACTACTCACGAACTAGGATGGCACAAATATCCATGCCCGAGGGGGGATTCGAACCCCCGACCGTAGTGACCGTGCTGACCGTGACTGGAGCGCCTCAGTCACCTCGGCCACCGCGGCCGGCAATCCTGTGTTCAACGCAGGCTGTATTAGATGCCAATACGAAAATGAGAAATAACTGAAATAAGAATAATAACGTAAAATGTATTACCATTTCCTCACTTTCGTGACCTTAGTAGCGTAAACTATGAGACCTGCGCCAAAGTATATAGTATAGAATTATAGAGCTCATGACGATTTAAAATAAAAAAAGACCACGAGATCATATATCTAACTCGTATAGATCTCCCACAATCACTATATCTGTAGTATGAAGCCATTTGGCGCCAGCGCCTTAGAAAAAAAAAAAGAAAGATATTATGTTTGTGAGTTCTGTATGTTTATACTAAGTACATTGGCTTAGTTCTTCTAGTTTAGGCTTCAGAGCTGACTAAAATGTAGAAGCGGTAAACGATTCTATGTTATGATTCTTATTTTAGTTTTTTTTAAATATATATCATAAAGAAATGGCCTAACGATACGTTCAGTTCTCCTCGAATTATAAAAGGTCAGGGACAGGCAGAGGAAAAATGTGCTTCTATTTAATATAATAGTATGATTTGCTCTCCAGAGCTGAAATTTGTAATTATTTATGGAAAAAATAGATTGTCGAAAAAGGAACGCCTTAAAATATATGTAAAAGGCATTAACAGACAGGGAACTCAATGAACTACCCTGTGCTCGCAGCTGTGGCCGGCTGGCGCTCGGACGCCATGTTGGTTGGGTGTCGCGCTCTCAGCCGGCTTCATTTCACTGTCATTCACCCCGTTTACATGGACCCCAAAACCGGATTTCGTAAACCGATTTCCCAATTCCGCGTTTGGTTGGTCATGAAAACACTCCATAATCGATTCTGGAAATTCTCTTCTCTAAAGCGGTTTTCCAGTTCCAAAATCGATTTTCATGGCCATGTAAACGCAATCCTTTTTGAAGCGTTCTTGGCTTGTCAGGTAGTGCTTTCTTGTTAAGAATTTTTCGGCACATATTGAAATAGTGATATTTTCTAATGTGAAATAAAAGTATAAATTTTAGAGTGAACATGAATCTGCGTATTAAAATAAAGAAAAATATCGGTTTTGCTGACTAAATCAGGAACTGAATCAGCTGTTTTTCAGCCGCCAAATTAAGTGGGCTAGAAAACCGATTCAGGCTATAACATGTATAAACGACAGCGAAAAACGGTTTACGAAAATCGGTTTTCGTCTTCCGGAAGATATGTATCATGTAAACGTAGTGATTGTAAGGCGTCTCTGCGTTATTCTGTGCTCGCTGAGCGCGGGTGCCCGCCTACCCGCCGAGCCCCAGTCCGCTCGGCCGCCCGTGGCTCTCTGCTGCTAGCTGTGGCACGCACCCCCCAGCCGCTACACTCTTGTCGGAAAATACGCTATTCCGATTTAGACCCTGTAAAAACTGTTCGTGGTACATATGATCATCCCACATCGGTTAATGAACTTAGTTTATGCTTACAAGCTTTACTTTCCACGAGAAAAAATAAAATGTCTACTTTTCACTCCTCGTGAGATTTTACTTTTATAATGATGCTCACTCGATTCTGAAGACACTATGGGGTTAAAAAAATCTGGACATGTGATAGTATAGCATCTCAGCTTTCTAACAAAGCGTTCATCATTTCATAATTCGTAACTGTCGTGAATGAGGCTATTTGTGAAGTATATGCCCGTGCCGGTCGCGGTGGCCGCGGTGACTGAGGCGCTCCAGTTACGGTCAGCACGGCCACTAAGGTCGGGGGTTCGAATCCCCCCTCGGGCATGGATATTTGTGCCGTCCTAGTTCGTAAGTAGTTCATAAGTAGTTTGTAAGTTTAGGGACTGATGACCCCGTAGTTAAGTCCCATAAGCTTATCAAACATTTGAACATTTTTTATATGCCCGTCATTTACAAATCGTGTATTTAAAAAGATAGATAGCGGATAGCTTACTGACGTAAGCATTTCAGACCATACATTACTACGAGTTAAATAGTCTCATTTGACGAGTAATTGCGAGTTAATGAGCATCAACAGTGCCGCGATAGTGAGTATTTCTATTCAGCGCGTATTCCAACAGCGTTTCGGTGGGCATTTCGCTAAATTGCTTGATGCAGCCCTGCTGAAAGACAAAAGAAAGATTGATAGTTACGTTCAGTTTCAATCGAGGTAATTAGAAATGATTAACTGGTAGAATGTCGGAAGGTTCAGATTACGCTCAACCACTTCAAGGGAAGTAAACTAATTACTGCCCATCGATACAGGCATGTGGGCCATTGTTGCTGTTTTATTTTATTTTTCCCCTTTTCCCTTTGGGTAGGGGGTCGGGGAACTGAACCCACGAGGGAGTCACCACTATTCGAGAGGTTACATTCAAGGTCGTAGTCATCAGTTTTGTATCGCTCTTACCTGTAACTTGAAAACACTACTAATTTTTTATCACTGACTGAATTGTCAGTGGACTATCAAATGCGAAAAAAAATGAAGAAAAATGACGTGCGTAGTAACGCATCTGGTAAAAGCAGACGGAGACGTCCGATTTTGTGCTGCAGAAGCAAAACGTAGCCGAATCGGCTCGCGCCGAAAATATTAAACATGTTGAAAGTCGTCAGATTCGCGTTAGGCGGCTCCAGCACATTTGCTCAGTATTTAGTTACACAAGGTTTCACTTTCACTTCATATTAAACTAAGTGATGGCTCTAACATTAACAACAAGGTGATTCCTGAAATCTCTTCAGTTCCTTGTTGCTGGTAAATCTTTGCATCTGTTCAGGTGTCGTAACACCGTACTGCTATTGCCATCACGTAATGATAATAATTTAAGGCAGCCATTAAACTCTGCAAATCCTACAGGTTTATTTCCAATATCCCATACAATGCTGTCTCCAGATGTCTGCGGACGCGTGTAGATTCCCTCCGGGAATATCCAGGGAAACGTCCTTGTTTTCTTCTTCGTGTCCTCTACTCCTTGCACATTTGTATGATCTTTCCCGTTCCCTATTTATTTCAAACGATAACGTATGTAGGTAATCAAAAATGTGCGCGATGCCTACGCTCTGATTAATACGTACTGCGCAGAACTGTCTGCATTGCACCGCTGGCAGCGCTGTCTGCAGGGTTGGAAGGGCCGGCGCAAGACACGTGCGAAACGTGCGGCCGCAAGGGGCGGCACTTTCCGAGGGGCGACTAATCTGCCACCCCCCTTTTTTTCTGTAGGACAAACTCAACATTCATGCCCAAGAGGGGATTCGAAACCAAACCTCGAACGGAGCGGCTTCGGGAACTGTGGCAAGGCGCTTCGACTACCTGCCGGCCGCCCCTGTTGGACAAGGGGAGGGAGGAGGACTGATTTCTTGCTCGCCACTGTGGCAGCACCGTCGTGTTTACGCCGGAGGAACAGGGGGTGACAGCTGTCTGGCGTACACGCCAGTATTCT
Source organism: Locusta migratoria (assembly GCA_026315105.1). Classification (NCBI taxonomy): domain Eukaryota; kingdom Metazoa; phylum Arthropoda; class Insecta; order Orthoptera; family Acrididae; genus Locusta; species Locusta migratoria. Next base: position 218,282,126 of record CM048749.1, read on the forward strand.
TATGAGTGGAGCGCTGCCAGCCTGCTACGAGCCGTGAGTTTACTCACAACTAATTTTGCAGGAAACGAAATCTAATTTGGACATTCGTATGCAATGTGCGATACTGCGGTTAACTGTTAAGCCTGAAGCAATTTTGCTTCAGTGACAGCTGAGTGTTTTATTCTTCCCGCGATATGGAAAATGTTGAACATTACTAGCCGCAGTGGAGTAGCCGAGCGGTCTAAAGCGTCTCGCTGCGGAGCTCGCGGTTGCTCGCCATGGAGGTTCGAGTCATCCCTGGGGCATGGGTGTGTGTGTTGTCCTTAGGTTAGTTTACCTAGGTTTAAGTAGTTTGTAAGCTACGGACTGATGACCACGCAGTTTGGTCCGATAGATTTACAGACATTTGAACATTTTTGAACTTAACTATGGGGGCGTCAGTCCCTAAACTTACAAACTACTTACTACTTATACTAAAGACAGCACAAACATTCATGCCCGAGGGGGGATTCAAACCTCTGACGGGGAAAGGCCCCGCGCATGGGAACAAAGCGATCGACCGCTATGCCGCGGCGAAATTATCAGTAAAGGAAATCAAAATTGTGCATCTTCATGTTTTCGCGGCTCAATGACTGTTCAAAGAAGTTTCGGGCGGGCAGTGGCATAAAGTTTACTTCTTCTAATATTTCAGCTGAGAACTGTTCTGCCATCTTCAGAGACAGTCGAAGACTGACGCTCGCCGGCCGCGGTGGCCGAGGGGACTGAGGCGCTCCAGTCATGGTCTGCACGGCCACTACGGTCGGGGGTTCGAATCCCCCCTCGGGCATGGATATTTGTGCCGTCCTTAGTATAAGGTAGTTGATAAGTAGTTTGTAAGTTTAGAGACTGATGACCCCGTAGTTAAGTCCCATAAGCTTAACAAACATTTGAACATTTTTTTTGACTGACGCTCCAATACTCGCTTCGTGCTTATAAACGCGCGGGCCGCGCTACTGCGCATATGGCCACAGATACAAGGCGCCAAGCCCTTCAATGGCACTTTCCGAGTGTTTTATTCTTCCCGCATGATGGAAAAAATCGTTGAACATTACTACAGTCGAACATGTTCAACACCTACAATGGCTATAAGTATTCCGAATGAGTAAATACGCTGCGAGTAATTACAAGGGATAAATATATTGATAGTAAGCCTGGCATAAGTTGGGTTTCGACGTATTTTTGAAAATGTTTGCTATCCGTTTCTGAGTGATACTCCGACGTTTCGGTTTTTGAGTCCTGAAACACCTGTCTCCGCCTGCATGAACTCAATTAAACTCTGACCAGCACTTTTCTGTGACAATACTACTCACACACTATTACTTTGCCAGCATTTATTTACTCTATAATGCGTGTGAATCCATGTTTCGTCTAAGTAAACTACTGGTCGCTTTGATTCTGATGAATACCTCAGAAAATATGGCCTTTTAGCAACAATACCTTCTCGTCCAAGTGAAACAAAACGTTAATTTTGACACATTGTAAAACGAAAATCCATAGACACAACATTGCTTCTAAGGATTTCCTTGCTAGCTTTGAAGCTGATTTCTGTTTGACGAAAGTTGTGCAGTTTTCGCAAAGTTCGTATTTCTTTCTATTGTTCGTAATGCTTTAAAATTACTGCCTAATAATACATTTATCCATATCATAGGACACATACTTATTGTGAGCTTCTTGCTTAATCTACTTGGGCGCTAGTTTAACCGTTGCCTCGCTGTAACTCGTCACGTGACCTAGTTCCTGGCACTACCACGTCACCACTTCGCCTTTCCAGGCAAAACGTAATGTTGCGTTCTCTACAACGAAAATTACATAAATCGTTTCGACAATTGGCCGAGATAGTCAAGACTGGTCAGAAGCACTTTCGTTGCGTTTCACAAGAACACAATAATTGGTGCGTCCGAATTTCTTGGAACTTGGGAAGTAATAGGTAAGTGCTTTTCATATAACCTACAATTAGTATTGCGCATGCACATTACTCATAAGTTGGAATTTTTCTCCTTCAAGAATGCAGAATAGGAAAATTTATTTTTCTTATGATCTGTTACTTAAAAAAATTGGCAACTCGGCAAATAAGCACGCGTCACCCCAATAGCTAGAATGAAAATAATGCGCAGAAAAGTGACGTGATACGGCGATGACTAATTTGTTACCCCTTATTCCATCATCAGACTAGCATCACTACCCGTCGATTCCCGAGTATGTATTTATTGCATTATTATGTTACTCCATCTCCTTATTCTTCCTCTCTCCATTGTTTTTTCTTTAAATGTTTGTAGAGCTTATGGGACTAACTACGGGGTCATCAGTCCCTAACCTTACAAACTACTTACAAACTAGGACAGCACAAATATCCATGCCCGAGGGGGGATTCGAACCCCCGACCGTAGTGGCCGTGCAGACCGTGACTGGGGCGCCTCAGTCACCGCGGCCGGCTCTCTCCATTATCTTCCGCCCCACTATTTGGCCGTTTCAGCTGTTTTTATTTTCCAGCTCTTCATAGATTTCTGGCACAGAGTGGCTATTCTCAATGCTTTGAGTTATCTTTACCTCTATGCCGTCATGCTGAACGTAACTGGCAACATGACGGTTTAGATGTTAGCACATTGTAAAAGCTTTGAAACTGGACACTCAGTGGCCGAAACCTAAGTAGATCTGAAAAGTAAAAACAAAAATTGCGATTGATTGCTGACTTTTCCTACAGACTGTTTTAAATAAAATTTCACAAACGTTAAAAAAATGCAACCGGGGGAGGAGGGCGGCAATTTAGCAGCTCGCACTGGGCGTCACTTGGGCTTGCGCCGGCCCTGAGGGTTGCCACAGTTAAAGTGAGCTCCCCACCAATTTCCAGTGTAAACCACTAGAAAACTACTAACAGAAATGCCCCTACTCTCATAATCGCTAAAATTTCCACTAAATGTTTTTAAACTATTATGAAAGAAAACATTAAGTATATTAGGTAATTACTTTCGTTGATTCTTAAGTAATAAATATTCATAATCATTAAATGTACAATAAACCACCAATTAAAGGTTAGGAACATACACAAAACTGTTAGTTATTTAAATGAATTCGTCCTCTGAAGAAGAATCACAATCATTGCAGCATATTTTTCTGCCAAACACAAACCACAGAGTATTTTTAGTTTAGCAGTTAAAAGATTTACTTCATTCTGTTCCTTTGTTTTTTATTACATTCATACTGCTAAATAACCTCTCAACATCGGCACTGGAATGAGCCACTGTTTAAATGTCAAGCGAACAATCCCGAAACTCTTGCATATATTGTGGATTTGGCAGTTACACTAGCATGAAGTCGTGAAATAATACCATACACCGAGAATCATAATAATATACAGTGCACTCCACGAAGACAGTCGAGTACTTTTTCTGCACATGTGAGGTGACGTACCATGCGTGAGCCAAGAAGCGCTCAGCGGTTATTCGGAGCGACGCTGAAATAAGTTAGTACCCATCGTTTGAAAATGATTGCTGCGTTCCCTGAACCTGTGCAAGCCGTCTGCCATCGTTAAATTAACTAGCTAGTACTAAATATTGTTCATTTTACACGGAATCGCGTATGTAATCTGTGGAGTGTGATGGTTCGTTTGATGTTATATTGTAATGCATCGCTGTTGTATTCAGAATAAAAGTAAAATATTTCGAAACACATAAATAGCGTAGTGTTTTTCTTAGATCGCATTTTCAGTAAGTAAAACTGAATTATTTACAGACGAATGGAAAAACTTGTGGAATCCGACCTCGAAGAAGAACAGTTTGGATTTAGGAGAAATGTAGGAACGCAGGAGGCAATACTCATATTACGACTTATCTTAGAAGATAAGCTAAGGAAAGGGAAACCTACGTTTTTAGCGTTTGTCGATTTGGAGAAAGGTTTTGACAGTGTCGACTGGAATACATTCTTCCAAATCAGGGGTAAAATAGAGGGAGAGAAGAGTTATATTCAGCCTATATAAAAACCAGACAGCGGTTATTAGAGTCGAAGGGCAAGAAAGGGACGCAGAGGTTGGGAAAAGGGTAAGATAGGGTTGTAGCCTTTCCCCAATGTTGTTCAGTCTGTACCTTGAACAGGCAGTGAAGGAATGGAAGGAGAAATTCGGAGAGGGCATTAATGTGCAGGAAGAAGAAATAAAAACATTGCGATTTGCTGACGACATAGTAATTCTGTCAGAGACTGCAAAAAATCTAGAAGAGCAGTTGAATGGAATGAACAGTGTCTTGAAAGGAAGATATAAGATGAACATTAAAATGAGCAAAACGAAGGTAATGGATTGCAATGTCAGAAAATCGGGCGATGCTAAAGGAATTACATTAGGAAGTGAGACAATAAAAGTAGTAGATGAATTTTGTTTTTTGGGTAGCAAGATAATTTCTGACGGCCGAAGTAAAGAGTATATAAAATGCAGAATGGCTTTGGGTAGACAAGTGTTTTAAAAGAAGCGAAACTTGTTAACATCCAATAATAATTTAAATGTTAGGAGTCATTTCTGAAAGCATCTGTCTGGAGTGTAGCATTGTATGGGAGTGAAACGTGGACGATAAGGAGTTAAGATAAAAAGATGGCCGGCCACGGTGGCCGAGGGGACTGAGGCGCTCCAGTCACGGTCTGCATGGCCACTACGGTCGGGGGTTCGAATCCCCCTCAGGAATGGATATTTGTGCCATCCTTAGTGTTAGCTTGTTCATAAGTAGTTTGTAAGTTTATGGACTGATGACCCCGTAGTTATGTCCCATAAGCTATACAAACATTTGAACATTTTGAACATAAAGAGATGATAGAAGCTTTTGAAATGTGGTGCTACAGACGAATGATGAAAATTATATGGGTAGATCACGTAACTAATGAGGAGGTGCTTAATCGAATTTGGGAGAAAAGGAGTTTCTAGTATATCTTGACTAAGAGAAGGGATAGATTGGTTAGACATACTTTGAGACATCAAGGGATTGTCAACTTAGCATTAGAAGGAATCGTGTGGGGTAAAAATCGTAGAGGGAGACCGAGGGACGAATATAGTAAGCAGATTCAAAAGGATAAAGTTTGCTGAACGTATTCTCAGATGAAGAGACTTGCAAAGGACAGGATAGCGTGGAGAGCTGCATCAAACCAGTCTGCGGACTGAAGACCACAACAACAACAACAACAGAATGTTTATCTTTCCTGAAAGAAGCAAGTTAACACAAAGAAAAACGCGAATTTCTCGTATCTCCAACAAAATGTAGTATTTAGTAACGGATTTAGTTATTTAAGTTTATTTATACAGACGTGTTTCCTGAAACTACGAGAGTTTTTATAGCTAGTATTTTTATAATGATTAGATATGTGTTAATTACCTAACATATAATGAAATTTATGCCGGCCGCGGTGGCCGAGGTGACTGAGGCGCTCCAGTCACGGTCAACACGGCCACTACGGTCGGGGGTTCGAATCCCCCCTCGGGCATGGATATTTGTGCCGTCCTAGTTCGTAAGTAGTTCATAAGTAGTTTGTAAGTTTAGGGACTGATGACCCCGTAGTTAAGTCCCACAAGCTTAACAAACATTTGAACATTTTTTGAATAAAATTTATCTTCGAATGCCACATGATTCCGAATAGAATGATAAAAATTCTTAAAATGTTACAGCAGGATTCGAACTACGTGACTTACTTTCACTATCTTAACAACCTAAAACGCTACCAAATGACCTACACCTATAGGCAAATACTTGGCAACCTAATATGTATTTACATTTACTTGATAAATGCCAACGACTATTTTCTTTAGAATTGATCGAATGGCTTTTTGTGATTACTATTTTAAGTACGAACTTTACGTACCGTAAATATACTGTGTGGTCCATTGATTGTGACACAACAACTAAACTGAATTCCACTATAAAATCCACCAGCCAGTAGAAGCCATATTTCGCCACTAAAGGACGCAGAAGCCACCAGTTTTAGTTGAAAATCCAGTAAGTTGGCAACACTGGCCCTCTGTAGCACTGCTGCAGTAGGTCCGGCGGGTACCCGCTCGTCCGGCGAGTGTCGGGACTCGACGGCGCACCGCAGCTCGCTCGCTGTGTACAGCGGTGCAATGGGGATCGACTACCCGCGGTGCGGGCAGCAGAGCGCAGCGGCCGGACGCAGGCGTGCTCGGGCAACACCACCTAGAGACAATGTGATACGTCACATTGACCAGGCCGTGGCCAGCAGCTGAATGGCTGGCCACTGGGGCACGCCCACTGCCTCGTAGCGGACAGACATTCAGCTGGCGGCCGCGGCCTGGCCAGTGTGACGTAGCACAGCCTATTGTAAGGCCTTGTCTCTAGGTGGTGTTGGCTCGGGCGGGTAAATGTGGCGCTCTGCTGGCTCTGATCTAGACGAATCCGGGGTCCAATATCACTCACAAAGCTTAAACCAGCTTGAACAGCCCCCTCTTTGCATGTAGGGTCCATTGATTCGTGAAGTTGTTACCATAGCCGTACGTGTCCATCCCCTCTATACCATTGGAAAAGAGACTCGTCAGACCAAGCAGGTTGTTTCCAGTTATTAACAGGCCAATTTCGGTGTTCACGGGCCCAGGCGATGCGTAAAGCTTTCTGTCGTGCAGTCAGCAAGGGTACACGTCAGGGTCTTCGGCTCCGAATGTCCTGTCGATGATGTTTCCTTGAATAGATAGACTGCTGATACTTGTATATGGCTCAGCTTTGAAACCCGCAGAAATTTGCAGAACGGTTGACTTCTGTCACGTTGAACGATTCTGTTCAGTCGTCGTTGGTCCCGTTCTCGCACGATCTTTATCCGGCCGTTGTGGTGTCGGAGGTTTGATGTTTTATCGTATTCCCGATATTCACGCTGCATTCGTGAAATGGTCGTACGGTAAAGTCCACACGTCATTGCTAGCTCGCAGAAACTGTGTCCCATCTCTCGTCTGCTGACTATAACATCAAATTCTTGTAAATCGTGATAACCTACCATTGTATGATCTAACACTTGAGACTGTTCCTTACTGCAAGCATCGTCCTCTGTTTCCATAAATGTTTGATGCAATGCATACTTCGACAGTTTCTTGCGCTCATCAGTGTAAAAATAATTTATTCAACGATTAAACATCTATTTAAGATGAATACTGCTGAAGCTGCCAGCTACAAATCCGAAAAAATATGTGACAACAGCTAACGCGCTACTTGAGGTGAGCCCTGTAGTCCATTTAAATACGTCTAATGTTATGCCACTTGCTGCATGCCCTCTTTCATGGGTGTGTGTGTTGTCCTTAGGTTTAAGTATTTTGTAAGCCTAGGGAGTGATAACCACAGTAGTTATCCCGAACACTTACAAACATTTGACCACTTTATATGTCACTCACTTTCCCTTGATTGGGTGTTTCAGAATTTACTGAAGCCATAACACACACAAATTATGTCGCTCTTACTTTAATACCGCACTGATTTCATCACAACGTAAATTCGTATTTGAATGTACGTTTAAGCATGCACGCAATAAACATATCGTAATCAGCACTCAATCATGTACACAGTGCATAAAAAGTCTGAAAAAAGAATCTAATATTCTGTTCATTTAATACAAAATAATAAAGCAATTTCGAAAATCGCTGGCTTATGAAATGTGAAAGAGTAATTGCTTCTTATCTAATTAACCAGTAATGTGTAATTTTATATATAGCTACTTCTTCTGAATGTATTAGCTTTTTAGAGCAACGCACAGCACAGTTTAATATCATTTAAATGTTCAAATGGCCGGCCGCGGTGGCCGAGGAGACTAAGGCTCTCCAGTCACGGTCTGCACGGCCACTACGGTCGGGGGTTCGAATCCCCCCTCGGGCATGGATATTTGTGCCGTCCTAGTCCGTAAGTAGTTCATAAGTAGTTTGTAAGTTTAGGGACTGATGACCCCGTAGTTAAGTCCCATAGACTATACAAACATTGGAACTTACAAACTACTTATGAAGTAGCTAATACTAAGGACGGCACAAATATCCATGCTCGAGGGGGGATTCGAACCCTCGACCGTAGTAACCGCGCAGACCGCGACTGGAGCACCTCAGTCCCCTCGGCCACCGCGGCCGGCAATATAATTCAATCTCTGTGCACAGATGTAACATGAACAACATTTACAAAGGCCCGAAATGAAAACCTATACTACGGAAAGAAGAGATTATAAAAATGACACAGGAAATAGAGAATTTTTCATGTAAATGCAGAAAAATAATAAAACCATAATTATTGTATGAGGGAAAATAGAAATTACACGTTTAATGTAAGCAAATTGAAGCAAATGCAGTATTAATTATGACAAAAACCACGAAATTAAATTACCGGGCCAGCAGCCCGAAGTAGGTTTCGGTCAGTGGCGAACATATATTCTAAAATGTGAATAAATTAAGTTTAACATCTCAAATAATTAATAAAACTGATATCGGTACTTTATTTAAGCCGTGTATCACATAAAGAAGAGGATCAGATTATTATCAACGACGTAAATGGCGAAATAAGTAACTACTCTGCGCTCTTCTTCACTTAAGGTACGCCGCGGTGGAGTAGCCGAGGGGTCTAATGCGTCTCGATGCGGAGCGCGCGGTTGCTCGCCGTGGAGGTTCGAGTCCTCCCTGGGGCATGGGTGTGTGTGTTGTCCTTAAGTTAGCTTACCTAGGTTTAAGTAGTTTGTAAGCTACGGACTGATGACCACGCAGTTTGGTCCGATAGATCTACAAACATTTGAACATTTCAATTAAGGTACACTTGACAGCAAAAAAAGTGGATCACCCCTGAATTACAAAGTGGAGGTTGCACCTGACGCTATGCAACCATAATAGCATAACTGTGTGGCGGGTCGTCAAATCATTCCACAGTACAGTTATTACCTACCCACAATAGGTACTAAGTAAGACTCCTATTTCTCCTTATGGCATTCAGGCAAGGTGCAAACCATTACTTTCGTACAACAAATATTAGAATACACATCATTAGAGATGACACAGTAACACTTGTAAATTAAATTTCGCAGCAATAAGTGAAAAGTTAGATACGTTATCACACTTGTTTAATGACATGATATGTTTTTGTTCGTGATCTGAATCTCAACGCACTGTTAAGCAAACAACAGTTCTTCGCGATTACAGGTCACGCACTTTTTCGTGGGCCCTCTCTGATCGGCGAAAGTCGGCTGAGCTCGTGTGTCAACGGAATGATTATGCTCTCTACCAACCTTACCTCGTAACAGCATTGTACACCGTAGGCCTCGTCAATGTATTGTTGATTTGTACTTGGTATTGATTATTGTTTACACTTTGATATTTGCTAAAATACGTCCACTTACCCCGACGACTTCTTTTAGAAAAAAGAAGGCTGTCCTTGAAAGTGGTATAAATAATGTTAATTCTGATTGTTATTCAGTTACGACAGTAAAATAAAGCATAAAGCGTTGCTACACCTGATTAATAAGTCCCTTTAAAATATTAAAATTTCGTAGATATACGTTCCAGTTTTCTATTACTCAAACATTAATGTTGTTCTTTTAAAACCTGTAATCTATACGCCGTAAGTTGGTGGCATTGGTAGAAAGAGGCGGGTCTTGTTCTAACAGCCAACACTCTACGAGCTGAATGCAAGCTTCAGCTCCCAACATTATCTGCTCAGAGGCCACGTTTAAATGCGCGATCTCTAGGCATAAATAGACGTAAAACACTGACGTTTTCATTATTATCGGTTTCCAAGACCAATTTCAGAAATAAATAATAATCCTACCACTGCACTAGGAATTGCATGAAGCTCATACTGTTGCTGAGAGGTAACCGCTGAAGATATGTAATGTAGTCATACATCATAAAGTTGTGAAATAGAATGCAGTATATTGATGATTTGTTAACTAAGCGCAGTCAGAAGTCAGATATTAAATATGTTCACAAACAGCGTTACACTAGTACCTGAAACGACTATACAATCAATTTTTTCCCGGCAGGAACTCGAACCAGGCACTATGTACTGTATAATTCTTCCGGGGACTCCAACCCCGCACACTCCGTCACTCTTGACCTGTCACGATGAGGCGTCAACTATCACATTGTCGTTCACTAGTATTTAGTATCATAACGTTCGTAGATACAGGGATGGGTTTGCTATTTTGCGAAAACTTTTTTTAACTTAGTAGCGCATGGACATGTTCAATGTTGATTTGAAACAACGCAGAGTCCTGCGTTCTTTATTTGTCGTTACTGTAGGTGCAGATGCTATTTTTGTGGCCGTTAAAAACTGTTACCCCCGCGGGAATCGGGTCCATTTCTTAGCCATTACAAGTTGACCTCATCCCGGCCTCCAGCGAATTACAGATGTGTTAGCATAATGTTTTGTCATAATGGAGTACTCATTAGAAGGTACAACCAGTCAAAGAGCTCGGAGGTGTCTGACTAGGTAAGACATTCTTGGCCGCACGGGAAGGCCACGTAGTCTGAGGCGCCTTATCGCGAATTTTGCGTGAAATTATATTACGTTTTAGTATGTATATTAGGATTTGGTATGGCATTTTGCTATAAGCTTATTCAACTGTGGGCTCATTTAATCAAGAATGTTGGTTAGTTGTTGCCAAGATAACTTGAATATTACGCCTTTTTAAAGTTATGAGGAGCGTGGATTATGCATTGGATAAGGGATTCTGAAATTGGGAAAATAACTTTGTTTTGACATCTATTATTCACCACGTTCATGAATAAAAGCAGACTTCGATGAAGGAGGTTTCTGTGATTTACTGGTATCGTCGGGTATGTGATAACTGTTAAGTATGTCGAGAAATTATTCATCATGGTGTGGTTGCCTTCAATAGTCATATTGAGATTTAAAAAAACAGAATTGTGGATTGTGATACAATGTTGCATCGAAACTGCGATGCTAAGTATAATATCCAACTGGAAATGATGGGGGAAAACTTCAGTCTCTGCCATTTCAAAGGTTGGATACTGGGATTTATCGGTATAGATGGCCATTTCAATGGAGACATCAGTGCTTGCACGATAAGGTTCAGTTGTCCATTATATCCACGTGATTTTCGAGAGCCAACGGCAGAAAAATAACGACAGTGATAAAGAAAAATACTGCACAAAATTGTGAAACGAAGCACTTAGATGCAGATAAATATATCAAGGGAGGGGTAGTAGGAGAGAGGGCGAGATCTAAGAATGAATAGGAGTGCAGAACTGCAAAATAAAAGAGTGAAATGCTTCCAAAGTACTCTTTACTTAGACATATATAACAGTTTGTTTTAGGGCCAAAAGAAAAGCAACGAATCTTTTACAGAACGAAGGATGGATTATCGGAGATATAAAAGACACTGCTTCATAGAGAGGACCGGTGGACACTAAAGAAAGCAGAAATTAAAAGAGACAGTTTTGTTTTAACGGAAACCACAAATTTTTTTACAGCGTTTCGAGGGAAGAGACAAAAAGGGCAACTGAGGTTATAATGTAAGGGAGGTGACAGAGAGAGAGATTGGAGGAGAAATTAATAACGAAAAAATGCGCCAAATCATTTGCATATTTTGTGAAGGATGGAGGGTCTATTAATGGATGGAGGGAAGGAGAGAGACGTATTTGAAATTACATAAATTACTTTAACAGCGTCCATAAAAAATGTTTGTAAATCTAGCAGATCAAACTGCGTGGTCATCAGTCCGAAGCTTACAATCTACTTAAACTAAGGTAAACTAACCTATGGACAACACACACACACACCCATGCCCCAGGTAGGACTCGAACCTCTAACGGCGAGAAACCGCAGCGTCCATCTAAACTGATTACTCTGTATGCATGGAGGCTGGGTGTAAATGAAATAAAAATAGGATACTGAGTGAAATAAGAAGCACAGAATTAAAATTTTTACTTTAACAGCGTCCATAAAAAGTGTTTGTAAATCTAGCAGATCAAACTGCGTGGTCATCAGTCCGTAGCTTACAATCTACTTAAACTAAGGTAAACTAACCTATGGACAACACACACACACACACACACATGCCCCAGGGAGGACTCGAACCTCCAACGGCGAGAAACCACAGCGTACATCTAAACTGATTACTCTGTATGCATGGAGGCTGGGTGTAAATGAAATAAAAATAGGATACTGAGTGAAATAAGAAGCACAGAATTAAATTTTTTTGCCACGGGCGGGAATCGAACCCAGACATCCATACTTAATTTTAATTCAATACTTTTCCTTCCACTCAATGTCTTTCAGATTGACACGGAAAACTGTCTCTAGGTATATGAATTTATAATAAAACAGGATAATAAAGGAACTGTATATTTAAAAAGAAAACTTCAATATAAAGGCAGCTCAAAGGAAGAAGAAACTCAGATTTTTTTTTTTCACTTGCCAAGAGATATTCCATATTCCCTCACTTAGGAGATTAAAAAAATTAAAGGACGAATAATTTACTCCGAGTCCCTTATTATTTGTTTTTTTCCATAATGCATCTCAAATATAATCTGTACGTCATCGTACCAGCGTCTCTTCAGTAAAAGCGACGACAATATCTCGAGATGATTGCTCGCAGTGAGACGGCCTGATCTGTATTTCTGCTTACCGCTCTTACTATGAAGCCAGGAAGTTCGCAAGCCACGGCTAATGCAGGCCCCGGCTGCAAAGCCAGGCTCAAACATTGAAGTATCAAAAGTTTCTGCAAACCTACCCAAATGTGTAGTATAAACTACCACAGATAGAGCTATTTTGCAATTAAATAAGTAGTCACCTTATGTTTTGACGTTTCATTCAAAGAATAGAATCATGATACACATACCTGCCATATAATGTTTCACCTAGATAGCAATCATACGACACAGGAAACTATTCTGTCTTTTCAGTGCTCTGCATTAGATCTAGACGTAATGAAATATGTCATCATCTTAGAAATGTAAGCATGTTGTAAAATTAAACAGTTCTGGTGGCAACAACACAAATGCATACATTTAGTATATGTTCAAATGTTTGTAGAACTTAAGGGACTTAACTACTGGGTCATCAGTCCCTAAGCTTACAAACTACTTATGAACTAGCTAAGACAACAGAGGGAAATTTTATTTACATTCTTGTGATGTATACAAATGTTCAAATGTTTGTATAGTCTATGGGACTTAACTACGGGGTCATCAGTCCCTAAACTTACAAACTACTTATGAACTACTTACGAACTAGGACGGCACAAATATCCATGCCCGAGGGGGGATTCGAACCCCCGACCGTGTTGGCCGTGCAGACCGTGACTGAAACGCCTCGGTCCCCTCGGCCACTACGGCCGGCCCGATGTAGTATATAATTCATGTTTTGTGCACTTATAAAGTGTTCTCATTATGTCTGAAACAATATAATCGCTTCAGTTTCTCGACGTATCCATGCTTATACGAAGATCGAGAAAAATTGCTGGGTCAACAGTCCCTAAGTTTACACACTACATATGTAACCTCTTCTAAAAACACACACTCCCATGCCCGATGGAGCAGAAGCCTCATCCATGACATGGGACTTTAGACCGCGCGGCTACTCTGCGCGGCCTCCTTACAATTGTAACATCATACTTTGTACGGTAAAGAGTACAAAAGCTCTTTGCACTCGTAGGAGAAGGTTGGTGATTGAAATCTCATAAAAGAAGCATGCTACACTTAAAACGAGATTTGTATTTATATTGCTTCCCCACCTCATCTCCCTGCCCTCTCCGACCCCTCCCCAACCTAAATATGAAAACGGAAAACATCCGAGACCTTCTTTCCACTAATTCACAATACCGCACAATCTGATATCTTTTTCCAACATTTTCAATTTCCTCCCTCTATAACGTCAGGTAATAATCGCACATTGCTCAGCAATACTGCGGAAGAGGTGGAGCAATTCTAGGGTTGTAACTCTCCTTGGGAGACGTTTTAATCTTCTAATGGTTGTAACAGTAACAGACCGCTTGTTTTATCTTCGCCAAAACATGTATTTTTCCCGCTTAACGCTGTTTTCAATTTTACCCACCAGATATTTCGTTAGATGTATAATCCTTAACGATTTCTCAAGACCTGATGAAAATTTTCTGGTAATAATGTGGTGAACTATAAACATATTTATGTTTAGGCTCAATTGTCGCAATTATCAATTTAAAAATGGTTTTGCTTTTCTGAGATGTTTACTAACAGTAGCATAATCTGCCACAAATATTTCTCAGTTTGACATAGCAAAAAAATGTTCAAATGTTTGTTAAGCTTAAGGGACTTAACTACGGGGTCATCAGTCCCTAAACTTACAAACTACTTATGAACTACTTACGAACTAGGACGGCACAAATATCCATGCCCGAGGGGGGATTCGAACCCCCGACCTTAGTGGCTCGATATAGCAGTTTGTAGCTCTGTCAGAGAGTGGGTAAAATGTTACTCTCGCTCCAGTTTGTAATTGAGAGCTGCTTCCTCTTAATATTTAGAGAGCTTCGACGTTTTCATGTAGGAAGCGAAAAGCTGCTGCGTAAATCGCCTCCTCATTGACCTTGTGAAGGCTGATGCAGATAATAGAGAAAGTAGGGACCGAAAATAGTTGTAGTTGCTCTGCGAAATTCATTACCCTTGTCCGTAATCGTATAATTGATAAGTAAATGACACACCGAAGTTCAATTCCCAGACATTTTAATTGGAATACCAACAATAAGTGAATCTTGAAAGATTCTTCTATATACATATAAGTGTGGTGACCGTTCTTTGAAAAGAACAGACGCCACATAAATATACATAATTAAGGGGAAGATGACACCAGGTCCATCATTTAGTGCAAATGCATACTAAGTCTGAACTCTTGAGGTAATCGGGAAAGTGCCACGAGCAGTGAGTGCAAATTGCAAACGGCAACTAATTAAGCAGTGTGAGGAAGTTTGAGTCTTGTTGGTGACGAGTGGTGAGGGGGGGGGGGGTTCACGCGCACCTGCGATTATCGTTGTTTTCCCTCTAGTGCAATAGATTCCGTAACTGCTCAGTGAGCAGTAGGAATTGGGTCCGAATTCCTGCTGAGCACAGCTGTTCTCTTCCTCAATGCGTGCACTCAGTGGCCACAAGCAGCAAGTGTCGGATTACTCTTTTAATCTACATTCTTTTGTCATTCCAGGAAGCAGTACAACTTTCAGCAGCCATGATCCACCATGTTGTCATTTCACTAACATAGTCGTACCAGGAAGATCATTCGTCTACAGGCAATGTCTTTTTCGAGTGGTCCAACACCTTAGGGGAACACCTTGTGCACGCACGATGCAATGGCTTAATTACTTCTCCTACGACGTGATGTCGAGCATAGAAGTATTTATAGTGAGGGAGACGAATGGATGGTTGCCCAGATACATTAAGAAAATAAAGGTAATCCACTGAGTTACAGATCCATTGTGTTGATATCGACATGTAGCAGGACTTTTGAACTAATACTTTTTCTACAATTATATCACGTATTAACACCAAACCGGCAAGAATTTCTAAATCTTTACTCTTGTGATACTTTGGCGATACTAAATCTGCATGAACTACTGAGTACTCTCAAACTAATTCCGAATTTATAGAGTGCCGAAACGACTTTTGGTATCTTCAGCCGTAATCAACTTCGAACCATATCGCTTTCCTAAGGAGTATATTCATAGTTGTGCGACTGGAATTGTCCTGTCTACAAGGTTATATTTTGCAGTAACTGACGAGGAGTCATCTAGTGAAAAGGACGTGCCGACTAAAATTCTTCCAGCAAAGTGAAGCAGATTTCTCCTTTTTCGAATACATATTCTAAATATTTAATGAGCAATCAGAATATTGCTCTTAGATTTGAGGCAGTTAATGGTGCCGACTACTAAAATCAGGAAAGCAAAGTCAATTACGAAATGATTTTGAGTTTGTGTCTTCACGGCGCAAATGGTGACAATCGACCTTAAACATCAATATGCATTTGGCTCTGAACATAGATACTAAAAGAGTTTCGTAAGCTTTCTAGATATCGATAAGCAAAGCAAATTTGAAGTTTATACATATAACGAAATTCCTGGCGGTGCAATTAAAAACAATGTTAACTGTGAATAACACATGTTTTGGCGAAGGTGAAATAAACGGTCTGTTATTGGCACATACTATCAGGAGATTTAAACTTCTCCTAAGGAGACTTCCAACCCTACAATTGTTCCACGTCTTCTGCAGTATTTCTGAGCAGTGTCCCATTATTACCTGACGGGATGGAGTGGGACGTCGAAGAAATTGGAAGAATATATCGAACTCGCACATACGCTATTTGGCACTTGTATTTATTATTATTATTATTATTTCGAGCTTCGTATAAGCGTGGAACGGTCGAGACACTGAAGTGATTCTATGAACCCATTACGAAAAACTTCACTGTGAATAACAGAATAATCGTAAAATGACCTCAGCAGAAGGTAATTTCCGTTGTGTAGCACTTATTGTTTCAGTCACATTAAGAATACTTTATAAGTGCACAAAACGTGAATGATATACTACATGTATACATGTGTGTTGTTGCCTCCAGAACTATTTAATTTTAGAACATGCTTACATGTGACTACTCATTTAATTGCAAAGTAGCTCTACCTGTGGTAGTTTAAACTACACATTTGGGTAGGTTTGCAGAAAGTTTTGATACTTCGAGGGTTGAGCCTGGCTTTGCGACCGAGGCCTGTATTAGCCGTGGCTTGCGAGCTACGGGCAGTCGGTCAAGCACAGCTCATGCCGATGCGACGCTTGGCGGAAACCAGCCAGCTGGCGGTCGCGGTGGCAGCTAACAGCCCCCAGCACGACGCAAAGCGGGGCTCCGACGTAAATACAGAATGCTTACTTCCTGACTTGATAGTAAGAGCGGAAAGCAGAAATACAAATCAGACCGTCTCGCTGAGAGCAGCGAACTCGATATAGTCTTCTCTTTTACAGAAGAGAAATGTTCAAATGTTTGTTAAGCTTATGGGACTTAACTACAGGGTCATCAGTCTCTAAACTTACAAACTACTTATCAACTACCTTATACTAAGGACGGCACAAATATCCATGCCCGAGGGGGGATTCGAACCCCCGACCGTAGTGGCCGTGCAGACTGTGACTGGAGCGCCTCAGTCCCCTCGGCCACCGCGGCCGGCTTTACAGAAGAGAAGCTGGTCCGATGGCGTTATAGATTATATGCTGAAATGCATTATGGAAGAAACAAATAATGAGGGATTCTGAATAAATTAATGTTTTCTTTTTTAATTTTTTTAAATCTCGTGTCTAGTTTCATATTGCCTAAGTGAGAGACTATGGAAGTTCTCTTGGCAACTGAAATAAAATATGAGTTTCTATTTCCTTTGAGCTACCTTTAGACTGAAGTTTTTTAAAAATATACAGATCCTTTATTATCCTATTTTTCTTATTAATTTATATACATAGAAACAGCTTTTCGTGTCAATATGTGAAAGGCATTGAGTGAATGGAAACGTATTGAATTAAAAGAAGTATGGAAGTCTGGGTTCGATTCCCGCCCGCTACGACGTCGAGACCGAGCGCATTGAGGCGCTATGCTACGATGTGTTCGAATTTCCCCACGGGCATGGATGTTTGTGCCGTCGTTAGTATAAGCTCGTTTATAAGTAGTTTGTAAGTTTAGGGACTGATGACCCCGCAGTTAAGTCCCTTAAGCTTAACAAACATTTGAACATTTTAGACAACTGACATGTCACAGTTTGTTTTAGGGCCGATAGAAAAGGAACGGACGTTTTACAAAACGAAGGATGGATTATCGGAAATATAAAAGAACACTGCTTCATGGAGAGAACCGATGGACTGTAAAGAAAGCAGATATTAAAAGAGACAGTTTTGTTTTGAGGTTATAATGTAAGGGAGGTGATGGAGAGAAAGAGAGAGAGAGAGGGGGAGAATGGAGGAGAAATGAACAACGAGAAAATGCAAGACGGAAACGTTTGCATCTGCATACTTTGTGATGGTCAGAGAGTGCATTAATTAATGGAGGGGAAGAGAGAGGCTCATTTGAAATAACAAGACATGCTTTGAGTGCGCTAATGTAAACCTATTACTCTGTATGTATGGATATAAATGAAGTAAATTTAGATTAATGAACGGACTGTATATTAAAAAAGAACACTCCAATTTAAAATGCAACTAAAAAGAATAACTATTTTATTCATTTTGTCAAATGATCTTCCACCGGCTTTCACTTAGGAGGAAAAGAAAAGGAAGACGTAAGAAATCTTTATAGGGACTTAAAATTTTATCCAGAATCCCTCACTATTTTTTACTTCTATCATGCATCTTGGCATAGACTCTATAAGTCGTCGGACGTAACACCCTGAAGAAGCAACTTCCTCCCATGCTTCCAGAACGCAGCCACAAAGAGCTTCCGCCGTAGTTGGCTGGTTTTGTGGCCAGTTCTCTGTTAACGTCCTGGCGATCCAGCCCACGTTTTTCCATGGGGTTCATGTCAGCCGCCCGCGGCGGCCAGTCCATGACATTGACGCCAATCGTGGAGAGCCGCTGCTGGACGAATGCAGACTTGTGAACATGAGAATGATCCTCTTGCAGCATGAGGTCCTCTTCTCCATACAGCATTCTCACTGACGGAAGCATTACGTTTTCCAGTATGTGGGCGAACTGTACACTGTCGAGAATGCCTTCTATCCTATGAAGGATTCCTGCTCCTCGTGCAGATATCCAGCCCCAGCAGGAAATGGATATATAACATTTTTGTTTCACTTTTTAAGCAACAGCACTCTTATTTAAATTCATATATACAGAACAGTCTAGAGTGCAATAATTTATTTTATTCGACTAGTTTCGGTGTTTCGGTCTTCTTTTAGACCATCTTCAGGTATTTTAGCTCCATCGATGTTGTGGAGGTGGAGGTAACTGGGAGCCTTCCAGTGCGTGACTGGAGCAGTGACGCACTGGAAGGCGCCAAAGTCAAGTGCGAATACGAAAGCCCCAAAACGATCATACACGTTTCCTCCATACATTGTGCGTTAGTTACCGCCGTTTATCACGCAGTCGTTATTGTAACTAATATCAGCAAAAGTAATCACTACGATAGCGGCAGGCATCGCGGCTCCAACGGTGGAGCAGTGACGCACTGGAAGGCTTCCAGTTAGTGATGATGAAGTTACAACCTAATATTTCAGATAGCTAACAATGATACTATGCAGGAAACTATTCTCTCCTGTAAGCACTCTGTGATCCATAGTTAAGAGACTACGTATTGAACCTAGATAACTAAGCGAGTTGTAAGACTAAACAGTTTTCGTGGCAACAGCACAAACTGTATATACGTAGTATATCATTGTGCACTTATAAAGTGTCTTTGAAACAATAAGTGCTGCACGACTGATGCCCTTCAGCCCTTCATTTACATGATTGTTCTGTTATTCAGAGTTAAGTGATCCGTAATGGGTTTACAAAGTCGCTTCAATTTCTCGACGGTTTCACGCTTATACAAAGCTCGAAAGAGGTGCCAAAAAGCGTATGAGCGAGTTCTTCCTACTCTTTTGCTATCCTTACAGTTGTAATAACATACTTTGTGAGGGAGTGTGAAAAAAGCTCTTTGGATTCCAAGGAGAAGGTTGGTGATTGAAATGTCGTGGAAAAATCGTAGCCGGCCGCGGTTTCCAAGCGGTCTGCGACGCGTCACTGCGGACGGGGGTTCGAATCCCCCCTCGGGCATGGCTATTTGTGCCGTCTATAGTATTAGCTAGTTCATAAGTAGTTTGTAAATTTAGGGACCGATGAAGTCCCATAAGCTGTACAAACATTAGAACATTTGAAAAATCGGAGAGCAGTGAAAATGTTCTTTTAATTTTGCGTCCGCACCTCATCCCCCTTCCCTCTCACCCCCCCCCCCCCCTCCCACCAACTTGAAGGGAAAAAATCGGAAAACAACCGAGACCTTGATTCCCATAATTCACTACATTGCACAATCTGATATATTATTTCTACTTTTTCGACGTCCTCCCTCTATCTCGTCGGGTAATAATGGGATACTGCTCAGCAATACTGCAGGGGAGGTGGAACAATTAGAGGGTTGGCAATCTCCCTAGGAGACGTTTAAATCTTCTAACGGTTGGGTCAATAACAGACCGTTTGTTTCACCTATGTCAAAATATGTGTTATTCCCAGTTAACGTTGTTTTTAATTGCACCCCAGGTATTTCGTTATATATATATAACCTTCAAATTTATTTTGCTTGTCGATGTCTAGAATGCTGACGAAACTCTTTTGGTAATCATGTTCAGAGCCAAATGCATATTGATGTTTAAGGTCAATTGTCACCAATTGCGCCGTGAAGATACAAATTCAAAATCATTTCGCACTTGACTTTGTTTTTGTGAGAAGTTTACTAGTCGGCAGCATTAACTTACTCAAATCTAAGAGCAATGTTCTGATTGCTATTTAAATATTTCGAATATATATTCGAAACAGGAGAAGTCTACTTCACTTTGCTGGAAGAATTACACTTGTCACGTCTTTTTCACTAGGTAACACCTCGTCATTTACTGCAGACTATTTCCTTGCAGACAGGTCATCACGATCCCAATCGCACAACTGTGACTATACTCCTTAGGAAAGTGATATGGTTCGAAGTTGATTACGACTGAATATACCAAAAATCATCTTGGCACTCTATAAATACTGAATTAGTTTGAGAGTACTCAGTACTTCATGCAAATACAGTATCGCTAAAGTCTCACAAGAGTAAAGTTTTCGAAATCCATGCTGGTTTGATGTTAGTTAATACGTGATCTATTTCTACATATTTCATAACATTGGGAAAAAGTATTTGTTAAAACGTCCTGCTACAGTCGATATCAATACGATGCATCTGTAAATCAGTGGATTACCTTTATTTTCTTTCTTATGTATTCGTGCAACATTCCATTCGTCTCCCTCACTGTAAATACTTCAGTGCTCGACATCACGTCGTAGGAGCAGTAATTGAGTCATTGCATAATGTGTGCAAAAGATGTTCTCCTATGATGTTGGACCACTTGAGAAAGACATGGCCTGTAGAAAAATTATCTTCCTGGTACGAATATGGCAGTGAAATGACAACATGGTGGATCACGTCTGGTGAGTCTAATAGTTGTGTTGCTACCTGGAATGACAGAGAATGGAAAAGTTGTTAACTTGTCGTCCGAGGTCAACGCTGACGATAGACGCGGGGCAGCACAAAGTTATTTATTGCGCTACTTCAAAATGTTTGGAAATGTTTGTAAATATGTAGGACTCAACTGCTTGGTCATTAGTCCGTACCATACAAACTACTTAAACTAAGGTAAACTAAGCTAAGGACAACACAAACACCCATGCCCGAAGGGGGGACTTGAACCCCCGACGGCGAAGGGCGGCGGGCACCGCAGCACGACTAATCCGCCGCAGTTTGCGCTACTTGTAGCGGAACATGTGCACATCCCGAAAATGGTGAGAAAACAGTATTTTCAAATGTTTGTTAAGCTTAAGGGACTTAACTACGGGGTCATCAGTCCCTAAACTTACAAACTACTTATGAACTACCTACAACTAAGGACGACACAAATATCCATGCCCGAGGGGGAATTCGAACCCCCGACCGCAGTGGCCGTGCAGACCGTGACTGAAGCGCTTCAGTCCCCTCGGCCACCGCGGCCGGCAGTATTTTATCTCTGCGTATATATATATATATATATATATATATATATATATATGTGTGTGTGTGTGTGTGTGTGTGTGTGTGTGTGTGTGAATGGTTTGAGTCCCTGACGGGAAAAAAGTCAATTTTGAGGTCGTTACGAGTTGAAATATAGCGATGTTTATGAATTTATTTAATATCTGACGTGTAATCGTGCTTAGTTCACTATTCATATAGTCACCTTTGAGTTGCACTGTATTATACACCTTTACTGGTTACCTCTCAGCAACAGTTTGAAGTTCATGCAGATCCTGATGAAATGCTAAAGTTAACCATACATTTCTAGGTTCGGACATCGGCCTTGTAAACTGATACGTCTCTTTATGCCTAATCGAGTCTCGATCAGAAACGCAAGCTGTTTTTGGTCAATAGTGCGTTCAAATTCAGAGCATGAACAAAAAATGATCGTGTCAATGAATGAGTTTGGTAAGGCATACGATTTTTCACTTATTGTAATGAAATTGAATTTACGTTGCTTTCTCTTCTCTAATAACCTGTATTTTAATGTTTTTGTTGTGGACTGACTGCGATAAGGAGGAATATACTCTACTGCTTCTTTGGTACGCATTGTGATCCACGTTTTTTTGCTGTCAAGTGTACATAGAGGATCAATTCATGAACGGGAAACAAGTTTAAGCAGCTACAGAAACATTTCCATCATTTTTTATACAATTCTTCACTCAACTAAAGAATAGTATAATTTTTAATCAAGAACGAAAATAACAACAATTTTGACATTTGAACTCTCATTCATCAGTTAATCTAGGAGGAAGTTTATTGAGGAACGGAATACTGTTTTATATTACAATACAAATAACGACAATTATTCCATTTAAGTGTCATTATTCATTGGAGCTGGGGGGAAATGATCTGCAGGACAGGATACCATTACTACCAACTACAAAAAATACGAAATATGTATCATTGGTATCCATTATTACAAATGAGCTGTATAATTCAGCTAAAGAACAGAATATTAACCCTACCGACATAGAGATTAACGACCCTTAATTTCCAGGTAATTCGGTATCATTAACAGTTTTTCTATTTTTTCTCCCTATTTTATGGACGTCTAGTTTTAGTTCTTCCCCACCCGAATCCCAGTCGCACGTGTGTTCACGTGTTCATTTTTGTCGTTAAATATATACTTTTACGACTTACAGATATTTCGTAAACGCACTCTCTGAAATGAAAGGACGACCAATGAGTTATGATCAATACATAAATTGTTCAAAACTTCGACCAAATTAAACTAACATTTACGGAATTTCTTCCATTTTTTCGACATATATTTATTTAAATTTGCAAACGTCTCTCAAGATAACATTTTCATTAGCTATGATCCAGATATTAACAGTTCACCATCTGTAAATGAAATGTGAGGTCATCCGTGTAAACTGATGAGTTGTATCTCATTCTTCAATTCACTCTCCATATATTACGCAATCCTTGTACTGTTAAGGATGTTTAGATAACTAAATGACGTTGCGAAAAGCGGCGTTTCGAACAACCAGGCTCGTGCTGGAGGTTTCGTGTGTCACTGTAGACAAAGAGAGAGAGAGAGAGAGAGAGAGAGAGAGAGAGAGAGAGAGAGAGAGAGAGAAGCGAACACTTCAGTTTCGTCGGGCTGTTAATGCCAAAGCCGCTGCTAATAGCAGCTGTCACAAGTTGTGGCAGAGTTAATGCCTGCTGTGTAATATCTCTGCGCAATGAAAGAGAAACAGAAGTTCGTTGGTCGCTTCAGTGATGAAAGAGATTAATCGAACGGTTCCCAGCCCTTACAGCTGTGCGACCGATCTGTTTAATTTGTAGAAAGGGCTTGAAACGCCAGTAGCTAAACATTCCAGAAATAATTTAATCATTCGTATCAATTATTACAAATGAACTGTACAATTCAGCTGAAAAACAGACTACTAACACTACCGACGTAGAGAATAACGACCCTTAAGTTCCATTGGCAATGCACCTAAGAGATATACGTATTTTACGTTCTCGCAGTTTCAAAATATCATTAAATCCACATGTGCATGCGGAATGACTACCGACAATGATTTCACTACAGCAGTATGAGTAAAACTGTCAGAAAAGTAAATGATACACGTAAGTCTGATATATGAGTTATGATAATGCATACAGACTGCTTTTTCAAAATGTTCAAATGTTTGTATAGCTTATGGGACTTAACTACGGGGTCATCAGTCCCTAAACTTACAAACTACTTATGAACTAGCTACACGAAGGACGGCACAAATATCCATGCCCGAGGGGGGATTCGAACCCCCGACCGTAGTGGCCGTGCAGACCGTGACTGGCGCGTCGCAGTCCCCTCGGCCACCGCGGCCGGCCTGATTTTTCAGTGTAGTTTAAAATTTTACACGTAAACATTGTAGGAAATATTAAGTAAAAATTTTCTGTTTCTACCCGTGTTTTTATTCTGCAAAATAAAAATATATTGTACATACTGAATCGCCAGTACCTCAATACCAGTTACACATTCCATTTTGGTAAATTCTCCTACGGCAGTGTGCGCATTCTAGAGAATCGGATTCAGCTCCTGGGGCGCTATAAATGCACTGTTCTTCAGCTATCAGCCGAATCCCTCAAGTAGTAATAAATCCGATAAAAGCTCCGTCTCCCAAAAGATTTGTTGTAGACGGAATATCAGATACCAATCTTTGTCCGTTTATCCTTGTTGTTCGTCGTTATAAAATTAGGATATAAAAGGTGGTGGTTCTTGTGAACAACTGTGCCCGAAAAATCACCACTGCAAGAGATTACGAGCGGATTGTGTCATATTACTGTTTACGCTGTTGGAAGCGAGCCACGGCTGACACACACACACACACACACACACACACATACACACAAGGAAAAAAAGTGGAAGAGATGGTGGCAATATTTTTACATGATAGAATGGACCATTAACTGTGTGAGGGCACAGAGCTCGGCGTTCCTTAGTTCATTTTGTACCAGCTAATATTAACAAGTATCGAGTGAAATCCGTGAAGCTCCCTATAATTTTATATAATGTTTTACGCTGTCCTATGCGCATATGTCGGTGCAGCGCAAAAATGACCACGGTCCAAGCTGCGAGGTGGGAACCAGTGGCCTAAACGACTACGGTCGGGGGTTCGAATCCCCCCTCGGGCATGGATATTTGTGCCTTCCTTAGTATAAGATAGTTGATAAGTAGTTTGTAAGTTTAGGGACTGATGACCCCGTAGTTAAGTCCCATAAGCTTAACAAACATTTGAACATTTTTGGCCTAAACGACAAGGGTATCGCCCTTCGTTCCTCTTCTGTACTGTTGTTGGGGTCAAACGCAGATCACACCATCTTCAAGACAAAGCCTCACAACTGGACGTGCCTAAGTCACACTGAGAGGTCGTGGACACCAGCTGACCGCTGTGGCACGCCACCTAGAGTTGGGCAACACGATTCTTTTTTAGGAATCGATTCTTGCGTTTCAATCCCACATTGCGAATCGATTCCTACGATTCGTTCACGATTCCTCCGCGAATCTTTAGTCTGCATTGGAACGATTCTTACTTCTACATCTTGCTCATAGATGGCAATACATGTCTGTGTCATGGATGTTGGAATCTTAACATTTTGCATTTGTTCCTACGATTCTTTCTGGTCTGCTACAGCACGAAACTTACAGAATGCCAAAAAAGTGACAACATGGGTATCGGATTTTTTAATATTTATGGTGCGTAAAGTTCAGAATTAAAATAATAATGAGGCAAAGCCGCTCTATTCAGCTCACTAAAAATTGTCGAGAAAACAGTCTTAGAAGTTTTGCGAGCGGCTATAAATACATATTACTCTACCAACTATTTCTGTTGTCATCATAGGTCATTTAGTAGCGTTGTAGGTTTCGTGAACGTAGGTCACTTATTTCGAATCCTGTGGTAACCATATATAATTTTTTTTTCGTTCTGTTTGAATACTTTGGCCATTTAAACATAAATTTAATTAAATCTATGGTAATTAACACATATCTAATCATCATAAAATAATTGTTATGTAAAATCAATTAGTTTAAGGAAACACATCTATATAAATAAACATTAAAAATAAAAATCCGTCTCTAAATATTAGATTTCTTTCGAGAAACAAGAAATACGCGTTTGTTAAAATGTTTCTTTTTTGCAAAATCGATTTCTTTTAGGAAAGCTGATAACGTAAAAACCAAAATGGTAAAAATGATTTTTGAGATGGCTTTAAAAACATTATAAATCGCGTTTTTATATAAAAAGAATATTTTTATAAAATTGAGTTTTTACAAAAACTAAAACTATGTAGATGAAGTCGAAAAGCTTAAACCTCGCTAAACACAAAATATAATCGAAATTGTTACAGCCATTTCCGGGATATGCGAAATATAAATGTGTAAGGATTGCTCGTTTAAATACATAATATGTAAACTGTATAAAAGACGTATATTCGTATGTATTGGCAGCTGTGTATTTCGCTGCGTTTTGTTTCTGTAAGCTGTAATTCGTGAATAGGCCTATAAGTAACGGCTCACGATCTTCGTTCTGTGCTTCCTTTGTTGACACGCTTTCTGGCTTTCGTAATTATTTGGCACGATTTGCCACATGCTTTCGAATCATGAATCGTTGGATCTTGGAATCGTCACAAGACAGGCGATTCTTTTGAACGACGATTCGTTCCCCCTCTTGACTTCTCTCCGGCATTCGGAATCATTCGGCAAGATTCGGCAGTCGCCTTCGACTCAAGAATCATTGGAACTTAGAATCGTCACGAGACAGATGATTCTTTTGAACGACGATTCGTCCGGATGACGATTTGATTTTTACGATTCTTTATCTGTATTCGTTCAAATGAACGACTCATTCACGAATCGCCACAACTCTAATGCCAACCGCCTGGTAGCGGCCGGCCAGTCACCTTGCGTTCGCAGCCTCTCGGTGTGGCGTAGGCACTGCCATTTGTGACGCCTTGTCTTCTAGGTGGTGTTGATGACATACACTTTTAGGTTTTCCGCGATTTTCCTAAACAGCACTTCACAGATGTGAAGCTGGCTGGCTTACTGTGGCAATACGGAGATGCCGAAGTGGAGTCCGATACAACCGTAAAACCTAATGCTAGGTGAACGAACAGTATGGTAATGCGTAAGGCAACATTTCAACTGTGTTTCACCTTGGTGCTTCCAAACTATAATGCGACCATCGTGGTAGTACAGGCAGTGGCGCAGCCAGGATATGGTTCGGTGGGGGGGGGGGGGGGGGGATATTTTTTTAAAGAATAAAGCCTATTGAATTTATTAATCGGTTACTTATTTTTGCACTTGTTTAATTTAACCGAGAATTATACTACAAAAAGCAATTGCATAAGATATAACATGAGTACGCTCGCATTAATTTGAAAGTGGAAGAGGAGGAACGTGGTGGAAATGAAGTGTATATAATCAGCTCGTAAAATAATTAAGTAGTTTCTGTGTTACTAGCCAAACAGATAAGTCTTTACAGTTTAATTAACATGAGACTGTATGTGTAAAACCTGAACTAAATAACACTATTGTTGTTCATAAGATTTCACTCAGTAGCGCCACTGAGCTGCTAAGCAGCAGGTCACCGCATGTGAACAATCGGTTCGTAAATTCAGCATAGCTGTAACAATAGCAGCAGCATCAAAGCTGGTCACGGCGGCATTAAAACCGCTCTGTTTCAAAATTCAAATGTTTGTATAGCTCATGGGACTTAACTACGGGGTCGGCAGACCCTAAACTTACAAACTACTTATGAACTAACTAATACTAAGGACGGCACAAATATCCTTGCCCGAGGGGGGATTCGAACCCCCGACCGTACTGGCCGTGCAGACCATGACTGGAGCGCCTCAGTCCCCTCGGCCATCGCGGCCGGCACCGCTCACTATAACAGCAGCACATGTTCTCAGTAGCGGCATCATGTTGGCGACCCATTGTCACGTTCACTTGTGCTTGGCAAATTATAGTTACGTTGTGATTTATTACATGTGTTCTTACGGTCGTATTAAAGGTTACCACGATGGTAATATTAGAGAATGGAGACCTAATGGAGAGAGACTGTTGAACTGTTAACGACTCGTTTACAACGTGTTCGAAGCAATGTCCGTGGCTGCTACTAGACTGCGGAAGTTCACAACTTGTTGGCAACATGTTGCCAACACAGAAACAGTATTCCCGGGCCGTGTCGGTAGAGATCAAAGGAACATTGGTCTGTAGCCTGTTATTACGAGTGGCCGCTAGGCAGCGCTAGTGTTTGTTTTTTTATATTCTCTCTCTCTCTCAAAAAGAAAAGAAAATGCTGTTTAGCTTTGTACCAGCAGCAGTGACATTGATAAGAAAATAAAATCTCTCGTGTTATATTACCGGCGGGAGAAAATGTAAACAGAAGGGATTAAAAAACAGGAAGAGGGTGGGGGGGGGGATCCTTACGTACAATTCAAAGTGGTTTTTATATATAATTTTACATTTCCTGGACATACTACTGCAATAATTCAACTTGGATCACGTTTGTTGCTTTGGATAAGCGACGTGTAAGTTACAGGCTATTAATTTTAAAGTTCCTGGACATTTTATTGAAATTATTCGACATTGATCACATTTATTTCTGAGGACATGCGATGTTTGAGTTATATTAAAATAAATTAATTAACTTCATTTATTCCTTCAGTCCTTCAATGAAACCGCAGGAACTACTTTAGATACCCTATATCTGGCTTTGAAATATCTATACTTGTAAGACGCATTTGTTCTCTGTCTGTCTGTTCTCTTATAACGCAAGATCGCGAAAACAAAATAACGTGAAATTTGGTACACGTACACAAAATTATATGGGGAAGGTTCTTAAACAGGTTTCGTTCCATTTTATGGAAAACCAACCTGAAAATTTGAGAAAAAGTGAATCTGCGTTTTCAATGTGTCCCTGTAAATCTAATCTTTGCACTGATCTTAGTGAAATTTTGCACAATTGACCTTCAAAACAAGAGAAGGCAACTGTCTACATAAAATTTCGTTCAGTGCATGGTGGAGGGTACTAATGGATTTGGCCAAAACCTACAGTTTTGCTCCGATCTTGATAAAATTTTGTACACTTGACCTTGGAAACAAGATGAAGGTTACTGTCTACATAAAATCTCGTTCGGTGCATGCGGGAGAGTACTTTACTTACAGACTTCGAACGCAATTTCTATACATATAGAATGCATTTTTGTAAGCTTCTATAGAAAACCTTATTTTAAACCCGGGCAAAGCCGGGTACTTGCAGCTAGTATGACATAAATGCGCTAAACTTTGGTACAAATGTCCTGTTGCGGAAGGTTACAGCAAGTCTATTGATTTTTTTTTCGGAGAAAACAGGCCCTATAATATTTAGCAAAATCTGACGGCGACATCCTTGTACAATTACGATAGCCAGTAGTTCAGTTCACAAAGCACATAGTTCCCTCCACGACTTTTATATAATGTTTTGCTCCACCACCGATGACTAAGTCATTCTTTCCGCCTTCTTTATTGAACTATCAATAATAACACAGTACCACAAGCTAATGCATCTTCCTCTTCTCTTGAAATAGCATAGTCCCGAGAATTTCCTAACGCAAATACACGGACAAGCTCAATGCAGCTGGCGCTAGAATACATTTGTTCCTTGCCAGTGTAGCCGCACACACGAACAACCAACAATGTTGTCAACATTGCTTGGGAAGTAGTTGCAAACATAATATTATCCGAACATCAGGCGCCGGCCGCGGTGGCCGAGGTGACTGAGGCGCTCCAGTCACGGACAGCACGGCCACTACGGTCGGGTGTTCGAATCCCCCCTCGGGCATGGATATTTGTGCCGTCCTAGTTTGTAAGTAGTTCATAAGTAGTTTGTAAGTTTAGGGACATTTGAACATTTTTTTTTTGAACATCAGGCCGAACTGTCTAAGGCGTCTTGTAGCCGAGCGCGCGGTTGCTCGCCGTCGGACGTTCGAGTCCTGCCACGGGTGTGTGTGTGTGTGTGTGTATGTGTGTGTGTGTGTGTGTTTTGTCCTTAGGTTAATTTAACTTATTTTAAGCATTTTGTAAGCCTAGGGACTATTAACCAAAGAAGTTAAGTTCCGAATATGAGTGTTAACGCGCCTTAACATACATGGCCGCAGCGGAGTAGCCGAGCGCATTGATGTGCTATGCTGCGATGCGCGAGGTCGTTCCCCGTCGGTGGTTCAAATCCCCCTCGGGCGTGGATGTCTTTAGTATAAGGTAATTTATAAGCAGTTCGTAAGCTCGTAGACTGATGCGCCCGCAGTTACGTCCTATAAGGCTTACAAACATTTGAACATTTTTTTAACATATATGTCGTCATACTGCTCCTTGCATCCCCACTTTGGTTTGCCCTGGTATTCGATTCCGCTCCCGACCCCACCAAAGTACGCACTGCTGGTCACTACTCAGCCAACCATGCATCTGTGAAATGTTATACCTACGTTTCCCTCGCATACCTCCCGAGCTTGCGAACGCCTACGTAATATGTAGCTCTTGAATGAGTCGTTCAACTTGAACACTTCACTACTATAAAGTGTGAAGTAATCACTCATTTCAAATTAACTGGTACTACAACACTTCACAGTTCTCAAACTTCATACGGTCCGCACAAACTGACAGTCGGCATGGTGGCTTAGGTGAGCTATCGTAAGTGCATTTACCTTTTATGTTTGCTCCTATAAGCCACCGCTCGTGTTCGTACTTCGTTTACATGCACTGTAACATTCACAGCTCATTTGATTCGGCTCTAGAACACTCACTAACTCACTTTGTTTCTCTATTCCGCCACACTGTGCTGTGTCGCCATCTCAGCGGCAGTATAGTGTGCTATGTCGACAACGAAATGTTCACTTTTCGAGTACCTAAATTTAGCCATGGCGGATGAGCCATGCGTACTGGAGCGCCGTGCTGCGGTGCGCGGGGCCGTTCGCCATCGGGGGTTTGAGTCCCCCCTAGGGCATGGGTGTTTGTGTTGTCCTTAGGTTAGTTTACGGACTTATGTCCGTGTAGTTTGTGTCCGACAGATTTAAAAACATTTGAACCTATATTTATGGGTCAGGGGTATATACCTGTCAACCGTAGAACAGGAACAGTATTAATGTTTTAATTATATCCATAATCAATATATTTTATTTTCTCGGGTTTTAATATTCTTGTATAGTTTATCTGATAATGAGGGCTTTATCCTTGAAACGCGTCATATTTTAGTGTTTTTTATACGATCTCTGTTTTTGAGCCTACTTGACAAAATAATTAATGTTTCATTCAGTCGTCATCTTAAATATTCTTCTATGTCATTGGGTTTTGAAATAGTTTTCAGCTATCGTTTCGATTATCAGGACACTACCGGTACGCCATCTTGCCATAAGATGTGAAAAAAGACGCAGACAATGTAGAGAACAACAGCACATGCAACCATGTGAGTTCGGATATGAAGTCTGCGCAGAATCCACAGCCCCATGAGGTTCAGGTTGGTAGGAATTTTTACCACATACACATTACTAAAATAATTAGACCTCAAAGTTTTGCGTATGTACAGTATAGCGATATGTGAAGACAACGTATATGAACAAAACGCAGTTGTTTAGAGATTTCCGTTGAAACACATAATTCGTTCCACTCTGTTTCCTGTTAAGCAATGTCTTGTCTTAGGAAACATCAACTGGAAAATTTACGAATATTTATTTAAGGTAGGTATATAAACTTTATGTCAGTGGTTAACGTATTATTTCGGTTTTTGATTACATTATGACATTATTGTCAATAATCAGTTTGCGAGAGTCAGCCACTGCACTGATATTTTACACAAGTTATTATCATAATATCAGCCAAAAGTTGCCAATGGATTTTTTACATTTACATGTTTCAATCCTTTTGAATCATCTTCATAATCTTGTAGTTGCGTTTGCAACCCGTCTTGTCTGTCTACAGTACGTGTCGAAACCTAGACGAGACGAGTTGCAGACGCAACTACAATATTCTGAAGATGATCCAGAAAGACTGAAACATGTAAATGTAGAAAAACCATAGCAACTCTCGGCTACTGATAATATAATAAATTGTCTGTAATTATTGTCAATATTGTAGGTGACACTGGAGTTTTGAGACAGTAAGAACAAAAAACAAAGTATAATGTGCCAGTAATAATAATGCGTAAATGACAAGCAAAATTACTTCCGTCTTTGTATGAGATAGGTTTCTTTGCATATCCTATGACCCTTCCTACCGTAGTCTGTAATTGCATAGTTGTGCCATGCATTGGTCATTGTAGTAGAGACTGAGTGAGGTGCAATGGACGGAACAGCTCAAAATGTTCAAATGTATGTATAGCTTATGGGACTTAACTACGGGGTCATCAGTCCCTAAACTTACAAACTACTTATGAACTAGCTAATCCTAAGGACGGCACAAATATCCATGCTCGAGGGAGGATTCGAACCCTCGACCGCAGTGGCCGTGCAGACCGTGACGGGAGAGCCTTAGTCCCCTCGACCACCGCGGCCGGCACGGAACAGCTGCCTACTGCACGGTTTCAGAACCTACTGAACGAACTACTTCACCTGAATGCTTCACGGTAAAGAATGAGAATGAGTGAAATAATTTGTAGTCGATCATATCTATATTAGAGGTAATTGACAGAGGCGAAGCAGCAGTTAACGGTAGGCGGTGTTGAAGTGTGCTGCTGTCGGGTGTGAAA
The DNA here is from genome assembly GCA_026315105.1 of Locusta migratoria. Taxonomy (NCBI): domain Eukaryota; kingdom Metazoa; phylum Arthropoda; class Insecta; order Orthoptera; family Acrididae; genus Locusta; species Locusta migratoria. The sequence continues at coordinate 218,314,581 of CM048749.1, forward strand.
ATAGTTTACTAAACTACGCAACGCAGCCAGCAGCGAAAGTCAGGTGCGCTGGGCCGCGCATCACCAACAGCCGAAGCGGAGACCAATCACACACTGGTGACGGCGAACAATGGGCCAGAATCTTTGAAACGTGGTCAAAGATGGGGAAAATGTTTCTAGATGGCAATTTTTGACTATCCGGTTGGGTGCGGCAATGATGGCTGTGCGGACTACCAGATGTTAATTTGTTCGGTTATATCTCAGGTCAAATGCGGCGGTTCATTGTTAGCGAGCATGCAGCTGGCCAGGCTACAAAAACAAGCTTGATTTTCAAGACACTTATGTGAAAGTGAAGCCAATACTTTCAACATGGAAGGTACTCCAGGAGATAAATACTAATGACAAATGTTTATGTCACTACTAAATCATCAATAATGAATGTTCATATATCAGTCGACGTACTGAAGGAATATCGACGAGAGAACTGAAAAATGCACTTAAAATAGAGGTAAGTTAGGAACAACGACATTCAGCTTCCTTTTGCACTGTGTCCGCAAGTATATATTACTAACTTTGTAAATTAAGGTTCATATCCTGCTACTAGTTGCTACTCTTGCCTTGAGCCACGCTTAGAAAGCAAAATGTCATTGTTGAGATATCTTCAAAGATGAATATAGCATTAATTAATTAGGAATTGCATTTGTACAATTTGAAATATAATTTTAAAAAATAAGGGAAAATGTAACACCTTTTTTTCTTTTAAAGTTTCAGTTTAATCTAATCCAGCGCATTCAAGAGTCGGATTTTCTACGAAAGTTATTTCTCTGATTTTGACATTTCAGTACGTCATTTGACGTAAAACGAAATGCTCTTTTATTTTGGTATCGATAACATTTTCAGTAGGATGCATAGTTTCCGAAAAAAAGGTGAAAATCTGAAGAAAGCCCAAAAATTTTCAGGTTTTTGGCCACAGAAATGTTCTCCCGAGGGTTTTGAAGGACGAATACATGTATTCTACATACTGTCACATAACACACACAAGATAAAAAAAATTAAAATCTTGTACCTTACTTTTTTGCAAGCAAAAGACCTTTTTTATGACGACGTTACTGGACTATGCATACCGCTCTCGACTGTTTCTATATTAAAACAGTTAATAAAGAAAGAGGGACATTGTTCCACAAAGGAAAAAAAAATGTGTCCAAAACTATACAAAAGATTCTACAAGAGTGGGCCGTTTAGAGTGTTCTCATAGAGAACACGCGCCAGTCTCTCCCGCCCCTCCTCCATCCCAACAGCCGCTCGACCGCTCAACTGCTCGCTCGCTGTGGCCCAAGGCTTCATTTTGCAAGTCGATTAATAACACTAGAAAACAATGCAACATATCCAATTTTTTCCTTACTAGTATAATCATTCAATATTAAGCTCCACAAAACACATAGCTGTAAAATATAAATTACGCCCACTAGCTTATTTTAAAGAAAAAATATTTATCTCGATACAGAAGGTCGTAGAACAACATTATTTGCTTTAAAATCGGTGAAAAAATTCAGAATCATATTTCTTTAACAGTTCCTTTAATAACACAAAAATAGAAATAGTCAGTTGAAGAAAACGGGCCCAAAAAAGTACATTTTTTTCAAAGTCATTACTTATAATTAACAAAACCCAAAAAGTAATTGAATAGTATGATATTACAACTGTTCACTAAGAAAATACCCGAAAACCCGTTACTCTAGTCAGTTTTGAAGGTGCTCTTTAAAAGTAAATAAATAAATAAATTATAATTGATATATGTAAATAAATACTGAATATTTTTAATTTCTTCGAAAAAGGTCATTTATGACATATTTCATGCCATACTTGCGGTAAATAATAATGTTCGTATAGCTTATGGAACTTAACTACGGGATCATCAGTCCCTAAACTTACAAACTACTTACGAACTAGGTAACATTAAGGACGGCACAAATATCAATGCCCGAGGGGAGATTCGAACCCCCGACCGTAGTGGCCGTGCAGACTGTGACTGGAGCGCCTCAGTTCTCTCGGACACCGCGGCCGGCGGTAAATAATAAGTTTGGGAACGTGAATGTTGACGAGTTACTAGGAATCTAGTTTTTAAAGTATTTTAAGTAAGTAAGTGTTCGATCAACCTCGAAAAGTTACAAAGTTATCGATACGTACAAAAAAGATATCGATAGATAACCTGAAGGACTACTACTTTCTAATTTAATATTTTCCCATCGGAGTTATCGGTTATATATTTATTAAAAAAAAAAAAAAAAAAAAAAAAAAAAAAAAAAAAAAAAAAAAAATCTTTTTGAACTTCCCGAATTTTTTCGGCAAATTTCGCCATCTACACTCGAGTTTCATAAAGTAATAACTTTATTTGAAATTTAATTTCCTACACGCTCAATTTTTTTGCTTTCAGGTAATATTGTAGCTATTATATCTTCTGAGTTGTAACTTGTAAGGTCGTGTTCTTGGAATCTTGCTGCTTCCTGACGTTTCGTGCGATGCTGCGTCGGACTCAGTCGGCAAGACTCAACAGACGGACTACCTCCGAAGAAGTCCGACGTAGCATCGGACGAAACGTCAGGAACCGTCAGGAAGCAGCAAGATTCCGAAAACATGGCCTTACAACCTAGAAGATATAATACAGGGTGTTCAGAAAAAGACTCCCTGATTTCAAAATTAAATATCTCGAAAACAAACATCGATAGAGGAATGCAGTGAACGGTATGTTTATTGTGAAAGCTGTAAGAAGTTTATTCAGCAGTTTGAAATAATAGTTACAAAAGCTGCTACGTAATGCCTAGTATAAATTGCGATCCGAAGCCCAGAGCGATCAGTTCCACTATTGAAACGTGAAAGGAGGTTAGCGTACCGAAGGAAGAGATTAAAATCCTGTACTCCGTTGAACAACGCGTTTTTCTGGTGCTAGAGTACCACAGGTTAGAAGAGAGTCCTACGGCAACAAGGCGAAGTTTCCAAGCACGATTTAATGTTGCAAATGGACCCGATGCGCAAACCATTCGTACGCTCTTCGCAAAATTTCAACGAACAGGCAGAGTAACAGATGATATAGTGGGGCATATTGGCCACAAGCAAACAGCAGTTACACCTGAAAATATCGCTGTGGCGATATTTTCAGGTGTGGTTTCTGGAATTATTCAGCGAAATCCAATGTCATCCGTCCGTAGAATTGCATCTGAGACTGGTTTTTAAGCGTTCCAGCACGCAGAAAATACTGAGAAAGAACCTACACATGTTTCCATTCAGAATTCAAACGCACCAGGCCACACCCGTAAGAGCTGTGCAACAAAGGGTTGCCTTTGCTAATCAGATGCTCACAAAGATTGATAGTGAAGGATTTGATTTTGGTTGCATCTGGTTTACAGATGAAGCACACTTCCACCTAAATGGATACGTAAATAAGCAGAACTGGCGATTTTGGGGTTCCAAAAAGCCATATTGGTGTGAAGCGAAACCCCTGTATTCTCCTAAAGTTACTGGGTGGGCTGCAGTATGCAGCAGAGGCATTATTGGCCCTTTTTTCATTCGAGAAACGGTGACTGGTGCACGTTACGTTGCAATTTTGGAACAATTTGTCGCCACACAGCAAGCGTTAGAGGATCGATCAGGCACTGAATGGTTTATGCAAGATGGAGTCCGACCACATCGGACCGAACAAGTGTTTCGCTTTCTTGAGGAATACTTCGGGAATCGAGTCATTGCTTTGGAATATCCCAAATTTACTGGTGCAGGCATGGATTGGCCTCCATATTCGCCGGATTTGACTCCCTGTGACTTTTTTTGTGGGGCACAGTGAAAGACATGGTCTACCCGAAGCATCCCGCCACGCTGGACGAACTTGAATCGGCGATCTCTGTGGCATGTGAATCCATTTCTACACTACATCACTACGAAATGTGATGGCGAATTTCATTCTTCGTTTGCGCCACCTTTGTAGTACCAATGGTGAACATTTTATGGTGTGATTTATAATGTTACTTTTTTTAAATTATTTTATCGCTGGTGTTGTCACAAGATCAAAGTTGAAAAACCGGAATTGAAATTTAACTAACCATAAGATCAGCAATGAATATTAATTTTTGAAAAGGTTACAAGTTCTCAGTAACAATGTAAGTTAAAAATTACGACAACACCAGAAAGCACCATTACATAAGAAAATAGCGGAATCAGTTACCTGGTATGCATTCATTGGTGGAGGCCGTGACACTGCAGTTGAACCTGTATGAATTGATTAATATCTTCGTTCTCGTAAACTGATGCTTGGTTTCATGACTATTAATTATTAAAGTTTTAAGACCGTGTGCAATTTTGATCACTATGGTTATCGAAAGTTAAAGAAATTATCGGACTTCGCTTTTAACATAATGAAGATTTCCTGCAGGTATTGAATTCAATGTTTAATATAAAATGAGAGTAAATAAATTTTGCATCGAGAATGTTCTTTTGTAATCATGAGACAATAGGCAACAATGACCAAGCATCAATTTACTAATGTTGCTGAAAATAAGTCATCAATTAAATGAAAGATGGGGAGAAGTGGTCATTATTTAAATAAAATAGGAATTCCAAATGAAAATTAAAGTTTATTACGTAAAGGGTGCTAACCAGAGCTCACACTTACATGATTATGGAGGTCGAGTAAAATACGTCCGCTCAGTATAAAGGTAGAAAAACTAAAGACGACAAGCGATTCCGTTTTCTCTCCAGATCGTTTGAAATAGTTGAAGGTATAAATTGAAACAAGGATAATCAGAGATTTATTGGTAGAGAGAACGGATGCTTGCGAAAAGCGTCGCAAATATAATTTTCAATAAAAAAATTATTAATGTATTGCTACAGATTGTTTGCAAAGAGTGTTTTCATGCGATTATTTCACTTGTGTATGCTGATATGAGCTACACAGCGTACAGCGCCACCTGTTAGCAGCTTTTGTAACTATTATTTCAAACTGCTGTATAAACTTCTTACAGCTTTCACGATGAACATGCCGCTTACTACATTCCTCTATCGATGTTTGTTTCGAGATATTTAATTTTGAAATCTGGGAGGCCTTTTCTGGACACCCTGTACCTACAAAGTCGTGAAAGCCTTCACTCTATTTTCAGATAATAATTTCTACAACCACTTCCCCCTAATGCGTGGACTAGTTGCAGAAGCTCCTCGTTGGGGTCGTCCCTTCGTTCACGGGCTGGCCATGCTACGAGACGCCGCCATGTCGTAACGCCGGACGCAAGAGCCGGACGACCGCAAACCCCACCGCCAAAGCACGGAGGTCGGACCGATCGAGCGCCACACAGCAACTGGACCGTGCGCGACCGCGCGCACCACACAGTGCTCTACACTGCTCTGCCCGCACTACTCCCATGGCGTCCCTGCTCTCCTCATCTGTCGCCCATCCAGAATATTTCGTCCATTATTACTAAATGACTGGCGCGAGATCTACATGGGATACTCTGCAAATCACATTTAAGTGCCTGGCGGAGGGTTCATCGAACCACCATTATACTATTTATCTCCCATTCCATACTCGAATAGCGCGCAGGAAGAAAGAACACCTGAATCTCTCCGTTCGAGCTCTGATTTCCCGTATTTTATTCTGATGGTCATTTCTACCTATGTAACTGGGAGTCAACAATATATTTTCGCATTCGGAGGAGAATGTTGGCGATTGGAGTTTCTTAAGTAGCCCACGCCACAGCGATAAGCGCCGTTGTTGTAATGATTTCCATCCCAGATCCTGTATCATTTCCGTAACGCTGTCTCCCCTGTATCGTGACAATACGAAACGAGCTGACCTTCCTTGTACTCTTTCGATATCCTCCGTGAAACCAACCTCATAAGGATCCCATATTGGCCAGAAATACTCCAAAAATGGACGGACGAGCGTAGTGTATGCAGTTTCTTTTCTAGTTCTGTTGCATGTTTTAAGGGTTCTGCCAATAAAACGCAATCTCTGGTTCGCCTTTTTCCACGACATTATCTACGTGTTCTTTCCAGTTTAAGTCTGAAGTAATAGTAATTCCTATGTATTTTTTGGAGTTTACGGACTTCACTTTTGATTGATGTATCTTGTAAACTAAGTTTGACGGATTTCTTTTCGTACTCATGTTGACGACTTCACACTTCTCATTATTTAGAGTCAACTGCCAATTTCTACACCATACTGATATATTATTCAGATCGTTCTGCAGTTGGTTTTGATCTTCAGATGCTTTCACTAGACGGTAAATGACGGCGTCATCTGCAAACAACCTAAGGGAGCTACTTACATTTTTTCCCCTACGTCGTTTAGGTAAATAAGGAACAGCAGAGGACCAATAACACTACCCTGTGGAACGCCTGATATCACCGCTGTTTTAGTCGATGCCTTACCATCGATTACTACGAACTGTGTCCTCTCTGACAGGAAATCCCCTATCCAATCGCAAATTTGGGGCTATATACCACAACCAAGCAATTTGATCAAAAGCCTTTTGTGAGGTACGGTGTCAAAAGCCTTTTCTACTGTTGAGTCCGATAGATTTATAAACATTTCAACATTTTTCTGCTACGCTTGATCCACTTGGCAATACGGGCAAGTAAAACGGACTGGTATACCCCATCAACACATCATCTACATAAATATTATGCAAGTCTCATCGAACTGCATGGCAATGGGTTCACCGAAACGCTTTTATAATATTTCTCTACAGTTACATTATAAATCTTTCCGTTTTCAATCTGATTTCTCTCGTTTTCTTCTGATGATCGAGTCCTCCTATGAAAGTGAGTACTAACAATATTGCCGCGAGACCACACGTTAACCGACTGCCGGCGTGGCGCAAGGGATAGCGTCACCGATTGCGCTGTTGAAGGTCGCCGGTTCAATCCCGTCCACAGGAAATTTATTTGTTTGTAATTATCATTTCCAGAATGTTCTACATGTTCCTTATGTTCACATGTTATTTCTGCTTGTTTTTATGTTAACTATTCTTCTAATTTCTGGTACATTCTGTTTGTGTATAGATAGCAGAGCACTCTGCCCGAGAGGCAGTCAGTGCTGTGTGTGTTTCAGTTCGCATTAAACCTGCTTTCAGTATAAGTGCTGTGTTCACTCGACAACCTTGCCTTAGAAGTCAAACCTGCTTCCATTTCAACGAGACAATATATGTTCGCTTTCGGAAGAGAAAGTTGGTGAAAGAAATTTCACAAATAGATCTCGTATCAACGAATATCGCCTTTATTTTAACACTTTCAACCCCAAGTCGTGCATCATTTCCGTGAAATTTCCCCCCCCCCCTATATCGTGGTAATAAAAACGAGCTGTCCTCTGAACTTTCTCTGAATCGTCTGTCAGTTCCACTTCGTGAGGATCCCACAATGCCCAGAAATACTCCAAAACAGGACGCACACCTTTAGTGTAGGCAGTTTCTTTAGTATAACTGTTGCATATTCTAAGTGTTCCATCAACGAATTGAAAGACTTCTCTTAGTCTCTTCAATTCTGTTGATCACCTGCTCATTAGTTTCGTGATATACCCATCTATTCTTCATCATTCGTCAGTAGCACCACATTTCGAAAACTTCTATCACCTTTTTCGTCCAAACTCCATATCGTCTACGTTTCACTCCAATACAATGCTACATTCTAGACAAATACTTTCAGAAAGGATTTCCTAACATTTAAATTAATATCTACTTTTGGGCTTCAGAAGTTATTTTGCAACCCAAATCACAAAAATCATTTACTACTTTTATTGTCTCATTACCTAATCTAATTCCTTCAACTTTTCGGACACTACATTCCACTACCATTGTTTTACAGTTGTTAATGTTCATCTTATACCCTGCTATCAAGACCTGCCCATTCCGTTCAATGGCACTTCTCGGTCCTTTGCGATCTCTGACAAAATTATTATGTCATCGGCAAACCGAAAAGTTTTTATGTCTTCTCCTTGAACTTTAATTCCTTCTCAAAATATCTACTTGAATTCCTTCACAGCTTGCGCAAAGTAAAGATTGAACAACAGTGGAGAAAGGCTACTCCATTCGCAAGTACCGCGTTCTTTTTCATTCTAACCTACTCTAATAACTGCTGCCTGGTTTTTGTAAAGTTTGAATATAACTCATCGGTCCCAATATTTTACCCCTGACACCTTCACAATTTGAAACAGTGTATTCCAGTCAACATTGGCAAAATCTTGCTCCAGACCTACAAATGCTAAAAACAAAGGCTAGCCTCTCCATAATATGTATTCTAAGATAAGTCTTGATGTGCGTATTGCCTCCCGTGCTCCTACATTTCTCCTAAATCGAAACTGATCTTCCCCATGATCGGATTACAGCAGTTTTTCCATTTGTCTATAAGTAATTCGTGTTACTACTTGCGTCCATGACTTCATAAACTGATAGTTCTGCAATTTTCACATTTGTCTGCACTTGGAATTACAATATCCTTCTTGAAGTCGGAGGTATTTGCGCTTTCTCATACATCTTGCATACCAGGTGGAACAATTTTTTAATGACTGGCTCTCCTAACGATAGCAGCAGTTCAGACGGAATGTCATGTACGCCAGGATCCTTGTTCCGACTCAAATCTTTCAGTGCTCTGTCAAATTCATCCCCCATTTCCTATTATATCTTCCTCCACTTCGTCTTCCATTTCTAGAAAAGTGTCTTCTGTAGAGAACCTCTTTGGCTTGTTTGCTTAGTACTGCTTTTCCATCTGAGCTGTTGATGTTCATGCAGCTGTTTTTCTTGTACGAAATGTTTCTTTTGGTTTTTTTTTATAGTTAGGCATTCTTCTATGGTCTTGCATTTGTCTTCTAGCCACCCCGCTTAGCCAGTCTTCACTTTCTATTAATCCCATTTTTCAACAGTGTATACTCTCTGTTGCCTATTTCACTTGAAGCATTTTTATTTTTCTCCTTTGATCAACTAAGTTTGGTATCTCCAGTGTAATCCAGGGATTTATATTAGGCCTTGTCCTTCTGCCTATATGATCCTCTGCGACCCTCACATATCTGTCAGAGCTACCCATTCTTCTTTACTGCATTACTTTCTTTCAGCAAATTCTTTCCTAATGATCGTTCTAAATCTCTCAACCTTCTCTGGTTCCTACAATTTGTCCAGATTCCATCACCTTAATTTTGTACCTTCTTGCAATCTCTTTAAGTTTTAATCTACAGATGATAACCAATAAGAAATGGTCAGACTCTATATCTGCCCCTCGATATGTATCTTACCATTATAAAGTCAGTCTGGTACCGTCCAGTGTCTCCTGGGCTTTTCCACTTATACAATCTTGTTTGGTGTTGATTAACCAAGTGTTTGTGATAATTAAATTGTTCTCTGCACAAAATTCTACCAGGCGATGTCCTCTTGCATTCCTTTTGCCTTTTTCTCTTTTCTTTCGTACTATCAAGTTCTAGTACCCTGTCACAATCAATAGACAGAATAATTTCTTTTATCTTATCATAGATTTTTTCAATGTGAATATCATCGGCAAATGTAGTTGGCATATAAACTTACAATACTGTGGTCTGTCTCTGATACGGTAATGCGTTCACTATGCCGTTCATAATAACTTATCCGCACACCTACTCCTGCGTTACCACCAAGTCTTTTGTATTTATAACCCTTTACTCACCTGGTAAGGAAATGGTTTATAAATCAGGTTTTAAACTATAAGACATATCTAGGGACTCATGTAGGCTAACTTATTGGTTATGAAATATAGATTAAAATTTAAGAGGCAGCAAAGAGCTACATATTGAAGGAACTTGAGGTGGTTGAGAGTTTTAGAGTGACCATTAGGCAAGGATTGTCTGAAACGGGGCAGAGTAATAAAGTAAAAGAAGAATGGATAGCTCTGAGAGATATAATAGTGAAGGCCGCAGAGGATCATATAGGCAGCAGGACAAGGCCTAATAGAAATATTTGGGTAATACAGAATACACTGAACTTAATTGACGAAAGAAAAAAATATAAAAAATGTGAAGTAGGCAAAAGGGGAGTTGTTGTTGTTGTGGTCTTCAGTCCGGAGACTGGTTTGATGCAGCTCTCCACAATACCTTATCCTGAGCAAGCCTCTTCATCTCCACATAAGAACGACAACCTACATCTGTCTGAATCTGCTTACTGTATCCATCTCTTGGTCTTCCCCTGCGATTTTTTCCCCATACACTTCCCTCCAACGCTAAATTCACAATTCCTTGATGTCTGAGAATGTGTCCTATCAAACTATCCCTTCTTTTAGTCAAGGTATGCCAGAAATTTCTTTTCTCCCCAATTCTGTTCAGTACCTCCTCATTAGTTAGGCGATCCACCCACCTAATCTTCAGCATTCTTCTGTAGCACCACATTTCAAAAGCCTCAATCCTCTTCCTGTCCGCACTGTTCCACTCCCATACAAGACAACACTCCATACAAATGCCTTCATAAAGGACTTCCTTAGGCTTAAAGCAATATTCGATGTTAACAAATTTCTCTTTTTCAAGAATGCTTTTCTACCCATTGCCATTCTGCATTTTATATCCTCTGTACTGCGACCATCATTTGTTATTTTACTGCCCAAGTAACAAAACTCATCTACCTCCTTTATTGCTTCGTTTCCCAATCTAATTCCTTCAGCATCACCTGATTTTCTTACACTGCACTCCATTACCCTAGTTTTGCTCTTGTTAATGTTCATCTTATATTCACTTTTCAGCACACTGTCCATTCCGTTCAACTGCTCTTCCAGGTCCTTTGCTGTCTCTGACAGAATTACTATGTCGTCAGCAAAACGCAATGTTTTTAATTCTTCACCTTGAACTTTAATTCCTTCTCCAAATTTCTCCTTGCTTTCCTTTATAGCTTGCTCAATGTACAAATTGAACAACAATCGAGAAAGACTACAACGCTGTCTTACTCCCTTTCCAACCACTGCATCCCTTTCATGCCCTTCAACTCTGACAACTGCTGTCTGGTTTTTGTACAAGTTGTAAATAACCTTACGTTCCCTATATTTTACTCCTGCTTGCTTCAGAACTTGAAAGAGTTTATTCCAATCAACATTGTCAAAAACCTTCTCCAAATCTACAAAAGCTAGAAATGTAGGTTTGTCTTTTCTTAATCTATCTTCTAGGATAAGCCGTAAAGTGAGTATTGCCTCCCGCGTTCCTACATTTCTCCTGAACCCAAACTGATCTTCCCCGAGGTCGGCTTCTACCAGCTTTTCCATCCTTCTGTAAATAATTCGCGTTAATATTTTGCAGCCATGACTCATTAAACTGATGGTTCTGTAGTTTTCACACCTGTCTGCACCTGCTTTCTTAGGGATGGGGATTATAACATTTTTCTTAAAGTCTGAGGGTACTTCACCTGTCTCATATATCTTACACACCAGGTGAAACAGGTTTGTCATGGCTGGTTCTCCCAGAGACTTCAGTAGCTCTGAGATAATATCATCTACTCCAGGGCCTTGTTTCCACTTAGGTCTTTCAGGGTCCTGTCAAATTCTTCTCTCAGTACAGTATCTCCTATTTCATCTTCATCTACATCCTCTTCCCTTCCTACAATATTGTCTCGAAGTTCATTTCCTTTGTATAGCCCCTCTATATACTTTTTCCACCTTTCAGCTTTCCCTTCTTTGCTGAGAACTGGTTTTTCATCTGTTTCCTTGATATTCATAGAGCTGTTTTTCTTATCTCCAAATGTTTCTTTTATTTTCCAGTAGGCTGTATCTATTTTCCCCCTATTTATACATTCTTCTACATCCTTGCATTTTCCTTCTAGCCACTCCTGCTTAGCCATTTTGCACTTCCTGTCAATCTCATTTCTTAGTCGTCTGTACTCCATTTTGCCTGTTTCATTTACTGCATTTTTATATTTTCTCCTTTCATCGATTAAATTTAGTATCTCCTGTGATATCCAAGGATTTTTGTAGGTCTTTCCTTCCTACCTATTTTGTCCTCTGCTACCTTCACTATTTCATCTCTCAATTTTACCCATTCCTCTTCTACTGTTTTATTTTCCCCTGTTTCTGTCAATTGTCGCCTAAAGCTCCCTCTGAAATTATTAAGAACCTCAGGTTCCCTCAATTTATCCAGGTCCCATCTCCTTATTTTCCTACCTTTTTGTAGTTTCTTTAGTTTCAGCCTACAGTTCATAGCCAACAAGTCATGGTCAGAATCTATATCTGCCCCTGGGTATGTCTTACACTGTAGAACCTGGTTCCGAAATCTATGTCTTACCATTATAAAATCTATCTGGTATCTTCCGGTGTCTCCCGGTCTCTTCCACGTATACAACCTTCTTTTGTGATTCTTGAACCAGATGTTTGTTATAACTAAATTATGTTCTGTGCAAAATTCTACCAGGCGGCTTCCTCTTTCATTCCTTTTGCCCAGACCATATTTACCTACTATCCTGCCTTCCCTTCCTTGTCCTACTACCGAATTCCAGTCTCCCATAACAATTAAGTTTTCCTCTCCCTTAATTGTCTGAATAATTTCCTTTAGCTCCTCATATATTTCTTCGATTTTCTCATCATCGGCAGAGCTAGTTGGCATATAAACCTGTACTACTGTTGTCGGTGTTGGCTTCGTATCTATCTTGACAATGATAATGCGATCACTGTGCTGGTCATAGTAGTTTACCCGCATTCCTATTTTCTTATACATTATCAATCCTACTCCTGTGATACCCCCAATTGATTTTGTATTTATAATCCTGTACTCACCTGACCAGAAATCCTGTTCATCCTGCCACCGAACTTCACTAATCCCCACTATATCTAACTTCAACTTATCCATTTCCCTTTTTAAATTTTCTAATTTTCCTACTCGATTAAGGGATCTAACATTCCACGCTCCGACCCGTAGAATGCCAGTATTGTCTTTCCTGATGATCACATCCTCCTGAGTAGTCCCCGCCCGGAGATCCGAATGGGGGACTATTTTACCTCCGGAATATTTTACCCGAGAGGATGCCATCATCATATGTCCATACAGTAGAGCTGCATGTCCTCGGGAAAGGTAACGGCTGTAGTTTCCCCTTGCTTTCAGCCGTTCGCAGTAGCTGTGTGGCAAAGCCACATTAGCTGATGTAACAAGGCCAGCTCAGTCAATCATCCAGACTGTTGCCCCTGTAACTACTGAAAAGGCTGCTGCCCCTCTTCAGGAACCACACGTTTGTCTGGCCTCTCCACAGATACCCCTCCGCTGTGGTCGCACCTACGGTACGGCTATCTGTATCGTTGAGGCACGCAAGCCACCCCACCTCGGCAATGTCTGTGGTTCATGGGAGTACAGAGTATGAAACATGAGGTAGGACGTGCAGACTGGCTAAACAGGAGTGGCTTGAGGAGAATGCAAGACGATAGAAGAATCTATAACTAGGGGAAAAGTACATACAGCCTACGTAAAATAAGAGAGACATTTGGAGATAAGAAAAGCAGCGGTATGAATATCAAGAACTCTGATGGAAAACCAGTACTAAGCAAAGAAGGAAAAGCTGTTAGGTGGAAGGAATATATAGAGGGCCTGTACAAAGGAAATAAACTTAGGTTCTATAAATGGAAGAGGAAGTATAGGAAGATGAGAGAGGATATACTATATTGCGAGAAAAATTTGATAGAACACTACGAGAATTGAGTAGAAACAAGGTCCTTGGGATACTCCGTCCGAGTTGCTGATATCGTTAGGAGAGGCAGTCAAAAAGAAATTGTTCCACCTGTTATGCAAGATGTTTGAGACAAGAGAAACACCCTCAGACTTGTTGAAGAAAATAGTGATTGCAATTTCTTAGAGAGCAAGTATAGACAAATGAGAAAATTACAGAACTGTCAGTTTAATAAGCCATTGTTGCAGTTTACTACACGAATTATTTACAGACGAATGGGAAAACTTGGGGAAGATCAGTTTGGATTTAGGAGAAATGTAGGAACTCGCGAGGCAATAATATTACGGCTTATCTTAGACGATAGCTTAAGAAAAGGGAAACCTACGTTTTTTGCATTTGTGGATCTGGAAAAAGCTTTTGACAATATTGAATGGAATACACTGTTTCAAATTCTGAAGGTAACACGTGTATAATATAGGGAGCGAAGAGTAATATTCAACTTCTACAAAACCAGACAGCATTTAACAGTGTCGACGGGCATGAAAGTGACGAAGTGGCTGGGAAGGGAATAAGACAGGATTGTAACCTTTCCTCAATGTTATTCTATCTTTACATTGAGTAAGCTGTGAAGGAATGTAAGGACGAAATTGGAGAAGGAATTAGAGTCCATGGAGAGGGAATAAAAATTGTGCGGTTTGCTGGTGACATACTAATACTGTCAGAAACAGCAAAGGACATGGAAGAATGAGTAAATGAAATGGACAGTGTCTTAAAAGGAAGATATAAGATGAACATACAAGAGTAAAACGAGGGTAATGGAATAAAGCGTCAGAAAAATCATGCGATGCTGAAGAAATTAGATTAGGTAACGAGACAATAAAAGTGGTAGATGAGTTTTGTTATTTGGTAGCAAGATAATTTCTGATTGCGGAAGTAAAGAAGGTATAAAATGCAGAACGACTTCAGGAAGAAAAGCGTTTCTGAAGAAGCGAAATTTTCTGACACTAATATTAGTTTAAATGTTAGGATGTCCTTTCTGAAAGCATTTGTCTGGAGTGTAGCATTGTATGGTAATGGAACGTGGACGATAAGGAGTTCAGCCCAAAAAATCATAGGAGCTTTTGAAATGTGGTGCTACAGGCAAATGATGAAATTACATGTGTAGATGAAGTAAGTAATGAGGAGGTGCTCAACAGAATTGGGTAAAAAAAGAGTTTCTGGCATAGCCTGACTAAGGGCAGAGATAGGTTGGTGGGACACATTCTGAGACATCAAGGAATCGTCCCTTAGCATTAGAAGGAAGTGTGTGGGGTACAAATCGTAGAGGGAGACCGAGGGTCAAATAAAGCAGATTCAAATAAATATGGGTTGCCATTCGTATTCTCAGATGCAAAGGCTTACACAGGGCAGAGTACCATGGAGAGCTGCATCTAATCCGTGTCCGGACTGAGGAACACAACAAGTCACCTGACCGGAAATCCCGTCCATTCTGACACCGCACTTCATTAATCCCCACAATATCTAACTTTAACGTATCCATTACTCTTTTCAAATTTTCTAATTTACCTACCCGATTAAAGGTTAGAACATCCCACACTCCGATCGATATAATGGTTTTTCTTGAAGACTACATAGACATGAGTAGTACCCACCCAGAGATCCGAATTCGGGCCTATTTTACCTCCGGAATATTTTGCCCAGTAAGACGCCATCATCTTATATTCAAACAGTAGAGCTGCATGTCGCCTGGAAAAGTAACGACTATTGTTTCTCTATGCTTTCAGTCGTTTGCAGTAACTACGTGGCGAAACCACATTAGCTGCTGTTACAAGGCCAGCTCAGTCAATCATACAGTTGCCCATGTAACTACTGAAAAGGCTGTTGCCCCTCTTCAGGAACCATATGTTTGTCTGGCCTTTCCGCAGATAGTCCGCTGTGGTTGCACCTACGGTACGGCGATCTGTATGGTTGAGGCACTGAAGCCACCCCACCTCGGCAATGTCTGTTTTTTGTAGGGGTGGCGCAGATACCTAAGGATGCATATATCCTGCATCCAACTATCCGGAAAAAGCAGGAAATAAGAAAGTTAGGGCCTTTGACGATACTATATTTTCACATGGTAAGCTATTGACATAGACGTATTGATTATTAATTTTCTCGATTTGACCTTAACAGTAGAAGAAAATAAAATCTCTTTCCGTATCTACCGTATGGAAACATATACTGATCAAATTGTACCCGCCTCTTCTATGCATCCTCAATGTCACAAAAATGCTTTCTTTCATTCCAACGTCCACAAAGTTATTTCCATCCCACTCTCGAAAGAAAAATTCGAGGAAGAAACAAATTTGATAATAGCTATAGCAGTTAATAACGAATACTATCCTGCCGTAGTTGACAACATCCTTAGAAAAGAAAACTGTTACAACACTTGGCACTCCCTTTGAATCTTACCAAAAGAAAAAATATTTTTCCATTCCATTTCTGGGGACCATCTCCTATCAAATTCAACGACTTCTTCGTAATATCTGCAACGTTGCCTTCTCGACCAGCAACAATTTGAAGAAAAATGTCATTCACAAGCTAAAATCAACCTGTTCTCCTTTAGATAATTCTGGCGTTTACAAAATTATTTGTGATAGTTGCTCTTCCTACCACATAGGTCAAACCGGACGTGCTTTTAAAATCAAGTTTGAAGAACATCTTTAGAGAAAGAATGGCACTAATCCCCAGAATTCGTCTTTTCAGGTCACGCACCTAAAGCCATTCATAACCTGAACATTTTGCATACCGAAAAGTCACAAATTAGATGTGCTCGATGAATTGCAAATATAAACATTTTTGTCGCAATGACGGGCTTAATCTAAATGAACAGTTACAACTCCGTAATAGAATTTTTTTACCGGTATTAAGCCGTTACTCGGTCTTTGTAGCTTTGCGCAGTGTCCGAAATATTTCTTCCAACTTGATACAAAAACTTGTATTCCAACAGCCAATTTTAACTGCTTTGCTTAATACAATTTTGTTACTCGTTATTTCTCTCTGCTAATATTGCATTGCCAAAATGGCGCCTCAGCCATATCTCATATTAAACGATGGCACTACTGAGGTGACGTCTACCTGTTCACAACTCCACTTAGCACACGCCAGCAGGGTTGCCAACTCGTACGATAATTATTGGGGCATACGATAATTTCAGTGCTTGTACGATGTACGATAGTACCTTGTACAATACTGGCCAAAAGTACGATAATTTCTTTCCGGCTGGAGATACCATTTAAACCGTGCATATCAGGTACACTTTTAAGGCAATTCAAATTTTCGACACAGCTAAGGTAAGTGAAATTACATTAAACTCATCATACGACTTACGTTACTATAATAAAGACTACTACTTGTCACTACTACTACTACTACTACTACCACCACCACCACTACTACACGTATGTCTTGGCGCGATTATTTAATAAAGTTTCAGTTTTCCTAATATTTTGGTAAATTGCAAGGAAAGCTGTACATCGAAGAAGTGGCATCAGTGTAGCGTAATACTTTCTGTTTGTTTAAGAAAAATCTCACAGGATGATAACTTATGTGGATTCGTCAATGTAAATGGACCAGTTTTTTATTGTATAAAGTAAAGACTGATACCGCTACTTCGATGTACACCGTACCTTGGAAATTACTATTATTTTTCCTATTTATTAATTTTTTGCTGTTTTTAATATTTTTTGTCTGATGCACGATAATTCTGAGTCAAAATCTATAATTTTGACTTTGTAGTACGATGTTTTCGCATTTACGGGTTGGCAACACTGCACGCTAGTCTGATGCCTCTGTGCAGGCTAGCTTTTTTTAAAAACATTGTTTTAAATTTTGTGACAAATGTTTGTGTAAGTTATGGGACTTAACTACGGGGTCATCAGTCCATAAACTTACAAACTACTTATGAACTACTTACGAACTAGGACGGCACAAATATTCATGCCCGAGGGGGATTCGAACCCCCGACCGTAGTGGCCGTGGAGACCATGACTGGAGCGCCTTTGTCCCCGCGGCCACCGCGCCCGGCGAAAAAAAAAAATTGTGACGTAAGATTACAGCTGAGCTGTAACTTGTATTATGTGATTTGTTTTTATTTATAATTTCGTTGAAGGCAATCATAGTTATTGCCGAAACCAGGTTAAATAATTTTTATTTTGCGACGGAGGCCTACATTTTTATCCTTTGACGTTGTAACGGTCGCTGACAATAGCAGCTATGTTCAAAATTTTAAAAATAATAAGTAATAGTTCTCCAACAGTAATAATGTTCTCTTTGACTACTGAGTACTGACGTTCGCAACATGCTGAAAGAACAAATTCACCGATCAACTTACAGGGCTCTTTCGGAGTGTCGGTAAATGTCAAGGAACGTTTTTCGTAGCGCGCTGAAACTATGCAATGATGGGTGCTTTTCTTTGTTCCTACTTTTTGATTTGTATCAAGTGTAGCGTGTACTCTTTCAGTTTCGTTGTGTGTTCACTTACGAAATTGAGTGGTATAGAAGGAAAAATTTTATGAATTTGTCACTATTTGTAGGATGGGGCAATCTCTACATAATGTTTGCAGTCCGAGTTAATACAACATTAGACAGAAAAAGGGACTCTTCAAAATGAAATACTGTGTTTCTTGAAACGAGTTACAGCGATGAATGCATGAAGATATAAGCATTTTAAGTGGCTTTTTTTCCTCCTTATTTGTGCAGGTGTGGGAAACAAAGTAGTGAAGGTAATAGAAAATCTTAATGTCGGTATTAAAACAAACATAGATATTTGCCCAAATAAAATAAACTAGATAATATTCACAGAATATATGACATCAACTGCGATTGGGCAAAGCTGAAAAAGTGTACCCAGTTAGTGGGGAGGGGTGGGCAAGTTTGAAGCCCGTACTCTTACGGGAATTAGTTTCAGAACTACGAGTTTGAGTACTGTGGGCAGGGCGAAGCTGGGAATTTGTATCTGACGGGAGGCGTGCTTAGGTAGTCCTTGCAGGTGCGGTGATCACTGTGTCCCCAGTGGTGTAAGGGTCAGCGCAACTGCCTAGAAAGCAAGAGACCCGGATTCGAATCCCGGCTGGGTACATATTTTCAGCTTTGCCCAATCGCAGTTGATGTCATATGTTCTGTGAATATTAAATAATAACAACTGCAGGATCAGAAGTGACGTCTGTTCTTTCGGAACAGACGCCACACACACACACACACACACATATATATATATATATATATATATATATATATATATATATATATAAAATAAACTACGTTGCAGTGCTATTAACATAATTGAATTACTTTTATGTAATCCTTCAGTAGAGGCCTCACAAACTACAGGATATAATATATGGCTGGCGTTGATACAATCCAATATAGTCAAGATATCATCCAAATTAAAACGTTTGAAAAGGGAGGTCTATTGTTATATCACTACAAACTGAATGTAGTTCGAACAGTGTTATACATTCTCAATTAATTGTTCGTGGTACTACAATGTCCGACAGACACCAAACTGATAAAATATATGCAAACGTAGGCTTCCTCGGCTATTGTCACTATCAATAAAATTCTTCTGGGTATGAAACCGCGTCGTCATTTTATAAATTCCACCGACATTTCGGCCACTGTAGCAGGCGGCCTTAATCAGGGTCTTTGTCTGACAGTCAGACAAAGACCCTGATGAAGGCCGCCTGCAACAGTGGCCGAAACGTCGGTGGAATTTATAAAATGACGACGCGGTTTCATACCCAGAAGAATTTTATTGATAGTGATAAAATATACACATGCTAGTGAATTACACAGTATAATTAATGCAATAAATAACTTTCTCAATCGCTCCAGTCACGGTCTGCACGGCCACTACGGTCGGGGGTTCGAATCCCCCCTCGGTTATGGATATTTGTGCCGTCCTTAGTATAAGGTAGTAAATAAGTAGTTTGTAAGTTTAGGGACTGATGACCCCGTAGTTAAGTCCCATAAGCTTAACAAAGATTTGATTTTTTTATTTAACCTTCTCAATAGTACACGTTGTTTCATGTGCCCCATTTCCTTGCAGAAACATTCTGCTTATTTCATTTCTGGGAATTGGTAACAGTCCAAAGCGACTCACGGGGGCTAAACCACTTCTCACAACGTGACAGCCAACAGTTCCGAAATGGCCTGTGTGACACGCCCCTCACTGTAATATCCACCGCGCTACATAATATCCGCCGAGCTGCAGAAGATCAATGGCGCAACCCATGGCTTCGCCTGCAGCTCTGGACACAGTACAATCCAAACCAGCCCCACCCATCGCCAGCCGCCGAGTGAAGCTATGCATATCAACAAGTCCTCGCAGGACACGGTGGTCGATGGGTAGGGACGAGTTTCCGTGCGAAGCGCCGGGCGAGTTCATTCCTTTGTTTGGGAGACCACTTCAGTCATGTCTTGCGCATAATAGTTGGCGACCGGGAGCGCTCACTTTAGTTCGCAGCTGTGTCGCGAATATTTCGTTCTTTTAGGTCGTGCGCTCCCAGTGACGGCTGACCGGTGTGGTCTAAGCATGCAGGTTAAAACGTTTTAATAGATTTTAAGTAATTACAGTTTATTCTACCGATACTCAGCGTTTCAACATTTCGATGTATGGGGGTTCTGCTCGCTGCAACATTATTCTCCTGGGGCGTCGTGGTAGAAATAAATACTCGTTATGTACAATTTTTCACTTCTTCTTTAATTTGAAACCAAACTGCTTCTCCACCAAAACATTACAATTGCAAAACATATACAAAGCATCAGAACGGTAGTACTTCCATTTCAAAACATCAGACTGACATAGCTTCCAGTGCACTTTAGAAAAGCCAAAACTCCAACTCCCCCACGCAAGGCGGTGAGGCAAATATATAACATCGGCAATAATGACCTTACATTATGCATTGTTCATAACAACAGAATATACTGATTTACAATTACCGAACATACAAATAAAACATTTCATGTACACAAGAATAATCACAATATAAAATGAAAACTATGCATACAATAATTTTAGATGGCGCATGTATTTTTAAGACGAAATTTCCGATCTTCCTGTTGACAACAAAGTGTGATGTTAAATGTAAATTAATTAGTTAATGAGTACATAATACATGTTCCTAACATATATTGAACTATCAATTATCTTGGCAATTCTAAAAATAAGTTCAAAATCTCACGTCAGTTAATATATACAAAGAATTCAATATTGTAAATCTCGACTATTACATTAATTACACAATTAGCAGGTCAATACAACTTGTTTATGAGTCTAACCTATATACAATGCTATTTATTTTAATGTCTTTATGTAGATACAAAAGTATTTACCATTCGTCTGTCTATTTATTGAAATAATACACAATGACAACAGTATTGTTTATAGAACTGTCTGGAAACGTCTTATACAAATCTCTTAATTAATGAAATCTATCACATGTCTTAATCACAGTATCACCAAGACAATGTCCTACACTGATTCCTAGACTTGCTATTTCGTTTTTAATTAACTTCACACGCAATTTGTATCACTATTGAACCACACGATTCCGGGTCCGACGCAGACGGTATCGTACAATAACATTGAGATGAGAGTGCCGGCAGTATCGTCACAAGGTGGAGGGAGAAGTTCCCCCACCTAGCTGCTTCATACGCTTGCTGCTGAGCTGCGAACTATATCACGCAGACCAAAATAAACAGTTTGTGGAGAATTACTAGTGTTAAAATTTTGAGTTATCTTTAAATCTTGGCATTATATAATTCATTAGTCAGATACTGCGGTGTGTAGAATATTTTGAAACAGAATTATTGTAGCACTGAAATATGTAACTCTAGCAGGCAGACGCTCACCTCGAAATGGCTCTCATCAGCAGATGGCAAACACGTGATTTTTAATTCTGCTGCGCGCCATCTGCCTGTTGCCCGTCGGTCTCCGGAAAAGGATCCAACGAACTAAGGAGCGAGGTCGACCGGCAGCGTATATTTTAGTTCGCGACAGGTTGCTCTCATTTAGTTCGCAGCTCTATCGCGAAGTAGGTAGCTCTGTTTAGTTCGTCACCTCCTATCCCGAGAGAGTTGGTATTCGTTAGCTCTTTTTGGCTTTTGGATTTTTGATTGTAAGTCATCTACCTTTTGAAAAATGTAAACTTTCACGGCCGGAATGGTCAAAATTACTAAAAATGTCCGGGCTGTTATGCCGTGGTCTAGTGGATTTATTACTAAAATCCAACGTTTCGTCCCCGACTGCAGAGGGCATTCCCAAGGGGGATCGTGGCACTTTCGGATGTCCGTTTCACACCCTGGCTCGCTACTTTTTCATCTTCCTCTTGTTACGCTAGCTTTTTTTATAATCATCAGTGTTGCCCGAGTGTGTGCTATTAGCCGTCTTTTTCGGCAATTAGACATCAAATAGGCATATAAACCAGTTATTTACACAAATGGGTGATATAATGCTATTCAACTATTTTACATACAGAGTAATTGTAGTACTTTATTTTTAAAATGGCTTTCTTTATTTTTCATTAGGTAAATGAAGAAACATTACCTACTGAATATGCTAAATGCGTTTATTTTGGTGAATAAAAAAACTCTTTTATAAATGATTTTTAAATTCTTATAAAGTTTTGCAAGTGATCAACAAGAAATATGACTACTATCAGCTACAGGTCAAGAATTATATGGCACAAACAATGTTACCTATATCATTAAGAAAAGAAACACTAACATTTCTAATATGTTACTTAACAATCAGACACACAAAAATGATAATGAGCCTTGAGTGAGACCGTATTTATTCATTTTTTTACCTAATACGATCATTCTTTAAATATTCACCATTCTTCTCATTATCAAGTTTAATAGCACAAAAATTTACATATTATTATGCAAAAATATTAATTTTGATACTTTGTTCGTTGATAGCGTTCTGCATTCATTCAGGATTTCTCCCGTCGACGAAAAAATGCGTTCGCAGGGTACTGATGTCGCGAATATGCAAAATCTCTTTTAAGATATAAGTATACACATGAGGATACAACTGACAACGCTCCTACCACCATTAAGTGCATTAAGCGGATCTTTTTTTCGATCTAAACAATGAAATTACAGCTTAAATGCATGTCACTTCGAAATGACGTTAACTGGCAGAAGAAAATCACGTGATTCTGCGCGCTTCGCGGTTCCCCGTCAGTCTTCGGAAATGGAACGAACGAACGAAGAGGCGGGGGATCTGGGAACTAGTTCGAGTAGTTCGCCTGTGGGAGCGCTCTTCCGAACTAGTTCGTTCACGAACTACACTAGACTACTTCAATCCATTTCCGCCTGCCGGCCAGTACATCACAAGTTAGCACACCGCCAATTTTTTTTTTTTTTTTTTTTTTTTTTTTTGTGGTTGTAGGGCGCACAACTTCTATGGTCATTAGCGCCCAGCCAAGAACATAGATTCGCTATGATCTAAAAAAATGTAGACTGTCAGAACATCAACAAGACGAAAGATAAAAGACAATTAAAAGAGTTAAATATCCTTGGATAAGTTGGCCAAGTTGATAAAACGCAAAACTCGAGCAGCTGCTCGTGTGTCATCAGCTAAAATTTCCTCCAGAGTAGACGGAAAGTGAAGGGCTACACGGAGATGATTAAAATTAACACAAGTCAGTAAAACATGTCGCACTGTCAGCAGTTCACCGCAGGAGCATAGCGGTGCAGGTTCGGCGGATAGCAAGTGACGGTGGCTGAAACGGCAATGACCGATCCGCAACCGAGCCAGGATGACCTCCTCCCGCCGAGAGGGGCGTGAGGATGTCCTCCAAGCGGTCGGGATCGGTTTGACAGTTCGCAATTTATTGTTGTACAGTGAAAGCCACACACTGTGCCATTGCGACACGATACTCCGGCGAAGAGCCCGTTGAACATCGTCCGATGGGACGCAAAAGGTAGCCATGCGAGGCAAAAGAGCTGCTGCCTTGGCTGCTGTGTCGGCGGCCTCATTCCCGGGCACACCCACATGGCCAGGGACCCACAGAAAAGAAACGTGACAGCTGTCATCCGCCAGCAA
This sequence comes from Locusta migratoria, assembly GCA_026315105.1. Lineage (NCBI taxonomy): Eukaryota > Metazoa > Arthropoda > Insecta > Orthoptera > Acrididae > Locusta > Locusta migratoria. Next base: position 218,338,281 of record CM048749.1, read on the forward strand.
CTGGAGGGAGCGTTGAATCCGATACACGAGAGGATGGTTCGAGAAAGGGTCCTTAAGACTCTGCAGGGCACTAAGGGAGTCAGAACATATGGCATAGAAAGGGTGGCGGTGGTGGCAGGTATACAAAACGGCCTGGTGGAGGGCGAAAAGCTCAGCCGTGAAGTTTGAGCACCGGTCAGGGAGCTTGTATTGGAAACGGTTGTCCCCGACGACGAAGGCAGATCCGACACCGGCAGTGCTCTTGGAACCATCAGTGTAAATAAATACGGCATTATCGAACCGCGAACGGAGTTCGACAAGCCTCGAGCGGAATACCAAATCCGGAGTGCTCTCCTTGGGGAGCGAACTAAGTTCGAGGTGTGTGTGAACCTGGGCCTGATGCCACGGTGGCAATGGGCTTTCGCTCAACTGAAGGGTGGAAGGAAGGGTAAAATCGAGCCGCTGTAGCAGGCGGCGAAACCGAACTCCCGGTGGAAGCAAGGCAATCGCAGACAACTGATATTGGCGATCGAGTGAGTCGTCAAAAAATAATCTGTAAGATGGATGGTTGGGCATCGACCGTAGGCGGCATGCGTACCGACACAAGAGTATGTCACGTCGATTGGTCAAGGGTAATACAGCAGCCTCGGCATACAGACTTTCAACAGGGCTGGTATAAAATGCACCGGTCGCCAGACGTAATCCACGATGGTGGATAGAGTTGAGACGGCGGAGAATCGACGGCCGTGCTGAAGAGTATACAAGGCTTCCATAGTCGAGCTTCGACTGAACAATGGCCTGGTAAAGGTGAAGCAGGACGGTACGATCCGCTCCCCATGACGTGCCACTGAGGACACGAAGAACGTTAAGGGATCGGGCACAACGGGCAGCCAGGTAGGACACATGTGTGGACCAGCAAAGTTTCCGATCCAACATGAGTCCCAAGAATTTTGTAGTCTCCACGAAAGGGAGAGCAACAGGGCCGAGACGTAGAGAAGGTGGAAGAAATTCCTTGTATCTCCAGAAATTGATACACACAGTTTTCTCAGTGGAGAATCGGAAGCCGTTTGCGATACTCCAGGAATATAGACGGTCAAGACAGCGTTGGAGAGAACGCTCCAAGAGACACGTCCGCTGGGCGCTACAATAAATTGCGAAATCGTCAACAAAAAGAGATCCGGAGACGTCGGCTGAAAGGCAATCTACGATCGGATTGATTGCAATGGCAAAGAGCGCCACACTCAAGACGGAGCCCTGTGGTACCCCATTCTCCTGGCAAAAGGTATCTGACAAAACAGAGCCCACCCGTACCCGGAACTTGCGATCCGCCAAAAACGCTTGAATGAAAAGAGGAAGGCGGCCCCGAAGGCCCCATGTGTGCAATGTGCGGAGAATGCCCGCTCTCCAACAGGTATCGTATGCCTTCTCCAAGTCGAAGAACACTGCTACTGTTTGACGCTTCTTTAGAAAGTTGTTCATAATGAAGGTCGACAACGTAACGAGGTGGTCAGCAGCAGAGCGGTGTCGACGAAAACCGCATTGGATATTAGTCAGGAGGCGGCGAGATTCGAGGAGCCAGACCAACCGAGCGTTAACCATGCGTTCCATCACATTACAGACGCAGCTCGTCAGAGAAATGGGGCGATAACTGGAAGGAAGGTGTTTGTCCTTCCCTGGTTTGGGGATGGGGACAACAATGGCTTCACGCCAACTTGTGGGAACATGACCTTCAGTCCATATGCGATTGTAGGTACTAAGAAGAAAGCACTTGCCCGCAGGAGAGAGGTTCTGCAGCATCTCAATATGAATGGAATCGGGCCCGGGAGCAGAAGACCGGGACAGGGCGAGAGCACGATCTAGCTCCTGCATGGTGAAGGCGACGTTATAATTTTCACGATTAAAAGAGCGGAAAGAAGGCGGCCGTGCCTCCTCTACCTGTTTGCGAGGGAGAAAGGCAGGGTGGTAATGGGCAGAGCTCGAAACCTCCGCAAAGAAACGACCCAATGCGTTTGAAACATCAGCTGGGTCCACGAGGACTGCGTTCTCCACGGTCAGGCCAGGAATCGGGGAGTGGACCTTGATGCCGGACAAACGGCGTAGGCCACCCCAGACAACCGTGGAGGGAGTAAAACGGTTAAAAGAACTAGTAAAAGCAGTCCAGCAAGCTTTCTTGCTGTCGTTTATGATACGACGGCACTGCGCTCTCATACGTTTGTAATTGATGCAATTCTCCAAAGTTGGGTGGCGGCGGAAGGTGCGTAAAGCACGGCGCTGGGCTCGAAGCGCGTCGCGGCAGGCTGCAGTCCACCAAGGGACCTGGACACGACGTGGAGAAGAGGATGTACGAGGTATGGAACGTTCAGCAGCAGTGAGAATAACCTCTGTGAGGTATTCGACCTGACTGTCACAGTTGGGAAAATTCTGATTGTGAAAAACAGCCATGGAAGAATAAAGCCCCCAGTCGGCTTTAGAAATGTTCCAACTGGTGGGACGTGGAGATGGGGAATGATGTAGGAAGTGGATGATACAAGGGAAATGGTCACTCGAGTACGTGTCAGAAAGTGCATACCACTCAAACCGACCGGCAAGCTGAGGAGTGCATATTGCGAGGTCTATATGGGAATAAGTGTGTGTTGTGTCAGAAAGGAAGGTCGGTGCACCAGTGTTGAGGCAGACAAGATCGAGGTGGTGGAGAAGGTCCACCAAAAGGGAGCCTCTCGGACAAGGTGCCGGAGAGCCCCATAGGGGGTGGTGGGCATTAAAGTCGCCTACCAACACGAAAGGTGAAGGGAGCTGGTCAACAAGGTTTAGCACATCTGCCCTAGTAAGGGCAGATGACGATGGCGAATATATATTACAGAGGGAGAAGGTAAATGTGGATAAGGTGATGCGGACGGCAACTGCCTGTAGATGAGTGTGCAAGGAAATGGGATGGAAATAGACGTCGTCTCGAAGGAGCATCAGAACCCCTCCATGGGCTGGGACACCGTCCACGGGTGGCAGGTCGACCCGCACAGAGGTGTAGTGTGGAAAGTCTGCACGATCACGTGGACGCAACTTAGTTTCCTGGAGGCAGACTAGAAGCGGGCAGTGCAATCGAAGGCAGGGCAATCGAAGGAGTAGTTTTAACTCCTCCCGATTAGAACGAATGCCGCGAATGTTCCATTGAAGGAGCGCCATGATAAAAATGAGAGAAGAAATAAGGATAAAAACCAAGTAGCGAGCGGGGTCACCTCGACGGCCGCTGAGGACCGGATTTCGAGGGAGCACTGCTATCGCTGTCTGGGGGCAAAGGGTCATGTTCCATTGGTTCGACCGACGCGCCTGCCACCTCCCTGAGTTGATCAGGAGGGGCAGTTTCCACCGCCGGTAAAGGGCCGGGCGCCCGGCAAACGGAGCGTCCCGGTGAAACAGAAGACGGCCGAGGCCGGCAACTGTTGGACGGCGTGACAGATGGGTCACGCCTCGGCGGGGAAGGAGAGGAACTCTTTTTCTTGTCAGCTCTTCTGGAAGAGTGACGGCGGGAAGAGGCAGTTGACGGTTGGGAAGCCTGAGAACGCAGAAAATCCTCACGGACGGGTTCCTTTTTCAAGGTCCGGGCATCTTGTTTAGGTGCCCGCGGTTTACTAGAGTTTGACGAAGACTGTACCCTAGAAGCAGCAAGGGGGAGCGGGGACGTGGAACGGGCAATCTTCGGGCTGGCGGATCGCACAACTGTGTCAGCGAAAGTGAAGTCACATGTCTGGGTACTGGAATCCTTGGTAGCTCGAGTTGAGGTGAGTACCTTACTGTATGTACCCGCTGGGAGGACAGTGGGCTTTCGACTCGCCAACAACTTACGAGCGGCAGATGTCGATACCTTCTCCGTAACCCGAATTTGCTGGATTACCTTCTCATCCTTGTATACAGGGCAGTCGCGAGAGGAAGCCGCATGGTCACCGTTGCAGTTTAGGCAGTGAGGGGACGGAGGTGGGCAATCCCCCTCATGGGCGTCCCTACCACAAGTGACACACTTTGCTGCATTTGGGCAATGTTCACGGGTATGATTGTACCTGTGGCACTGAAAACAGCGCGTTGGGTTAGGTACATAAGGGCGGACGGAGATGACTTCATACCCAGCTTTGACCTTCGACGGGAGGTCAACTTTGTCAAACGTCAAAAACACAGTACGAGTCGGTGTCAGATGGTTATCGACCTTTTTCATGACCCTGTGGACGGCTGTCACACCCTGATCGGACATATACGATTGGATATCTTCATCAGACAACCCGTCAAGGGATCTCGTGAAGACTACCCCCCGTGACGAGTTGAGTGTGCGGTGCGCTTCGACCTTAACTGGAAAAGTGTGCAACAAAGTAGTACGTATCAGTTTTTGGGATTGGAAGGCACTTTCCACTTCCAGCAACAATGTGCCATTGCGCTGACGTGAACAGGTTTTAACAGGGCCAGCAATTGCATCTACACCCTTCTGTATAACGAAAGGATTGACAGAATTGAAATCCTTTCCGTCGGTGCGAGAGACAACCAGAAATTTAGGTACATTAGGCAGAGTCTTTTTAGGCTGAGGCGAGTCTAACTTACGTTTATGGGGCAACGTCACGAAAGAAGATAAGGAAGTCATCGCGGAAGTGTCCCCCGTGATTACCGGCGTCTCCGATGGCGCGCTCCTTCCTAGTGGGGGCCCTCTCCGAGGGCTTACCCGCCTTAGGTGATTGTTCACACCTCAGGTCACACCTCCCGAGAACTGACGGAGGGACCAATCGGCACGTTCGGAAGGTACCAGCTCGGGTAATCACCCCTCCCTGGGCCTGGCCTTTACCAGGGGGTACGTACGTGCCTTACTTGTCTACCCGGGGCGGGGAATTACGCGTTACCCCGTCACCTGCTACGCACGATAATGCGTGGGTCGGCCTTCAGACACGCACAGGGAGGAAAGAAGAAGAGGATAGGAAAGGAAGAGAAAGAAGGAAAGAAAAGAAGTGTCTCAAACGCCGAGGCGGAGACTAATGAGGAGAAGAAGTCTAGGAGAGTTCAAGGAGAGAAAGACAGAAAACGAAGGGTAAGAAAGGAAGGAACGAAGGAAGAAAAACCACAACAAGAACCACCGTATCTCACGAAATATTCCCGTGTCCGGGCGAAGGCATAAACCGGGAGGGAAAGTGAAGCAGCCCGGGGCAGAAGAAAGGCTGCTCCGGCTCGGGGCCCCGTGCGCGCCACACACGTACCCACAAAAGAACTGTGGGCCCCCTGGGGGGAGCACACCGCCAAAAACGACGTGACTGCACAGTATCGGAGCACTATAGGTGCAGGAAGAGTTCTGCACAGCCAAGCACAAGAGATTCTTTTTAATGGAATTAAATTTCTGAAACTTTCTGGCAGATTAAAATTGTTTGCCGGAACCGAGATTCGAACCTGGGAGGAGAAGTACAGATAGAAGTAAAGCTATGAGGGCGGACCGAGAAGCGTGCTTGGGTAGCTGTCAGTAGGTCTCAGGTTCGAATTCCGGTTTCGGCACACAATTTCAATCTGCCAGGATATTTCATATCAGCGCACACTCTGCTGCTGAATGAATGTTTGTTTCCAATTAAATTTATGTCAAAGAGGCAAAACAGGGGATAAAAATGGCTATAAAGTGTTTCCTTCATACAGTGTAGACTGCTACTGGTGTTTCACTGCGAACAATAAGACGAATAAAAAAGAGAGAGAAAATGTAGTTGCCGTAAGTTCTGAGGGTCTTTGTAGTCCAGGAAAAAACAGTTCAGTTAAGATTGCACCTTTTATTTTTCGATTAACTAACGCGGTTAATATTTACTAGCTGGCGAAAAACAAGAGATAACAGGAAGGTGCTTGAGGAACGCTTAGAAATACGCAGTAAACATGTTGGTTTAAATAGCAAAATAAGAAAGTAGCGTGAGGAGAGGAGACCTCTCATAGATATCGATGAATCTTACAATCTCACTTCGCATACTACACCCATTGAGTGGACAGATCGATCAAGTAATGGAGTAAGGCGCCACTTCAAAACGACAACGTCTGATTATAGTACACTCAGGTAACAAAAACAAGTAATAAGTAATAGTGGTGCTAACGCTAAGGTTATGTGTCTAAAAGGTAAAGGAGACATTAACGTTTTCTGGTCTACAATATTGTAGAATAAGAGAAAGTGAGCATTCGTTTTAAATTTAAACCTGTTATATAATGCAGTGATAGAAATACTATCGGTTTTATACGCTATTGTGGGCATTTGAATTAGCATTGCTTCCGGCATTATTTGAGCACTATCCAGGGAAGTTTATTACATTGAAGACTAATGAAAAATATTTCTCTTTGCTGGTTAAATAGAAATACCGTACTTCCTGCGTGCAGAACAATGATACTAACAAATCAGTCCATATCCTGTATCGCAAATGTTACATAAATAACGTTTTAACTAACATGTAATACGTAGTAAGGTACGTAATTTCGAAGAAATATAAAAAGGAGATGAAACGTTAACAAAACTCCTGAAGTATTTTTAAAAGTATTTTTGATTGTATGGTTAGGTACAGAAGAGAGAATTTATAAAACTCCAGCAGGTAGTCGAGTGCAGGCTTCAGTACAGGGCGGCCCGCCCCCTCCACTGCTCGTTCATTGCTCGGCCACTACCCACACCACTACCGCTCTCTACTCATCTGCAAAGCCATCTGCACATCTACCGGCCAATCTATTCTGCGTGACGTATTAGGTCACGAAAAGCAAGAGTACCAGAGGGTGTGAAATTTAATGAATAATTTTTATAAGCAGTCTTCTTCATTTATGTCCTACTGAAATGTACCTAACTAATAATTTTGTAACTTACTGTGCGTTTTACAATAATTTTTCATTATCAGGTTATTTTTCTTCTCTATTGAGGCCTTCTAGAGGGATCAATTTCCCAATGAAACTTTTTCACCACAAAATGTGCATTTGAAATTAATATTCCTTAGGTCTTCGTATATGCAAAGATAATACACCTTCACACATTAACCAACTGAGATAGAACAATCAGTTATTGTATTGCAATCAAGATGATGCAACTATTTTTGCCATTACATTACCACTGCAAGGAAAAAATTCTGAGAAAAAAACTAATTCAGTGTCATTTCCTACAGTGTAAAAGAATTTTGTTCGATTTTGAAAGGTAGCATTTCGCAATTGTCATCAATCTGTTTTCCATTCTTACAAAGTACCTAGCCTTGCTGTCTCTCCTGTATCTTTTCTAGTTACAAAATCTTTTGACACCCAGGCGTTGTCTCACAATTTCGATATGTTGATTCCGTTTCGCCATCAGTTGCGCTGCGCTGTATTGATAGTCGGCGAGTGAGAATTTTTGATGGTGCATATCACGCAGGTGAGTACGTGCTGTGCCACCTAGGAGCAACATCACCTAGAGACAAGGCCTCACAACAACCTGTGCCACGTCACATTGACCAGGCCAAGGCCACCAACTGAATGGCTGGCAGCTGCGGCACAGCCAACTGCCTTGTAGCGGCCAGCCATTAAGCTGGCAGCCACTGGTCCGAGGCCAATGAGAAAGACAGGCCCCACTGCGCATGCCACGTCACGTGATCAAGTGACGCCTGAGCCAGCGTGATCGCTAGTTGACTGGCTGGCCGCCGAGGCACAGCCCACTGTTTCTTGGCGTCCAGCCACTTAGCTTGCGATCGCACTGGTTCAGGCCTAATTTTGATCAGGTGGTGTTACGTGTGTGCTCTGGCCCTTCTTTCTCGTTGGCCTCAGTGTGATGTGGCATGGGTTATTGCGAGGCCTTGTCTGTACGTGGTGTTGCTAGGAGCCTGGAAGGAGATTTGCTGAAGTGTAATCTTTGACCATTGGTGGACATGATGAAAGAGGCGACTCCATTGCAATGAACTTTAGGTGGAGGCTTGCATGAGATGCTAGCTGTGGAAGTTCTGAAAGCCACTTAAATGTTATTTGGACTGCTGGATTGGGAGACAGACTGCTGGGCTGATGGTTGCAGCATGTTCTGATTTAATGCCTGTTAGCACCGTGAGCCTGTCATTATCTTGGACTGGAAGTACTTGCTTGGACTGTTGTCTGCATTAGCTGTATACTGAAGTTAAGTGTTACACCTGATGGTCTGGTAAGAGATGCAGAGTTGCAGGCATGGTGCTTTCCTTCTGGCCTCCTAATCCTTCAGAGTTGTTATGCTTCCCTTACTCGGTTAGGCAATGAGGTACTGTCACCTATTTAACACCTAAATATGCCGTTCCACTATTTGTAAGTGTACTGTTGTGTTTATCACGATTTGGGTATTTTTGTTTGACGTTTTGGGCATTAAGCAATCCATCGGTGTCTTCTGCCTTGTGACCGTCCACGTTGTCGTATCTATCCCGGTTTATGGGTGTTTTGAAAGGCAAGCATAGTTATCCTGTGTTCTCTTATTTTTTCTTCTCACGTACGGTTTCCTTCGGTAGAGCAGCGAGGGACAGTGATTAATTCTGTTAAGTTTGTGTGAGTCATTTCATTGGGTATGTAGTAACTCCCGTATTACTCCACTCGGTCTCTCGATGTCCCTAACGGGGTTTCTCCATGATGTAATGGACTCCTTGGGCTGGTCGTACATACACTATGTAAGGGATAGGAAGCTTTCAACTGAGGTACCCCTCTTTCTTCCATAATGACCCTCTTTCTGTTCAACTGATGTTTTTTTGTAGTAACCTGATGTTTGTAAGTCTCTATTGTTCTTTGAACTGTTTTCTTTTTTTTCTGGGGCGTTACATGCCTTGGTATTGGGTTCTTACCATTTGAGTTACTGTTCTTGTTGTGTGCTTCCAGGTTATGGTATAAGCCGTTTAGCGGCAGGGTGTAGGCTGTAAATTGTTTGTAACTGACTGAAAAATATGTTACCTCCCATGGTTTTTCTTTTTTCCTTGAACTTCCCCATGATAGTCCACGTTCCTCTCTCTCTCTCTTTATCCCTATTTTATTTATGGATTCCATTAAGTTGAATACCCTCATTTCAGGCTTCGTAACTAGTGGTTCATTATATCAGACTGATCATTCACTAAAGAAGCGGATTGTGAAATCATAGCGTGCATACTGTACGTTGGGTAGATGACGTGATCTCTAGAAATGATTTATTTAATTGCCAGTCTTAAATACCTTTTCCTTTAATCTCGTCTAAGCAGTAAATTCTTGAGGCGGGATATGTTAAAATGAATAAATAAAAAAAATTAAAAAGCTTTGATCCTCCAAAGGACCAATGTCTTAGATTTAGAGGCATGTTGCGCCTAGTCAGAGTCTTTTCATTATTATGTATTCAGTTTCAAAATAAATTCCTTTAACTTGATGTTGTAATATAATATTCTTAGTGAGGCTCTTGTAATATACAAAATTTTAATCCGGCGATTCTGTTGTGCGCGTGTCATGACTGGTCTATTTCCTTTCATTATTATATATTCAACAGTAAGTGCTTGTTTACGAAGTTATTGCGATTCAAGCAAATTTAATCGTATTGAGTTGTAATTCAGTAATAAAATAGAGGTTTTCAAACGGCGAAATGACAAATATGAATGGTATCTCACCTCATCCCCTGTACTCTCCTATTAGGAGTTATACATCTTACCTTGTAGCTTACAAGTATGTTACAAAGAGTCACTAAAAATAATGTACGACGGATTGTCAAACAACTTTTAAGCTTAGAATATAGGTAGAACTTCAAAAAGAAAAGAAAAAAAAAACTATAATGAATCATAGTCAGGGGCGGCGCGTCCTATATGTCTTCACTCGTGTAGTGAACCCCTGGAAAATAGCTCGTCGTGTAGAAAATTAAGTAAATAAATAAAAGCCGCGGCGGATTAGCCGCGCTTCCGTGCGCGCGGCCGTCCACCTTCGGGCATGGGTGTTAGTATTGTCTATAGTTTAATTTACCCTAGGTTAAGTAGTTTGTAAGCTAGGGAGTAATAACCAAGCTGATGAGTCCCATAGATTTACAAACATTTTTTGAATAAATAAAAAAGTGTTTTTCAATTATCACTCTGTAAGAAAATTGCCTGTTGGAGGTCGTCAAATAATCTCAAAATTTAGAATGCGTAATAATATACACTAGTAATAATAATTTCGTTATTGAATGTTGCAGCAATCACAACTAATGGGTCGCAACAACACTTTCGCAGTGAAAGTTAAAATTTTGAATAAAAAAAATATTAATTAACTTGAAACAGTCACTGTGGTAATTAATTAAGCTTGGCCCTATCTAACTTAGCATTGACTACAGCCTCCAACTAGCACCTCTTACGATTTACGAACAGCACAACTTCACTAATAAATGTGTCAGAATTCATGTAGTGCTGATGGCGTGTTTGTGTTATAATCAAAATTGTAATAGCAGATAGACTCTGATTGCAATGATAATAGCTAAATACAGTGAAACTCCGTGGTGCAATGAGCTTCACAAATACTACAGTCAAAATTCTCAATAATTTTGATATTATTGTTTAAAGCATTCAAGTTCCTTATAAAACTTTACGTAAACTATTTTTTTTAATTGGTTCCATGGCCTGGGTAGCGTACGCGTGTAACTGGCTGAGCAGAGTTTGGCATTTAACGTATTTCATAAAAAAATTACTTCAGTCAAGTCTGGTTAATCAACTATAATACTTTGACTACTGATAGCCTGGTTACTTTCTACATAAATGAAACCAACTTTACTTTACTTGCAAACTCTCTTGCACTCTCTTGCACTTTAATTACTAGTCTCTGTGATTGTAACACGTTTAGCAATTCTTTAACTCGTCTGGCAATTTCTTTAAAACTGATCGTAATTACTTTGAAAATGATTGATCTTGTTGGTCAATGTACAGGCTTGCATAATCAACATAATCTAATAATGATGATAATGGGGTGACTACAACTACTTACAAAATTAAGACTTGTTTCAAAATAAGTCATATATAATTGAACCAAAGTTCTGATTGGGTTGACACTACATTTACATGCATACAAAATAAAATGTTACAAAAGAACTCACCTGCTTTCGTCGTGAAGTCCATACAAGACAGATATGATTACAATAGGTACTCTTACTACAACAACGATCACACTCGGTGACAATAGACTTCATACCAAACAATTACTTTTCTTGGACACATGAAAAAACATTACTCTGATCACTTTCGAGTATAAATAAACTTATTTCGCACTTCGTTCAATACATTAAACAGTACGCCTCTCAGGCTTATTGCAATTGCATAAAACTCGCGCCACACTGCGCCTACCGTGCCTCTGCACCATCAACAAAACATTTATATGTTTACTATAGCGAGTCTGCTCCGCGACTGCTTCAGCAGCGCCACACTCACAGCTACTACTTCTCTACCAAAGACAGTCTTTACAACAGGTTCAACATTCTCCCTGGCGCATTGCTAACTTACAGCATAAGAATGTCCGTGCATTCATGCGGGTTTACACATATAGTACATGTTTACACTAAATGATTCAATATAGAAAATGACGTTACATAAGAATATATCTAGCATACAAGAAATTAAAAAAAAAAAATACCATGAAATAAACAAATTTAAGACGATATATACATTACGTTACATCAGACTGGTGTACTCTTACAACTCTTCCTTTCATTCCTCTCACAGATTATACACATATTCAAAGTATTTTTATCCGATGAGAAACTTTTTACGTTGTGGAGACAGCACTTATACAAGTCGTAGCGCGGACACTTAACACAGGCGGCAGTGGCCGCAGATCTGCAATGCGCATGCGCGACTGAGATTCAAATTCTCTTCCGAACCCCCTGGAGGCAGCATATGGCGCTCCCGCGGCAGGAAGGGGCGAAGGGACACGCCGATTTTGACATGGGCTTTGGATCTGGTAGATACACCAGCTCCTGACTGCCCAAGCTGTGGCAGTTACGCACGAATGGTCCCGAAGCAAAGACAATGGAGGTACTTCGCACCTCGCCTTGCGCATGCGCAAATCCTCTGTGAATGCAACATCCGCCATACATTTTTGTTTTTGGCGCACTGAAGGTTTATGAAAAACACTTCATTTTTGGTAATATAACTTATAAGTATCAATTAAAAACGCATCAACTGTAAAATCGTTCAGAATATGAATAATAATAATGCACTAATCTCTATCTAGCACGTCATGTGGTTAGCAGCACCGAGCTGAAATATCAAACGTAATAGGTTCGAGTCTGACTGCAAGCATTTTTTTAAATACAACCTTCTTTGTAACAGATAAGGGAACAACAATGACTTCTGGATTGTTACTTGCCACATATCTTTGGACGTTTTTGCGAATGTTTCGCGATTTTGAGGGTAAATGACACTTATACTCACCGTTGTAACAAATATTTAACTGTTTGAGAAGCCTTTGTGCATGCGTAAGGTTAGGAGGGGGCGCCACTATGAAGTTTCGTCCCTTGATCGGAAATATTGTAGATTCGGCACTTAAAGAAGTGAACCACCAATCATCTGAAGCACCAGACGCCACTGATGATAGTGTAGAAGAATTTAAAATAAAAAAGCAGAGAGTTTGGTTGGTTGACCGATATGGGTAATACGGCGTAGACGTGTTAGGCAAGTGAAGAAAAGATAGACAATAAACAATCACTAAATATTGAATGGAGTGATAAAAGCCACTTTCACAAATATAATATATAAAAAGGAATGTTTGTGTGATCGTATTTTATGGGCGGCCATACCGTTCAAACAATTGTGATGAAACTTTGTCAACATTTTGTTGGCGCTTTCGCGATGGTGATAGGCATCATTAAATGACTGTACGACAAATAGATCAGGAGATATCACGTAATAAACAATGAAATGCGCGTAAAAGTGCTACATCATGCGACGTCTGCTTCTAAACCACTGTACCGATTTCCACCAAATTTGTTACACATATTCCTTCCATAAGGTAATAATTGACATTGGGGTAAGAACTGCTTACGACATATAGTTCAGGAGATATGGCATCATAAGCAATTATATTGTTGAAAACCTGTGGCAACAAGTGACATGCGAATAAGCTCACTTTATTCATTCTTCATGACATTTGGGGCACTTGAAGTTCAAAACAAGAGGAAGATCACTGTCACATAATATTTTGGATAGTGCATGACGGAGGACACTTTACATATGGAATTCGTCAGATTCTACAGTTGCATTCCGATCCTGATGAAATTTTTAAATATGATTGAACAATTCGGTTTATCAGTGCAGTATTAATATATTCAGATTATCCACAATCATTTTAATTAATTAACATGATTAAACAGTTAATTATCAGATTTTGGCGAAGTTTCCGATGAAATAAAATTTTTGAAAATTCTAGCTGCTCTCTCTGGAAGTTACGTTACATTTTTCACACCAGAAGAAGGAATTTGTTATTACCAACGCATGGTTTCATGCGAATTTTGAAAATAAATCTAACCTATAAAAATTAGTGTTAGTCTTTTCGTTCGTATTTTGTGCACGGCCATACGGTATATCCGATCGCAGTAAACTTTTTCAACTCGGTGCTTGCACTAGCGCGAAGGTTATAGGCACACTAAAACTAACTTCATATGATGAATGGCGAAGGGTGCTTTACAATTAGTTAATTCGTTTCTTACGCCTTCACGCTGAAATGGCATGACGGATATGGATGAAATTTAGTACAGCGGTAGCTTATATCCTGATTAATGCATGGCCTACCTTTCGTAAGTCACCCACGGTGCGTGGCGGAGGGTACCTTACAATGGATTAATATGTTTTCTACTCCTTCATGCTGTAACGGCTGGACGGAATTGAGTGAAATATGGAATGAAGCTAGCTTATACCACGAATTAATACAAGGGCTACGTTTCGTAAGCTTCTGGAAGTGTACGACGGAGGGTACGTTACAACAAACATCCAAATTGTTTGACTGGTGACCATGAAAGTCACCACAAGGAAGTATGTTTCCATGAAGGAGATTTATATAAACCGCAATCCAGTGCATTTAGCATGGCGGAGGGTACGTTGCAACTTTGACACAGTTTGACCAGTCACCACGAAGTGTATACACGTATGTTTTAATATATACGAGGGAGAGAAATCGGTGGAGGAGGAGACGGACAGAAAGAAGAAGTAGGCGACAGACAGAGAGAGGGTAGAGGAGGATGTAGACAGAGACAAGGGAGAGGAAGAGAATGAGATATGAACAGAGAGAGGGAAGATGAGAAGAGAGAGAAGTTGGGGAACGAGGAGGGGAGGGAGAGGGAGAAAGGTGGGGAGAGATGCAGAGAGAAAGAGTGGACGGAGAGAGAAAAGGAAAGGAGAAGTGAACTAAGACTGGAAAACGTAACTGCCCGTGCGTCGCCGGGTTTTCAGCTAGTAAAATATAAAACTAGAACAAAAGCCGTGGCGTGGTCTGCAAAACTTAGGTTTAAAATGTCAGACGAAGATTAAAAGTCCACCTCAGGGCGTCTAAATTGCTTTACCTCTGCACCATTTCGTCCTGTTTTGTACGTTAAAAGAAGAAAGTGAATTTAAGGCTTAACGCCCCGTCGATCGTGTCACAGAAGCTGTGATCGTTACTGCTAACATCTGGGACGCACGTCGGCCGTGAACTTTTAAAGTGACCATCCTGGTATTAGCCTGGAGTTATTCAGGAAAACTACTGGAATTCCAAGTATGGACAGCTGTAGTCGGGTTTGAACGGTCCACTGCGCTAATCACTGAATCACCTCACTCCGCTTTTGTTCGCTAACACAGAGACTTAAAATTCAGTGCCTACGCCACCCGGAGAAAGAGATAAATCACTGATAAAATGAAAAATAACAAGTAATCCATTTGAAATTTAGCAGATGGTTCCCAGAGATGAAGATGACATATCAAAGACATATCAAAGTTAAGAGTTTTATGGACAGTGTAAGAATACTCTTAAAAAATGTTGAAAAAATATATATATTGAAAGTGGCCAGGTTTATACGAATATATTTTAAAATATTGTCTGGTTATTTTATATTATTTATTTAGTTTGCCAGCTAGCTCAGTAAATGGATGAAGCATAAACCTTCTCAGGGTCGTGATTATTCAGGTTAAATTTTAGTTGAACGTCTTCAACTGGTGCGAGTATTCTTACGAAGTAGTCCCACATAAAATTCTATAAAAATAATATTCAATTGCAAATGAAGTCAATGTGGAACCTACCCTTTATATTTAAATTCTGATTATTATTCTCAGTCACGTATATCATCGAAACTTTAATTGAATGTCCAACTCGAAGTAATATCGCAAAGTATGAATTCAGTGAAGCTAAATGAAAACTGTCTTTTAACTTTTAAAGATATGGCTATTAGAAAATTATTTAATGAAATATTCTTCACTTCTCACTCAGAATAATAATAACAGTAAATCTGAATATTTATGCACTTTGTATCTCTGTAAGATACCACATTTTACGATACATTACCACAGAAGTTGGCGTAATTTTTATATAAATCCAGTTTGGTTATTCAGAGCTGAAACAGAAAATTATGTTTTTTATTAAACCTTATTTTCCACCAGTCCTTGCTTTATCAGTTAGGAATTCTAGCCGGCCGCGGTGGCCGAGGTGACTGAGGCGCTCCATTCACGGTCATCACGGCCACTACGGTCGGGGGTTCGTATCCCCCCTCGGGCATGGATATTTGTGCCGTACTAGTTCGTAAGTAATTCATAAGTAGTTTGTACGTTTAGGGACTGATGACCCCGTAGTTAAGTCCCATAAGCTTTACAAACATTTGAATTTAGGAATTCTATATTTGCCTCTGTTTCACAGAGGAAGATTGCACTGTAGTTCTTTCCCTAGATTGCCGCACAGATTACAAAATGGCAGATATCGAAATAATTGACAGAGGGATAGAAAAACAATTAAAATCGCTCAAAAGAGGAAAGGCCGCAGGACCTGATGGGATACCAGTTCGTTTTCACACAGAGTACGCGAAGGAACTGGCCCCCTTCTCGCAGTGGTGTATCGTAGGTCTCTAGAAGAGCATAGCTTTCCGAAAGATTGGAAAATGCTGCAGGTCACGCCCGTTTTCGAGAAGGGTCCTCGAACAGATGTGCAGAACTATAGACCTATATCTCTAACGTCGGTCAGTTGTAGAATTTTGGAACATGTATTATGTTCGAATATAATGACATTTCTCGAGACTAGCAATCTGCTCTGTAGGAATCAGCATGGGTTTCGAAAAAGGCGTTCGTGTGAAACCCAGTTCGCGCTATTCGTCCACGAGATTCAGAGGGCCATAGACACGGGTTCTCAGGTAGATGCTGTGTTTCTCGACTTACGCAAGGCGTTTGATACAGTTCCCCACAAACGTTTAATGAACAAAGTAAGAGCATATGGTCTATCAGACCAATTGTGTGATTGGACTGAGGAATTCCTAGATAACAGAAAGCAGCAGGTCATTCTCAATTGAGAGAAGTAGGAGATATGTCAGGTGTGCCAAGGGGAGTGTCGTGGGTCCGTTGCTGTTCACGATATATATAAATGACTTTGCGGATAGTACGCGGTAGTGTATAGAGAGGTTGTAACAATGGAAAATTGTATTGAGATGCAGGAGGATCTGCATCGAATTGACGCATGGTGCAGGGAATGGCAATTAAGACTCAATGTAGACAAGTGTAATGTGCTGCGAATACAAAGAAAGAAAGATCCTTTATCATTTAGCTATACTATAGCAAGTCAGCAACTGGAAGCAGTTAATTCCATAAATTATCTGGGAGTAAGCATTAGGAGGGATTTAAAATGGAACGAGCCTATAAAACCAGTTGTCGGTAAAGCAGATGCCAGACTTAGATTCATTGGGAGAATTCTAAGGAAATGCAGTCCGAAAACAAAGGAAGCGGGTAACAGTACACTTGTTCGCCCACAGCTTGAATACTGTTCACCGGTGTGGGATCCGTACCAGGTGGGATTGATAGAGGAAGTGGAGAAGATCCAACGGAGAGCAGCGCGCTTCTTTACAAGATCATTTGGTAATCGTGAAAGCGTTACGGAGATGATCGCTAAGCTCCAGTGGAAGACTCTGCAGGAGAGACGCTCGGTCGCTCGGTCGCTCGGTACGGGCTGTTGTCGAAGTTTCGAGAACTTACCTATACTGAGGAGTCTAGCAGTATATTGCTCCCTCCTACGTATATCTCGCGAAGAGATCGTGAGGATAAAATCAGAGAGATTAGAGCCCACACAGAGGCATACCGACAGTCCTTCTTTCTGCGAACAATACATGACTGGAATAGGAGGGAAATCGATAGTGGTACTCAAGGTACCGTCAGCCACACACCGTCGGATTGTAGATGTAGATGTAATGGCGGCGGTTGATGCAATCTGTGTCGTTTGCTTCCTGCTGAAACAAATTCCAATGGCGTCCTTTAGCATTTCATATAAATGATCAGTATATTTCTAACTAATTAAAGTTCGTACACTTATTTCATTTAATACATATATTTTAAGACTTTAAAAATATTCAAACACATTTACAGACCTCATTGCAATGTTTCCTTCATTTTCATCAAAAAACAATCTCGTCACGATTATGAATCCACCAGCGCAGATAAGAGACAAGACACAACCAAATACAACAAAACACAACAAGCTGCAACAAGATTATTTTTTAACATTACATACATTTACATATTTTAATTGTACAAAGATAATAACACACATTAAAATAATTATTCTTTGTTTCGAGTGTATAGACAGACACCTTTTGTTACATGATGCGTCTATATTAGAGGTACCACTAAACTTTTCAATCGTCGATTTCGGTAAAAATTGGAAGGACATTACAATGGGAAAGATCTGAAAATACCAGTAAGCGATGCTTAGGAAAGCTACCATGTTACTAATAAATCAAAAAAAAAAAAAAAAAAAAAAAAAAAAAAAAAAAAAAAAAAAAAAAAAAAAGTCTGTGCCCCACTGCTCCTCGAAAGTGACTAAATACTTTGTGTTTCAAGCAGATGATAGGTGTGGAATGCAACAAGAGTAGAAGTGATATGCTTTGAAAGTTTGTTACTTTTTTTTAAATTTTATATTGACAGCCGTCTCTTGTAGGGAATTCAATTTATTTGCTGGTCAAGTTAACTAAATTTTCCGTTTGAAAACGACTCTTGTCGTTTTTTCTGTAACAGAAATGAAACATCCAGTTAGTCTGTATGAATTTACGTGTCGCGAAAACCAGCTTTAAAACGTTATATTTGTGTAAAAAATAGAGAGAGACAGAAAGGAATAGAGAGTTGGAGGAGATGGAAGGGACGGATAGAGACAGACAGGTGATGCATTTATGCACTAAGACTTGGTGTGCCGAGGCGTAGCTAGATGTAAGCGAAGACCGGTGACGCTCGTTTTCTACGTATGGAGCTCGTAAATAACCGAGCAGCGTCATGTGGGGTCACATAGAACGACTGGTTCTTCTGTCAACAGGCGAACCGTATACACTCCTAGCCTCCACCATTCCGTCAGCGGCCGACTGCGAACAGCGGGCAAATTGAAGAGCGCCTCGGCGGCCATTATGGTGGCAAACTTCTGCGCGAACTTTAAATATGCGTAATATTCTATTGAAATAATTTAAACTGCAGCAGTCACTTTTTACTAATATTTTAATTAGCACGACGCGTGTCGGCAGCAAGCTGCCATCATCGGGTGCATTTTACAGTTACAGGTTGATTGTTGTTTTATTATGTTTTGTGTTGTAACACAATAATGAACCATTAACTGTAGAAGGCACCCAATGAAGGCAGCTTGCTGCCGAAACGCGTCGTATTAATAAAAATATTAGTAAAAAGTGACTGCTGCAGCATAAATTATTTCAAAAAGTTTATAATACAGTCGCCGACCTCAGAACAATCCACATAACATGGATAAATTTATGTTTATAATATTCTTTTGATTACCGTGTCCGGCCCGGTAGTCTTGGGGTAAAGCGCTCTACTGGAAAATGAGGGGTCGCGGTTTCGAAACCCGGTGTGGCATTGGATTTTTCCAGTTGACGCTCTAACCCATCTTTTCCTTCTAAAGGATGTGAGGAGTCGTCAGAAGCGACACGTGGTTCGGATTCCACGTTAATCTGTAGGTCACTTTTTTTCCGTATGGATATCTGCAGTAGCCTAGGAACCCGGAAGTCGCCGAAGTGACGTCCAGTTGAAAGACTTACATCACGCAAATGATTTTGATTAGAATGTGTAGTCATTCGAGTTAAGTCACGAACACTATGTCCCATTTAAATATATGTAACTAGAAAACAGCTTCAGACTCTTTGAATATACAGCAGTTATCGGTTGTGTGTAAATTTATAACACTTCGGTGTAGAAATCGCCCAATAGCGTTTCTTCTTCCTGACTAAACCGAACTATAACATTCAGCTTTTTAGCGTTCTAAGTGCAGCGTATGAACGGAATTTATCGTCAGAGACAATATTTGGAACTTTCTCTGTATATTACACCGTGGTGAAACTTTTGTACAAACATTAATTTCGAAAGACTTTCACAACTCTTTACGTCTTTGATGGAGTACCTGCTGTATTCTCCAATAAATAGATAATTTATAGCTTAAAATGAATCAGGGCTGCCTTGAACGGTTAATGTTAAAAATCGACTGTGAAAATGAAATATCCCTTCAGATACATAATTGCAAAATAGCGTCTTACCTTGAGAACACAGCAATCAGCCACTACCAAATTCTTTTAAGAACACGAAATATGCCATAACTTTTTCCTAACTAAATGCATCTAACATTAGTATTAGGGTATCAAACAGGAATATTGGCATTTTAATGCTGTAACTTTACAGTACTATGAACTGCTCCAAAATTAGCAACTATCGTCATAGCGTTCAGCTTCAAAATGTGCGTTCAGTGTGGCTATGTGTCATTCATATATGGAATTATAAACAGTTCTGCAAACCCCTTTCAGTTGGTATACGTATATCTAAAGCAGATGACCTTTAAATTCTTTGTTACAAATTGGTAATATTAATTTCATTAACAAAAATTCTAACTGCAATGAGACAACTCATCTCATGCCCCCAATAGATATTTTAAGCAGTCATAAAGTGAAACGTTTTGAACTTCCTGTCCACGAGTACTGCCTGAAGTACCTCATTTTTTAAGAACTACCAGTATTGTAAAAGCCTTTATGTATTTCATTCAATCCTGTATTGCCTTGACTAACAGCTTGTTAAGCAAGAGTAACTGTCTGTGAACACAAGTAATAGGGCGACTTGTATTACTGAGAAATATAAATGGGAATAACATTATTCGTTCATTTTATTCCTTTCTTAAATCAGCTTGTGGAGTTAAATGCTGAGCAGCTCTTCAGCACCGTGCTTCATGTATACTACAATAGTCAAACAATACAGACGTGACTACCAACTGAGTATATACACCGCAGTAGCTATACAATACACAATTTAGATTTCAGATTTTTAGATTTGACTATAAGAAGCGATAGCTTGGTAGGATATTTTTATACATCGAGGAATCGTAAATTTAGCATTGGAGGGAAGTGCGTGGGGTAAAAATCGCAAAGGGAGACCGAGAGACGTATATAGTAAGCATATTCAAATGGATATGGGTTGCCATTCTTATGAGGAGATGAAAAGACTTGCTCAGGATAGAGTAGGGTGGAGAGCTGCATCAAACCAGTCTCCGGACTAAAGCTCATAACAATAACAACCTTCTAACAACATACATATTTATCTTACGCTTGTCACTATCATGGCGACCGGACGAAGGTTCAAATTATCCCGCAACAGCAGCGCCGTTGGGTAGTTTAGTTATTTTTACAGTGTCTTTGATACGCTTAAAGGGCGTTGCAGGGAAACGCTTTCCGGGCACTAACCACGACAGTTCACACACCCCATTTGGGATCTCCGCTGACTACTTAACTGTCGTAATATCAATGAACATTAAAAAGTAAGCAATCCGAAATATCTTCGTAAACAGTCTAGTATTCCATTAATAGCCGGTTCTTCAAATCGGAATACTGACCATACATCACGTTTCAAACTGTACTGCAGTTTTGCACTACTAAACTCTGATTATAAAGATAAAGGCTACACATCGAGGTGAGCTGCCAAATTTTACCATGAAAGCGTAGGACCATTAGAAACCTTGAACAATTTGCAAAGGTTGAAAAAAGAATTTTTGTCTTCCTTTATTTTCACCTTCTTTGTGTATGTAGACTGTGGTTAATGTGAATTTTAAGGGATGACCGGATACAAATATAATGGTAATATTCGTTTGTAAATCATCGCGTTCCTCTCATTAAGTGTTTACAATAGAAAGTTTCATCTCAACTATCCTCATATGACATAATGGATAACACAGGGTCACACTTCTTCTAGAGCATTGCTTTTATTATCAATTTGAGTTAAAATTTGGTTTGCTGATTACGAAAATGATAATATGTGTTTTTAATTGACTTTACTTTTTGAGACAAAGGCGATCCACTTATACAGGAAATCCTTATATACAAGAGTTGTAACTTAAATAGTGGAAACAAAAAATTAACAAATGAACAACTGATGCAAAAGCGATACATCTTTGCACCTGTTACTGTTTTTCAAAGTAGTCCCCAGCGTTCTGTAGAACCCGTTGCCAGCGATGTGGAAGGTTTAGTATACCGTTATCGGAGCCGGTTCTATTGATGATGTGAATGAAGCTGTCTACTGCCTGTCGAATTTCTCGAACATTTCTGAAGTGGATGTCAGAATGTGATTCCTTAATCTTCGGAATCAAAGTCACAGGAACCTAAGTCCAGGGAGTATGGTGGGTGTACAGTAGGTCCCTGTCACATCGACCGAAAAGAGCAGCCACAGATTGCTCTGTATGTGACCGCGCATTGTCATGTAAAATGATGAGTGCATTGTGTAGAAAGTACTGCCGCTACTTTTCAAAGCTGGTCGCAGGTGATGCTCCAAAAACGAACAGTCATACTATATATCCGTTGATCCTGTTTCGAAAACATGGTGACACGATTACATTAGACCGCTCGCTCAGAAGTGACTTTGTTTCCTCGATTGTGAGGACTGCGGTGACATGTGACGGAAGAGTAAGTAAGATAGGTATGTCAACAACGTGTACTATCAGCGACAATAGTAGATTCCATTGCATAGTGTCACCACAGCAGAGTTGCCACTATTTAAGTTGCAACCCTCTTCTAAGAGTGTGTAAGTTTGGCTGTTTGTATAGCATACAACTATAAAATTTATTCTGAGATTTATGACATTTTTCACACGTGGCACAAAGAAAGGGAGGTCACCATCTATGTAAGATTTTGAAATGTGTATGGCGGATGGTATTTTATAGAAGAATTACAATTTTACGCAGATCATATTGCATACAAAAAACAATAGGGATTCTTGTATTTCATGAAGTGCTCAACGGAGTTTACCTTACATCAGATTTCTACAGCGATTCACTGATCACTAACAAATCTACACATCCATGGATGTTTACATACAGAAAATGTTTATGCAGGATAATTATAATTAAAATTCAAGTCTCAAAACGCTGTAAAAGTAACACCACTGGTCATAATAACGTCAAATAGCAACTGATCATTATTCGAGAAGAAAGAAAACATATGACAGAAGTGAAATAAATTGCATGATGACTGAGCTATATGTGACGCTATATGTGTCAGAATATGTAACTGAAAACACTTGTCATTCGCAAACCTCTTTGAAGTTGGTATAAAAACGTCGGGTACACTGCTTTTCCTCATTTCGCTTCTGACATGTTCGCCATGGCTGTCTCAATTCAGGACTGCACTATGCTATTAAAACCATTTAATAAAAATTCTTGACACACAAGTTATACCGCGGAAGTTCTGGACACTGAATAGTTTGAAAACAATCTAATTTTCGTGTTTTACGGTCTACTTTAGATTTGCCTGTAGTTTTATGATTTTCCGCAAACATTTCGGACAAAAATAATAAAAATATAAATAATAAAAAATTATGGACGATGCGATTACGACTCTACTATTGTGGTAATATCTATGCAACCAACGCGTAATATTCTTTTTGACCGTATTTTAACAGACAGCAAAAATTATTTTATTTTTGACAAACATACTCTTTTTTGACCTTTTACCTGTTTAACATATTATTTTAATGTCTCCCACATTTTTCATTATCTTTTTCGATTAAAATACTATCACCTGTGTTACTTTGGTAATTTATTCTAAGTTTAACTTCTTTGCCTGTACTGGTTACGAATGATTACGGCCTAGTAGGAACGTAGCACACATTCGACGTTCGGAAATCAGTCATGTGACATCCCTCGTCCGAAATCTCGCCCGGAATTCTCTTCTGCATACCCGATATCGCTTTGTATATTTGATGATTATTTTATTATTACTCAAGCGTTGTCGTTTCAAAGCAAAAGCGCACTGAAAATTGACAAAAACACGTCGTTCTTAGGACATTGAATTATAATCAAATGCCTGAAAATGCCAAGTTAACAGATAACACCTGCCATCGATGATACGAAAATTATAAATTACTTCAAAATGTTCAAATGTTTGTTAAGCTTATGGGACTTAACTACGGGGTTATCAGTCCCTAAACTTACAAACTACTTATGAACTACTTACGAACTAGGACGGCACAAATATCCATGCCCGAGGGGGGATTCGAACCCCCGACCGTAGTGACCGTGCTGACCGTGACTGGAGCGCCTCAGTCACCTCGGCCACCGCGGCCGGCTATAAATTACTCTCGCAGCTGTTCGACATAGTGTAATTGGTGGCGAATTAGTTTGTGATGCACGAACATGTTAGACAGAGCTCCAAAACTTGGCTGGCGCGGTGGCTCAGAGCGCTCGGTCAGAGGGTTGCTGGCGTGGTAGCTCAGCGTGCTCGGTGAGAGAGATCGATTCCCTCTCTAACGAAAAAACTAAGTCAACGACGAAACGATCAAAATAAAACAATAACCGACGTCCTCAATGGACCGATCAAATCGAAGAACCAGTGAAAAGAGAGAAAAAGAAACAGGGCTCAACATCATCAGTAAAACTCTCAACGAACAACCCAGAACGAACATGAACAAACGACAGAAAAGCATCAATATACAGGAAGAACAAAAAATATAAATAAAAACGTTAATGACATTTTTCATCTTGATTTCATTATTGTTAATGGGAATGAACTACATTCTGCAAGTTCCGAGTTGTTCAAAGGTAACAGCGCTTTATCTAAAACGTGCATTTGTTCTATTTTGTGAACATACCATGAAATACAATTGCAACCACAGACTTCTTTTTCACATGTACATAAACTAGGGAGATACTGTTATAATGAGAGTTGTAAATGATGTAAACATAGTAGTAATTTTGTATATAGATTAAGTACTTGAGCTATGTGGAATTCAGTTTTACCACACTTATTACGTTCCTTATTTTAGCTGTAAAAGAAAACGTAGTCACGGTTTGAATCCGAATATCTGCTCTTTATTTTAGCTCAGAAAAAAGTAAGATAAACAAAGTCATATCCGAAAAAAAAGAAGGTAATACAATCTACGTTATAAGAGTCCATAGCAACCATAGAAAAGACAAACATTTTAGTAGAATCAATGTTTCTAAGTAATGACTCTCGACATATTCCACAAGTAGTAGATAATTGCTTATAAAAAAAGAGGCTAGGGAATTTGTTGCGATGTATACCCTTCGAAAGGAACGACAGTTGCCACACAAATTTATGACTTTATTTACATATGAAACTGCCAGTATCAGTACGTCGTTTGGAATATTGATTATTACAGTATCCTCCCAGTTTATGTGCATACTCTTCAAAAGACCAATGTTCAATTCGTTATTACCTATTTCCCGACATGATCACGAAATAGAACAGAGACACATTTTAGAGAGAGCATTCTTACATACACACAACTCTAAACATTGCAGGACATAGCGGTATTTAATTAATCAGGATGGCCAAAACCCTCTTAGGAGCCAAGGCGAAAAATAAAATGGTCTAGGGGGGGGGGGTTCAAACTACCGACCATGTACATGTGAAGATAACGCGCTGCACACTACACTACGGTGGACAATTACCAAACTTGTTCCTTAATTCTCGTACTATTGATTAACTGCTAATATGGCATTTAGACACCTGTTTATAATTTATCGCACTGAGAACGACGTGTTTTCGTAAATTCATCAGTGCGCCATTGCTTTGAAATGACAACGCGTAAGTTATAATAAGAAAATAATCAAATACACAAAGCTAGATGGCGTACGACGGAGAGAGTTCTGGACGAGGAATGTCACGTGACACATCACAACGCCACATCATTTGCTATTAAAATTAGAATGCAGAAAGCTTTATTTTTTGTGGTACTAATGTATTTTTTCCGAAATATTTGCAAAGGGTAGGTTCTGGGCTCTGGCGGCCAACAATTATGTCTGAAATTTTTTTTATCGATCAGTTGAACGGTTCGACCTAAAAAGTGGCAACACGTTACAGACAGACGGACAGGCATCGTCAAATCGCCGTTATTGTTGCAAGTATCCCTGAAACGATACGAGATATGAAAAAAAAATTTTAAAAAAAATACAGCCGAAAATTGTAGAGAATTTTCTCCTTACAATTTCGGTTATTCAATTTTCATGTCTGCTTTTACTGTTACTACAGCAACCTAAAGTGGGCCAAAAGCCGTTGGCCCGATGACTGCCGTAAATGACTGCAGCAGATGATTTGGAAATTGGAAAAGACGGATTCGTTTGGCGTGAAACTTGGTAGGCCGGCCGCGGTGGCCGAGGGGACTGAGGCGCTTCAGTCACGGTCTGCACGGCCGCTACGGTCGGGGGTTCGAATCCCCCCTCGGGCATGGATATTTGTGCCGTTCTTAATTGTAAGTAGTTCATAAGTAGTTCGTAAGTTTAGAGACTGATGACCGCGTAGTTAAGTCCCATAGACTCTACAAACATTTGAACATTTTTTGAAACTTGGTTGTTGGAGGAAACGTTTTGATTGAAGACAGTGGAAGAAGAGGCCACAGAAATGCTGGAGGATCTGAGTGATGGTGTGCAAACGTGTAATGCAGGGAGAATTGCTCGAACTATGAACAAACATAATTTATGAGCAGGGCGCATAACATGCTACGAAACATCCTTCTTTGCTGTACATTCAAATTTACCCATGCATGAGTTGCTTTCTGTTGACCTTTTCGATTTAGAATTTCTTACTGGCATGGAAGTGAAGAATGAATGGGCGTGGAAGATTTGTAGGTAGACAAACCAACTTCCATTTGACAGGATATGTCAATGCACAGACATTTCGAATTAGGGCAACAGAAAATCCTCAAGTAAGTCAACCAGTAAGGTACTGCTTTATCCAAAAAAGATCACTGTGTTGTGCGAGTTTACAGCATCATTTTTTCGAAGGAGCAGGTGCTTGTTAAGTGTACCATCACTGGTGCGCGCCATGAATATATTTTGCACAACAACGTCATTCCGCCTCGCAAAGTGCGTGGATGAGGTCTTTTAATGTAAGATGACCTTGTCCAAACACTGCAAGTCCAGGTAGGTAGCTGATGAAGCTCCATTTCGCAAATGCTTGGATTGTTATTTCCCTACAGCCCGGTCGTCCCGATTACCTGATCTCAATCCGTGTGACTTCTGACGTAGAACTATCTGAAAGGCGTGCATTGTGTAACACATTCTGAATTTGACCAATGAAGCGCTATGATCAGTCGTGGAACATGACGTGTCTCGATTTCAACTTGATGCAGAAAACAGTGGACAGCGTATTAAATATATTGAAATATTCTTTTGAAAGGTGGAGGGAGTAAGAAACCTTTTATTTCCATAGCTTTATTGGCCTCTTTTATTTAGTATAGTGGGGCAGTTTTAGAGGTGTAATTTCTCCTGTTTCATTTATTTTTTTTGGTAGATTCAGTGCGTATTTGATAGATGGTAGGAGTGGAGGTTTTTAAATATCTGATGTATTAATTTCCCAATTTAATTTTATTGCTGTGGAGAGAGTTAGTTTTAGCAATGGTATCGCTGGGCTGAAACAGGAGGCTTCTCATGTAAGGGGAGTGTAGAATGCTAGCCACAATGATACAGCCTGTGTGTGTTTCAGGGAAAGCATGCTCTAAGTAATGCCGCACCCTGGGATGAGGTGTACTGCTGGTCAATGTGGGAGAGGAGGAACGTTCAAAGCTGCATTCCCCAGCCTACATGGACAGACGGAACGGTAAATTTCTACAATACTGCTGCAGGAAGCTTAGAGATATCTACTGAGGGGGGGGGGGGGGGCAGTCTGGCGTTTGGGATAGACAATTGCTGCGAGTCGTAAACATCCGCTGGTGTGTGTTTGTAAAGAAACATTCTCTTTGGTGCTGCCATGTTTTCTAAGACTAATGGGCGACCGCGGTGGAGTAGCCGAGCTGTCTAAAGCCTCTCGCTGCGTAGCGCGCGGTTGCTCGCCGTGGACGTTCGAGTCCTACCTGGGGCATGGGTGTGTGTGTTTGTCCGTAGGTTAGTTTACCTAGATTTAAGTACTTTGTAAGCTACGGACTGATGACCACGCAGTTTGGTCCGATAGATTTCAAACAATAAAAAAAAATTAATGGGCGTTCGATAGCTTCTGACAAGTTTCCACAGTCGACTAGGACGACAACGTTTCACTGCGTGCATAATGTCAGGGTTCAAATTAAAGAGAGCTGGGCGTCTAGAGCTGTGGAGTTTGGCGCTAAGACTGGTAAAAATTTAAAATTTTCAATGCCTTGGGCCCTGAATTTAGCTGTGGACCACACATAACGCGAGGTTTAACGCCCTGCCGACGGTTGGCTAATCACCTCTACGGGGTGGAACATAAGCTGGCGGAAGCAGACCGTTCCTGATTGGTCGTTGGATTTTCGTAAGACAGTTCTGTTCTCTGTCGATTAGTCTTAGGTACTCGCCCTCTCGTTGGGCAGCCCAAAATGAGCATGAGTACATTGGCGTTTCGCTGTCGAGAGGCCATGGCCGTGAAGAGTGTCCTGGAGCAGCTTAGTTTGTGTGCGGGCATCAGGGACTCGCTTGCGAACTGCAGACCTCGGTCGTGGCTATCGTGAACTTCGTATTTGACTTTGTGCTACGACACCGCAATTTGCTGTTTTAGCGAACTTAGACTCACTTGCAAATCAACACCTCTTATCAGACCTCAAGGTATAGAACTTCACTAAGTATTCGTGCCAATGCAGTCCACCCCGAGCATGTTCTTCCAGTCCAGGATGATTACAGGGTCACACCGCTAACAGACATTAAACCAGAACATGCTGCCACCATCACCCCAGCGGCTCGGCTCCCAATCCGGGATTCCAATCAACACTTCAGTGCCATTTAGAACTTCCACAGTTCGCACTTTAAGCAAGCTTCCACCTGAGGTCCAAATCGGCTGTGAAGCCCCTACGGCCATAGATTACACTCCAGAGAAATCTCCTTCTGAGCCCTTTGACGGCACGGCACATCATGTACTGACGCTGCGCACCATGCCCTCAAGGTTGCCGCCGCACAGACTATCGACACAGTGCAAGGCCATCAGTGGCGAAGGCGGAAACTCAGTATCGAAATTGCGAGACAATTTCCGGGTGTGGAAATACTTAGTATCAAAGAAAGATATCAACCTCTTGGCCACAGCCAAAGACAACGGGGGCTTATCTTGCTTTTATTTAACAGAAACGAGCCAACAGACCTTCATACCAATAAAACGTGGATAAAAAATTTATAAAATTTTCATTCTTCTGTTGAAGATCACATTTACCTCTCGGAATGAGCTTGCCTAAAACTAGAACTACCCACCAAGACCGATATTCTGAACCACCAACACACACTTACAATCCGAACTACCAAAACACTTACCGCCTTAACTAACCAAACACCCATCAACAATCTGAACCAACCCGAGAGAGATAGTTCAACTGTCCTTATACACACAAGGATATTTTCAACTACACTTAAACCATCGTCACAAGTAACCACACACGCACACTGACACTTGCAACTACTCTTGAACCATTATTACAACTACAACACAGACTAATAGTTGCAACTACACTTTAACCATCATTACAACTACCCACACGTACACACAGGCAGTTTCGACACCCCCATACACCGATAAACCATTATGCCCTCGCAGAGCTTCGCCTCAACGTCTTTGATCAGCAATTCCCATCACCAGCCGCGGCGGATGACCCGTGCATACTGGGGCGCCATGCTGCGGTGCGCAAAGCCGATCGCCGTCGGGCATGGGTGTTTGTGTTGCACTTAGGTTACCTTAGTTTAAGTAGTTTGTAAGCTACGGACTAATGACCACACAGTTGAGTCCTATAGATTTCCAAACATTTGAAGATATTTAAATTCCCCTCACTAAATTATGAAAAGGTATTTTTTCTCTATATCTAATTAATAGTGTACCAGGAATAGAAGAGAGGTATAGGGAGTTCAGCTGATGTAGTAGTGCACGTTTAAAGCATATACAGTTTACAAAATAGAGAATTCTGGCACGGTGCCTGCTGTCCACTGTCCACAGACAAGCATTTCATATTGTAGCTAGTCTTTCCAAAGAAAGTCGATACCTGGGCAAAAGCTTCCTTCCCTCTATACTCACTTACAAAACTTGTAACAATCAGCAAGAGAACAGTATCCAATAATAAATTACAAATACAATATAATGTTATCAATTAACACAGCTCAAAACGACAAAACTAACTTTGAGAACAGTAAAACTGCTAATATGGATAGTATATGTTGCAATTGTCACCCCAGCGGCCCAGCTTCTGATCCATTCAATATTGTGGTGTCCGTTAGGACTTCCATAACTGACACTTCACGCAAGCCTCCACTCGAAGTTCAAAGTGGCGGACTAATCCATTTCGTGCATAACGTACGCCAATGGTCACAGATTAAACTACAGCCCACCGACTTCCAGGATCTTCCACGGAATAGCACCTACTGCCGCTTGTGTTTAAAGTTCTTTGTTATATGTAAGCACTTCTCACTCAACAAAGGGTTCTTAGAACAGCAAATATCGAAATTTTAAATTATTTGATCTATTCACATTTCACCTAATCAAACATAGTGAAGCAATACTAGGCCATCGTTGGGGGATTATTCTTCTGAAGAACTGGGAGGACACTAGAGCGCACACATTGGTACACCTCGCCTTGACGATGTCTGTTCCATGATGATTCGCCGCCATGGGTTGATCCATCATCATCTTGTCACAGGCTCAGAGAAAGAGGATATTGTGAGTGCTCTATTGGGAAGCACTCACAAGAGGCAGTGCCACGCCCTCGCAGCACAGGATTTATCAAATTTTCGACATCCAAGAAGGGCACAAGAATGTGGAGTTGGGAGTGCCTAAGCACATAACTGTCATAAGATGATCAAATCAGGAAGCATAGGCTGTGGTAAAGGTAATGGCATGGCTTGCATGTTCCAACCATTGCGGAGCCCAGCATCACACCCATTATATGCTATTAGGTGGATGTCTGTGTTGCAATCTTGCTGCTCTCGTTGAGTGACATTGCACTAGGTGTGTGTTAGCACTGCATTTCCTTTTTGACCTGATCTGCAGTTGGAGATCAGCTGACAGTTGAGAGCCGCTCCAGGTAGGCATTTCCAACCACGTTTACATGTGGCTGCATCACCTGGTTTGTGCCCCACAGGAGCGCCTACCTCCAGGCACGTTGGTAGCGCCCACCTTGGCATTGACAGTATGCGGGGATGTTGGAGGTGCCGGTGTTAGCGTGCCATGCCCTGGACCATGGGGGACATGGTAAGTTGGCCTCATCGTCACGTGCATGACTACATGTGGTGGCAAGCTACACCCATGTTACCAGCAATCTCGGAAAACATCACAGCTGCCACTGGAAGGCAAAGTAAGCAGGAGACGGGGCGATTGCAATTGTTCTGTGATGCGATCAGTGTGTTCCTGACACCTGCCCTCGTGTGCCGCTTCAGGCGACACCACCTAGAGACAATGCCTCACAACAGCCTGTGCCAAATCTCACTGACACGGCTGCTGCCAACAGGTGAATGGCTGGCCGCTGGGACACAGCCAACTGCCATGTAGCTGCCAGCCAGTAAGCTGGTGGCCGCAGCATGGTCAATGTGAATTCTTACAAGCTGTTGTGAGGCCTTGTCTCTAGGTGGTGTTGCTTTGGTCGCTCAGCCGCTGACGACACTTCGTCTGCTGCTGCGCACAATGGAGAGGGGAAGGGAGCCACCCCTGTAATCACCCTCGGGATTCCCACTGTGGCGCACGTGCTTTTGCATGCAGAGCAAAAGGCCTGGCGACCGCTGATTGAGTCCGGCCCGTGCTGGCCTTGTTGGTATAGCGAGTACATGGAGGTTTTCACTTTAGCACTCAGAACTACACACGTTCTCACTGAACGCGGCATTGTCCCGGTTAAGTTCAAGATTGTGGCGCAATGTAGACTGGATAGAGATGATTCGCAAGTTCACATAAAAACAAAATTTAGAAAAGTAATTTACAATTCTTTTAACACAACTGAAGAAGGTAGATTGTCCAGGTCCTTTGACTTACAAAGTCGACCTCCTACGCTGTTAATAACAATTAACATACTTAAGCCTTTCACATTCCTTATCGTAACTAAGATAATAAAGTTACATTATAATTTTTGACATTATATGGTGGCCTCATCCCTCACAGATCCACACGAACAAGGAGATGGTAGCTGAGTAGCACAAGCGTCAGACAGGTTGCCGAGTATGGCGATGCGGAGACATTTTCAGCAATACGAATAAAAATAATCTTTACTGGCTGCTGGACAAAATCTCATTGCGATTTTGTCCAGCAGCCAGTGTGTGTGTGCGTGTGCGTGTGTGTGTGTGTGGGTGTGTGTTCAAATGTTTGTAAATCTATCGGACTCAACTGCGTGGAAATTAGTCTGTAGATTACAAACTATTTAAACTAAGGTAATCTAAGCTTAGGTCAACATGAACTCCCTTGCCCGAGGTGGGACTCAAAACCCAGATGGCGAACGACCTCACGCACCGCAGCACACCGACCCAATGCTCACAGCTAATCAGCAGCAGCCGCCAAAATCGCACTACGTTAGCTTAGCATGTATCTATACCTATTGGGCCCAACTACATAAATACCATCCTCTGTTATGTGGCGCATTATCTGTGTATTACAGGAACAGACACAAGCAATTACATGCAACGTTTCACACCTCCCAAAGGAAACTTTTTACTTCTGATGGGGTTATTATAGGTTTACTGACTTCTGAACGGTAACAGCAGTGATATTTCGTGCCAAACTGCACGAAGCAGCTGCACTGTTTCACAAAAGACAGTATTTCATCAGCCAACCACAGGCAAATTCATACATCAAAGGAAAATTGTTTTTACCACATACACTGTTGAGGGCTACAGCAAAGGAAATAAGCTCATTTTAACCGCTTATTCAAATTAAGTAATTATTAATTAGCGTATATTCCTCACGGAACAGCACAGGTAAAAACACATACGTCCATAGTACCTGAAAAGCAATACACCTAAGAAATAGACATATAAATAAACAAACAGCCTAGTGCAAGACATGACACAAAGGAAGGTTGCAAGTTACTTGAAAAACAACACATATAAAAGCAATACACATTCAAATAATGAACAATCAGGTTACACCTAGTATCAGTAAAACAGGGAAAAATATGTCATTAAAAATACAGTTTCATGGTTATTCCATCCCTCTTGTGCTCAAAATGCAAGAAATTCCCTCGTGCTGTGGTCGCAATTATCAAATCGTCTTTGTTCAGTAGGGTTGGGACTTCTTCAGATTAACAAACCCGCCGCGGATTAGCCGTGCGTACTGGGGCGTCGTTCTGCGATGAGAGCTGCCGATCGCCATCGGGGGCTTGAGTCCCCCCTCGGGCATGGGTGTTTGTGTTGTCCTTAGGTTAGTTTACCTTAGTTTTAGTAGTTTGTAAGCTACGGGCTAATGAGCACGTAGTCGAGTCCGTTAGATTTGCAAACATTAGAACATTTAAGATTCACAAAATTCAAGGGACCTGGTATGGCATATTCGTTAACTTCAGAATCTTATTCTGTTCGTCCTTGTCATTGGTTACTTCAATCACAACTATAAGGCCGAACAAAAACAGAATTGGCAGACTTGCTTATCGGTGCGCAATATTAAATTTTTTACTTGATAACTTACGTTCCGAATAAATTTGTAACAACATTAATTGCGCCTCTCAGCGCAAAATCCCTGTCCCGAGGTCACACAAGAAAATCCTTATGCCTACATCTTTATCGTAATTAATCGCTAAATGTCTTGTTGATTAATTAAAAACAGACGTTCCAAAACCTGTTGCAAACCAACCGTTCGAATGTTATGGTTGGCAATTGTTGAAAACATGATGACAGAGTCACTAAGCCAAACGACTTGTGACAATACACATGAGGCAAATCTGGTACGGCGGAAGGCGGTAGCAACTGTTATTTACTTTGATCCATGTCGTTATATCTTATTGATTATATTATGGTTTAAAAGAACAATATTTCCCATTTTAAATTTTATCACACGTAGTTTTCTGTTGCCGGGAGGAGCGGTGGGGGTATGTGAATGGGTGAAGGAGTGTGTTCCAGCATCTAAAATTAGAGAAATTTAGCACTTTTTGGATATCTGTATCCCATGACTTCGTCACTACTTAGTTAGGTCCTCTTTATTGCCGTTACATATGCACGTGACGGCCACTTAATAATGCAAGTAATTATTAAGTGCACAATGGGTCAAAGAGATTATAACGCGTAACGTATGATACCTTAGGAGCATACCTCCGTTCAAGGTGCGCACCGACCACTAGCAACCACTATAGTGTTTTCTTCTAACTGCGGCTGTTCCGAACGGTGTGCGCTTAGTTTGCGATTATTATCCGCTGTGAATCTTTCTATGTGATTTTCGGAATGTCGTCCAAGCTGCGCCAGGCAATTCACAATTTATGTCTTCCTGTGAGTCTCGCGGGAATGGCCGTGTGGTATAAAGTAACTTGCCACGGAGGGCGGGGCCGCGCGGGAGTAGCCGAAAGGTCTGGAGCGCCACGTTGCGGATCGCGCGGCCTCCCGGTTCGGAGGTTCGAGTCCTCCCTGGGGCATGGATGTTTGTGTTTAGGATAAGTTAGTTCATAAGTAGTTTGTAAGTTTAATAACTGATGACCTTGCAGTTAAGTGGCATAAGCTTTACAAGCATTTGTACATTTTGAACGGAGCACGGGGCCCCTCCCCGTCGGAGGTTCGACTCCTCCCTTGGGCAAAGGTGCCTGTGTTGTTCTTAGCGTAAGTTACAGTACGTAGATGTTCAGGTTTTACCTGGCGGTATGTAGTCGTCTTGGAGTTTCGAGTTTTCTGCCAGTAATCCGCGTCGTACTAGCACGATATTTCGATCGCATTGATCGCGATCTTAATCAGGTGCTTCTTGAGAATTAATCCAGCGTAGAACTGATCCACTAATTATACCTATGTGTGGCGGCTAGGCGTTCTGTCATTAGGGTGCGTTCACACTGCCGGCCGGGCCGAGGCGAGCCGGGTTGTGCCGAGCCGGCTGGCGCCTAGTCGGCGCACGTCACCGGCCTGGGTGTTCACACTGCGCGCCGGGCCGAGCCGAGACGAAAACAAGAGGAAACACTAATTTTCCGATTTTGAGGTTGTAAAAAATTTGTACGGTATATAAGGTCACCCCACATCGTTTTATCAACTTATTTTTGTCTCACAAGTTTTGCCTTGCCTGTTAAAAAATAAAAGTCTACTTTTCATTCCACGCTACTTGTTAATTTCGTTGCGCTTCTCACGCTATTTTGATGAAAGTATGCAGTTAAACAATATCTGATTTTTGAGCACATGGTAGTAAAATATCTCAGTTTCTAATAAATCAATCACCTTTTCATAATTCGTAACGGTTGTTTTCAAATTATGCTATTTGTCAAGTATACGCACTTGATTTACAAATCGTGTAGTGAAAAAGTTGGATAGCGGGCAGCTTACTGTTCTGCTTTAGACCAAATATTGCAGCGAGTGAAATGGTGGTAAAAGTACAGAAAAGTTTTTTAAATGGTACTCGCACTGATATCTACCCCCTTTCGCAAGTTATTGCGAGTTATCAGAGCGGCGTTATGCCGCAATCGGAAGCCTTCGATTTCGGCGGGATTTGGGCTGGGCGTGAAGCACTTTGCCACCGAAAAAGTGAATTGCTGTCCACACGTCTCAGTTCCTAGTGATGTTTTAATGCTTCATAACTATCAAACAGGTATAGATAACTTTCCTTGTGTGGCGTCAGGTTACAATGGACAATGATCTGCTGTGGTCTTACGTCTTCACTTTATGTTAGTAATGCAACTATATTCCGTTGACCGAAACGAGAGACGGACTGTAAACACAGGGGTGGACAAAACAGATGTGCTCACACAATGTCGCCGCATCCGTTTCCGGTGTAAGGCGTTTCTGTGTGTTATTAGGGGTGATATTAGAGGCTGGCTAGAAATTTCATCTTAAAGGACCAGTTGCTCAATAACAGCATAAGTATTAAGCTTTCGTATTCTATCTCTTTAACTCTTTCTCGTCTGTATCGCGCAAGTGTTAACTCATTAGGGCATCCTACGATTTCAATTCACGCAGGAAGCGATCAAAGAAAAAAATCATCAAGTTCTTAATGTGTATAAAACGCAGCTGTTGTGTCCAGTACGATAAATGCCAGACATTGTTATAAAAACAGCTGCATCTACGGGTGTTGGTCGTTCGTCAGTTTATCATATGGTAATTGATTACAAGGCCACACAGTCTTATATATATATATATATATATATATATATATATATATATATATATATATGACAAAACCTTTCAAAAAGTGTTCACGACTTTCACAGAATTGTGATGCGAAGTACATGATTTGTTGACATAGTTCTTACTGTCTAACGAACATGCTGATTTGGGGAATTTTCAGAGATTCTATGAATTATTAAAAGAAATGAATTTTGAATATCTGTGGCGTCTAATATCACTGCTATATACAAAAACACAAAACCGCTTTACAACTGATACAGAGGTTTTAATTCCAAATTATTAACTTATCCACCAACAGCCGTAAAGTTTATGTTGTTTTATTTAACCATCTGTTTTGGTATTGCATTAATACCATTTTCAAACTGTATACAAATTAAGTTGCAAATCAGTGTTGTAACTATGACATCATGCTGTACGTATTTCATATAAAATATACAGAAGAATTAATGTAAGACCGAAACCAGCCGTTAAATAAAACAACATAAACTTTACGGTTGTTGGTGGATAAGTTAATAACTTGGAATTAAAACTCGACCAACAGCCGCAGTCCCTATTCCATTACAACATGGAACCACATAGGCTTGATAGATAGGTAGCGACATTAAGCGAGCGCCCCGTTTTTGTCCACCCCTGGTCACGAGCCCCGGTCTGTTACAGTCTGTCTCTCGTTTCGGTGAACGGAGTATAGTCTGTTGTCCAAATCGAACATTTAATGTAATTTGTATTTCATGTTTGGATCTAAAAAGAAGAATAAATTAATTTTAATTTCAACTTTGGTGTTGATTGACTGAAATAAAATTTTCTCTCATTATACTTTTGGCTTTCTAGTCGGAAATGATAAAAGGAAGAAACTCCAAATTATAGGTTCATCTACGCCTGAGACATATACAGTCATTTTTTATCTTTTTCGCTTTTGTAGCTCTCAGAAAATGTCGGACCACAAGATAAAAATAATTATATAGAGCTAGTCCCATATAAAACAATATCACTCACGCCCGAATTACAGAAAGATCGAACTAAATAAAAAATGGGTAGATAAAAATAACATTAAAAACATTTAGTTACCTTCTTACAAGGGATGTTGCAAGTGATGGTATACGTGAGGTTTACCAGTTTTATGTGGGACACACTGTACTGTATTTCAACCCATCTCCACTTTCAAAGAACTCTACACAGGTCACAGAATTTGTTATTTATTTAAGTTGCTACGAAGCGTCTGAGGAGAACTGCGTTTCTACGAACACTTTGCTGAATTATCTTTTGATATATTTTTTATTATTTTAACCGAAAGTAAAATGTGCTGATTTAGTTTAGCTTCCGACACTAATGGTCGGGTCAGTAAAGGATGAGAATCGTGTGCCACTTTGTTTCTTGATGTGTTTTGCTTTTTGCTTCTTGGTGTGCTTGTCCAACCACAAGGTATCCCCAGCTGCTGTCAGCTGGAGATCGAAAGAAACACGGTGCTGGCCAAAACTTGTTCGCTGCCGTCTACATAGAGCCAGCTAATGGTTCATTGGTATTGTTATTTTGTTTTTATTGTTCACACACCGTAGTGACTCATCGAATCTTTCGCACGTTAGAAACAGGTCGTAATGGACACATCCCGTGAATTTCAACTGACATTTAGGAGAGTTTTTCCTTATGAGAACAGCTAAATTCATTTTACAGAATATATAGTAATACAAGAAATCATAAAGAGAAAGTATTTTCCTAAGTGTTATTTAAAAAAAAAATAAAAAAAAATAAAAAAAAAAAATAAAAAAAAAAAAATAGCTATCATGCAGTGAGACATGTATTGAAAACAAGGTGGAAACGTGTGATACTTGTGCTGCAGAAGCAATGCCACAGCCCAATCGGCTCGCGCCAGGAATATTAAACATTCCGAATGTCGTCGGCTCGGCGTGAGCCGGCTGAAGCGGAGTCCTCTCGACCCTGCCGGCGGTGTGGACAGTGCAGTGGAAAACAATGTGTATAATATCTCGGCTCGGCTCGGCCCGTCCGGCAGTGTGAACACGGCCTTTTCCCTGCGGAAAACGCTCCGTCTGGCAAACCCACTATTTACTGCATGGATAATTGTGGCCACTTGTTAGGTAATAATTCGGCCATGTAACGGTCTCTTTCACCTCCATGTTGTGCTGAGCGTCCAATCTTCAGGTTAATGTCATTTAACGCTCGAGCGTTTACGACGCCATATACCGTCTTCTGCCGACCATTCACTGGTAATTTGGAAGGACCGTTGTATATCGCTTCGGACGGCCCGCTATCGATAATGAAAGACTATCGATAGTTGCGTAGTGTCAATTTGTATCGAACATTCCTGCATCAGAATGCTGTCGTAGTTTGTTTACTCGCAAGCGTAGGGGAAATCAGTTGCCTTTGATATAGGAGAAAATTGTTTAGCCTAGACCATGATAATACCTTTTTGAACCGGAGATTCACGTACTAAAAAAAAAAAAAAAAAAAAAAAAAAAAAATACATTTGTTTATCCTGAACCTAACCTTCTTAATGCTACGCTACAGATCAGTTTTTTAAGTGAAATATCGTAGACCACGATAATACCTTTATGAACCGAAGACTCCATACAGATAATGAGATAAATGAAACATGCTGTACCTGCTCTATGGTTGAAAGGTTCTTGTATGTACCCTTGTCCACTCAGTAAAAGTAATTGCGCTCGTAAAAGGAAGATTTTGAATCAGGTGATCACTGTTTCGTACAAATCATAAAATAAATAAAACATGCTACACCTGCTCGATGGTTGACAGGTTCTTATATGTACAGTACCAACAGCATTAATTATTTAATCTGTTGATATACGTCGAAATGAATATATATTTTCATTTGTCCGCCAACATTTGTTTTTTATGACACAGCGGCTTTCGTGTGTTCGATATACGACACTGCGATACTTGCGTCTTCGATACATATCGATAGTAGCGTCCGAAGCGATGATATACAACGGTCCTTCCAATGTACCCCCTCACTCAGCGTGTGCGACGTCGTATGCCGTCCGCGCTCTTTTAATTCATTTTTCAGTTCTTCCGATGCAATTTGAAGGACGACCGCGAGATGTAAGTGTCGTCCTTCCTTAGCTTCATGTTGAAAGAGTCACATTAAATTATTTGCATGGATTACCACTAAATCAACGTTTTTGTCTTTATATGCCTGCCGATTTTCGAAAGTTGTGTTCAGTAACTGGGCTGATTGAAGATGAAGTTCTGTAAATTATGATAAATCGTTACCATAAGGAAGACCACTTTTTATTGTTTCCTAATGCATTGGGTATTCTTCCATGCTTTGAGCAATATCAGTGTCAAAAAAAAGTCTTGTAAGCACTTAATTTTTATAGCTTGATTAAAAGTATTGTGCCTAAAGTGATTTAGCCTACTAAATCCATATACTCGTAAGTGTTAACGCTATTTTTCTAGAAGTTTTTTCTTCTATCTCATTAGATGTAGCATTGACGGCACTCACTGGTGAGACGTGCGCATTGTCTCACGTTGCAGGTGCTGTTTGTTAGAAGACAGTGTCACGCTTGAGGGGACTCTTCCGTTGAGTCCGTCAGCTTCAAGTGCTCAGTTTGAGGTCAGCGCCTGCTAGAGGCGGCTTCCGGGTTAGTCTCTGGTCCCTGCCGTTCGTTATCTGTGCGACCGACCTCGAGTGCTTGATCTGTTGTCTGATTCAGCATCGTCTGTGCAACCTGTTTAACTTGTCCTGGGTTATTAATTCTGTCATCATACAGAGAGTTATTCCTCCCTCAGTTTGAATGTATCCTCTGTTATGTCCTAAGTAGTACGTTTAGTGCCTCAGGTTTACAAACACTGTTTTCCCCCTCCGGTGTAGAACCTCCTGTTGCCGCAGCGTGTTCTGTCCGCCAGGCGCAACAGCAGTGTTATTTTTAGACCGCTTGTGCTTACATTAACGAACGGGACTCGCTAGAACGCCCTCAGATACTGGGTTTGTTGTCTGACGAGTAATACCACGTGTGTGCTGTGTTATGTGAGCTGCACTAGTTACTCTATTCCTTATCCGTACCTATATGACCTGGTGTATTGCTGTTATCTACTATGTTTCCTCAGAAGATTGTGTGATGAGCTGCTAGCTGCTATCCTTCGTAACGGTGCATGGGAATATTTCCTTAGCATCCGTGTGCTATTAGAGTGCATATCGAAAGTGGACTGTTCAACCCTTTGCCAGTCAAATATGATTTGCTGAGTAAATATGAATATAAAGGAGATCCAGAGAAAGGTACATTAAAAAGAATTTCTTTTTGAAAAAAAAAAAAAGTTGAAATGTTTGTATAGCTTATGGGACTTAACTACAGGGTCATCAGTCCCTAAACTTACAAACTACTTATCAACTACCTTATAGTAAGGACGGCACAAATATCCATGCCCGAGGGGGAATTCGAACCCCCGACCGTAGTGCCCGTGCAGACCGTGACTGAAGCGCCTCAGTCCCCTCGGCCACCGCGGCCGGCTTTCTTTTTGATAGATGAAAGAATTGTCTATAAAAATTTTCAAAAAAGTGCAAAATATTTCAAAAAGCTGTTGACAGCTGTAGCTATACAGAGAACAGTTCGTACAGTATCAGCGGGAATAAATAAATTCGTAGGTCGCCTGTCCATCCTCAAAACGACGCATCATTTCGAAATCCCCACCGCTAGCAGTATGGATGCTTTGCAAACGTCACACGGAGTTGGATCGGACAAACATGGAGTTCAAACCATCGCTGCGTCAGTAAATTTGCAATAATACAACACAATCAGCATATTGCTGAAGTATTTATCAAGAAAGCGAAAGACCTGTCGGGTGTGATGCGGTCCGGCACCAACTCGCATGAACTACTCGTGGCTGATCGATCCTGCATCGCTACCCGTGTAGCAATAAAATTTTCCAAAATGCCGACGAAACGTTCCCTCATGATCGTTTCTTGCATGGAAAATAAAAAGGGGGCAATGATTTCTCTGCCACACACCGGGACCCACACAGTAGATTCGGGAGATTGGAGTTCACACTAATGGGGATTTTCAGAAATCCAAAATTGCCAGTTTTTTTATACACAATTCCGCTAAGTTGGAAGTGTGCTTCATCTATGAATCCTTCAGTATCAACGATTGTGAGAATCTGGTACGTGACACTGGTGGCATTTGATTTTTGGCGGTAACACTCGTACACTCCGTTTCAGTACTCTCTGAGCACTGGAACGCTTCAAACCAGTCTCTGACGCATTTCTTTGGTTGTATTTTCTTAGATTGAAGAGTTTGCGAATTGATTTGCATTGGGTCCTTGTTCACACGTTAAATCACGTTTGAAATTGCGCCTTCTCACCGCAACTTGTAACGTGTGGTATTCCAGAACCAGGAAAACAAGTTGTTAGGAAATACATGGCAGCAACCTGCTAACCATCTCCTTTTGTACATTACCACCTCTCACCACCTCTTACCTCTGATCTCTCAGGGCTGCGGAGCACTGTTTGTAAGTACGCCATAATACGATTACAACAGCAGTTTTTGGAACAATTTCGACCCCCTTTTTTATTTGTTTTTAACTTCTCTAAAAAATCATTACAGCTATCACGATACTAATGCTTTCTGTTACACTAGTCCATCGACCTTCGTTTTCGTTGATATTGGATTTTGAAATCAGTGACTCTTCTGCCGAACATTGGATTCGCTCCCCACTACAAT
Organism: Locusta migratoria; assembly: GCA_026315105.1. Classification (NCBI taxonomy): domain Eukaryota; kingdom Metazoa; phylum Arthropoda; class Insecta; order Orthoptera; family Acrididae; genus Locusta; species Locusta migratoria. Next base: position 218,379,761 of record CM048749.1, read on the forward strand.
TAGAATCACGAAGCATTTGAAGAAGAATTACTGTTAGGCAGCTGAAATACCTTGCAAGAATGACCCAAATAATCGATCACGAAAGTTCAACACGAATACGTGTCGCTTGAAGGTCCAAATATTAATTGCGACATCAAAACAAAGACGCAGAAGGGAGCTCTAATTTCCTAAGCGCATCATGAAATTAAACGCGGAGTGTGTGAATTAATTACAAAAAGCAAAGAACGTAACTTTAAACGTATACCTCCTGACCGCTTCATTACGTTGTGAGGAAATTTTGTACGTGGTAATTATTGTTATAATAGCTGTTATAAACATTAATCGCAGTGCTGGATAGAAGTTACACTGGCAGAAAATGCGATTTGCACTGAGTGTCAAAAGTTCTATGACCTAAAACTGTATTAGTTGGAAGTGATGATATACTCTTCCTGGCAGATTAAGTGTCATCGTGATGTCCTTAATAATCACTCTTTTTCCTTCATCAGGTATCCTTAACGCATAGGCTGTGGACATCCTTATGTTTGATGAATTAAAAATTGCTACAAATAGCCAAAGTCTGCTTACTGCTAAACAATATCTCGCGTGTAAGCGCTAGCACATATTTCTCTCTCAGAGTTCCAGGGAGAATTGAGTAGTCCCCAATTAAGACTGACACGAGTTCTCGTCTTTGATTCAGAAATAGTGTTGGTGAATCAGTACTTGTTCCCTGGAAACTGTTCTTAAAAACAGAATCATTATTTAAGCGTATGAAAGCCGTGCGGAAAATCCGCGTGGTCTAAGGCATAATGCTAAGGCCTGGGCGGCCGATCCCGCCGGAGAATACAGTTCTCCAAAATGTTCAAATGTTTGTAAAGCTTATGGGACTTAACTACGTGGTCATCAGTCCCTAAACTTACAAACTACTTATGAACTACTTACGAACTAGGACGGCACAAATATCCATGCCCGAGGGGGGATTCGAACCCCCGACCATAGTGGCCGTGCAGACCGTGACTGAAGCGCCTCAGTCTCCTCGGCCACCGCGGCCGGCTACAGTTCTCCCTCAGATATTTGTGTGTGGGGGTGTGTGTCTTCATTGTAGAATGTGTTTACATATTAACATTTTTAACGGTTGCTGTACATTAGCGATGCAAGTGCATTTATTGATCATCTTCCTTGTGTGTGTTATAGTTCTGATGATGGTGGCAAGATCCGCCGAAACCATTCAACCAAATAAAAGTTTGAATAAGCGATCTTGGCAGTAATATAAATTTTACATAAAAGCAGATCGTGCTCAGGAATATGTGTAAATTGTTAAATTAAAAGAGGCATTGAACAGGGGAAATTTTGACTGTCAGTATCAGACGAAGTAACTTCATCGACAGAATTTTTTATTCTCTTCGATGATTTCTTGTAGTAAATTTTAAAGTAAAAGGTAAATCGGCCACTGTTTATTATGACATGAACTTTGTTGTAGTATGTATCATTTGTGAATTCTCATTTTGTTTTTGTGAATAAAAAATCTTTACATTCATTTAAAAATTGGGACTAATCCGCAGTGACTTTTAAATCTTATGTAAAACAGAATTTATTAAAATACAATATTAAAATTAGAAACCAAAGAAAGATAAGAGTTCATTTCCTGTTGGTTGATGTTTAAAGCCTTTAATTTACATATTCAAATCAGTCTGTAGCTCGATTTTTAGGGCGTGGAATAAGGTCATGAGTCTCCCAGTAGGCAGGGGAGAGTGAGGATAGGAAATCAAGGAAAGCGAACAGAAATGTAGTCCAGGGACTGCTGACCATAGCCGTTTGGTCTTATAGGTGGTTGGGTGTCGTCTTTAATTGACTGTAATTGTGGTGTCGCACAAGTTCAAAGTGGGCGCCACCTACTTTCGCCGCGCGCCGCCATGCACGCACGGCGTGGCGTTCTTACGACGTCAGCCACGAGCGCCGTCTGCTACAACTCCGCTCGTGGCCACCACTGAACGACATCGTTCACTTGGGACTGAGATAGGAACCAGTTAACACTTCGGATTCAGATAGGCATCAGTGAAGACTTGGCTATCGGATAGGCACTAGGCAGGCCTCTAGCTCAACTATGTATCAGCATTCTGCAGTACTGAGCTATGTAAAATTTAAGTATTACTAAGTCTCTAAGAAATATAGATCTCGTTCTAATTTACTCTAGTGTTTCTAGTTTCTGTTGTCCCACTGGCTGGTCACCTCCATACCGCACAAGCGTGCATCCTTTATTCCTGTGTCGGTCTTTCTACTCGGCCACCGACACCTACGACGGAAACGAGACACAAAAGCGGCGGCGAGGCTGGGACACAAAAGTAATAGCATACAGGGTGACATAAACCAAATTTCTAGTTGGTGTAAAGAATGGCAGCTAGCTCTAAACGTAGAAAAATGTAAGGTGATGCACATGAGCAGGATAAATAATACAGCATTAGTAGTGAACTTATTGATGCAGGCGCGTCGTTCTAATATCTAGCCGTAACACTGGAGAGCGATATGAAATGGATCGAATATGTAATGGCAGTAAGACGGACAGCCGACTACGGTTTATTGGAAGAATTTTGGGAAGTTGTACTTCATCTGTAAAGGAGAACGCGTATAAAACGCTTGTACGGCCACGTCTTGAGTTTTTTTCCAAGTGTTTGGGACCCGCAGCAGCCCAGTTTAAAGGAATACGTAGAAGCAGTTCAGAGGCAATGAGCTAGATTCGTTACTGGTAGGTTCGACCAGTGCGCGAGAGTCGCTGAAATGCTCTGGGAACTCAAATGGGAATCGCTGGAAGAAAGACAACGTTCTTTTCAAGAACTTCTGTTGAGGAATTTTAGAAGGCCATCATTTGAAGCTGAGTGTGCACGATCTTCCTGTCGCCTACTTATATTTCGCATATAGGTCACAAAGATAAGAGAAATTAGGGCTCGTACAGAGGCATAGGCCCTGTAGGCACTCTTTTTTCCTCATTATATTTGTGTTTCGTGTGTATATATGTAAATGCCGGATTGAACATTTAAAAGGTTTTCTGTGATTATAAATGTAGATGAAAGTGATACTAATTCCTCTAACTGCGACGGTGTGCCTGTTTGGTTAACATATGTTTCGTAATTGTTATCATGGCACGAGCAACTTATTGATTAAGACAGAATTTTTCTATTGTGATCACATCTCGCGCCTTGAAACACTATTCTAAACTGCCATTGAGTGCAAGAATAAGGTATAACTGCCTGGTCGAGAAAAGGCTATTCTCGAATTACAAATAGTTGAACATCTCGACCTTTACAGGACACTGAAATAAATTTAATGGCGAAGTTGAAAATTTGTGCTGGACTGGAATTCGAACCTAGATTTGCCATATCAGGTTAGAGGTCATCTTAACCAGATTCTGAACTACTGCCCGCCCCTCCCTAGCTCATTGACTCACCACGCACTCAGCTTAACTGTGAAAGACGACCGTCTGTCGTATTCCATATATTTTTTATAAAACTGTAATTTATTAGATGTTACTAGATTAGCAGTTTGTTAAAACTAGAACCCCACTCTTTTCGAGGCATGAGGAATAGCATTTTTATTTCATATATTAAAATATTAGTTTCTGAAATGATAGTTAATATTGCTAGGATTCTGTTACTTTAATAATTTATTATTGTGTTTATGAATGTGGCAATAAATAAGGCTTCTCCGCTACGTCCCTGTCCCTGTGAGAATGTGTACTTGTTTTACTTTTAAGTGGATGTGCGAGTATCTAATGGCTGTCTGAATGTGGGTGGTAATAGCCCGCTTTGCATGGTTCTCTATGGCTCAGAGCCGACAGTTAGTCATTACCAACCCCTGTTGCTGATGCGACAAAAGAGGTTTCTACACCCTTTGGTTACAAGCTAGTCGACGAGCCTTCTCCAGAGCGAGTCTCGAGATCTTCTCTCCCCACCGCCGCTGTACTCGTGGGTTTTACCCAGTTTCCGGTAGTTTCCCGCCTCGTGGCTGCTCGGTCTTCACTGGGTGCTGGAATCGTGGTGAGATAAGGTGTGCTCTTCTCTTATGTCTGCAGAGATGGTAGCGATTTGTTGTCTAGCATGTTCAACTTAGACTCTTTCTTGGAATATTCCTTCCGATCATGCATGGAAATGTGTTCCAGTTTTCAAATCCAGTGATTTCCAACAGATAAACATAGTGCATGTGTTACTAGTTGCAATTTGATAACAGCCTGGTATGTTCAAACCTTTTGCGATTATGTGGCAGTGTACGAACTCTGTGTAAATTCTTTCTAGTATTGTGGGGCCCAATTTCTCACTGACGATATGTTCATTTTTGTTCAGTACATGTAAAAATCTTTCTTATTGTTTCCTTCCGTGAGTGATGTGTGTTCCACGTGGTTGTTTCTTAGAAAAATGCCTTCAGCTTCCACTATTGTTTGTTCCATGCCCATCAGGCAGGTAACATATTGCAATCTTCTTTCCCCGCGTATTTTAATTTTGCTGTTGCTTCTGCGAACTTGTAGTATGCACTCAGTCTTTGTCAGTAATTCTCTCCGAGCCTTGTACAACCTCCTTCAATAGCTTGCTTATGAAATTCTGTGTATTTATAAGGGTTGCATGCAGTAGCTTTTATTCTCACTTTTCCGTCTTTGTAATTATATCACCTTTCTGGTTTTCGAGACTGGACTTCATCCGTCTCTGTAATCGCTCCATATCGCGTGTAGCTGCATTTCATTCGCTTCCTTTTGTAATTATAAACATTTCTATGGGTTTTATGCTGTAGTTTTTATTTTTATTTTTCCGACTTTGTAATTATTTCACTTTTTCCGGTTTTGAGACCGGACTTCTTCCGTCTCTGTGAACGATCCCAATCGCATTTTGCTGCATTGCAGTAGCTTCCTTATGAAATTCTACGCAGTTCTTGAGGTTGCATGCCATATTTTCTTTATTTTCGAAAATTGAATTTATACATTTTTATCGGTTTTCGAAACTACGTGTTCCCGAACTCCGACTTCAGGGGTTTGCAGCTAGTCACTTGAATTCACGCCACTTCTCATAAAATCAGTGCTTAGATAGTTTGCTCTCAGATTGGAACTTAAGAGTCCGCCGTGATTTTGTGTAATGAATCCGATTTTTAACCACTTTATCTTCAGTGGAGCGCGATCATGGAACGTATCCGTGTGTCGCCGTTAGCGTGTGTGCCCGCGGTCTAATGTAAATGTAACTTAACTTTGCTATACACACGCACCATCCTAAATCAGGCACGGCAGACCTGATCCATGTTCGCAGTTTTATTGTATATTGTGTTGTGTGGTACCTCCGAGCTAGCTGATTTCGCTTACGATAGCGTCGCCTGGTTTTGCCTCGTTTCAGCACGCTGATTTTGGTAAGTTTCGCTGTTGCATTGCGTGTGTGTGAGCGAGTGAGTGTTATTTGTAAATGTACCCCCCAGTAGCGTTATGTTCTGTGTAATTTATGTTAATTTCAATGCTGGGCATCGTCAGTATTAGTTCCTGTAAATGGGATGCTTTTTATTGAATTAACAAAATTGGTTCCCCATTTTGCATGCGTTCAGCCTAAATAAGTTGAGTTCTGTATAATTTTGACTTTCCTATACCTTGTAGTTTTCGAGCACCTCCCCCTTTTTTTACTTAATATTGTTTTTCACCACTGCTGAGAACCAGCTCAGATATAATTTTTTATGTTTAAGTTCCGTTGCGCCATAAATGTTTTTCTTTAGTCACCTTTATGAAATAGCTTTAATTGTGGTGGCTTGTTTATTAATGCCTGTGTGTAATTTCGTGTGACCTGCTACATATATAGGCCACAGTATCGTTAACTTCCTGTTATTAGAGTAATTTGAACCAAGTTAGTTCTCAATTTGGGCTAGGGAACAATGACTAGCAGCAGGGAGTAGCCGGTAGTTCACACGAACCTTTTGCTAATTTTTCTGCTAAAATAAAGCTTTTTTATAACAGTAAACTCTTATCTGGGTACCTACTACCAGAATAAAACTTTTATTTCGTACAGTGGCCTACTTTTAACTGTACTCCCGCAAATTATCGGGAAACGTTGTGCATATACACTGTTCAAAACAATTAGGGATCAGTTGAGATATGTAGGTACGGAAGTTTTTTCAGCGGGAAAAAAACTCAAACGATCCTTTGGTTCTACAGAGTCAAGACAATATTACGGCAAACGAGATAGTGATAATAACAAAAAGTAGCTGCCGAGGGGTTGGTGTTGACATGTGTTTATTCTACAAAACGAATTGTTCAGATAGTGTAGTGATCAAGTAGTGCAGTGCAACAACAACGTACCTACCCTGGGCTATGGCGTAGAAAACCATAGGAAGCTTGGATGGGGGATAGAGGGAGGTGGCTACAGCTATTACAATGACCCACAGTATAATTTGCAGAACATGGAAGCCATTTCAGACAAAAGAAACCATTAAAACAAGGCAAGGGCAAGGTCGTTCACCGGTAACATCAGAGACGACCAATTTTTCGTTTAATATTTCGTCGAGAGAGGAGTGTAACCGGCCGCGGTGGCCGAGGAGACAGGTGCTCCAGCCACGGTCTGCACGGCCACTACGGTCGGGGGTTCGAATCCCCCCTCGGGCATGGATAATTGTGCCGTCCTAGTTCGTAAGAAGTTCATAAGTAGTTTGTAAGTTTAGGGACTGATGACCCCATAGTTAAGTCCCATAGACTATACAAACATTTGAACATTTAGAGGAGTGCAGCTCAGCTGCAACGCAGCCTCCAGGCATTAACAGAACGCGCAATATCAACACAAACAGCCCGAAATCTCCTTCGGAAATCTGGTCTCTACGCACTGAAGTCTGTGGTGTGTGTCCCATTAAAGCCACGACGCCGTTTAGGCAGCAGAAACTAGGCGGAGGAACGTCAGGATTGGAGTCGTAACGAATGGCGTCTGGTTATGTTTACAGAAGAGTTTAGCCAGACAATCGCCGTTCCCTCGTCTAGAGAGAACGTAGGTCAAACCTGCTTACGTGCAGCAAACGTAACCATATCATGGTGGCGGAATTCCGTGGGCAGAAGACGGTACTGGCTACCCACAGACCTCTATGTCTTTTGGATTGGCACTTTGACTGCTCAGAGGTATTGAGACAACGTACTTCAGCTTCTCGTTGGGCCCAACGCTGGTGCCATGGAAGCTGCACTGGTACACAACATGCTTGATATTGAGGGAATTGAACGAATGGAGTTGCCAGCTTGTTTACCGAACTTACACTCAAGTGAGAATGCGTGGGATGAACTTGGCTGACTCATTGCAGCCAGACCTTCCACAACGATCGCACAGCTGGATATTAAACACATAGAAGAATGGCCACATATCCCTCAACCTGATACTGTCCATGCCAAGCAGGTGTTCAACTATGCTAGCTGTCTTTGGTGATCGCACACCATATGAGGGAGCAACGAAAATCAGTTTTTCACTCCTATGGTAGCCCCATGATGCTTCGCTCTTAGTAAGCGCCACATAATCTCAAGTAAAGATTTGAGACAGCAAAATATTGTACAATATCAAACACAAATTACAATTGTAACCAATATCTGAATAAAATTCGTTATCTTATGTATAATGTGTGTGCTATCTCTCCTGATCCCCCAATTGTTTTGTGCAGTGTATATAAGGTCTATAATAATTTAAGGCGACGGATGTTCTGAAGTGGGAAATACGGTTATCCCATAGGGACTCCCGGTTCTTTTGTGAGTACGTGTGTGATGAGCAAGGGGGAAGCTAATGCATTCTGTAACCTCCTTTCCTCCCAGGACTACTTTTCCATTCGGTTCCCTTGATTTCCTACCCTCCCCCTCCCTACTGGGAGACTCATGACCTTATTCCAAGCCCTGTCAAAGTTGAGCTACAGACGGATTTGAATATGTAAATTCACGGATTTAAACATCAACCAACAGGACATGAATTCTTATTTTTCTTTGCTTGCTGATTTTAATATTTTATTTCAATAAATTACGTTTTACATAAGTTTTAAAAGTCACTGAGGATTAATCCCAATTTTTAACTGAATGTAATTGAAGTTTTTTTATTCACAATATCAAAATGAGAATTCACAAATGATAACTACAACAACGAAGTTAATGTCATAATAAACAGTGACCGATTTACCTTTTACTTTAAAATTTACTACAAGAAATTATCGAAGAGAATGGAAAATTATTGTCGATGAAGTTACTTTGTCTGTTACTGACAGTCAAAATTTCCCCTGTTTAATGCCTCTTTTAATTTAACAATTTACACATATTCCTGGAAGTGATCTGCTTTTATGTAAAATTTATGTTACTGCCAAGATCGCTTATTCAAAACTTTTATTTGGTTGACTCGTTTCGTCGGATCTTGCCGCCATCTTCAGAACTAAAACAGTCACAAGGAAGATGATCAATAAATGCTCCTGAGTCGTTAATGTACAGCAACCGTTAAAAATGTTAATATGTAAACACATTCTACAATGCTGCTTACATACCTGTCGAAACCTGATTCAACACCTATTATACATGCTTCTGTCTGTACGTCGTGTTGCGGCTTTGTAAGTTAGATAAAGAATTGATTATCATATAATAAAATATACACCATATTGACCATCAACATATCTCACTATATACATGCGTCTTCCTGGCGTGTCAGGCCTCATAACATCCAACTGCGCGAGCTCACGATGTGTTTACGCGCAGACAGTTATGTAACTGATCACTAGGTTGTGCACATGGGTCGAGATATATCTCATAATTACACGTATACGATGTATTTCTCGGCTATAGTATTTCTCGCGTTGGTGGGGATTGGGGGCGGGCGTGGGGCTTTTTGATCTTAGAGTACATCATCAAAAATGCTAAAGAAATTATTATCTACTGTCTCCAGTGCATGGTTGAGCACTTTTTTCTTTGGTGTTTTAAAAGTTTATATATCTGCATACTTTGTAAAATATTTAATTTCTTTCCTTTGAGAGTATTAAGCAAGCTCTTCATGCTCTGGCGAATGTCTTGGATTTGGTGCTTTGTCGTCCGTATGTCTTCTCCAAAGGTATTTTTGTTATGGTTGACAGTATGCCCACAAAACCTCACATGTAATTACCAGAAATATTTCGACCTATGTGCGACACCTAGTGATCAGTTAGATAACTGTCTGCGTGTAAACACACCGAGAGCTCGCGCAGTTGGATGTGATGAGAACTGATAATAACACGCCCGGAAGACAGAAGTGTTTGTACTTCCATGGGAGCAAATTACGTAGGTTATCAGTTCCTTGTCTTACAGTTAAAGGAAGTTAAACTAACGTAAGGACAACACACACACACATCCATGTCTGATGGAGGATTCATCTACATCTATATCTACATGGGATACTCTGCAAATCACATTTAAGTGCCTGGCAGAGGGTTCATCGAGCCACCATTATACTATTTATCTACCATTCCATTCTCGAATAGCGCGCGGGAAGAATGAACACCTGAATCTCTCCATTCGAGCTCTGATTTCTCGTATTTTATTCTGATGATCATTTCTACCTACGTAAGTGTGAGTCAACAATTTACTATTCGGTGGAGAATGCCGCGGTGGAGTAGCCGAGCGGTCTAAGACGCCTCGCTGCGGAACGCGCGGTTGCTCGCCGTCGGAGGTTCGAGTCCTCCCTGGGGCATGGGTGTGTGTGTGTGTTCATCCTTAGATTAGTTTACTTTGGTTTAAGTAACTTGTAAGCTACGGACTGATGACCACGTAGTTTGGTCCTACAGAATAACAAACAGTTGAATATTTTTCGGTGGAGAATATTGTCGATTGGAGTTTCGTAAGTAGTCCACGCTGAAGCGATAAGCGCCGCAGTTTTAATGATTCCCATCCCAGATCCTGTATCATTTCCGTGACGGTGTCTCCCTTTATCGTGACAATACGAAACGAGCTACCCTTCTTTGGATTCTTTCGATGTCCTTCGTCAAACACACCTGCTAAGGATCCCACACTGGGCAGTAATACTCCAAAAAAGAACGGACAAGAGTAGTATGCAGTAGTTCTGTTGCATTTTTTAAGAGTTCAGCCAATAAAACGCAGTTTCTGGTTCTCCTTTCCCACTACATTATCTACGTGTTCTTTCGAATTTAAGTCTGAAATAATAGTAATTCCTATGTATTTTGTGGAGTTTACGGCCTTCACTTTTGATTGATTTATCTTGAAAACAAAGCTTAACGGATTTCTTTTCGAACTCATTTTGACGACTTCACATTTCTCATTATTTAGAGTCAAATGCCAATTTTTACACCAACTGATAACTTATTTAGATCCTTCTACAGTCGGTTTTGATCTTCAGATGAATTTACTCGACAGTAAATGACGGCGTCATCTGCAAACAACCTAAGAGAGCTACTTAAATAAGGAACAGCAGAGGACCAATAACACTGCCCTGTGGAACGTCCGATATCACTTCTGTTTAGTAGATGCCTTACCATCGATTACTACGAACTGTGTCTTCTCTGACAGGAAATCTCCTATCCAATCGCAAATTTAGGGCGATATACGATAACCACGCAATTTGATTAAAAGCCGTTTGTGAGGTACGGTGTCAAAAGCCTTCTGGAAATCAAGAAATACGGAATCGATTTGCGAACCCTTGTCGATAGCACCCATCACTTCGTGTGAATAAAGAGCTAGTTGTGTTTCGCATGGACGATACTTTCTAATTCCGTGTTGACCTTAGGTCAATAGATCATTCTGTTCGAGATAATTCATAACCTCCGATGCGGGAGGCCGCGCGATCCATAACGTGGCGCTCCTGACCTCTCGGCTACTCCCGCACCGCGCGCCAGAAGACGCATGTCTATAGTGAGATATGTTGTGGGGGCAATACTATGCACATTTTATCGGCTGATAATGATTTTTTTTTCCTAACTGACAAACCCACAACACAACCTATAGACGGAAGTATGTATAACAGTTGAGCAATCACGTTTCAACACGAATGTAAGCAGCATTGTACAATTTTCCAGGATGAAACTTGCACTCTGCAGTCACTCTGCAGTGAGTCCCGGTTCCGAAACACAATTTTGTTCTTCCAGAAAGTTTCATACCAGCACAAACTCCGCTGCAGAGTGACTGTTTTAGTTATGATGTTGGTGCCAAAAACAGTCAACCAAGTAAATGTTTGAATAAGCGATTGTGCGCTAACATAAATTTTACATAAAGACAGATTGCGCCCATCAATATGTGTTCACCCACTCCATTTAGTAGTGGATGATTATAACATGTCTAGTCACCTAATATATGTCTCAAATTGTTGCTGCCTTCCAGTGCGTACCTCGTTGGCATCTACATTTTCGCGGAGAACTGTTTAATAATGTGAGTGCCGTTGTTTCATTGTGACTTCAATGGATCCCAGGGAGCCAGCAGCCTTGACTGATAGCATAATTTCATGTATGCTAACCACAGTATAGAAAAGAAACGGAGATGTAATTAAGTTAGTATTAATTAGTATTGCATTAATATTAGTTTTGACTCCCGTACACACATTGTTGTTTAATAATGGGTTATTAAGTGTTAAAATGGAGGTGTATTAGGCGAGCACATACCTCAGGTGTCCCGAATGTTAATTAACCAGCCAGACTAGAATCTTCGACGGTGGTTCTCTGGTTTATTTTACATTATGGCCTCTCATTCTGGTTGTACGGTGCGAATTGCGATACTCTTCCATTGTCTGTGTTGCATCATCGCTGGCTTAATTGGTGTTTTTCTTGCGTTTTTTTTTTATTTTAATTCACCAACGCACTGCTGCACGCAAAATTTTCGCAACAATGTAGTAATGGCAAGCTTTCAGTTTACTTCGATTGGCACTTCAGGAACCACTGTTAATTATACGGCATTTGTTCTTTCGTGTTTTATAAATTTATTTTCTCAATATAGGCAGAGAGGATGGATCGTGGTATCTTGTGACTGAAAGACACACCTCCTCCGTTTCGTTTAATGTGGGGAAAAAGAAATACTACTTTTGTGATGACATATGCGGGGTTGGGGGGGAGGTACGTTAATAAGGCATCTATCTTGTGTCTATCGTTGACTGAGCTTATTGAAGGTACACTCTGTAGTATCACTGCTAAATACTACGACACAATCGATCGGTAGACCGCTTGCCCGCAAAAGGCAAAGGTCGCAGGTTCGAGTCCCGGTTCCGGCACACAATTTTAATCTGCCAGGACGTTTCACGACAGACCTTGCCGAATGGTGCTTAGTGGCTCGCACCAAGTATTAGCTAGCCAGCCGCCGACTTGTCCATCACCTCGCGACCCACACTTAAAGGACATACTAAAGTTAAGTTCTTGTTCAACTCATTGTAAATAGTATTTAATAAATAGATCTTTGTTCTAGAAGCGGCAATCCTCTTTTCGTGATCTACGCATAAATGTTCTGAGATATTGACCAGAAAACACTCCTAATATAGATTGAATTTTAGAAAATGGCTGATGGTCGGAAGATCTGAGGGAGCTGCCACTACAATATATAAATGATTAAAAACTTGTAACACTTCCTAGATGTTGAATATGACGGGGTTTGTAAATTGAAACAAACAGCCGTAAAGGCTGCCGCCCATGGGCGACCCGGGACTCGAACCCGGCCCCCGCTTTTTTTTTACGATAGTTATTACTTTTTTTCAACATTTGAAAAAAAGAGCCAATTATTAGTTACTTCGGTTAGTGCAAACACCTGGAATAACATTGAACATAACTGCTCCACAATTGGATACTTACACGACTACCTCCCCCTCCTGCCCCTACGGCATCAACCACTGCTCCCTATTATTCCTTATTCCTATTTGCATATCAATTTAATTTCTGCATTAATAATTAGAAAGTTCCGTATTAAATTTTTATATCAATTTAATTTTGAAAAACCGCCCACGCCCTCCCCCACCCTCGCCCTGCCACCGCCCCTACCGACAGATTGTCACCCTCGCGCGACTCGGTCCGGGACTGGAACTCGCACCCTGAAAAATTATTTTTACAAAAGTTATTACTTTTCGACGTACATTGGAAAAAAGAAAGGAGTCAATTATGCCGTACTTCGGACAGTACAATTACCTGGAATAATAACATCGAAGATGTACCTGAGAGTTTCCCAAACAAATCACTACCGCCCCTACACAACCCCGCCTCCAATTACTTTTTTATACCCAATTTGAATATTAATCGCGACATCCAACGTTTTAATTAGAACATTCGGTATCGATATATACACTTTAATACTTCGAACATTAAGTTACTCACAATATAGACACAGCATTAAGAAATTCGATGTAATGCTGTGGGTAGGTGTTGTACATTTATTTACAATTATTTAAACACAAACATTTAGGTCAATCCAAATAAAAAAAAATAGCCGCGTCGGATTAGCTGCGTGTAGTGGAGTGCCGTGTTGCGGTGCGTGCGGCCGTTCGCTGTTGGGGGTTCAAATCCCCCCTCGGGCATGGATGTTTTTGTAGTCCTTAGGTTAGGTTGCCTTAGTTTAAGGAATTTGTAAGCTACGGACTAATAACCACGGAGTTGAGTCCTATAGATTTACAAACATTAAAAAAAATGTTCCGTCTGTTCGCTCCTAAGACGCCTTGGCAAAATAAATATATAGACGATGCTTGCAACAGCTGTCAAAAACATAGCACACGGTAGAATGCAACGGTAACGACCGCCACAAACTTGTGTGTCAAACGCTCCAGACGTGTAACACATATACCTTAAACAATTCCTCTCAATAGACACCACGGATACAGAATGACCAATTCTCTCTAAAAAATTATAATGCCTAACACTAACATAGTTCGATCTCCAGTGCCATCACAAACACACAGTGTCGTGTCAGATGCCTGCAGACTGAAGAAGAATGCCTGTGAATCACCACCTAGATGTACACGTGCAACCGAAATAGATCCAGCAGCCAACCAGCGAACTTGTATGGAAGCGCCAGCCTCCAGCCGACACCCCCGATAAATGTTTCAAATTAACTTTGAGCAACTTAACCGCACCCCGGCCGGCACCGCCGCCGCCGCCCCCCGTGGACAAGCCTAATGATTGCCGCCACCTCACCACCCTAAAATAATTTATACGAAAGTTATTACTTTTTGACCTACAGGTTATGTTACACCAACTTTGGAAAAGAAAGCATCGAATTATTCGGTATTTCGGACAATACAATTACCTGGAATAATAACATCAAACATGTACCTGAGAGTTTCGTAAACAAATTGACCACGGCAGAAACTAGGCCTTGCACAAACGACCGCGATTATCAATTGCAACATCCTACGTTTTAATTAGAACATTCGGAATCGGCACATCCCATTTAATACATCGATCCTTAAGGACAGATTACAATTTTGCAGGTAATTAAAGACATTCGATGTAACGCCCCTAGTGACTGTTGTACATTTCTCCACATTTTAAATGAAAATCACACTTTTTGGACTATATATATATAAACTGTCCGTCTGTTCGCCTGGGCAAAATAACTGTATAGACAATGCGTGCAACAGTCAACAGTCACGTTAAAAATATTGTAGGTAAGAATGTAATGCTAACGAACGCCACAAACATGTGCGTCTAATACTCTTTCGGTACACAACAGCAACAATAACAACAACAGTGGAAGACATATTGTTTATTAAAATACTTCAAAATTACTGACGGAAAACGCAAAAATAGCGAAGGACATCTAGCACAACGTTTGCATAGAAACTTAAGATTTCTGACACTGCAGCTTACACACAGTATCCTAACGGTCACCGGTCACTACCGACGATGAGAACTCCTACCTGCCTGGTATGTCAGTCAGCTGCCATTATACCACCACCAAGCTGTCAAGAATGCGTCTAAATATACATCTGTAAGCGCCGTTAACACTCGTCCTGATTGCAGAACAATGAGTAACATACACACAGTGTTCTCTCTATTAACATATGCTAAATGTTTAAACAAAATATAATAATGTTTCAAACATTCTTTCTCAAAAAACACCTAAGTTACGCTCTCACTTTGGCGACCATTCCCTATTACAATGTACACAATTATTTTCGAAATGTTCCAACATTTCTTAGATCGAAGTACTGCTTTCTCCCATCCCGTATTTCAACAAGTAAGTTTTCGAACTCCATGTTTACCTGTAATGGTTAAAAAATGTTTAAATGTTTGTTCAGCTGATGGGATTTAACTGCGGGGTCATCACTCTAAAGGGAGAATCTCTAACAACCACACCTGTTACAATATTAAACACTGCAAACGATTCTTTACAACATTTGACACAGGTCAAATACGGATAATATAGCACGCTAGAAAACGTTTGAAATTGTTCTTAAACCATGTTATACAACAGTATTTCCGTCGAGAGACACAATAAAAAAAATCGTGGTATAATTCACCGATTTCCGACCGTCTACGCTAAAACATTTTCTTCTAGAAAGCACTAACCTAACAACATCCTTCTTCGAATGGACACTCGACAATGCAGCAACCACGGAACTGAGGTAGTAATTTACCTGCCCAATATACACACATACAACAGATTTTCAGTTCTGTAGAGCAAAATCGACTCGCCCTTTACCCAAAATATAGACAAAAATTCTTACTCCAAACACAAATCTAACTCCTTTCCTGTGATTTCTTGTTTTCATTCCACTAAACCAATCTCGGATTCATTATTTAATCCGAGAATTACAAGTAGCACACAATAGGAAAATGCTTAGAATGCTAACCTTCACACCGCAACACATCACGTAAAAAAAAAAAAAAAAAGAAAAAAAAAGTTGAACATAGGCCTCACCGTAAATCACCAAGACACCTTACATATTTTGAATAACATCCGGGCATAGTATCACACTGAATTTCTTTATTTACCTGTTAAATAGCGATTTGTACTTAAGGTTCGATGTATTATGTGGTATATATATTGATTCCGAATGAAAACGTAGGGTGTTGCAATTAATAATCGGGGTCGTTAGTAGATTGCCTGGTGGCCAGCGTGGTCAGTTTTTTTGTCAAACTCTCAGGAACATTTACCAACATTCATAGAATATATGACATCAACTGCGATTGGGCAAAGCTGAAAATGTATACCCAGCCGGGATTCGAACCCGAGTCTCCTGCTTTCTAGGCAGTTGCGCTGACCCCTACACCACTGGGGACACAGTGATCACCGCACCTGCAAGGAGTACCTAAGTACGCCTCCCGTCAGATACAAATTCCCAGCTTCGCACTGCCCACAGTACACAAATTCATAGTTATGAACTAATTCCCGTTAGAGTAAGGGCTTCAAACTTTGCGCCAGCCGCGGTGGTCGAGGGGGCTGAGGCGCTTCAGTCATGGTCTGCACGGCCACTACGGTCGAGGGTTCGAATCCCCCCTCGGGCATGGATATTTGTGCCGTCATTAGTATAAAGTAGTTGATAAGTAGTTTGTAAGTTTAGGGACTGATGACTCCGTAGTTAAGTCCCATAAGCTTAACAAACATTTGAACATTTTTTTCAAACTTTACCCACCCCTCCCCACTAACGATAGGATCATTGCCCGTCATCGGCATATTATATATATATATATATATATATATATGTGTGTGTGTGTGTGTGTGTGTGTGTGTGTGTGTGTGTGTGTGTGTGTGTGGCGTCTGTTCCGAGAGAACAGACGTCACTTCTGATCCTGCAGTTGTTATTATTCAACATTCATAGAATATATGACATCGCAGTTGATGTCATATATTCTATGAATGTTGAATAATAACAACTGCAGGATCAGAAGTGACGTCTGTTCTCTCGGAACAGACGCCACATGTATGTCTCAGGTACATGTTTGATGTTATTATTCCAGGTAAGTGTATTGTCTGATGTACGGAATAATTGGATCCTTTCTTTTCCAATATTGGTGTAATACAACCTGTACATCGATAAGTGATAACTTTTGTAAAACTTATTTTGGAGAGGCGAGGGTGTGACAATCTTTAGGACTGTCGGTGGTGGCGGCAGCTCAAAATTAGTTTGATATGGACACGTTTATCGGGGGCGGCGGTTGGAGGTTGGCGTTGCCCTGCGAGCGCGCTGGTTACCTGCTGGATCTTTTCGGTCTACTGGATCTTTTCGGTCTCATATGGTGATTTACGCAATTTCTCCTTCTGTCTGCAGGCCACTGAGAAAACATTGTGTGTTTGTGATCACACTGACATCAAAGTACGTTAATGTATGGCATGTTTATTTTTTAGAACGAGGTTCGTTCGTACTGTTTATGTGGTGTCTATCAAGAGAAATTGTTTAAGGCATATGTCTTCACGTCTAGAGTGTTTGACACACAAGTTTGTGGCAGTCGTTACTGTTACATAGCCGGCCGCGGTGGCCGAGGGGACAGAGGCGCTCCAGTCAAGGTCTGCACGGCCACTACGGTCGGGGGTTCGAATGCCCCCTCGGGCATGGAAATTTGTGCCGTCCAAGTTCGTAAGTAGTTCATAAGTAGTTTGTAAGTTTAGGGACTGATGACCCCGTAGTTAAGTCCCATAAGCTATACAAACATTTGAACATTTTTTTTGTTACATTCTGAAGTGCGTTATTTTATTTTATTTTATTTTTATGTCGTCTGTTTCAAGCATCATCTATATATTTATTTTGCCAAGGCGCCTTAGGGATCGCACAGATGGAACTTTTTTTTGGACAGTACTAAATTTTTGTTTTTAAATTTTTGTCGATAAATTTACAACACCTACCCATAGCATCACACCAATTTCTTAATTCTGTGTCTATATAGCGAGTTGTACTTAAGGTTCAAAGTATTTAAGGGTATGTACCGATTAGGAATGTTTAATTGAAACAGGATGTTGCAATTAATATGCAAATTAGGTATAATAAATAATTGGGGGTGGCGGTGGGTGGGGACGGTAGTGATTTGTTTAGGAACCTCTCAGGTGCATGTTTGACGTTATTATTGCAGGTATTTGTACTGTCCGAAGTACGGAATAATTTGAGCCGGAGCTGGAATGTCACTTAAAAAAATTTAAGTCTACATATAATGGATGTGAAATGGCAACCTTAGTTTCTAGACCCAGCAGTTGATGAAAGGGTGTAACACATATTCGCGCTGCTTAAAACAACAGACATTTGGAGATGGTTGGCCGCCGAACGAGCGAACGGTCCGGAGTCGCAACCCAAACCTTAGTAAACAGGGCCAGTGGCATGTAAGTCCAAGTCCCCAACTTCACGTGGAAGGCAGTGAGATGCAAGAATTAGGTAATATAGAACCAGGCTACAAAAAAAGTTGAGGAGCGAGCCCCTTGTCCGAACCGCAGACAAGGAAAGCAATACAAAAACAAAATAAACAGTTAGCAACGACAAATAGGAAAACTCCCCTAGGAGTAAAAAAAAATGTTCAAATGTTTGTATAGCTTAACTACGGGATCATCAGTCGCTAAACTTACAACCCACTTATGAACTAACTAATACTAAGGACGACACAAATATCCATGCCCGAGGGCGGATTCGAACCCCCGACCGTGGTGGCCGTGCAGACCGTGACTGGAGCCCCTCAGTCCCCTAGGGCCGCGGTGGAGTAGCCGAGCGGTCTAAAGCGCCTCGCTGCGGAGCGCGCGATTGCTCGCCGTGGAGTTAAGAGTCCTCCCTGGGGCATGGGTGTGTGTGTTTGTCCTTAGGTTAGTTTACCTAGGTTACCTGATGACCATGCAGTTTGGTCCGATAGATTTACATTTTGAACAATTTTTTTTAAGTCCCCTCGGCCACCGTGGCCGCCCCCGTAGGAGTATCCTTGTAGGAATCGCACACAAGTACAAAACGTCACCCCAAGGTGGCTACTGAAGTTACTCCCGAGGACGTAAAGATGGTTTCCACCTCAACTAATCGAGGAAACACGACACACACAACACAAGCTACGGCCCGCTACTGAGACGAGTCTAAACAAGTGTTGCAACACAGCAAGAAAAAAAGAAACTAACAGAACATATCTTGAAAAACCAAGCGACGTCGCCGCGGAGGCTATGTGACCAAATTCTGCGTATCCCCCTTTTTTCATGTGCTGGTAGCTGCCTTTGCCCCATTCTCCAAGGCGCGTCACAGCGCTCGTTATTGCTCAAAAATGTTTGTAAATATATCGGGCTCAACTTCTAGGTTATTAGTCGGTAGCTTACAAACTACTTAAACTAAGGTAAACTAACCTAAGGACAACACAAACACCCATGTCCTAATGGGGACTCTATCCCCCGACAGCGGACGGCCGCGCGCACCGCAACACGGCGCTCCAGTACGCGCGACTAATCCGCCCCGGTCATAATTGCTCCCCGACAACAAGAGACGTTCCTGTCTCTCCCATTTCCTCGGAAGCAGAGCTCCAGTAGTTCGGGGGATTCGCAAGGCCAGTCGCTAAACTGTCTAACACGCGCATGCCCCACACTCCGCACAAATCAACACCACATAGCAAAACCACCATCTCGCCCGCCCCGGCAGAGTTCCTCGACCACGGACCGAACGCAACCCTTCCGGTCAGCGTCAGCGATCCCTGACACCAGAAGTCAACCGGAGAACCACGAAATAGCAAACGCCATTAGAGCCGGCCGCGGTGGCCGAGGGGACTGAGGGGCTCCAGTCACGGTCTGCACGGCCACTACGGCCGGGGGTTCGAATTCCCTCTCGGGCATGGATATTTGTGCCATCCTAGTTCGTAAGTAGTTCATAAGTAGTTTGTAAGTTTAGGGACTGATGACCCCGTAGTTAAGTCCCATAGACTATACAAACATTTGATCATTTTTTTTTAAGGAAACAGAATGGATGAATGGATGCATACGCGCCACGAAACATGCACCAAGAAGATGCCAAGCGCTCAACGAGCCTTTACTGCTAAACAAAGTCAGTTCACACCATCTTCAGTCGCACTATCAACTATCACGACGAAAGAAATGAAAATCCGAACTTAGGGGCGCTCTACAGATAAAACACGGCTCAACAGGCAACAGAAAATCCATTAAAAATTTCCGGTCTATTATGCCGTGATCTAGTGGATTTATTGTCGAAACCCAACGTTTATTCCCCGACTGCGGAGGACATTCTCAAGGGGGATCGTAGCACTTTCAATGTCCGATACACACCCTGGCTCGCTGCTGACTGAAGCCAAACTCCGTTTACGAGGGCTCGCGCGCAAAGGTGTGACGTCAGATGTTTGACATGCGCGCGCAATTCGTCGTTGCCGATTGCCGTCGTCCGTTGATATCGTCCCATGGTGGAAGACTGTTACGTTTCTTCTTCAAAACCGAAATCCAGATTTCATTTAATTTCACTTTCTCCTCCATCCTATTGAAATTATTGGGGTGTTTTACAATTTCTATAGCCTCTCTGTACAGTCTTTCGTGGTATCCATTTGTGGCTGCTAAAACCTGAGTCTTAACAATTGAATAAGGTGGTCCCCTGGTTGAAAAACATGTTCAGCAAAAGCTGATCTGTCAATCTCTCCCCTTCTACAGCCCCCTTGTGCTCATCTAGTCGTTTTTTGACTGTTGTTTTGTGGTACCCTTTGCCGATTTAAGGTGATCCTGTATCTTCCGAGTAGGTTTGTAAATAACGGCAACATTCCGTTTCGTCAAAATTTTACCGATGCGGTCGTTATAGCAGCCACAAATGGATACCATTCCAGCCATTCCGGCCGTAAAAGTTTACATTTTATAACAGAAAATCCACACACAAATATGCCTGTAACGGTTCATCCTAAAAAAAAGCGACTGTGTGGTGCGGTTTCACTGCATCATTTATCATAATGCATCTGTTCAAAGAGACAGGTGCTTTCGGTCCTGTTATCTGTACCGTCACTGTTAAGGACTATGATTGCCTTTTGCGCAACCACGTCATTCCTGAACTGACCTAACTTATCTTTTAATGATACAAGAACAGGAAACAAGGTTCCCTTTGAGTATATCCATCAAGTAAAAGTGATGAGAACAACGGGGATAAAATTACACCTCCATTAAACGACAACCAATTTGAGGCGGAGTTCGAATTAACTTTAATTTATACTTTTATTTCAATCTGAGTTACGTTATCAAACATTACATTCCTTGGTGCTGAGTTTACACTCAAAATTTGACATTTTTAAATTTAAAACCAAAATTTTCAACATCAAGAAACGCATTGTTCTAAACAAACACAAAATTTAGATCAATGAACTTCAATTCTGAAGGAAACGTAGCAGAGGCTACTCAGTATTATTAGAATCTTAAGCAACGACACTGAAAATTTTTCGTACCAAACTTTAACGATCATTAGCTTGTACTTGTAGTAGAAACAAAATCTCAGCCGTTCTTTTTCGACATTCACAGAATGTATGACATTAACTGCGAACGGGAAAACATGTAACAGCTCTCCTGCTGTCTAGGCTGTTGCGCTGACACCTACACCACTGTGTGCACAAAGATCAACACACATGGCAAGAATTATCTAGGCACGCCCTCTGTCAGATTGAAATTCCCAACCATAGCTTGTCCACTATTACTCAAACTCGTAGTTTTGTGAATTGATTCTCATTGGAGCAAGGGCCTAGGAGTGCCTCCGCACTGAAGAAGAGATTATTGCCCGTCATAGGCCATTTTCCGTTAAATAACACATGAAAAAGAAACCTTGTTGCTATGAACCTTTAGGCAAATTGTTTTTAACATAATTGATAAATAAATGAACTCAATTTTACATATTTTGTAAGACTTCCAGCAAGGCTGTATACTTCAACTACTAACTGGAATAGATAGAAAGTATTAGATTAGTAAGAAAATTTACAACCACTACATTGCGTCGCCTGGCTTCTTAACAGCCCCTATCTTGATAGCTACCTATAAGATGTTTCCATTGCCAGACAGAATAAGAAACGACTGTCGAACACCTGTCACGCTAAACGCAGGCGCGTTAACAACCAGTGGTATACAACGTTACAGAGAATTACCTTACATAGTACTGGTGGGCAGGAAATTCGAAGAATTGTGTAAAAGAAATATTGAGGGAACGAGATCAGTTTTTGTTTATGAAATTAATATTAGCAGCTTGAAATACAAAACTTAAAGGTCATCTGCTTTACATATAGGTATAACAACTGAAAGGGGTTTGCAGAACTGTGTATAGTTCTAGAAGAGCACCTCATCAAAAATTATAATGTCAGTTGATTCAATTTTTTCAGGAGAAGCAAAAATCATAATATCTGTTAAATTACTCAATAAAATTTTAAGCTGTTTTCACAGTTAGATTCGTTTTGAGGTACTGAACTAGAATATACCTTGCAGGAGATCAACTTCTTTTTCTTGTTTCCTTTTTTTCCGGTTAGGTTAGAAAATCCGCCTATATTTCGGACCATACACGTTTTGATCCGTCATATAGGACATTTCGATGCGGTTTTCGTAACATACTTCAATTACTTCACATTAACTTTCATATTTGAAATGTTATCTTATATTAGACGTTCGCACTTTACATGAGTTGTATGTTTACTTCAAGGAATACTACAAAGCTTTACATTACTGTGAAAAACTGGACCAACACAGCAATCTGTTACAGGCAGAATATTGTAGGGTACAATAAATTTACAACATTTTGTGCATTCCAGGTTCTTCATGTAAGCAATCACAATTAGTATGTTCAGGAGTGAATCTGCTGTATGGAACATCTGTTGTTTTTCTTCTTTCCAATGGGTGCCACTTTTACATTCCTCGTTTTGATTTCTTCTTCATTATTTTTCTTGTCCCACGATCTGTACCATCCTTCCCAACAATTTCACATTCCTTTTTCTAAATCCATTGGGAGCAATACACACAAACCACAACATTATACTGCCGCTGTGCATTGCTAACAACAACGATTTGGCTCAAGTAGTCTTAAACAATGCCAGTAGACGACAATGCCGTATAATTTAAACGTAAATGGTGGACATAATACGTTCTGATTCATTCAGTGATGTGGACAATATACGATTGGTTTTATCCATTCGTTAAACTATACAAATAGATTAAATTTAAATGCAGGAGCGTGTAGAGCAGATAAAATACCTCCGAAAACCATATTAAACTCATTTTTTCCGGAAGTGGATAATATAGGTTTTGATTAGTTGCCCCTATTTTATTATATGAATGACACATAGCCAAACAGGATGCACATTGTGAAGTTGAACCCAATGACGATAGGTGCTAACTTTTGAACAGTTCACTCTACTGTAAAGTATTTCCTTACATCATTACAACTGCTATTATTAGCGCTAGATACCCTAATGATAATGTTACATGCACTTAGTTAAGAAAGAATTATTCGAATACTTCCGTTCTTGAAAGAATTTGGTAGTGGCTGGTTGCTGCATTCACAAGGTAAGAAGCTATTTTACGGTTGTGCATCTGATGTGATACTTTATTTTCATAGTCGATTTTTATTAGTAGCGGTTTTAGACTGCCCTAGTCCATGTTTTGGACTAGGGCAGTCTAAAAAAATGCTGTAAAATATCTATATATTGAATAATACAGCAGGCACTCAAGCAAAGATGTAAGGTGTTGTGAAACTCTTCCGAAATTAATGTTTGTACAAAAGTTTCACCATCGTAGAATATACTGAGAAAGTGCCAAAAAATCATATCTGACGATGAAGTCCGTTCATTTCCTGCACTTATAAAACTAAAAAAGTAAATGTTACAATTCGATTTACTTAGGAAGAAGAAACGCTATTGCCAAATTTCTACACCGTATGTGAATTAACACACCCGACAAGGAGTTTGAAGCAGTTTTGTAGTTATGTATTTAAATGAGACGTAGTTTTCGCGACGTGACTCCAATAAATACACTCCAGTGGCGGCTGGTCCTTCAGACGATTGGGGGTTCATTTATTTGACTGCCGGGTCTTGATAGTGCCGCCACCGCCTTCCCTCTCCCCCCTTCCTGCTCGGCACCCACGCCCAACCCCCACCCTCGCCTCCCTCACTCGGCGTCCAAAACAGACAATTTCGTGGCACCTCTGCGAGTGGCGCCGGAGAATGCGCTCTGGTTTGCCCCCCCCCCCCCCGTTTTCAGATATATTTTAGATAAAACATAAATGATCTGCAGAATGTCTTACTTCGGTTTGTTTGCGCTTGATAGAACTGACGCGTCGGCCTACCAAGCTTATTTATTTCACACTTTTGTTCCAAACATAAAGCTGCGTAGTTTGTTTCTAAAAGTTACTGAACGTTCCCCATTTTTCTTTGATAACAAACACCAAAACATATGAGTATACACATGAACACTAAAACACAGTAAGTAACTGATTACACTGTTAACCAATAGTCAACACGGATTCACAAGTCTCGCTCTTGCGGAACACAGCTTGCCTTTTATTAATATAAAGTGATAAGTGCCATCGAGAAGGGATCTCAAATCGATTCCATATTTCTGGATTTTCGGAAGGCTTTTGACACTGTATCCCACAATATCTCCCCACTTGTGCGATTGGATTCACGATTTCCTATCAGAAAGGATACATTTCGTTGTAATTGACGGTAAGTCATCGAGTAAAACAAAAGTGATATCTGGCGTTCCCCAGGGAAGCGTTATAGGTCCCCTACTCTTTCTTGTGTTTATAAACGATTTAGGAGACAATCTGAATAGCTCCATTTGACTGTTCGCGGATGATACTGTCGTTTATCGGTTAGTGAAGTCAACAGACGATCAAAAGCAACAGCAAAGTGATTTAGACTAAAATTTATACATGGTGCGAAAATTGCCAATTGACACCAAATAAAGTAAAGGATGAAGTAATACACATGACCACTAAAAGAAATCCGCTGAACTTTAATTACGCGATAAATCAGTCAAACCTTAAGGTCGTACATTCTACCAAATATCTAGGAGTTACATTTACGAACAACTTTGACTGGAGAGAACACACAGAAAATATTGTGGGGAAGGCGAACCAAAGGTTGCGTTTCATCGGCAGAACGCTTCGAAGATGCACCAGCTCCACCAAAGAGACTGGCTACATCACAATTGTGCGTCCTCTCCTGGAGTGCTGTTGCCCCTTGTAGGACCCTGACCAAGTGGGACTGACGGAAGATATAGAGAAGGTTCAGTGGACAGCTTGTTTTGTTGTATCACGTTACAGGGGGGAATGAGTCACGGAAATGTTGCACGAATTGCGGTGAACATCATTAAAGGAAAGACGTTATTCATGCGGCGTGATCTGTTTGCGAAGTTTCAATGACCGACTTCTACTTCTGCATGTGAATATATTTTTCTAGCATCAACCTACTTAGGGAGACATGACCAGCCCAATAAAATGAGAGAAATCAGATCGAAAACGGAACGATTTAGGTGTTCTCTCTTCCCACGCGCGGTTAGGGAATGGAACGGTAGAGAAAAGTTATTAATGTGGTTAATGAACCCTCTGCCAGGCACTGAAATGTGATTTGCAGAGTGTCTATGTAGATGTAGATGTAAGTGTAACAAAATGAATCTGTTAAGATGAAGAGACAAATTGCGTTCCCAGATGATGACTTTAAAAAAAGAGGACATTTCGAGAGTCGTACCCAAATTTTCAAAGGTGGTACAAGGTATTCGACATTTACCTAAGTGACATTAAGATAAATCATAATTTTTACATCTACAGTGTTGTTTGCTGTTCTGATACTAGAAAGTTTTTTTTACAGAAAGAATTACATGAGTAATATTCAGAAATTCATGTACCAATGTATTTACAAAGACATAAATCGATGTTATTTAAAGCACACTTGCTTAGCAATTATAATCCCAGTTGCCCACATTCAATCCTGACTAGGTCATTCTAAACTGATTGATTACTGTCAGTTATTGGCAATTTTTTTTATTGCCTCATTGCCTCAAGTTCCCACTTTTCGGAGATAATAAATAGTTTAATTTTGTGAAACTAAATTATGTAATTAAAACTCCAAATGCTGCCCTATAAGGCAATTTCCATCTATACGCATCTGTTTCAGCTTGAATGCCATAATCAGGTAATTTGTGAAAATGAGCATGTTTTCAGTGTGACATATCTAATTTTATAACTAACTATAAGATAAATTTATAAATACGTGTAGTTACATACGTCTGTTGGTCTTGAGACCCATATAGATATCGGAGGCTTTGATACTGCCAAGCTATTTATTTTGCACTCTTACGTTCTTACTGGACCAATATTGGTTATATACAGACTTTTCGTAATTACCGTTTAACAGTTCCTTGACAGATAAATCAGCGCTTCTATATCGGTTACATGCAGTTAATTTATAATTTTTGTAACATTTGTAGTTGGATGCTTGTTGGTGTTTGTGATTTTTTGATGTGTCATAAATTTTCAAGTGCCTATAGTAAGAAATAGAAATTGTCTGATAAAACTGCATTTGGAGTTTTAATTACATAATGTCATTGAAAACATATATAATGCTGTGGGCCTAACAGATACCAAATGAAATGCAAATGGTAAATAATTTTTAAATACTTCATACAAATGGGGTCAAATGCTATAGTCGCTATTACATATTTATTTTATTTTATTTTATTTTTCTATTTTATTTATTTATTTATTTTTTACTATTTTCAACGATCTCTACCTTCATTTTCAAATGCTGTGATATACTATTTCATACAGTCTTCATATGTACGAAAGGAAAATTACAAAAAATATTGAGTTTGGAGCTGTGTCAAAATGGTATCAGTCAGCTTGTCTATCTCCACCTCCCCATGCATTATGTCGGTGCTTGTCCAGGTTGGTACGTCTAGGATCAAGCGGAGTGCCCTATTTTGTACGATTTGGAGTTGGTTAAGATTGGTATTACTTGCCGTTCCCCAAGATGTGCAGCCGTAAGTGAGTGCTGGTAGGATTGTGGTTTTGAGCAACGTACGTTTTGTTTCTATGAACGTTTCTCTATGGGATGAGCGCTTTTGCCATTTGAAGACCTTTGGTTTTCTTTTCAAGGATGTGGTGGGAATAGGTCAGATTCTTATCAAGTATTATTCCTAGATATTTTACTTCGTTCCTCGATGGTAGCTCATGTGCATTTAACGTGAGGTGGTCGTTTAGTATGGGCCTTTTGTGAGTGAAGATTATTGCAGCTGTTTTGTTGGCGTTTAGTAATAGTTTGTTCCTTTTACACCATAGTTCTATTTCGTTTAGTTGTGTTTTCAATCTTCTGATTAATGTGAGGAAATGTCTGCCGCTTGTGAAGAACGCTGTGTCGTCAGCGAATTGGGCTATTTTTACTTGAGGTGTTAGTTGTATGTCATTGGCATAAATATTGAACAAGGTGGGGGATAGAACAGATCCTTTGGGGATGCCTGCTTAAATTTGTCTTTTGGTTGATCTTTTCCCTTCTACTTGGACCATGAAGTAACGGTCGGCTAGATAACTGTCCAATAGGTGAGTGTACGTGTCAGGGATTGTCGTGTTATTTACGAGTTTGTGGACTAAGTTGTTGTGCCACACTTTATCGTATGCTTTTTCCCAACCCAGGGAGACCGCTGCTGTAGAGTTGGAATTGTTGAAGTTTTTGATGACGTATTCAGTGAGGCGTAGAACTTGTAGTTCTGCCGAGACTTTCTTTTGAAAGCCGAATTGCTCCGGTCTAATGGTGCGGTCTTCCTGTAGTGGGATTTCGATACGTTTTAGTATTACTCGCTCTAATATCTTCCCCATTGTGAGGAGGAGGCTTATTGGCCTGTGGTTACCTGGCAATTTAGGGCCTTTTCCCTGCTTGGGGATCGTTAACACCTTTGCCGTTTTCCACGGTTCGGGAAAATATTGGGTTAGCAGGCATCCATTTATGATCCTGGTGAGCAGTACTAGGGCTTTCCTCGGCATAGCTTGCAGCACGTAGTTCAGTATTTTGTCCAGCCCTAGGGCTTTTGTCCCTTTTCTGTTTCTTATTATCCTCTTTACCTCGGAGGGGGTGTTAGTGTTGGTTGTGTGGTCGGCGGGGTGTTTCTGAAGTGGTGGGCTGCATGGTTTATTTCTTCTGCTTCTGCCTATTCCTGTGAAGTTAGGTTGTAGTATGGGAGCGTATTTTGTTCTTAGAAAGTGTCCGCAAAGATCTCTGCTTTTGCTAGGGCCTCGTAAGCCATCCCTTGTTCACTTTCTATCGCTTTTTTTGGTTGCTGTTGGTTCCGAATGTTTTTGATTAGCTGGTTGCACTGTTGACCGGGTGAGATATTTATGACTGGCCAGTGCCTCGAGTTCCGTTTTCGGTCCGCGCCCAATCGGGCGTTCCCTACTAGGTCCGCGCCCGCGAGTCGCGCATCCCTGGCGCTTTTGGTGATCACTCTGTCGACCGCGCCCGTTCTGGCTGCCCCCAGCGATGTTGGTGGCGTCACAGAATTGTTTATTCAACATCTTCCCAATTTGGGACATTCTTCGAACCCACCCACCTAAACACAAAATCACTTGCTACTGAACCAACCATTTCTTAAGGTATTTAATTGTTGCATCATACACATGGGCTATTTATCCTGCTAGCATATCGCATTTAGAATCATAACCTTCATTCCTGTTTTTTTCTCAAAATGTCTTTTAGTTTTAAAGATTTGAAACTCTATAATTGTCTTTCTTGAAGAACATTCAACACACTCTCAAGAACATGTATTGTTTCTACAAGTGAATTTTTCTGGAGCTAAAATATTATGGTGAAACAATGACAAAAGAGAATGAACAAATCATAATGGTGCTTCACTAAGCTCATCTTGGAAAAACACTTTAATCAAAATTGGATTTTTATTCTGAGACATGAAATATGATTGCAGTGCTGGATACATTTCAATTACTCTTGTAACACAAAGAAAAAGAGGCAGGCACATAGTTTTAGAATGATCCAGTATTTGCCTATATTGTATGTCTACAAATTCATAAAAGACCTTAAGACATTCGGTGCGTGCCGTGTAAACAGAAAAATAATTAAATATTTTTAATATTGTGGAATCAACATCTAGAGTGAGTCCTGCATCAATACCACGTTGTATACAGTTATGTAAAACATGAGCAGGTTGCTAAAAACGTTATTTCCCGAGGACGTCTGCTAACCATAGACAATCTACCTTCGGGTCACATGACACTATAAGCAGCACCCCTTCGTAAGGTTACACATGCGCAAAGGCTGCTGTCCACAAATATTTCCACACAGCTCAATACCTGTTACAACGAAGAGTATGTATGCATCTCATTCATCAAAACAAAACTTATTTTTCTCTCACCATTTTTGCCTTGTCTGTGAAAAAATAATATGTCTACATTTCATTCCACGTAAGTTTTAGTTTCGTTGCGCTTCTCGCTCTATTTTGATCAAAATATGCAGTTAAAAAATCTGATTCTTGGACACATGGTACTAAAATATCTCAACTTTCCAATAAATCATTCACCGTTTCACATTTGGTAATAGTCGTTTTCAAATAAAGCAATTTTACAACTGCTTGCGCTTGATTTTCAAATCGTGTATTGAAAACGTTGCATAGCGGGCAGCTTACTCTTCTCTCCATTTTAAACCATACATTGTAGAGAGTGAAATGGAGCTTAAAATACATAAAAGTTTTGATAATCGCACCTTTATCTACCCCCTTTCAGGAGTAATTGCGAGTTACCTGAGCGGCGTCATGCCGCGTTCAAAAGCGGACGAACACGGCAAGTATTGGGCGGAGCGAGAAGCACTTCGGCACCGAAAAAATCATTTGCTGGTCACGTGTACTGATGTGTTAATATTCCAATGCTAGAAAACAAGTATAAATTAATTTTCCTTGGGTGGCGTCCGATTATAATGGACAGTGATCTGCTGTGGTTTTACGTCAGATCAAACTTCACTTTATAAGAGATATGGAACGAGTTTGTTATTCAAATCAAACAAGTAATGAAATTTATATTTCGTGTTTGGAACTAGAAGAGATGAATAAATTAATTTTTACTGCGGCTTTGGTGTTGATGTACTGAAATGAAATTTTATGACATTATAATTTTTGGCTTTCTAGTTGGAAATGATAAAAGGAAGAGACCCAAATTGTACTGAAATTTATAGGTACATCTACGCCTAAGTCATATACAGTCATTTTTCTCTATATTCTCTTTTTTAGCTCTCAGAGAAATATCGTGTCACAAAGTAAAAATAAATGTATAGAGCTTGACGCAAATAAAAACAATATCACTTACGCTCGAGATTAAAGCAATAACGAAGTAAGTAAGTAAAAAAAAAATGGTAAAAGTAACATTAAAAACATGTTGTTACCTCCTTATAAGGGATGTTGCAAATGGTGGTATACATGAGGTTTACCGGCTTTATTGCGTCACGCTGTATTGTACGAGTATTTCAACCCATATCAAATTTCAAAGAACTCTGCACAGGTCTCAGAATTTTATTATTTCTTTATTTTGATAAGAAGCTGTCTGAGGAGAACTGCGTTTCTATCAACATTTTGCTGACTCATCTGTTGAAAATTTTCTTTGTCTGAATGCTATTTCCATTTTTTTAAATTTCAACCGAAAGAAAATTTCGGTGAGTTTGTTTATCCTCCGACGCTACAGGTCGGGTCAGTAAAGGATGAGTAGCGTTTGCCACTTTGTATCTTGTTTTGTTTTGCATTTGCTTCTTGGTGGACTTATACCCTGCAACAAGGTATCCCCACCAGCGTTGCCAACAGTGAAATGGGATTTCCCACTAAAAAGATTATTAAAAACCACCAGTAATCACCAGATTTTATTCGTGTGTTTTACAGAAGCACTAGCTTGTTATTATTTGAAGTACTAATCATGGTAAGTAACCAAAAATATGAGACAATTCAATTTATCCCTTGTGTTTAGAGGTAGAACAGATTTATTTATTTACTTATTTATTTTTAACCGAAGATCAACATTTGCAAGTCGAAATTTTATTTCCTTACCAGTTTTGAGCAATTATTGCTTTTCTTCAGAAGAGAAGATAAAATCGTCAGAAATGTGAAATTCATAGTTTGTAATAAAGAAACTAAAAAATTAATATCGTATACCTAGAAGGGAAAAAAAGCTAAGGCGTAATTGTTTCCTGACGTTGGCATCACCGTAAAAATGCTAATCCAGGCCCGATCTCTATCGATATCTTACGCAACAATATATCAATCCCACCTCACCACTTAAAATGATACCTACCATTCGTCCCGAAAAAACTAAGCTGTGCCTTTTTTATTTCCTTGTGTGACCCGTGATCACAAAATTTTTGTGCGGACGCGAATAGGTCCTGTATTTTCTTGACACCGTCGTCCTAATTTAAACCTTAGCTATTCTCGCGATTTCTCCTTGTGAGACATGCTGGATCGACAAATACGTCACTTTTTACTGTCGTTGTTTAGTGCTTTACTCTTTGTAACATGAGCTGGGTCAGAAAGTACTATGTACAGTATTACAGATTAGGCAATGTTGATGTGGAACTATATCTTCAGTATATTTTAACGACCCTTATAGTTTATATTGAAGATATAGTTCCACATCAGCATTGCCTAAACTGTAATACTGTACATGGTACTTTCTGACCCACCTCATGTTACAAAGCGTAATCAAATTTATATAAATGTGACATTACTTTAACATATTGCATTGCTGGTTGTAGGACAACATTGTAATTTAAAGGAGAGTCAAATGCAAACTTGTACGGTATAGAAACCACCGTGTGGTTTTTGTAAGCAGATGGTGCTTCGTGGCTGCTCTTTCTTCCCAGCACTTTTATTTATCCTCTCCTTCCATCCCCCACCCTCCCCACACACTTTACCTCACCTAAATATTGTATTCATACCATGATTTTGGTGACTGTCAGCAATGTGTCACTTAACACTATCTTTCCTAACTATGTCAAAATATAGTATGGCAAAAAATATTGGTGTAGCACACATATAATTGTACAATCTAACGGAAATGTTTTATAGTTATAAATTTATAATTTTATAACTTAACAGTAACAAAATATTGTGCAGCTTTAAGGTACATTATCTAAAAAAATGTCACAGAGGGAGTGAGTGCGCATATGTGAGTTAGAGAGAAGTAGAATGTCAACACAGCCATCTGGCGGGTTCTCCACTTAATAACTGACCGCTTTGCTAACCTTAGTATGCACTTCAGGGATGTTCTGCAGGGAATTTTAAATTTATTTTATGTTTGACATATGTCTTTGACAATGATTATTTTAAAAGAAATGTTTTAGTTTCACTTTTTAATAAATTTTAAAAGATATGGTAAGTGTGAAGATAGTGTTCTCATTTATTTTTTATCAAAATGTTTGATGAATATTAATTCCCTTGTCTTGCCGTAGCCTTCGATAATGACGAAACGTCGAAAAGCGCAAGGTCTCAATAAATAGAAATTTTTGGTCAAGACTCTAAAGTATATTTCAAGTGCACAATGTGTTTAATCTCTCGGCTCGGCGCGGCTCGGCGCGGCTCGACTCGGCTCGGCTCGGTCCGGCCGGCAGTATGACACGGCCTTACGTACATTTACAGTTCGCCCGGCCGCTTGCCACCATAATGGCAGCCGAGGTGCTTTTCAATTTGCCCGTTGTTCGCAGTCGGTCGATTACGGGATTGTGGGAATTTAGTTCTCGCCGCGAGCACATCAATTCCACCTCTCCGAAAGCGTGGATGTGTGGATGGGATCATTTTTATGCAAGATGGCGCATGTCCGCCCATTGCAAGTCCAGTTAATCAGCTGCTGAAGCGCCATTTCGGAAATTCTAGGATTATCAGCCGCCATTTTCCAACAGCCTGGCCGAGCCGATAACCAGATTTGAATCTATGTGATCTGGCTGCGGGACTATCTGAATGATGTTGTGTCTAGTGTTCCGATTGCGAACTTAGCTGCATTGAAGGTACGCATTCCGCAACACATTCGGAACGTGGAACTTAGGCCTACTGTTTCTCGGGTTCAACTTGGTGCAGATAATGCTGGACAGCATATTGAACATGTGTTGCGCCAGGCACACACAAATTAAAAATCCTATCTCATTTTTTATTCAGGACCATTAAAAACGGATGTGATCGATGCTTTTTATGCGGCTTTTGGCCTCTGGATACTTGAAACCTGATTTTTCCTATCCATTGTGATACGACCTTACGTTAATTGGTGGGCTTACGTAACTAATAGTATCACCCATGCACACTCAGTAGCAGTATGGTTTTTTAACGTCTAACTTACACTTAGGCATTGTTATATGATTAATACGTCATTTATAGTCAACCACTATTAAATTATGGAGCTTAGACTGCTATCTATTGATCAATTTTACACTATTTATATTTCTTTCGCAATGCTATTTCCCCTTCTAAGATAATATATCGTTGCAATCTGATGTCATTCTGACCAGTGGTGTCATTTCACAGCGTTTTAAACGTTAATCTTCGATTACAATCACCCTGTATCTCAATTTAAATTACATTCCAATGTAATTTACTTTAAAAAGTTCAGCGACTCTTTATAAATTCATACCACAAACTGTAGGCCTATTTAACAGAATGAGACCTCTGAATGTATCGCAGACGAGTTTTAACGTCGCCGATGTCACGGAGTGATAAGATTCGTCGATTCGCTGTTAAAAGTGCCTCCGCGCACGACCTTATATGCGATAGTTCGAACAACACAAACAAATGGGGCTCAGTACATCGCGGTTAATGACGTAGGCTGAAGGTGGCATACACTTTTCACAAGTACGTTCCCAATTTGTTTACTCTCGGCAAGTGCCGACATGACGTCACTAAAGGAGCCATGGCGTATACCGTGATGTATCCTAAGAAAAGAAGCAATTACGTCCTTACGTGCTGGACAACGACATTGCGAAACAGACACCTTGGGAATACGCCGCAGTAACAGATGTACACCTGCAAAAAGTGAGGATACGGAGGTGATTGGTTTAGGTTCTGTACTCCATGATCCTCATGGCAGCTTTCAAAAGGTTACCAACTTTTTTACCATACTTTATTACGGCTTTTCTTCATTTTATTTTATTTTTGTTTGGGCAGTCGGCGGCAACGCAAGCTAAGGCTGCGTTTATAGACAGCGGTGCCTCCGCGGCGGGGCAACCGCTGTGATTTGGCGGAGGGACCGCTCGAACTTTAACAGCACGCGGGGCAGCCGCCTGGTGGGGGTAAACAGTGGTGCCACCTGTTTTGTCAGTCACTGAGAGCTCGCCTTCCGCGATGGACCCTACAGTACTGTACTACGTTTACCTTGTTGGAAAAGCGAAGAAACGTAAAACGAGGAGATGGAACGTGCACCCTATCAACAGCTCTAGACACATTGATGGTGTATTCCGAAATTTATACGGAAAATTGAGGGAGGAGAATGGTAAATTCTTTAATTTTCATCGAATGTCAACCAAATCCTTTGATGAGCTGTCGCTGAAAGTTGGCAGTTGTATATCTGTGAACCAAGAATTATTTCAGGGTCTGTGCTTTTCCACAGAGAAGATGCTATCTTTAACTCTCAGGTAAGACAGTAAGAATTATTCAGGCTAGGGAGTTGGCAAATTGCGCTTGCAGAGGCATTTTGAAGGGTCTAAACTGTTTTTCCCTTAATATTCTGAATAAATTATTATAGTATTTACATGTAAAACACTAATGTAGTACATAGGTGTACGTATAACTAATATTTGGTACCAAAAACATAATGAGTCACTCACATATTTCAACTTTCTGTTTTGGAGTTGAGTCGTCGAATTCAGGATGGAACATATTGCATAGTTCAATACAATTCATCTTCTTCATATCTCTGTCTGTAAACGTTTCAGATTCCGAATCCCAAATACATGGTCGTAATTTGATTTCGTCGATGAATAGTTCTGTATTGAACATTTTGTCCACAGATCACCTTTTCAAGTAATCCGCCCTCGCAGAAGCAGTGTGCACTCGAGCACGAACAGCACTCTCACTACCGGAGCAGCTGTGCTACACCTGGCAGGGCGGCACAGTTGTCGGCACTGCCGTATGGCGCGCGGTTCCGCCACGCGCACCGAACAGCCCCATTATCCACCGTGTAAAGAGACGCCGCACCACCGCGGCGGTCTGGAAATGCAGCCGCTGGTATTTTGACTCCGCGGCGGACGAGCGGAGTCGCCGCTACCGCAACCGCGCCTATAAACGGCTCCCACGCTGCCTTATCAGAAACCGCGCACTGCCAAACCGCCAAGATTCCACCGCCGCGGTGCAACCGCGGGCTATAAACACGGCTCCACCGTGTTTCTATATGGCGGGAACTGTCACAGTTTATAGGTAAATACAGTGTGATTCTTGTAATAAAGAAGACAGC
Organism: Locusta migratoria; assembly: GCA_026315105.1. NCBI lineage: Eukaryota > Metazoa > Arthropoda > Insecta > Orthoptera > Acrididae > Locusta > Locusta migratoria. The sequence goes on from CM048749.1 coordinate 218,415,013, forward strand.
AGCCAACCACTTTTTAGCATGCTATTTATTAAATATATAGCGCCGTTACCGGTTTCGAAACATTCGGTTCATCTCCTAGCCGGCCGCGGTGGCCGAGGGGACTGAGGCGCTCCAGTCACGGTCTGCATGGCCACTACGGTCTGGGGTTCGAATCCCCCCCTCGGGCATGGATATTTGTGCCGTCCTTAGGATTAGCTAGTTCATAAGTAGTTTGTAAGTTTAGGGACTGATGACCCCGTAGTTATGTCCCATAGACTATACAAACATTTGAACATTTGGTTCATCTCCAGACGGCTGTTCACGTCAACACAAATGTCACTTAAATTTTTATTTTATGCAGATAAATTTTCTTGTGGTGAAACATTTTCTGGTTGTGTGGTGCCCTACAATACAAAACCCTATTATAATGACTTTTTCGAGGTTAAATGTGTCTCATGATACCGTCAAATATTGTGAACAAACTTCTATGATCCATTTTTTTCTTGTTATTTATTTACTTGCGTCGAAAAGTCGGTTCCATTAGGTTGTGTCGCTGATTCCTGCAGCTGTTGCTGCAATAAGCACTTTTTGAAACAATTTTATTGAGTAACATAGCGCGATGAACCACACAAACAAAATGGTTTCGCCACATTGAACACACAGATGGTGATAATGCCAACATAACACTGTCAAAAATGTTTTCTATCATAGATATGTACATTGATTTGACATTGACGTATTTTAAAAAGGAAAGACCTAAATTATTGTACACAGAATAAACGTAATGTTCATTCAGTGACATAGGCTATAATTACATAGGGCTGTATTTACAATTTCTTCAAGTAATTTCACAGCCTGTGCTATATGGATAAGTGGAAACCCGTGGCTGCCCCTCGTAACATCAAGGACACGGAAGTAATTCAAGTTGTCCGCCAGGCAAGAAAAATATATGTTAATTTGCGAGTGAATTACATTTCTGTAAAGTTTCAACTAGACACAAGTGCAACAGTCACATTGCTCAATCGCAAAACTTATGAAACGTTAGGATCGCCGCGCCTTTCTCGCGCTAAAGCAAGGTTAACAGTGTACAATGACAAAGAAATTCGTGTACTTCGACAGTGTTCACTACCTGCAGAGTACCGTTCGAAAAAGCGCACAGTGGCATTTCACGTGCTTCAGTCTGTCGAAGGAGAGAATATTTTTGGTTTAGATTCTTTTGATCTTTTTTGTTTTACTGTGTATGGCAATGTTTTACTTGTGAACAATGTTGATGCTGAAGACAGATTTATTTTCTGCAGGACCAGGAAAAGCTAAAGACTTTGCTACACACATTACTCTGAAGGAACATGCCAAACCAAAATTTTGCAAAGCTCGTGATGTAGCGCTAGCTTTCTGCGACAAAGTAGCACAAGAACTTCGCACATTTCAAGAAAATGGTGCAATTGAACTTATACAAGCTACTCAGTGGGCGAGTCCGCTTGTTATTTTGCCGAATCCGTCAGGTAGCATCCGCATTTGTGTTGATTTCCAGGACACAGTGAATCCAAAAACAGTTGTAGATAATTATCCTTTGACGAAATCAGAAGATCTAATAGACAGATTAGGTCCAGGAAAATATTTCTCAAAATTAGATTTGAGCAATGCCTACCTTCAGCTGCCAATCGACGAAGACTCACAGAAAATTTGTATTGTCAATACTCATCTGGTTTTTTTAAAATATTTGTGTCTACCGTTTGCCAGTGCAACCGCGCCCGCAATTTTTCAAAGATATTTGGAACAGCTTACAGCAAGGGTGCCTTGTTGTTCAAACTACTTGGACGACATAGTTGTGTCAGGCCATACCCCAGAAGAACTATTTGCAAATTTGAGAAAATTATTTCACGTTTTGTCAGATGCAGGTCTCAAGTGTCGCTTAGATAAGTGTGACTTTTCAAACCGGAGCTGCAGGACACCTGATAAGCAGTCAAAGTGTGCACCCCATGCAATCACATTTGCTTGGCATTCACGACCTGCCAGCACCAAAAGGTGAATTACAGTCTTGGGAAAGTTAACTTATCATATTAGATTTATTCCAAACGCAGCACAAATTGCAGCTCCTTTGCATCGGCTGCGCCATAAAAGTGTTAATTTTGTTTGAACAGAAGAATGCCAACGCGAATTTCAACAGTTACAAGATGCATTGCTCAGTGATCGATGTTTGGTACACGTCGATCCAGAAAAACCAGTTCTTTTGCAAGTTGACTTGTTGTAAGGTCTAGGTGCAGGGCTGTCACACAGACATGGGGATGCGGATCGTCCAGTAGCGTTTGCGTCTCAGATTGAGAAGGAAGCTTTAGCAATAGTGTATGGTGTCACGAAATTCCATCACTATTTTATTTAGTCACTGACCACAAGCCTTTGCAGTCATTGTTTTATCCAGCCAAGCCAATTCATACGCGCACGGCAAACAAATTGCAATGCTATGCTTTGCTCTTATCACAGTATCAGTACGAGATTGTGTACAGACCCACAACTCGCCATAGAAATGCCGACGCACTTCACTATCTTCCGATTGGTCATGACAAAGATTTTGACGCTTCTCGGACCTTTTGTTGTCAGATATCTGTACAGGAAGTTAGTTTGTTGCAATCCTTCCCATTGGAACATAGAAAAATTGCTCGGGTCACGGAAACAGATCCCAATTTACGAATTTTGCTGCGCTAGATTTGCACAGGATGGCCTCGCTCACAACGGAACATAAAAAATTCGCTGATACGTCGCTTTTTGCCTAGAATAAAGTAACTTTCCGTCCATAGAGGTGTCATTCTAGTTTAAAATGACAGTGCACAATCGCGTGTGTTGATCCTGCGACGTTTGTAGAAGGAAGTTTTGGGCTTACTTCACCAAGAACATTGGGGACTGGTTGGCACTAAGCAACTGGCACGACGACACTTTACTTGGCAGGGTATGAATGCCCATATAAAACAGATCACGTCATAGTGTTCAGTCTGGCCCACCTCAGAAATTTCTTGTGTGGGCAAAAGCAGATTCACCATGGCAGCGAGTGCATATTGACTATGCCGGTCCCTTCTGGAACACTATATGGCTTAATGTGGTTGATGCTTTTAGTGGTTACCCATTTGCAGTGACACGTGTGCTCTACGACTTCTAGTAGCATGATTAGGGCGTTGTCTTCAATTTTTTGTCTGCGAGGTCTCCCGGAACTGATAGTCTCTGACAACAGCCCTCAGTTAACATCGCACGAATTTCGCTCTTTTTGTGAACACAATGGTATTAAGCATCTCTCCAGTGCACCGTTTCACCCACAGTCAAAGGGCGCTGCGGAACGCTTCGTCCGGCATTTAAGCAACATATATCCAAACATCGTTCGGAGCACTGATGGGAGGCAGCTTTGCAACTGTTCCTCGCTTTCTACCGCTCTCATCCACGAGAAGAGGCATCGCCGGCCAAAATTCTGGACGGAAGCCGCCACCGTACCCTGCTCCTCCTCTTGCTCAATGCATCGCGCCGCCCGAAGTAGCAGCCAACGGCACGCAAGTATCGCTTCGCTCCGCGTAACCCAGTCATTTAGAGAGTTTCCAGTGGTCGCAGATGGTGGGAGCGTGGCGAGATCATCAAATGCTTCGGTGCTTCAATGTTTGAAATTTCAGGACCTGATGGTGTAGTTCGCACGCACCGCAATCAAATTCGCCATTGTTGTGTACCCTGTGATACTTCTGCGTTTCTCTCGGCAGATTCACGCGGCACACAGATCGCGCAGCCTCCGCTGCCAGCGCGATCTCGGCAGCGGCCCCCGTAGCAGATCTCTACGGCACCGCGAACCGACTTTATGGAGACGGAGCCCTCACCGCCTCCTCCTCCACTAGACATCCCCATGGAATTATACTAGCACGCCACGCAGCATACGACGCCGACATCGCCACTGACGCCACCGTTTATGTAATCATCTGGGCTCCAGGTCGTGGACGTGGGCACTGCGGAGGTTCCACGGACGACGGTTTTCCTTCGCGAGCTCAGGCCGGATGGCGGGGCATGGCCGGTAGTCTGGCGTCCGGGTTCAGACGGCTCCACCAGATGCATGTCGACCTAGAGATAGCCTCTTGCAGAGTCGTATAGCGTTGCCGTCTGTATGTGACTGTGTTAGTGTGCGTGTGGATCGTGTTATTTCATTTCGGCAGTAAACTGAGTAAACTGTCTTATCTCTGGTGCTATGGTGACGACTATTCTAGTATTAATTGCTCTCAAAATAACTTCTCAAGTAATAATGTATCTCAAGACAAATGTGAGTTGCAACGAAAAACATGACTTATGCGTTAAATCGTTAGTGTGTGGATAAATTGAAAATTTGCATTAGAGTTGCTGTAACACTCTCCTCACTAACCGGTTGATTAATCCTGTTACAGATTAACGTTAAAATGATCCGTGTGTTGCCTACAATAAAACCTGGTCAAGGCCGTCTTTACCGAAAAAAAAATATTGTGCAAACGAAAACCAACAAGTGAGGGAAAGCTGCCACAACGAACTACCACACCAGATAGCCCGTTCCTCCTACTCTACTGATAACTAATTGAACTGATTTAATTTCGGAACAGTGTCACTCACACGCGAAAGTATAGTAGGAAGTGTCAAACAATGAAACAGTCAAAAAATAAATAAATAAATAAATAAACAAACACGGTCGCCAGCCCAATGGCGCACCCAGAGTGATTTGTAATTTACCACGATAATTATGAATGGGTAATCACACACCTTAGTGTTGCAGAACAGAAGGTTGACAAACACTTTTCCAATTGCAAAACTTTTACAAAAAATGATGCATTAGTTTTATCAGTTTATAGTAAGAAAGAAAATAAACCACGTAATAATTTTGAAATGAACTGGTCTAGCTCAGAGACATTGTTGTATTAGGGACCAATGTTGCACTCAATTATTAACGTCCCCTCACTAACACTTACCTGCATGAGAATTACACAGTTGGCAGCGAAACACTTGATTGACAGAACAATTAATATTAAAATTACCAACAAAGAAAACAGAATAACTTGAAACTATGTAGTTCACAACACCTGGAAATACGAACCAACAAAGAAAATCAACTTTACACATAAAATTTAAAACAATTCATTATTAAATAGCATTACACCAATTATTTCAGAATTAATATATTTTCGTTTAGCTACTTAATTGTGCCTTTTACATTATTGTTGTATACATTTTTACATTTTAGGTAATTATTAGAAAAAATAGTTTTTCACGCAAAAGAGCTGGGTAACGCATTACATTTCTAAACTCTGTGTGGTCGGAAATAATTGGAGCAGTCTTACATTGTGTCCTTGTTGTCGAAGAGCAGGATGCGCCGACTCCGACAATGCTGCAGGTCACAATATAGGCGCGGATCCAAATCAGTGAGCAATTTGAGGGCAGAATCTTGACACATAAAGATGAACTGCCGTGTGACCCCGTTCATATTGGAAACATGAGCATTAATTATGGAACTCCGCTCACACGGCCTGGTAACCGCAAAGAGTGTGGCACTGCACACTCCCATGCACTTGCTTGCGTCAGATCAGTTCCAACGACAGAGCTCGACTCCACTGTCTCCACAGCCACTACTACTGCTCCCGCTCTGTTGCCCCAAAGACCACATACCACACACACACCAAAGATGTTTTCTACTTTCCCTATCGACGATTACCCAGTCCATTACGGTCGGGCGATCGAATCTCCCTTCTGGCATGGGTATTAGCTAGTTCATAAGTAGTTTGTAAGTTTAGGGAGTGATGACCTCGTAGTTAAGTCCCATAAGCTCTACAAACATTTGAACATTTGATTATTCAGATACATAAATAATAAATTGCACAAATTCACATAAACAAACGAAACAATACTACAATATACATCCGTTATGATAATAAACTTCAACAAAAGCTATATGCATAAAAATATAATACATGTTTCAATAACACACCTGGATAGTAACGTCACATGGAGACGTGCTAAGGAGTCCCTGAAGCAGCGTTGACCATTGTGTCCTGGTGGCATACCGGACAGCTGCCCGATGCAATTTTTGAGGTTTCCGCATTGACTCACCTTTTAGAAAAAGTTGAAATGTTCATATAGCTATGGGACCTCTAGTGGATACCGGTCCCAAACCTTGGTAATTATTTAAATCAACTTATGGTGATAACAGCACGCACACTCATGCCCGAGGGACGACTCCAACCTCAGGCAGAGGTCGCGCAATCCGCAGTAAGGCGCCTTAGAGCGCACGGCTTCTCCAGCGCGGCAAATCTTAGGCTAACGCCACACTAGGCCATTTTCTCTTCTCGATAATAATTTCGCGTGAATTAGTCGCCTTTAAGTGCCACACTTCAAATGATTATAATCGCGGGGAATGAAGTCGCACCGTACTTACCTTGGTGCTGCACAAGCGACAAATATCGGTGGCTCTGCAGCTGTACCGAGCGAGGTGGCGCAGTGGTAACACACTGGACTCGTATTCGGAAGGATGGTGCTTTAAATCTATCTTCGGCCATCCAGGATTTAGGTTTTGCGTGATTTCCCTAAATCACTTCAGGCAAAAGCAGGTATGGTTTCTTTCAAAGGGTACGTTCGATTTTCTTCCTCCATCCTTACCCAAAAATCCGACCGTGAGCTCCGTCTCTAATGACCAAGCTTTCGACGGGGCGTTAAACCATAAGATTCCTCCTCTGCAGCTGTGTTGCAACTAGCCATGAGGGACACCACGTATCGTGAGCTATCATTCAAAACTCCATCATTTATCTGCAGTAGCATTATATCTGGAAAAGGCTTATGACAGTGTTCCTAGGAGGAAACTACTGTCAGTTCTACAACATTATGGTGTAGGAGGCAAACTTCTGCAGGCAATTAAAGGGCTTTTCGTAGACTGTCAGGCAGCAGAGTAGATGGCAAATTAAGCTCATGGTTCAGGGTAGTTTCAGGGGTAAGACAAGGCTGTAACCTGTCACCACTGTTGTTCTACTATTCATGGATCATATGTTGAAAATAGCAGACTGGCAGGACGGGATTAAAGTAGGTGAAAACGAAATAAGCAGTCTCGCATATGCGGATGACTTAGTTGTAATGGCCGATTCGATTGAAAGGTTGCAAACTAATATTTCAGAGCTCGATCAGAGGTGCAAGGATTATGATATGAAGATCAGCATCTCCAAAACGAAAGTAATGTCTGTGGGAAAGAGATTCAAACAGATTGAGTGCCAAACAGAAGGAACAAAGTTAGAAGAGGTAGAAAGTTTCAAGTACCTGGGATGTATTTTCTCACAGGATGGCAACATAGCGAAAGAACTGGAATCGAGGTGCAGCAAAGCTAATGCAGTGAGTGCTCAGCTAAGATCTACTCTCTTCTGCAAGAATGAAGTAAGTACCAAGACTAAGTTAGCAGTGTACCGCTCTATCTTTCGACCAACTTTGTTGTATGGGAGTGAAAGTTGGGTGGATACAGGTTACCTTATTCATAAGATAGAGGTTACAGATATGAAAGTAGCAAGAATGATTGCAGGTACCAATAGATGGGAACAATGGCAGGAGGGTGTCCATAATGAGGAAATCAAAGAAAAGCTGGGAATTAACACCATAGATGAAGCAGTTAGAATGAACAGACTGAGACGGTGGGGTCATGTTACACGCATGGGAGAAGCAAGGTTACCTAAGAGACTCATGAGCGCGTCAGCGGAGGGTAAGAGGAGTCGAGGTAGACCAAGAAGAAAGTACTTAGATTCGGTGTAGAATGATTTAGAAGTGAAAGGCATAACATCAGACGAGGCATAAATGTTAGCATTGAATAGGGGATCATGGAGGAATTTTATTAGAGGTACTATGCTCCATACTGAACGCTGAAAGGCATAATCTGTCTCTAATGGCCGGCCGCGGTGGCCGAGGGGACTGAGGCGCTCCAGTCACGGTCTGCACGGCCACTACGGTCGGGGGTCCGAATCCCCCCTCGGGCATGGATATTTGTGCCGTCCTTAGTATAATGTAGTTGATAAGTAGTTTGTAAGTTTAGGGACTGATGACCCCGTAGTTAAGTCCCATAAGCTTAACAAACATTTGAACATTTTTTGTCTCTAATGATGATGATTATGATGATGAGCATTATATCTAGTTCGTCATCGTAGGCTGTTCTTTATAATCTTGCGATTTTATGCTGTAGAGACAGGGATATTTCTCCACCTCGCTTATTACCAGTTCACTGTCCGAGTGATCCATTGGAACGACTTTTCAGAGTTTCTGGACATTGTCACGAACAGACGAAACAGAATTGACAAGGAGACCACTTGGGTATCGGAATTTAGAATTTTTTGATATTTATGGAATGTGAAGTTCAGAACACAAATAACAATCATCCAAAATCATTCAACGCAACTCTCAAGAATTGTCGAGGAAATCAACTTTGAAGTTTTGGAAGTATACAGAAGTGCCAATAACTAAAACAGTTGCACCATCTATCGATGAAGCTCAAGCCTTACAAATTTATGGGCGGTGATTCTAATCCTGTAGTAACAGTTTTTTTTCTCTTGTCGTTGGGTTCAAATATTTACCCAATTTTAATAGCTAATGGTAATTTCACGTAAAATGTACTTATTTTTGTTTATTCGTAATTTTCTGTATTTTATAATAGGTTGTTAATAATGATGGTTTCAATCGAAAACCGTAAGTTACATTTTTTTTTACAGTATTGACTTCAATATTAGTTTACGACGGTAGTCTCTGATTGTTCAGCTTGTGAAGAGCTACAAAGATGTTTTTGGAAAGTCATCTCAATAGTTACTAATGGCTTTCTAAGCAGCTAACCTACTGAACCTAACGACTAGGTGTTCAGCTCGTCTACGTACACATAAAAAAAAGTGACATGACACGTGGCATTAGGGATCCCAAAATGTTTTATACAGTTGATTTCGAAAACAATATTTGTTATAGTGGGATTCGAACCACCAACTCTATAGTTGTGAAGCAACAATGATACCGCCTGAACAATATCGATCTACCCAGAAATTCTTTTAATTATTGGTACTTACATGTAGGTACTTGGAAAACTTCAAAGTCGAATTCCTCGAGAATTTGTGAGAGTTTAGTCGAATGGCTTTGGCTGGTTGTTATCTGTTATGAACTTCGCGTACCGTGAATATAAAGAAATTCTAAAATCCGTTATGTACGTGGTCTCATGAGTACTGTAGCTCGTGGCTGTTGCACAGTTGTCGACAAAAACAGCCTACTGTGAACAGGGGTGCCGACGAGTATTGTCGCATCAGAAATAGTCCCAATGTCAGCTTCATGTGAAAAGGCCAACCATTTATTTGATGATTACAATAAGGAGATAAACGTAACATATAGTGGAATATACAAATGTTTGGCAACGAAAGATAGGGGTTTCTACGAATTTGCGATTGAGGCGTACGAGACTGTATACTGCCGTGTATCAAATTTGGCTATGATAGTGACTTTGTCCTTTAAAATTATGAGGCCAGTAATATCTAATTCCAGTCTCGAGAAAATGTAACATACAATTTAGTAACATTTTTAAATATCGGAACGATTGCAAAAGATAGCCATAATATTGACAGAATCCTGGTAATTAGGAAACATACATAACTTTCTTACATACGACGGTATAAGCGCAACTGTCGACTTTTACAATAAAATGATGTAATTATCCAAGAATCTTGATGAATTGCAAAATTGGTATAAGTTTGCAACAAGAACGAAAGTTTAAAGGTTTTGCGCGTGTCATACAGGTAAATTTATGCTTTAACTTGTCTCATCTATTATATATTACTAATAATAAATCTGTAAATGTAGGCCTGTCGCTGTTCCCTTCAATCTCCAAAACTACTGGAAGAATCTTCGTGTGGTTTTTACAGGAAACATGGGAAAAGTTTGGGTCAACATATAGGCATAATTTTATTAAAATCTGATTTAAAAAAATTTAAAAATAATAAAAAAAAGATATCGTAATTTTAAGTGTTTTCAGTAACCGTAGTGTCTGTTTTTTCAACTATTAAAAACCTCTTATCTCCAAAACTACTCCACGAATTTGCATGGGGTTTTCACAGGTAACGTGAGCGTAACTCTGGACAACGTATAGACTTCGTTTCATAAAAATCGGATCGCGGGAAAAAATAATATCTAATTTCAATTTTTTTATCTACGACCGTTATGTCTGTCTTTCTCTTTGAACACAAATATCTCCAAACCTACTTGACGAATTTTCATGGGGTTTTCACACTACACTTTAGAACATCGTGCGGTTACATAGAGGCTTCTATAATTAAAATCGTATCACAGAAAATAAAGATATCATAATTTCATCATTTGCTTAAAAGCCATCGTGTATGTCTATTTGTTGAGGGTAATCTCCAAAACTACTACACGAACGTTCATGGGTTTCCACAGGTAAATTGAGAATAGTTTGGAGAGTAACATAGACTTGGTTTCATCAAAATCTGATCAGAGGAAGGAAAGCTATCGTTGTTTGAAGTTTTTGTGTATACTATGCTTACAAGTATGTTGTAGTTCAGCAAATCTCCAAGAGTACTACACGAATTTTCATGGGGTTTCACAGGTCAACTGAGAGTACCTTGGCGCAACATATAAGCTTCATTTCATCAAAATCGTATCAGGAAAAAATATAGGAATTTGTAGGCCTAGTTTCTGGTGTATGCGATGCTTGAATTGCAGGGTAGTATAGCAAAGATCCGATAGAGGCGCTGTTACTGACATAGTATACCACATAACTAATAGAAGGCAATGCTATGTTGTTTATTCTCATAATTAAAGTGTAAAGCACTGAAATAAGGGCTATGATTTTCCTTAAGGCAGTGGTGTAGTGTATTGTTGTTTGCAATTGCAGTTGAATGCCTTTTGAAAAATCAGACACATGCAAAGAGGGGACTAATTCTTAGTGTTGATAATGAAATAAATAATTACTGTTGATCCGATCAGTAAATTAATGATCCCCCTAAAGCGAATATTTAGTTGCCAATGTTAACATACTGTAGCGCTGCCACTGCAAGTAAAATTTAACCCACGTACGTCACAAAAAATATTTTTTTTACCAGCTATATCCCGCATGCTTTGCAATGCCATGGACAGAAAAAAAAAGTTTTCTTTTCGCGAGTATCATTTGAATTTAAAACATAATGACATTCCTTCGCGTCTATCGATGCTCTAATTTACATAAGAATTTATGTAGTTCCCTTTCTGATTTCAGTGTATCCTCAGTACATTTTGAGTATGTTCTGTTTCGGAATGCATAAAACATGCCATACTACAGGAAAGGACAAAGTGAAGTGACGTTAGTTACATAGTACACCAAATAACTACTTATGGCGTTCCTGCGTTTTTTTCATTCTCAAACTATGGTGTAATACACTATAAGAAGGGATACAATTTTACTTACGGCGGCAGCGTTGTGCGCTGATGTTGGCAACGGCCGTTGAATGCTTTTTCAAAAATCAGTCACGTAGGATAAGGGGAATAATTCTTTATGTTCAAGATGAAATAAATAATTTATGCTGTTCTGGTCAGTAAATTAATCATCCTGTTAAAGCGGATAGTTCGTTGCCAACGATAGCAAACTAAATCGCTACCACTGCAAGTAAAGTTTAGCCCAGGTATGACACAAGAAAAATTTTAGTTTTCTTCCTAGCTGTGTCCCATATGCTTTGCAATGTCGTGGAAAGAAAAGAAGAGCATCTTTTGATGGGTATAACCACTAAATTGTTTATAGAGTAGAAATATCTATGGTGTGAGCATTGGCTTCTATGCATCTTCTGAACATTAAGCTGGAATTACCAAGTGATATTGAGACAAATCCACTCTTTCCACACATTTATTTACTCTTACGTTTGGTTTGTACCGCATTGGTTGCAAAGATTATAGGTCACAACACCCTAACAGCACAAAAGAGCTTTCTTTTATTTTGCATTTAATAGGCTATTTAAATATCAGCTGTCTCGAATTAATCATGAAAAATAGCTGAAAATGATTCAGTACATTGCACGTCGTGAATAATTATAACAGAGTGGCTAAAAAGTAGAATCAGGCCAATGTGGAAATTGAACAAAACAAAGATGAACATATGAGATTCATAAACCTACCTGATTATGCCATGATTAGTAATAAAATAGCAGATATTTTGAGGAAACGTAATATGAAGGTGGCATTTCTCCCGAAAACAAGATTGGTAGCATTAATAAAAAATAACATATACAAGTACAATTTCTTGCAGGATTGAGGGGTGTACAAGTTGTCATGTTCCGAATGCAATGCAATATACATGGGACAGACGGGAAGAAAACTGAACATATGCGCTCGAGAACATTTAGCATTAGATAGGAAAGACATTGCTGACAAATCCAACTTCGCAGCGCATTTATTTTGTACAGGACATGCTCTACCCGACCTGACATCCCAACTAAAGCTATTACATAGAGGAGAGAAAGTTCCTAGATCTCCTGAAATAAATGGAAATTTTCAATAACCAAAAATCATCCAGGTATGTTCTACTCAATGAACAAACAATATATTGCGAAGTACCGATTTCCGGGAATTCTTCGCAAAATATTTAATACCTGGCAGTAAAAATGACATTCCTGTCCGAACAACAGAAGGTAAGAATTCCTGCCTAGCGTGTCTGTATATGGTTGCACCCTTGACATGTAGTAATAAGCACAAACATTGAATTGGACGTTCCAAAAGTTTTCATCTGATTTGGTTTACTCTAATGGGTATCTAGGGAAATTTTCTCATGTTAAATAAATAAATAAATAAATAAAACAATTATTGTGTTACAGTAAAATATTTTTAGCAAAAGTTTTATATATTTTTTTACCTTTTAACGAGACACTGGTTAATTGTTGCAGCATTGTGCAGCCAACGTTATTTATTGGTAACTTGTAAAGTTTTTTTATTATAACTGGAGAGGCTGATGTAGGTTTATTACCTTAATTTAATTATGCCTAAGGATACTATTTTTTAAGAAATTTGTGAAGAAAAACAAGCTTATATATTTGTTAATGGTGTTTTAAGTATTTAGTTATGGTTGTTCACAGTGTATGGATTGGTGCACTTTGATTATCTGTTTGAGGATACAGTGGAGGTTTCCTGAGAAAAATAGCATTTTGACTTATGATTTACGTACTGTCTCATTGTTTTTCTGTGTAGAAGATTTTTTTCAGATGTTTTATTTTCTTGGTTATAACAACTCTTGTATTAAGTTACTGTTATGTTTAATGATACACATGGAGGTTTCCTGATTGAAGTAGCATGTTTTCATTTACGATTTACGTACTATTGGATTTTTTTCCCTACTGAAGGTACATTTCAAATGTCATATTTGCTAAGAGAGCTACTACAACTATTGCATTAAGTTGCTGATTGGTTTGACAGAGGGTACACTTGGCCTGTTTTCTGTATGCTGTTTTTCTTAATGTAATGAACATTACTCCTTTTACAAATCATTTCTCCCACTTATGTATTTCTGTTGTTATATATTTTTTGTAATTATTACTCGTTAAGTTGGCACTATTTGCATAATGGTTGTAGAGGGCAAAACTATAAAATGTAAATCTTTCAAATTGTAATTTAGATTGCATTTTAGACTTTGTTTTATACTCTACTAGGTATTAAAAAAAACTTTATTTTCTTGCTGACCACATCATGTATCTCAGGTTAAATTTTATTTTATGTCGTTTAAAAAGTATGACCTTTTGTAACTTAAATTCTGTATACAGAGCGCTGGGTGCTATCCGCACACACGCAGCTAGGTTTGTTAGATAAGAAATCAGTTTATGTTTGACATTCTATGTATGTACTGCTATTGATGTTAATATGCAAAGTGCAAGTTTTTTTTGGGTCTACACGGCTGCGATTCATGGTATGACACTGTGTTGTATTTCTTCTCTTCATATTCTGATAGCCTATAGGCCTCGTTCGAATATTGTCAATTACATTTTTCAATTTTGTATGACTTCTAAAAGCTGATTTTGTGTTCTCTTGATTTTCTTGCAGCACTGAGGATGGTCTGACACTGACCGAAATCGATCGATATTGTATATAAAAAATAAAGATTTCAATGCGGCCAAAGCTGGTTCTTCCAATTTTAAAAATTTTATATTTACATATTTACTGTTTTGGATTTTTCATCAAATGATAAAGCAATACGTTTTTTACATCGGAGTGACGCATCAAGAGATATGAACGATGGATTTCAGTTCAACACATCAGATACTTAAAATACTGACGTTAAAAAGAAAGGGATAAAACAACACTAATTACTGCATCGGAATCACGCTCACGAAACATGACTGATAATTTTATCTGCATTAAATAAACACGATTGACGAGTGGGGAAGAGCCCTGTGTCTCTTCTGCGATCGCTCTAATTGTGAGTTGTTTTATAGCAACAAAAGTGACCAATTGGGAACACGATATTTACTCTCTCTCTCTACGTGTACTTATGCTAATTAAATCTCTGTATTACCCGACTACGAAACGTACTGGATTACCAGCGCTGCCTGACAAATTCCGTGGCACCTCTGTACAATACACAAGACACCTCACACTACAAATACATCAGTTCCCAGAAACAGAATAATTCCGTTTGCAGTCGCCCAGAGCAGTGCAAACACAAGATAATGCTGCCGCAGCGTAATGCATTAATTGCTGCGCTTAGCACGAGCTGTGCAATGCAACCTGATGCGCAAATAGAAAACCATTCGCTTCTGAAAACGCTTTCGCTTGGATAAAAACATAATATGATAATATGTCCGTTTTACTTTACTTAAAAATCATAATTATTGAATTAAGCAATTTTTTTCTCCTACTGTGTAGTTTGAACATATCTGTATTATATTAAGAGACTATTTCATTGACGCCAATTTGCAGCAGGGTTTGGAACATATCCTGTATTCAAATATTACGAATTATCTCGAGCAGAACGATTTATTTACTCAAGGTCAACACGGATTTAGAAAATATCGTTCATGCGAAACACAACTAGCTCTTTATTCACACAAATTGTTGGGTGCTATCGACAAGGGTTCGCAAATCGATTCCGTATTTCTTGATTTCCAGAAAGCTTTTGACACCGTACCTCGCAAACGGCTTTTAATCAAAGTGTGTGGTTATGGTATATCGCCCCACATTTGCGTTTGCATAGGGGATTGCTTGTCAGAGAGGACACAGTTCATAGTAATCGATGGTAAAACATCAACTAAAACAGAGGTGATATCGGGCGTTCCCAAGGGTAGTGTTATTGGTCCTCTGCTGTTCCTTATTTACATAAACGATTTATGGGAAAATCTAAGTAGCTCTCTTAGGTTGTTTGCAGATGACGAGGTCATTTACCGTCTAGTAAAGTCATCTGAAGATCAAAACCAACTGCAGAACGATCTGAATAAGATATCAGTATGGTGTAAAAATTGGCAATTGACTCTAAATGATGAGAAGTGTGAAGTCGTCCACATAAGTACGAAAATAAATCCGTTAAAATTTGTTTACAAGATAAATCAATCAAAAGTGAAGGCCGTAAACTCCACAAAATACCTAGGAATTACTATTACTTCAGACTTAAATTGGAAAGAACACGTAGATAATATCGTGGGAAAGGAGAACCAGAGAGCGTTTTATTGGCAGAACCCTTAAAACATGCAACAGAACTACAAAAGAAACTGCATACACTTCCCTTGTCCGTCCATTATTGGAGTATTGCAGCCCAGTGTGGTATCCATATCAGGTGGGTTTGACGGAGGACATCGAAAGAGTCCAAAGAAGAGCAGCTCGTTTCGTATTGTCACTAAACAGGGAGGGAGCGTTACGGAAATGATACAGGATCTGGAATGGGAATCATTACAACAACGGCGCTTATCGCTGCGGCGTGGGCTACTTGCGAAACTACAATCGTCAACATTCTCCTCCGAATGCAAAAATATATTGTTGACTCCCACTTACGTAAGTATAAATGATCATCAGAATAAAATACGAGAAATCAGAACTCGAACAGAGAGATTCGGGTGTTCCTTCTTCCCGCGCGCTATTCGAGAATGGAATGGGAGATAAATAGTATAACGGTGGTTCGATGAACCCACTCCCAGGCAATTAAATGTGATTTGCAGAGTATCCCATGTAGATGTAGATGACTCTTCAAAATCTCTTAGTCATGAAAATATTATAAGACTTGAATAAACATATGTCGCAGATATACTTTGAATACAAAAGCGTTTCTCTATCAAAGGTCTCAATCCGCAACGTCAGTTGTTAATTCACCTGAGTATCTGTCATCAGCACATCCCCTTTAGATAATCAACTACTGCAAATAGTGGGCGGCCAAGCATATTATATCAATTTATCAAATAATTTTCTGTAATCCGATTACACTCCTTTTGCAGTTACTGCGTGCCTCCGTTCTCCCAGCCAGCAGAGTGACCGCGCTGTATTTTCTGGTGCCAGATTCTTTGCTTATTTGACCAGAGATAAACATATCGTCGCAACAAAATTGCTATATCACATCCTCAGCATTCCATTAAACCTCAGGCGGCAGCGCCGATTATTATAACTTCGGCAGCAGTGTGGTGCAGATATGCTACCATTGTGTGTTTCATGTTACAAATCTAGTATATAGCTACTAAGTAATCTTAATGACAAAAATAGTTCAATTTACACCTAGAAATGTCATATTTGTTAATATCTGAATGAGAATATCAATTACCTTCAGTGTGTAAATATAACAAATGTAATATTATTCCGAAAGTGGACAATAATCATATTTAATAGACCCAGCGGCACTGTCATTTCCTCTTTCTATATTTCCCTGTAGTTTCTGAATCTTGAGTAATTAGTGTCAGCTTTTTTCTGTATTATGTGGAAGTTAGTACACGTAATGACCTAATCAGTAATCAAATAACATGAATGAGCTCATGCCCCTTGTGCTTCTTTTTGATTCAAGGAAGATTTTTATGATATTCTTTTTCAGTATTTTGGAGTGCAGTTTTACTCCAGAGAGTGGTACCGTCTTCAATATCAGATTCATTGCGTCTGAAATCTTGTTCGGGATCGGAACTAGGATTTACATTTGAGTATTAGTATTCTGTTTATGCTCTGATGAAAACCATTAAGATCTTCATTACTTTTCGAATGAAGTTTATTTTCTCATCTGCTAAGGGCCATACTACGTCTACGAAGCCTGAAGAGTAAATTATGTAGTAGAATAACATTCATTTTCGCATTGTTAAAAATGAGATTGACGAAAACTGCAGCATGGGTAAACTAGAGAACAATTTATCGACAGTTAAAATTCTATTTCCGAGATAAATTAATTTTTTTGAGCATTCTAATATGTAGGGTAAAATATATACAATAAATATTTACTAAAAACTGCCACAGATCCATTTGCAAGGAAAACTAGACATAACACAAAACAATTCAGCCGCGGTGGAGCAGCCGAGCGGTCTAAAGCGTCTCGCTGCGGAGCGCGCGGTTGCTCTCTGTGGAGGTTCGAGTCCTCCCTGGGGCATGGGTGTGTGTGTGTGTTTGTCCTTAGGTTAGTTTACCTAGGTTTAAGTAGTTTGTAAGCTACGTACTGATGACCACGCAGTTTGGTCCGATAGATTTACAAACATTGGAACATTTGAACAAAACAGTTCAAATCTACTTACATGACAGGCAGCGCGGTGCAAATCTGCTACCAGTGATACACTGCTTAACAAAACGTTTTTTGGTTAGGCACATACGTGCACTAGAAACTCAGAACCTTCACTGACATAATAACGGTATCTCTCTTATTGCGGAAATAGTGAGCATTTAAAGAAAAGTGGTAACATATTTGTACCAGCGCTGCCGCTCGAGGGTTACCCTTCAATATGACGTGACCTTTCAAGGTAACTGACGAGGTTAGATGCTTTCCCATTAATATTTGTCTTGAATAATCATCAGATCCATGAATAATAAAACACTCTTTCAATTACTATCGCAGTTGCTACTACATTGTAACGACGTAAGATTCTGTTACTCTTTGTTATGCAGAACAAAGCACATTACGGTATATCATGCAAACGAGAGAAATTCCACTTGATGTATTAGGGGTTCTCCGGTGACAGGGACCTGACACAGTTGTACCGTGATCACTTGAAGACGGCACTTCCAGTGTGAAAGAAAGTGTTACAATAACCGAGCTAAATATTTTAAAATAATTTTCCACAAATACATTTTTCTTTTGTGCAAATAATTTTCCACAAATATGTTTTTCTTTTGTGCAACCATGTTATCTGGAACTTCTAATTACAGGTCGACAACATCAGTGGAATAAATAGCATTCCAGGACTTGCGTATTCCTAAAAGTTGTGGAAACAGATGTCGGTTCTTGATGTGAAGTAATGTCGGGCCCACACTCAAGCGACAAAAGACGTCACATAGTGGCTGTTATTCGCAGATGCAGATTGCCGTAGTATTTCATACCTAAAGTATAAAAAGGAATAGCACTACCAGAGCTCCATCTCTTCTCCGGCGACTCATACTGATAGTTTGACACACGATTCTGACCGTGCAACGAGTATTAAAAGTCTTGGAATGCAGTTTAACTAGAAGCTCGGAGTTGCTTGGACTGGGTTATAAAGAGACAAAACTACTATGATCACAGGTTCCTTTTTCAGATCATAGAAAGTACTGTAAAAAACAATCACCAAAAATTCGAAAACGAAGTTTGATAACACCCTGAAGCGGTAAACATGAGTATTAAGTCAAAATTAAAAACAGCAAGAAACGTGGAAGAAAGGGAAGAATGATTTGAAACAAGGTGGCAGAGTGCCGTGGCTGGCCGATCATGGAAATCCTACCCAGACGTCATTCCTGGAATTCACGTAATACCGAGTTCCAAGAACCATATTAAACATTTACATTTTTATCGTCATGTCGGTCCCCACCACCAGACCATTGACGGACTAAGGGGGAGGGGGCCCCCAAATACCTTAAAAACGGGATTTTGTGTTTTATTATTATTTATTTATTTATTTTGAGCGCCATGGCCTCCGATTTCTGGATGCGGCCTCCAAGATAAATTTAGTAGATGTTCCCTGCCTCTCGCCCTAGGGGGCCTCCAAATATCAAAAGTTACTTTTTTATGTCGGTACATGCATTACGTAGACGAGGTCTCATTTTGTTTTGCCGCCGCTCGGGGCCTCCGACAGCTTTACTCCGCCACTAAACCAGACCTCTCCCCACCCATCTCCCTTGAAGCTCGCCACCCCACTGAGTACTTTGTTTCTTCCATATATCTTTCCTTTTTTAATTAGTCGTCGTACAGAACGGTGTAAGATGTGTTTCTTATCTACCAATCCACTAGAGATAATTATTTCATCCCAAAAGATAGCATACGGGAAGCTGGTTGATGTTTGAAGTACAGTAATTGTTTCAGGTGTCTTCATTTTGTGATGCACAGCACCCTACCGGGACTCGCATGTGCATTCCGAGAAATGGCTAATGGAAAATCACTATGGTCGTTGTACAGGCTAATCTGGTGTATCTGTGGTGAAAGAACTGAATGCTAACCTCCAGTTATACCTCTAGACTGATGGCTTTCTGAAAGTAAGGTGACGTACATGAATACAACAACATGCATAATATTGAAGACTGCCTCTAACTTGGTGTGCCACGAGAAAGAAGGGGTATTGCTAAAAACTTAAACAGTTACTGGGATGTTAACCGCGAAGATGTTGGAATAATGGTGGTGTGATATTCACTTGCATGATTGCCCAGATAACTGCAGTGAGTGATAGGAACTATGTTGTAAAAATAAAATAAAATAAAATAAAAACTAATATATTAACAAATAAAAATATTAAAAATAAACATAAATAAATAAAAAAAGGGTCATTCAAGGAGGTCGAAAATCGACTTTGAAGTTTTGTGAAGTACACGTAAGTACCAATATTTAAAAGGTGTGGCACCATCTGCCGGTGTAGGTCAAGTGGTAGCGTTCATAACCACAGTCGGTTGTTCGAAACTCGCAGTGACAAGAAAAAATTCTAATTCCACAAGTTGTGTTAGTTTTTGTTTATGTGTATGTAGACGAGCTGAAAACCTTGTCACCTAAAACAATGGTTCAGCTGCTTGGAAAACCATTAGTACGTAGGGAGATGACTTTCCACAAAGAGTATTGTAGCTTTTAAAAAACTGAACACTCACAGACTACCGTAGTCAACTAATATATGAAGTCAATACTGTAAAAATATAACATATTTTTTGATTGAAACCATAATTATTGACAACGTTTATAAAATATAGAAAATTACGACTAAAGCAAAGTAAGTATTTTTTTCGTAAAAAAATAGCACTAGATATTAAAAATGTGTGAGCATTCGGACAAACCGAAAAAAATGGAAATAAAACACGTAACACTGCATCATTCGAACCACCGACCCCTCCGATTGTCTGACAAGAACAGTATCACCAAGGCTACGCTGGCAAACGCAGAAAATTTATTTATGACTGGTACTTATGTATACTTGCAAAACTTCAAAGCCGATTACCTAGAGGAATTATAGAGAGTTGCATCGAATGGCTTTGGCTGATTGTTATTTGTGTTCTGAATTTGACGAACCATAAAAGTAAAAAAAAAAAAAAAAAAAAAAAAAAAAAAAAAAAAAAAAAAAAAAAAAAATCTAAAATCCGCATGTGGTCTCGTTGTGAGACTCAGTCATCTACGTCATATTTATAGGCGAAAATAAAAGAAAAACTTGTAATCAATCAACTATGAGGAAATGTAAATAGTATCAACATGATGAAGTGCAAAAAATGTTCAAATGTTTGTATAGCTTATGGGACTTAACTACGGGTCATCAGTTCCTAAACTTACAAACTACTTATGAACTAGCTAATCCTAAGGACGGCACAAATATCCATGCTCGAGGGGGGATTCGAACCCACGACCGTAGTGGCCGTGCAGACCGTGACTGGAGCGCCTCAGTTCCTTCGGCCACCGCGGCCGGCATGATGTAGTGAAGAACCACGATGGGAGGACCACTACTAACCGACTCGTACTGAAAAAAAAGACCAATTGAAGCATCTTCCTGACAACATAGTGCATTAATCTGACTGTGGAAGTACAAACCTTATTCTGTCACAAGTAATACATTTATTGCAACAGGAAGATGATGCTTGCTCTAACAGGATAATGCTCGCCCACAGAATGAACGTGAATGTCAACATGGTCTACAGGACGTGCAGAAACGTCTTTGACCACTACAAAATCCACACGTGTCTCCAAATAACCATGTGTGTTATATGATGCAAAGACAAGTAACACATGCAACTCATCAACTCACACACCTTGCAGAACTTGATGAAAAAGTCGAACAATCGAGGAATAATCTACCCCAAAACAGTATTCACCATCTGCATGATCCAATTAATGCCAGAATCAGTGCCTGCTTTGCTACCGTTGAAACCTCCATCACAACTATAGCTGGTGTCATGTAAGAAGGCACTTCCGCGCATACCTACAGAATGAATATTATTGGCTGTCATTTCGGTAATGGAGGGGGATGCGCAGAACGGCTGAATGCTGGGCCATAATGGGGGGCGGCGGGGGAGGGGGGCAGAGGACAGTGAGGCGTGGAGGGCGTCAAAGGGCTCGCTAAAAAAAAAAAAAAAAAAAAAAAAAAAATAGCTAAGGTGCTTCATTTTTCTTTAAAACTGGCGTACGACTCTTTTTATATAAAAAACTTTTTTTAACAGGTATGTCAAATAAGGAAAGGATTCTAGAAGACATTCAAGCTGAAAATATTACTCTGTCAGTCTCGATCGCACCCATGAGTTTCATTATTCGTTACATCAAGATGTTGGGGGTTCCAGTTCCACCCATAGTCGAAAAATTTATTCGGCTTTTAGTAGTGAGAGATACAACTGAGAAGGACTAATAAAGGTTTTTCATATCAACAAGACGGCAGTGTTTACAGCTTGTGTTAATCACAGCTTGAACTTGTCGTACGTCAGCAATGACATTTTTTGGCACAATACAGCGCTTGTACACTCTATTTTCGGTATCTACAGGAAGGTGAAATAATCTCACTGAGATCTGTTCTGAACTCACCTTAAAGACGCATACTGATGGTAGGTGGGAATCTCGTCTAGAGAGTGTTAAATGTGTCAGATACCAACTGAGGAAAATTTATTAAGCTATCGACAAGGTTGCCCAAACAACAAAGAATTCATCTGTCCGATCTCAAACACTGTCTTTAGTAAACCATTCCATCAACTCTTTCGAATTCATTTTGGTTTTATCATATTGTAAGACCTCATGCATGCCGTCAATGAGGCCATTCAAACTCTTGAAGCTAAAGATATGCAGTTAGACGTCGCCCTACAAGAAATAAGTGGATTGAATGGCTCCCACAAAAGCTACAGGGGGACAGGGTTCACATCCGCTATGTCAGCTGCAAAAGAATTGATGTCAGATTTAGGATGGGATGTAAAATTTTCAACTCGTCGCCAAAAGAAGTGCAAAAGATTTTCCGACGAGACTGAAGAGGATCCACAGATTGTTGCCGACGAGAGCCAAAAGCCGAACAAAGATTTATCGAATAATTCTTGGTGATCCTCGATAAAGTTTTAGTGTCATAAGCTCAAAGGTCAGAGTTGACTAATTCTTCCGAATACTTTGCATTTCTCTTTCACCCGTTCAAACTTAATGATATGCAAAATGAGGAGATTGAAATTTGCTGTCAGAAATTAGCGGCTTACCTGCAAGATAGAGAACTGGTGGATGTAGACCTCATCTCAGAAGTAAAACTGTTACAGTTTTCGATTCCTCCTGTAGTTAAGACATAGTTGGAAGCACTTAAGTACTTAAGCCCATTAAAGGAACCATATGGCAATATCAGCACAGCGTATCGCATTTTGCTGACGATACCTGTTACCGTGGCGTCTAAAGAAAGAAGTTTTTCTAAACTTATTAAGAATTATCTAAGATCTACCGCGGCGCAGGATCGCCTTAACGGGCTCGCAATTCTTTCAATAGACGCGACGCGACACTTCAGCTGAACAAAGAAGACATGATTCCAGAGTTTGCTTTGCGCAACGCAAGCGTACGCAGGGACAATTAAGTAGTTTCCGGCTGTGAAGGTTTAATAAGCTGATTCCCAAATAGTTAACATACTCTACCTGATCCTGTGTTTGCAGCGATCTTAGTGTGATTTAAGATACGATAATTGATAATGACAAGTGTTCCACAAACTTACAATTAAACAGTATTACCACGTTAAGGTAGCCAAAAATAATGGTACAGTTTCCGTCTGCTTTCACCCAAATACTTTACGTAGTTTCGGTACGTTTTGAGATTTTAAGTGCTTAAAATTTGGTAGTAAAAATTTTATTTGAGGTTGTGTTTAATGTTGTTAATAAAAAGACGAGTTGTTGTAAAGCAAGGTTTTTGATTTTTGCGTTTCACCCCCGCCCCCTCCGCCGCCCTACCCCTACCCCTACCCCCCTTGCCATGCGGCCTCGCGCTTGGCTTCGCTACAGGCCTCGCATGTCCTTGCGACGGGACGGCTCATTCTTTTTCATGTGTTAAGTATATCATTACAGGAAACAAGGAATTGAAACAAGTCAAATATTAGACATTCAAATGTAATTCGCTTTGTAAAGTACATCTAGCTTTTCTTTTCGGTAAAAGTCATGTAGTCGGTATCCCCTTGCATTTTTCGTAGTTCATGTAATATATAACTACACAATATGCACGAAAATACTCATCAAAGACTTATCCATAATCTCAATTGTTTTCTTCATTTACACTATGTTCCGATGACTACACGTTCGCGGTCTATTCGATACAGACCAATCTGAATTTACAACTGATATCATTTAGATACGGAGCCACGAACCAAAAAGTTTTCTTAAAATCGGACGGTAAGTATTCCGTAGAGCTGCCAGGTTCGCTTGGACAGAACTACGCAAATATCCCACATCTGTCAATCGGATATAACACCCTGTATCTCGAGAATGAAAAGAGTTATCCTTCTGCTCTCAACCTTAAATAAAATTTCGATATCTTACCTAAATTTCGTCCGCAGCATTGCATGTGATAAAATCAATCATACGCAAAGACTACGCATTGCGTTTTATTTTTTATTTTTTTTTCCTCTACAAATTCTTCAAAATTTTGCGCAGTAGTATACTAAATCTGATGTAGCACGGAAACTAAGTAAAAATGAATATAAAATCAGACCATTATCGAGCGAATATATCACACTATAACACGTGACAAAATGAGATTTTTTCATAGAATAGTTTTCTCAAAATCGGTTGATAAGTATTGTTAAGCGCACGAAACGTTGATGCGGTCGACGTGTATTCAGCAGCGGAATATGATAGGCCCAGCATGGCTACCGCCGGCAGGCTGGCCTTACTTTTCCCATGCAGTGTTTTACTCCGACAGCATTAGTCGGCCACTGCTGGGCCGCCTTCAGTACGGTGTTTCAGCACTTATCGTAATCTGCTACCGCTTGAGCTGTTTATTTCTGAATGTACTCAGCATGCACCGTTATATTCTGAGTGGGTGTACCAGTTTAGATCACAGTGTCACACTATTGAGGCACAACAAAAAGGCGTAAAAAGGAACGTAGGGATGCATTTGGACAGGAGACGCAAAGTTTCTAACCTAACACGCTTTGCGGTTGTTGGTTTGCGTTGTTCTAGGTTGTTCGTTGTATTCTTGTCTCAGTTTTTTTTTTTTTAATTACAGAAGGCGTCGAGCCCACTGGCCAAATGCACTGTGCCACTACGCTCGTCTACCGCTGATCTAATATGAAGATACCGAGTGAGATGCTCCAACGGTTAACTGTCACTTCTCTTGGAAAACATCTACTGCTAGCACTAAAGCGAAAGAAGCTGTCTTCTTACTTTCACCCTCACTTTTCCTCTTATGTTTTTTAATGAACCATTCTAACCTAAATACATGAAAACCGTTGATAATGATATTTCAAAAGTACAACAGCACAAGAATGATTATACACACGAATTAAACTGACAAGGAGACCGTCCGTTCTAGGAAATTCATTTCGGGCTGGTACTTCCCAGGATGGTAGTAAAAGTCTAGGAGTCCACTCACAAAAGTCCTAAAGCACACTGTCCAGAAAATTCCAAGCAAATGGACTGTAAACTTGTAAGCCAAGCATATATGTAAGTGACATACTTGCCAGTGAATGCAGCACTGCAGCATGAGCAATTATCTCATGTGTGCCGTGTTCGCTTGTTATGTAGAAGATCAAACTTCGAACCCACCTTTAATAAACATTGTTTACTTATTATTTGAACCTTTTTGACCATCTGCCTGTTGGTAAGCATACAATAAAACAACAGGTATACTCCGTCTCTCCTCGAATTTCGTTAGCGTACAAAATCCCCAAGTTCTGCAATAAAACTGGAGTGACAGTAGTATTTACTGCTTTAATCTGCCTACATAAATTGGTAAAGTGTCAATTGCATCTGGAATTATTCAACTTTTTAAAAATAAAATATTGTACATAAAATTGTAAATAGCTGTAGAGATTACTTCATGAATAAAATGAAGTTCTGTATGAATTATGATAATATTTAATATCATTAATTTTATTTCAAATTGATATGATTTTTAAAAAAAATAATAAAATTTAAATGCTTCCTGCAGGTACGGTCGAGCCCTGCTCATCCACCCAACAGTCAGGCAATCTATGGCCTGAACTACTTCGCCTTCCTTCTATAGAGAACTCAATCAGATAGGTATAAATGTGAAAATTTCAGAAGTATCAGTTTAACAAGTTATGGTTGCAATATACTAATAAGAATTATTTACAGACGAATGGAAAAACTGGTGGAATCCGACCTTCGGGAAGATCAGTTAATCAACACACTAACGCCCAAACGGAAGACATAGTAATAGGTATTTCCGGTGTAGGAAAGCAGCTGAGAGAGCTAATAACAAATATGTCTCCTGGTTTGGATAGAATACCAGTTCGGTTTTAACAGAGTATTCTGCGACATTGGCCCCTTACTTAACTTGCATTTATCGTGAATCTTTTAATTCAGCGTAAAGTTCTTAGTGATTGGAAATAGCGCAGCTCACTCCCGATTAAAAAAAAAAATAAAAAATAAAAATAAAATAAAATAAATAAATAAATAAAAATGAGAGAAGTGACTCACATAATTACAGTCCAATATCGTTGACATCAGTTTCCTGTAGAATTTTGGAGCATATTCTAAGCCCAATATAGTAAATTTCCTTGAGACGTATAAGCACGGGTGTAGGAAACATCGTTCGTGTGAAACTCAGATTGCCCTTTTCACATGACATGTAGCGAGCCATGGATGAAGGGCAACAGGCAGATTCTGTTTTTATAGATTTGAAAAAGGTATTTCACGCGGTGCCGCACTGCAGACTGCTAACGAAGATACGAGCATGTATAATAGGTTCACAGATTTGTGGCTGGCTGGAAGACTCCTTAAGTAGTAGAACGCAGTACGTTGTTCTTGACGGCGAGTGTCTATCAGAGACTAGGGTGTTGTCGGGCGTGCCCCAGGGATAGGACCACTATTATTTTCTATCTATATAAGTGATCTGATGGACAGAGTAATTTGTATTGTGCGGCTGTTTGCTGATGATGTTATTGTATATAGGACGGTGTCATCATTAATTGATTTAATGGGATACAGGATGATTTAGACTAAATTTCTAGTTGGTGTGAAGAATGGCAGCTAGCTTTAAATAGATATCATACGTCACATGTCACATATCGTAACATGTATATCATACGTCACATGTCACATATCGTAAATTCCTTAATAACGTCGTATACACAACTTGTTTGCTAATATTCGATAAAATTTGAAAAGGGTAACCAATATGTAGACATATATTTACGTTGATTTACAACATAAAAACGAAACAGAAATGAACTATATCACCCTAGTTAAAAGTTATACGCACTTTCAGTAATGGTGGTTTATCGGAGTGGCAGCACGACTATGAAGTGACGTATAATTTCAAGTATCATAGATATCTCACTTTCATCTCAGATTAACGTGCACCGAAGCCTCTACTGCTAGATGCTATGGGAGCCAGCCTATTTGTTGACTGCCGCATTTCTGGATTTTTGGCCACCTCTTTTCAGATACAGATCACTCTGCTACGTGCAACTCACTAGAACAATACTAACGAGAAAATAAACTACGGAGTGATGGACTAACACACGTTTCTTTCTTTATCATAAGAAAATGATCACTTCTGAACTTTTCTCATTAATATAAGAAAACTCATCTACTACTTTTATTGTCTCGTTACCTAATCTAATTTCTTCAGCATCGCCTAATTCTCTGACACCCTCGGTTTACTCTTGTTAATGTTCATCTTATACCTTCCTCTCAGGCCACTGTCCTTTCCGTTTAATTGCTCTTCCAGCTCCTTTGCTGCCTCTGACAGAATTACTAAGTCATCAGCAAACCAGAAAGTTTTTATTTCTTCTCCTTGAACTTCAATTCCCTCCCCAAATTTCTGCTTGCATTCCTTCACAGCCTACTCAATGCACAGATTGAACAACAATGGGGAAAGGCTAGAACACAGTCTTACTCCGTACCCAACCACTGAGATCCTTTCATGCTCTTCGACTCTGATAACTGCTGTCTAATTTTCGTAGAAGCCGAATATAACTCTTCGCTCCCTATATTGTAGCCCTACTACCTTCGCAATATGAAGGAGTATATTCCAGTCAACATTGTAAAAAGCTATCTCCAGATCTACAAATGCTATAAACGATCCTCTTTCCTTAACCTAAGATAAGTCGTAATGTGAGTATTGCACTAATTAAGTTAGTAATTCTTCTTTAAAATTGAATGTATTCGTTATTACTTATTTTATGTCTTTTGGATTTTTGACCAGAAAAGTAAATTCGCGGAATTGTACATTGTGCTCCCTTCTTGATTAATATTAGTCGCGCTACTGCCTCTGCTCACCTATGACGTGAACGACAGAATTTTGAACGTAACTGCTGTCAATCTATGCGATGTATAAGTTTGCGATGCCACCTCTAATCGTTATAGCATCTCTCAATGGAAAAATAGTTTATTTATTACAGTCGACATGATCGACAGGAGTGTCCGCAACTGCACTGTATTATTTCAAATGTGTTTATTTCCGTCAACAGTGGCACATATAATTGTTTAATTACATGTTTAGATCACTTGGACCATCTTCAGATCGAAACACAAAAGTATAATAACATTTACAATTTGATAAACTTACTAAAGTTTAATTGAACAATACTTAAATTATACATAAATGGAAAGATTTTTCTTTACCTTATAGTTGCGTCCGCAACTCGTCTGGCTAATTGGTACTGAGTTTTACAATTTGATGTAACCATTTAAAGCCGAGCGGTCTGGAGCGCCACGTTGCGAATCGCAAGGCCTCCCGCGTCGGAGGATAGAATCCTTCCTCGAGCATGGATGTGTGTGTTGTCCTTAGGTTAGTTCAAGTAGTTTGTAAGCTACGTACTAAGACCCACGCAGTTGACTGCGATAGATTTACAAACATTTTTAAGCATTTAAAATTTGGTTCCAGGTGGTAGTGGGGAGGCAAAGAGCAGGTGAGGGGAAAATAGTTGTTTGTTTGTTCCTTTGGCGTTGTGTTGTGCCTCTATTTGATAGAGTTGTCATAAGCTGAAATTACTTGTTGATCCCAGCGCACCTTTCTACAACATAGCATTGGAGTTGAGAGCTACATATCCTCAAATACTATGAAAATGTTCTATACAATTGTAAAAATTCATTGCATTGTCGTATGAATCGATACAAATAAAATTATTAATTAGCCGAAGATATATTTTAATCAAGGAGCGATTTTCTCTCTTTGAACATTAAGCCACATTCCCTTGTTTTTTTGACACGAGAGAGGGAATAACGTTCCGCTTCATCTGTCTGTGCGAGACCTCTCATTGGTTAAGACGTATCTGTAGCGGCTCCTGTGGACCATGTATGCCTAAAGTTATTATAGTGCTCTTATTTGTGAAATATACCGTGCGATGTCTTAAAAACGTAACATGACGGGTATCCATTAAAATTACGCTATTGCACACAGGAGTAAATAATTCCTTCCATTGAACTTTTGTATTGGGTTTGGACACCATTACGCTTGACGAAGTTTCGTGCAGAGATTGTGGCAGGTTTTATTAATTTTCAAACCATACCATTCCGTTCAAAATTAACCGGCTTTTAGAACCTACAGTCGTGTTTCATTTTGTAAATATTAAATTTTAAAGTACAATAATTTTCCAAGTAATACTTTTCCCGCAACTCCGTTTGGACACTAAAGTAAAATTTAACGCTTTGTCCGCAGCATGTATAAACCATTTAACTAGTCCAAGCCCATATCACGACGGTGTTTTACATCAATGAATATGAATTTTTATTACAACAAACAACAGATTGATTTCATGTATAAAATTGTAAAATCTACATCTACATCTACATGGGATATTCTGCAAATCACATTTAAGTGCCTGGCAGAGGGTTCATCGAACCACCTTTATACTATTTATCTTCATTTCCATTTTCGAATAGCGCGCGGGAAGAAAGAACACCTGAATCTCTTTCTCGTATTTTATTCTGATGATCTTTGCTACCTATGTTAAGTGTCAGTCAACAATACATTTTCGCATTCGGAGGAGTATTTTGGCGATTGGAGTTTCGTAAGTAACCCACGCCGCAGCGACAAGCTCTGTTGTTGAAATGATTCCCATCCCAGACACTGTATCGTTTCTGTAACGCTGACTCCCCTGTATTGTGACAATACAAAACGAGCTGCTCTTCTTTGGACTCTTGATGTCCTCCGTCAAACCCACCTGATAAGAATCCCACACTGGGCAGGAATACTCCAAAAAAGGACGGACAAGCGTAGTGTATCCAGTCTCTTTAGTAGTTCTGTTGCATCTTTTAAGGGTTCTGCCAATAAAATTAATTTTCTGGTTCGCCTTTCCCACGACATTATCTACCTGTTTTTTCCAGTTTAAGTCTAAAGTAACAGTAATTCATAGGTTTTCTTTGGAGTTTACGGCCTTCACTTTTGATTGAGCCGTCTCTAATGACCACGCTGTCAACGGGACGTTAAACTCCAAGCTTCCTTCCTTCCTTTTGATTGAGTTATCTTCTAAACAAGGATTAACGGATTTCTTTTCGTACTAATGTGGACGACTTCACGCTTCTCATTATTCAGAGACAACTGCCAATTTTTACACCATAGTGATATCTTATTTCGATCGTTCTACAGTTGGTTTTGACCTTCAGATGATTTTTATAGACGGTAAATGACGGCGTCATCTGCAAATAACCTAAGTGAGCTGCTTAGATTTTTTTTCCCAAATCGTTTATGTGAATAAGGAACAGCAGTGGACCAATAAGACTACCCTGTGGAACGCCCGATATCACTTATGTTTTAGTCCATGCGTTACCATCGATTACTAAGAACTGTGTCCTCTCTGACAGGAAATCACCTATCCAGGCGCTAATTTGGGGCGATATACCATAACCACGCAATTTGATTAAAAGCCGTTTGTGAGGTAAGGTGTCAAAAGCCTTCTGGAAATCAAGAAATACGGAATCAATTTGAGAACCCTTGTCGATAGCACTCTTCACTTCGTGTGAGTATTGAGCTAGTTGTGTTTTTGTGTTTCACATGAACGATATTTCATAAATCCGTGTTGACCTTGGGTCAATAGATCATTCAGTTCGAGATAATTCATAATATTTGAATACGGGATATATTCGAAAACCCTGCTACAGATTGACGTTAATGAAATAGGCCTGTTGTTTAGTGGGTTACTGCCTTTCTTGAATATATGAGTGACCTGTGCCACTTTCCGTCTTTTGGTACTGATCCTTCTTTGAGAGAGCGATTATATGTGGGCTGTTAAGTAATAAACTATCGCTTCAGCATAGAAATCTAATGAATTTACATTCCGAATCATAAGACTTGCTTTTGTTAAGTCACTTTTTAAAGTGTAACTGTCGCCATCATTTACCATTCTATTTTTACAAATTATTTAACGAATCTAAATTATATCCACTGTTTACTCAGAAATTCCGACCTCTGAAATTTTGACAAGTTTGAGCCCATTCCTAACTTACGAACTATTTACGACATTAATTCTGAACTAAACGTTAAACATTTTCATAAACGTTATCCCCATGGCAGTTTCATTACACATACCATTCTAATTATTTCGTTGCAAAAAATACTTCTAATGTGATTGTAAAATCACGCGTCAGCTATCGATGTGTTACCGGCAGTGTTCGGCGCTGTTGTCCAGTAACAGGTCGTGAGCTGCCCTTCACCCGTGCCGCATGGCGGCAAAAGCGCCCTCAGACCCCGCGGGCAGCTCACGCGGTACATTCAATTACCCTATGCAGCACAAACCGCTGGTTTGTGTCCCATTGAAACAAGACTCAGCCAACCAAACGCGTGTAGCCGGAACAAAAAAGGCAAGAACATGTAGCATTGTCACAGTGTGACATACACAGTTCCTACACTCACTGGTGTGAAATTTTGTTACCGACTGACAGCTGAAACGCTCCTAGCCGTGTGTAATGCGCCGGAAGGGAGTTGTTTGTTTATAACTATTTTTTCTATGTAATTAATGAAATTGTTATTATGTTTTTTGTATTCGGAGCATTGGTAAACTATCAAGAGACATGAATAATAACTGAAAAATATCCGAATTTAATTGATTCAGAGTTACAAGCAACAATTTATTAATAAATAAATACTTAGGAATCTACATATCTTATAAAATAGGCTGTATATGTGGGTTTCTGTGTATGTATATATGTTCCACATCTCCGCCTAAACTACTGGGTATATGCCGCGGTGGAGTTTCCGAGCTGTCTAAAGCGTCTCACTACGGAGCGCGCGGTAGCTCGCCGTGGAGGTTCGTGTCCTCCCTGGGGCATGGGTGTGTGTGTTGTCCTTAGGTTAGTTTACCTAGGTTTAAGTAGTTTGCAAGCTACGGACTGATGACAACGCAGTTTGGTCCGATAGATTGACAAACATTTGAACATTTGAACTACTGGGTATACTTCAATCAAACATGGTACACATGTTACTTACCATCAGGCAGTAATCGCTGTAGGGGGTAAGAACTCCCTACGACACATACGTAAGGTGATATGACGTCATAAACAGTGAGATGCGCGAAAAACTGCTGCGTTAAACGACAATGCTGCACATTTCCTCCTAAACCACTGGACCGATTTCAACCAGATTTTGTACAAATATTCCTTACGTAAGATAACAATTGCTGTAGGAGTACAAACCACATACAATAAATTGTTCAGGAGATATAACGTCATGAACAATAGGAATCGCAAAAAACTGCTATATAATGCGACGAGACTTTATAAATACACTGTATGAGAATGACAGTACTTGGCGACTTGCAACACACTTCAAACATATTATCAAACCTTTACTGAACTGTTACTCGCAGACAACTATAGCAAAATGATGAAAGGAAAAACGTTTCTCGCTTACTACTTTTCCGCTGTTTATGGAGTAAAACTACGACGTTCTGTATAACGTTGCAATTTATAATTTGTACACAACAAATTGAAGCCACAGGAAATTTTACAGACAGTATACACATATACAGTAGTGAAAAACTCCTGCTTCATGCGATAATATTCTACATTTTCACCTAAACTTCTTTAATGTCAGAAACCATTTTCTATGGTTGCAAAAACCACCTAAGATACATAGTTCATACGATATTACGTCTTAAACACTGAAAACTGCCCCATCTAGCGTCCCGTGTTAGAGTGATTTTTATGTGGGTTATTTGACAATGAGATCACTTAGCGAATTGGGTAAACTTTGAACATAACTTCAAATCGTTACGATACTTTTCTCTCTGAAAACCACAACAGACGGTGAAAGGGGGAAAAAATTTACCGCATACTACGTTTCTGATGTTCATGATGTTTATGTATAGCATTTGGCATGACGTAACAAATAATTAATGCTTCACTGTAAATTGTACTCGATAGACAATTCACAGTCAATACACATACATACCACTGAATGTTCCTTCGACACTGTAGCACAGTTTCACGAGATATGAAGTCATAAACAATTTTGTTCGTGAAAAACAGATTCGTTACGCATTATGTTTCGATTTATTACGTCTTTACTGCTAACACCATACACGACATATTTTGGAGACATCATATTAAGACACATATTCTAGGGGATATGACATCAAAAACAATGAAATTTCCGAATAACTCCTACATCATGCGCAATTTTTGACATCTCCTTCTAATCAGTGGACCAATTTTAACTAAACTCGGTACACATACCCGGCCAATACTGGGCTTAGCAGCTAGTATGTGTGTATTGTAAGGAGTCAAATTTTCCTCTCTCATTTCCTGCATATTGCGACCTCAAAATCACATTGTACTCGTCAAGACGAATCGTTTTAACACAAAATCGATGGGTTACGGACATTTTAAATGATAATAATTACATTTTGTCTGATTCTTCCGTAGCTTCTTGGTAGAACATAATCAAATAAATTAAAAAAAATTTAAAAAAAAAAATAAAAAAAAAACACACAATTCTGTGTGTGTTCTACAAGTTTATTTTTCTTTACTTAACCAGTTTTCGGCTTATTAGGCCATCTTCATCTGAAACTACCTAGTAGTTATTCCCAGGTTATATTCAAATTTATTCCTTGTTTTATCCTTCACACATTGTATATTCATTTATTACTGTTTGGTTTTTAAGTTGATAAGTGTAGTAACACAATGTATGTATACTATGTATGTAGATCTAAGTGGACACATTTGTCATCTCTTCCCATACTGTATCTAAACATTGTAACCGCTTTGACACAGCAGTAAATACTCTGAAGATGGCCTAATAAGCCGAAAACCTGTTAAGTAAACATAAACTTGTAGAACACACACAAAATTGTGTTTTTTAATTTATTATAATTACAGTTTGATGTGCAAATTACGAGATCATGACACAAATACAAGATAGTCAAGGCTGGCGCGTACTAGTGAATAAACGCTTATTTTGCTAAAGCGAGGGGAGGCGTCCGTGTAGTGGTGGCGGGCGACATAAGCGCAGTTGGGCGAAAGGGTCTCGTGTGACGTCAGGCAGAGTAGGTTGCGGGCGCATAGCTGACTGGCTCCCTACTTCGGCACAGTGAGCCGTGCCCCAGCGGCTACCCAGTCAGGTATGCGCGCGCAACCTACTGCCTGATGTCACACGACAGCACCGCGGACTTCTCTCTAGATGGTGGTGAAGGGTCCCAACTCGAGTCGCCCCAGGCTGATTTCGGCCAGAAAGCCACTGCACTGCTCTCTTGGGGGAATATGGACGGTTTCAGTCCTTTTAAAAGCCACAATGCCGCTCTCAACAAAAGGTGTTTACTTTCAGTTTTAGGACGCTGGTGAAACGTGAATGCTAAACTGGTGCCGTCAAGTTTGAGAGGAAATATTTAATTAGCCTAATATCACACCTGGACATCTGACCTAATGGTCGAAATTTAGTTAGTAGTCGATCCTACGGGAAGTTTTTCGGCTTTTTTTTTATTGGTGAAGTCCGTTCTTTCAAAAATGGACGTAAATGTGATAAATCACACGTTAAAGTTGGCTGTTCATATCAAAAGCGGACACCAACATAAGAGCTTGATCTCAAATTCGGATACTTGTTGAATGAAGCAGTGTGCACCAATGAGAACACAGTTTATGATCACATGATCTAGAAAGTCAGACATGATGACATTATGTTCTGGGCACTAAGAGGTATTAGTCCATACTTAAGTTTTTTAGTAATTTTTTATAGTATTACTACTAATAACCATCTTAAAGCGAGTGAAACGGACATAATATATTACCAGCGTCCGAAGGAAAAGCAAGGAAGCCGTTGAGACAACCTGAAAAATAGAAAATAAACATTGAAAAGAAAAAAGGTAAGACTAGCTTGTAAACTACACTGTTCTATTGTAAGGTGTGTTGTACGAAATTATCACTTGTTGGAGAGACATTCGATGTCAGAAATAACGAGTGTGTTTACGGAAAAATGTGGCGACAGTTTCAACAGACCTTATGCTATTAATTTTAGAAATTCAGTGCCGTAGCATTTCATTTTTTATATATGTAGTTCTTCATTTTTCCAATGTGTAATAGAGTTCAAAATTTAATATTTTCCACTTTATGTCGGTATTCCTATGATTTCCCAGATTATACAACGGTAAAAGCGGTGGCCGAGGGGACTGAGGCGCTTCAGTCACGGTCTGCACGGCCACTACGGTCGGGGGTTCGAATCCCCCCTCGGGCATGGATATTTGTGCCGTCCTAGTTCGTAAGTAGTTCATAAATAGTTTGTAAGTTTAGGGACTGATGACCCCGTAGTTAAGTCCCATAAGATTTATAAACATTTGAACATTTGAACAACTGTAAAAGATTCTCGTCAGCAGTAAGCGAATCTCTTTGTATCAAAAACGGACATCTGAAAGCGTGTTCACATCAAAAGCGGACACCTACACTTTTTGGTTTCAAAGACGGACATCTGCTTTTTCAAACACAATTTGAAGGTGCTTGAATAATCAAATATTTTTTAGCCACTTCCAGGTATAAATCCTCGCGTATTAAAGTTAATAATGTTCATATCAGCTTAGGCTACTCATTAAACGAGACGTGAGCTCACTCACTATTGGCCAGCGAGCCATACAGCGCATCAAGACGCACCATCCGAATGGCAGGCGAGCCACTAGCGGGGAAGCACTAGCGTCATCAAAAGACATATAGAAGCAGAACGAGAAAAATTATGGAAGTATCACTCTCTCGCCTGCACCTTCTATGTTTGTCTTCGATAGCGGTACGACACTCTCGCAGAGATTTCTTGTGCAGACAGGCAATGAAGACTACTGTATATTACTTCACTGTATATTACTTCTGTCGTCGAGCGGATCTTAGCGAATCTCCAGTTGAGAGTACTAAGGATTACGCGTTCTTCATAGTGTTGACCGACATACTTCATATTCGGTGTGAACATGGACAGAGTTAACGCTTGTGAGCTCACTTTTTAGTGGCAACGCGGTGAGTTAGTCTGACGTGCCACGCCAGTTTATAGCCAGACTAGCATTTATAGGTCGTTCTTGACTTCATCAAGACGCAGGAAAAGTGCGATCTGTAGTAGTCGATCAAGACAGGCAATATTTAGTTTCGATTTCAGCGAAGACGCAGCTAGCAGCCGTCGGTGCAGTTAACGGTATTGTGTGCAAACGCTTTAGGCGAACTCCGCCCGTAGCCAAATACCAATAAAAATTAAATTTCTTTACCATTGCGTAATATTTCTGACATTGCAACTGCTTTGAACGTAAACTGACGAAAATGAATTAATTTTAAAGTCAAGTAGGCGTGGATCTTCAGCCATTCTATCAACTTCATTTTATTTTGAAATTGTTTATACGTTTCATCTAACATGTCAACCTATCCAGAACTTCGAAATTAAAAATTTAGCTTCTTTCTTTATTCACTTGAGTATTCTTAACAATATACATAAATAAATATCAATCAGTTTTTTTGTTTCAGTATCTAGAGTCATCGCCGGCCGCGGTGGCCGAGCGTTCTGCGGCGCGCCAGTCACAGTCTGCACGGCCACTACGGTCGGGGGTTCGAATCCCCCCTCGGACATGGATATTTGTGCCGTCCTTAGTATTAGCTAGTTCATAAGTAGTTTGTAAGGTTACTGACTGATGACCCCGTAGGTAAGTCCCATAAGCTCTACAAAAATTTGAACATTTGAACTAGCGTCATGACTATAGTACCGAAACTGATCCTCACTAGTTACACTAAGTTAATTTCAAGATTATTCATGCAGGAGATTTCATCTATGTCTATCTTGACGTAAGTGATAAAGTTTCATCGATTGTCGGTAGGCAAGGAGATATCAATCTTGAAAGGTGAACCCAGGAGCAGTTTGTAAAATTTGTATTTCAAGGATTTGAAGCTAATAATAGTAACATGAGGTCAACAATAAAGTGTACAGAAGTGATTATTTCAGAGAAAAAGGTCAGATAGTATTTCTCAGTAGGTAATAATGATGATGGGGGATAAAGAAGTACGTAATTAACATAGGGATGAGGCAGTAGAGAATGTAGAAAATTATGTAGAGGAAGAGCATGAGAGTTTGAAATCTCTGGGCGACTTTGAAAAAAAAAATTGAAGTAGATCCGACGGAACAGAGTAAGGAAAATACGATCCCCCAATTTTTCCAGAATTTGTAATTTCGCGATAAGCAGTTTCAGAACCAGGTGGGAACGAACGGCCACTACGGTGGGGGGTTCGAATCCCCACTCGGGCATGGATATTTGTGCCGTCATTAGTGTTAGCTAGTTCATAAGTAGTTTGTAAGTTTAGGGACTGATGACCTCGTAATTAAGTTCCATAATCTCTACAAACATATGAACATATAAGAACCAGGTGCAGACAGTCCACGTAAAAGATGAGAAATTTTAGAAGCAGGTAGAGCTAAGGAAACTCGATTGATATCACTATATATAGGGACGGAATACGTATCATTACAGTAATGCATAGACGGATACGTGATGAAGCAGAAAGATTTGATAGTGGAGACTAGCGTTTGGAATATGTGGAGGGAATTGTAAATATTATCAACATGCCACAGCAACAGGGACAGAATAATTTTGCGCAGTTGCAAGCGCCGCGTAATGGTTCCGTAACAAATACAACTGTACCTGAATATTTAAGACAGTCAGAACAGCGAGACTAGCTGCAGAGTCGCATGCGCCACTACAGAGTTCATTGATAGATGCAATGGGTCCGCAAAACACACAGTGTAAGGCAACATAGAATGTTACTGGCCGGCCGCGGTGGCCGAGGGTACTGAGGCGCTTCAGTCACGGTCTGCACGGCCACTACGGTCGGGGGTTCGAATCCCCCCTCGGGCATGGATATTTGTGCCGTCCTTAGTTGTAGGTAGTTCATAAGTAGTTTGTAAGTTTAGGGACTGATGACCCCGTAGTTAAGTCCCTTAAGCTTAAAAAACATTTGAATGTTACTGTTAGCCAAGTTATTGACGTCACAATGCCAGACACTAGATGCCGCGAATGTCGGAACAGAAAATAGGAGATCAAGAACACGTAGTTCAGCAGGACAGAGTATGACAATATAAGATATCATTGTAAAAATGTTAAGAATTATGAACGATAGTATAAATGCACAAGGTAATAATTGGACGAAACAAAATCAAGAATTGAGACAGTACATGGAGAAGCAAAACCAGGAATTAAAACAGGATGTTTAAAAACAAAATAGTCAATTGAAAATTTAATATCAGGAGTTAAAACGTGATATTTATCAAGTTAAAGTCAGATGGGGGAAGCACAGACTGATGACCAGATCACACAAACAAATAAAGACGCAAAAGATGTTACAGACAAGATACAGGCATTATCGCAAGGCCAACAGGAAGTACGAACTGACGTAGACAAGATCCAATTTGACATCGTCAATGTAGATAAGAAAGTTGAACGTGTCACAAAAAAGGTTACACGTAAAGCTATTGAAACCACTGAAGAATAGGCTATCCAAGGTAAAGTAACGGAAGTCAGTTTAAAACGTTACGACCAGCGTATAAATAAAATTAAAACAAAGAGTTAATCCATACGATTGAGGAAAAAATAGAGACCGACTGACTTGTACTGTAATACTGATACGTGAAGTAATCATTCAGTACAAGAACAGATACAGGTAAATGATAAACTGAAAGGAAAAAAAGAAAAAAAGAAAAACTAAAGCAGTTAAAACATCAACTTACGATGTTGCCGTAAAACACACAGAATACGCGGAAACTCGCGGAATGTACAGTCAGCCCCTACCAATTTAAAGACAGGCAACAGAACCAGTTAATCGAATGACACAATTTGACAGTAATTCGTATTCAGCACAAAAAGTAATAAATAAGCAACATTGTTGTACGCTGTTGCAACGATACGACAATGAGGTACACAACAGGGAACATGCAGATGAGTAGTGGGTTACCAAAACACAGGCAAGACAGTGTAACTGATACAGGAATGCTAGAAATGACGGAAGAACACAATTAGGAACTATGAATAGGTACGATACAGATCACTTTCTGACTGTTCGAAAATTTCAATACTTCAAAGCACATACGCTAGATTTTGTACCTGCACACATATCAGGACTAGTGGCAAAGATTTGCACAAAACTGCACATCTTATCAACGTTTTAAGACAGAATTTTTGAATAGATTTTGCTTAAATCAAGTGCAGTATAAAATCAAATACGGATTATTACAGATGGCACCTTACGAGAACTCAGGCGAGAAAAGTGTAGTCATTTTTTGTGACATTATGGACAAAAAAAACCAATCCTTAGATAGGCCGTACAGCAATGGAGAACTAATACATATATGTAGAATGAAACTACCAGTAAAATATGGGCAATTGAGAGTAGGGAAGAATGTAGATTTTGAGAATTTTAAGGAAGTACTGAAGGAACTAGAATTCATGTTCAAAGAGGAAGATCTGATAGAAAATAAAAATAAAAGGGAAATTCAGGTGGAGAGGCCCATAAATGAATATCATAGTAATTTTAACCGTAATAATAATGGAAAATTCGGACAATTTAATAATAATACCAACAATAACTATTTTCAATCACGAAACAATGGAGATAGCATAGAAGCATGGAACAATGGCAGAACCTGTGGCAATAGAAATACCGGATATCGTACTAATAAAAATGGATATTATTCTGATCGAGGTGAGTACGGATTCAGGAACCAAAACAATCGCGGATATTTTGACAGAGGGAATGATGTGAGAAAGGGCTAATGGCGAAACCAGGGATCAAACCACTTTAAGGGAAATCAAGATCCACACGAACAAGAGCAATCAAACAGTCCTGATGTAGAAGTTAGACCATAAAAATCCAGAAAAACAGGATTGACCACGAAACACGGAGGGGGATAGGAAATACACTGACAGCACACAAGCACAACAAAATGAAAACATTTATTACATTCAAATAAATATATCAAAAACAATTCAATCACATCATAACAGTAACAGTTTAAACCAACAACATAAAATTCAAAATTAAAACCATAATGTAACTTCAGAACAGATAGGAGCACAGTGCAGAGCATGGGAAGATAGCATTAATTGGTTAAATTCTGAAATAGAAGAGGAATTGCCACTTTTTTTCTAAAATTAGAGAAATTACAGGTGAGGAATTAGTCACAGGTTTAGTCGATGTTTTCGATGAAACCAACAAGGATAAAAGTAGTCACAAAAACAGACACATGGCACAAAGGTAAATCAAAGACGCCACAACAGACACGTAATGTATATAATAGAAATAATTACGAAGATATTGAAAGAGAGTACATGCAACAGAGAAAGAGAGAGAAGAGGAAGATAGGAAACGAAACGTGACAGGTATCTCACAAGTGATACCGTGATCGGATTCTTCACCAAACACAACACAAACACGGAAAGAAGCAGACCTTTCTAAAATTACACCATTAGAGATAACATCAAGAAATAACAACAATTTTTACAAGATCAAACATAGATACAAAAGAAAACATGAATAAACTTGAAAGCTTAAGAGGCTTTGGGGAGTTCTTTGCAGGGCACAAAGGACCAATAATATGTAAATGGGAGTAAAGAAGAGGAGAAAATCTAAATGAGGTAAAATTATATGTATATTTACACGATGAGAAAACATGTAAATAAAAACTTTACAAAACTCAAAGATATCACATAAAAAAGATCAAAGTAATATCGATCTAAGAATTTTTTGTGTCCCAGCCTCGTCGCCACTTTTGTGTCTCGTTTCCGTCGTAGGTGTCGGTGGCCAAGTGGAATGAGACCGACACAGGAACAAAGATAGCACGCTGGTGCAGGTACGGAGGGGAGCAGCCAGAAACTAGAAACACTAGAGTAAATTAGAAAGAGATATATATATTGAACAGAATTTATGCAATACTTAACTTTTACATAGATCAGTACTGCAGAATGCTGATACATAGTTGTTAGAGGCCTGCCTAGTGCCTATCTGATTCTGAAGTGCTAACTGGTTCCTATCTCAATCCCAAGTGAACGATGTCGTTCAGTGGTGGCCACGAGCGGAGTTGTAACAGAGGGCGCTCGTGGCTGACGTCGTAAGAACGCCGCGCCGTGGGTGCATGGCGGCGCGCGGCGAAAGTAGGTGGCGCGCAGTTTGGACTTGTGCGACACCACACCCCTCCCCCCCCCCAAACCGCCGCGCCGTCGTGGCGTAGGGCTGAGGGCCACGGCGACGGCACTGGGAGGAGGGCCTGGGCGGGGGCGTTACTGGTGGGACGGGCGTCGTAGCAGAGGCTGGGATCGAGACGCCATCCGCGCCCCGGCATCCGCCTTGCGATCCCCCGGAAAACCCGCCAAAGCGAGGGGAAGGGCGCACCCCTCCGCCCAGATGGAGCAGGTCATCTTCTTCTGAGGTGCGTGGCCCAGGCGGCGGGGGCACGCACGGTCCCGGAGTCCCTCTCGTTGACGCTGGCAGCTGAGGCAGCGACGGAGGAGAAGGGGCCGACTGCATAGGAGGCGCGTCTACATCCATCGGGATCTCGTAGTCCAGGGACTAACGACGTGGCTGTGCTCCCTGGCGGTGAACTGGGTCTGGAATCAAGAAACCGGAGACAGGATCGCGCGGCCTGTGCAAGCGCCATTGGTTTGCGTGGCGCCGCAGCTCCGACCCTGTGGAAGAACGTACAACATACATATTGCGACCGAGCACGCGCTGAATAGTGCCTGGCAACCATGTCTTCTTCATGCTAGCAAACACCCTGTACAGCACCGGCGTGGAAATCTGAAAACGCGTAGCGCCATACGAACCGACTCGGTGCGTGGGAGGCTGCAGCAGGTGAAGGAGAGTGCGGTGACGGCGGCCGTGGAGTAGCTCGGCAGGAGACGGGCCGTCACGTGGCATGCACCGATACGTAGACAGGAAAATTTGAAGAGCTTGCTGTCTGGGGTGCTGACATTTCATCTTTTCCATGTGAGACTTGAATGTTCGAACGAAACGTTCTGCTTCACCATTGGACTGAGGGTGAAAAGGTGCGGTGGTTATATGCTGAATGCCATTCTCACGACAAAACTGTTGAAATTCCGCACTAACAAACTGAGGTCCATTGTCACTGACGATAGTTTCAGGCAAACCTTCGATGCAAAACACTGATGTTAAGGCACTGATTGTACTAGATGCCGTCATTGAGTTCATGGCAATCACAAAAGGAAACTTGCTGAAAGCGTCTACAACAATTAACCAGCGCGTATTCCAGAAAGGTCCGGCAAAATCAATATGTAAACGTTGCCATGGTCCCTTGGGGCGTGGCCAGTCTGAGAAACGTTGCGGAGGAGCCACCTGATGCTCCGCACAAACAGTACACTGTGACGTCATGCTCTCTATCTGAGCGGCCATAACCCAGGTACAATGATGTCTGGCCAGTTGCTTTGTCCTAACAATACCCTAATGTCCTTGATGCAGGAGGCGTAAGACTTCACGTTGCATGGAACGAGGAACAATCACTCTTGTTTGGTCGTTGTCCGTATGCAACAATAGAACACCCTGACTTAAAGACAATGCATGACGTCGTGCAAAATAACGTCGAACCAGAGGTCGATCAATGTCTTTGGCTCTGGCAGGCCACCCCGAGCGAACAAAACGTGCTACCACACTTAGGTCTGCATCCGCAGCTGTTTCCTGTGTAACCCGACGAGAGTTCAAAGGGAAATCTGCGACAGCGGAAGCATCTCTGGAGTCTATCTGACAACATGCCATTTCTGAAGAATCAAACGACACATCCTGGCCAACCGGAAGTCGGGAAAGTGTGTCCGCGTTGGCGTGTTTAGTGGTAGGTCGGTATAAAATCTCATA
This sequence comes from Locusta migratoria, assembly GCA_026315105.1. Taxonomy (NCBI): domain Eukaryota; kingdom Metazoa; phylum Arthropoda; class Insecta; order Orthoptera; family Acrididae; genus Locusta; species Locusta migratoria. The sequence goes on from CM048749.1 coordinate 218,458,024, forward strand.
CTGATAATTTGACAATATCAAGCACCATCTCTGAAGCTTTTGTGCCGTTCGTGGCGGAATCGGCTTCGCGGGTGAGAACAATGACGCGAGAGGCTTGTGGTCTGTCAACAAATAGAATTTTCTACCATTGAGATTATGATGAAACTTTGTGACGCCGTAAATTATTGCTAAGGCCTCCTTTTCTATCTGACTGTAATTCTGTTGCGTTGGCGTCAGTAAGATGCAAAGGCAATAGGTCGATCGTGAGATCCAATACGATGCGACCAAACTGCACCCAGACCGTACGACGAGGCATCAACTGCTAACACTACAGGCTTCTGTGGGTCAAAGGGAACCAAACATGCATCGCTGTGTAGTGCAGACTTTAGTTTGTCAAAGGCAACTTGGCAATCTTTAGATCATACAAAAGGAACATTCTTCCTACGTAAGTGATGCAGTGGAGCTGCAATCTGAGAGGCATTGGGAATAAATCTGAAATAATAGTTCAGCTTTCCCATTACTGCTTGCAATTCATGCACATTCTTAGGAGGAGGCAAGTCTTTGATTGCTCGAAGATGTGATTGTAAGGGATGGATTTCTTGGGCTTTAATGACATGGCCTAGGTACTCTATTTCAGTTTGAAAAAAAACGAACACTTTGCTTTATTACAACGTAGACCTGCTGCAGTCAAAACTTTGAAAAGGCAGTCCAGGTTTGCTAAATGTTCTTCAACTGAACGTCCGGATACCACAATATCATCTAAATAGTTCGAGCAACACGGTACAGAAACTGTCAGCTGTTCCAAAAATCGCTGAAAAATAGCGGGGGCGGTAGAACTGCCAAAGGGTATGCGTTGAAATTGAAAAAGACCCATGTGAGTATTAATGACGAAAAACATTTTTGACTCGTCATCAAGCGGAATCTGCAAGTATGCCTCTGCGAAATCAATCTTTGAAATGAAGCGAGACTGTCCTAATTTGTCCATTAGTTCGTCAGGTCTGGGCAGGGGATAGGTGTCTACAATTGTTTGACTGTTCCCTGTTGATTTGAAGTCCGCACAGAGACGAAGTTTTCCTGACGGCTTGGTGATAATTACTAAAGGCGAGGCCCACTGACTCGCAGCAACAGGAGAAATCACACCACTATCCTGCCAACGTTTAAGTTCTGCGGCAACTGTATCACGCATTGCGATAGGCACTGGTCTAGCTTTACGAAATTTTGGAACGGCAGATTCTTTTAAAGTTACATGTGCCACGAAGTCTTTTGCACAACCTATTTCCGGCGAAAACAAGTCACTGTATTTTTCACACAATGCATTTATTTTGTCCTGAAGCACTACTGACGAAATCTGAAGCACATCTCTATGAATTGATAAACCAAACAAGTCAAAAGCATCTAGTCCAAAAATGTTCTGCATAGATTTGGCCTGAAGAACAACAAAAGAAACTGTTTTCGTTACACCTTGAAAAGAGGCGGGCAGGCTACACGTTCCTAGCACGGGGATATTTTGTCCTGTATACGCTGTGAGCACTTGTTGACACGGCGACCATTTTGGCGAACCCAGAAATTCGTAAGTGGCTTTATTCATTAAAGTGACAGCGGAACCAGTATCAAGTTGAAATTGCACAGTCTTATTTTCTATGCAAAGATTCACAAAAAGCTTTTGCTTGTGGCGCTCGACAGGTGCGCGAATGTGGGCAACGTCTAATACAGCTTGTTTACTACACATGCGCATGCGCAGGCCGCGTAGTGAAGGAAGCAGCGCAAAATCGGCACACAGATTAACATCACTGTCACTAGATGCCACTACCGCTGGATCGGCGTCCGCGCAATGCGAGGCTACTACATAGTCACTAACTACTGCACTACACTCTTGAGCAGCTACTTGATGTCTACTGTCACTAGCTACACAGTACTGGGCACTTTTACAATAAGAAGTTGCAGAAGGCACTAGGTTCACTACAGGATTGCACTGTACATAGTCATTTTGCTTGTCCCGAACCCGTTTCCGTTGCACAGATTTACGCGCTCGTCGGCGCTTGCGACGGGGCTCACTACATAGTTTTGCAGTAGGCGCAGAACTGTCTTGCATTTTAGATTCAAGAGGAACACTGTTCAAGTTCACAGCGAGTATGACATTAACTGCATGAATTGTTCTCGCACTCTGCGAAGCACTATTCCTAACGGCACCGTTCTTTGAAAGTTTGTTTTGCATACACACCGTTTGTACATATCCCGATTTGCCACATTGATAACAGGTTGTGTTGCGACTAGGGCACTGTGCCAGTTTGTGGCGAGATACACACTGGGGGCAAGACTTACGAACATTTTTCTGAAATGAGCGTTGGCGCCCGTTATTCAAATTACTGTTTCTAACACGACGGGGCGACCTTTGTGTCGCACTTTTACACTGGCTACTGTTCACTGTATGGTCAGCACGGCCGGTAGAATTTAAAGTATCACTAGTGCTATACTGAGAACTACGGCTAGGAAAGCGTCCGTTACGGCGCACTGAATTTACACGGTGGCTTTACATTTCTACATCTGCTAAGTCAAGTATCATGCGCTTCTATAAGCTGCAGTACCCTGTGTAATGAAGGGTCTGACTGTTTTAGAATTTCTGCCCTAATTCTGGGGTCCTGGATGTTCTGCGTAATGGCATCCCTCAACATCACGTCACTATACGAAAGTCCACAAGAGCAAGTAAATTTACATTTGCGGGTTAAGCCCTTCAATTCCGTAATCCACTCTTGGTGTGACTGCTGCGGTAATTTTTTAAGTCTGAAAAATCGGTACCGTGCCGCAGCTACGAGAACTTTTCTCTCATAATGAGCATTCAGTGCATCTACAATTTGTTCAAAGTCTACATCACGAGGAGATGCGTTGGGGAATAGTTTTTTCAGTTAAGACGAAGGTGTTGGTGCCCACCACAGATAATAACAGATGCTTCACTTTCTGACCTGTAATTTGATGAGCCGCGACGAGTTCTTGAAACTGTGCTAAGTAGTCGCTCCATTCTTCCTGACGTTCGTTGTACTGGCGAAATGTAGGAAGCGGTGCAGCGGCAGGTGTAGGCTGCTGATGCGACGGCTGTTGTTGTTGGTGAGCAGCCTGTGCCGTTAACTGCGACACCGCCTGCAGGAGTTGAGTGATTTGCGCCGTCTGTAACTGAGTAATTTCCATTAAGTTTGGGTTCGGGGTAGCGGCCATGCTGACCGATTAGGCGCCGCGCATACAAGTATCTTATAACAAAACACAAATGCAATATGAAAGAGGACGCTCTGCAACAAAAAAGTCCACAAAACACGTAAAAGAATATCGGCCCCCAAAAATCTTATAATAAGGGTGGGTGGGCGGGAGCAATTTCTGCGTGCTCCGACTGCTGCTGTCTGGCTGCTACAAGCGGGCTGGTCTTCGGTTCTATCACTCCTCGTCGCCACTTTTGTGTCCCTGCCTCGTCGCCACTTTTGTATCTCGTTTCCGTCGTAGGTGTCGGTGGCCAAGTAGAATGAGACCGACACAGGAACAAAGATAGCACGCTGGTGCAGGTACGGAGGGGAGCAGCCAGAAACTAGGAACACTAGAGTAAATTAGAACGAGATATATATTGAACAGAATTTATGCAATACTTAACTTTTACATAGATCAGTACTGCAGAATGCAGAGGCCTGCCTAGTGCCTAACTGATAGCCAAGTCTTCACTGGTGCCTATCTGATTCTGAAGTGCTAACTGGTTCCTATCTCAATCGCAAGTGAACGATGTCGTTCAGTGGTGGCCACGAGCGGAGTTGTAACAGAGGGCGCTCGTGGCTGACGTCGTAAGAACGCCGCGCCGTGCGTGCATGGCGGCGCGCGGCGAAAGTAGGTGGCGCGCACTTTGGACTTGTGCGACACCACAGAATTTCATACGGTGGTAGGTAAATAAAAAAAAAAGCTACTCCAAGATAATAAAAAAATGAAAAAAATGATAAAGATAAGATTGAACGTTTAGAAAAATATTTTAGATTTAGTATTTATTCTCAGCTATAAAATTAGAATTTCACCTTGTAGAAGATAATAAAAATTTAAACAATGTAGAAAAAAAGTACATCCATGTTGCACGTTATGACACCATGGAGGAGAATATTTATAGACCCTCTTCATCCTGTTCGGCATTTACAACTTCGAGATAACGACAGAGAGTATTGTCATGTTGAGTCACCACTGAGGGAAAACAAAATGATGATGTGAAGACCAGTGTTCCACTTGAGAGGCAGGTTGCATCCAGGTTGAACTTCACCAGAACAACTTATACCATATATATGTAATATGTCACGATCATAATCTTCGAGTACAAGAGAAGAATAGTCATGTTGCAATAGTATAGCAAAACTACAGTATCTTGAGACCTATCATCATTTCAATAAACAGTTGGAAAGACAGTCAGATCCCAAACCTTTATATTACATAAATAAATCACTATTCCTAGCCCGAGAAGAAAAGAAGACAGAAGAAAGAAGCAAAGACAGAAGATGAGAAGCAACCAAGGTCGCAAGAGGACAGAAGATGGGCCGAAGATTGAGATATCTGTCTCTCCCATCCGAAAACAATTAATAAAAGTCTTCTCACAGTGTAGAGTGGTCACCACATTAGCCATATCTCAATGATACATTTGCATCGCTAACTAAATGCAAATTGATCCAGCAAGTTATATAAGTCTCACACTTATAATACATCGTCATAAAAATACAAGCAACACGAAATGCTGTTGCAAACCATATTCTTCTACCACAAAACCATCGTCGAAATCTTGTCAGCACGGCCACTACGGTCGGGGGTTCGAATCCCCCCTCGGGCATGGATATTTGTGCCGTCCTAGTTCGTAAGTAGTTGATAAGTAGTTTGTAAGTTTAGGGACTGATGATCCCGTAGTTAAGTCCCATAAGCTTAACAAACATTTGAACATTTGAACATTTTTGAAATCTTGTCATACTGGTTCAGGGGTGACGGAAGAGTTATATCATCTATGGTTTTTTAGGAGTTTTATACTTGCGTACTTGGCAGATTTCGTTAAAACTTCTGTTTAAAGAGTTTCGATATTCTCCTTTATTTTAAGTTTTCATCCCCTCCTCTCATGGAAGAGGGCGGGCTGTTTGAGAGCGCCTTTAATGCTCTTTTCAGCCATTGGGTTTATTTACTCTGTTTTGGCTTTACTTATTTTACTATGGTGGGGTATTATTTGGGGAGGGTAAAGTTTGTACCAATTGGGAATATTCTGCGGACATGGGGACAGCTCCGGTATTCACCTTACAGCCAACAGGAAACCACTGAAACGTGGACCAGAGCTGCTAGATCATCTTCTGCTCAGGGTGTCTTCAGCTGCAGCAGCCGAGTTCTTCATGTTTTCGACCGGGGAGAGTTGTTTTGCAAGGCGGAGGGCGCTGGCAGCTGCAGCCAGGAGGCAATTTGTGGCCCTTTATGGGATGGGGGTGGCTTGCAGAGATTTCTCAAAAGAAGAGACCTAAGGCAAGTGCCGAGTGTGACACCGCCAATAAGTGAGTACATGACAGCGACTAATGATGCATGGTTAAGAGAGAAACGTGGACACTCACCATCAGGCTTTCTTCATCGCCACAGCACACTTATGATGGCTAGTATTGAGGGCTTTCCACAAAGATTTCTTGAACGACAACAATACGTATTCAGAAGTATTGCACTTCTGAACATATCATATACTATCAGTGCACATGAATACTTTTCATAGTTTGAATGGCAACAAAAATTTTAAGTCCTAACGTGTACCTAATGGTTCCTAGGAATTTTTAACGCAAACCATTGGTACAATTCGTTTTACTTTAGATTCAGGGGATACTGAACCCACCCCTACGTACAACTTCCCACTGACCAGTCACTCGTTGATCGTTCCGGGGCAGTAATAGAAGAAAGCAAACGAAAAGCTGAAGTTCTAAATTTAGTCCGGATGGAATAACAGTTCGGTTTTACAAAGAGTATTCTGCGGCTTGGCCCCCTACTTAGCTTGCATTTATCGCGAATATTTAATTCAGCGCAAAGTTCCTAGTGATTGGAAAAAAGCGCAGGTGACTTCCGTTTATAAGAAAGGAAAGAAAACAGACCCACACAATTACAGGCCAATATCGTTGACATCAGTTTCATGTAGAATTTTAGAGCATATTCTCAGTTCGAATATAGTAAATTTCCTTGAAACGGAAAAGCTTCTTTCCATTAATCAGCACGGGTTTAGGAGATATCGTTCAAGTGAAACTCAGCTTGCCCTTTTCTCACATGACATCTTGCGAGCCATGGATGAAGGGCAACAGGCGGATTGTGTTTTTCTCGACTTCAAAAATGCGTTCGACGCGGTGTCACACTGCAGACTGCTAACGAAGATACGAGCTTATGGAATAGGTTCACAGATTTGTAACTAGCTGGAAGACTTCCTAAGTAATAGAACGCAGTATGTTGTTCTCGACGGCGAGTGTTCATCAGAGACGAGTGTATCGTCAGGCGTGTCCCAGGGGAGTGTGATAGGACCGCTATTATTTTCTATCTATATAAATGATCTGATGGGCAGAGTAAGTTGTAATTTGCGGCTGTTTGCTTATGTTGCTGTGGTGTATGGGAGGGTGTCGTCTGTAACTGACTGTAATAGGATACAGGATGACCTAGACAAAATTTCTAGTTAATGCGAAGAATGGCAGCTAGCTCTCAATGTAGAAGTGTGTAAGGTGCTTCGCAGGAGTAGAAAAAGCAACCCCATAATGTTCGAATACAGCATTAGTAGTGAGCTTCTTAATGTCGTCGCGTCGTTCAAATATCTAGGCGTAACATTGCAGAGCTATATGAAATGGAACGAGCATGTAAGGACAGTTGTAAGGCGGACCGCCGACTTCGGTTTATTGGGAGAATATAGCTCCAACCGGGACACCCTGTTTAGGGGGGGGGGGGGGGGGGCAGAAAGCAGATAGTGGCAAAAGCGCCTATCTGGATAACGACGTAATACATGGTCTGCGAATGTCGGTGCCGGACGTATGGCCAGGAAGGAAGTTTTTCCACTTGCAGAGCAGCTTTGAGCAGCCAGCACCGACCCTCAGACCGGCCGGCATTCCGTTGGAGCCGTTAAGGTTGGCGTCACTCTGGCCTGCTCGAGTCTCCTGAGGGCGTCAATCGCCGAGCCACCGACTGACTGGCGCCTGAGTTTTTGCTGCACCGACGCCATGCGACTGCGAATATTTACGTTGGTCGCCGGGGGTTGATTTTTGGAAAAAATAGTGCGGCGCTCTCGCGAGGGGAGTTTGGCGTCTTGATGGTTGTAAAATTCTACTTGTCGCACTTCCAGTGGCGGCTGGTGACCATAAAAGATGGTAGTGCACTTTTTTCACCAATAAAAAATTCCGTTTCTCCAGTGTGGCAGCTCAATGCATTCCTAAAAATTGCTATTGAGCCAAGATATCATAGATGTACATAAATCATTAACTGCAAAGTCCCTAAATTTTGGCGAAAAATAATCGCACATCTTTATTAATAGAAGCGGCTTTAAGCATAATGAGTTTTAACTGGTTGCCATAACAATGAATGAATGAAGCATTGGAAAACTTTTTAGTCACAAGAGCCTGCCCTCCACGTGACGAACTACTCATGACTGGTGCACCATATTTGCGCTATTAGTTTGTGTGGACAATTGTGCAAAAGGTCACTTAACTGTTCTATGATACGCATCGCCAACGTCTGGGCATCATGCTTTTCTGGTCCTATAAAATCCCAAAATAGTTCAACTGATCTCCATTAATGATGTGCCTATATATTATAACCATCTGGAAAACACAGGCTACATCACTAGTGTCGTCAGCTATTACAGCCTCTTGGCAGACTTGAAGCATGCATTAGAGGAGTTCATTATGGATCGTTTTTGAGATGCCTTTAAAAACTGTTACGTTTTCCAAATGCGATTTAATACTGAATCTAATTCTGCATTAAAATTAATCGAGGCACGAAAAACGCCAGGACTGGAAGATGATTGAGTCTCCTTGTGTCCTCTGGTGGTAAATTCCAAAGAACCACAGAAACGAATGCAATTAATTATTAGGTTTAGTGTGTACTTATTATCTGTAACCTTTTGATTGTGTAATGCGACGGACCTTCTGTATCCACTGTCTAATTCAGTGACTACATTTACAATGCCTAGACTTGCCAGATTGAAAACATTATTGACATGGACCGAAGAAAGTTCGTGTTTCCTAATTTTATTGTTTAGCCTAGGAAACTCTCCACCAAATAATGAACAAGGAAATAAAATAAGGCGTTTTTCAAATCGTAGCCACAGAGCCATTCATCCTTGATGTACAGTTCGGAATTAAATTCTGTTGAACTGACTACTTTCGTTTTAACTGTCTGAGAAATTGTCAAAGTTGGACTCGGTCTATCTAGCCTCTTGATTTCCAATTTCTCTTCAAACCTGCGTAAATTGAAGGGTTCGTAAAGCAAGGAAATTACCTGATTCATTGTTTCACCTTTTCACTTGAGCCTCAAAATTAACTATAACACACGCTAAAGAACCAACACAAAACACAGTTACTTCTTTCGCAGCTACACTTGAACTGGTAAGAAGGCGCGAAAAGCCCGCTTCGTTCGAAGGGCCGACGACTCCGCTGTCCTTGGGAGAGTTGGGACTCTGTTTCTACGGCTAACAGGGTGGCTCGGGCGGGATGTTTATACACTTGAGGCAACTATACGGGAACAACACTGTTGCCCAGCGTTGCTCCCGCACCCCGCACACCCCCTGAGACACCCTAGTCGGCGTTTGCAGGCCGGCTGCAAACCCAGCCGCTGTCGGCGAAGTTCGGTCCACTCGGGAGCTGTCGGTGCGTAACAGCCCGGGCGTTTCAAAAGAGATAAATGGAGCGCTACTTCTCCCCTTGCAAAGAATCTCTAACAGCAAACAGCGTTTAACAATACTATTTATTCCTGGGGGTAGCGCAAACCTGCAAACCTATGCAGAAGCCGCCCCTGCGCACTTCCGTGCAGCTGCTCTCGATGGCTGAACAGACAAACATCAGTTGTTCATGCGAACGTATTAGCGTTTCAAAATGGCGAGCGTGAAGTGGCAACCAGCAATATTGCACCAATTTTCGAAAAATGACTCTATTAAATTTGGACTAAACGCAAGGAGCCCCTCTGCCGAGATTGCTTCTAAGGTTACCATTCAAAAAAGAAAACCTAAGAACCTTTAGGTTCCGTCTCATTGTGCCATAACTATAGTTTCCTCTGTATCTACATCTACACAAATACTATGCAAGTCACATTGGAGTGCATGGCAGAGGGTTCATCGAACCGCTTTTATGATGTTCTCTACAGAACACCCAAATCTTTTCGATTTCGATCTGATACCTCTTATTCGATTTTTTTATGATCATATCTTGCTATGTAGGTGGGTGCTAACAAAATATTTTCGCATTCTGAAGAGAAAGTCTCAACGAATAACGTCTTTGTTTTAACCATTTCCACCCGAACTCGTACATCATTTCCGTGATACTCTCCTATATATCGCGATAATAGAAAACGAGCTGCCATTCTCTGAACTTTCTTTAAATCGTCTGTCAGTCCCACTTGGTGGAGATCCCACAGTGCGCATCAATACTCCAAAATAGGACGCACGCGTGTTTGTAGGCAGTTACTTTAGTGGAATTGTTGGATGTTCTAAGAGTCTCAATCTGGCTCTACTAAGGCACAAGGTGTAAAATGGATGGGAGCCATTCCGCAAGATTACATTCGGCACCTACACGATCAGTTCCACGGGCGAATTACAGCTTGTATTACTGCAAAATGAAGATATACACGATACTAGCGTCTACAGTTATTCTCTAATATCTGTAATAACGTGGATATATCACTGTGTGATCGTGCGTTGTATACATCACAAGAATGTCAATAAAATTTCCCTCTGTTGGATCGACGAACTCATGATGTTCTTTCTTTTCATTTACCAGGAGTGTATAAACGCTGCAAATGGAAGAAAATACCTAGGAATTCCTATTTAGAACAACCTTAATTGAAGAGCACAAAGAAAAATATCATTGGACTGAAGAACCAAGGGCTACATTTCATTCAGTAGATGCAAAAGTGATGCTGAAAGAAACTGCCTGCCTACAATTGTCCGGCCTTATATGGAGATCCAAAGAACCACAGAAACGAATGAAATTAATTATTACGTTTAGTATGCACTTTGGGATCATTACTATGATGAACTGACGGAGAACGTAGAAAAATTTGAGGGAGAAGCAGCTTGTTTTGTATTGTAACGATACAGGGTGTCACAAAAATAAGGAAAAAATTTTAAAAAAATTAAAAAAAGCTTCTAATATTTGTAAATGTAAGGGACTTAACTACGTTGGCAAACAGTCCCTGAGCTTACAGACTAGTTAAAATAATTTAATTAACTTAAGGACAACACACATACACACACACACACACACACACACACACACACACACACACACGCCCGAGGAAGGACTCGAACCTCCGACGGCGAACAGCGACGCGCCTTAAAGCGCTTGGCAGTCCACCGCGGCTAATGCAACAATTCTGGAAAATTTAAAGGTTTTATTCGTAATGGAGAGATGTATTTTCGAAATTTCTTTCACCAACTTTTTTCCCTTGCATTATTAGAAATGCAATGGTCCAGAAATATTATTAAAAACCCTCTGACAATCACATAAATACAGGGTAAGTTAGTAGATGTAGATACAAAAAACATCTGTTAATGGATATACAGAATAAAATGTACATAAAATCAATTCTTTATTTAACATTACACATAACAAAATAGTTCATCAAAACAACTGGAATTATTTTGTGTGCGCTCAAGTTGACAATGGGATTGCTTTTATGATACGCAGTTTACAAACTATTGACTCTCTTTGGTGTTGGTAACCGTTGAGCTTTTGTCAGTACCGGTCCCCTTTCAAACATTTTATGACATTTGGTCGAGATAACGTACACGAAGTAGGCCTACAAAATGGAGAATGAAAATTCATACAAGAGTTATTAATTAATTACAGGGAATCAGAATACGATTCTAAAATGTATGGAACAAAAACCCGTGTTGCTCATCGAAACAATGAGTCACAATGTAATCTGTAACCTTCAAAATATTTTGTCATATGTGTATGTGTGTGTGTGTGTGTGTGTGTGTGTGTGTGTGTGTGTGTATGGCGATAACAGCGAATCACCTGTCACCATTCCTGTCTTTTGCTTCTTGAACTGTACATGTTGCATTAGAGTATGGACTGTCAGACTGTAGAGCTCGAAAAGATTTAGCAACATTAACGTTGACGCACAATGAAAATTTCTTCTCTGCGAATTGCCTGACGCGCATTTACACAAATCGATAAATGACAATTGTGACTCAACCGTACAAGTTAGACATATGAATTTCCTTAGTTTTATTACGATAGTTCATATGTACTAGTCGACACTACACATTATCAGAAACTTCAATTTTTTATCAGGGTACTGCAAGAGAAAGCCCAGTCGGTACACTTTCTTACATTGTGTAGATAGTGATAATTTAAATAGTGAGCAGTTTGTCATGAAATATAGCTAACAAGAGACCCCGTGGATATAAGATAATCGTAATTTTTTTTCTAATTGTGGTACCTGAAGTTAGCAAGTATTAATCACCCAAAAACATTCGATGCAATTTCAAAATTTCTCGAGAAAATCGCCTTGGAAGTTTTGCGAGCAAGCAATTCTTCATACTCTCGGCGTAGATCATTTTATAGCGTTTTAGGTTGTCCAGCAAATTGACATTGATTCTGTGGCCCGAATACTGCCGTAAACTGTTTCTCTGCGGATACGTCAATCATTTAAATACAAAATCGATCAATAATAGGGTAAAAGTAGTCATTATTTTCATAAAAATGATAGCATTTTGTTTATTATTAATGTTCCACATTTTGTAATAGTTTGTTAATAATTCTAGGTTCAATTAAAATTTGAAATTAAGTTATTTCTATTAACATATCTGGGGCAATAACGTAAAGTGAAACAGTTTGGCCTTTCGCATTTTTTGTATGGCATATGTGCTCTGATATATGCCAGGATGATAAGCTTCGTAAAAGTAGGGAAAAAACAATTCTAGCAGCGTGGAGCACATAGTATAAAAAAGGAATCATTTTTACAGTTGCAATTTTTCTTCCCTATATCAGTTGAAAATCAAACTTCATGGATGTATCTCATTTTTCACTAAGTTTAGGGACGAACCTCGATTACCTCATTAGTTCACCTAGGATTGGTGGTTATGAATATCTGAATGTACTTTCATGCAATCCAATCTATCTCTAATGTAACGTTCTCGTCAGATCAGGTGGGTACACAACAACAAAACTAAGAAAAAAAGAAACAAAAAAGAATTACACCTGGTGCCAAACCAACTATGTTATATTATCAATAATCTACAACGCTATCAAATTCGACTTGTAAGTCGATAATCTGAAAATCTGGCACCGTAACAGGTCTTTAATAGTGCTCGCAAAACTTAAAAGTCGATTTTCTCGGGAATTTTTAGGAGTTGGAAAGACTGTGTCTGGGTGATGATTATTTGAACTTCACTTACCATAAGTATAAAATGTTACAGAACTCCAATACGCCTGTGGTCTCCTTGTAGAAGTGATCCTGATTGCACCATGATCGCTCCATTGATTTTCGAGTTCTGTTTCCAGACAGACACAGACGTGACGAACCTGCAGCATTCCGTGTCTTTACCTTGGGAACTGAAAATGTCGCAAACAATGTACTGAGTTCAAAATATCCACGGGTGTACTGCCGGTCTATAGTGGTCTATAGTGTCCCGTTGGACACTATAGACCGGCAGTACACCCATGGGTATTTTGATCATCAAATACGCCGGGAGAAACTAAAGAATCAATGTACTGAGTGACACGGTATTAATATTCCACATACATTACAGCTGCTTGTTTCGATTCATAGTATGTCATGTCCTCCCAATTACCGGCGGAATTTTTACTGTTCATTAAATGTATATTTCAGCTGCTGAAAATTGCTGCCATTGGCGCACACCAACAAAATATAATGAAATATATTTAAATACATAGAAAAGCTATTTTTTTAAATTTTTGCGTGGAATTGATTATTTATTGTGTATAACATCATTCTTAACAGCAACTTTTAATATGAACTGTATACATATATAGAGGGTGCATGGGAAAATTAAAATTGTTACAGTATATCTGACATAAGTTTCCAGGATATTTCGTAAGCGCTACTTTAGTAACAAATTCTAAATAAATTATAACCACAGATATGATTCCATTGTTTACCAATGTTAAAGCAAGTTTTACAAAAAAGTGTAATATGTATAAAATATTTGTAGTAATAATAAACAATAAGGCAGACGGTAAATACGTGTCAAGAATCACACACTTTCTACCTCAGAAAAGCTCTGCCATCATTACATGTGACAACATTGTGGCAATGTTGCTTGTAAACGAATCTTTTGCAGGTATTGCAAGTGACAGTAGGTTTTTATTTTTTTCTTTTTTTTTTTTTACCACCACAAATATGGCACCTCCCACACCTTCTTACAGTCTCATCATGATTAGCGGGAATTGATCGATGAGGTGACAGAAATTCTTGAATATCTCTTGGTAGAGAGCTGAGCCCTTTCTTTCAAATGGCAGTCCATCAGAGCCAAAGCCAGGTTCGTTAGATAGGTTCTTCTTCTGAATCTTTTCTCTGGATTGTTTGCAAAGAACAAGGCCTGGGAATATATCTCAGCAATATTCAGATAACGAAAAAGCAATGCTAAGGGCCACCTTCTTGTGGTAATTACCGTAATCTTCTTCGTCAGATGATTGCAGAAGAAGACGCTCAATTTCTTCTGGTGTTAGTCCTTTCCTTTGTGTGGACCTGGGAGACAATAAAATAATTCTAATACCAAAGCAATGTTAATAACTAAATCATCATACACCCACAGAGCTGTAAGACAATGCTTCTAATCATCAAAACATCTGACAGTGGTACGGCTACATGTACTTCATTGGCGGGCGCGTGCGGTACGCAGTGCCGTCTCGGTGCAGTCGTCCACTCCACAGGTCAGTGGTGAGTATATTGGTGGCGCAGTAATGTTGTTGGGCGCGTGACTAAACAATCGAAACATATCTAGCACCACTGTTGCGTGCTCAGCATGCTGACGTAATTATTGAAAGAAAACCAAATTGGCGGCACTGTATGCCGACACGCGCCCGCCGGAGGGTTAACTGCCTCTGCCTCTGTTCATTTACCTCACTCACATTCGGAGTCTTTTTCGTGCGGTCTGCTGCATGTTTCTTAGGTCATTCCTCTTTAAAGATGTCCTGATCGACCGTTTCCTTGGGCTTGCACTTCCTATAGCAGGTTCTTCCAGCTCACGCGCTGGCCCGAGTTGTAAGACAGCACTCACCTGCTCGCAGAACACACCGCTTCTCGGCCTTGAGCTGTTGTCGCATGGGGTACACGGCTGCGGTGAACTTTTGTGAAGGTGAAGCAGCCGGCTGGGCTGTAACGTCATAGTAAACTGCAGACCTACTCCAATACGCTCCACCGGCACAATTATTTCTGACGTAGCTGTAACTGAAACTTCCAGTTTGCTCCTTGAAAATGCGGAACATGTGATACCATATCAATCCTCTCCCGTAATATTATGTCTTTCGTTATTATAATTAATGTGGTAGTCTGCACTGGCCCTCCACACCGTGACGTAATGCGCGTGCCCACATAGTCTTCGTTCGCACCACGCTGGAGAGACTCACTTTAGTATACAGCCACACCACGGGTGTCACCGTCAACAAGCGAGTACATGACAAGAGTAACTTTTGTGTCCCAACTTCGTCGCCGCTTCTGTGTCCCAGCCTCGTCGTAGGTGTCGGTGGCCGTGTGGAATGAGACCGACACAGTAACAAAGACAGCACGCTGGTGCAGGTACGGAGGGGAGCAGCCAGAAACTATAAACACTAGAGTAAATTAGAAAGAGATATATATTGCACAGAATGTAACAATACTTAACTTTTACATAGTACTGCAGAATGTTGATACATAGTTGTTAGAGTCCTGCCTAGTGCCTGTACGATAGCAAAGTCTTCACTGGTGCCTATCTGATTACGAAGGTCCTAACTGGTTGCTATCTCAGTCCCAAGTGGCAAGTCACGATGTCGTTCAGTGGTGGCCACGAGCGGAGTTGTCGCAGAGGGCGCTCGTGGCTGTCGTCGTGAGAACGCCGCGCCGTGCGTGCATGGCGGCGCGCGACGAAAGTAAGTGGCGCGCACTTTGTACTTGTGCGACACCACACCCCTCCCCCCCAAACCGCCGCGCCGTCGTGGCGTAGGGCTGAGGGCCACGGCGACGGCACTGGGAGGAGGGCCTGGGCGGGGGCGTTACTGGTGGGACGGGCGTCGTAGCTGAGGCTGGGATCGAGACGCCGTCCGCGCCCCGGTATACACCTTGCGATCCGCTGGAAAACCCGCGAAAACCAGCGGAAGGGCGCCCGCCCCCGCCCAGAGGGAGCAGGTCATCTTCGTCTGAGGTGCGTGGCCCAGGCGGCCGCGGCACGCACGGTCCCGGAGTCCCTCTCGGTGACGCTGTCATCTGCGGCGGCGACAGCGGCGGCGTCGCGTCGAGCTCCATCGGGACGATCTCGTAGTCCGGGGACGCTGGACCCGTTGACGAACGATGTGTTTGTGCTCCCTGGCGGTGAACTGGGTCTGGAATCAAGAAACCGGAGACAGGATCGCGCGGCCTGTGCAGACGCAATTGGTTTGCGTGGCGCCGCAGCTCCGACCCTGTGGAAGAACGTACAACATACATATTGCGACCGAGCACGCGCTGAATGATGCCCGGCATCCATAGTTTCTTCTTGTTTCCAGCAAACACCCTGTACAGCACCGGCGTGGAAACCTGAAAACGCGTAGCGCCATACGAACCGACTCGGTGCGTGGGAGGCTGCAGCAGGTGAAGGAGAGTGCGGTGACGGCGGCCGTGTAGCAGCTCGGCAGGAGACGGGCCGTCACGTGGCATGCACTGATACGTAGACAGGAAAATTTGAAGAGCTTGCTGCCTGGAGTGCTGACCTTTCATCTTTTCCATGTGAGACTTGAATGTTCGAACGAAACGTTCTGCTTCACCATTGGACTGAGGGGGAAAAGGTGCGGTGGTGATATGCTGAATGCCATTCACACGACAAAACTGTTGAAATTCCGCACTAACAAACTGAGGTCCATTGTCACTGACGATAGTTTCAGGCAAGCCTTCGATGCAAAACACTGATTTTAAGGCACTGATTGTACTAGATGGCGTCGTTGAGTTCATGGCAATCACAAAAGGAAACTTGCTGAAAGCGTCTACAACGATTAACCAGCTCGTATTCCAGAAAGGTCCGGCAAAGTCAATGTGTAAACGTTGCCATGGTCCGTTGGGGCGTGGCCAGTCTGAGAAACGTTGCGGAGGAGCCGCCTGATGCTCCGCACAAACAGTACACTGTGACGTCATGCTCTCTATCTGGGCGTCCATACCAACCCAGGTACAATGAAGTCTGGCCAGTTGCTTTGTCCTAACAATACCCCAATGTCCTTGATGCAGGAGGCGTAACACTTCTCGTTGCAGGGAACGAGGAACAATCACTCTTGTTTGGTCGTTGTCCGTATGTAACAACAGAACACCCTGACTTAAAGATAATGCATGACGTTGTGCAAAATAACGTCGAACCAGAGGCCGATCAATGTCTTTGGCTCTGGCAGGCCACCCTGAGCGAACCAAACGTGCTACCACACTTAGGTCTGCATCCGCAGCTGTTTCCTGTGCAACCCGACGGGAGTTCAAAGGGAAATCTGCGACAGCGGAAGCATCTCTGGAGTCTATCTGACAACATGCCATTTCTGAAGAATCAAATGATACATCCTGGCCAACCGGAAGCCGGGAAAGTGTGTCCGCGTTGGCATGTTTAGTGGTAGGTCGGTACAAAATCTCATACTGATAATTTGACAATATCAAGGACCATCTCTGAAGCTTTTGTGCCGTACGTGGCGGAATCGGCTTTGTGGGTGAGAACAACGACGTGAGAGGCTTGTGGTCTGTCAACAAATAGAATTTTCTGCCATAGAGATAATGATGAAACTTTGTGACGCCGTAAATGATTGCTAAGGCCTCCTTTTCTATCTGACTGTAATTCTGTTGCGTCGGCATCAGTAGCTTGGATGCAAAGGCAATAGGACGATCGTGACATCCAATACGATGCGACAGAACGGCACCCAGACTATTAGTGCACATGAATAATTTTCATAGTTTGAATGACAACAGAACTTTTTAAGTCTTAACGTGCACCTAATGGTCTGTAGGAATTTTCTAATTTTCAGAATCATTACAAGGACCACCACTCCAAAATACTTCTGGTTTTGTCAAATATTTTAAAAGCATTTGACGCAAACCATTGGTACAATTCGTTTTACTTTAGATTCAGGGGATACTGAACCCACCCCTAAGTTCAACTTAAAAATTTTAACCAGTAAACTTGGTATAGGCAACCGTTGCCCACATAGACGTTTACTAAAGGGAGTCCCTTATAAAATTAGTTACCATCTTTGAAGAAAACCTCCATAAAACCCGGCAAATCATCATGAACGTTGGGACACGCAACAAGTCAAACCACCCCATGTAAATTAAAAGATACCTGATACCTGAATAACGGTACGAAACCGGTAGTAATGCAATAAAGGCGTATAAAAACAGCTAAGGCGGACTGCAATAATTCATAGAAAGACATCCTGATTGATTATATTACTTTCTAGAATTGATTTATAATGTAAAAGCACTGTGATTCTGAAGATCAATGATTTCATTTCATGGATATTGTGGCATTGTTTTGCATTTTTAAATGCCGTTTTCATGAAACTAAAATCAGGAGTATTTCTTATGAAGTGTATAACAAATTTTCCCATTTCTTATGAACATGTCATCGATAAAAAAACGTTGTTGCAAGGGTATAAAAGAGGCTAGATTCTGATTTACCACGCTGAATCGCATCCCATTATGCGCCATGTTAATCGTAAATCAGGCAATACGGTTTTGCGCGTTTACCTATTGAAAACATTTGTATGCCTTCAATTCTGTGTGAGTTGTTTGAAGCTGTATTAGATATGCAACAGGAAAAGGCTAGCTACGCCGAGTTCTATATATTGATGCAGTTCGCGTAGTCTCAGTTGAAGCTAGCTACCCTTGCTCAGTGCTGACACCAAGTGCATTTAAATTGATTCTAATTAACTGTACGCCACACCGAGTCTAGGCCCAAATCGCTATTAAGTGAATAAAATATTAAATTGCATACCGGAAAGCATAACACACACGAGGCCAACACACTAAACCAGTTGGTGGTAACCACTGTTCATATCTGTGGACTGAAAGAATTTCTCCCATTGGACTGGGTTCCACTTATATCATTTATCATAGTTTACTGGGTTCTGATAGAGGGTGGTTACCGGATTTGAGAAAGGTCACAAACACTGACTCGACTCTTACTGGTAATAATTTCATTTATTATTATCGTTCACAAGAATTAAACAAAGTAAAGCAAAAACATAGGATCGTCACCGCTCCCTTACTTAATTATCAGTGGTCACAATATTTTGGAAATAAGGTGCACATAGTCTATTCTTTCTTACTTTCCCTCGTCATACTCAAACCAGATCAAATTAATTATACGATATGCTGCCGCAAGTATCTCAATGCACAGGTTCAAAATAAATAATAATGAAACCATATATAATAATAAAACCATATATAAAGCTGAAGAAACAAGCCACTATGCAGTCGTGCAGAGACCGCAGAAAATTCTTGAAATCTACAGAAAATAATTTACGATTAACATAATCGAACTTTTCGTGAAACAAGCAAGCCAGCGATCATCTCCGGTACTGCTTACTATACACTGTCGCAGAACGTGGCCACAACACAATGACCGTTATGTGCAAATGGCACAAAATACATAAAATACTATCATTGCTCTCCAAAAAGTACGAATTATTACTAAATCAGGATTAAGAGCAAGCAAAGCAAGCAGATGCGACTTCCTAATTATTTTACTGTGTATAAAGGCGATCTGGCGCGAAGCATGTGATCACTTGGTAAGTACATGGAAAATTGTTAACTGCCACAGATTTACCCCACAAAATATGTAACATGGCTTAACAAAAGCCAGTGAATACACCATGAACTAATCGTGGTGCGAAAACTCTCCAAAAGCGCGCAGTACTGAAAGTTCATTTACCAAATAGCAGCTGCTTGGTTCGCGACATCTAATCTTCCCAGTCCAGCAAGCAGTTCCGAAACGCGGCTTCCTAGTCGACTCTAACGGCTCGCTTTCAAACGCTCTCACCTGATTGGCTGAGATGGTGGCATCCTCCCTCTACACTTCGCGAATCCACCACCCTCGCAAAACTTTCGCCAGCTATTCCTGTGGCTATTCCTTCAGCTTCCTACCTTGAGATGCTACTCCAACTACAGGTCATCTCTGAGCTAAGCTAAAGGTTCGAAGTAAACTACACCTACTACTTTAGCATCTCTCCTCCTGATACCAACCCTATCAAATTATACAGCCCAACACAACCACGCGACATTTACTTACACTTAGAAAAGAGAAGTGTGACACTACAGACAAGTGTAATAAAATAAAAAAGGGGGGAATGGTGCTGCCGCTTTCCACATACAGTTGTCGGTAACCTTCACGATCAAAGGAATTAACACTTTGACTGCCGGCCCCGTAAACTTTGCCATTCCTAAGAATGCCAGGTGTTTTTAGCAATATTTAGTATTTTGTCATAGAAAAACTAGACAACATTTAAATGTGGTAATAACCTTTTCTGAAAGCCTTGGACTTCTTATTCCTGATAAGCTACTTTCAGTTTCTTTGAATGTTTACTTCCTTTTCCACATATTTTCAAACAATGTCATTTGTTGGGAAAAAGAAAAAAGTTTACGGAAATCATAAAGTTATTACATCATGCTTGTCGTAGTAGAAAAGCTTTTATTCCAATTTCAATAATAAAACACTGATAAAAACACTTATTACATATAAACACACAGTGTAATTTTTTTATTATTTTTTTTATTTCGTATGATACAATGTAAAACATGGTTCTTTGCACATTCCGATTTTGCACTCACTGCACTGGTATGATGTGTCTTTTCTTACTGCCTTTCCAGTTTGCTTTTTTCCTCTGGTTGAGCATACTTTGCACATCCTTTCAATTCTACTTTTACCTGTGGGAGGTGGAATTTTTCCTAGAAAATGCTTTCCTGCAGATAACCTACTCAGGTGGCCTCTATGGAAGTTGGTTTGGAAGTACCGTCTTCACACATTGGCAATTCCGCGCACACCACTTTTTGAACTTGGATAGAGGCATCTCCTCATCTTTTATTTTGTTATGGAGAATACATGCATATACCAAACACCATAAGGAGACAGTTTAATGCAAGTTTCTTCCACCATTTCACTGTTCTATGTTCGAAAGCCCTGTATGACATCCTTTGATCGGACAGATCAACCCCGAACATCTTTTTGTTGTACTCCACAACAGGTTTTTGTTTTATGTTTACATCTTCTGTCTTCATAATTATATCATTTCTGCTCAAAAATAAAATGTTCAAATGTTTGTTAAGTTTATGGGACTTAACTACGGAGTCATCAGTCCCTAAACTTACAAACTACTTATGAACTACTTACGAACTAGGACGGCACAAATATCCATGCCCGAGGGGGGATTCGAACCCCCGACCGTAGTGGCCGTGCTGACCGTGTCTGGAGCGCCTCAGTCACCTCGGCCACCGCGGCCGGCTATCATTTCTGCCCTGTGTCTTGTACTTAGCATATATACATATCTTTTGTCTTTCCAGCACACACCCAAAAAATTTCCCTCCTCTTGAATATCTGTTCCCTTCTTTGTATGTTGGGTGATTTCAAAGCCTAAGGCATTCCCTTCTGGTTTTTCATTACAGTTCGAACAAGACCTGTCTTATCCTTTTCTAACATTCTATTTACCCCTTGCGGCACAATGAAGAGATGCTGAGACCGTCAATGAACGGGATTTCATATTTACATACATGAAAAATCGAATTCCGTCAATTGACGGGATCGGTAGTCTACGGAAATTTTTGTATCCCGTCAATTGACGGGATTGGCAGTTAAAGTGGTTTTTCAGATTCCTAGGCAGTTGTGTGTAATTTAAATAGACTGGTTACAATGTTACACTGGTTACTGTGTATGAAGTGTACCTACAGTACCGCTCCAGTTTTTACTGTGAAGAAAGCAGCAGGCACTGGGCTTTCGCGACTAGAAATTTTCGTTGTTCGCTAAACTGCACATAGACGAGAACTAAACGAGCGCGTCTGTCTTATTATGGCCACCGAGTAAGCGTTTGTGACGTCAGCTTGCCCCACCATCTCAGCTCCGAGCTGGGGCAGTGAACGCCCACGAGTTCTCCAGCTTGTGAACCAGACTGTTAGAAATACAAAAAGCCTATACCCATATGGGGGACCCGATATCACAAGCCGTGGCGGAATGGCCAAGTGAATTGAGACGCTATGCCCTTCCACCCATTTCTACCCACTCCCCCAATCTTTGCGAGTGATTCATCAAATCTGGTGTAATGCGGTGTGGTATTTTTATTTTACAAACAGTAAATGACCACCTGACACCTGGTGTTTTATTTTATATGTTCAAGTGCTGCTGTGCCTCCTGCTCATGATTAAGTACTGAATTTTTTCACAGTATAATATTTTAATTGTTCAAAATAGTGACCATGGCACTTTTTTAATCATTTTCTGTTTTTTGTCACCATTCTTGACACTCTCCATTACTTTGCATTCAATGTTAATTTTAGTTCTTCAACTCTAAACTGAAGACCGCCTAAGTGCGTTGACAGCCAGCCCTGGTCAGGAGATTTAAAATTACAATAAATAAATAAATACAGCTACATACATACTACGCAATTCACAGTAAGGTGCATGGCGGAGGGTACACTGTACCAGTACTAGGCATTTACTTTTCTATTCCCAAATAGAACGAACAAAAAAAGGATGCCTATATGCCTTCGTGCGAGCCCTAATTTCTCTTGTCTTTGTGATCACTACGTGAAATGTAAGAAGGCGGCAGCAAGATCGTACTACACTCAGCTTCAAATTCCGGCCCTCTAAATTTACTCAACAGAAATTCACGAAAAGAACGTCATATTTCCCCCAGCGATCCCAATTGAGTTACCGAAGCATTTCCGTGACACTCGCGCATTGGTCGAACCTACCGGTAACAAATCTATCTGCTCGCCTCTGAACCGCCTCTATGTCTACCTTTAAACTGATCTGCTGTGGGTCCCAAACACTTGAGAAATACTCAAGACGTGGTCGTACAAGCGTTTTATGCGCGGTCGCCTATACAGGTGAAGTACATCTTCCCAAAATTCTCCCAATAAACCGAAGTCGGCTGTCCGCCTTACTCACAACGGTCCTTACGTGCACGTTCCATTTCATATCGCTCTGCAATGTTACGCCTAGATATTTGAACGACGCGACAGCATCAAGACGCTCACTACTAATGCTGTATTCGAACATTATGGGATTGTTTTTCCTACTCATGCGCATCACCTTACATTTTTCTACATTGAGAGCTAGCTGCCATTCTTCGCACCAACGAGAAATTTTGTCTAAGTCATCCTGTATGCTATTAAAGTCAGTTAAAGACGACACCCTCCCATACACCACAGCATCATCAGCAAACAGCTGCAAATTACAACTTACTCTGTCCATCAGATCATTTATATAGATAGAAAATATTAGCGGTCCTATCACACTCCCCTGGGGCACGCCTGACGATACACTCGTCTTTGATGAACACTCGCCGGCGATAACGACGTACTGCGTTGTATTACTTAGGATTAGGAAGTCTTCCAGCAAAAAAAAAAAAAAAAAAAAAAAAAAAAAAAAAAAAAAAAAAAAAAAAGAAGAAAGAAAAGTCATCCATGGCTCGCAAGATGTCATGTGAGAAAAAGGCAAGCTGAGTTTCACATAAATGATGTTTCCTAAAACCGTCCTGATTCATAGAAAGAAGCTTTTTCGTTCAAAGGAAATTTACTATATTGGAACTGATAATATGCTCCAAAATTCTACATGAAACTGATGTCAACGATATTGGCCTGTAATTGTGTGGGTCGGTTCTCTTTCCTTTCTTATAAACGTGAGTCACCTGTGGTTTTTCCAATCACTAGGAACTTTGCGCTGAATTAAAGATTCGCGATAAATGCAAGCTAAGTAGGGGGCAAACGCTGCAGAATACTTTTTGTAAAACCGAACTGTTATTCCTTCCGGACCAGCAGACGTTTTCGTATTTAGCTGTCTCAGCTGCTTCTATACACCGGAAATACCTATTACTATGTCCTCCATTTCGGAATTAGTACGTTGATCAAATGATGGTACATTTGTGCGGTCCTCTTGCGTGAAAGATTTCTTAAAGGTTAAATTTAGAACTTCATCTTTCCGTTTGCTTTCTTCTATTACTGCCCAGGAATGAACAACTAGTGACTGGGCAGTGGACTTTGACCCGCTTATCGATTTTACACAGGACCAGATTTTTTCGGGTTATCGGAAGATCTTTTGGTAAGGTATGGCTGTGGTAATTATTGTTGGCTTCGTGAATCGATCTTTTTAGAGACGCACAATCTCTACTAACGTTTGCCTGTCATCATTTGCGTGTTCTTTTTTGAATCGAGAGTGCAAGAGTCTTTGCTTTCTCAGCAGCTTTCTAACGTTATTATTATACCACGGTGGATCTTTTCCATCCTTAATCGTCTTTACTGGCACATAGTTCTCTAACCCTTTATTTACAATGCACTTAAATTTAGTCCAAAATTCCCCTACATCCATAGTCCCGGAAAAAAAATAAAAAAGTAAAAAATTCCCAAACATGCTGCGGCGTTCGAAGAGTGTGTGCAAATCGAGAGCTTTCTAATGAGAACATTGTTTTATTTTTCTGTTTTATCTGTTTATATACTCTCATCGATAGATCCCAATCATATTTTTCTCATTCCCCGGTACCAGATGGAGAGTGGAGGGGGAAGTTTGACTGTTCATATAAGAGCAATGCTGTCGTTGATGCTGCCTCTGACTACCGCGATACCAGGGACTAACACGTTTGTGGACTAATGAGAGGTGTCTGGCCTTGTCTGCGACGGACAGCCAGCTCATTTTCAGGCTACAGACAGGTACATGGTCAAGGGAAGTTTCCGCGACAGACGACATTCATCACAACTAGAACCCACATCTCTTCAGCTAGTACGATATAAAAAGCCAATTAAAAAACAGGCCCAATCAACCGAATCAGTCACCACAAAAAAACCACAGAACATTGGACCAAATAGCGATGGAACTTTTTGCCCAAAGTAGGCTTCTTTGGCGCTCGGACGACTCGGCTGAAGAATATACACACAACAAAGTTCCCCAAGGGCATGGAACTTGACGAACATGATAAGTCTGGTATCAAGGGAAAACACGCACAGCACCCCATTGCAAACACATCACAAAGTCTATAGTAAACACGTCAAACAAATCTCCATTGAGCACAGATTCTGACGAACAGGTTGTCGTGCTCACACAAACGAACACTACCAATCACAAAGTCGTTACAAAGTATCTGCCGGCGGAAGTGCCAGAATCAGATGTCGAACGCGAGTTAAAAGGAATGGAATTTGACAGTGTGACTGTGTTTCAGTTCAAATCACGGGTTCACACCATACAGAAACTGATCAGACAACCAGTCTTCCGTGTCTCCTTACCGACAGGACCCGAAAGAGATGTAATCTGCAACATCAAACACATTTTAGACAGGAAGTTAGTTGTGGGAACGTAGAACGACAAAGATGTAACCCCACAGTCAAAAGGCATCAAAAGTTCTTCCACACAGATAATTATTGCAACGTACCAGCTCGTTGCGTACCATTTACAAGCCACCAGATATAGAATGATTGAGATAAAGCACGTGGCCATCAACCGAGATGTGTGGTTTGGTATCCTGGACCATATCAAAATTTTATTATAGAATCTAGTTAAATCTTCAGGATGGAGATGCCAATTGTCCTATATTGTATCCATACCAACAGTGTGTTGATGTTTTAGAGGACTTAACACCGATGTATTACTAGAGGTTCTCCAACTACAAAATAATGTTATAATAGCTAAGTCTTTGACTGGCTCGTCTAAAGGTGAAAGTCATGTCATTCCAACAATTGACTTGGCACCATCTCAAACATGATAGCCATTGCAAATGGGACGTAGACAATTTCCTTTAAGACTTGCCTTTGCTAAGACCATCAATAAGTCTCAAGGGCAAACGCTCAAACGTGTTAGCATTATTTTACCTGAGCCTGCGTTCGGACACGGTTAATTATATGTTGCCTGTTCAAGAGTCTGTGAAAGAAAGTGCGTTAAGTTAAGAATTATTGATGGTCCTCTGCAAGGAGAGCTCAATAAAGATGGCAAATTTACACAATAAATGTTGTGTACAAAGAAATCTTATACATCT
This sequence comes from Locusta migratoria, assembly GCA_026315105.1. Taxonomy (NCBI): domain Eukaryota; kingdom Metazoa; phylum Arthropoda; class Insecta; order Orthoptera; family Acrididae; genus Locusta; species Locusta migratoria. The sequence goes on from CM048749.1 coordinate 218,483,606, forward strand.
AAATTAACATTTCATTATTTAAATCATCTTCATTTATTGGGTTAGCGGTGGCTCTTTACAAATGAACCACCAGTGGTTTCCTTCATTGCACTCTACTTTGATCAATTTAGCAAGGAGAAGGGGGAAATCCAGTGAGGCAGTAAACAAAGGGTCGTCCTCACGGCCTGCCCTGCGTAATTTAATTTGAATTAGCAGGCCTCTTTGCACATATATTCTTAATCACAGTTCATAATATCTAGAACAGCAGTCAATTCTGTTGACTGCCTGGCTTTTACTAGCAGAATATAAACAGGGCATATTACACAAAAGCTGCGTTTTTAGATATCGAGACGACGAACAACGAGGTATGGAGGGCTAACTTAATAGTTAAAATTCATAATCTTGGATCAATTCCACTACAAGTGATCAAACTATTAGATAATTCCCTAACAGGCAGACGATACTTTGTTCGGCTGAAAAATTATCTTTCTGATATTCCGACACTTACCGAAGGCATACCACAAGGATCTGTTTGATCTCTGGCACTGTTCATATTGTATATTAAACTAATTACAAACCGTCAAAACAGGTACAATTGCTCAGTTTACCGGTAAGACTACATTCACGGCTAGCAGAAGACGAATGATCGCCGACATCATCAGACTCCAACGTCTGCTTCACTCAATGAAAACTGGGCAGACCGAAATATGATCAAGATAAATGCCGACCAAATAAAGGTGGCAACGTTCACCCGGTGAAGATCTGATGTACGAGATAATCTGCACATAAACAACACAAATATTGGTTAGTCTAAACAATTTCGATACCTTGGAGTGCAACTAAATAATAAATTAACTTTTAAATCACACATTTGACTTAAGAAAGGAAAATGGTTAAATTAATATAGAAATTATTTTCGTTAGGGTGCAATACCTAGATGGCCACTCAAACAAAGGTAGGACTTTACAAATCAACAGTACTACTTGTCATGACATACGGATGCTTGTCTTGGACAACAGCATGTCCCACGAATATAAACATATTAGAAGTAATGCAAGAAAAAGCTTGAATAACAGAGTCACATAACAAGTTACATATGGACACTAAACAAGACTGTATTCGCAAGAACATTAGGAACTTAATAAGAAATCTTCAGGCCGTCCACCAGACACCTAGAGTGTACGGGAACAGGAAACCCCGCGAGATGGCAGTGGACGAGAGTACCATTTGTAAGGAATCTCCAATAATAAAGATGACCACCATCTAAGTAGGGAAAAACAGCGACAGCTCAAAATTCCTACCGAAGCAGAATTGTTAAAATGATCAGTTGAGTTAATATACAAGGTATGCCATCAAAGTAAGTTCCGTTTGGTTAAACAAACCAATCGTGTACAGATACAGAAAAAATACTTATTGTACAAACTACCTTTCTACATAGCTTCTGACATTTTATAGGCACTTTTGTATTTCTGCTTCACAGGAGGTTGCCTCCTGTGAGATTACCGCCCAAAAGAAATATTGGTAGTTGATAGCATTTGATAATTAAACAGTATGAAGTTCACTGCAAACATTGACCAAGCCAATGCACCAAATGTTACACAATTTTAATCTTATTAATTATGGTAGCAATGTATGTACGCAGTTGGGTGACAACATTTATAGTTAAGCCACAGGTAGAAATTCTCCACGTTGAGATTTGCTGTGTGCTTGTAGCTGACGGGAGGCCAGCGAGTAGGCCGACGTTGGTGGCTTGCGGTGAGGGGAGAGAGGGACAATGGCGAGTGCCAGGCGGAGTGCAGTGCACAGCGTGAAATAAAATATTCTAATACTACTTGCATTTGAAGTAATACGATGCAGTTAGGAACCTTTAAGGCCCTCATTACAAAATAGCCGTTGACAAATAAACAATACATTAGCTGATATAGTCACAGCTGGCGTAATATGTTTAATTGACAATGAAAAGTAATTAATTACCAATGAATACAAGACAGTTACACAACTAGCATGGCAATGTTTGTTTATAAAAATAATATATTAACTATTTATCATTTTATTTTCAATTAATCTTGTGTGTTTTATCTTGAAATATTCAGTTAAATCACTTATCTGTGATATAAGAAATTGCACGATTATAATAAATAGTACAAAGGATGTTTATACCAATATAAAAACCTAAGAAGACATTTGTTTAATGTGTAGTGTAATTATTTTGATTTTAAGTATAGTTTTAGAAATGTATTGGCTGAGCGCTGTACGTTGGCAAGTCGGTTAGAACAGCTCACATGGGGAAGTTGATGACGTACGCCGGGCTCTGCACAGTCGGAATGTGGATCTCCAGGTGGAGACTATAGGTTTTTGTATGGCAATTGCCATGTGTGGCTGCTCGTCGTAGACTGCACCAAGTTGAATCGAGTGCTACTGTGTGTTGTGAATATTTAGCCGGTGGAACAAGGTGTGCATCGCACTTAATTAAAGTGACTGTGTTTTGTTAATGTAACACGTGTCGTCGCATAGGCATGAACATTAACGATGTTTGAGACAGTGTGAAAACAATTTGCGACAAATATTCATTTTGTCTGGGGGCTCACGAGCTATAACTTTATTTGATAAATGTGTCGACGTACAGACGTATCAGCCACAGGGCTTTAATATGGTGTAATAAACTACATAAAGTGAACTTTCACGTGTTTTCAAAAATAGTAGTTCGTACACCCTTTTCTCACATGAACTTACTTTATTATGAATTTTTTGGTTTATCATATGCAGGGAAAGAAAGCTGCGAACGTGTGATATCATCCCCTAGAAAACGAGTCAAACAGTAGCAATCGCAGATCCAGTGTTTTTGCAAGTTTAGGAATTTGGTTCGCAGTTGGTGGTTGGGAGTTTAAAAAATGAAACTTTCCCTATTTAAACTCTCACCCTGATCTTTCACCCTCGCACTCCTGTGTATTCAACCGTTTCTAAATTTCAGTTTTTGAGCAACAATTTCATGAATTGGTGATAGTCAGCTTTGCGGAACTTCCGTAGCAAGGGCACTAAGTGTACACTAACGGTTGTGCTTAATCTTCTTTTCAATTGTGTGAACCAGTCAAAACAGGCGCGCGTCCACTTCCTTGTTCGTCGTGAACAGTCTGACCCATCTTCTAACCATTGAATCACTCATAGCAATTTGTCGGTAAGCCTCGCATATTTGCCGATGAATTTCCTCTGATTAACTTTCTTTGCATTTATAAAACGAATCACAGATATGACTCCACACTCGGCGGCATTTTGAATTACGACTGACACTATAAAGATGCACTACAAAGCTGGAGCAGCGATCTGAAAATGGTGTACATGTCTTCTTCTTGAGACAGTAACTGCCGCACATGCGCGGAACTGCGATCGTAGGGCTGCCGCGGATAGAAATAAAAACGGAACTTACTTCCACCACACGTCGGAGGCAGCGATTTGAAAATGGCATACAGATGTTTTCCTTGAATCATGATAATTGTCACGCATGCTCGGAACTGCGATCGTAGCGCTGCAGTGGATATAAATAGAAACTGAACTTACTTTGACGACCCTCGTACATGTAGTTCAGCCTTCAAAGTAGGTAGCACTTTTGAGAAGATCTGAAAAAAGTAAATTCTCAACAAAAGGCTCTGCTCAGCCTCTTTCTCTCTTTTACCGTAACTTCCTGCGATTCACTTTGAGTAGAAACAAAGCGCCAATATGTTAGAATGCCAAAACGTTTGGCGAAGAAGTCGAAATGAGCACAATAGTAGCGGATTCCCATTTTTTCGTCGGAGTCCTTTCAAAAGGATTATATTTGCCTTTTCTGCACTGTGACAGCCAGTTCTAATCTTTACCTTGAGCTAGCAGACTGTGCAGCTTATTTGAGACAAATTCTGTAGATCTTTAACGATATGAAATAAAAGCGTTTCCGTGTATCCGCTGTTTATGTCTAGTGAGCATTCAGAGATCCGTTATTATTTGACGGTGCCGCTTGCGGAACCCAGTCAGGTCGACAGTTTCTTTCAGACTCACCTTCGATGAATGAGCTGCCAGGGTCCCTATACTTATCGTGATTGCCGCCGTCGGATCTTGCGCATCGACGTCTACTTCCTCGTCCATTCTGATAAGTTTTTACAAATTTCTGGTCCTTTCACATCCTTACGACTGGGCAGAAAAAGCGTATTTATATTTATTACAGTTAATATCCCAGAAATGTTATAAATAACCTACTCGTGTCTCTGTCATGGAATTCTCCAAAGTATTGAAAGGGCAGTGCTATTGACCCCTCGCAGAAAAGCCTCCAAGCATATATTATATTGGTGTCCGAAAGAATATACACTACACCAATATAAGAAGTATTTACACACGAAGACGGCTTTAGTTTCACTTACTTCACCGCAAAATGCGGTAATACGTTCCACCTCGTACGGGAATCCGTAATGACGAGTGTAAGAAGGCATGGACTGTAGATGTGCTACAGCCACAGCTTGTGCCTTGAGGAAGTTTGTGACGGTCTGGATGCGAGCACGGGTAGCCAAGTGCTTAACTCTTTCATTCCTAGTGTTGTTCCTCGACAACAGCGTATAAAAAGCTGATTTATACCGTATTTTATATATTAATCCTAGAAGTTGCATTGTTCATGATTAACAACATGCTTCTAGTACGACATTTTGCCCATTGGTACGGTGTGAAGCCACTTCTGAGGTATTAATCTACACGTCTTGGAAGTTTTGTTAAGTTGTTGTCTGTACGTCGCTATGAGTGTGAGCATGAGTTGTTTCATATTATTTTATTTCAGCAGCGTATTGTCTTGTCTTTGGTACAATGGCGAAGTTATGGAAGCATTATTTATCTGATAGTGTTAACTATTAAATAACGTCCAAAGTAATACAATATCTCAATACAAACGTCTGTATTGTGCATGTAATACACGACATAAGAAACCATTAGTGCAATTAAAAAAAGGTTATATATATATATTATGAATTCAGTTTAGCAAACTGAATTCGTAATTTGATACTATAAGTATTAAGGCGACCGCTGGCTCGAAGCGGGAGGCCGGGTTTCGATTCCCGGCCCGGCTCACATTTTCTCTTTGATTAGATTCAATGCACTAATGCATCCACTGTCAATCATTTCCTTCTTAATACTCCTTTCTTTCTCTCATCACCAATAATTTGCCTCCCAGTATGTCGCTGAATATGCTAACACAACGCCATTTACAACTTCTGTAATCGTATTATACCTAGCATTACATCTTCCTGTCGGTGGCGTGCCATTTTTCACCTTTTTGCTTGTCTTGTAAGGGTCAACTGTATTGTATACAGCCCCATGCCACTGTTCTGGGTACCTCACGTCAGTACCGTGGCTAATTTTCCTATACAAGTATGCACGGAATCAATCCAATTATTAACGTAAATCCGAAATCTACTAAATATACACGTAAAACGAATTAAAATCACTGCAAAGCATCGGAAAATACAAGGCAACGATATCGAAATAAACGTAAACAATTATTTCTGAATTTTAACAGGTCCTGTTGCAACTCATTTCTCGCCTTAGACAATTCCGAACCATACAATTATCATTCAGCTACTGTGAAATAGTCTCACTGAACAGTATGAAATCCACTGCAATGAAATTTTACTACCATGCGGATATTACCACGACTTGAAATAACACTTTCGTAAGTTTTTCAAAATGTTTGTAAATCTATGGGACTCAACTCCCTAGGCTTACAAATAACTTACACTAAGACTAGCCCAAGGACAACACACACACAAACACACACACACACACACACACACACACACACACACACACACACACATGCCTCACGGAGGACTCAAACCCTCGGCGGCGAACAACCACGCTCTCCTCAGCGAGGCATCTTTTAGCCCAGTTTACACGATGATCGCGCTAGTAATCAACAGATCACGCAATCTAGCGACGTAAACGCGGAACTACTAGCATTTCGTGAGCGCAGACGGCGTTTCGTACTAGCTAGCACTCTTTAGGACAGGTTCTAAATTTGCTAGTGGCGAAGTGGGTGCGCATGCGCAGAAGTGAATTCGTTGTGTGGTTTTCATGTTTATGTGTGGAAATAGCCGCGTCCTTACCGAAATTGTTTGCTTTGTTGGAGTGATACGTCTTGCATCAGTGGAGTGGAACAGAGCAGGAATTGCGCTTTCGATTGAGGCATACAGGGTCGCTGCAAACAATCCCCTCTATTGTAAGAACGTAATATGAGTTATTATGTTGAAGAAATTAACAGAAAAGTGTAGATTAAAATGAATTTTGAATCCGTCTTGTTGATTAACTACATTTTTTTTTAAATTCTATAATTTTTAGTATGTCAGAAAGTCAGTTGCACATAATCTCGAAAGTGTGTTGCTAAAAGCAAAGCAAAATTTAGTTGACTGAGGTCCCATTGTGGATCGGAAATTGAAATTTCTGTGCAGCAATATTTGTAAGAGTCGATATATAAATTCTTTGTGCAAAGGCTAGGCTTTCGAAAGATTCTCCTGTTGCCAGAAACAACAACGTTATAGCGAATCTGCAAAAACTAACAATTACAGCAAGTAACTGATGCATAACTTTAACAAAGCTGAAAATGTAACTCAAGTGTAAAAAGTATTTCGTACCTTCTGCTTGGCGAAATACTCTCTCTCTCTCTCATCGCCGTATTTTTGTCCTTGGACGAACGAAAGCAACTTGGTAAAACACTCAGCACTTAATATACGTAAAAAAGTATGAATTCTGTGAGGTCCTCTAGTATGAGTTACTTCATTATCTATATGCAGTACACATCTCATTCTTCGTCTCTTCCTCTCAACCAAGGACACGTCCAACTTCTATTTCTTTTTCAGTCTAGTGTTCTAACAAACATTGCCACAGCTCCTGCAACCGCCGACAGTGTAAGCTTCTTAAGTTGAATATTGTCAGCTATGACATACACCCAAACGTGAACAATCCACGTATACAAACAGTAATAAGCCCGTATTTTCGCACAGGCGCTGCTGTTAGTTGTAATCAGACCCGTAGACAGAAGTTTATCGTATTAACGCAACTAAGCCTGTATGATCACACGTCATTAGTACCGAGTTAGTACGCTTGGAGCGCTGCAGCAGACAGTGATCTTTCTTGTGAACTTCCGATCGTCGTGTAAACTAGGCATTAGACCGCTCGGCTAGAGCTTGCACAGTGGGCAGAAACGCATTCTCGAGTTGTGCGCTTGGCGAATCTGTTCCTTTGTTTCTGAGGGACGCCCTTCTCACTTACCTGTTGCCTTCTGAGTCGTTCGTTTCGTCTGTCAGTTGGCGATCAACTGCAGACGAGGCAGTCGCACCCACATACTTAAAAAAAAAAAAAAAAAAAAATAAAATAAAATAAAAAAAAAAAAAAAACTCGCCCGGCGCGCAAGTTGACAAAGCAGGGAAGCACGGTCATCACTTCTTGCACGAGTTCTGCTTCACTGCGGGAATAAGTTTTGCCCACTCGTTTGAAAAATACACTACTACACGTACGGAGTGGGGCCAAATGGACAAATGTTTGTATAGCTTATGGGACTTAACTACGGGGTCATCAGTCCCTAAACTTACAAACTATTTATCAACTAGCTTATCCTAAAGACGGCACAAATATCCATGCACGAGGGGGGGGGGATTCGAACCCCCGACCGTAGTGGCCGTGCAGACCGTACTGGAGCGCCGCAGTTCCCTCGGCCACCGCGGCCGGCTACGGAGTGGGAAATATGGAAGTAACGTAATTAAAAGTAGTAACCTCTCCGCTTGTGTCGTGTCGTTCTGCTGTTATTATGGAGCTACCTACCTCTTGCAGCACTAGCCTCATTTCGGCGACTGTTCGTTTACTGAGTCTGCTCGCATAGTCCTGCTATGGTTGGCTCTTTCTCCAATAGGAGCGTTACTCTCTTTCCAAGTGCGAGACGTAAGCTTGTATGTCAGACGGATTACAAAAATGTTGAAATGTTTGTTAAGCTTATGGGACTTAACTACGGGGTCATCAGTTCCTAAACTTACAAACTACTTACGAACTACCTACAACTAAGGACGGCACAAATATCCATGCCCGAGGGGGGATTCGAACCCCCGACCGTAGTGGCCGTGCAGACCGTGACTAAAGCGCCTCGGCCCTCGGTCACCCCGGCCGGCGACGGATTACACATGGTGAAAGTTGTATAAGCATGGAATCATTGCGTTGAATCATTTTACGTAGAACAAAGCAATCAATAGAAGTATTTTCTGAAACATGAATAGTTGAAAAGTCAAAGAGTAAATAATTTCGTAAAGTGTAATTTGGGAAAGATCAGTTCGGATTAAGGAGAAATTTAGGAACACGGGAGGCAATACTCACCTTACGACTTACCGTAGATTAAGGAAAAGCAAATCTTCATTTCTAGCTTTTGTAGATTAGCAGAAAGCTTTTGACAATGTTGATTGGAATACACTATTTCAAGTTTTTAAGAAAGCAGGGGTAAAATACAAGGAACGGAAGGCTATTTCTAACTTGTACCTTAACCAAACAGCTGTTATTAGAGATGAAGGGCACGAAATGGACGCAACGGTTGGGAAGGGAACGAGACAAGATTGTAGCCTTTATCCAGTGTTATTCAGTTTGTAAATTGAGCAAGTTTTGAAGGAAAGCAAAGAGAAATTTGGAGAAGCAATGAGATTTCAGGGTGAAGAAGTAAAACCATTGCGTTTTGCTGATGACATTGTAATTCAATCAAAGGCAGCAAATGAACTGGAGGAGCAATTGAACGGAATGGACAGTGTGTTGAAAGGATCGTATAAGATGAAGATTAATAAGAGCAAAACAAGTGTAATGGATAGCAGTCTTAGAAAATCAGTTGATGCCGAAGGAATTAGATTAGGTAACGAAACTATAAAGGAGGTAGATGAGTTTTGTTACTTGAGCAGTAAAATAACACGTGACGGGCGCAGCACAGAGGATATTAAATGCAAAATGGGGATGGGAAGAAAAGCGTTTTTGAAAAAGAACAATTTGCTAACATTGAATATTAAACTAAGTGTAAGAAGGTCTTTCCTGTGGAGTGTTTGCTTGTACGGGAGTAAAACTGCAACGATAAACAGTTTAGACAGGAAGAGCATAGAGGCTTTTGAAATGTGATGCTACAGCAAAATGCGGAAGATTAGATGGGAAACCGCGTAACTTATAAAGAGGTACTGAATAGAATTGCAGAGAAAAGCAGTTTTGGCATACCTTGAAAAAAAAAAAAAAAAAAAAAAAAGGAAGGAATCGCTAGGTTGGACACATTCTTAGACATCAAGGAATACTAAATTTAGCATTGATGGGAAGGGTGTGTGTGTGGGGAGGGGGGAGGTGGGGGGGGGGAATCAAGAGACAGACCAAGAAATGAATACAGTAAGCAGATTCAGATACATGTAGGTTGCCGTTCTTATGAGGAGATAGAGACGTGCTCAGAGTAGGGTGGAGAGCTGCATCAAACCAGTCTCCGGACTAAAGACCACAACAACAACATTTCATGTTGTATTTGTAAAATTAGTAAAGAACTTCATCCGACTGGAACCATAATTCACTGGGCTAAAGTAAAGAGTCCCTAAAGATGTCATCAAATTTGCTTCAGAAATTTTTGTGTACATACTGAACATAAGTACATAGATTTTTACAGATATAGTGTCCGTTTCACAATTGTTCTGAAACTTTTAGGGGTCATGCAGACCTTCCAAATTCCTACGTAAGTTTTCGACGCTATAGTAAACAATTTTGCAGGTCAGCCTGAATTGTTACCACAGTCAGATCCTAAAACGCGTGTGTACAGTTTCAATTTCTGTTACTTTAAACTTAATACAACGAAACGCCGTATACGACTACACAGATGCCCATGAATTGATGACAACCAAGGAACTGATTGACGAGGTATTTACGCAGCCACAGATTGCATCCATGATGGCTCATCGATAGGGCCCTGCTGTTCTGATAGCTGAGAACAGAAGGATTAACTGACCATCGCAAGTTGTCAAATGCTTTTCTGCCAATTTCGCATAGTAAGGGAGACCTCAATGCCAGGGTAAAAAGAACATTATGTTGATAATTAAAATAAGACAGTATAGATCGCAATTTGTTGCGTTTATTAGTGGCAACTGCTTTCGGTTCTATAGAATTATCTTCATGCCTTTGGTACCTTGTTGGTGGACGGTGGCGGTGGCCGGAGCAGGCGTCAACCGAAACTGGTTGCCAGTAATAAACGCAACAAATTGCGATCTAGACTGTTTTATTTTAATTATTAAAATTTTATAATATCGCTGTTCCAAAAATTTCTTTCTAAAACATTATGTTGGTTATACTGGTCAGCGTCAAGCTGCTGCGCAATCAAACGTTAGGAAATAAATGACACATGCAGACATCATAATATAAGTGGTTTTTCTATACGAAATTCTTTGCACCATAAATGACATTCCTGGAATAATCATAAAGTTTGCTTGACATTTATAATATTACATTGAAACACGTCCACTGAATGTGTGGTAGTATTCCATTTTGAGTTTTGAACTATAAAAAGGTCTACTTTCATTACTCTAAAGTGCTTCTCCACCATTAATTTTGTTTATCTGTACAGCAATTATTTTATCCCTTTATTAATGTTCAATGACCCATGTTTATATACATTTCCACCCATGTGATTGAACTTGTGTGTTCGTATTAATGTGTAAGGTTGCTTTTAACATTGACTGACTGCCGCGCAATGGCTATTAGTCGCCGCTTCGCGCGGTCAGTTCTTGTTTACTATAGTTAAAAAAACATGGTTTAGGATGTCGTCTGCACTGCCGTCTGCTACGCAGCCAGAGACAGCCTTACTTGACAAGATGGCGAGGTGGCTTGTTCTTAGTGTGGTACCAACATAATCATGAACGAAAGAGGTAACAAAATAGACCTCTCTGGAACAGTAGTAGAGGGTATTATCTCCCCCAGGTAGCTGCGGGTTGCGCGGTTGCTCGCCGTGGAGGTTCGAGTCCTCCCTGGGGCATGGGTGTGTGTGTTTGTTCTTAGGTTAGTTTACCTAGGTTTAAGTAGTTTGTAAGCTACGGACTGATGACCACGCAGTTCGGTCCGATAGAATTACAAACAGTTGAGTTGAGTTCCCCAGGTAGCGAGGGTAGGTAGACAGTAGGTTTTGAACGCACCCTAAGATCAGGTACGGCCAGCGAACGCTCTGTGTGTGGCCTTCGGACTCACTCTTGCTGTGACCGCCGATGTATTTTGTCGAATCACGCTGAGAGGATGGCGCGCTGTTAGAACTTTATATGTTATCAGGCATTCCTGGATTAATACTGAGAGTTTTTCTTATGTAATTCTTTCGCTATGTGGGGCGAAGTGTTTCTTATTTTACAGAACTCAAGTAATTTAATGTAAATTTAGTATTTGTATTTTCAATTCCGTAATGATTTTTGTGTCTTGTTTTCTCAAGTTAGAATACACGTGTGTTTTCGTGGAGTGTTTTTCTGTGAGCATGCTAAATTCTCTCTCGAAATTGATTCTGTCTTTCCTATCTTTTTATGACCGATTGCACAACGTGCTTTCATGACGATCATAACTTCGGCCTTCAGCCATGCCCTTTAGTAATACCAGCTTCCTTCTGCTGGATTCTTGCGTGTCCTTTACTTGTTTATCTTAAATTAATTTCTTTTTGTAAATTCTATGTCATTCACCGTTTTCGTACACCACATGGTACTTGAGGATAGTATGCCACTGCCTCCCCACACGAGTTCATTCGTGCATAGTATACTTTCAAATTGTGCTTGGACACATCCGCCATCTTGTCAAAACACCGCCGACGCTTCGTTCTGCAACTACGATCAGTTTTTCCCGATTCGGTAAGTGATGCAGGCATTATGCGTGTGTCTGTGTGTGAATGAGTGTGCTTCCTTTATCCCCTGTGTATTTGCAAATATCATCCCATGTTCCCTCCATATTGAGAAAGGGCAGAAACCATTTTATTATGGGCAGTAACCTCATAATTTAATTCACTGTTGTTCTTGGTGTGTGCTTCATTGTGCTTATTTGGTCTCCCCGCATTTTTGCTTGTTTATTTTTTATTATTATTATTATTGAATAGTTGATAATCTAAAGTATCAAATTCCTGCTTTACAATTTCATGCTCCCTGTCCCATTGTCATTTATCTATTCCTTCTTGTATATTATTTTTGGGTTTATTAAAACGTTGGCTGCTTCCTTAAGGAGTAAGCAGATAGGTAAATTTCCAGTGTGCAAGAACTGTGGTTATTCGCAAAGTAATTTGGAGCAGCAGTGAGCGTTTTAACTTGCCTTTTCTGATCTCTACCGGCAGAGATTTTTTAATAGAAACTCTAACAAGCTATTTTCAACATGTAAATCAAGTTCATAAATAACTGCAGTTTATGAAATTATATTGCGTCATAATCAAACTTTTGGCTTGGTGGTGATGGGAGCACGACACCTTAAGTAAAATTTTCAAGAAGACGCCTCTTGAAGAAATATTTTAGCCGGAGAGCATCGAAGAACAAGTAAGGATTATGTGGTAGAATAAACTTCAACAATGTCATTAATCATATACAGACTTATCTTTCCCTCCGAATACATGTAAATATATATCCACATAACGGCGCATTTACTTCTTCGAACTAATATTAAAATTCTTGAGGAGATAAATTCATTCATACCCTGAAAATTACGGCGCGGCATTCTTCTGTCTTCGAACGGTGCAGTGGGTTATAGCTGTAGCGTAACCTAGCCATAAAAACTGCGACAAAGTTAATTTTGTTACAATCCAAACTCATATAAAAAACTTCACGATATTCTCGCGAGCCTCATGGTCCAAAATTTCCATTCATTCAAGCTAACATCTATGTCTTCATACGTCTACAATCCGAGTTTCATATATATAATTACCAGGTATTTCAACAAAGTAAGATCCGTTTGGTTATATAAAACAAACCTGTACAGATACAGAAATAATATTTATTGTACAAAAGTCTACAACTGTTAAACTACTTTGCTACATAGCTTCCGAAATTTTGTAGCCATTTTTCATCGTGTGGCACAAGTTTTAGTCTGCCTTCTTCATAGAAGGTTGCCGCCTTTGTATTCAGCCACGTGGTAAGATGTTGTTTCAGCTCGTCATCATCGTTGAAGTGTTCACCACTAAGGACATACCGATTTTACGTGTAAGAAGACGATTACTGTCAAAAGGTGTTGTCTTTTACCACGATGACGACGAACCTCACACGGCGAATGTGACCAAAAAACTCTTACGTGAATTTCACTGGGAAGTGTTTGATCATGCTCCGTACAGCCTAGACGTCGCTCCTACAGACAGTCATCTCTTCTTACACCTAAAATCTGTCCTTGGTGGTAAACGTTTGAACGGTAATAAGGATCTGTAAAAACATGTTACCACATGGTGGAATACATCGACGGCAACCTTGTATAGAAGGCATAAATGAACTTGTGCCGCGCTATGAAAAGTGCCTACAAAATTTGAGATTCAATGTAGAAAAGTAGTTTAACAGTTGTAGATTCTTCTACAATAATTTTTTTCTGTATCTGACGCTTTTGTTTTATATAATGAAAATATCAGCGCACACTCCGTAGTAGGGTGAAAGTTTCATTCTGGAAACATCCCCAGGGCTGTGGCTAAGCCATGTCTCCACCATATCCTTTCTTCCAGGAGTGCTAGTCTTGCACGTTTCTCAGTAGAACTTCTGTTAATTTTGGAAAGTAGGAGGTGAGGTACTGGCGGAAGTAAAGTTGTGAGGCGACTTCGTGAGTCGTTTCGGAATAGGTCAGTCGGTAGTGCGCTTGCCCGCGAAAGGCAAAGGTCCCAGGTTCGAATTACGGTTCTGGCACACAATTTTAATCTGCCAGGATGTTTCATAATCAAAATTTTTGAAATGTTTGTAAAACTACCGCGGCCTATGTACTCGTATAACCAAACGGAACTTTCTTTCAGGACGTAAATCGTTTAAACCATGTATATCTCCAATACACGTTAACTGCGTTTTCTAATATAGCAACAATAAAACTGTATAAAAGTTATTCAATCGAGAGAAAAATCTATATTAATGACCTTGCCAGTTTAGTTTTTATTTGTATTGTCATTCTCTAGATAAAAAAAATACGTGCCATAATATTCGCTTCCGCTGTCTAAAAGATGAGGCTTAAGTTAGTGACTCTCTACACAAGGCCTCCGCCCTTCCTTCCTAAACAGGAAAAACTGTTTAAGTCTAAGTCAACGTCTCTGGTAACGTCTGAGTTGTCACTCCCCGGCTAATCTGTAGTGACAGACGGGTAGGGTATTGCGACAGAACTATTGAATACGGAAAGAGGGATGGATATTTTGAGGCCGAAGGAAGATAGATCCCCAAAGACGGGTATTCTCCTCAACTAACCGTTCAAATTATTCCCTTAAGATATTCCTCTTATGGTTTCCAGGACAGTTAAAAAAGTAACCAATTATCTCGCGGATTAATAATTTCCTATCCGTTCACAAAGTTCTGTATAATATCACTAAATTAAGGTTCGATTATAGAATCTGTTTCAGTAGGTCTCGATTTGATTCGATTTGATTTTTTCAGGGAAGCCAAAAGAAGTGTTGGTCCAACCCGCCACTGCCCTCACCGAAACTGAGTTTATTGTGCGGTATCGCTCCCTGTATGTCTAGTAAAGCCAACGAATGCCCTTGAACAGTGCAAGGAGTCCCTTTACCAGTTATTTCTTAGACACAATTTCTTCGGGTCTGGTTGTCCCAAATATTCTGTGCCTTTTACTCTTCAATGCAATGCATTCGAAGATTAGATGTGGTGCAGTTTCATCACCGTCATCACAGATCCTACAATTAGGGTCCTCTTCTGTTATTCCCATTGTATGTAGGTGTTTTTTGAAATTGCCATGGCCTGTCAGCAACCCAACCATGAGTCTAATCTCTCTCCTGTTCAGACCCTGGATTGAAGAGCTTATTTTAAAACATGGCTTTGGCATCATTACCTTGCCATGTTTTTGTTGATGGACTTTGGTCCAATATTCTACGTGCTGTCTTCTGAGCCAGTTACATAGCTCCAATTTGATCATTGCCTTGGTGATTGTCAGGACAGGTTCTGGTCCAATAAAAGGAGTCTCTGCCTCCATCCTGGCTAATCTGTCGGCATGTTCGTTGCCACTGATCCCCGAGTGGCCAGGGACCCACAATAGGTTTACTCTATTGCTTTCCCCTAGCTCCACAAGAACTCTGTGACATTCTGCAACAATTTTAGACTTTGTTGCAGGGGCTACCAGTGATCTCAGGGCTGCCTGGCTTTCTGAATAGATATAGATGCTACAATCTTTGTAGCACCTACGCAAATTCTCCTCCAACCACGCACTGATGGCAGTGATTTCCGCCTTGAATACTGAGGCCAGTTTTCCTAGACAGATGACGCCCTCTAGTCTGCTGTTGCAGGAGCTACCAGTGATCTCAGGGCTGCCTGGCTGTCTGAATAGATATAGATGCTACAATCTTTGTAGCACCTACGCAAATTCTCCTCCACAAACGCCCTGATGGCAGTGATTTCCGCCTGGAATACTGAGGCCTGTTTTCCTAGAGAGATGACGCCCTCCAGTCTTGGCTGCACCCCATATACCCCAGCCCCAACACATTGGTCTGATTTTGACCCGTCAGTGAACCAGACAATATCCCCTGTACGGTGTCGAACTATTTTCTCCCACTGCTCCCTACTTCCAATTGTTATATTGAAAAGCTTGTTGAAGCAGTATGGGGTTATAATATAGTCGGCTGGCATTTCCCCAACCTTTCCTATATTTACCTCACTCACTATTTTAGTGTGTGATTCTGGATATCCCAAAGAGTTCTAGTTGTTGACAGATTTGAGTCTGTTGGTACCAGCTGCCTCCTCCATCTTGAACCAAAGGTGTAATGGGGGCATATCCAGCATGGTTTCCATCCCAGCAGTTGGTGTGCTGCTAATTCCGCCTGTTATGGCTAAGCAGCCTAATCTCTGCACCTTACCAAACTCCTTAGCAGCAACCTGCTGTTCTACCTTCTTCCACCTCACGACCGCCCCATAGGTGATCCTGGGTCTAATCACTGTGGTGTATACCCAGTGCATACCATTGGGGCTCAGGCCCCAATTTTTGCCACAAGCTCTCCTGGTACTCACAAGAGTACCTTTTGTCTTGGAGCAAATATTCCTAATGTAAGGAGTCGATGTCAGTTTCTCATCTAGGGTAACCCCTAGATATTTCACTGTCCCCTTCACAGGTAGCGCATCATTGAAAAGCTTTAGATTCCAACTTGAATGTTGTATATGCTTTTTTGTGAATGGTACAACAGTCTTCTTAGGACTAACCCCCAGACCTGTTTCCAGCACCAGTCTTGCACAATGTCCAGTGCACCTTGTGCCATATACTTCACTGTGTCAGCAAATTTGCCAAGATCATCTGTGTATCCTTGGCAATAGTACTGCCTAGAGTTTAATTCTCCAATGAGATCATTCACCACTAGATTCCACAATAAAGGGGAAACAACTCCTACATGCGGGCAACCCCTATGGTGTTGATTGCCATTTTTCATCCATCATGGTAGCCTCTACCTTTATTCCACTGTGCATGGCCCTTGTCCACCTACATATAGTGGTCCCTAGGTCATGCACCTCTGCTGCCCTAACCATGGAATCGAAGGTCGTATTGCTAAAAGCCCCCTCAATGTCCAGGAAGGTACAGAGGGCTATTTCCTGAAAGTGTAGTGCTTTCTCCACCTTCCCAACGAGTTGGTGGAGAGCTGTCTCACATGATTTACCTGGCTGATATGCATGTTGGTTTGAATGAAGAGGAACCCTACTTAACCTCCTTTCTCCAACATGCACATTAACCAGCTATTCCAATGTCTTAAGAATGAAGAAGGACAGGCTGATTGGTCTCATATCCTTGGCCTCGGTATGATCAATTCTCCCTTGCTTTAGAATGAAGGCAACCTTCACTGCCCTCCAGGCATTGGGAATGTTTCCTGCTGCTAGGCTAACCGTGAATAATCTGCATAGGAATATAATAAGATTTTCTCCCGTTTGTTGCAGGAGAGCTGGATAGATTCCATCGGGGCCAGTTGACTTGAACGGTTGAAATGTTCCCACCGCCCATCGGACCTTACTGAAATCGACACACTCCTTGGCCAGATCCCAGTCCTCTTTGCGAATACCTGAGAAACGTTGTCTCTCAGGAATCGCATGCTGGTTTGAGTTATCCCCCAGAGTATATTGAGGAAAGTGAGTATTGAGTAGCGGTTTCAGCGTTTCATGTGCTGTCTTTGTATACTCCCCATCCTCCTTCCTCAATGTTCCTCCTTGATTAGTTGGTAGCCTAGTGAGGATTTTATGAAGTCTCGCTTGAGCAGCTGTGCCCTCCACTTCCTCACAGAATACCTTCCAGGATGGCTCCTTTGCCCGTCTGATGGCAAGGTTGTAATTGACATAGGCCTCACGATATTTTGCCCATTGTCCTTTGCGCCTCGCAAGGTTAAACAGTCTTCGTACCTGTTTCCTTTGCATTTCCAGGTTATTATTCCACCAAGGCACACTCCTATTTGTGCACTTCTTGGTGATTGAGCAGTTGTCCTGGTATGAGGTCACTATAGCAGAGGTTATGACCACTGCTACTTCCTCAACCTCTGCTGGATTCCTTATCGAAGTTTTAATTTCCGATAGGCTGAAGTCAAGGTCTCTCCTATATGTCTCCCAGTCCGTTTTCCTCGGATTCCTATAGGTCATGGTCTGTCTGGTTCCCATTTCAACCTTGAATTTAATATACATGTGATCTGACGAGGATGGCTCCAGGACCACATGCCACTGTTTGACGTAATTTCCCATCATCATGGAACCAAAAGTTATGTCAATTACTTCTTCCCTTCTACTATTCCTGAATGTAGGTTTATCACCGCTATTCAGGATCTCCAAGTTGTTAGATAGGAGAAATTCAAGAAGGTGCTCACCTCTACTGTTGGTGTCCTTGCTGCCCCACGATAGATTGTGGGCATTGGCATCACATCCCACCAACAGTTGTCACCTTGCTGATGGCAGGCTTCCGGCAGTCTCCTCACTTCCAAAGGAGGAGGAGAGCTGTCTTCGTAAGGAAGGTATGCTGAGGCCAAAACAATTTCCCTCTTGATACCTTCCTCACATTGCTGCATCCTGATGGTCACCAGGTCCCTGGAACAAAAATCCATCATTGGTATGAAAGGTATTCCATTTCTAACATAAAGGCATGTTATGGAGTTTTTTAGATTTCTAGCTTAAATCAGTTTATCTTCAGTACCACCGAGGCAGCACATCCAGTCCCCATCTTGCTGCCATTATTGCCTTTAAGGTCTTTGATTACCCTGACGGCGACCTGCGAGAATCCTAAAAACAGTTTCATGCCTTGCTCTCCCATTGCCTTCAGGGACTTCTCTCGGACCTCCACCACCCGTGTTCGTCTTTCCGGAACGACCTTTTGGTTAATTGCCCTCCAATCCTCTTTCGAGACTTTTGGGTTCGGAACTCTTATTTTCCCGAACAGAGTCTTTGGAGGGACATCCTTAAGGATCTTTGGTACCCATATTGATATCTTTGCGGTCTTCAGGAGTTCGGTTGCTGTCTTGACTAGCAGCTTCGCATCCTCCCATGGGGATATCATGGGCGCCTTGTCCTTAAGCCATACTGCTGAGTGGCCCCCCCTCGCAGACAAAAATGAGGGCACCGCGATCTAGATAGACCCTCCTGAATTTGGGTCCTGGACCAGCGTCCCCCCCAATCTCTTCAAAGAGGGCCATCTGCACGAGCTCCTCCTGCCGCGAGGTGATGCTCACCAGTGGGTATCCTTCTTGGACAACCGTCATTCTAAAGACCGAGACTGCAGTACTATAGGTCTTTTTTCCTATTTCCTGCCTCAGCCTTTTAGGATCACGCTTGTCCACAGAGGAGGGAGTCTTAGATTCCTCCCTAACCCTCTTGCCACCTGACGTCGATGGGGTCTGTGTATCCCCTTTGACCTGAGGCAGTTTCTTTTTGGGAGTCTTGGGCTCAAGCCCTTTTGATTCCCTCCACTTATGCTTAGGAAGACATTCTTTTCCTTCCTTTTGCTTCTGTTCCTTGAGACGTTTCCTCACCTGAGCCCCAGACAAAGCCTTAATCCTAATCTGGTCCAACTTCTCTGTTACAGTTCCCACTTCTTGCTCAGGTCTAGACCCTGATTCAGAAGTAGGAGTGCACTCCATCGGTCCTGATCCCGATGTCTGAGTATCTGAGGTCTCAGATTGTCCCTCAGATTCTTTTAAAATACTTTCTTTCTCTGTGTTTATCTTAGTCCTAGGAGATTTGGGGATTTATTTGGTCCACACCACGATAACCCCGCGTGGTGCAAGACTACTTACTCAGGGAGGTCGCCCGGTATCCCTGAGGCTCCGTTCGAGACACATCCATCCATGTGTCACGCACCCCTCGGCACGGATCGCATCACACCTTGTGTTGGGAAAGGAATTGGGAAAGGACTGGGAGAGGATAAGGAAGACGGGACGTTGTGGGACACACTTCGTCAGATCCATCAGCTGAGGCCTTTGCGGCAGTAGGTTCTCTACCTACGGTATAGCCCTCTGCTTCACACGGATACGCAAGCCTCTCCACCAGCACGGACAGTGCTTCGTCAAGGTGGTCCCCCCTAGAGAGGTTCAGTAGTTCTTACTATATTTTTAATCTTCAGTCTCAAACAAAATATTTTACGAAGTCTCAAAAATGTTCAAATATTTGTAAATTTAACGGACTCAGCTGCTTGGTCGTTAGTCTGTAGTTTACAAACAGCTTAAACTAAGGTGAACTAACCTAAGGACAACACAAACACCCATGCCCGTGGAGGGGGGAGGGGGGGGGTTCGTGCGCCGTACGGCTAGCGGCCACACGTACCGCAGCACTTCGAAGTCTCCCCACCGAGTATAATATTAAGCTGGGTCCAGCACCTCTTAGGTTAAACGCTGTACTTTAAGTTACACATTATTTATTAAGTATCATCCAAAATATTTTCTGAAGCCTCCTCACCGCCTAGAAAAATAAGTTGGGTTCAGAAACACTGTTTCTCACGTTTGGACCAATACTTTTCTTTCAATTCATTTACAAATTCGTCCCAGTTTTCAATCTCGTTTTTATGTAAAACCACCCATTAGGCAGCTCCAGCTTCCAAATGCCTTATAACAAACTGGATTCTTTTATTGTCGTTCCATCTAGGAGGAAAATAATTTTCAACGGCTATGAAAGAATTAACGGATGAAGGTCGCCTCCAGGTTTAAAGATCGGAAAATTACTAGCAGTATTAGGTCCTGTTGTTAAATTTAATTCATCCGACCATTCTATGGGAGGTATTACAAGGTTCTATTTAGACTAGGATAGCGAAGTAGTATCGTTTTCGTGTTACTTGAAACTATGTCGGAGATGGTATTGTCAGCAAATAAAGGTTGCCAGCCCTGTTACAAGGGATGTTTTCTTCTTTATCGATCTCGGCTAAAAGTTTATTTATTCGATTCTTGCCTCTGTATGAGATAAACGATTTGATGACTTGCGGCGGAACGACCTCTTCGTGCTGCGGAACGTGTGCTAAAACCTTATCTTCAAAAGCACTCGTCTTGTCTGATTACTGTTGAATGTGGCCGTGTCAGACTTAGTAATCCTTGAGGTGTCCACTCGCCCGTAAAAAGTTATATAAAATAATAATAAGTTCATGTAAAATCTTTATACGTTGCAATATTTCAAAATCAGATTCTTGCGCCGAGGGAAGAAGTCTTTAACTGTTACTCTTGTTAAAATATTTCTAAGTTCTCTCATAGATAAGACGTTCAAAAGAAATTCTTCAGTTTGTGGTCGTTGCTATAGCCACAGAGAAAAAAAATATTTCTTCAATGATTATCGATCAATGTGTATGATCGATTAATCACAGTTCTAAAAGAAACATTTATCGAAGTCTTCTTGACGTAACTTTTCCACCAATAAAAATTCATAAAAAATTCTTCCTTCACATTGAAGAATAAATTAAATATTCTCCTCGTTTCATTAATATATTATTTATCGTAAAATAATTCTTCATAAATGTTGTACTCTGACACTTTCGTCAAGTTTAAACACGATAACATTTATTGCTTTCTATGATATTACATACGTAGTCATTGACAGACAAAAGGGAACTGACTTTTAAAATTTGTTATTTTAACATTAAATGTTGACAATAATGTCAACTCTCGCAACGTCAACCGCAGAGATCAACATCTTCTTGCCTCGTGGCCGTCGACCTGCGACTTGATGTGGCCGGATATTTACTCCTTGGAATCGGCGTTGAAGATGTTGCCCTCGTAGGTTGACTCGCCTCACAGCACATAAAACAAACAAAAAACATACAAAAACCTTCTTTAAGAATCATAACATTAAACATTTACATAAAAATCATTTAAGAACACAAATATAAGTAAGTTATCCTGCACAAACTGAGCTGACATGAGATATGTAGCGGAGACAATAATCCGTCCCACTACAGACTCTTAATTCCTCAGCTGTTAGCAATATAAATGCTCTCCTCGGACTTATTGATGTTTTCTCTGACAGTTTCGAGGATATTACATATTTCAGATTACATTCTCACGTTCGGTCTGGTCTGTTTGAACCTGTTTAATCAAAGAGATTAATTGTAGGTTATCTATTGCAGAAATCTGTACCGTCTTTCATAGATTCTAATAGCTTGTTACGTACACTTTGTGTTTGACTAGAAATATCATTCTGTATTTTATCTCGAAGCTTGACGTTGTTCTTTTATATTTCTTTAACTAAAAGAACATTAATGATATTTAAATGCTTTGTTAATTCAACGATATCCTTACGCATTTGCGCGTTTTCTTCTCGCGGTTTTTGGATATGATCTACTAGTTTACTATTAAGCGCGGA
Organism: Locusta migratoria; assembly: GCA_026315105.1. Lineage (NCBI taxonomy): Eukaryota > Metazoa > Arthropoda > Insecta > Orthoptera > Acrididae > Locusta > Locusta migratoria. Next base: position 218,505,562 of record CM048749.1, read on the forward strand.
AGATGCGTCTATCAGCACCGATAGTTGTTCCTGTGTTTCGGCTTTAGATGCTTCTATTAGCCTCGACAGTTTCTCTTGTGTTTTAATCTGAGATTTGTTGACTGCACGATCTCTCGTCTTAATTCTCAGTTTTGGTTATGGTAAAGTAAAAAAAGTAAAGCAGTCAACAATCCAAAGATTGGTTTGAACACCACAGTGCTTTACTAGGCATGGTCATGTTTAGAGGTGGTATGCCGTTGCCTTCCTCCGACCTTCGAACTGACTTACCCAGCCAGTTATAAGGGGACCTACAGTTTAGCGTGGGTTCCGAACCACGGTGCTACTCGGTATTTTTCACGTGAGCAATACTGCCAGAAGTGAAAGAAGTGGAAAGTGACAGAAAAAAATCCTAGGACCCGGCGGGGGTCGAACCCGAAATCTTTGGATTTGTAGTCTGACACTATACCACTGTGCAACCGAAGGGCACGTAGTAACACTAAAAGTGGGCCTTTGCGATCGTCTTGTGACAGTTCGAAATTTAAATGAAAATAACGACTTAACTATTCATCTGACACGAAAATTGAACAACTGAATTTGTAGAGGAGAAAATTCTCTACAACTTTGCTCTCTTATGGTTTTTTTTTTTTTTTTTTTTTCATATTTCGTATCGTTTCAGAGATATTTGCAAACATAACGGCGATTTTGGGATGTCTGTCTGTCCGTAACGTGTTCCCTGTTTTTAAGACGAACCGTTCAACCGATCAGCACCAAATTTTACAGACATGATTGTAGGCCGCCAGAGACCTGAACCTTCCTTTTTCAAATTTTTCGGAGAAAAAATACGCTTGTAATACCAGAAAAAGCCGTTTGTAATATAATTGTAATTCCAAACGAGCCGTTCATATGACACGAAAATTGAATAACCTAATTTGTAGAGGAGAAAATTCTCTACAACTTAGCTCCCTTTTTTTTCATATCTCGTATCGTTTGAGACATATTTGCAAGAATGTCGGAGATTTGACACCCTCCACTGAATTAACGAAAACCAGGCGTTAGGAGATGTCACGTGACATTCCTCGCCCAGAACCTTCTCTGGCATACGCCATCTTGAGTTGCGTATTTGATGATTTTCTTATTGTAACTTACACGTTGTTATTTCAAAGCAATGGCGCACTGAAGAATTAACAAAAACACATCGTTCTTCGTACGATAAGTGATAATTTAGTGTATACAAATGCCATATTAGCATCGGTTAACAACGGCCATCAATAGTATGAGATTAATTATCTTTTGATTGACAGCCGAAGTGTAGTGGGCAAAGCGTTGGACTATGACGCTAAAGGTCGGTGGTTCAGAGCCCGCCACTAACTAATTTGTTTTTCCCTAAATGGTTTGAGACACTCTTATTAATTAATTTTTTATTATTGAGGTTATTATTTTGGTTCAAAATGTTTGCAAAAACTTATAAAACTAAAAATCTAAAGTGGGCCGTAAAACACGTCAGTGCGATTTTTCGTTTTAATTGATCTAATAGATCATTAAAATTTGCATTCAAACTGTTTTCTAACTTTCTTATCTTTCTATTTAAAAACCTTCTCTCTCTACTAGGTAAAGGCTCTCCAGACCGTTCATCACATGAAACTTCACTTTCCGACATTATTGATATATCGCGCCTAACTACCAGACACGGAAATATATATTTTATAAGGCCTATCATATACAGAAGCACCGCGTACTTGAAATGACTCGCCGGATATTGTACTACAAGCACTGTAACCTCGGTAATCTGTTATCTGTCAGGTTACAGCCGTTGATGCTGGTCTGTTGCGGTGTCAAATAGACTTGCGCATAATAGTTAGCGATCGGGAGCGCTCACTAGTTTGTTCTTTTAGTTCGTCCGCTCCCAGTGACGGCTGAGCGGCGTGGTCTGTGGAGGGAGAAGTTCCCCCACCCAGCTGCTCCATGCGCTTTCTGCGTGCACCGCTAACGATATCACGCAAACCAAAAGATTTGGTTTAATCTCTATATCTTGGCACTATGGAATTTATTAGTCAGATATTGTAGAGTGCAGAACACATCAAAACAGAAATTTTGTTGCACTGAACTATGTAATCTAGCAGGCAGACGCTTACCTCGAAATGGCTCTCATCAGCAGAAGGCAAACACGTGATTTTTAATTATGCTGCGCGTTATTGCTGTCGGTTTTCGGGAAAGAATCCCACGAACTAAGAAACTAGATACGTTTGGCATAATAGTTCGCGACCGGTAACGCATGTTTTAGTTCGTGATCGATTGCACATATTTTAGTTCGCGACCGATCGCGCATATTTTAGTTCGCGACCGATCGAAGATATCTTAGTTCGCGACCTATCTCGCATATCTTAGTTCGCGATCGGTATCTCTCCTTTTAGTTCGCAGCTCGGCGGTGAAGTAGATCGCTCTTTTTAGTTCGTCCGCTCTTTTCGGCTTTTGCTACCGCTAGTAAAAAAGCTCTTTCTTTTGTTATTTTAAATAATGATCAGTATTGCCCAAGCGTGTGCTATTACCCGTATTTTTGGGCAATTAGACATCAAATACGTAAGCAAATAAACCAGTTATTTACACGAATGCGTGATACAATGATATTCCACTACCATGCATATAGTCTTGCCGGGCACGACGTTAAACTGCCTCCCAACCCAAGGTGTGGTGCGACCCGTGCTGAGGAGTGCGTGGCACATGGGTGGATGTGTCTCGAACGGAGCCTCAGGGATACCGGGCGACCTCCCTGAGTAAGTTGCCTTGCACCGCGCGGGGTTATCGTGGTGTGGCCCATATAAATCCCCAAATCTCGTGGGACTAAGATGAAAACGGAGAAAAATATTATTACAAAAGAATCCGACGGGCAATCTGAGACCTCAGATACTCAATCATCGGGATCAGGACCGATGGAGTGCACTCCTATTTCTCAGTCAGGGTCTAGACCTGAGCAAGAAGTGGGAACTGTAACAGAGACGTTGGACCAGATTAGGATTAAGGCCTTGTCTGGGGCTCAGAGGAGGAAACTTCTCAAGGAACAGAAGCAAAAGGAAGGAAAAGAATGGCTTCCTAAACATAAGTGGAGGGAATCAGAAGGGCTTGAGCCCAAGAGCCCCAAAAGGGCCCAGAACCCAAAAGTATCGACAGATGATTGGAGGGTAATTAACCAAAAGGTCGTTCCGGAAGGACGAACCCTGGTGGTGGAGGTCGGAGAGAAGTCCCTGAAGGCAATGCGAGAGCAAGGTCTGAAACTGTTTTTAGGGTTCTCGCAGGTCGCCGTCAGGGTAATCAAAGACCTTAAAGGCAATAATGGCAGCAAGATGGGGACTGGAAGTGCTGCAGATAAACCTGCAGCACAGTAAAGGGGCCACTGCTGCCCTGAGCCGTCGCCCGAAGAGACAGGAGGTGAACGTGGCCCTGATACGAGAACCCTATTTATACAAAGGGGGTGTATCGGGCCTTGATGGTACTGGAGGTAAGCTAATTTATGCCAGAAATCTAAAAAACTCCAGAACATGCATTTATGTTAGAAATGGAATACCTTTCATACCAATGATGGATTTTTGTTCCAGGGACCTGGTGACCATCAGGATGCAGCAATGTGAGGAAGGTATCGAGAGGGAAATTGTTTTGGCCTCAGCATACCTTCCTTACGAAGACAGCTCTCCTCCTCCTTTGGAAGTGAGGAGACTGCCAGAAGCCTGCCATCGGCAAGGTGACGACTGTTGGTGGGATGTGATGCCAATGCCCACAATCTATAGTGGGGCAGCAAAGACACAAACAGTAGAGGTGAGCACCTACTTGAATTTCTCCTATCTAACAATTTGGAAATCCTGAATAGGGGTGATTAACCTACATTCAGGAATAGTAGAAGGGAAGAAGTAATTGACATAACATTTGGTTCCATGATGATGGGAAGTTACGTCAAACAGTGGCATGTGGTCCTGGAGCCCTGCTCGTCAGATCACATGTATATTAAATTCAAGGTTGAAATGGGAACCAGACAAACCATGACCTATAGGAATCCGAGGAAAACGGACTGGGAGACATATAGGAGAGACCTTGACTTCAGCCTATCAGATATTAAAACTTCGATAAGGAATCCAGCAGAGGTTGAGGAAGTAGCAGAGGCCGTAACCTCTGCTATAGTGACCTCATACCAGGACAACTGCTCAATCACCAAGAAGTGCACAAATAGGAGTGTGCCTTGGTGGAATAATAACCTGGAAATGCAAAGGAAACAGGTACGAAGACTGTTTAACCTTGCGAGGCGCAAAGGACAATGGGCAAAATATTGTGAGGCCTATGTCAATTACAACCTTGCCATCAGACGGGCAAAGGAGCCATCCTGGAAGGTATTCTGTGAGGAAGTGGAGGGCACAGCTGCTCAAGCGAGACTTCATAAAATCCTCACTAGGCTACCAACTAATCAAGGAGGAACATTGAGGAAGGAGGATGGGAAGTATACAAAGACAGCACATGAAACGCTGGAACTGCCCCTCAAGACTCACTTTTCTCAATATACTCTGGGGGATAACTCAGACCAGAATGCGATTCCTGAGAGACAACGGTTCTCAGGTATTCGCAAAGAGGACTGGGATCTGGCCGAGGAGTGTGTCGATTTGAGTAAGGTCCGATGGGCGGTGGGAACATTTCAACCGTTCAAGTCAACGGGCCCCGATGGAATCTATCCAGCTCTCCTGCAACAAGCGGGAGAAAATCTTATTAGATTCCTATGCAGGTTATTCACGGTTAGCCTAGCAGCGGGAATCATTCCCAATGCCTGGAGGGCAGTGAAGGTTGTCTTCATTGCAAAGCCAGGGAGAATTGATCATACCAAGGCCAAGGATATGAGACCAATCAGCCTGTCCTCCATCATTCTTAAGACATTGGAAAAGCTGGTTAATGTGCATGTTGGAGAAAGGAGGTTAAGTAGGGTTCCTCTTCATTCAAACCAACATGCATATCAGCCAGGTAAATCATGTGAGACAGCTCTCCAACAACTTGTTGGGAAGGTGGATAAAGCATTACACTTTCAAGAAATAGCCCTCTGTATCTTCCTGGACATTGACGGGGCTTTTAGCAACACAACCTTCGATTCCATGGTTAGGGCAGCAGAGGTGCATGACCTAGGGACCACTATATGTAGGTGGACTAGGGCCATGCTCAGTGGAAGAAAGTTAAAGGCTACCATGATGAATGAAAATATGGTAATCAACACCACTAGCGGTTGCCCGCAAGGAGGAGTTCTTTCCCCTTTATTGTGGAATCTAGCGGTGAATGATCTCATTGGAGAATTAAACTCTAGCCAGTACTATATGTAGGTGGACTAGGGCCATGCTCAGTGGAAGAAAGTTAGAGGCTACCATGATGAATGAAAAAATGGTAATCAACACCACTAGGGGTTGCCCGCAAGGAGGAGTTCTTTCCCCTTTATTGTGGAATCTAGCGGTGAATGATCTCATTGGAGAATTAAACTCTAGGCAGTATTTTTGCCAAGGATACGCAGATGATCTTGTCATAGTAATACTTGGCAAATTTGCTGACACAGTGAAGAATATGGCACAAGGTGCCTTGGACATTGTGCAAGACTCATGCAGAAAACAGGATCTGGGTTTAGTCCTAAGCAGACTGTTGTTGTACCATTCACAAGGAAACATATCCAACACTCAAGTTGGAATCTAAAGCTTTTCAATGAAGTGCTACCTGTGAAGGGGACAATGAAATATCTAGGGGTTACCCTAGATGAGAAACATTAGGAATATTTGCCCCAAGGTACTTTAGTAAGTACCAGGAGAGCTTGTGGCAAAAATTGGGGCCTGAGCCCCAAGGGTATGCACTGGATATTCACCACAGTGATTAGACCCAGGATCACCTATGGGGCGGTCGTGAGGTGGAAGAAGGTAGAACAGCAGGTTGCTGCTAAGGAGCTTGGTAAGGTGCAGAGACTAACCTGCTTAGCCATAACAGGCGGAATTAGCAGCACACCAACTGCTGGGATGGAAACCATGCTGGATATGCCCCCATAACACCTTTGAGTCAAGATGGAGGCGGCAGCTGGTACCAACAGACTCAAATCTGTCAACAACTGGAACTCTTTGGGATATCCAGAATCACACACTAAAATAGTGAGTGAGGTAGATATAGGAAAGGTTGGGGAAATGCCAGCCGACTATATTATAACCCCATACTGCTTCAACAAGCCTTTCAGCATAACAATTGGATGTAGGGAGCAGTGGGAAAAAATAGTTAGACACCGTACGGGGGATATTGTCTGGTTCACTGACGGGTCGAAATCAGACCAAGGCGTTGTGGCCGGGGTATACGGGGTGCAGCCAAGACTGGAGGGCGTCATCTCTCTAGGGAAGCTGGCCTCAGTATTCCAGGCCGAAATCACTGCCATCAGGGTATGTGTGGAGGAGAATTTGCGTAGGTGCTACAAAGATCGTTTCATCTATATCTATTCAGACAGCCAGGCAGCCCTGAGATCACTGGCAGCTCCTGCAACATGGTCTAAAATTGTTGCAGAATGTCACAGAGTTCTTGTGGAGCTAGGGGAAAGCAATAAAGCTATTGTGGGTCCCTGGCCACTCGGGGATCAGTGGCAACGAACATGCCGACAGATTAGCCAGGATGGAGGCAGAGACTCCATTTATTGGACCGGAACCTGTCCTGACAATCACCAAGGCAATGATCAAGTTGGAGCTACGTAACTGGCTCAGAAGACAGCACGTAGAATATTGGACCGAAGTCCATCAACAAAAACATGGCAAGGTAATGATGCCAAAGCCTTGTTTTAAAAGAAGATCTGCAATCCTGGGTGTGAACAGGAGAGAGATTAGACTCATGGTTGGATTGCTGACAGGCCATGGGAAGTTCAAAAAAACACCTACATACAATGGGAATAACAGAAGAGGACCCTAAATGTAGGATCTGTGATGACGGTGATGAAACTGCATTACATGTAATCTTCGAATGCATTGCATTGGAGAGTAAAAGGCACAGAACATTTGGGAAAACCAGACCCGAAGAAATTGTGTCTAATAAAGAACTGGTAAAGGGACTCCTTGCACTGTTCATGGGCATTGGTTGGCTTTGCTAGACATACAGGGAGCGATACCGCACAATAAATTTAGTTTCGGTGCGGGCAGTGGCGGGTTAGACCAAGACTGTTTTGCTTCCCTGAAAGAATCAAATCAAATCAATGCATATAGAGTACTCGTAGTTTTTTTTTTTAAATGGAATTCTTTATTTATTTAATAGGTCATTGAAGGATCATTGCCTACAAATGACGCGATGCTCGCGCTCTCTCATCCTCTCGCTGTTCCCCGTCAGTCTTCGGAAAGGGAGTGGACGAACTAAGAGGCGAGGGATCTGCAAACTAGTTCGCGTAGTTCGCCTGTGGTAGCGCGAACTACACAAGATTAGTGTCAAAGACTACAACTATGTGACTGTCAGGATGCGAATTAGAAGAAGGCAACGTTGGGAGCTTCTACAGCGGCGGTGGTAACTGCGACACAAATAGTCTGAACCGCACACAGGTCACGCCCGCGGAAGAGCTGTTGCAAGGCCGTAATCACGATCTCTCGGATGATGGACTGGGCCTGTTAGATTAAAAAGAACAGCTGTCGGGTAGCGTTGTCTCATTGATTTACTACGGGACCGTAATGCAAGGCTTCTCTCGTCAGCTGCCGACTTCTGTGAAGTCGTATTAAGCTGCTAACGACCTCGTTAAGATCTTCCAGTTGTCTTCCTGATTAATTGCTTCTCTTATTTCATCTTGTACCTGTGTGCTAAATTGCATTTGTTATTCTCCAACAGGTCCTGTCGTAATGTCGCCAGGTTGTACTGGAACGGCTGATTCAAATTTCTCTTCATCATAGTTTTAATAATTTGCAAGTCAAAGTTCTCACGCTCACCGTATCAGACATCGATCCTGACCGTTCGTATACAAACGAAGAGTAACGGAAATATCAATTCCCACACAAAAGATCTTTACTCTTGAATAGTATATCCTTGTACAAGGTAAAATGTTCAAGAAAACTTATAGTTTAAAACTTGATGAGCGGCTCCGTAAAAATTTCCTCAGAATTTTGTTGTTAAAAATCTCTCAATTGCTTTTATGAACCACAGATATGTTCCATGAATTTGTTTTAAAATTACCGATTCGTAAGACTTTAACCAAATTTGTTCACATTAAAAAAATATCCACAAGTCTCTAAAAAAAACTACATGAAGTCTTGAATAGGCTCTGTAACAAACATCAGAAATTAACTTCAGCAAATTAAATATTGGTATCTCTTAATGACTGAATACCTATCTCCAGAACTCTGACACTGGAAGTTAAATTTCGGGTTTTATTTCGCTTGACACAAATTAATATATGTGTACACATGCATATAATCGTTAGAACATTCTCATAAGTACTCATCATAGTAACTTCGTTTACAATAACATACATTCTATTTCTTTCATTTATGTGATTATAACGGTTGGCAACAGCATTCCGTAACAAGATCTTCTTTTAGCACCTGGCTGTCGCCCCGCGACGTTTGATGGGCAGCTATATGATCTCTGATTTGGCAGAGAAAATGCTGTTCTGGAGTGTTTCGCCGTTGTCACCGGACATGAAACATAAAGGAACAAACACGTAATTTTAAAAATCATATAGTAAAAAATCATCAACATTAAAAAAACATTAACAGCACTATAAATAAACATGTTTTTACCTTCAAAACTGAGCTGAAGTAAGGCAGTAGAAGGGATAAGCTTTCGTCCCACTACATTATCAGCCTGCCATACAAATCTGTGTCAACTGGCTTCCTATAAACAGCATGTCCCAATGTACTATCTACCTTCGTCCTAACCAACACATCAAGGAAGAGAAAGCAACCAGTCTTTTCCATCTCCATGGTGAAGCCGATGTTAGGGGGGAATGAATTTAGATGCTCCAAAAAAATTATTCAAGTTATCACTACCATGAGGCCAAATGACAAACGCGTCGTAAACATATCTAAAAACCATTCACACTTCTACTGTTTCGTAGTAGCAGAGTCAGAGTGCAATGTGCTGTGTCGTATTTGACGAAGGGTCGGTATAATCTTTTGTTCCATCTTTTGCTAAGGGTGTGCATCATATTAATTGTCCTGCCGCCATCGCATCAAAGAACGTGTCCATGGTAGGAATCGTTACACCCTCCGAGAATTAGATTTTTGATTCTAAGGAATTATTTCGGCTTCCTTTATATATTGGCTCTGAAATTTCGGAAATTTCTTCAGACTGGTTGGACGGTGTTTCCTGGTCAATCTCAATGGGAATTTCAGACTGCAACGGCCCGGGATACGGAGAATTTTGAACGGTTCTATACTTCGGAACATATTTCTAATTTAGACGATTTGTGGTCAATCTTACGGAGAAATGATTGGACGATGCTGCTTTATCCGTGTTGGGGATACGTTTAACCTTTGCACCGACGCCTAGGCGTGTGTCTGTTGCCGCGGCGGAGCGACCGAGCGCATTGAGGCGCTATGTTACGATGCACGAGGCCGTTCCCAGTAGAGGGGTCGAGCCCCCCGGGCATGGATGTTTGTGTCTTCTTTAGTACAAGTTAGTTTATAAGTAGTTTGAACATTTTGAAAAAATGTTGAGGGGAAGACTAATAATCTCCTCAAGTAAAGTTACTGGGCACTGCAGACTATCAAGAATTATAATTATTATTGTGCTGTACCTCCTAAGTTATATGGCCTTCTGAAGGTTGACACGGAAGGATTCCCCTTAGATCCAATGTGTCAAACATAGGTGCTCCAACACATCGTGTACTATAACTTCCTGCTGTTTTGTTGAGCCCACTTTTGAGGCACTATTAGAATCACATTAAGAGCTGTGCACATTTTCTACGTCGATTGGAGGAAGTGTATTTGAATGACTCTGATATTTTAGTCAGTTTTGATGTGGTTTAGCTCTTCACTCCGGTCTCTCTGTCCGATTCGTTGCAGTTTACGGAGACCAGGGTGGGTACTGAATTAACGAATCTGTTACGACATGTTTTGACTTCCACGTATTTCTAATTTAATTACCAGTACTATGAAGAGACAGATGGAGTTGCCATGGGAAGTGCATTGTCACTTATCATCGCTTCTTTGAAGAACGTACATTGGAATCAGCCGCGACACGTTCATTATTTAGCTTCGTAGTTGTGAGAACTTGAATATTGTTTTGGAACATCTAAATTCCGTACACTCGAACGCACGTTTCACCATGGATAAGAATGGCTGCCTTCCTTCCTTCCTCGATGTGATGGTTAGGAGGAACGCAGATGGTACGTTGGGACATGCTATTTATAGGTAGCCAACTCACACTATCTGCAGGCTGACAGTTGTGACCATCCAGCTCAATGTGGAGGGGTTCTAGGTACCTTAGTGCACAGGGCGCACGTCATCGCAGATCCAGAAACTTTATCTACCTAGGTGTCCCATCTGCAGAATATTTATAGTGAAGGGCAGATTAAAAGAGCGTTGCGCTATCAACCAAATGAGCGACGGACTAGAGAGTACAGACGTGGCAACCAAAGAAATGGGCTATCTTCCCCACGTTTGCAGAATTCCTAACACGATTGGCCGTATTTTACGTACATATGATACAAAGTGTGTGTTCTAACCCCTAAAATTAAGGTACTGGGTCCGTTAAGTATGATTCGGGTGGCGTACCGTATATTGGTCAAACAATTAGGACAGTCAAAGACCGATGTATCGAGCATACGTGTGACACACGTTTCCAACAACACACGTTTGCCGAACTCTGCTAGGATACAGGCCATCTGATGAAATACAACAAAACGGAAATTTTGGCATGCAATTATACTGGAATTGTATCATGAAGGAAGCGACTGAAATAAAACTAGCGGATAACCTGCTGAATAGGGATGGAGGTTTTTGTTTGATTTCTGCATGAAATCCTACTCTCTCACTTGTCCAAACGGAAGGACAAAATTATCACAACCTCACCCGCTAAAAACTGATGTTGATTATCGACATCGCTGTTGGTTTTCATCTTTGGTCATGCGATGGCTCTGTGTGCTTGCCTGCTCGGTGTGTGTTGCCTTTCTGTTGTCACTGAGAACCGAGGTTCTAAACGCCGTCGCACGTTGCTCCCTCGCTGCAGTATTTGTTTTCAAAGACCTTGCAGGACCATCTACACATGCAGAACGAAACTGAAATGAGATCTGTTACAGTGCATGGTATCTAGTGATAACGGAAAAGAAATTTAACAGATTGTAAAATGCACTGAAAGCGAAACACGTAGACTTCGACATCAAATAATTGGACTATAAAAGTTGAAGCTTTAACCCATTTCTTCCCAGCGTTGCGTACACGCATCACGAACTTTAGCCTTACAAAATGTAGTCGAAATGGACTTACTATACAAAACTCACCAAGCAAGTGTTAAAGCCTTTTAAAACATGCCTTTTAACACATGCATGGTGAGTTTTGTATAGTAAGTCCATTTCGACTACATGTTGTAAGGCTAAATTTTGTGTTTCGTGTACCCAACGCTGGGAAGAAATGGGTTAATAGTTAAATTTTCCTTCCGTGATGCTATTAGCGCGAAGAGGTCAATTAGGTGGGGAAATAATTCTGTGAATTCAACAGTTCCACGTAAATGATATTATCTAAAATATGACATTAGATCCAGAAGATGAGAACGATTGAAAAAAGACCAGTTTGCTTTCGTATAAAATATCCGGCTTCAGTTCATTACGAATGCACAGTCTAACTACATACCGGGCCCATATACAGAAATCAACGAAAAGCTTTTTCGTTAAGAGTTTCGTGACAATTCACTCAGTTAATGACCTCTAAACCGGTCAAATATGGGCAAATATATTGGATAGCGATAGGTTAAGACTCTAAATATATTGTGAATTCCTTTCTATATCTAGGAAAGTTTGGTACTTAGTCGAGCGATGAGCGTTACTTAAATAGTTGCTGCAAAATTACCACAAAAGGAAAAAAACTGGCACATACAAGCTCCGACAATAAAGTTCGGTGAATATTCTTGCAACATTGACGTAGATGAACTATAAAATACAGTTACCTTACTCTCGTTCGATATGGTCATCTCCCATAACGATTCATTGCTGACCTCCTGGAAAACATGTACGATGTCTTCCGTTGGGATGCTGTTGAATAGCCTCGTCACGTTTCGCTGGATGTCACGATCATCGTAAAATTTCCTGCCTTTCAAAGCAAGTCGAGAGAACAGGAAGAAGTCTGGAGGATTGCGATCCGGCGAGTAAGGCGGATGTTCAAGTTGCACAACAACGGTCATCCCCACACGGCCAATATCGTCAAACAGTTACTGGAAACAAAGGGGCTGGTGCAGCTTGAACATCCACGGTACTCTCCAGATTTCAAACCAGCTGATATGTTCCTATTCTCTTGACCCAAACTTTCTTTGAAAATAAATAATTTGACGTTTTTTCTGATATCCACAGAAACGTTATGAGGCTTTTAAGCAACATTCCCAAGGAAGACTTCGTGAAAGTTTCAAGGACACGTATCGCTAGAGCTCAGCGTTGCATAGTTACGGGGCGGTGACCATTTCAAGGATAGTAAGGTAACTATAGTCGATAGTACATCTATTTTAATGTAACAGAACTACCAATCGAACTTTGTCAGATGCTGTATGCCAATTATTTCATCACCTTAGCTCTCTCTGAAACACTGAAAACACATCGTACGACTCATGTGGGCACCATAAATCTATCTCTCAGGGAAACAGCAGTTTCTATGAAAAAAAAAAAAAAAAAAAAAAAAAAAAAAAAAAAAAAAAAACTCAGAATCGTTGAAAAAGAATGATACCACACTGAGTTCTTATCAGGCAAAGAGCAACAAGAATGACCTGATTCTCAGCACCAGGTATTCTTATGTAACAATTGAGAATGATACGAAAAAGAAGCCAGATACAGTTATAAAAATCTGCTATAAATGTGGAGAGGACGTTGACGAAGTAATCCCAAGCTCACACTCTGTTCTACAACTTGCTGATTTTGGCTGGGGTAAATTTGTGAGTACTGTACAACACTAAGCGTCACAGAATAAAACCCAGGGACTTCACACTGCTGTTATGTTTTGGGATGATTCAAGATCAGGTGGTGGACCGTTACCAGCAAGGATAAGGACATAGGTCTGCATCTAAAAGAACTGATTAGTCCACAAATAATTGATTTACAAGATGAAATAAATACTTAACTTTGTTGTGTTCAAATGTTTGTAGAACTTATGGGACTTAACTACGGGGTCATCAGTCCCTAAGCTTACAAACTACTTATGAACTAGCTAAGACTAAGGACGGCAAAAATATCCATGCCCGTGGGGAGATTCTAACCCCAGACCGTAGTGGCCGTGCAGACCGTGACTGGTGCGCCTCAGTTCCCTCGGCCACCGCGGCCGGCAACATTGTTGTGCTTTTGGTGGTAAAAAATTCTTCATAACTATTACACAGTTGTGCAATGTATCAATAAGACTCCTGGCAGTACTATACTGAAATTGCTACACCACGAAGATGACGAGCTACAGAAGCGAAATTTAACCGACAAAAAGACATGCTGCCTTATGCAAATGATTAGCTTTTCAGAGCATTCACACAAGGTTGGTGCCGGTGGCGAAACCTACAACGTGCTGTCATGAGGAAAGTTTCCCACCGATTTCTCATACACAAAGAGCAGTTGACAGCGTTGCCTGGTGAAACGTTGTTGTGATGCCTCGTGTAAGGAAGAGAAATGCGTACCATCAGATTTCCGACTTTGTTAAAAGTCGGATTGTAGCCTATCGCGATTGCGGTTTATCGTATTGCGACATTGCTGCTCGCATTTGTCGCGATGCAGTAACTTTTAGCAGAATATGAAATCGGTGGCCTCGTATTACTTGCTGTAGAGATGACAGGCATCTTATCCCCATGGCTGTAACGGATCTTGCAGCTACGTCTAGATCCCTGAGTCAAGAGATTGGGACGTTTGCAAGACAACAACCATAAGCACGAACAGTTCTACGATTTTTGCAGAAGCATGGACTATAGCTCGGAGACCATGTCTGCGGGTACTCTTGACGCTGCATCACAGACAGGAGCGCCGGCCGCAGTGGCCGAGGGGACTAAGACGCTCCAGTCACGGTCTGCACGGTCACTACGGTCGGGGGTTCGAATCCCCCCTCGGGCATGGATATTTGTGCCGTCCTAGTTTGTAAGTAGTTCATAAGTAGTTTGTAAGTTTAGGGACTAATGACCCCGTAGTTAAGTCCCATAGACTTTACAAACATTTGAACAAACATTTGAGACAGGAGCGCCTGCAATAGTGTACGCACGAATGGTAAAACGTCTTTTTTTTCGGATGAATCCAGATTCTGTTTACAGCATCATGATGGTGGCATCTGTGTTTGGCAACATCTCGGTGGAAGTACATTGGAAGCGTGTATTTGTCATCGCCATATTGGCGCATCACTCGCCGTGATTGTATGGGGAGCCAATGGTTACACGTCTCGGTTACTTTTTCGCATCGACGGCACTTTGAACAGTGGCCGTTAGATTTCAGATGTGTTACGACCCATGGCTCTACCCTCTGTTCGATCCCTGCGAAACCCTACATTTCAGCAGGATAATGCACGACCGCAAGTTCCAGGTCGTGTACGGGAGTTTCTGGATTCGGAAAATGTTCGACTGCTGCCCTGGCCAGCACATTCTCCACCAATTGAAAACGACTGGTCAATGGTGGCCGAGCAACTGACTCATCACAATGCGCCAGTCACTACTCTTGATGAACTGTAGTATCGAAGCTGCATGAGCATCTGTACCTGTACACACCATCCAAGCTCTGTTTGACTGAATGCCAAGGCGTATCAAAGCCTTTATTACGGCAAAAGGTGTTTGTTCTGCGTACTGAGTTCTCAGGATCTATGCACCAAAACTGTGTGAAAATTTAATCACATATCAGTTCTAGAATAATATCAAATGTTCAAATGTTTGCAAATCTATCGAACCAAACTGCGTGGTCATCAGTCTGTAGCTTACAAACTACTTAAACCTAGGTAAACTAACCTATGGACAAAGACACACACCCATGCCCCAGGGAAGACTCGAACCTCCACGGCGAGCAACCGCGCGCTCCGCAGCGAGACGATTTAGACCGCTCGGGTGCTCCAACGCGGATCTGGGTATATTTGTCCAATTAATACCCGTTTATCATGTGCATTTCTTCCTGGTATAGCAATTTTAATGGCCAGTAGTGTGTATTGTTCCGGCTTGTGCTTAAGGTGACTGCTGAACACTTGGATCGGTCGTTTTGCAGTGGTGCGCCGGCATATGTAGTCAATCCCCATTCTTTCTGTTGGCCGGCGGCGCGCGAAAGGAACAAAGAGATTGAGTCACTATAGGCGCGGCCGAAGTACGAGAGTGGCGCCGAGACTCGCGTTTACCGCCGGCCTTGTGACGAATAGCCACGCCACAACACCCCCCCCCCCCCCTTTTCCCATCAAACCTTCTCACCGTCACACAGTGGGACGGAATCCCAAAGCCCGAAAAATGAATTTTCGATTTCGTATTTTTGATGGATGGGATGGGTAGGAGATAGCCGGCCGCAGTAGCCGAGCGGTCTGCGGCGCGCTAGTCTGCACGGCCGCTACGGTTGGGGGTCGAATCTCCCCAGGGCATGGGTGTTTGTGTTGTCAAGTAATTAGTGTGTCGCCGGCCGCGGTGGCCGCGGGGACTGAGGCGCTCCAGTCACGGTCTGCACGGGCACTACGGTCGGGGGTTCGAATCCCCCCTCGGGCATGGATATTTGGGTCGTCCTTAGTATAAGGTAGTTAGTAAGTAGTTTGTAAGTTTAGGGGCTGATGACCCCGTAGTTAAGTCCCATAAGCTTAACAAACACTTGAACACTTGAATTAGTGTGTTACTCTACCGACTGATAACCATGAAGTTTGGACGCAAAAGACCTCACACACATTTGTACATTTAAATTTGGGTTGGTTCATCACATTCCAGAAGGAGAGGTCGCCACCTTCGATATCTGTCGAGTTTCGTCAGTTCGAAAGTGACATTCGTCGAGAGCACACTCGGCGCTGTGAAAGCAACGCATATTTACTCTCGGTTTGTGAGTGAATATTTTGGTAATGAAGAATTTCAGTTATATAAGATGGAAACGGGTGCTACAGGTATGCAGAAAATGATTCGTGCACTAAATCGGTATAAATTTCATGGTTATTCTATTTATATTTTTTTACGATACATTTGCAAAACGATGCTTTGCCGAACTTACATTTTCAACTAAAGCAAAAGTAGCATATGCCGCAATATACCGCGGAATTTCAACTCTCAGACTATAGATTGGGTAATTATCTCATGGAATCAAGAAGACTCAGCTGCCAAAATCTGCCATTTCTCTCGTATAATGAATATTTACAAGTGACCGTGCGAGCGACATTTCGTAGCATAACATGATTGATGCAGCGCGCGGCGCGGTTGGATACGAAAATAAGCTACATATATTACTTTTATCATTGATTATACTGTTACATTTATTATTTGTATTCTGTCACCGACTTTGAAGATCGTTTCATTATATTATTGAATTACAATGTGTGTGGTATTGAAGAAGTTTCTTCCTATATATTGGCCCACTTTAGGTTACGGTAGCAATACTAAAAGTCGGCCTTTACGATCGTCCTTTGACAGCTCGAAATTTAAATGAAAATAACGACCTAACTATTCATCTGACACAAAAATTGAATAAACGAATTTGTAGAGGGGAAAATTCTCTACAACTTTGCTCTATTATGTTTTTTTAAATTATTTTTTTTTTCATATCTCGTATCGTTTCAGAGATATTTGCAAAAATAACTGCTATTTTGAGATGTCTGTCTGTCTATTCGTAACGTGTTCCCTGTTTTTAAGACGAACCTTTCAACCGATCAGCACCAAATTTTATAGTCATAATTCTTGTCTACCAGAGACCAGAACCACGCGTTTTGAAATATTTCGGACTGTAAATACGTTAGTAATACCAAAAAAGCCGTTTGTAATGTAATTTTAACTGCAAATAAGCTGTTCATCTGACGCGAAAATTGAATAAACAAACTTGTAGAGGAGAAGATTCGCTAAAACTTTGTTGCCTTATGTTTTTTTAATATCTCGTATCGTTTGAGAGATATTTGCAAAAATAGCGGAGTTTTGACACCCTCCATTGAATTCACAGAAACCAGCAGTTCGCAGATGTCACGCGACATTCCTCACCCAGAAATCTCTGGCATACGCCATCTTGCGTTGCGTACTTGATGATTTTCTTATTGTAACTTACACGTTGTCACTTCAAAACAATGACGCACTGAAGAATTAACAAAACCACATCGTTATTAGTACGATAAATGATAATCCAGTGTTTGAAAGTGCCATATTAGCCATATTACCTTTAGACCATCAATAGTATGAGATTAAAGAGCACAAACTCTGATTGGTGGGTGTAGCGTAGTGGGCAATGCGTTGGACTGTGACGCTGAAGGTCAGTGATTCTGAATCAAGTGGGGCGTAAAACACGTCAATGCGATTTTCTCGAGAGATATTCTGTTACTTTGTTATAATAAACAAATTATGTTGGTAGTGTATTAATTATTAATGTCTAAATACTATATGTTAGTTATTATTAATAAATTATTATGGATTTCCATGGGTCAGGTTGCTACATTAGCTCCGCCATTTTGTTTAGATAATTTTTACCATCAAATTCGAATCGGCGACCTCAAAAACCTCGTGTAGATTAGATTAGATTAGATTAATACTTGTTCCATAGATCATATATACGACATTTCGTAATGATGTGGAACGTGTCAGTCTAGCAAATGTTGTCTACACTTGACAATCAAAATGTTAAGGATTTTCCATTAAATTTTTTGTCTGTTTTTATTGTTATTATTATAATTTTTTTTTTAGTTTTATCGAAAACTTCATCTACATTGTAGAAGGAGTTGCCATTCAGAAATTCCTTTTATTTCTTTTTAAATACTAGTTGGCTATCTATCAGACTTGATGCTACTTGGTAAGTGACCAAGCATAATTCACCCCTTTCTGAGTCAAAGATTTAACCTTGAATAGTGAATATCATACTTTGTCCTAGTGTTGTAGCTATGCACACTGATATTACTTTTGAATTGGGTCGTGATGAGTTTTGTTTGAAGTAAACGTCCTCTTGGGTTTTTGGCCACGTTTTGGGATTTCATCGCACTGTGCGTAGATGTGCAGTGAGCGAGACGACGTCGGGGGGAAGGTGTGACCGTAGGAGCAGATGAGAGACCGGGTTTCGAATCTGTGCTCAGCGCTGGACCATCGGTCCGGTCTGCGCTTGACACGAAAAGGGTGGAAAACGCACCAAAGGTCGCCCTGCGACGGACACAGGTGCAGGAGCGACCATCTCGACTACCGGTGCGGAGGCGGCTCCTTGGTAGCCTGCTACGTCGGGAGGAACCAAGGACGCGGGACGATGATTCCGGGATGGCGGACGTCGGTTCATCCACGACATCCAATGGAGGATGGGTCTTCAGATGCGGTGATGCTGCAGAATCGAGTTCGTACTAAATCTGTTAGCACTAGCTTAAACCCGCTGCTCCGCTCGCTCTCTGTCCTCCTGTCCTCTTGTCCCTCCTTTATGAAAATCGTATAGTGCGCTTTTCAAAAAAATTCAAATGTTTGTTAAGCTTATGGGACTTAACTACGGGGTTATCAGTCCCTAAACTTACAAACTGCTTACGAACTAGGACGGCACAAATATCCATGCCCGAGGGGGGATTCGAACCCCCGACCGTAGTGGCCGTGCTGACCGTGACTGGAGCGCCTCAGTCACCTCGGCCACCGCGGCCGGCTAGCGCGCTTTCTTCATTTTCGTTTGCTCTTGATGTTTTAATACGTTTTGCTCCAAGAGTGTTTCTTGATAACGACGTTTTCCTTTTCAGAGGCATGTTGTCTGAATGTGATCTTTTTTAAAAAAAAATGTTCAAATGTTTGTGCAGCTTATGGGACTTAACAACTACTTATGAACTAGCTAACACTAAGGACGGCACAAATATCCATGCCCGACGGGGGATTCGAACCCCCGACCGTAGTTACCGTGCAGACCGTGAGTGGCGCGCCTCAGTCTCCTCGGCCACCGCGTCCGGCAGTTCCTGTTTGAAGAGGATGAAAATTTCATGTATTTTGAACATTTCCTTCGCTAAATGTTTTCACTTAACTTCAACAGAAAAAAAGTTCCACGCACGTCGAAAATTCCGTTACGTCGTCAGTAAGTGCATGTTCGTAAACTTTCAGTATGTCCTCTTAATAAACTATTACCGAAAATGAAACTAAAATTAAAATGGTGTGTAGTTCTTAACGAACATATTCATGAAAATTGCAGTTTCATACAGTGAGTAGTTTGCGTGTATGAGCGAGTTGAATGAAACTTGAGATACAGCGTGAGCTTCGTCCGGAACATGGCAACTCCTACACCTTGGGGGAAAAATAGCGGGCAGTTCAACTCGGGTTTATAGGAGTCATAGGCTGGGTTAAGGCTCCTATAAACCCGAGCTGAACTATCCGCCATTTTCCCCCAAGCTGTAGGTGTTGCCACGTACCGGACGAGCTCACGCGTTACCTCGCGTTTCATTCAACTCGCTCACACTCGCAAACCACTCACTATATGAACGTGGAATTTTCATCAATGTCCTCGTTAAGCGTTTAGTTTTATGGTAATAAGTTATAAACAGCATATACTGATAGTTTACGACCATGCACTTTCTTTCGACATGCGAGGTACTTTTTTTCTGTTGAAGTTAGGTGAATACATCAGCGAGTGAAATGTTCAAAGTACATCAAATTTTCATTCCCTCCAAACCGTAACTCTGTGAGAAATGTATTACTTGAGATAATGTCAGTTAAATGTAACGCACTGGGATTTGCCCGCCCGTCTAGTAGTAATACGTCTTCCGTGTTAGAGCTCCTAATAATTAGGCACATGTTGTTACTGCATGACATTCATACTTGAAGATATTGGTATTCACTTATTTTAACCGATTAAATTTAATAGTTGCACACTACAAAAGTGCTGTGTCTCTATGTAATATGCAATTTCAATTTTTCAGTCATATGAAAAGGATATTCTAAATATCTCAATACAGAGTGCTTTATTATGTGAGGAAATGAGAACAAGTCAGTTCGTTAGTTACTGAAGAGATCCTTGCTATATGTCATTTTCAAGTATTCTCACATAAAATCCTCATTAGATCTAGTAACTTCCGTTCTGTTACTGCTAGGCGTTAAACTGAAAGAAATGTAACTCCTATTAGGTTTTGGAAACGGAGTGGTGGCTCTGAAACACATTGGACAAGAAGCAAAGAAACATTTTTAGTGACGAAGGAATATCTGCAAATCGAATAATAAATCACAAACTTTACTCTTTTTCATTCTATAACTATTTATTTCCTTGAATAACGCGACAGTTTATGAAGTTTTGCGTAGTAACCATGTGGCAAAATACTCCCCTCTTAGCAAGTTATCATTTATCAATATATCATTTTGATACCTCTAACCATGTATGAGATACGCAATGATTTATTCTGGCCTTATCGCCATCGGAATGAAGTTTAGCGGTAGGAGTGAAAGGTAAAGATCTCCTCCTAAGTTTCATCAGTAAAATATGGTGCAACATGCACCAAACAAACTATCGTAGCAGCCTCTATTTTTTACTGCAAACTTTTCCTAACGTAGCGCAGTCTCTTATTTCGAACCCAATATCTTATTAACTATGTTTATTAACGAAATGATGAGCATTTCGTCACAATGCTGACACATAAAGATTTAAGTAGCGGAAAAATTAAATATTTCTACCAATTAGTTTTTGCGAAATCGTTTATGAAAGATGGCAAGGCATGTGCCTCTACGCTGTTAGTGCAGCGCGATTCCAACCATATTGGGGAAAACATGGTGGACGATTTAGCATGGGTTTTTAGGAGCT
The DNA here is from genome assembly GCA_026315105.1 of Locusta migratoria. Taxonomy (NCBI): domain Eukaryota; kingdom Metazoa; phylum Arthropoda; class Insecta; order Orthoptera; family Acrididae; genus Locusta; species Locusta migratoria. The sequence goes on from CM048749.1 coordinate 218,526,587, forward strand.
CTAGGCTGGGCTAGAGCACTGTATAGCACAAGCAGAACAATTCGCCATTTTGAATCAGGCGTTGAAGGCCCGCATTTAACGACTACGGAACGAACACTTACGCTATTTAATATGCTCTTAAGGCCATTAAATATACTTCCCTAATGCAGAAAATATTACTGCATAGTAAATTTGTTTGCTTATATTTCACTGTAAGAAGCAAGCAACTTAAAGTTAGTGATTATAAGATATTTAGACATATGATACAATCACAAATTAAGTCATGTGGTGCCGTTCTAAATATTTACCACATCCAATTAAAATACGTTATAATTATTGTACTTTTTGGTTTATAAATGGTACGTCCACATACTTTTACGGTAACGACGAGTTGCATTCGAAAACAGTTAAAAAATAATGTTAAATTCTGATATTTCCCACTCTAATACCTCGCACATTTTACACATACACCATATTTCAGAGAAGGTTTTACGTGAAAATGTGTTAAATAACTTTGAACGTCTGGTTTTGTTAGATAACGATTAAAGTCTCTCTGGTAGCATGCACTTTGAAATAGAGTAAATGCTGCATACTAAGTTTTGAATTTAATTCCTTTCACGTACGACTTACTTCCTGTTCGCATTTTTTTTTTTTTTTTTTTTTTTTTTTTTTTTTTTGCAGAGTTCATTTTTTTCCTTTCTTTTTTTTCAGACATACTCTTCATAGCATGGCTTAGGCCTACGTATTCCCGTTTTGTGAGACACATTTAAATTAAACACTGAATTAATGCGAAATAATATAATTTAAAAACCACTAGTTGGGTAAAGCCAGCTGCACGCATGCATCATCTGAAATACAATTAACAGCCCTTAGAATAGCTCCGTAGTTGGTCTAAATAAAATCAAGAAAAATAGCTTTCTTTAAACAGACTGTATGTCGTGTTATGTTGACAATCTGCAGCAAAATTACACCATTGCTTACATGTATGGGCTCATATTCTCGTTATCATCTCTCTGTGAGCGTAACTATTTCGACCACAAATAAAAAAGGTTTTGCTCTTAACTTCACACAGATAGTTGCCCGATTTTGGCGCCCATACTTGGCGTCCGGTATTTACAAGCCACCTTTTACTCCGTTGTATATTTGAAGGAAACCGATAAAACGTATAGCGACGTCTGCTATTATTTGAGACTTTCGGAGCAGCACAACCAACCATTTCACACAAAGAAACAATAAAATCACAAATTATTCGGTGATTCACTTCGCTATACCACACAAAGGCCGGCCGCGGTGGCCGAGGGGACTGCGGCGCTTCAGCCACGGTCTGCACGGCCACTACGGTCGGGGGTTCGAATCCCCCCTCGGGCATGGATATTTGTGCCTTCCTTAGTTGTAGCTAGTTCATAAGTAGTTTGTAAGTTTAGGGACTGACGACCCCGTAGTTAAGTCCCATAGACTCTACAAACATTTGAACATTTGAACCACACAAAGCATTTAAGATTGTCGTCGGGTTGAGATTCAAAATGGCGGATTGTTCAGCTCGGTATATCTAGTGCTTTAGGCTGGGCTGTGACGTCACGACGAACTGCAGCCGCGCTGCCATTCCCGCCACGGGCACAACTGTTTTTGAAATAGCTGGCCTACAACTGAGAATGGCATTTTTCTCCGTGAAAATGCGCGGCACGAGACACCTGGTCAGTGTCAGCGATGATATTATATTCTCTCATTATTATACTGTAAAAGCTCTGTGATACTCAAAATCAACAATTTGCTTTTGTAACTGGAATTTAATAAAACATGTGTATGGTGACAGTTTTTTTACATTGCTAAATGTCTGTTTCATGGAACCATCGTAAGGAATATTCCTCATGAATTGTATAACGGAGTTTCCAGTTACTTGTCAATGAAAACGTCATTGATTTTAGAAGTTGTTGCTAGAGTATCAAAAGAAGCCAGATTATGATTGACTGATTTATCACGCTGAACATCATCCAGGTTTCCACCATGTTAATCGTAAATATGGCAATATGAATTCACAATGAACTTAATAACTAACTGCTGTCTTCGAGAAAAGTATGTATTTAATTTAAGTTCAAAGATGTTGTTTATGTTTATAGAGCTTATGGGACTGAATTACGGGATCATCGGTACCTAAACTTACAAACTACTTAAGAACTAGCTTATACTAAAGATGGCACAAACATCAATGCCCGAGGGGGGGATTCGAACCCCCGACGGGGAACGGTCTCATGCATCGTAGCATAGCGCCTCAATGCGCACGGCCGCTCCGCTGCGCCAAGTTCGAAGAAATGATAATTTTGCTTTTTGCCGTAATAGCTTACTTCAGGTAAATTAATAACACACCATCTTAATAACTAGACTTATCAAGCGAGGCCTGTCTGAAATATTCACATACAGTAACTCGCTAAACAGTGGCAACAATAAGTGGCATAACCGCCGATCCAGCTTCTATCACAAGAAATGGAACACCTACACACTCAGAAAGACAGTTCCATAAAATACGAAACGAATTTACTTAAGGCGATAACAATGTAACATCGTGAGCCGGCTATGCGGAAGTGGCAATCAGAACAAATTGACAAGTAACGTTTGCACAAGTAACTAAAGATTTATTGACTATTTAGACATTTTTGGCGAGGCAAGTGAACAGATATCAGGTGTTATCTTGTGTACTGTAGCGATGCGCACCATATTGTTCATTGTGGGATCCTGAAGCAATGACCTTTCCTTGTTTTTTTTCTGTTCATTCAAGAGAATACCTGCTCACAACAGTACGTCGACCCGAACAGGCACATGAAGTCAGCTGCATTTTTATGAAGCCGAGGATACGTGTCTGCCTTGGTACCACTACCAAATATGGTACCAACGGAATTTGATGGGTCGTAGGTATGTTGTGAAGGAATTCCTATAGACCATCAAGCTAAAAGGAATTGTTCCAAACCGAGCGCGCGGTTGCTCGCCGTGGAGGTTCGAGTCCTCCCTGGGGCATGGGTGTGTGCGTGTGCTGTCCTTAAGTTAGTTTACCTAGGTTTAAGTAGTTAGTAAGCTACGGACTGATGACCACGCAGTTTGGTCCGATAGATTTACGAACATTTGAACATTTGTTGCAATGGACCTTGATTTCTAAGAAAATCGAAATCAAATTCGCAGCAAATTACCACGCGTAACGTGTCTACTTATATTTGGCGGTTACCGCTCAGTGAGACAGCGTGGTGTAATCGGCAAGATGCGAGGCTGGGTTCAAGTCCGACATGGGTCAATTACTTCTCACAGCTGTCCGATGATTGTGCATAATTATGTATTTTTATAACGATTCTTATGTAAACGTTTGCTGTAAATGGTCAGGATAAAAATATGTAACATTCGCTCAATATGTTATCTATTGCACGATGATTATTTTATTCATTTTGTTTTTTCGAAGCACAATTTTAAGGCGATTGAAGCATATTTCGAAATCAGTAAACAGTCTTTTGTTAATACCAATAATATTTGGGTAACATTTAATACCTATGTTTACAGTTTCTGACCGTGCTGTTTTTGATCTCCTCCTATGACGTGTGTACCCACGTGACGCCTTGCGCCTGTAAAGCGGTAGCATGTATTAGATGTTTGTGTTGCTACAGTGTTATGTGCTTCTATGTTTTCGGTGCTTCTATGACAATTATCACCCAGAGTTTTGTACAGGTTTTAAAGATAGTGACGATGGCGTCAGTGAGTAAATAACCCTGCGCAATAAGTAAAATAATCAGTTTCTACTGTGTTATTTGATATTATCCTGACTGTTTACATAAGCTGTTACATAAGAGTGGGTATAAAGGCATATAATTATGCACAATAAAAGAAGAGAAACTAAGAAAAGTGAAAAATAAATGACCCGAAGGGCAGATTTTTTATTTTCTTGGTTATTTTTTTAATCGTTTGACTTTTTATTATTTTTGTTTTCCTTTCTTTATATACTTTTCTTTGCTTAATTATTTTTTAATTCTTTTTTGGCTCACTTTAGGTTACGGTAGTAACACTAAAAGTGGGCCTTTGCGATCGTCTTTTGACAGTTCGAAATTTAAATGAAAATAACGGCTTAACCATTCATCTGACACGAAAATTGAATAACCGAATTTGTAGAGGAGAAAATTCTCTACAACTTTGATCTATTATGTTTGTTTCATATCTCGTATCGTTTCAGAGATATTTGCAAAAATAACGGCGGTTTTGGGATGTATGTCCGTCTGTCTGTCTGTCCGTAACGTGTTCCCTGTTTTTAAGACGAACCGTTCATCCGATCAGCACCAAATTTTACCGAAATAATTGTAAGCCGTCAGAGACTAGAACCTCCCTTTTTCAAATTTTTCGGCCAAAAAATACGATAGTATTAAAAAAAAAAAAAAAAAAAAAAAGCCGTTTGTATATAATTGTAATTGCAAACGAACCGTTCATCTGACCTAAACTTGAATAACCTAATTCGTAGAGGGGAAAATTCTCTACAACTTCGCTCTATTATGTATTTTTCATATCTTGCACCGTTGCAGAGATAATTGCAAAATTAACAGGTAGTTGACGATGTCTGTCTGGCTGTAACGTGTTCCCACTTTTTAGGTCGAACTGTTCAACCGATCGACACCAAATTTTTCAGACATAATTGTTGGCTACCAGAGACCAGAACCTCGCGTTTTGAAATATTTCGGACAAGAAATACGTTAGTAAGAAAAAAAACCGTTTGTAATGTAATTTTAATTTCAAATAAACGGTTCATCTGGCGCGAAAATTGAATAAACGAATTTGTAGAGGACTAAATTCTGTACAACTTTGTTCCCTTATGGTTTTTTCAATATCTCGTATCGTTTGAGAGATATTTGCAAAAATAACGGAGTTTTGACACTATCCATTGAATTAACGAAAACCAGCTGTTCGCAGATGTCACGTGACATTCCTCGCACCGAACTATCTCTGGCATACGCCATCTTGCGTTGCGTATTTGATGATTTTCGTATTGTAACTTACACGTTGTCATTTCAAAGCAATGGCGCACTGAAAAATTAACAAAAACACGTCGTTCTTCGTACGATAAATGATAATCTAGTGTCTACAAATGCCATATTAGCATCAGTTAACAACGACTATCAATAGTATGAAATTAAAGAACGCAATTTCCAGAACTTACCTGTAGCATAGTTAGCAAGGCCTTGGTCTGTGACGCTGAATGTCAGTGGTTCGAAACCCTCCATTACCTATTTTTTTTTCCTGAAAGTGTTTCAGACACTTTTATTAATTAATTTTTTATTATTTAGATTATTATTTTTGTCCAAAATGTTCGCAAAAACCTTGTAAAACTACAAATTTAAAGTGGGCCGTAAAACACGTCAGTGCGATTTTTTTAATATAAAAAGTAGCATTCACACTTTTTTTTTTTTTTTAATTGGTCTGCCGCGAGGTCTCGAAGCCATGTCTCGTGCGTGCGAGCCCTGTACCTTGCCGATTACACCACACTGTCTCGCTCAGCGGTAACCGCCATGTATAAGTAGACAAGTTACGCGTAGTAATTTGCTGAGAATTTGATCTCGATTTTCTCAGAAGTCGAGGCCCAGTCGTCGATGGTCTGGAGGAATTCCCTCACAACATACCCGCGATCCATGAAAATCCGTTGGCAGCACACTTGGCGTTCCCCATTTGAGACACTAAACTAACGCGTCTGTTTACTTTTGACCACCTAGTAGTATCGCGCGTGACGTGTCAGTTCCCCCACCACAGCAACTCCGCGCTGGGGCAGTGAGCGCTCGTGTGCGCTCCTGCTCGCGGAGCAGCCTGAACAGGGGGGTTAAACTCATATAAGGATTTCCGGTAACACGATGTTGGTTCGCTGCCAGGCCACATAGAGCGCTGCGAGCGTTGCGATTTTTCATCTCGCTTTCCTATTGGATGATTTAAAAAAAAATGTTCAAATGTTTGTTAAGCTTATGGGACTTAACTATGGGGTCATCAGTCCCTAAACTTAGAAACTACTTATGAACTACTTACGAACTAGGACGGCACAAATATCCATGCCCGAGGGGGGATTCGAACCCCGACCGTAGTGGCCGTGCTGACCATGACTGGAGCGCCTCAATCACCTCGGCCACCGCGGCCGGCTATTGGATAATTTACGTTTTACAGTCCTCCATACTTGTTTTGATTCGTAGGTGGTGTTCTGTGCTGAGGTTCTATAGCAACGTCTTCCTAATTGCGATCTTCTGCGTGCATGTTGTGAGTTACATAAATTTCATTTATTTGAACTGTACAGAAGTTCCATTTCATATGACTGAAGATGCATAAATAGTAATCAACAGAAATAAAAATAAATTGGTTTTTGTAGACATTACAGTAGGCCTACATTCTTGTTTGCAGGACAGTGTATATGGGTGTAAAATTATTTATTTGTACAACCTACTATTCCTCTTTTGGTCACATGAATGGATATAATAGTGCCTTAGCGTATGTTAAAACTGAAAAATCATTTACATAGATGAATGCAATATCAGATGATTTTTAGTCTGACATGCGCAAAATCACATTTATTTCCATGTTATAACGCCACACGGCGAAAATCGCAATATCGAGTTTTAGAAACAAACAATTTTTGGGTCAAAAAGAATACCACGGCATTATTTACGAAGTTCGGTCGACTGTAAACAAAAGCCACAAGCAATTTAAGTTTTTGATTTAAATTTCTCGTATATATTACTTCGCAAGGTCTGAAAAACGTTTCTGTGAGGTCCACCCTCGAAGAATAAATAAAAAAAAATTTATCATCTAACAGCAATATAACGTTTTCTCGCCGGCCGCGGTGGCCGAGGGGACTGAGGCGCTCTAGTCACGGTCTGCACGGGCGCTACGGTCGGGGGTTCGAATCCCCCCTCGGGCATGGATATTTGTGTCGTCCTTAGGATTAGCTAGTTCATAAGTAGTTTGTAAGTTTAGGGACTGATGACCGCGTAGTTAAGTCCCATAAGCTATACAAACATTTTTGAACGTTTTCTCATTCGTGTATGTAGAAGTAAACATATGGATTTTCGGGCCACATTTTTCGGATTGAAAGTTCACTGCCAGGCCGCTAGTAGCGCGGCTGTCGTTCTGTGTTTCCGTGTGATATTTTGGTTCTGTGTGCCTGTGAGCCTGAACTACGGTAAGAAGTGAGAACGCCCGCGGCCTGCCGCGCTCCCAAAAGGGACTAATGTCCATGTACGAGTGGCGAAAGTTAAGGCGCGAAGGAAATGGCGTAACTTTTTAGAAGGAGGTGGCAGCAGGAATGAAAGAAATGGCGCGGTATCCAAAAGGGAGCTAGGAAGTATGTACAAGACTTCTGCAGACACCCTTTGCAAATTAACGGAAATGGAAAGTAAAATTTCGAGGCAGTATCAGTCAGCAGAAAATATTAATTTTCCCTTAATGCACAGATTAGAGAGGAGAGAGGGCGGGAAGAAATTTCCCGACTGGGAGTGCAACACGGACCGCGATTTCTTAATCGGGATCTCATCCTCTCAGCCACGCAGCCTTGGCGAGAGTTTTTCCAGCAGTAGCGCTTCTTGAATCGCGTTATGTTATTGAAACAGATTTTCCTTACCAACGGCTGACCCATAGCGGCCAATAGACGTTTTGTCGATTTTTCAAACTGTTACTGTTACAGCCTCTGTGGAAGAGCGGCTCTTGTCGTACGTTTACAGATCGTCTTGAGAAATCAGCAGCCGTAGTACACATCTCGAATAACAGCTAACTTGACCTTCAATCAAATGTTCAAATGTTTGTATAGCTTATCGGACTTAACTATGGGGTCATCAGTCCCTAAACTTACAAACTACTTATGAACTACCTAACACTAAGGACGGCTCAAATGTCCATGCCCGAGGGAGGATTCGAAACCCCCCACCGCAGTGGCCGTGCAGACCTTGACTGGCGCGCCGCAGTCCCCTCGGCTACCGCGGCCGGCTGATCTTTAACCCAAATTTTGCAAGAAGAACGGGTATACAAACTAAAAGAAACATTACTATAAAATCTGAAATTGTCAGCGTGGAGATTGGGCCGTCTTGAAACTAATTAAAATTAAAAGATTCTAAAAAATTTATTTAAATTTGATAAAAATAGCCTAGATCGCAAAATGAAATTTTTTATTTACAGAGTGGTGACTAGTTTCGACTTTTCAGTCATTTATGAACCACTGTTTTTGATTGCATATGTAAACCAGGAGTGAATCTTAGCTGTCAAGAAATGTGAGTTCCATCAATTAAAAACTTGTCCAGTCAGAGCAAGCCGGCCGCGCTGGCCGAGAGTTCTGCGACACGCCAGTCACAGTCTGCACGGCCACTACGGTTGGGGGTTCAAATCTCCCCCTCGATCATGGACATTTGTGTTGTCTTTATTATAAGGTAGTTCATAAGTAGTTTGTAAGTTTAGGGACTGATGACCCTATAGTTAAGTCCCATAGCCTCTACAAACATTTGAACATTTGATCAGTTGAGATATCTAGGTTCCGAACTGTCATCGGCACAATAACCTAAAATTATTCAACGTCTTTCTGTCATGTCTACAGAGTAGAGACAACGACAACACTACGCTACAGAATCATAGTAATAATAGAAATATGGTGTAGAGGGGTCGCTGTTGACTTGTATTAACTATACCAAATGAATTACACAAGCAATTGGGTTTACATAGTGTGCTAAGCAGGTTGTGCAATCCAACAACATCGTGTCTTGCCAAAGCTATGACATGGAGAACTATTGGAAGGTTGGAAGCGAGACACACTTATGGAGATGGCTGCAGCTATTGGAGTGTCCCGAAATGTGATTTACGGGATCTGTACGTGATTTAAGACAACACGAACCGTTAAATAAATGCAAAGCTAAGGTCGTTTACGGGTGATACCAGAAAAAGATGACTGTTAACAGCCCGTCGACGCAGGAGGCTGAATACAATTCCCCTAAAATGCTCTGTTCCAGGCAGGAAAAGGATAGGCAATATCAACAAATTCAGTCCAGAATCGCCTTCGGGAATGTGGCCTTTACGGACGAAGGCCTGGGGTGTGTGTCCCATTAAAATCACATCCTTTTACCCGCAGTAACAGGGCGAAGGAACATCAGCATTTGAGTCGTAACTAATTGCGCCGGGTTTTGTGAACGGATGAGTCAAGATTTTGTGTTCAGTCGACATCTGGAGAGAATGTGAAACTCGAAACAATTCTCTTTATGCGCAGGCAACATCACAAAATCATGGTCCTGTGCAAATGTTGTGGGAAGAAGTCAGTATTGGCAGACATAAGGACCTCTATGTAGTTCAGCTTGGAGCTTTGACTGCTCAGAGGTATAGAGACGACACCCTTCGACCTTTAGTTGTACCCCTCGCTGATGTCACAGGAGATGAGTTCCTTCTAGCTAAGGATAACGCTCTTCCTCACAGAGGTGCGCTGGAGGACAACATGTTTGAATCTCAGGAAACTGAACGAATGGAGTCGCCAGAAAATTTACCAGACTGAAACGCAATTGAGGATATCTGGTTTGTACTTGGTAGACGCACTGCAGCCGTACCATCTCCTCGCACTTCGCGCGTCGCAGAGCTGGATATTGCACTCATGAAAGATTGGCCAAATATCCCTTAAAATCGGACATATCCTCATGCTATCCATGTCACGCAGGTGAGCAACCGTACTGGCCGTCCGAGAATATCACACACCATATTATAGGGCAACTATCATGGTAGCCCCATGGTAGCTCACTCTAAGTTAACAGGATGTAAGCCTTAAGTAGAGACTTGAGATATCAAGATATCGTACTGGATCACACACAAATTACAATTGTCACGAATCAATACTTCTTATAAAATTGGCTTCCTAAACTACTGCACCGATTTTTACCAAACTTGGTACACATGTTTCGTACTAAGAGGCGAAAATCGCTACACGAGAAAGAACCACCTACGACACATCCTTCAGGATATGTGACGTCATAAACAATGAAATTTGTTAAAGCCACGGCGGAATAACCTTGCGCATTGGGGCGCCGTTCTGCGGTGCGTGAGGCCGTTCGTAGTCAGGGATTCGAATCTCCCTCGGGTTTGGGTGTATGTGTTGTCCTTAGATGAGTTAGTTTCAGTAGTTTGTAGGGTAGGGACTAATAACCATCAGATAAATCTCATAGATTTACATACATTTGATCATTTGAAATTCGTAAAAAACGCCGCATCATGCGATAATATTGTAAATCTGCTCCTAAAATAATGGAACGATTTCAACCAAATTTTGGTGTAAATACTCTTTAAGATAGGGAATCATTTGCTACGGTGGTAAATACCACATACTGTACATAGTTCACACGAAATCATGTCATAAACGATGAAATCTGCCCCATAATGCGGTGCGTGAAGGCGAAATTGTATTCGCCAAGTATTGGTTAATGAGAGCACTCAGTGACTTACAATAAAGTTTCAAATCTTTACGGAACATTTTATCAATGACAACCCGAACTATGAGGTGATAGGAAAAACGAATATCGCTTACTACTTTTATTATGTTCATGATGACTATCTACGGCATTTGGCATGACGTTACAAGTTATTACTTCTATGCTGTAAATTGTATTCGCTGAGTCATTTCGCAGAGAGTACGCATACATACATACATACATGTTCCTTCGATATTACATCACAGTTTGACATATGCTTCATGAGATATAAAGTCTTAAACAATTTGGTTCGTAAAAAACCGTATCGTAACGCAAGAGGTTTCGATTTATTACATCTTTACAACTGACATCATTCACGACGTATTTTGTAGACATTAGGAACAGATACCAATGAATGTACCTTAAAATTTACAACATAATACGACACATACTTCAAGAGATATGACGTCTAATGGAATGAAATTTTCGAATAACTGCTACATGATGCACAACTTTTCCACATCTTTCGGACGTGTTCCAAAACAACAAAAACCGTATGAATAACTGAATATATTTATGGTCATCTACTGCTGCTACGAGAACATTCAAGGACGTTCGTAATAGGTAAATTACTGCATGTTGAAAAATTACAACTCCGTACATCCCTTAGTATATGGAAACGGTAGAAAGAACATATAACATTTGTGGACATTAAAGGCCGTAATTTTACCAATTCGAAATATTTAAACATTTCGACTGTTTTAGGGCATGGAAATAAATTTCCACGGCGAAGTTGTATATTTCTACTGGATCTGGATTCGAAACCGGATTTCCCGCTTAGCGCCTGTGGGTGTGCTTTATGGGTATTTCTGTTGTATTGCTATATGGGTAGTTCTCTTCGTAGTGGTCGCCAATCGTGTTTGTTCTTCGATGTGTTCTTGGCTCAGCTGTTTTATTTCAGAGGGCGTTCAGTGACGGAGTGGCTGGGCCACGGCGCGCAGCATTTAAATTCTTTTGAGCAGGGTTCTTCAGTAATCTTATTTCAGCGCAAAATTAATAAACTCCGTCCCACACACCAATCAGGCTGTTCAGGCACGCTTCCCTTCCAACCTAAATTCTCAACTTACAGCACAGTACGACTGTAGTGTCCCCTGCCCATTAGTTCCTCTTGCTCGTAGGCTGTACTCATTCCCGCAAGGGATCGAGCGTATTAATGCGTCCGCACTGAAATCTTCAATTGCCTGATGACGTATCGCCGTGTAATGCCCCCTTTAGATATGAAAACGCCAACTTCCAATAAACACTCCCAACGGCTCCATATATACATGACTTTTGTTTTGTGCACATTTATGGAAAATCCGTATAGAAATATGTAATTTTATTAGTCTAATTGTGTAATTACTATTGAAAAATAGTACTTCAATTATCGTGTTCACATATTTATGTTAGGCTAAGAAATATTGTTGTTTAGTTACTGACAGTATGAATGACCTCATAGTTTGAAAGACGACAGTCTGTCGTCTTCCATATATTTTTTGTATATTTCTGTAAAGTTATAATTTATTTAATGTCGCTAGATTATCATTTTGTTAAAACTTGAACCCCACTCTTTTCAAGGCTTGAGGAATAACATTTTTATTTCATGTGTTAAAATATTAGTTAATATTGCTAGGTTTTTCTTATTTTGTTATGTTAATAATTTATTATGATATTAATTAATGTGGTATACGTACGGCTTCTCCGCTACGCTATTGTCCCTGTGAAAATGTGCAGTTGTTTACTTTTAAGTGGGTGCGAGAATCTATGGCTGTCTGAATGTGGGTAGGAGTAGCCCACTTTGCATCGTTCTCTCTGGCTCAGTTCCGATAGCTGCTCATGCTACCACAGAGGTTTCCACACACTTTGTTGCAAGGTAATTGGTGAGCCTTCCCTCAGCGTGTCTACTCTTTCACTCCCACCACCGTTTTTTTCTTGGGGTTTCCAACTTCCGGTAGCAGTTTCCCGCCTCATGACCGCTGGGTCTTCTTTCTATACTGGGCGTCTGGCGAGGTAAGATTGGTTCTCCTCTTGTGTCAGCGAGATGGTAGCGTTTCATTGTCTAGCACGTTTAACTTAGACTCGTAAACTTAGAATAATTTTTTTGGAATATTTTCTCCGATCGTGTTCGGAAATGTGTTCTCGTTTTTCAATTCAGTGATTTCCAATAGATAAGCGCGATGTGCTTTTATTTGCTGTTTGATAACTGCCTGATATGTTAAAACCTTTTGTAATCATGTGGCGGTGTATGAACTCTGTGTAAATACTTTCTAGCTTTGTGGGGCCCGATTTCTAAGAGGTGATATGTTCATTTTTGTACAGTGGATGTAAAAATCTTCTCATCCTTTCCTTCCGTGAGTAATATGTGTTCCACGTGGTTGGTTCATAGAACAAAGCCTTCAGCTTCCACTCTTGTTTGTTCCATGCCCATCAGGCAAGTAACTATGCGGGTATCCTTCTGATTTCCACTCATATTTCGCTATCTTCTCTCCCCGCCTATTTTAATTTTGCTGTCTCTTCTCCGACTGGTAGTACGCACTCTGTCTTTGTCAGTAATTCTCTCTGATCCTGTATTACCTCCTTCACAGGCTTCCTTACGTAATTCTAAACATTTCTATGGTTTGCATGTTGTAATTCTTAATTTTATGTTTCCGAATTTGTAATTATTTCACTTTTACGGTTTTTTTTTTTTTTTAGACGACTTCATCCGTCTCTGTAATCGCTCCCTATCGCGGGTAGCTATGTTTCTTCCGCTTCTTCATGTAAATCTAAACATTTATATGGGTTGCATGCCGTAATTCTTATTTTTATTGTTCCGACTTTGTAATTATTTCATTTTTGTGGTTTTTCTGAGACAGGATCTCATCCGTCTCTGTAATCGCCCCCTATCGCGTGTAGCTCTATTTCATTCGCTTCCTTATTCAATTTTAAGCATTTCTATGGGTTGCATGCTGTAGATTTTTTTTTTTTTTTTTTTTTTTTTTTTCGGAAACTGAATTTATTCAATTTTATAGGTTTTCGGAACGACGTGGGTCCGAGTTCCGACTTCCTGGGTTTGCAGCTAGTCGCCTGAATCCACGCCACTTCTCATATAAAACCAGTACCTAGATCGATTTCTAACAGACTACAATATTTTGAATCCACCGTGATTTTGTATAATGAATCACTTCACCATCAGTGGAGTGCGTTCATGTAACGTAGCCGTGTGTCGCCGTTATCGTGTTTGCTTGCGGTCCAACTCAGATGTAATTTAACTTGGATATACACACGCACCATCTCAAAACAACCACGACAGACCAGAGTCAGCTTCAAAGTGCTTTGTATATTGCGTTTTGTGCTACGTCCGCTAAATTTCGCCTACGATAGCGGCGCCTGCTTCCGCCTAGGCTCAGCACGCAGTTTTTGGTGAGTTTTGCTGTGGCATTGCGTGTGTGTGAGAGACTGGGTCTCGTTTGTGAATCCTTTCCCCCTAGTAGCGTTAAATCATGTATAATTTTGGCTAGGCACCGTCCGCATGAATCCATGTCAGAGATCCATTTCACTGTATTAACAAAGTGGTTCCCCATTTTGCTTGTTTTCTATCTGAATAAACAATTTTAAGTTCAGCATAATCCGTAAGTTGCCTATAAATTGTAGTTTTAGAGCACCTTGCCTCTTTCATTTGATATTGTTCTTCACAAGTGCTGAGAACAAGATCAAATGCAATTTTCTTATGTCTATATTCCGTTGCGCCATTAATGTTTTGTTAACCACCTTTCTAAGATAACTTTGATTGTGGTGGCTTTCTTATTAATGTCTGTGTGTAATAACGTGAGAGCTGCTACGTATATTGACCACTGTAGTATTAACTTCCTCTTTTTGAAATAATTTGAAACGAGTCAGTTCTCAGTTCGGCCAGGGAGCAAGGCTTTATAGCAGGGAGTAACCGGTAGTTAACACGGACCTTATTTACTAATTTTAGTGATAAGACAAAGCTCTTGCTTCGTACAGTGGTCGACTTTTAAGTTCCACCTGTTCTACCGCACTAGACTCTCACGTCACACTTACAAAGCTCGTGACGGATAGTCATCTAAAACAAAAATTCCTCTCTCTCTCTCATCTGCTGCCCACTCGTACAATTTCTGTATCGTGACACCCATGGCGAAGTCCCTGTCCAGTTACAAAGTTTACATTGGACTCCTTGTAAAATCCATGTTATAAATCAGTTCTTTCGCGAATTTCTATAATGACTATCTGGAAACCCGACTTTGCTCGGGTATTTATTTCTGCCTTGAGATAGTACATTTCCTATCCCTTCTCTCTCGGTCATTCAATGCTGTATTTATCTGAGAATAAATAAGAAATAAGGCTCTCTAGCATAATGTACAAAATTATAAGTGCAGTTGACGTGTAAAATTCGTAAGATTTCATATTTATTAAATTATATGTTGTATAATTGTATATTTTTCAGGTATGTATTCATTTGTATATGTTCTTTACGCCTGTAAAATCTGTTGCGAATACAGTTAGTAATAAAGAAGCAATAGATTAAAATTTGGTGTGTGATGGGGCGAATTTCCAAAAACCTTACTCTTTATGTGCTCATATCTCATGAATTACGTGTTGTACTGTGATACAACTTCGAAAGTACATTCAGCTGTATGTATGTATACTATCTGTAAAATTTCCTGCGACTACAATTTGTAAAAGATCGATGCGTTAAGCATACAATAATTATCACAGCCATACCTTAGCAAAAGATCTTTCCGAGAACCCGAAAAAATTCTGGTCCTATGTAAAATCGATAAGCGGGTCAAAGCCCACTGCCCAGTCACTAGTTTATCATTCCGGGGCAGTAATAGAAGAAAGCAAACGGAAAGATGAAGTTCTAAATTTAACCTTTAAGAAATCTTTCACGCAGGAGGACCGCACAAATATACCATCATTTGATCAACGCACTAATTCCGAAATGGGGGACATAGCAATAGGTATTTCCGGTGTAGAGAAGCAGCTGAGAGAGCTAAATACGAAAAAGTCTGGTGGTCCGGATGGTTTTACAAAGACTATTCTGCGGCATTGGCCCCCTTCTTAGGTTGCATTTATAGCGAATCTTTAATTCAGCGCAAAGTTCCTAGTGATTGCAAAAAAGCGCAGGTGACTCCCGTGTATAAGAAAGGAAAGAGAACTGACCCATACAATTACAGGCCAATATCGTTGACATCAGTGTCATGTAGAATTTTGGAGCATATTCACAGTTCGAATATAGTAAATTTCCTTGAAACGGAAAAGCTTCTTTCCATGAATCAGCACGGGTTTAGGAAACATCGTTCATGTGAAACTCAGCTTGCCCTTTTCTCACATGACATCTTGCGAGCCATGGACGAAGGGCAACAGGCGGATTGTGTTTTTCTCGACTTCAAAAAGGAGTTCGACGCGGTGCCACACTGCAGACTGCTGTTTGCTGATGATGCTGTGGTGTATGGGAGGGTATCGTCTGTAACTGACTGTAATAGCATACAGGTTCACTTAGACAAAATTTCTAGTTGGTGCGAAGAATGGCAGCTAGCTCTCAATGTAGAAAAATGTAAGGTGATGCGCATGAGTAGAAAAAACAATCCTATAATGTTCGAATACAGCATTAGTAGTGAGCTTCTTGATGCTGTCGCGTCGTTCAAATATCTAGGCGTAACATTGCAGAGCGATATGAAAAGGAACGAGCATGTAAGGACAGTTGTGAGTAAGGCAGACAGCCGACTTCGGTTTATTGGGAGAATTTTGGGAAGATGTACTTCACCTGTAAAGGAGACCGCGTATAATACGCTTGTACGACCACGACTTGAATATTGCTCAAGTATTTGGGACCCGCAGCAGATCAGTTTGAAGGAAGACATAGAGGCGGTTCAGAGGCGAGCAGCTAGATTTGTTACCGGTAGGTTCGAACAATGCGCGAGTGTCACGGAAATGCTCCGGCAACTCAATTGGGGATCGCTGGAAGATAGACGACGTTCTTTCGTGAATTTCTGTTAAGTAAATTTAGAGGGCCGGAATTTGAAGCTGAGTGTAGTACGATCTTGCTGCCGCCTACTTACATTTCGCGTAATGATCACAAAGACAATATAAGAGAAATTAGGGCTCGTACGGAGGCATATAGGCATTCTTTTTTTCCTCGTTCAATTTGGGATTGGAATAGGAAAGGAAATGCCTAGTGGTGGTACAGTGTACCCTCCGCCACGCACCTTACGGTGAATTGCGGAGTATGTATGTAGATGTAGATAAAGTGTAGAAATTATAAATTGCAACGCCATATCGAATGTCGTAGTTTTGCTTCATGAACAGCGGAAAAGTAGTAAGCGAGAAACTTTTTTCTTCCAATATTCTGATGTGGTTGTCAGCGAGTAAAAGTTTAATAAAGGTTTGAAGTTATGTTTAAAGATTGTTGCAAGTCGCTAAGTACTATCATTCTCATATAGTGTATTTATGAAGTCTCGTTGCATTATGCGGCAGTTTCTTGTGACTAATATCGCTTATAACGCTATATATCCCGGTCCATGTGTCATATGTGGTTATTACTTCTAAAGCATGTGTACCAAGTTTGGTTGAAATCCGTCCAGTGGTTTAGGAAAAAATGAGCAGCATTGTCGCTTAATGCAGCAGTTTTTCGCGCATCTCATTGTCTATGACGTCATATCTCGTGAACTATGTATTTTACGTGAGTCTTACACTTACGGCGATAGTCCTCACGGTTTGAAGTTTACGTGTACAAAATTCCATAAAGATTGGAACAAAACTGTAGATTTGTATGCAACACGTACACAGAAACATACGGACACTCTTGTTTATGCAGGGTGTCACAAAAAGGCACGCCCAAACTTTCAGGAAACATTCCTCACACACAAAGAAAGAAAATATGTTATGTGGACATGTGTCCGGAAACGCTTAATTCCCATGTTAGAGCTCATTATATTACTTCTCTTCGACTCACATCAATCATGGAATCGAAATACACAGCAACAGAACGAACCAGTATGACTTCACTTTGTTACAGGAAATGATGTTCAAAATGTCCTCCGTTAGCGATGATACATGCATCCACCCTCCGTCGCATGGAATCTCTGATGCGCTAATGCAGCCCTGGAGAATTGTATCAAAAAAAAAAAAAAAAAAAAAAAAAAAAAAAAAAAAAAAAAAAAAAAAAAGTTTAAATGTTTGTAAATCTATCGGACCAAACTGCGTGGTAATCAGCACGTAGCTTACAAACTACTTAAACTAAACTAACCTAAGGACAACACACACACCCATGCCCCAGGGAGGACTCGACCCTCCAAGCCGAGCAACCGCGCGCTCCGCCGCGAGACGCCTTAGACCGCTCGGCTACTCCACCGCGGCTATTATACCATAGCCGTCCACAATACGAGCACGAAGAGTCTCTACATTTGGTACCGGGGTTGTGTACACAAGAGCTCTCAATTGCACCCATGAATGAAAGACAAGAGGGTTGAGGTCAGGAGAGCGTGGAGGCCATGGAATTGGTCCGCCTCTACCAATCCATCGGTCATCGGTCAGCTTTTCGTTGAGAAGCGTACGAAATGTGCAGGAGCTCCATCGTGCATGAACCACATGTTGTGTTGTACTTGTAAAGGCACATGTTTTAGCAGCACAGGTCAAGTGTCCCGTATGAAATGATGATAACGTGCTCCAGTGAGCGTTCGTGGAAGAACATGACATTACCAACAATTCCTGCCCAAACGTTCACAGAAAATCTGTGTTGATGACGTAGTTACGCAATTGCGTCATAGGCAGGAATGTTACGTGCCCTCTAAGACTCCGATCAATTGCTTCGAACGTCTTCCTGCCGGGACATCCTCGTTCTGGAAATCTGTTTCGATACAAACGTATCGCGCCGAGGCTATTGCCCTATGCTAACCCATACATCAAATGGGCATCTGCCAACTCCGCATCTGTAAACATTGCACTGACTGCAAAACCACGTTCGTGACGAACACTAACCAGTTGATGCTACGTACTGATGTGCTTGATGCTAGTACTGTAGAGCAATGAGTCGCATGTCAACACAAGCACTGAAGTCAACATTACCTTCCTTCAATTGGGCCAACTGGCGGTGAATCGGGGAAGTACAGTACGTACTAACGAAACAATTGGGTATTTTGACAATTGTCTGCACGAGTTATTTCAATTTACATTTAAAGAGAAATACTAAAATGAGTTCTAACATGGAAATTAAGCGTTTCCGGACACTTGTCCACAAAACATATTTTCTTTCTTTTTGTGTGAGGAATGTTTCCTGAAAGTATGGCCGTACCTTTTTGTAACACCCTGTATATTAGAAGATGTACGCTAAAAGCTTCAACTAAATACAATACACTGAGCTCTACAAAATTGTTAAATACCACACATAGGAAGATAATTTCTTGCATTTATTAATAGCAAAACGGTTAATACCATATGCACGGCGCTGTGGAGTGGTCTAGCGCTCTAAGCCGGCCCGCTACGGAGCGTACGGTTGCTCGCCGTCTGAGGTTCCAGTCCTCCCTCGGACATGGGTGTACGTGTTGTCCTTAGCATAAGTTAGTTTAAGTAGTTTGTGAGCCTAGGCGCGGATATCCGCAACGGGTAAATCCCATAGATTTACGAACATTTGGTTTTTCAACCAGATACTTGTCGTTGAGTTTATACCTCTACCGCAATTTATTAGAAGTATTATTCAGAATGAAACTTTCACTCTGCAGCGGAGTGTGCGCTGATATGAAACTTCCTGGCAGATTAAAATTGTGTGTCGGAACCGGGACTCGAACCTGGGACCTTTGCCTTTCGCGGGCAAGCGCTCTACCGACTGAGCTACCCCGACACGACTCAAGATGCCGCCTCACAACTTTACTTCCGCCAGTACCTCGCCTCCTACTTTCCAAACTTCACAGAAGCTCTCTTGCAAACACGCAAGACTAGCACTCCTGGAAGAAAGGATATGGTGGAGACATGGCTTAGCCACAGCCTAAGGGATGTTTCCAGGATGAAACTTTCACTCTGCAGCGGAGTGTGCGCTGATATGAAACTTCCTAGCAGATTAAAATTGTGTGCCGGAACCGGGACTCGAACCTGGGACCTTTGCCTTTCGCGGGCAAGCGCTCTACCGACTGAGCTACCCCGACACGACTCGAGTAGCTCAGTCGGTAGAGCGCTAGCCCGCGAAAGGCAAAGGTCCCAGGTTCGAGTCCCGGTTCCGGCACACAATTTTAATCTGCCAGGAAGTTTCAGAAGTATTATTGTCTTAAGTATCATTACTAAGAAACACCAGCATGCAACATGTAAAAATTCACATTGTACACGCTCCCTTAGCATTGGGGAAGTTTCTAATGTGGTCGTTTCTGTTTAATATGGTCAGGGAGAGCTCTGAGGTAAGAATTATGTGAACCCAGGCCCTTTCTGGCAGGAAGGAAATCAGCAACTATTAGACCTCAGAACAAAAGATCTTCTAACAATTTCCACTCCATTGTTGGGCTACCTCCGACATTTTCAGCTATAGAATTTGCCACCTGGCCCAATTCGAGGAGATCAGTGACATATTACAGCTGACGAGAGGCCTGGGTGAATGATCCCGCTAGATCACGTAATATTCTGCCAATGACGTTGAATTAGGCCAAATAGTAGATAGTATAGCGCGAAAACGTAATGTCGGGCATTAAAATTGCTACAACAAGAAGAAATGCAGATGAGAAACAGGTATTCATTGGACAGATATCCTAGAACTGACATGTGATTACATTTTCACGCAATTTGGGTGCATAGATCCTGAGAAACCAGTGCCCAGATCAACCACCTCTGGTCGCACTACGGCCTTGATACACCTGGGCATTGAGTCAAACAGAGCTTGGATGGCGTTTACAGGTACAGATACCCATGCAGATTCAACACGATACCACAGTTCATAAAGAGTAGTGACTGGCGTATTGTGACGAGCCAGTTGCTCGACCACCAATGACTAGACAGTTTCAATTGGTGGAGAATATGTTGGCCAGGGGAGCAGTCGAACCTTTTCCGTACGCAGAAATGCCCGTACAGGACCTGCAACATGCGGTTGTGCATTATCCTGCTGAAATGTAAAGTTTCGCAGAGACGGAATTGAAGGGTAGAGCCACGGGTCTTACGTAACACATCTGAAATGTAGCCGCCACAGTTCAGCCGTCGATGCGAACAAGAGGTGACGGAAACGTGTAACGAAACACTCCGGGTGATACGCCAGTATGGCGAAGACGAATACATGCTTCCATTGTGCGTTCACCGCGATGTCGCCAAACGGATGCGACCATCGTGATGCTGTAAACAGAACCTTTATTCATCCGAAAACATGATGTTTTACCATTCGTGCAACCAGGTTCGTCGTTGCGTACACCATCGCAGGCGCTCCTGTCTGTGATGCAGCGTCAAGGGTAACCGCAGCCATGGTTTCCAGGCTGATAGTCCGTGCTGCTGAAAACGTCATCGAACTGTTCGTGGAGATGGTTGTTGTCTTGCGAACGTCCCCATCTGTTGTCTCGGGGATCGAGACGTGGCTGCACGATCCGTTATAGTCATTCGGATAAAACGCCTGTCATCTCGACTGCTAGTGATACGAGGCCGTTAGGATCCAGTACGGCGTTCCGTATTGCCCTTTCGAACCCACCGATTCCATATTCTGCTAACAGTCATTGCATCGTGACCAACGCGAGGAACAATGACGCGATACAATAAACCGCAATCGAGAGAGGCTACAATTCGACCTTTATCAAAGTTGGAAACGTGATGGTACGCATTTCTCCTCCTTACACGAGGCATCACATCAACGTTTCACCAGGCAACGCCGGTCAACTGCTGTTTGTGTAAGAGAAATCGATTGGAAACTTTTCTCATGTCAGCACGTTGTAGGTGTTGGCACCGGCGCCAATCTAGTTTGAATGCTCTGAAAAGCTAATACGCGTCTGTAGCGCGTCATCTACGTGGTGTAGCAGTATTAATGGCTAGAAAGTGGAGTCTGCCAGAAGGGTGGAAAAGGTTTATTTAATTTTATTTTTTTCAGTACGGATGGGCCCGTTGATGTTAGAACAAACAGAACGTTCCATGTACATAAAAAAAAATTAACAAATTATCCTATTGAACTCAAGCTAATTCTATTTAGTTTTGCTATGGGACTTAACTACTGTGGTTATCAGTCCCTAGGAATACGAAGTACTTAAACTAACTGAAACTAACGTAAAGACTACACACACCCATGCCCAAGGGAGGACTCGAACATCTGACGGGGAAAAACCTCGCTTGCAAGGCCATTCCCCCGCTGCATTCTATTTTGAAATGTATGTCAAGAGATTTCTATGTTTATTAGTCATAATAATTTTGATACGAAAAACATGAAAATTATACTGTTTACCTATTGAAATCTGAACTGTATTTCATTAGATATTTTGTCTTTGACAAATTGAATACACGAGGGGAAAAACGCTGAATGTCACTGTTCACCGTTTCAGAGAATAACGCTTTTTAAACTTTGAAAGCATTTTGTGTGAACATTTATTAATTAATTCAAATACAGTTGTGGTTTCCATAAAGTGTGAATATTAGGAGTATTATTTACTTGTTTGTAGCTAGTACTATGTAATAATAACAACAATGAACACATCCTTCTTAAACTTATGCAGAATTTGAAGCGGGAAAAACGATGAATTTTTATTTTTATTGCAACATTTCATATTCAATGCATTAATTTTATTACGTTAATGTCCTTTCTATCTTAAGGAAGTAATAGAACACTAAAATTTAAATTTCTAAAAATGTAAAACGATTAAACCTGTTCACAATCGTAATACTTTCTTTTTCTTTTTCAATGAGGAGATTCTTATAATAGGTTTTCGATGTCTCACTGGAGAGAAGTCTTGAAATTTCCTGAAAAAAATATTTGTGTATATTATGTTTAGAGTAGAAGAATTAAATGTATAGCCATATGACAAGCTCATTTGAGAAAAGTTAAATAGTTACCTAAAGATCTTCCCATGTCAACAATAGCACTGGTATGAAGTTAAAGTTGTCTTCCTCATCTTCGTCATTACTGTATTTGGCCAAGACCGATTGTAGCTTCCTGACCTCAGAGAAGGAAGGCGTGGCTTCTCAACTTCAGTTTTAACTTTTATCAATGGTCTAGATAGTATAGATACTTCTCGCTTTTACTAATTTCGAAGAGAAAAAAATTTGTTCATTCTTTGACAAGCGTTTGGTTATGTTTAATTACTTTGAATGTGTTAGGTTAGGTTAATATTTAATATTAACAATAGTATTACCCATACTCTTTTGTGTCAGGATCATATACATAACTTCCCTTATTAGCATATAAATGATTTCAACAGAATTTGCCCTATTCACATCGATGGATTAATTTATAAAATATGTATCTCGCTCCCATAATAAAAGTTTTATTTATTCCGTAAAGTTTGAAGATAGCATCTTGTCTGTTACAATCGGTTATATGTAAATAAATAAAAAGTTATCAGGTAGAATGCGAACCTGGAATTTTTTTAAATTAACACTTCAAGACACGGTTGTGCCTAATAGAATTTGCTACTTATATTATGAACAATAACGTACCTTGGCCAGGTTTTATACAATGTCAGTAACTGTAAACTTCAGTATAACATGTCCCATATGATCACGTGAGAACCCTATTCATTTCCATAAGTGTGTGGCTGGATATATTTCATGACTACTTCGTTGCGCCTTATGTTTCTCCAGTGCGATTCACTGGTAACAATTACTGAACGTTTCTAGGAGAAACATCGCTACCAACTTTATCACACGATATTCTATTAGACATATATCATAACATGTGACTCCTCCACGATGGTGTTCCAGTTAATCTGATAGTACAAAATTTTGAAATACACGATTTCCATGAAGATAGGTAGGACGTTGTGGTCCACATCGATAGCCACCACGAAGTTGTAATGGATTTTCACTTTTCGGGTCATATGAAGAAAATTATTAAAGTAAATAATGGGAATGAACTCACGTAGATGATTTTCGATACTGCTAATAAAAAGGCAAATTCGCTTTTATGCAAACGAGTGCGAGGAAATTTGGATCGCCGTCATTAAGAATTTGTAGAATCGAATGTTGTGAGCTTTTTAGGTAGGACTGCCGCGGGAATGGCCAAGCGGTTCTAATGACCGGCGAGGTCATTCCCTCCGGATGGTCGAGTCCTCCCTCGGGGAAGAGTGTTTGTGTTGTCCTTAGGTTAAGTAGTTTGTAGGCCTAGTACTTTGGTGAGATAGATTCATAAATATCGGAACATTTGTAGTAGTGGTGTAAGACGAAACTAAGAAATTTTGGGTTTAATATTAGTTACGGTACTGTTGTACAAAAGGAAAATTACCCGAATTTAATTGTCGTTGTGGTTATGTTATAAAAAGAGAAAATAGTTTTCTTATAGAAGCACAGCGAATTACTTGCTAACTGGTTGATTTTGTACTGAGGGAAACATTTATTTTCGTGAAAGAAATTCTTTACTCCCACGACCTTCCGTATGTTGTTGTTATGAAAGAGAAAGGTGCACTTAATTAATTGTTCACAAAAAATGAACTACACTGATAACGATGCTTGTTTTAGTAGCACATAACCGCCGTACGGCGTCGTTGTACACGTCTAGTGTTTACATTACGCGTTCCGAAGTGTTTTCCCGCCAACGAGCTTAAATTTCATAGAGTGGCTAACACAAGAGTTACTGCGTTCTTTGCAGCAACCAGTATAAACTCGGTCGCCATATTTTTGGTGTTCAGTACACTTGAGAGTAGTCTGTCTATCGTATGTTGTTAGCCGGCCGCGGTGGCCGAGGTGACTGAGGCGCTACAGTCACGGTCAGCACGGCCACTACGGTCTGGGGTTCGAATCCCCCGTCGGGCATGGATATTTGTGCCGTCTTTAGTCTTAGGTAGTTCATAAGTAGTTTGTAAGCTTAGGGACTGATGACCCCGTAGTTAAGTCCCATAAGTTGTACAAACTTTTGAACATTTTTGTATGTTGTTATTGAGCTTGAAGTGATGTATTTAGTTTATATTGTATTTAGTGTGTATTGGCTTTACAATTTTTGCTCACGAAATATGCCTAAAGTGTGTTCAGCATTTAAATGCACAAATCAAATTGATAAAACGACAAGTACTTCGACCAAGAACACCAACATTTTTGCCTTGTTTGAGCTGTCTGTTTATACTCAAACAAAATTCCTGAGTGATGGGTCTTAGCTGCTCAAACAGTGAAGCTTCATATGACCTACTGCAATTCCCTTGAAGTACACGTCACAAAAAGTGCTCAGTTTTCTACCTTGTGTAGTTCGAAATATTTCTTGTTCTGTCGCCCCCGTGGTTGACGAAACCACACTTTTGAGAGTCTACGCCTTCTTTATTTTCATTTGTTGTGGACTATATTTGATCGAGCATGGTTGATATGCAACCAGTGCAAAGTGTGGAAACTGTAATGACAGCCAGAATTTTTTCACTTGTTTATACCTGTGTTTTTTCAAACAAACATGTACTTACTTCAGCGTGGCAAGAACGAAAGTTATTAATGATACGTTATTTCGGCGTGGAATACTTTTGTGGCAGTTGACCCGTGTGTTTATTTCCCCCCCCCCTCTCTCTCTCTTTTTTTTTTTAATTTTTTTAAATATTTTATTGTCAATTTCGTCTTAACGTATTAACAACATCTTATTTCGACATGGAATCCATTTGTGACAGATGACATAGGCGCATTTTTAATTGCAGTATTTTGTTGTCACTTCCGTCTTTGTACGCAAATTTCGTCCACTGACGTTCACAACTTAACCCTTTAACAGCAATTTTACAAGTTTGTAAACAGGTTGTAATGTAACAACATGAGCCTCCATCTAATGTAGTATATGATCTCCCTTAACTGAAACCCAGGATACTCTTCTTTCCTTATAGTGTAGTTTAGCATTCCAATCCCTATATACTGACGCTCCGGATACCTTTCTATCCTGTAGTAAAGTTTGTGACACCACCCATATTCATTGCTACATTATAACAACTACATTGTTTATATCACTAAATATTTACCTCAATTTATTGCCATTAATAAAATCCATTAATTTCATAGTAATTACAGCTTTTATGCCCATTACTCAATTTCTATACATTCGTAATTACCATTACCATATTTTCCCATTATCAAACCTCATTAATTTAGAAATGCTCTATTACCATTGTTCCCATTATTAAACCCCAGTAATCTCGTAGTATCTATTTTGCAGCATTTATTTCCTTTCATTTCCTTTATAAAGATTAGATTAATTTTCATAATATTTTTGGCTTGACCAAATTCCAGTACAAATTGTAATTTAAAGTTGTTGTTACATCTAATTGTCATTATTGCTAATTGTCAGACACTGTAGTTCATTGTAAAGCAGATTATTTAACTTCAACCAAACAATAGGATTCACTTCATTTATAAAATATTAAAACTATTTAATCAGTTATTTGTTATACTAATACATTGACATTGTATAATAAATATACATTATATGAATTTGTTGTTTATAAAAGAGCCGATTCGTGAATTATCATTGTGATAATTATGCGTCACTTAACATTGTTAATAATGTTATAAATACATGTAATGCGCGGGAATTGGCAGTCAGTCAGTCAGTCAGTTGTTGTACTTCAGAATTAGAGTTCAGTTGTCTTTAGCAATAAATCGAAGTGTATTTCGAAGAAGTATTTGTTATTATTGAAAAACACTCCTTCACAATTAATATTTACCGTCAAGTTCAAATTTTATTAATTATTAAATGTGGCAATCACCTTATTCAAAGAGGGATCGTCATAAGGTTTAGTAAACAAAAGGTAAATGTATTTAGACTTTATGAAAGCACTTGTTACAACACATTATCAACAGATGCAAATCCATGGGCATGACTGTCCGTCATAACAAGCACTACTCACTGTATGTTTCGCAGCTCAATTAGACCATGTACTTGCATTAAAATCTACACAAATAAATTCACAGCAGAACTTTCATTGTTACTGCAAACCGCATCTAACTGTTATAGTTCCAACTAGAACTGTAATACTGACAGGTTCGTGATATTTCATTACCGCATTTTTAGGAAATATACTACAAGGCTCGTCAATTCGCAGCTTCGAAAATGTCTGGCGGAAGTTGACGCACATTCGTAGTCAATAGTCCACCTTTATTTAAAACGTGGAACTGTAAAATTCCCGAGTGTGTGTAACGTACGAGCTGTCAGCTCATACCTCAAATAACATGGCGAACGCCAGTTCATTTTGCCTCAAACAAGGCGGACCTACGTCAGTCTATGAAATTTAAGCTCGTTGATCCCCGTGCTCTCTCTGGCACACACCAGCAGCGTGCTGGCAGCGCAGACAGGCCACGCGGTTACAGGGCTCTCTAGTGTATAGATCCGCCCTGCCACCTTAGAAGCCTAGTAAAAGTAATTTTGTTATTCTCGAGAAAGTGAAAAGGCACTAGTCAATTGAAATTTTCAAATGTTTGTAAATCTATCGGACCAAACTGCGTGGTCATCAGTCCCTAGCTTAGAAACTACTTAAACTAAACTAACCTAACGACAACACACACACACCAATGTCCCAGGGAGGACTCGAACCTATGACGGCGAGCAACCGCGAGCTCCGCAGCGAGGCGCCTTATGCCTAGTTTACACGAGGATCGAAAGTTCATAAGAAAGGTAACTGTCTGCTGCAGCGCTCCAATCGTTCCAACTAGGTACTAATGACGTGCGATCATACAGGCTTTGTTGCGTTAATACGATAAACTTCCTCCTACACGTCTGTTTACCACTAAAAGCAGCGCCTGTGCGAAAATAAGTGCTTATTACTGTTTGTATATGTGGATTGATAACGTTTGGATGTATGTCATAGCTGATAATATTCAACTTAAGAAGCTTACACTGTCGGCAGTTACAGAAGCCGTGTCAAAGTTTGTTAGAACACTACAGTGAAGAAGAAATAAAAGTTGGATGTGTCCTTGGTTGAGAGGAAGAGACGAAGAATGAGATGTGTACTGCATGCAGATAATGAAGTAACTCATACCAGAGGACCTCACAGAATTCAGATTGTATTTATGAATGTGAAGTGCTGAGTGTTTTACCAAGTTGCTTTCGTTCGTCCAAGGACAAAAATACGGCGATGAGAGAGAGATAGATAGAGAGAGAGAGAGAGACAGAAAGAACTTCGGCAAACTGAAGGTAGGAAATACTTTTTTACACTTGAGTTACATTTTTTGCTTTGTTAAAGTTATGCGTCAGTTACTTCCTGTAATTGTTATTTTTTGCAGGTTCGCTATAACATTGCGGTTTCTGGCGACATGAGAATCCTTCGAAAGCCTAGCCTCTGCACAAAGAATTTCTGTACCGTCTCTTACAAATATTATTGATGAAGTCTGCACGGCAATTTCAATTTCCGATCCATAATGGGACCTCAGTCAACTAAATTTTGCTTTGCTTTTAGCATCACACTTTCGAGATTATGTGCAACTGACTTTCTGACATGCTAAAATTATAGAATTTTAAAAATATTAAGTTAATCAACAAGACATATTAAAAATTCAATTAAATCTACATTTTCTGTTATTTTCATCATAAATAAGTCATTGTACCTTCTTACAATACAGCGACCTAGTACGCCTGAATCGATGGCGCAATTCCTGCTCTGTTCCACTCCACTGATACAAGACGTATCACTCCTACAAAGCAAGCAATTTCGGCAAGGACGCGGCTATTTCCACACATAAACATGAAAACCACACAATGAATTAACTTCTGCGCATGTGCACCTACTTAGCTACTAGCAAATTTAGAACCTGTCCTAAAGCGTACTACCTAATACGAAACGCCGTCCACGCTCACGAAATGCTAGCAGTTCCGCGTTTACGTCGCTAGATGGTGCGCAACGTGATCTGTTCATTACTAGCGCGATCATCGTGTAAACTGGGCTTTAGATCGCTCGGCTACTCCACCACGGCGCACCAGTCAGTTGAACTTCTTCACTAAGACAAGTTTCATCCCAAGTTAGCTAGTTACATACACAAGAGAGATGTCCAATATAAAACACATACTTACAATAGTCATAGAAATTGTACACAAAACAAAACTCACGTCGTACCTTAATCATATTTCAATTATTAGTCTTGGCGGTCTTGGGATTAGACATTCAGCTGGAAATTAGGTGTCCTGGATCCAAAATTCGGTTGTATAACGGATTCTTCTGATTGGGTTTTAACGCAGCCTTTAGCCCTCATCGATGTGAGGAGCCGTCAGAAAATACACATGGTTCAGATTCGACTGTAGTCTCTTTCCGGAGGAGGGTTACTAGTGGTATGCTTCGGACACACATCTCATCAAGTGGCACCCAGGTGGCGCGTAATTGGAAGTTTCCTTCGTTTATTAGACAAATACTGTATAACCCTCACTACAAGATCGGGATTTACTTAAGGAAAACCACACTGAAGGGTGGTCCATATATAGACGTCCTTAGTTGGTTGGTTTAAAAATATAAGGTATTTATTTAAAAACCGTCATAAGGTTCATAAATGGCTAACATTCCTTCAGATCTGTATCACAGATTGCCAATATAATGTTACGCCATATAAGGCTTTTCATTTCAACATGACACATTAAGAAATTTAAGGAAAGCAACAGTTTAAATCGTACGCCTCAGGCGGAAGAAAATTAACATTATAAGTACACCCATTTTAAAGTAAACAACACCATGAAGCAATCTGAATATGAAAATTAGTAAATACTTACCCTAAGGTATAGCGGGTTGCAAAGGAGAAATTTTCAAATTGCAAGGTACGCATGACTTACATGAACTTTATACCATAGCAAGACAGACTTAGGATTCCATGTAGGTTAAAGGGAGAGGGACCTTGGACGCCTAGGCATTCTGCCGCGGATAACTACGTCATAAAATACTTAAGAAAGATCTTAAGAGCGAGCGCACCATGACGTGCACGGTTGAGGACGATCCTAGCGGTATCAAGAATGCCGTCGAATCGCCAGCCATTAAGAGATATTGTGAACTCTTTCTAAATTTTAAAGTGACAGAAACTGTTTTAACGTATTTGAGTTCATCCTCTTGGGTCGTTTTGTTATAAAAAGAGGAAGTCGCCCAAAGATATTTTACGATTTTGTTTCCAAGACTTATTTAGGTGACCAAGGATTACCTGCTTAGAAATAAATCCCTAAATCGAATGGAAGTAAGTAAGCAAATAACCCAGAGAACTGTTGACGGCAGAAAGCACTAAACAAAACACTCTGTGTTCCAATCTAGAAACTTATTAAGGAAGCTTAACACTAACTTGTCTGACCGACGACGTCTCATATCTACAAGGTATTCCCACAGGAGGGTGATGCGAAAACTTCCTGACTATAGACCAATCGTGCCATGAATACAGAATAATAGGTAAGTAGTAAATGATCAGATACGCTGGATCGCGGATTATTAGGTCCTGAGAAGTGAACATTAAACTCATGAAACTGTCTTTTTCAGACACTCATTTGGGCTATATAAAACCTAAAACAGGCCCTCGACAATTATTATGCACCAAAAATCAATTTTAAATCCCCAGTGTCGTAATTTCAACATATTATTTATTATTCATTGAGAACAAGGAAAACTGAAAGATGCACAGTTGTACAACACATCGAGCATTATATCGACCACAAATACTTTCCGGTTTTCAGTAAAGTGTTGAAAGGTGTGCACTTTGGGCTCATATTGGAATTCCTTTCTAGCAAACGTTTGTTACCACATAGGAAGCAGTTTCGTACCTTTGATACATCTACATAAATACTCTGCAAATCACATTTAAGTGCCTGGCAGAGGGTTCATTAACCATTTTCATAACTTTTCTCTACCGTTACATTCTCTAATAGAGCGCGGGAAGAAAGAACACCTAAATCGTTCCGTTTTTAATCTGATTTCTCATATTTTGACGGTCATGTCTCCCTAAGTAGGTGGGTGCTAGAAAAATATTTTCACATTCAGAAGTAAAAGTCGGTGATTGAAACTTCGCAAACAGATCACGCCGCAATGAATAACGTCTTTCTTTTAATGATTTCCACCCAACTTCGTGCAACATTTCCGTGACGCTTCCCCACCGTAAAGTGATAAAACAAAACGAGCTGCCCTTCTCAATGTCTTCCGTCAGTCCCACCTAGTGAGGGTCCTACAAGGGGCAACAGTACACCAGGAGAGGACGCACACGTGTGATGTAGGCAGTCTCTTTGGTGGAGCTGGTGCACCTTCGAAGCGTTCTGCCAATGAAATGTAACCTTTGGTTCGCCTTCTCCACAATATTTTCTATGTGTTCTCTTCAGTCAAAGTTGTTCGTAATTGTAACTTCGAGGTATTTGGTAGAATTTACGACCATAAAATCAAATGTTTGTGCAGTTTTTGGGACTTAACTACGGGGTCATCAGTCCCTAAACTTACAAACTATTTATGAACTAGCTGACACTAAGGACGGCACAAATATCCATGCGCGAGGGGGGATTCGAACCCCCGACCGTAGTGGCCGTGCAGAACGTGACTTGCGCGCCTTAGTCCTCTCGGCCACCGCGGCCGGCTTTTACGACCTGAAGGTTTGACTGATTTATCGCGTATTTGAAGTTCAGCGGATTTCTTTTAGTGGTCATGTATATTATTCACACTTTTCTTTATTTAGTGCCAATTGTCAATTTTCGCAGCATTAGAAATTTTGTCTAAATCGCCTGTGCGCACCTGTCATAGATGCTGCGCTATACGACTACTTCACAAAGTCGGACGCGGTAGCAGTTGAGACTTTGCAAGCACTGACATGACTGTGACTGAAGTTGCAGGCAATCAAGCTACCATTATAGATCAGAATGCAATTTTACTTGATATAAACTCAAATTATGAAGACGCAAGTTGGAAGAGTTGATTATAAGGAAGAAAATATAATCTGTATGCAGTCCAAATAAGTGAAGTGTGTGATGTCCTGTGATGAAACGGAAGAAACGACACAAAAACAGACGAAAAGGCTGTACACAGCCGAAAAACACAAGCCATAAACAAACCATCTCCAGCCAACAAGACGGAGAAACAGCTGTGAGATGTAAAGAAGAGACAACACCGTGAGTAGACCTAATATCAAGTTAAAAACACATAGTCCTAACTTTCACAAAGTATTTTAACAACTGTTTTAATCTATGTATCGAAAACAAACTGTATAAAAAGTTTGTATCATTTACAGATGACAGAAGATGCTGTTAAAATAAGAAGAGAAACGCGTCTGGTGTAAAATAAATCTCTTAATTGCAGTCAGCGTAAGACGGATTACCTCTTATAATCAATATTTTATATTCATTTTATTGCAATAATAATTTTTTCCATGCAGAGTATGAATAAAGTAAGTTTTCATTTATTGGCTGCTGACATAATTTAACCGCACTTGGTTAAAGCATTCATTCAATTCCGGGGTATTTAATTGTTCGCAATGTGTTAAAGACGATGTAGTATTTAAATTTCTCCTCTTTTTTATATAATACCAATGTGCCATAGGAGATGATTTTTTGCCGTCAATTCAAACCATAGAAACGATTTTACATTTTCCTTACACACCAGACTGTTTACTGACCACTTACTGGAATGAAATATTACTTTCCTGAAAATATAGAAACAAAATTAGAATTAAATCTTCATCGAGTACCTTTCGGTTTATTTCTCATCGAAATGACAACTGTTTCCTTGTTTCAGTATTCAATGTAATTACATAATTTTTTGATGAACCAATACATACGCTGCAGATAATTTTTACATTAGTGTATTCACATTGCATCGCATGAGTTACAATGTTACTGCAATGTTTTGTAGCTTAGGCAATACTTCGAGAGCCGTGTCACAAATTTGGAATTCTTGACAGCGACGTGAACTTGCGCATAAAAAACATTGTGAGTAAATACGATTTTAAATTATAGCACACTTAATATTAATTGATTTTTGTTTCTTAGTTTCTAAACTACTTAAACTAACTTAAAATAACCTGAGGATAACTCACACCCATGCCCCAGGGAAGACTCGAACATCCGACGGCGTGCAACCGCACTCTCCGCTGTGACACACCTTAGTACGCTCGGCTACTCCACCGCTGCGATTTAATTTTCCGTCGATGCTTGTCATAAAATGATAATATCACCAGAAAGGAAAAAATCCTGATGTTCTGCAAAATTATGTATTGAGTTACTAACCGGCTTTCGGCTTCTTAGACCATCATCAGGAAACAACTGATTTTCCCCAAAGCTGACAAGTAGAGGTTCAAAACTTGAATATTATCGATAATATCAGTAATTATTCCTTTTCGATCAAATTCCAGGTTTGTTTCTCGCACTAATAAGAAATTCTCTTAATGTCAGTCACTCATGGGATGTGTGTCAGTGAAGTTGTGTCACGTAATCACACATTTTACTTTTTTTCAGTAAAATCAAATCTGATGTTACACTTTATTTAATTGTTCTGTGATTGCATTGGGTTGCAGATCTTGATAAGATATTGTGGTGTAAGTTAATTCTCACAGACTTGCGTACTGTGGGTATAAACCAGAGATACGTCATAAAAACACAGATTTTCAAACAGAAGGAAATTTACAGTTATGCAGTCACGTTTAATTTCAACTACTCAAATAGAGACCGAAAGCAAAGTTCCTATTTATTATTTATCTTACTTTCATTTTCCTAAACGGAACTTCCAGTATAAGCTTCAAAAGCACATATTTACCGTATCACATTTATTATTTAACGTATTTTCATTTCCCTAAAGGTACCTTTCAGTATACGTAAGTTAAACTGTAAATGTTAATTTAATGAATGGCAAATCAACAGATACTCCAAAGAATCAGATAATAGTTGACATCACAGCAAAAACCTAAAGCAGTTCCTATCTTTACATATGAAAAGTATGGTGCTTGTCATTCGATATTAATTTATATGCCCCAAAAAGTCTGCTTACCTTCAGTAAAGAGGTGTTAATTTTTATATGGCACCCTACCTTTCCAATTTGAAAGTAATTCTTGACATAAAATCGTATTGGCTATCATGTAAGCCGTGTCCCGTGATATGTAAGAGATTTTTCAGTAATCGTTACACTTACATTACAGAGGCGGCATCCTCAGGTAGATTTTCAGGACCATTATAGAGTGATAAAACATGCTTCCTGTAGTATTTCGCTGCTGGTAAACAACGTGCACCCTCGGGTAACAGGTTCACGTAGGGAACATACGAATGTTGTTCGTTGAATGGTTGTATCTTTGGAAGTACCCTAATCAAATCTTATTTAAAAGTATACCAAGAAACAGTGCGATTCAATTCTTTAGGTTTTCTTCAATTGCTTGGATCCCCATAAAATTCTGAGACCATTGAAATTCCAGAAAAAAAAGTCGTATCTACATGATAAATCAATTTAAAAAGGCGATCTAGTGGATATTGTTCTTTCCCTTAACTTAAAAGTTTTAAAATTAATCTCGAATTAAGAAAACTGTTTATTATGTTTTCTGCGTGCTTCTATTATTTTTATCTTTGCTACACTTAAATACCGGTGGACAATGACAAACAATTTATGTGCCCACCTATATCTAGCGTGATGTTTCTTTCTTGTGTTAGGTTTCAAGTAATGGTAAGTCCGTTTTCTCTACATTGGGAGATGGAACGTTACGTCAGGCAAATGCTGAATGCATATTTCAATTAGAGCAATACTTTTAACACTGACATCGGGTGAATCCACCAAAATAAGTAATTCTACCGTGACTTGTGGCATGATATTGTCGCAGTAAACATCTCTTTCCTAAAACTAGAAAATCCTATTTTCAGAGGTTTTATTAAGCAGCGTTTAAATGACTTCAAGTTTCTACCAATCAGTGTAGCATTTTAACTTGTGCATCGCATATCAGAGTAAATATGAGTAGAATTTCCTAAAGTAACAGAATTAATCTCAAAACAAAGGTTTTTTTAATACACAATCAAGGACAGAAGAATGCAAAGAACAACCTCCAGATATTCCCTTGCCATATGAATCAATCTGTTCTACGTATGGCCTGGTGCCGAAAGTTGTGAGAAGAGATTCATAATTCCGATATAATAGGAAGATCCAAGCAGCATAAACATGTAGCACCTAACACCTTGCCGGCCGCAGTGGCCGAGGGGACTGAGGCGCTCCTGCCACGGTCTGCACGGCCACTACGGTCGGGGGTTCGAATCCCCCTTCGGGCATGAATATTTGTGCCGTCCTTAGTATTAGTTAGTTCGTAAGTAGTTTGTAAGTTTAGGGACTGATGACCCCGTAGTTAAGTCCCATAGACTCTACAAACATTTGAACATTTGAACCTAACACCTTCATTGCATTTTTGGCATAATATTTCTTCTGGAAGGCATTTAATGTGGAAAATCGTGCTGCCACAGTCGCACACCACATACACTGAACTAGTTGTATTCTGCACTTTCATCTTTTAATCTTTATATGCACTGAAAGTATGAAATATTTTAATCGAAGAAGATGAAACACAATATGTATCATCCATTGTTACACAACATAGTAGCATAATCTTGTGGGTGAATAACATAAATCAATAAAGACATCACATTCCTACAAAGAGATCATAACAAAGGTAGATTTACAGCCACGTCCACACCGAACGCCGACAGAGATGGAAAATCAGAAACCGCCATCGACTAAGGTCGTGCTGAAACAGACCATCAGTGATGTACTACAGCTTTGCTCTTAACAGCCTCACACTTCCCAGAATCAAATGTGGTTGAGCGTGTTGCTGGAAGTTAAAACTGTTGCCGCATGGGGTGCTACGCACCGATTGTTTCCTAGGCTATATGCTAGTAGCTGTAGTGTAGTTCAGTGTGTTATTGGCTACGTCCAGGTACTGCCGTACCAATAAGGTGTTTCATAGTGAAAATTGCTCATGTAAGCTGTAAATTGTGACTAAATAATATATTACTAGTTGCATTTATCACGCTTGAAAAGTGATGTCTGACTTCAGTATTTTTTAATGAAGGTAATTGCGATAAAAGTACTTTTTTGCGGTTGCTGTAATTTTGAGGGGATTAAACTGCGAGGTTATCAGTCCGCTGTTCCGCGCGAAGACGTTGCAACGAAAGTTGTACAAAGATAAAACTACCACTTAGGTGCTAACAGTGACAATGACCGCTACACCGCTAGAACAAGAAGACACACAGGAAGAAGGTCTTTATGTACACAGTAACAGAATTAAATAATTGCAGCAGAATACCATGGTTGGCTGATCACAAGCATAAACATGGATGAGCCAGCCCCTCTATTCATACTAAAACGTCTAGTCAAATGCAATACATTCAACAGATTACAATTATTAGCTGGGTGGGTGCCTGAAGCTAAGGTACCCACCATTAAATCGAATTATGAAAAATCGGCTGCGCGAATAAAATGTAAAACACAGTCGGACGTAGAGGCATCAATCGCCCTGCACTTCAATGTGATTTGCAGAATATCCATGTAGATGTAGACCGTCTATAAGAATTATATGGAGTTCAGGGGGCAGACGTAAGGACTGTCGCAAAGTGAATAAAACGGGGTAGTGCAGCAGGATGTGGACTTAAAGAAGAGTGCTACAGCGACACTTTGGTGCGTCTTCAGCCGGCCGTGGTGGCCGAGGGGACTGCGGCGAGCCAGTCACGTTCTGCATTGCCACTACGTTCGGGGGTACGAATCCCCCCTCGGGCACGGATATTTGTACCGTTATTAGCATTAGCTCGTTAGTAAGTAGTTTGAAAGTTTAGGGACTGATGACCTCGTAGTTAAGTCCCATTAGCTCTTCAAACATTTGAACATTTGGGTCCTCACGACGGAGAGGATTGCCATGCATTAGCCATATATGGCCGAAACGCAAGCGCCAGACCAAGTGCCTATGAGATGGTCCGAGGGAGGACTTAAATGCGGCCATGGAAGGCTTCATCACACGGGATTTCTTTGAGATGCTCAAGGTAGACTATTCCTAGTTCCAACCCCAATCGAATATCCCTTGCCAGGATACCAACAGCCAGGGGCTGCGTAGTTGCTGACCAGCTTGGCCAGCCGATCGACATGCTCCAAACAAAGTCTATCGAACAGTCATACTTACCGAGTGTAAATACGATGTCAACTGATTGCACCAGAGGACGTGAAAAATATAGGGAGCCGCTACGGATGCTTAACGACTACCTGGGACATGTTCGGAGGTGTTCAAGAGCATGAGATGTTGCAATCAGCTCTACAGTGAAAACTCTGCAGCCAGGAGGCATGGTGGTCGCCGTGAACATAGGCATACCCAACTCGTCCAACTACAGATAATCAGTTTGCCCATGGAATGTGTCGAGGATGAGCGGGAACTGGCAATGGAGTGTTAATGGTGAAACTGACACCTTTGAATCGCAGGTGGAGCTGCAAACCGCAGATCGGATGTCCCCAGCGATCACCAGGGTCCACCAAGTCACAGACGTACGATAGTGTAACCTAGAGGAATTCTGGACAGTGGCCTCAGCGACGGAAGCAATGGCCGTAGTGACTTCATGAACAGCTGTATCAACGTCATCTGAAAGCGGAGTGATAACCTTAGCAACCGAGGTGTAAGCCGGCCAGTCTGCCCTACGGAGAGACCATCGAGGAAGGTGGTCAGCAGGTTGAGTTTGCAAGGTCGACAGAAAGGTATGAAAATGGGCGCTGCCACAAAGTTCGTTGTGACCCTGCAATTAAGATGTGGAAAAGGTTCTGGCTATAGTCTATGGCTGAAAGTGTGCAATGCACTATACTAAAATGCATGGAAACTCCGGTATTGAGGAGGTAAACGTTCTCCTGTGTCACGAGAGTCTCAACGTCCGTACCGCGAGGCGATGTTTGTGTTCCATCCTTACAAAGGGTGGTGGGCATTAAAATCTCCCAAAAGGAGAATTGTCAGGGGAAATTGGGTAACCAAGGCATCGATGTCAGCGAGAGAGAGAGCCTTATGCAGAGAAAGGTAAACCCAATATATAGTAAATTCCTGTCTTGGGTGCTTGAAGTCTTTCATGACGGCGTTCATTAATAAAACGTTTTCGGTTCTCCGCGTTATTTCGAATAAAATACTTGAGCTTTCGATGTTCATCTCCGCCATCGTCACGACTGCCGGATCAGGGAGTTTCCCACTCATATAGGCATGATGACATCAATCTACAGACAATCAGAGCTGGCTGATGGGGCGCGCGCGAAGTACAGGAGGGAGACTCGCATCCGCGGCGGCACAATCGAAAGCCAGAGTATTTTATTCGAAATGACGCGGTTTGGGAACCGAGAACGTTTTATTAATAAATTACGTTCATTTTTTTAGGATTCCAGCCGCCAGTACCTCGAGGATCGTGTGGAGGGGCACGGCAGCACTGGGGTCACTAGCGAGCATGTCGACACTGACACTGCCAGGTACCCCGTCTTAGCAGCCGCGATAGCCACGAATGTCTAGGGGTCTAGGGTCTGCTGGTTAGGAAACCAGGTGACAACCTGAGCACGGGGAAGTGGCAGAACAAAAGTTGCAACTGCGCTAGTCGGTGTAAAAAAAAAAAAAAAAAAAAAAAAAAAAAAAAAAAAAAAAAAAAAAAAAAAAAGCGCCGGAAGATTCCACTATAGTATTTCGTTTTCTCCGAACAGAAAGGCCATGGAACAATATATAAGAAAGATATTCCAGATGATCAACTGCTTCCAGCGGTACAGTACCAACAATAACATAAACATTGGACCTAGACACTGAGTGAGGGCTAGATCCCTGGCACATGTTAGGATCTCCACCTCAACTTCAGAAGCGGATCATGTCAGAGGATGTTGCTTTATAGCTACCAAATGTTCTTTATTCGTCAGTTTATAATTTTTCTTCTCCTCTCGCATACTCTTTGATGTCGGTGCTGGGAGGGCTTCTCTGAAGTGGCTTTGAGGCCCAATAAATATCGGTCAGCCCTCCAACCAGCAGCTTGTGTAACCCTCAGCCACCAGCTGGGAGGATCCTACATGGTGCTTATAAAAGCTTTGGAAGGACCCATTACTAGTGAGTGGAGTGGAATAAGGCTTTTGCTTCTTTATCTGCGAGGTGAGGACTTGTGTCCCCGATTGAGTTGGGGGGACGGGGTAATTACCGCCACAGAATGTAGGGGGGGGGGGGGGGAGAAACGCCCCCACCCATCAAGGGAGCAGTGCGAGCCGGACCGTTGGGCTCACATTAGATACTTTTATTTGTCATGCTGTCGTCCCCAAAGAGAGTGGGGACTATGCGAGAGCAGCAAATGACGTGTCTATGAGCCGCTCGTACTTTTTCCTTACCTCACTGTATGTCAACCAGTCCATGGTCTTCATCTAATTAATTTACGCTCCTTATGCAAAACAGTACAGTCCGGCGAGCCAGATGAATGATACTGACCACAGTTCAAACAGAGAGGATGTGCGGTTTATTCCATGCATTTGGGGCTGGAAGTGCATCGTGAGGACATGAGCCCGAATTTCCAGCACTTGCCTCCTTTGGGTAATCAATTACTGTGGTGCTGAAAGTAAGTGTTTTTCCATGGTCTTAGCTGTTTCCTTAAAACCTATTGCCAGCATATCCGTATAACTTATTGTGGCCACCAGCCATTTCTTTGAGACTAGCGACAGCACATTGCGTTATTTATTGTGATCTTCACCCATTTCTTAAAACTATTGTAAGCACACTTGTGTTATTTATTGTGACTTTCCATCATTTCATTCATAATTTTGCCAACACGTCAGTACTATTTATTGTGGCCTTTAGCCTTTTTTTATTTTTATTTATTTATTTTTTTTATTTTTTTTTGTTACCAGCACGTCAGTGCCTTTAATTGATGCTTTCAGCCATTTCCTTAAAAACTGTTATGTATTCAATTGCTGTAAAATTGAATTGAGCCTAACTTTCTTTATGATTTTGTTGGGATATTAATTTAAATTCCTTTTAGAGCGTTCTTCGTTTAATAAATCTTTTTGAGAAATTTGAATTGAATTCTTTGATCCATCCTTCCTTCCAGGATTTCCAATTTTGTGGGAAGCAGTCACCTATCAGGTAGTTTGCAGGTGCGATTTCCTTGCTGATGCTCGTCGGTCTGTATTGCGAAGGAGAAATACCTGAAGGTCTTTGACAGTAGGAATTATTTAGTACACAATTTATTCTTCACACCCCCCCCCCCCACCCCCCCCCCCCCCCACACACACACACACACAAACGCAGTCGCAAGCATCATTAGCATTACATTTGTTATTTATTTATTTTGTAGTTATTATCCTCGACAGAGAAATTAGCGATACACAGATATCGAAATGATGGTCCTCCTCATTCGTGAAGCTGCACTTTAAGCACATATCTAGAAGCGCAAATATAACCACCTTGGCATATCAATTATATCTGTTTCACTGATCAGGTTCTTTAATTGTTTTTATTCGTGAGGTGTTCTTTCATAAGACTATCGATATAATTGTGCATATTTCTGCTATGTGTAAATTGGGTAGAGGAAAATATATCTTCTGGCTTCCCGTGATGTGTTTACCACCTGTGTCTAAGCTCCGTCCCGGCGTTGTGTCATATTGTTTAGTGCTGCGTACTAAATCTGTGTTGTTTCTATTGAGTGACTTCATTTAGTTTAACCAGGGCATTTATCTGTTCTATCGACTGCTGCGTTGGTAGTGGCTGTATTTTTTGGCAGTTTCAATTTTGATTCTACTACTGCCGCTGCCCGTCAACCTTTAAGGGTATCTTTCTCACGTTTGTTTGATATATTTTAACTTTTGGTCTTGGCACTATTAAGAATAGCCGGATACTGTCTCTCACCTTTGCCCTATTGGATTTGAAGGATGTTAAACACTTGCTGCTGCTAACCACCTTCAGCGACTTTTCATATTGCATTTATATGTAGTCCTTGGGGCTTGTGTTATCAGGGCATTGCTGGACGTTAAATTCCCATTTCCACATTGTGTGTTCCAGTAGTTTTAGCGGATTTTATCCACCGTTCTCAAACCGGTCGAAAGATTTGACACTTGATTTCTTAAATTTCATTTTGTTGCAACTATAGTAACCTTATGTCTAGTTGGTTACTTCTTAACCCATTCCCCTACAGTGACGAGTACAACAATCAAAGTAGCTCTGTCTATTGCAGTACAATGACGAGTACGACAATCACAGCACTGTAGATAGAGCATAGGACTCTTCTGTAGGTCTGTGCAGTAATTGTACGTTTGCGATACAGTCTGATATAGTCTCTCAAGTTTGTGACACTGAAGCAATAATTCTACCTTAGTCTGTAATTGGTGAGTTGACTGAGTGACAATATCCCTGACCCCTACCGCAGATCCAAGGAGGATTCGGCGTTCGTTGGGAGATACACGCGGCATCTACATCTACACCTACATACATACTCCGCAATCCACCGTAAGGTGCGTGGCGGAGGGTACACTGTACCACTACTAGGCATTTCCTTTACTATTCCATTCCCAAATTTAACGAGGAAAAAAAGAATGCGAGCCCTAATTTCTCTTATCTTGTCTTTGTGATCTTTATGCGAAATGTAAGTAGGCAGCAGCAAGATCGTACTACACTCAGCTTCAAATTCCGGCCCTCTAAATTTACTCAACAGAATTTCACGAAAAGAACGTCGTCTGTCTTCCAGCGATCCCCAATTGAGTTGCCGGAGCATTTCCGTGACACTCGCGCATTGGTCTAACCTAACAAATCTAGCTGCTCGTCTCTGAACAGCCTCTATGTCTTCCTTTAAACTGATCTGCTGCGGGTCCCACACACGTGAGCAATACTCAAGACGTGGTCGTACAAGCGTTTTATACGCGGTCTCCTTTAACGGTGAAGTACATCTTCCCAAAATTCTCCCAATAAACCGAAGTCGGCTGTCCGCCTTACTCACAACTGTCCTTACATGTTCGTTCCATTTCATATTGCTCTGCAATGTTACGCCTAGATATTTGAACGACGCGAAAGCATCAAGAAGCTTACTACTATTGCTGTATTCGAAAATTATAGGATTGCTTTTCCTACTCTGATTCCTAATCTCCTTCGTAGAGGTCAGGGATATTGTCACTCAGTCAGCTGAACAATCAAACACTAACGTAGAATTATTGCTTCAATTTCACAAACTCGAGAGCCTATGTAGATACTGTATCGAAAACGTATAAGTACTGCACAGTCATACAGTAGAGTAGTATGGTGGATCTATAGTGCTGTTACAGCACCTGTCATTGTAGCGCAATACATAGAGCTACTATGACGGCTGTTCCCGCCAGTGTAGGCGAATGTTTCTCGAATATTTCTTCATGTTTCGTAAAACACTTTTTGTGTGTGAGAAATCAAAATATAAGGCAAAAACGTAACTGTATGCTAATTCCAAAAAAAAAA
The DNA here is from genome assembly GCA_026315105.1 of Locusta migratoria. Lineage (NCBI taxonomy): Eukaryota > Metazoa > Arthropoda > Insecta > Orthoptera > Acrididae > Locusta > Locusta migratoria. Next base: position 218,568,493 of record CM048749.1, read on the forward strand.
AAAAAAAAAAAAAAAAAAAAAAAAAAAAAAAAAAAAAAAAAAAAAAAAAAACCCACCCTAACCTTGGCGAATGGGTTAAAGCGTAACGTTAACTGTTAAAGTAAATATTATTGTTTTGAGCACTTTCTAGCATCCAATCAAGTATCAAGTTTGCTTTTAAGTTCTGTGTAATTGATTGTTTTAGAGCATGGGTTTAACACATTTTGTAAAAAAACGGATTTTGAATTTTTCAAGACGCTTAAATCAATTTTACTTGCACTTTCAACTTCAGGTGTTGTCATAATGTTTAGTGCTGCGTTACAGAATCTACGAATGAGTTGTTTTTACTGGGTGATTTCATTTAATGTAACCAGGGTATTTATCTCCTTTGTAGCCATTTGCGACTCACATAGTCGCCCTGGCCGCGATATAGCGGCGAAAATACCAGCGTCACACATGATATGGAAATGTCGTTCCATCAACATACGACAGCTTCAACTGCCAGTACAGAGAGACGCCTGGCGCTGAAAACAAACACCATCGGCAAACGGCCCCACAGCGTGAATCGACCTGCATACACTTCCAACAGGTCGCTACACTCCGCACAACGGGCTGACCGTCAGCACCGAGTGACGCAGGAGCTTTTCGGCGCGCACACACAAATAGCCGAGAATCGATAACAACAAGAAAGCCCTCGGTGCCAGCAAGCAAAACCGCAGTCGATTCTCACAAGCAATTAAAGTCAACATGAGCGAAAGGTAACCGTAGAAGGCGCTCTGAAATAGATCTTCTTAAGTACATACCGCCGCACTCGTCTAGGAAAGTGACTTAAATAGGACGCGGTAGATGGTTTACGCGATGAGGTAAAATAAGGAGGGAGAGATAATTTAAAAGGCAAGTTTTATCAAGAAACAAACAAGGCAGACTAGTCAGAGCTACCAATCGCCTTCGAACAGAAATGACGCGTTGCAACACAAGTAAGAGCCACCAGGGCTTACACACGAAGCTATTATTTGACAGTAACCATTCAAATTACGAAATATTAAGCAAACATATCTCTGAAGAACAGAATACAATACGTCACACGAATTGATTCGCCGGCCGCGGTGGCCGAGAGGACTGAGACGCTCCAGTCACGGTCTGCACGGCCACTACGGTCGGGGGTTCGAATCCCCTCTCGGGCATGGATATTTGTGCTGTCCTTAGTGTTAGCTAGTTCATAAGTAGTTTGTAAGTTTAGGGACTGATGACCCTGTAGTCGAGTTCCATAAGCTGTACAAACATTTGATTTTTTGTTGTTGTTGAACGAATTGATTCAAACAGCAATAAGCAGTTTTAATAACACACCAATCATGTCTAGAGGAAAGAAATCAATTAATCACAACGATTGCTTCACATAGCAATATGCAACTTATGTAGCACAATGGGGAAAGATGAAAGAAAAAGAAAATTTAACACGAATGGAAACAAGTAATCATCATATATTTTGTCCTCAACAATTGACACATCGCCAGAGCAATGAATAATAATAATAACAGATGCTCAGTAAGGATTCAGTTTCTGGCGATTCACTCAACTGCTTCGAAACACCCAAATAACGGCCGCTGGACTTTGTGTGCCCAGTTTATCCAAGATAGAAACCAACACGATATTTAGGGGCTCTCTTCGCCTGGCGAAAAACACTGGATGTGACAGGGTCTGAATAGATGGAAATAGGTAATCAAATTAACTCTATGTCCGTAGTTAACAACGGCGAGAAAATGATAACAACTAAGGAATACCAGTATCTTATGGAAGTAACTGGTGCCACAAACACAGCGACGAAAACCAACCGGCCAAAACACACACAAATTAATAAACATTTGCAACAAGTACCAGAACGTCGGTAACACACCCACGCTCTACTCAAAATTATGACAATGTCCCGGTAGTAGTGGCAGTGTGGAAGGAAAACAACACTACTTTGAATTGCAGACACGCTTGACAGGCAACGGAAACGCGAATGGCTACCAAACAGAAACGCCACTAGTTATGCTTGGAATATCTTTGTACACTTGGAAAACATCAGATAGTGCACTTGAGGAGCTCAGTGCCGTGAATGCACAGATCCAGGTGCTCCGAGACGGAATTCAGAACGAAACCACAGCCAGAGAACGAGCAAAACAAACCCCTGGGACCCCATGTATACGAGCTACACGTAGTGAAAAAAGATGTTCACAGGCAAGAGAAGGTTATGGAACAAATAGCAGAACCTCATCAAAGTAGGGAAGACCAAGGTAACGGCGCCACCCTGGGTAATCGCGCCACCCCAGTTTTATGACGAACGGTTGGCAGTACGAGTACACTGGCCAATGATCTATCTCCGTTACCTCCCGCGGAACTAATTCCTGTGGTCGCCGTCCGTGATTGTTGACAGGTATTAATCGTGTGAAAGAAATTGTTACTTTCGACGTTTTGGATCTAATTTTCGAGCCTCTATACGTTGCTGGGGTTCTCGCACTGCACACTGGGGTCCTAGGGACCCCAGCGTAATTTGTGTTGTGAATTACAAAGAGTACGTTGGCTAAAAGTTTTTGAAACTTGGTGTACATTAGGTTGGTAACACAGCCTACACGTCCGCGATGTTAACTCAAACATTCGCATTGTTGTTGCGCTAGTGTCAAGCTATAAATATTGCTGTACGCCCTTGGTGTCTTGTTTACCCCAGTGTGCATTCCGTGTAGCTCATTTATGCAGACTGAAAATAAAAGCTTGGTAAGTATACAATACTGAAATACATATTGTGTGTAACTTATTACTGTTTTCTTTCTATGCAGCCCTACATTGTTTTATTTTACATTATTTTTCAGTGACAATGAGTAAACGATTCATAACAGGTGACGATATATATAATGCACTTGTGGACGAGTTGGACCAGGGAGACGTTTCATTTGGAGGTCGAGATTCTGATGGTGATCCTGATTTTGTCGAAATACAGGAACCATCAGGTACAGAAGAGAGTGGAAAAGACGATGATGATAGTCAAGGTAGTTCTTCCCACTCAAAAATCCTTCTAGGTATGAATGGCTATAAGTGGTCTTCAACTGCCCCATCTAAGAGAGGAAAAACTAAATCCAGAAATTTAGTTACTCATCTTCCAGAACCGAAGGGTCAAGCAAGGTCTATTTCTAGTCCAATTGAAGCATGGCAGTTATTAGTGACAGATGAAATGTTGGACATGATTGTCACTTAGACAAACGACGAAATTACTCGCAAACGTTCTTCAATCGGAAACCAGGAAAGTGACCATAACGCTACAAATATTGTAGAGCTAAGAGCTGCCATTGGACTCTTGTATCTCTGAGGCGTAAACAAGGCTGCTGACACAAATTTAGAAGAAGTTTGGTCAACTAAATTTGGCAATACCCTGTTTCGCGCTACAATATCACAAAGGCGATTTCAGTTGTGACTAGTTGCCTGCGATTTGATGACAAAGAAACCCCCATGCAAAGAAAACAAGAAGACAAATTTGAACCCATTCGGGACGTCTGGACTAAATTAATTGATGACTGCAAATCCCTAAATACCCATTTTGAATACTGTACAATCGATGAGCAACTAATGGACTTCCGTGGCAGATGCCCATTCAGAATATACATGTCTTCAAAGCCGGACAAATATGGAATTAAGATTTTGATGTTGAATGATTCCAAGAATTATTACATGCTAAACGCTGTTCCACATATTGGCAAGGTAGTGATAGAAATAAATGTAGCTGTCCCATCTTATTATGTGAGAAAGTTATCAGAACACATTCATGGCACTAATAAGAACCTGACTGTTGACAACTGGTTTTCGTCAGTTCCTCTTTATCAGACAATGATTGAAAACTTCGGTTTGACAATGTTGGGAACTATAAGAAAAAGTAAACCTGAAATAACACAATCATTTTAACGTTCTCAAAACATCGAAAAAAATAAAATTTGCCTTTGATGAGAATAAGACGCTACTGTCATATGTCTCAAAGAAGAATAAAGTTGTTCTCTTGCTGTCTACCATGTACTACTCAAACGACATCGATGAAACAATCGGAAAGCCTGATATAATAATGTCATACAATAAAACAAAGGTGGTACTGACACTTTTGATCAGCTGTGCAAAACTTACACCACTGCACGTGCAACAAGAATATGGCCTATAAGGGTTTTCTGTGGCATTTTGGATCAAAGTGGGATAAACGCCATGGTTCTCTTTACACTTTCCAACACTGAAATGAAGAAGCCACGAAGAAACTTTCTACATGAACTGGCATGAAACTTAATTGCTCCTCACCTAAGGGCTAGATTGGATGTACCTACCCTACGAAAGAGTATGAAGAGAAATGTAGAAGAAATACTTGAAATAGATACTGTGGCACCAGACAGACCACAACCTCTGGGGGACAGAAAAACCAAAATGTGTTGCCAGGATTGTAAAAGGGCGATCTGTGATAAACATAGAGCCATAATTTGTACCGAATGTGCTCACTGACAATGTAAGTGGTGACTGATTTATTAGTTACAGTTTTTGACTTGATTCTAATATAAATTATTTTCATCTTTCTTATACATTTTTGCACAAATATGATACAATAGTAATTCTGTAAACATCCTATGTCAAAATATCCTGTAAACATCAAATAATCCATTATATTATATTACAATATATTACTTCGTACATTGAAGTTCAGACTCACGTTGAATTTATACATTATGTTGAAGTGTAACATGTACCAAATTTGTAAATACCATATATTACTCATTGTAATAACTAAATAAAGTCATTAAGAGATTCTGTTACATTATATACTTTCCAATATAAGAAAGCTAAACATGTAGAAAAACAAAACATTTTTTATTAATAATACTATGCACATTTTATAAATACCATTCGTGACTCATAGTTGTAATAATAAAAAAACCACTACAGGTAACTAAATAGTTATTTACAACGTTCCAGATACATAAGACATTCCAATGTATATATTAATGAGCTTGGAACACTTGTTATATGATAAAAAATTTCTGGGGTTCAGTAGACACCAGTGTGCAGTGGAAGGTAATTGAAAACAAGTGTGCGGTGCGAGGGTTAATACTCGTATTAAGGTAATCTGTAGACATTTAGCTTTGATTTTATGTCTCTAACCTAATTGTTTCGCAAAATCTTTCGCTTTAAATTGACGTTCTTAGCCATATTTTTCAACTGGGGAAATGACGCGATGGTGGAGAATTTAGGCAAAATGAAGTGTAATACAGATGCACGCATTTTATGAAATGGACACTTGCAGAATGTAGAGAATGTAGTAGGTTTAAAGTGGGAAAAAATATATTGGTATTTCTGACTTTTGCGGTATCTTCATCGAGCCTAAATTATGAAATGTATTTTTATTCCAATTACACATCGACAAGTACTTGAAGCTTCTAAATATTTAATACAGAAGAGTTGTTGTTATGGTCGTCAGTCCGGAGACTGGTTTGATGCAGCTCTCCACCCTACTCTATCCTGAGCAAGTCTTTTCATCTCCTCATAAGAACGGCAACCCACATCGACTTGAATCTGCTTACTATACGCGTCTCTTGGTCTCCCTCTGCGATTTTTACCCCACACACTTCCCTCCAATGCTAAATTTACGATTCCTCGATGTCTAAGAATGTGTCCTACCAAGCGATCCCTCCTTTTAGCCAGGGTATGCCAAAAATTCCTTTTCTCACCAATTCTGTTCAGTACTTCTTCATTGGTTAAGCGATCTACCCACCTAATCTTCAGCATTCTTCTGTAGCACCACATTTCAAAAGCCTCTATTCTCTTCCTGTTCGCACTGCTTATCGTCCATGTTTCACTCCCGTACAAGGCAACACTCCACACAAATGCCTTCAGAAAAGACTTCCTTACACTTAAATTAATGTTCGATGTTAGCAAATTTCTCTTTTTCAAAAATGCTTTTCTTCCCATTGCCATTCTGCATTTTATATCCTCTGTACTGCGACCATCACATGTTATTTTACTACCCAAGTAACAAAACTCATCTACCACCTTCATTGTTTCGTTACCTAATCTAATTCCTTCAGCATCGCCCGATTTTCTAAGACCGCATTCCATTATTTTTGTTTTGCTCTTGTTAATGTTCATTTTATACGCTCTCTTCAACACACTGTCCATTCCATTCAACTGCTCTTCCAGGTCCTTTGCTGTCTCTGACAGAATTACAATGTCATCAGCAAAACGCAATGTTTTTATTTCTTCCCCCTGAACTTTAATCCCTATTCCAAATTTTTCCTTGCTTTCCTTCACCGCCTGCTCGATGTACAAATTGAATAACATCGGAGAAAGGCTACAACCCTGTCTTACTCCCTTCCCAACTGATGCTTCCCTTTCATGCCCTTCGAGTCTAATAACTGCGGTCTGGCTTTTGTACAAGTTGTAAATAACTCTCCTTTCCCTATATTTTACCCCTGCTGACTTCAGAATTTGAAACAGTGTATTCCAGTCAACATTGTCAAATGCTTTCTCCAAATCTACAAAAGCTAAAAATGTAGGTTTGCCTTTCGTTAATCTATCTTCTAAGATAAGACGTAAAGTGAGTATTGCCTCCCTGGTTCCTACGTTCCTCCTGAATCCAAACTGATCTTCCCCAAGGTCAGCTTCTACCAGCTTTTCCATTCTTCTGTAGGTAATTCGTGTTAAAATTTTGCAACCATGACTTATCAAACTAATGGTTCTGTAATTTTCACACCTGTCTGCGCCTGATTTCTTTGGAATGGGGATTATTACATTTTTCTTAAAGTCTGAGGGTATTTCGCCTGTCTCATAAATCCTACACACCAGTTCAAATAGTCTTGTCGTGGCTGGCTCTCCCAGAGACTTTAGTAGCTCTGAGGGTATGCCATCTACTCCTGGGGCCTTGTTCCGACCTAGGTCTTTCAAGGCTCTGTCAAATTCATCTCTCAGTATAGCATCTCCTATTTCATCTTGATCTACGTCCTCTTCCTTATTACAGAAGAGTAATAAGTATAAATTACAACGGCTGTAACACTTATTTACTACTACTCATTCATCATGTAGGTTTATCCTTGATTTTCAAATGTATGGCGTCATTACCCCGGAGTATACTTTCACAATATATTTTTTAACAATAAAACTTAACAAGATACATGTATGAAAAATTATAATAAAGTAGTATTAGCCAGCGAAGCTGTAGTATTATTCTTTACGAAAAAGACACACCTTTAATAAGGTTAAAAAAAAAAAAAAAAACTGAAGGTGGTCTCCCCTACACACACACACACACACACACACACACACACACTATCCAAACTTACGTTGTTCCCGATAGTATAGGGAACACGGAAGGAAAACAGCATTACCTTAAATTACAAATGCGATCCGGGCAGGCAATGGGTACAAGCCGGGAGAGCCACTGATTTGCTGAGAAAATTTTTACATTTTGAGCTTCATCAATCACAAAGATTTAATAGAAAGCAGAGGAAACCCAATCAAGTGTACCTAGAAGTGTACACGGAGTGTGGGTAATTACCAAAAAACAGTTAGAAACAACTCCCATGCATATTAAGCAGGCGAAAATCATAGACGCGCTATTCAGACACATGCACAATGGCCGGAGATGTCGATGGCCCTACAGTGTACTCAACTTGAAACGTAACGCCCATCTCCTGTCCGGATGTTGGCCGCACTCGCCCTCTGGAGATTCCTGCGCGAGCTACACTGTCGTAACAGCCACCGTCTGCGTCATTGCAAAGCCCAGGAAGCTGTTCCGAGACTGCCACTTCAGTGTGCGTGGCGCTATACTAGGTGCGACAGTAAAGTAATGAGATTGATGTGGAAAAAAAATCATAGAATGTAAACTTATACGGCCGGCGTTGTCTTCAGGTAAATCTTCCGGGCTGGGGCCGTGGTCCAGGTGTAAAACTTCCTCCCGACGTTTCGTCTCCAACTATGGGAGACATCTGACAAGGTCTTCCGGCTAGTGCCACTGTGTCTGAGGGACGCTCGCATTTATAGAGGGCACTATCAAACGTCACGTGAGGTAGACTGTATGGCTATCTTTGAATGACATCATCATTCTCGATTAAAAGTAATCGATTCTCATCTTGTTAGTGCAATGTCGACATCCATATTTTATCTTACTTCAGACCTTCTTCGTTTCTATTAAACTTATTCTGGTGTTTGTGAATCTCTATTGCTTCTCTATACAGGGTATTAGAAAAAGGTACGGCCAAACTTTCAGGAAACATTCCTCACGCCCCGTGCTAATCCATACATCAAATGGGCAACTCCGCATTTGTAAACATTGCACTGACAGCAAAACCACGTTTCGTCATGAACACTAACCAGTTGATGCTACATACTGATGTGCTTGATGCTAGTACTGTAGAGCAATGAGTTGGATGTCAACACAAGCACTGAAGTCAACATTACCTTCCTTCAATTGAGCCAACTGGCGGTGAATTGAGGAAGTACAGTACATACTAACGAAACAATTGGGTATTTTGACAATTCTCTGCACGAATTATTTCAATTTAAATTTAAAGAGAAATATTAAAATGAACTCTAACATGGAAATTAAGCGTTTCCGTACACATGTCCACACAACATTTCCTTTCTTGTGTGTGAGGAATGTTTCCTGAAAGTTTGGCCGTACCTTTTTGTAACACCCTGTGTATGTGTGCAGGGTAATGTGATGTCCTAGATAAAACGATCGTGTTATTGAATTCTATTTCATGGTTGCCACGTTGAAAAGCACGTTCTGCTACTGCCGATTATTCCATGTAGCCCAGACGGCAGTTCCTTTTATGTTCAGTTAAGCGAGTGTTGACACTTATTTTAGTTCTTCCAATATATACTTGACCACAGCTGAAAGGAATTTTGTATAGCCAGGTGTTGGCAGGGGGTGACGTGCGTCTTTTGCTGATATTCTTTTATCTTCTTGGTGGGTCTGTAGGTCGTTTCGACACCATGCTTGGCCAATAAAATCCCCATTAGATCAGTAATTCTGCTAATGTACGGAAGGTAATCTTTTCCAGATGGTTGCCATTGTTGCTTGGAACTTCTGGATTCTCTTCTTCAATGGAGAGCTCGATCAATTTCCTTGCCAACATACTCATTTTTCTCGAAGGCCGACCGTAAATGATTTATACATTTTTGGAAAATTTTTTTTGTTTCACTTATGGGAAACAGCACTCTTATTTAAATTTATATACAAAGAACAGTCTAGTGTGCAAAACAATTTTTTTACTACTTTGTCCTTATTTTAGACCATCTTCATGAAATTAAGCTCCTGTGGTGTTATGGAGCTGGCAAAAAACTTGGAACCTTCTAGTGATTTAGTTCATCCTCCAAGTAAACTGGCTCACAGATATTGTTGGCTCTCTCCACCAAGATTTTAAAGGTACCTCTTTTTTTGTGCGTCGGATGATGGTTTTGAGGTATCTATCAGTGTGTGTGTGTGTGTGTGTGTGTGTGTGTGTCCTTTCTGTATACTTTATGGCCCAGAGTCCTGTTCTCCTGTTTAATTACCGATACATCCAGGAAGTTAAGTTGGCCATTTCTCTTTCTCCTTCGTGATCTTTTGATTAATGCTATTGAGATGTATTAAGAAAACATCCAGCTCCTCTTCACCATGTTTCTACACTACAAAGGTGTCCTCAACAGCCGGCCGCGGTGGCCGAGGAGACTAAGGCGCTCCAGTCACGGTCTGCACGGCCACCACGGTCGGGGGTTCTAATCCCCCATCGGGCATGAATATTTGTGTCGTCCTAGTTCGAAAGTAGTTCATAAGTAGTTCGTAAGTTTAGGGACTGATGAGCCCGTAGTTAAGTCCCATAGACTATACAAACATTTGAACATTTTTTTGTCCTCAACATATCGGTACTATTTAGTTGGTTTCTTTCTGGCCATCAGTAGCGCCTGTTGTTCGAAAAAATCTATAAATAACATCGGAAATTTTACACCTGGACCACATAGCCCGGATGTTTTACCTGATGGAAAAAAATTGCTTACCGTTTTTGTCAAGTTCAGTGTTGCCTCCTTCAAAGTAATTCCCTTCTGATTGCACACAGTTTTTCCAGCGCTTCTGCCATTGATAGTAACATTTCTGGAACTCATCTTCTGTAATATCCTCCAAGACCCTCGTCACAGATTTTTGGACATGCAGTGTTCTTTGAAAATGGTGTCCCTTGACAGCCATTTTGACTCTTGGATATAGAAAAAAGTCGCGCGGGGCGATATCTGGAAATAAGGGACGCGCAGGAGTAGACGCATGGTCTGGAGCGCCACGTTTAGGACCGCGCGGCCTCCCGCGTCAAAGGTTCGAGTGCTCCCTCGGGTATGGATGTGTGTGTGTGTGATTTGTCCTTAGGTTAGTTTAACTTAGTTTAAGTAGCTTGTAAGTCTAGGGAACTGATAATCACAGTTGTTTGGTCGCTTAGAATTACAAACATTTCAACATTTGGTGAATAGGGTGGCTGTGGCAGTACTGAAATTTGTTTTGAGGTTAAAAATTGATGTACTGTCAGAACAGTATGCGATGGCGCATTATCGTGATGCAGAATCCAATTATCAGTAATGTTGGCACGGACTCGAAGAACTCGGTTACAACGTCTTTCTACAATTTGTTTGTAGTAATACTGGTTAACTATTTGTCCAGGAGGCACCGACTCTGTATGAATAATTCCCTTGGAATCAAAGACGCACACAAGCATGCATTTCACTTTTGGTTTTGAAATGCGAGCTATTTTTGTTGTGGATGATTCCTGTGAGTACCATTGCGAAATCTGGCGTTTTATCTCTGGATCATACTGAAGGAAAAAAAAATATTTCATCACCAGTGATAATACGACTCAACAATCCTGGATTGATTTCCGTTTGCCTTAACAGATCAGATGCCACATTTTTCCCCGTTTCTCGCTTTTGTGGTGTCATATTTTTCCAAAAATCTTTCTCATACCAAGATCTTCAGTTATTATTAGACGAACCATTTCTCGATTGATGTTCAGTTCTTCTGCAATCATTTTCACGAATAATCTACGATCAGATGGTACAAGTTCACGCACTCTGGGCAAGTTGACATCCGCCTGTGAGGTTGATGATCGTCCATTGCGGTCTTCAACATTCGAAAATGTTCAAATGTTTGTAGAGCTTATGGGACTTAACTACGGGTTCATCAGTCCCTAAACTTAAAAAATTTTCAAATGTTTGTAAATTTATCGGACCAAACTGCGTGGTCATCAGTCCGTAACAAACTACTTAAACCTAGGTAAACTAACCTAAGGACAAACACACACACCCATGCCCCAGGGAGGACTCGAACCTCCACGGCGAGCAACCGCGCGCTCCGCGGCGAGACGCTTTAGACCGCTCGGCTACTCCACCGCGGCCCCTAAACTTACAAACTACTTATGAACTACTTACGAACTAGGAGGGCACAAATATCCAAGCCCGCAGGGGGATTCGAACCCCCGACCGTAGTGGCCATGCAGACCGTGACTGAAGCGCCTCTGTCCCCTCGGCCACCGCGGCCGGCATTATGCGGTTCCAATCCGTGACGAGAGACACGAACATGTGTTGCCTTATTACAGCACAACTTACGATTGAGCAGTTTCATCGATGTCCCGCTTGGACTAGAAGCAACTTATAGACCAAGGTCAAAGATATTCTGCCTATGCAAGCCTGCAGGGTTGCCACATCATGCAAAGAAAATCAGTCATAATTGTCTCACCTCGTATTCCCCTTCGGCGTCGTAATCTGCACGCTGACCGCCAGAAACTCTCACTTTTTTATCTCTTCCGCCATTGCATCAAGCAAAGATCCATGAACCAATTGTTTACCAACAGCGCCGCACGCGGTGTGAACTAGCGAAGGGATCGATTTACCCCGCTTTAAGACTTACGTGCCAGTCTCAAGTTTATCGGAAAGGAAACAAATACGAGCTCAATCTCCTTAAAACGTCCTCTAAGGAGGTACAAAATAACTCGCTCTTTGTATCAATGACCACGTTCGCGTCTACAAACAAGCAGGCAGGGTTCAATTTCTGTTTCAAAATCTATTGCTCAAGACAGAAATACGAAATTTCTGCCTGTTTTCAGTTTGTATTACCAGCTTTTTAATCGATTTACCTTTGCACTGATTGACTCATTCAATATAAATACTTTGAATTTAAATACAGAGAATGGACGCAATTCGCTATCAATATGTTGCCATCGTAATGTTAACATGTGGTAACTGTTACAGCGTTATTTGGGATAACAGTTGTTAAGTAAATAATGTGATATTATTTCGCCTCTCGCATGACATCAGCAGCATGCGGCAGTTGAGTCAGTGCTGATATCATCAGTGGAATCATACATTATGTAATACATGCGCTTTCTACTCATTCGATGTGTAACAACACTGTAAATACTTGTGCAGTGCTCCTGTTGTTGTCATTGAGTGAAATAACTAAACCAAAGCATTTGTTAAAAGGTAATGTCCGCACAGCCACGCCATTAGAATAACTAATGGTATTGTGTGGAAATATAAAAGACTGGCAGTGGACTGCGGCAAGCGGTTAGAGCAGCTGCCAGACTGCCCAGCTAGCGGGTTATACCGAGCAGCTGGTCTTCGGTTTGTGCAGATTGGTAAAAATCTGGGAAATATAGATCAATCAAGCCTTAAATTACTAATTTTTGAAATAATTTTTTTGGAAACGACGATCTCAAAATTTTAAATAATTAAAATACGACAGTCCAGATCGCAAGTTGCTACGCTTTTTATTGGTAACCGGTTTCGGCCCTACAGGACCATCATCAGGCCTTTGGCACCTAATTGGTGGACGGTGGCGGTGGCCGGAGTAGTTGACGCCTGGTCCGGCCACCGCCACCGTCCATCAATTAGGTGCCAAAGGCCTGATGATGGTCCTGTAGGGCCGAAACCGGTTACCAATAAAAAGCGTAGCAACTTGCGATCTGGACTGTCGTATTTTAATTGTTTTAGTTACTAACATTTGAATTCGTCATGCAATTTCAACAAACTCTTGTTTAGTTGATACCGTTTTTTTTATTTTATTTTTAAGCAGGAGTTAGTGTTTCTAATATAGGAGTCACAGGAGCGGGTACTGTGATGTGTGCCGTACGTGTGGGTAGGATTACCCATTAATACGGTCCTTTAGGATGATAGAAGTGGTCGGAAGCTTTCGAAACAAGAGCGGCTTTAAGGGCAGAGGGAGAAAAGTTCCAAGGCAAGTGCCAAGGGAAAAAATTTCTCTCCGACAGTCAGGAGCGGGTAGTAAGAGCAGGAGCGGATTCTTGCTATCTGCGACAGATCATGCAAGCGTTTGGTTGTGTTAGTTACTGGGTATCGTGTAAGCTCGGTACCATTTTCATTGCGTGTTTGTCATAAGTTTGTCAATCCGGTTTGATGAGTCGTCCCTCTGCCGCTGGCACTGGGATGTCTCCTGGACCACCATCAGCGGCGTCTGGCTGCAACAATCATGATTGACAGGCAAGTGGTCGATTTTGAGATCGGCCTCTAAGTGTATGGGTTAGTGTTTTGTGTTTGTTTATGTTCCCCGCGACTACCGGTTTGTCGGCGGTGATAGGTCATCTGGCGTTGCTGTATGAATGGTGTTCGGGAACCTTAAACTATTTTGAACTGTTGACAATTTCATGATGAGTGCTAACGAAATATACAATGTGTTTCTTTAAGTTATGGTTACTTAGGAGGGAGTAAGCGCTATGAATTTCTTATCACAGACACTGTAACTGTTTAATCATTTTTTTCCAATTTATGATTAATAACTCATCTGACCACATGCAATAACGAACCGATTTGACTGAATAAAACTTATTCAACTAAATCTATGACTTCGCGTACATCACTTGCAAATTTTTTACTAATGAACTAGTTATTTTATAAATATAGCTTTCAGCCTACACATAGAGCGTTTTTAGCTACAGGATCACAGGTAAAAGACGATATCTGCAACTAAGGTAGTGGCTGGAGCATGAAAGCAGACGTGTACGTTTCGACCCTTGGATAACATCGAGCTAAACTTCTAAATCAGAACCAAACAAATTCCAATACTTTGGTTCTTTCAGTGTATAATCACATTTGCTTTACCCTTAGCTTTTATAAAATGCGGTGAAGGATACAGAGTAAAGTCGCAGGTAATAGCATGTTTCTTCAAAATAGTTTTAAACGATTTACTCCATCGGGCAGCCTTATAAAAAGATAAACCTCATAATTGCTTAAAGATCCTTAGGGCACAATAACTTCTTTCAAATACCAGAATGAAACTTTCACTATGCAGTTTAGCGTGCGCTGATGTGAAACTTCCGGCCAGATTAAAATTGTGTGCCGGAACCGGGACTCGAACCTATGACCTTTGCCTTTCGCGGCCAAGCGCTCTACCGAATGAGCTATCCCGACACGACTCACGATGCCGCCTCACAATTTCCGCCAGTACCTCGCCTCATACTTTCCAAACTTCACAGAAGCTCAGTCGGTAGAGCGCTTGCCCGCGAAAGGCAAAGGTCCCAGGTTCGAGCCCCGGTTCCGGCACACAATTTTAATCTGCCAGGAAGTTTCATCTTTCAAAGACTTTCAAGAGACAACCATTTTCAAAGTACATCTCCAAATGTCTCACATATTAACAAGAATGCATTCAGCATTTGACATGAAAGAGGCAAGGCCTAGAACTATATTTATACATAATTGGTACCCCATTTTCTGGGCTAAACAGACCAACGTCAAGCTGTAACATTTTTAAACATTAACATAAATAATGATCCATGAGAGTCAAATCTTAAAAATGCAACCCTCTCTCGCAAAATTATAATTATTTAACCTGGTTTCGGCAATAACTATGATTGCCTTCACCAGAAATTATAAAATGGAACAAGTCACATAATAAAATATACAACTCAGCTCTAAAGCTCGCGTCACATAATTTAAAATAAACTTTTAGAAAAAGCTAGCCACTATGGGTTGCACGCCTGCACGCATGCATCAGACTAGAGTGCAGCCCATAATGGCCAGCTTTTTCTAAAAAAAATTTTTAAATTTTGTGACGTAAGCTTTATAACTGAGTTGTATTGTGACTTGTTTTATTTAATGTGACTTGTTTTATTTAATAATTTCGGATGAAGGCTATCATAGTTATTGCCGATACCAGGTTAAATAATTTTGCGACCGAGGGCTGCATTTTTATCATTTGACTTTGTAACGGTCGCTGACAATAGCAGTTATGTTCAAAAGTTTAAAAAGTCTATGAGAGTTATATGTTCAAATGTTTGTAATTGTATGGGACCAAACTACGTTGGTTGGTCATCAGTCCCTAGACTTACAAAGTACTTAAACTAAGTTAAACCAACCTAAGGACAACACATACATCCATGCCCGATGGTACGTGGCGCTCCAGACCGCTCGGCTACTCCCGCGTGTTCCATAAGAGTTAGCTGAGTACACAGTGGATTACCAAACTGTTATCAAAAGTAAATAAGTAATATGAAATAGCCTGTCAATTGGTGGGCAGGTCAAAATTTGATAGTTTGTTGTAAATCTATAAATATATAAAAAGGAAGGAAGAAATATTGGAGTTTAACGTCCTTTCCGACTGAGTACTCATAAGAGACAAAGTCCGGATTTTTGGAGAGAGACGTGAAAGGAAGCCGAGCGTGCCCTTCAAAGTAACCATCCCGGAATTTCCCTGGTGTAATTCTGGAAATCTCGAAAAAAGCTGGATGGCCTGAGGTGGGTCTGAACCACCGTTCTTCCGAATGTGAGTCCAGTTGTCTTACCACTGTGCCACATTGTCCCATTTTAATATAGAAAAGCATATGGTTGATCAAATAGAGGTCATGAATTTCATCTCAAATCCCAATTTAAGGAAGGAATCTTAGGGTTTAACGTCCCACTGACAGCTTGGTCATAAGAGACGGAGCTAACCCTTGGAGCTTTGGCTAAGAATGGGAAATCGGCCGTGCCCTTTGAAAGGAACCATCCCGGCATTTTACTGCTGTGGTTTAGGGAAATCAGGGAAAAAAATAAATCTGGATGGCTGGAGGTGGATTTGAACTACCATCCAGTGCGTTACCATTGCGCCACCTCGCTCGGTCTCGAATTTGAAGTAATGGATCGTACAGAAGTCCACGCGGTGACATGTAATAATTAATATTAGATTAAATTTTGAGCGAATAACGAAATAACTCATTAATGATAAATCTGCCGATTAGATAAACTCAGTTAGCATTATTATTTCTAAACAGTCACGTTACAGAGTTCATAATATTCATGGAACCCAGCTACAGAAGTGTCAGGAGTTTTTTAAGATATATATCAATACTTTTGAAGTTATTATAATAAATGTAATGTTGGTTGGTACTTCTCATATTTAATATGGTTTGGGAAGTTAAAAATATTAGTGAAGGTTTAAATGGTATCAGTGTGCAGTGTGTCTGAAGAGATTTTAAAGCTTGCTTTGTACGATATCAGACACTGCTAAATGTGATTGCACATTTAACAATTTCATCGTTTTAATGAATCTAACAATGCAGGGTACTGTTTAGAAGTGTATATAAAGGAGCCAGAGAAACGCATTTTTAACTAGCTTTGAGCCATTTACTATGCCCATGAGCACGTAGACATTTCGTTGTTGAAAGTGAGTGTTATAAATGTGTTAACATACCAGGAGACAAGGTGTACCACTTGATTGACATCTGTGGATTGTACTGGAGTACGTCTTGTCTGAAGTGAAAGGTAATCTATCGAAATTCTGTTCCAAAGTTGAGATTAGCACCTGTATCTCTAGCTACACAGTTACTCTAACCACATTAACGACACAGTTTTCAGTTGCATGTGATGCTTCTGATGCTCCTCACAGCTTTATTTGCATCCTAGTATCCCAACGCCAAAGACGGGGACGAAATAATTTGAACAGCACATTTACTGAGTGGCATTTGTGTTTTTACTAATTTCTATACCAAGACCCACAGACGTGCTTAATAATAGATACATATAGCTAGATGGAACATTTAAATAGCCGCGGCGGAGCGGCCGAGTGCAATGAGGAGCTAAGCTACGATGCGCGAAGCCGTTCCCCGTTGGGGGTTCGAATCCCCCCTCGGGTATGGATGTTTGTGCTGTCTTTAGTATATGCTTGTTCATTAGTAGTTTGTAAGTTTAGGGACTGATGATCCCGCAGTTAAGTCCCATAAGGCTTACAAACATTTGAACATTTAATAAGAGCCGGCCGCGGTGGCCGAGGAGACTGAGACGCTTCAGTCACGGTCTGCACGGCCACTACGGTCGGGGGTTCGAATCCCCCCTCGGGCATGGATATTTGTGCCGTCCTAGTTCGTAAGTAGTTCATAAGTAGTTTGTAAGTTTAGTTACTGATGACCCTGTAGTCCCATAAGCTTTACAAACATTTGAAGATTTTAATTTAATAAGACAATAATAATAATCATTTTCCAGTGGTATCGATGTTTTCTGTCGTATTCTTTATTATACCATTACCTACAAGGTTGAACAACAAGTATAATCGCCACAACGGACATCTAAAAGTGGTAGTAATTATTGATTACACTGTACGTTACCACTGACATTGACATTACTTCAGTATCGGTTAGACACATCGTGATTGGACGTTGTTAGAGATAATTGTAGGCTGCAATAATCTTCCAGCCACTCATGTACATTGGTAGAAACGGTTAGGTGATCAGTTGAGATATCTAAAGTATTGTCAACGCCAGAATGAACTAAAATAATTCAACGTCTTTTCGTCGGTTCCTACGGCGTGGAGAAAACAAACATTATGACATCCGAGATAGTGGGTAACAACAGTAAGTTGCTGTAGAGGTGGTTGGTGTTGTGTTTACACTACCAAAGGAATTATACAAGCAGTTGGGGTTCAGATAGGGTAGTACAACACAACAACGACGTGACTTACCAAAGCTATGGCATGGAGAGCTGTAGGAAGGTTGGAAGCGGGAGACACACACAATTGGCTGCAGCTATTTGAGTGTCCGGAAGTGTACTTTGCAGGAACAGGACGTGACATCCGAAAACAGGAACCGTTAAATGAATGTAAAGCAAAGGCCGTGCACTGTTAAAATCAACAAGAGACAATTGTTATCTCCGGGTAACAGCTTGTAGATGCAGGAGGCCGCACGTAAGTCGGCGGCAACGCAACCTGCAAGCAGCAACAGGACGCGCAATATCAACACAAACAGTCTGAAATAGCCTTCGGGATTGTGCCTTATACGAACGGAGGTCTAAGGCGTATGTGTCATTAAAACCACGACAGCATTTTGCCCGCAGAAACTGGTCGGAGGAACATCAGGATTGGAGTCGTAACTAATGGCGCAGGGTTCTGTTCATAGATGAGCTCAGCTGAACAGTTCGTCTGGCTGTTGTGTGGAGAGAGTGGAAAAATCCAACTTATGTGCAGGAACCATCACCATATCATGATCGTGGACGAATTTCGTGGGCAAGAGACAGTATTGGTCGACGTACAGAGCTACATGTCATTCCGAACGGCGCTTTGACTGCTCAGACGTATAGAGACGAGATACGTCTACCTTAAGGGTGCCCTACACTAGGATCATAGGAGAGGGATTCCTCGTCGGCACATAGTTGCACTGGTAAGCAACATACTTGAAGCTAAGGGAATTGAAGGAATGTCCAGCTTCTTGACCAGTCTTAAACCTGATTCGGAATGTCTGGGATGAACTTGGCAGACCCATTGAAGCCAGAGTACCACTTCCCAGAACGCTTGCCGAGCCGGATATGGCACTCATTGACGATAGGCCAAATATGCCTCAAGACCTTCCATATTCGCAGGTGTGCAATTGTACTGGCCGTCCGAGATGATCACAAGGCGAATGACTTTTTCACTTTTATGCTAACCCCTTGGTGCCTCACTAAACGCATTGTAAACCTAAAGTAAAGAGTAGGGACAGCAAAAACAGTACTATACTACAAGCCAATTACAACAATATCTCAATAAAAAACCTTGTCATATTGAAAGACGACTGTCTGGCATATTTGTTTCATCGTGGTAAATTTTAGATAATAATTGTTGAAATCAGAGTAAACCTGATATTCAAACATAACCCCTTTAAGCATTGCTAAGGGTCTGATACATTTAGTCTGTATTTCTACGCTTCATTTACTTTTAATTTTATTAATTTCCTTTTATGTTTCACAAATTTAGTATTTAATATCTTATTATGTGTTGATATCACCCACTGTCTTATGTGTGTGAGATATTTTGTGTTTTGAAAGAACGTTTCTGCGTGTCGGCCCTAAGAATGATCAGTGGCCAAATTCATTATAGCCTCAGACGCCGCCTACACAATAAATATTTCGACGCACGTCCACGTTTGCAAGGGTTAGACCTTTGTCTGTATGAAATAGTTTCAATCTCATGTGAATCAAGTGTGTGGAATTACGAATAGTTTCTATGTGTCGAAATGCGATTGATCCTCAATTTTCCGGCTTTATTATTGGTAAGAAATGGTAGAATGAGTGAAGAACATTCTGTTTAGGCGATGGTTGTTGTTCCTGTTAGTTGCGAGTAATGCAGCGTGGAAATTGGCCGTTTTCTTGTTATAAAAGACGGTCTATGCCATTCTGCCGTGTTCTAAATGGTCGCGAAAATGGTAATTTTGCTTAACTCTCCGACTGCTGTGGACGTCTATAGACGGGGCTCCGCGCCCTTCCCCTGGTGCTGTGTACGTCCCCAGACGCGCAGCTGGGACTTTCCGTCTGTGCTGTTGACGTATTCAGCCGCACCGCGCCCCCGCTACCTGTGTGCTGTGGACGTCTCCAGTTGCAGAGCTGTATTTTCGCACTGTTTATTCAGTAGCTGTTCAGAGTTTTGGCCGCATATTTCGAACGTGCGTCTGCACTTTACTGCTGCGGTCCCCCGTTCTCCTCATTTTGTGTTTTTGTGAGTGTGAGTTTCGTATTCTTCACGTCACCGTAGTTACACAGATAAATAAATTTTGCAGATACTCTCTCGGAGCGACAGCGAATGTGTAGATTCCGGAGTATTTGCTCTAGTATACCCGTCAAACGAATTTGTTTCTACAAACTGTAACAAGTCTTCTGACACAAATATCATAGAAAATGACAGAATACTTCAATGACATTTGTGTCCCGAAGCAGTCATCAAACGGATGTCTTAATGGCTGAAAATCTACTTTACATTCTCTGGCTGAATATGGCTCACAAAATTATTTTCTTTTCACTCTTAAGAGAACGCGTGTAGTTGTAGTAGATGTTCAAATTGCATTTATTTTAACAAAATGTTTCCCAGGATATATAATTGCTCAAAGTCGAGAGAAATTCACGCTCAGTCTACGCAACTTTGTGGAAGAACTCAAACCAGTATTTATATCTCTTAAATATTACTTAGATGATTGCCAAACTTCACCATCGTTCATAGAGGACATGAAGAATGCTCATTTAAAATTTCTTCGAAATCCGTGAAGGTCGGGCGGAAAAATGTTTCGAAATCAGACCATTTGATGGAGAATGGCCAATAAGCAGTCTTGATGCGCTTAATATCTTTCTAGTACTACATTTGCAGATTCAAATCCACGGAAAAAGTGTCCAGATACGTTGTGTCTGGGATCACACTCAGAATGCGGGGAGCCGCGACCGTATGCTCGCCGGCAGTAGCTGAAGGGTTAATGTTGAATTTCCGATTGTGTTTCCTTTATTAAAAGTCGTGGCCATGTGTGTGCTGACCAGCACAAAGGCATCATCTTGTGATAGCCATATTTGCCCTTCAGGCTACTAGCATTTCTTTTTTTCATTCTGAATATTTCCGTTAAACTCGCGGTCTACCCTCTATTATTTTGAAGTTTATTAATTTCTAAACTTTGGAAAATGTCTTTCTTTGTTCAGGTAGGCTCTACGAAGAATCGATAGTATGCGTAATATTTAGTAGTTAAACGCGTGACGGCCGCGGTGGCTGAGGGGACTGAGGCGCTCCAGTCACGGTCTGCACGGCCACTACGGTCGGGGGTTCGAATCTCCCCTAGGGCATGGATATTTGTGCCGTCCTTAGGATTAGCTAGTTCATAAGTAGTTTGAGTTAAACGTGATACATCAGTAGTCTAATTTCCGATTTTGGAATTTCTTGTAGTTAGTAAAATCTTTCGACCACGTGATTTTCCACTACTCGGTAATATTTGGGTTTACTTTTCTTTCCACAAGTAAAAATCCATGTGGAACAGGCACAACGGCATCTATTTCATTCCGCAATACCTTTGAATTATTAACCATTTTCAATCGTTACGTGTGATGTGCGTGATTTGAGGACAAAAAATCTAACGGAGTCGGAAACAAGTTTTGTTAAATATTGTGCGCGACTGCTATGGAACATACAAGCCTTCCACATGCATCACTTTTGCAGCTTCGTCTCTTCTTGCTTTGGCTGACTGTTAAGTGTCGCAAGCCCTTGGCGTACGATTGTATATGTGCTTTTCTCATGCGATGAGTGTAGGTAGGAAGGAAGGAAGGAAGCTTAGGGTTTAACGTCCCGTCGACAACTTGGTCATTAGAATCGGTGATATCCGGCCAAACCACCTCTTTCTTAATTTTAAAATCTGCTGTTTCTATCACGGGAAATCTTCTTTGCGTGTGGGCACTTGTAGGCTGTGAAGTACTTTTCTTGTATTTAATAAATCGATGCCCCCATTTGTGTTTAGGAGCAATAGAACGCAATTTAAATATAATTGTGTATGTATACTTTAACAAACCCTCTCCATTTTGTTTAAATAATTTTTACAATCATTGCTTTTACTAACAAACAGATGCTGTTTTTATATTTCGGTTGCGCTATAGAAAATACACTACCGTTTCATGAAAGGTAGTTCTTAATTTCAAATCTGTTCTAGCTTAAGTTTTGTCTGAATTTATTGTATTCTCTTTTAATGCCAATACAGATTTAAAAGAAATTGAATTAACTTCTGTTGATGCTAAACTGTTTCGCTCCCTCACTCCAATTTTCCTCTGGGCCAAGAACTACTGTGTAAACGTGAAACTGAATTTTATTTGGATTCCATTTTACTAGATTTTTATTTAATTTTTCAGCTTTTGGGGGAACAGTCAACTTTAATGTGGCTCATTGTTGCTTGAACTTTGTAACGGTTAGCTTACAATGTGTAAATTGTGTATGATATGTCGTCTCATTCCCTATTTGTTTCGAGCAGCTGTCTGAAGCAATTAATCTTCTGCATCAGCGGAGTGCGTAGGTCAGAATGGATTTTCACAATCCATCAGCGGAAATACGAGCGTGTTACGAAACCTACCGTGTCGACGTAAGGCTCTTTTTCTTTTAGCCGAGAATTCCGTCTCGGTAACGGGATGTCATCGGCATGCCCGGAGGCCTGCCTTGCCACCCGAAACCGAACGTGACTGCAATACGGGGCTTGTCTCTGACGCTGTAGCGCGGAATTTCACATTTAGTAACAATCCCGAACGTGAAATACGGTCTATGTGGCCTCAAATTTCTGCAGCTTGATGTGAAACATATCCAAAGAGCAACCTTTACATGATGCTCGACCGAACAGACGAAATATTGGCGTACGCAATTTTGAAGCTAAAATGCATTGTTTGATACTTTTCCTAAGAAACGGAACGATATGAAAACGAATGGTTACAGAGTATCTTTGTATTAGAGCCTTTTCGAATCTCGTCATTTTCGGTACTATTAATAACAAAACATGTACGGCGGTGATTAAAACAGAAGTATCTTTCCAGTTACATTTTGCGTCGTTGGTCTACAGAATTAATTTATTTAGTGAAGCGGAGCACTTTTCAGAGACATACACCAACTGTAGGTTTTAACTGGAGAAAATCCAAAAGTTTGTTCCTAGTTTCCTTAAAGCAAAATTACAGCTCCAAATGCAAAATCAACATAGCGCTTTTCATTGTTGGACCTTTCTTGGTTCGGGTCGTCCACATCTGCTGGAATGTCCAGCACACGGCACTTAAATCAGTTGTTAAAATTTACAGTCGTGCCTTACACGCCCATGGCGTTAGATCAATGAAGTACGATTCATTTTCTATGGACCAAGGGACGAACAACCATCTAGATCCACAAAGAAATGAAACTCACATAAGGATAACTATCTCGCTTTGATATGTGACGGGTGGTGTTGTTTGTTCAAAAAGGCCGTGAAGTCTTGCATGATAACAAGCGGTGGAGGAATCCCCTTTCGTCGCTGAATGAAGAAAAAAAATGTTCAATACTACAGTCGCCTTTGACCTTTTATCCATGTTTTTCTGTGTTCGACATATATGTAAACTAAGGTGGTATCTTCTATCCTGGTACCATGAAATGTACGAGTGTAGGTTACAGTTTTGCTGCATTATCTCCGCAGTACGTTGCCTTCGCAGCGGAATCAGGACTCAGAGTTCGTCTTCTCGAAGTGATAAGTTTCCGTGTCGTGTCGGACAACATTTGCTTCAGTATCCTGTAGTTCATTTTTAATGTTTAATTATTAATACGATTAGTTCCTCTGTTCTTAGCTCTGAGATCTCCGTATTGTTATTGATCTGTGACGTTTGTGCCTCCCACTGGCTGAAAGTTATAACTATTTGCGTGACCTTCTCTGTTCCAGAAATGAACGTAAATAAATAAATGAAAAATTTTTAGCAAAGCAATATTTCCTCTTCAATTTATACAGCGAATGAAGAAAGCTCCAATGAAGGATATTTTTTCCACAACGAATTAACTGGTACAAAACTCTAGTATTGTAAACACAAATGGTGCGTAACTTCTGTAGCTCTTAAGGAATTCACCAAATTATACAGAAGTAGGAAGGACACTTGATATACTGTGCAGTGTCGCTGGCTTAATACACAGGGTATGGATAGACCAAACGGCTAGGAACGCACAGAATATAAAATAATAGCATTCAACATTAAAAGGGAAAAAAAGAAAAAGAAAAGAAACTGCCTAGTTCGTCGATAACTTAAAGGCGTCCTCCGTTTAACGCAATGGAACGCTCGGCCGCTCCAACTTAGCGAATGAAGACATTTCCTGCGTGGCTGCCGTGGCGAAAGCAGATCGGCGTCTGTATGTCAAGGCCGTTTCCCGAGCACTTCACAATATCGTATGCGAGTGCTGACGACATTGTTCACTCGTTCTTCGCATACTGGAAAGTTTCGTGTCGGTGGGTGCGTAAACATTCGGATGATGAAAGGGAAGTGAACGATATCCTCACTCAATCATCTGGAACAGTGCTCCAAAGAGGTTAATGGACCTAATGATAATAATAATTTCCTGTGGCTCAGTGGTCTGGTGCAAGCGTTTCGATTTGACGCCACTACGGCGACTTGCGTGTCCCTAACCTAACCCACTTATCCAATCGGTAAAGGGGACCCACAGTCCAACGTGGAATCCGAACAAAGTGTCGTATCTAGAGATTCATCACACCGTTGAATGGTGAAAACTCCGAATGACAAATTCCGTGATCCGATCGGCCTTCGAAACTGTGACCTCTCGATTTCAAGTCAAGCGCTTCATCCCGAGACTACCATAGTGATTATTAGAAATGGATGGATACAAGCTCAGATTATTTCCTTTCAAAGAACCACCCAGACATTTGCCTCAAGTGACTTAGGAAAATCACGGGAAACTAAATGTGGATGACCGGATGTGGTTTCGCACCGCAGTCCTCCATAATGCGAATCCAGTGTGATAACCACTTCGCTGCCTCGTTCGGTACGTCTTCGACTATAATCTTTGATGTACTGGCTACATACGTAACAATTACTGGTTACAGTTCGTTGGCACGACGTTCAGGTTTTATTTAAGAGGACCCCTTCCTTCTTAGAAAAAAACAGTCCCAGAAATACATATTTTCTTGCAAATTTTTATTTGCTGTTCAAATTTTATGTTATTAAAATGTGCACACGACATAATTCTCGGATTCTGGAATGTCTTTTTCCAGTCTGATAATGCTATCGGAGAAACATTAATTGTAATGATTTAAAAGCTTCTGATCCATGGCGGCACACCGTCCTTACCCTGCACGAGTTCTCTGGCGGCACTTGCCGTGACTATCGATCGGATCCGAGTACAGTATCTTTGCGTTTCTGAATCTTGGCGATCACTGTTTTTGGCATTTGGATTTTGAACGGCGTTTTGGCCGAGAGGACTGCCCGGGGCGAGAGCGTTTGTTTGGGTGGAACTGAGGTGTTTGCTGTAGTTGGCTGCCTCCGAACAGTTGGTCAAGAAAGAGAAGGAAATTGTGGCCATATCCGAATATTGTCACCGCATGCCACCTTAGTCGCCA
Organism: Locusta migratoria; assembly: GCA_026315105.1. NCBI lineage: Eukaryota > Metazoa > Arthropoda > Insecta > Orthoptera > Acrididae > Locusta > Locusta migratoria. The sequence continues at coordinate 218,593,800 of CM048749.1, forward strand.
ACATTGCTGAAATTCCAACCGTGTTACCTTGAAAATGAGGATCGTTATTTTTGGTGAGAGCAGCTCCTTGGATTCCAGGAAGCTACTTACAGAGGATGAGTGTCTCATTAACTCCTTTGCTCCAACTATATTCAGTTTAATAACTATATTGCGCGCATGTTATTTACGGTTCCTAACATTGGTGCCGAGTTGTCACTGTTTGATTCTCTGAAGTGCTCGGCTCTTAATTCAAACCAAATTAAGTGAATTGTTTTCTCCTACTATTAGAACCACTGTCCTCCCAGTATTTACCGTCTCATTTTGCTAAGGCTTGAGTTGTGGAATGAAAGATGGTGATAACACCAGCAGAAGTACATTTATGCGACTGTGTCACATTATTTTCTTTATGCATTTATAGTAATTAGATAAAAAAAATACAAAGAAAAACGTAAAAAACGTTTCATAATGAAAATGAAAACACAATTTAAAAATGTAAACGAAGGCTTCCGCGGCCGTTGTCATTGTATATAAAACTCTTCTGGGTGTTGGACCGCATCGTCAAAATATCAAACACTTCACCGACGTTTCGGCCACTATTGCAAGTGGCCATCTTCTGGGTGTAAATGTAACACCCAGAAGATGGCCACTTGCAATAGTGGCCGAAACGTCGGTGAAGTGTTTGATATTTTGACGATGCGGTCCAACACCCAGAAGAGTTTTATATACAACAATTTAAAAACACCAACTATTTTAGGAAGAGAGTAATAGAAGATAGGAAACATTCCTTTAAGTGAAAGTCTGAAGAATAAGAAAGTCCAGGATGGGAGGCCTCGGAATTTACTTCGAGCCCTGCCATCCTGGAGTTTTCTCATTTGGAGACTCCTATGATGAGCTATATCTACAAGTGAAATTTCGCATGTGTTTATATCGTCCTCTGTGTCGGAACTGTCATCTGTGGTGTAATTTGCACTGTCTGAGCTTTCAGTGTCAGATTCATGACAAGTGTTTTGTCTTCTGTAGTGGGCGTTTCGTGTTTATACGTCTTACGTTCTGTGTGTACTCGTCTTTTTTTCGTAGTGAGACTTCGTCCGTCAGCTTGTTCATTATGTCCCATCCATAATTATCTGTTATTAGTTCGTTTAGGTTCAAAATGTTCAAATGTTTGTAAATCTATCGGACCAAACTGCGTGCTCATCAGTCCGTAGCTTACAAACTACTTAAACCTAGGTAAACTAACCTAAGGACAACACACACACCCATGCCCCAGGGAGGACTCGAAACTCCACGGCGAGCAACCGCGCGCTCCGCAGCGAGACGCTTTAGACCGCTCGGCTACTCCGCCGCGGCCTCGTTAAGTCTTCACTCGTGTCAAGCATAGTGTGAGTGTGTATTTTGTAGAGCTGACAGTGTGTTCTGGGATCCCAATTTCTCCACACGTACAGCATGCATTGTCACTGAGACCCAAACGTGTGAGGTGTGTAGAGTACTGACCGTGTTCCGTTAGGAAGTGGATCATACCCCGGCTGGCATTGATATGACCCATTCGAAGACGTTCCCTTTTATTCGGGAAAAAGTAATATACACGTCGTCCTTGCTCGCAGTTATCCCATTCCCTTGCCATGTGTCTAATCTCCATTTAATTAGTTGGCTAGTTGTCCAACAAGTTCGTGGAGCTTGTCGTACTTCCCCGCCTCCATTCAGTACATAGCAGCTCTTAGTTGTATCGTAAAGTCTATTGGTGGTATCCCCAGTACCACGCAGAGTGCTTCGTCCGAGATAGTGTTGAAGGCTCCTGTTAGCCTTAATAGGACACTTCTTTGACCTTTCCTAACAGTGGCATTGTTGGTCTGTAGTGCTAGACGCCTTGCCCACGAACTGGCTGCGAAGCAGATTACTGACTCGAAGAGGGCTATGTGGTATGTACGTAGTGTTTGTGCAGGTAGTCTGTACGTTGTGGTGTTTAGCCTGACAAGTTTTTGTGTCATCTTGGTGGCCCTGTCGGTCGTCAGTCTTATATGTACATTAAAGGTCAAGCGTTCGTCCAATTGGACACCAAGATAACGTGTGTTGTGTTGTCTGCGTATTTTGATTTTGTGTTTTATTATGGGGTCCCTGATTAGGAATGTGCTGCCATCTGTAATTTGTTCTGTGTGCACCATTGACCTAGAGTAGCCACTGTTGAGAGTTGACCTAACTGCATTCTCGAGTCAGCTGTAACCAAAAGAAGTAGGTCATCTGCATACGCTACAGTGCCTTTGACCAACTCCTGTTGCCCCAGTGGGTTCAAGAGTGATTCAATGTTTATGCCCCGAAAGACGAGTCCACAGATCGATCCCTGGGGGCACCCTTTGGTGATTTGCCTTACTACTTTTTGAGAGTCCTTGCGCCATGCAACTTCCCCATTTTTGCAGTAGTCTAAAAGACTGTTTTAAAGAGCCTTAGGTACCCTTAGCTCCCGTAGTCTTGTGAATAGTGCTGGCCAACAGAGATTATCAAAGGCGCTAGCAATATCCACAAGAATGTCTACAGCGTATTTGATTGTTGTTGACTGGACCATTCAGTTGCCTCATGTATGGCGTCATTAATTGATTTGCCTCGTCTGAAACCATATTGCGTAGGACCAAGTCCTAGTAGCTCCCTTTGCGACTGTAAATGTTCGCACAAGAGACGTTCCTGGATCATAGCCAGGTTGTTCAGTAGGCAAATTGGCCTATAGGATTTGGGGTTCAGTGGGTCCTTGTCAAGTGCTTTTTTTAATGATCACTGCATTTGCTAGTTTCCAGAGACCAGGTACCCGTCCCAGCCGTAAGGCGTCATTTAATACGTTTGTCATGAAGGGTATGATCTGCGGTGCGGCCATTTTGATGGTTTCCGAGTAAACTCCAGCAGGGCCTGGTGCTTTCCGATTTTTTAGTTGGAATATTACAATGGGAACCTCTTCCTGTGCAAAGGGAATGATAACGGCATCGCTGTTGTGTCTGGGTGTTGTGTCTGAGTGTTGTGTGGAACGCATCGTCATCTGTGTTAGTGTTGCCAGGTAGGAGTTTGTTTAGCAGATATTCTGCTGAACTTCTCCATCCCTCGGTGTTTGTACAGTCTTCACGTTTTAGTGTCGATAGGACAAAAGGTGTTTTGATGCGCTCCGGCAAATTTTGAAAGGTTCTCCCCAAATGTTTGTTTGTATCTGTTGTTCTATGCGTGTGTTCCAGTGTTGTCTTGTCTGCAAGAGTGCGTCTTTGTAAGTCTTTTTGGCTGTCAAATAGAGTTGTTGCAAGTATCTTGCTCGGTTTTAGCCCTTTGGTACCAGGTTCTCTTACAAATTGAGTCCTGTCTTAGTGCAGCTAGTCTGTTGTTCGAAGGGGATCTGTTTTTGTTTAGTTTTACAGTCGGTAAGGAGGAATTTTCCGCTATCTGTAATATGGTCGTCAGAGCATGAGCTCTTAGGCCCACGGATCCCCTTAGTTCACTTATATGAGCATCCTCTATTATCTGTTGCAATTTGTTCCTAACCGCTTTGTTAAAACAGAGTCGTCGTTGTGTCTCGTCGATGTGTGTACGTGTAGATGTTAGGTGTATTATGATGGGATTGTGGTCGTTGTGGATGGCACCGTCAAGTACCCGCCATCCTGTCACTAGTGAAAGGGTGTAGGAGTTGACAATTGTGATGTCTATACAACTACTAGTTCCACCTAGTCCTTTATAAGTAGGCGGTTGCTTGGATGAGTTAGCCACGAATAGGTTATTGAGGTCAACGTGTTGGTTGACCATTTCCCCTTTGACATTCGTTATGTTAGAGAACCAACGAGTGGACCAGGCGTTTATGTCAGTGGCAATGATTAAGTACCTGTTATTAGTAATGTTGGCTAGGCTATCTATGTAGTGTAGGTAGGGCTCAATGTCGTGCGAATATTGTGCGTACATTCAGGCAACTACCCACATAGTCCTTCCTATGATTACTTCCACAGTGACAAGGTGCGTGGTACAGAGGTGAGATATCTGTGTAATGATGTACTGCGGATTAATGACGATTATGGCTACCATAGCGTCCGAATGGTGGATGGTTGTGTATTTGTGAGGCATTCCTGTAATTTTGCCGTTTTTTAGGTGTGGCTCCTGGAGGCACAAAATGTCCCTGTTCCTCTATTAACCTGGCTAGTTCCATACAGTGCGTTTCTAATATTTAAGAAGGCATTGGTGACTTGACCAAACAAAACTTCACGATTAAGCAGAAAATTGCTATTTACGAGCAGGCTGTGTTTGGGGAGTCGGGTACCTTAAGAGAGCTAATAACTGACTTAGTATAGTTCCACTATTGATTTGTTCGGTGATGCGTAAGTTGTTACCTTTATTTATTAACCCTCCTACTACCAGAATTTTTTTTGTTACACTGAGTACCGTTGGGGTCAATATGACCCCAAGTAATTATCACGGGATATATTGGCAGTATTTAATTTATTTTAATGAACTAACACAAAAGCATACATTACTGATTGAAACCAGGCGAAGTAGATATATAAGCACTTACAGATCTTGTCTCAACACTTGAGCTTATAGATCCTTACATGTAAAACAAATCATCTCTTTACATTTAAAACAAGGAATGTCTGAATGGTGTTTACAGACAAAGGAAAAGCATCTTCTGCACGTTTCTGGATGTTTTCTATCCACTGAACGTTCGCACAGGTAGCACCGTCCACGTTTTACCCCAGTATGCACTTGTGCTGAAGGAGGAGGAGGACGAGGCAGAGAAACTTAGCTGCGCTGACTTCTGTCTTTCTGTACTAGACTTGTTACCAGTCCCAGAAGAAATTATCTTGTTTTGTAGTTGGTTTTTTTATTCCAGTCAGGATTTAAGTGCAACCAAATTATGAAAGCATTCAGGGCACTCATATCCAAAATATTATAAAAAATCACCATGGGCCATCTTCTTGTCATACGTTTTGTGGTTTTGGTTCTGACTAACTTGTTCATGGTGTCTACACCTGATTTTTTTGCATTATAGTCTAGGATTATAATAGGTTTCGCTGCTTTGCCGTCACCTATTTCCTCCCTGAAATGCATAGTACTCAGCAAATCTCCAACGTCTTCATCAGAATCTTCAGTTGATTCACTACCTCCAGAAATAACACCATCAATCTCTTCGTCGTCATCAAACGCTGGATCTCCTAATTCCTCTTCTTCATTCAAAATTGCTTGTATTTCAACACTACTCAGACGTTTTCTAGACATAATGTAGTTCTTTCACAGGCTGCGACAAGACACTAGCAACAACTGAGGAAACACACAACAACTGCTGAGGAAAGAAACGACAACAATGGATATAAATAAGAAGTGGAAAGTGTTAGTTTCATTGTTTCAGGTGTTTCCTATAACATCTGTTCAACGTAATATTCGCTGTTCTGTTTTTATAATGTTACATTCAAGAAACAAAACAAAACAAAAAAAATTAGATTGGGGTCATGCTGACCCCAGTGGTACTCAGTGCATAGTCCATGAATAAATTTTGATATGTTGTAAATGTAAAATTGAATAATATGTCATTGCATACAAGCAAGTTAGAGAGGCAAAGTCATAAATTTTGAAAATAATCGCATTGAAACTAAGGGAGATATAGATTTCAAATGTGCTTATGGGGTCATATTGACCCCAGTGGTAGTAGGAGGGTTAAGTGGATCGCGGGGGCCATAGTTTTCTTAGAATTTGAGATATGTATGCGATTTATGTTTTCCCTGGTAAGAAACTGGCCTCGCTGTAATTGACAGGTGCTGGTGGTCCCTGTGTCCAGTTGCTTGTGAGGCCGGCGCCGCGGTGACACCTGGCTCGTCGAACCACGCCGAGTTCCAGAAGTCTCTCGGGCACACCCTTTGGCACGTTTTCCTCAAGTTCTTTTCTTTTTTCTATCTTGTGAGAGATTGTGAACGACTGTTAGAGGCCACCGAGGCGTGTTTCGATACAGGTTTTAAAAATAATTTCGGATTGGCCTTCCGTTGTGTATTTGTTGGACTGATGTTACAGGCAGTGTTGCCAGGTCACGAAAGTTCGGTTTTAATGTTCTTTTTCTTAACGCCTTGCTGTTTAGCAAATTAAAATATAAATCAGTTTTGGCACTATTTTATGGTGAATGTCAATTTTGCACATTACACTTTGTCAAGTTTAAATCTTATGTTAAAGATTTTCTAATTTTTTATGCGTTGCCCATGTAATTATTTATCAAACTGAAATCTCATGCAAAAGGGTTGACAGTTATGCTTGAGCTGCATTGATTAATGTATGTTACGATGAATTGTCAAAAATAATTTTTGTTAAACGTGATGGAACGACAAACGACACGTGCTTGGTCCCGCCCTTCTGTGTAATTTCCGGAAACGCGAGCACACCTTCAGATTATGAAAATCACTTTAAAAATATGTCTATTCAATAAGGACGGCGGGACAGTGTTTTAATATTTTTTCATCAAATATCACTTATTTGGAATATTGTGTTACATAATAAACAATGAAGAGGCGTCTATGGCAGTTATCCTGATATCACTGATAATGTATGGCAAGGAAACTGTGGTATGAGATTTAAACTGTATCTCGGTAATCTGAAGTAATGGTAGTAAAGTCCAATGTAAGAAATGAAACAACCTACCAGTTGCTCATACTGCGTCGTGAATCAACCACTTTTTCTTTATCCAAGATTCGTCTCCTTTTAACATATTGTTTACAGATGTATATCTTTAATTGATGTGGCCTTATAGTAATGTGGACCTATAGACCTATTTCTATGCCATCGGTTTTTCTAAAGTTATTGAAAAGGCTTTATATTCAAAATTAATTGAGTATTTCAGGTCACATAATTTGTTGTCAAACGTACAGTTTGGTTTTAGAAGTGGTTTAACGACTGAAAATGTTATATTTTCGTTACTCTGTGAGGCACCTGATCGGTTAAATAAAAGGCTACGGACATTAGGCGTCTTCTTTGATTTAACAGAGGCGTTTGATTGTTTTGATCACCACATATTGTAGCAGAAGTTGGAAAGTTGTGGAATGCGAGGAGTAGCTCACAACTAGTTCACCTCTTACTTTAATAACAGACAGCAGACGGTAGTTCTCCACAGTGTTGAAAATCGCTGTAAAGTACAATCACAATGGGGCACAGTTAAGTGTGCGGTGCCCCAGGCGTATGTTTTTGGACCAGTGCTGTTTCTTATTTATATAAATGATTTGCCTTCCAGTATAACAGGTGATTGTAAAATATTTTTGTTTGCTGATGATACCAACTTGTAGTGAAGAATGTTGTTTGTAATATTGACACAGTATCAAATAATGCAGTTCAAGAGATAATGGCTTGTAGAAAAGAAATTGATGTTAAATTACAGTAAAACTCAATTTTTGCAATACCTAACACATAATTTGACGAAAGCTGACATTTCGATTACACATAATTGGCATATGATAAGTGAGACCTGAACAGTTCAAATTTCTAGGTGTTCAGATAGACAGGAAGCTGTTGTGGAAAGCCCATGTTCAGGATCTCGTTCCAATACTAAATTCCGCTTTATTTACTACTACCTTAAACCGCGGCTCTGCTCGCCTCTTGGTTGATTATGACAGATAAGCTATCTTTCAGTAGTGTGCTAGGAGACTGGTTTTGAAGGATGAAGTGAAATACAATACCTTCTTTAGAAACAAACTGAAAACTATTCCTATCAGATTGCAGAAGTCTATGTACATTCCGTTTATCAGGAAATGTAGATCAAATCACACGTAAAAATGCACACGCTTCGAAGAATCCAATCACGAAATTCAACAATAATTATTATAATAATATCACAGATCGATGACTTGATGTAATGCGCGAAACGTCAAATAGATTTTTTAAAGAGATGTATTAAAAGAAATTTCTTTTTTACTTCTTTATTTATTCTTATATTTCCCCATGAACCACAGACATTGCCGAGGTGGGGTGGCTTGCGTGCCTCAACGATGCATATAGCTGTACCGTAGGTGCAACCACAGCGGAGGGGTATCTGTGGAGAGGCCAGACAAACGTGTGGTTCCTGAAGAGGGGCAGCAGCCTTTTCAGTAGTTACAGGGGCAACAGTCTAGATGATTGACTGAGCTGGCCTTCTAACATTAGCTAATCTGGCTTTGCCACACAGCTACTGCGAACGGCTGAAAGCAAGGGGAAACTACAGCCGTTACTTTTCCCGAGCACATGCAGCTCTACTGTATGGAAATATGATGATGGCATCCTCTCGGGTAAAATATTCGGAGGTAAAATAGTCCCCCATTCGGATCTCCGGGCGGGGACTACTCAGGAGGATGTTGTCATCAGGAAAGACAATACTGGCATTCTACGGGTCGGAGCGTGGAATGTTAGATCCCTTAATCGAGTAGGAAAATTAGAAAATTTAAAAAGGGAAATGGATAGGTTGAAGTTAGATATAGTGGGGATTAGTGAAGTTCGGTGGCAGGATGAACAGGATTTCTGGTCAGGTGAGTACAGGATTATAAATACAAAATCAGTTGGGGGTATCACAGGAGTAGGACTGATAATAAGAAAATAGGAATGCGGGTGAACTACTATGAGCAGCACAGTGCTCGCATTATCATTGTCAAGATAGATACGAAGCCAACACCAACAACAGTAGTACAGGTTTATTTGCCAACTAGCTCTGCCAATGATGAGGAGATAGAAGAAATATATGAGGAGCTAAAGGAAATTATTCAGACAGTTAAGGGAGAGGAAAACTTAATTGTGATGGGAGACTGGAATTCGGTAGTAGGAAAAGGAAGAGAAGGAAAAATAATAGGTGAGTATGGACTGGGTAGGAGGAATGAAAGAGGAAGTCGCCTGGTAGAATTTTGCACGGAACATGATTTAATCTTAACCAACACGTGGTTTAAGAAACACAAAAGAAGGTTTTATACGTGGAAGAGACCAGGAGACACCGGAAGGTATCAGATTTTATAAAGGTAAAACATAGATTCCGGAACCAGGTGATAAACTGTAAAACATACCCAGGGGCAGATATGGACTCTGACCATAACTTGTTAGTCATGAACTGTAGGCTGAAGCTGAAAAAACTGCAGAATGGTAGGAAAATAAGGAGATGGGACTTAGATAAACTGAAGGAAAGTGAAGTTCTGGAGAATTTCAGTGGTAGATTTAGGCAACAATTGACAGAAACAGGGGGGAATAAAACAGTAGAAGAGGAATGGGTAGCATTGAGAGATGAAATAGTGAAGGCAGCAGAGGACGAAATAGGTAGAAAGGCAAGACCTACAAAAAATCCTTGGATATCCCAGGAAATAATAAATGTAATTGATGAAAGGAGAAAATATAAAAATGCAGTAAATGAAACAGGCAAAATGGAGTACAGACGACTAAAAAGTGAGATTGACAGGAAGTGCAAAGTGGCTAAGCAGGAGTGGCTAGAAGCCAAATGCAAATCTGTAGAAGAATGTATAGCAAGGGGAAAAGTAGATACCGCCGACAGGAAAATAAAAGAGACATTTGGGGACAAGAAAAGCAACTCTACGAATATCAAGAACTCAGATGGGAAACCAGTTCTCAGGAAAGAAAGGAAAGCTGAAAGGTGGAAAGAGGACATAGAGCAGCTCTACAAAGGAAATGAACTTAGAGACGATGTTGTAGGAAGGGAAGAGGAAGTAGATAAAGATGAAATAGGAGATACTATACTGAGAGATGAATTTGACAGAGCCTTGAAAGACCTAGGTCGGAACAAGGCCCCAGGAATAGATGACATAGCCTCAGAGCTACTAAAGTCTCTGGGAGAGCCAGCCATGACAAAACTATTTGAACTGGTGAGTAGGATGTATGAGACAGGCGAAATGCCCTCAGACTTTAAGAAAAATGTAATTATCCCCATTCCAAAGAAATCAGGCGCAGACAGGTGTGAAAATTACAGAACCATCAGTTTGATAAGTCATGGTTGCAAAATTTTAACACGTATTATCTATAGGAGAATGGAAAAGCTGGTGGAAGCTGACCTCGGGGAAGATCAGTCTGGATTCAGGAGGAACGTGGGAACCCGGGAGGCGATACTCACTTTACGTCTTATCTTAGAAGATAGTTTAAGGAAAGGCAAACCTACATTTTTAGCTTTTGTAGATTTGGAGAAAGCGTTTGACAATGTGGACTGGAACACACTCTTTTAAATTCTGAAGTCGGCAGGGGTAAAATACAGGGAAATGAGAGTTATTTACAACTTGTACAAAAGCAAGACCGCAGTTATTAGACTCGAAGGGCTTGAAAGGGAAGCATCAGTTGGGAATGGAGTAAGACAGGGATGTAGCCTTTCTCCGATGCTATTCAATTTGTACATAGAGCAGGCGGTGAAGGAAAGCAAGGAAAAATTTGGAATAGGGATTAAAGTTCAGGGGGAAGAAATAAAAACATTGCGTTTTGATGATGACATTGTAATTCTGTCAGAGACAGCAAAGGACCTGGGAGAGCAGTTGAATGGAATGGACAGCTTGTTGAAGAGAGCGTGTAAATGAACATTAACAAGAGCAAAACAAAAATAATGGAATGCGGTCTTAGAAAATTAGGCGATGCTGAAGGAATTAGATTAGGTAACGAAACAATGAAGGTGGTAAATGAGATTTGTTACTTGGGTAGTAACATAACATGCGATGGTCGCAGTACAGAGGATATAAAATGCAGAATGGCAATGGGAAGAAAAGCGTTTTTGAAAAAGAGAAATTTGCTAACATCGAATATTAATTTAAGGGAAAGGAAGTCTTTTCTGAAGGCATTTGTGTGGTGTGTTGCCTTGTACGGGAGTGAAACATGGACGATAAGCAGTGTGGACAGGAAGAGAATAGAGGCTTTTGAAATGTGGTGCTACAGAAGAATGCTGAAGATTAGGTGGGTAGATCGCATAACTAATGAAGAGGTACTGAACAGAATTGGTGAGAAAAGGAATTTTTGGCATACCCTGCTTAAAAGAAGGGATCGCTTGGTAGGACACATTCTTAGACATCGAGGAATCGTAAATTTAGCATTGGAGGGAAGTGTGTGGGGTAAAAATCGCAGAGGGAGACCAAGAGACGCGTATAGTAATCAGATGCCGTTCCTATGAGGAGATGAAAAGGCTTGCTCAGGATAGAGTAGGGTGGAGAGCTGCATCAAACCCGTCTCCGGACTGAAGACCATAACAACAACAACATATTTCCTTATTCGTTTGCTTATCCTTAGAGAGAAAGAGCTGAAGACATTGTAGCACGCATAGACCACAGATATGGTCTGTGACGTAAAGTTTCGCTTAATGTAACCTCCTTGCTATAGAATCGCATACGTTTCTGAAAATGACGTGCCTACTGTTGCCGCGTTAGTAGACAGTGATCAAATCCAGGCGTTTCGGAGCTCGCGCACGAAAGCGGATTCACGCATACGACTGAGCTTCGCATCCTGAAGGCACGCCTGATCATGCGAAAAACGCATTACGTTCCTCCACGGCAGACCGCCAGTGCAAAGTACTACTGTTCGATTTTGGAGCATCACCTGTGACCAGCTTTGCGAAAGAAGCTGCAGCACATTCTGGGCAACCCACCCATCATTTTGCACGACAATGTGTGGGCGCATCCAGTGCAAGCTGTGGCTGCTCTGTTCCGTCGATAGCACTGGGAAGAACTGTACCATCCACCATACTCCTCGCACTCAATTTCTTGTGACTTTGACTTGATTCCGAAGATGAAGGAACTTCGTGGTATTTGCTTCAGAAGTGTCCCAGAGATTCGACACGCAGTAGACCGCTCCATTCGCACCATCAACAGAGCAGGATCTGCTAACGGTATACTACGTCTTACACATCGCTGGCAACCGGTCCTATACAACGCTGGTGACTATTTTGAGGGACAGTAACAGGTGGAAACATGTAACGCTTCTGTATTGGTTGTGAATAAACGGTTGCCACTGTTAATGTTACAACCGTCGTAGATGGGGAACAAAAACCTTTAGATACATGTTTCCATACGAGTCTCAGTGAAAAAGGTAACAGTGAAGCTCTAGATTGTGATAAACTTGGGGGCTCTGGAGATAATCAAATACTGTATGAATTCTGATGTATTGGAATACGTTCTGTCGAGTTATAGCAACGTTTGTGAGAGGACATGTGACATATCACTGATGACAAACTATCCCAGAGTTTTTGCATCGTTCTCGGATGCAGGTCTAGCGCTGCAGCTCGTAAATACTGTCGTCGATCGTCATATGTAGTCTTCAAACAAGACTTCTACATCTACATATATATCCATACTCGGCAAGCCACCTGACGAAGTGTGACGGCGGGTACCTTGAGTACCTCTCTCGGTTCTCCCTCCTATTCCAGTTTCGTATTGTTCGCATAAAGAAAAATCGTTGGTACCACTCCGTGTGGCCTCTAATGTCTCTGATTTTATCCTCACTCTCTCTTCGCAAGATAAACGTAGGAGGGAGCAACATACTGCTAGACTCCTCGTTAAAGGTATGTTCTTGAAACTTGGTGGAACGCGGATTGTGAAACAGCAGTTAACTCCAAGCATCATTTTGTTTGTGAGAAAAGAAACAACGAAATTAATCTAACAGCCTAAAATAAACTAGAAAATTATAAAATTTTAGAAATGGACAATGTCTTCTAAAAGAAAAATACAAGAAACTTTTATAAAACATTCAAAATAAAACTAACCTTTACCAATCTCAAAGTCTTGGATTCAAAAACAAAAATGGCAGTTTGACTCTAAACAATAAGGGAAATTGTAAAGTACTTGCCTAATTATTTGGAACAATTGTTGATCTATCTATAAACTGTGAAATAAATTCCAACCACAGAAAACTAAAAACACTAAACTTTACTCTAAAGACCCTGACTAAATCGAAATGAATAAAGAAATTTACGTTATTAATTAAGCATCAGGAGGAGACGGTATAATTAGAAATCTGCCAAAATCAGCTAGCTATAACCCTGTGGAAAATATCACTCAACTAATAGATCATATCTTGCAAACTGAGACAGTACCTGAGGAATGGTAAACTACCCTCTTTCATCCATTGCATGAAAAGGGAATGGACACGATATTAATAATTACCGAGGAATCTCTCTTCTCTATACGTACAAAACTGTCTCGCGATGTTTAGCTGATCGAGTCCTACCACAGTTGGAACTTAAAATTTTTGAATACAATGCAGGCCTTAGACAAAAAGGTCCTGTTGGGAACCGATATTTAATTTAAAACTATTCCTTTGAATTTCTGTTAACAGTATGGTATATACATTTGTGGATTTTTAAAAATGACAACACACTCAGCTCATTGTGAATCACAGTCCCAAATTTTAAAGCAACAAGTAAAACTCTAACGCTGATAAGGGATACGTTAACCGACACTGGCTCTAAAGCTAAATTATAGTATGGCGAGAGCAAATGTCGAGTCAAAATACAGATCAATCAGTCATATTAGATAGCAGTAATACTAGAGTAAATTGTATCGTAGTTGCAGATGATCTAACAATTTTAACTAGGACTATTACCACAGCTGAGAAACCTATTGACGTTCTTAAAGAAGCTGGGTAAAAAATAAGACTACAAATATCATTCTTTAAAACGGGATATACATATGACATATAATGACCAAACTCAAAAAATTCTTTTAACACGTAATGTGGAAAAATAGGAAGAGTTTGACAATTGAACACTTGGGGGAGATCATACAAGACATAGGTATGGAAAAAGCTGCAAAGATCATTGTCGTTGTTGTTGTAGTCTTCAGTCCAGCGATTGGTTTGATGCAGCTCCCCACCCTACTCTATCCTGAGCAAGCCTCTTCATGTCCTCAACCTGCAACTTACATCCGTTTGAATCAGCTTACTGAATTCATCTCTTGGTCTCCCTCTTCAGTTTTTACTCCAAACATTTCCCTATAATGCGAAATTAATTATTCCTTGATGTCTAAAAATGTTTCCCACCTATCGATCCATTCTTTTAGTCAAGGTCTGCCAGAAATTCCGTTTCTCCCTAATTCTGTTCAGTACCTCCTTATTATCAATTAAATACAATGAAAGAATCCCTGAGACGGATTTTCGTCTAAAATATGTCAGAGACATTATTGATAGAGCTGAAGCATTGAATTAAAATTTGTGGTGCGGCCGGGAATCGAACCCGGACCTCCATGCTTACTAGGCAATTATCTTTGGAACAAAGAAGCTGAATTAAAGTTTGTGTTGTGGAGGGAAATCGTACATAGACTATTCCGAGGCGCCTTAATCGTTAGTGGTGTGGTAGTCTAACGGTTAAGACGTCTGCCTAGTAAGCATGGAGGTCCGGGTTCGATTCCCGGCCGCACCACAAATTTTAATTCAATGCTTCAGCTCTATCAATAACCTCCTTATTAGTTACGCGATCCACCCACCTACTCCCCAGCATTCTCCTGTAAAACTAAATTTCAAAATCCCCTATCCTCTTCCTGTCCACACTGTTTATCGTCCATGTTTCGCTCCCATACAAGTCAACACTCCACATAAATGCCTTCAGAAAGGGCTTTCTTATCCTTAAATTAATATTCGTTGTTAACAAATTTCTCTTTTTCAAATACGCTTTTACTCCCATTGCCATTTTGCATTTTATATCAATATTATTGACAAAGATAACCAATCTGGCATCTACCAGTTAACATGCAACTGCTGCCAGGCTGTATATGTGGGACAAACATGCAGGAACTTCACGACCAGATACACTGAGCATTTAAGAGCACTGAAAAGCAACAGTTCCCTTTCAACCCTTGTAGACCATCTAATATCAGAGAATCACCACCCCAGGAATATAGAGAAAGACCTAAAAGTTCTTAACACCAGCAGTAGCTTATACCATAGATTGACAATAGAGGAGAACTACCACATACAAAACGCAATAGCACAAGGATAAACTGTACTCAATTAATACACTTCACCCTGCAACAAAACACTATTTACCACTATAGAGGAGATGTACAAATAGTCTTCATACTAGTATCCTGATCACTCACTCCTATCCCCGACTCACTCTCCCTATCACACACACACACACACACACACACACACACACACTCACACAAAATGCCCACGTAAATCCTCCACTAACACACACCACAACCACCTCAGGAACAAAAGTAAAACATAAATACCAACAAACATCTAATATTTTCGTAACATACACACACAGAAAAACAGAACACACGCACAAAACACACACACCGGCAAATGTATATGCACATACGAAATGTAAAGACGAAGAAAACGCATCCACAATACTGGTTCACTCCAAAATTCCCCATCAACAGACGAATATAACAAGACACTAACAGCAAAAACTCGTATTTCTTGCGCAACTCTACAAAACAAAACACCCAGAGAACAAATGAATAGCTTTCAGCTGTATTCATACGCCTAATATTACCACTGGCGTAACGCATAGCACGAAAAAAAAGTGTAATTACAAAATTAACAGCAACAAACAGATTCTGAAGAGAAAGAAAAAAATCTTAAGCATCAAACAGAAATGACGCATTTTTCTCGAACCGAAAATTAGAAAGTAAAAATATTTTAAATTGTTTGTTATGGTTGCAGATGACAAGTTCGTACCAAAACAACAAATAAGTAGTCTACTTAACGAGTTTTATGTAGCCTAATGTAAAAGGTATGCAATAAAATGTGATAATCGTATATCTAGTCCTAATTTTCACTAAACTGAAATAGTTATATCATCAGATAACCTAAGTAAAATTAAAAACGAATGAACCTACAAAAACATTTTAGAAGTACCTGAAAAGACTGTTGTACAGTAAATATAATTTTTCAGAACACAAATAAACCATCCCACTGATGATAGCACAACATGTGCTGAAACATGTCTGGGAAACATTAAAAATCAGGTGTCTTGCATACGGCGGAAAATCCTCACCATTTAATACACTGTCGACTCGCTAGCTGCGCAGTGGATTCGCTCTGACATCACGGCCTTTCCAGGCGAGCGCTAAGCTCAAGGGCGGCGTTTTAGGGCGCTCAACAGCGAGGTCATCAGCGCACTAAGCTCAACCCCCGGCCGGCCATTTCCGCCTTAGGGAACGTCCACAGTGAGCCGGTCCATGCTTCCTGCTTGGGGGCGGCAGGGAAGCGGCTTGAGAACCCGGTGGCTAATCCCAGTGGGGTGGCCATAGTGCACCCGCGCGGCCGCCTCAGCTCGCTCACATTAATGTTTCTTGTGCCGCTCTCCGCTAGCGGGTTTCTACGTTTCAACGCTGTGCACTGCGCGTCGTGTTTAATGGGAGCTGATAAAGACGTGTAAATCTCAAAAGTGTTGAATGAAAGGCCGTTAATTCACTGTAGATGAATTTATTGAAGTTATGTAGATTCGCTCTATCGGTTTTGCAATGCCTTTAACTGCATTTAATTGTTCATGTTGGTGCAAGAAAACCAGTACTTTAATATAGCAAGCTACACATTCAAGATAATTTACGTGTAGATAGTGTTGTGACTAATATAACACAAAACCTTGAAAACACGTTTTATTCACACGATATACAAGTCTGTTTGCACACCACAATAGTTCACAATAGTTAACTGGAAATACTCGGGCCCATTCCCGCTACTGTTTAACAGTCTATTTCTTTACTGACAAAGGTATAGGCCGTAGCCTGTAACACTACGTCCTAATCGTGATACCATCGGTTGATCGTAGCCGAGTCTGAGTCCGTAGGTGGTTCAGTGGGCTGGCGTAGTCGGTCCTCGGCGTAGTAGTGGTTCCTAACATTCCTTGAGGTGGAACCTGCCGTCACGTCGCTGCGTCCTCCAGATATAGCTGGCGCTTGGCGGGAGGATCCACTGTTGCGAGTGACAACGACCTCTGTGAACGTCAGTGGACAGTGACGTGGCGTGTGAGCTCTGTAAAAGATAGTCCCCTGTTTAGCTTTGCTGTTTATGTTGATGTTTTCCTGTCAATGTTTACCAGGCGCGATGGTTGTCTCTAGTCGTCAGCTTTCCGGCTTCGCCTGGTACTCCTCTACCTGCCTACGTGGACGTCTGCCGGGTGGTCTGCTGTGTAGGGCTGTTCTTACTGGCATAACAGATAGGTTATTTTTACATCTTTGCTAAAGGTTGCACGTGAAATGTGATTTTTCTGTGAGCCAATAACATGGGGCTACTTTATTAATAATTACTTCGCTGTCATTACATGTCAACTTACCTTAACAACTTTTTTTATGGACTCCGGTATAAATTGTCTGTATGTGATTAGTAACCTTGATAGTGAAATAGTTGTATCTGCTGTCCTATTATAATCTCAAAGTACATACACTGTGACAAACGGTACACTGACAGCTACAATGTAATTTGAAGTGAAAACAGTGTTGGTTGAAAAGTGGTGTTATTAATTACCAATGTCATGTTCCGCCCTCAGAGCAGGCCATCATCTTATCTGCATGACAAACGTTACATAACAATTACTACAACATTCCAAGTAGTGAAACAGGGGTCTGTTGTAGTGTTACTACCCCATGTCGGCAAGTAGTGAGTCCAGTTTAGGCATTTTATACCATTTGCCATCAAAACTTTTTTTTCTTTATCACCATCCGTGGATGGTGCCAAGTTATAACAATAGTTTCATTATAGCGCCATTGATTTACTTGGATTAAACTCAACTAGAAAGAAGATGCACTTATGCTGTATATACGAACTGCATATTCCAACCTAAGAGTGCCGTTGTAAACATCTTTAGTGTCCCCTACTGTTGTTCTTTGTGGAGAAAGTCTAAGTGACTATTGATTCAGAGGAAAAATGCTGCAGCGCGTAAGTTAAAATATGGACGCTTCATATTGGATCAGCCGCGGTGGAGTAGCCGAGCGGTCTAAGGCGCCTCGCTGCGGAGCGCGAGGTTGCTCGCCGTCGGAGGTTCGAGTCCTCCCTGAGCCATGGGTGTGTGTTTTGTCCTTAGGTTAGTTTACCTTAGTTTAAGTAGTTTGTAAGCTATGGGCTGATGACCACGCAGTTTGGTCAAATATATTTACAAACATTGTTATTGGATCCTGTCAAAAATTCTTCTGGTAATTTTAGTCTTCCCATTACTATTGCACGTCGGAAGGAGCATTCAACAAAAACACTAGCATTCTCTTTTCCTTAGGATCCTACGGTCACCATCATGACTTGCAATTTCCGTCAGAGACAGCTAGCAATCCAATATTGGTAACTATAATACATAGAACCAGATTTACTGTCCTTTTTTTTAATCCGAACTTGTTTGCCATTAGTATTTTAAAACGAGTTAGAGATTTGGCATCTGGCCCAGATTGTTACTTTTTAAAGTTATTTTCTGTTGGATCTGGCATGTCCTTTATTACCAAGGTTGACTGACTAAGCTACAGGCTAGAGGCTCAGTAGTATTGCACATGGCGCGCACAAGGAGAGCGCTATACCACTACCCACTTGCTGTACGACGTTTTCCACTCTTGATTTATGTAGCCCTGAACGGAGAAAAATACTGCCTTACAGACTTTGCACCTTAACAACATATGTATCGGTACTAATAGAGAACACTGCTCCTTCTTCCTTTTCTTTGGGTAGAAGCGCTTTTGAGGTGCTGCTGAGATACAGGAAAGGTGTAGTTCTTTTGATCATCAAAATTCCCTAAGTCCGAGAAGCTATGGAATACTGTGGAAGACGCTTCTCCTACATGCATTGGCGACGGCTGGTACGAGAGATCCCTTGTCTCTGGCCACTACTTTCCTTTTGGTTGTATCACTGGTGTACTCCTGGCCCATCAAAGTATGAAGATGTTCTTGTTACAACATTTGTATGAAACAAATCTACTAGTAGTAATAATAATATAAAAATATTCTGTGCTGGCCCACCGAAATAATAATATTAATAATTCTTACTATTTTTGAAATATTCTTTGAGTCTGATTAATGTCAATACCAGATTCGTCGGTGTTTTCTTTTAACCCTTTCACTCGACTCTGGTGTCCGCAGCCACCATCGACGCCTTGAATTTTAGCATTAGGGATGGCTGCCTCTCTCTCTCTCTCTCTCTCTCTCTCTCTCTCTCTCTCTCTCTCTCTCTCTCTCTCTCTCTCTCTCTCTCTTTCAACAGGAGTTTTAGTAGTAGGGATGGCTGCCTCTCTCTTTCAACAGGAGTTAAGAAAAATTTGAAATACGATGAACCCAAAAACTACACTGAACAATACAGTAATTTATAGCTATCTAATGGCAAGTCACAATTTACGCACTACAGCAGACAAGTAGTGGTGCCCATCACAACCATCAATTACGGTTAATGGGCTCTAGATACATATCTTAGAAATTGTCCTATACATCCTGCTTGCATTATTAGTATTTAGGGTGTACTGCTCTGCCATGATAAGCCGCATTACTACATGCTACAATATGGCAAGCCACATAATTACATTTTCTTGATGCTTACCTCAGACGATGACTTCAATTACGCTGATAATCCACATCTACGACACTGTCGTCGCCTGAAAATTCATAATCAGCCGTGGCGGATTAACCATGCGTACTGGGGTTCCGTGCTACGGTGCGCGCAGCCGTGCGTTGTGGGGATTCGAGTGTCCACTCGGGCATGAGTAATTGTGATGCCCTTAGGTTACTTTAACTTACTTCAAGTAGTTTGTAAGCTGTGAACTGTTAACATTTGAACATTCATTATCAGAACAACTGGCTTCTGTTACACTTCCAGAATGCATTTCTTCCTCCAAACAACTTAAGTATCTTCCTCTGCAAGTCGTCATCTTGCCTGTGGCTTAGCATAATAAAGCACAAAAATGATGTACTTTGACTTGATGCAATACGTAGCAACAGGGTTTGTGCTGCCATTTATTGGTTTCTTGAAATACTGCTCCGACAGTGGCTTTCCATCGTCTGGGAGATACGGAAAACGTAGAAAACTTTTCGGTTGATGTGTTGCTTACCATTACCTAGCCCCGAGGCCTCATTGTCAATAGTATTGTCTGTGCTCGCATTATAATGAAGTTAAAAAATTTATGCACTACTGGCAATTAAAATTGCTGCACCAAGAAGAAATGTAGATGATAAACTGGTATTCACTGGACAATTATATTATAAATTAAATGTGACTACATTTTCACGCCATTTGGGGGCATAGATCCTGAGAAATCAGTACCTAGAACAACCACCTCTGGCCGTAATAACGGCCTTGATACGCGTGGGCATCCAGTCAAACAGCGCTCGGATGGCGTCTACAGGTACAGATGCCCATGCAGCATCAAACCCAATCCCACAGTAGTGACTGGCGTATCGTGATGACCCAGTTGCTCTTCAACCATTGACCAGACGTTTTCAGTTGATGAGAGATCTGGAGAATGTGCTGGCAGGGCAGCTCTCGAACATTTTCCGTATGCAGAAAGGCCCGTACAGGAGGTGCAACATGCGGTCGTGCATTATGCTGCTGAAATGTAGGGTTTCGCAGGATAGAGCCACGGGTCGTAACACATCTGAAATGCAGCGGCTACGTTCAAAGGCCGTCGACGCGAAGAAGAGGTGACCGAGACGTGTAACCAATAGCACCCCAACCATCACGCCAGTATGGCGATAACGAATACACGCTTCCTGTGTGCGTTCACCGCGATGTCGCCAAACTCGGATGCGACCATAATGATACTGTAAACAAAACCTGAATTCATCCGGAAAAATGACGTTTTGCCATTCGCGCACCCAGTTTCGTCGTTGCCTACACCATCGCAGAAGCTGCGTCAATGGTAACCGCAGCCATGGTCTCCGAGCTGATAGTCCATGCTGCTGCAAACGTCGTAGAACTGTTCGTGCAGATGGTTGTTGTCTTGCAAACGTCCCCCTCTGTTGACTCGGGGATCGAGACGTGGCTGCACGATCCGTTTCAGCCATTCTGATAAGATGCCTGTCATCTCGACTGCTTAGTGACACGAGACCGTTGGGATCCAGCAGGGCGTTCCGTATTGCCCTCCTGAACCCACCGATTCCATATTCTGCTAACAGTCATTGGATCGTGACCAAAGGGAGCAGCAGTGTCGCGATACGATAAATCGCAATAACGATAGGCTACAATAAGATCTTTATTAAAGTCGGAAACCTGATGGTACGCAATTCTCCTCCTTACACGAGGCATCACAACAACGTTTCACCCGGCAACGCCGGTCAACTGCTGTTTGTGTATGAGCAATCGATGGGAAACTTTCCTCATGTCAGCATGTCACCGGCGCCAACCTACTGTGATGCTCTGAAAAGCTTATCATATGCATACCACAGAATCTTTTTTCTGTTGCTTAAATTTCACGTTTGAAACACATCTTCGTGGTGTAGCAATTCTAATGGCCAAAAGTGTATTTCGCAGATGCATAAAAATTCTAGAGGACAATGTAGGGAGACGTTGTTTCACCCAAGCAAATTATATTTCTTTTATCAGTCTTCCATTGTAATTGAAAGTGAGAACAATTCAATCACTTAAATCTGAGAGGGGTGTTAAAATGAAAAGGTTCGAAATGACACTGTGGGTATAAATAAATGTTTGTATAGCTTATGGGACTTAACTACGGGGTCATCAGACCCTAAACTTACCAACTACTTATAAACTAACTTATACTCGCTCCAGTCACGGTCTGCGCGGCCACTACGGTCGGGGGTTCGAATACCCCCTCGGGCATGGACATTTGTGCAGTCCTAGTTCGTAAGTAGTTCATAAGTAGTTTGTAAGTTTAGGGACTGATGACCCTGTAGTTAAGTCCCATAAGCTATAGAAACATTTGAATTTTTTGGAGCGCCTCGGTCCCCTCGGCCACCGCGACCGGCACACTGTGGGTATAATTGAACTCTTTTTTTCAAAAGTAATCGAGGCCTGAGCACAACCATCCCACTGTTTAATGAGTCGTAGGTTTCCCAGTTCCAGAATTCTTGTGGCTGTGACACTCTCGTGTCCCTGTCACAGTGTCCCTCTCGTCGGGTGAGTTTAAGCGCTCCCCTTTGAAATGTTGTTTTACCGGACAAAACACATGGAAGTGTCAAGGCGGCCTTCCCGGGCTGAAGGGCGGGTGCTCAAGCTGCTCCCATTTCAACTTGGCCAGTACACTTTGTGTGACCCTGGTGACGTGTAGACGCGCGCTCGCATGCAGTAGAATCACTCCCTCCTTGAGCAGCCGAGGCCCTTTGCGTAGGCTATGGAGTGTCACACAGTACACAGTTAATTGTTTTCCGCGCTGGAGAAATTCGATGAGTATCGGACCTCGGACGTCGAGAAAGACGGTGAGCATCATCTTGCCTGCTGAGGGCTCAGTCTGAAAGAGGGAGGTGACCAGGCACGCCTCGCGTCCCTAGATGTCGCATTACGTAATCCAAAAGCGGCCTAGTCAGATATCATCCGGTTCGTTCGTTAACTCATTTCTTCCCAGCGTTTGGTACATGCAACACGAAATTTAGCCTTGAAAATGAAGTCGAAAAGGACTTACTATACCAAACTTACCATGCATGTGTGTTTAAAGGCTTTAACACTTGCATGGTGAGTTTTATATAGTAACTCCATTTCCACTGCATTTTGTAAGGCTAAATTTCGTGTTGCATGTACGCAACGCTGGGAAGGAATGGGTTAAGATATGTCGTACAATTTCGTTTGAACATTGTGAGATTACCGCCCAATAGAAATATTGGTAATTAATAGCATTTGATAATTAAACAGTATGAAGTTCACTGCAAACATTGACCATGCCAATGCACTAAATGTTACACAATTTTAATCTTATTAATTATTGTAGCAATGTATGTACACAGTTGGGTGACAACATTTATGGTTAGGCCATAGGTAGAAATTCTCCACGTTGAGATTTGCTGTGTGCTTGTAGCTGACGGGAGGCCAGCGAGCAGGCCGACGTTGGTGGCTGTTTCCAGCATAGGATTTTCCAGGTTCGTTTCCGGTGAGGGGAGAGAGGGACAATGGCGAGTGCCAGGCACAGTGCAGTGCACAGCCTGAAATAAAATATTCTAATACTACTGGCATTTGAAGTAATACGATGCAGTCAGGAACCTTTAAGGCCCTCATTACAAAATAGCCTGTTGACAAATAAACAATACATTAGCTGATATAATCACATCTGTCGTAATATGTTTAATTGAAATGAAAAGTAATAAATTACCAATGAATACAAGACAGTTACACAACTAGCATGGCAATGTTTGTTTATAAAAGTAATATATTTACTATTTCTCATTTTATTTTCAATTAATCTTTTGTATTTTATCTTAAATATTCAGTTAAATCACTTATCTGTGATATAAGAAATTACACGATTGTAATAAACAGTGCAAAGGATGTTTATACCAATATAAAAACATAATAAGAATTTTTTTAATGTGTAGTGTAATTATTTTGTTTTTGAGTAAAGTTTTACAAATGTATTGGCTGAGCGCTGTACGTTGGAAGTCGGTTAGAACAGCTCACATGGGGAAGTTGATGACGTAGGGAAAAAAACCGGCAGTTAGGCATTTGGCGCGCGCGCGTGCGCACGGGCAGCAAGTGAGGAGTCGGGAGCGAGTGGTGTAGCTGGCCGGGCTGCGTCGCTCTTCACAGTCGGCATATGGATCTCCAGGTGAAGAATATAGATTTTTGTGTGGCAATTGCCAAGTGTGGTTGCTCGTCGTAGACTGCACCAAGTTGTATCGAGTGCTACTGTGTGTTGTGAATATTTAGCCGGTGGAGCAAGGTGTGCATCGCACTAAATTAAAGTGACTGTGTTTTGTTAATGTAACGTGTGTCGTCGCATAGGCATGAACATAAACGGTGTTTGAGACAGGCACATGGTGTGAAAACAATTTGCGACAAATATTCACTTTGTCTGGGGGATCACGAGTTATAACTTTATTTGATAAATGTGTCGACGTACAGACGTATCAGCCACAGGGTTTTAATATGGTGTAATAAACAACATAAAGTGAACTTCCACGTGTTTTCAAAAATATTAGTTAGTTCACTCTTTTTCTCACATGAACTTACTTTATTATGAATTTTTTTGTTAATCATATGCAGGGAAGGAAAGCTGCGAACGTGTGATATCATCCCCTAGAAACCGAGTCAAACAGTAGCAATCACAGCTCCAGTGTTTTTGCATGTTTAGGAATTTGGTTCGCAGCTGGTGGTTGTGAGTTTACAAAAATTAAACTTTCCCTATTTTAAACTCTCACCCCAAACTCTCACCCTCGCAACATCCCTCATAAAGATCGTTGTTGATCTGCTACACCTAATCAAATAAAATAAACCTTAAAATTATGTTATCTTTATGCTGTTGTGTGCATGCGTTATTCCTTTCTCTGTTGTAGGTAAGGTTTGCAGGCCGTAGCACGCAAAGTAAAGTTGTCTGCGTTATAGACAAGTATTTTCCAGATCTAATCCACTTAGAGCCAGGATTTCGCCTTGGGCCTTTCTTACCGTCACTGCAAAGGCAAAAACAAAGAATAAATGTAAGAAACCTATTCATAACTGCAAATATGACTGAGCATCAGATGTATAGATTGATAGTAACATATATAAATAATTGCCGACCGGACTTTAAACTGGACTTTCCGCTTTCTGCGGGTGGCAGACTTAAACATTACGCTATCCGAGTACTTCTCCTGTACCGCATCAAACTACCATAGATGAAATTAGATTAGAGTAATACTTGTTCGATAGTCATATATAGGACATTTCGTAATGATGTGGAACGTGTCAGTTTAGTAAATGTTGTCTATACGCGACAATGAATATTTTAAGGACTTTTTATTTACATTTATTCTTCTACATTGTAGAAGGAGTTGCCATTTAGAAATTCCTTTAATTTCTTTCTATATACTAGTTGGCTATTTGTCAGACTTTTGATGCTACTTGGTAAGTGACCGAAGACTTTTGTGGCAGCATAATTCACTCCTTTCTGTTAAAAAAATTTGGATTTAACCTTGAATAGTGAATATCACACTTTCTCCTGGTGTTGTAGGAATGCACACTGCTATTACTTTTGAATTGGGTCGGATTCTTAATTACAAACTTCATGAGTGAATATATATATATATATATATATATATATATATATATATATATATATATATATATATATATATTATGAAGCTACAGTGAAGATCTCTAGATCCGTAAATAAATGTCTGCATGATGCTCTTGGGTGGGCTCCAGCAATTATTCTGATTACACGCTTACACAATTAATACCTTTTCACTCAATGTTGAATTGCCCAGAATATGATCCCATATGGAAGGAAGGAAGCTTGGAGTTTAACGTCCCATCGACAGCGTGGTCAATCCCATATGAAAGCAGTGAATGAGAATAGCCATAGTAAGTTAATTTACTGAGATGTGTAACACCAAATTTTTCATTGACCCTGATAGCATAAGTAGATAAACTCAAACGTTTCAGGAGATCTTCAATATGCTTCTTCCAATTCAATCCTCCGTCAATGCAAACACCTAAAAAATTCGAATATTGTACCTTAGCTACAAATTTACGTTTAAAGTCTTAATTTATTAATGGTGTCGTGCCATGTACTGTATGAAACTGTACATACTAGGTTTCATCAAAGTTTAATGATAGTCCATTTGTAGAGAACCACTTAATAATTTTCTGAAAGATATCATTTTCATCAGTTAATTCTATTTTGTCAGGTGTGATAGCTATACTTGTATCATCAGCATAAAGAACTACCTTAGCATCTTCGTGAATGTAGAAAGTCATTAATATATATTAAGTACAGCAAAGGACCAAAGAACGGACCTTGTGGGTCCCCCATTTTTGATAACCCCCAGTTAGAGGATTTAATTGTTTCATCTATATCATGTGAACTGCTTTTTTCACTTTCTGCTATCTTCCAGGTAAGTATGATTTAAACCATTTGTGCACTGTCCCACTCATACCACAATACTTAACTTACCCAGAAGAATCCCATGATTTAAACAATCAAAACCCTTTGAGAGATAACGAAAATTCCCAACTGCTGAGATCCGCTTATTCAAAGCATTAATATTTCATCAGTAAAGCTGTATATAGTATTTTCAATTAAAAAGCTTTTTTGTAAACAAAACTGACAGTTTGTTAGAACTTTATTTTTACTTATGTGTGAAGCAACTCGAGAGTATATAACTTTATCCAAAATTTTTGATAAAGCTGACAGAAGTAAGATGAGCGGTAGTTGTTGTCATGCTACGTATCCCCTTTTCTATGCAAAGGTTTAACGAGAGCATATTTCAGTCAATCTTGGAAAGTACCCTGCTTTCAAGAGCTATTACAGATATGACTGAGAATCCTACTTATGTCTTGAATTACTAAAATTTCCGGGCTATTATGCCGTGGTCTTATGAATTTATTATGGAAACCCAACGTTTCGTCCCCGACTGCGGACATTTTGAAGGAGGATCCTGGCACTTTTGAATGTCCGATGCACACCCTGGCTCGCTACTGACTGAAGCCAAACTCCGACTATGAGGGCTCGCGCGCAGAGGTGTGACGTCAGATGTTTTTGATATGCGCGCGCAATTCGTCGTTGCCGATTGCGTCGTCCGTTACTATAGTCCAATGGGGAAAGACTGTTACATTTCTTCTTCAAAACCGGAATCCAGATTTAATTTAGTTTCACGCCCTCCTCCATCCTATTGAAATTATTGGAATGTTTTACAATTTCCATAGCCTCTCCGTTTGTGGCTGCTAAATCCTGAGTCTTATCAAATTGAATAAGGTGGTCCCAATCTCTCCCCTTCTACAGATTCCTGTATCAATAATTCGAGACAGTTTATAAGTAAATTAAATAATACATTTGTCAATCCAGAGGACGTATTAGTTTTAACGTGGTATCCCTGTTAACTATGGTTCCAGTCAATGGGGTGCTTCAACAGTTGAATCTCCTCTTTGCACCCGAAATTGCAGATCTCTTCAAATATTGCCTCACGTCTTTTTCAAATGGAACGATGATTTCTAGAAGAAACAGATGGTGCAACTATGGGAAGCCCTTTAAGCCCAGTTATAGCAAAATTCTATATGGAAAAATTCGAGGAACAGGCAAACAAAGAAAACAAAACAAAAAAGCTATTTGATTCCGCTATGTAGACGATGCTTTTGTTTTGTGGAGGCGTGGTAGAGAGGAACTAGATCGTTTTCTTCAACGGGATTAATTTAAAATTCAGTTTGCCATGGAGAAGGAGGCAGACGGGAAATTGAATTTTCTTGACGTGTCAGTTTTCAAAAAGGGGAATGGCAGATTGAGCCATATAGATTATCGGAAGCCCCCACACACTCACACACACACACAGACCGTTATCTGCACCGGGATTCAAACCACAACCCACAGCAAAAGCGGGGCATTATAAAGACGTTGGCAGACAGAGCAAGGAACATCTGCGAACCGGAATTACTCGACGCGGAATTGAAACACCTGAGTAATGCTTTACTTAGGAATGGCAATCGGTCCACAGAGATACGTAGAGCGTTGAGACCGACACGTAAAATTGAAAACGATGAAAAGGTCCCCGTAAAATTTAAAGTCTTCCTGCCTTTTATTAAGAACGTCACCGACCGCATCGGTAAAATTTTGACGAAGCGGAATGTTGCCGTTATTTACAAACCTACTCGAAAGATACAGGATCACCTGAAATCTTCGAAGGATGCTCGCAAACCACTGGGAAGAGCAGGTATTTATAGGATTTCGTGTAGCTGTGGGGACGTATACGTGGGTACCACAGAAAGAACAGTCAAAAAACGACTAGACGAGCACAAGGGGGACTGTGTAAGGGGAGAGATAGACAGATCAGCTGTTGCTGAACCTGTTTCTCAAACAGGTGAGCACCTTATTGAATTTGATAAGACTCAGGTCTTTGCATCCACAAATGGATACCACGAAAGGCTGTACAGAGAGGCTATAGAAATTGTAAAACACGAGAATAATTTCAATAGGATGGAGGAAGGCGTGAAACGAAATTAAATCTGGATTCCGGTTTTGAAGAAGAAATGTAACAGTCTTCCACCATGGGACGATATTAACGGACGACGGCAATCGGCAATGACGAATTGCGAGCGCATATCAAAAACTTCTGACGTTTCACCTCTGCGCGCGAGCCCTCATAAACGGAGTTTGACTTCAGTCACTAACGAACCAGGGTGTGCATCGGACGTTCAAAAGTGCCACGATCCCCCTTGAAAATGTCCTCCGCAGTCGGGGACGAAACGTTGGGTTTCCAGAATAAATCCATAAGACCACGGTCTAATAGCCTGAAAATTTTTAATCATTTTGACGTTTCCGGCAGTGAAGGTTTACATTTTACAATACATTTTAGTGTCTAGATTTTTTACACTGTGATATCTTTTGACATATACGGCAACTCCTCCTCTAATCCTTATTATCTCTACTTACATTTGAAGCTAATTTATATCCACTGACATTCATATTTTCCTTACCAGTGACAATGTGATGCTCAGATAGGCATAGTATATCTATTGCATTATCAGTCATCTAAACAAACCAAAACTCATCTATTTTATTATTTAGTCCTCCAATATTCTGGTGAAAAATGGTAACATTATTTTTTTACTTTAGTTTTGTGGGAAACATTCGATTTTTCAACTTGTTTAGCACCTGCCTGCCTGAGCCTCTCATTGGACACTGATCTTAGCCTAAAAAAGAAGTACTTCCATATGCTACTCATAATCTACTATAGCCATTTAATGTTCCCAGAACATATGTGATTCTACCTCGAGTCAAGAAGTATATTAACTCTTGCAGTTCTTGCTTGGAATGGAATGTCCAGTGTCGGTGTTTTTACGATATCTTAAAAACACGCCAACTGCGTATTAATACATTTTAAGCCGTTCATCTGAACTTTTAGGTTTAAATCTATCGTTGGAATGCGCAATGTATTCCATCCGCCGCATTTTCCTTTTTTATTGTCGCATCAGTGAGATTTTGATTGTTCATTTCACCAACAGACGCACGTTATGTCTGTAGAATGTTCGTACTCTTTGTGTGCATACCACAAACCTATTAACCCTTGATAAACGTTGCATCATCGTCGAGATTGGAAGAACGAACGCTGAATAAAACGGCATATTTAGGACGTTGAATGGAATACTGTCGAATGTTCATTTGCATTTATCGTAATTGAAACAATGCAACCCTCATAGTTCCACAAATTGTTATCGGTTAATACACTTCCTTTGTTAAATTACTGTGGAATTAATTGGTACATAATTCGCTCAATCTGCATGGAACTGCAATACTCCGACTGTTTCAGAACCCATGAACTCCAAATGTAAATCGCAAAACAGTGGAAACGTACAAAGCATTGAGCTTCCATTTATTGTCAGCATTGATAGGGGCTTCAAAAAAACAAAATATGAAAGAATTATATTCGTTAGGAAAACTAAGCAGAAAATATAAAAATGCACCAATTGAAGCAAGCAAAATGGAGTACAGCCGTCTGAAAAATGAGGTAGCCAGGAAGTAAATGTATAACTAGAGGAAAGATAGGTACCGCCTACAGGAACATAAAGGAAACATTTGGAGACAAGAAAAACGATATGAATATCAAGAACTGAGATGGAAAACCAGTACTTGCAAAGGAAGGAAAGCTGTAAGGTGGAAGGAATATATAGAAGGCCTGTACAAAGGAAATAAATTTGAAGACGAAATAGAGAAAGATAAAATAGAAGATACAATATTGCGAGAAAAATTTGACAGGGCACTAAAAGATATGAGTAGAAACAAGCCCCTAGAGTAGATGATGTTCGGTCTGCACTGCTATTATCGCTAGGAGAGCCAGCCATGAAGAAATTGTTCCACCAGGTACGCAAGCTGTATGAGACAGGGAAAACATCCTCAGATGTCAAGAAGGATATAGTGATTATAATACCTGAGAAAGCAAGTGCAGACAAATGTGAAAATTGCAGATTAGTTAACTAAGTCATTGTTGCAAAATACTAACACGAATTATTTACAGACGAATAGAAAAACTGGTGGAATTCGTCCTTGGGGAAAATCAACTTGGATTTAGGAGGAATGTATAAACATCAAGTAATACATTAAGACTTCTCTTAGGCTAAGGGAAGGGAAACCTACGTTTTTAGCTTTTGTGGAACTGGAGAAAGCTTTTGACAATACTGACTGGGAAACATTTTTTTAAAATTCTGAAGGTACCAGGAATAAAATATAGGGAGCAAGGTTTTATATTCAAATTGTACAAAAATAAGACAGCAGTTATTAGAGTCGAAAGGTATGAAAGGGTCGCAATGCTTGGGAAGGAAGTAAGACAATGCTGTAGCGTTTCCCAAATGTTGTTCAATTTGCACATCGAGCAAGCTGTGAAGGAAAGCAAGCAGAAGTTTGGAGAGGGAATTGATGTCCAGTGACAAAGAATAAAAACCTTGCGGATTGCTGATGCCATAGTAATTCTGTCAGAGACAGCAAAGGACCAAGAAGAGCTATTAAATGGAATGGACAGTGTCTTGAAAGGATGATGTAAGATGAACATAACAAGAGAAATACAAGGGTGATGGAATGTACTGTGAGAAAATCAGGCGATTCTGAAGGAATTATATTAGGTAATGAGATGATAAGAGTGGTAGATGAATATTGTTATTTGGGTAGCAAGATAACAACTTTCAGGAAACATTACTCACACACAAAGAAAGAAAATATGTTATGTGGACATGTATCCGGAAACGCTTAATTTCCATGTTAGCTTCTCCATCTGTTCCGCTACCTAAAGGAGTTTCTTGGCGGCAAGCGCTTCGACACAGATGATGAAGTGGAAGAAGCTGGTTACTTTGCAGGCGGCCGTTTTCTACGATTTAGGCATTCAATAGCTTGTTGAACGATATGACAAATGTGTAAATAAATATGGAGATTATGTAGAAAAATAGAGAAAGATGGGTTGTCAACAAAATAATTGCGTTAGATTTTGGATGTTTTTGTTTTAACGGGACCTCACTTTTGGAAGCGCACGTCCTGATGAGCCTGGGTCTCGGGACGCGCTGTGATCTTCATGTATTTCAAGGGTCAAATTCGCTTCGTGTACCTCGGAATGTAATTGGCCTATTGCGCTGAAATTAACGCCATTGTTTATGAGATTTGCCATTCTATAAATTGCTGATGAAATAATATAGTATGTCTATTTAAAAACAAATAAGTGTGTGTTAAAAAGCACACATGCTTTCTTTTAGATTGTGTCAAAATATTTACAATCACTAGCCCCTGCCTTCCATTGATACCGGTGAAAGTCGTTGTACAATACCTGCTGCTGTTGCAGACAACATAAATACATACATAATTTGGCTATTTTCAAAAATTCGTCATAGGAGTATGAGTTGGCCACTCGCAAGTCTTTCTCGCTTCTCTGAAACTGATCTTTATTTGTAGCTAAATTGTTTATGGTTGCTGGTAAATTATTGAAAATGTGAATTCCTGAGTAGTGGACCCCTTTTTGATGGCTTTTAAGTCCTTATGTGATGGCTTTTAAGTGATGGCTTTTAAGTCCTTATGTAGATCATTTTAGTTCCTAGTGTCGTATATATGAAATGGTTTGTTGGAAAGAGGGATGTATTATTTATGACAAATTTCATTGAGGAATAAATTTATCCAGTTAGTACACCCAGGCTTTTGAAGAGGCTTCTGCAAGATGTACGTGAATTTACTCCACAAATAATACTGGGATTCTGAAAACTTTTGCTTGTCTAGAATAGTTATCCCAAAATATTATACCATATGACATTATGGAATGAAAGTAAGGAAAGTATGCAAGCTTTTCTATTTTTGTCTTATATGTCTGACAACACTCTAGTTTCAAATACAGATTTGTCTTGTAGGTTCTGTAATCGCTTCGCAGTTATATCGTTCGGCTATTTATAGAGGAGCCACTAGAGAAAACTGGCAAACAACCCAGATGTAAAGTGAAGGGGAGTTGGAATACCGCAAAACGTAAAAAATAATATTTTTCGTTTTAAAGCTTATAAGGTAATTTGAAATTTTCTTCTTAAAATGGTGAAAAAAATTGTTAAATTTGTTAAGAACTTCTGTTATGAAGTAATTTTATTTCATTTTTCAAAATTATACATGCACGCAAGAAAATTACCAAGCTTGCGATGTTTACACATGTCATTCAATAACTTCATATGGACTCGTGTACATAAGAATGTATTTGTTGGCATAAAAAATTTGAAATGGGAAGTACGTGATTCTGTTATGCCATTTAGTGATGATCATATGGGTAGGTTAAAGGTCGTAGAAAGCCTTTGCATTGTTCCTAGTGCACAATAAATTACTTTAATCGCATTTTCTGGTATTACACATTTTCACTGTTACATTTACCTTTATCTCACAAACGACTAAACCAATAACATTCCAATTTTCATAAATGATTGAAGCACGTCCACGGAATGTGTGGTCATGTTCCATTTTTGAGTTACTCATTAACGTAAAGTGTTTCTGCACCATTAATATTGTTTATTACTACGTTAATTATTTTTATGCCGTTTATTAATGATCAGTGATATATATATATATAACAGTTAGAAGAAACCACTGAACTAGAATCAAGACAAAATGTGGCTTATTCTCTGAACCAGGGAAATTATGTTAATTTTTTCAGATAAAAATGGATTACCGGTAAAAAAAAAACATCGATTTCTTTTCATTCTGAAAATAGCTGTCAAAATTTCAAAGTTCTTTACATAACAGTTCTAGAGAAAAAAGTACATACAGGTAATCAGTTTAGCATTGTCGAGATAGAGCATTCCGACTCCCCTTAAACCACAATATTGCAGATAATAGGAACCACGATAATAAGTTCTTAAAGATTTAGAACTCCATGTTATGACAATAACTGACGTATAAGAAGTATTACCACACTCATTAGAGTTAGACAGAATGACTTCTGCGACAAACAACATTCAGTAATCTTAGATATCATTAAACATTATGATGAATAATAGATTTTATGACAGTAACTCCTAAAGTTCTATAGCAATTCCAAGTACATTTGCTCTCTGAATCTTTTTCTCACAAGTGCGAAACCTTGTTGCTTTGGCGAGAAATTTATAATAATAGTAATATTAATACTGTGGTTTTCACATCCGCAGGACGTATTTAAGGAGCAAGACTCCATGGTCATGGAACAAGACAGTACATGAAATTTTAACACAAGAGTAGTGATAGAGAACGTAAAGCAGTCCTATGCGCATGACAATCTTAAGCCTAAGTAAAAAGGATCAATAACGAAACAAAGATATAGCTTAATTTTTAAAACTTTTCCAGCGCGTGGCTTACAACTGAGATGCATGAGTTCCTGCGTCAGCGTACTGAAAATATATGCTGCAGTATACTGCACGAATTCCTACACAAGAGTCAAGGAGTTGTGATGCAAATGTAGATTCTATTTCTCTCTGGTATTCAGCGAGTGAAAGCTGCTAACGTTTGGGAATAATCTGGTATTGTTAACAACAAACGACAATCAAGAAAACATGTATTGTGACGCCAATATCAGAATTCCCTTGCTACTGAAAAGGTGTTGACAAGAAGTTTGCGACCTTACGCCATACGAGTATACTACTCGAAACACCATTTTTTGAACTAAAATATCCTTTTCCAACCAGTAGATTAACCCCCAAAACACCATAAGGGAATGAAGGTAAGCATAGTAGTCTACTTTTCGTGTTGAAAAATCATTTCAGATATTGTTCTAATGGTAAATCAGGCTGAATATAGTTTCTAAGAAAAATCCTGAACGTTGAACTGTTGAGTCTCACATATCGTATGTCTATTATGTGTAATCAAAAGGTCACCTTTTGTTGAACTATGTATTAGGAATTGTATGAACTATCATCTGTTATACACGAAGGCATATCATGTATATAAATATGAATCAGCAGCGGTTCCAAGGCAGACCCCTGGGGCACTCCACACGTAACTGTTCCCCATTGTGACTGCATATCATAGACATATTCAACAGTGCAATTGTGAGCTACTTTTAATATTTCATAATGTTCCAACTTCTGCAACAGTATTTTGTGGTCAACACATTCAAACGCCTTTGTCAAATCATAGTGAGTGGTTACCTATTTAAAATTTGCACTCTTTATTTTCTTTCCGGTTGTCCATTTTACCCAGCATTGGGTGAATTGAATAAGAATAATCATCCAATTTAGCTATCAGTCGCCTAAGATCTGTATCAGTAGGGTAATAGTGCATCTAACTATTTATGAAATGACCCTCAATTTATTCTGAGTAGCACATTGGATAACGACTTTGAACTTGAACCTAGTCGCCTGTTAGCCACTTCGTTGATCATTGAATCTAAACTATACGATACTTGTTTCACTCTTATTTTGTTTGAAAAGATTATCCTTTGGCTCATTATTTGGTATATGACATGAAAGGGATTGCTAGGTTGTACAATTAAGAATATAATTGAATATAATTGTACATTTATTCTATTCATTGATAAGAATTTAACCTCTCAAAATTAACAAAAACTGCCAAATTTTAATGTCATAAATAACCAATTAGGTCTCCTAACAACGTGGCTTAATTTCCTCACTCTGTTACTAAACAAAATGGGGGCAAAAAGGAACGCTTACTGTACGCAAGCATATCTCGATTCATTTTCGTTAGCACGCTGCATCTTCTTTCACATGCATATATCCTACGAAATAGTTACGAGAATTATCAGAGAGCTGTCGTTTCATTGAAAAGACTCATAATAATCATTCCCCATATTAATTAACCAAGCCAGCAAATGAAAACACTGAACTCTGAACAACAAGCATAAACTAAACATTGACGGATACAATATTTCACGGTAGCTAAAATCTCCAATAATTACATTGAAATAGTTAACCCCTTTAACTGTGAACACACGATAATCATCACTAAAGTCGTTAAGCAAGTTCAATAATTATTGTAACGAACTTTATCCCATTACCATATGGAGCCTGGATAAGCAGCCACGCTTTGTACAAAGCTAAGTCCGTCATTTGCAAAATGTTCAAATGTTTTTAAAGCATATGGGACTCTACTGCGGGGTCATCCGTCCAGAAACTTACAAACTACTCATGAATTAGCTTATACTAAAGACGGCACAAAAATCCATGTCCGAGGGGGGATTCGAACCCCTGGCGGGGAACGGCCTGGCATAGCGCCTCAATGCGCTCGGCCCCCTATCATTTGCAAAGAATCAGTAATGAAAATCATTGTTATAAGTACACACCTTTACTGTTCCTGACGTGAAATCGCTTTGAAATAGTTAATTGTCTTGGATTTTCCAACACTTCAATGTATTGGCACAAACTTTCCCCACAAATGAAATCCACTCATTTTTATACTATCCTTACTATTTTTACTGAATAAATCAGTCACGATGTTTTATAACTTTCTCCCATTAATTTCAAACATTTCCATCCAACGACTAAGACTAGAAGGGCATTTTGTTTCGTGGCTGATTCCAAAGTCAAGCAACTGTTTCCCATATTACTCGTATAAAAATCACCTATATCTCTCCGGAATTCGTCACAAACGGCAAATCAGTATACATATATAAAAATGGAACATGGAACGTGTGTCTGTATATTTAACTTAGTAGCCAAAAATATTCACTGCAGACCAACGGTGGTTATACATGAGAGTAGGCTTTGGGTTCGCAGTGTGCACTATGGTGTTTTGGTCGCGGTCTGTGGCGGTGGATGAGAATGTGGATGAGAATGGCGAGCAAAATCCGTAAAATGTGGACCAATACGACGATCAACAGATGCTCAAAGACAAAAACACTCAAAGATAAAAACACTGGGAAACACAGACATACAATAACTGAGCTTTAACTACACTGGCAATACACCAGTGATCTCAACATAAACACTAGGAAGACAACCGTAGTGCTTAGGATCAAAATACTGACAACTGGATTAGCAGTTCCGTGTCGATAGCTATAAGAGGGTGGATGATATAGTTGTTGAAAGTCGTCAGTTTATATAAAATTCGGACTGAAGACCAGCGATGACTTTTGACACTATAATAGCAAAGAGGTTAGATACAGCCAAACGTAACGCACATTCTAAAGTTGTTTTTCTGCAACAAGCGTACGAATAAAGAAATATAAGTGCATATTGAAGTTTGGATAGGAAAACTACCAAGAAATATGCCAGAGAACAAGAAAGAAATTTCGCGTTCTCGATCCGTTTCAAAGACAGAAAACGACGCTGAAATGTGAAACTAAAGACGATAGAAACTTGAATTTTGTTTAACTTACACTGTAGGCATCAGCGATTTTTCAATATTCCCGTCCCTAAGGAGGTGAAAAAGGGGCTGAACGGTTTTTTGAAAATACGTTGCTATTAAGGCAATTTTGAAAAAGAAATACAAAACTTCCGATTTAGATTTCTGATTGGAATTTAAAAAACAAGTGTTTCGATATTTTTGGAAATTCAATTATTAAGCAGGTGAAATAAGGGAAAATCTTTTAAGGTTGCTACTAAGACTTTTTTGATGCTAGAAATGTGGAAATTGGTGTTTGGAACCATGGTTGTAATTAACAGAAAATGAGTTGGGATGTTTTGAATTTTTCCAACAGTGGTGCAATAGAGTGAGAAGTTGTATGAAAATAATTGATTAGGAAAGAACTTTTATAATATGAAAATTTATATTTAGAAGTAGAAACAACCAATGCAGACCATCCAGTCTACGCGTGCGAAGCAGCGGAAATTTAGCTAGAAAATGATAAAACACATTCAAAGTAAATGAAAACTTAACACAGTTCACACGTTTTCCACCTTTTACCTCGGAGCTACTGAAACTTACCTCTTCCTCGGTCAGAGTTCGAACCACTTCTGCCTAACAAGGCCGTCCACTCCCAACCGACTTTTCCCTTCAACTTCACTTGTAGCCGCGTTCTCATTGGCTGCCGCCAACTCGAGTCACCTACCAACCTGTACATCTGCTTGCGACTGCCTGCTATCGACTTCTACCTTCCAGACTCAAAGTAACCTCACTGCGAATTCTCGCATAAACCAGAAGTTGGCAAACCTTTCCCGGAGCATAGACTAACTATCAGGACTGATGACCTCGTTGTTTGGTACTTCATTTCCATCAACACACACACACGTACAAACACACACATAGGCTAACTATCGCTGAGCAGACGATGCTAACGCATTCTTGCCACAACGAATCACGCCTCATGCACACACACACATGGGTATGGAAATGGTTTCTGTGGAGTCTGCCTCCTCGATTTTCTTGTTGTTTCACAGGCAGCCTTCAACAAGCATCCCTGTTTCCACCCGCATGGCATAATGAACTTGAAGTTCTCAAATAAATGACCTGCTTAGTTTTGATCATTAACATCGCCATCTTTACTTGATATTATCGAGCGAAACGATTGTAAACTGTCAAAACCGTGACAGGGTACAAACAGCAGCGTTTCAATAGGAGACGCCTAATGCTATTAGCTTTTTATTTTATCCATCAAGTGTCTCACATAGAAACGAGAATACAGCATTTTAAGTTGATTAGTACTTCTGAAACCAAATTGTACATTTGGCTACAAATTATATGAACTGAAATGATCCTTTAACCTTGAATACACAGCGCTCTCAATAACTTTATAATAGACCGATGGAAGAGAAGTAGGTAGCTGTCTGCATTGTTTCTTTCTCCCTTTTCCTAAAGTGGGTGGACTACTGAGTACTTTAATCTGTCAGGAAACTGACCATTCGTTAGCAGTGGCACCGCGTCAAACCCCTTTTTGAAATCGAGAAAAACACAATCTGCCTGTTGCCCTTCATCCACGGCTCGCAAGATATCATGTGAGAAAAGGGCAAGCTGATTTTCACATGAACGAGGTTTCCTAAACCCGTGCTGATGAATAGAAAGAAGCTTATCCGTCTCAAGAAAATTCACTACATTCGAATTGAGAATATGCTTCAAAATTTTACAGGAAACTGTTGTCAACGAGATTCGCCTGTAATTATGTGGGTCAGTTCTTTTACCTTTCTTATAAAGGGGAGTTACCTGCGTTTTCTTCCAGTCTCTAGGAACTTTGCCCTGAACTAAAGATTCGCGATAAATGCCTGCTAAGTAAGGGGCCAATTCCGCAGAATACTCTTTGTAAAACCGAACTGATAATCCATCCGGCGTCAGGCGTATTAACACGTCTTGAGGGGACGCTGATGACACAGGACATGGGTGATACTGTAGGTATGGGAAGATAATATGTATGGGAAGAGAAGAGGTATGGGAAGAGACAATTTCAATGCGGACACATTCAAAACGCTGGATCCCTTTCGGGAATCCAGTATAGGCTGCGAGCAAGAGGAATCAACGGGGAGGGGGCTAGAACTTGAAAATTTCGGTTGGAAGGAAGCGTGTCTGTATAGCGTAATTGGCTGTGGCCACCGCTGGCCCGAAGCGAGAAGTCCGGGTTTGAATCTTGGTCCCGTACAAATTTTCAACTTCGTCGTTGAATTTATTTCAACGCCCTGAAACGGTCGAAATGTTTCCATATTTCGATGTTGTAAATTTAGAGTTACAGTTAACAAATGGAGTCTGTTCTTTCGGACATAATGAAGCTAATGAACCTCTTATGGATGTTGACTCTGACATTATCGGTATTTCAGAGCAATTTTTAAATGGTCCTTTGCAAGGATACAGTTTAGCTGCCTTCTTCTCTCGGAGTACCTAGTGGTGTGGGGGAAATGCCATTTGAATCCATTGATGTTTCAAGACACTGTACAAAAATGATATTTGAATGTTGTGCAGCAGTTATTAATGTTTTTGGAAGTAAACTACAAATTGTTTTTATTTATAGATCGACCGGCTCAGAGTTTAAAATAATTCTTCACGATAAGTCGCGATTTCAACATTAATTGTGTAAGTTATAGAGGAAGAGAAAGGCTGCTGTTAGATCTCCTTAATTCCTGTCGACTGACACAAACAGTAATCTTCCCAACGAGAGTGCAAGGCAGTAGCAGTTCGACTTTTGACAATAGTTTTGTTCATTCTTCATTATTAGGGGGTCACTCTGTTAGCAGAATAATAAATAGTCTTTCAGACGATGATGTAAAAAGTTTAACACAAAAGGTATTTGTGCCCAAACAAAAGATTAAAATAATTGAAAACTTCTCAGAAAAGCTATGTCAGTTCCAACTGGGATCTTTTCAAACCTAACTACATCTAGTTCTCAGTCACCCAGTGCCAGCTGTTGTCGCTGCCTCATCGCCCAGAGCACTAATTATCATAATTTAATTGCGTGAAATTTCGTTGCAAGCTAATTTCTTAATTTTCGTTAGTGATTCTATTTTTAAGAGATTTCTTCTCACCTACTTGTGCTACTGTTTCAAGAGTTTATTCTAGCGTATTTTGATAAATACCGTGTGTATAGTTTTCGTCTGCTGCAAGCTACGTGATTTAAGTATCTTATTGTCACTTCCTTCGTGTTCTGCTTTAAGAAAGCTTATATTCCCGCGCGTTTGATAACAGTGTATTCCATAGATTTTCTTGTTTTATTTTGAAAACTGCCGGATGCAGTTTCGTTATTTTGATAGTTTAGTAACCACTAACCACAGTTCAGTCAGCTGCCAGCCGCGTTTGTTAAAGTACTGGGCTAGTTAAAAGTTGATTATTTAGTTTTCTGCTTACTACAGTTAGTTGTACAGATAGGATGGACAGGATATGTGCCTGCTGTGTGCGGACGCAGTAGGAGTTGGCCGCAGTTCGCGGTGGTGGGGAGTCTGGTGCGTCGAGTGGGACACCTCAGGTATCTCATGCTTCGCCCTCTGTCCCTGCTACCGAAGCACATTCATGTGTACCGGACGTGGTCGAGCCGCCGGACGTGGTCGAGCCGCCCTTTCCGCAAGGTAAGTGGTGGGTTGAATTGACATTCGCGTCGCTCGAGACGGAAGCCCAATGTGGAGGCTGGCCGTTCGTCCACGCCCGTTCGTCCTGTGTTTGGACATGTGGCCAGTACTTCATTAGGGTCCGAGCAGGTGCACGGGGGGAAGGGATTATTAGTTATTGGGAGCTCCAATGTTAGGCGCGTTATGGAGCCCCTTAGGCACATAGCGTCGAGATCCAGAAAGAAGTCCAACGTGTACTCGGTGTGTCTGCCAGGGGGACTCATTCGAGATGTGGAGGCAGCCTTACCGGCGGCTATCGAGGGTGAGGGGAGCAGTCGACTGCAAGTCGTGGCTCACGTCGGCACCAATGACGCTTCTCGTTTGGGTTCTGAGGACATCCTCAGTTCCTACAGGCGGCTGTTGGAACTGGTGATGGCTGCTGCCCTCGCACACGGGGTGCAAGCAGGGCTATCGATTTGTAGCATTGTTCTCAGGGTTGATCGGGGTCCTTTGGTTTGGAGCCGAGTGGAGGGTCTGAATCGGAGGCTTCGCCGACTCTGTAACAGTCATGGCTGCAGATTTCTAGATCTGCGTTATTGGGTGGAGACTTGTATGACGCCCCTACATAGGGGTGCACTGCACTAAGGAAGCAGCTACTCGGGTCGCAGAATACTTGTGGAGTGCACATGGTATTTTTTAAGGCTAGGCGCTAACTCTGATGAGCACTCGCCTATCAACATTCAGAAAGCGAATTCAGACCACATTCGCCCCACAGTGAATATGGAGGGGGAAGGAAAGTGCGGTGGGCAGAAAAGGAGGAGAGGGGAGAGGGGGCGGAGTGGGGATGGGGTGGGTTGAGATGGAAGGACTCTAAGGGAATATAGGGGATGGGGGATCAAGCAGAGGAAGGGAAAAGGATGAGTGGAGAGGGACGTGGCACTAATCTACAAGAAAGGCTAAAGTTGATAGGAAGGGTATATGTCAGAACGGAGGGCGTCATTTGGGAGAGGAAGTTGATGGAAATTACCCTCGGGTAGGATGTGGAGAGTATGGAGGTGGAGAGAGGGAGGAGAATGCTGGTAAAGGCGTGGCAGAGGCCCGGGATTATGGAGGATAGGAGAGACCAGTGGGTGACAAGATTCTACTTTGCGGGAGGTGTATAGGATGCGGATATGTTCGAGAAATTTGGAATTTTAGAAGTTGGGGGAAAGGGATAACATCATATAGTATCCACATGGGAGGAGGGAGGCGGATACGGTAAGCGAGGCGGAGCACATGGCGTTCTAGGATCTGGAGGGATTTATAATAGGAGGGCGCAGCGGATATCCAAGCGGGTTGAAACCTATACAAGACGGGACGCTTTAGGGAACGGTAGGTGTAGAGGATGGTGGAGCGGTTCAATCCCCATGTCCGGCCGGAAAGGAGCTTGAGAAGTTTAAGGCCCGAGAGGGCCTTTTGTAGGACAGCTTTAAGGTGAGGATTCCAGAACATGGAACGGTCAAGGGTGAGGCCTAGATATCTAAGGGTGGTGGTTGGCGTGATGGGGCGGACATGGAATGTAAGGTAGAGGTCGTGGTGGCAGAAGGAGCTGCTGATACAACGTATGATGATT
Organism: Locusta migratoria; assembly: GCA_026315105.1. Classification (NCBI taxonomy): domain Eukaryota; kingdom Metazoa; phylum Arthropoda; class Insecta; order Orthoptera; family Acrididae; genus Locusta; species Locusta migratoria. Next base: position 218,635,249 of record CM048749.1, read on the forward strand.
GCCTGGAATTTGGTAGGGTGAGGAGAAAAATTCGGATAGGTGAGACGAGGAGGTGTTGGGAGCGTTCGAGGGAGGGGGCGTTGGCTAGGAAGGCAGTGTACGCTTCAGCGTACTGGAGGAGATGGACAGGAGGCTGAGGTTGGGGCATATCTCCGCAATATATCAGATAGAGGAGGGGGGAGAGGACAGATCCCTGGGGCACCCCAGCAAAGGGGTAGAACAAACGGGAGTTGGAGTTGTTGACAGTGATGTAGGATGGACGATTGGAGAGAAAGGACGCAATGAGTCGGACATAATTGATGGGAACGGCGTAGGTCTGGAGCTGGAATAGGAGACCGGAATGCCAAACACGATCGTAGGGAAACGAAGATAGCGGCATGATGGGAATTAAATTGAACGGACAGAAGGTGGACAAGGCGAAGGAGTTGGTCAGATGTGGAAAGTGTGCTAACTATAAATATTATTGTGGATATTTGTATACTTCAGAGTATATTTACAACATGTTCATAAATAAATACCTAGGAACATGCCTTATATATACTCAAGAAATATTTAATAGAGTAAATAGAACAGCAACCATTATAACTGATGCAAACACAAGTTTTACAACTTTCTTATGACAGCAGAACAGACTCTGAACGTAGTTACAAAAATTCTCATAGATGGCAGCACTAAGCAGGACGGACAGAAGGTGGGTCCAGTTGAAACCACAGTATCAGTCGGCTGGAAAACAATAAAAGCTAAGGTGGACGCATATGAAGTCACTATGTCTCAAAGGGATAAAGCCTATCAGAAAATCTTATTAACGCTTTTAAGGTAGACACTGTGCACATTAACTTGTTGTCAGATACAAATGATCATCTACTTGCTTGAGTATCAAGTAAAATTTATGAAGTCAGAATAAGGTCGCTGTAGAATTGCCGACAGCTCTAAGGCGCCTTGTTGATGAGTACACTGTTGCTCCCGTCGAAGGTTCGAGTCCTCCCTCGGAAAAGGATACGTGCATCGCCCATACGTTAGTTTTAGTTAGTTTAAGCAGAAATAAATTTTTGCCATTACACGGGACTGAACCGACGACCTTCAGCACCGCAATCGTTGATGCTTTCCATTGCGCCACGCCGTCAGTTGGTTAACTTGCAGTCTCGCGGCATTGCTCCCTCTCCTGAAAGAAGAGCGATCCGCTCTTAGGTATCCTTTGGAGCCTGCTGCAATGTCCTGGTTCTTGATCTTGCCATGGGTCCTCTGAATGGCAGTTCTGGAGAATCGTTCCCTTCTGCACGATTACCGACGACAGACGTTCCTGTACTGGCTTCATCAGTATCATTACCGTCCTTAGAGTCCTTGAACAAGGAAGCCATTTTCGCCTGTCTGCTCTTCAGGGTTGTAGTAAGGCTTCATGTGGAGGACGTGAACAATGTCTTTTCGTTTTTGTCGTTTCGACGACGGGTCATAATCATCAGCTACGTATGTGACGTCTGACAGACGGCGTATGACACCATACGGACCAAAGTATCGCCTCAAAAACTCTTTTGATAGTCCAACTTTCCGTACAGGGGTAAAAATCCATACCAGATCTCCTGGGCTGTACAAAACAGTTCGGTGCTTGTCGTTTACCGCTGACGGTCCTTATCCTCGGCGTGTCCGTATGCGAGCCAGCTGTCATGCTTCTTCGACCCTGATGATGAGATGTTTCACACAGTCTTCCTGAGAGTCGTCCGAACGGAAGAGGGTATCCATTGTCGTCTCAGCTTCACGGCCATAGAGCAGGAAAAACGGCGTGAAGCCTGTGGTGTCTTGTCTTGCGGTATAATAAGCAAATGTCGCGACTGACAGTATTGTATCCCAATACTTCTGCTCAACATCGATGTACATCGACAGCATATCTGCTAACGTCTTGTTAAAACTTTTTGTAAGACCAATTGTCTGAGGATGGTATGCAGTTGTAATGCTGTTGACAACGTCACAAAGTGACATCACATCTAATACTAGTTTTGACTGGAATACTTTTCCACGATCAGATATCATATGTGGTGCTCCATGCTTCAAACCAATGTCTACTACAAGGAATTTTGTGATCTCTGGAGCTTCTGCAGTCGGCACAGGTTTGGTTGCAGCATATTGTGTGAGGTAGTCAGTGCAGTCCATCGGTTAACGGTTGACGACTTCGGGAACCTCCCTAAAAGATCAATCCCAACTCGGTGGAATGGAGCTTCTGCAGGTGGAATCGGTACGAGATGACCTGGAGGTAGTTGAAGCACATGCTTCCGTCGCTGGCACTCTTTACAGTGACTCACATAGTGCTTGACAGATCGGTAGAGACCTTTCCTGTAATGGGATTCATTCTAGGGTCTTCACGAATCCCAGATGACCGGATATTGGAGTATCGTGGAAATACATGAGAATAGCTGGCTGGAGGTGAGCTGGAATGACCAGTAGCCATTTGGGGCCCAGTGGATCGTAGTTGCTCTTATGAAATGTCCTATTTATAAGTTGGAACTCTCCATTGGTCGGTTCTCCTTTCTCCAATGCCTCTACGGTTTTTAATAGCGCTGGATCTTTCCGCTGTTCAGCTGTAACATCGCCTAATTAATGAGGGCTGAAAATTAATTCGTGCTCTTGAGTTCACCTAATGGATTCCTCGAAAGGCAGTCGGCATCCTTGTGTTTGCGCCCGTTCTTGAATACCACTGTAACGTCGTACTCTTGGAGTTTTAGTGCCCATCTCGCTAGTCGACCTGATGGATCTTTCAAACTAGTCAGCCAACACAAAGAATGGTGGTCTGTCACGCAGTTAATGGTTTGCCTAATAAATACGGCCTGAACATGTAGATAGCCCAGATAACTGCGAGAAATTCTTTCTCAGTTGTAGAGTAGTTAATCTCGGAGTTTGAGAGTACTCTTGATGCGTAGGCTATCACCTTTTCATCAACTTCATGAATTTTTAGAAGGACTGCACCAATACCATGACCAATTGCGTCTATGTGAAGTTCGGTTTCCGCATTCTCGTCGTACAAGGATAGATCTGGTGCGGAAGTTAGAGCCTCCTTAAGTGCCCGGAAAGCACTTTCTTTTGTCTCATCCCACTAAACCTTGGTGTATCCTTTCAGACGTTCTTGCAATGGCGTGCCTTGTTACAAAATCCTTTTATGAAACGTCGGTAGTATCAGCATAGCCTCAGACAACTTCTCACATCCAGATTGTGCTGAGTAGTTGGAAATTCTGTGATTGCCCTTACTCTATCTGGATCGAGGAGGACACCATCTCCGTTGACAAGGTGCCCCAGGATTTTTATCTCTTTGTCGACGAAGAGGCACTTCTTTGGATTGAGGCGGAGTCCTGCAGTCTGAACACACTTCAACACAGTTGACAGGCGACTCAGGTGTTCCTCTAATGTTTTCGAGAAACCGACAACGTCATCTAAATAGCAAAGACAAAACGTCCACTTAAAGTGTCGAAGAAAGTTGTCCATCATGCGTTCGAATTTGGCCGGAGCATTACATAATCCAAATGGTATTACTTTGAATTCGTAGAGGCCGTAAGGCGTAATACAAGCCGTCTTCTTCCTGTCAGCTTCCTCAACCTCGATTTGCCAGTAAACTGTCTGCATGTCCATAGTTAAGAAGTATGTAGCTCGTTTCAATCAAAGGTGTCGTCAATTCGCGGCAATGGGTAGACATCTTTCTTTGTGATTTTGTTCAGCCACCGATAGTCGACACAGAATCTCCACGTGCCATCCTTCTTCTTTACGAGGACCATCGGAGATGTCCAAGGACTCTCTGAAGGTTGAATAATATCGTCGTGCAACTTTTCTCCAGTTCCTCCCGGATTATCCGTCTTTCAGCTGGCGACACTCTATGCGAACAATGGCTAATTGGTGCATGATCCCCAAAATTCATACGATGCTTTATCGTGGATCGTTTCGTCTTACTTTTCTCCATCTGGGGTGTGAATATACCCGAAATTTGGCGCGTCATAGTTAAGACCCGCTTGCGTTGTTCCTTGGTCATTCCGGGCCCCACTAGCAGTTCCACGGTTGTTTCCTCCAGCGTGTTGTCCGAACTAACAGCAGGACATGGGTCTTCACTGATGACGTTGAGCTCACCCTCCTGGACTGGTTGAGCTGCCCCGATACACTTTCCCTTGGAGATAAGTTGTGACTGCTCGAGACAATTAGTTTTTACTATCGACAAGCACTTCACAGTTTAACCGTCCATCTGTGTTTGGGACTGGACCTCTTCTCATTGTCAACGTCGGGATCGTCACATTGTCAATGGCAAATAACTTCCCAGAAAATTCTGTATTACGTGTACCCTTCGGAACGAATTCCTCAATTTGCGGCTCAGATCGTCCACAGTCAATGATAGCTTTGGATGCCTGAAGGAAGTGCCATCTGACGAGGACATCATGACTACATTCTATTAAAACGACAAATTCAAACGGCTGGGTGCTGTTGTTTATAGTTATTCTTCCAATACAAGTTCCTGCTGACTGTACGTACCTTCCATTTGCGACATTCAACACAGTTGTCCCCGTATCACAGAACATTGTCTTCTTTAGAGTGCGACGGTAATTACCCAACACTACAGAAAAAGAAGCTCCTGAATCAACAGATGGTTGTCTGTCGACTACGACGTCGATGAGATTTCCCGACATTTTAGCGACTGTCGTCCATAGTGGATTTGCATCTGCGACGGCCTCATCTCTGTAGATGGTCGCCTCGCTTAGTTTTCCTAGGCGCGGCGGCTAGGGGAGCGGCTGGTACCTCTGTATGGCGACGGTGAACGGCAGCAACGCGTCGGGGAATGTCCTCGTCCAGGGTACGGTGATGGCTTCTTTCCAAAGGGCGACTGAACTCATCAGCAGGCGACAGCATGGGATAGAACTGCTCTGATGGCTGAAGTCTTGTGGTAAAGTAATCATCGAATACTCGCCTCCTATCTCTGCAGTAGCGTACGACATGTCCAGGGCGCCCATAGTGGAAACACAGTGGTTTGTTGTCTTCTGTCCTCCAGTCATCTGTTCTTCTGCGGGGCGTTATAGTTGCCGGGGGAGTTGGTTGTGACGTCGTCGGCCGGTTTATGGGCTGCTGTTTGGTGGCTGCAGCGTATGTCATAGCAGGGCGGGTGCGATTGGCGGAGCAGACAGGAGCTAATGTTTGAAATACCTCTTCATCAGCGGTGTCGGGTCCTTCGTGACTTACAGGGCTCACATCCATGGCCATAATATGATGCTCGCTCGGTCTAATAATCCCAGCTGCCATAAACTGTTGTAATTCTTCTCTCAAAATTTGTCGTATGAGGGATGATAAGTCATGCTGGTCTTCCACAACGGCCATAGGGACTACATTAGAGAGTCTTTCATACTTCTTGCGTCCAACCCTTCTTTGTTGCATCTCTTCAATACGCTGTCACCACTTGATGAACTCTTCTGTCGTAGGGATGTCTTTTATCAGAAGAGCTTGGTACATGTCTTCTGCTACACCCTTTATCAGGTGCCTGATTTTGTCGGCCTCAGTCATATTCGGATTGACTATGTTACACAGGACCAAAACATTCTGTATGTATGACTGTGTCGGCTCACCAGGTCGTTGGGCCCGGTTCTTCAGTTGTTCTTCCGCCGAGCGGATTTGTCGCTGGCGGTCACCAAACGTCTTCTTGAGTTCCGTCTGCAACGTTTCCCAGTCATTCAGCTTCGTTGTTTTCGAACCATTGCTGGGATCTTCCGTCCAGGTAGAAATAAACGTTGGCCAAGCTCATTGTATGATCCCACCTGTTGTACTTGGCGACTCGCTTGAACCCTTTTAGCCATTTATTGGCGGCTCTTGCCCTGGAGACGAACCGGCGGTCTTCAGGTTGCACGTCTTCGATTTGCAGAACCTTTGACGGAGATCACAGGTGACTATCACAACCTGGCCACATCCTATCATTTTGGCCAGTCATCCTGGGTGAGTAACTCTGTTATTGCTGATCTATCTTCCTCTCCAACTGTCACTGCCTGTGGCTGATCATGACTAAAACTCCACTTCAGCTACGGCTGCTGCTGCTACTAACGCTGCCACTGCCAATCTCACGATATCACTTCATCACTCTTCCTGCATCAATATATCTGTCTTTGAACGATCATCGGGATTGTTGTGTTACGTTACCACGTTGACTGTTTCTAAAAAACGTTACCACGTTGTACAGTTTCTAGAAAGATCGATCGTCACATTGCTCTGGAGGTCAATACACAAGGTTTATTGGCATCTAATCACGTTGCTTCTAGAAGTTCGCGACGATCACGTTTTGTAGTCTGTGCTTTCACGTGTTGCAGTATGTCAATTGCCTGATCGCTGAATCAGCGGCTTCATTCTACGCGGCGGGACAATGTCTAGCTGAATCTGCTGCGTTAGTCAGTTGACGCACTGTCGGAATGCGTCGTAGGTCTGCTGTTTTACTCGGCCGTGCCTGACTGAACTAAGTTGTAACTTTTACTTCAAGTATTATTAACTTTCATTTATCATTTTATTTTATTTCAATAATTTATTTACACACTTTACTGCACACAACTGCATGGAGCCACGGACACCAGAAATACTGCCGCATCGTTATCAGCTTCCACTCTTTACGTACTAGATGATCAAACGTGTAGGGCACAGGAGCCCTGTGAAACCCTTGTACATACTTGTCTGATGGATGTCGCTTCCCCAACCCTTACAACAAACGTGCGATTTCGTAAACACCTTGGGTGTAGCAACGGACCTGGTGACGCCATTTGCGTTGCGGTCACGTGGATCGCAAACACGGGTCTTATAGCGATGCTGCGGCGGCCTGGCGAGGTGGGCGGAATTCAGGAGTACGGCGAGAAAACTGGCAACCCGCGTGGCTAAGGTGTCTAAGGTGTTGCCTAAACGAAATGCGTAACGACTATATACCGCACTAGCCACGGCTATTCACTAAGCCCAACACCCAATTTCTGTGATATCGTATGGTATAATGTCAGCTACATATAATACTTTAGTAAGATATACTAGTGTCTAATTAATAAGATAAAACATATCTCTGTCACAGAGCCAAGCCCAACTTCTTTAACCACTGGACAGCTTTCTGTGATGGATGATTGGATATGTTGGTTTTGGCACACGACATCGAAGTTTTAGCTCCAGAGCCATTTTCCGTTCGTACAGTACATTCAACGTGATAGTCGAGGTCGGCAAATTAATATCCATTGTCGTTGTAGCATTACGGGGGATGCGTAATTTGTGTGATATATATCCGTTTGATCCCAAAACGTTCGATGGCTGTGTGACGTACACACTTTCGGTATCAGTACCGAAACAAGCAAACCGTCCACTGTCTTTCACTCACTGTCAGTTGAAGACAGAACACTAACACGTTGTGTATCTGAGGTCGTGTATACCGTAGCGTTTGAAGACACCAAATGTGTCACGTAGCTTCCGCGATTAATGGCGCAATGTCGATGGAGCTTTGAGCGATAGTATGAAACCTGTATACGTGCAAAACCGAATATTTAGAGGCTTCTGGACAAGGACGAACTTTCCTTCTCTCCAAATACAAAAGGAATAGCCTCTATGCATTTCGTAGTGCGTAAAAACGAGAACAAATCATTCATGACTAAAGGAGGGATAAAAAATTTAACTGATGGGGATATTAAATCAATTCACTTTTTCACAACTGAAGTTGGAATGCACTATATAAAAAATATTACCTTCATTTCCAAAGTCGACGTTTAGAGGCCAAATAGACGAAATAAAAATTCTAGCAGACAGAAAACTATCCCAAACAGTACAGTCATTCTATATGCAGTGACAGGTTGAGAATAGCTTTTCTAATGTGACGCTTCTCGTGAGGGATTCGTTTTTACGTGTTATATTACTGCCGACACATTTCAGTTTCCCACATGTAAGCACTACTGGAAAATTGAAGAATACATTTAGTGTCTGGGAAATATGGAAACATGCATAAAAAATAGAAGTTCTTCGTTGGTATCTTTCCTTTCTTCTCTTACATCAATGGTGCAGCTTGGAGCGCTTGTGTCCCTCCCGTGCATTGATAGTGGCGCTAAGGTGTTATGGGCGACAGTGCTTCAACTAAGCTCTTATGTATAAGTCATATTGTGAATTTAGTATGTAAATATTCAGTAATCACGCTGAAGGTTGCATAAGCATGCTATTCATTTTTTAATCATATTATGTAGAAAATAGTAACCGATAAATGCATCTTCTAAATTACGGTAAAGTTAAATGATAAAAGGTTAAATAGCTTTTTCATAGACTCATTACTGTTCTACAGTTCGTGTTATGTCTTTTAAATCAACAGACATTTTGATCCAGTGGATACCAGATGTGACAAGTGCACCCGTTGGCTAGTCTTAATATTTCCCGAAGATTACACAAAAATTGGATTACATGGGAACATAGGTACACACATAAATGCATACACACATCGATATATATATATATATATATATATATATATATATATATATATATATATATAATCCACGTAAATGACCTGTGTCAGTGGTAAAGTATTCCGTAAGTAATTAGTATACTTTTACTTCTTTACTAATTTCTCCCATTGCCTACTTTTTCTTATTACAAGAAGTTACGGTTTCTTGTTATTCATTTGTTACCTAAAATAACAGTGTACTTCGGGATATTTCACAGCCATAGGAGTTTCCTGGAAGAGCTGAGCGAAGAAGGAAAAGACAAGCATTCTACACAGTGGACATATGTGTTGCAGTCGCTGGTCTCACAGCCGAGAAAAGATGTTTACAAAAGGCCCACGTGGTGGCCAGTGGAGTCAATGTTCTTAGAAGGACAGGAAACCCACCCTCTGCTGCCTACCCAGAAACGTGCTGTTAGCTTTTTCGCTATAACAGGAAAAGTGTATCAACACAGGCAAAACAAATATCCATGCTTTCAAGATTCGTTTATCTGCCTGGACGAATTCGAGGCTGCAGGCATCTCTGTTGTGGAGATGAGTATAGTCATAATATGGACAGGAAATACGACAACGTATCTACACTCACTTTCCACGGTTTTGTTTGTTTAGCTTGAAGACCTACAGTGAAAATGCTGTAGCGTTCTGTGAGATGAACAACAGATTTTATGACAGTATCGGAAATTGTAAAGTTCTATAGCAATTCTAAGTACTTTTTGAATAGCCGTGGCGGAGTGGCCAAGCGCATTGAGGCGCTATGCAGCTATGGCCTAGACCGTTCCCCGTCTAGTGTTCGGACCCCACTCGGTAAGTTTAGGAACTGATGACCCCGCAGTTAAGTCCTTTAAGCTTCACAACATTTGAACATTTTTTCACTCTTTGAATAGTTTTCTCTCAACATCGAAAATTCGTTTGTATGGCGAGCTTCTTGGTATTAACGGCTTATTGAACTATCCAGCAAAATAATAATAATAATAATAATAATATCGATTAACTGCAGAAAACGCTCTATAGGAACTTGAATATTAACTGCGTATCAGAAACAATTTATCTGTAACAATACTAAAAAATTATTTGTACTTATTTTTGAAACAAATGATACGACGAACTATCTTAATGTGTTCCTGGAATCAAAAACACCTGCAGTCATTGCTAACCAAGCAAAGAATTCGTGTATTATCGTCACCCCATAATGACATAAGGATGCGTTATGTATAGGAGATTTCAGTTCGCAGATCTGAACGAAAGTCAGGAGTTAGCGGTTGAATTTTTCCCTCAGCCACATATATACGTTATACCAGACCGGAAATGAACCCCGAACTTATGGCCGACCTTTCTGCGTACGGATAGACGTTAAATGCCAAATGTTAACTGAAATGAGGAAGCGTATGTGTGTAACTAGAAACAAAGGGACTTATCGTTGCTAATTTGCTATTTATAGTGCTTGAAGAGACATCAATAATTTTCTTTCACTAGTAATCCAGTGTACTCTACCTAGAATATGTTGTGCTGGACCAGTATTCCAATCCATGTATATTTCATAAGTTGCGAGCATATAGTTTCCAATCAGACAAACCGAGCAAACAATTCTTCCACAATGACTAACGTTCAAATCATTGTAAATGTTTTTGACCAAACTGCTATGGTTATCAGTCCCTGTACTTACAAACAACTCAACTTACACTAAATACAAAAAGCACACCCATGCCCAAAGATTGACTCAAACCTCTAGCGGGAACGGCCGCCCAGTCCGTAGGATGACGCCTTAGACCAAGCGGCCATCCGCGAGGCTCCCAATGACTCAAAACTAGGACTTGTCATACACGGAAAAATTAAGCTTCTGAACAATTTCAATGTTAGTTCGATTCCGGCTTCCAAATAAGTGAAAAGAGAAGCATATGCGATGATAGTATGAAAGAAGGGGGGGGGGGAGTCGCAATACGAATGTCTCGAAAATATAATTCCTTCTATAAAAACTAAATGAACGGGAAGTATCGTATACTCGTAATGACTGCAGTCTGACTGCTGGTGATGATATTAAATAAAAGTGAAATGTATCTGATGAATGAGTTCCTTAATTTCCAGACTCCCAGAAACAGGGAGGTGGAAAGAGACGGGAGATGGATATCCTAAGCGTGTCTGAGACGGGATTTATATATAGTATCTCGCAGTTGGCGTGCTTTGTCGTAGTTTTATATTGACAGTCCCTCTGGGATATCACGACCTTCATACAATAATTACTGAATTGAATTTCTTACAATACAGAGGTACGTTGAAAACATATCACATCCCGTGACGCTACCTCCCACGCGAGCCAACAATAATTTTAATTCTAATTGAGAGACTATGAGAAATGTTAAATAACCTATTTATGAAAGTCCCTGTGCATGTCAACTGGTCACCCGATACAGTTGTTAATCGGTTCTTACATAAGTACTGCATCGAGAGCGATGTTGCGCTCTGTGGCTACAGCTGACTTCCGTAAAATGAGACAATACTCTGTCCTTGCAGAGGTGGACCGCTTTTGAAATCGGGTGGGAAAGAAACTTTTCCTCCAGAGAACTGCACCAGTCCATGGGAATTTCGTCGACAGCGTGGTCATTAGAAGTACACCAATTCTGCAAGGCCCGATTAGTAGCGGTAGATGGATCAAGTTCACTTTCTTTAGTTGAACTACTCATTTGGAATTTGATACCGATGTTGGGGAGATTTTGAAATTAGAGGCCTTAGGGGAGATATGATTAATGTTTCATATCGAAATATTTTATTTATTTCATCTTCCTTACCTCGTCTAATTTTGTTGCCTTGGCAACGTTTAAAAGTTTCAAGTTAATTAGCTAAACCTCGCTATGCGTCACTGTGGCTCAATCTGGTATGAAATGAATGGGATAATAAATGAACGAGTTCTTGCTACCATAAACTAACCGAGAAAATACGTCAGTGTAATCAATACATAGTATTTTGTTTCCCTTTTTCTACATAAACATAACCGAAATGTCTTACCAAATCCGGAGTGCGCCAAATAGAGTAGGCTATTATCCGAATGTTGAAAATCCGGTTCGAATTGTCTTTAATGTGAATGATTATAACGTTCAAATAGAATTTTCGGCCATTGTTCTTACAAAATATTTGTTATTTTTGTGAAATTGTACCATGGATACAATTAAATTTCAAGATTAGTTCACGTGAACGAAAATGCCCTGTTATTGGCTTCCAATATTTGATGCGTTTATGGTATTTTAATTAACAACACAGATTTTTATATGTCGTGAGTAAGAAAGGTGAAATCTGCATTTCAAGTAAAACATACGTATAGTTAAACTCACCTGTTGGTTTTCTGTGTCAGAAGACTAACTCTAGTCTAACGATAACAAACTACTATACACCACAAACATGTGTAAATATGGACTGCGTTTCAGATTTATTCACGTTTTTCTCCAAATGCATTACACTTTTAAATTAACACTGCTGTTAAGGGCCACTGCAAAAAAGCGTGGTAACTGCGGAACTATGCAGTTACATTTGCGCTGAGATTCACTCGTATATACATAAATTATTCACATCTATCAATAATGTCTTTGACATATTTGAGACGAAAATCCGTCTCAGGGTTTATTTATTCATATTAATTGATATTTATATCACCATAACGGGATTGTTCCACCATGTCCATTGCTGAGGTGCTATTCCGCTGCATGGAGAGCCTTGGCAGTAGTGGCAATTACCTTTGGAACAAAGAAGCTGAATTAAAGTTTGTGTTGTGGAGGGAAATCGTACATAGACTATTCCAAGGCGCCTTAAACGTTAGTGGTGTGGTAGTCTAACGGTTAAGACGTCTGCCTAGTAAGCATGGAGGTCCGGGTTCGATTCCCGGCCGCACCACAAATTTTAATTCAATGCTTCACATCTATCAATAATGTCTTTGACATATTTGAGACGAAAATCCGTCTCAGGGTTTATTTATTCATATTAACATAAATTATTATTGCGCACTAGACGGTTTCCACAAATTATTACACAAATTTTCGTGCTGATTGTTTACAAAGAAATTGTCAGGCTAAATTGGAACATAGTAGTTCCAAAGAAGAATAAAACTAACGGGACAACTATAGCAGCTTATTTGCCAACATTAAATATATTCCAGGAAAACTATCAGTCGAGTATTTGAACTGACTTCATCTGCTCCAGAAATGCTTCGTAGCGTAGCTGTTCCAGTCTCGCACACACATTTTGCGTCCCCTGTTCAAATCCAGCAATCTCCTATTGCACTCTCTTTCTGTTAGCACAGAAAAACCTGATGCTGTGAAACAGAATGAAATTGTTCACGAAATAATTAATCTTTCCAAATTTTACTAAATATAGTAGCATTAACCATGTGCGCTCGCAAGTCATTTTTGAGACAAATTTTTGACATATCTATCATAAACACGAAGCGAAATTTAGCGTGAGGAGGGTTATGCGAGAGACGATCAACGAATTCGAAAGTAAGGTTCTGTGTACTGACTTGGCTGCAAATCATAAGAAATTTTGGTCTTATGTAAAAGGGATAGGTGGATCAAAACAAAATGTCCAGGCACTCTGTGACGAAAATGATACTGAAACAGAGGATGACACTTTAAAGGCTGAATTACTAAATGTCATTTTCGAAAGCTATTTCACAGAGAAAGATTGGACTGTAGTTCCCTATCTAGATTGCTGCACAGATTACAAAATGGCAGATATCGAAATAATTGACAGAGGGATAGAAAAACAAAATCGAAGAGGAAAGGCCGCAGGACCTGATGGGATACCTCTTCGTTTTTACACAGAGTACGCGAGGAACTCCCCTCCTTCCCACCCCTTATTGCAGTGGTGTACCGTAGATCTCTTGAAGAGCGTAGCGTTCCGAGAGATTGGAAAATGGCGCAGGTCATCCCCTTTTTCAACAATGGATGTCGAACAGACATGCAGCACTATAGGATGAAGAGTTGTGTAGAATTTTGGAACATGTATTATGTTCGAGTATAATGACATTACTGGAGACTAGAAATCTGCTCTGTAGGAATCAACATGGATTTGGACAAAGGCGATCGTGTGAAACCCAGCTCACGCTATTCGTCCACGAGACTCAAACGGCCATAGACGCGGGTTCTCAAGTGGATTCTGTGTTTTTTCTACAAGGCGTTTGATTCAGTTCCCTATAGACGTTCAATGAAGAAAGTAAGAGCATATGGCCTATCAGATCAATGTTGTGATTGGGTTAAGGAGTTCCTTGATAATAGAATGCAGCATGTCAGTCTCAATGCAGAGAAGTCTTCCGAAGTAAGGGTGATGTCAGGTGTGCCACAGGGGAGTGTCGTGAGTCCGTTGCTACTCACAATATATATAAATGACCTTAAGGATAACATCGGAAGTTCACTGAGGCTTTTTGCAGTATTAGAGAGGTAGCAACAGTGGAAAATTGTATTGAAATGCAGGAGGATCTGCATCGAATCGACGCATGATGCAGGGAATGGCAATTGAATCTCAATGCAGACAAGTGTAATGTGCTGCGAATATATATAAAGAAAGATCCTTTATCATTTAGCTACACTATAGCAGGGCAGCAACTGGAAGCAGTTAATTCCATAAATTATCTAGGAGTAGGCATTAGGGGTGATTTAAAATGGAACGATCATATGAAATCAATCGGCGGTAAAGCAGATGCCAGACTTAGATTCGTTGGAAAAATACTAAGAAAATGCAATCCGAAAAGAAAGGAAGTAGGTTACAGTACAATTGTTCGCCCACAGCTTGAATACTGCTCACCGGTGTGGGATACGTACGAGGTGGGTTTGATAGAGGTAGTAGAGAAGAGATAACGGAGAGCAGCGCGCTTCGTTACAGGATCATTTGTTAATCGTGAAAGCGTCACGGAGATGATCGATAAACTCCAGTGGAAGACTAGAGGAGAGACGCTCTGTCAGTCGGTACGGGCTTTTGTCGATGTTTCTAGACATAACTTTACCGAGGAGTCTAGCAGTATATTGCTACCTCCTACGTATACCTCGCGAATAAATCAGAGAGATTAGAGCCCACACAGAGGCATACCGACAATCTTTCTTTTTGCGAACAATACGTGACTGGAATAGGAGGGAGAACCGATAGTGGTACCCAAGGTACCCTCCGTCACATACCGTAGGATGGTTTGCGGAGTATGGACGTAGATGTAGATGTAGATATCGTCACACTGACGTAAACATTAAAAAGACAATCAACATGAAATATGTACTTTCACTAACAATGTTTGGAAACTATTTTAAATACAAATCCGTGGTGTGTTGTATGTTGAGCACCTGCCTTACAAATGTAAACATCAGCTTACTGTTTCTGTTCACAATAATACTTTTTATCTATGCAGCTGCTGAGCAAGATACTTAGTAGTGGTAGTGAACTACTAGAATAATTATTGTGTTTATTGAGTGTTTACTTACATCAAAGTGATCCTGACAAATCTGAAGACACCGACTGACACTATCTGATCTGGATCTCTACGAACGCCCTTCAATACATCACTGGTATTGAATGTTAGAACAGGAAGAACACACATGAATCAAAAGAAGCGTTTTAGCAGGCTTCCAGATTATATTTGAAATCCATTTGCGGTTGTTTTTAAGGAATACTGAAATGAAAAATGAAATCTTTAGAGCATAATATGATATGATCACCCATTTAAGACGATTTCGAGAACAGCCAATTAGCCTACTGCCCTTGAGAAGATCAATATTGTTTGTTTTTTTCTTTCTTTCCATGCATTCCCCATTATCTCTCTCTGACTGTCTGTCTGTCTCTCTCTCTCTTTCTCCTCGTCTACCTGCTCCCTCTTATCCTCTTTCCTCCATCCATCCCGCAATCCTGCCCATCCTATACTCCCTTTATTTCTATCTTCCATTTCCTACATCCACTCTTTGACCATCTCCTTTTCCTCTCTCTACCACTTTTCCCTTCGCCGTAGCTTCTGAAAAATAAGTAATTAAAACTTAACGACTTAAATTGTGATGACAAGGTAAAGAAAATCTACTCTTACAGAAAATGAAGCGAATCGAAGAGGCCACATTAATACTGTTTTTCACTACGATTTTTTAGTTGCCACTGCTGACCAGATCATAGAATTAACCCAAACTTACTTAGAATGCGATTTCGCTTAACTTTACTACTTTTGTGTGTCATTTGTGCCATAAAGCCAGATCGGTATACAGGTCAAAAGTTGGTATTATTTCAAACTTTCGACACTGGAGATTCAATGGGTGATAGAGAAGACAACATCACAGTTATAGTGCCGCGATACTTAAAGTTAACCATCTGACGGCATGGCGCAATGGGTAGCATCACCGATTGCGGTGCTGAAGGTCGTCGGTTCAATCCCGCCCACCGGCAAATTTTTATTTATTATCATTTCCAGAATATTCTACAAGTTTCTTATGTTCACTTGTAATTTCTACATGTTTCTTATGTTAACTATTGTTCTAATTTCTGGTACATTCTGTCTGTGTATAAATAACAGAGCACTCTGCCCCAGAGGCAGTTAGTGCTAGGTGTGATGTTCGCAATAAACTTGCTTTCAGTATAAGTGCTGTCTTCAGTTAACAACCCTGCCTTCGAAGTCAAGCCTGCTTCCATTTCAACGCGATATTGTTTGGTGGTGTCGGGTATCCTGTGCAACAGATGCAACACCGTGGCTCCCATTAGGCTACGTCGCTTACATGGACTAGAACCGGAATACAAAGTACATACCGAGCACATCCTTCCGAAAGTCCGTATTATCAGAAGAACGATGGACACAAAACCAGCGGTAAGCCAGCTGCACATAATACACCCGTCGGTGTTCTCTGGAGATTCCGGACAGGACCCCAACAAATGGCTAAAAGGGTTCAAGCGAGTCGCCAAGTACAACAGGTGGGATCATACAATGACCTTGGCCAACGTTTATTTCTACCTGGACGGAAGATCCCAGCAATGGTTCGAAAACAACGAAGACAAACTGAATGACTGGGAAAAGTTGCAGACGGAACTCAAGAAGACGCCACCAAGTAGCGACAGAGGCAATTAATGCCCACATCATGCTATTTTATGTATATATATATATATATATATATATATATATATATATATTAACATTTTAACTATAATTTTAACAAACTAACGTTTAAAAATTTTTAAAAAAGAAAGTTTTTAAGTATGACATTTGTAATTTTATACATCTCTGTTTTACACCTTCAATGTTTTAAAACATCGTATGCGTATTTTAATTATCTTACCATATTTTTATACTTATATCACATACAGTTATTTCTTTATGTCTGGATACATTCAAAAACTCCACTTTTAGAAAATATTTATATAACAAACAATTGTGTGGTATAATACCCTAGCTTATTAGGGCTCAAGCTATCCGCTCCAATCCCCCCCCCCCCCCCCCACCTATTCTTTCCATATCCACCACCACCTGCTACCAAATTAAAAATATGCCTACATCAAACCGTGAAACTCAGTACCAATTAGTACTCAGCCAGACGAGTTGCGGACGCAACTATAAGGTAAAGAAAAATCTATCCATTTATGTATAAATTAACTATTGTTCAATTAACCCGTAGTAAATTATGAAATTATACATTTTTATTTTACTTTTGTTTTTTAGATCTGAAGATGATCCAAGTGACCGAAACATGTTATTAAACAATTATATTGCAACTTTTGACGGAAATAAACACATTGAAAATAACATAGTGCAGTTGCGGACACTCTCCAATCGATCATGTGGACTAAAATTTCAAATTAAGTTAGTGGGAACTGTTTCCCACTAAACATGTGCGACCTGCAGTGTGTATGGCGTCCGGCATTGTAGTTATTGTTTGTTTCTCATTGTTTAGAATGCCTGAATTCATGTCAGAAAAAGTTTTGAGAATTTTGTACACTTTACGAGAAGATGTAGAAGATTCAGATGTCAATGCTGACTCTGATGAAGATTTTAAGTCCCCAAATATTTCGCAGATTTTGAACAAAAGATGGACGCAGAAGTGAAGTAACTGTGCATTGTCTGTGGCAGAGTACAATAAATTAATGGGAAGGGTGGATCGATTTGATCAGCTGCGAGAACGGTATGCTGTAGGTCGTCGTTCATGAAACTAGAGGCATATACTATTTTTCTTTCTTATATATTTGGCAGCTGTCGACGTCTACATTATGTGGAAGTTACAGAAGCAGATCAGCTAACATTTGGATTGCATTTGGCAAGGCAGCTCATGTCCGGCTTCTTAAGTCGTAAGCGAAGATGAAGACCCGTTCATTTTCAGAGACCAAAAATAGACGTGTCTGGAGTTGCAGATGAAATTTGCCTGGCGAAAGTTGGAACTCATTTGCGAACAAAAGGTACCACAAACAGAACGTGCCGCCGATGTAGCATCAAAAACAGAGAAAAAGAGGACAAAAATAATGTGTAGCAACCGTTGTGTACCTTTGTGTGTAGCTCCATGCTTCTTTAAGTTCCATAATACGTCACCTTAGTGAACTCAATGGACAATATAAAAAAAATTAAATTCATCAAGTATAGTTACTGCAAAGATCGTAAGCTAAACTCTCACTTTCAAGATTTAAACTATGATTTTATGTATGGCTTCTTAGACCAATATAGTATTCATAAAAAGTCTACAGCTTCTGGAAATAATTTGGTCTCTAAAGGGTTACCTGACTCACGCAGAATGAATACGCCGCCAGTGTAACGGGAGATAGATGGCAGACGCTGCGAAACGCCTCTTCGCCACTGCGACCCTTTCCGCTGCCGACACTCGCCGAGACACTTGTTCACAATAAGAGTAATGCATGGTTTAACTGTTTAATAAATGTATTTTGTGTAAATGCTGCTTCATTTACGCCTCACACCCGGGCCAAAGAAAAGTTCCCACATCCCACATGTTTATAAGATTCCTCGTAAATGCTATCCTGACAATAAAACGTTAATTTATAGTTGAATCTTGACATCCTGACAATAGGGCAATACATTTACAGTTGTTGTTAAGTATTCAATATTCAGAAAAGCGGTAAGGTACTTCATTAGATGACCAAACCCCTCTCCATAACGCCTCTTCATTTGATGTCAGAAGTGTCTCCCTTCTCTCCCCTACTTCAGTGCATATGCGACCGTAAGATATCCCAAAAGACTGGCAACAAAGTCATGGATAGTTTACAACGTGACCAAATGCCAGGGAATGCTTCTTTCCTGAGATTCATTTTAATTCATCTCCTTGTATGGCTAATGACAGGATACATTAGTTTCTTCTCGTTCCTGGTCAGCGATAAATTTTGATCCTTCCTTGATAGGACTCAGGAGTAAGGGAATCATTCGTTTTTCTTCGCCACCATGTCTTCCGCCCCCAACTTCACAGGCCTCAGGTATACCGACCCTGACTTTATCGTCCTGGAGATTTCTTTAAATAGTTTTTTCTATCGTGTATTGGATTCGTGTAAACCAGCTGCGTCCAAATCAATTTAAACTACATTCCTATCACTGTTAGTTTGGGAGCTACAACCCTTCAAAGTTCGGGGGGCGGAGGCTACGACAGCGTAGCTGAGTGGCCGAGAGGCTATCCCCTGGGGCACGGCCCACAGTCTCATGACCACCATTCAGTCAGCTACGCTGTCGTAGCCTCCGCCCCCTAAACTTTGAAGGGTTGTAGCTCCCAAACTAACAGTGATAGGAATGTAGTTTGAACGGATTTGGACGCAGCTGGTTTCAACGAATCCAATGCACGATAGAAAATACTATTGTTCCATTTAAAAAAAATATCTTTGTGGTGTAACTCTTTGGAAAATGATACAATAAACTATGTTCATAGCTCCGCAGATAGTGTAACATTTCTTGTGTTGAACTACCGCATTAAGATTTCCTGTCACCTATTAACTTATAAGTTACAGAGGCAAACACACTTAGTGAAACACCCTGTATCTGACAGAAGTCAGTTCTGGAAGTTTCACAGTGGGCAAGGTAATTAAACAGCGCCTTTTAAGCTACTAGGCAGAGCACGTTACGCAAAGAGAGGAAGATTAGACCCTATTAACAGTGACGCCAACAAGTTTAGCTTACGTAATTATGCATGCAAACACAAACGACGTAATTGAACCGTGCTTTTTAACCACTGGCCAGAGCACATTGTGCACATCGGGTAAAGCTTCTGCTACGAATTTCAAAAACAGTGATGCAACAACAATCTCTAAATCAATCATCATAACACATGAGCACCTTTATAGGGAGAGGACCGCCACGGCTGACATAGGGGTGGAGGCGAAAAATCAAACATCCTCAACGGCTGAGGGGTAGCGTCACTGCCACATTCATGGATAGTCACCAGACCACTCATAAAAGACACGAACAGAAGGCTGCAAACTACAACTCTCCGACAGCAGCAACGACAACGAGAGGGAAAAGAGCCAAACCCTATGTTCCGACTACGCCTGGGGTTGGCAACCAAGCCGCAGGTCAAGACGCCAAATAAATTCTGCTCGTTTTTTCCGCAATATAACAATTGAAGATCGTCCTCGCATGGAAGGTGAGACATTTCAAAACACCTAACTAACGCAAACAGCGAAGTCAACCTGAACTCCAAACAAGAAAACAGCCGGCGACGCCAGACACAAAAGCAGCTCCGCGTCCGCGGCCCAGCGGAGAACGTTCACGGACCCGGCCCAAGCGTCCGCATCGGCTGTCTCAGACCCACTCCACTGGCCGTCGCGTCCCGGTGGCCGACGGAAACGCCAACGGAGGTAGCGCCACCAGGGTTAGGAGGAGAAGCAAACACAAATCGGGGCGCGGAATTCGAACAGAACGAGACCACGGCTCAAAATGGAAATGAAAATTCAATCTGTTCGATTTTGATCGATAGTGAATTGATCGAAATGGAACGAAATAATACGGAAAAATGTCGCAGCGAGGTGGCGCATTGGTAACACACTGGACTCGCATTCGGGAGGACGGTGGTTCAAATCCACCTCCGGCCATCCAGATTTAGGTTTTCCGTGATTTCCCGAAATAAGTCCAGGCAAATGCCGGGATGGTTTCTTTAAAAGGGCACGGTCGATTTCTTTCCGCATTCTTATCCAAACAATCCGAGGGCAAGCTGTGCCTCTAATGACCACGCTGTCGACGGGTCGTAGAACACCAATCTTTCTTCCTTCCTACCTTTAGGAAAAATGGTAGTAACACTATAAGTAGCTAAAGTCTTGTGCTTACTGTGAGCTGTTTCGGAAGCACATATCCACCATATGTTATGATGTGTACTTTGCAAACGGAAACCATTTGATTCAATATCTTTGGCCGCAGTTATCGAAGGGTGAAAGTCGTGATACGTAGAGAAAGCTTCTTAACGTACGCAACAATTTACACACGTAACACAAGGAGAATGAGATGTTTCTTTTTAGAAATAATATCAAAGGAAAGGGTAATTGATTTTGCAATTAATGGGATTTAACTAATAACAAAATGGCTTCCAATTCGCAACCACTCCTAGAGCTTTCCAGAATTACTGAATGGTATGAAGTCGAGACATAAAGTAGAAATGAGAAACCATAATTAGATATAATGGAACAATAGTATTTTCTATCGTGCATTGGATCCGTTGAAACCAGCTGCGTCCAAATCCGTTTAAACTACATTCCTATCACTGTTAGTTTGGGAGCTACAACCCTTCAAAGTTTAGGGGGCGAAGGCTACGACAGCGTAGCTGACTGAATGGTGGTCATTAGACTGTGGGCCGTGCCCCAGGGGATAGCCTCTCGGCCACTGAGCTACGCTGTCGTAGCCTCCGCCCCCCGAACTTTGAAGGGTTGTAGCTCCCAAACTAACAGTGATAGGAATGTAGTTTAAATTGATTTGGACGCAGCTGGTTTACACGAATCCAATACACGATAGAAAAAAACTATTGTTCCATTTAAGAAAATATATTTTTGTGCTGTAACTCTTTGGAAAATGATACAATAAATAATGTTCATAGCTCCGCAGAAAGTGTAACATTTCTTGTGTTGATCTACCACATAAAAATTTCCCGTCACCTATTATTTTATAAGTTACAGAGGCAAACATACTCAGCGAAACACCCTGTATGTATATGACACAAGTCAGTTCTGGAAGGTTCACAATATATTAACAGGAAAAATTTTAAATTGTCTAAACACAATCATAACAGGCCCATTATTTTAACGTGTTCAGAGTTACCGTTTGCATCTTTCGGGCCAGTAGATTGTAACTGTAGTCTTATTTATTACAAATGCTCATTTATGTTGTGTGGTGAGGTTTCATTCTATGTAAATAGCACAGTGTGCTATGGCCAAAATGGTAACTCTAGTCTTGATTATTGGGAATGGTCATTTATGTTATGTGGTGAGGCTTCATTCTAAATTGCACAGTGTGCTCTGACCAATGGTTAGAAGCAGGGTCTAGTTACACTGCAGGTGTTTGTATACTTGCCTAAGCCAAGGCTGTAGCGCCATTGTTAAATGTATCTACTGCTACTGCCTTTGTTATGCCTTGCTCTATCTTTCTTTAAAAAATGGTATCATTGTTGTAATATATTTTTTTAATATCACCTGTATTGTGCTGAGCATCTGTATGTCTGTCTATTCATGCCAGCTGTTATCTGATGTTAAGCGTGATGTAAGATTTTGCCCTTACTAATAAATTACATTGTCTTGGTATTTTGATGTAAATGTCCATCAGTGATACCCTCCTGTGCTTTTATCAAAGGGATTAAAACTCCGGTTTTCACACTGTAATACAACCAACTCATGTCATAATACGTAACTATCCTTAACAGTAAATCTTAACATGTCTCATTCACTAGACGTATTTACGGAAATGGGATTTCCGCTGATAGCGTTCTTGTTGATAAAGCATTCAATATTATTATTAAGGATATACTGTTGTAATACCAGAAGTTGTGACATTCCAATCAAGCCATTTTCTTGCCCCTACATAGTTACAAAAAATACAATAGAGACGTAGATACAGCAACGTCAATCTTACAACATATCATAAATGTAAAGTACATAATCATTGTATAAGTGTAAAATACTGCTACAAGTGTAGATACGCCATACATATGAACCAGTTTTGCTGCACAATCATGTCACTGCAATAGGACGGGCTCAATCTCTCCGAGAACATCAAACATACTCCAACACCTTATAAGGATTCTACGTTGTAGTGATGCCTGAAATAGAGTGGGAAACAGACGAGGTATGCTAAAGTAAATACGTTGGCTCCATGTAATCTTATTTGCTCCTATATTTCAAAATTACTATCATTACGTCCAGGTGGACGCCGTTAGCGGCACGTGCAGCCTATTTGCCTCTCCGTAAAATCAATAGATTGGACACTGACGGTAAAGTATCTTGCTTTTATTCCTTGATGCCTGCATTAGCCTTTGGTGAGACGTAGTGGTCATTTGGAGAGACTTGGAAATAACTGCAATGAGCAATCTTAAAACTATGTTAATGCTTTCCATTATTCGACGTTCCCTCATTTTCGAAGGCAAAGGTGTATTAAAAAATCACCTTTAAAATTTGTGTCATATACATACGTCATATATAAAACGGATGTTTAAAATTAATCCCCGGAACAGTGCATTTGTCCTTTCTAAAAAGAGATGATCTGAGAATGCATTGTAAACATCTGTTTTATATACTCTTCGCCATTGAAATTGCTACACCAAGAAGAAATGCAGATATATAAACGATTACTCATTGGACAAATATACTAGAACTGATATGATTTTTCCAGGGAAGCCAAAACAGTCTTGGTCCAACCCGCCACTGCCCGCACCGAAACTAAGTTTATTGTGCGGTATCGCTTCCTGTATATCTAGTAAAGCCAACCAATGCCCTTGAACAGTGCGAGGAGACCCTTTACCAGTTCTTTATTAGAAACAATTTCTTCGGGTCTGGTTGTCCCAAATGTTCTGTGCGTTTTACTCTCCAATGCAATGCTTTCGAAGATTAGATATGATGCAGTTTCATCACCGTCATCACAGCTACATTTAGGGTCCTCTTCTGTTATTCCCATTGTGTGTAGGTGTTTTTTTGAAATTCCCATGGCCTGTCAGCAATCCAACCATGAGTCTAATCTCTCTCCTGTTCAGGCCCAGGATTGCAGAGCTACTAGAACTGACAGGTGATTACATTTTTACACCATTTGGATGCATACATCCTGAGAAATCAGTACCGAGAACAACCACCTCTGGCCGTAATAACGGCGATGATATGCCTGGGCATTGAGTCAAACAGAGCTTGGATGGCGAGTACAGGTACAGATGCCCATGCAGCTTCAACAAGATACCACAGTTCTTAAAGAGTAGTGACTGGCGTACTGTGACAAGCCAGTTGCTCTGCCACCATTGACCAGAAGTTTTCTATTGGTGAGAGATCTGGAGAATGTTCTAGCCAGGGCAACAGTCGTACATTTCTCGTATCGAGAAAGGCCCGTAAAGGACCTACAACGTACAGTCGTGCATTGTCCTGCTGAAATGTAGGGTTTCGCAGGGATCGAGTGAAGGGTAGAGCTACGAGTCGGAACACATCTGAACTGTAACGGCCACTGTTGAAAGTGCCGTCGATGCGAACAAGAGGCGGCACTCCATACCATCTCGCCGGGTGATACGCCAATATGGCGATGACGAATACACGCTTCCAATGTGCCTTCACCGCGATGTCGCCAAAAACGGATGCGACCATCATGATGCTGTAAACAGAACCTGGATTCATCCGAAAAAATGACGTTTTGTCATTCGTGCACCTTGGTTTGACGTTGCGTACACCATCGCAGACGCTGATGTCTGTGATGCAGCGTCAAGGGTAACCGCAGGCATGGTCTCCGAGCTGATAGTCCATGCTGCTGCACACGTCGTCGAATTGTTCGTGCAGATGGTTGTTGTTTTGCAAACGTCCCCATCTGTTGACTCAGGGATCGAGACATGGCTGCACGATGTGTTAGAGCCATGCGGATAAGATGACTGTCATTTCGTCTGCCAGTGATACGAGGACGTTGGGATCCAGCAAGTCGTTTCGTATTGCCCTCCTGAACCCACCGATTCAAAATTCTGCTAACAGTCATTGGATCACGACCAACGCCAACAGCAATGTCGCGATACGATAGACCGCAATCGCGATAAGATACAATCCGACCTTTATCAAAGTCGGAAACGTGATGGTACGCCACCGGCGCCAACCTTCTGTGAATGCTGTGAAAAGGTAATCATTTGCATATCACAGCATCTTCTTCCTGCCGGTTAAATTTCGCGTCTGTAGCACGTTATGTTCTTGGTGTTGCAATTTTAATGGCCAGGTTTGTATATGACGTGTATCTATGACGCAAATTGGTTTAAAGGGAATTATTAACACAGGTTTACCTTCGAAAATGACTGGATTGGCGAAACGCGTAAGGTATTAATAAAGTTATAAGTATGGTTAAGACTGTTATATTGTTTCCAAGTGGACCTTTCTTTTACTTTGTGCAGTAAACAGACTTGGTCAAAACACGACTACAATGACTATCATAAGAATTCACTGAGTCTCTGTGCCCCGTATCGACTGACGAGAGTACAACTAGGCTCTTCATCCGACCAATCATGGGGTACTGCCCCTGAGACAAATCTTCACAACCTGCAAGTCCATGCAGACGCAAGGTGCCTTATTGTAGCTTGTAAAGCATTACAACATAATTTCGGGGAGAGGGGGATGAAACCTTTTATCCGCCCCCAAGGCTACGGTCCTGTGATGACATAAAAATATTATAATGATATGGCAACTGCACTTCGACGTAATGATATAACAGTAGTTTATATTCCATAATGTAACCAAAAGTAATCAACTAAGATTGAAGTACACTCACATATGGAATAAGTATTTTAAAAATTAGTTTCTGTTGTCTTGCGATTGCCAAGTCATTATATTTATTATAGAAATAAAGAGATATAATATTGATTTAGTCGCTATAAATGTAGGTAGATAACAAATTGGATAACAAAATAATGTCAAGGCGTTGAATATCTGGTTCCATGAACCATTTCGAAAGTAACCCTCTTGAAATATTACAACTTTTTATCCCGGAAGAAATTCGTCGTGCGAAGACTTGCGTTTTTATACATTTTTTTTTATTTTTCATGGGATTTCATTTCTTTTTGTAGGTAGTCCTATTTTTCATATTGGGTAACATTTCTTGAACATCAGTCACAGAATTTCTTAAACCCCATTCCCTGTCTCTTTCGGGTTGTCTCAGAGACTTTGATGTAAGAAGTATTTGGGAAGTCTGGAAAGTCGATTACGTTTCTAACGATCAATCTTTCATCACGTACACTGCACCCTGTGGTGAATAACTATAGAAATATCAACAAGTTAGTTTTGTATGTCACATAAGTTTAAGAATTTCAGAATACGTAGAACTTGAGGATAAAGTATTTAAAAGTAATTATTTTAGTCCATAAAAATAAGCCTTGCTTTTCTATGAACGTAATTGTATGCCGTGAAAATGTTTATATATAGTTGTATAATTCTTCCTTCTACAAACAGTGGCCGCGGCGGAGTGGCCGAGCGCATTGAGACACTATGCTACGATGCGCTAGGCCGTTCCACGTCGCGGGGTTCGAATCCCCCCTCGGACATGGCTTTTGTTTCGTCTTTAGTATAAGCTAGTTCATAAGTAGTTTGTAAGTTTAGGGACTGATGACCCCGCAGTTAAGTCCCTTAATCTTGATAAACATTTGAAAATGTTTACAAACAGGGAAATGATAATTTAAGGTAATTATAGAGTATAAATTGTATCAGGAGGAAAAAATCGAGTGTGTGATCGTTAATTGCAAACTACTCAAATAAAGAGGAATATATCTAATTTCCATCTCCTCCTGCAAGTGCTTTCGGACGTATTTATTTAGTGAACTTGCAGTATAGTGAACGCTGCATTAGTTGCGGCACTTAGTCTCTTTACTTTTGTAGCTCACAAATGATTACTCAAATATGCGTTTGTTGACAGTGCTCTTTGATAGCGGCACAGAATATGCAAGATTTACTGCGTTTTCGTGTAGCATTAAGGAAGCAATATCGATAATAAACAGTTTTATGAGTTTTTGCAATGATATGAGCTTTGCCAATCGACGACTACCAAAAAGGAAACTTTTAAGGAGTTTTCATTAATCGTTTTAGCATGAGTTTTAATTCCGTTTTGAGAAGTAGTTAATTCAGTCTATTTCCTCTTGAAAAATTCAAAGTCTTTTGTCTAAAAGTCATGGCAAACTACGCGCTGGGTTTTACCCTCCTCTTTCTCATTTCTAAATATCTTTCCTTGTAGTTAAACTTTTTGTTATTCCACTTCCACGGCGTGGTACGGCTAATGGAGCACTTTTAGAGTCTTCACACAATACATCCGGCTATGGCGCTTCACGTTAATGTTCTTCATTTGGCTGTCCTCCATCCTCATTAATTTCCACCGGGATCTTCACCTGCTGTGAATGCGATGGGGAAACTTCTCGCATCTTCGGTGATCCCGACTTCAGCCAGCGATTCATTGTAAGTTATTTACTGGTGAAAATGCGAATGATGAAAGAGGAGCTGCACTAACGAAGGATTTGCAGCAGGAATAAGTTGATAGAGGAGCAGGAGCGTTTGATCTGCGCCCTTCAGGTGCAGTTGAAAAACGCTGAAGAGGAACTAGGTAGGTTGAGGAGGGGAATTGGGGCTGGGGAATGGGAACTGGCAGTTGGCAAGAAGGTAGCTAGGAGAAGGTATTCA
Organism: Locusta migratoria; assembly: GCA_026315105.1. Classification (NCBI taxonomy): domain Eukaryota; kingdom Metazoa; phylum Arthropoda; class Insecta; order Orthoptera; family Acrididae; genus Locusta; species Locusta migratoria. The sequence continues at coordinate 218,662,475 of CM048749.1, forward strand.
GATAGCTTTACATTGCAAGTTGCAAATAGGTTTGACCAACTGTCAGAGTTGAGTGGAGATGAATCTCCTGTAGCTGTAGGTGTAGGAAGTACGCAGCAGACCTCAGCTTTTGGTAAGCCGAAATCTGTAGAGAGGTCTCTAAGGAAGAAGAAGGTTCTGCTGCTAGGTAGTTCTCATGGCAGAGGTGTTGGCCAACAGTTGCAGGAAGTACTTGGGAGTGAGTACCAGGTCACCAGCATAGTGAAGCCTAGTGCAGGGTTAGCTCAGGTCACTTGTAACATAGGGGACTTATGTAGGAATTTTTCAAAAGAGGATCAGGTAGTTATAGTGGGTGGGGCCGGGAATAGTCTCGATAGGGACGGGGAATATGATATAGGTGGTGATCTGGAAAGGATAGCAACTGAAACTGGTGGCACGAATGTGCATTTCGTGCAGCTGTTTCAGCGTCATGATAGGCCTTGTCTTAATACGGCTGTCAGCCGTGTTAACATGGGGCTTGAGAAGGCGCTGATGACGGAGGGCATGGATCACTTTGCAGTGGTGCCAGTTGAGTCTATCCAAAGGTCGGATTTTACTAGGCACGGTCTGCACCTCAATAGGTATGGGAAGGGGAGGTTGGCAAAGCTCATAGGTGACAGTGTAGTAGGGGGTGGGGGTTTCACTCATGGAAAAATTCCTGTAGTAGTTGGTGTTAGGGCTGCACCTTTTTTAGACTGAAGACAGCTGATAGATATTCCTGCTTAAAGGAAGTCCCTCTAAGAAATGAACCACCTTTGACAAAGTCTAAGAATATAAGTAATAAGGGAATTACTGTTTTTCATCAAAATATACAGGGTATCAGAGATAAAGTTAATGAAATGCTTATTGATACTGATTCTGACATTATTGGAATTTCAGAGCACTTTTTAAGTGGTGTGACAATTAAGAGACTTCCTTTGCCAGGATACAGGTTAGCTGCCTTCTACTCTAGGAGTTCCTTGCAGTGTGGGGGAGTGGCCATGTATGTAAAAAACGATTTTTCATCGAAGTCAATCGATTTTTCTAAACACTGCACAGAACAGATATTTGAATGTTGTGCAGGAGTTGTTAATGTTAATGGAACTAAACTAGTAATAGTTGTTATTTATAGATCCCCTGACTCAGATTTTAAAATGTTTCTGCCCAAGCTGGAATTGGTTCTGGGTTCACTGTATAGGAAGTATAAAAATTTAATTGTCTGTGGAGATTTCAACATTAATTGTGTAGGTGATAGCTCAAGGAAAAGTCAGCTGTTAGATCTATTTAATTCCTATAACATGATGCAAACAGTATTTTTTTCAACGAGAGTGCAAGGAAATAGCAGTTCTACCATTGACAATATTTTTGTTCATTCTTCATTATTAGAGGGGCACTCTGTTAGCAGAATAGTAAATGGCCTATCAGACCACGATGCCCAACTTTTAATTCTAAAAAGTATTTGTTCTCAAACAAATGTTAAACATAAATATCAACTACTCAGAAAAGTTAATCCAGTTGCAATTGAGACCTTTTTAAGCCTAATTAAGGAACAAGAATGGCAGGATGTTTATAGTGCTGATAATGCAGATGATAAATATAATGCTTTTCTGAACACATTTATTATGCTGTTTGAAAGTTGCTTTCCGCTAGAACGCTCAAAACAGGGTACTTTCAGTAACAGACAGCCAGGGTGGCTGACAAAGGGGATAAGAGTATCATGTAGAACTAAGCGGGAGTTGTATCAAAATGTTAGAAGCAGTCAGAATGAAGATGCAGTAGCTTATTACAAACAGTACTGTAAGGTTCTGAAAAAAGTCATTAAGAATGCAAAAAGTATGTGGTATGCAAAAAGAATAGCAAACTCTCGGGATAAAATTAAAACTATCTGGTCAGTCGTGAAGGAAGTGTCTGGTCAGGAGCAGCAGGTAGAAGATATAACGTCAGTGCGTAGTAGGAATGTTTCTGTTACTGACAAGTTAGATATATGTGCAATATTCAATAATCACTTTCTGAATATAGTAGAGGAACTAAACAAAACTCTAGTTTCTACAGGTAATCATATAACGTTTTTAGAAAATGCGTTTCCGAGGCTGTTACCGGAAATGATCCTTCATGATACTTCCATAGGTGAGATTGAGTCAATAATTAAATCACTAAAGACTAAGGACTCTTGTGGATATGATGGGGTATCTAGCAGAATTCTAAAGTACTGTTCTCCATATGTTAGCCCAGTACTAAGCCATATTTGTAATTTTTCCTTTCAGAATGGTCAGTTTCCTAACAGATTAAAGTACTCAGTAGTGAAACCGCTTTATAAAAAAGGAGAAAGGGATAATGTAGACAACTATAGACCTATTTCTATGCCATCGGTTTTTTCCAAAGTTATTGAAAAGGCTGTATATTCAAGATTAATTGATCATTTCAGTTCACATAATTTCCTGTCAAACGTACAGTTTGGTTTTAGAAGTGGTTTAACGACTGAAAACGCTATATTTTCGTTTCTCTGTGAGGCACTTGATGGGTTAAATAAGAGGCTACGGACATTAGGCGTCTTCTTTGATTTAACAAAAGCGTTTGATTGTGTTGATCACAAAATATTGTTGCAGAAGTTGGAACATTATGGAATACGGGGAGTAGCCCACAACTGGTTCACCTCTTACTTTAATAATAGACAACAGAAGGTAATTCTCCGCAGTGTAGAAAATGGCTATGACGTGCAATCTCAATGGGGCACAATTAAGTATGGGGTGCCCCAGGGGTCTGTTTTGGGACCATTGCTGTTTCTTATTTATATAAATGATATGCCTTCGAGTGTAACAGATGATTGTAAAATATTTTACATTTTATTTGATGATACCAGCTTGGTAGTGAAGGATGTTGCTCGTAATATTGACACAGTATCAAATAATGCAGTTCAAGAGATAAGTTCATGGCTAATAGAAAACAAGTTGATGTTAAATCACAGTAAAACTCAGTTTTTACAATTTCTAACCCATAATTTGACGAAATCTGACATTATGATTACACATAATGGGCATGTGATAAGTGAGACTGAACAGTTCAAATTTCTAGGTGTTCATATAGACAGTAAGCTGTCATGGAAATCCCATGTTCAGGATCTTGTTCCAAAACTAAATTCTGCTATATTTACCATTAGAACAATATCTGAGATAAGTGATTTTTCAACACGAAAAGTAGTCTATTTCGCTTACTTTCACTCACTTATGTCGTACGGCATTGTTTTTTGGGGTAACTCGCCTGATGCAAAAAGGATATTTCTGGCTCAAAAACGGGCGGTTCGAGCAATATCAGGTGTAAGTTCGCGTACGTCATGTCGACCCCTTTTCAGTAGTCTGGGAATTTTGACTCTGGCGTCACAATACGTTTTTTCTTTAATGTCTTTTGTTGTTAATAATATCAGCTTATTCCCACGAGTTAGTAGCTTTCACTCGGTGAATACTAGACAGATGTCTAATCTACATTTGCACCACACCACCTTAACACTTGTGCAGAAAGGGGTGCAGTATTCTGCGGCATCCATTTTCAATAAGCTGCCACAAGAACTAAAGAATCTCAGCACTAATCCACATGCTTTCAAATCTAAATTGAAGAGTTACCTCGTGGCTCACTCCTTTTATTCTGTCGAGGAGCTCCTAGAAAAGTTAAACAATTAAGCTAATTCATTTTTTCTTTATTGATTCTTTTCACTTTGTCTTAAGATTGTCGTGTGCAAAGGACTACTTAAAATTTTTCTATTACCATTCTTGTGTAACAATGTATTGACTTGTTCCATGACCATGGAGTCTTACTCCTCAAGTGGGTCCTATGGAACAGAAAAAACAAATAAAAAAATAAATAAAAAATAAAAAAGAAGCTTAATATTTAATGATGTCTCGGAGCGCACGTGTGGCAGCGAACGCTCTGATTGCTCGGCTGACCTCACACCATTACGGAATATCATGAGCAAAAGTTTACTGTGCACGCTACCCCCGGATTGTTTCAGAACAGTGGAACAGAGAAGCCGCATTCTGCGGGACTAAACAGAGCACGGGAAGGTCCTCACCTGGAAATCGCAACAACTGCTGGAAAAACAACCTGCACACAGTCGTAGAGTGGCAGACTATGAACCAAAAGGTGGCGGGTTCGATCCCAGGCAAGTCCTAGAATTTTTATCTGCGACTCTCGACTTTTTTCCCCTCTCACAATGTTGCAGTTGTGAAAAAAATATGGAGTATCACAGTGGTTCGGAATCCACGATAAATTGTAGGACCCCCTGTAACTGGATGGGTAAGTGAGTTCGAAGGTCGGTGGAGCCGCGGTGGAGTAGCCGAGCGGTCTAAAGCGCCTCGCTGCGGTGCGTGTTGTTGCTCGCCGTGGAGGTTCGAGTTCTCCCTGGGGCATGGGTGTGGGTGTTGTCCTTAGGTTAGTTTACCTAGGTTTAAGTAGTTTGTAAGCTACGGACTGATGACCACGCAGTTTGGTCCGATAGATTTACAAACATTTGAATATTATTTGAAGGTCGGTGGAAGGCAACGGCAGACCACCTCCAAACAGGACCATGCCTAGTAAAGCATTGGTATTCAAACTAATCTTCGGATTGTTGACTGCTTTACCTTATAAACGTAAACGCATTTTTCAGATGAAAGAAATAGTGATGAAATTGATTTTTATACTCTTCCACTATAATTTCAATCCCACGTAAGTCTTACAGTTTCCAGACCAGATGAACATATTGCTGATTCAGAGCCTCCAATTAGTGGGACATCGCAGGTCCAAGATTATCAGACCAGCCGCTCTTCAGCTTCATTACTTACGGATTCACTTTCAAACATTAATTATGTAAAATGTCATACATATTCACAGAATATATGACATCAACTACGATTGGTCAAAGCTGAAGATGTGTATCCAGCCTTGATTTGAATCCGGGTCTCCCGCTCTCTAGGCAATTGTCATGACCACTACACCACGGGGACACAATGATCACGGAACCTGCAACGAATACCTAAGCACGTCTCCCGCCAGACACAAATTCCTAACTGTAACCCGCCCACAGTACTTGCGTGGTTATGGAACATCGCCCCAGATTTGTGAATGGATAGAGGATTACCTGTCAGAGAGGACACAGTTTGTAGTAATTGATGGTAAGTCATCGACTTACAGAGTTGATATCCGGCGTCCCACAGGGTAGTCTTATTGGCCCTCTGCTGTTACTTATCTACATAAACGATTTAGGAGCAAATCCGAGCAGCTCTCTTAGGTTGTTTGCAGATGACGCCGTCATTTAGCGTCTAGTAAAGTCATCTGAAGATACAAAAACAACTGCAGAACGATTTAAATATGATCTAAGTATGGTGTAAAAATTGGCAATTGACTCTAAATAATGAGAAGTGTGAAGTGATCCACATGAGAACGAAAAGAAATCCGTTATACTTTGTTTACAAGATAAATCAATCGAATGTGAAGGCCGTAAACTCCAAAAGATACCTAGGAATTACTATTACATCAGACGTAAACTGGAAATAACACGTAGATAATGTCGTAGGAAAGGCGAACTGTGTTTTATTGGTAGAACGCTTAAAAGATGCAACAGAACTACTAAGGAGACTGAATACACTACACTTGTTCGTCCTTATTTGGAGTATTGCTGCCCAGTGTAGGATCCTTATCAGGTGGGTGTAACGGAGGACATCGAAGGAGTCCAAAGAAAGGCATCTCGGTTTGTATTGTCACAATACAGGGGGGACAGCGTCACGGAAATGATACAGGATCTGGGATGGGAAACATTACAACGACGGCGGTTATCGCTGCGGTGTGGTCTTCTTACAAAACTCCAATTACCAACATTCTCCTCCGAATGCGAAAATATACTGTTGAATCTCCATACATAGGTAGAAATGATCATCACACTGAAATAAGATAAATCAGAGCTCGAACGGAGAGATTCAGATGTTCTTACTTAACGCGCGCTATTAGAGAATGGAATGGGAGATGAATAGTACAAAGATCGATGAACCCTTTGCCAGGCACCTGAATGCGATTTGCAGAGTATGTAGATAATGTCAACTCGTAGTTTCAGAAACTAATTCGCGTGAGAGTAAGGGCCCCATCCCTCCCCACAAACGAAAGGATCATTGCCAGTCGCCGGAATATACAAATGGCGACTGTTCCGAACGTCGTTTCTGATCCTACAGTTGGCATTCTTTAATATTTACAGAATATATGACATCAATTGTTGAAAGACGGTTTTTCGAAAAAAAAAAAAAAACTTTTAATCTACTGTTCAAATATATATATGGCGCCGAGGGAGGACTCGAACCTCCGGCGGGAACGACTGCCCAGTCCGTAACATAAGGCCTTATACCACGCGGTCATTGCGTCGGCCCACTTTAAATAAACACAAATCATTATTAGCGATGGTACTATCAAAACAAATCTTATTTTGCGAAGTGTGTCCTTTGCGGTTGCTCTTAAGAGTGAACATCTTGCATATTAAAGGTTAACACATTAGTGAGCAGATATTGCGGAAATGGAAAGTGCGATTGATGTGCGGTTTTCACAGAATGGATTCGTAGTCAAGGATTCGTATTGTTACCCAATAAACAGATTGAAAGTGTAATTTTTATGGAAACATACAGGTTTTTAAATGGAACAATGGCTGTTTCTATCATGAAATGGAATTTTGGACACAAGCTGTTTACAAAGAATTTTGAATTACATTTTTATCATGTTCAGTTTGGCAGCTACAATCGTTCAAAGTTTCGGTGGCGGAGGCTGCGATAACGTAGCTAACTGGCCGAGTGGCTAGCCCCAGGGGCACGGCTCACTGTCTCATGACCACGAGCCAGTCAGTTACGCTGTCGTAGCCTCCACCCCCAAAACTTTGAATAGTTATAGCTACCAAACTAAATGTGATAAAAATGTCATTCAAAATTATTTGTACACAGCTGGCGTCAAAAATTCCAGTGCATTGTAGAAACAACCATTGTTCCATATAAAAACTGTATGTTGCAAAAAAAAGAAAAAAAAACTTTCTAGTAATATTACAATCTGTTTGTTGGCTTAAAATACGAGCCCATGACTACCAATCCATTCTGTGACAACCGAACATCAATCGCATTTTCCGTTTCCGCAGTATTTGTGCTGCAAATGTTAGGTGACTTTGTTAACATTCATAAACTGTACGACGTATTATCTCAAGGCAAGGCAGTAAGGAACTAACACATTAAGTATTTGACAATAATGTACATTCATTTCTTTAGTTGCTGCAAGGCGCATCATTATTTGTCTCCTCGTATCGTTCGGCACAGATTTATTGCTTGACAGTACATTTTATAGCTGAGAGAATAACGAAAATGTATATATATCTGTATGTATCCGTTACTAAAGGAGACGGTACTCGTTACAACTGTACCGTTACTCGTTACCCTCAGTACTAGTGCCACACAGAAATACGGCGGCTACATTGTCTTTCAAACCGTGAAAAAAATTTACCTGTTACTGTTAATAATAATTTTACATTTAAATTTTCCTCGTAAATACTGTGTACCTGCTTTCTGAGGCAACCCTCTGCCAGGCACTTAAATGAGATTTGCAATCTATAGGTAGATACTACTGAGGAAATGTAAGGATCAGTACACTCCGTTTCCCTCGTGATTAAAATACAATTGTCATACAAATTGATCAAAACTAGCGAGACTATCCCGTGACCTCTAGTTTTAGTACTGTTCCCACACTTTAAAGAGACGTGGAATGTCAGAATCAACCGGAATATTTTTTGACAAATGCCAGTGTGACGGATCATAATAGTAGCACTACATTTGCGAGTAGCGGGACTTTTGTACTGTATTATGTGTCATTAACATTTAAGATAATACCGATATGAATGAAAATGTGTAGATGATAACTTTTGAGTACTTTTTACAAAACGTTTTTAGAGTAGACAAGATGAAAAACACATATGTAACACCGTTAAACTGAAAGATTTACAGGTAAAAAACTAAATAAAACGTATGTTTGAGTTAATAGGGTACGTAAGATCATACAGGATTAACCTGAAAACATTCGGCAAGAAGTATAATCCAATTTTTTTTCCATGGCTAAAATCATAGAGCTACGCGATATGTAATGAAAGTTCGTCACGGATGTCCATATAATACCTCATAATAAATAGTATCACGGAATATAAGAAATCTCCGTATTGATTTTCGTTACAGAGTTTGTATCGATACGATAGCTACGAATAACGAAATGTATTCATGAGTAAGTTCGTACCGATACGGTAGATGCAAGTAACGAAATGTATTCATGAGTGACGATTTAGACCTTCGATTCGCACATAGAATTCTTTACCGAATACGTACCGTTTATTATAGCTGTAGTACATTTTAGTTCAGGCTTTGGCTGCGAGGACGCTGATCCGCTGAATTGCAGCACCTCGAACGTACATGAAACAAACAACAAAACATTTTAAATATGTCATTATAAAATATTTATACACAAACAGTTAATACCTTTGTTATAGATATCCTGCAAAACAGAGCTGATGTAGGGCAGTAGGAGTTGTTTATTCCTTCGTCCCATTACACATAGTGGTTACTACAACTATGTAGTCAGCAGTAGACCCCAAACTTACCACAAATTATGAAAATTCTTCATATAGTTTATTCAGTCATCACTGGCAGCTAGTGTCGTAAATTCCTTTGTGCCGTAAGTAATTCATACTGGAACTAACAAGAAAAATATAGGGCTGCATATTAAAGTGCCTCGATTCTTAAAACTCCTGAGCTATGGAATACAGTGCACCTTGTTACAATGAGTCATGTGACTATAATTTCGGTTGCGGCAAAACGATTTTATCGTACACAACTATCAAGTAGTAAACACAAATTTGACAAAAACACGCAGTCCAAATAACAGTGAGAAATGAACAATAAATTTCCGTAAGCAAACTGTCAGAATATAGTGACTAATCGAAAATATAAAAATGAATACTTGTATCTCTGGACGAATTTTATGGATAAACTGCCTCATTATGAACGAGGTTTAAATTTATTACTTCTCTGCTACGAAATGTCCAAGATATTTTGCAAACAGTATGATTCCAATGAATATACCTACAATATTACTTTATTCTACAAGTTTAGGAGATAAACACATAGAGTTGTACGATACTGCCGTATCATGTTTGTTCGTATCTTGTGCGCTTGCGTACCGTTTATCCGATTCCAAAGAAACTTTGTATTCCACTTCTTCAAAACAAGATGAAACTCACTATCTACATAAATTTTTGCACACTGCATGAGAGACAGTAGTTTACCTACGAACTTCGACTAAATTTACGGGCTTTTCCGATCTTGATAAAATGTTTCTCAGACAACCTGAATAACAAGAGAATCATCATCGTTTACGTAAAGTGCATGGCGGATGGTACTTTTCAATAAAATTGACTACTTCACTGCTAACAATGTTCGTTAACCCTTTCCAATTAGTGTCATTAAACAAAGTGGAAAATGATATCTGACTTGTGCTCCTGACGGGACGTCAGAGTCCTTCTGATGTATCATATGAAACACCCGTTGGCCGAGATTTTTGAATATCACTGCTCACAGACAGCGGTAAACAACGGACTGTTTTATGTCTGTGTACACGATTTCGTCAAGCGAGTTTTGTCGTTACAAAAAGACGCTTTTGTGCGTTCTCACGTTGGTAACGTTGTTTTCTATCGTTTTACCTAATGGAAACTGATATTATTCAATGAATAAAGCATACTATATTTATACAGTGTTTAAAACAGTGCCTCGAAGTTTTTAGTACTGACAGTGTGTCAAAGGCCTTTCTTTGCATGTTATTTTTGTAGTTTTCTTTGTTGCTTGGTGTCAGTAATATATGGTTGCAGTTTTCTTTTGTTTACAAACTACGAACATCTAAAATGGAATTTCGACATAAAAATCTTGCTGTTTCCTGCTGGTAAATCCTAATGTAAACAGAGATAAGCATTTCATAAGTACATTATATCTTCTTGGACTTTGAAGTCCAGTTTTGTTTATTTATTTTATTTTATATCTGTTGCGTCAGATAAGGAAACAAAAATGTGTGAGAATACACTAACGTGCTTTTATTCACTCTGGTAGTTAAATAACCAAATATCAAGTTATATACTCGAATATTTGATAGTTTGGGCAGGAAAGGGTTAAGAGAGTTGTGTAATTTTTAACAGATGTAGGAAGCAATGGAATGAGGAGTTGGACGAGGTGTTCCAGAGACAGACGAGGAGGTGATTGGCAGATAAAGCGGAAATTGGAGGTGGGCAACGACTGGGGTAGAGGGAGATGAACGGCAGGAGGGAGATGAACGGAGAGGGAGAGAGAGGGGGTAGCAGCTGCACAGAAAGAGAAGGCGGGCACAGAAATGTAGATAGAGTGGAGAGAGGAAAAGGAATGAGAGGAGAGTCCTTCAGTATGAAATAAAGAAATTCCGAAGCGACGAAGGGTTTCAGATAGTTACTACAGTTGGAACCGGAAACGAGAGCGGTCGAGTTTAGGCTGCTTCTTCGCACCTACTTCAGGCGTTATCCGACGGCCAATGATAGTTCACCATCGCTCTCAAGGCTCTGCTGTGAATGCTGTATCCACTGCCAGCATATAAAGTGACTGAAGTGAGTTATTTAGTGGATTTCATAGTATTTGTTGCAAGTTGACATCACTGATGCTACTTCTCCGTGAAGCGAAAACACCTCTCACAGCCGTAGATGACACTGCTTTTATTCGGAACTTCCTTGACGTAAGCTATCGACTACTACAGACTGCTCTCAAAACATAGACTAAATATTGAATGCAGTAAAGTGTGTAAATATATTAGTGAAATAAAATGTAGTAATAAGTGAAAGTGTATAATGGGTGAAGTAAAATGACAACTTAGTTTAGTTCAATGCGTCAACTGGCTAATGCTGCAGTTTCAGCATGACATTGTCCCGCCGAGTATTCACGTAAGCAAGGAGTCAATCGCTCTGTAAACAAACGGAATCTATTGATTCACCAATCAGGCAATCGACCGACCACATTCATCGTGAATGACGAACTGTAAAACGTGACCTCTAGAACGTCTCGAAGCAATGTGACCAGAAGCCAATAACCGAGTGTACTGACCTCCTGAGCAACGTGACGATTTCTAGAAGCTGTACAACGTGACAGAAGACAACGTCCCTGAAGATCATTCACCTGCAACCAGATCCATCAAATAAATATCACGGCCAAGAGGCCGACGCTATAGACTGATTTAGTATCGTCAGCAGTAGCGGCGTTATCAGCAGCAGCAGAAGCAGAAGTTGGAGTGTCAGTCATGAAGTGCCACCGGTAATGACGGAGTTAAAGATGGAAGAATCTGATCGCCAGTAAAAGTAAGAATACTGTATAGTTTAAATGTTCAATAAGAATGTTTTAGTAAATTCAGTTTCATTTGCCAAGGAAAAGATCCCAACCCACGTGTTTATAAGATTGACTGTGAAATGCTATCCTGACAATAAAATGTTAATTTGTGGTTAAAGCTTGCCATCCTGACACTACGGCAATGCATTTACAGTTGTTCTTGAGTGTTCAATATTTAGCAAAGTGGTAGGGTTACTTCATTTGATAAAAGAACGCCTTCTTTATTTGGTGTCTTACTCTTCATTTGATGTCAAAAGTGTAATTCTTCACTTAATCGGTCTTCATTATCGCCGAACATAAACTATGAAACTTATTATGTATATAAGAAAGAAGACAGTGGCAGTGGGGGATATATGAATGTTGCAACTGGAAAAATTTCCGTTAAGGACTTACTCGGAAAAGGTAGAGGCGCAGCAACCACGCACAGTGCCAAAATGCTACGGGAATATATATTAACGGGGTCCAACAGAGAGAGATGCACAGAACTAACCTAACGGGTGTACATCAATATCGTGTATTTAATATCAATATAAAAGACGGACAAAGTATTTCAGCACTTGAGAGTGATAAGAGGAACGGATATAAAGGACAATCATTTCCTCGTTAAGACGGCAAGAAACACCTACCACTAAGCAGGCACTAACAGTCCACAAAATGGGAACAAGAAAGAAAGAAAGTTCATGGAAGTCTCATTTATTAAATGATCTTAGCACAGAAACTTTAATCACGTATAATAACCTGTATTGTAAAGTACAAAATGCGAAACTGAGTGGCTAGTTCAACTGGATCGAGAGAACAGCTTTCGAAGAACCCGGGAGAGGAAACAATTCCAAATTTCGCAGTCAGGATGTATTCTCAGGCGTCTACTTTGCTCCCGACACTCGCCATGGACTCGAGTGGCGCTGCGGTGGGCGACCGAGTGGCGAGCGGGCAGTGTGGACGGTCGGGCCAGTCGAGCGTGCGCCGCTCGAACGAGCGTGCAGGAAGTCGAGCGCAGCCACACGCTTTGCCGCAAGCTGCAGTACCGACACCTGTCGGACTGTCAGAGAACGACATGTATCACGCGATTCGAGCGAGCAACCGAGCGAGGTGCAGACCTCTATTATGCACAGTGCTACTTTTGACGGCGAGCGCTATTCTACTGGCCAGCGAGAAGGAGATACGCCACCAGCGTAACGAGTGATCCACGATCGACGTTGCGAAATGCATAATCACCGCCACGCGCCTTACCGCCGCCCACACTCACTGTGCCTTCTAGTTCACAGTAAAAATACTGTATGGTTTAAATGTTAAATAAATGTGTTTTGTGTACATGCTGTTTCATTTGCGCCTCATTCCCGAGCCAAGGAAAAGATCCCAACCCACGTGTTTATAAGATTGACTGTAAAATACTATCCTGACAATAAAATGTTAGTTTGTGGTTAAAGCTTGCCATCCTGACAATAGGGCAATGCATTTACAGTTGTTGTTGAGTGTTCAATATTTAGCAAAGCGGTAGGGTTACTTCCTTTGATAACAGATCGTCTTCTATATTTGGTGTCTTACTCTTCATTTGATGTCAGAAGTGTATTTCTTCAATCGTTCTTCATAATCGCCGAACATAAACTAGAAAAATTACGGAATTACTTCCTCATTGATATCCATGAACACGTTCGGGGGGGAGAGGAGAAACGAGAGCAACCGCAATGAGCAACGTCCTCGACATGAAGTGTGATCATATGGATGTCATTACAGAGTTGCGAGGTGACAGAAGTTATGGGGTGCCGACTAATGTCGCGACAGACCTCCGTTTTCTTGGCGAAATAGTGCATTTCGACGAAGCATGGACTCAACATGTCGTTGGATGTCTTCTTCATGAATACCAGCTGTGTTTTAGTACGTAAAAGTATTGCAGCGACATGATGTTGCGAACGATCTGACCTCTCGTTTATAAGAATGAATGTTCAACAACATACTTGTCGTGTGGCCGGAAATGTGCATAATAAACGACTGTGGCTCGCTAACAGGGCACATTATTACCCATAAGAATCCCAATGTTGTTTGGGAGCATGAAGTACATACATCCTGCAAATGGTCTCCAAGAAGCGGAACGTCTATAGCACGATATTTCGAAATTGACTATCATCTTTTTGTCTGAACTCATCGTACACGTTTCACTCCCATGCAACACTACACTCAAGACAAATTCTTTCAGAAAGGACTTCCTAACATTTAAACTAATATCGGATGTCAGCAAATTTCTCTTCTTCCGAAACGCTTTCCTTTCCATAGCCATTCGGCATTTTATATCTTCCTTACTTCGGTCATCAGGTGTAACTTTGCTACCCAAATAACAAAACTCATCTACTACTTTTATTGACTCCTTCCCGTATCCAATTCCTTTCTTTATCGCCTGATTTTTCGACACTACATTCCATTGCCTTTGTTTTACTTTTGTTAATGTTCATCTTATATATTCCTTTAACGAACCAGTCCATTCTATTTATTTGTTCTTCGAGGCCCTTTGCTGTCTTTGACGGAATTTCTATGTCATCAGAAAATCCCAAGGTATTTATTCCGTCTCCCTAGACATTAAATCCCTCTCCAAACTTCTCCTTCGATTTCTTCAACGTTTGCTCAATGTACAGATTGTACAACATTGGGGAAAGGTTACAACCCTGTCTTATTCCATTCCCAACCACGCCGACCCTTTCATGCCCTTGGATTATAATAATTGCTGTCTGGTTTTTGTTGAAGTTGAATGTAACTGACTGCATTTTCCGCAACAGCCGTTTCTAACTCGCTGCTATTGTAAAATTAATTCTAGGTGCGACCTCAGCCACACTCTGATAGAAGTTTTTTCTGATAATTGTTTGCTGTTCGGGTTATCGCAACGATACCATTAACAGTAGAATCCTGTCTGTTATTTTTACCTTTTATGTTTCATTTATTACAAGTTTATTTGCCATTGTTTTCCGATTGTTTAATGATAATAAACAAACATTTTACCTCTCAATCAAAAACACTTTTCATTTTTACTGAGACACTGCTTATTACCTGAATCCTCTAGCCAGTTTGGTAGTTTAGTAGTCACTTTTTATTCTCTACTTGCATGAGTGGTCGCTCTTTTGATTCTGGACTCTATTAAGAACCTTCAATTGATACGTGTACTGCTTTCTGATATCTAACCTACATATCATGGTAGATTTCTTCCACCTGCAGAGCCTACCGTTTAAGGTACACAACATTGGAGATCAGTCCTTGCGTGTTATACAAGGTAGAAGAAATGATCTGTCAAGTTTTTAAGACAGCCCAGCAGTACATTAATTTGAACACACAAGAATTGACAATTTTGAATGGATACAAAGAAGCATGTTGTAGGATTTTACGCACCGTGCTCACAGGTGTGTCCAATGTTCTGGCAATTCTGCGAGCACTACACGCTTGCACACCACCAATCGACTCATCCAGCATTGCTGTGGCCCCTTCTTCCACTGACGTCCAATCAATAATTATTCGTTTCCTCCCTCAACCATGTTGCACACCAAAGGAACCCGTCTTTTCGAATATCCGAACTTTTTTCCAAACCCACGGCAATCATTGAACCAACGCCTTTTTCAAACCCTTCATTATCGAGAATATTTGCAGTTTGTAAAGCAGTTTTACAAGCAGAGCACGATCCTGTATTGAGACAGTCATGGCGAACGCCTCAGACACGAAATGAGGAAAACCCATGTACTCGACGTGTTTATACCAACTTTAATGGGTTGTGTGTATGGCTGGTGATTTCATTTACATATTTGATTTGATAATTTGATTTTTCCAGGGAAGCCAAAACAGCCTTGGTCTAGCCCGCCACTGCCCGCACCGAAACTAAGTTTATTGTGCGGTATTGTTTCCTGTTTATCTAGTAAAGCCAACCAATGCCCTTAAGAAGAGCAAGGAGTCCCTTTACCAGTTCTTTATTAGACACAATTTCTTCGGGTCTAGTTGTCCCAAATGTTCTGTGCCTTTTACTCTCCAATGCAATACATTCGAAGATTAGATGTGATGCAGTTTCATCACCGTCATCACAGATCCTATATTTAGGGTCCTCTTCTGTTATTCCTGTGTTTTTTGAAATTCCCATGACCTGTCAGCAATCCAACCATGAGTCTAATCTCTCTCCTGTTCAGGCCCAGGATTGCAGAGCTTCTTTTAAAACATGGCTTTGGCATCATTACCTTGCCATGTTTCTGTTGTTAGACTTTGGTCCAATATTCTACGTGCTGTCTTCTGAGCCAGTTACGTAGTTCCAATTTGATCATTGCCTTGGTGATTGTCAGGACAGGTTCCGGTCCAATAAATGGAGTCTCTGCCCCCATCAAGGCTAATCTGTCGGCATGTTCGTTGCCACTGATCCCCGAGTGGCCAGGGACCCACAATAGGTTTACTCTATTGCTTTCCCCTAGTTCCACCAGAACCCTGTGACATTCTGCAACCATTTTAGACCTTGTTGCAGGAGCTGCCAGTGATCTCAGGGCTGCCTAGCTGTCTGAATAGATATAGATGCTACGATCTTTGTAGCACCTACGCAAATTCTCTTCCACACACGCCCTGATGGCAGTGATTTCGGCCTGGAATACTGAGGCCAGTTTTTCTAGAGAGATGACGCCCTCCATTCTTGGCTGCACCCCATATACCCCGGCCCCAACACCTTGGTCGGATTTTGATCCGTCAGTGAACCAAACAATATCCCCCGTACGGTGTCGAACTATTTTCTCCCATTGCTCCCTACTTCCAATTGTTATATTGAAAGGCTTGTTGAAGCAGAATGGGGTTATAATATAGTCGGCTGGCATTTCCCCAACCTTTGCTATATTTACCTCACTCTCTATTTTAGTGTGCGATTCTGGATATCCCAAAGAGTTCCAATTGTTGCCAGATTTGAGTCTGTATGCACCAGCCGCTGCCTCCATCTTGACCCAAAGGTGTAATGGGGGCATATCCAGCATGGTTTCCATCCCAGTAGTTGGTGTGCTGCTAATTCCGACTGTTAAGGCTAAGCAGGCTAATCTCTGCACCTCATTTACATATACTGACACATAAGGCGCCGTATGTTGATCAATTTCCACACTATATTTTTCTTCTGCCCTACGTTTTCCCCATCTTCGCAAATCTTCCGTTGCAATTTGACGTCATTCTTACCAGTGGTTTTATTTTCACAGCGGTTTGAAACTTTAATTATAATCAGCCTGTATGTGCGAGGTGATGTTTCCAACACTTGTGAAATACATCTGATCGCAGAATTGATAAATGGGTAAAAGAATCTAAAGACTAATTTGTTATAAGCAGAAAATAACTGCTGTCAGCCATCCAGATCGCACTAGTGTCGTCGCTTGTATAAACGCAGAACAACAACCTACCTAGAGCTTTTGGAATATAAATGTAGTCTATTAGCGTAAAAGATCTACTGGATGAGCTCCTGACAGCATGCGAACTGTACTTCCACTCAGTCAACAAAATCTTTCGGATTGGAGGACACGTATGGCGAGAGAGTGATCATATCTTCTAGTTTATAAATGGTCAACGCAGTCGAAAACGGTATAATTTTATTATCAGTTTTATACAGTTATTACGGTATCAACAAAGACAACGTTCCTGGACATTAAAGACAGCAACTATACATAAGAAAATCGAAAGCACGATACTTACGTGAGGACAAAACTGCTACTTTCCATCATTTGATCGAACTTAACAAGTACAGGAAGAAAAGGTTTTCATCGAAGAAATCAAACTGGAAGACGACACCATACTAATCATGCAACAGGGTATATTTATTTACTAAAGTGACATGTACGGTTCAGGTACAGTGAAATAGGCGTTCTATGACGAACTGTTTGGATCTACAGCTTCTAAATTAACAAGTGGAGACAAAACCGAAACCTTTTCTGATTGCACTGTCAATGACCTATCTGGAATCTTGGTAACTCCCACAACACTACACAGGGTCCTGACGGACTCTCGATAAAATTGTACAAAGATACTGGTATATAACACAAGAAAATATTACTAAAACAGTTAACAACATACTGGTAGAAAAACAAATACCATCAGAAGTTAAGAAGTGTAAAATCGGATTGATACAAAAGAAGGAAAGGCTACAAAAGCATCATCGACTTTCGACTGATTTCGTTCTTAAACTGAGATTACAAGAATACAGATCCAGATTTAACTAACTCAATCGTGCTGCTGCCTACGAAACTAAATGACCATCAGCAGACTTGTGCCTATACGAGAACTGAATTACTAATTCTGGCGCAGTGCAGACTAATTGCTCTAAAAATTACCAACCACTACCGATACTACCATAAATGCACAGTCCTGTCATCCAAAATCCCACAAAATGGCTTTTTTTCACACCATGATTAACAGAATAATAAACTTACCATTAGAATTTGAAACAATTGAGAAAGAAATATGCACCTTAGAATACACAGCCCAAGAAAACAATTATGACCCTAAAATTATACCAAAATTATACCAGCAGAAAACACAGGCAAAAATATCAAAGTTGCACAGAGAGATAACATTAGCAAAAGACACTCCAACAAAGAAAAAACCGACATACGTACCTACAACATACATAGGAAACATATCGAACAAAATTAATAAAATATTCAAACACACAAACGCCAAATTTGCCTATCAAAACAAGCACTGTTTGAACCACAAAATTTTTAAAGGAGACAGACAAACACTAAAATACAATAATCCGGGTATCTACAAAATTACGTGTAATACCTGCCAGAAATCATATATAGGCCAAACTTGTAGAAATTTCCAAGCTAAATATAAAGAACACACGAGAGACAGTGAAAATAATCCATCTAAAGTCTATCAACATTTAATCACGGAAAAACACGATGTAAAACCTATAGAGGAAACCTTAAAAATTTTACACGTTATACAAAAAAAGCCAAAAATGAATATTCTCGAGGAAATCGAACTATATTCCCATATACACAACAACCAGAATGATGTACTAAATTAACAAACGGAACTCAAACATAAACAATACATTATAAACAAACACCAAATATCCCAAATCCATAGTAAACCTCATAGACCATAGATAATATAGACTACGCGTGACGTCATTACACTGAAACCAACATCTAAGTCACGTGACTCGGGACAATATGCCGTTTTCGTCGTTACAAGAAATGTGAAGTGAAGCTGACGGATGTAGTTTTTCTCATTTATAACTGAAATGAAGCGTTGATTTTAACAACAAAACCTTTAATCATATCCTAAAACGCTTTTAGAAGAACAGTGAACGTTATTTCTCCGTAATTCCTAATGTTAATGCCATGGTTATTGTTTTTAAATGTGCCTAGTTGAAACGTTTAAATGAATTGCTCTTAAGTGAATAGCTGTTTTGTTGCTCTGTGTGTCACATTGCAACCGCCATGGGAGTAGAAGGCGAAAAATCAGTTTTACAAACAGCATCAGTTTTCTTACGTTTCCTCAGCAATACGTGTTAAAGTTATGTTATGCCTTTATAGGAACCAAAAACGATCTATGTCCATCAGATTTTTTACACAATGCAAGCGTTTGTATTTTACGACTTCTGCATATACAACCATGTCAATACGTAAAACTTGCATGGTACCCGCTATTTACATTAGAATAATTGATGTGCAAATTACAACTACTTTTATAGCTATACTGAATGTTTTGTACTCAAATATAGCTGTGTACAACGCTACTAAAAGCAGATTTGCACTAGAAATAATTTACTTGATGAAATGTAAATTTTGACAAGAGCAACTGGAATTGTCCTCCCCTCGATAATTACATTCACCAGTTAAAAAATGATAATGCTGCACAAACACTATCTGTAATTCTATTTCTTGTAAAAATAACTGTGAATAAGTGTCAAATCGTCACATATAAAAACGATAATCGTATTAATATTAGTATAATTGTGCAGATAATTTAGTTCTACATGTACTACATGTGTAATACGTGTAAAAAGTCGTTTTATTGTTAAAATCAATACTTGACTTCAGTTAAAAATTAGAAAAACTGTTGCTCATATTGACGAAAACTCAGTCACGTGACTAGGGGCAATTTTAGTTGTTGGTTTCAAACCACAACAGGGCAGAGATAGGGTCACGCGGAGTCTATGGTATCTTTGGTCTATCGTAAAACTCCAATACAAAACCAATAAATAAACCAAAGATATTAATGTATAAATTACTGGTAACCAAGTAAACTTATAATATCGTTGAATGCTGCCACTACAGTCTATGCTAGGCTGCCACTATAAAAACTGATAAAAAAATCGATTAATATAACCAGTGGTGCTGCACAAATACATATAAGCAACAATAGATAAGCATTACATCAGCTTTTAAAATCAATTGGGCAGCAAAAAGACGACAACAATATTGTAAGTAATGTAAGTAAAACTTTGTAAAAATTTTATGTGATTATGTTATAGGAATATATGTAACAACTCCTCAATGTTACTAGTATTTAAAGAACACCTGATGATGGCCTAAGGCCGACATAAGTTTAGTGAGATAATAAAGTCCTAAAGCAGTGTAAAAATAATTGATAATTATTGTGGTATATCCGATTCAAATCAAACTGGGAGCCCCAGGAAGCCTCCCTTTCATGCTGCTCTTTGAATTATTTCTGGAACCCTTGTTGGGATAACTAAAGGATGACATTAAAAATATTAACATCGGTGCCAAGATAACTGCATTTGTTGGCAATGCAAATGATGTGAGAATAATAATGAGAAACTGGGGGAATATAACTGTATTAGAGGCACAGTTCTGATGATCTGTTGCATCAGGTGCCAAATGAACAAAGAGAAAAGAAAAATTTTAATACAAAGGCACCCTAAGGTACAGATGTGAAACAGGCAGAGCAGATAGAAAATACGAAACACTGTGAACGGTGCCCCCTGCCCTCCATGACAAATGATTACCAAATGCTGGCATGACGTGGCAATAAAAATTAAGGGAGCACTAACAGGCATTAATCACTAAAACATGAACCAATATCAGAAGATCAAATGTGTAAATGTGTGTGTACTGTCGAAGGCGTATTGTGTTGGTCAGATTTTTCCTCTTATCAAAGTCATTTCGAAGAAGATTATTTGCAAGTTAGCGAACTTGCTATGGAGAGGCAACTTTTTTCGAGTTGACATAAACACTGTGACAAATGTTCAAATGTATATTAAGCTTATGGGACTTAACTACGGGGTCATCAGTCCCTAAGCTTACAAGCTACTTATGAACTAATTAATCCTAAGGACGGCACAAATATCAATGCCTGAGGGGGATTCGAACCCCCGACCGTAGTGGCCGTGCAGACCGTGACTGGAGCGCCTCAGTCCCCTCGGCCACCGCGGCCGGCAAACACTGTGACATTTGACCTTCCGCATGGAAGATTGGAGCTACCAATATACGCACTAAAGCACTCAAAAATGTACATCAAAAGGACTAATTCCATTATGTCAAGCCACGCTGACAGCAATACTGCAAAGCTATTTGAAGCAGGTAGGTTAGAAAGTACGCTGTCACTCACTGATTAATGTTCAAAGAATCAACTACCAATGTAAATTTATCAGCAAATAGTATCTTCAATGAAGTTATCTGAGCCTGGTTCTCAAAAACTACCAGTTCATTACGGCAAAAGACATTTTGAACTACAGGACGAACGTGAAGGGAGAAATAAATCAGAAATAGGTGCACCGGAGTAAAATGGGATTCCGGAGTCAAAGCATCAGGTTAATTCCGTCAAAGGTCTAGTGAACTTCATATGAAATAGTGATCTTCATATGAACACAATGAGCACCAAAGAAAGTTTACACGAAGTAGGAATCAGTGAAACAGATACTAGCCTGAAACGTGACTTGGAAGTCTTCCACACAGATCAGGGTGTTAAGACCGCTTCCACAACTGTAAAATGATTCGCAAAGACGTCTCTATTATAACTCGGAACACCACAGCAAAAATTTATCTGACTTGAAACGCACGAACCGGATGAAAAGTGCTACGTGCAAACTACAAGTAATACAGTAAGGTTGTTACTAGGGAAATATCCAAGTTATGTGAACAGCGAAGATCGTAAATTATAATAATGATGTGGTGTCTAAATAGCAAGATCCCATGATTCCAGCTTAATCTGCCTAGGCTGGTCATCTTTACAACCGTAATTTGAGATCCTGGTTTTCTGATATGACAAATTAATTTAAGAGACCACTTCCCAACCATCAAGAACTACAAGTCAGGTGTATGCTCAGCTCGGTGAAGACTTCAGATGTACTTGAAAAAAGAATAAGGCAAAATACCTGCTATGTGATCTAAACAGGCAGTATGAAAATATGCTGCAAATAAAAGTCATTAGAACAGGCGGGTATTGTATAGTAGCTCATTTACACAAATGACAAGTTCTTCAGACCGATTAAAGTTCACCTGGCTGTCGAGATATTGTATATTATGCTGAACACATTAAGGAAACACAATAAGCCTGTGTGCGAGCAGCTATATTACAGAAGAAAATTTTTAAAAGTTAGATGAAGAGGGTCACCCAGTACCCTTTCTGAAACCGAGGGAGTTGTATGAGATTTAAAATGTAATACCTCCTATTAGAGTGCCAGCAGGATAAATTGGCTGGTACATGCGCAGATCGCTGGGCAAGTTTGGGAATAGCGGTCGGAGTAATGCGGGAAATGACCAGCTCTGGAGAGGATGTGCCGCTCTAATCAAAAGCCTATTATCCACTCCCTCGCTGAATTTTATAAATTCTCTATTCTTTACCTAACCATAACATCAAAAATACCACGAAAAATACCTTTTTCTAAACACTGAACTCAACATTACTAATATTTCATTATTTTTATCAACATTACCTATCTTACTTCGACCTTCAGTAAAGTTGTTCTTGTATCAAAGAACATTATCTTCTTTAGTTTGCGGTGGTATTCATTCGACAATGAGATTTCCCGACATCTTAAAAGTAGCCTGATTGTTAAAATAAGCAAAATCTCGGGCAGTTGAAATCTGCAAAAGTAAGTTAAAACGCTTACTGCTGCTCTAAATTACTTTATGTGTGGTTACAGTACATGCGCAACGGAAATTTATCTGCCCAGTCCTTAAGGGAGCAGCCAACGTTTTGCCATACGTAAAATCAACATTAAAAAGTAAATGAATAGATATTTTCATGGACATGGAGAGGAGGGGGCACCACAGCTGGCTAGCGCGCGTCATTACCTTTTGTAAACAATAAATTCCTCATTATTGAGCACTGGCGAAGAGTTCGGTATTTACCTTCGAAGGTGAACGGTAGCTTCTACACTGGATTCAATAACTGGTTACAGAACACCAATTTAAACTACACGCCCCTCACTGAAATAGGGTCAAATGAAATTGACACCAATCTGTGATCCACACAAAATATATTAATTATTTATTCGTAAACTTAAAGGGTTTATCACAATTAATAACGAGAGCATATACGTGTGGAAATACACTATAACAAAAACAATCACCTTATGGTAGACAGAGGTCACTCCAAACTCGAACTGTTATCGAGATAATTGCGAATGTCTGCTTAAGAGCTGCCACTGATTTTCCATTCATGGTTGGCAGAACATAGTAACACTACTATTTTTAGTAAATATGAATCACTTTTCTAAAGTGATGTAAAATGGTATTTTATTGGTTGCGAACTGCCAGTCGACTTCTTAGTTCGTCATAAGGTAACAAAAAAATGTCAAAATACATAGAATTTGATGTGCTTTTCACACAGATATTACTTAAACGTAAGATACAACTAATCAAGAAGTACAAAGTGTTAACAAAGGAAATTATTACACGTGAATGTTCAAATGTTCAAATGTTTGTAAATCTATCGGACCAAACTGTGTGGTCATCAGTCCGTAGCTTACAAACTACTTAAACCTAGGTAAACTAACCTACGGACAAACACACACACCGATGCCCCAGGGAGGACTCGAACCTCCACGGCAAGCAGCCGCGGGCTCCGCAGCGAGGTACTTTAGACCGCTCGGCTACTCCACCGCGGCACACCTTTATGTCATGCGATTTTTTGGCCCACTTTAGGTTACGGTAGTTACACTAAAAGTGGCCTTTGCGATCGTCTTTTGACAGTTCGAAATTTAAATAACGGTTTGACCATTCATCTGACAAGAAAATTGAATAACCCAATTTGTAGAGGATAAACGTCTCTACAACTTTGCTCTCTTATGTTTTTTTTTTTTTTTTTTTTTTTTTTTCATACCTCGTATCGTTACAGAGATATTTGCAAAAATAACAGCGATTTTGGGACGTCTGTCTGTAAGGTGTTCCCACTTTTTAAGACGAATCGTTCAATCGATCAGCACCAAATTTTAGAGACATAATTGTAGGCCGCCAGAGACCAGAACCTCCCTTTTTCAAATTTTTGGGACAAATAATACGGTAGTAATACCAAAAAAAAAGCAGTTTGTAATATAATTGTAATTGCAAACGAACCGTTCATCTGACACGAAAATTGAATAACCTACTTGATAGAGGGGAAAAATTCTCTACAACTTCCCTCTATTATGTTTTTTTTTCATATCTTGCATCGTTACAGAGACATTTGCAAAAATAACGGCGATTTGACGATATCTGTCTGGCTGTAACGTTTTCCCACTTTTTAGGTCGAACCGTTCAATCGATCACCACCAAATTTTACAGACATAATTGTTGGCTACCAGAGGCCAGAACCTCGTTTATTCAAATATTTCTGACAAGTAATACGTTAATAATAAAAAAAGCCGTTTGTAATGTAATTTTAATTTCAAATAAACCGTTCACCTGACTCGAAAATTGAATAAACGAATTTGTAGAATTCTCTACATCTTTGTTCCCTTACAGTTTTTTTTCATATATCATATCGTTTGAGAAATATTTGCAAAGATAACGGAGTTTTGACACCCTCCATTGAATTAACAAAAAGCAGCCGTTCGCAGATGCCACGTGACATTCCTCGTCCAGAACTCTCTCTGGTATACGCCATCTTGCTTTGCGTATTTGATGATTCTCTTATTGTAACATACACGTTGTAATTTCAAAGCAATGGCGCACTAAGGAATTAACAAAATCACGTCGTTCTTTGTACGATACATGATAATCTAGTGTCTACAAATATCCATATTAGTATTAGTTAACAACGGCTGAGAATAGTATGAGATTATGGAACACAACTTCTAAGTGTGTAGCGTAGTGGGTAATGTGTTGGACTGTGACGCTAAAGTTCAGTGGTTCGAAACCCGCCACTGCCTAATTTTTTTCCTAAAAGGTTTTGAGACACTATTTTTAATTAAATTTTTATTATTTAGATTATTATTTTGGTCCAAAATGTTTGGAAAAAGTTATAAATCTACAAATCTAATGTGGGCCATAAAACACGTCAGTGCAATTTTTTTCTTTTCTCTTCTCCCCCCCCCCCTCTCTCTCTCTCTCTTTCTCTTTCTTTCCCTCTCTTGGACGCCTCCACCTTAGCTCGGCGTCGTAAGTGACCGCTTGCCTCGCTTGTGCCTTAAACCGGCCCTGAATGGGAGACACTCGTAGACAGTGAGTGAGATGTGTATGAAACATTCGCTGACAGGAGTGATAGGGTAACAGAAACGGCACATATTGGCATTCGCAAATTTACAGCGATGGAGGAATGAGGACTGCGGCTGCTTTTCCCCATTTTCAGTGAGTTCTTCAATCAGGAACAAATCCCTTTTTTCTGCTGCTACAATTTCGTAAAACAATTGGTTATGTGCTGTTTGTTATTAGAAGAAAGATAGTTTGGCTGCAGAGGAGGTAGTATGGAGAGCAGAGGTAATAACCAATGGAAAGTAATAAACTGTAAATTTGGGGACACCTGGGATAAGAACAACTATCTATACATCTTACAAAATAGGCTGTGATGTGTACGTGAGTATGTGTTTATGTATGTACCACATCTGCTCCTAAACAACTGGACCGATTTGAAACAACCTACGTACGCATGTTCGTTACTATCAACCAATAATCGCTGTCATAGAAAGAACCACCTACGACACATACGTAATGAGATATGATGTCATAAACAACGACAGTAGTAAACTAGGGCTGCATCATGTCATAATATTCTACATCTGCTCTTAAACTGGACCAAATTTCGTACAAATATTCTTTAAGAAGAGAAATTATTTCCTATAGTTGTAAAACCCACCTATGATACACAGTTCATACGATATTACGTCATAAACAATGAAAACTGCTCCATCTTGCGGAGCGTGATAGCGTGATTTTAATCGTCAACTATTTGACAATGAGAGCACTTAGCGACTTGCAATAAACCTTGAACATAATTTCAAATCGAAACGAAATTTTTCTCGCTGACAACCGCAACAAAGTCATGAAAGGAAAAAAGTTTATCGCTTACTACTTTTTCCAATGATCATGATGCATATCTACAGTATTTGGCATGACGTTACAAGTAGTTACATCTACACTGTAAATTTTATACGTCAGACAATTCATAAACAGTACCCATACATACCACTTAATCTTCCTTCGATATTATCACAGCTAGACATACAGTTCCTGAGATATGAAGTCACAAAAAATTTTGTTCACGAAAACGCATCATCACGCATGAGGTTTCGATGTATTACGTCTTTGCTACTAACACCATTCATGACATATTTTCCTTACATTAGGCACATGTACCACTGAATATACCTTAAAATTTACATGATAGTAGGACTTATATTTCAGGATACATGGCGTCAAAAACAATGAAATTTCCGAATAACTGCTATATCGTGCTCTATTTGTCCACATTTCCTCCTAAAATAATTTATCAGTTTCAACTAAACTTGGTACACATATTGCTTACTATCAAACAACAATCGATGTGGAGATAAAAACTACCTGCAACGCATAGTTCAAGATATATGACGTCATAAACAATAAGACACATCAACTTTCCCAACACGCGACGCGTGATTTACGAGACTTCATCCATCCACTATTTGTTGATTGCATACAGTTTTCCAATATTATATTCTACAAATCTGAAAAATTATATTATTGTAGGAGATATCATCTCCTAAGTATTGATCAGCATGAAAACGAAACTTAAATCGAAAGATATTAAGGTAGAAGACGATGAACAGAAAGAGAAAAACGAGATGGACAATGGACTAAATATTGTTCACAGTAATGTTTTACATTAAATTAATGTTATACATTATTTGTATTTTATTACCATATTTCTTTCTTTGGATACTGCAGTTAAATTTTGTACATTATGTATATCTCATTGTTTTACTGTTTCATAACTTCTAAGCTGTTTTCATGAGTACACGAAAAGGAAATCTTGTCAGAATTTTTATTTTCCTTTCTGTTATAAGAGTGGAAACATGCATGTATACCCGAGAAATACCGGGTTTAGCAGCTAGTCGATACTAAATGGATTCTGACCTTAAAATGTCTGTAAGTGGTTTCAACGAAGAGGGTCTACTGACTAGTGAAGAGACAACTCCAGCCTGCCTTCACCCTACCTATCGTGACTTCAACCGTGCACTGTACGTAAACATTACCGCGCGGAATTTCAAATTTTATTATTGGATTTAAGCGACGCTCATTTCCCGTAAATTCGTGCTTCGCGTGGACTTAATTTCGTTACCTTTCAGCTAGCGGTCACAAATATTGCCACCTGTTACAATGTAGAGACGCAAGTAATGAAACTCGACGTGCACAGAAATAGATGCCACTAGTATACCGTATACGAGGTATAACTGGGCGTGACGTACGAGTATGTGTCATCTGCACTGCTGTGATTCAGGGGAAAATGTTACACCAGTAATTACTGCCAATTAACGGAATTAGATACTTTGAAGTCCCACTCGTACTTGGAACTGGACGCACGGGACATTCAATTACGGTAATAATTAGGAAATTCGATATTCCGAGTATAGTAACGTCCAAACAGTACCGAGAATACCAAATTCTACGGTTTAAATCTCAACGCGTACAATGCATTCCGCAAAAGCCTATATTTTAACCGAGATTAGCGACTTATGCATGGAGTTGTCAGTACCAATAAGACAAGCAACACTGCATGAAATAGCACCAAAAATCATTGTATTTATTATATTCGTGTTGTATCTGATCTTTCAGACACGTCACTAGTCTACTAGTCTACACTAATAATAAATCTTTACATTTAGACCTGTCGCTGTTCACTTCAATCTTCAAAACTACTAGACGAATTTTTATGCGGTTTTCACAGTGAACATGAGAAAACTTTGGGTCAACATATAGGCATAGTTTTATTAAAATCTGATCACGGAAATATAAGATAACGTAATTTTAAGTGTTTTCAGTAGCTCATGTCTGTTTGTTTAACTACTAAAAACCTCTTATCTCTAAAACTACTTCACGAATTTGCATGGGGTTTTCACTGGTAAGTTGAGAGTGACGATGGATAACATATACACTTTGTTCTATAAAAACTGGATCACAGAAGAAAAAGAATATCATTGTTTGTAATTTTTCTATCTATGACCGTCATGTCTGTCTGTCTCTTTGAACACGTTTATCTCCAAAAATACTTGACTTATTTTCTTGGGGTTTTCACGTGTATCTTGAGCATATCATGCGGTTACATAAACGCTTTAGTAATTAAAATCGGATCAGAGAAAATAAACATAATTTAATCATTTGTTTAAAAACCATCGTGTATGTCTATTCGTTGAGGATAATCTCCAAAAGTACAACATGAACTTTCATGGGTTTCCACAGGTATATTAATAGTTTGTAGAGTAACGTAGGCTTCATTTAATCAAAATCGCATCAGAGGAAGGAAAGATAATTTGAAGTTTTATTTATATGCTTATAAGTATGGTTAGTACAGCAAATCTTCAAGCGTACTATACTTTCATCGGGTTACATAGGTCAACTGAAAGTACCTTGGGACAACACATAAGGGTCATTTCATCAAAATCGAATCAGGGGAAGAAATATCCTAATTTTTACTTCTGGTGTATGCTATGCTTGTAGCGTAGTACAGCAAAGATCCGATAGAGGCGCTGTTATTTACATAGTATACCAAATAATAAATAGATGGTGATGCTGCGATTTTTATTCACATAACTAAAGTGGAATACACTGAAACAAGCGCTACGATTTTCCTTATGGCAGCGATGTAGTGTACGGCCGTTAAATCCTTTTTGAAAAATCAGTCACGTACATTGTGGGAAATAATTCATTGTGTTGATAATGAAATAAATAATTAATGTTGTTCAGATTAGTAAATTAATAACACCACTAAAGCGAATATTTCGTTGGCAACGTTAACATACTAAACTGCGGCCAATGTAAGTAAAATTTAACCCATGCACGACACGAAAGAATATTTTCTTTTTACCAGCTAGAGAGCCGCTTTAGTGTACCTAAAAACTAATAGACGCGGCTGATGCGTTATAAGTATGGCGTACGTCTGGGAGAATTAAGCGACGCAGTCTTATTTCTGATAATACCAACAAATATTAAACTTTGTGTTATAGTTTCCGCGTTGTGTATTACATAATTAACGACATTGCTATGCTTCTTTCGACACGCTTGATTTATGTTTAAAACATAACGTAATTTTTTCGAGTCTCTCAATTGTATTAATTTACATAAGTGATCTTGGAAGGACAATCCATTGTATTTAGTTTGTTTTGTGATTTCAGGGACCTTTTTTAATGATGAGGTCCAGAACCTTAAAATGCGATGATACGCACAGGCCCCTCTTTAACAACCGTTACGAAGCACGGGAGTGTATGCTTGAGCAGGGGTCTCCAATTTACTCGGCTAAGAAGGCCACATTTAAAGTTCCGAATCGCAGTGCGGGCCGGATTGCATATTTGGTTATTACTGCAGAATGGGATACTAACGCCTACTTTGACCTGTGTCGTCACTGATAAGTTGAAAACCCCAATTTAACCCATTTACAGTATTATCACCATCATATCACTCTTTACACCCGCAAACAAAGATCAATAACATGTGAACTAAGTTAAAATGCAGTTTAGGTGAATATATTGTGGATGGTAAAAGTTCAGATCATCGATTTACCTGTCGATGTTGTCAGCGGTTGCTGTGCAGCACACAGGGGCAGTTGTGCTGGTCAGTTATTTGTTTACGACCGTCAAGTGAAACAGTTGTGTTCCGACGAAATTTATGAAGACATATTAAATTGTCGCCAAACTGTAATGTCCATTGTAAACGATCGATATTTCAAATTCTTGGTATTTTCTAACTAAAACATGAGTGCTCGATGTATGGATGCGTGACGTGTGATCGTAAATAGATCAGTTTGTTCTGTATAATGTAATGATACAGTTGGAAAAAAAGTCATTCCTCACTCCACTCAGTTCCATTCATTTAATCGACTGGACAGTCATAACCGCGAAAGTATGACGCTGACAAAAGTAAACAAGACAGTCGCTTCAATTCCCGCGCTTATCAACTCATTGCTGGCACTAGCCCGATGAATGATGGGAAGTGAAGGCAGCAAATCACAAGATGCGTTCAGGCGGACAATAAGAATGTCCTTTTATCTCTTCCATGTCATGAATTAATCACAATGTGTTGTTTCGAAGTGTGTAGAGCTCTTATAATGAACGCTTCTAACTAAATTGCGTGCTCATGGAAGATCGCCCCAATTGTGCGATTGGATTTACGATATCCTATCAGAAACGACACAGTTCGTTGTACTTGACGGTAAGTCATTGAGGAAAGCAGAAGTGATATCTGGTGTTCCACAGGCAAGCGTTATAGGCCCCCTAATCTTCCTTGTGTTTATAAACGATTTAGGAGACACTCGAATAGCTCCCTTACACTGTTTACGGATGCTGCTGTCGTGTATCGGTCAGTGAAGTCAACAGAGGATCAAAAGCAACTGCAAAGCGATTTAGACTAAATTTCTACATGGTGAGAAAATTGGCAATTGACACTAAATAAAGAAGAGTGTGAAGTAATACACATGAGCACTAAAAGAAATCCGCTGAACTTCAATTCCTCGATAAATCAGTCACACCTTCCACTAAATACCTAGGAGTTACAATTACGAACAACTTAGACTGGAGAGAACACACAGAAAATATTGTGGGGAGACGAACCAAAGGTTACGTTTCATTGGCAGAATGCTTCGAAGATGCGCCAGCTCCACCAAAGAGACTGCCTACATCACACTTGTGCGTTTTCTCCTGGAGTACTGTTTCCCATTGTGGGACCCTCACCATGTGAGACTGACGGAAGACATTGAGAAGGTTCAGAGAAGGGCAGCTCGTTTTGTTTTATCACGTTACAGCCAAGTGGTTAAGGCGACCGTTGGCCCGAAGGGAAAGAGCCGAGTTTGACTCCCGGCCCGTCTCACAGTTATGTGCCGCCATAGTATAATTTTATTGCCCTAATGCCACCAATGCCCATCCTTTGCTTCCTAAGACTTCTTCCACCCCTCCTTAATATGTAATTTGCAAAAATCAGTGTGGAAACTACGACTAAAGTATCCCTTATGACAGTGTTGCACAATTTTGCGTTGATGGGCTATGGCGGCAGACGACCTACTTTTGTGAATTTTCTAACAACGCGACATCGCCTGCTGCGCCTGTCCTGGAGTCGTGACCGTTTCGGTTGATATCTAATATATAAAGCTGCATATCCGTATGTTTGTACGTGTTGCATACAAATCTACAGTTTTGTTGCAATCTTTATGACATTTTGTACACGTAAGTTTCAATCCATGAGGACGGTCGCCGTAAGTGTAAGAATCACATACGATATATAGTTCACGAGATATGACTTCATAAACAGTGAGATGCGCGAAAAACTGCTGCATTTTGCGACAATGCTGCTCATTTTCTCCTAAACCATTGGACCGATCTCAACCAAATTTGGTACACACATTCCTTACCGTGGGGTAACAATTGCTGCGTGGTTAATAATTACATGCGGCACATGGTTCAAAAAGGTATTACGTCATAACCAATAGAAATCGCAAAAAATGCCATATAATGCGACGATACTTTCGAAATACACTGTACGAGAATGACAGTACTTAGCGACTTGCAACAAACTTTAAACATAATTTCAAACCTTTATTTAACTTTATCTCGCTGGCAACCATAGTAAAACATGAAAGGAAAAAAGTTTCTCCATTACTACTTTTCCGCTGTTTAAGAAGTAAAACTACGGCTCTGGGTATGACATTACAATTTATAATTTGAACACTACAAATTGTAGCGACAAGAAATTTTACAGACAGTATACACATATTTAGTTGAATGTTAAATTCTATCACATTCCGACACTTAGTTCATGAGATATGAGCACATAAGCAGTAACGTTCATGGAAAACCGGCCAATCACGCACCAAGCTTTAATCTATTACTTTGTTACTACTGATTGTATTCCCAAGAGTTTTAGAGACGTACAAATCGATATATACCTGTAAAATGGGAGGAATAAATAAATAAATACCCGGGCAGCGCCGGGTTTTCAGCTAGTGTACATATATATGCGAAATATTCCGTCTTCTGCTACTGTGTTAAACATGGTCTATCATTCTGCGACAAGGAAAATTTGTACCTCACCGGTATTGGAACCCGGATCTACCGTCTACCGTTTACGCGAGCGATTGCCTTAACTTCTTATTTGTTTTTCTGACCTGAAAGGTAAGAGGGGACTTACCACTGCCACTTTTCTATATATATTCTGGCGTTGGCTTCTATCTTATCCAAGTCACAGTGCAACAAACCTAATTATTCTCATTTCTAGTACAGTAGATTTCCTTGATTCTAGTCAGTAAAGCTTCTGTCCATGCATCAGGACAGCATTAGATCGTGTGAAACCCAGCTTTCCCTTTTCTCTCATGACACCTTGCGCATTATGGATGAAGGGCAACAGACATACTGCATATATCTCGATTTTCGAGAGGCGATTGGTACCGCACTACAAACTGCTAAAATAGGTACAAGCCTATGGTATGGGTACATAAATATGTGAGTAGCTCGAAGATTACTTAAGTTATAAAACCCAGTTCGTTTCCCTCGATGGTGAGTGATCCTCGGAG
Organism: Locusta migratoria; assembly: GCA_026315105.1. NCBI lineage: Eukaryota > Metazoa > Arthropoda > Insecta > Orthoptera > Acrididae > Locusta > Locusta migratoria. The sequence continues at coordinate 218,695,024 of CM048749.1, forward strand.
AGTACGGTACGACAGGGGTGCCGCAGGGAAGTGTGATAGGACCGTTATTATTTTTTATCTGTGTAAATGATCTGCCAGACAGAGTGAGTTGCAATCTACCGTTGTTTGCCGATGATGCTGTGGTGTACAAGAGGGTGCCGTCATTGTAGTAGGATGCAGGAAGAGTTGGATTAAATTTCTAGGTGGTGTGAGAAATGGCAACTAGCACTAAATGTAGAAAAATGTAAGGTGATGCAGATGAGTAGGAGAAACAATTCCGTACTTTTCGAATACAGCACTAGTAGTGTCCTGCTTGACAGAGTCGCATTCATTAAATACCTAGGCGTAACGCTGCACAGCGAATTGAAATGGAACGAGCATATAAGGACTCGAGGGGAATGCAAATAGTCCACTTCGCTTTATAGTGAGAATTTTGGAAAAGTGTGATCCGTCCGTAAGGGAGACAGCATACAAAATCCCACCAGGTCGGTTTCAAAGATGACGTAATGCAATTCAGAGGCGGGTGGTGACGTTTGTAACTGGTAGATTCGATCAATACGTGAGTTTCCAAATTGCTTCGGGAAGTCAACTGGGAGTCTCTGGAGGGGAGGCGACGTTCTTTTCGAGAAGAATTTAGTGGTCCGGAATTTGAAGCGGACTGCAGAACGATTCTACTGCCGCCAACCTACATTTCGCGTAAAGACCACAAATATAAGATCAGAGAGATTAGGGTTCGTACGGATGCATACAAGTAATCTTGTTTCCCTCGACTATATGGGAGAGTAACAGGAAAGCAAGTAACTAGTTGTGGTACAAAGTACCCTCCGCCACGCACCTTTGCTGGATTGCGGAATATTTATTTAGATGTAACCGCTAATTCTAAGATGGGGCAGGAATGGGAAATGGGATACAGAAAGAAGAAAATTAATAATAAAAAACAATAAATTAAAGTAATAAAACTGAGAAGACTTATAAGAAATATCTGTAATACTTTTTTTTTAATTTATTATTAGGTATGAACGTCCAAATGTGTCTTCTTTTTCAGATGGGTTCGGTTTAGATTTATCTTCACATGGCTTGGACGTTCCTGCTGCGAGGCCGGTCATGAAAGACACTCCGCAAAAAATTGTAAAAATATTGCTGATACCTTGGGTTACGGATTAGGACGTAGTGTCGTTGATTGAGAAAGTTCCAAAATCCTAGTACTGACTTCTCGGCCAAGAAATATCCGATCGTGTGGTCACGAATCCATCTTAACGAGAGTGTTTTGTTGGTGGGTTAGAAAGTCTCCCACGAGAATCTACGAGAATAATAGCATGTTGATGTCGAATTGGGTGATTGTTTGGCGAGTAAGGAACTCCAAAAGTCACTGAACGAGAGTCCAGACGTCGTTTTCCTGACCACAGTGGTCCTGTGGCTGATTGTGTCGTCCACTTCGCAGTGAATGCACAGGGGCGAATCGGCGAGATGGATACCATGCAGGCGATATCAGCTCACTTGTTTCCTGTTCACAGTGTGATATCAAGCTGGTTACACATCTAATTCGAGAAAACGCTCGTTCGTAGCTTTCCATATGTGCCGCCACACGTACTGTGCATATTCAATTCCGATTGTGTTGTGTTGTTGAAACTGTTGTAGTAGATCATTTATCGTTTCAGTCTGAGACAAGCGATAAAGTGGTAAATATTTTTAAACATAACTGAGGACCAGGAAAAAACGTCATATTTGATAGAAGACCTCTCGGCTAGCCCTACATGTTCTCCGGCAAGACGCAAACTTCCATTTTTAATGCCTCAGTAGCCCAAATGCTCTCACACGTTGCAGTGTGGGTCCTGCGAGAGGATTTGAGTAAATCCAGCCACCATAATCCGGTGACGTTTAGAAAAAATGGACAATTCTTGATAAAATTATTCAGTCAGTAATCGGTAGGCAGTTGACGCCGACGAGACAACATGCTATCAAAGAAGTTCATATAACATTTTACATCCAAATATAGATACAAGAGAGGCGAAACAATATTATTGAATTTGTACAGACATGTTTCAAAGTTCTGTGTAGGCGACACATGTTGCGTTTTATTTGTGACTTCATATTAATGAAATACTTTCTTAATTTCAGTCATTACCAAGCTACAGTTAATACCTTTCTGTTCCTTTGCGTCTTAGCTCTCGCGAAAATCCATAGCATCGACCTTGCAATACACTGATAACTGTGTGGAACATGGCTAAGGGCATGGGCCGTTAATGGTGTTAACGCCTTCTACACGTTATTGCCAAGGTATATACGCATTTTTATCTATAATATAATTTATTATCAGATCTACAAATGTGTGAGTTTACACAGTAATGACATTTAAAATACTCAACAGATACCAGTGAAAATATACATCATATTGAACTTACCAGAACAATTACATACAGCACACATTGTTCTATTAAAATATTTTTTCTGTGTTCTTTTAATAGCAACTACGGCTTGTTCACTTTGACTATGACCTATTTTCCTTTAAAATGCAGTATTATAAAAATACCCTACATCGTAGTAGTTCACATGTGGCCCCATATATTCTATACATAAACAAATTTAAGTAATAGGAACTGTTCTGGTTAAGATAAAGTTCAGCAATTGGAGCCTTCTTTATTCTCATAAGTAAGGTGTAATACTCTGAAACAAGGGTTACGATTTTCTTTACGGCAGCGATGTAGTGTATTAATGTTGGCAATAACGATAACCCGAACTTTTTTATTTTTTTATTCATTTTGTGCAAACAATCATATCCAACAGAATGTTTCATCTTCGTCAAGTAGTACATGAATCTGCAGAGATATTTCAAATGTAAATATTAAAACAAATATTAAAACATGTAACAGAAACTATTTTTCGAACATACAAGTCGTCATATCTCAGCATTTTATAACTGTGAGTTATCATTATTTTCCCCCGAGGTATTCAGTTTATACAAAAAAATTAATATTACTGGTAGGCGAAACTAAACTCCGTCCAACAGGCCTCTGGAGGCCGACTGGGTACTGACCGGCCACCGTGTCGTCCTCCGTACCAGGGCGTCAACGGATGCGGTATGGAGGTGGGCGTGGTCAGCTCCCCGCACTCCCGGCCGTTATGCCAGTTTTCCTGACCGGAGCCGCTACTTCTCAATCAAGCAGCTCCTCAATTGGCCTCACAAGGGATGAGTGCAACCAGTGGCGTAGCTACCATAGGGCTAGGCGGGGCAGTGCCCCGGGGCCCCCAAGCTGTAGGGGCCCCTCGTCCTCCGAGAGCGACGTTCGAAAAAAGTTACAGAATACAGTAGAGCGCGAATTTTGTATTTTACTTTTTCACTCTCCCATCACCTCCTCCTCCCCTGAAAGCAAGTCTCCCACAGTAGCCGCACTGGGCCACCGGCTGACGGAACACTTGTAGAGCTTCTAGTGCGGCCTTCTCACGACGCCACTCGTGAAGGGCGGCTAGTCTCCCAATACTGTATACATAATACATCTACAAGTGTACAGTTGCATTATCCGAATAATCGGTTTTCCGAACATCTATGTCCTTCAGTTACTTTGGATAATCGACATCCTATTGTATATCATCCAGACTGTTGCCCCTGTAACTACTGAAAAGGCTGCTGCCCCTCTTCAGGAACCACACGTTTGTCTGGCCTCTCCACAGATACCCCTCCGCTGTGGTTGCACCTACGGTACGGCTCTCTGCATCGTTGAGGCACGCAAGCCACCCCACCTCGGCAATGTCTGTGCTTCATGGGGGTGGCCAACTGGTGTAGTTTTTCATTATTTAAAGCATGGAGGTTGACTGGCGTATGTCTGCACAACTTCAAATAAATTAAGCAAAACTGAAATATTGCTTCTCAATGTCATCACCAAATTTCACGAGTATGTAACAGAAATTTCTCCTTTGTTTGGGAGTAGCAATAACTGAGGACAGTACACAATCCTCGCCACTTTCTTCTTTGCAGACAAGTGTATCTCATTCGTATGCATTCGAAGTCTTTATTAATGACAAAAGCCGTATTGTAGCACTAATTTAGAAGCATAAAAATGTCTGTGTGACTGGAAAGCGAAGGGTCGCGGGTTCGGAACCCGGTTGGACCTTGAATTTTTTTCAGCCTGCGCTTTAACCCATCCTTCACCTCCCAACGATGTGAGGAGTCGCCAGATAAGACACGCGGTTCGGATTTGGCGTTAAGCTGGAGGTCCCCTTTCCCCAGTTGGATAACTGGGATTGGCTAGGGCCAAAAGTGGTGTCCAATTGAAAGACTTGCACCAGGCCAATGAGCGACACCAAATTATTATTATTATTATTATGTTTCCGTGGTTAAGTAATATTTCTTCATTGTTTGTTTTTTTAGTAGCTTCTGCTTGGGACTTCGTTCACCTAGTATGGAGCAGCTCAGGAAACTATGGGGTCGTTTTATCTGTATGTCCTACCCAGGTCCAACTCTATCCCTCTGCAATATTGTATCCAAATCTACTCAGTAATTTTTTGCGTGATAGCATAATAAAATTTCACAGTTATAATTATATTGGAGACTACGATTGAATATTATGTTCTGCATGGCACATAATAATTTCCTTAGTAGTATTTAGGTTTACCTTTTTATGTCGAATAGTGGGCGGTAAAAATCTGTTGGTGAAGCAGTTTTGCACCTGTCTAGTTTTAAAGAGGGCCCCAATGTCATTTCTGCCCCGGGGCCCTTAGTGACATAGCTACGCCACCGAGTGCAACCCACTTCCCAACAGCACTCGGCAGACCCGTACAGTAACCCATCCAAGTGCTACCCAAACCCGTCAGTGCTTAACTTTGGTGAATTACGTCTGAAGCTCTGGCGTGTGCCTTTTATATCCGGTTTCTAGATTCCCTTTGCACACGTTCCTCTTTGCACACGTTCCCTTTCTCGTTCTTTGACGTAAATGTTCTAGAATGTTTTGGACTGCCTACGCACGTACACATTTCGTGGGTGCCCACGTCTGAATTGCAGATAACAACTGGTCATGCACTTCCACATATTTACTCGCCCTATGGCTCTACTGATAGCGTGTCGTCTCGTCGGCGTCAACTACCTACCGATTCCTAACTGAATATTTATATCAAGAATTGTCCATTTTTCTTAATGTTCCTTTTTGTTACATTATTTCTTATTCTACTTTTCTCTGAGGACCTGACACCTCTTCACAAAATTGTCTTAATGCACAGTATTCAGAGTGCTTTTAATACAAAAACCATTTAGAAAAAATTACGAGTTTACAATGTCTCTTTACAATATTTCGTCTTCTGAAACAGAAATACTAGTTTACAATGTCTCTTTATAATATTTCGTTTCCTGAAACTGAAATACAAGTTTACAATGTCTCTTTACAGTATTTAGTTTCCTGAAAGAGAACCCTGTCATCATCTGTTCTTTTACACAGACTCTGCCATCTGCATCTCTGGCATGCCTTCCTTAAAATACAACCTTTTCTTCGTCGTGTCCTGACTCTGAAGGAGGTCTATATGGTTCACTAGTATTTATCTTTGTTGTCCTCACACACAGTGAGAGACAAAATTTCCACCTCTAGAATCATCGCAAAATATCTGATACAGAAGTATATATTTTTGACGACGTTACAGCTTTCAATGAAATGAAATAAATCGCAAATTGCGATCAGTTATGGCTTCACTGTACTAGGTTTAGATGAAATGCCGGGTTCGAATCCCGGCCAGAGAGAAATTTTCATTCGCCACACTTTGGTATTCCATCTAAACCTAGTACAGTGAAGCCATAACTGACCGTAATTTGCGATTTATTTCATTATACAGAAGTTTACTCATGTTACATTTGGTACACCATAAAAATACCACAACGATAATAATTAAACCGATAATTATATTGGTTGTGACTGACTATGCTTGAATTTTACTATCTTGTTGGAATTCGCTTTGCTCTATTTCTATGAATTTGCGAATATCGTCTAGTCGTTTATCTGTTACTCTTAAGTCATCTATATTAGAAGTTACATGTTTTAAATGCAACTCCAATCTCATTTTTGACACATTTATATTGGTTTCCACTTCTGCACAACAATCTAAGTTAATATTTATATCAGGTATAATATCTTTTCTAGTGTAGGTAGTTTGTATTAATCTATGTGATTCAATGTAACTGTGGGTACCATACCCCTTACAATTCTTTACGAATCTCCTCTCCCCTGCAGTTTAATGTCCTGAGATGAATATGTGCCACATACTATTCTCATATCCTCTCCTCAACATATTGCACTCTGTTATGCTAATGTTTATACACCCTAACTTGTCCTTGCACTGTTGTATAGCCCTAATTCCTACTCATATGGCTACATAAAAATTCTCATGTAATGTTTTAAGATTTACGTAAGTTACTAACTTCCATGTGGTGCTAGTAATCTCTACTTTTCCTTTATGATAATAGTATATTCCGGTGAGATAGGGCTCAGATGAAACTCGCGACCTCGTCCGTGTTCTCATGCACTGGCAGGCAACTCTCAGAAGGCAGCGTGCCGAAAGGAGGAGGGGGGAGGAGCAGCCCTTGTCCTGTTGGGTGGTAGCCGCAGTCTCTAGGCCCAGACAAATTTATACAGATGGGAAACCTCCGTAAGGGCCCGGTCCCACGCTCAGGGGTGTGAGGCTGGGGTTCTGAAGGAGGTACGTAAGATGTCCCATGATGGTGCGGCGGTCAGAAGCAGCCCTTTAGGCCCGGCGCACACTTGACGCAGCAGAGGCAGAGCAGAGGCAGAGGCGAGACGCAGGGCCTCTGCTGGTCAGCGCACACTTGACGCAGCGCAGGCAGAGGAGGGCAGCGCAGCTTGCAACAGCAAGTGCTGCATGTCCACTGCAAACCTTTGGGTGCAATGAGATTTAATTCCTGGATCTCCTTCAAAACTCACTTAATTTAATTTGTGTGTGTGTGTGTGTGTGTGTGTATTCTGATAGAGTAAAAGAGCACTGCAAGGTCTGTTGAGCAACAGGCAAAAGTGACGAATACATGCTGAACTTCTCTGGTCCATGGAAGCTCATTTTAAGCTCTTGAGCTATTCCGACTAAACAGACGACAGTTCAAAGAAGGTCACATGCTGAGTAAGAAGGAAAAGAAGAAAAATAGTGTGTGACGCGTCATACCCGCAAAAGAAAAATTAGGGATATGTTTTAGGAATGTTATTAAAGTCAGATTTATTTTTCTATCATTTCTTTTATAATTCAGTGAAACAAATGTCACAGCAAATAATTGGAAGAACCTTTATACAATTGACATATTTAATCATGATTGTGGCGCAGTAAATACGATCAGAAACACTTTTCTTCTCGGTGACACGATATGAAAAATTTTTCAAATCATAGTTTCCTTGTTTAAATGAATTTGCACGCAAAGTGTTTCATTACTTAGGTCTTTATTCGTAGCTCTTCCATGCTTCTGAGTACTAAGATACTGACGTTTGCTTTTTTCTTTCTTCTACGACGGCAGCTGTGCATGACATGCAGTATTTTATTACATTGCATTCCTATTTTGTCACTGTCATCATTTCTAATGATAATTACCATTAGCAGCCATTATATTTGTTAGTAATTAGTGAAGCTAATGCTAATACTTTTGCAAATGTTGAATTTCTGAACGTAGTATAGAATTCAGGTTGAGAAATACTAACGAGAGACGTTTCTAGCATCATCTATGGTTTAGCAGTGAGCAGTGAGCTGAAGCTCCACGAAGGGGTGGACATTGTGTTTCAAGAAATTGAAGAAAGTCCCTGACAGTAAAAAAAATTCGTTGCACGTCCCTTCTGGTTTCGCCGAACTTATTATTCAGTAGTAACGGGAATTTTAGCTTATATAGTGCTTTCATGCTTGCCACAAAGTTTACTGAAGCCAGAGACTATAGACCGTAAAAATACACAATCATCATCTTCAGTTTATAACTCTCGTTGTCTTTCTGTTTCAGTAAGTTGTTCACTTCCAGCTTGGGTCTGTGTCGGCAGCATACGAAGAAGGGAGACACGAGGCAGCTCCGCACTCGGCACAGCAGGCGGCAACAGCCGCGCGTGTGCCGCGTAGCTGCCGACCGCGTCGTTTCAAACGTGTATCTCACGTATTTTCTCGAGAATCGAAAGAGATATAGCTCTCCTTCCACCGTTAAAAACAATTTCGATATGTTAGCTACATTTCGTTTGCAGTAATGTATGGTGTAAAACGCACCAAACGCAAACTAGCCAGCGACTACTTTTCTCACTGCAAACTCTTCAAAATATGCGCGGCGTTGTACTTAATTTTTTATTATAACAATAACGAAAAGAAAACCTCCCCAACGTCATGCGGTGGCTTTTGCCTATATGATACAGAAAAATATTTTTTTTCTAGTGAGTAGTTTCTGCTAAATCGATTGTGGAAGCTGCGTTAGCGCAAAACACGCACAAATCGGAAAATGGTGTTTTTAATTTTTTATGCAGAAAGTAAAAGTGTTACAAGGAAACTAAATACATAGAAGGATAAAGCGTATATTCTTCTACATAAAACATTTTTTTCGAAGCATATCGGATGACTTGAAATTTCACTTTGCGACAGAGGTGGAACAGAGGCGCTGGAAAACTGTGCGCCTCGGACAACCGGACAGAGGCGTGACCGAGGAAACGCCTGCCCTCCGCCTCGGCTGCGTTAAGTGTGCGCTGCCCCATTAGAAAGCATGCGTTACAGACGGACGGAGGCCTCGCCTCTGCCTCTCCTCTGCCTCTGCTGCGTCAAGTGTGCGCCGGGCCTTAAACTGGCCAAAGCAGGCGGCAGGTAGCGGCTGTCCCCACCACCACCTCCCCTCAAACGCCGCATGCCAAACACAACCGTGGCCTCGTGACAGGCGGCACGAGCTCTCCCCTCAGCCTCCCCTCCACGCTACCCTCTGACTTGCGAGACGCACCCTCAGAACTGCCTCTAGAGTGGTCTACCGGTACTAAGCCAGGGAAACGCCTGACACCTGCTAGCATCGTACGGAACTACTAGGGGAGTGTAGGACAGCTTCTCTGTATATGTTACTCTGTGCTCTAGGTCACGGAAGTGACGTGAGGTGGTCGGCCGAATGCAGGTGGCTTATTACCGACGAAATGTTTTTCCGGGAACTTGTGGTATGTACCACATAATAACTCATAGATGGTCTCCAGTGGGCGCCAGTCTGGCGCTGCTTTCGAGATAATCTGCCATTCAAGTTTGAGAGAAAATTGGCCGATAACAGCAGGGCCCTAGGGCCCTCTGGTTGTCTGGTCATTTATGGTGACGAATGTGCTGGTTGTTATCTGTAGAAATTCTCTGAAGGCAGCAGAGCAGGTAATGTTTCAAATGTTCAAATGTTTGTACATCTATTGGGCTGAACCGCGTGGTCATCAGTCCGTAGCTTAAACCTAGGTAAACTAACCTAAGAACAACACACACATCCATGCACCAGGGAGGACTCGAACTTCCACGGCGAGCAACCGCGCGCTCCACAGCGAGACGCTTTAGACCGCTCGGCTACTCCACTGCGGCCAGGTAATGTTTTACTGTAATGAATGTTGGAACGTTCTTGGCGCTTTTCATCTATCTGGGACAGCATGAGGTAGGCTCCAGAGGCCATAAATGGCGTATCTTTTTGGTCAGGGGACCGGGAGTGACAGCGTCATAAAATGTTTAGAGGGCAATCACTTTTCAGACGGTAAATTCTGTGGGAACATTGCTGGCGTGGGCGGAGCCTATTGGTAGCCGTGGAATCCCATTTCGTAGGTAATTAGCCGTTCTGCCTGAGGCTATAAATGGCGTATCTTTTTGGTCGGGGCACCGGGAGTGAGAGCATAATAAAAACATTTAGTGGACAATCGCCTTTCAGGCGGTATATTCTGTGGGAACATTGCTGGCGAGGACGAAGCCTTTTGGTGGTCGTGGAATCCCATGTGGTAGGTAATTAGGTGTTTTTGCTGATTGATGCGCCTGAGGTGCGAGGGCGTGGCTTCTGGAAGACTTGCCGTGGGCAGGAGCAGTGAGGAAGATGGGCAGTTCTGTGGAGGCTTTCGTACCGTACGGACCTCTTGATACCTAGTGGAGTACATGTTGATTTTGTCTAAGAGTTCGCAGTGAGAATACGGTCGCGATTATTTTCCAACTCACCTGTTGCCGTCGCTTGTTGCTGCCGAGCCTGCTACGGTACCATCACCTGTAATTTGGATTGAGTAAAGTACTGTAAGCACCATCGCCAGGACTTGTGTAATTCCACTGTCTAGGATTTTTCTTAAAGTATTATTTTATTTAGGTTTGTCTTTACATTCTGGGGAACTTAGTAGCTACTGTCAGTTTTATGTCTCGTTTCCGCCGTTATCGTAGGTGTCGGTGGCCGAGTAGAAAGAGACCGATACAGGAAAAAGGATGCACGCTTGTGCAGGTACGGAGGTGAGCAGCAGGTGGGGGAGGTGGGACAGCAGAAACGCGAAACACTAGAGTAAATTAGAACAAGATATATATTTCATAGTGACTTAGTAATACTTAAGTTTTACATAGTTCTTGACTGCAGAATGCTGATACACAGATTAGATAGATAGAGGCCTGCCTACTGATGATTCCTAGTGCCTATCCGTTAGCCAAGTCTTAACTGGTGCCTATCTGATTCTCAAGTGAACGATGCAGCAGTCATGGTCACGAGCAGAGTTGCAGCAGAGGGCGCTCGTGGCTGACGTCGTAAGAACGCCGCGCCGTGCGTGCATGGCGGCGCGCGGCGAAAGTACGTGGCGCGCACATCATACTTCTGCGACACCACAGTCAGCTTAGTATGGTAGAGAATGTCATTTGTTTTAAAGTACAGAGCTGTACAAAATATGTATTAGATTTGTTATAAGTTAGGATGTTCGATTTTTGGTTGAATTAATTTTTTTTTTTTTCAGTAGGTTTTCCTTCCATTAAAACATCCCGTCTCACTACTTTGTAGGGGTAAATATATTATTTAAATTCAAAGTGCACAAATTAATATTCATTTAATTATTTCATGGTACAGCTCATAACTTGCTCAGAGTAGGAATTGATAGCCGGCCGCAGTGGCGGAGGGGACTGAGGCGCTCCAGTCACGGTCTGCACGGCCACTACGGTCGGGGGTTCGAATCCCCCCTCGAGCATGGATATTTGTGCCGTGCTTAGGATTAGCTAGTTCATAAGTAGTTTGTAAGTTTAGGGACTGATGACCCCGTAGTTAAGTCCCATAAGCTGTACAAACATTTGAACATTTTTTGAGGAATTGATATTTTATTTATTTGTTTTAAAGATACCTATGATCACATCATAAGCATGAAGGCTATATGGTCAACAATTATTTATTTCCATGTTTTGTGCAACATGGTTGTGGCCCAGATTTATTAATTAATATTGAATTAAGTTATTAGAAAATAAAAATAAACACGAAAAAAAATTAGACACATTAACTCCGTGGTATACACGATCAGCTGTGCCAGCTGTCATAAATATTTTATAGGGCAAACTAAGCGTTATTTTTTAGTACCAAACATGGGAATTAGTAGAAACCGCAACTGGTGGAGGTAAGCTGGTTACAGTCTGACGCAGGAAAGCTCCGTCCAGAATCAGAAACGAAGATACAATTTCAGAAAATTTGTTACATACTTGTTTCAATTATTTAAAACAAGTAAGAGGTAAGTTAAAAATTCTTAAAGTTTTCAGAAATTTATTAGCAACTCGTCTGTATTTATTTTTAATGTTACTATAAGCCTTGTTTTACCTGATTTAATATATAGACATCAATTTCATATGTTTAATTTACTATTTCGATTATTACTGCCCAATAGATAGTTTTTTAACGGTCAAACGTCCACCAACGAGACGAATGTATAACTTAATATAAAATCCCAAGATGGCAATTTATCTAGTTATGACAGTGAACATCATGGTCAGAAAGGGAGTAGTTACATACTGTAAATAATTGGTATTTTTAATATTTTAATATCTTACATTTTTAACTCTTTTTTTAGACTCAGCTGTTAACGGATCTGAAGATTGGCATCTGAATTGAAATCTATTTAAGAAATAGACGGACCCTGAATTTTTTAACCGAAATTAGCATCGCGGTACACACGTCTGTTAGTTTTGGTAAAAATTCGTGCACAAATAATTCTAAGATAAAACCTCTTTTACTATAAAAGAGTAAAAGAGAGAGAGATACAGGATCAGCTATAATTTTTTTTTTTTTTTTTTTTTTTTTTTTTTTTTTTTTTTTGTAACGCGACGTATACTATTTTCTTGTCCATCAATTAGGGCGAACGAAAACTATATTAAATGTGCATAGTTTTCAAGAGTCTGTGAAAGTGTGATATTCCTGGAATATGGCCACTTCATATTTCTGGCCGCTGGCCGTTTCTTTGCTAGCATCGTACGTGTCTTAAATGCGGAAGAACGACAGCAGTGCAGCATATGTTGAAATGTGGGGTGGGGAGCAGTACCGTATGGTACAGTAGGTGCTGGTTCCCATGGGAAAGCCCGCCTATGTTACTGGTACTCTCCTCGCATTGGCTGCTGCATTTCACGTCACGTGGTTCCTTTTGAAATAAGTTTTGTTTATCATATACTAAACATTAATTATTCAGAGCTGAGAATTTGTGATAGATATCTCTCAAGGACAGGCTAGGTTTTGACAGTTTAAAAAGTTTAAGGTGTCTTCTCTTATTGTAACAAGAGAAGCATTATGACAAGCTATTTGTATATGTATATTACAGTGAATATAAACGTGGCATCTGTTTGCCAACAGTACGGTATTAAATATTAGACTTGGCATGTGTTGCCAATTGTAATATTGGAACAGAGGTAACATCTGTTGAGAGTATAAAGTATTGTCAATCAATGAAGGGTCAGTGACCCAATTAGGAAACAGATATATATGACTTAATGTATCTTAAAGTGTGTCACAAAAGATAATTAAATGTAAGTTTATGACAGAATAGGTAACTGAAGAAATATGGGAAAGGTCAGTGACCTCAGAAAGCAACTTAAACTTGATTGGTAATTACCAAACACTGAACGATATGTGTATTATTCTTGACTCAGTATGCAAAATGTCTGCATTTATTTCATTTTATAAATGTATTTGTATGTATAAATTTTATGTACCATTTTATTTATATCTTTGTATGTACAAGTATGTGAAGCCAGCAGTGGAATGTAGGCTATGAGATATGTTATTAATAGTATAAAGTCATGACTGCCTAATGTTGAATTTGCACTCAATGCATGTGTCAAAAGTGCAAAACCGAAAATGAGTAGGCAATTCAGTTAATAAAAAGAGAAAGTGTTCATAGGCTTGGTAGACGGCATTGTGCCGATATAAGTGATAAATGGTCTCGTGCCAAAAATAGTTTCATTTGGTTTGTAAGTCAACAATCGGAGTTGTGGTGATTTTGATTGACGGCAATTTAGTTGGTGTTATAAGCGGCCATGAGCCGAAAGTCTAAATGTTATATATTGAAATAGCAATGTGCCAATAAATTTTGTAAACATTGACGGCAATGCGCCGATTTCAAATCACAACTATTAAGGGGCTTTATGCCTGCTGTATTTCCTCGAATTATTCAAAGTAACAGTGTTACTTATCTACTGTTCAATCGTATATTTTCTGTACAGTTTCAAAGAATGTATTAAGTAATTTGTAACTTTGAGATTTTGTGTGTGCATTTTCAGAAGGATATTTAGGGTGTATATTAGCATTTATATGTAGTTTCATATATTGTAAAGTTACTTAATTCATAGCTGCAGGGCTATAATCTTGATGTTTCTATACCTGTTTGTATAATCATTTTTTATTTACATGGGGAGATTCAGAAGTAGGGGTTTCAATATTTATGTAAGTTCTTGAGAGATAATGGGTACTATTTTTCGAAATTTAAAGGGTTTCTTATTTCCAAATTGTCTGTTGTCTTTGAGAACATTCCAAGTTTGGAAATCTCTAAAGAAAGTGGATGTGTGATATTCCTGGCCTATGACCACTTCATATTTCTGGCCGCTGACCGTTTCTATGCTAGCATCGTACGTGTCTTAAATGCGGAAGAAAGACAGAAGTGCAGCGTCAGGTGCCCTCTAATCTCGCAGCGCGCCGCAGTTTCAGTCTCGAGCTGACCACTATTCGCACCGGACCTCGCCGGTCACGAGTAAAGTTTTGTGTAATTGTGATTACAGTCAAGGTCTCAACATGAATTACGGGCAGCATCGGCCGTGTCGTATTAACAATAGTTGTTCATATATTATTATTCTGAATTTAGAAGTAATAAATGGCATCCCTAAAAATTAAAAATCTCCCGAGTCGCTTCTTATGCTTCCATCCTACCGAACTTATTTTAGCCTCACTTGTATGCTGAAGAAAAACTAACTACCTGTTGGATTTGTTGGAGGAAGCAGTACTAACTTCTCCGTCCGGAAATAAAACCCTAGGAAGCTTGTAAAAGCAATTACAGAAATAAATTAAACGGCGATCAGTGGGTGACCGTGCTTGGCAGCTCAAAGGACCTCTCCGTTTTACTCACTTGTTTGGAAATATTACATTCCCAACTTCCCTGGAATCACGATTGCAGTCTGCAGGCAATCCATCGATGTGGAGGCGCAATGAAAGAAGCGTTTCTAATCCTACATCATTCATGAGATCCGAGTGAGTGTGTTACGGAAAGATTCATACTGCCGTCTGTTTAATGTTCCATGATGAAAGCTAGTACCTGCAATGTAGGCATATAGTTACTTAATGTACAGAAAATATACGATTGAACAATAATAAGTAACACAATTACTTTAAATTAATTCCAGGAAATGCAGCAGGCATGAAGCCTCTTAATAGTTGTGATTTGAAATCGGCGCATTGCCGTCCATGTTTACAAAATTTATGACATCGCACCATAAGATAAAATTCCACTATCGTTGACGAGCAATTGCCCCAAGTATCACGGATCAAATGTATATGTAGCGCTGATTCAAGTTACCATAAAATGTGAACGAAACATATACGGTTAGCAGCGAATGTCGTAGGAAGTAAGAATTACCTTGCAACTACCGAAAGTCCATAATGTTTTATTTATCATCACGACCAAGTGAAATTTTATGTATCTTTCGCTACTTGACATGGATAAGGTGACAGACAATATACCAACGTAATCAGTTTGATTAATTTACATTTTCTGATGATGGTTCATTACGGAAACTGTTAAAGTTACAATATACAGTATATGGTTGGTAATATGCATGTTTTAAATGATATTACGATTGTTACCAGATATCTCAGTAAAATTTTTAATTATGAATTTATCCCATACGGGACTGAATGTCATTCCAGTACTGATCTTTGTAGACTGATACATGATAGACATTAAACGCATGAGTGTGCAAAATTCTACACACGACAGTGATATTTATTGCAGAACCTTGCGTCTTCTGTAGAGCACCAACCTCATGATTATGTGCTATAACAGCGAGATCGGTTAAATCCTACATTGGGTGACACTAGATTCTCGATGATAAGCAGATATTGATTGGTAGCGAAAGGCACCGAATCATAAGTGTTATTCAGTCAATGAAAATGAGTATGTCAATGTTGTTTTGTAAGCAACACTGCATTGTAAATGGAAACGTCTTTTTTGTGTCCCAACTTCGTCGCCGCTTTTGTGTCCCAGCCTCGTCGTAGGTGTCGGTGGCCGAGTGGAATAAGACCGACACAGGAATAAGGATAGCCCGATGGTGCAGGTACGGAGGGGAGCAGCCAGAAACTATAAACACTAGAGTAAATTAGAAAGAGATATATATTGCACAGAATGTAACAATACTTAACTTTTACATAGTACTGCAGAATGTTGATACATAGTTGTTAGAGGCCTACCTAGTGCCTGTACGATAACAAAGTCTTCACTGGTGCCTATCTGATTACGAAGGTCCTAACTCGTTGCTATCTCAGTCCCAAGTGACCGATGTCTTTCCGTGGTGGCCACGAGCGGGGTTGCAGCAGAGGGCGTTCGTGGCTGTCGTGAGAACGCCGCGCCGTGTGTGCATGGCGGCGCGCGGCGAAAGTAGGTGGCGCGCACTTTGTACTTGTGCGACACCACACCCCTCCCCCCCAAACCGCCGCGCCGTCGTGGCGTAGGGCTGAGGGCCACGGCGACGGCACTGGGAGGAGGGCCTGGGCGGGGGCGTTACTGGTGGGACGGGCGTCGTAGCTGAGGCTGGGATCGAGACGCCGTCCGCGCCCCGGCATCCGCCTTGCGATCCTCCAGGGAACCCACCGAAACCTGGGGAAGGGCGCACCCTGCCACCCAGATTGAGCAGGTCATCTTCTTCTGAGGTGCGTGGCCCAAGCTGGGGGGGCCCGCACGGTCCCGGAGTCCCTCTCGGTGACGCTGTCATCTGCGGCGGCGACAGCGGCGGCGTCGCGTCGATCTCCATCGGGACGATCTCGTAGTCCGGGGACGAACGATGTGGTTGTGCTCCCTGGCGGTGAACTGGGTCTGGAATCAAGAAACCGGAGACAGGATCGCGCGGCCTATGCAGGCGCAATTGGTTTGCGTGGCGCCGCAGCTCCGACCCTGTGGAAGAACGTACAACATACATACTGCGCCCGAGCACGCGCTGAATGATGCCCGGCATCCATAGTTTCTTCTTGTTTCCAGCAAACACCCTTTACAGCACCGGCGTGGGAACCTGAAAACGCGTAGCGCCATACGAACCGACTCGGTGCGTGGGAGGCTGCAGCAGGTGAAGGAGAGTGCGGTGACGGCGGCCGTGTAGCAGCTCGGCAGGAGACGGGCCGTCACGTGGCATGCATCGATACGTAGACAGGAAAATTTGAAGAGCTTGCTGCCTGGAGTGCTGACCTTTCATCTTCTCCATGTGAGACTTGAATGTTCGAACGAAACGTTCTGCTTCACCATTGGACTGAGGGTGAAAAGGTGCAGTGGTAATATGCTGAATGCCATTCACAAGACAAAACTGTTGAAATTCCGCACTAACAAACTGAGGTCCATTGTCACTGACTATAGTTTCAGGCAAGCCTTCGATGCAAAACACTGATGTTAAGGCACTGATTGTACTAGAAGCTGTCGTTGAGTTCATGGCAATCACAAAAGGAAACTTGCTGAAAGCGTCTACAACAATTAACCAGCGCGTATTCCAGAAAGGTCCGGCAAAGTCAATATGTAAACGTTGCCATGGTCCCTTGGGGCGTGGCCAGTCTGAGAAACGCTGTGGAGGAGCCGCCTGATGCTCCGCACAAACTGTACACTGTGATGTCATGCTCTCTATCTGAGCGTCCATACCAACCCAGGTACAATGACGTCTGGCCAGTTGCTTTGTCCTAACAATACCCCAATGTCCTTGATGCAGGAGGCGTAACACTTCTCGTTGCAGGGAACGAGGAACAATCACTCTTGTTTGGTCGTTGTCAGTATGCAACAACAAAACACCCTGACTTAAAGATAATGCATGACGTTGTGCAAAATATCGTCGAACCAGAGGCCGCTCAATGTCTTTGGCTCTGGCAGGCCACCCAGAGCGAACAAAACGTGCTACCACACTTAGGTCTGCATCCGCAGCTGTTTCCTGTGCAACCCAACGAGAGTTCAAAGGGAAGTCTGCGACAGCGGAAGCATCTCTGGAGTCTATCTGACAACATGCCATTTCTGAAGAATCAAATGATACATCCTGGCCAACCGGAAGTCGGGAAAGTGTGTCCGCGTTGGCGTGTTTAGTGGTAGGTCGGTACAAAATCTCATATTGATAATTAGACAATGTCAAGGACCATCTCTGAAGTTTTTGTGCCGTTCGTGGCGGAATTTGCTTTGTGGGTGAGAACAACGGCGTGAGAGGCTTGTGGTCTGTCAACAAATAGAATTTTCTGCCATAGAGGTAATGATGAAACTTTGTGACGCCGTAAATGATTGCTAAGGCCTCCTTTTCTATCTGACTGTAATTCTGTTGCGTTGGCGTCAGTAGCTTGGATGCAAAGGCAATAGGACGATCGTGAGAACCAATACGATGCGACAGAACGGCACCCAGACCGTACGACGAGGCGTCAACTGCTAACACTACAGGCTTCTGTGGGTCAAAGGGAATCAAACATGCATCACTGAGTAGTTCAGACTTTAGTTTGTCAAAGGCAACCTGACAATCTTTAGACCATACAAAGGAACATTCTTCCTATGTAAGTGATGCAGTGGAGCTGCAATCTGAGAGGCATTGGGAATAAATCTGAAATAATAGTTAAGCTTTCCCATCACTGCTTGCAATTCATGCATATTCTTAGGAGGAGGCAAGTCTTTGATTGCT
This sequence comes from Locusta migratoria, assembly GCA_026315105.1. Classification (NCBI taxonomy): domain Eukaryota; kingdom Metazoa; phylum Arthropoda; class Insecta; order Orthoptera; family Acrididae; genus Locusta; species Locusta migratoria. The sequence continues at coordinate 218,713,321 of CM048749.1, forward strand.
CGAAGATGTGACTGTAAGGTATGAATTCCTTGGGCATTAATCACATGGCCTAGGTACTCTATTTCAGTTTGAAAAAACGAACACTTTGCTTTATTGCAACGTAGACCTGCTGCAGTCATAACTTTGAAAAGACACTCCAGGTTTGCTAAATGTTCTTCAACTGTACGTCCGGATACCACAATGTCATCTAAATAGTTCGAGCAACAAGGTACCGAAACTGTCAGCTGTTCCAAAAAACGCTGAAAAATAGCAGGGGCGGAAGAACTGCCAAAGGGTAGGCGTTGAAATTGAAAAAGGCCCATGTGAGTATTAATGACGAAAAACTTTTTTGACTCGTCATCAAGTGGAATCTGTAAGTATGCCTCTGCTAAATCAATCTTAGAAAAGAAACGAGACTGTCCTAATTTGTCCATTAGTTCGTCAGGTCTGGGCAGGGGATAAGTGTCTACAATTGTTTGACTGTTCACTGTTGATTTGAAGTCCACACAGAGACGAAGTTTTCCTGATGGCTTGGGTATAATTACTATAGGCGAGGCCCACTGACTCGCAGAAACAGGAGAAATCACCCCACTATCTTGCCAACGTTTAAGTTCTTCGGCAACTGTATCACGCAAGGCGATAGGCACTGGTCTAGCTTTACGAAATTTTGGAACTGCAGATTCTTTTAAAGTTACATGTGCCACGAAGTCTTTTGCACAACCTAGTTCCGGCGAAAACAAGTCACTATATTTGTCACACAATGCATTGATTTTATCCTGAGGCACTATTGACGAAATTTGAAGCACATCTCTTTGAATAGATAAACCAAACAAGTCAAAAGCATCTAGTCCAAAAATGTTCTGTGTCGATTTGGCCTGAAGAACTACAAAGGCAACTGTTTTTGTTACACCTTGAAAAGAGGCAGGCAGGCTACACATTCCTAGCACGGGAATATTTTCACCTGTATAAGCTGTTAACACTTGTTGACACGGCGACAATTTTGGCGAACCCAGAAGTTCATAAGTATCTTTATTTATTAATGTGACAGCGGAACCAGTATCAAGCTGAAATTGCACCGTCTTATTTTCTATGAAGAGAGTCACAAACAGTTTTTGCTTGCGGCGCTCGACAGGTGCGCGAATGTGGGCAACGTCCGCTACGGCCTATTTACTGCGCTTGCGCGGGCCGCACAGTGAAGTAAACAGCGCAGACTCGGCACGCAGCGGATTAACAACACTGGCACTAGATGGCACTACCGCCGGATAGGCGTCCGCGCAATGCGAGGTACTACAGAGTCACTAACTACTGCACTACACTTTTGAGTAGCTACTTGATGTCTACTGTCACTAGCTACACAGTACTGGGCACTATTACAAGGAGCAGTTGCAGAAGGCACTATTTTCACTACAGGAATGCACTGTTTATAGTCATTTTGCTTGTCCCGAACCCTTTTCCGTTGCACTGTTTTACGCGCTCGTCGGCGCTTGCTACGTGGTGCACTATATAGTTTTGCCATAGGCGCGGAACTACTTTCTTGCAATTGAGATCCAAGGAAAGCACTGTTCAATTCCACAGCCCGTATAACATTTACAGAATGAACTGTTCTCGCACTTTGCGAAGCACTGTTTCTAACGTTACTGTTCTTTGAGTTTTTAATTTGCATACACACAGACTGCACATGTCCCGATTTGCCACATTGATAACAGGTTGCGTTGCGACTAGGGCAATGAGCACGCTTGTGGCGAGACACACACTGGGGGCAAGATTTACGTACATTTTTCTGAAATGAGCGTTGGCGCCCGTTATTCACATCACTGTTTCTAACACGACGGGGCGACCTTTGTGTTGCACTTTTACACTGGCTACTGTTCACTGTCTGTTCAGCACGGCCTGTAGAAAAATAAGAATCACTAGTGCTACTCTGAGAACTACGGCTAGGAAAGCGACCGTTGCGGCGCACTGAATTAACACTGTGGCTTTGCATTTCTACGTCTGTTAAGTCAAAAGTATCATGCGCTTCTATAAGCTGAAGTACACTGTCTAATGAGGGGTCAGACTGTTTTAGAAATGCTGCCCTAATTCTGGGGTCCTGAATGTTCTGCGTAATCGCATCCCTCAACATCACGTCACTATACGAAAGTCCACAAGAGCAAGTAAATATACATTTGCGGGTTAAGCCCTTCAATTCCGTAATCCACTCTTGGTGTGACTGCTGTGAAGTCTGAAACATCGGTATCGTGCAGCGGCTACAAGAACTTTCCTCTCATAATGAGCATTCAGTGCATCTACAATTTGTTCAAAGTCTACATCACGAGGAGATGCGTGAGGGAAAAGTTTTTGCAATAATACGAAGGTCTGGGGGCCCACAATCGCTAAGAAAAGGTTCTTCCCTCTCTGACCTGTAATTTGATGAGCCGCGACGAGTGCTTGAAACTGTGCGAAATAGTCGCTCCATTCTTCCTCACGTTCGTTGTACTGGCGAAATGTAGGAAGCGGTGCAACGGCAGGTGTGGGCTGCTGATGTGACGGCTGTTGTTGTTGGTGAGCAGCCTGTGCCGTCAACTGCGACACGGCCTGCAGTAGTTGAGTGATTTGCGCCGTCTGTAACTGAATAATTTCCATTAAGTTTGGGTTCGGGGTAGTGGCCATGCTGACCAATTAGGCGCCGCGTATACAAGTAACTTAGAACAAAACACAAATGCAATATGAAAGAGGACGCGCTGCAACAAAAAAGTCCACAAAACACGTAACAAAATATTGTCCCCCAAAAATTCTTATAATAAGGGTGGGTGGGCGGGAGCAATTTTTTGCGTGCTCCGACTGCTGCTGTCTGGCTGCTGCAAGCGGGCTGGTCCAAGGTTCTATCACTCCTCGTCGCCACTTTTGTGTCCCAACTTCGTCGCCGCTTTTGTGTCCCAGCCTCGTCGTAGGTGTCGGTGGCCGAGTGGAATAAGACCGACACAGGAATAAGGATAGCCCGCTGGTGCAGGTACTGATGGGAGCAGCCAGAAACTATAAACACTAGAGTAAATTAGAAAGAGATATATATTGCACAGAATGTAACAATACTTAACTTTTACATAGTACTGCAGAATGTTGATACATAGTTGTTAGAGGCCTGCCTAGTGCCTGTACGATAGCAAAGTCTTCACTGGTGCCTATCTAATTACGAAGGTCCTAACTCGTTGCTATCTCAGTCCCAAGTGACCGATGTCTTTCCGTGGTGGCCACGAGCGGGGTTGCAGCAGAGGGCGCTCGTGGCTGTCGTGAGAATGCCGCGCCGTGTGTGCATGGCGGCGCGTGGCGAAAGTAGGTGGCGCGCACTTTGTACTTGTGCGACACCACAGTTTTAAGTCCCAATTAGAGACATGTTAGTTGAAAATAGGTTAAAATTTTCAACATTGGTACTTTAAATCTACGATGATAAGATTTTTTCGTCAGCAGGAAGGTAAAACTATCTTAGTAAATAGCTGAATGTTTTTTGACGAATTTCAGTGTAAGTATCGTTGCTGTGTACTATCGCTATAGAATATCCTCAGAAAACTGAATCTACATTTAGTCACTAAATTGTTGTAATTGTTTTTGTAATAAATGAAAATTGATTGCAATTCATTCATTAAATACTTTACAGGAAAAGCTACATACAGGAAAAAAGAACTACTGACTGGATCTAGATGTACTTGTTCCATACAAAACCTCAGAACTATTTGTATTAATGGCGCTAATGTCAAATTTCTTTCCTCTATTATGAAACATAATTCCACGAAGGTTACATTTACATCTACGTGTACATAAACACTCTTCAAGTCACATGGCAGAGGGTTCATCTAACTGCTTTTATGATGTTTCCAACAGTTCCATTCTCTAATAGCTTGCAGAAAAAAGGAGCATCTAAATCTTTCCGCTTTCGATCAGATTTCTCTTATTTTACTTTGATGATCATGTTTTTCTATGTAGGTGGGTGCTAACATAATACGTTCACATTCAGAAGAGAAGTTTGTGAAAAAATTTCACAAATAGATCTCGCCGCAAGGAATAACGCCTTTTTTTTAATGATTTCAACCTCAACTCGTGCAATATTTCCGTGACACTGTTCCCCTATATCGCGATAATACAAATTGAGCTGCCGTGCTCTAAACTTTCTCTAAATTGTCTGTCCCACTTTGTAGGGATCCCACAATACGCAACAATACGCCAAAATAGGACGTACAAGTGTGTTTACTATTACTGTTACATCTTCTTTTTGTTAATGAAACGTAGCCTTTGGTTCGCTTTCCCTACAATATTTTCTTGGTGTTCTTTCCAATTTAGGCTGCTTGTAATTGTTATTCCTAGGTATTTAGTTGAATTTACGGCCTGTAGTTTTTATTGATTTAAGGTGTAAATGAAGTTTAGTGGTCATATGGATTACTTCACACTTCTCATAATTAAGGGACAATCGCCATTTTTGCATCATTCTGATACCTTATCTAAATTATTTGGAATTGCTTTTGATCTTCTGGTGACTTTACTAATCGATAAGTGGCAGCACCAATCGTGAACATTCTAAGGAAGCTACTCAGATTGTCTCATAAATGCTTTACAAAAATAAAGAACAATAAAGGCTCTATAACACTTCCCTGGAGAACGCCAGATATCGCTTCGGTTCTGCTAGATGACGTTCCGTCAATTATAACGTACTGTGTCCTTTCTGATAGAAAACAGCAAAATCTAATCGCACAAATGTGGCGAAATTCCATTAGCACGCAGTTTGATTATGTTTAAATGTTTGTAAATCAATCGAACCAAATTGCTTGGTCATCTGTCCGTAGCTTACAAAATACTTAAACTAAAGTAAAATAACCTAAGGACAACACACACACTCATGCCCCACGGAGTACTCGAACCTTCGACGGCTAGCAACCGCGCACTCCACAACAAGGCGCCTTAGACTGCTCGGCTACACCACCGCGGCGCAGTTATGAGGTAGAATACTGAAAGCCTTCTGGAAATGTATTTGACATCCTTTGTCGAAAGTACTCATCACGGTATGTGATTAAAGAGCTAGCTCAGTTTCACAAGAATGATATTTTCTGAATTATATGATCCTGACGCAAATGTCCGCCATCTTTTTGTTTGGTTCCGCCATCTTATTGTCTATGTCCGTCATATTGTTTATGTCTGCCATATTGCTTATGTCCGCCCCTCCCCCTTTGTTTACGTCTGCTAAAAATTTTTCAAATGTTTGTTTAGCTTAAGGGACTTAACTGCGGGGTTATCAGTCCCTAAACTTAAAAACTACTTATGAACTACTTACGAACTAAGACGGCACAAATATCCATGCCGAGGGGGGATTCGAACCCCCGACGTAGTGGCCGTGCAGACCGTGACTGCAGCGCCTCTCTATGTCTGCCAAATTGTTTATGTTCTCCTTATAGTTGCATGGCCCCGGCGAGGTAGGCAACCAGACGGTCAAAGGTTCTCACTCGGCTCCGAAGATCCCACGCTGGCCCAGAAGCCCCTAATTTTCGTACCAAGAGCTCCAAAGCGTACCTACTTGAATCTGTCGTTATTATTTATTTGAATGTAACACACATCTGATCTACACTGACAATGTTAATTTCGAAAGACTGGAAATTCTCACTCAGGAAATCATTAATCGAAATTTTATCTGTTTGTTTGAATAGATATATTTTTCGTTTATTTTCGGTAGTTTTGTGAAATCATTTTCGCTACAACATCTCTGTGTTCACTAATCCCTGTGTCTGTTTTTGTTCTTTATTAGCTCCTGATTATTTGTTGCCAACTGATCGAGTAAATTTACACAACTATTTACAATTCTACTGGGTTCATGAAGTAATTGCTCGAGATGTACGCATTCGGAGAATGCGTTCATTACGATTTCGGACGATGTTATATGATTGTCTCTGATTTTAAACATGTATTTTTGCCGACATATTGTGGGTACATCAAAATCGCAAGCAATTACAATTTTATGCCTGGGGAACGTTTTTAAACTTCGGTGTAGGCTTGCAATCAAATCATCTGAGTCAGGAAAAACAGCCAATTTTTATTTTATTCTTGTTATCAAGTATAACCTCTACCGAAACCAATTAACACAAGCTATCTACTTCAATTACGCTCCACGATAAACCACCTGTGGCAGCAATAAATACGCCACCACTTGTTTATTCAATTTGTCATTTCTGAACACCTTATGCCCCTTAGTAGAGTTCCGACGATGTTTAATAGTATGTCGGTATTTTTCGTATAATACGACAGCCGCGGTGGAGTAGCCGAGCGGTCTAAAGAGTCTCGCTGCGGAGTGCGCGATTGCTCGCCGTCGGAGGTTCGAGTCCTCCCTAGTGCATGGGTGTGTGTGTTTGTCGTTAGGTTAGATTATCTAGGTTTAAGTAGTTTGTAAGCTACGGACTGATGACCACGCAGTTTGGTCCGATAGATTTACAAACTTTTGAACATTTTTATAATACGACAACCTTGGTTTTTAACCGTTTAATACTAGGTAGTATTGATATAATGGTTTAGATTGGTATATTCAATGTGCAAACCGAAACATTAGACATTCGAAATGTTAGAATAGGTATTTTATTACTTACATACATTTCATAGTACGCAATATAGAAATATAGTACATATTTATTCGATATGTGACTAGAAATTGTGTGTAAAGCACACTTGACATATTACGAAACGTAATTACATTACAAGAAAGCATTGTCAAATGTCTTCTTCATGTATGCTACTGTACATGACTGCAAAATATCAATCAAAACATTGCATTACAAACAACAACAATAATAATAATACCAATAATAATAATTATTATTATTAAAAAATCTTTGTGGAACAAACAGCCACTTCTCGTCTCTGGAACAAATAAACATTCCGGTTGCCTCGTATCATAATATTAATCAGATTCCTCCTCCCAGGATGACATCAATGTTTCGATGTCTTGTGACTCACCCATGTACCCAAGGAACCACTGTATATACACTAGTTTTTCGGTTGTATCTGGAGACAGTCTGATCCGTAATGGTGTGTGAATTCGTCTGTGAACTGACCACGTACTCTCACTTGCCGCTGACGAAGGCGGTACATTAAAAATTCTGGATGCAAGTGAACACAAAAGTTAATCAAAATATCCACGGGTTAATACCGGTCTTTAGTGTCCAATGGGCACAATATTTCGGCGATCATACATGTCGCCATCATCAGGTGAACTGACGGACTGAGCTCCTGGAAACGCGCCGGCACGGAGATCCGCACGCTACGGCGGCTCGAAGGGAACTGGGTTCTAGCCCGGTAGCGGGCCATTTAAATACCCTCCGCCCGCGGAGCGAACCATCCGTGGTCCGCGCCCCGCGTCACGGTCGCGCAGTGGAACCCATTGCGTCGGGGTCTGAGATGACGTCGGTGTGACGGCTATGTCCACCGTGGTCGTCACTTCGTTTCGTTTGCTAGATTTACTCTTAATTAACCCAATCGCTGGTTCCCAAGCTTTGCTAAGATTATAGCCACAGTCACGGTTTATGAGGTCGTCACTTGTGCGAATTTCAATGGCCTCTCTAATGGCGCAGTCCCAGTATCTCGACGTTTGTACCAGAATCCTAGTGCGTTCATACTCCATAACGTGATTCTCCGACAAATAATGTTCAGCGGCCGCCGACTTGCTTGGATATATCAATCGCGCGTGTTTCTGGTGTTCAACGCATCGATCCTCGACGGTACGCATTGTCTGTCTAATATATGACTTGCCACACTCACACGGAATCTGGTACAAGCCGGCCTTCCTCAAACCGAGATCATCTTTGAACGAATTTTATTCGGCAGACAAAAGACAGTTCCAACCAGGTGTTTCTTCAAAATGCGGGCGACCTTCCCCAAGAGTGTGCCGGTATATGGAATGAACGCAGTGCTTACATCCTCCTCGTGTTTTCATTCGTTTCCACAGGTTGTGCTGTAGTGGTAGGGTGGAGAGCCCGCTGAATCTGCCATTTTGAGTACCCATTTTCTCGGAATACATTTCTCAGGTGTTCCAATTCCTGGGGTATACTCTCTGTGTCGGAGATAATGTACTAGAGTTTTAAGTCCCCCATTCCTCTGTGAAGGGTGGTGACAGCTGTCTGCATGTAAATACAGATCAGTGTGCGTTGTCTTCCGATACACACCATGACCTAGGGTGCCATCAGCTCTTCTCTTGACCAAGACGTCAAGGAACGGCAATTTACCCTCCGTTTCTGTCTTCATAGTGAATTTGATGTTGGGGTGTATGGAGTTCAGATGTGTAAGGAAGTCAAGTAGTTTATCCATACCATGTGGCTAGATGACGAAAGTGTTGTCCACGTAACGGAAAAGCAAGTAGGTTTCCATTCAGATGATGCCAGGGCTTCCTCCTCGAAATTCTCCATGTACAAATTTGCCACCACAGGGGAGAGTGGGCTAACCATGGCTACTTCCTCCGTTTGTTCGTAGTATTCGCCATTGAAAAGAAAATACGTGGAGGTCAAGAGAAGTCTAAAACGTTCGGTGGTCTTCTCGTCAAACTTCTAACCAATCAAATCCAGTGACTCTCGAAGGGGCACCCTTGTAAACAACGAAACGACGTCAAAACTCACCATGATATCTGACTCATGCAGCGTGAAGCTGTTAAGGCGTTTAACAAAATACACGGAATTACGGATGTAGTCAAGTGTTTGACCAACAAATATGTAGGTGCTCTGATGTTACTGACAATGGGACATAACGGCACCCTATCTTTGTGAACCGTAGGGAGTCCATAAAGTCTTGGCGATACCGGACCTTGAGGTAGTAGTTTCTTAGCGACACCCTCCGGTAAATCCGTATCCTTGAGAAGTGCCCTCGTCTTGTCCTCCACCTTCTTTGTGGGGTCAACGCTGATCTTCCGGTAGGAATCGTCATTTAGCAGGCTCTGCATCTTTTCAGTGTAGTCCTTATGGGAGACAACAACCGTAGCACTGCCTTTGTCAGCCGGTAAGACAACAATTTCAGGGCGCTCCCTCAGGTCACGAATGGCTGCCCTCTCTTTACTAGTGGTGTTGGACTTCATGGGCTTGGATTTCGTCAAAGTTTCACGACGTATTTCCTCAGCTGATTCAGGCGGAAGTCGAGCTGCAACCAACAGCACTACTAATTTCTGCGACCGGTATGAACTTGGGGTTAGGAGCAAAGATGAGTCCTTTCTTCAAAACCGAGACCGCATCATCACTCAAATCCATGCCACTCAGATTGATGACAGTCTTGCACGGAACCTGCAGAGATGGTTTGTCAAGGAGGCATGAGAACTTAGCTGTTTGACGTCCCGTTGCCTTCTTATAGGTGGAATCGGCTACAACCCAGGTAACACCATCAATACAATCTCAGGAAAAAGAAGTGAAGTGTCTAGCCAGTTGCAAATGCAGTTTGAATAGTTCCAGTGAGATGAATTCAAGGCTACGGCGGGTGAAATGCACTCCCTCACGAAGCAATGCGAGACTGGCCCGTTTCTTAATTCTCTTGGCTGCTGGAGAATCGATGTGAAGCCTAACCTTAGCAAAATTTGGCACAACATTCTCGGAACGACAGCTCTTTAGAAAGCAAGCGACATCTACGGTGGCGCAACTTTTCAAATTTCTTCATGCTGCGATACATCTCCTCCCTGTAAAGGTGTATGATGTGATAGTGTCCAACGGGCACAATATTTCGGCGATCATACATGTCGCCATCATCAGGTGAACTGAATGACTGGGCTCCTGGAAACGAGCCGGCACGGCGATCCGCACGTTACGGCGGCTCGAAGGAGTGTCCGCACTGTCTGGCTTCATATAAACCTGTCGGCTATGACCGCAGTTCCCTTCTAGCTGTTTCCGGATTCATTCCGTTCATTCTCGAATGGGAACGCCTAATGTGAATGCAGTTCATACTGTCGTATGGTACTGCGGGTTGCCTGACAATCAGGATGAAATGTACCTCTCTCCGGAATCAAACATGGTTTTAAACGGTTTAAAACGAGACGTTTCTGAATTCAACCGTATGAAACCGTATTTTTTAAATCTCTATCCCTTAGTAAAGATGTCGGCTGAGCTTATCTCCGGCTTTAGCAAGCTTTCGCTACCTATAATGTTTTGAGATTCTCTACTTTGTATTAGCGCTTGTTACTCTGTAACTTTCCCCACACAGATACGACAATTTATATCTGCTAGCCCATTGGTTTTGTAAATGGTATGCCTCTGTGGTGGAAACTCCTTTACTATGTGTGCGGGTAGAGTCGACTGTGACAGTACTCATTATGCAAATTCCTCACTTGATACAATATTCTGTATTAATACTTTACTTGCAGTTACCAAAAACTATTTATGATTAATTATGGGCCGCCACAATGTTTATAAAAACATGGAAAATTATTTGTTTATTGACCTCACTTGCTCGTTGGCGTATGATATGGTAAAACACATTATTTTATAAATTCCTAACCAAAATCACAATGAGAGGTACCATAAATGCAGACTTAAGTTATTAGGTACACCCTCAAGTCAACTAACATATGGTTGCCTCCCCCCCCCCTCCCCACAAGAAAAGTAATAATGATTGGGTAATTTATATACCAGAAACAATTCATCCTGTCACATGACAAATCTAATGGAACATTACACAAACTTTGAAAACTACTTTCACAGGTACACAAACTCAAACGGCAGATGAAGTTTCCCAATTTGAACAAATAACCTCGGTTATCAATATAAAGAAAAATACATTCTAAAACAGTAATTTACTGGTCCTAGCTATGATGCAGACGACACATTACCAAATATTTGGAGCTGAAGATGGGCATGCACCGTAGTCGGCAGCTGCAGTTGATGACTGCAGACCAGAGCTGAAATAAAACGCGACCGTATTCTCACTTTATTCTGTGAAGCAGAAACGATATTTAAACTAACAGCCACTGTAGCGTCGGCGCTGCTAGACAGACAATTGCTGCACAATTTTATATCGTGAGCAGACAAGTCGATCGTAATGTACTTGTGAAACAGTGTTCACAAGTGCAAATCACCAAGTCAAACTTGAGACACAAAATCGTAATATATGCACAATCCGCAAAGTGCGAATGTTCAAAGTGAGACTTCCAAAATATCTAAGTCAATCGTGGCAATCGGAAGCGAACCCACAGGGAAAAATTCAAAGTTCAGACAACTGCACAAGTAAACCGCGAAATGAAGAGGTCCGAACACTTCGGCGTCTTCCACGCGAGACCTAAGTCCATCTGCACGCTGCAGAGACCTACCAGCAAATCCCCAAAAAATCTCTCTCCACGCCAGAGTCCCTGTTTCGATCCGCGACCCATTCTACGCGGCCAGAGCGTTCCAATTACCGCATATAGCTAATAGCCTGCCCGATGATATCGCGAGAAGCTGCTGACAAATTAAAAAACTTTCACAATCCTAAGCTTTGGCGAATCACAGAGCATTCTGCAGACGCCCCTACAGGCTCCTCCCACACAAGACAAAGTTCCCACAGAGACGATACCTTATACGGGTCAACGACCTCTTTGGAAATTTCGGACGCTCTCTTTCGTTAATGCCGCAAAATATATAAATATTATGACCTTAGGCTCAACGCCCCCATTGGTCTAGACGACCGACTATGCGCCCAACAAATTGCTTAACATTCGTCATGGAGACGAACTTTTTCCACAACCATTCATCTCGGGAAATTCTGAGAAACCGTCTAGGCATTCATAACCGAGACAAAGACACGCCCCTCTGGCAAGAGTGCTATTCAGATTTTTGCAAACTTCGCCCTGAGACGAGACGTCCGATTGTGTTGCAGTGGCGACAGACAAATTATGACGTTCCTAGTAAGAGACCGGCTACGAATATCGGTCTGCTCTGGCTGGGCTCGGCTCTTGGCAACGGCAGTTCACTGAGAAAAGATCCATATTGCATTGAAACGTACGCCTGATTTCAATGACATTACGCAATTTAAATCACACGTCATATTTTTCACAAAACCTGCTAACCTACTGACACGCGAAATTCGCGTGTGGTTCTAGGCCGCCAAGGCAGGGACTGTGCGGTCGCTCCCGCCGGAGGTTCGAGTACTCCCTTGCGCATGGGTAGTGTGTTGTCCTCAGGATTGATTTCGGTTAGATTAGATAGTTTATAGGTTTATTACCACACTAGTTTAGACCCTTAGAGTTATATGTATTTGAACTATGGGGGTTGGTTGTGGTGACACTATGCAATACCATGTACTATTGTCACTGATAGCACATTTTGTTGACGTACCGACGTTACCTCCGAGCAAATGGACTCGCTCGTCCACGTCACCGGCATGCGCACAATCGAGGAAACCGCAGTTACTTGTTTCTCCTCATCAGTTACGTGATTTACCCATCTAATATTCATTAATAGTCTGTAGCACCACATTTCGAAAGCTTCTGTCATCTTTTTGTCTGAACTCCTTATCGTCCACTTTTAACTTCCATGCAATGCTACACTCCAGACAAATGTTTTCAGAAAGGACTTCCTAACATTTAAACTAATATTGGATGTCAACAAATTTCACTTCTTAAGAAACGCTTTCCTCCCCATAGCCATTCTGCATTTTCTATTTTCTATCTTCTATCCAAATAACAAAATTCATCTACTACTTTTATTGTCTGATTACCTAATGTAATTCCTTCAGCATCACCGGTACAGTTTACGTTACAACCACTCACACAGAAATCAAATGTTTGTAAAGCTTATGGGACTTAACTACAGAGTCATCAGTCCCTAAACTTACAAACTGCTTATAAACTAGCTAACATTAAGGATGACACAAATATCCATGCCCGAGGGGGGATTCGAACCTCCGACTGTGGTGGCCGTGCAGAGTGTGACTGGCGCGCCACAGACCGCTCGGCCACCAACACCGACTAGTACCTGTAAGCCAGTAGTTGCCACCATCCATTACAGATAAATGGTATACTCGGAACTCTGGTTCGCCCGGCACGAACTCTGTCAGAACCTGATAATTTGACGACGGAGATGAAACACCTCCAATCAGGGTTCTACAAAAATGGATACTCTTCTCGAGATGTTCAAAAGGCACTCTGACCTATTTCACCGCCAGAGGCTACTGAAGAGGTACAAGATGAAACAAAGAACATTGCATTATTTACCATATGACGGGTCATTTTCCACCAAAATTAGTAGAATTCTCCGCAAATATAATGTCAAGGGCGTGTTCCATCCACTCACCAAAATTAAGGCTCTTCTGGGAAGTGTGAAGGAAGACTTGGGTCTACAGAAACCAGGTTTCACCACATTCCGTGTCCATGTGGTATGGTATACATTGGTCAGATGATTAGGTCCATTGACATCAGGTGCAAAGAACACCAAAGGTATACAAGACTTACACAGGCAACCAAGTAAGCTAATGCCGCGCACTGTGTGAGACGGGGGCTGTAATTAGTCTATTTTTCATACTAACCTTGTGTTACTCTATCTTTCTCTTTACGCTAATTATTGAAATATGTAGCATTTTTCTTTGTAGATCTTAATTTGATTTCTGTGCCTTTGGGGACACATCAAGGGTGATGGGCTCCTGGGATTGTAGTACATTCTATGTTTATATGAAATTTTCGGGATTTTAATGTTTATTGGCGGAGCTTGGCTGCTAAAAAGTGGTTTTACGTGTTGGGCACTGTCAGGCTCAGAGCAGAGACGCTCTTGGGGGTCTCCCCCTCCCACCAACTTTCGCTCGCCTTCGGGGAAGGACGAGAGGGGCTGGCTTGACCTGTATGGCGCTGACGCTACAGGCGGCAGAGTGAGTGGAGCGCTTTACACAATGCTGGCCGGCGGTTTACGGTGGGCGATAGCGGAGACTGCCTTTTTAGTCATTCGGCCGTTTCGCAAGAGAGGAATTTGCCGGATACAAACAATAGCAGTGTGCTCTGGGCCCCAGGCTATTTATGGAGACGTATTGCCCTTAGGCGTTATCTTAAAAATCTTCCTAGAAAGCAGCAGAGTTAGAACACAGTTGTGTTTCGTTTCAGACAGTGAAAAGATCTATATTACAAATGGTTAGGTTGAGAGGAAAGCTTTCTGCCCATCTGGCGACCCAGGGGTTTGAATCCAGCGGCTGTATATATAGCACAACGTTAACATTTTTAGGTCGTGTGACCGTAGCTAGGAGCAAGGTGAAATTCCTTGCAGGGCATTCACCCTGGGAACGGTGAAATCCGCGGGAAGCGTTGGTGGCGTGGGTGGAGCCTCTTGGCAGCCGCAGAGAACGCGTCCTGATTCGACAGAATATTTTAGTATGACAGCTAAACAATTTGTCACTGGCGCTACGCCACCGGATTGGTTTGACTATTAGCCGTTAGCAGATATTGGTGCGTCTTTTAGCGCATGGGTGTGGCCGCCGTCACTTGCCGTGAGCTGCGGCAGAGCGCAAGGACGTACGGTGACTCCTGTTTGTGCGTCCGAGGGGTAAGGACCTCGGAAGACAGTGTCTCGTGTCTGAGCGTCCGAAGTGTACGGACCTCGCTAGTCTCCTGTTTGAGCGTCCGAAGTGTACCGACCTCGGGAGACACGGAATACTCCGTTTAGATTCGCCGGGAGGACATCGTCTTAAGCGGTCCTCTGGTTAGACTTGTGTTTGATTCCGAAGATTCGGACCTTGTAGAACTTGTGTTTACTTCGCGGACGTTACATTGTCCTGTGGTTACGCTGTGAGCGGCCACAGTTCAGTTTAGTTTTGGTTTTGCTAGAAGTCTCTCTTTGAGCATTCGCGCCTTTGCGAATCGGGCATTGTTTTTTACAGATCTTATTACGCAAGTGACTGATCGATTTGTGCCAAGTGGCCTTTGTGTCACCTGTGCAAAATATTGATTAGTCTACTAGCTTGATAGAATCGCACAGCAACTGCCTAGCGACGCCGACGCCAGTGACGCTGTGTTAAGTTACATGTCGACCCTGCTTAACGGGTCGCAGCAATCACGGTCGGATAAAAGTTTCAGCTCATCCGCTCCCACCGCCTGCTGCCTGGGAGCCTGTGACGCTGCCGTCAATGATAATCTGTGTGGGTAAGGTGACGCACTTGCTGGAGGGTTACATGAATCAGACCTGTTGGATTCGGTCCCTTATTTTATTCTTTTGAGATTTGCCTATTTACTTTGGGGAGTTAGAGCTAACGATAATTTCAATCCCCTGTGTAGCCAGTCTAATAGCATTCTGTTTTGCAAAACCTCCCACCTTTGACTCAGCCAAACATTTATTTGTGTCTCAATGTTTTAACATTTGTAAAATATTGTGTGAATACCAATATCTGTTTTACATGATAGGAAATGTCATCGGAATGTTTAATTGTAATAAACTGATTTTGAGCAGATCGCTTTTCATTTAAGAACGTTCATTTGTCACTATTTTGGAGGGGAAACTGAATCGTTACAACTGTTTGGAACTAGGTCATTCTGTGAAATATGATGACACCAAGATTATGACACAAACACCGAGGTACTGGGATAGCGTCTTCAATGAATCTGTAAAAATTAATATTATACAGAATATCAATCGTGAAACAGGAAACCAGCTGAGTTCTGCCTGGAACCTGGGGCTGGATCTTCTGAAGAAGCAGCGAAAGCAACATCCAGACCCCACAGGACACAAGCATGACGATGGACCTGTACATGACGGCGCTTTACCGGGTCCAGAACGACAATCTGAATACCAGCGGCCTGAAAATAACTTTGCAGCCGCTCCTGGCGGGCGAGGACTCCGGAGGGAACGGCGCACTACGGTAGCAGACCACCCCACAGCGCATGAGAAATCAATTGGCGCCCAGGAATAGACGAAATGTTCTGAACAACTTGGACGAAATTCATAACGTCATACCACAGTACACCGCCGGCACGCATGAAAGGGCTCGGACGGAATACGGAGCGCCTAGCATCTTACAGGCATAAATACCGGACACGTTCCACTGCGGAAACAGTATCAGTAAGCACCTCAAGAAGACTGTGAGGTACGCAGTTGAAATATCGTGCAAGAAAAGACTCGAATAAGTGAGAATACCCGATCGTGGAAGAAGACAACGCCTCGCCGGGAAAACCTGACTAATTACACTAAATTCATCTTTAAGTCCGAGGATATTTCCCCTGTCTCATTCATATTGCATAGCAGGTGGAACAATTTCTTCATGACTGGCTCTCCTAACTAGGATAGCATTTCAGACGGAACATAATCTACTCCAGGCGTCTTGTTTCTATTAAAATATTTTAGTGCTCTGTCAAATTCTTCTCGCAGTACAGTACGTCCTATCTCGTCTTCCTCTGCTTCATTTTCCATTTCGAAAAACCTGCTTCCTAATTTACTTCCTTTGTCTGGTTTCTATACAATTCACTTTTCAGCTTTCCCTTCTTTACTTAGTACTGGTTTTCCATCTGAGTTCTTGATATTCATACCGCTGCTTTTCTTGTCTCCAAATAACTCTTTTATTTTTCCTGTAGGCGCTATCTATCTTTCCCAAGTTATACATTCTTCTACGGTCTTGCATTTCTCCTCAAGCCACTCCTGCTTAGCCAGTCTGCACTTCCTGTCCGCCTCATTTTCCAGACGTCTGTACTCCATTTTGCCTGCTTAACTTGATGCATTTTTATATTTTCTCCTTTCATCAATTAAGTTCGTATGTCCTGTGTTATGAGGTTTTATCCTTCTGCCTATATGATTCTCTGCGGTCTTCACAACTGTGAGCTACCCTTTATTTTTCGACTGTACTACTTCCTCCTGTTTCAGTCATTCCTTACCTATGGTTCCCTCTGAGACCCTGAACCACCTCGGGTTCCTTCAGTTTGTCCATGTTCCATCTCCTTAATTTTCTACCTTTTTGCAGTCTCTTCAGTTTTAATCTACAATAACCAATAACTTATGGTCGGAGTCTATATCTAACCCTGAATATGTCTTACAGCCAGAACCTAGATAAAAATATTTAATCTGAAATTTTAAAAAATCGCACTGACGTGTTTTACGGCCTACTTTGGATTTGTAGTTTTATAAGTTTTTGAAAACATTTTTGGCCAAAATAATAATCTCAGTAATAAAAAAATTAATTAATAAGAGTGACTGAAACCCTTTCAGGGGAAAATTTTTTTAAGTAGTAGCGGGTCCCGAACCATTGACCATAAGCGTCACAGTCCAACGCGTTGCCGACTACGCTACAGCTAGTAGTTACAAGTTTCGTGCTTTTATCTCATGTTATTAATGACTGTTGTAATTGATGCTAATATGGCATTTATATACACTAGATTATCTTTTATCGTACGACGGCCGACGTGTTTTTGTTAATTATTAAGTGCCCCATTACTTTGAAATGACAACCTGTAAGTTACAATAAGAAAATCATCGAATACTCAACGCAAGATGGTGTATGCCAGAGAGAGTTCTGGACGAGGAATGTTACATGACATCTGGGGGAAAAAATCATAAGAGAACAAAGCTGTAGAGAATTTTCTCCTCTACTACTTCGTTTAATCAAGTTTCGCTTCAGATGAACGGTTAATTTGCAACTTAAAATAACATTACAAACACTTTTTTTGGTATTTCTAGCATCTTTCTTGTACGAACTATTTCAAACAGCGAGGTTCTGGTCTCTGGTAGCCAACAACTAAAATTTGGTGCCGATCGGTTGTACTGTTCGACCTAAAAAGTGGGAACACTTTACAGCCAGACAGACATAGTCAAACGGCCGTTATTTTTGCAAATATCTCTGCAACGATGCAAGATATGAAATAAAACAACATAAAAGAGCGAAGTTGTAGAGAATGTTCCCCTCTACCAATTAGGTTATTCAATTTTCGTGTCAGATGAACGGATCGTTTGCAATTAAAATTATATTACCAACGGCCTTTTATTGTATTACAACCGTATTTTTTCCAAAAAAATTTGATAAATGGAGGTTCTGGTCTCTGGCGGCCTACAATTATGTCTGTAAAATTTGGTGCTGATCGGTTGAACCGTTCGTCTTAAAAACAGGGAACACGTTACGGACAGACAGACAGACATACATCCCAAAACCGCCGTTATTTTTGCAAAAATCTCTGAAACGATACGAGATATGAAAAAACATAAAAGAGCAAAGTTTTAGAGAATTTTCTCGTCTACAAATTCGGTTATTCAATTTTCGTGTCAGATGAATGGTTAAGCCATTATTTTCATTAAAATTTCGAGCTGTCAAATGACGATCGCAAAGCCCCACTTTAGTGTTACTACCGTAACCTAAGGTGGGCCAATATATTGAGGTCTTTTTCCAGAAGTTTATAATATTACAGGGAATGAGCAATAATTTGAATGATCATTCATTAAATTTAATAGGACATGTTAATATGAAAAACTACAGAAAGGAAATGTAAAGGAAATTTTTGTTTAGTTAATTTTACAACCCAAGTGCCAAAGAACTATTTCAATTAACAGGAACACAGCGCGATATAAAGAATTGTGATAAAAAGTGAATGACACTTAGTCGTCGATTGCCAGACCGGGCGCCAGGAGCATAGACAAGAAGATTACTGAAACTTCCTGGTAGATAAAAATTTACCGGAACAGGGACCGGGACTCGAACCTGCGACCTTTGCCTTTCGCGGGCATCCACCATATCCTTTCTTCCAGGTGTGCTAGTCTTGCATGGTCCACAGGGAGCTTCTGTGAAGTGTGGAAAGTAGGAGGCGAGGTACTGGCGGAATTAAAGTTGTGAGGCGGCATCGTGAGTCGTGTCGGGATAGCACAGTCGGTAGTGCGCTTGCCCGCGAAAGGCACTCCCCTGTGGCACACCTGACATCACCCTTACTTCGGAAGACTCCTCTCCATTGAGAATGACATGCTGCATTCTGTTACCTAGAAATTCTTCAATCTAATCACACGATTGGTCTCATAGACCATATGCTCTTACTTTGTTCATTAAACGTCTGTGGCGAACTGTATCAAACGCCTTGCGGAAGTCAAGAAACACAGCATCTACCTGAGAGCCCATGTCTATGAGTCTCGTGGACGAATAGCGCAAGCTGGGTTTCACACGATCGCCTTTTTCGAAACCCATGTTGATACCTACAGAGCAGCTTTCTAGTCTCCAGAAATGCCATTATACTCGAACATAATACATGTTCAAAAATTCAACTGACCGACGTTACACATGTAGGCCTATAGTTCTGCCCATTTGTTCGACGTCCCTTCGTGATACGGGGACGTCGAAACTTTTGGAACGCTACGATCTTCTAGAGACCTACGGTACACCACTGTAAGAAGGGGGGCAAGTTCCTTCTCGTACTCTGTGTGAAAACGAACTTGTATTCCATCAGGTCCTGCGGCCTTTCCTTTTTTGAGCGATTTTAATTATTTTTCTACCACTCCTTCAATTATTTCGATATCTGCCATTCTGTAATCTGAGCAGCAATCTAGAGAAGGAACTACAGTGCAATCTTCCTCTGTGAAACAGCTTTGGAAAAAGTCTTTTAGCAATTCAGCCTTTAGAGTGTCATCCTCTGTTTTAATGTCATTTTCGTCACAGCATCTCTGGATATTTTGTTTTGATCCACCTACTGCTTTGACATAAGACCAAAATTTCTTAGGATTTTCAGCCAAGTCAGTGCATAGAACGTTACTTTCGAATTCGTTGAACGCCTGTCGCATAGCCCTCGTGCCGCTACATTTCGCTTTGTGTAATTTTTGTTTGTCTACAAGGCTTTGGCTATGTTTATGTTTACAGTGAAGATCCCTTTGCTTCCATAGCAGTTTTATAAAAATGTTCAAATGTTTGTAGAGCTTATGGGACTTAGTTACGGGGTCATTAGTCCCTAAAGTTACAAACTACTTATGAACTTAGTTACGGGGTCATTAGTCCCTAAACTTACAAACTACTTATGAACTAGCTACAACTAAGGACGGCACAAATATCCATGCCCGAGGGGGGATTCGAACCGCCGACCGTAGTGGCCGTGCAGACAGTGACTGAAGCACCGCAGTACCCTCGGCCACCGCGGCCAGCAGCTGTTTTCTAATTCGGTTGTTGTACCATGGTGGTTCCTTTCCCGCTCTTAAGATCTTGCTTGGTACACACTCATCTAATGCAGATTGTACGATGGCTTTGAACTTTGACCAGTGTTCCTCAACACTATCTATACTTGAGATAAAACTTCTGTGTTGAGCCGCCAAGTACTCTGAAATCGGCTTTTTGTCACTTTTTCCTAACACAAAAATCTTCCTAAATTTATTAATATTTCTATTTCTAGCTGGAATTATCGATTATGTAAACGCTTTATGATAGCTGATTTCCTGTTCTGCATTGTTTCGAATAGTTCAGGTCTGTTTGTCACCAGAAGGTCTAATACGTTGTTGCCACGAGTCGGTTCTCTGTTTAACTGCTCAAGGTAATTTTCAGATAATGCACTCAAAACAACTTCAATGGATTCTTTGTCCCTGCCACTTGTCATAAATGATTGTCTCCCAGTCTATAGCCATTAAATTAAAATCTCCTCACAGAACTATAACATGATTGGGAAATCTACTCGAAATATTTCCCAAATTTTCTTCTGTCACAACAGCTACAGAGACAGGAGGCAAATAGAAACCTCCATGTTCGAGCCTGCTGTAACCATGACCCTCACCCCTCCGCTCTTCCCCTGGAGTGTCAAAATACTAGCAGCTTACATGGCGGCTAATGGGTCTGTAGGGTGCACCATATGTCTGGCGGTTAAGTGGGAACAGGGTGCTCAAGCACACTGCGGCTGAACCACCTGCTGTATAGTGACAAGTGGAGTCTCTGGCCGCTGTCTATAAACGTAGCCTAAGGTTATGTTTATAGCCCACAGTTACTTTGTGATGGAGCAACCACTGCGATTCTGCCGAGGCTCTACTCATCACTCACACAGCAGGTGTTTCAGCCACAGTGACCTTGAGCTCCCTGTTCCCTCCTTGCGGCCAGACATATGGCGCACTGAACGGCCCCATTAGGTGCCGTGTAACTGGTTTGGAAGTGCAACCTCTGGTATTTTGTTCCCACTTACGGCAGGTGACGCCATCCCTCCCAAGACTACGCCTCCTGATCAGGGGTGAGCGAGCTGCAATTGTGGCGATAAATGAGAAGGAGTGGCGGCCGATTGGACTGGCCTAGCTAAACAATCAGTGAGCTTGAAGAGTTTTGTGATTTGGTACATTGAATCTAATTTTTGCTGCTGAATCTGTACCCCAGCACCTATTGACAGAACTTTCCTGATACTTTCTTTTTAAACAATTTTATTCCTATTAAAAGGTTGTTGCATCTTAATGGTACCTATGTGAGACCCTTCCTTGGTTTACTGTGGTAGTATGGAAGATCTATTGTTCATGCCCATGACCGTCTCACAGTGTTCTTATAATGTGGGCCCTGTTTCTTGCTACCACTTAACACTTCTCTTCGCCCTCGCCCCCCCCCCCACCTTAATCTCATCAGGTCTCCCTAGCACCATCTGATTCGGCTTGAATAATCTTACTGTTCTGCTATTTTCCAGTCCCTTGCACATACTTTGCTAAAGATAGAAATGTATGTTTATCTTTCCTTAATCTTCTAATATCAGTCGTAATGAATCGCCTCAGGAATTGCTCCTAAATCCCAACCGATCGGCCTCTACCCGGTCATTTTCGAGAAGTTTATAATATTACGGGGAATGAGCAATAATTTGAATGATTATTGAGTAAATTTAATAGGACATGTTAATATGAAAAACTACAGAAAGGAAATGTAAAGGAAATTTTTGTTCAGTTAATTTTACAACCCAAGTGCCAAAGAACTATTTCAATTAACAGGAAGGCAGAGCGAAATAGAGAATGATGATAAAAAGTGAATGACACTTAGTCGTCGATTGTCAGAACGGGCGCCAGGAGCATAGACAAGAAGATTACTGAAACATCCTGGAAGATTAAAACAGTGTGCCGGAACCGGGACTTAAACATGGACCTTTTCCTTTCGCGGGCAAGCGCACTACCGACTGTGCTAGCCCGACACGACTCACGATACCGCCTCACAACTTTACTTCCGCCAGTACCTTGCCTCCTACTTTCCAAACTTCACAGAAGCTCTCCCGCGAATAATGCAAGACTAGCACACCTGGATGAAAGGATATGTTGGAGACACGGCTTATCCCCAGGGGAGTGTCGTTGCTGTTCACAATATATACAAATGACTTTGCGGATAACATTGGAAGTTCACTGCGGCTTTTTGTGGATGTTGCTGTAGTATATAGAGAGGTTGTAACAATGAAAAATTGTATTGAAATGTAGGAGGATCTTCATCGAATTGACGCATGGTGCAGAGAATGGCAATTGTATCTCAATGCTGACAAGTGTAATGTGCTGCGAATAAACAGAAAGAAAGATCCTTTATCATTTAGCTACACTATAGCAGGGCAGAAACTGGAAGCAGTTAATCCCATAAATTATCTGGGAGTAGGCATTAGGAGTGATTTATATAGAACGACCATATAAAATCAATCGTCGATAAAGCAGATGCCAGACTTAGATTCATTGGAAGAATCCTAAGGAAATGCAGTCCGAAAACTAAGGAAATAGGTTACATTACACTTGTTCGCCCATAGCTTGAATACTGCTCATGGGTGTGGGATCCGTACCAGGTGAGGTTGATAGAGGAAGTAGAAAAGATCCAACTGAGAGCAGCGCTTCGTTACAGGATCATTTGGTAATCGTGAAAGCGTTACGGAGATGATCGATAAACCCCAGTGGAAGACTCTGCAGGAGAGACGCTCTCTCGCTCGGTACGGACTTTTATCGAAGTTTCTAGAACATACCTTTACCGAAGAGTCTAGCAGTATATTGCTCCTTCCTACGAGTATCTCGCGAAGAAATCATGAAGATATAATCAGGGAGATCTGCCCACGCAGAGGCATCCGGACAATCTTTCTTTCCGCGAACAAAACGTGACTTGAATTGGAGGGAAAATCGATAGTGGTACTCAAGGTAACATTCGCCATACACCGTCGGGTGGCTTGAGGAGTATGTATGTAGATGTAGATGTAGGGGCCGCCGCCGCGCCTATAAACAGGCCCCATGATACCTTATGAGAAACAGCGCACTGACAAACCGCCGCGATTCCTCCGTCGAGGGAAAACTGCGGGCTGTAAGCAGGGCCTTAAGCCCAGTTTACACGATGATCGTTCTAGTAAAGAACAGATCACGTTGCGCACCATCTAGCGTCGTTAACGCGAAACAACAAGCATATCGTGAGCACAGACAGCGTTTCGCACTAGCTTTTACGCTTTAGGACAGGTTCTAAATTTGCTAGTAGAGAAATGAGTGCGCATGCGCAGAAGTGAATGCGTAGAGTGGTTTTCATGTTTACGTGTAGAAATAGCCGCGTCCTTATCGAAATTGCTTGCTTCGTTGGAGTAATACGTCTTGCGTCAGTGGAATGGAACAGAGCAGGAATTGCGCTTTAGATTGAGGCATACACGGTCGCTGCAGAAAATTCTCTTTAAGACGGTACAATGAATTATTTATGAAGAAAATAACAGAAAAGTGTAGATTTAAATGAATTTTAAATACATCTTATTGATTAATTTCATATTTTTAAAATTTTATAATTTTTAGCATGTTAGAAAGTCAGTTGCACATAATCTCGAAACTATGATGCTAAAAGCAAAGCAAAATTTAGTTGACTGAGGTCGCATTATGTATCCGAATTGAAATTGCCGTGCAGACTTCAACAGCAATATTTTTAAGAGTCGATAAAGAAATTCTTTATGCAAATACTAGGCTTTCGAAAGATTCTCCTGTCGCCAGAAACCGCAATGTTATAGCGAACCTGCAAGAAATAACAATTACAGGATATAACTGACACATAACTGTAACAAAGCTGAAAACGTAATTCAAGTGTAAAAGAGTATTTCGTATCTTCAACTTGGCAAAATCTCTCTCTCTCTCTGTCTCTTTCCCATCGCCGTATTTTTGTCTTTGAACGAACGAAAGCAACATGGGAAAACAAGCAGCACTTATTATTCGTATATATATATATATATATATATATATATATATATATATATATATATATATATATATATATATATATATATGTGTGTGAATTCATAGAGGTCCTCTGGTATGAGTTACTTCATTATCTGCATGCAGTATACATTTCATTCTTCGTCTCTTCCTCTCAATCAAGGACACAACCAACTCCTACTTCTTCTTAACTGAAGTGTTCTAACAAACGTTGCCACAGCTACTGCAATCCACGTATACAAACAGTAATAAGCCCGTATTTTCACACAGGCGCTGCTGTTAGTTGTAATCAGACGTGTAGACGGAAGTTTATCGTATTAACGCAACCAAGCCTGTATAATCGCAAGTCATTAGTACCGAGTTAGTACGCTTGGAGCGCTTCAGCAGACAGTTATCTTTCTTGTGAACTTTCTATCGTCATGTAAACTAGGCATTAGAGTCTGAATGTTCTGAGCGAGCTGCCATTCGATCCGGGCTTCGCAGCGTCGGTCGAGTGGGGCACACGCGGCCTCGCCTTGAGCGCGACACGGCAGCTGTGTGAGTCTGACACACCGTACTGCAACCAGCAGGTGGAACTATGCTCAGACCGGTATAACACTATCAAATTATTTGACAAGGAATTATTTGACGTAATGTAATGGGAATGTCATCCAAAATTTGATCAAATCTAAGGCCTTAGTTTAGATTTGACGAAAGAAATCGTTTCTGTTTCCTGCAGTGAAAAATATGACCGCTCGGAGCGCTATTAGTAGTACAGCTTGTAGTGGGACGGATTATTGTCTCCGCTACTTATCTCATGTCAGCTCAGTTTGTGCAGGATAACTTACTTATATTTGTGTTCTTAAGTAATTTTATGTAAATGTTGAATGTTATATGATTCTTAAAGAAGTTTTCTTATATGTTTTTTTTTATGTTTCATGTGCTGTGAGGCGATTTAACCTACGAGGGCAACATCTTCGACGCCGATTCCAAGGAGTAAATATCCGGCCACATCAAGTCGCGCGTCGACGGCCACGAGGCAAGAAGATGTTGATCTCTGCGGTTGTCGTCACAATAGTTGACATTATTATCGATGTTTCATGTTAAAACAACAAATTTTAAAAGTCAGTTCCCTTTTGTCTGTCAATGACTACATATATAAAGTCATAGAAAGCAATAAATGTTATTGTGTTTAAACTTGACGAAAGTGTCAGAGTACATCATTTATGAAGAATTATTTTACGATGAAAAATATATTAATGAAATGAGTAGATGGTTTAATTTAAATATTCTTCAATCTGAAGGAAGATTTTTATGAATTTTCATTGGTGGGAAAGTTACTACAAGAAGACTTCGATAAATGTTTTTTTTTTAGAACTTTGGTTAATCGATCATACACATTGATCGATAATCATTGAAGAAATATTATTTTTTATCTGTAGCTATAGCAACGACCACAAACTGAAGAATTTCTTTTGACCGTCTTGTCTATGAGAGAACTTAGAAATATTTTAACAAGAGTGACTGTTAAAGGCTTCTTCCCTCGGCGCAAGAATTTGATTTTTGAAATATTGCAAAGTATAAAGATTTTACATGAACACATTTTTTTTTAATTTTATATGGGCGAGTGGACACCTCAAGGATTACGAAGTCTGACACGGCCACATTCAACCCTAATCAGACATGACGAGTGCTTTTGAAGATAAGGTTTTAGCACACGTTCCGCCGCACGAAGAGGTCGTTCCGCCGCAAGCTTCAATACAGCTTCCTTGCCACTACAGCTATTTCCTAGCTTAACGTTTGACATAACGTTCTTATTCGTAAATTTGGCTAGTAGTGGCACGTTTGTGTAGTGTGTTCCAGCAACAACAAAATTGATAGGAATGTATAAATCATATGGTGTGTTGTACTAATATAACATGCGACAAGTCCTATTCACACTGTCTGTCATGTTAACTTGCTTAGCCAAATATCATTCGGTGAAAGTGGGATTATGCGTGCAGTATCACAGCTCGATACTGCTCGTGAGTCGATAGCCAGGAAAGGTAACATCGATGGCTTGCGACTGGAGCGCCACCGCGCGTCCAACTATGGGACGCCACAAGCCAGTACCGGAATCAGTTTTCAGCCGGACTTCGAGGACCTCACTCAGCAACTAGCTGTAGCATCTTCAAGTTAGGAAATGATAGCCGACGTCAGTCACCGAACTATTATAGTTAGGCCTAGCCTCTACAGAAAAAAACCTGGAAGAGACTCACGCTTCGTGCTCATGAAAGATACGTATATTTAACATCAATGCTGTATATAGAGTGTTACTAATAAATTAGTCATGTTGCAGAGTTCGGCTACTTCAATTTACGCCTTCCTACTCGATGCTACTCTGTCTACCAAACGTTGTGCCCTGTGCTTCGCCGCATGACACATCAATGTCTTACAATTTGTTCTGAAAAAAGTAATAATACACTATGAGAATTGAACAAGTAACACCACGAAAGCTTATTTACGGCCAAAGCGGCCCTTTGGTCAACGTAGTATGCTGTACCAGGAAATGAAACAACATTCATAACATCGACACCTGTTTTCTAGCGAAAATATATATGTACAGTATAAACACATCAAACATTCTTTGTAAGGGAATAAACAGAACTAGTTTACTTTATTAGATATGTTTTCCCCTTTACGTTGTTAATGACGTCATAAACAGCTTAGATTATGGCCCTTTGTTAGTGCTGACATTTCCATATAAAACGTTATTTAATGACACTTCCTTTTCCAATTTACACCGTTATTCATGTACACTGTTTGCGTCATCCTTTGATGTTACCTTATTGCAAATTGTGAAGAATAGAGAGCTACAAAATAATGAGCATTGAATTAAGGCCCGACTGTACTACTGACAATATCAAAAAGTAAATCCTCCCGTCCTCGTAACGTATTTTACTGAACACTTCTTTATCTCACAGTGACACCCACGGTTTCATCCAAGTACGATTCCTTTTCTTTTTTCCCTTTTTATCTCCTAAATGCACCAAAGCGACTGTAGTATAAGCAACAGCTGAGCATAATAACGCTATTATGAAGCAACTTTGACAACATATTCGATAATAGTGTTATACCCATTGATCTCTAGTTATATTATACACTATTTATCGGTTCATCTAATATACTTGTCAAAGAACAGGACCAATATGTCATCCAATTTTTTCGTCCATTTATTTGTCCAGTAATCTGATTGTCTAATACCGGCCTCACATCTTTTTAGTTGTGTTAAATATGAACATTGATGTATCTTTGTGTCTAATGCTCTAGGCAAATAAGAAAAATAAAACATAATATCGAAAAAAATTCAACTATTTGAAAGTTTCACAGATGACGTTAGTTGTTTAGTAAAACCTTCACGCCAGTTCTGTTGCCTACGACTTTCGGCTACATCAACATCAATCATCTCCAAATTTTTGCAGGCATGCATTCATACAAAGTAACATACAGGAAGAAAAGAAAAATGGAATGGAACAAATGTGATATGGCGCGATTTGATTAGTCATAAATAAAACTATATAATCACTTAAGATCGCTAAAATATTGAATATGTCCTGATCGATGTTACAGGAATTTAGAAAGCCTGAAATTAGGCTACCATAAGTCACAGAAATCGTAATCGACCTCATAAGAAATGACTAAGAATTAATTGTTTCTGTGAGAGCCGCGCGGGAGTAGCCGAGCGGTCTGGAGCACCACGTTACGGATCGCGCGGCCTCCCGCGTCGGATGTTCGAATCCTCCATCGGGCAAGGGTGTGTGTGTGTGTGTGTGTGTGGTCCTTAGCTTAGTTTAACATAGTTCAAGTAGTTTCTGTGACTAGGGACTGATGACCAATGTAGTTAGGTCCCACAGAATTACAAACATTTTAACATTTTTTAGCTGTTGTTGTTATGGTCTTCAGCTCTGAGACTGGTTTGATGCAGCCCTCCACCCTACTCTGTCCTGAGCAAACCTCTTCATCCCCTCATAAGAACGGCTACCCACATCCATTTGAATCTGCTTACTATATGCGTCTCTTGGTCTCCCTCTGCGATCTTTATCCCACACACTTCCCTCCACTGCTAAATTTACGATTCCTCTATGTCTAAGAATGTGTCCAACCAAGCGATCCCTTCTTTTAGTCAAGGTATGCCAAAAATTACTTTTCTCGCCAATTCTGTTCAGTACCGCTTCATTAGTTATGCGATCTACCCACCTAATCTTCAGCATTCTTCCGTAGCACCACATTTCAAAAGCCACTATTCTCTTCCGGTCCACACTGTTTATCATCCACGTATAACTTCCGTACAACGCAACACTCAAAATAAATGCCTTCAGGAAAGACTTTCTTACACTTAAATTAATAATCGATGTTATCAAATTTCTCTTTTTCAAAAATGATTTTCTTCCCATTGCCATTCTGCATTTTATATCTTCTTTACTGCGACCATCATATGTTATTTTACTCCCCAAGTAACAAAACTCATCTACCACCTTATTTGTTTCGTTACCTCATCCAATTCCTTCAGCATTGCCTGATTTACTAAGGCTGCATTCCATTATCTTTGTTTTGCTAATGTTAATATTTATTTTATACGCTCTCTTCAACATACTGTCCATTCCATTCAACTGCTCTTAAAGGTCCTTTGCTGTCTCTGACAGTATTGCAATGTCATCAGAAAAACGCAATGTTTTTATTTCTTCGCCCGGTACTTTAATCCCTATTCCGAATTTTTCCTTGTTTTCCTTCACCGCCTGCTCGATGTACACATTGAATAACATTGGAGAAAGGCTACAACCCTGCCTTACTCCCTTCCCAACTAATGCTTCTCTTTCATGCCCTTCGACTCTAATAACTGCGGTCTGGCTTTTGTACAAGTTGTAAATAACTCTCCTTTCCCTGTATTTTACCTCTGTTGACTTCAGGATTTGAAAGAGTGTATTCCAGTCAGCATTGTCAAAAGCTTTCTCCAAAGCTACAAAAGCTAAAAATGTAGGTTTTCCCTTCATTAAATTATCGTATAAGATACGTCGTAGAGTGTGTATTGCCTCCCGGGTTCCTAAGTACCTCCTGAATCAAAACTGATCTTCCCCGAGGTCAGCTTCTACTAGCTTTTCCATTCTCCTGCAGATAATTCGTATTAAAATTTTGCAACCATGACTTATAAAATTGATAGTTCTGTAATTTTCACACCTGTCTGCGCTTGATTTCTTTGAACTGGGGATTATTACATTTTATTAAGGTCTGGGGGTATTTCTCCTGTCTCATAAATCTTACACATCAGGTGAAATAGTTTTGTCATGGCTGGCTCTCCCAGAGACTTTAGTAGCTCTGAGGGAATGTCATTTACTCCCAGGGCCTTGTTCCGATCAAGGTCTTTCAGGGCTCTGTCAAATTCATGTCTTAGTATCTTCAATTTCACCTTGATCTACTTCCTCTTCCACTTCTACAACATTGTCTCTAAGTTCAATTCCTTTTTAGAGCTCTTCTATGTACTCTTTCCATCTTACAGCTTTCCCTTCTTTGCTGAGAACTGGTTTTCCATGTGAGTTCTTCATATTCGTAGAGCTGTTTTTCTTGTCCCCAAATGTCTCGTTTGTTATACTGTGGGCAGTTTCTACTTTTCCCCTTATACATTCTTCTACAGATTTGCATTTGGCGTCTAGCCACTCCTGCTTAACCATTTTGCACTTCCTGTCAATTTCATTTCTTAGTCGTCTGTACTGAATTTCGCCTGTTTCATTTACTGCATTTTTATATTTTCTCCTTTCATCAATTAAATTTAGTATCTCCTGTCATATCCAAGGATTTTGTGTTTCTCCCCTTTCTGCCTATTTTGTCCTCTGCTGCAGTCACTGTTAAATCTCTCAATGCTACCCATTCCTCTGCTACAGTTTTATTTCCCATCGTTTCTGTCAATTGTTGCCTAAAGCTCCCTCTGAAATTCTTAAAAAATTCAGGTTCCCTGAATTTATCCAAGTCCCATCTTCTTATTTTCCTACCTTTCTGCAGTTTTGTCAGTTTCAGCCTACAGTTCATGACCAATAAGTTGTGGTCGGAGACTGTATCTGCCCCTGGGTATGTCTTACTGTTTAAAACTTGGCTCCTAAATCTATGATTACCGTTATAAAATGTATCTGGTACCTTCCGGGGTCTCCTCGTCTCTTCTACGTATACAACCTTCTTTTGTGATTCTTAAACCAGGTGTTTTTTACGATTAAATCATGTTCCGTGCAAAATTCTACCAGGCGACTTCCTCCTTCATTCCTTCTGTCCAGTCCATATTCACCTACTACTTTTCCTTCTCTTCCTTTTCCTACTACCGAATTCCAGTCATCCATCACAATTATGTTTTCCTCTCCCTTAACTGTTTGAATAATTTCCTTTAGCTCCTCATACATTTCTTCAATCTCCTCATCGGCGAGCTAGTTGGCACATAAACCTTTACTACTGTTTTAGGTGTTGGCTTCGCATCTATCTTGACAATGATAATGTGATCATTGTGCTGCTCATAGTCGTTTATCCGCATACCTATTTTCTTATTCATTATCAGTCCTACTCCTGTGGTACCCCCAACTGATTTTGTATTTATAATCCTGTACTAACCTGAATAGATATCCTGTTCATCCTGCCACCGAACTTCACTAATCCTCACTATATGTAACTTCAACCTACCCATTTCCCTTTTTAAATTTTCTAATTTTCCTACCCGATTAAGGGATCTAACATTCCACGCTCCGATCCGTAGAATGCCAGTATTGCCTTTCCTAATGACAACATCCTCCTGAGTAGTCCCTGCCCCGAGATCTGAATTGAGGACTATTCTACTTCCAGAATTTTTTCACCCGAGAGGGTGCCATCATCATATTTTCATACAGTAGAGCAGCATGTCCTAGAAAGTAACTGCAACCAGTACCTGGTTGGCAAAGCCACATTAGCTGATGTTACAAGGCTATCTTAGTCAATCATCCAGAATGTTGCCGCTGTAACTACCGAAAAGTCTGCTGCCCCTCTTCAGGAACCAGACGTTTGTCTGACCTCTCCACAGATACCCCTCCGCTGTGGTTGCACCTACGATACTACTATCTGTATCGTTGAGGCACGCAAGGCAATGTCTGTGGTTCATGGGAGTTGTTTTCTATTACATACTCGTGATATTTTGTGGTGTCACAAGCAATATTACAGTTTTGCTGCATTTATATGAAGTTGCGAAGACATAAACCAGTTAATCTCGATGCTTTAAATAATGAAAAACTACACCATTTGTAAGACCACTGTTATTTGTAAAATTAATTCTAGCTGAAAGGAACCAGATAAAAGCTTACTTTGAACGTATAATTCTGGCCTCAGAAACCAGTTAAAGGATTCGCGTGAACTACTGACTACTTCCTGCAACAGAATCTTGTTCCCTGGTCCAAAATTTAGAACTGACTAAAAATTTACTTTAGCAGCAGGAAGAAAATTTTATGGTGGCCGACACACGTCGTAGTTCACGAGAATTAAATATAATCATTAATGTAAAAGCCACCACGAACGTGCCTTAGAGAACAATTATGGCGCAACGGAATTAAAATATGATAATTTGCATCGGAATGTGTTCTCAGCACTGGTGAAAAACAACATTAAATAAAAAAGCGAAGGTATTCATTACCTAATATTTATTAGTAGGATAAAATTTCAGTGACAATAAATCATTTATTTAGTTCAAACATAAGGATATGTGGGAACCAGTTTTGTTAAACAATAAAAATTCATCCCACTGAAAATTAATCTAAAATAATTTGAAATGAACATCGTTGGAGGAAGGATTTACAATCAACAAGCATTCATCCACTCACACGTGCCAAGCAAAGGGAAACTCACCTACTCAGTTTGCTGATACGAAGCAGAAGCAGGGCCGCCATTGCAGGCGAAATTCAGCGAAACAGGATGTACCACACCACACAAGGGAAATATACTTCGTAGGTGCCTCTGGTCTGTCTTTCTTTACTTGAGATGGTATCAAACTGTGAGCATGCAAATTTACTGAGACACACGGCACGTGTCTGCTACATTACATATTCGCACCCCAATGAAGACGAAGTGCTTAAGGATCGTATTCATTTCAACAAAAATCAACGGAATCATAGATTACGAAGCAAGAATACACAATAATAAGGTACTAGTATGTGAGCAGAGGCGATATCTCAAGTGACTGGCTATAAACCCTTGAAGTCGGAACCACGTAATTCCGAAAACCTGTAAAAATACAAAACAAAATCAGTTTCCGAAAAATTAAGAAAATTAGCTAAGGCATGCAATCCTTAGATATGCGTAGGGTATCATAAGGAACCTAAAGAAATGCAGCTGGACGCGATTGGGAAGGTTTTACATGGATGGAGGAAGCCCCATCTTCAAAAATCAGAAAAATGGAATAAATTATAAGTCGGAGTAAATCAACTAAGATATAGGGCATGCGGCCCCTAGAAATACGTAGCCGGCCGCGGTGGCCGAGAGGACTGAGGCGCTCCAGTCACGGTTCGCACGGCCACTACGGTCGGAGGTTCGAATGCCCCCTCGGGCATGGATATTTGTGCCGTTCTTAGTCTTAGCTAGTTCATAAGTAGTTTGTAAGCTTAGGGACTGATGGCCCCATAGTTAAGTCCCATAAGTTCTACAAACATTTGAACATTTTTTGAAATACGTAGTCTGGAGTCTGAATGCAAAGTACAAGTATGGAAACGAAACAGCTATTTAAAGTTGACGGAGAGGAGATCGCGATGTACTAATGGAAATCATAATTTCACAGATACAGAGGTTGCTGAAGGCCTTGTTCTAAGAACACACCACGTGGAGTACATATCACTCGTGGAAGGAGAAAACGGAAAGGAATATTTCACATTCAATACACAAAATAAAAATATTCCCGCATATTAGTCACGTCCCACAAAGCTAGTCTCACAAAGGTTACCGATACCCAGCCGTTATCAAACCGAATTAGTTACATATTCACCGCATTTACCTATGCAAAATCACCGAAATGAAATGGAATAAACGTCCGTACATGATTGGAGAAACTTATTCTGAAAAATGAACCTGAGTTCTGAAGTCTAACTTGAATAAACCAGACAACGAATCGCTACCATCTCAAGGGAGGAAAGAAAATCAGAACCTCTTACCAGGTCGACGCTCAGAAACAGAGTGAAGAGTCGGACAGCGAGTCCCCGCCAGCACTGGAAATCCCTAAAAACCCCAGAAACAGAGGTGGTGGGGAGAGCCTACACTCGCACGGACTACCGAGGCACGAAGCCAGAGAAATAGGCAAAGCGAGCAGCCAGCAGCCGACGACGAGAATTCTCATACGTACACTCACACAGTCATGCCAGAAGATGCTCATACATGCACATACACTATAATGCAAGTACACATTCTCACAGGGACATTGGCGTAATGGAGAAACCGTGCATATTGTCACATTCGTAGAAACAATGATAAACTATTAGCATCATAAATCCCAGCAATATTATCAGAGCATTACAGAAACTAACATTTAAAAATATTAAATAAAATGCTACTACTCATGCCTCCGAACGAAAGAGGTTCTAGTTTAGCAAAAAAATAAATAAATAAATTAATTAATTAATAAAATAAAATAAAATAAAATAAAAAATAAAAATAAATAAATTAATCAATCAAATCAAATAAAATAAAAAAAGGGGGCCCGTCTAGTGACCTTAGATAAATTACAAAGTTAAAAACCTAGGGAAGACGACAGACAACCGTCTTTCACAATTAGGAATTTTACTGCTTATCACAATGAGTTCCCAGAATTTATTGGCATCTTCTAGTGCATTTGCTTACGTAAGTACCGGTACCATACTTTTTCGATGTTTCAGTGTGTAATTTTCTGCCACTTTTACACTGCAGTTATCTTTTTTCAGATTATTGATGTTCGGAAAATCTGACAGAGTAAATTTTGAGGAGTTTATTTTATCTTAATGTTAGAAACTATATTTTTTCTTTGTGCTTAATGGCATTGCGCCTCTTCCATTACTCGGAACATCAAATATAAAAATTGTGACTTTGGCCTACCTTTATACGAAAAACAGTGTTATTGACTTTTTGCCCCAGTACTTTTATTGGCAGTCATTTTTGTCTTTGTGTGAAGCATCTTGTAAATGCTACTACATTTTGTCCTCTCCTTTTGACCTATTTTCCAGTCTGTGACTGCTAATATGAGAGAACATTTTTACTGATGGGGCGGCCAAGATCACTATTATCGCTATTAGACATAAATGAGACGCACGAGTCATCTTTTTTTCTGCAAGTACTGACAGAAGTACTATTTAGTGAGTAAAAAACTTCTCAAGATTTACTATGTACGATTTCCCTCTGTGGTGTCGCACAAGTCTAAAGTGCGCGCCACCTACTTTCGCCGCTCACCGCCATGCACGCACGGCGCGGCGTTCTTACGACGTCAGCCAAGAGCGCCCTCTGCTACAACTCCGCTCGTGGCCACCACTGAAGGACATCGTTCACTTGGGACTGAGATAGGAACCAGTTAACACTTCGGAATCAGATAGGCACCAGTGAAGACTTGGCTATCGGATAGGCACTAGGCAGGCCTCTATCTCAACTATGTATCAGCCTTCTGCAGTACTGAACTATGTAAAAGTTAAGTATTGTATAAATTCTGTGCAATATATATCTCGGTCTAATTTACTCAAGTGTTTCTAGTTTCTGCTGCCCCACTGGCTGGTCACCTCCTACCTGCACAAGCGTGCATCCATTATTCCCGTGTCGCTCTTTCTACTCGGCCACGGACACCTACGACGGAAAAAAAGCGGCGACGATGCTGGGACACAAAACCCTCACTGTAGTAAATTAAAAAAGAATACATCGAAGTAAGAGCTGCATAAAATCGTCATCGAAACGTGACGATGTATTTATGTAAACAAATGTACTAAAAGCAAGAAAAATTCTCGAAATGCTTTGCGCTAAACATAAAAATACGTAATAGGTACAGTTTTTCAATATTTAAATCCGTTTGAGAATGTTGGTCGATTTGACCGAAGAAAACAAAATGATTTGAATTTCACTGACTGTCGTCCGGAGTCTCTGAGTTCGGGCGATGAGACCGGCTCACTGTGACCGTGCACATAGTGGAGAACTGATTTGAAACGATCGGCCGCCTTCCGCGACTGCCAGTCATCCTTAAAACCCACTGATATCGGAGCTACTGTAACCACAGCCTATGCGGGATGGGACGAGACGAGTTCAGAGCTGGCCGATACTCGCGCATTCACGTCGTACAGGGCTGTTTGCATTTGCCGCGGTAGTCTCCAGTAGCTCACGGCATTTAATTGCACATGTGCTAAGCCTGTTGCCGTGCATTCTACAATGTCGCGAATCACTAAATAAAGTGTTTTGAACAAACAGATTATATATCGTACATTCTAGTGAATAGTCCGAGAATAATAACAACTAGTAAGAGTTGAGAAAATAAATTGTTGATGATTTAGGGTGAAAGCTTGTATAATGAAATTAATCTATGGCCACGCTTAGTAAATGCACATGTGCATTTAATGTTTCGCTTCAGCTTCTCAGCTGTTTGTTTTCGGTTTGGGCAGTTCTCTGGACACCCGGAATTCATAATGAATTATTAATATGTAATATACACCATCTTCAGTCACAATTTTGAATTCAAAGTAAAATGCATTTTTGATTCGTAACTTCTATCAGATGAGTAACTAACCTCACGTGCAGGTGTCAGCTGGTTCACAGGTGTCTCGCAAGGGCATGTGTCCCAACCCCTGTCCTCTTTCCCCCTCTCACTCACAGACATAGACTCATTACCGTAGGAATGTTACACAACTCGATGTATAGGGAATGTGTTCTTGTTAATTGCATATATAGTAATAAACACACTAAACCCATAGAACCAGTCACTACTAAAGAAATCACACTATCTAGAGAAACACATTAAAAAGAAATATGAGTATATATTCCGAGCACTTATCTAGGAACAATAACTCACAAAATTAATAAAATAACGAAACACACTAACATAAAATTCGCATATCAATCTCGGCATAATCTTAGAACCATATTGCACTCAGAACAAATAAAACCATCAATATACTTAAATCCCGGAATTTATCAAATTCAGTGTAATCAATGCGAAAAATTTTATGTAGGTCAGACTGGAAGAAGCTTTATAATTCGTTTTCGAGAGCATGTTCGTAATAGTGAAAGCAACCACTCAACTTTCTTCCATCACTTGAAGCAAGATCAACACATAGCAGACAATATAGAGCATGCCATTTTACATATTACGCAAAAGGCAGCAATAATGAACGTTCTTGAAGTGGTTGAAATTTATTTACACACTCTAGTTAACCCTGAACTAGTTTTAACTGAATAAATCGAGATGAAGCACAAGCGTTACTTGGAAAATTTCATTAGTACCGTTCTTCCAAAGAGATAGACGGAATTTACAGATTTAGAGATTTTATTGTCACTAAATTAAAAGTAATCACTGGAAAACATAATTATTATGATTTATAAAAACCCAAAAATTACACCAAAATTAATTCCACAAAATAATATGTGGTTAATCATCTACATACTAGTAATGAAACATCCTATTGCCATACCAATAAGACCAGATATGCTCTATATAATAGCAAAGAAATAATTGCATTCTAAACTTGTAATTTCGCTGGCATATCTGTCAAAATAGCTGTCAAACATGGACAACGTAAGAATTTTTTTTAAGTATATACACAGAGCTATAACAACAACAGTTTTTTACATATGTAAATAAGAACGTATACATATAAGAGAAGCAGCGATCTTACAAGGGTAAGAAGAACTACCAATGTAGGTATGAAGTACAATTATCTTCTTAAATTAAATATTATACCTTTGTATTTTATAGTACACCTGACGATGGCATTCACGCAGAAACAGACCGGTCGTATTAAATAATTTAATAAAAAGCAGCGTCTTTGGTATCAATATTTACAATCTCTCTAAATGACATGTATGACGCAGCGGGCAAAGAAGATTATAAAACTGTTGAAATTATTTAATAATCGAAATTTTCTGCAGTATTCGTGGAATACGTTATTATTACTATGAAACAAAATATCACTAGATCAATCCACTTGTAAAATGAAAACTTTCACGGCAGGAAAGGTCAATATTACTAAAATTTTCCGCACTTATTATGCCATGGTGTTATTGATTTTTACTGAAACCCATTTCGTTCCCATCTGCGGAGGACATTCTTAAGGGGGATCGTGGCTCATTTCTACGTCCGATACACAACCTGGCTCGTCGCTGACAGCAGCCGAATTCCTTTTACGAGGGCTCGCGTGCAGAGGTGTGACGTAAGATGTTTTGAATTGGCACCAGCAATTCATCGTTGCCAACGATATTAAGAACGGCAAACGGCAACGACGAATTGCGCGTGCCTATTCAAAACATCTGACGTCACATGCGAGCTCTCGTAAAAGGAATTCGGGTGCAGTGAGTTAACGAGCGAGGCTTTTGTATCGGACGTACAAAAGAGCCACCAGATCCCTTGAGAGTGTCCTCCGCAGATGAGGACGAAACGTTGGGTTTCAGTAACAAATCCGGAACACCACGGCATAATAGCCCGGAAAACTTTAGTAGTATAAACGTAAGACTCATAGTCTAAAAATTCAATGACGGCGGATTTCTGATAAATGATACTTTAAAGAACCCCTCGTATATTCCTGAAGGTTTGTTGTCCAAGACAAAATGTAATGAAAATAATGAGAGTAGCAATGCAGGGGCAAGGCGGGATACAGCAACCGCTTACTACTTTACGTGAAGATTATTTTCGTATTACAGTAATTCTCTTTCATAGTGTCTCCAAGCTCTATTATTGTCAGTTCTCCGCTGCAAAATGGTCAAATGTTTGTATAGGTTATGGGACTTAACTAAGGGGTCATCATTCCCTAAACTTACAAACTACTTATCATCTAGCCTATCCTAAGGACGGCACAAATATCCATGCCCGAGGGGGGATTCGAACCCCCGACCGTAGTGGCCGTGCAGACCGTGACTGGAGCGCCTCAGTCCTTCTCCGCTGTTCTGCGCCGTTCTGCGCGACCCGCCTTTCGGTCCTGACGTCGTGTAACATGATTGTGAAGTCTGAAAACATTTTATTCACTTCATCGGCATGCTGATGTATTCTTTAAGCAACAGACACTCGCGAGGGCGGCATTTACACTGCCTTTTCAACATGTAACAGTTTACACGCTCGAATCTCATGCAATCCCAGATTATCTGTCGGCTCACCTGTGCCGTGTGACCTTGACACACTGATTTAACTCCGTAGCGCGACGCATAATGAATGGGCATTCGAAAACGAGAAACGATGTAAATTTCGCCACGCGATTTCTAACTTTGCACTGTGTTAGATAACATAAGAAATCCGTAAGTTAAGGTATAAGTAAAATAAAAACTTTTCCTGCTTCCATATTCTGCTATTGATATCTTGAATAATGTTACCTAAGTATCGAATATGATATTGACTTGGCCCTCTGCTATGATATTCATACAGAATAAATATTATTTCAAGTCATTGTTGTGTCTTGTTTGTGCATTCACAGACCGTTTCAACAGGATTAATAGTTTAGCCACTGCACTGCCAGCACAGATATTATTGTTCAGTTTTCTCTTGAGTGACGATATAGGCGTCGTATTGAACAGCTCTGTCGACGCCCTCGGTACTATATATTACCTTAGACTTTTATTCCAGCATATTACATTTAAAATTGAAATGTGTATGTGTTATTATTTGAGTGGCGAAATTCTTCGGCATAGGACTCAGGATAGTTTATCATTTTAGTAGATCAAGTTGTCGGGTTTGAAGTACAGAAGGTAATCTGTGTAGTGAGGGAAAAAAAATGAAACTGTTCATGGTCCATGTACTTCATATACGAACAGTAGCAGAGTAAAAAGTATTGTTCAAGATAAAAGTCAAACAAACAAATTAGGAAATTAAATTGTATTTGGATTCCCAAAACATATCTATCTTATTTGTTGTAACGACAGTGCACGGAGAAACCTTGAGGATGAAATATTAGTGGTTAGTATGTAGGGAAGGGAAGTTGGGATGATCCGTGTGTAAAGATGTGTTGAATACTGTACTTAATTAATATATATCAAGAACATACATATCAACAATGGCAAAGGCTCCAATACCAAACCTTGTGGTCCCCCAACCTCGATAATACACCCGTTTCATGAATTAGCTTACTTTTTAAGTTCAACTGAACAAATTAATTCAACTTTCAGCACTCTTCCAGTGAAATATGAATTAATCCATTTATGGACTGCCCCTGTAATACCACAATGCTTAATTAATTATTGAGTAACTCACAGGTACTGTATGTTTCTAAAGAATGGAGTAGTATTTTGGTGGGTCCTCTTTGCGGAAGTAAACACCATAGAGAAATAAAACCATGAAGACAAAAATTCCGAAATCCAGTACAATGTTCTAGAAAACCTTGTAGTTACACAGCAGAAAGGCATATCTATGTATATGAAACGCTTTGTAGCAACAAATAACAAATTGTAATCTAACTTTCAGAAGTTCGTGAATTTAATAATTCAAAAGGTATCAAAGTCGGCAAAAAAACTGTGCAGTAAACTCAGTTGTGCGAACTTCATAGTTTGCATTTTATGTTTATACATAAAATCGAGAAATTGCAATTACCAGAGCGGTACTATCTGAGAGTTTGTTGTTGTTGTTTGTAGAGTCTATGGGACTTAACTATGGGGTCATCAGTCCCTAAACTTGCAAACTACCTACGAACTAGCTAATACTAAGGACGGCACAAATATCCATGCCCGAGGGCGGGTTCGAATCCCCGGACCGTAATGGCCGTACAGACCGTGACTGGCGCGCCTCAGTCCCCTCGGTCACCGCGGCCGGCTCTGAGAGTTTGCCCCCCCCCCTCCCCCCATCCTTTCAGACACTGCCAATGAGGTGACTCTTGGTGCAGTTTACATGGCATGTACTAATTACATTGTTAAAACCTTTTACTCTCACATGTATACCTTTCAGTAACCAGTATAGCAGTTTGTATTATTATTTTGTGTCTCTCGAATCATTTTTGATTTAATGATATGTTCTCATCAGCAGATGTCAAGGGTTATGCAATATACTTGCCACACGAATGTAGACATGTGCCAGAGAGCTGCGTGAAATCCGGCAGCCTGAACTGCCCACGCGCATGCGCACTACTGTCGGCTATGTCGGCTATTGGGGCAGTGTGCCAGCCGGGTGTGCTAAGTCGCCCCATTCCCGGCACAGCGTTGTCGGCACCGCTGACTTCCGAGAAATATAAAGAGATATAGAAAGAGAGTGTTTGAGAGAGAGAGGGAGAATCTCAGCATAACAATAATTTTTACTTACAGGCAGTATGTAATTGTGCGTTTAATAATGAAAAATCCTTGTAATCACCGTAATGTAAATTGACTTTTTGTATTATGCTTCCATGTAATTGCTTCTTGCTCCTTTTTTGCCTGTATTATACGATATAACTAAATGCATCATGAAGTCCTTTGCTTCGTGAGTTCTTGGGAGCTATTGTGTATGTTTTTCTTTTCATACATAGATAAAGTTAAAGGATTTAACTATGTGAAAAACGCGTATTTCTATGGCTGCATTCAGGATAGCGCATTCAACAGTTTAGCTCTCTGGAAGCTTTTTCTTACTAGACACTAAGTAACAGTACTGCCACCTATTAAAACTGTTTTATTTGAAACTACATGTTCCGATTATCCAGTTAATGGAAAAAATTAGAAATTTCGACTGCATTTCATGCACACCAGATACAAAGGATTTTCATGGTAGTACAAATTCTTCTCAAAACACAGTCAACTTTAATTTTGTTGATCGGGAAAGCTTTATTGAAACCTTATCACATTTTGCGTAGCATCTTTACAAAGCCTGAAGAACAAATTGATTCAGTACAACGCAATACAGGAAATCAGATTTTAGGTTGTGAGAGAATATCAAAATTAGTGGGACATATTTACTGGTTGTTTGATTCTGTCCTGTAATTGGGCGACCTTGTAGGATAGGCTGTTTTTCACTTTCTGTTCAGTGCATTGTTTGATAAAGCCACAGCGAGTATTTCGTGTCTATGGGCAGCGTAATGTTTAGAAGTGCTCCAAAACAAACTAATGTCTTTCAATTAGTTTGATGTTTTCTGCTCCTGGTGGCACCAGGTAAAATAATATTTACTTGTCGAATTACATAGTACTACAGTTTTGTGCAGAATGGTAATGAGAAGAAAAGCGTTTATAAGAAAGATATTTGTTAACATAATATTAAGTTAAGTGTTAGGAAGTCTTTTCTGAAGGATTTTGTGTGGAGTGCTGCTTTGAATGGGAGCTAAACATGGAAGAGAAATAGTTCAGAAAAAATGCAGGTGAGAGTTTTGAAATGTGGCGCTACGTCGAATGTTGAATAATAGGTGGATTGATTGCATAGGCAGTGAGGAGGTACAGAACAGAATTGGGGAGAAATAACGATGTGGCATATCTCAACTAAAACAAGGTACCAGTTGGCAGGATACATTTTTGGGCATCAAGGATTCGTTAATTTGACGTTGGAGGGAAGTGTGTGGGGTAAGAATTGCAGAGAGGCACCAAGAGAGGAATACAGTAAGCAGTTTCACATGGATGTAGGTTGCGATTACTATGAGTACATGAACAAATCATATCTTCAAATATTTGTAAAGCTTACTGAACAACTGCGTGGACATCACTCCCTAAACTTACAAACTACATATGAACTAACTTATAGTAAAAACAGCACAAACATCCATGTCCGAGGGAAGATTCGAAACTCCGATGGGGAACGGCCTCGCGCATCGGAACATAGCGCCTCAATCCGCTCAGCCACTCCGCCGCGGCAGGACACGAAGAGGGTGGAGAGCTGCATAAAATCAACCCACTGACCACAACAACAACATACGCAAAGAAGACAAAAGGTTCATTTACTTCTTGCAGATGGAAACGACGAGTATCAGACCCGGCGTATACTTGACGCAGATCAGGAAGAGGAGAGGCAAAGGACAGGTGGGTAGCAGTCTGTAACGCATGTCTTCCAATGGGACAGCCTGCCGCACACTTAACGCAGCTAAGTCGGAGGACAGGCGTTTCCTCGGCCAGGCCTCTGTCCCGTTGTCAAAGGCGCACAGTTTTCCTTCGCCTCTGTTTCTCCTTTGCCACAAAGTGATTTCCAGTCATCCTATATGTTTCAGAAAACATTATTTTATGTAGACGAATATAAGCTACATCCTTCTCTATATTTAGTTTCTCTCTAAGACATTTAATTTTTGCGTGAAAAAATAGGAAACACTATTTTCGGATTTGTGCGTTTTTTGCGCTAACGCAGTTTCCTCGATCGATTTTGCAGAAACTATTCGTTAGAATTTTTTTTTTCTTTTATAGCGAAAAGTCTCTGCATGATATTGAACTGGTTTTCTTGTAGTTTCTTTGCATATTTATTCTTATAATAAGAACTGAAGTAGAATGCCGTGCATATTTTGAAGAGTTTGCAGTGAAAAATGTATTCGCTGGTCGCTTCGCATTTG
Organism: Locusta migratoria; assembly: GCA_026315105.1. Taxonomy (NCBI): domain Eukaryota; kingdom Metazoa; phylum Arthropoda; class Insecta; order Orthoptera; family Acrididae; genus Locusta; species Locusta migratoria. The sequence goes on from CM048749.1 coordinate 218,755,946, forward strand.
ATGCCTTTTACTCCGTACATTACTGCGTACGAAATATAGCTAACATGTCGAAATTGTCTTTAACGGTGGAAGGAGAGCCATATCTCTTTCCATTCTCGATAAAATACGCGAGATTCGTTTGACGCGTCGCGGTTGGCAGCTATGCGCTACACGCGCGGCTGTTGCTACCTGCAATGCCGAGTGTGGAGCTGCCTCGTGTTTCTCTTCCTCGTGTGCTGCCAACTTAATGAATTGAAAAGACACCCAGAGTCATCGGCTTAAGATACTGACTGCATTTTTTCGGTCTATAGTCCCTGCTTTCCGTTACCTTTGTGACAGACTTAAAGGTCCTATACAGGCTATAACTCCCATTACTTCCGAAAGAACAGCTCGGCTAATCCGGGAGAGATACGCAATGATTTCCTTTATCATCAGTGGCCTTCTTTCATATTTTGAAACACACTTCCACCCCTTCGTGGAGTTAACGAACCGCTGATACACCATAGATAATTAATTATCTAGAAATCTAGTACTCCTCAACCTGAATTTTATACTACTTTCCATAAATGAACAGTTGCAAAACTACTACCTTACCTTTACTGTTAACAAACTGGATGATTTCTGATGATACTTATCATGAGAAGTGATGACAGAGACAGAACAGGAACGCATTGCAATAAAATAGTGTACGTACGAGCTCAGCTGCTACCAAAGAGAAAGAAAAAAAGCAGACGCCAATAGTAAATACTGAGGGCCATGAAGAGGTATGAATAAAGTGACAATGAATGAGATACTTCGCGTTCAAATACAACGAATCTATGATTTGCATAAATTTTTCATATTGATTTATCTTTCAACCAAAGACCTGTTAAAAGCGTAACAGGTGTCACTGTGAAGAAAGGTGTTATAGGTCGTACACATGACACATGACATTCATGACAAATATTTCGTGTATAAAGGGTCTTTCAATTATTGAATTTACAGTGACACTTGTTTAATTATACATGAAATGAAGAAATGCGAAAGGATAGTCCAAAACACTGTAATTAATTATTTATTTACATATCACACAACATATCTTTCGTCATTAAATGCCATCATCAGGTGTTTCTGCAAAAACATTTTCTTTTATCAGTATGTATGCAAGTGCTACATAAATTTACGTAAATAAAATTTTACAAATTTCACTTAGGTAGTGTGCAGTACGTACGGTATTTAGAGGTTGTAAGTGCTTCAACTGACTATTTATAGGTGATGTTTTACATTTGATTTACGAATTAAAGTCAGTTACAGCATCTGTCAATACCTCAGAATACTATACGTTTACAAATATTTACAAATTTTTCTTTCAGAGAGAAAATATGGAAGTTAACAGATATGGCATAATTTTCTTTATTATTTCTCTCTATGTTGTTATTAGCGAGTATGGTTAAAATTTATTAGAAATTTTGGAGAACATTATGGATTATAAATTTATATTTGACATTGTTGTTTTTATTTCGTCTTTGGTTGATTTTAACATTATAGTACGATGTCTGATTTATCTAAGCTCCATTATCTTTTGTCCAGCGTTAAATTATCAATAAAATTATCGATGTAATTTCTGTGTTTAAAATCGGTTTGATCGTTTAATAAATTATTTGCATCGCTAGTTGCGTGGATACATACTTATATTTCATCTAGAATATTCATTTCATATCCCTTCTGTATTACATGTAAAATTTTAAGTGCGTTTTCTATAGTGCCTACTGAGTGATTTAATGACGAATGATATCTTGTGTGATATATAAATAAATAAATAATTAGTGTGTTTTGGACTATCCTTTCGCATATACGACATTTCTAACACCGTGGGCCCGAGATATAATAAATAAAAAAAATTAAATAGGATTTTAATGACATACGTAAGACACATCCCAGATTTTTCAGTAATAGGCATGGCGTCTCACAAGTTGCTTTACTTCTCTATCAGCATGTGAATCTCTTTGATCTGCCCTCTGTTTAGTCCCCGGGATAGCTGATATGAATCTTTCAGACTACACAAGTTCGCCTTAATATTCGTCACTTTTGTTTGTTGATCAACGGAGACCTTTCACTGCTCATATATGTCGCACTTAACCGGCAGGCACACTCTCACTCACGCAAACACACAAATTAAATTAAATTAATTTTAAGGAGTCTCAGGGATTAGGTCTAACTGCATCGAGAGGTTTGCAGTGGACATGCGACTTGTTCTGTGTTACGAGAGCGCTACGCGCTGCTTTGCTCTGCCTGTGCTGCGTCAAGTACTTAAAAGTACCAGTAAGTTTTGACTCTCATTATCTTCTTATATTTCAGTTTCGTGATCTGAGAGCCTGTCGGGACATAGCAGTACCTCTGCTCTACGGTTTCACAGACGTTACTGCGCCATACATAGACCTCTCTGGTAGCCAGAGCTTGTAATTGTTTTTCGCGCGCTGCTGTGAAACAGAAGACTGTGTGTGTTTGTTTCCACGCTGTTGCCTGGCTTTGTGCGCAATTTATTGAAATTTCGTTGGGTTTTCCAATGTTAGTACATAACCTCTTTTTATATATATATAATAATTTGAAGCGTTACATTACAAGCAAGTGAGATAAAATGTATATTATAAAGTGGACTTATTAGTACCGTCAGGTTGTGGGAACAAATTGTTGTAGCTACTATGCGTTACATCTATCTAGTTGTTCTGTCCAGTTTTTATCACAGAGATGGATGAAAATTGGAAAAGTGATTGCTATTTTCGACCTCTGACTGATGCAGAGAATGAAGTAATTTTGTATGAGGACATTCCGAGTGATATTTCGGAAGGTACTGATTCGGAGGGACAATAGAGAAGTGTATTTTGCGTCAAAATTCCATACCATTGAACAGAGTGTAGTGTCGAAAAAGCAAAAAAGATTGGGCTAGTTTGACTATACCATGTCCAGTTTTCGTATGCGATTACAAGAAAAACATGGGTGGGATGGATCATTCAGACAGATAACGATTATGGTCTTGACAGGATATCAAAGAAATGGCGTCACCATCTCTTCTGGGGGAGAATTGAAATTGCTTTTGTCAATGCTAATGTCATTTTCAGTGATTTATATGGGGCACTGCCAATGCTGGAATTCAGGCGTAATGTCGCACTAAGGTTAATGAATGAGCAGCTAGTGCCAAATCTCAAAAAGAGAAACTCTAATAAAGATGAAACAACTCCATCCAAAGAGAAGGAAACATAATTTTTCTGTTCCTAAAGATATACATCTCGGCAACCGAGGAAATCATTTTGTAGTGTTCAGTCGTAAAAGAGGAAGATGTGAAATGTGTGCAAAAACATAACATTCAGTCGAGACCACATTCAGAGTGTAGTGCATGTAAAGTGTATTTGTGCTGCTGTCAAAAAGTTGCTTTAGAAGTAAAATTTAATGTGAAATTTACAGAAAAACATACATATAATTTTATTAAATTAATTTTCTAATGTAACTATGTTTAATTTATACACGGAATAACGTACAAGTTTCACCAATTGAAGCATCTTTCTGTGCATGTTGTGATACTTATAACGCCATTTCCCAATTTTGAACATTTTTTGATAATAATATTTCAATTTTTATGCTATGTTAGATACTAAATTTCATTCATGTTACAATCGATTCCACTATTGTATGGTATGTGATGTCTGTACTTCATGTGCTTTGTATGTTTTATGAATATCTATATCATGTTTATTTTTGCATAATATTTTTGTAATTTTAATTGTTTCGGTAATGTCAATTTTATTTTTATATCGTTTTATGTATTTCAATATTTTGTAAATTTGTAATATCTCACGACCAGCATAATTACTAAATGGTGTTGTGATTTTAATGTGAACGGAATTCCGTTGTAAATGAAAATGTGGTGTTGACGTGCAGCTAACGGAGACGGAGTAGTCAGTCGAAGGTTGGCATTCACAGCAGTCAGTCTGTGGTGGGAGCTCACAGCAGTAGTGAACCTGAGGGCACAGCAGCAAGACGTAGTGGCAGACTGGTGCTACTGTATTCTGCCCAAATATTTCTTTCACTTGAGGCAGAACACCAATCTACGTACAATGGCCTCGGTGAACGTGCACATGCAATGGTAAAACGTCTACTGTCTTCATATTGAGCGAAATGGGAGCTACTGGAAACTGTTATTACAATTTCGGCTCACAAACTGCATAAAGATGAAATCTGAGCTGTATACGCTGCGCCGCCACTACTCCGCATTAATATCAGGTCACAATATTTATTGTTTCTGTTTATAAACTGGTCGTTGAGAGATTTAACTTATGTTTTGAATATTTTTTTTAATAGAGGTTACATTTCTGTTTAAAGTAGTGTGTACGTAACCCTAATTTATCCCAAGTCACATAACCTAATAGGGATCCTCTCCTGTAGAGAATATTAACCGAGTCATTTATTTATTTTTTTCTAAAAGCAGCAATCAATTTTTAATAATGTAAATTTTTTTTAGAATCTTCTTAATGCAATATACAGTGCTGCAACTATAAATTTTATTGCTCTTGCACAATAGTATTGGTAGGAATAAGTTACTGTTTTGCCACATAACTAATTTAAATCAGTTCATACAATTGAAATAGTTCAGACACGAACTTCTATTTTCCTATAAATTGTCAGTACAGTTTGAGTGACCTCATTCTAGATTCCAGGCAAGCTGACTTAATTGATGAATTTATTCAGCAAAGTGTTACTTAAATAATAGTTAACTGTAACAGAATCATTAGTTTCATGGTAGGGAGAAAGATTTCATTATTTTCAACAAAGTGATACATACTAGTTAGTGTTCTTTAAGTAGATGTTTGAACAGAGGTCATAATCATAACCAATTTCTCACTTATTTACACAGAACATTAGGAACAGCACTGACCATAACATCAGTAGATTTTTATTATTATTATTATTATTTTTTTTACCTTTAATTATGAGCCTTTCAGTAACTTTGTTTCTGAATGCCACTTGCACTGCAATACTGCATTCCACGCTATATTATATAGTAACAGAAAGTAACTGATGAGGTGAGTCTTACAGTTACGATAATTTAAATAATTACTGCTTTCATTTAAATCTTTCTTATTTTTGTGATTGGTATTTTTTTTATTATTTCTTATGAAACTGGTGGCAAAGTTTCTTCCACCCTTTATTTATTTTGCACCAAGCTTCTAAATTTAACTGCATTCTTAATTTATCACTGCTTGGTATTCTTAGGCCTCATTAGGCTGGCGACGGTGTATAAATTTTTATTAATGAAACATTTTGGTTAATAATTTTTAATTATCACAACAATAGTTTTACAAGATTACCTAAGCTAATTTTTTGTTTCATAGTAATCAGACTCCTTTTACTCTTATAAACTACACCTACTTCAAGCATAGTTATCGCTTTCCATAATTTATTTCGTGTTTGGATAAATCTTTGGGGAATTTCGTCCAAGTCTTGTCCTTAGGCTAGCACGGGTGCCACACTTAGTGGCCCATGACTGTTCGATTACTCGCGGTTGTGTCACATACTGTCCATGGACCTTGGTGGTACTTCCGCGTACCAGTAGTGAAAAAAGCTGAAAGTAATAACATAAAATTTTACCAAAAAAGTGCCTTTTGTAGCTGCAACAACAATACTACAAACAAAATTAAAAAAGTAAATTAAGGGGACACCAGAGCGCTATGGCTGTAGTGTGAGACTCGTGGGACTTGGACAAGAAAGTGAGGCGGGCGGAAGTAGCAGAGTTAAGGCGACCACTGGCCGGATGCAGTTCCGATCCCAGCCCGGCTCTAATGATCACTTGTTGCCACTAAGTTATTTCAGTACCCTAGAGTTGCTTAATTAATTCGTTTCCTTCCTGTTCCTTGTTTCATCGTATCATTAATATTTGCAGGCGCATTTGTAGAAAACAATGATCGTATTGCTAGTTCTCGAATGTAAAAACAGGAAGGTCAAATTTACTACGCACTTTGTACATTGTGTAACACAGCTTTCCGTGATCCGAAATTCTTCAAAGTGAATTACTGCCGAAGTTATTTATATTCTTGTGTAATTTTGATTGCTCGTGTTACTTACACATAGTTGCGAGATTTTTATATCAAATAACTGGTACACATGTTTGTTCAAAGAAGTTTCGGGCGTGCAGACGCATAAAGTTTAATTCTACTAATTTTTCGTCTGAGAACCGTTCAGCCATCTTCAAAGACAGTCGAAGACTGACGCTCCAGCACGTGCTTCGTGCTTATAAACGCGCGAGCCGCGCTACTGCGCATGCGGCCACAGATAAAACAAGGCGTTATCGGCAGCAAGGAAGTACGCGTGTAAATTATGTCTGTGGCTGCATGGTCGATTATTGCGGAGGAATCGATGTGTTATGATCTGTGCTGTGGCGGTGTCTTTCTAAATTTATTAAAGAGAGTGCAGGATTCCAAGATTTATCTAAACTGAAAGCGCTGTCTCTGTTAATTAAATTCGTCCCCAAGCGGATTTATATTGCTTCTTTCACCACTGAGTCCCAGTAGGATGAAGTGGAGGCTAAAATGTTGACGTTTTCGTACATCATGGAGTGGCCAGTATCATTACAGTGCTCTGCCACTGCCGATTTATTAGGTTGTAAAAGACGGGTATATGTATATCTCTGGTGTTCCGTACATCTTTCCTGGACTGTACGTGTCGTCTGTCCTATGTGCGAAAGTCCTCATTCACAGGGGATCTTGTAAACCCCGGCCCACACGTTTGTTAATCTTACTAACAGTAATAACCTGCCACAATGTGGAGGTGATACATTAACTTACCGCTGAATAGATGGTTTTGTGATAACATATGCTTCACAAAACAGCCGACAGGGTCATGATATTGTTAGACGAAAAAATTGAAAAATGAGGGCTATAGCCAGTAACATAAGTGCAGCATCTGCAAAATATTGTTCACTTGCCTCTTAAACAGAAAACGTTATATCAGATTGTATGTACTCGGGTGTGTACTTTGTTGTTCGTTTCTCCCTTAACAGCACAGATGCACTAATGCTTTCCTCTCCGAAACTTGCCATACTTTTCAGGAGATCCAACAACTTAATTTGTAATTGTGTATTTTACTGTCTGGCGAGCCTTGCACGGAGGATATGTTGTATAAGAATGTGTACTGGAAAGAAGTGTTTTCTCTCCTCAATGTTTCTCTCTTTCAGTACTGGAAAGAAGAGTTAAATCTCTCTACGTTACCGTTGTTATTCACATATAAACCTCTTCGTCACAGCTCATGTTCCACTAATATACTTCCCAAAAGTATATTCTCTAAACAGTGTGCCTGCAGCACCGCGTTCCGCCGGTACTTGTAACCTTTTTTGCCAATTATTTCATTTCGGCCAAATTATTTTAATATCGCAGTACAGAGGAAGTGGTTTTCATTGCACTTGTCTCTCGATGTTTATAGCTAGCAAACACGACCACAAACGCGTGGTGACTGAGTTTCCACCATTGGTATCAAATCATAAAACTATCTGCGGCTTTACTGTGTTAAATAAATGCCAATATAAACACAACCCGTCACGAGCGAATCCAGGTTGTTGAGGCCATTTTCAGAAGGGTCGTAAATTCATTGTTTTCTAAATAAATGGATAAATCAAAAGATGAAGTAAGTAAGTCAAGCAGATTCTGCTTTCCACCATACGACATTCCTCTTGTTTTAAACGTCAACTGTGCAATAGTCGGTCAAATTCGGAATAAAATTATAGATATGTATGTAATGAAAACAATAAAAGGGATACACGTCTGTATATAAAAGAAATAAAGTATAAATTATCATTACTTCTATTTTCGTGTACAGTAGGTGACAGAATTCTTTAAACTATCGTATCCATCCGATAAATATATTTGTATTCCGTATCTTTCAATAACGACGCAAAAGCTACGTTTTTTGTGTAAGCAATATTAGTAATATTAAATCGCCGTGACAAAAGTCAGTAGTGCTTTAATCTAATCCAGTTTCACTCCAGACCGAGGACAAGAATTCCGAACAACAGCGAGCTTAGTATATACCACTTAACATTCCCCCAAAGGTTAAGGAGATCTTTTGGTGTGAGTTTGTCACTGGCAAGTATCGAACACGTGATATTTCGCATACTAATCAAAAACATCAACCCACCAAACCACCTACAGGTATGAATACATCATACAGGAAGTATACGTCGGATCAATCACCTTAAAATGAAGTCGACCATCTTTTCCCAGAAACGGGCATCAATATGAAACTGCGAACAGAAAAACCAAGGAGGTACAGTTACTTGTAAAGTCTGGAGCCTAAGAGTCCAATTTTGGTGTTTGCTTTGTGAAAATAAGACAAAAGAAGAAAAATTAGAGGAGTAAAAGATTCGAACTCTGATCTCCTGGATTTAGAAGGCGGCGCCGTTTATTCTGATACGAACGCTGATATAGTAGGACAGCATTCAGCACCGGTGGGTTTCAGTTACTATGCAGCATACAAAAACACGTTTTTCGTCAAAAGCGTGCGTACTTTCCAGATAAGGTCTGCCTGTTCTGAATAGGTAGTAGGCCTATGTTTCTGCAGAGGTTCGACAAACAGCTATGCTAAAGTATGTGTTTATGGCGCCGTCGTAAATGCGCATGCGTAAGACGGGGTCCTAGGATCGACCCGATATGTCAGTTTGATCTTGTGGAGCGAGCTGTTTGAGATCCGGCCCATAAAGAGTCGCAGTTCTATTCAGCCAATTATCAGACAAGCTGATAGTGGGGCAAAGGAGAAACCCAATTGGGAATAAGTGGGAGGGGCTCATCAGTTCCGGTATACGCTTCACAACCAAGGAAAGCCGAAGTTTTCTCTAGAACGTTGTCCTAGACGCCAAATGGATAACCTCCCGGCGCCCGTGATGCCATATCTTTTTGTTCCTTTCATTCTCCACTCCGAGGAGTGGAGCGGGCTGTTTGAGATCCGGCCCATAAAGAGTCGCGGTTCTATTCAGCCAATTATCAGGCAAGCTGATAGTGGGGCAAAGGGGGAATCCCAATTTGCAACAGGTTTGCTTTTTATAGTTTGCACACATTCGATCGACTGCAAGAGAAGACAAGTTGTAATCCGTATGTTTGCCATACGTAACTTTTCTGCTCAGTAACAAAATTTAAAGCAAATACAGTATCGAAAAAATTTAACTCTTCACTCAGCCAGTTAAAATGAGGACTTATAATAACAAAGAGAACTGATGGATAACTGAACGAAGTAGACGGTCTATTTGCATGCAGATGTTCTGAACAGATTATCACTGCCACTGCAAAAATGCAACAGAGATCCTATCAGTCATAGCGTAAATTTGTTCCTCAGACATAATTTTTTTTATCCTGTTTCTACATAAAGAATTTATTTAAACGTATGTTTCAGGGCACATATCGTATGCATTTATATCAAACATTATAGTGTGATTCTTTACTTTCTCCCGGTGTATTTGATAATCGAAGTATCCACGGGTGTACTGCCGGTTTGTAGTGTCCAACGGGCACAATATTTCGGCGAGCATACATGTCGCCATCATCAGGTGAACTGACGGACTGAGCTCCTGGAAACGCGCCGGCACGGAGATCCGCACCCTACGGCGGCTCAAAGGGAACGTAAACGTAACGAAGTGACGACCACGGCGGACAGAGCCTTCACATCGACGTCATCTCAGACGCCTTCGCAATGGGTTCCACTGCGCGACCGCGGCGCGGGGCGCGGACCACGGAGGGGTCTCTCCGCGGGCCGAGGGATATTTAAATCGCCCGCTACCGGGCTAGAACCCAGGTCCCTTCGAGCAGCCGTAGCGTGCGGATCTCCGAGCCGGCGCGTTTCCAGGAGCTCAGTCCGTCAGTTCATCTGATGATGGCGACATGTATGATCGCAGAAATATTGTGCCTGTTGGACACTACAGACCGGCAGTATTCCTGCGGATATGTTGATTAAACATTATAGTAGCCACAATTTATTAGCTGAAATAAGTGCATACTGACAAAGGATGACTTCATGTGGGTTCAAAACGTGACATGCACTTACAAAGGGTGTAATAGCTACAACGACAATCTTCGAATGCGATTGTCTCGACAGAGACTGATAATTGCCCCTTATGCGTTTGCGTGTTGAAAGCCTCAACAGTAGAGATCGCTGGATGGGTCTAACCTACATGGCCCAGACTGTGAGAAGAAACACCAATGTGAACCTTTTAGATTCCCACAATACCTCCCCTAACTAATCTCGAGGAGCAGCATTTCTGATGTTGGTGTTGCGTAGTGGCGAAGCGATTAGCTTCTGAATGAAGCAGCACGGGTTCGAAACACGCCCGTTCCTAAATATTTTTCATATATTACATTATACGTTATTTTAAATATTAATTATGAAGTTTCAGTGCATAATTTATATATTTGATCTCGTTATAACTAGTTTCATTAATTACTATACCTCATTTAACCATTTAATTTTCTTAATTCGATGTAGTTTTAAATGAGAGTATTATTTCCAAAAATTGTAGCAGGTAATTATAGCCGAAGTTATACTTCTTAGGGTGTTTATCGTCAAAGAACCATACACTTCACAGTATTCAGACATTATCAAAGTGTTTCCAGCAAGAAATTTTATCCGAAATGACCTTCGGTGCAAAGATACCTCACTCAAGTTTTATGTAAATGACATTTTACTGTTGATTTTGGTGCATACCAGGCGTATCGAATCATTAGGGTGGAAACAGAAGCACTTAGGGTGTTTATCGTCAAAGAACCATACACTTCACACTATTCAGACATTATCAAAGTGTTTCCAGCAAGAAATTTTATCCGAAATGACCTTCGGTGCAAAGATACCTCACTCAAGTTTTATGTAAATGACATTTTACTGTTGATTTTGGTGCATACCAGGCGTATCGAATCATTAGGGTGGAAACAGAAGCACTGAAACGATGCCGTGCCATTGAATGTGTTTTAATTGGGTCTCCTCTTGACATCAACATTCGTGGAATACTGAAATGTCTAAGTAAATTTAAATTACATAATCAAAAGGTTAACATTGCGATAGCTAATATAAGGTTAGCAAGAGTCTAAGTAATACCGGGACAAGAAGTGTGGTATACATATGTGGACCACTGAGGCTTCTAAACATCCACATGCGAGGTCTTGGTACATTGAGGTGTCCATTCTACTATCAATCGGTGCTGTATTTCCTCTGACTGTATTGAAACCAAAACAGTATTTTTTGTAATAAATGAAACTGTGTTATACCCGTTCGCCATACTGTGAAGTGCCATGTTTATTTTGAGCAGAGTAGAGGCAGAGGAATGCCTCGCCCTTCTTCGACTGCTCACGGACGTGTTTGGACCTGCCTTTTCTTATATCGACAATTTGCTTTATGAGGCAAAGATTATTGTAGACTGAATGAAAATTATATTATTGGTTTTGGATAGCCCACCTGTTAGCTGCCATATTTCGCGGTAGTTCTTACATTTTACCGCCGGGAAATCTGATGGTGAAACAAAGTATGCTGTATGATCAAAAAGTACGATAATTTTCCAACGTCATGTCATAGTCTCTGTATCTGCCAGCTGGTTCAGAAATGCGAACTGGACATGGCTTCAAGAAGAATTTGAAAGTAATCTCGTATAAGTTCCATTACATCAAACCAAAGTTAAGGCGATTACCTTGTGTACTATCGATATACCGGGAATATATCTTACAAAGAGCTTTGCAAACTACTTCGAGAAAAAAAAAGTCTCTGACCCGAAAGAATAAAATAATATACCGGTTATGGCTGATTATTATCAACAAAAATTATGATAAGGAATTTAATTTTGTTTTGTTTTTTATTTGGCCTTTCTCACTCTTACAGACAGACCTGCTCCTGCCACAATGCATTTTTTAAGCTTTCGTCTTCTGTACTACAATTGTTCACAATATGTTAATTTATTTATTCCCCAAACTCCGCGGCTCAATTCCGCTGCTGCAAATTTTTGTTTCTTATTCTGAGCGCCTCCATATTTCCCCTTCTAGCCTGAACGTCGCTCTCACATTACACCTTCATCGGCGAGCACCTACTCTATATTTAACCATTTTGCAGATATTTTAAAAACAATTTTGCATAACCATGTATTTTTAGAGATTGATTGTATTTAGAAAAACAAATATTACGAATCTTGCAGAAAATTAGTTTGTGCTTCCACTTTAGATTACAGCTTTTCTTTAAAATAAAAGTAAATAACACTTCTTTAATAGAAATAAATTCTCTCACAGGTTAAAAATAAGAAAACAACAACAAATATCTACTAATACTTGCGCCTCAACGACAACTCTACCCAAGTAACGCGGATTTTCAAGTTACTCGCACCAAGTGTCTTGAGTAGCATCAGAAAGCTGGCGGCAACTGGACGGTGAATGTCCTACTTTTATTATTCCCACCATTTCTGTCCAAACATTCTCAATGGGATTCATGTCAGCTTCTTTAGGTCGCCATTCCAATACAATAATATTTATGTGGTTGTCGAACTACCTCTTAACAACTCGTGACATCTGAATGGGCGACCGATCATGTCGAAAAATTTTCGGTTCGTCGCGAAATCTCACTGTCACAGAAGGCAACAGCACATTCTCTAGAATAGAAATATAGTTATGCGCATTCAGTTTCTCTACCACTTCCCACAGGAGACCACACCCCTCGGCCGATATCCATGCCCACACCGTTACCGACTTCGTCACACTTCTTCGGCAACTGTAAAACTACTTGACTTCGAAACGCAATAGGTGTGTCTATATTTGCTGCAGCAAAAGCAAGTCGGACTTCTCTGTGGGAAGCAGACAATATCTCATTCACAACAGCGTTTCTTGCTCTCTGTCCACTTTTCCTCAGACTAGGAATGATCCTTCTAATGTGAACAGCAGTTAAAGCCTGCTGAATCAATTGTTCAATTGTTTGTAGAGCTTATGGGACTTAACTACGGGGTCATCAGTCCCTAAGCTTACAAACTACTTATGAACTAGCTAAGACTAAAGACGGCACAAATATCCATGCCCGAGGGGGGATTCGAACCCCCGACCGTAGTGGCCGTGCTGACCGTGACTGAAGCGCCTCAGTCACCTCGGCCACCGCGGCCGGCAGCCTGCTGAATCTTAAGCGCGTTGAGGAATGGATGGTTTTCAGTAAAAGACATATCTGCCGATCCTGAGCTGCTGTTGTTCTGCGGCGAGCACCAGAATGAGGCCGTTCGTTGATGTTACCATACTCTTCCATCCGTTTGATCCATCTGGCAACCGTAGACTAATGAACGTACATATGTAACCATTCGGAAATCCTTCTTCATGATGTGCTACTACAGCACCCTTATATGACTCAGCCAAATGCGACATTTGGTATGTGTAGAAACTTACATTGCGTATAATACCCGCTGCGGAAACGATGCTAGCAGGAAGCAGACTAAATGTTCAAATGTTTGTAAAGCTTATGGGACTTAACTGCGGGGCCATCAGTCCCTAAACTTACAAACAACTTATGAACTACCTTATACTAAAGACGACACTAATATCCATGCCCGAGGGGGGATTTTAATCCCCGACCGTAGCAGCCATGGAGACTGACTGGCACGCCGCAGATCGCTCGGCCACTGCGGCCGGCGGAAGCAGACAGTGCTCGGTCACTTGTTTTGCCCATTTCACGGCTTCAGACGTAACGCTGATTTGTGAAGCACGTAATATGAATATACAGTCTGTAATTCTGCTTACGAGACAGTGGTTTGTCTCGTTATATTTGGGCAGAAATGGTCAGATTAATAAAAGAGAAAGGACATTCGACGTCCAGACGCTACCAGGTTTCTTATGCGATTCAAGACTCTTGGGACGAGTTACTTGAATGTCCATGTTACGTGGGTAGAGTTGTGGGTTCAATGACCAACTGACGTTGAGCCGTCGTTCAGGCGGAAGGCGGTTGGTTATACGCGATATTGAGCAGTATTTGTGAGATTTTTTGTTGTTTCCGTCGCTTTTTAACCAGTCATACAACCTATTTCTTGTAAAGACGTGTTTCCTATTTTAAGAAAAATCTGTAAGTTTAAACTGGACGCACAAACTAATTTTCATTAGGATTCGTAATATTTACACTACTGGTCATTAAAATTGCTTCACCAAGAAGAAATGTAGAGAATAAACGGATATTCATTGGACAAATATATTATACTAGGACTGACATGTGATTACATTTTCACGCAATTTGGATGCATAGATTCTGAGAAATCAGTACCCATAACAATCACCTCTGGCAGTAATAACGGCCTTGATACGCCTGGGCATTGAGTCAAACAGAGCTTGGATGGCGTATACAGATACAGATACCCATTCAGCTTAAACACGATACCACAGGTCATCACAAGTAGTGACTGGCGTATTGATTGAGTCAAACAGAGCTTGGATGGCGTATACAGATACAGATACCCATTCAGCTTAAACACGATACCACAGGTCATCACAAGTAGTGACTGGCGTATTGTGACGAGCCACCATTGACCAGACGTTTTCAGTTGGTGAGAAATCTGGAGAATGTGATGGCCAGGGCAGCAGTCGAACACTTTTCGTATCCAGAAAGGCCCGTACAGGATCTGCAGCATGCGATCGTGCATTATCCTGCTGAAACGTACGGTTTCGCAGGGATCGAATGAATGGAAGAGCCACGGGTAGTAGCATGTGTGAAATGTCACTGCCACTGCTAAAGTGCCGTCGATGCGAACAAGAGGTGACCGAGACGTGTAACCCATGGCACCCCATACTATCACGCCAGGCGATACGCTAATATGGCGATGACGAATACACGCTTCCAATGTGCGTCCACCGAGATGTCGCCAAACACGGATGCGACCATCATGATGCTGTAAAAAATACGTGGATTCATCCGAAAACGTGACGTTTAGCGATTCGTGCACCCAGGTTCGTCGTTGCATCGCAGGCGCTCCTGTCTGTGATGCAACGTCAAGGGTAACCGCACCCATGGTCTCCGAACTGATAATCCATGCTGCTGCAAACGTCGTCAAACTGCTTTTGCACATGGTTGTTGTCTTGCAAACCTTCCCATCTGTTGAATCAGGGATCGAGACGTGGCTGCACGATCCGTTACAGCCATGCAGATAAGATGCCTGTCATCTCGACTGTTTGTGATACGAGGCCATAGGGCGTTCCGTATTTCCCTCCTGAACCCACCGATTCTATATTCTGCTAACAGTCATTGGATCGCGACCAACGCCAGCAGTAATGTCGCGTTACGATAAACGGCAATCGCGATAGGCTACAATCCGTCATTTATCAAAGTCGGAAACATGATGGTACGCATTTCTCCTCGTTACACGAGTCATCACAACAACGCGTCACTGCTGTTTGTGTATGAGAAATCGGTTGGAAACTGTCCTCAGGTCAGCACGTTGTAGGTGTCGCCACCGGCGCCAACCTTGTGTGAATGCTCTGAAAAGCTAATTTGCATATCACAGCATCTTCTTTCTGTCGGTTAAATTTCACGTCTGTAACACGTCATCTTCGTGGTGTAGCAATTTTAATGGCCAGAAGTGTATTTTTCCGAGAGAAGACGTATTTTCTAAATTCAGTCAGTGTCTAAAAATACATAGTTGCGCTGAATTGTTTTTACAACATCTGCAAAAAGGTTAAATACAGAGTAGAATCTCACCGATGAAGGCGTAATTTGTGAGCGACGTTCAGGCTAAAAGGAGAGATCAGGATGCCCACAGGAAAAGAAAGAAGAAATTGCAAATATTTATGAAGGAGGTGAAGGCAGAAGGTTTAGAAAGCTGTTTTTCCCCCTCTCTTTTTTCCCTCTCTTTTTTTTCCTTTTTTTCCCTCTATCTCTCTAAGGGTAGTTCTGTTCCTTGAGGTCGTTGATCGTGTTGGTTCGCTCTTGTTGGAAATGTTGTTGGCCCAGCTATTTTATTATAGTGAGTTTTCAGCCCTGAGACAGGGAGTGCTGAGCCACGGCGACCGGCGTGAGACTTTTTTTCTTTCAGGTCTGGGGTATTCTGAGTATTTTTTTTTTTTTTTTTTTTTTTTTGAAGTACGTTGCAAAGCTCTTTGTACTACACATAATAGTAATATTCCCGGTATAACGATAATATGCAAGATAATCGCCACGAACTTTGGTCATGATGTAATGGAACCTATACGAGATTACTTTCAAAGTCGTGTCCAATACGAAATTCTTAACCAGCTGACACATACAGAGACTATAACAAGAAGTACGAAACGTATTGTATGTTTTGTTCATAAAACAGCATAATTTGTTTCACCATCCGATTTCTCGCAGGTTAGTTCTTTGCTTGCAGCTAAATCGAAATAATAATAGTAAGAACATAAACCAATAAAAATACTTTGAAGCTCTAATCAATATGTATCTGACATGTCATCATTAAAATATTATTTGAAAGGTGCTTCGAGTTTAAAGTGTTCCACAATTTTAGTAGACCACACACACATTTTTTAGAGCATCATGACTTCTTAAAGAAATTATTATCAACTTGTTGTTTATCAATGTAAGAATTGCCGTTAAATATGGCAACTAACAGGTGGTGTATCCGAAACTAATAATATATCTTTTTAATTCAGTGCAGAATAATATAACCTAGATCGAGAATCCATTAGAAGATAGGTATGAAGAAAACCAGGCCTCATTTGGCAAACTGTCCTTTAAATCCTTTCTTCTCAATGTTATTTGTGGACAACAACCTAATAAAAGTTGACTCATACCCTATTTTCTGCATCAATCCTTAAAATTGCATTTTTGTTGATGACCAACATGCTTCTAGTACGACCTTTTGTCGCTTGGTAAATCATGTAGCCAGTTCTGAGGCATTAATCTGTCCCTCTTGGAGATTGTGTTGCGTTGCCATCTGTACGTGGCTGAGAATGTGAGCGTGAGTGGGGTTCCTTTTATTATAGCAGCAAATTGTCTTGTGTGCTGTGGCGAAGATCATGCTAGCATTATTGATCTGACAATGTTAACTGTCAAGAAAGTAGAGTCCAAGTAATTAAAGTAGGTCGATTAAAGTGACTGTAAAATTCTTGAATATCAGTCTCCAGATCGCTTTTATTTTCTACAACATGACCGGTTTCGGAACAGCTGCCCATCTTCAGATCTGTTAAACAAATGTTACAACTAAATGTAAGCTACTATTTACACAGTATGATATCAAAAGTTGAAATAAAAATATCAAAAACATACCAAATTTTTGAAGTTACAGAGTAACCTGTCCTCTGATGATTTGGAGCACATGCTAAAGACAACAGGCACCAAGTTAGCACTATAGGCGAACAAATGGAAGTGATGCACAGGGCACCGAAAAGCTTTCATTTAAATGTAGTTGAAGAGTTTGAAGTATAAGCGCACAAGGAGAAAGACCCGGACAAACTTCTAAATGAGCAGACAGATTTCACGCATAAAAACTTTTTTGAAATATTTAATGAGTTTTGTAGCCTTGCCTGGAATGAAACGCACCGCCAAACACCAGCTACGGCAGCCCTCAGCACACTGGCGGCGGTGAATGGGACACGGCGAGGCGGAGGAAACCTCGGCGACGCTACTGCTGCCTGACACACTGAAGCTTCATCCGCAGACGGGAAAGAAGACATTGTCCACAATATTTTTTATAACCTTTTTAAGAGATTTTAATATTTAACCATATTTTTTATTTTTTATCTCAATAACAGTTTTACTTAAAATGTTATTATATGTATCCAGAACCCAATTTTATCTTATTCTACGTCCTTTTATAGTTTCACAGCTGAGTATCACATTTGTAACTGCTATTTTATACCTTGAATATTATCTTACACCTTGACCTCAGAATTGATTTTCTATGAAGTCAATAATTACTTATTGGAATAGTTTTAACAAAAACGATTCACAACACTCTGATAATTTTAAGTACATTCTATAAAGCATCAGGAAGCTACTATGTTTTAGTAACGACTGTGAACATTCGTTCATCACAGGACAGGTAACTCTACAACTTCAAAAATTTGGTATGTTTTTTGATATTTTTCCTTTAACGTTTTGATATCTGTAAATAGTAGCTTACATTCAGTTGTAACATTTGTTTAACAGATCTGAAGATGGGCAGCTGTCCCGAAACCGGTCATGTTTTAGAAAGTAAAAGCGATCTGGAAACTGATATTCAAGAATTTTATTCATATGACGATCGCAGAAACTCCCTCGAGACCCATAAGTCTTGCTTTGATAAAATGACTGTGTTGTGCATGAAGTACATGATATACAAAAAAAATCAATATTAAAAAAAATTAATTAATTAATTAAAACACATATTTTGAAGTTTACTGCACTGTATTTGTGGTGTCGCACAAGTACAAAGTGCGCGCCACCTACTTTCGCCGCGCGCCGCCATGCACGCACGGCGCGGCGTTCTCACGACAGCCACGAGCGCCCTCTGCTGCAACCCCGCTCGTGGCCACCACGGAAAGACATCGGTCACTTCGGACGGAGATAGCAACCAGTTAGGACCTTCGTAATCAGATAGGCACCAGTGAAGACTTTGCTATCGTACAGGCACTAGGCAGGCCTCTAATAACTATGTATCAACATTCTCCAGTACTATGTAAAAGTTAAGTATTGTTTCATTCTGTGCAATATATATCTCTTTCTAATTTACTCGAGTGTTTATAGTTTCTGGCTGCTCCCCTCCGTACCTGCACCAGCGTGTCGGTCTCATTCCACTCGGCCCCCGACACCTACGACGAGGCTGGGACACAAAAGCGGCGACGAAATTGGGACACAAAAGTATTAATACAGAAAAAACTGAATTTCAATTTTTTCACAGCTGATTCCATAAAGTGTGACTGAAAGGGTTAAAAAACAGGTCCAAACACACCCGTGAGCAGCCGAGGGAAGGCGATGCATTCCTATACTCTGCTCAATCGTAGCTTGTTTATCCAGTCAGTGTTCGAGCCGGCAACAGGTTTGCGCGGAAGTAAACGGGGCATTTCACAGCACGGCGAGCGCGCATAAACAAAGTTTCTTACACGAAAACCTACTACAGCTAAATCTTACCGAATGTTATTCAATTTGCCTCAGACGTTTCAAAATTGATTCTTGCGTTAGGTGTGCCGGTAATATGAAACTGTTAAATAATAACTCAATGTGTCATCTAACTATCTTTTGCTGATAACTTGAGATGCTTCATTTATTAAAAAAACTTTTCTGTTTTCAATACATTCAAAGGAAATACAGCGCCGATTGATATTAGAATGAACACCTCAGTATACCAAGATCTTGCATGTGGGTGTTTAGAAACCTGGGTGGTTAACATAGCCGGCCGCGGTGGCCGAGGAGACTGAGGCGCTCCAGTCACGGTCTGCACGGCCACTACGGTCGGGGGTTCGAATCCCTCTCGGGCATGGATATTTGTGCCGTCCTAGTTCGTAAGTAGTTCATAAGTAGTTTGTAAGTTTAGGGACTGATGACCCCGTAGTTAAGTCCCATAGACTATACAAACATTTGAACATTTGAAACATTTGTGGTTAACATACGTATCCAAAACTTCTTGTCCTAAATTTTTCGCATGTGCCTTGCAACTATAGAACACTCACGAAATACCGTCAGAAACACGTTCGTATTAATGATTTAGATTCGTTACTGTTGCTGTTTCGTAGATCTGGCATTCGTAGCTACAGCGGAATGTCTATTTATTTAATACACAAAGACAAACGACTACGTTAACACGTTTCAGTTTGTGCACAATGGGGTGGGGGGGTGGGGGGTGAACTTACGCTCAGCGATTCGACCTCATTAAGTTTCTACTGTATAATGTTCATGACTGATCAGAGTAGGTCGCCAGATAGGTTTCATCGATTTGGTTCAACCCACGCGATAAGAAGGAAGCAGACTAACCTTTCAAATTCCCAAAATATATTGCCAGAGTTGAACAAAGGGAAAGCGAATACGGCCACGAAAGATTCTCACATAGAATAAGGTGCTGCATAAGATGCTTTCTGAATCCCGATCTTCCCATAGCGTGAGTAGCGTGTTGGGCAAGTTCTTGGATTGCAAATTTGCCGACACAGGTTCGATTCCCGCTACGTATCAGATGCTTCTTCATTTTATATTACCTCTCTCATTGTTAACCTTGTAATCATGAAATTTAAATTTCCTTAAACATTTCAGTGTTCCACGAAGGTTGTTGTGAATAGGAGACCCAATTAAAACACATTCAAACGTACAGCATCAGTTCAGTGCCCCTGTTTCCACCCCAATGATTCGATACACTTGGTATGCACCAAAATCAACAGTGAAGTGTCATTTACTTAAATACTTGAATGAAGTATCTTTGCACCAAAGCATATTTCGGATAAAATTTCTTGCTTAAATTACTTTGATACTGTCTGCATATTGTGTAGTGTATGTTTTTTTGTCGATGAACACCCTAAGAAACATTACTTCCAATTTTTTGAAATATTATTGTCATTTAAAACTTCATCGAATTAAGAAAATTAAATGATAATAACATATATTGATTAATGAACTTAGTTATAACGAAACAGAATATATAAATTACGCACGGAAATTTCATAATTAAAAGTTGAAATTGCAAGGGCTAATATAATACAGCAAAAATATTTTGGAGGGGCGGGTTTCCAACCCTTGCAGTTTCACTTAAAAAGCTAATCGCTTAGCCACTACGCAACACTGATATGAGCAATGTTGATCCTCAAGATTAGCTGATATTGCACCTATCTGTTGTTGGAAAAATTTCGCGTACATTTTCTCTTTTCCTATGGCCTACAAAGGTGAGATAGTGTAGAATTACCGTTGCATTTTTCCGGTGACAGTGATAATCTATTTAGAACATCTGCATGCAAATAGACTTTATATTTTCTTCAGTTGTCCATCACTTCAAGTTATCATATGAACTGGCTAAGTGAAGAGTTTAACTTTTTGATGCTATATTCGCTTTAAAAGTTTATACTCGGCAGTAATGTTACGCATGTGAAATATATGGATTCTCGAGCACTCGTGCAAATGAGTGCGGATATCGGCTCGATCCTAGGATGTCGTCTTACGCATCTGCGCATTTTCGCATTCGCCACCGACACATACTTCAACATAGCCGTTTTTTAAATAAAAGAGATTCTCGAAAATTGGATAGAGTTGCTCAGGGGATCGACCTAGATAACGGCTTGTGGTTTGATTTCATGGTGAAGAGCTGTAATATCATGCTAGTAAATAATGTGTCGGATTTTATTAATTATAAGTACACAACAATCATTTTGAAAAAAATTGCCCTTTTCGGCCCTGTTTTCCTCAACTGGCTATTTCTGTTTTTATGTTATGAAAAGATCTGTTAAATAAATAGGTTGCTGAGATAACTTCACATATTTTAAAACTAATAATTTTTCATTACCACCTTTGGAGTCGAAATTATATGGTGTTTCACTGTGTTTGCCTCTGTAACTTATAAAATAATAGGTGATGGGAAATTTTAATGCGATAGGTCAACACAAGAAATGTTACACTTTCTGCGTAGCTATGAACATAGTTTATTGTATCATTTTCCATAGAGTTACAGCACAAAGACATAATTTTTTAAATGGAACAATATTTTTTCTATGGTGCATTGGATTCGTTGAAACCAGCTGCGTCCAAATCAATTTAAACTACATTGCCATCACTGTTAGTTTGGGAGCTACAACCCTTCAAAGTTTAGGCGGTAGAGGCTACGACAGCGTAGCTAACTGGCTGGTGGTCATGAGACAGTGGGCCGTGCCCCAGGGGATAGCCACTCGGCCAGTCAGCTACGCTATCGCAGCCTCCGCCATCGGAAATTTGAAGGATTGTAGCTCCCAAAATAACAGTGATAGGAATGTAGTTTAAATTGATTTGGACACAGCTGGTTTAAACGAATCCAATACACGATAGAAAAAAAACTATTGTTCCATTTAAAAAATTATATCTTTGTGGTGTAACTCTTTGGAAAATGATACAATAAACTATATTCATAGCTCCACAGAAAGTGTAACATTTCTTGTGTTCACCTACCGCATTAAAATTTCCCGACACCTATTATTTTATAAGTTACAGAGGCAAACACACTTAGTGTTACTAGTGGACGTAACTAACATTATACAGTGACGTACTTCATGGATCTTAATGTTGAATACTTGTAGTAGTAAGAACATTTTTTGGAGCTGTTGCATTGATATCTATAATTAGAGACCGATTGTAAAAGTGAAGCGTGCAAGCGTGTAGTGCCTTGAGCCGGAGTGGGTGAGCTGCCATTTGGAAAGCGTAACTGGAACGAGGGGGGGGGGGGGGGGGGAGACTGGCGCGTGTTCTGAGGACATTCTAAACTTGGACACCGACTTCTCACTAATTTTAGAACACCGTACTATTTCGATTTACTTTTGAGACGCAGTGGCCAGTTTACTGGACATCTGTTACTTTTTGTTTCTTTCTTCTTGCAAAATATAGAAAAGATTACTCCAAGTGCGCTCCATTTATAATGTTCTTAGAGAGAACACGCGCCAGTTCCACTTTACCAACGGCGGCCGCTCATATATGTTGTTGTCAGGTAAAAATTTTTGCAAATTTAACATTACGCCGCCACACAATGCTTGGACTAACGCCTTTTTCCACTATGCCACCAGGTGGCGCAGCTAACTACGCCACCATCGGCGTAGCAATTGTTATTCCGGATATAGTAGTTCACGTAAGTCGAGCAACCCGCTGTTCTTATTTTCCCCTGATTCTTGTCTGCGCTCGTGAAGTGTATGCTTCGTAATGTCTAGTGAAAATCAGATTGAAAGGAGTGAAAGCTGCAAGAAAGCCTGAATCAATGTAGGAATTATATAAATTGTTATTCGACGTATAGATATATAAATATTGAACTGAAATATTAATAAGTTTCAAACGTTTGCTGTTTGCAGTAGCAATTACTATATCGTTAGGGAAAATAGTTAATAACTTACAATACAATTTATCGATTTACTTTCCTCAAAGTGACTAAGAGTTTTTCTTCTGGTAATATCTTCCTTTATTAAAGACAATAGTTCAAAGAAAGACGATTTAGACTTTCGTAAGTAATTGAAAAGCTTTATGTCGTCTGAACACAGTGCATCAAAAAGAGTATAGTACAGCCTTTTAGATTCCCATAACGATAGCATAGGGTGGATGGGTTAAAGTGCAGTTTATGCGGCAGCGGCTAGCCGCCGCGCTAGCTAGGTTACGGACGGCAGAGCAGCCAATCAGGAGTCGAGTTATGCCGGCCAATAAGATTGCGTGTTTCAAGACGAGTAAATTTGGCGTCAATTTAGAAGTTTATTGGAGGATATCGGTGGGGCGTTTGTGTGATTGAAATTGATTTTCTATGTATAAAAGATTTTTAGATAATTGTCGTATTACGGAAATAAGTGACCTATTATTAACACACCACAGCAGTCAACCATACAGCAGGTATAGCATGTCTTATTTATTTTATGACCAGTACGAAAGTGATTATTTTAAGTGGAAGTTAGATATAGGTTAAACGAGAAGTTTCTTTTGTAGTATGTGAGGGCGCGTAGCGCCCGAATCTCCGGCTCAGAAACACTCAATCGATAATCGATTTACAGTTGTACGCTCCGCACACTCATGAGGTTTGTAGTCGCTGGGTAGAAAGATTAGCCGGCAGGCGGCCGTTGCCCAAGGGACGCCAGAGTGGAAATTTCTCACTCTTCGTGGAGGCTCTTTCTGTGTCTGACTGTCTCAAACCTACAAGAATTGAACACCTATTCTCATTATCAGGAATCGCTCCACCAAAGGTCCGACGATCGGTACAGAGCAGCATCGAACGATCAAAACAGCTTAAAGACCAACGTCACCCATTACATGGGTACCAAACTGTACCAAAACGCCTTAAATCAAGAAGCAGCTTTCTACATTCAACGGAACCACTCGCAGACCCACCAAGAACTACCAGAATAAAATTGTGGCGGGAGCAACAAGGACATGCCAACTATGCTGAGGAGGCGCTGCCACCAGGCGCAGAACTTCACTGGTAGAGATGGAAGACTCTGAACAGACTGCGGTCTGGAATGGGTAGATGCAACAAGAATTTGCACAAGTGGGGAATCGGTGAAAGTGTTCTGTGTTCGTGCGGAAACATACAGACCATGGACCACCTGCTGGAATGTCCGGAAGTAAATCACCCAAGAGCATGCCCAGCCCAAGACCTGTTGACCTGCAGCAGCACAGCAATGGCATATATAGACTTCTGGAAGAACGAGATATGAAGTTGTTCATACTATTCTTGTACATAATTGTAAAAATGTGTAGACATTATTATTATTTTACAATTTGTGAATTTATTATATACTGTCTGTAGCTCGCATGCGATATATATATATATATATATATATATATATATATATATATATATATATATATCGTTTCAGTCCGAGCTACCTCGATTGCAAGCATTCTTGATATCGCAATTACTTTTACTGACCGGACAAGGGTACATACAAGAACCTGTCAACCAAAGAGCACGTAAAGCATGTTTTATTTATTTTATGATATGTGCGAAACAGTGATCAAGTGATATCCATACTGATGGCAACTGTAAAGTGTAGATCGTCAAAAACTTTTGATTACACCGCTTCGATTTGTTTACTTAGTACCATTGTAAAGCTGTTTCTTATTGGGCGCGGCATCGCGACTCCTGATTGGCTGCTCTGTCGTCCCTAAACCAAGCGAGCGCGACTGCTAGCCGCTGCCGCATAAACTGCACTTTTACGGGGTGTATCTACATATTCCTCTTCCTTGGTCTTCTCCTTCTCATATGAATACTCGTTGCCCGGCATGTTCCCTTCTCAGCAGCGCAGACTGCACGGTAGACCGACCACGCGCTGGTGGTGGCGGTAATGGCTGCACCACCTGGCGGCCCAGTGTAATAAGGCCCCTAACGGCCGCGTTCGATAAATGCGTCACATGGAGCGAGAGAGCGAGACAATATCTGGCAACGGAGAATGCGGGGCGCGCATGCTGAACAGGAAGGGTTGTCGTCGTGAATGGACGAATCCATTAAACGCACTGTAGCAGGAATTCGTTAGACGCTATTTTTAGTAGCTTATATTAACTCATTTTAACTCTAACAAACTTCTAAAAAATGTACGTAACATGACACGAATTGTATCGAACACAAGACCCGGAACAGGACAGACAGACATGTTAATCTACCTCGGCATTTTAGTGTTAGTAAATTAACCCTCGGGCGGCAGCGCCAATTATTATAACTTCAGCAGCAGCACGGTGCAGACTTGCTACCACTGTGTATTCCGTGTTACAAACCTAGTACACAGCTACTAAGTGACCGTAATGACAAAAATAATGTACAGGTAGAAATATCATATTTGTTCATATCGGAATTAGTATATCAATTACCCTGAGTGTATAAATATAACAAATGTAACATTATTCCGAAAGTGGACAATAATTATGTATAATATACTCAGCTGCACTATCATTTCCTCTGTCGTTACTGCTACATCTACATCTACACACATACTCCGCAATTCACCGTAAGGTGCGTGGCGGAGGGTACACTGTACCACTACTAGGCATTTCCTTTCTTATTCCACTCTGGCCCTCTAAATTTCCACAACAGAATTTCACGAAAAGAACGTCCTCTTTCTTCCAGCGATCCCCAGTTGAGTTGCCGGAGCATTTCCGTGACACTCGCGCATTGGTCGAACCTACCGGTAACAAATCTAGCTGCTCGCCTCTGAACCGCCTCTATGTCTTCCTTTAAACTGATCTGCTGCGGGTCCCAAACACTTTAGCAGTACTCAAGACGTGGTCGTACAAGCGTTTTATACGCGGTCTCCTTTACAGATGAAGTACATCGTCCCAAAATTCTCCCAATAAACCGAAGTCGGCTGTCCGCCTTACTCTCAACTGTCCTTACATGTTCGTTCCATTTCATATCGCTCTGCAATGTTACGCCTAGATATTTGAATGACGCGACACCATCAAGAAGCTCACTACTAATGCTATATTCGAACATTATGGGATTGTTTTTTCTACTCATGCGCATCACCTTACATTTTTCTACATTGAGAGCTAGCTGCCATTCTTCGCACCAATTAGAAACTTTGTCTAAGTCATCCTGTATGCTATTACTGTCAGTTACAGATGACACCCTCCCATACACCACAGTATCATCAGCAAACAGCCGGCCGCGGTGGGCGAGTGAACTAAGGCGCTCCAGTCATGGTCTGCACGGTCACTACGGTCGGAGGTTCGAATCCCCCCTCGGGCATGGATATTTGTGCCGTCCTAGTTCGTAAATAGTTCATAAGTAGTTTGTAAGTTTAGGGACTGATGACCCCGTAGTTAAGTCCCATAGACTATACAAACATTTTTTACATTAGCAAACAGCCCCAAATTACAATTACTCTGTCCATCAGATCATTTATATATCCCCTGGGGCACGCCTGACGATACACTCGTCTCTGATGAACACTCGCCGTCGAGAACAACGTGCTGCGTTCTATTACTTAGGAAGTCTTCCAAGCAGTCACAAATCGGTGAACCTATTCCATAAGCTCGTATCTTCGTTTGCAGTCTGCCGTGTGGCACCGCGTCGAACGCCTTTTTGAAGTCGAGAAAAACACAATCCGCCTGTTGCCCTTCATCCATGGCTCGCAAGGTTTCATGTGAGAAAAGGGCAAGCTGAGTTTCACTTGAACGATGTTTCCTAAACCCGTGCTGATTCATGGAAAGAAGCTCCAAAATTCTACATGAAACTGATGTCAACGATATTGGCCTGTAATTGTGTGGGTCAGTTATGTTTCCCTTCCCTGTAGTTCCTGTATCTTTAGTAATTTGTGGCAGCTTTTCCCTGTGTTGTGAGGAACTTAGGCACATAATTACCTGATCAATCATATTATCATCTATCATGAATGAAACAGCTTGCGTCTCTGTCATCAAGCCCCTTGCGTTCCCATTTGAACCAGGGAAGATTTTTATGATATTCTTTTCCAGTGTTTTGGAGTGCTGCTTGTGTGGCCACACTGCCACAAATCCATTTGCAAGGAAAATTAGACGTAACACAAAACAATTCAAATCCACTTACATGACATGCAGCGTGGTGCAAATTTGCTACCAGTGATGCACACAATAACGAAACGTTTTTTTGGGTGGACACACCCGTGCTCTAGAAACTCAGAACCTTCACTGACATCATTGCTAATGCTTAATTGAGAAATAGCTAAAGTGGAAATACAGCATCTCCATTATTGCGACAACAGTGAGCATTTAAAGAAAAGTGGTAGCGTATTTGTACCAGCGCTGCCGCTCGAGGGTTAATGTCGTTCTATTTCTGCAGGCAATAGAGTACAAATAAGATTCAATCGGCTTGAGATACCTGACATGTGAAAGTCGCCATTAATTTCGTACTTTCAAAAGCACCACCACACCGACTCCCCTTCCATCTGTAATTTTCTTTCAACGGCATTCGTACAGAACTCATGTAAACTGTAAATGAAAACTGAAACCTCTAGCTTAGGCGACATATTCTATGCACCATGTGAATTTTTTTCACAGTACTGGAATTAAAAATAAATGTTTCAGTGCAAAATAGTTTCTTCTCAACATAATAGATGATAATTTCGTTACAGGACTAGAACTCCTATCATGACAGCAGAAGATTCCAAAGTTGGTTTCAGAGGCCAAGAAGAATTAAATTTCTTCCATTTATCCCGAGGTCCCCAGATCTCAACCCCACAGGAAAATTGTCGTCTGAGGTTGCAACGTCACTACAAGATGCAGCAAGTAACGCGGATAACCTATGGTCTAATGTAGAGGCTGCTTTGTGGGACATTCAAAAAAATGTTCAAATGTTTGTAGAACTTATGGGACTTAACTACGGGGTCATCAGTCCCTAAGCTTACAAACTACTTATGAACTAGCTAACACTAAGGACGGCACAAATATCCATGCCCGAGGGCGGATTCGAACCCCCGACCGTAGTGGCCGTGCAGACCGTGACTGGAGCGCCTGAGTCCCCTCGGCCACCACGGCCGGCTAGTGGGAAGTAAACCACAACAAAACCTTCTCTATGCAGTTAGTGTTTCAGTACCCAAAGGCCTTCGGACGACTTTAGAAGACGAGAGTGGATGGTACGGCGGGATAATAGAGAAAAGGTTTGGGTAATGTCTTTAAAGATCGAGGTAGTAAACTATATAAAACTGAAAAGTCCGTAAGTTAAAATTTTCCTTTTCCCGTTTTCTCCTCCTCGGTCAGGTTAGCAACACACTTCCTGCCAATGTTCCTGTTTATGATAGAAAAATGCACTGCACGTGTCGGCCCGTACCTCGTCAGAGTATGAAGACTTTGATTTCTTTTCACTAACTTTGTATCTTCTTTCGCTGCTGTTGTCCCTTGCGCAGAAGCAGAACTCAGGTCGTAGATTCCTTGTTTCTTGATATGAGACGGAAATAGAAATGTAATATGGATAGGTTTTAGTAATCTACAATAAAGTATGTCACACGAAATTTCAGGATCGAATCAAATGTTCGTTAAGCTTAAGGGACTGAAGTGCAGGGTCATCAGTCCCTAAACTTACAAACTACTTATGAAGTACCTTATACTAAAGACGACACAAACATCCATGCCCGAGGGGGGATTCGAACCCCCGACCGTAGCGGCCCTGCAGACTGTGACTGCCGCGCCGCAGACCGCTCGGCTACTGCGGCTGGCATTTCAGGATATTCTTTTACTTTAAAATAACTGTTCCTATACAAAAAGCCACAACTGTATTACGGAACTTCATAAATATTTAACGATTTAATGGCACATTGTACGCGTTACACGCACTTCATTGATATAAGTGTTCACTGTCTGAAAACGTTAAGCTCGCCTCGCATAGCTGTTATCTGCCTGAGGCCCTTAGCTCAATTAACTATGGCAGGAATACCACCACGCGTCTGTCGCTACATTTTGCTGCCAACGGAAATTTATAGAGTGTTACGGCTGTCAACACTCTACTTAATTAACATTTTAAATAACAGAAACGTTGCATAACACCAGATAATTCTGTAATACAAAGAGACGCATTTAAATAAATTGCGATATATTAAATATAGAAACACGTCCACTAAATGTGTGGTGTGTTCCATTTTGAGTTTTGATCTGTAGAAAGGTCTAATTTCATTACTCTAAAGTCTTTTTCCACTATTAATTTTGTTTATCTGAACATCAATTACATTATTCCTTTATCATTGATCGATACCCCATGTTTATATATGTTTCCACTCGTGTGATAGAACTTGTGTGTTCGTATGAATGTGGAAGGTTGCTTTTAATATTGACTCACTGTTGCGCAGTGGCTTACAGTCACCGCTTCGCGGGTTAGGCCTGGTTTACTATAGTTAAAAACCGCATGATTTCTTACGTCGTCTGCACTGCCGTCTGCTGTTTAGCCAGAGACACCCTTACTTGACAAGATGGTGAGGTGACTTGTTCTTAGTGTGGTACCAAAATAATCATCGACCAATGAGGTAACAAAAGCGACCTCTCTGGAACAGTAGTGAGGGTATTAGCTCCCTCAGGTAGCGACGGCTGGTACACAGTAGGATTTGAAGGCACCCTAACATCCGGTACTGCCAGGGAACGTTCTGCTCGTGGCCTGAGGACTAACTCTTGCTGCGACCGCCGATGTATTTCACCAAATCATATTGAGGGGATGACATTCTGTTAGAATTTTACTTTTTTGTGATCAAGCATTTCTGGTTTAATACTGAGAGCTTTTCTTAAGTAATTTTTTCGGTATGTGAGGCAAAGCGTTTCTTATTTTTTCAGAACTCGAGTAAGTTAGAGTAAATTTAGTATTTGTATTTTCAATTTGGTTATCATTTTTGTGCCTTGCTTTCTAAAGTTAGAATACACGTGTGTGGCCTTCAGCCTTTGTGTAAACTTAGAATGTTTGAATTCCTTGCTGTTGTAACTAACGATTTCGTGTGGTGTCTGCTTCTGCGAGCATGCTAAAATCTCTCTCGAAATTTCTGGATTGATTCCGTCTTTCCTAGCTTGGTATGGCCGACTGCACGACATGCTTTCATAACGGACATTACTTCGGCCTTGAGCGATGTTCTTTGATGATACCTCCTTTCTTCTATTGAATTCTTATGTGTGCTTTACTTTTTTTATTAACTTTTTAGTAAATTCTATGTAATACACCATGTTCATACACCATGTGGTACTTAATGATAGTGTGTGGTGGCTCCCCACACATGAGTTCGTTCATGTACATTATACTTTTAAATTGTGCTTGAAGACATCCACCATCTCGTCGAAATGCTAGCGATGCTTTGATCTGTACCTGCTATGAATTATTCCTGATTGAGAAGTGTCGCAAGCGTTATGCGTGTGTCTGTAAGTGAATCAGTGTGCTTTCTTTATCCCCTGTGTATTTCCCAATATCCTCCGTCGTTCCCACCATACTCAGAAAGGGCAGAAACCATTTTATTACAGGCAGTAACGTAATAATTTAATTCACTGTTGCACAAAGTGTTCTTAATTGTGCTTATTTGGTCTTCCCATACTTTGCTTGCTTGTTTTTATTTTTTATTTTTTGTAATAGATAATAATCTGTGAGCATCAAACTTCTGCTTCATAATTTTATGCTCCCTGTACCAAGTTTAAGTCACTATTCCTTCTTGTATATGTTGTGTTTGTTAAAATGTTGGCTGCTCCCTTAAGAAAAAAGCAGTAAGAAAAATTTGTGTTGCGCACGAACCGTGGCCATTTGCAAAATAATTTGGAGCAGCAATGAGCGTTTTAAGATGCCTTTTCTGATCTCTACCGCCGGAGATCTTTCAATAAAACATTTATCAAGCTACTTTCAATATTAATGAAAGTGCTAAACGGTATTCGTGGGCTGATACTACTATTAAGGGCCAATTAGATTTTAGTTGGAAATATGGACGGAGTTTTCCCAAAGGATATCTGTTCGCCGGACTAAATGCTGTATGTTTTTCTCACGCCACGTATTATATAATACTCTTCCCAACACAGTAAAAGGTATCTTACAGAATAAAAAGGCTACAAATTAGCCCTTTTACAATGGTTATGGTTCTGAAAACAAAAACTCTGACGACGCCCATCCAAGCGTCCTCACCTGATGTGCCATGAACCATTTTCTATCCACAGGACACTGCATTCTGAATTGACTACGACTATATTGATCCTAATGTGTTTAAGTGTCCAAAGGGATAAATTATTTGATTTAAAATGAAAGGAAAGAACTTATTATTTGTTGTTCATAAATGAATATTAAAATATTGATTTGACAAAATTCAACCCTTTACACAGAGTGGTGTATATCAGATTACATGCAGACATTGTGGAAAAGTGATTATTGGTCAATCTGGCAAGGCTGTTGCTATTAGATTATGAGAATATGAGAGAAGCTGGGGATTAAAAAAGAAAGATTCAACCTTTACCGAACATCTTTTCACAGGAAAACACACTAATGATGTAGCCTGTGAAATCTTACATTCTCTAAAGAAGAGCACAAAGATGACACTACTGGAAATACTTGAAATCAATAAACAAATGGCAGTGGACGCCAGTATAGTATTAAATGACAAATGCAGTTTCTCTTTTCCCCCCTATTAAAATAAGTTTTAGTTATCAGTTGTTTAAATAAATCAAATGTTACCATTTAATACTATTTCGAGACGTGAGTACTCTCACCTTCCTGTCCCCCCCCCCCCCCGTGCTTGTATTCAAGCTTAGAACTATAGACATATCAGCCTCTTCATGTATTTTAGTTTATTGATAAAAGTAATTCAGTGCCATAAAAATGTAACACTACACTTTCCTGTGAACATGTGAATTTATATCAATATAAGAAAAGCTATGAAAATTGCGTATCTGTAAAGAAATGTTAGCGACATTCAGTTGTTACTTGATACTGGTCTAAGAAGTCGAAAGCTGGTCTGTAACGAAATAAATAATTTTGCAGAACATCGTGATTTTTTTTCCTTTTTCATAATAAAATGTTTTTATTTCATTTTACAGTGGATAAAACTGTAAAACTGGTAACGGCTTTAATAATTAAACATTTAACATAAACGGTTTTTCTTTTATTTCACATTGTTGTGTGCCCCTTTTAGATATATTAATGGCTTACATATTGAAAATACACAGAGTCCTATTTACAAGCTACATAATCAATGGCTTGCAAAACCAGCCGATGTGCTTACGTTGACGAAAGGAGAAACGCAGAGCGGAATGGCCGCGAGGTCTGAGGCGTCAAGCAAATGACTGGGCTGCCATTCCCGCCGGAGGTTCGAGTCCTCCCTGAAGCATGGATGTATTTGTTGCTCTTAGTGTAAGTTAGTTTAAGTAGTTTTTTTTTTTCATTTTTTTAATTTTTTTTTTTTATTTTTTTGTCTGTGGACTGATGACCATCGCATTTTGTTTGATCCAACAGGTATACAAACATTTGAACATTTTGAAGAAGAAACACTGGTCAGCCACATACTTGAAACAGCCGTTCTTGCCATTGATTACAACACTGGACACTCGTAAAAACATACTACCAACCCACAAAACCAACGAAATAGCGCAAATCTGCGTTACTCCAGTTCATACACCAAAAAAGCATCTTCCCATTGATAGGCCAGAAACACTTGATAAGAAAATACGTGTATCGAGTAATATATAAGACACTTATGCAACGTATAACATAAAGCGTATTCTATGGAGGTAGTCCATACAAATTTTGAGGATAGAAAACATTTTAAATATTTCCAGAAGCAGGGAGTGATGTATGCCTCTACTAAATATACACTTTAGTAACGCGCATTTTACTACCCACAGTGTTTTACTACAGGATTTGCAGTTATGAGAATTTTCATCAGTATTGGTCTGTTATTTTTGAAGCACTGTTGAGAGCAAGTTGCAACTAAAACTATGACTGCAACACGCTCCAGCTATAAGGCTACATAACACTTGATGCAGTCAACGATAACATGTAATTTCCATATTGTTCTGCTGACAATTTAGTTTCTCAGAAAGTAAATTCAAAGGAAATGGGACCAAATTTGAATACTTACAAAAACATTTGTGCGATAATTTGCGTCTTCCTGTTATTTAATGGTGTAATGTAAACATAACGATAAGACCTATCTAGGCTTCAAATATAAACCGAATCACGAAAATATAAATAACGATCAATGGAGTATTCATTGGAACTACGATTATTATTATTATAAGAAATTGTTACACGGCAGGTCTACAATTTGGAGGGCACTCTATCTCGTGCCTGAGCTGACTTACGGATTGTTATATGCCGGGTGTCAGCTACAAAATCTCATCCATTGGGCTACTAATTCAGTTAAGATTTTCCAACGTCGTAGGTATTGTGTGGCAACTTTGGCGTCATGTAGGTAGGTGTGAGTCTGATTTGCAATTCTAAAGTCCGTTGACTTTTTCCTGTCTTCTCGTTTAGATATTCTGAACAATTCCAATCAGAGTATACAACATTGTGGTATTAAACGGAATTTATTTGTGCTCTTGCGTTAGCTACCCCTACGGTCCTTTATGTTGCGATCAGTCTACCTCAGATATAGTTCAATGAGGTAGGGTTTATAGCAGTAATGCTTAGCTATATAATGGCCATTTTCTAAATGGTAACTCATTTCTAAATCGGTTTCAATTTTGTTGCAAAAGCTGTATGTTATCAATTTACGTCGTTACTGTGACAACGGAACCGTGTGATCTGTCTCCTGGCAACATCATAGCAGATATCAAAGACTTCTACTTTGCGAATATCAAGTTACGTCACAAACAAAACTAAAGAAAGTCTCCGCAAATAATCGAAGCAATTGTAAGGGGGCACGGATTTGTATTTTGTTATTCATCTTGGTAAGAAGCAATACGGGAAGGCGAAATACTTATGTATGTGCACAACTACCCGATTACCCATTTCAGCTTTGTTTCAGCTTCAAGAGGACAAAATTCAAAACACGCTTGTCAATTCACGGTTAGATTTTTTGCTGCATTGCATGTATTATTTGGGATATTTCCCACATTAGTTACACATTACACAAGACTGAATGTAGCTACAGTCAGTTTTTGGATAAGAGTGCATATTATCTTTGGAGAAAGTGGTCATTTCGCACTTTCCTTTAGTTTTGTTACAAGAAGCTATCACTTAAAGTTGACCATGACAAGTCATAAATTCATTAACTGTCGGTCAGAAGCCTTCACATAAAATGACGCTTGGTAGGCGGGATGGCTAAAAGCCAGCTGAGGCAATCTGTTCGTAAGAATGAAGATACTGTGGACTATCCAAGAAGTTCTTCTTACTGCTTGCCACTATTGCTGACGACGCTACGCAAACCTGTGATCGTTCACTCACTTCCAACATTGGTGCTGAATGATGACGCTATATTGTCGTAATTTCCCAACATTTATGAGGAAATCTGATAAGTTAGGATATTTATAAGGCACAGACATCGTGAATTTAATTTTCGACAGCATGAAGGTCGTATCCTGCTTAAATTGCAAAGAGTTTTATGTTTTATGTTCTGAACTGTTTGTATTAGCGCCAACAGAGAAAAAGATATCAGACAGCCGAACAGGCTCTTGTTAACTTTGTGAAGCCAATCTTGTCTCTTGATCTGCAGCAAGCATAGTTGATTAGGAAGATTTTATTGTTATAGCGCTGTGTGTGGCTTCAGATCAATTTTCTAATTTTTATTTTAATCGTTATCATTCTTCTTTAATTCAGTAAACATACTTGATTACTAGTTGCCGTTCGCCGTCGGAATTTCGAGTCCTCCACCGGGCATAGGTGTTTGTGTTATTCTTAGGATACGTTAGTTAAAGTAGATTGTAAGTTTAGGGCCGATGACCACTGCAGTTAGGTCCCATAATCTTACAAACATTTGAATATTTGATAATTAGTTTGTCATTATTTGCATAATACTTTAATTCAGCTGCAAAAGCGTTCCTGTCCCAACTTGTGACCAATGGATTAGGAAGAATGGTGGTTTTAACAGAAAATACACATATTTACCTGGGTGTTTTGTGTTCAGGACAATAGGAGAAACTAAATCATAAAAGACGACTCACGCAATAATTTGTAACAATTTCTGTTGATTTAACAACATGACGACATATACTTAGCAAAAACACAAGCAAACTGAGGGTGGAAAGATTCGAACAATCCATCTTCATATGTTGGCCAACAAAGGGTTTAACAATCCGAAAGAAATAAATAAACTGGATAGTAGTCTATTGATTCAATGTTGAAAGAATAAAGAATACGGTGAATCGATTGACAGAATATATATATATATATATATATATATATATATATATATATATATATATATATATATATTAGGAGAACTTTTATCCCCCACGCTCATACGCTCATCTCTGATGATACTGTATCAACCATCCCTTACATATATTTTTTATGATTTTTATGTATTTAATTTTTTGGAAAAGAAAGAAAACAGCGTCCGACTTCTATTTGATTTTATCTTCTGTCCAAATCATATTCATGTGAGTAATGTGAGGACTTTCATTGAAATAAATGAGACTGAGTTTCGTTAAAGTTAACAAAAAGGTGCATTTATTTATCACTTTAGAAAAGATCTGGCGTAGTAATTACCACAGCGTAAATCATGCAATGGTTTTAGACGCCCTTTCGGCTAATTTTTACTTCGTGTAGTGACTACTTTCATTGAAATAAATCCTTTCGATTACTGAAAAATGCCGACTATCAGCAAAGGCGTTTCCTTTCTCGTATTGCTTTTCAAATCGAAGTCCGACAATTAATAGCTTCAATTTTTTCCAAATCTTTCGGTGGTGACCTATACTAAAATTTATCTCGCGGTCACCTACGCGGATATCGATAGTGGTAATTGGTCCAAATCCATCACATGACGGAGCTTTACCTATCTCGAAGTACTTTATTAGATCTAAACCATCTTTTCCCGTCGCCAAGAACTTAGACAAATTGTGAGGTAAACTCCGTCACTTTTTGCAGTTCTAGCTGCTGCCAATACCACCAAATAATTTCTAAATTTCTCTGAATACCATATTCATTCACCATTTGCTTTTCCCTAATCTTTAACGGAATACATTTAACTAGATTTTGACCAATTTTATAAGAAACCATGCTTAGTAATTTCTCACGTAATCAGATCAAATTTAATGATGAAAGTTAAATCAACTGTATTCACTATCGCATGGTGCAGTAACAAATTCTGTTTTATTTTTCATTATCCCGGCAGCAATTGTAATTTATTTGGGGACTTTGGGAATTTCGTGCGTGATTATTGTGTGTTGCTTTAATATGGCTGTAAGTAGCGTCTTAAACGTTCGTCGCTTCATCTTGCCAGATTCACATTTAAACAAAATAATTTACGGTTTTAGAATCTAAAAGGTCAAATAGTGTTAGGAAAGCGTTCAATATACAGATACATGCATTTTTATTACGGACAAGACTAGATACAAGGCTAACGTAATGTAAAAAGACAATATTACATTGCAGGCAAACAATACGTTCCCAGTTCATAACTTAAAAATGGACTCGCAACAAATAAGAAATATGATAAATTATTGTGTAGGAAGTTAAACACTTATATATATATATATATGGCGAGGTCAGGAGCACACAACGTACTGCCTACATACATAAATATTTAAGCGCATCCCTCACAAAACTAAGGTTTAGCGTATAGAAATATGCGATTGTATGTCTTCCATGGATGAGTGATGATACATGAAGATAAGCATTTCAAAAACCATGTCATACACTAGTTGCTCAGGATTAGTTACAATAATCATAGACACCTTCACTTAGACTATACATTTCTATAATGTCGCAAGCTAAAAGTTGGACTTTGCTGTAATGGTAAATTATTTTCATATATGCATGCCTATTATACCGTCAGCTTAAAGAACTGCTTTTGCGAAATGAATGAGTCAATTTTTAATTTGGCACATAAACATACTGCTCTTAAAATTTCTAGACGTACATTTGAAGAATATTTAAAGTGAATAGATTACTTTGATGTAAGAAACGGAACCTTAGAAAAGGTGTTAGTAACTTACATTCAGGAATCACGATTTTCTTTTATGTAAAGAATATTTTTTTTTTTTTTACAGCTAGCTGATGAGTGTATTGGGAGACTGTTAACACTTTAAATCCCGCATTACAAGTTCAGCTTTGGAAAAATTTAAATTCAGTGTTTTCTCTATTAATACAGTGCACAAAACATCAAAATATGCGTTTAAAATTTTTTGGTCGAACTACTGTT
Source organism: Locusta migratoria (assembly GCA_026315105.1). NCBI lineage: Eukaryota > Metazoa > Arthropoda > Insecta > Orthoptera > Acrididae > Locusta > Locusta migratoria. Next base: position 218,793,283 of record CM048749.1, read on the forward strand.
TTCTTATGTCATGTACTTCATACAGAACACAGACGTTCATATCGAGGTATTTTATTACTTGGAACGTTATTTGTTGATTCTTAACACTGTCATATCAAAAATCCTAGTATAATCTTCGCCACAGCACCGAAGAGAAGACAATGCACTGCTGAAATAAAATAACATGAACAACATTAACGCTCACACTCAGAGCCAGGTACAGGCGGCAGTGCTGCCAACAGTGAAATGGGATATCCCACTAAAACACTTATTAAAAACCACCAGAAATCAATAGAGTTTATTCGTGTGTTTAACAATACAACTAGATTGTATTTATTTGATGTACTGAGTATGTCGAGTAACCAAAAATATGAGATAATTCAATTAATCCGTTCTGTTCAAAGGTAGAACAGTATTATTACATTTTTTTTACCAAAAAGGAATAGTTGCAGGTCGATATTTTATTTCTTTACCAGTTTTGAGCAATTATTGCTTTTCTCCAGAAGCGACTGTAAAGAAAAAATCGTCAGTTTTGTTAAGTGCATAGCTTGCAAAAAGTAAAATAATAAACAAATTAATATAGTATACATTCAAAAAATACTTAAAAGGAGAGATTATACACACTGATAATTATCGCATGATAAGCGATAGTCAGTATCACATTTCTCGTATCATGCGATAACTAAAAGTATGTATAATCTCTCCTTTTAAATATTTTTTGAATTTTGATACTTTTTTATTTTTATTTTTGCAAGCTACGAACATCAACACATTGACGATTTTTTCTGAACAGTCTCTTCTGAAGAAAAGCAATAATTGATCAAAACCGGTAAGGATCAGATGATTGAACTCGGATATGGTTGAGCATGGTAAAACAAACTAACGTAATCTGGCTTCTTATGATGCTATTGCTACAACCTCTAAAAACCAATGACTTCTTCACACACGCAAAATTGGAAAATTAGTTTTATACTTCCTAACAATTTCTGTTATGATGTTTCTATGAAACATGAATTTAAAAATGTATAATATTGCCAGCCTAAATATGCTGTATTAAAGTATTATCATTAAATCTAATTGTTGGTATTCAGGATCAAGAAGCTTTTACATTAATTATAATAACAAAGGGTATAATATTATAGTTGGAGATTGGTCTAGTAGGTGTCCCATATTTTCATGGGGAAAAATTGCCCCGTGAAAGTGTCCACATAATATGAAGTATGCATGCAAATCCATGTTTATTAATACTATTTTTGGAATATTTCTTTTTGTATTTTGTTATTCTGTTTTATAACTACGATTAAATAAAAAAGCACGCATAGCAATATGGGCGCACAAAAATGGGGAACAATGACAGAATAATGTATACTATAAATGTCTAGGTGATATAAATTCAGGACCTACGAGACGTCAGAAAATTAAATAGTGCTGTTACTGAATGCTACCTTCATTAAGTGTTTTAAAAATAGTTTTTCCATAAAACAATCGAAATATTTTTAAAATCCACCAATTCCCACTAGCCACTAGATGCAAAATTTGCCCACGAGACAGGTACTCAAAAACACCACATTTAGTGAGAAAACCACTAACTTGGCAGTCGGTAACGTAACACAACCGCCAAGACGGGCAGATTAATGCCTCAGAAGTGGTTTCACGCCGTACCAAGTGGCAAAATATCTTACTAGAAGCAAGTTGTTCAAAAACAACAATGCGACTTTAAGGATTGATACACAAAGTATGGTATAAATGAGCTTTTTATACGCTGTTGTCGAGAAACAACACGGGGAAAGAAGGGTTAAAGAATATGTTTCTTATTAAACTCATATATATATATATATATATATATATATATATATATATATATATATATATATATACACTTTTATTAAAAAAAGGCAGATAATTGTTAGTTTCCTCAAATGGAAGATTAGAACTTCACGATCTTTATGCTGCACGGGTGCTACAGCACCTCATGCTTAGTTTTCAAGTTTAAAAAATTTCAGGGATCCATTTAATCGTCCTGCTGCTGGAAGAAGGGACGCTGAAAGAAGAATATCACCGGCGATGACAAGAGGAGAAAATTTTGCACTCTTAGATCTAAGGAAGAGTCAATGCAACTTCCACGATGCGCATCGAATTGCCAAAATATAGACGCAGTAGTTTTATAGTTATACTAACATTGTACATACATACAGAATCAAATTAGGAAGCCACAAAACACGAGACTAGTCCGAATATTGTTCGAAAGATACAGCGACGCCAAGCGACTGAGATCTGGGAGTGCGGTAGAATAACCCATTGATGATGGCACGAATGCCGAGATCTAGGCTTATATTTTGTATCTTATTTAATGTTGCTGTTGTATTTGGTATTGTAGTCTAGAAAAGTCAATGATATTTATATCAGATTATCTCGCAACTTTCGCCACGACCGCCTATCTTTACTGAATTCTGACTATGCATTTTCATGCGCATTTACATGCACATAATGAGTTGGTCTGGTCATCCCTTAATTGAAGTGATATATTTTCCGTGTGATCTGAAATTGCTTATTGACTTATGTTTATGTGGAACATGAAACACTTAACACTGTTGTGTTAAGTTCAAAAATGTTTGTAAATCTATCGGACCAAACTGCGTGGTCATCAATCCGTAGCTTACAAACTACTTAAACCTAGGTAAACTAACCTAAGGACAAACACACACACCCATGCCCCAGGGAGGACTCGAACATCCACGGCGAGTAACCGCGCGCTCCGCAGCGAGACGCTTTAGACCGCTCGGCTACTCCACCGCGGCTTGTGTTAAAGTACTTAAGTAATGTGTCACTAATTATTTTCGACGCATTTCCTAAACAGAACGTGAGACAGGTGTTCCAACTGTGATATAGTCGTAATAAGTTACATATGTGATATTAACTGAGAATTAGTCGTTAGATCAGTCAGTGTACTGACCGCAAATTGTACAATGTTGTATGAATTACTAACCCCAGTTCATCAGCCATGTTAGATGAGCGACGGCAACTTTCTAATTCTAAAAGAAACATTTTGTAATGAGTCCAAAGTTAGGTCTGTAATTTGGATTGTAACAAGCCAAATATTTAATAGATGTCAAGATGTCATATTATAAACAAACTATGTCAGATGTAGACAAGAGAGCCGGCCGCGGTGGTCGGGGGGACTGCGACGCGCCAGTCATAGTCTGCACGGCCACTACGGTCGGGGGTTCGAATTCCCCCTCGGGCATGGATATTTGTGCCGTCCTTAGTGTTAGCTAGTTCATAAGTAATTTGTAAGTTTAGGGACCGATGACCACGTAGTTAAGTCCCATAAGCTATACAAACGTTTGAAACGTTTAGAAAAGAGATAGTTGAAACGAAGGAAGTATAGACGCTTTGGCTGCTACGCTATGCTAGCTGAGTGGTAGCCGGGCGCCGTGGCTCAGCGCGCCAGGTCAGAGGGCTAAATGCCCTCTGTAATAAAAAAGCTGAGCCAAATATGCAATGAAGAACGAACTGAAACAACGACCTCAACGCATAGATCTACCCGAAAAAAAAGTGGTCTAAAGTGCCTACCTAGTAAGAAGGAGCTCCCGGGTTCGAATCCCGGCCACAGCATAAATTTTAATTCAATGCCTCTCCTTACGTTTAATTTTTATTTAAATTAATGATTGCTCATCGCGTGCTATTAGTGCGACGTGTGAAGTAGAAACAGTGTTAGTAAAACTAAACAGTCACGAAATATCTGAAGGACGCAATTTCGCGATCTCTAAAAATTATAAATAAATAAAAATAATAAAAATCCACGTACAATGACTCATAGATAATGTTTTACGCAGAGGAAGTTTCTAATAAACTCCATCGTGTCGTCCAAGTATAACACATTATCAAACGGACTTCCAGATTGGAAGCTGGGTCGAACAAGTGAGTATGAACTTCGTCTATATTATCAGTGTGTGATAGATACGCTGAGAACAATGAATTTTCAGTCCAATTCACAAACAGTCCAAATGACAAAAACTATTGATGCATAAGAATAAAAACATGCGTGAATGACGTAAATTCAAACAATCAGACAATATCGCAGCAGTCATTCAAACCGATTAACTGAGGCGATTGGCTAGCTTCGCGAACAAAACATATTCGGTACTATGGATTCTTAAAACTCTCTGTTCAGCAGATGTAGTTAATTCCAGTGACGGAAGAAGACAGCCGGCCGCGGTGGCCGAGGGGACTGGCGTTGTAAAAAAATAAACAACGACGAGTTTTCATAGTATTTTTCTCTAGTATTTAATTTCCAGCAGACAATATTCATCTGATAAGAAATATTAAAACTGTTTACATTATAAACATTAATGAATTTAAAAATGTGTATTTTCAAGGGGACGTAAAACTGTAATACAATCTAAATGTTATGAAGGCCTTTTATCCTTCAGTCAGTGTTTGCTTATGTATGAACGGTTGATATAGTAATTTCGTTTAATTTCATTGTAACCTTAAAACTTGTATCTGACATTAAATATAAACAGAGAAGGTTTAATCCTATAATGTATACTGTAGCTGATCAGCTAAGTACCTTGTTTTTTTTACGATATCTCTCAAACTGATCAACATTTTACAGCCAATTCATTTGTAGCTGCTTGGATATTTAGTGTTACATATGCTAGAAGCTCGTTCTAGAAATTATAAATTGCAGAATTGTAATGAATCAGTTCGACAGTTAGCCGCGTCGAGTTACTCCAAACATGTGCGTTTGTTTACTTTAGTATTCGTCCTTTCCCATGTAAAAGTACCCAATCACGTTCTACTGATGCGTTATGAGTTACTTTCTGGAAAGATGAGGGGCATAATAGTGACACTCACTGCAATGGGTACATAATGGAAACGCTATAGCTTACCAGGTATGAGTTTTGTTGCTAGTTGTGCATAATAATTTTAAGGATTTTTTTGAATATTTTTCTGAGTACATACGCACTATACATTAATCGTGGTAGTTTTCATAGCTTCAAATAAAAGGTAATACATTAAAGGATTAACTATCGACGAACATCATGGACTACCTCATCAAACAACTGTGAACTATCAGAGACACACACATACACACACACACAAACACACACACACAGGCACATCCTCTTTTTTTTTTTTTTTTTTTTTTTTTGGCAAGGCACAGACCAACGTGCGACTTCTTCTGTATGATTTTATCTTCCGTCCGATACAGGTGTATCTGTGTCCACTCCGTTTACCTACTTCAGATTCATCAGAGTGTAGTGAGGGCTTTCACTGATATAAATCAGAATGAGTTTTGTTAAAGTTAACAAGTAGGTGCATTTGCTTTTTCAGTTTAGAAAACAGCTAGCATGCGAGTTACCAGAGCGTAAATCATGCGATGTGTTTGGAAGCCAATGTGGCTGACTTTTATTTCGTAGAGTCATCGTACTCAATTTGCTAACTTTCGTTGAAATAAATCCTTTTTGACTATGGAAAAATACTATGGACCTGCTATCGCGTCTCCTTTCTGCATTGCTTCCTAATCGAAGTCCAACAATTAATAGTTTCTATTTTTCCAGAATCTTTCGGTGGCGACATATACCAAAATGTGTTTCACGGTCAATTGCACGGAAGTTCATATTGTAATTGGTTAAAAACCATCAAATGACGGTGGTCTAACCGTCTCAATGTATTTTATTACTGATAAACCATCTGTTCCCGTCGGTGAGAACGTCGAAAAATGGTGAAGTAAATTCCGTCACTCTTTATAGTGTTAGCTGCCGACAATCCCCACATATTAATTTCTAATCTGCTCTGAATACGATATATATACACCATTTGCTTTACCGTGCTGTTTAATGGATTAAATTTTACTAGATTTTATCCTATTTTTATCACAAAGCAAGCTTAGTAATTTTTCACGTAATCAGGTGAAATTTAATTATGAAAGTTCAGTGCCCTCAAATCCAAACGGCAGTAGCACTGCAAAATGTGCACACGTGAAAAACAACATAATTACACATTGCCCACATAAAAAGTGAAGGAAGTAATTAATGTACTTCGTCTTCTGATCTTCAAATGAACTGATTATCGTACTGCAACAATAATAAATTAACTTCGTTTCGTGTGTGTTTCAACCAAACGAACATATTTCCGCATTCACCCTGAAGACGTGATAATTTACTTGTACGTCTACAAGACTGCATTTAGAAACGCACTTGATTTCAAGATGCTAAGTGTTTGATGTCTTACTGTTTCGTGGCGGTTTGGGTACCATTCTCTTTTCATGACACCAAAATTAGCTTTCGTCGCAGTCTAACAATCTAATTGTTTTATTCCTTTGTTCTGTGGCGGGAACTGTACTCAAGATGGAAGATTATATATCTCAGTTTTTGACCTGCCGTATTTTGCATGCACCATACCTGTTTCTGTAACTTCCCTATTCATTTTCTAAAAATACATCACAATTCTTCAAAGCTACAAAATTTCAACGCTGGCTTCGCGCTAATTGGACTACTTAACCATCTGCAGCCTAAAACTGACGTTAGAAACTACACGGAGATAGTGCTGCATGTTATTGTGGTCTTCAGTCCGGAGACTGGATTGATGCCGCTGTGCACAATACCCTATCCTGAGCAAGCCTCTTCATCTCTACATAAGAACGCAAACCTACATCTGTCTGAACCTGCTTACTGTATCCATCTTTTGGTCTTCCTCTGCGGTTTTTACCCCACACAATTCCCTCCAATGCTAAATTCACAATTCCTTGATGTGTCCTACTAATCTATCCCTTCTTTTAGTCAAGGTATGCCAGGAATTTCTTTCCTCCCTAATTCTGTTCAGTACCTCCTCATTAGTTACGCGATACACCCACCTAATCTTCAGTATTCTTCAGTAGCACCACATTTCAAAAGTCTCAATCCTCTTCCTGTCCGCACTGTTTATCGTCCATGTTTCACTCCCATATAAGACAACACTCCATACAAATGCCTTCAGAAAGGACTTCCTTATGCTTAAATCAATATTCGATGTTAACAAATTTCTCTTTTTCCAGAACGCTTTTCTACCCATTGCCATTCTGCATTTTATATCCTCTGTACTGCGAGCATCATTTGTTATTTTACTGCCCAAACAACAAAACTCATCTACCTCCTTTATTGCTTCTTTCCCTAATCTAATTCCTTCAGCATCACCTGATTTTCCCATTACCCTAGTTTTGCTCTTGTTAATGTTCATCTTATATGCACCTTTCAGCACACTGTCCATTCCGTTCAAATGCTCTTCCAGGTCCTTTGTTGTATCTGACAGAATTACTATGTCGTCGGCAAAACGCAATGTTTTTAATTCTTCACCCTGAACTTTAATTCCTTCTCCAAATTTCTCCTTGCTTTCCTTTATAGCTTGCTCAATGTAGAATGTACAATGTACTCCCTTTTCAAACACTGTATCCCTATCATGCCCTTCAACTCTGACAACTGCTGTCTGGTTTTTGTACAAGTAGTAAATAACCATACGCTACCTATATTTTACTCCTGCTTGCTTCAGAACTTAAAAGACTTTATTCCAATCAACATTGTCAAAAGCCTTCTCCAAATCTACAAAAACTAGAAATGTAGGTTTGCCTTTTCTTAATCTATCTTCTAGGATAAGCCGTAAAGTGAGTATTGCCTCCCGAGTTCCTACATTTCTCCTGAACCTAAACTGATCTTCCCTGAGGTCGGCTTCTACCAGCTTTTCCATCCTTCTGTAAATAATTCGTGTTAATATTTTACTACCATGACTTATTAAACTGATGGTTCTGTAGTTTTCACACCTGTCTGCACCTGCTTTCTTTGGAATGGGGATTATAATATTTTTCTTAAAGTCTGAGGGTACTTCACCTGTCTCATACATCTCACACACCAGGTGAAACAATTTGTCATGGCTGGTTTTCCCAGAGACTTCAATAGCTCTGAGAGAATATCACCTACTCCAGGGGCCTTGTTTCGAGTTACGTCTTTCAGTGCTCTGTCAAATTCATCTCTCAGCATAGTATCTCTTATTTCATCCTCCTCTACTTCTTCTCCCGTTCCTACAATATTGCCTCTACGTTCATTTCCTTCGTAGAGCCTCTCTATACACTCTTTCTACCTTTCAGCTTTCCCTTCTTTGCTGAGAACTGGTTTTCCTCCTGTGTTCTTGATATTCATAGAGCTGTTTTTCTTTTCTACAAATATCTCTTTTATTTTCCTGTTGGCTGTATCTATTTTTCCCTATTTATACATTCTTCTACATTCTTGCATTTGCCTTCTAGCCACTCCTGCTTAGCCATTTTGCACTTCCAGTCAATCACATTTCTTAGTCGTCTGTATTCCATTTTGTCTGCCTCATTTAACGCATTTTTATATTTTCTCCTTCCATCGATTAAATTTAGTATCTTCTGTGTTATCCAAGGATTTTTTGTAGGTCTTGCCTTCCTATTTTGTCCTCTGCTGCCTTCACAATTTCATCTCAAAATGCTACCCATTCCTCCTCTACTGCAAGGCACGTGCGATCGCACGGGGCGGCACTTTCCGAGGGGCGGCAAATCTGCCGCCCCCCTTTATTTATTCATTTATTTATTTATTTTTGGACAAACTCAACATTCATGCCCAAGAGGGGATTCGAAACCAAACCTCGGAGGGAGCGGCTTCTCGAACTGTGGCATGGCGCCTCGACTACCTGCCGGCCGCCTCTGTTGAACACGGGGAGGGAGGAGGACTGATTTCTTCCGCACCACGATGGCAGCACCGTCTTGTGTACGCCTGACGCCTGACGAACACGCCAGTATTCTTATGAGTGGAGCGCTGCTAGCCTGTTACGCGCCGTGCGTTTACTCACGACTAATTTTGCAGAAGACGAAATCTAATTTGGAACTTCGAATGGAATATTCGATACTGCGATTATATGTTAAGCCTGAATACAAGGGATAAAGACGTTGGTAGTAAGCCTGGCGTAAGCTGGGTTTCGACGCACTTTTTTTTTCAATTTTTTCTGTCCGTTTCTGAGTTATAGTCGGACGTTTCGCTTTTTGAGCCATGAAACACTTCTCTGCACCTGCATGAACAACAATTAACTCTGAGGCGGCGTTGTGAGTCGAGTCGGGATAGCACAGTTGGTAGTGCGCTTGTCCGCGAAAGGCAAAGGTCCCAGGTTCGAGTCCCAGTTCCGGCACACAATTTTAATCTGCCAGGAAGTTTCATATCAGCGCACACTCCGCTGCAGAGTGAAATTTCATTCTGATTACATAAATTATCATTTACACGAATAACGTCATTCCTGAATTCAAAAAATTACATATATTATAATATCACATGAGAATTATACAGCGCGAGTCATAGAATTGGATGAGGAATGTAAGTGAATTTAGCGAGACTATTCAGTGCCACTTGCGGAAGTAACTCCACTCTTACAGTATTGCTAGATATTGTCAACGATATTGTCAGTCCTTGGCACTGTTAGGAAGCTGTGTGAAATCCGCGCTCGTCTCAAACGGGCTACCATAGGGAGTCGCGTATTTTCCTTAATATGCAGCACTACTCAGGAGGACGTGATCATCAGGAAAGGCAACACTGACATTCTACGGATCGGAGCGTGGAATGTTAGAACCCTTAATCGGGTAGGGAAGCTAGAAAATTTAAAAAGAGAAATGGATAAGTTGAAGTTAGATATAGTGGGGATTAGTGAAGTTCGGTGGAAAGAGGAACATGATTTCTGGTTCAGGCGAGTACAGGATTATAAATACAAAATCAGTTGGGGTTATTACAGGAGTAGGTCTGATAATGAATGAGAAAATAGGAATGCGGATAAACTACTATGAGCAACACAGCGATCGCATTATCGTGGTCAAGATAGATACAAAGCCAACACCGACCACAGTAGAACAGGTTCATATGCCAACTAGTTCTGCCGATGATGAGGAGATAAAGGAAATTATTCAGACAATTAAGGTAGAGGATGAAACAGTAGACAGGGCCGGCGCAAGCCCAAGTGCCGCCCCGTGCAAGCTGCTAAATTGCCGCCCCCCCCCGTTTTTTACTGTTTTTACAAAAAGTTTGTTGAATTTTATTTAATCAAATTTGTAGGAAATGTCAGTAATCAATCGCAATTTTTGTTTTTACTTTTCAGGTCTACCTATATTTCGGCCACTGGGTGGCCAGTCTCAAAGCTTTTAATATGTGCTTACATCTAAACCGTCATGTTGACAGTGACGTTCAGCATGACGATATAGAAGTAAACATAACTCAAAGCATTGAGAACAGCCACACCGTGTCCGAAATATATGTAGATTTGGAAAATAAAAACAAAAATTGCGACTGATTGGTGACATTTCCTACAAATTTGTACAAAACAGTTGCTGGGCACTAGCTCAAAAATGGAGTCAAACCTGACTGAAGAAATCTAGCTAAGTTTAATAAGCCTTGTGAATTTACGAAAATGTTCAAATGTGTATGAAATCTTGCGGGACTTCACTGCTAATGTCATCAGTCCCAAAGCTTATACACTGTTCAACCTAAATTATCCTAATGACAAACACAGACACCCATGTGCGAGGGAGGACTCGAACCTCCGCGGGACCAGCCGCATAGTCCATGACTGCAGCGCCTTAGACCGCTCGGCTAAATTCGCGCGGCATGAACTTACAATTAACGTAAATCAACATTTTTCAATGGTTGTGAAGAGATAATGTATTCAACGGTAAACTGTATACAGTAAATAAATGTTGGGCAAGTGATACTGTGCGAGAAGTATTATCAAAAAAAAAAAAAAAAAAAAAAAAAAAAAAAAAAAAAAAAAAAACTTCCTGGCAGATTAAAAAGGCAAAGGTCCCAGGTTCGAGTCCCGGTTCCGGCACACAATTTTAATCTGCCAGGAAGTTTCAATTTAGGTTATCTTTCACGATGCATTACAGGTTCATCATTGAATTTGTTAGAGACTGAGGGGGATTAACGGCAGTGTGTCGTTGGCTGAGTGGTTTCGTGTGTTTCTTGTACGCTGTTCCAATTCCCGGGCAGAGACAGTATGGTTAGGAAAGATGTATTATTTTAGTCTATATTATTCTATGCGCTGCAAATTGCAAATCTTTTACACAATAATTCTTTCGGAACGGTCAACTCCATTTTATGGAATTAGTTATAGATATCTGCTTCGCTTCACCATACAAACGCCTCTGAAGAAATTCGAATGACATTCGTAGATACGAATTTAATTTTATTACTCCCTTAGGACCCACATGCTCAGGGGATACTTACGGAGGAAGTGAACGTAGTGATTCATACAGTTCCTTCTTGCGAAATATCAGCTGTAGAAATAAGACACGAACCTTTCATTGTGCCTTTGTTGCTATATAGTATTAACTGAAAGGTATACACATCATTTATCGATACAATGACCGTAAGGCATGAACCAGTGATACTAAGACATTATAGTATTGTAATGGATTGTGGCTTGATGAAAACAAATGAACTAATGACAATGACTAATTACATGAAGGGCTCTTACAAAAGGAAAAACAAGATCTTAATCACAAAAAAGTGTTAACCACCGTAGACTGGTATTTGATTGCTACAAAAAATGTTACCATTTTTTTGCCCCTCTAAAGCATTTTCTATTAGTGTGATAAAATACTCATCATACAGAAACGGGTGGTCTGCTCCGTTGATATCGGGTGTGAAATGCAAATCGCGATCATTTCTGTGGATGACCACTGAACAACACTATGGGCCGGTTTGTCAATGTCTCGTTAAGTTCCAGTTAGGATTTTTACTAGTCGTTAACGGAGAATTGCGTTAGTCAATGTTTCGTTATTACTTAAAAGACCTAAAATTGGCCATTAAGTTAACGAGTAAAATTCCGCTCGTTACACGGCTAACAATCAGTTAAGTTAGAATCTATATGAAAATGGTAGGATTCCAAAGCTCTAAAATACCTCAATATAGCCAATTCACGTGATAAAGACAGATTTATCGAACAGATTAACAGAAGCAATACATTTATGAAAAACTAGTGTGGGAAACAGCTTTATTGGAAAATTGTATCGTCATATTTCTCGCCCCACCCATGTCATTAGCAATTAGATGAGTTTGATATATTGCAGATATGCAGCATAGCCTAAAAAAATATTGTTGCCATATCAAAATACAAACTTAGGGGTAACGACTAGTTAAGTGAGAATCGGTAGGATGAAAATGGCTAGAATAAGAAATTTGGTTGAAAATTACTTCAATGTCAATATTTTGGATGATCTAGAGAGCCCATAGAAGCATCACAAACGTGTTTATGTTCGTCCAAATCATTTTGAATGCTGGGATGATGCAGAATTTGTTACTCGATTTCGTCTTCGAAAAGCCACTTTGGAAACGCTGCATGAAAAACTTCACGACCATCTGAAGAGTCCAACAGATAGTTACATATTTTGTAAGTTATCAGTCGTAATAGAAAACAGAATACATTATTTATGTCTGCAAGCTTATTGCCGCGGTGGAGTAGCCGAGCGGTCTAAAGCGTCTTGCTGCGGAGCGCGCTTTTGCTCGCCGTGGAGGTTCGAGTCCTCCCTGGGGCATGGGCGTGTGTGTTGTCCTTAGGTTAGTTTACCTAGATTTAAGTAGTTTATAAGCTACGGACTGATAACCACGCAGTCTGGTCCGATAGATTTACAAAAAATTTGAACATTTTTTTGCAAGCTTATTAATTCAGTATTTACTGATGCTTGTTGCGTCTAGTGTAAGGCCTAAAATGTGATTTCTTAACAGTGCACTTTCGCCTATGTGCAAGTTATTACTTGCACTAAGGTACTATGCACTTGACAGTTTGCTATCGTACTACACCCTAAGCACTTTTGCTTTCCTGCATGTTCCATAGACAGCATTGAATTCATTTGCCACAATGTCGCCTCCTTTTCCTTCCGTAAGTTTTTTTTTATTTTTTATTTTTTTTTTTTTATTTTACATTCCAATGTGTCCTTATATTTCTCTATTAAGGACACAAGACTCCCGCACTAACTTCTTGTAAAATTCGACCTTCTTTCGCGTTTGTTTGCCATAGCGCCAAATAACAACTTTCTGCTAACCTCCTTCCTGATAGTAAATATGGCGAACAGCAGTTTATTTAGACGGCACTTTCGTTTGTTTCTATTGCCAACATAGTCGAAATATATCGCACCTTCTCGTTTTCTCCAGGTTAGCAAACGAGTGGTGTATCCGGCAATGACAAACACAATGCACTTAACGAGCACATTTAAATGGACGTTAAAGGCATCTTCTCGTTTACTAACTAGAAGATTAATCAGAGATGGACGAACCGGTCCTAAATCATTTGACAGATTCAGGGCGATGAGTGGCAGCAGGCGCTGTGGGCAGAGGGTGATGCAGCCAGCGCCGCCACCGCTGCTGCTACCGGCTACCGGCGAGTTGCCCGCGAAGAGCCCTGCCACATGATGAGTCCTAAGGCTGCGGCCACACTTACGTTTTTTGAAGCTGGACGCTCAGCGTCAAAAGACGGCACAGTTATAGGCAGGCTGGAGAAGGCCGGTGGTGGCCACACACAGCGTCTTTTTCTGCCAGCGTCAGACGGGAAGGCGTGTCCTCAAGGTCAGACGCCAGTCGGATGGGCCGGCGCCCATTCGCTGCGTCAAAAGACGCTCCTGACATTGCGTTACCACGTGGACTCAGTATTATCTGTGCAGTCTGTCAACGCAGAGTAGTCTCTGTAGTCAAGTGTTTTTACATTTTTTTCGATGAGTGAGATGGAACTTGATAGCGAACGTATTATCTTAGAAGTTCAAGCTCGACCATTTTTATACGACATCAAAATGTGTATTATAAAAACAGACGGAAAAAAAGACGGTTGACTAGCTGTGACATTTAATGTTCTTGGTGGAGGTTGGGACAACATGGACAAAGAAACAAAAGAAGCCTTAGGTAAGTGGAGTAAAAACATTTAATTATAGTAGTATAAAAGATCAAAAATACAAAAAATATTAGAATTTCATGAAAGACATCTGGTGAATTAGATTTGTTAAATTAAGTAAGTACAAAAAGTCACAATATTTGCGCTTTGTTATAGGGTATTAGATGAATCTTGTTAAGCCAGCAGTCTTTTTCACTCAGCAATGTTTGCGTATCGGTTTTGGCAGGGCACAGAACCCGCGGTAGAACAGAAATATTCAGCAAACTGATCTCTTGCGTGTGTTCCATTCATGGTCCCTCTTGTCCCCTGTGCCGGAATGCTATCCAAAGGACACGATAACGTGTCTTCAAAGTTGTACCCATCGTTTTCCCGCACAAAGTTGTGCACAGCCGTCTAGAATTACATCCGAATGTGACCAACAGTCATCTCAGTCCACAAGCAGCACACCTACAATGATCTTCGAGGAAAAATCAGAAGATTCAACCCTGTCATTTTATGCAATGTAAACAAATAATAAAATAAGTAATAAAACTTCACTTACCTCAGAATAACTCATAGTCTTTTTTCAGCCCTTATACAATCACGTAGTCGAGTATTTCTTCCAGTAATAGCACTCGATACATTAGACAGCAGAGTTTCGTATGAATTAATAGACATCCTGTAGTACTCAAAAAGTTTTCAGGGTTTTCTTGAAGTTTGTTGTGTATCAGAGTGAATTTTCCCCTCTCTGATCTGTCTTCAATTATTGGATGAATCCAAATACGTCTTTTTTGTACGTCGTCTCCGTCGAATCAGTAACAATGCACCACATATTATTGTTATAGACTATTTACTTAATACATTCATTTCTCAATGCAGCGATGTCACCCATGCAGGTCTGAAACGCTACAGAGCCAAATGTGGCCACATTCACGTCTGTGGTCTGTAGGACGCCTGTAAGAAGCCGCTGTGTTTACGCGACCCAATGTGGCCGCCACCTGGCCTATACGATCATAATCGTTACTGATGATGCGTAACTGAATCGTTCGCCCGAACAACGCTGTAATTAATGAGAGCAAATTTTTCAGGCGAAAAATAATGCTTTCTAATTATCTATTTAGGGTTTCATGATGCAAACACTATATAAGAGTTAAAACGTCATTCTGCCTATTTTGTAACAGTTCCTACAACATTGATTTTGTTATCTTTGTGAGAAAACACTCTTTTCTTCCCTAGATGAACAATTTGCATTACTGAAATACACATAGGCTACACCATGTGAATTATATCTCCACCAAATGTGTCTACCGCATATTTGTTATAAACTTAAGACGTTAGGCAAAATTCTCGTATGTTTGCATACAATATTTCCTTTTGCCTCGTACCTCGTACAAACGATGAAATTCTCGCATGCGTACGAGTATTCTTGTTCATATCAGAGCCCTGTTGTATAATAATGCTTCTCCGCTTCGCTCATTGTTCGCCTCCACAAAGAATGTTTTTGGAGCGAAAATGGTGCTAAAATAACGTGAGTGTGAAACATTTTAACCAGTAGATTCAGGGCGTCAGATACAACACCATTCCAACTCTTCATTCGTACAACGATAAATGATGATTATTCACGCTTTTAAAAAACGTTTGAAACAACTGCTTGCTTAAAGAACATACATAGATGTCTATGTTAGTTTACCTGAAGGTAATCACTAATCTCTCTTCTGGACAAATAGGCTGCCTCCAGTTTGCTTTTCTCTGAAGGGTGTCCTTCACTTGGTCTAACACAATGTAGAAACACTTTTGCGGCATTCTGTGCAAATTCTGGAAACGGTCAGGATATATATTCAGTAACTGCAAAAGATCCAGCGCGTCGATTTCTTCGTCTGACGACGAAGACATATTTTGAGAGACTGGTAGGACGGCCGTGGCGCGCCTCCAGACAGCGCCACTGCAGTGGCACTGCTCGCGCTCCGCCCGTGCGGCGTCGCTGCCTCTCCACCGCCGGGCGTCCGCGCCACGCCAACTCTGTGTGAATTGGGCCTAAGGTGGCAACGTTGTTGGGCCGAAATGTTATTACCAGTGTATCAAAAAGTTAACGATGTTATTTGATATGTTCCCATTACAATCGTGGCATCAGCATTCGCGAGAAAGATGAAGTAAAATTTTTGATATTCACGGAACTTTTTAACGTTTTGTCCACGATTGGTTTCGATCTCTACCCCTACCACTTGCAAGTCACGCAGTGTACCGCGAGACCACGAGCGTATCTTACCTGCACCCAGTCTTACTGCACGCAAGACTTCCTGCGTCAATTGCCGCAGTCTCAATGTTGCCAGCTTGTGCAGATAGCTGGTCATAGAGCGTATCAGAGCGGTCATGTTTATTGTACCGTGTCGAGATCGGCACTGGCTTACGCTAAGCAGCGGCTGGACACCGGCAATGCTTTTTGTCAAAACGTGTACATAAATAAATATATAAAACATGTATAAATTATACATTATCCATGTTAGTGAGTGAAAAATTTGTCTAGGGTCTCGGTCCCTACGTTATGGGTGCCACATATTGTGTGTATTTGCAAATAATAATATTAATAATAATAATATAAACGCCGGCCGGGGTGGCCGAGGGGACTGAGGCGCTTCAGTCACGGTCGGCACGGCCACTACGGTCAGGGGTTCGAATCCCCCTTCGGGCATGGATATTTGTGCCGTCCTCAGTGTTAGCTAGTTCGTAAGTAGTTTGTAAGTTTAGGGACTGATGACCCCGTAGTTAAGTCCCATAAGCTATACAAACATTTGAATAATATAAACTGTTCTGTAGCTAAACATGAACTAAAATTTACTGATTTCTGATTCATTGTACTAAATTCTTACTTTCTCTTTACATTGATTTCATACATCAAAAACTGATCTTAAAAAAAGTATTTAAAGCGTCATATGCTGACGAATAATGATACTGAAAAAGATTTGACAAAAGTTTCCAGTAAAGTTAGCGAGTCTTAGTTTACAGACTATCTTATGCATGAGAACTGTCTTCCATTTATTTACTTTTCTCTAACCCAAGGTATGTTCTATGCCACAGTTCTCCTCTCGACAACTACCAGTATTTGTAGTCTCACATTGTTTCATTTTGTTGAGTAAACTATTCACTTGGTAACAATTACAACTGTTTTATGAAGTATCAAAGAATATAATTATTAAAAGAATTAATACTCTGAGATATAAATCATTGATAACTGAAGTTAGATTTTTGATCTGTGTATTGAATTCTATGTGTGTGTAATACAATAAGAAGAATAATAAAGTCATAACCGAACTTGAACCTAGAATAAATAAAATTATCAGAAGAATAGAAAAAATTGAGACATGTCTACTGAAGCAGGTGAAATAGCAAGTGTCACCAAACTCAGAAACACGGAATCGTATGATATGTAGACTTTTGAGCTGAAAATATTTCTCGAAGCAAAGAAATTGTGGAGTATTGTCAATGCAAATGATTTACTGACTCAACATTCCACTGAAGATAATGAATGGATAACAAAGGATACAAAGGCGGAACATTTTATACTTAGAACAAGTGAGAAGGACGTAAAAATATATTTCATGACTGTAAAACGTTCACAGAAATATACAATTTTCACGAAAATATACAAAATTATTAAAGTGACAGTGAAATGTCAATTACAAATACAGCTGTAGGAATACTCTGAAAGTCCAACATAAATAAGAAAAGTGTATGACTTTAAACATATTGTGATGCAGACTTTAAGGTGATCTGAAAGAAAAGAAGAGTACTAGTAACTGTGTGATATTCATCACAAGAGTTATAGTAATGTGTAATTTAAAGAAATAGAGTATTGTAGCCTTCTCAACTACAGAAGAAAAACTTATATAATCTGCCGAATGCGTAAAAGATCTGAAGTGTGCAAATACAATTTTAGAGAAATTATCATAACATTTAATTAATACTACTTTCTTGATAATGAAAGTAACTTAAAACTTAACAAACCTTGTCAGATGAGCAGAAATACTAACCATATTGATGTGAAGTATCACTATGTAAGTCTGTTATTGAAAGAAGGTGTATTCGGTCCCCAGTATAGTAAATCAGATGGTTTAGTTGCAGATATTTTCACAAAACTGTTGTCCGGAGAAAAATTGGAAAAGTGTAAGAAGATCCTGTGTAAGTAAATGACTGAAGACTGCTTGAAATCAAATGATATGTTTTTTTAAGTAGTGAATATGTTGTTTTATTTTCCTGTGCAATTTTTGTATAATTTTAATGAAGAGGGCGTATGTTGAGTAAAATGTTCAGTTGGAAACAGTTAGACTTGTTTGAAGTATAATCAAAGAATGCAAATATTAAGATAATTAATACTCTGTGAGATGTAAATAATTTAAGTTAGTAATTGTTTTGTTCTGTGTGTTAAATGCTGTGTGTGTAATGGAATAAGAATAAGAATAGAATCATAACTGACCACATTTCCCTGTTTGGTCTGTAGACGTGCTACGTAAATTTCATTAATATGTAAGTCATGAAACTTTATTCCAACTCAGTCCAGGATAGTAGTCGAAGCTGAAAAGTAATTATTAAAGGTATTACTTTTATTCCAATCCCCATTCCTAAACCATTGAATAATTATCTATTTTAATTAGCCATGAAATGTCGGCCGGCGACTGCAGTTCAGTGACAATGATGGAGATGCTGCAGCTTGAGTTTGAAGTGTCCCGACCATCATTTTCATTATGATACCACATTTCATTTAAATTGTAATATTCTTCTTAATTCTGAAGTACTATTAATTGAGAAAGTTTTATTAAATAATTTTATAGACATTTATTACATATTTCCTTATGGAATAATACATTTATTAGCACACATCTGTCTGCTCATGACTATTCATAAGAATTGAATCACATAACCAAAGAACAACAATGTAGAAAGTACATAACTCTGAAGCACACAATATTTATCTCGGTGCTTCTCATGCTTCTTTAGAGTTTCTCTATGACGTCTCTACACGTTCAAGTAGTGTGCATCCGTGTTGAAAATGCAGAGACAAGAGTTCCCTGGGCAATTTCTACTCTCAGGTTATTTAATATCCACAAAATATAACTACTTGACTATCTTCTCTCGATCTTAAGGAATGTAGTGAACCATGCTTCACTACAAGTTAAATTCTAAAAATGCTTAAAATATCTGCTTGGGTTATGTTACGATGAAGAACACAAAATCTATTTTGTCATTTCTATTTAAGGTCATATATCATATGTTCTCGGCCATCCTGGCGCTCTCTTTACATCGACTACTCCATCCTTTACTGCCTTTATACTGTTTCTTCTTCTCTCCTCCTCACTTGTCCGTACCATCTGAGTCCTTTAGTTTTAACACTTGCTAGGATGTCGTGTTTTTATGTAACTGTTTACTTATTCACCACTGTTTATTTTCTATCATTGGTCCATAAAATTTTCACAGAACCTTGTTTTCGAGACTTTTTTCTCCTTGATAAGGTTTCTGTCTCACTTCTATATTAGTTTGAAAAGTGCCTCATATATTTTCATTATCGCCTATCTAGATATCTAAATGTTGTGCATAATTGCTACCCCACTTATCCCGCTTTGAATTCTTCTTACAGTGTTTTGCTCTATAACGTTTTGTTAATTGATGTTGGCTCTTACAAGTACTATAAAATCAAAACAAGGAAACATAAAATATCGTGGTTTTTAAGTTTTATATGTAACCATGGCTTCTCTGTGTATAAACAAGTGAACGAATGTGTGTAAGGTTTTCCAACATACCTTTATGGCAGCTTGAGGCAACATATAATCCCTATTTACGGACTACGGAAACAAAACATAAGGTAAATAAAATGGTTTACGTGAAACCATCGGTTCTATCTCTGTTAGAATAAACAGGTTAATATACCAAATCATTAGACGAATTTTCATGAGATTTTCACAAGCAAACTGAACAAAGTTAGGGTCATCATAAAGGCTTCATTTCATCGTAATCGGGTCGGGGAAACAAAGTACGCCGTGATTCAAGATACCACGACATCGAACATTAAATTGTAAGAATTCAAAAGCTACAAAGTACTTAATTAATTTATTTCATTCGATTAAATGATGCAAAAATTTTTCCTGTCTAAGGAATCTACTATGAAATTTCTCATCTTCATAAAAACAAACACCAAGAAGCAATAGGGTCATGGGTTGACGATGAGACTGATGCAAAAGCGAAAATCTGAACCGAGAACTTTTTCACCAAGGAGACGGTGAATGCAGACATACAGTCTCTGACAGTAATTGGTGCTCGACTATGTAGGCCCGGAACGATACCTGCGTACATTCCACTAATATTACGTGGAAAAATATGTTTGAAACAACGATACCTGCGTACATTCCACTAATATGACGTGGAAAAATATGTTTGAAACAAGAATAAATTGATGACTTGATGCCATTATCGAAGTTAATTCTTACAGTGTACCACACCTTGTATAAGAACCGAACACCATTTTAAAGCTTACTCGAACACCATCCAGGTTCCTGTGGTTAACATTGTTGTCATCCTTATGGTCATGGGCCTCATCTTTCACGTTTTCCACACTGCAGTGCATGGCCAAGTGATGAAAACTGCTACCCTAATAACTTTGATAGTGATTGTCGTATCCCGACTGGGGGTGCCTTTAGTTCGGCGACTTCGCCGATGTAAGCATTCCGCACGCCAGAATCCACCCAGCGTGGGAGACGAGACGAAGCCAGCAGGAGGCACCCCCAAAGTTCATCTTTACCACAGGCCACTGCACCGCATTCTCCAGCTCTAGGGGGCAGCCTGGTGAATTCCCGTGACATTCTCGTAAGAATGAATACGGCGAAACCAGCCTGACTTTGAGGAGCGTGCATATAAATGGCGAGAGCGGACTCAGGAAAGAGACGCCCTTTACAACGAAATGGACACAATATTATGTGTGCAGAGAACGTTGTAGTGTTATTGCTCTCCTGACTATTTTGAGTGGAAAAATTAGGCCGTACTAAAGTAATTGCAAGGTTTTTCAAAATAAGTAGTAATGAAACCTACAGTTTATACGAACCGGTAATAAAAAAATGAAAAGAATTGCAATGGCCAAACATTTAAAAGATAAAGTATTTTTCTGGACAATAAACCTACAGAATTCGACGAATAGTTACCATTCACAGCGGTGTAGAAGATCTCGTTGTTGAGCTGTAATAAAAATTATTTGTAAACCGCGTAACTATTCGCCGACATTGGATGGAGGTTCGGAATATTTAGATTCGATCCCCGTGTAGCATAATTTTAATCAAAATGATTTAATGAATTAAAGAATAGTAATAAGTGATACGTACCAATGGTTGACCAGATTTAGGACCGTTGTTTACGTATAATTGATCGCAGGTTCTTTGCCAATAAATATTTTAAAAAATTGAATAAATTTAAAGACGCACTGGCAAGTACACGAGATAAATAATTTCAATATATATCTAATAACCCATCCATCCAAAGTCGTAATAGTTCGCTTTAACTGAAAACAACATGATCACTGAATGGAGGAACTGGTAAAATAATTAAATGAATAAAAGAATTACTGAAATTAATTTTGACTGAGGGGCTTTATTAATAAGAACTGAAAGCAGATCTACGTACCTCAGTTTCCTCTTTTTATCAGTAGATTTTTGTACAATTAATATAACAATAGTTAATAATGCTCAATAAAAATGATTCCGATCAGAAGAAAGCCAGACAACAGAAAGAGAGGGAGAGCACAGATATAATTGTTTATACATTATTATCATTGCAAGGATAATTGAAGATAACATATTATTCTTTGAGCTTTCTAAGTATATCTGTTAAGTAGCGTATAGATTCCAACTAACGTTAAAGGGACATGGAATCGACAGCTTCGCAATGTAAAATTGTATGTGATATATCCCGGCTGGTTACACATTTTCAGCTTTGCCCAATAGCAGTTGAAGTTATATATTCTATGAATATTAAATAATAACAGCTGCAGGATCAGAATGTGACGTCTGTTCTTTCCGAACAGACGCCACATGTATATATATAATATGCCGGTGACGGGCAATGATCCTATCGTTAGTGGGGAGGGGTGGGCAAGTTTGAAGCCCTTACTCTTACGGGAATTAGTTAAACTACGAGTTCGAGTACTACGGGCAGGGCGAAACTGGGAATTTGTATCTGACGGGAGGCGTGCATGGGTAGTCCTTGCAGGTGCGGTGATCACTGTGTCCCCAGTGGTGTAGGGGTCAGCGCAACTGCCTAGAAAGCAGGAGACCCGGGTTCGAATCCCGGCTGGGTACACATTTTCAGCTTTGCCCAATAGCAGTTGAAGTTATATATTCTATGAATATTAAATAATAACAGCTGCAGGATCAGAATGTGACGTCTGTTCTTTCCGAACAGACGCCACATGTATATATATAATATGCCGGTGACGGGCAATGATCCTATCGTTAGTGGGGAGGGGTGGGCAAGTTTGAAGACCTTACTCTTACGGGAATTAGTTAAACTACGAGTTTGAGTACTACGGGCAGGGCGAAACTGGGAATTTGTATCTGACGGGAGGCGTGCATGGGTAGTCCTTGCAGGTGCGGTGATCACTGTGTCCCCAGTGGTGTAGGGGTCAGCGCAACTGCCTAGAAAGCAGGAGACCCGGGTTCGAATCCCGGCTGGGTACACATTTTCAGCTTTGCCCAATAGCAGTTGAAGTTATATATTCTATGAATATTAAATAATAACAGCTGCAGGATCAGAATGTGACGTCTGTTCTTTCCGAACAGACGCCACATGTATATATATAATATGCCGGTGACGGGCAATGATCCTATCGTTAGTGGGGAGGGGTGGGCAAGTTTGAAGCCCTTACTCTTACGGGAATTAGTTAAACTACGAGTTTGAGTACTACGGGCAGGGCGAAACTGGGAATTTGTATCTGACGGGAGGCGTGCATGGGTAGTCCTTGCAGGTGCGGTGATCACTGTGTCCCCAGTGGTGTAGGGGTCAGCGCAACTGCCTAGAAAGCAGGAGACCCGGGTTCGAATCCCGGCTGGGTACACATTTTCAGCTTTGCCCAATAGCAGTTGAAGTTATATATTCTATGAATATTAAACAATAACAGCTGCAGGATCAGAATGTGACGTCTGTTCTTTCCGAACAGACGCCACATGTATATATATAATATGCCGGTGACGGGCAATGATCCTATCGTTAGTGGGGAAGGGTGGGCAAGTTTGAAGCCCTTACTCTTACGGGAATTAGTTAAACTACGAGTTTGAGTACTACGGGCAGGGCGAAACTGGGAATTTGTATCTGACGGGAGGCGTGCATGGGTAGTCCTTGCAGGTGCGGTGATCACTGTGTCCCCAGTGGTGTAGGGGTCAGCGCAACTGCCTAGAAAGCAGGAGACCCGGGTTCGAATCCCGGCTGGGTACACATTTTCAGCTTTGCCCAATAGCAGTTGAAGTTATATATTCTATGAATATTAAATAATAACAGCTGCAGGATCAGAATGTGACGTCTGTTCTTTCCGAACAGACGCCACATGTATATATATAATATGCCGGTGACGGGCAATGATCCTATCGTTAGTGGGGAGGGGTGGGCAAGTTTGAAGCCCTTACTCTTACGGGAATTAGTTAAACTACGAGTTTGAGTACTACGGGCAGGGCGAAACTGGGAATTTGTATCTGACGGGAGGCGTGCATGGGTAGTCCTTGCAGGTGCGGTGATCACTGTGTCCCCAGTGGTGTAGGGGTCAGCGCAACTGCCTAGAAAGCAGGAGACCCGGGTTCGAATCCCGGCTGGGTACACATTTTCAGCTTTGCCCAATAGCAGTTGAAGTTATATATTCTATGAATATTAAATAATAACAGCTGCAGGATCAGAATGTGACGTCTGTTCTTTCCGAACAGACGCCACATGTATATATATATATATGGTACCTTTTCTCAGAATCTATATGAGGTAGAGAGTTAACATTTTGACAGTTTACGATCATGTGGGTCCTTCCAATTTGAAACAACGATATTGTAAAATCTTGTTCGAACACTTTTATATGACTTTTTTTCTCTATGTGCTACACTTTAAAAAATCTTTATATTATTGCCCGTATTTTATTTTTATTTTTCAAGAAATGGACATATATTGTTTCAGTACATACACATTAGCTGTATAATCACACACAAAAAGTTTGATAGTTTTCTTTACAGTAGAAGCTGAGAAAAGGTAAATTTAAGGTGGAAAAGTTAAACATTCAGGAAATTGGGTTCGAAGTTAAAACATTCCTGGTCCATAGTTAAAGTCTTCGTCTTCATCTTCAGATTCATCCTGAAGTCTTTTCACAGCACCTCTGTTGGTCTTCCGTGCTTTCTTTACTAAACTTGAGAGAATTGTCTGCATCTCGTATCATAGCCTGATCTAAGGCCAACATGGCACTCGCCATCTGGGAGCCAACAGGGATTCCTAGTAGCTCAAGAACCTGGCATTTTATAATGTTACCTTGGTTAAATGACGCCACAGCATCTTATACATCAAAATGAAGCGTGTTAATACCCTCAACGCTGTTCTTGGGAGACGATGCCATATTACACTGTTCACTCTTTCATTTGGGTTCAGTGTTCTTCCGTGAAGACATTTTTTCAGGAGATTCACATCAGACATCAGACCGATCCCTGAAGACTGGTTTAATTTCCTCCATTACAGCTGCTGGTAAACTATGATGATGATTGTAATTCTCTCCTGTTGTTTCTCCCCTATTATATTTACAGCAACGGTTCTGACCATCAGGACATAGCCCATGACTAGGGTGCTCATTTGTAGAGGGAATGTGGAAAAACAGTGCCCATACAGCTGTTCTCAGAGATTAAACATCATTTGTATTTTGTCTGATTGCTAGACCATACAGTTCTGAATATTGTCTATTGCAGCATCAATCAGCCTCCCTTTACCATCTATTTTTTCCTTCACTTAACACTTTTCCTTTCATTGTTGTCATAAGACGTCTAAGTCTAGCTCCCATTCTTTTCTGTACGTGCCCGACACACGTAGCTTCTCTATCTCAACATTGTTTCCATATGGTTTGCTTTCCATAACATGTTTGAAGGCTTTTGAATCACCATCCCCCAAATAATGTAAATAACGTACATTATACTACTGAGAAGAGTGATCGAATATTGTCTTTACTCCAGCAACCTCCATACCACCACTGTTGCCTGAGTAATTGGCTGTACACTTATGACTCTGTTCTTCATTGAGTTTATTAGCACGGCGACAGTATTTTGACATAACAGCCACGTCAATCACCTTTCCAGTGTCAACACTTGTACCTGTAACAGCGCCATTGTTCGAGGTATGACCGCGTTTCTGCCATGTGCCATCGAAAGCTACTGTGAGGTCACGGGAATTTTCATTTTCTTTCACTGCTTCTTATACAGTTTCACGCATACTTTTTGTGGGCTACATCCTCAGCTGCAGAGCCTAATGCATACTTGTACATATCAAATTTTGAAGGTGGTGGAGGAAGATTCATTACACCACATAGCATAGCTGCTGCAACTCTTCCTTTACCGATAGCTGGCAGCCCATACACTAATCTAATATTCACATCATAAACTTCAATGTCATTGTTTTTCACCTTATTAGAAATGGAAAACTTGCAACTGTCATTACATTCACTGCAGATTAGCACAAATTTAGCAGCCAAACCGATATGACGTTCAACATGTAGAGAAATGAAGTGGTTATTTTTCACTTTGTTTGATTAAATTATTAATTTTATTTTAAAAGAAAATTATTTAGGGGGGTTTTGCTATATGGTAATCTTAAAAAGTC
Organism: Locusta migratoria; assembly: GCA_026315105.1. NCBI lineage: Eukaryota > Metazoa > Arthropoda > Insecta > Orthoptera > Acrididae > Locusta > Locusta migratoria. Next base: position 218,819,017 of record CM048749.1, read on the forward strand.
GTTTTATGCAGATACCAGAAGAGTCGTTTCCAAAAAAGCAGCGGAATCGCAGGTAAACTGTGGACCTCTGGAGACGTGAAGAAGACAACCAAACCCGTGCAATGCAAAGTTACGTGAGTGGGAGAGAGCCTGTCTTGCAGTAAAGGTTGAGGGGTTCCACCAAAATAATGTTTCTGGCCGGGAAGAAACCCCTGATAAATGGCACACAATACAGGCTTAACATAGCTGCCACAAATAACTTTTCGAACCAAGAAGAAATGATAAAAGCAACAGGATAGAAACGTGGAAAAGACGCCAGTTGGCAAGTCTCAGCACACAGATAATTTCCACCGAGGACAGAGCCAAAGAGACACAAATTCCAGGATAAGCTGTAGCTGGCGAGGGAATGGGACTTGGTGAGAAACCGCCAAAAGTCATTTGATACGATGCTGGAGAAACGAGAAGACATGAAGGCAGCTCCTGCCTTGGCAGACGCAGAACTTTTACGCCTTCGTTCGGGCGTCTCGCGTCGCCGCGCCACACAGCTGGGAGAGCCGCGGATAGCAGAGGCGTGGGCTATGCTTCAGTGACCGCCGCCACCATCGACGCGCACGCACACCGCACCGCGCCGATCGAGCGTCTGACGCTCCCGTCAAGTTAATGTTAGTTAGACAAGAAATAACCTCCCAGTTCCCCGTTCATATCTGTGTCAAATCGGTACTGACAGGGGAGGCCGCCAATTGTAAAATTCAGATTCGATTCATACTGCGCAGAATGAACGCTCATAGCCAGATGTGTAATTTGGCAAAGCACCAAGATGCACTTCTCAGCCGTTGTCAAGAAAATCGACAGTTAAAAAAAGCTGTTGCGTTGAAATACTCTCTACGATTAGTAATATGTACAGAAGCATGGCGTAGCGGTAAGCGCTCCGGTTCGTAATCCGAAGGTTGCCGGATCGAATCTCGCGGCATGCAACTTATTTTATTATTTGTTTGTTTTGTGTGTGTGTTTTTCCACGACAAACGACTTTCAAACAACTTATTATATGCAACTGGCGACTTCGAACATCATTATTTTTTCCGCAAACAAAGCTGTACTTCACAAATGTTATTAATTGTCTTCATCATGTTTACCACGTACAGTTAACGGAAGAAGTATAAACGATATTCCGAAATGAATACGTATAGTGTAAGTCAAACCTGACGCACGATAGAACAATTTTTCAGAATGTCAATCAGTTGTGGTTCCCCACATATAATTTAAAAAAACAATTGTTCTTGTAAAAACGCATCGTTTATCAGATGTGCTCGAAATCGTGCTGTTTTCTGCTTTCCATACTTCTATGATAACTATCACTCTGGTTCGTGCGATATATATATATTTGAATTACAAAAAACATATAATAAAAAAGTTGCATGCCGCGAGATTCGACCCGGCGACCTTCGGATTACCAACCCGAGTGCTTACCGCTGCGCCACGCCGCTGTAAAATTATTAATCGTAGAGAGTATTTCACCGCAATGTTATTTTTTTTAATTGTCTATTTTCTCGACAACGGCTGAGAAGTGCATCTTGGTGCTTTGCCAAATTACGCCTCTGGCCATGAGCTTTTATTCTGCGCAGTATGAATCGAATCTGAATTTCACAATTGCCGGCCTCCCCTTGTGACACATTATTGTTTTCCAAATCTAAATTAATAAAAATGAATGGCCGCATGTTCAAATGTTCAAATGTTTGTTAAGCTTATGGGACTTAACTACGGGGTTATCAGTCCCTAAACTTACAAACTACTTATGAACTACTTACGAACTAGGACGGCACAAATATCCATGCCCGAGGGGGGATTCGAACCCCCGACCGTAGTGGCCGTGCTGACCGTGACTGGAGCGCCTCAGTCACCTCGGCCACCGCGGCCGGCAATGGCCGCGTGTATGAAATCGCATGACTTCAGAACGGCTTCACCGAATTGACTGATCTAATCTTTTTATTGAATCCATCATTGCTGGTGGAACCAGGACTGCGGCTGGTCAACAGTAGGTTTGAAGTGGGATACCAACAGCCGTAAGTTTAATAAAATTTTCAATGATTGTAAATCTATCGGATCAAACTGCGTGGTCATCAGTCCGTAGCTTACAAACTACTTAAACGTAGGTAAACTAACACACCCATGCCCCAGGGATGACTCGAACCTCCGACGGCGAGCAAGCGCGCGCTCCGTAGCGAGGCGCCTTAGACCTCTCGGCTACTCCACCGCGGCTAAGTTTAACAGAAACATTTATTCTTTCACTACCAGTTTCGGCATTCCATTATGCCATCGGAGTACAATATCCATTAAATAGGGATACACAAACTGGTTTCGTGGATTTCTGTTTCTCAGTAGGAACCAACAACAACAACTGTGACCATTATGCCATCTTCAGGTCTCTACAACGGAGTATAATATCCATTAAGTAGGGATATCGAAACTGGTTTCGATGTAGAGACCAGAAGAGGGAATCATGGTATGCCGAAACTGGTAGTGAAAGAATAAATGTTTCTATTAAACATACGGCTGTTGGTATCCAACTTCCTGCATGATCTTTTCTTTGTTCTGTTCGTAATTCTCAGGACAAGGATTGTATGAAAGACAATTTTTGGGTATCCTAACGGAAAATATCAGAAATTGAGAAAAACTTGAAATACGCTTCCAGCTTGGATAATTTTCTAAAGTCTCCAACAATCAGCTTTTTCATTCGCTACTCGCATAATACGCTGTAAAGGAGCGAACAAATACGCCAAGAAGCTTAGAATAAAGGGGATGGCCTTACCTATGCCGAGAACAGGCATTACTTGAAGCCAGGCAGCAACTGATAAATCTACCGAAAAATATTACAATTTGAGAAAAGCTGAAAGTACGTTTCCAGACGGCTGAAATCGCGTCGTAAAAATTACGCTTCATCATTATAGTGCAAAATCCTTCCTAAAACTAGCGATAAGCCTATGCACACAGAGATTTAACATGAAACGTTGTTTCTTTACAAGCCCCTCCGTATTATTATTACCCATGGTGTTATCGGTGTTGATCATATCTTTGGAGCGTTGCAAAGATAGAATTGATGTCAGTGATGTTCCTAAGTGTTGCAAACAAACTGTGTACAGATCGTGGTTTATTTTTTAACGCCTCCATTGCGGCGTTGTAATATCGGTAGGCTTACGCGGAACGCAATTCTACTTCATTATTGTAGAGTCAATATAATTGAAGATCGTACACAGCGCTTGGAGGTATGATAATGCTACAATTCTTTTGCTTTCAATTCGAAAACTCCCAAGAACATATAAACATGTTTAAAAATCATTTCTATTACGCTCGCTGCGAGGAAAAAATGCTAAGCTGAGCTGTAAAAAATTGCGGTATTGTTTTCCTGTTTCCAGTCATTTTTAATATAAAACAGAAAAGTTATTTTTATGCCTAAATTTATAATCATATGTGTTCGTTCAATAAAACCATTAAAATACTGCCATTAAAGCTACCAACCTCACAGATAAGAGCTCGAAAGGTCTCTCTAATAACCCGTTTCCAATTGATTTACCCATCCATTTTGACCTCTATCCCCAATCAGGGTCCCAATTGCAATAACAAGAACTAAGATTAGAGAGGGGGAAGGAAGTGCTAGAGAATGGGGGAATGAAATGGGTAGACGCAGAGAGGAGGGAAGAGGAGATAGATATGGTGTGGGACAAGAGGGAGTGGTGGGAAGATAAGGGGAGAAGAATATAGGCAAATGAAAGGGGGAGGAGGTGAGGGGAAATAGATGGGGAGGGAAGGATAGAGACAGAAGAAGCTAGAGATTAGCTACTGCGAAGCGTTGCCGGGTTTGCTACTCTTTTGATAAATAAAAGTCAGTTACATGTGGTAATACTCTGTGAAAACTGTTATGTTGCGAAATCAATCCCTGGAGAATCAGCCTAGTTTCATAATTTCTCATTATATTTTGAATCTATTTTACTGCAGAGTGGAGGTTATTCAGGGGGAGGCTTGATTTTTCCTCAAGATGAAGCGAAGAATGTCATGTAAACAGAAAGCATTTCTTTAGAGTTATACTGATACGAATGATATTTTGCCCAGCCATTTTGAAACCACAACAGTAGAACTGATCTTCTCGAATATTTTAAACAATGATGCGTTACAACCAGGGCCTTCTTACGTATTTATATACTTAAAGTGTAAAACTTTGTATATTTTTTTGTTTCATTTGTATAACATTTGACGTAATACTAACATTGTAAAGTTAAAGACTGTTTCTCACAAAACCATATCTATGATACTTACACCGTTACGGTTTTCACCCATTCAAACAGATGTCATTGTTTCCTTTTTTAACTTACAATCGGTCACAGTAGAACACATTAGCATATTTGGAACCTTAATATCAGCTATAGAATTACGTTCGATGATCATATCTTTACGAATACAAACCAACATTGTATTTCCTGTAGCAGAGTATATGTACTAATTGACTTCCGTTCGTCTGTAGCGTTGCAATACTCACACGTGGCGCCACGTTACATTCCGCACTTTGCGGTGGCACAACGCCCCACTTCAGGTACCTTAAGGGCCGGTTAACAGTAGGCGCTGATTCGTGATTAAGCGCGGCAGCGGCAGTGTTACCATGGATACGCAGTGCGTAACGCTATGCGATGAGCGCGGGCATGACAAAGGCCGCGGCCAAGGAGGTTAGTATACAGGGAGATACCCTTGCGATGAAAAATTGAAGCCTTTCTCCGCCATATTGCTGTGTCTTGGATGCGTGTTCGTATTGTAGAGCTGATATTTCAGGTCACTTAAAAACCAGAATAAAACACGCGGCGGTTTTGCCGTGAAGTATAACATGTTAAAAGAGTGCAAATTAGCAGTTAAAATTGAGTTTTCAAGTATATTATGATGAGTATTTATTACTATTTATTCATGAAAGTATATCGTTTGTAAGTACACACATTGCACTGATTGTCCAAGGAATTCATTAACAGTAAGAGGGTCGACTTGAAACATAGTTTTAACGGAGAAATAGCATACCACAACACACCAAGATGGCGGACAGGCTTCAACTGACGTATGTGTCTGGCATCTCCCTTTATTTTAGCCTCCTTGGCCGCGGCGATCTCGTGTGACGTCACACAGCGTAAGCTGCGATCGGCGTTGCTGACTGGCTGGCCGCTACGGCATAGCGCGGGCCTTTCCCCAGCGGCCCACCAGTTAGCTACGAGATCGAAGCCTAGTCTTTGTGACATCAAACGAAATCGCCCCAGCCTTCTCTCTAGGTGGTGTTGGCATGATCCCATTTCTGATGGTACGCCGTAAACGGCGCGTCAGTGGCAGGGTTGTTTTGGAAACGCCCATTACGGTGCGGTGTGGCATGCTAAGCGGCGTAGTTAGAGCATGTTGAACGCTGTCACGCGACGTGCTGTTGTCTCCAGTCAATCACTGAAGGTGCTGTGTATGACGTGTCCACAAAGGCCGACGAGAAATAATAGGCCCCTTGTTAACGGCGACTAGCGCTGAGTGCATTCTCTGCGACGAAATGTAGCGAACGTGGGGCCTAAGCTCTCTTATAACACGATTATTTAAAAAAAAATCTATCAAGTGCAAAATTTTGATTGTTTCTTATCTACAGCTTGATATTTTTGCTCGTTATGGATCATTTACTCATCATAATTAAAGTACTGTACAAAATGAGTTTGCAGACATTAAAGCTCATTGCGTAGACTTTGTGTATAGGTTTAGGCCACAGTTTATTGGGAAAGAAACGTAGCCAACTTATCGACGTAGTATGTAAATTTGAGAGCAGGATGATTCCTCTGTCCATTTTCGAAACATTGGTTGTCGAGAATGATAGAAAATTCAAGTAAGATGTAGGCTTGAAAATTCTTGCTAGAAAACAAGCGAGCCGGACGTGATGGGATGTATCTTTCGTGTCATGTTTACTCTGCTAGCAAGAGCGGACTATGAAGCATCACGACGCTCGAGAGCCGTTACAAGCCGCAATCCTTGAACACAGGAAACATCGTGGAGTACGGCCCGTTCGTCACTCAGGCATCCCGTGCTGCCGCATGACCAGCCAACACACACGCAACGCTTGAGGGCAATGGAACCTTATGGAACAAGTGGTGCTGGGTGCACTACCGCCTGTAAAAGGGCTAGCCGCCATAGTGTGGAGCGGTGATTGAGCAGCTGGTCAGTCGGTCGGATACGTGTTTCATGGAGTTACGATGCTCTGCGATTGTAGGACAGCACTAAGCACGATGGGAATTAGACTCATTTCCATGTAGTCTGAGTCTGGTTCCACCTGTGCTATATTGGGACTTAGGGCTCAATGAAAAGTTACTCTCTTAAGAAGGCCGATAGTAGGCTTTGTATATAGAACTGTATATAAAACCGACTTGCCAGGGGTGTTTCCACTGTACATATCCTCATCAGATGATTTACGATAGCATCAAGTGTATCCTGAGTTTCGTTCTCTAACTCACCCTACAGACCTCAGTGTATCAAGTGAACAGATGGCAGTCCACGAAGACGAGACCTCCTGCTAAGTAAGTTCATTTACGCGCATCCTTGCAGTCCTTTCAACCCCTCTCAGGACTCGTTAGTGGTGCGCGACATGGTATTTATATCCCATGGACGGGAAGGGTGGTATTCTGATTGTGCATCGGGAGTCTTGTGGTCGTAGTAGCCGTAGCATTTCATGAACGGTTCAGGATATCCAAACTAGGTTTCTTGCAAAGCATAGAAGACGCAAACAGATACTAGTTTTTTCTTATTAAAGATACTCAAAATGTTTTTATTCACATATCTATACAAGTAGTAATTGGCTTTTTCCCCCTAGGGAACGATTTAATTTCTCAACAGCTTTTAATAACTCAAAATTGCAGTGGAATAGTGCACGTCACGGTTTACAAATTTCTGTGAGCTACTGATATTTTATCGTAATCTGTTTATTGTTGTTTCAGAAGATCTAATTGCTTTGTAACTACATTTTTAATTATTTCAGTTTACAACGAAGCATTCTTTTTATTGTGACTACATCACTGTTTATTTGCGACTGTCCCAAAGAAGGGTAGTTTGATGGATTTTTCTACTCTTAGTGTATCTAGTACAGGCATACACAGTTCTACTAAAGAAACTGCGGACTCTACTCTTGTACGTATTATATTTAAATAATGTTGTGCATTATGAGATTCCCACCAGTCGGATCTGTCGGTGAATAGAGAGAAAGTACAGAGAGGAGTAGTTAATTTTGCATCACCACGATATATGGGAGATAATGTCACGGAAATGATGGACGAGTTGGGGTTGGAATCATTACGATAAAGGTTGTTTGCACCAACCTACATAGGGAGACTTGATTATCATTATGAAGTAAGAGAATTGACATGTAAAACGGAAGAGTGCTGGAGTGGCCGTGCGTTCTAGGGCGCCTTGCTGCTGCTGCTTGTATCTGTTCCCCATCTGAAGTTCGAGCCCTCCTAAGGGCATGCAGTTAGTGCAACGTACGTCTATTTTAGTCTCTTGTACCGTCGGTTATTGGCCTTCGTTTCCTATCTTTAAACACCGTCTTGCCTCCATTAACAATTCGACTATTGCAAAATGTTCTACAGTATGTCCTACCAAACAATTTACTCTTGTAATCAGTTCTCCTATAATTTACTTTCTCTCTCTTCTCACTTAATTCAAATTATAACAATAAGAAACCACTAATAATGAAATATGTGAAAAATGTATAATGTAGGTGAAGGTAGAGTAAGTGAACGAGGAGTCTAAGATGACGAATCATTATTTTAATGACATTGTCGAGACAGAGCAGGAAATGAAGGTCTTGCCTTGCTAGCGATTAGCGCTCTACGTGTTCTTCAATATGTGCTGAAGCCGAGCGCACATGTTGCTTATAATATTACAGTGCGCCAAATCAGAATCTGGAACACGTATGGTAAATTTTTCCCTGCTGGTTTCAGATGTTTCGTAAACTATAAACCATGCTGTTTCTTTAATATGTATATCAAACGCCAAAAAAATATTTAATGAAGTGTTGTTCTTAGGTTTAAATTCTAAATGGTCATTTCGGGTAATTTGACGAACTTCTTCAGCAGACGAGAATTCATGAATCATTTTAATGAGCTTTTCCTACTAACTTGCAGTATTGATGGTGTGTGACAAGTATAACTAAAGAGCCAACAGACAGTGATGGTCACAGAAATCGATGCCCATTGTGGAGAACCGAGCGAGGTGGCGCAGTTGTAACACACTAGACTCGCATTCCGAAGGATGGTGGTTCAAATCCACCTCCGGCCATCCTGATTTAGGTTTCCCTTATTTACCTAAATCACTCCAGGCAAATGCCAGGATGGTTCCTTTCAAAGGGCACGGCCAATTTCCTTCCATATCCTTACCCAAACATTCCGAGCGTATGCTCCGTCTCTAATGACCACGTTGTCTGTGTGACGTTAAGCTCCAACTTCCTTCCTGCCCTTCCATTGTGGAGGAGGTACAGAATGGTGCAGTGGTATATGGAACTTCGAAAAAAAAGTAGAGGAAATAGTTGGTCTCATTACAAACAGAAGCCAAATTGAAGAAAAAGAAATATAAATGAGAAAGGCAGAAAAATTTAATGACACCCAGTGGACCAAGGGGTTAATAAAAAACAAAACAAAAAAAATGTGATTAGGCACTCCTAATTCCAAGATGTCAGTTAGCTACACTGAAGACGACGACGACGATCATAGTTTCTTTAGAGACGAACTTTGTGAAATCAACAATGGCTGTAGTAAATCTGATTGTTGATGCTGCTGTAAATGGGCCCCTGCTGTTTGTACCGAACTCACTGCGGCACGTCCGAAGCTGAAAGCAAATGTATGCCACTTCTGTGCTTAAATTGAAATGTTTTTTACATTTATCCAATTGTGTTGTCCTTAAACAAATTACCCGCCGATATCTGTCATCTTACCCGAAAACGAGGGCAAGATGAGGAGTGTGACATCATTTGAAAAAAGTCGAAGTAATCGCCATAAAACTACGAAACTACGAAATCTGCAGTTAGAAACAAAACTCTAATGGTTTCAATGAAGTATTCATGTAGGCATTAGGTCTAAAATAAGAAGATTAAAAACTTACTGTCGTCATCTTACCCTCCTTTCCCCTAGCTTTTCCTTTTTCTTTTCCAAACGTGTACTTGACCCAACTTAGTCCTTTTTTCGTATGGCTTCGTGGCATCGTTAGTTACGTATACTGTCGAACTTGCAACAGTCACTAACATTAATAGACAAATTTTTATACTGACATATAAACCTGTGTTAGAGATGGTGGTATTAACAGTTTGCTAAAGTTTTACACTAGAGAATTACGTTTAATATTTTAGGCCTACATGTAATGACACACCTAAATGAAGTTTTGTCATGTTTTATATGTCACTAAGAATGGAGCAACATGTTTATAGTTTGTCATCTGCAACAACAGAACTTTTTGATTTCTAAAACGAATAAATTGATTTGTCTTTCTCTGAGGTATTACGGTGACTTATATGTGGGTATGTAGCGACTTTTGTTTCTGCTGTAGTGGTGTTCTCTCTTGTTTGTGCCGTGGTATCAAAATTTCTGGTCTGGTTATTGTTACTTTTTTAAAGATTTTGTAGCGTTTGTTATAGTCTCGCAATGTTTACGTAGCCACTTGGCGTGTTGTGGTGGCTGTATCGTATTCATTTGTTTACATAATTTACCGCATCAGAGGCACGCTTTGTAAACTAATGAATACGATACAGTCACCGCGAAACGACACATGGCGACATAAACAGTACACGACGCTAACAAATAGTGCAAAATCAACAAACAATGAAAGCGTTAGGAGAAAACGCGATAACAATCATATGAGAGAACAAGAACACAGCAGAAAGTAAGTAAACTGCTAAATAACAACACATAGTTTATCGTACTATCTAGGCGAAAAGTAATAAATTTCATTCTCTCGGAAATAAATACATTTTGTTACAGATGACTAGCGTAATAAAAGAGACATATAAACCCTGCCTATAACTTCTTGTAGGTATCTAAATAAATGTAGGCTTAAAATATTCAACCTAACTCTCCACTACATACAATGTAACTAATTGTTAATCAGTGTACAATCCAAAAATTTCAGGAATTCGAAGTGCCTTGCATCAGGTGGGATTCCTCTTCAGGTTTTCCTAGTACGTATGGATAGAAGAATATCTGAAATATCCACAAAATGATACATTCCTATTCCAGACGCGAAGAATACGCAAGAAAAATGACTGCAGTTATGTCTCCTTGTCGGTTGCAAAAATTAATTATTTGTATATATATTGGACCAAACTAACATGTTTATCAGTCCCTAGACATACAAACTATTCAAAATAACCTTACACTAAGGACAACACACATATACTATTGCCGCAGGGAGGACTCGAACCTCCGAATGAAACGGACACACTGTGAGTGACATGATACCTTAGGCCACGCTGCCATTCCGCGTGGTTGTCGACTGGAATCGGTCTCATTTTGTGCTCTGGGTATTACCGCATGACATACTCTGCAGGAAAGGAATGTTGTTCCAATGTTTGTATACCTTATGGGACTTAACTGTGGGGTCATGTCCCTAAACTTACAAACTACTTATGAACTACCTAATATTAAAGACGACACAAACATCCATGTCCGAGGGGGGATTCGAACCTCCGAGCGCAGCGGCCGTGCAGACTGTGGCTGGCGCGCCGCAGGCCACTCAGCCACCGCGGCCGGTGGAAGGAATGTATTGAATACTTGTTGTAGGGAAGGAATGTATTGGATATTTGGTACCGTCTCCGAGACTTTGACGGTATCCCATACTATGATACGGAATAGAGGTCTGCTTATTGGAAAATTTTCTTGCGGTACTCGCTCAAGTGCACTTCAATCGGATACGGCAGAGGGCTGCCACAGGTGACGTACCTGTCTCGGTATCTAAGGGGCCATTGGGCGTGCACTCGGTGAGGAGGTCGTGTCTGCACTTGGTAGACTGTGGAGTGTCACAACTCACCGGGGAGCATGCTTGTAACAGAAGCACATTGTGTTCTGATGCTTTTTGAGGGATTGTATGATAACCTTGTAATGGATTGTGAATAATATTATCTGACATAAATAAAGATGAAAATTTATAACTTGTCTTTTTTACACTAAAAAAATATATTAAGTCTTATTGAATCCATCATTGGTAGTGGAAGCGAGACAGCGGCTGGTGAAGAGTCCGAAGGAACTGAGATACTCACAGCCGTATGTATAATAAAATATTTATTCTAGCACAACCAGTTTCGGCATTCCACTATGCCATCTTCAGGTCCCTACATCGGAGCATAATATCCAATAGTAGGGATACTAAAACTGGCTTCGTGGACTTATGTCTCTTACAGACATTTTATTTAATTATTATATTAAATATTATTATATAATATTTGATTATACATACGGCTGTTGGTATCTCAGTTCCTTCAGACGAAAAATATATGTTTTGTGTTCTATGTTAAACGCCCCTAAATTGTAAAGTTTCTAGTTCTCAAGTGTGTCAATCTAATTGATCTTTATATGTAAAGCAGAGAGTCCGTGTGATTGCGAGGGTTTTACTTTTTATTAATTTTTTTAATTTTTTTTTTAAATTTTATATATATTTGTGCGTTTTGCTTACAAATCTACAATTTTTTTCCAGTCTGTATGAACTTTGCAGACGTAAGCTTCAAGCCATGTGGACGCTCGCTTTCAGTGTAAGGCTCACGTAGCACACATGATTCCGGGGATCTGTCGTTTTAAACAATGAGATGCAAGAAAAATTGCTACATCACGCGAAAAGTTTGCAAATTTCCTCCTAAACCACTGGACCGATATGAACCAAGTTTGATACACATATTCCTTACTGTGAGGTAACAGTTGCTGCAGGGTTAAGAAGCACATAAGAGACATGGTTAAAGAGATGTGACGTCATAAACAATAGTAACCGCAAAAAACTGCCACGTAATGTGACGAAACGTTATTAACACGATGTATGAGAATGAGAGTTCTTACCGACTTGCAACAAACTTTAAAGATAATTTCAAACCTTTATTATATTTTTCTCGCTGACGACCACATTTAAACGAGGAAAGGAAAAAAGGTTCTCGCTTACTACTTTTCCGCTGTTTATGAACTAAAACTACTGCGTTCGGTCTGACGTTGTAATTTATAATTTCCACAGTACAAACTGAAGCCGCATGAAATTTTACAGACATTATACACGCATATAGCTGAAAGTACCTTCGAAATTGTATCTGAGTACGACACGTAGTTCATGAGAAATGAGCACATAAAAAGTAACGTTCATGGAATACTGACCCATCACGTACCAAGATTTAATCTATTACTTCTTTCCTACTAAATGTACGCGCAACAGGTTTTACAGACATACAGCACTTATAAAAATGAATATGTATCTGAAAAATTACAATTGTAAATCACATAACTCAATAAATATGATATCATATATACTGCCTTTCAAATCATGTACTTGTGTTTGACACATTTACGTATTTACTACTAAGACACTCCTGAATTCTCGAAAGTTTAAGGAAATTCCTGAAAGATGATAGTTCTGTTGTCAAATCTGAAGCACCTTTGAGCTATGAAGCGCACACGGCTGCAGCGAAAGTAATAGACTTCCATAAAGCTACGAGGAAAGTGAGAGAATGAAACAGTGTAGGCCTACATCAATCGAGTACCCACTATGTCAGGAAGAGATTTACCTTTTAACATCAAGAGACTGAAATCCCCAGTGAGACAAGCATTTTCTATTTCGATTAATAAATCACAGGTCATTTATTAAATACTGCGGGCTGGATTCGACTTTTCCATGTTTCATGTTGAGAGGTTTGCTCACAAAAGAGTATGTTCATATTACATGCTGGACAAGTCACAAGAAACAATGATTATAGTCACCCTTAATTAAATGTTACATACCGTTTGTATTTTTATTGCAACCTTTCTTTGTTTGGATACTGTACTTATGAATTTGTATGTTATGGAAGATGGCCTTATTTCTTATATATTCCCTCTTAAATAACATTATAAATAGAAATTCATAAATCCTGAGACTCTTCTTCGTCTCGAAGATGTCAAATACATTACAGAAAAGGATGAAGCATTGAATTTGACATGTTTATGAACTATTTATAATGTTTTTTATCACTTTACCCTAAGAATAAAGGCAGGAATATTCCACTATGTCCATTTCTTATATATTCCCTCTTAAATAACATTATAAATAGAAATTCATAAATCCTGAGACTCTTCTTCGTCTCGAAGACGTCAAATACATTACAGGAAAGGATGAAGCATTGAATTTGACATGTTTATGAACTATTTATAATGTTTTTTTATCACTTTACCCTAAGAATAAAGGCAGGAATATTCCACTCTGTCCATTTCCGAGGTTCTATTCCGCTGCATGGAGCGCCTTGTCAATAGTGGCAATATTTCAAGGGACACAGAAGCTGAATTAGAGTTTGTGACGTGGAGGTAAGTCGTATTTAGAATGTTCCGAGGTGCCTTAATCGCTAGTGGTGCGGTGGTCTAGTGATAAAATGTCTACCTAGTAAGCATGCAGGTCCGGGTTCGATTCCCGGCCTCATCACAAACTTTAATTCACTGCTTCACCTTTATCTGTATTCTCTCTTATAACATGGTTCCCGAAGAGACTAGGTGGACAGAGAGATAAGGGAGAGGAGAGGTACGCAATTTAAGGCTGGAATAAATAAATATTCGCGCAACGCTGGGTTTTCAGATAGTTAAAAGATAAGATTAAGTATTTAATTAAAACAAGGAAACCGTTTTGAAGTCATTTAAAACAGTTTGTAAATAAATTATAATATAAGTTCAGTTTCTTTGATAATAGGGGATTAGCGTGTGGTGTTGCACAAGTCTGAAGTGCGCGCCACGTATTTTCGCCAGCGCCACATACGAGCACGACGAGGCGTCTAAGACGTCAGCCACGAGCGCCCTCTGCTGAAACCCCGCTCGCGGCCACCACTAAACTGTATCGGCTACATGGCAATAGGACAGGCACCAGATCAGACCATCATCAGTAGGCCGGCTTATACCTACTTCTGATAATGTATCTGCATTCCACTACTCTGCTGCCTCCAAGTTAAGTATTATAATATTTATACGATACATATATATATATATATATATATATATATATATATATATATATATATATATATATATATATATATATATTGTACTAATCTAGCTTAGAGTTTCTAGTTTCTGCTGTCCCACTGGATGGTCCCCTCAGTCTCCGTACCAGCACACGCGTGCATCCTACTTCCCTGTGTCGGTCTCTCTCCTCTCGGCCCCCGACACCCTGGACAATCGGCGAAGACGAGACAAAAAATCGCACTGATGTGTCTTACGGCCCACTTTAGATTTGTAGTTTCGTAAGCTTTTGCAAACATTTTGGACCAAAAATAATAATCTAAATAACAAAAATTTAATTAATAAGTGTGTCTGAAACCCTTTTAGGAAAAAAAATTAGGTAGTGGCAGGTTCCGAACCGCGGACCTTCACCGTCTTAGACCAACCAACGCCTTACCCACTACCATACAGCTATCAATCAAAAGATTAGCCCTTTAATCTCATACTATTGATGGCCGTTGGTAACTGATGCTGATCTAGCATTTGTTGACATTAGATTATCATTTATCGTACGAAGAACGACGTGTTTTTGTCAATTCTTCAGTGCGCCATTACTTTTAAATGACAACGTGTAAGTTACAATAAGAAAATCATCAAATACGCAACGCAAGATGGCGTATGCCAGAGCGAGTTCTGGGCGAGGAATGTCACGTGACATCTCCGACCGGCTGGTTTTTGTTAATTCAGTGGAGGGTGTCAAATCTCCGTTATTTTTGCAAATATGTCTCAATCGATACGAGATTTGAAAAAAAAAAAAAAAAAAAAAAAAAAAAAAAAAAAAAAAAAAAAGACATAAGGGAGCTAAGTTGTAGAGAATTTTCTCCTCTACCAATTAGGTAGTTCAATTTTCGTGTCAGATGAACGGTTTATTTGCAATTAAAATTACATTACAAACGGCTTTTTTTGTATTACTACAGTATTTTTGTCCGAAAAATTTGAAAAAGGGAGGTTCTGGTCTCTGGCGGCCTACAATCCTGTCTATAAAATTTGTTGCTGATCTGTTGAACGGTTCGTCTTAAAAACAGGGAACACGTTACGGACAGACAGACAGAAGGACGGACAGATATACATACATCTCAAAATCGCCGTTATTTTTGCAAATATCTCTGAAACGCTAAGAGATATGAAAAAAACATAATAGAGCAAATTTGTAGAAAATTGCCTCCTCTACAAATTCGGTTATTCAATTTTCGTGTCAGATGAATAGTTAAGTCGTTATTTTCATTTAAATTCCGAGCTGTCAGAAGACGATCGCAAAGGCCCACTTTTAGTGTTACTGCTGTAACCTAAAGTTGGTCAAAGATTGAGTCCATAATTATCTTCGTAAAGAGGGAGAGAAGATATACTTCCACACAAATAAAATGCCATTTCATTTTAGTTATTAAATAAGATTTTCCTTATATCATCCTTTGTACTTGTATTCATTTACGTTTCGAGGTGCTGAATGTAAAACTATGGCTCCTGGACTGGCGTTTACTTTTACAAACCCGCGCACTGAGCTACATCGCTGTGTTCCACGCGTGTCGTACGTGCTACGCGCATGCTTGCAGGCACTGCGCCAGTGCGGGCGAGAGGCCGGAAGTCACGCGACTGGTAACATCCACAGCGGTAGTCGCTGTGAACCAAGCCCACTGTGGCGGGTAATCACCACTTCGCGAAATACAAAAATAAATGAAGGAAATTAATTTCTTATTTAAGTTCAAAAATGTTCAAATGTTTGCAGAACTTATGGGACTTAACTATGGGGTCATCAGTCCCTAAGCTTACAAACTACTTATGAACTAGCTAAGACTAAGGACGACACAAATACCCATGCCCGAGGGGGGGATTCGAACCCCCGACCGCAGTGGCCGTGCAGACCGTGACTGGAGCGCCTCAGTCCCCTCGGCCACCGCATCCGGCTCTTATTTAAGTGGTTAAATATACCTACGACGTCACGCTTAGTTTTTTAATTATTTTGCAATAAACTATTATGTAACGCTTGTAACTTAAAAATGTTATAACAAAGAGAAACTCTGAACCGATTTCAGTGAATGAAGTGCAATGGATATATCACGCAAAGCTCTATCAGACTATAGTCCGAAAAGTATTTAAACTTTTTATCACATAGGAATTATTTAGTATGTGACTTTATGAAAGTAACGTCTGTTGAATCGCGGAATTAGTATAAGTGTGGACAGATATATGGCCGAAAGTGGACCGCGGTAAGCAGTTGGGGCAGCCGCGAGACAGGCCAATTATCGGGTTAAACCGAGCAGCCGATAGGGGTTTGTCCGAACCGGTAGAAATCGGGGAAAGTCCCATGATTTGTACTCAAAACTAGTGAGGGCCGTAGCCGAATGTTTCGTAATGATGTCTGAAGGTCTTCTGCGAGTTCCACTCTCCAATAACTCAGAATAAAATAAAATAATCTAAAAAGTTGTTTACCTTCACCATTTAAGACATCCACTATGTTGGAATAATTACGCAATTACCATGAGTCTAAAAATAATTTCATTTTCTCAAAAATTACAAATGTGTATGACTATTAAATAACAATGAGTAAAAATCAAGCTAAAAACATCGAACTTTTGAACTTTTGGAGCCCCGTCTATAGTTAGCCCCGTCAGGTTGTCAAGCATTAACGAAAACCGACTTAGTGTCGACGTAACTGCTTCCAACAAATCTCGTGACTTCGGGGTATCCTTAAGTGGATACAATGCCGCTAATACTTCCGCTTTATTAAAATGCATATTAACTCCTCTGACATAAATCGCCACTTGGGCGGTATCCGCCATATCTGTGCACTATCTTAAATTTCCCTACTAGTGTCGTCCATACGTCTGACAATTTGACGAGACAGGCTAATTTCTGAGACACCCTGTTTCTTTTCTGGGCACACAATTTCGACGACGGTCTCTAAGCATTCCTGTACAATTTCACCGTCTGAATATGGCTTAGTTTTTATTTATTTATTTATTTAAGTATCAGAGGTACTGCGTAACTCTCTTTCACTCAACATGTAGCAAGTTGACTCTGAATTCGCCATTGTAAAGAACTGCTCTCGAGAAGAAAGATTCTAATTTGTTTACTTCATCTTTTCGAAATTGTCCCTTGTACTTCTCATAACTGTATGTTAGACTCGTAATGCCACTTTATGTTACATTCCTTTGAAACCGAAATAGATTCCTTGCATATTAGACATACCGGTTTTGTTTAATATTCCACAAAAAATAGTTTACTGTCCACCTGTCTTGAAAAGTTCTGAACTCCTTTGTAACTTGCCTCTTCTTGGGTCCTACTTCTTTCCTACTTGGCACCATAACACATTTACGTCTTCAACTGTTACACACATTTTCCTCCACAACTCAAATTTTCATAGAAGGTTGTCGCCTGTGGTAACATGTTCTTTCAGCTCTTCATCATCGTTGAAGTGTTCATCTGAGTCTGAGGCATCTTCTTATCATCACTCATAGCATTTTGTCCGTAACCCTCTCATATTTGCCGATGAATTTGCTTTGGTTTAATTTTCTTTGCATTTAGAAAACGAATCACAGATCTAATTTGACACGCGCGGCATTTTCAATTACGGCTGACATGATAAAGAAGCTCTACAAAGCACACGTCCACACAGCGATCCGAAAATGGCGTACATCTCTTCTCCTTGAGTCAGAGTAACTGCCGCGCATACTCGGAACCGCGATCGTAGTGTGGCCGCGGCTAGAAATACAAGCGAAACTTGCCTTATGGACGATCCTCGTATATATGTGTAACGTGAAGTTCCGAATCAAATATCAGTTATGTAAAGTACTTCGATGAAACTCTCAAAAACTCCCTACAAACTCTGCTTTCAAGTTTCCCAAAGTTGTTTAACCCCGGAAGATATTGGCGGCACGTACTACGTGTTCACTGGCTCAGTGAAGCCACGGAAAAGAAGCTGATCATGTAAAAAGAAAATATAAATTATTATCTTGGATTCATTCTCATAGCAGATCATTTTATTTACATTGCGCATGTGCAAAGCTTCCCTGAAGGTAACATCCGCGCCTCACAGTTGTTTTCTCGCATTGAAGATATATAAAAAACACGTCATTGTTGGCTAGATGTCAGCAGCCTTTGCACGTAACATGCGCAAGGTAAGAGAGTGATTTTGTTACGATCGCTTCACAGCGCATTTAGTTTTTACTGTGATTAAGGGTTCATGACAGGGATTTCAATGCCCAATATTTTTATAACCAGTGTTTTCCATTTAAATGGCGGTATCATAGAGGTACATTGGTCGTCGAATTATCAGTGTTTCATTTAAGTACAGTATTATAGTACTTGGGAAACTACATAGTATGTTCTCTCGAGAATTTTTGATGGTAATATTCACCTGCTTTAGGAAATCGATATTTTAGTTCAGAACGTCGTGTACCGTACATATAACAATTGCTGATGATTCACTTAACCTGGCAGCCTTACTTCAAAATTTCGACAGTTAATACTGTTACTGAAAAGTGTTCTACATTTGAAGTCCAAAACATTATTAGTTGCTGTAATTAACAGAGGAAGAGAGGTGGATGAAGTTGCATTAGGAGGGCCATATCTTTACCTTTGTAATACGGAATCCTTAAAAGTCATCAGTAAAACCATAATATTATAATGAAACATTTATTTATGTTGTACTACTGAAATTTAAAAAAAAGGTACTGAGGTAGGAACCAATGCTAATGTCGATTCGTGTATCTACTGGCCATAAATGAGCACATAACATACATGCAAGACAACTAAAAATAAAAACTAGTATCATAGATCAAAGTCACAAGTTCTACTAATAGTTTCCTTATTAGCATATTATGAGCCACATTATTTATTCTCCAATGGAATGAAATACGTCAATCAATTAATAGTTGTAAAATGCAAGAATGATGGGCGTTTATAAATTTTTAAATAGTTTATTGCATATTTCTCCAAGGCCAAACGGGGCGTCTCCAGCCGACCGACAATTAGTGCATTATCGCCTGGATTTTGCAGTCACGTTTCTATACACAATGCGAGCGACCAGACGCTATGTATTGACTAAGCCCTGAACTACGACGACTCACTAGCTGTCAAAACACATCACAGAAATGCAGACTTCAAGTGTCCCCACAAAGCTGTCCCCTTGCAATATGTAACTTAATATATTAAACAAAACAGAAATAAAAAATAATCAACATGTAAACCATCGGTATATCAGGTAAAGAGAATAGCGGTAGTCAGTACTAAACCGTTTCTACAAAGAATTCAATAGCAATTCCCTTCGTAATATGGGTCGTAACCTTCAGTGACTGTACATGATACAAAATATCTAGGCCTTACCCTCGACCAACCCACCTGAAAACAGCCGAGATAAAGCCGTCTCCCACCTCAACCTCCTCAAACTCCCTCCAGCCGGACATGGGGCCTCAACCCTTCCACCATCCTCTTCACCTACCGTTCCATCATGCGTCCTATCTTGAGCTGTTTCCACCCTGTTTGGGTTTCGAATCCCCCCTCCCACTACCAATTCCTCCAGATCCTTGAATGCCACACCCTCTGCATCGCTTACCGCATCCGCCTCCCTCCCCCCATGTGGATCCTTTAAGACCTTATTTCTTTCCCACACTTGCTCAAGTTCCTTGAACTCATCTGCCTCAGATATGTATCCTACAAACTTGATTCCCAGCGCCCAATAGTATCCCGTCTCTTGTTGCATCCTGGTCCTCTGCCACACCGTTACCTCATTATCTCTCCCTCCACCTTCACACTATCTACTTGCTCTCCAATCGTAACTTCCACCACCTCCCCCTCCCGGATGATGCCCTCCGTCACGACACCTACTCATCCTATCAACCCTAGTCAAAAGCGTTCAAATGTTTGCAGAGCGTATGGGTCTTAACTATGTGGCCGTCAGTCCCTAAACTTACAAACTACTTATGAACTAGCTAATACTAAGGACGGTAGAAATGTCCATGCCCAATGGGGGATTCGAACTCCAGACCGTCGTGGCCGCGGCAGAACGCTCAGCCATCGCGGCCGGCCAATCCTATTCCATCCCCGTATTTGTACGCTCGCTCTCCCTCCTGTCTCACTCCCTCCTACACTTGGCTTCCCTCTCCTTCCCCATTCCTTGACACTCCCTCCCATGTTTAGCTTCCCCCTGTTTCCCCATCGTCCTCCCCCTCGCCTCCCGTCCCATGCCTGCACGCCTCCCCTCCCTTCCTCCCTGTGCCCTACAACTTTTAACAGTGTTTCGTCAGTGCTATGTCACTGTACGTTTCTTGTGCTACAAGTGTCTCTTTTAAAACATAAGCAACCGCCGAATACGCAGGATATTCGTTTTGCCCTGTGTTTTAAACAGTGTCTTTGTCATCGTCTAGTGTGCTCCACCAATGTAATTTCAACTGCACTGGATTTTTAGGTTCTATGTATTATTTTAACCACCGTGGCTGTTTCCATTCTGAATAAGTTTTACTTCAAATTATTTGCTCTATGTCTTTTTATCTCTATTTTACTCTCCCTTCAAGTGTTTAAATTCGACATTCTTTCACCTTTATATGTTTTTATCAAACAACTTGGTATAATTGTGCCGGCCGCGGTGGCCGAGGGGACTAAGGCGCTCCAGTCACGGTCTGTACGGCCAATACGGTCGGAGGTTCGAATCCCCCCTCGGGTATGGATATTTGTGCCGTCCTAGTTCGTAAGTAGTTCATAAGTAGTTTGTAAGTTTAGGGACTGATGACCCCGTAGTTAAGTCCCATAGACTATACAAACATTTGAACATTTGATTTGATAAAATTGTAATCGACTGAAGAGCAGCAACGACGCTGCTGCCAACCTGTCACCTCCGGTGGCTTTAAAATAATAATAACAATAAAACGGAAAACGCAGAAGTTGAAGAGAAGAAGTTTCTTCCGCACAGTACAGCAAAATTTTAACTTCTATCAGATAGAAGAGAACCTGTAGACGCCTTTGTTTAATCGGCTGGGGCTGATTTGGCACCGATGAAGGTGTACGCTACGTGAGTCTAACTTGCAGTCACCACGGCCGAACGCTATGGATTCCTAAACCCGAGTGCCGTCTTTCCTCTTCTGCTCAGACGCCTGCCCGCCATGAGGCTGGGCAGGTACGAAACCTGGCCTTCTTTCTTCTCAGCCAACACGCCACGGTCGTCGTGTTGACCGTCGCCCTCCCTCCGTCGCCTCATCACCGCAAGTTGTTCGCCACGGAATTCACGGGGGGTGTACAATCGCGCGGCGCCCGACGCTCCACGACCTGCCTCTCCCGACTCCTCACTTCTCGCACGTCCATCGCCTCAGCCACAAGCCGCGCAACATACTGTAGAGTGTTTTTAAACAGGAATTAAACGCAATTTTAACGATTCTTGAATCGGTGAAATAGTACTGCTATTAGATTTGATAATAGAGACACTTAATTGAATGTCTTTTTCAGGTTTCACATGAAATAAAAGTTAAATATTTCTTTCATATGAAACAGCTCCGCTGGCCGCATGCAGCCCTCGACCTCTGGTTGGTGTCAGTTAATAAATGAACATCATTTAACACGTTGTCAGGGAGGTGGTCTAAATGTGTTTGATTATCTAGAAAATTTCTATAGTCTTGACCGCAAATTTATTAACAGTGATGACCGGTTTCAACTCATTTCCGAGCCATCCTCGCATCTAAAAGTAACAGAAGATTCAATGTTTGAACGGTTAAAATACGAAATCACTAGCTGAACCCCCGCTGCTTCGCATGCGTAGGCTGGTTGGTCTGCACCAGTTGATTGTAACCAAGAATCCATACACCAATTTATGTAGTTGTAGCTACAAAATGGCTCCGTAGCACAGTGGTAGAGTGCCAGACTACAAATCCAAAGGTCGCGGGTTCGATCCCCGCCAGGTCCTAGGATTTTTATCTGTCACTTTCCACCTCTGGCAGTAATGCTCATGTGAAAAATACCGAGTAGCACCGTGGTTCGGAACCCACGTTAAACTGTAGGTTCCCCTATAACTGGCTGGGTAAGTCAGTTCGAAGGTCGGAGGAAGGCAACGGCATACCACCTCCAAACAGGACCACGCCTAGTAAAGCACTGTGGTGTTCAAACCAATCTTCGGATTGTTGACTGCTTTACCTTAGCTACAAAATTTCCTCAATAGCAACATTTTTTCAAATAACTATTCATCCCCTCTTTCACCCCCTTGATGTGTGAAATTCCAAAAATACCTAAATACTTTCTTTTTCTTTTTCAATTGGTCAACAGGCCAAATATTAATTTCCGTAACTCTAGCCTGAAAAACGTCCCAATAGTAACGTATTTTCAAAAAGAATTTTTGATCCTCTGTTTGTCCCTCTTAGTTGTTGAATTTTTACAAACACTGAAACACACATTTTTTTAAATCCTGACCAAGAGTCCACATCGGAATTTCCAACCAAGTATGCAGATATCATTTTTTGTAATTCCGGGTTCAAAATTGGCTTAGTAGCAACGTATTTTAAAAAAATTTCATCCCCTAATTGATTAATTTTCTGAAAATACCGAAACACGTGTCTTTTTAATTCTGACCAAGAAAACATATACTAATTTTTGTGGTTGTAGCTTCAAAATTGCTTTATTAGCAAACTATTTTAGAAAAACATCCCCTCTCCAATATAACCCCCTTGATGGTTGAATTTCCAAAAATACCGAAACACGTATTTTTTAAATTCTAACGAACAATACAAATACCAATTTTTGTAGCTATAAAAAAGAATTTTCGATCCCCTCTTTTACCCCCTTAGTTGTTGAATTTCCAAAAATACCAAAATACGTGTCTTTAATCCTGATAAAGAGTCTATATCCTAAGTTTCGTAGTAATAGCTCGAAATTTGAGTTAACAGCAACATATTTTTGAAAATCAATTTTTGCATCCCTTATTTCATCCCCTTATTAGTCTAATTTCCAAAAATACCGAAACACGTGTCTTTTTAATATTCATAGAATATATGACATCAACTGCGATTGGGCAAGTTTCGTAGTTATAGCTCGAAATTTGAGTTAACAGCAACATATTTTTGAAAATCAATTTTTGCGTCCATTATACCCCCGTATTGGTTGAATTTCAAAAAATGCCGAAACACGTTTCTTTTAAATTCGAACTCCGAATCCAAATCCGAAAATTTGTAATTCTAACTTCAAAATTGCCTAAATAGCAACATATTTTCGAAAAACACCCCATCTGGAATTTAACCCCGTTGGTGGTTGAATTTCCAAAAATACCGAAACACTTATTTCTTAACGTCCAACCAACTATACAAATATCAATTTTTGCAGCTCTGGCTTCAAACTTGTATCAATAGCAACATGTTTCCAAAAAGAATTTTTAATCCTCTTATTTGTTGAATTTCCAAAAATACTAAAAATCCTGGATTTTTCATCCTGACCAAGATTCCATATCCGACGTTTCTCTAGTTGTAGCTTAAAATGTGAGTTAACAGGAACACATTTTTGAAAATCAATTTTTTGCGTCACCTATTTTACCCCCTTATTTGTCGAATTTCAAAAAATGCCGAAACAAGTGTCTTTTAAATTCGAACCCTGAATTGAAATCCGAAATTTTGTAGTTCTAGCTTCAAAATTGCCTAAATAGCTATGTATTTTCAAAAAACGTTTCATCCCCTATTTCACCCCTTTACGGACGGAATATCGAAAAATCGCTTCTTCAATTATGCCTACAGAGTAAGATCAACACCCTCCACAAATTTCAAGTTTCTATCTTCAGTGGCTTGGGCTGGGCGATGATGAGTCAGTCAGTCAGTCAGTCAGTCAGTCAATCGAGGACACTTCCTTTTATATATAGAGATTACGAGTTTTTTTTTTTTATTTTATATTTTACCTTAAAATACATACAGGCTTACGTCACTGTCAGTACTATTGAGAAACACGTTAATTCGTATATGTTATAGAGTAAAAGAGTCGTAATCATTTCATATTTTAACTGTTCAAACATTGTATTATATCTTCTATTACTTTTATATCCGAGGATGACTCAGAAATAAGTTGAAACCTGTAATCACTGTTAATAAACTTGCGGTCAAGACCTATAGATATTATCTACTTAATCAATAAATGAATAAATAAATAAATTCAATACGTCTGAGATAATAAATTATTTCAAATTAACTCATCCTTTAGACACGATGAAATTTAATAGTCTCTAGTCAGGTTCCGGTGAGATGCTGCGAAAATCCTGAAAGAGAACAGTTTATTTGTTTCTTACCACGACAGACTAGACGTTGTGGTGTTGATACAGCTCGTACATTCTCGATTCATCGTCTGCAGTTGTGTGAACCTGTAAACCTTGAATTCATTTTTCGCACAAGAGAGCGCGAGCGCGTGCGAGAAAGAGAGAGAGAGAGAGAGAGAGAGAGAGAGTCACGGAAATGAGTCTCTCATCACGGATAATCCACTACCCACTCTGGAATTGTCGGCAGTTCTTTGTCTAACGTAACAGTTAATTTTACGATCAATTTCAGATGAAGTCCCGTGAGTATAATGTGCAGGTTCTTAATTCCAGATGAAGTAGCTCCCGTAGGCTACCTTTTTACGCAACAGAAGTTGCATGTGCAAGATTTTAAATAACTGTAGACGAATGCAGAACTTACTTTTGAGTTGAAAATATATACTGGCCGTCCGTGATACATCAATTAACATTCCACATATAAGCCAATCATAATCCCCTAATCCAGAGTACTTTAACATCTATCAGCAAAGAACAACTACTATCTTTTCCTAGCATTGATATATAGATTTTTCATGTTATGAAAAATACTTTACAATAAATTTATGGTTGATGGTCATGCTTTTGTTACATATTGAATACTGTAAACATTCTAATTAGTCTTGAAATTTATTTACAACGTGACAAATCTTTTATCGATAATTACATGGTTACCAAATGTACCTATGTGACGCATCGTGCTAACAGATATCTTTCATTGGGCACCGCTGGTCTGTAAATATTTCATCAACTTTCTTTGGTTAATTATGTATATATTTACGACTTACGGTGAAAGAACAGCTAAAAATCGGGTTTTATGATTTTTTGCAAAACTATTCGAACTTTCTACCTCTGTTATCGGTAATGGATAACGAATGGAAAAATTTTAAACCTGTCTTGAGGATATCATTGTAAGAAAATATGGTAAAAATTTCGAAGCCATGTAACGAATAGGAAGTATCGAAGTGACCATCCCCACAATTCCTGTGTTTGGTACCCAAATATCATGATTTTTTCGTGATTTTGTCAGGAACCGCGCACGAATGAATGGTACATTTAGAAGTCGTTTAAAGCCCCCCATGGACCACAAGTCATGAACAAAAGCGAACCGATTTTCTTAATTTAGATGGGCTCCAGGAAGTGTCGAAATTTGAAAATTTTAACGTCGTATTGTACAATAACTACAGTTTATTCTAGTATTATGCAAATTATCATTAGGCCAAGAGCTATCCAGAGCTCTTTACCACTTAACTGTGAGATGAAAAGAATTCGGATACGGGCCCCTAAAGAACACAAATTTGCACGCGCCAGTTACGAACATATTAATAACGGCAGTGCGCGGTATGATTGACATGAGGACGGCACTTAACTATAGTACCAATGTGGAAAACAACTGAGAAGTGTATATATTCTGTTTCGTATCACAGCTACCGATGGTCGCTCTGAGCCTGCTGTGGCAGCCCCTGACAGAGTAGAGTGCCCACACAACAGGCAGCCTAGACGGACTGCCTAGTTTCCTTCTGAGGCGCCAAAACAAACAATAAATAAAAACAACGACAACTTCATACTAGACTGCGCTGTAATGCGGCACTATATTTCGATAAGACTTGTGACAGTGCCCTCCGCCAACGCCGGCTTCACCGGCTGAATGTGGCGATTAGTCACTACGTTTACATGCAACACATCTTCCGGAAGACGAAAACCGATTTTCGTAAACCGTTTTTCGCTATCCTGTTTACATGGCACAGCCTGAATCGGATTTCCTAGCCCACTTATTATGGCGGCTGAGAAACAGCTGATTCGTTTCCTGATTTAGTCAGCACAATCGCTATTTTTCTTTATTTAAATACACAATTATACTTTTCTTTCACATTAGAAAATATTACTCTTTCCATATGTGCCGAGAATTCTTAATAAGAAAACACAATCTGACAAGCGAAGAACGTTTCAAAAATCGTTGCATTTACATGGACACGAAAATCGATTGTGGAACTGGAAAACCACTTTAGAGAAGCGGATTTCCAAAATCGATTTTGGCGATTTTGGAATGTTTACATGACCAACCAAAAGCGGAATTGGGAAATCGGATTACGAAATCCGGCTTTGGGAGCCCATGTAAACGGGATGAGTGCAAACCCAGCTAGAACCGGGCGACCAATCAACAGAAGAATATCTGAACACTAAAGGTATATCGGTCTTGGACAGCACACCAAGTCAGCGGTGTTGCAGCATCACAGGGAGTGCGGGAAACAATTATTTTTAGGTAAAGCTCGCGTGCTGGTCCAATAACAATTTACCATGAGATGGATCATCAGAGGTCATAGAAATAGCCAGACGACCCACCAACATGAATATAGAAGATGGCTACAGACTTCCGGCGTCCTTGCTGCCAGTAGTAACAGCAATATGAGGGGGCAGCGCGAACAAAGCGACTCGGGAAGGCGCGCGGGAGAGCACAGCGCCGCGGTGATGTAGACGAGCGGTTTAAGGCGCCTTGCTGCGGAGCGCGCGGTTTTTCGCCGTCGGAGGTTCGAGTCCTCCCTGAGGCATGGGTGTGTGTGTGTGTGTCTGTGTTTGTCGTTAGGTTAGTTTACCATAGTTTAAGTACTTTGTAAGCTACGGACTGATGACCAAGATGCCGCGACGTTGTAGCCACGAGTACTGGGGCGTCGTGTTGCGGTGCGCGCGGCCGTCCGCCGTCGGGGGTTCGAATCCCCCATCGGGCTTGGATGTTCGTGTCGTCTTTAGTATAAGGTAGATCACAAGTAGTTTGTAAGTTTAGCGACTGATGACCCCGCTGTTAAGTCCCTTAAGCTTTACAAACGTGTGAACATTTTTTGATGACCACACAGTTTGGTCCTATGGAATTACAAACATTTGAATTTGAATTTTTGAGACCACAGCGATCAAACGTACACAGGGCGCCGGCTCGCCGCGGCCCGCGCTAGGCGACTGGTAAACAGTGGCAGGCCGAAACGGCCGTCCCTCTTGCGCATTCCAACCAGTGGCAAACAGTAAAGCAAACACCAGTCATAGACGTCTGTTTCCGCCAATACGGCAGACGAAAGCCAATGACAAGGAAAGTACACGATAGAAACACAAATCTAGAACTCCCGTTTCCACAAATAGCGTCAATTAATGCAAAAACCAGTGAAGACTGCCCAACATCCTCCTTCCTCTTCATCAACAGATATTTCACATTATTATACGGGGTGTTACAGAAAAGGTACTGCCAAACTTTCAGGAAACATTCCTCACACACAAAGAAAGAAAATATGTTATGTGGACATGTGTCCGGAAACGCTTACTTTCCATGTTAGAGCTCATTTTATTACCTCCCTTCAAATCACGTTAACCATGGAATGGAAACACACAGCAACAGAACGTACCAGTGTGACTCAAACATTTTGTTACAGAAAATGTTCAAAATGTCCTCTGTCGCATGAAATCCCTGATGCGCTGATGCAGCCCTGGAGAATGGCGTATTGTATCACATCCGTCCACAATACGAGCACGAAGAGTCTCTACATTTGGAACCGGGGTTGCGTAGACAATCATGATACCGTGCTCCAGTTAGCGTAGGTGGAAGAACGCGAGGCCCAATCATGACATCACCAACAATTCCTGCCCAAACGTTCACAAAAATTCTGTCTTGCTGACGTGAATCGAGGAAGTACAGTACTTAATACCCAACAATTGGGTATTTGTACAATAATCTGCACGAATTATTTCAATTTACATTTAAAGAGAAATACTAAAATGAGCTCTAACATGGAAATTAAGCGATTTCGGACACATGTCCACATAACATATTTTCTTTCTTTGTGTGCGAGTAATGTTTCCTGAAAGTTTGACTGTACCTTTTTGTAACACCGAGTATAAAACGCAAGCTCTCTCATAATCAGCAATCAGACGAATACCCTGAAGAAGGCGACTTGAAATAGAGGTCGAAATTTCGGTTGGTTTTACACGATGATGATGCGGTGTAATACCCTACGAAATTTATTGATAATTATATGTTACCTTTGTTTTTCATTTGTTTCTTTCCTGCAGCCCACAGAACGCTACAGTATTGGTGACGAGGATGGGATTTTCAGTCTCAGTCGTAACGGCTCCCTTAGAGGAAACTACTGAGAATACAAGCGGCGGTCACAAGATCGGAGCACCACCCGCACTCCCCAGCATTGCAAGACGTCGCTCACAGGGTAGATTCCACCGCGGGAAAAACTGAATAGTCTGCCTATGTCCCCGCCAAAGTTTCCACATCGTCTCAACTGAAAGTTTTATATAAAGTCATTTCGCATTGTTCTGAAATGATTAATCTACGTCTCTAGACCGCCTACGTATGCGACATGTTACTATTCCGAGTGCGTGTTCTGGACTGAAGTGTGGCGCCTCGATGCAAGGCTGCCTTCGCTTCGCAATTTGGCGCTCAAACATGGCCGCCGTGCATCGTCAGAATTATATTAATTGTTTTCTTTATTAATTTTGCAATACTTAATATTTGTGATATAGTTAGAGCATAGCTTGGCTTCGAGAGGATTTCTAACTTGGATTTGACAGGGAATTAATAATTAGATTTATAAGTATTAATAAAAATATGCTCGCGTTTTGGCGCATGACCGCCAGTACATCAACCAATTGCCAATTGGCGTTCAGTGCCTGCCGCTCGGGGACTTCCCTAGAATTCAGGGAAAGTCGCTAGCACTCTTTCTCAGGGAAACCCGATCTACTGGTAGCACATGTCGTATGTTTCGCCAGCTTTTACCATCGGTCGCCTACTGGTTCTACCTTGCTGTGCCGAAGCAATTCTCAAATCTTAATATGATGGATGCAAACCCAAAAATATTACAGTGTTCGCTGTTTCTCTGTACTGTACTGCCAAAGAGCGCAGCCAGCGCTCTCTGCTATCTCGCGACTGTCACGACCAAAGACCTTATAGAGAATAACCAACGGTGCTGATGTCGCGGGATAATTTGAACCTTCGGCCGACCGCCATCACTGTGGAAAACGTCAGATAAATACGAGTGTTGTTAGGAGTTTAATCATGTATTATATAGCTACTACGGTATTTATACCAATTTCATAGTCACGTGTATACTGTTTGACTATTGCAGTGTACATGAAGTACGATGTTGGAGAGCTGCTTAAATCGATTTAGGAATGGAACAAAAGGAATGAATTCTGTCTTTCCTTTTATATTTCTCAGGAATACAAGTAACCCTACTATTTGTGTTCACAGATAGCTACTCTTGCTTAACAGGCTGTCAGTCGAGACAATATAGGATTTAATGAAATAAATAACAGGCTTTTACAATAATGGTAGCTCTTAAAAACGAGCTTCTTTAGGCAGTACCGGTAAACAGGAAGTTCAAAAAGTTTCATGTTATGATGTGTAAAATGTCTATTTGGGGCACGAAATTAGTTACGTCACTGCAGTTCGAACTTTTGTTTATGAAATTAATATTAGCTACTTGTATCACAGAATTTAAAGGTCAGCTGTTTTACATGTAGGTAAAATAACTGAAATGGGTTTGCAGAACTGTGTATAGTTCCATACATGTATGACACATAGTCAAAATGGATGCACATTGTGAAGTTGAACTCTATGGTAACAATTGCTGACTTCTGAGTAGTTCATGCTACAGTAAGGCATTTGGTTTACAGCATTAAAAATGCTAATATTCGTGCTAGATACACTAATGCCAATATTACATGCACTTAGTTAAGAAAACGTTATGGCATACTTCGTGTTCTGAAAGGAATTTGGGGATTCGAACCCCCGACCGTAGTGGCCGTGCAGACCGTGACTTGCGCGCCACAGTCTCCTCGGCGACCGCGGCCGTCTCTTTCTTGGGTGACGTAGGTATGCCGAAAACACAAAAGTCTATTTTACAAGTTCTTTGATCAATTTAAAGATACATTTGACTTCGGAAAGGCAGAATTAGTTGTAGATGGTGGATTTCTGTTGCAAAGAGTGGCATGGGAATCAAATGAAGTTTTTTCTTCCATAATTGCAAAGTACGTAGATTACATCATGTGTTGGTATAAAAGTAAGGTAACGATCGTGATTGATGGCTACTCTGACGGTACAAGTAACAAAAACACGAAATTAGCTGAGAGGCTACGCAGAACCACTGAAAGATCGGCACCAAATGCCACGTTCAATCAATCAACATCAGTAGCCTTGGATAAAGACATATTTCCGTCCAACGAACAAAATAAACAGCAGCTCATATATTTACTAACTGAACAACTTGCGCACTTCGATGTCAAACAAGCTGCGGAAAACACCGATATTCTAATAGTAACTAAGCTGTTGACCTTGCAAAACACTCTGTGCTGTTGTCGTCGGGGAAGACTTCGTCCTTCTAGTGATATTAAAAGACTCAACCCTACTGTCCCAACGTTTTTCTACTGTAACCAGGCAGAGGCAGACAAGGCGAAGTAATTTACAGTTCCTAAATTACAAGTTGTCTCAAACAATAAAGGACATCATGTCTTCAGTGGTTGAGACACGATTTCTTCCTTTTCCGGCAAAGGGAAAGTGAAACTCCTGAAGGAAATGGAGACTAAAATCACCTTACAAAAAGCATCAGAGCTATTCGGCAATTCCAGTGCTACTTTTGACGAGATTGATAAAACTAGACCGAAGTTCACTGTGTCCTAGTACTGTGGGGAAATAAAGACATTAAATGTTCTTCGCTACCTAATTTTTGAAAAATCTGTATCAAAGACTTCATTTACCCTCGTCTCTTTGACTCCTACAGAAGCAGCTGCTTGACAGCATCCCCTGAGTACGTATTTTCAGGTGCAATCTTGGAAACACAACCTTCTAAATCCACTGGAATGGGGATGGAAGGCTTCAAAAGTAAGTCTCTGGCCAGTTCCCACTACTAAGGAGGCAGCGCCTGCGGAACTGCTGAAAACCATTTATTGAGCATGCGGTAAAGGATCCATGGAAGTTTTTCCTGCAGAAAAAACAGCATTAAGTGTACTACCGTCTGCAAACTTTGCAGAGGCCAATCCTGCATCAATGTTACCCATGATATCGCTGTTACAGACATTGAAGACAGTGATACAGAACAAGAATTTAGAGATTCCTCCGAGGACATTAATACGGAAAAAGTGGAAGGGTTACAGTTAATGTCTTGATCCCCCCCCCCCCCACCTCCACCGGCTTCCTCCAAGCGAGTAAAGGCGTTAGTCTAAAATTGAGAAAAACAAGTTATACTTAATATTATTCTATAACTCTTTACTTCTTGCTTTATACAATCACAAGAAACTCAATTTATTGGTAATTGAATGAAGTTCCTTTATTATTAATAAACCAATAAACATTATGCATATTTACTAATACTCTTTACAATTTTGTTCTCCTTTGTATAGTATTATTCCTGCTAATTTCACATTTTTCAGAACTAATTTATTGATATAAAGTAAATGTCGTTTTCTGTAGTAGTAAAATGAAATAAATAAAAATAAAATAAATAAAAGTGTGAATATTGGAAAAATCCACTGAAAAGAAAGTACAAACCTTCAATTTTGTCATTCAGTTAGATGTAATTGAATAAACGCGAATTTTACTGACCAACAAGGTTTTTCCTCAACTTCACTGACATTTAAAAAACATAATTTGATGCTGTATAACTTTTCTTTTATAAAGTTTTGCGTCAAACAAGGCAATTCCCAAATACTGCACGTCGTATACCGACGATGCAAGTGTTTTTCGGTAAGTGTGACAAATTGTCAGTATTTGACGTAAAATATCTCAGGTAAAATTTAATCAAATAGCTTCGTTTTAGAACTTAATCGATGCGTAATTTAATGCTCCAT
Organism: Locusta migratoria; assembly: GCA_026315105.1. NCBI lineage: Eukaryota > Metazoa > Arthropoda > Insecta > Orthoptera > Acrididae > Locusta > Locusta migratoria. The sequence continues at coordinate 218,851,312 of CM048749.1, forward strand.
AGGTCTTGTAACCCTAGCTTTTGCGATTAGACGCTTACTTTTTGAGGAATTTGAAAGAAACTAGAAAAAGTCCGAATTTTCCGTGGTTTTCTTTTCATCACAGCTGAAGCTCCACACAGAAATCGGGGCAAACCCAGATTATTCACACCAGAGGCCTACTGGAGTTTCCAGATTTCCTCTAATTTTTGGAAGGCAGAATCTTAATTTTACTGGCCCAATAAAACAAATTTACTTCATTTTGTTCAGATAAACAATCCAAATGCAAAATAAGAATATAGACCTGTGTTTATTTACGGTCATACAAAACAGCAGTGCTTTCGCAAAACGACGTTACATTCGTATTTAATGTGTTCTTCTGCAGCAAAGCGTGTGAAATGAAAAACAACTGCATCTTTACTATTAAACAAATGAAGTGCTGCGTAGGACATTTGCTTTCAATACATTCTTCTTCATAACTAGCAAGAAATTGAAACTGTTGTTATCCGATGTAACAAACAGTCGATCGTGTAGCAGATAAAATACAATGGCTGTTAATAGATTATTCTACAGTAAAGCGTATTACATTAAAAACAAATATCAATTTTGGTGCATTATCTAAAACCTAGAAGGAAAAGGTTCCGACTAGGAGGATCGACGTTTTGAAACCATTATTATTCGCTAGTGGAAGTTGGTCATTCACCCTGGTGACACCTCCTTTACGAGTAAGCGAGGAAAAATCATTCGAAATTTTGCACAAATCTCGAGAAACTTCAAACAGAAAAGACATTCAAATTCAGATAGCTGGCGAAGTGCTTGTTTACGAATACTATGTTATGGAGTGTATGTTACGGGAGCCGCTGTAGCGCAGTGGATAGCGTGTATGCTTCTTGATCTAATGTTTGCGGGTTCTAATCCCCTCAAGTATCTCGGAATTTTTTCATTTCAAAATGTGTGGGCAATTCTGACATTTTAGTACACATAGTTTTTTTAATAATGAGAAAAAAGGAATATGAATAAAACAATCATTTCTAAAGCAATCAATAAATAAACATTGTGATCAAAGTCATTCCGATAAAGATTTGTAAATTAAAGAATATTGGAGCACATAATAAGATCTGCACCACTTTCACATTTTTCTCACACCTGGTACGTCACTATGTTGCCTACGTTTAGTGACAGTATGCATCCCACCTATGTTTCGTCAGTATAAACGACTTTTTTTGTTTGCGCACCTTTTTCGTTTTCCTTCGATGCTCTAAGAAAACGTGCACTACATGTTACAGTGTCCTCCCTCTCAACCAAAAACGTTCGACTGTGTTTACATTTTTTCTTAACGTAACCCCACATCCTTCAAAATTCTCCATAAAATGCTTCGTTTTCCCGTGAATTTAATATCTGGTTTCTCCTTTACCCAATTATAAAGTTTTAGAAGGGCAGGTACCTCTTTTAATGTCGTAATACTCTGAATAACTTTCTTTTGAGTAAGTGCTTATCCAATTTGTCAAGAAACTTGGTTTTCATACTCAGTCACTTCTTCCTCGGTGTTACAATTTTCTGACCACACTGTCTGGCCTTCTTAACATCGTTCACAATATCATGCACAGTTCTCACTCTTTTTTTCCTACCCCAGCTGCTGCTCTCTTCATAGCTCTTTCCAACGGTATGAGCAAGTCTTTTCGTATTTTTTCTTTACAAATTTTCAAGTGTTTGTAAGGCTTAAGGGACTTAACTGCGGGGTCATCGGTCCCTAAACTTACAAACTACTTACGAACTTATACTAAATACGACACAAACATCCATGCCCGAGGGCGGATTCGAGCCCCCGACGGCGGACTGCCGCGCGCACCGCAACACGGCGCTCCAGCACGTGCGGCTAATCCGCCGCGGCTCTTCTTTACAGAACAGGACAACTTTCGATCGCAACGTACTCTTTGATAGCGTGTAATTTCTCGATGCCTGTCCATTTCACAAGCCGCCGTGAATACTGTCACACTACGACAATAACGTGACGCCGGCCGCGGTGGCCGAGGGGACTGAGACGCTTCAGTCACGGTCTGCACGGCCACTACGGTCGGGGGTTCGAATCCCCCCTCGGGCCTGGATATTTGTGCCGTACTTAGTTGTAAGTAGTTCATAAGTAGTTTGTAAGTTTAGGGACTGATGACCCCGTAGTTATGTCCCTTAAGCTTAACAAACATTTGAACATTTGAATAACGTGACTGTCCAATGCGCACGACACGTGCGTCGATTATGTACTGTCGAGTATTGTCGACCGCCTTCGGCCAGATTTGAGCGTAAACAAAGCTTAGTTCCGCGTTCTGCCGTCCGCAATGGTAAAGTGAACGGAAAATACAATCAAGCTAATGTCTATGCTGAGTGCCGACGGAGATAGATCGGGCGTAGGAGTGGCCGGTCTTTGTCCTAGCTGGATTTGCACTGACTGGGTTTGCATACTCTGTCGGTGTGCTTACAAAGCCGGCATTGGCGAAGGGCTACACTAGGTATTCAGTTTTCATTGTTTGTGCACTGTCACACTTTGTCGCTTTACAGCGCCGTCCACTGTAAAGTTGCCAGTGTTGTTTTGATTTACTGTTTGTTTGGGCGCCTGAGAAGGTAACTAGGCAGCCCGCCTTGGATGCCTGTTGTGCGGGAACTCTACGCATTCATTGGCCACCAAAGCATTCCTCCCTCCTAAAAAAAAAGTGTGCACAGCACAAAAATTGTCCATAGTGATGGGAATATCTTGGTCGATATCCTTTGGTAGGTATTCTTCATGAGGTGAAGGTGGCACCGCAGAAAGGGCCACAGAGCGGTCGGTAGAGTGGGCGGCAGAGAACGTCCCGCCACAGGGTGTTCGGCGACAAGCACTGGCGGTTGCCCTGGAGCTGTGTCGTTCACCTGGGAGCGGAGCTGGTTGAGGAGCCGGCGGACTGTGGACCCGACTTCCCACAGCAGTGATGTCGACGACCGACCGAAGAAATTGGTGATGACAGTAGGTGCCCAGCAAGTCCGCTGATGGGAGAACACCTGCGCCAAGACCGCCTGGCCGACGCGGAAAGAGGGCGTTGGGCTATGGGCGGAAGGCCGAGAAGTCTCTGGAAGAACGACAGGTAAGGGAGTGCGAAACGGTCGACCATGAAGTACTTCCGATGGACTTTCATTGGCGTGTGGGGCGGTGCGGTAAATTAGTTCAAATATTTGAAACACAATAATCAATCCATAGGTCTGTCGATCATATGTATAGTTAACCCTGCCTATGGTGATTTATTTAACTCACAGGAACATTTAATAAAAATTTGTTTTCATATTGTGATTGATTTTTTTTTCTTTGTTTTCTTTTTTTCTTTTTCTTTTTTTTTCTTTTTTCTTTGAAGCGACTGAATAGTTGGCTCTAGAGATAAGGCCAAATAGTTCCTTCGAAATCCAGCTTTATCACTTCTCCCGTGTAGTTGTAGTGTTGTCGTTTTTATAATCTTCAGTCCGGGGACTCGTTTGATGCAGCTCTCCACCCTGCTCTATCCTGAGCAAGCCTTTTCATCTCCTCATAAGAACGGCAACCCACATCCATTTGAATCTGCTTACTATACGCGTCTCTTGGTCTCCCTCTGCGATTTTTACCCCACACACTTCCCTCCAATGCTAAATTTACGATTCCCCGATGTCTAAGAATGTGTCCTACCAAGCAATTCCTTCTTTTAGTCAGTGTATGCCATAAATTCCTTTTCTCACCAATTCTGTTCAATACCTCTTCATTAGTTATGCGATCTACCCACCTAATCTTCAGAATTCTTCTGTAGCACCACATTTCAAAAGCCTCTATTCTCTTCCTGTCCGCACTGCTTATCGTCCATGTTTCACTCCCATACAAGGCAACACTCCACCAAAAGCCTTCAGAAAAGACTTCCTTACGCTTAAATTAATATTCAATGTTAGCAAATTTCTCTTTTTCAAAAATGCTTTTTCCCATTGCCATTCTGCATTTTATATCCTCTGTACTGCGACCATCGCATGTTATTTTACTACCCAAGTGATAAAACTCATCTACCACTTTCATTGTTTCGTTACCTAATCTAATTCCTTCAGCATAGCCTGATTTTCTAAGACCGCATTCCATTATTTTTGTTTTGCTCTTATTAATGTTCATTTTATACGATCTCTTAAACACACTGTCCATTCCATTCAACTGCTCTTACAGGTCCTTTGCTGTCTCTGGCAGAATTACAAAGTCATCAGCAAAACGCAATGTTTTTATTTCTTCCCCCTGAACTTTAAAAAATGTTCAAATGTTTGTTAAGCTTAAGGGACTTAACTACGGGGTCATCAGTCCCTAAACTTACAAACTACTTATGAACTACCAACAACAAAGAACGGCACAAATATCCATGCCCGAGGGGGGATTCGAACCCCCGACCGTAATGGCCGTGCAGACCGTGACTGAAGCGCCTCAGTCCACTCGGCCACCGCGGCCGGCCCTGAACTTTAATCCCTATTCTATACTTTTCGTTGCTTTCCTTCACCGCCTGCTCGATGTACAAACTGAATAACATCGGAGAAAGGTTACAACCCTGTCTTACTCCCTTCCCAACTGATGCTTCCCTTTCATGCCCTTCGAGTCTAATAACTGCGGCCTGGCTTTTGTACAAGTTGTAAATAACTCTCCTTTCCCTATATTTTACCCCTGCTGACTTCAGAATTTGAAAGAGTGTATTCCAGTCAACATTGTCAAATGCTTTCTCCAAATCTACAAAAGCTAAAAATGTAGGTTTGCCTTTCCTTAATCTATCTTCTAAGATAAGACGTAAAGTGAGTATTGCCTCCCGGGCTCCTATGTTCCTCCTGAATTCAAACTGATCTTCCCCGAGGTCAACTTCTACCAGCTTTTCCATTCTCCTGTAGATAATTCGTGTTAAAATTTTGCAACTATGACTTATCAAACTGATGGTTCTGTAATTTTCACACCTGTCTGCGCCTGTAGTGTAACCTGGAAAAACTATTTTATTCATTGCACACTGTTTGCTGAGGGCTTGAGCTACTCTTTATGTATTGGAATATTATATTATCAACATTATGTGCAGCAGCAGAAAGGAGATCTTCATTCAAGCACACTCATACGCGAAATTTCCACTAACAATACATTGATTATGTAGGTTTCTATTGTAGTTGGTGATCATTGTTTGTAATCTTGACTGGCATCTTCTCTATAGTGCTGGACCAATTTAACACTTAGACGTTTTAGTTCACTGCTTCGGTCTTTCATAATATTCAACAACTTACGAAACAAATAACATCTGATCACAGATGCCCGTTACGTTAATAAGGTGATACGTAAATACTCAGTCCTCAACAATTACAACTAATCAGAGCATTTCGTAACCTTTACACAAAACTAATCTTATTTAATTTACTTTGAAAGTCAGACAGTGGTGTTGCCTACACACAATATGCGATAACGTCAAGTTACGAACTACATATTTTGTTAATGCACATATCATTGTGAATTGTTCTCGTCAAACCTGCTTGTGATATGCTATCAAATGGAGTGAGCTACATTCAGTTTATTTATGTCTGACATATCGAGTAGGTACACTTCTTGTGTATCTACTTGATCAATTAACACATATTAGCTTCCAACCTTTATTATACGCTTATTCTTTGCTGCAAAGACATAACCAAATACTTTGCCAGCACCCTTACGGCACCAACACCGAGTTCGGATGCACGGAAAGGGCAGCCTGTTCTAAGTCGAAGCTTATGCCGCTCAGCTGTTGTGGGATTTGTTTGTCTGTAAGCTGGGGGTGCTTTTCATGAACTGTCATCAGATCATGAAGGTGTAGTATGCTATACACCATTATTCCCGCAGGGTAACGTCATTTTCTGTGAACAACAAACACAATTTTAGCCGCAGTGGAGTGGTAGAGCACTCTAAGACGCCTTCATGCTGAGCGAGCGTCGGAAGTTCAAGTCCTCCCTCGGGCATGGGGCCAGCTGCAGTGGCCGAGCGGTTTGCGGCGTGCCACTCGCGGTCTGCACGGCCGTTGTGGTCGAGGGTTCGAATCCCCCTCCGGCATGGATATTTGTGCCGTCTTTAGTATTAGCTAGTTCATAAGTAGTTTGTAGGTTTAGGGACTGATGACCGCATAGTGAAGTCCCATAAGCTATATAAAAATTTGTACATTTCGGGCATGGGAATGTAACTGTCCTTAGGTCAGTTTAAGTTAGTTGAAATAGTTCGTAAGCCTGGGGAATGATAACCTCAGTAGTTAAGTTCCACAGATTTACGAATATTTGAACATATCTTTGAAACAAAATTTTGAAGCAGAAATGAAAAATCAAACAAATAAAAAATCAAAAATCGAAAGATATAGCTTGGTTGGTATTATCTGTTTCAGCTCACACCGTGGATGGAAAAAGAAACACATTAATGTGAAGTCAGGGATTCGGAAAATATTCTTCATCAGGGAGGAGAGAGAAGGAAGAAGAAAGGGGACGGAAGAGAAATTTATCAACTAGGTTAGGAGTGATTATGCGCTTGCGGATGTTCCACTGGCCTGCGGACCATTCCTTCTCCTATGACTTCTCTGTCGCCTTATCATGTCGCTGTCCTGTTTGAGCGGAAACGATGGAGGAATGAGCTACATAGTCGCCGCTTAGACGACAGAACAGTCGAGCACGGAACTCGAGACTGCCTTGGATTCGGCTGGTTTCATACTGGGAAATTGGAAAAACTGAAGCTATAGATAGTAAATGGCGGTACTATACTGATAGTGTTTGTCCAAAAGAAAGATGATTGCCGCGGTGGATTAACCGCGCGTACTGGAGCGCCATGTTGTGGTGCGCGCGGCCGTCCGCAGTCGGGGATTCGAATATGCCTTCGCGCATGGATGTTTGTGTCGTCTTTAGTGTAACGTAGTTCATAAGTAGTTCGTAAGTTTAGGGAGTAATGAACCCGCATTTAAGTCCCTTAAGCTTAAGAAACTTTTGAACATTTTTTGAAAGATGTTTTGCAAATGAATTATCCCACTAATATTGTGTGAGCTACGTTTTTTTCATGCAAAATTCTTACATTTCGTCTGAGGTATAGGAATACAATGACGTTTGGGATGTAATAAATTATCACTAGAACGAGTGTTAAAATTAATGCGTTGCACTTTTCTACAGAGTTTGTCTTGATTACAGTAGACAGGGTGGCCCATTGATAGTGACAGGGCCAAATATCTCACGAAATAAGCATCAAACGAAAAAACTACGAAGAACATAAATTTTCTAGCTTGAAGGAGGAAAACAGAAGGCGCTATGACTGGCCCGCTAGATAGCGCTGCCATAGGTCAAACGGATATCTACCGCATTTTTTAAAAAATAGGTACCAACATTTTTATTACACTTTCGTCTAATACGTAAGTAAATATGAATGTTCTATTTGGAACACTTCTGCTGCTTTGTGATAGACGGCGCTGTAATAGTCACAAATTTATAAGTACGTTGTATCGCGTAACATTTCGCCAGTGCGGGCGGTATTTGCTTTGTGATACATTACTCGTGTTAAAATGGACCGTTTACCAATTGCAGGAAAGGTCGATATGGTATTTAGCTATGTCTATTGTGTTCAAAATGCCTAACGGGCCTGTGCTATGTACAGTCTTAGACAAAAAATTGATCGCCGGCCGGCCGACGCAGAGGCTAAGTCCGAGTCGGTCGCGCAGTGTGGACAATAAATTCGATCGCCCCTCAGAATGCTAAGTCCGGCGATGTGCACGATCTGGCAACACTGTAGAGTGCAGTACTGACAGGAGGAATTGTTATGTCCTTCTCGAGACAATTGTGTGCCATATGAGCGCGTGGTCCCATGGGAAGAGTCGCATTTACAATCGTATATTTAAGCAGTCGCGAGATCGAATCTGCTCAGTTGGCCTGCAGCGGCCGAGCAGTGAGGACCTGTTGCGCTGCGCTGCGGGAAGGCTTGTTTACGCGCGAGGGGTAAGTCGCTCGCTCACAGCGGTGTTTACCTGCTATTTAGCGTGTGCAGAATGATTACCGAGAACCCATAATTGCTTATCCCATAGCTCAGCCCATGCGAAAAGACACTTTGAAATTAACTTTCGACAATTCCTTTGCACGACCTACCTCGTTCGAAGTGGAAGATTTCGTGGAAAGTGAAATGAAAATAGGACTTGACGACATAATTGGAATACATTTGTCGATTGTTTCTAGCGTCGCGTATCTAAAATTGAGAGATGCCGAATTTTGTGAAAAGGTTTTTGAATCCGTTGGAGGAACTCTTAAATTCAAACACAGTGATGGTAATGTCGGTAAGGTCACAATTACACATGTCGGTCTCGGCATTCGAACGATTAGGATCTTTGAATTGCCGTTCGAAATATCTGCCAATGAAATAGATACCGCAGTTTCGCCTTATGGTAAAGTGATCAGCAATATTGCCGAACGTTGGTCGGCTGCTCACAAGTTTCCGGTGCTGAACGGTGTTCGACAACTGAAAGTAGACCTAAGGAAACACATTCCCTCGTATATCTCTATCTGTGGATACCGTTCAATTGTTATATATGATGGACAACCCAAGACATGCTGTAGATGCGGCTCTACAGGCCACGTGCGGGCAGAATGTGTACAGCGGCGAGTTGCGCAGCTGCCTGCCGGTGAAGCTGCGGCACCCCCCAAGATGACGACACTGCCGACGTCATACGTTGCGGTGGCGCGCGGCGAGGCGTCATTGCAGGCCAGTGGTAGCGCATCTTCAGAGACAAGTCAGGACGTTGTTAAGGAGACAGGCAATGCCATTATTGTTACTACTCCAAGTCCGCGTCAGGAAATTACAGAGTACCGAACCGAAGCGCAGGTCGTTTCAGAAGCGGTGGCTCCCAAAATTGACAACACAGACGCCGCGGATGTCGTGTCTCAACGAAGTATACGTACTGTGGAGGTAACTGATACGCCTATGGTAGATTCTATCGATTCTGACCCCGTCAACGAATCCGTGTCAATCGTTGCAGTATCGGAAACGGCCGGTACTTCCCCAAAGAAAACTAAAAAACGAAGATTGGCACATCAGGGGGCGGAACAAACAGCGCCTACTTTACGGGGAAAGGCGAAGGTAATAGCGCAAAAATTAAAAGAAGGGGACTTAAAAGATCCTGACCCCTCTCAGCGTGGACAAAAGAAAAACCAAAATCTATTCAGAACGCGTCAACGTCGAATGCGCCGCAAGATACGCGCCTTCAAGTTACTGCGGACGTAGGTACTACTTTTACGAAAGAGTGGGCGGACGATGTAGACACAGACGACACGGATATAGAAATGAGGGACGTTCCAGAGGTTCCGAGTGCCTCAACTTCCACATTGGGAGATAACAGATCAATTTCTAACGTTGCCATAGCCACCCAAACAGTAGAAAACGACAGCGTCTCACCGTCCCAACAGAATGATAGTAATTAATGGGTCGTCTTTCCAATCCCAGTAAGATATGAACAGCTTGCAAGCGTACAAAATTGTTACGCTCAATCTCAATAAGATCCGCAATTCCTTAAAGTTGAAAAGTTTACAAGACTTTTTATTCGCTGCTGAAATTGATGTTGCTATGCTGCAAGAAGTGTCGGACATCGAATTAGATCAAATAGCCGGATATAACGCCTTAACCAACCCTGGCTACGGAGATGACCTTGGAACTGCAATGCTGCTTAAAGAGGGAATAATCGTCAATAATGTGGAAAGACTTGTGTCCAGCAGAGGGATCGCGGCCACCTTTAACAATATCAGGCTGATCAATGTTTACGCTCCATCCGGATCAGGTAATAAGCAACGCCGGGCGGAATTTTTTAGACATGACGTGCTTCCCCTGTTTGCATCGACTTTTAGCGAAATCATTTTTGCCGGTGATTTTAACTGTGTGCTAAATAAAAGGGATCAAATCCCAAATTTTAGTTCTTGTGTGGAACTCGGGAAGATCGTGCAAGACCTCAGATTAATTGACACTTGGACTTTCTTGCACGGCGAAGCGACCGGCTTTACACACATCACCAGCCATTCCGCTAGCCGGCTTGACAGAATCTATGTCTCACAGAATTTAACAGCTCAACTGTTACAATCCGAAATATGGCCCACTAGTTTCTCTGAACATGCAGCGTACATATGTACCATTAACATGTCAACACAAGAGACATATCGAGGTCGTGGCCTGTGGAAATTCAACGTCGCGCATTTGAAAGACTTTGAATGTCGTGAGGTGTTTCTAACAACTTGGCAAGCCTGTGAGCTTAAATTACACAAATTCAAATCGGCGATCGATTGGTGGCTCAAATGTGCCAAACCTCAATTAAGGAGAGCATTAATGTGTTATTCCCGTGAGAAAAACATGTGGTACAAACGAACCTCGGAATTCTATTTCAAGTGTCTCCGGGATCTGTATAAACTGGATGCCACCGTGGTAACAAATTTTACGAAGATAAAAAAAAATACAGGCGAAACTTCTCTCTCTGAAATGGAAACAGCTAGAAGGTTTCAAAATCCGAGCGAAAGTTCCGAATTCGGTACAGGATGAAGAGGCTGCATTGTTTCACATGATACGAGAAACTAAACGAGGCAATAGAAAAATTTTAACAGAAATTAAAACCAGCACCGGTGAGACTGTGACCAAACAAAGTGACATAAAGGCGGTTGTACAACAGTATTATTCCGATTTACTGTCAAACAAACCAGTTGACGAGAACGCTTTCGCCGATTTTACAGCACATTCGTCACGACGCCTCAGTACAGCGGAAGCAACTCAACTGACAGCTGAGCTGACGGAAGACGAGTTAGAGGATGTCGTCATGCAGAGCCCGAGGAACAAATCGCCTGGGAGCGACGGATTACCGGCAAAGGTCTATCAAACGTTTTGGCCGCAAATGAAGACCAAACTACTAGCTATATGTAACGAATTATTGGATCCCAACACCGTCATTCCACGAGAATTTCGTGATGGGATTGTTGTATTACTGCCAAAGAAACCGTGCAGCAATACACTTACGGCCTTGAGACCGATTACATTACTGAATGGAGATTACAAAATTTTCGCCCGCGTCCTCAGCCATCGCCTAAAATCGATCATGAGTACGATCACGGGACCCTACCAAACAAGTGTCGGGAGAGACAGGTCGATTTACGAAACGCTCACAGACTATCGAGATACCATAGCAATCGCCGAGACCTGTAAACTAAAATGTGGCATAGTAACGTAAAATTTTGAAAAAGCCTTCGATAGAGTGAGACATCGTTTCCTCTTCCACATTATGCAGGAAATGGGCTTTCAGCACCGGTTCGTCGGTATTTTGAAAAATTTGTTCCACAATAGTACTTCACGAATTTTAATTAATGGTCAGCTCGGTGAAGCCATTCATATTGCCAGTTCAGTGAGACAGGGATGTCCGATGTCGGCAGCTTTATTCGCCATCGCCATCGAACCACTGCTCGCCAAGCTAACGCAGCAGCTGCAAGGCCTGATTATAAACGGACAGAAGATCGTTTGTCGCGCATACGCAGATGACGTCGGATTTCTCGTTGTCAATACGCAAGAAGTAGACTCCTCGCTCCTCACTATTGAGAGATATGAGGCTGCATCTGGAGCCAAACTTAACTGGGACAAATCTGGTATTATGAATATTGGACGCGGATTAACTGTGCAACACCACGCGCGACTGAGAGAAGTAACTGTCATGAGATGTTTAGGAATACAGTTCCGGAAGAAGATGCAGAACACCATCGCTGTCAACTACAGAGAGTTACTTAATAAACTCAGAGCATGTGTTCAACTCCACAACATGAGGCAGTTAAATACGTTACAAAAAGTACAACTAGTTAATACCTACATCACATCGAAAATCAATTATGTTGCAAAAGTGTTGCCCATTCCAAGCGGCACCGCACAAAGGATGTTGTCAGCACTAGGTCATTTCGTGAGTAGAGGAAGCATCTTTAAAGTAAAATACGAGACCTTAACGCTTCCGATACGAAACGGTGGGTTAAATCTCACAAACGTCCACACAAAGGCACAAGCGCTGTACATAAGTAGTACATACAAGCTGTGGAAAACATCCCCTAACAGTTTAATTGCCCATCTGCTCAACGAAATCTCACCACCGGACCTAAACCCCCCAGATGATGTTCACCACATACCGCCTGCACTGTACCATGTGCGGAATTTCTTACTGGACTACAGTTACGTTCGAAGAAGGATAGCCGCAAAGGAAATAACAATTCCAAAGAAAATCTATAACACCTTGATAGAAACAAAGCCTAAGAATAATATAGAAGATAAATACAAGGATCACAACTGGCGTGTGATTTGGGATAATATCCACTCCCGCAATTTGCCGTCTGTCGTGCGATCAGCTTGGTACACCGCTGTGAATAGAAAAATTGCGACCGATTCGAAACGATACTCCATACATTTAGCCGACTCCCCTCTGTGTAACACGTGCATTCTAGAAGATACTGAGGAACATAGATTTGTGTGCGAGAAAGTGAGAGAGGTTTGGAAGGTAGTTAGGCAGTTGTTGGCAAGTATCACAAGAACGTCTGCCGCTACGGTAACACCAGCAGACTTCCTTACACCCGACACGGTCCCCTATCCACAGACCAAAAGGAATTCAGTAAACTGGATAAAAGGACACACAGTTTACTATATATTCAACAGCCAAAGTCCAAGTAAACAGGACTTTGTCATGTACTTACGGATACAACATCAAAAACTACAGGCAATCACGAATTATGGTAAAACTTTTGCAAACTTTTTAAACAAAACTATCAGTGAACAACTAATGTACTAACGTACGATTAACGGTTCACTTTGGAGAATCGGAAATTACATTTATTTGAAATAGATTTGATTTTTGAAGAATGACCAGAAGGTAATCAGACGAAGACAAGAAGTAATAAGTAAGAAACAGTGTAAATGTTGTTTAATTAATTCCACAGCCGGGGAAACTTTGGCCGTGACACTCTTCGGAGTTACGAGAAGGCAATATGTGGTACTACTACCCGCTAACTGAGGAGACACAGGATACGAAATTAACATAGAATCAGATACGGAAACGCACCACACGTTTCGAGAAGACAAACTCCGAAGGGCAACCACTGAGCTGAAGTTAAACTCGCTAAAATGCCTGACAACGTTCATTTATATGTTTAGTTCAGAAATCCAATTATTTTCAAGACGGAAATACGTCGATTTCTGCATTTTCTTTTTCTCTGCTGTCGAAGAAGCACATATAAGAAGACTTTTATTTTACCGACAGCAGCCACTTTTCTTGATTAAAGGCAGATGAAGCAAAAAAAAAAAAAAAAAAAAAAAAAAAGTCCAACCACCTTCAACTTTTTTTTTAAACTGCAAATCGGCTGTCTTCGTTATCAGTGTAGAAGAAACTCAAATGTAACAGCGAAAAATCTCAGAAATAATTACACAAAAGAGCTCGCGGCTGCATCAAAACTGACCTGTTTACTCTCGGGAGCCTTCTACGCTTGCAGTGGGCACCGGCTACGGCGACGCGCCAGCGGCCGCAATTGGTACTTATATTACAGTCACGTATTGAATTTTCCTGACATATATGAACATGATCTAAACATCGTAAAGTAGAATCAGTATTAAGGGTCATAGGGGTGACTATTACCACATTTTTCTCGATCGTCATCAGGCCGCTCAATCAGGATTCCTACTCACGATTGTTACTAGTGACGAGTTATGATGCTCTCATGCTGATAGCTTAAGAAAAAATTAATGACTGAGTACTAGAAGATTTTTATACTCAGCAAAGTGCAAGCACAACGCCACGGTGCGCCCATTTTTTGTAAACAATTGAGACACCATTTAGTCGCACTGTAAGGATAAACGACCTAAAAAAATTACATCATGTGTTAGTAGTACACTATAATAGTTCCAGTTGATTTCACAAACAAAACATCGATTCGTGTGCTTTGGAAGTCACCTATTCCGCACCTACTCTTTCGATCACATGTCCTCAAATGTTTATCATTCCTGCCTCTACTCGAATAATCTTCGACAAAAATTATTTCCAGACGAAAATACACGTCGAACATCGATTGGCGTCATAAAGAGCTTGCAATCAGTTCGATTCTGAAGGGACAGATTTGGTAAACTATCAGAACGTTGTCAGACTTTCCCATTATCAGAGAGAATATAGCAAGTAACCATAAGAGGTTTCTTGTTGTTTTCGATGTGGATTCGTGCAACTCCTGTCACGAAAAAAAACTAAAAAATTCTACTTCAATGAGACCCGAACCATTGACCAAAGCTACCTCGCCGTGGCAGGCGACTACTTTACCGAAGAGCTAGCGAGGAGCTCTTTTTTTTTTTTTTTTTTTTTTTTTTTTTTTTTTTTTTGGAGCTTACATGCAAGTTCTTTCCTACTGCTACCTACGTCAGTAGAACTTATAACTCGCAACGTTAGAGACTAGATTAGTTGGAATTTCGCCGTGTAAACAATTTTCTGGACCCAAAAGCATGAACAAATAGCTTTCTGTCGCCTCTCGACTGAGAAACCAGTCAGATTATTCAATGGAAATTACAGAAAATATCAAGTGAATTTATGAGCATAGTTCTGTGTTAACCAGGAAGTAAGACCTCGGTACCAGTGTTGACAGACTTACACTGCGGTGTTGCCAAGCTTCAGTCATACTATAAACAGGAATAATAAGAGCCGAGGTGATTGCCAAGCGAGCTCGACGGAGACTTAGCTCGCGCGTCGTGCGCCTACTGGGGGATGCACCGACCGCTAACATAGTAATAAGTGTCTCAATTATTTGCGTATTCTGTCTTAAGTACAATGACAAAAGTGCTGTTTCACATTTCTTCGAGCATTTCCATTGATTTTACTGAAAACATTAGATGTAAGCGTCAGTTTTCTTTACAATTAAAGACTCATAAAATATCTTTCTTGATGTCGCTGTCAGTGGCACAAACGAACGAAGAGAGGCAAACAAATGAAAAGAAATCAATGCAGCATTGTTTTCAAGATGTGAACATTTCTGGGAAGGCTTCGTAACATGGAGTGCAAAATAAGAAGAGCTTATGTTATCTAAACATAGAATTAGGGACAGTAATGTATAGATTAATTTATCTTTAAGCCAAACTGTCATCCAGTCTACAAATATTGCAAAAATGAAACGTATCACCTATTGATTAGAGTCCCATTATATGCCCAAACAAAAACGAGCAGCAGATATACTGAAAACCTTTTGATGACTATGCAGAACATTCAGTGCATAAAGAACCCTAAATCCAAAATGACTATGGGTTAACGAAGCAGAGCATAGTGTTGATATTGTATGCAGCAGTCGCACAGTGTTTTATTTATTTATTTTTTTACCCCAACCATTTTCATATGAATACAAGCTCCCACAATATTCATATGACAAACATCGGGCCGTAATATGATGACACAGTTGATCAGATGGTTACAGAAATTGCAGTGGCTGTTTTTATGTTGCCAATGGATAACGCCAAATTGTCACTATTTCGTAACATATCACAGACTAAGTTCTTTCTGTGAAAGAATTGCTCAACAGTTAGTGAACAGTATCGACACCTCTGCACGTAACACGAACCCATCAGTTGCCAATTATATGCAGCTAAATTTTATAATTTGATTTTCCGACGAACGATTTAATTTCTTTCAAATGTTCAAATGTTTGTATAGCTTATGGGACTTAACTACGGGGTCATCAGTCCCTAAACTTACAAACTACTTATGAACTAGCTAACACTAAGGACGGCACAAATATCCATGCCCGAGGGGGGATTCGAAACCCCGACCGTAGTTGCCGTGCAGACCGTGACTGGCGCGCCTCAGTCCCCTCGGCCACCGCGGCCGGCTATTTCTTTCACATACTGAAAGTGTTCAACAGGCATGAGTCTATTACTTCTCGTTCACGTCCACTTCCTTTTCTCACCCCTACACCCACAGTGGAGGTTAATAAATGACACAAAGTACAGGTTTATACCTACATTAATGGGGTTATTGATATCAGTTTTCCCGCCAGTATTCTGCTATTGTTCTGAAGACGAATACTCAACGTAAATAGTAAAATTCAGTTGGATGAACATCTGAAGTGTCGACATCAGTTCCACGAACCAAAAGATGGTTGAACTAAGCGAATAAAAAGCGTCTATATGCCAATAAATAAAAATGAAATAACAGTTAATGGAAGTTTACAAACTCCATCGGAAAAAATGAAAATACTGTCTTGACTTACAGACTACTGCAATACAAATTCTTGGATTTCACAGAAATGTATTACTTAGGCCCTACTTTTGTTTTGGTGCATTTCACTTGCACTAGAGAAGGGATAAACCATGCGAATATTTCATTAGTGTTACAAGTCCTGGAACTCCGTCGATTACTACCGAGTTGACAATCACTTTCCGTATGATATTCGTTGTTTGAAACTGATTAAAGGGGCTTTACGACATCCTTTTATTAATCGAATTCTATAAACTTCTCGGTAGTTGTACGAAAGGTAGACAGCGGTATTTTTGAAAATGTATGCCGCAGCGGTACTGGAACCCTGCTTTCGTTTTCCTAGAAGAACTATTCTTTGCGGTCGTTGGATAGTTTTTGTTCTATATTGACTGATAAGATTGATCTTTTACCCTCCCTTAAAAAAGACAATAATAAAAAATTACAGTTGCGGTCACTCCTCTGGTCGAGCAAGCTGGAAGCATTGTCTCGGCAATTTGTACAAATAATAGTCAATATGCTTCAAGTTTTTCAAAGCATGTTGTCACTGGGTCTCATATAGGTATGACAGCAGTGGAAATAGCTCGAAAAGTAAGTATGGTGCGATTACTTTTGTGCAAATCACCTCACAAAAACTATTTCCCGTTTCAAGAAAGATCTTTCCGGTATTCATGATTTTCCACATGAAGGAAGACTCGATAACTCACGTAAGTGTCAGTTAATCGCACTGAAATGCAATATCACCATGTCTTTCTGGCAGCGACTATCTTTTCGGTTTTTCTATTTTCTGTTTTGCAGCAGTCTGCCTCCTCGTTTTGGAAGCGAAAAACGATTTTTGCAGTGCACAACACCTTAATTAACACACACTCCCTTCCCGGACAATGAGAATTGGAACCGGAGATGTCAAATAGAATATGATACTGGATGCAATTCCATATCTGCCCAATCTGCTTCTCGTTGTCAGCTTTTTTTGAGAGGTTATTATACTTTTATTCTGAAGACATAAACGCCTCCAATCAAAATGCAGTTCAATGACTGACATGAATTCGTTGCTGACAGATAAACAATATTATAGTAGTAACTGGCAAGTGTGTCGAATTCTATAAGTCATCTGACGAACTTAGGTGTTTCGTAGGATTCGTGTAGTTGATGTTGCAGTCGCACCCATTTAAAATAAGCTTCCGGCTTTAAATATACTTCTGTGGTGGGATTTAACTGTATGGTTACAGTTGCAGCAGTACACAGGTGGTGATATATTGTCGAGTCTGTGAAGACTCCCTCATTTCTTTAGTACAGACTAAAATTATTGATGTGATCATATGGCATTATGATCCGGGACATCCCAGGCGGGATTGTTCGGCAGCATTACTATTTATTTTATCTCGAATTTAACATTCTGCAATAATAATAACAGAAGATAAGAAACAACTCGCCGCAAAAACGAAAGCTGAGTCTCAGGCAGACACAAATAAAAGACCTTGCATTCAGACAATTTAAATTTTAGGCCGCACAATTCTTCAGAAAGAGAATCATTCAAACACACAATCACTGAGGCATAAATCATCCCCACACGTCAACCATCGATGGCAGCTCTGCACACCTTGACATACAAGCTCGTTTTGCTTATCATCAGGCGTTTATGCGTTCTGATCCGTTAGTTAAAGGAATTGTCATAGCATCGCTTTTGTTCACTCTCCGTTCTAGTGAGGCTATTTTAGTCTCAGACAGAAAGCGGTGCTAGTGAGTGAACACTGCGGCGCTATGCTACAATGCGCGAGGCCGTTCCCCGTCGGGGGCTCGAATCCTCCCTCGGTCATGTATGTTTTTGCTGTCTTTAATATCAGCTAGTTCATAAGTAGTTTGTAAGTTTAGGGACTGATGAGCCACAGTTAAGTTCAAAAATGTTCAAATGTTTGTATAGCTTATGGGACTTGACTACGGGGTCATCAGTCCCTAAACTTACAAACTACTTATGATCTACCTTATACTAAAGACGGCATAAACATCCATGCCCGAGGAGGGATTCGATCCCCCGACCGTACGCAATTAAGTCCCACAGGCTTTACAAAAAGGAAAAAGTAACAGAAATCGATGCCCAGCGGTGCCTTCCGCTAGCGTAAAGAAATGTCCCATCATGTGTCCTGACTGAAATCATGGCCTATGTGGGTAGCGGATAGTGTTACGTCCTTCGTTTTCGCGTGACATCTTTTAATACACATTTTATTAGCTACTTGATCAATCATGAGTACTACATCCCACACTTCATCTTCATCCATGGCACAACAAAGAATTACGAGAATAGATTTTCCATGCTGTAAATTACGAGAGACATTGTAATTTACTCTTCAGATGAGCTCGTTATAGACGAAGACCTAAATTTCCTATGATTATTGCTTATTACACACGAATTATATTTAACTGCTTGTCAGACAATAAATGTAGTGGCATTTCAACGGTATTCATTCGTCAGGCATTGTTTGTGAAGAGGCCAAAACATTTCAAATACTTGTGTCTCGGAGTGGGAAGTATATTTACTCAAATAACTAATTGATCATACATTTCCTAACAGTGGAAATACTGAAGCAAACTGATTACTTAATTGTAACATATAAACTTGTGTAATGGCTGTCATTTCAATTGCGTAGATGACGGTAATTTTCCTAAACAGTTATTTGCAGAATTCATTATTTACCGTACGATTTAACTTTGTCTCTTCTTATTCCTATTCAGACAGGTGTATCGTATATTGGACTGGAGTAGACAAACGAGTGTTTTCTTTCAAATATTGAGGGTTCTTGGTTCCATTCGCTGCATGTTCTTGATGGTCTGCTGGTCATAAGAAGAGAAGACGCCACGAAACTTACGGTGTCCGCGCTAAATTAAGCCCACCAGAACTACCACGTTGTAAAGCCGGTAGGCATCGTGATGCCGTGTCGCTCTCTAAGCATCGCTACTGTTTTGATATAGAAATTCTACTGTCCAACATTGACGATGTTTACAATATAACTGCTGCTGAGGCTTTGCCGCGAAACGTGAGAAGCGCCTTACAGATTAGAATTTTTGTTTCAGCATGTCTCGATTCTTGAGCTTGTTGTAAACAAATTCCAGGCAGCTCCACACTAACGAACATTTTCAGCTATCAAATTAAACGCGTAGGAATTATCCAAGTGTAACTGCTGGATATGTTTTAAGTAATATTCAATTTTTGGATGAATATGGCTCGGAAAGAAACGTCAATTTTATTACAGTCCATCTCCTGTCTCTGAATGATTTGACAATTGCGTTAATTCTGTAAAGCGTTGTGACAACTGTGAGTCAGTGATGAATGAACACATGTTCAGAGATATTTACCGATGAGAGGAGGGGGGGGGGGGCGGGTTCACTTCCGTCCTTATGTTCCCACGTCTGTATATAAAAATGTTAGGCGTATAGCTGTTAATCTCCGAAAGTTCTTGACCCATTGCTTTGAAATTCTGACTCGACGTTGCATTCTAGCCCAGGAAGGTTTTTAGGTGCACATTTTTAATGTATTATATATAACCTATAAATGCGTTACTTTTGCGATTTTTAGTATAAGCCTTTTTCCAATTATAAAGTTTATATAAATTCATATATGACACATATTGAAGAATTTGGGATATGAAAACATGCACATATTATATTAGAACGTTGTGTCAACGTTTCAAAGCTTTCGGAAATATACGATTTTGAACATATCACTAAACATGGCTCTAGGTTAGAGAGAGTTCTAAGAGGAAATAGAAGTGAAGAGGAGACGAACAGGGAAAGCGTTATTATGAGATGTAGATGGAGAGGGAGGAGGGACAGATGCACAGAAAGAGGGGGAAGGAGGATCGGATAGACAAAGAGAGAGGGAAGAAGATGGGGAGGAGAAGATGGACAAGTAGTGGGGAAGGAGGAAGTTATGGACAAAGAGAGGGGAACGAGGAAAGGTGCAGAGAGAGGGGACAGAGATAAGGGGAGCAGAGAATGTAGGACGTATATCCAATTCTCATCCACAAGGCAGTAGGAAATTACGTATATAAGAAATGTATGGTTCCTTTTATCTTTCTTTTCCATTTAATCTGTAACAAGCGACAGCAACGCATGGACGGGTACAGCTACTGCCAAAGTAAGTAAAGTAACACATCGTTCATTCACAAGAAAAATTTGATGTCCGCAATTACATAAACAAAGGCTTGTGAGGAATAGTTATGTAGAAAGGAAAGTCCTGGAGTTCATGATACTACTGTTACGGTTAGGCATCATATCAGACTTCCCAATTCCAGCATGTTTATAATTCACACTGACACAAGGGCTGTGATACGAGAGAAGGAAATTTATTATATGCTTCTCACAAAAGGTTATTACTTGTGTACCACTATCGAGTGCAGGAAAGCTCCTTAATTATTTTTGTGTGTGTTGCATGAATTTTGGGCTCACCTAGGTTTTCTTGTGCGGGTAAGAAGAGATTCATCGGAATAGAGTCTGATTTTAGTTACGAGAAACCTGTGCAGACAGTGTCGAAACACTGCGTTCTGAACCAAGACGACGTCTTCCTCTTTGTGTCTTGACGTGTGCTGGAGTGGGGCGCTGTTTACAGATGCACTTGTTGCGAGTCTCTACACCCGGATTGCGCTGCCTTTGTCAACTACTTTAAAAACGTAATACATTCTCCATTATTTAATTTAAGGTAATTTACAGGAAATTGTTTGGGTAATCTCGAATTTTGTAGCTTTAGAAGTCATTAAAACATTCCACATTGATATTATATGCATTTTTGTTGCTACGTCTTTTTCATATTCGCACATACGCGCACACACACACACACACACACACACACACACACACACACACACACACACACACACAGACATACACACTGCTTGATTTTTTGAGAAGGGACTATTCCTATAGCCTACCCATCCAGCAACATTTCGTAATATTTTTCTAAGGCGTCTTGGAACTGACTGTACTAACTGCCTTGATAATGTTTCATAGTGGTTTATTTGCCACCATGTATGTTGCATATTTTCCCAATAGTTTTCTTGATCCAAGTGGCAACGAACTCGTTACTTCCCCCCCCCTCCCCCCACATATTCTCAATAGGATTAAGGTCCGGTGACCGTGGAACGAACTCAGCTTTATGCGATCTTGGCTGCAAAACTATTCTTGAACGGCGCAGCTTTCATGGATGGGGCTGTGGTCCTGTAAATAAATAGGTATCAAGTTATTTCATCTATTTATATTTGAATAACGTATTTGTAATTTACGCACTTTATTCATGTTTTGTATACGGTGTCCATCATGTCAGATTGAGCATGACTGGCTGAAACATACCAGACGATGCAGTTTGGTGCTGATAAGAAGACCATCGGACCAATTACCCAACCACGAGGAACCTCTACTGAATACCAGACTTCTAACTGAAGTATTTTGCGTACCATCTATACCACTAACGTGATAACTATATTAAGCAACTAACAGAAGTGCAGCGGCTATACTCCCAAGTTATCATGCCGACAATGCATGTCAGAATCTGCATAAATATATGAGTAGCTTCGTATCTGTCGTTTACAAATAATTGAGATAAACGCCATTTTAATTACGAAAAGTGTATTCCCATGCTGCTTTGGTGATCATTTGGAACTAAGTGATGACCAAACAGGCATACGTATTAACTCCACGTTTCGTAATAAAAATGGTTTATGTCAGTTACTTGCGAACGATAGATGTCCGCCTTTGATAACAAGCTACTCAATCATCATACAGCAAGACCGCAGGGTAGTATACAATTTGTGCAAACGCCAGTCATCTTTTGTGAGAGCCGAAGAGCCCGAAAGGGACGCAGTAGTTGGGAAGAGAGTAACAAAAGCCAATGTTGTTCAATCTGTTCATTGAGCAGGCTGTGAAGGAGAGAAAGGAGAAATTTGGAGAAATGATTAATGTTCAGGGACAAGAAGTAAATATTTTGCAAATTGCCGATGACGTAGTACTGTCAGAGACTGCAATGGACCTCGAAGAGCAATTATATGGAATGGACAGTGTCTTGAAAAGAGGGTATGAAATTAACATTAGAAACAGCATAAAAAGAGTAATGAAATTTAGTCTAAGAAAATCAGGTGATGTTGAAGGTAACAGATTAGAAAACGAGACATTAAAAGTTGAGATGAGATTTGTTGGTTGTGTGTGTGGGGAAGGGTGAGTTTGGAGGGTTTGGTTGTGGTTTAGAGGCACTAGTCATGTCATCAATCCCTATTTTGGATAAGGATGGGAAAGTAAATCTGACGTTCCCTTTGAAAGGAAACATCCTGACTTTCGCCTGGATTGATGTAGGGAAATCATGGAAAACGTAAATCAGTATGGCCGGAGGTGGATTTGAACCACCATCCTCCCGAATGCGGGTCCAGTGTGCTAACCACTGCCCTACCTCGCTCCTCTGAGTTTTGTTATTTGGATTGTAAAATAACTTCTTATGCCTGGAGTAGTGAAGACATAAAATGTAGAATGCAATGGGAGAAAAAGTATTTCTGCAGAAGAGAATTTAAGGGATATGGAGTCTTTTCTGAAGGAATTTGTCAGAAGTGTGGCCTTGTACGGCAGGGAAGCGCGGACGATAAAGTAGTTCAGACAAGAAGAGGATAACTTTCTAAATTTCTTGTAACAGGAGAATGCTGAAGAGTAGATGGGTAGATCATGTGAGTAATGACGTTCTGAAGAGAATTGGGGAGAAAAGAAATTTCTGGCATATCTTGTCTAAAAGACGGGATCGATTCTGAGACACAAACAAATCGTCAATTTAGTTTTGGAGGGGAACGTGTGGGGTAAAAATCGCAGGGTTAGACGACGAGATGGATACAGCAAGCAGATTCAAAGGAATTTGGGCTGTCTTTCTTACTCAGAGATGAAGAGTTTTGAGCAAGATAGGGTAGCGTGGAGGTGGAGAAGTGCATCAAAGCAGTCTATGGACATAAGACTACAACCACAACAACACACCACATCATTAAGTAGTGTATTTCGTGTAAGATTATTCAGAAATAGTCATTTTAGACCCAGTAATTTCATTAATAAAGCACCATCATTACAGCAGACTTTATTCAAATGTGTAGTCCGTTTGTTACGGAATGAATTGCGGTATCCTCTTAGGCATTATCGTTTGCTGTACCATAAAAGAATTAGGAACAGAATTTGTCGCACAGGTAACTGAAACACCAATTCTTGGAGTACTGTCCACATTTAATGAAATATGCATGTGATACCCGAAAACATAGTTTATTTAAATTACAAAAATTATTATTATTTGATTAATGATGGAAATTCTCCTTATATATATATATATATATATATAGTGTGTGTGTATGTGTGTGTACACTGATTGGTCTTTCCTCTTTGATTATATATCCTCTCTGACTTGGCTCAGTACTATAACACGTATCTCTAACTTTCACACTCCTTAACACCATCTTCATGACCTAGGTCGTGATTTACCTTCCCCTTCCGTTCCCATCCTTTGTTTCTTCCCTTCTCTCCCACCTCAAGAAGGAACTGTGTTCCGAAAGCTTGTCCTTATCGTCCGTTTTCTTTTTTTCTTCATTTGTGTCACTATCGGCGGTACAGCACAAAGGTAAGTACTGGCCAGCCAATCTATCGCTTTGAAAAATAATTTAAAAATTATTATTACTGCGATCAATTTTGACGTTAACCACGCACATCTGATCATTAGTGTGAAAGCAGGCATGTTAAACAGATGCATAACAGAATGTTGTATTTCTATAGAAACTTCCCTCGAAATATTTTCTCCATTAGGCTTATGCAGGTTGCCTGCTTTATACATTTTCAGTGAAACCTTCAACCTGTCTGCAAAAAGAAACATCATAGGTTCAGTAAAGTGGAGTACCTGTTCGCGGTACAATTTTACACTGCAAAAGCCTACGTTTCTTCTCTCTACAAAGTTTTGATGGAAAAGTGCCTGATCAGTCTGGAGTCTGAATAATTTTCCATGGCATATTATAACGATGATCTATACACGTCCGCATGATAACCGCAAACCATAGCCACAGCACCACTACCTCTATCTCAGAACAACACTCACGTTAATGCTATAGGAGATGCGCAAATACGACATCTATTTCGTCGAAAAGCCACATACTGATTTACGGGTCTAACGGTGACCTTAGGAGGTATAAAAAATACTGGACAGTTTGATATTCTGTGTTTGCAACAATACTGAGCACATAACTCTCATCAATGTCCTTACAGGTAACGACCGCACAAATGACGTTGAAAATTATAAATAGTACCAGCATTGTATATATTCTTATACATTATGATCATGTGATGCTAATACTAGATTGAATATTAAATATTAATTTAAGTGTTGCAAATATACACCTTATCAAATGTGCAGAAGACACAAAAAGAATAATAGACGGATTATAAGAAAGAAAATGGATCCAAGAGAAAATACAGACGTTTGGAAAATCCATAGTAATGAGACCTGCAAAAATATGAAAAAAAAAAAAAATCAAATGGAGCGGTTAAGTGAGAGTTAACTTTTGTTAGACATATGTATTAAATGAAAGATAAAAGGCTAAGGAAACAATTATTCGTATACTTCTGAAAGAATAAATCAACAATAGCATGAGCAAAGAAGAAAATAAATACTTAGAAAGAAACATCATCAAATAATCTTAACTAACCACAATAAAGAACATAATAAAGTTAGAAGCTATTGAAAGAGTATGAAATAAGAAATTGGAAACAACATGAAAAAAAAGAAGTAAAATACAACTTGGGATATTATGACGGGTAAATTAATCTATGCATTACTGTCCCTATTTCTATGTTTGGATAACAGAAGTTCTTCTTATTTTACACTCCATGTTACAAAGCCTTCCCAGAAATCTTCACATCTTGAAAACAATGCTGCATTGATTTCTTTTCGTTTGTTTGCCTCTCTTCGTTCGTTTGTGCCACTGACAGCGATATCAAGAAAGATATTTTATGAGTCTATAGCTGTAAAAAAAAAAAAAAAAAAAAAAAAAAACTGACGCTTACATCTAATGTTTTCAGTATAATCAATGGAAATGCTCGAAGAAATGTGAAACAGCACTGGTGAATGACTTTTGTTGTCATTGCGATTAAGACAGAATACGCAAATAATTGAGACACTTATTACTATGTTAGCGGCCGGTGCATCTGTATATTTTTCGTAGTGACAACGATCGGCTCATTAAAGCTAGTTACGGAATTGCGAACAGGGCTCATTGACATATACTTTAGGTGTTCGGACCCCCAGTAGGCGCACGACGTGTGCGCTAAGTCTCTGTCCAGCTCGCTTGGCAATCACCTCGGCTCTTATTAATCCTGTTTATAGTATGACTGAAGCTTGGCAACATCGCAGTGTAAGCCTGTCAACTCTGGTACCGAGGTCTTACTTCCTGGTTAGCACAGAACTATGCTCATAAATTCACTTGATGTTTTCTGTAATTTCCATTGAATAGCGTGGCTGGTTTGTCAGTCGAGAGGCGTCAGAAGGCTATTTGTTCATGTTTTTGGGTCCAGAAAATTGTTTACACGGCGACATTCCAACTAATCTCGTCTCTTATGTTGCGAGTTAGTTGTTCTACTGATGTATGTGGCAGTAGGAAAGCACTTCCGTGCAAGCTCCTCGCTAGCTCTTCGGTAAAGTAGTCGCCTGCGCCGGCGAGGTGGCTTTGGTCAATGGTTCGGGTCTCATTGAAGTAGAATTTTTTAGCTTTTTTCGTGACAGGAGTTGCACGAATCCACATCGAAAACAACAAGAAACCTCTTGTGGTTACTTGCTATATTCTCTCTGATAATGGGAAAGTCTGACAATGTTCTGGTAGTTTACCAAATCTGTCCCTTCAGAATCGAACTGATTGCAAGCTAATTATGACGCCAATCGATGTTCGACGTGTATTTTCGTCTGGAAATAATTTTTGGCGAAGGTTACTCGAGTAGAGGCAGGAAAGATAAACATTTGAGAGTAGGTGCGAAATGGGTGACTTCCAAAGCACACTAATCGATGTTTTGTTTGTGAAATCAACTGGAACTATTATAGTGTACTACTAACACATGATGTAATTTTTTTAGGTCGTTTATCCTTACAGTGCGACTAAATGGTGTCTCAGTTGTTTACAAAAAATGGGCGCACCCTGGCGTCGTGGTTGCACTTTGCTGAGTATAAAAATCTTTTAGTACTCAGTCATTAATTTCTTCTTAAGCTATCAGCATGAGAGCATCATAACTCGTCACTAGTAACAATCGTGTGTAGGAATCCTGATTGAGCGGCCTGATGACGTTCAAGAAAAATGTGGTAATAGTCACCCCTATGACCCTTAATACTGATTCTACTTTACGATGTTTAGATCATGTTCATATATGTCAGGAAAATTCAATACGTGACTGTAATATAAATACCAGAACTTGAGATAAGGATATAACAGCCGGTAAATAAACTCAGAGCGGCGCGCCGCTGTCACCGAGTCCGCAGGCGGCTGCCGCGATGCGGCCGCTGGCGCGTCGCCGTAGCCGGTGCCCACTGCAAGCGTAGAAGGCTCCCGAGAGTAAACAGGTCAGTTTTGATGCAGCCGCGAGCTCTTTTGTGTAATTATTTCTGAGATATTTCGCTGTTACATTTGAGGTTCTTCTACACTGATAACGAACACAGCCGATTTGCAGTTTAAAAAAAAAAGTTGAAGGTGGTTGGATTCGATCTCTCGACTGCTTACATATACGATTGTAAATGCGACTCTTACCACGAGACCACGCGCTCATATCCCACACAATTGTCTCGAGAAGGACATAACACCTTCTCCTGTCAGTACTGTACTCTACAGTGTTGCCAGATCGTGCACATCGCCGGAGTTAGCATTCTGAGGGGCGATCGAATTTATTGTCCACACTGCGCGACGGACTCGGACTTATCCTCTGCGTCGGCCGGCCGGCGATCAATTTTTTTGTCTAAGACTGTACGTTGATGACCCTGGAAGACATCATCCAAATGTCCGGACCTTTCGTCGGATAGCTACGTTATTTAAAGAGACATGAAGTGTTCAGCCACAAGTGAAAAGTCAACCACGACCTGCAACAAGTGGTTATGCCCAAGTAAGTGTTTTAGCTGCAGTTGCGGCTAATGCGCACATCGTTAGCAGATAAATTGAGTGAGATCCGGGAATCTCAAAAAGTCGGTGTTGAGTATTCTACATTAACGTAAATTTCACCCGTACCATATTTCAATGCACCAGTATTAGCTGGGCGAAGTTTTTCTACGTCGTGTACGTTTTTGCCACTGGGCACAAAATAAATTACGAGACGATAACAAATTTCCATTCACGCGATCTGTTTAGTGACAAAGCGTCATTCACAAACAGAGGTAAAGTAAACCGTCATTATATGCATTTATGGGCAACGGGAAATCCACGATGGCTGCGACAAGTGGGACATCAGCGACCTGGGCGGGTTAATGTATGGTGCGGCATTATGGGAGGAAGGATAATTGGCCCCGATTTTATCAATTGAAATTTAAATGATGCAACATATGCTGATTTCTCACGTAATGTTCTAATGATTTTACTACAGGATGTTTCACTGCGTGACAGAATGGCGATGTACTTTCAACATGGTGGATGTCCTTCACATGACTCGCGTGCAGTTGAAGCGGTCTTAAATGGAATATTTAATGACAGGTGGATTGGTCGTAGAATCATCATACCATGGCCTGCACGTTCACCGGATCTTACATCCCCGGATCTCTTTCTGTAGGGAAAATTGAAGCATATTTGTTATTGTGATTCACCAACAACGCCTGAAAACGTGCATCAGGGCATTGTCAATGCATGTGATAACATTACTGAAGGCGAACTACTCGCTTTTGAGAGGAATTTCGTTACGTGTATTGCCAAATGCATTGATGTTGGACATTATTGTGAGCATTTATTGAAGTCATGAGGTAATTACAGGTAATCACGCAATAATACTATGCGTTCTCATAATGTATGATAATTTCACGAAAGTACATGTATCAGATTGGAACAACCGAAGTAATGTTCAAACGAACGTAAGTTCTGCGTTTTGATTGTAATATATGTGATAAAAAATGTGGGTTCCTATTTGACAAATGCAGTTGATATCCGTTTGACCTATGGCACTGGCCGCAGTGGCCGAGGGGACTGAGGGGCTTCAGTCACGGTCTACACGGCCACTACGGTCGGGGGTTCGAACACCCCCCCGGGCATGGATATTTGTGCAGTCCATAGTGTTAGCTAGTTCATAAGTAGTTTGTAAGTTTCGGGACTGATGACCCCGTAGTGAAGTCCCATAAGCTATACGAACATTTGACCTATGGCAGCGCCATCTAGTGGGCCAACCATAGCGCCGTCTGTTTTCCCCATTCAAGCTACAAGACGTTTGTTCTTCTTTTCGTTTGATGCGTATTTCCTGAGATATTTGGTCCGGTCAATATCAGTGGACAACCCTGTATAAACTATTCACTCCTCATTACCACTTCTTATAACAAGTCTGCCTTGGCGGTCTTTGAACACAACCGTCCTGGTTCTGAAAACTAAGAGCAAAATCATGAGAGTTTCCTTGAGCATTAATGATTTTGATATACAGTGTATAACGGACCAGCTTATTCCTGTGTATTTTCATTAGTATCTTAGAACTAGACCCCTCCAAAATCTGTTTTGAAATGTGCTTCAATTTTATTTAATGATTAGATTAGGCGTCATTAGTTAAAGCTTCCGGGCTGAGATGCCGTGGTCCATACATAAAACATTCCCCTGACGTTTCGCCTTCGTCTGCGGAAGGCAGCCTCCGAGGTAAAGCGGCGTACTGCAACGAGAGCGCGAGTCAGCGCCGTATACATAAGCCAAACAGAGGGCGCCGCTGTCAGTCACGTGACGTCGGCTGTGCTGTGGTATCTGCTATTGCCAACCTTCTCGATTGAAATTAATCGATTGTCATGCTGTTGCTGCAATGTTGACTCCCAGATCGCACAACGTTTAACACCTTCCTCTTTTTTGTTATAATTAATTCAGTGTTAAAAAATCTCAATTGCCTCTCTGTACATACTCGTATAATAATGCAACGTCTTTGCTATGACGGACGTCTCGGTAAATTTTATTTCGTGGTCACCTTCTTGATACACGTGTTCCGCTACTGCCGATTTATCAGTATGTCCGAGGCGTTAGTTCCTTTTGTGTTTGCCAAGACGAGTTTTGACACTTCTTTTTGTTGTACCTATATAAACTTGTCCAATCCTACAGGTTTTTTTTTGTAGACATCTGGTGTAGCCAGGCGATGTCGTTCTTCTTCTGTGGCTCTAAAAAATTCTTTTATTTTCGTGGTTGGCCTGAAAACAGTTTCCGCATCGTACTTGATTAACGTTTTACCAATACGATCAGTGTGCTTACTGATTAATGGCACAAAAACTTTCCCCTTGGGTTGATGTCGTTCCTCGTCCGTCCTGATTGTCAGTCTAGGGCGTAGTACACTATCACTCTGTAAGAATAGCCATTCTTCTTAAAGGTCACTCTAGGGTGTTCAATCTCATCATCTAAGTGAGCTGGTTCACATATTTTGCGCGCCCTGTCTACTAATGTTTTAATCAAGCCTCTTTTCTTGTCTTCGGTGGTGGTTAGAATCTTTTTGAAGATAACGATCTGTTTGTGTGTCTTTCCTGTAGACCTTATTACCCAATGATCCGTCCTCTCGTTTGATTACCGTCACTTATAAAAAGTTCAGTTTACCATTGTTTTTCTTTTACACAGTGAACTGAATTATAGGATTGATACTGTTCAGATGCAACAGGAAGGCATCCACCTCCTCTTCACCGTGTTCCCATACAACAAATGTGTCGTCAAAACAACGAAACCATCTGGCAGGTCTTTTCCTGGCTGTCAGCAGTGTCCGTTGTTCAAAGTTCTCCATGAACAAGTTAGCAACAGCCGGACTAAGAGGACTGCCGTTAGCGACCTCTTCAATCTGTTCATAAAAAACATTATTATATTGAAAATAAGTAGTTGTATCGCAGTGTTTGAATAATGACACAGTGTCACTAGGAAAAATATCCGCTATAAATGTGATAGCTTCTTTATCCCGCCAGAGTGACGTTTTTGGCTCGGGGGTGGAGAGCGAAAACGGCACTGGTTACTTTCACCAAATTGTTGGAATAGTGTCATAGGCAAAATTTAAACACTGTGTAACAACTCCATTTTAGTCGACTGGTGACGCGTAATTTTTAAGTTGATCATGAAACAAATAAAATATAAGGTTTTAAAACTACCGATGTTGTAAAAGCCGAGACTAAGCATATCACTACATACTGAGGAAATAGTATTGATAATCACATAAATTTTACGAAGAAATTATGTCTGCAAGTTTTAAGATTATTGAACGGAGTTGATTTTGTCCACATTCGTTTGCGGCTTTGAACTGACGAGACGGTCTTAGGGAAGAAGTTACGTGGCGTGCGATATTTTTAAATGTTTTCAAATTTATACAAGTAGGTAATGGTTCGACGAAAATTAACGTGAAATCGAGCATTGCGAAATAAAATCTTTCATCATCGAAAAGATAAAAGGGGGGAGACTTTCTCGGATTCCTCGGCATTTCTCGGAAGTACTCGCTACGTTGCTATATATATCTTAGGTTGCATCGCGATGAGGCCGTATTTCTCCCGGCTTATGGTGCGAAACTGTCATCGTCCATTTCCCTATGCATGTAGGTGCTTACGAAAATGTAATTTTTGTGAAATTCATGTCAGTTAAAAGATTTGGAGCAACCTTTAATCTCTTTTCAAGATATTTGCAAAGTCGCACCTTTTTCTGAGATTTGGTTTATCCATTTAAAGTGCTCCTACCATTTGTAGATGAAACTGAATGATCCGCAGTGTAATTCCCGATATAAAGACGAATTTAATCTGTTAAACCGGAGTTCTACATTTTTCTGAATGATATCTTCCACGTCTTCATAATGGTGCTGCCCATGTTATATCTAAGTTTGGGTCAAGTTATTTGTATGAAACATTTTTCTTTCCATAAGAAATTAAATAGGTTACGATTGCATGGCAGCCTGAGTGACGAGATTCTTATAAACTGCCTCAGTGTACAGTGAGCCAGCAGTTTGTACCAGATGTCAGTTCATTACATCTTCGTCGAATTATATATATATGTATGTATATACTGTAGTAATTGTGATAAATAACAGATCATGTTGCAAAATTATAATGTTTATTTAACTTGTTTCCTGCTTATGGCGCATAGTCCGAACGCTGTAACAAGAGAAATAACATAAATCATGACGGTTATACGCCGCGAACCAAACCAAAACTTTAAAAGGAACAAAAATTAATTAGGGAGACGGAAACCTATCTAACAAAGCTAACAATTCAGTGAAGAAGGCAGGGAGCCTTTTTTTTTTTTTTTTTTTTTTTTTTTTTTTTTAGTTAGAGCCGACAAGCAACACACTTAGTAAATTAGTAAATGAATGGACATCGTTTAGGTACAATGTATGTAGAGAAAATGTGGACTAAATTCATATGCATTGTCAATTAAGGGTTAGCGAAAAATGTTCCTATAAAGTCGATTGAGGATGGAAGAGGTCACCCGTGTTACACTAATAATATCGGAAGGCTACCGAGAAAGCAAAGGCTGTTGCACTCTCGGTTCAAAAAAGAACACGCAAGCCAATACAGGCAAACGTTAGTAGAGAGTTCAGTGCGCGAAGAATACAATAATTACCACAGTCATGCCGAAGCAAAAAGTCTTTTCGAGAACCCGAAAAATAGTACTCAAAGAAAGCAAACCTTCAAGAAAACATTAACGCATAAGGACCAAACACACGTGCCTTCATTTGATCAACGCGCTAATTCCCAATGGAGGACATAGAAATAGGTATTTCCGTTGTAGAGACGCAGCTGAAAGAGCTGAATAAAAAAAATCTCCTGGGCCGGATGGATCACCAGTTCGGTTGTACAGAGCATTCTGTAATGGCATAGCTTGCATTTATGGCGAATAGTTAATTCAGCGCAATGTTCCTAGTGAATGGAAAAAAGGTAAAGCAACTGACCCCCTAAATATAGGCAATATCGTTGACATCAGTTTTTTTGTAGAATTTTTGAGGATATTCGCAGCTCGAATATAGTAAATTTCCTTTATACGGATAACGTCTTTCTATGAATCAGTACGGGCTTATGAAACATCGTTCCTGTGAAACTAAGCTTGCCCATTACTTGCATGACATCTTGCGAGACAAGGGTTAACGGCAACGTGCTTATGGTACTTTTCCGGATTTCAGACTTATAAAGAGGAAACGAGCATATGAAATAGGTTCACAGATTTGTGACTGGCTGGAACACTTCGTAGGGCCGCGGCGGAATTGCCGTGCGCGCAGAGGCTCCATGCTGTGGTGCGCGCGGCCGTTTTGCCGTCGGAGGTTCGAGTCATCCCTCGGGCTTGGGTTTATGTGTTGCCCTTAGGTTAGGTAAACTTAGTTTAAGTAGTTTATAAGCTAGGGATTAATAACCTAACAGTTTTCTATAGATTTCCAAACATTTGAACATTTTGACTTCCTAAGTGGTAGGAAGCACTAAGTTCTTCTCGAAGATAAGTGTTCATCAGAGACTAGGGTGTCGCGAGGCCTGTCGAACGGGAGTGTGATAGGACCGCTATTATTTATAAGTGATTTGATGGACAAGTTGCGGCTGTTTGCTCATGATGCTGTAGTGTATGGGCGAGTGTCGTCATTAATTGACTTTAATAGCATTCATGATGGCTTAGACAACATTTCTAGTTGGTGTGAAGAATGGCAGCTAGCTCTACATGTAGTAAAATCTAAAGTGATGCACCTGAGACGGAAAAAAGAATCCCATAATGTTCGAATACAGCGTTAGTAGTGAGACTCTAGATACAGTCGCGTCCTTCAAATATATGGGCGTAACAGTGCAGAGCGATGTGAAATGGAACGAACATGGAAGGACAGTTGTGATTAAAGCGGGCAGACGAATTCGGTTTATTGGGAGAATTTTTGGAAGATTGTCTGTAAAGGATACAAAGTATAAAACGCTAGTACGACCACGTCTTGCTCAGGTGTTTCGGACCCACAGCAGATCAGTTTAAAGGAAGACAGGGAAGCAGCTCAGAGGCGAGCACCTAGGTTCGTTACTGGTAGGTTCAACCAATGCGCGATTGGCACAGAAATGCTCCGCGAACGCAAATGACAATCGCTAGAGGAAAGACTTTCTTTTCGAGGAATTCTGTTGAGGAAATTTAGAGGGCTGGAATTTGAAGCTGACTGCAGAACGATATGCTGCCACCTACTTAACATTTCGTGTAAATATCACAAAGACAAGGTAAGAGAAAATTGGGGCTCGTACAGAGCCATATACACATTAATTTTTTTCCCTCGTTCCATTTGGGTGTGGAACAGGGAGTGCCTAGTAGTGGTACAGTGTACACTCCGGCACGCACCTTGCGGTGGATTGCGGAGTATATGTGTAGATGTAGATGTAGATATAGATGTAGGGAGCTGGGTCTAATAGGAAAGCCGGCCGCGGTGGCCGAGAGGACTGAGGCGCTCCAGTCACGGTCTGCACGGCCACTACGCTCGGGGTTTCGAATCCCCCCTCGGGCATGGATATTTGTGCCGTCCTTAAGATTAGCTAGATCATAAGTAGTTTGTAAATTTAGGGACTGATGACCCCGTAGTTGAGTCCCATAAGCTTAACAAACATTTGAACATTTGAATCTAATAGGAAACGCCGCAAGGCGTTAGTGAAGCTTAAATGACAAAGCAACCAAAAGGGTTGCAAAAAGCACAAAGGAAGAATATAGCAACATTGCGAAGTAGTTATATTAAGAAGAAAGGGGTTGTGAACGAAAAAATTACAGTAAAATAATTTATAGAATAAAATTGCAAATATTAAAAGAATCAGTCGTAGTCACTTTAGCTCCATTGAGTACAAATGTATTCACTCCTGGATTTCTAAAAAGCAATAATGACTACAACTGTAAAGGTGGTGAAATAATAAACAATGTATTTCAGCTGTGGAAATCAAACATAAGTTTACACAAAAGTTTAGAGGTAGGTGGAAAGTGGTCCTGGGATGGAGGGCCGGAGGAATGAACGAGGGGAAGGCGAGGGAGTGGATGAGTAGAAATAAAATCATGAATGACATTTGATAAATGTGGTAGCATGAGAAGAATGATTTTCACTGGTCAGCTGGTCATTGATGCCGAGTTGACCTGAAGATATGAGAATTTTCCTCAAATTCTTTCAGGAGGTATAACTTTTCCCTTTAGAAACTTTATGCAAAATCTGAAGTGCACTGATTGTAGGTTCACTATGACCAGTAGCTTTAGATGTTCAGCGAATGACGATTTACTTTTTTATAGAACCTCTTTCTTTTAAAATGTGCTCCTAGAATCCGGTCCTGATCGCTTGACCTGTTAATAGGCTCGAGGGCACTGAGCAGAAGTGAGTTCATATACACCTGAATTGGCCAAGTAATCTTTATTTGCTTTTCCATTGTGGCTGAGCTGATGATGGAGGCGTTCGTGGATGGAAAATGAAATTTTGACGCCATTATCGTTGAGTAGATTACCTAGGACCTCAACAAGGTAAAGTAACATACAGCGGATCCTACTGTGAGCTGTTGGTGTCAGTTGATCTTAATGATCTTAATGATGCCGAACGTAATAGTTTGTCCATTACGCTACGAACTTAACCCAGAACTGCACGCGCCGCTGAAAATTACGCCAATAAACGCGCGCGGCACTCCGTGAGCAGTTCCATTGTTCGGCAATCTTACCATATAGAATATGTAAAATATTTATTGCACAATATAATTTAAGTAGTACAACAATTACAAATGACTCATGATGCCAAACATAACACACTTTAGTAAATATTTGATTAGAAATGTATCAAAAACAGAACATCGAAAATAGAATAGGGTATCCTGAATTATACAAAAGTATTGTCATTTTCAATAACAAATTGAATATTTCAAATATAACTCATTACTTATGACTAACTATGAACAAGGTTGCATAAAAAACAGAGATGAACAAATATTTAGAAAAAATAAATACTAAGATGTCAAGCTTCGTCGAATGTAATGTTGCAGGCATTGCAAATAGTTTCGGAGGTGGAATGCTTTTTGAACACAAATCGTGTACACTCTGAGCATGTTACTGTAGTTTTATTGTTGCGATGTTTACCGTACTCATGGCATGGACCAGATCTTGGTCGCTCTCCTGAGGCTTGAGGGATTACTGGTAAATGAAAAGGCTCCTTGTATTTGGCCAAATATGCTTTTATATCTACGGGCAGTGATTGTATGAAATACAATACACGCAAGCGGTTCGTAGTGCCGCAGCGACGGTCTCAGTTTAAGCACTTGCAGCCAACTAAATGTATATCACAGAGGCACGGAGTCATGCGGGAATCACGTGAAGACACCTGGTGGGAGAATACATGGAAGCACAACGTCAAACCTCCCATTATAGCGGCAAAAAACTCAGAAATACGCAGTTTGCGTTACTGCGTGCTGCTAAGCGTGTAGCTGAGAGTAAATCATTTGTAGTTGCAATATGTTCCATTTCTTGTTGCAAATAAGCTGGGGAAAGGGCTATAACGAGCGCTCGGTCAATCATGTAAGTAAAGAAACTAAGTTTATGTGAATTGGAGTGACAGGATGAAGCGTCTATTCAATCATCACTGGTAGATGGAATGCGAAAAATGTTGTAAACAATATGTCTGTCAATAAGTTTAAAATTGAGGTTAAGATATGTAAATGAGCCATCGGGACCTCATCAACTCGTGCGAAGGTTAATTTGGGATGTAAGGCGTTGAATTATATTCTACAGTAAAATAGAATTTTTGTGCTGAGTAGAGAGGTATTCGCGAATTATTTTTTTTAATCTGAAGACAATCATGTTAGCCAGACAACCAGCTAAGAATACCCCCATGGCAAGCCCATATAGTTCTTGATATATACTATTTTTGAAAGAAAAATAATGTTATTTACAGTCCATGGTGTACAGCAAGCAGTGAGAGTAAATAATCCTTCAATAAAAAAACGTGTTGATTACAAGACGGGGGTAATGGGACATGGGCTTATTTTGTGCTAAGTAGATAGTATCAATGGTAAACAAAGCTCTCCGTGGTGTGACACCGTAAGTTGCTTTACGGTGTTTCTATGTTTTTGGAATTGTTGATTTCATTGTAGCCCAACAAATGATCGGGTAACGACGAATTAGATTTGGAATATAGTCGGTATTGATGTGAAAAGCGTAAAACCGATTTCTAAAATTACCTCAATAGAAGCGGCGGTTCCTGATGACACAGGAGAGTGCTGTGTAAGCTTTGTTTACCATTTATACTATCTACTTAGCACAAAGTAAGCCAATGTCCCATAAACCCTGTTTTGTAAAAATGTTCAAATGTCTGTAAATCTGTCGGACCAAACTGCGTGGTCATCAGTCCGTAGCTTACAAACTACTTAAACCTAGGTAAACTAACCTAAGGACAACAGACACACCCATGCCCCAGGGAGGACTCGAACCTCCACGGCGAGCAACCGCGCGCTCCGCAGCGAGGCGCTTTAGACCGCTCGGCTACTCCACCGCGACCCTGTTTTGTACTTCCGCCTTGTAATTTTGTATAAATTCTGCCACTCAAATAATCTGAGGATGCCCTGCTAAAAGGGCGAAACGCGTCATTAATTAAACAATGAAACAATCAGTAATCAAAACGGTTTTTTGTTGAAGGAATATTGAAAAATAATTGTATGAAGTAATGATACGACGATTGGTAGTAAGTTCATCGACCTCGTCTTGAATTAGAGTAAATTTGCGAGGTTATCAATAATGTTGTTAATAGTTTCCCGAACTTGGTGGAAATGTTCTGCCTGATAACCTTCGATGAGAACTTTCCTGTTCCGTATTGATAATTTATTATCATGAACGTAAAAGAATTTCAGCATTTGAAATATACATTTGGCTGCGGGTAATACAGTTGGTAATTAAACGAAACGTAATATCAGCCTTATTGGTCTTAATTTAATCTCTGAGGGTGGCGTCTAGAGTTCACTTTAAACATTTTCTGATTACTTGGAGTGATATGCACTCTCGTAATCCGCTGTTAAATTCAGAGGTTTGGTCTACTTCCATGGGTATGATCCCATTGTCATTAAAAATGTTTTCACCGTTAGCTATGTAATCTGCCCTGTAAATGACGACAGCTGTGGAGCCGTTGACCGCCCCCACCACTAAGGCATCGTGCTCACAGAGATTAGAATTGATCGTTTTCAGGGATGGACGTGCATTACTAAATTCTGGTGTGTTGACAAACTTCTCTATCATAGTACTAGCTTTGCATGATTTTGGTATTATCATCGAAGACCCAAACAAAAGCCAGCTTGAAGTCCACTACCAAATCGGTTGTCCTTTGGTTGGTAATCATAGGTTGGACGTTATGTCTTAGGCTCTTATTAACATGGGAGCTTTGTTGCTACGTACATTTTATGTCAGTAAAATTAACACCTCGCTTAGAAAAGGGAAAATGATCATTTGTGATAAGCTGTTAATTGATGTTCTTAATGGAGTAAACTTTCCGAAAGCGAGTCAATATTCTTTTCTGACGTTCTCCAGTCATTAGTCCAACAGACCATGTAAGAACATTTAACACTCTTATAAAATCTTCTTGTATAGTGGGGCAATAGTACCAGAAAGCACAAAATAAGAATTATGAGCAGTCAAGTTTAGAGCATCCTTGAGAGAATGAAGACGCCTTATCATAGAATGAAGGCTTTCGGGGCAGGTATTGTCATTACTGAAAGCTTCCGGGCTGAGATGCCGTGCTCCATACACAAAACATTCCCCTGACGTTTCGCCTTCGTCTGTGGAAAGCATCCTCCGAGGTAAAGCGGCGTACTGCAACGAGAGCGCGAGTCAGCGCCGAAATTGCAGGGAATAGTCAATAGAGAAAGTTTGATAGCTCACAGAAGAACTTGTCGGTAGGCACAGTGGAGGATAGTTCTCCGACGTTATTAACCTGTCAGATAAAGTTTTGACTGCAGACGAAGTTGATAATTTTGCAGTGAAGCCCTGAAAAGTTCCTACGGTAGATATTGAGGCAGGTATCCGTCACCTTTCACAGCAATCCGCTGAAGTTATAAGAATAGAAGCAGCTAGAATTCTACATACATTTAAGCTACCTACTAGTAATTTCTCACAGGTACAAAGGAGGCACTGTGGGACACCAATGCAGATGAAAACATCTTCGTGCTTTCTACAGATGAGGGTAACGCTACTGTCGCAATGAATAGTGAAGATTATCGTGAAAAAAAAAAAAAAAAAAAAAAAAAAAAAAAAAAAAAAAAAAAAAAAAAAAACATGGACATTTTGAATTACAGCAATTACAAACAACTTCAGAAGGATCCGACATTGAAGATTTTAAAAATGATCAATCAGTTGGTGGAAAGCGTCTTCTTTCTCTTCAGACGACAAGGAGCAACTCTATAAAACAGAAGCTTACTCGCCCAGACTCTATGGGTTACCGAAGGTGCATAAACAGCTGGTTCCTTTGAGACATATAGTCAGTGCAATAGGGCCTCTCCCACCATGAGGTAGCTGGATACCTTGTCTAGTTGATGCAACCTTACGTTGGTGGAACTGATAGCAATATTAAGAATTCATGTCACTTCATCAATATAG
The DNA here is from genome assembly GCA_026315105.1 of Locusta migratoria. Lineage (NCBI taxonomy): Eukaryota > Metazoa > Arthropoda > Insecta > Orthoptera > Acrididae > Locusta > Locusta migratoria. The sequence goes on from CM048749.1 coordinate 218,890,277, forward strand.
TAAGATATTATGTGGTCTCAAATGAAGTTCACATGGCGTTTACTGAGAGCGAGGCACCAGGTGGCTACCATAATAGCCATTCTCGTTGCCCTTAAATATGGCATATGATTATCTCGGGTGGCCAGTACATTTGCATACTTACGTAACATGGCCAGTATGAGGTTATCACTCTTGAAGGATAATTGGCCATTCTACCATGGGGGGACCATCTAGCTCGGCAACCGTTGTGGGCGTTGCTGGTCTAGCAGCATACGTCTCACAAGAGTATCCCAGACATGCTCAATAGGGTTTAAATCCGGTGAAGAAGCTGGCTACTCCATTCGTTCAATTCCCTCTCTTCAAGCACGTTATCCAGCAGAGTAACTCTGTGGGGACGAGCGTTATCTTCGACCAGAACGAATACATCTCCTATGGGAGCATCGTCGAGATCAACAAAAATTCGAATGATCTCGTCTCTATACCTCTGAGCAGTCAAAGCGCCATTCTGGCTCTAGCCCTCACCATTCATTCGCCTCCAAGATATTGTGATGTGCCCTACACATACGCAGGATTGTTGGGATTTCCACGTTGTCTCTAGACGAGGGTACGACGATTGTCTGGCAGTACACAAAATTTTGACTCAACTGTGAACAGAAACCGGCGCTTATCGTTACACCTCCAATCCTGATGTTACTCCGTTCTGCTTCTGCGGGCTAATTCGGTCGTTTTTTAATGGGTCACTGCAAGTACTGAGGTATTGAAAGTACTATAACCACTACCTGAACCCAGGACTTCTGTATAACAAACCAACGCTCTACCACTTAATTAAAATATGACAGTCTAGATCTGAAGTTGCTGAGCTTTTTATTGGCAAACGGTTTCGGTCCTACAAGACCATCTTGAGACCTTTGGCACCTTGTTGGTAAACGGTGCCAAAGTCCTGATGGTGGTCCTGTTGGACCGAAACCGGTAGCCAATAGAAAGATCAGCAACGTGAGATCTAGATTGTTGTATTTTAATTATTTATCATTTTAAGAACGCTGTATCCGAAACTGCTTTCAAAAATTACTCTACCTACTTGCCTGCTGAAGCTCGACGTGATCTAATTATTATTAGTGTTTATGCACGTTCTTCTGGATGGCAGCACGTAGCACGAATTTTATCGGAGTTCTGGTGGATACTCTATCGCTTTACAACGTTTGGTACCTTTCTTACCGTCTGACATGTGGAGGCTTGAGTTTGAGTTAGCGCTACTTTCGTTAAACAGGGCTCTACAGCGCGCAGAGAGCAACGCAGTTCGATTTTCCTCAAGCTAATTCAATCATGCCACGCCCGAATTACCCGACCATCAAGTCGGGTCCCATTTCAAAGCTGTAAAAACATTTGAAATTATATACCATCAAGTTACTGTGTTTTGAGGGAGTATTTTTTTTTCCCTTCAGAATCTGTACTTTCCTCGTAAAAATAATACTGCAAAATTTCATTTGGCTCAGTTATCAAGCTCCTCGAACTAGTTTGAAGAAAGTATGCGGTCAAAAAAGGATTCTGTTTTTATTTTGTATTATTTACTGGTGGTAATGAAATAAGGAAACATTAGCCCTTTCATATTTCGTAGCAGTCATTGTGAAATGACACTATTTGTGCATCATGCGAATTTAATTCACAAAACTTCAATTTCTGAAGAGACAGGTTGCAGGTTACCGACCGGAATACAATCCACATAACATGGCTAAATTTACGGAATTCTTTTGACCCACACATTATTAATAGTATAGAAAGAAGTAACTATGGATTAATTTGAAATGATAGACACATAGCCTTGATTTATATTGCATCAATTCCAGGAATGGAACCCGACTAATTTGTACTGCGTTATGTTACTGTTAGTGTAAACTGATGCAGGAGAAAAAAATGAATACTAGGAACGATACAGACTATTATAATAGTACCCCTCCAACCCCTCACCCATAATAACATGTACTGAAACCGTTCCTAATCTCCGCAAAATAAGGGAAACAGAATTTCTAACTTGGCGACATCATATTACCATATTAAAAATTGGTTTAATATGCTCATAAAGTCTTTAAGACGTTATATCATCGAAACAGTTAATTATTACGCGTTTACAATGTCACATAGACAAATCCATCAAAGTATTTCCTACCAAGTCATTTGGTGGAGGCCACGTATGACGTCATTAAAATTTCCGTGCTAAGTACGCCAAGATACTACAGCAGTTCCTTTTCCATTTCTGTATCTAATATTTTTTCTTCTTTACTGCTCAATGCAAATTATTAGGGGATATGTTGAAATATTTACGTTCTGAAGTAATGTCATTGGAAGAATAAACTAAAATGGTTCGACGTCTTTATCTCGCTTCTATGTAGTGGAGACAAAAACTTTATGGGAACCGAGATAGTGGAAGTAACAAAAAGTTGCTTCAGATGGTGTGGTGTTGACTTGTGTTTGCTCTACCAAACGAACTACACAAGCAGTTGGTTCTGATAGTGTAGTGAACAGTCTGTGCCACGCAACAACAACGTAACTTACACAAGTTATGGCATGGAGAGCAATGGGAAGGTGAGATGAGGTAGAAACCAGAGAATGGAGTGTCCTAAAGTGTATTTTTCAGGATCTGGACGCGAATTCAAAAGACAGGAACCGTTAAAAGAAGGCAAGGCCAAGGTTGTCCATGGGTAACATCACTAAAAGATGACAGTTATCTCCAGATTGTGGTGTCGCACAAGTACAAAGTGCGCGCCACTTACTTTCGCCGCGCGCCGCCATGCACGCACGGCGCGGCGTTCTCACGACGACAGCCACGAGCGCCCTCTGCGACAACGCCGCTCGTGGCCACCACTGAAAGACCGGTCACTTCGGACGGAGATAGCAACCAGTTAGGACCTTCGTAATCAGATAGGCACGATTGAAGACTTTGCTATCGTACAGGCACTAGGCAGGCCTCTAACAACTATGTATCAACATTCTGCAGTACTATGTAAAAGTTAAGTATTGTTACATTCTGTGCAATATATATATCTTTCTAATTTACTCGAGTGTTTATAGTTTCTGGCTGCTCCCCTCCGTACCTGCACCAGCGTGTCGGTCTCATTCCACTCGGCCACCGACACTTACGACGAGGCTGGGACACAAAAGCGGCGACGAAGTTGGGACACAAAAGTGGCGACGAGGAGTGATAGAACCTTGGACCAGCCCGCTTACAGCAGCCAGACAGCAGCAGTCGGAGCACGCAAAAATTGCTCCCGCCCACCCACCCTTATTATAAGATTTTGGGGGAACATTTTCAGTTACGTGTTTGTGGACTTTTTTTGTTGCAGAGCGTCCTCATTTATCTTGCATTTGTGTTTTGTTATAAGTTACTTGTATACGCGTCGCCTAATCGGTCAGGATGGCCACTACCCCGAACCCAAACTTAATGGAAATTATTCAGTTACAGACGGCGCAAATAACGCAACTCCTCCAGGCGGTGTCCCAGCTCACAGCGCAGGCAGCTAACCAACAACAACAGCCGCCGCTTCAGCAGCCCACACCTGCCGCCGCACCACTTCCTACGTGTCGCCAATACAACGAACGTGAGGAAGAATGGAGCGACTACTTCGCACAGTTTCAAGAACTCGTCGCGGCTCATCAAATTGCAGGTCAGAGAGTGAAGAACCTTTTCTTATCGATTGTGGGCCCCCAGACTTTCGTACTATTGCAGAAACTATTCCCTCACGCATCTCCTCGTGATGTAGACTTTGAACAAATTGTAGATGCACTGAATGCTCATTATGAGAGAAAAGTTCTTGTAGCCGCTGCACGATACCGATTTTTCAGACTTAAAAAATTACCGCAGCAGTCACACCAAGAATGGATCACGGAATTGAAGGGCTTAACCAGCCAATGTAAATTTACTTGCTCTTGTGGACTTTCGTATAGTGACGTGATGTTGAGGGATGCGATTACACAGAATATTCAGGACCCCAGAATTAGAGCAGCAATTCTGAAACAGTCTGACCCCTCATTAGACAGTGTACTGCAGCTTATAGAAGCGCATGATACTTTTGACTTAGCAGATATAGAAATGCAAAGCCACAGTGTAAATTCAGTGCACCGCAACGGACGCTTTCCTAGCCGTAGTTCTCAGTATAGCACTAGTGATTCTTATTTTTCTACCGGCCGTGCTGAACAGACAGTGAACAGTAGCCAGAGTAAAAGTGCGACACAAAGGTCGCCCCGTCGTGTTAGAAACAGTGATTTGAATAACGGGCGCCAACGCTTATTTCAGAAAAATGTACGTAAATCTTGCCCCCGTGTGTGTCTCGCCACAAGCGTGCTCATTGCCCTAGTCGCAACGCAACCTGTTATCAATGTGGCAAATCAGGACATGTACGTTCTGTGTGTATGCAAATTAAAAACTCTAAGGACGGTACCGTTAGAAACAGTGCGTCGCGGAGTGCGAGAACAGTTCATTCTGTAAATGTTATACGGGCTGTGGAATTGAACAGTGCTTTCCTGTGATTTCAATTGCAAGAAAGTAGTTCTGCGCCTATGGCAAAACTATATAGTGCACCACGTAGCAAGCGCCGACGAGCGCGTAAAACAGTGCAACGGAAACGGGTTCGGGACAAGCAAAATGACTATGAACAGTGCATTCCTGTAGTGAAAATAGTGCCTTCTGCAACTGCTCCTTGTAATAGTGCCCAGTACTGTGTAGCTAGTGACAGTAGACAGCAAGTAGCTACTCAAAAGTGTAGTGCAGTAGTTAATAAATCTGGAGTAGCTTCGCAGGCTTGCGCGGACGCCGATCCGGCGGTAGTGTCATCTAGTGACAGTGTTGTTAATCCGCTGCGTGCCGAGTCTGCGCCGCTTCCTTCACTACGCGGCCCGCGCAAGCGCAGTAAACAAACCGTAGCAGACGTTGCCCACATTCGCGCACCTGTCGAGCGCCGAAAGCAAAAACTTTTTGTGACTCTTTCCATTGACAATAAGACTGTGCAATTTCAGCTCGACACTGGTTCCGCTGTCACATTAATAAATAAAGACACTTATGAACTTCTGGGTTCGCCAAAATTGTCGCCGTGTCAACAAGTGTTAACAGCGTACACAGGTCAAAATATTCCCGTGCTAGGAACGTGTAGCCTGCCCGCCTCTTTTCAAGGTGTAACAAAAACAGTTGCTTTTGTTGTTCTTCAGGCCAAATCTACGCAGAACATTTTTGGACTAGATGCATTCGACTTGTTTGGCTTATCGATTCAAAGAGATGTGCTTCAAATTTCGTCAATAGTGCCTCAGGATAAAATCAATGCATTGTGTGACAAATATAGTGACTTGTTTTCGCCGGAACTAGGTTGTGCAAAAGACTTCGTGGCACATGTAACTTTAAAAGAATCTGCAGTTCCAAAATTTCGTAAAGCTAGACCAGTGCCTATCGCCTTGCGTGATACAGTTGCCGAAGAACTTAAACGTTGGCAAGATAGTGGGGTGATTTCTCCTGTTTCTGCGAGTCAGTGGGCCTCGCCTATAGTAATTATCCCCAAGCCGTCAGGAAAACTTCGTCTCTGTGCGGACTTCAAATCAAAAGTGAACAGTCAAACAATTGTAGACACTTATCCCCTGCCCAGACCTGACGAACTAATGGACAAATTAGGACAGTCTCGTTTCTTTTCCAAGATTGATTTAGCAGAGGCATACTTACAGATTCCACTTGATGACGAGTCAAAAAAGTTTTTCGTCATTAATACTCACATGGGCCTTTTTCAATTTCAACGCCTACCCTTTGGCAGTTCTTCCGCTCCCGCTATTTTTCAGCGTTTTTTGGAACAGCTGACAGTTTCTGTGCCGTTTTGTTCGAACTATTTAGATGATATTGTGGTATCCGGACGTACAGTTGAAGAACATTTAGCAAACCTGGAGTGCCTTTTCAAAGTTTTGACTGCAGCAGGTCTACGTTGCAATAAAGCAAAGTGTTCGTTTTTTCAAACTGAAATAGAGTACCTAGGCCATGTGATTAATGCTCAAGGAATTCATCCCTTACAGTCACATCTTCGAGCAATCAAAGACTTGCCTCCTCCTAAGAATGTGCATGAATTGCAAGCAGTATTGGGAAAGCTTAACTATTATTTCAGATTTATTCCCAATGCCTCTCAGATTGCAGCTCCACTGCATCACTTACGTAGGAAGAATGTTCCTTTTGTTTGGTCCAAAGATTGCCAGGTTGCCTTTGACAACTTAAAGTCTGCACTACTCAGTGATGCATGTTTGATTCCCTTTGACCCCCAGAAGCCTGTAGTGTTAGCAGTTGACGCCTCATCGTACGGTCTGGGCGCAGTAATCTCACATCGTATTGGTTCTCACGATCGTCCTATTGCCTTTGCATCCAAGCTACTGACGCCGACGCAACAGAATTACAGTCAGATAGAAAAGGAGGCCTTAGCAATCATTTACGGCGTCACAAAGTTTCATCATTATCTCTATGGCAGAAAATTCTATTTGTTGACAGACCACAAGCCTCTCACGTCGTTGTTCTCACCCACAAAGCCAATTCCGCCACGTACGGCACAAAAGCTTCAGAGATGGTCCTTGATATTGTCTAATTATCAGTATGAGATTTTGTACCGACCTACCACTAAACACGCCAACGCGGACACACTTTCCCGACTTCCGGTTGGCCAGGATGTTTCGTTTGATTCTTCAGAAATGGCATGTTGTCAGATAGACTCCAGAGATGCTTCCGCTGTCGCAGACTTTCCTTTGAACTCTCGTCGGGTTGCACAGGAAACAGCTGCGGATGCAGACCTAAGTGTGGTAGCACGTTTTGTTCGCTCAGGGTGGCCTGCCAGAGCCAAAGACATTGATCGGCCTCTGGTTCGACGTTATTTTGCACAACGTCATGCATTATCTTTAAGTCAGGGTGTACTGTTGTTGCATACCGACAACGACCAAGCAAGAGTGATTGATTGTTCCTCGTTCCCTGCAACGAGAAGTGTTACGCCTCCTGCATCAAGGACATTGGGGCATTGTTAGGACAAAGCAACTGGCCAGACGTCATTGTACCTGGGTTGGTATGGACGCTCAGATAGAGAACATGACGTCACAGTGTACGGTTTGTGCGGAGCATCAGGCGGCTCCTCCGCAACGTTTCTCAGACTGGCCTCGCCCCAAGGGACCATGGCAACGATTACACATTGACTTTGCCGGACCCTTCTGGAATACGCGCTGGTTAATTGTTGTAGACGCTTTCAGCAAGTTTCCTTTTGTGATTGCCATGAACTCAACGACAGCTTCTAGTACAATCAGTGCCTTAACATCAGTGTTTTGCATCGAAGGTTTGCCTGAAACTATCGTCAGTGACAATGGACCTCAGTTTGTTAGTGCGGAATTTCAACAGTTTTGTCGTGTGAATGGCATTCAGCATATCACCACCGCACCTTTTCACCCTCAGTCCAATGGTGAAGCAGAACGTTTCGTTCGAACATTCAAGTCTCACATGGAGAAGATGAAAGGTCAGCACTCCAGGCAGCAAGCTCTTCAAATTTTCCTGTCTACGTATCGGTGCATGCCACGTGACGGCCCGTCTCCTGCCGAGCTGCTACACGGCCGCCGTCACCGCACTCTCCTTCACCTGCTGCAGCCTCCCACGCACCGAGTCGGTTCGTATGGCGCTACGAGTTTTCAGGTTTCCACGCCGGTGCTGTACAGGGTGTTTGCTGGAAACAAGAAGACATGGTTGCCGGGCACCATTCAACGCGTGCTTGGTCGCAATATGTTTGTTGTACGTTCTTCCACAGGGTCGGAGCTGCGGCGCCACGCAAACCAATTGCGCCTGCACAGGCCGCGCGATCCTGTCTCCGGTTTCTTGATTCCAGACCCAGTTCACCGCCAGGGAGCACAGCCACATCGTTCGTCCCCGGACTACGAGATCCCTATGGACGTCGACGTACATCCGACGCAGTCGTCGCCGCCGCTGTCGCCGCCGCAGATGACAGCGTCACCGAGAGGGACTCCGGGACCGTGCGGCCCCCCCCCCCCAGCTTGGGCCACGCACCTCAGAAGAAGATGACCTGCTCCCTCTGGGCGGGGGCGGGCGCCCTTCCCCAGGTTTCGGCGGGTTCCCTGGAGGATCTCAAGGCGGATGCCGGGGCGCGGACGGCGTCTCGATCCCGGCCTCAGCTACGACGCCCGTCCCACCAGTAACGCCCCCGCCCAGGCCCTCCTCCCAGTGCCGTCGCCGTGGCCCTCAGCCCTACGCCACGACGGCGCGGCGGTTTGGGGGGGAGGGGTGTGGTGTCGCACAAGTACAAAGTGCGCGCCACTTACTTTCGCCGCGCGCCGCCATGCACGCACGGCGCGGCGTTCTCACGACGACAGCCACGAGCGCCCTCTGCGACAACGCCGCTCGTGGCCACCACTGAAAGACCGGTCACTTCGGACGGAGATAGCAACCAGTTAGGACCTTCGTAATCAGATAGGCACGATTGAAGACTTTGCTATCGTACAGGCACTAGGCAGGCCTCTAACAACTATGTATCAACATTCTGCAGTACTATGTAAAAGTTAAGTATTGTTACATTCTGTGCAATATATATATATCTTTCTAATTTACTCGAGTGTTTATAGTTTCTGGCTGCTCCCCTCCGTACCTGCACCAGCGTGTCGGTCTCATTCCACTCGGCCACCGACACCTACGACGAGGCTGGGACACAAAAGCGGCGACGAAGTTGGGACACAAAACAGATGATATCCTGTAGACATAGTAGGTTGAACGCACTCCAGTAGCAACGCATCCTTCAAGCTGCGACAGGACATGCAATACCAATGGACAATGTATTTCTGACATGTAAAAGGACTGGTCGGATTTTGTATCGTCGGTTGGACGTTGCTCACGTCCGTAGGTATTACCTTAAATTACCCTACACGTGATCCCTGGGCGATGCTAAAGGATCAACAGTGTTAAAGGTAACATACAATATTCCCAGAGACATAGCAAGTAACTGCTCTTTCCAGAACGATGAAGCTAGAGACGAGAAACACCAAGTCCTCATTATGCAAATTAATATTGATGGTCTAAGTACTGCCAAATGGCAGTATCTGCAAGAAAAACAACTGCATGATCTGAACATTAATGTTGTTAATATTCAGAAACCCATACCAAGGACGAATAGTAGCTTCAACGTAGAGGACGAATACGCGGTTACACACTAGTCGAAACAATCTACCATCCACAATATGGGATAGCCTCTTACGTGAAGTCAGGTTTAAATGAAGTGCAAGTAATTGGTTGTACAGAAGTTGGATACATTTAGTCATTAGAAGTTCAGATAAATGATTAAAAATGTTTCAATATGTACAAGCCTCCGAGTGTGAACTGGGCTCCTACAGTACTGCCAGCTTATGACCACCCTTGTATATATACTGTAGACTTCAACAGCCATCACACAAATTGGAGGTATTGCACAGCGGATGTAAATGGAGAGACCATAGTTCAATCGTCATAAATTAACAATATGCATTTGGTGTTTGATGTAAAAGATAAGGAAAACTTCCACTCTGCACGCTGGAACACGGATGACAATCCAGACTTGACATTTGTGTCTAACGATCGGCTGGACAACCACTTAGTACCATTCGTATTGTTCTGCCCAACTTCCCAAACATTCAACACCGACCTGTTATGGTGAAAATTGATTTGAAAATTTTCTCTATAAACTCAATGCCCTTACTTAGATGCAACTTCCAAGGGGCCAACTGGGATGGATTCAGAAAAGACCTTGACTCTAGTTTAGCTACGGAGAACCCTCAACCGACAGCAAATAACTATGACAAGTTGATAAACTACTTATCAAAGCTACTAAGTCCAACATTCCTAGGGGCTACGGAATGGAATAGGTACCTGGATAGAATGAAGAAAGTGAAGCCGTATACCAAGAATAGCAAAGTGCTGGCAATCAAACAGTGGGCTCACAGCTACTCCAAGAAAAGACAAAAGAAATGTGAATCTACACTCAAAGAATTCAGCTTCTAAAAGTCAAGAAGGAAAGCCTGGAGAATTTTAAATGGGCTAACTAGCAAACAACACCCTAAAAAGCAGCATCCTAAACTGAAACCTGATATTATTGCCAACAGGTTTGTACACTTCACAAGGGCAAAGGGGGACAAGAAACATCCCAGAATAGTAAAATTTAACCTCTCTAAACTCAAGCGCAGTGCTCCGAGAAACGAAACAGTGGACGTAGAAAGTGAAATTAAAAAACTGAAAACAAGCAAGGCTGCTGGTACTGACAACATCTATAAAGAATTTATTAAGAACATGGGTCCGTATTCCATATGCTTTCTCACTTCTCTCTTCGCTTACATGCTGCAAGAGAAAACAATGCCCAGGCAAATCAAATTATCAAAAGTTGACATAAAAGTTATCGACCAATAGCCCTGCTTAGGTGTACATTCGATCTCCTTGAATCATTCTAACTAGAATAGCAACTTTCACTGAAGCTGTCATGCCTCAGGAACAAGTTGGATTCAGACAGGGACGCAGCTGCACTGATCAAATTCATGCTCTAACTACACACATCGAAGAAGGGTTTCAAAGACAGCTGACATCAACAATCGTTTTCATCGACTTGACTGAGGCATTTGACGCTGTTTGGAGACATGGACGTATCTACAAAATTTTCCAACTTGTACCAAGTCGAGGATTAATATCTAGTACGCTTAGTGAAAAACAATTTGAAGTCTTCCTCGGGAGCACTCAATGCCACAAACGAAAACTAACTAACAGTCTGCTACAGGGATCTGTTCCAGCACCAGTGCTCTTCAATTTTAACATACATGATATACCAACGACAACATCAACTAAGTTCATATATGCCGACGACATCGCATCACTTACTACTGTTCTGGTAGCATATAGTAATAACTTCGAAGACAGCGAAAAAATTCTTACAGTGAATTTCAAGAAGATGTCAACTTTATTTAAGACCTGTAGATTAATCTCCAGTTTTCCAAAAAATAAATAAATAAAAATGAAATCTCTTGTTTCCATCTAGCGAATCGTGCTGCAAACTACAAACCAATAGTACTATACAATGGACAAAATCTGACGTGCATCCTTTTGCAAAATACCTTGGAGTCACTTTAGATTGAGACCTGAGCTACAAAGAGCACGTTACTAAGCTTTTCCACAAAGGCGCCGCAAGAATCAACATATTGCATAAGCTCAGTGGCACTCCCTGGGGAGCCTCTGCTGATTGTTGACGTTTATCTGCCATCAGTCTTGTCTAAAACTTGTATAAAACTACCATACGATTAAATAAATTGGCTATTTGCTTTTGCTTCGTTTATTTCAAAGAAGGTGAACTGCAGAGTGTATTAGCAGTTTGAGAAAATATAAAGAAGCAATCGGAACATAAGAATAAAGAATCAATTCCACCACATGCGTGAAAGTATTAATAGCAATAATAAAAATAAATGACAGATTGGCTGCACATTTCCATGTCAGGAATAAGTTGTCCCTTATAACGGTCGGTTTATGTAGATCTACAATTACTTCAACGTAATACAGAAAAAAGTATTATCATGACCACCGAGTCAACCCACGGCTCTTGATATGACAAACGTAAGCTCCATCAAAATGTTCATATGCTTGTAAATCCATCGGACCAAACTGCGTGGTCATAAGTCCGTAGCTTACAAAATTACTTAAACAAAGGAAAACTAACCTCAGGACAACACACACTTACCCATGCTCCAGCGAGGACTCGAACCTCCGACGGCGAGCAACCGCGCGCTCCGCAGCGAGGCGCCATAGACCGCTGCCTTTTTTTTTTGTCTATGGGTAGTTCTCTTCGTTGCGGACGCTGATCGTTTTTTGTTCGTTCTTGTTCGGTGTGTTGTTGGCTCAGCTTCTTTATTACAGAGGGCGTTCAGCCCTCTGACCGAGCGCGCTGAGCCACGGCGTCCGGCAGCGGTCGGCTACTCCACTGCGGCCTCTATCGACTTCCCCAAGGGAGCGCAACACGACGCACTCTCACAGTTATGCTTTTCCTGTACTCCTAGGACACGTGTTACTTATTTCTTTCCGTTTATGCAGGTTCTCCTGGACTGCAGCACATAGTACGAATTATATCGTAGATTTGGTTGACACTCTGTCTACATAAGACGTTTGGCACCGATTAGACTGTCTGACATCTGAAGATTTGGTCGTCAGTGGCGGCTGCCATTATTGGTTATTGCGACTGGCGTGCTCCTATAGCGTAGCAAAGGGCCGCTGTACTGCAGCCAATTTATAACCACTTTGCGACGGAAATAGAAGTGCAGATGATGGCGTGGAAGTAGAATATACAACGAATAGCTGTTTTGTATCAATGAATGCTACATATTCACATGCAATCAGTTGTCATGACGGATTTGGCAACCCCCCCTGAAAGAGCGAGTTCGTAGACAAAGGCTTTCATCTGGTTGGTAGTAGGAATGGAATAATAATAAATTTCATTAAATATTGCGAAACATTTATTTGGTTTTTACCCTCTTCATATGCGCACTTTCCAACCAGTCGAGTACACAGTACAATACTGATGGCAGATAAGCGTAAACGGTCAGCAGAGGCTCCCCACGATGTATCTCTGCAGTATGTTGGTTCTTGTGGCGGCTTTGTGGGAAAGCTTAGTCATGTGGTCTCTGTAGGTCAGGGCTCTATCTAAAGTGAAAATGTTTCAAATGTGTGTTAAGCTTATGGGACATAACTACGGGGTCATCAGTCCCTAAACTTACAAACTACTTATGAACTAGCTAAGACTAAGGACAGCACAAATATCCATGCCCGAGGGGGGATTCGAACCCCCGACCGTAGTGGCAGTGCAGACCGTGACTGGAGCGCCTCAGTCCCCGCGGCCACCGCGGCCGGCTATCTAAAGTGACTCCAAGGTATTTTGCAAAAGGATGTACCTCAGATTTTGTCCAGTGAATAGTACTATTGGTTTGTAGTTTGCACCACGATTCGCTAGATGGAAACAAGAGTGCTGGGGATCAATCTCTAGGTCTTAAAGAAAATTGACATCTACTTGAGATTCTCTGTTGTTTTGTTCGCCGTATTCGAAGTTATTACTCTGTGCTACCAGAACGGTAGTAAGTGATGTGATGTCGTGAGCACACATGAATATAATTGATGTAGTGGTTGGTATATCATGTTGTACAAATTGAAGAGCGCTGGTTCTAGAACAGATGCCTGTAGTAGACTGCTATTTAGTTTTCGTTTGTGGCTTTGAGTGCTACCGATGAAGACTTCCAATCGTTTTTCACTAAGCGAACTAGATATTAGGTCCATGATTCCTCTACTTGGTACAACTTGGAATATTTTGTGAATAAGTCCTTGTCTCCAAACAGTGTCAAATGTCGCAGTCAACTCGATGAAAACGACTGTTGATTTCACCTGTCTTTGAAAACCTTCTTCGATGTGTGTGGTTAGAGCAAGAGTTTGATCAATGCAGCTGCGTCCCTTTCGATATCCAGCTTGCAAACTACAATTATGCTTTTACATTATATATTACTAATAAATTAATGAAAAGAATGAATCGAAATATCAAATAATTATTTTAATGTTACGGTACCTGGCTTACCATAATTTTTAAAATAATTGTGAACCTACTGTACATTTACAATGCTCGTTGTCTTGCTCCTATATTTCAATAATGTTTGTCGTTCAAGCCTCTTATGCTGCGTACGTCGTATGTATGTGCTCAGCCCTCTAGAATTGCACCGGAAGCATCGAGTGGATATGAACTATTTTCCCAAAGAGAGAGTTTAAAATCATTCTTTGACATAAACCAACAGAATGTTAGAGAGGTGTGGTTTCTTAGCTTACACAGTATAAGAGAATGTATGCAAACACGACGTGCGACACTACATCTATTTTCTCCTTATACGATATTGCATCGTTTGTGTACACAATCTGGAGTAAAACTAAAACTAACGCCAAGACACTGAGGCATTTTTCCTAGAACAGTAGTAAGGGAGAAAAAGGTCGCATTACAATGCAGGTGTATTATTTGTCTCATAAACACGACTTTTCTAAACTCTGTGGCAAATATACTGATTAAATGGAAATTCCCATGGGTCATGAAGCGTTATCTGTTTGTACTGTTACATGTCAGACAAGTAGAAAAAGGAGAAAAAGGCAACAGTTACCGCGGTTCGTACCCACGCACAGCTTTTCCTGGGTTCAATAAGAAATAGCGGCGCCTATTGCACTGTAACAACTATGTAACTAATAGATTATTACAAAGTAATACTGCGTAATTTAATCTCGGCTTTGTAGGAGTTTTATGAAATAAGACGATAGAATTCCACAGATATTTTTTATTATGTAAAAACAGTATAGGGATATTATATCAGTAGACGTGAGGTTTTTCAAGTTTTTCTCAGACACAGATACACTAACGATGTCGATTAGCGCGGCACAGTGTGTAGGCATTAATGCTATACAATACAACAAGTTATTAAGTTCTTTAGTTAATATAAAACTTTTTTTTGTCATACACAAATGTAATACATTTCTGCAATATGCGTAATTCTACCGATTTTAGTACAATATTTTTCAGTGCGTGACGGAATGGCGATATACCTTCAACATGATAGATGTCCGGCACATAGCTCGCATGCAGTTGAAGCGGTATTAAATGGAATATTTAATGGCAGGTGGCTTGATCGTAGAAGCACCATACCATGGACATCACACTACGGTCGGGGGTTCGAATCCCCCCTCGGGCATGGATACTTGTGTCGTCTGTAGTCTTAGCTAGTTCATAAGTAGTTTTAAGTTTAGGGACTGAGGACCACGTAGTTAAGTTCAAAAAATGTTCAAATGTTTGTTAAGCTTATGGGACTTAACTACGTGGTCATCAGTCCCTAAACTTACAAACTACTTATGAACTAGCTACTACTAAGGACGGCACAAACATCCATGCCCGAGGGGGATTCGAACCCCCGACCGTAGTGGCCAGGCATACCGTGACTGGAGCGCCTCAGTCGCCTCGGCCACCGCGGCCGGCGTAGTTAAGTCCCATAAGCTCTACAAACATTAGAACATTAGAACATGGACCACACGTTCACCGAATCTTACATCCCCGAATATCTTTCTTTGGGGAAAATTGAAATTGAAGGATATTTACAATCGTGCTTCACCGACAACGCCTGGAAAGACGCGTCAGAGTATATATATATATATATATATATATATATATATATATATATATATATATATATATATATATACTATTTCATAATATAATATTACCAATACAGGTACATACACTTTTTAGAAGCTGACTGTATAATAATACCAATAGTATGAATACAGATAAGTGAATCATTTGTTTCTGTTTAAGAATTCGTCAGTGGAATAGAAGGAGTTGGCCACTAGAAAGTCTTTTAGGCTCCTATTAAACTGATCTTTATTTGTAGCTAAATTTTTTATGGTTGTTGGAAAATTATTAAAAATGTGGGTTCCTGAGTAGTGGACCCCTTATTGAACTAAAGTAAGTGTTTTTAAGTCCTTGTGTAGATCATTTTTGTTCCTAGTATTGTAGGTATGAACTGAGTTGTTTGTTGCGAAAAGGGATATATTATTTATGACAACTTTCATTAAGGAATAAATATACTTAGAGGCAGTAGTTAATATACCCAGTTCTTTGAAGAGGCTTCTGCAGGATGTCCGTGAATTTACATTACAAATAATACGTATTACATGGTTTTGGACTCTGAAAACTTTTGCTTGACTTGAAGAGTTACCCCAAAATATTATACCATATGACATTATGGAACTAAAGTAGGCAAAGTATGCAAGCTTTTTTTATTTTTATGTCTCCTATGTCTGATACCACTCATAATGCAAATACAGATTTGTTAAGTTGTTTCTGCAGTTATGTGGTATGCTCCTCCTAACTGAATTTATTATCAAGCTCTAATCCCATGAATTTTATACCGTCAAGCTCTTCCATCTGCTCTTCTTCGTACTTTATGCATATACTGTATGAGAATCTCTTACATGAACTGCATGTAATGAGCCTTTTCAAACTTTAATGTCAATGACGCCCCTTTTTAACCATGTATTTATGTTAATGAAAATATCATTAGCAGACCTTTCTAAAACTAAGCTCGACATTCTATTTATTGCAATACTTGTATCATTAGCAAACAAAACGAACTCTACTTTTGGCAGTGTAACTGATGAGAGGTCATTAATTACAGGTAATCACGCAGTGACAGCATGCGTTCTCATAATGTATGATTATTTCACAAAAGTACATGTATCACATTTGAACAACCGAAATAAAGTTCAAACGTACCTACGTTATGTGTTTGACTTCAAAAAACCTACCAGTTACCCACTGTTCGTCTAAAATTGTGAGCAACACGTTTGTGAATATTACAGCGCCATCTATCACAAAGCGACAAAAGTGTTCAAAATAAAACGTTCATATTTATTTACGTTCTAGGCGAATATGTATAAAAAATTGGGGTACCTATTTAAAAAATGCCGTTGATATCCGTTTGACCTATGCCAGCGCCATCTGGCTGGACAACCATAGCGCCATCTCTTTTCCCCCTTCTAGCTAGAAAAGTATTCTTCTTAATAGTTTTTTTCGTGAGATATTTGGCCCAGTCACTAACAATGGACTACACTATATGTATGTGGTAATGCATTTTATTGAGATATTGATTATAATAGTAAGTGCTGTGTAAAGCAGTACGACATTTCGCTGTCTCATCGCTTTACTTGAAATTTATATGGCGTTTACTTACAGTGAGGCAACATGATACTGAAAAAGTCATTGTTCCTGCCGTCTAATACTATGTGCGATCATATCGGCCGGTCGGTACTGTTGGACAAAATGTTCAAATGTTTTTAAATCTATCGGACCAAACTGCGTGGTCAGCCGACCGCGGTGGCCGAGGAGACTGAGGCGCTTCAGTCACGGTCTGCGCGGCCACTACGGTCGGGGGTTCGAATCCCCCCTCGGGCATGGATATTTGTGCCGTCCTAGTTCGTAAGTAGTTCATAAGTAGTTTGTAAGTTTAGGGACAGATGACCCCGTAGTTAAGTCCCATAAGCCTTACAAACATTTGAACATTTTTTTTTTCTGCGTGGTCATCAGTTCGTAGCTTACAAACTACTTGAAACTAGGTAAACTAACCTAAGGACAACACACACACCCATGCCCCAGGTAGGACTCGAACCTCCATGGCGACTGTTGAACAACTGTGTGGCATACATAGTATGAGGGACATTTTGCCATTTTTCGGTGATTACAATATCCAGCTCTGCAACCGTTGTGGGAGGTGCTGGTCCGGCTGCAATTCGTGTACCAAGTTTATCCCAGATATGCTGAATCTGATGGAAGTATGGTGAACAACCTGTTCACTCCATTCGTTCCAGTCCTTCAGCTTCAAGCATGTTTTCCAACAATGTAGCTCTCTGTGGACAAGCTTCATCTTCCCAGAAGGAAGCTATCTCCTATGGCAACAGCGTAGGCCACAACAAAAGTTCGAAACATCCTGTCTCTATACCATGAGTAGTCTAAGCGCCATACTGAATGACATGCTGATCTGTACATCAATATTCATTACTGCCCACACGATTCGTTCACCACCATGATATATTGACGCTTCCTGCACGGAAGTGGGATTTTTCTGAGTTCCACGTTCTTTCCAGATGAAGGAACTACGTTTGTCCGGCTAAACAGAAAATGATGACTCAACCGTGAACAGAATCCAGTGCCATTCGTTACGACTCCAATCCTGATGTTCTGCGGTCTAACCGATACCCTGGTTTTAATGGGGTTCACAGCATAGGCTTCCGTGCATAAAGGCCACGTACCCAAAGGCCATTTCGGGTTGTTTGACTGTCTGGAGTGTCCGTCTTGCGTCTCGACGGGCTGTATACCTCTGAAAACGGTCATCTTTTGTCTAAGATATCCGTGCACCACCTTAGCCTTGCCTGCTTTTGACGGTTCTTGTTGTCTGAATTAGCGTCCATGTCCTGAAAATTACAGTTTGGGACATTCCAATAGCCGCAGCCACTTCCTTCTGTGTCTGTCCCGCTTCCGACTTCCCTATGGCTCTCTCCGCCATAGTTTCGTGTAAGCCACGTTGTTGCTGCATTGCGCTATCTGTACCAAACACCTTGTGTAATTTTTCTTTCTTTCTTGGGTTTTCGTGCCCATAGTTGGTGAGGTTGGCAGAAGCCTCGAATGCTTCTCTACACAACGGAGAACAATTACTTGACACAATGTTAAGTTAAAACAGTAGAATCAAAATATGATGTTAAAACAATACGACGAGACAATGTGGTGGTATTTTGAAATGTCCAGTTGGTTGCCTGGTGTAAGGAGCGAAAACATTAGACGATTGAATTGTGGAAAAACGTTGTTTGGAGTGACGAATCACGGTTCACAATGTGGCAAAGTGTGGGTATGGCTAATGGCCGATGAACGTCTTCTGTCACCGTGTGTGGTACCAACAGTAAAATTCGGAGGCAGTGGTGTCATGGTTTGGTCATGTTTTTCATGGATCTGGCTTGCATCATTTGTTGTTTTACGTGGCACTATCACAGCACATGTCCACAATGATAAGCACTTTCCTGCTTCCTACTGTTGAAGAGCAATTAAGGAATGGGAATTGCACCTTTCGACACGATCGAGCACCTGTTGATAATGCACGATCTGTGACGCAGTGGCTACATGACAGTAACATCCCTATATTGGACTGATTTGCACAGAGTACTGACGTCTGTAAAAATACTTTGGAACGCTGAATTTGTTTGTATAGTCTATGGGACTTAACTACGGGTTCATCAGTCCCTAAACTTACAAACTACTTATGAACTACTTACGAACTAGGACGGCACAAATATCCATGCCCGAGGAGGGATTCGAACCCCCGACCGTAGTGGCCATGCAGACCGTGACTGGAGCGCCTTAGTCCCCTCGGCCACAACGGCCGGCGCGCCGAATTCGTACGAGGCCTCACCGACTTATGTCGATATCTCTCCTGAGTGCAGTACTCCGAGAAGAGAAGGCTGCCATTCCTTAAGCCGTCGGCACACGGAGCGTGTATCTGAACGATTGTGACCAACATGACGAGATTCTGACGTCACAACGTGCGAACCCCACGTTGGCGAGGCATTCCCAATGTGTGGCACAATGCCAGATATTCTCAACGAGCGTCTGAACGATCACCAATGAGGTGGGAGAACGCCCCCGACGTCACACCACGTGGCTACCCGGGGAGGGGGGCAGCTCTTTTCGGTAGAGAGACGAAGACGCCATGTTGACCGTCGTATTTCGTGGTTTTCATGTATGTAAATTAGGTCTTATGAATGTATGACATTTCAAAGCAAGTAAAAGTAACTGAGTAAGTTGACAATCTCTCGGAAACCGGCCGTTAAAGTACTATTTGTGGGAATAAATGACTGAAAACGTCTCATACCTGGTTAAAAATTTCCGGTATTACAGTAATCTGCCGTTTCATGGCAAGGCGAAGTGAAGATCTATCAACACGAGAAGTTCTTTGTATCATTTGTTATAATTACATGTTAAGAACTGATATATCAGCCAGTGGCATATATGACAAATGTAATATCATAAGTGAGTAACTGGCGGTAATTTTATATCGCACAGCTTGGCATGAAACTTTTATTATTCGTTGCACTTATTGACATAAAATGCAACTTTTATAAGAGTCTTGTGTTCATAGGTATTTTCTTGTTATCTATTTAGGACTATCATAGAACATAACGAACATAAGCACAAGCGCGGAAATAAGCGGTTCAATAGATTTGGTAAACAGTGTGATTCCAGACGCTGATACCGCCGACAACTGTCGCTGGAGTGCGCTGTGTCGCGTGTAGCTCGTTGAGGCACACGCCTCGTATGCACAAGTCGCGCCGTCTCCGACCGTTCAGCCGCACGGTGGACTCGCGCTGACCACACAAGTTCAGACACACGCTCCGTGTGCCGACGGCTTTAAGAAACTTTCCAGCCTGTGAATGAACGCATGCCTGCACGAGTGGAAGACGTCATCAGCAGTAAGGGATGCCAAACCACATATTGAATCCCAGAATTACCGATGAAGGGCGCTACGAATTGTACGTAATTTACAGCCAGGTGTCCGAAGGCTACTGTGAGACGCCGTGGAAGTAACTCTACAAATGGAGGGTTCTTTGCTGATAGGTAGATAATTCAGAACTTTTCGTTGGTGTAGGATCTATGCCACGAAGCCAGCGCTAAATAGCATTCCAGATGCGGTCGATCAACTATGGTCCCAGTTCCAGGACGGCCGGTCTCAATCCGATCCCTATGTTTCAGTTACGGCTCAGTGTGTCATACATACAGGTATGGAGAGCCACTCATGAAGAAATTGCATCACCTGGTATGAAAGATGTATGAGACAGGGGAAATACCCTCCGACTTCAAGAAGAATATTATAATTTCAATTCCAAAGAAATAAAGTGCAGACAAGTGTGAAAATTACAGAACTATCAGTTTAATAAATCATGTGTTCAAAATACTAACACGAATGGAAAAACTTGTGGAATCCAACCTCGGGGAACATCAGTTTGGATTTAGGAGAAATGTAGGAACACGGGAGGCAATACTCACATTACGACTTATCTTAGAAGATAGGCTAAGAAAAGGCAAACCTACGTGTTTAGCGTTTGTCGATTTGGAGAAAGCTTTTGACAATGTTGACTGGAATACACTCTTCCAAATTTTGAAGGTATCAGGGGTGAAATATAGGGAGCCAAGGGTTATATTCAACCTATACAAAAACCAGAGAGCGATAATTAGAGTCGAAGGGCAAGAAAGGGATGCAGAGTTTGGGAAGGGACTTAAGACAGGCTTGTAGCCTTTCCCCAATGTTGTTCAATCTGTACGTTGAGCAGGCAGAGAAGGAATGGAATGAGAAATTTGGAGAGGGCATTAAAGTGCAGGGAGAAGAAATAAAACATTGCGGTTTGCCGATGACATAGTAATTCTGTCAGAGACAGCAAAAGATCTCGAAGAGCAAGTAAATGAGATGGACAGTGTCTTGAAAGGAAGATATAAGATAAACATTAACAAGAGTAAAACGAGGATAATGGAATGTAATGTCAAAAAATCAGATG
Source organism: Locusta migratoria (assembly GCA_026315105.1). NCBI lineage: Eukaryota > Metazoa > Arthropoda > Insecta > Orthoptera > Acrididae > Locusta > Locusta migratoria. Next base: position 218,911,416 of record CM048749.1, read on the forward strand.
ATGCTGAAGGAATTAGATTAGGTAATGAGGCAATAAAAGTAGAAGATTAATTTTGTTATTTGGGTAGCAAGATAACTTCTGATGGCCGAAGTAAAGAAAAAATAAAATGCAGAATGGCTATGGGAAGAAAAGCGTTTCTATAGAAGCGAAACTTGTTAACATCCAATATTAATTTAAATGTCAGGAAGTCCTTTCTGAAAGCATTGTAGCATTGTATGGGAGTGAAACGTGGGCGATAAGGATTTCAGACAAAAAAGATGATAGAAGCGTTTGAAATGTGGTGCTACAGACGAATGATGAAAATTAGATGGGTAGATCACGTAACTAATGAGGAGGAGCTTAACCGAATCGGGGAGAAAAGGAGTTTCTGGCATATCCTGACTAAGAGAAGGGATAGATTGGTTGGACTCATTCTGAGACATCAAGTAATTGTAAACTTAGAATTCGAAGAAAGCGTATGCGGTAAAAATCGTAGAGGGAGACCGAGGGACGAATATAGTAAGCAGATTCAAAAGGATGTAGGTTGCCGAACGTATTCTCAGATGAAGACACTTGCACAGGACAGGGTAGCGTGGAGAGCTGCATCAGACCAGTCTGCGGACTGAAGACCACAACAAAAATGTCATACATTTTGTTCGCCGCTCTTGTCCATTCTGGTTGTGTTTCAATCTGTTTCTTAACGTTTGATTAATGATATACTGCATATTCTGTTTCTCGTAGATCGCGCATAATTGAAATTTACAGTTTTTGTAATTTACAGGGCTTAAATTGACGTTGCATATACTACCCAATTTTTTGTATGTAACTTAATGGAAATCTGAATATATCTTCGAAACTTTTATCAACGGCAGAAGATATTCTAGCACTAAAATTTTGAACATAGCCGCTATTGTCAGCGACCGTTACAACGTCAAAGAATAAAAATGCAGCCCTCGGTCACAAAATTAAAATTATTTAACCTGGTTTCGGTAATAACTACGATTGTCTTCATCAGGAATTATAAATTACAACAAGTCACATAAGAAAAGTTGGAACTCAGCTGTTGTAATTTATAATTTCTGGTGAAGGCAATCTTAGTTATTGCCGAAACCTCGTTAAATAATTTTAATTTTGAGGCCGAGAGCTGCTTTTTATTCTTTGATTGTTGAAGTACGTTAATTTTTTTAATATTAATATACATTTGCAGATTTCATGTGCTTCATTTAATGTCTAGATCGTACGTATCTTTTAATGATTTCCTTGACAAATTAAAAACAAATTTAACGTACTTGAAGCTTAGTAGGAAATTAAATTTCGATATATGTGGATCGCAATAGATTTACTTTTTATATAAATATATTTTTCAGAAACAGTTTTTACAAAGAACTATTCAGATTCTGTTTTCTTTATCTGTGAAGGGTGGTAATAGGATAAAAAAGGAACGGTGAACGAGTAAAAAGCAATGATTCACAAACAGTAATTGTTAATAGGGAACTCGTTCCCAAAAATGAACGAGTTATTCCCTGAGTCAACAAATGAGGACGTTTGCAAGATAACAACCATCTGTACGAACAGTTCGACGGCGTTTGCAGCAGCATGGACTACCAGCTCGGAGACCATGGTTGCGGTTACCCTTGACGCTGCATCACAGACAAGAGCGCCTGAGATTGTGTACGCAACGATAAACCTGGGTAAACGAATGGCAAAACTTTTTTTCGCATGAATCCAGGTTCTGTTTACAGCAGCATGGTGTTCGCATCCGTGTTTGGAGACGTCGCGGTGAACGCTCATTGCAAGCGTGTATTCGTCATCGCCATACTGGCGTATCACTCGGTGTGATGGTATGGGATGCCATTGGTTACACGTCTCGGTCACCTCTTGTTGTATGGGATGCCATTGGTTACACGTCTCGGTCACCTCTTGTTCGCATCGACGGCACTTTGAACACATTTCAGATGTGTTACGACCCGTGGCTCTACCTTTCATTCGATCCCTGCGAAACCCCACGTTTCAGCAGGATAATGCACGATCGCATGTTGCAGGTCCTGTATGGGCCTTTCTGCATACGGAAAATGTTCGACTGCAGCCCTGGCCAGCTCATTCTCCAGACGCTCACTAATTGATAACGTCTGGTCAATGGTGGCCTCGTAACAATACGCCAGTCACTACTCTTGATGAACTGTAGTATCGTGTTGAAGCTGGATGGGCATATGTACCTGTACACGCCATCTAAGTTCTGACGCAATGCCCAGGCGTATCAAGGCCGTTATTACGGCCAGAGGTGGTTGTTCTGGGTACTAATTTCTGAGGATCTATGCACCCAAATTGCATGAAAATGTAATCACATATATCAGTATAACATATTTGTCCAATGTATACCTGTTTATCATCTGCGTTCCTTCTTTATTTAGCAATTTTAATGGATTATAGTGTACATAATCTTCTAGTTTCAGGCAACATATACTCGCCCTGATAGATGAATACTTTTTCATTAGAATTCTGAATCTCATCACGTATGATATAGAGTGTTTTTTTATGTTGATTGTTACTCTAAATTACCTTTTTATCTGAAAGAAAACTTCAATGAGTTCTACGTTAATATGTTGCTACATTACAGATTATTATTTACATTTGCAAATTTGAGAAGCACATTGATCTCGACAGATCTTTAACAGTGAATACTCAGTTATCGGTAAAAGCACACCTAACCTCGCTGGACTATATACTACAGCTGAAACGCATATGTGGGCTCCAGAACGCCACAGGAGCATAAAGCCGCTATCTCCACAGCGTAACACGGTACTCACGATCGCTAACTCCCTTCCTTTTCTACGTGGACTACGGGGTCCTTCCCCCCACCTTTACCTACCTGGCCATTTAGCGACTCTTTGCTACGGAGTCACCATAAGTGAGAGTTGATCGACCTCTTTATGGGTCTGTCACTCTTGCCAAATCTGTCACTGTATCATATTCCATCTGTCGCTGATCCGGAACAAGTAAGAAGTGACTTATTGACATACTTTGTTTATATTAATGAACTTGTTCCGCGCAAATATATGTTATTCCTTTGGTCTCTTATTAACGTCTTTAAAGTGTTTAGTATCTTCCTTTCTCAAAAAATTACACATACTTTGTATATCCCCATTTACTCTCACAGGAAAAAATTTAAGAACTGCTGTAACCATTTCCATTTTATTATTCATAATCCATTTCTTCTCCCTTGAGTCGCGGATGTGCTGTTCCATGTGGTCTTTAGTCGCTCTTAGCGTTTCATTAATAGATCATTTCCAGATCATTTCCAGATCATTTCCAGATCAGCAGACACTCTATCTGAAGAGACCAAATCTCAAATTACTGAAGTCTAGAGTACTGCCCTGAGATTCAAATGACCTATTTCAGTTGTCATCGTTTCCGCTTAGCTGTCCACTTTAGTTTTTAATTTAGTCACATTACCAGTTAATACCTTCATCGAGCCCTGTAATCTTGCAAGAATTTCATCAACTGGTCTGCTGTTTAGCACACTTCGAGTTTCTTAGCATAATTTTCTTAGCATAACTAAATCACACAAATATACACACGTTTTACAAAACAATTCTATAAAACTAAAACAACACTTCACATACACACACACACACGCAAACAGCGCCCTAGAAAGCCATTTTGACACACGTCCCTACTCAAAAATACAAGTATTTCTGCTCACCGCGCTATGATTTCCCCGAATTGCTGCGGTGGGTCAAGAGCAACAAACGCGCTACGAAGCTGGAGGCAGCGTCGTCTCTGCTGCACCGTGGAAGACTAGAAGCGGCGACGAGGCGTACAGCTGTTTTGCCGAGATGTCTCGGCTGGAAAAAAAGCTGCAAATTCTACGTCGGTCTACTGCACGCAGGTCTGCCTTTAACGTTTCTCAGTTAATTATAAATTTACTGCGAACATGGATAACTTCATTAACTTGCATCATGTGCATTTCTTTATTAAAAAATGTTTTTCTTCTTCTCAATTTCTAAAGCGACAAAACTGTTGTTACTAAGCGCCGCTATATACGCTATATAACCGCTTTTCTGTTTACTGGGTTGCCCCTAGCACAGTAGTCTGTGAGTCACAGTAAATACGCAGTGCAGGCCAATGTTATTCTGTGGTGAAAAGCGCACAGAGAATCTTGTTTACTCTTTGTTCTTTAATATACCTCTCTTTGTGTTTATTTTTAATCAAGTTTCGTGTTTGTTCCTGAATCGCAGAAAGCAATAAAAGTTTTATCTCAAAACTAAATTTCACCTTTAGCAATTAAAATTAGCTGACGTTCGCTACAATGGTGACCCTAGGTATTGCATTTAGTTGTAGACGAGCAAGTGCAACATAACTCAGTATTCTCTGCCGCAAAATCGGCACGCCTGTGCCAAACACAGGGTACTATGAATCGACGTGAGTCTTTATTAAGTTGTTCAGGTCGAAAAATAATTGATTTTCTCGGTTTTCATCCTAATTGGATAGATTAAGGTATCGGGACTGATGACCGAGCAGTCTAGTCCCCTCTAAACAACAACAACAATTAAGGTATTATTTAATTACTCTGAAAAGGATTTTGCATCGGCCGCGGTGGCCGAGGGGACTGAGGCGCTCCAGTCAGGGTCTGCACGGCCACTACGGTCGGGGGTTCGAATCCCCCCTCGGGCATGGATATTTGTGCCGTCCTTAGGATAAGCTAGTTGCTAAGTAATTTGTAAGTTTAGGGACTGATGACCCCGTAGTTAAGTCCCATAAGCTACACAAACATTTGAACATTTTTTAAGGATTTTGCATAATTTTTTTCGATCATTTAAAGAGCATTTTCCTACCACGTGTGTTTCTGTGTCAAGCCCATTTTTCTGTCACAAACTTTTCTGCATATATTTTACATCTTTATATCTCCTACATTGCACGTTAGGGACTTTTTTTTACTGCCGAGTGTGTTGGCTATCCTTGCCATGCAACGGTCGATATTTTTTTGTTTCTGCTGATTGTAAACAACACGCTTAGTTTGTTCAAGTGTGAGTGCGAGTAGCTATTATACTTACTTTTGTGTACGTGTGTTTTATTGTGTTTATTGAAGATGACGAAACGTAAAGGCGTTTTCAAGAAACGATACTTTAGAGGAAATATATTCTTTTGTATGTTCTCTACTGGTGATAAGCCATGTGAAGCACTGTGTCCATTAGGAGAAAATTTGTGTTGCAAATCTAATAGCGTTCAGGCAGGCAACTGGAGAATCTTATTCTCACCAGCATTCTCGTTCTGCTGCTGTTATTACAGCAGTTAAACCTTTCAGACTTGGCTCATCCTGACCTGCATGGACAAACACAGAACCTAAATGAATGTTTCAACAGCATAATTAGGAACCGCCTTCTTAAGACTGTATTTGTTGGGATGCATACAATGAAACTAGGAGATCATGATGCTGTTATTAGATTCATTTGTGGTAATATTAGAAAGTGCTTGGCACTGATAAAGCAAGGAATTAATCCTGGTCAAAATATGATCACTGGACTGCAACATTGCGATAAAATGAGGATACCCGATGCAGACAGGTCTGCATCTAATATGGGCAAGAAAGCAAGACAAACATGCAGGAAGATGGAAAAAGAAGCTTTAAGACCTGCTAGAGGGCAATGCAGCAGGATAGTTTTAATTAACTGTAAGTAACAAATTTAAATTTTTCCCCCAAACTAAAATTTTCACTACTTATGCCCCATTTTATCAGAAACTATCATATATAAATGAATGAAATTTTCAGAGTCTCTGCATAACATAGAAAACTACCCTTAGGAAGTTCACAAAAATTATTTTCTGCCAAAAATAAATAAATAAATAAATAAATAAATATTTTTGTTTATAAGTTTAAAAAAAGTATTTCTTAAAAACTATTAAATGGATAAAGTAGATTTTAGTACAATTGACTCTATTAGCATCATGTAACATACAGTAAAAATATTAAGGTCCTGCATCAATTTTTTTTTCAAAAATTGGTCAAATACTTGCCTAAATTAACATGGGTTAAATAGGCGGGGTTTGACCCCCCATAAAGCAAAAGAAGATTTGTGTCGTGGAAGTGAGATCCAAGATAACGCTGCACTGAATTTTTCTGTAGCATCAAGCAACGGCCATTCGGCGGATAACAGCTGTAAGATGAAAGTTCGTCCGCCACAGTTCATTCTTCATAACCCTTAATTTTGGTTTGCAATGCTTGACCTGACACTTCTGTATCAGGACACTGAAAACGAAGGTAGCAAATTTGTGCTTGCACTCGACAACGATCGGCGCAGATATAATACTTCACCCGTCTGCGATGCAGAAGTTTACGCATTTCAAACTATTACTATTTGAAAGGCTACGTCGGCCAGTGGAACAACGCATTCAACAAGCGCTTCAGGGTGAAAAGAGAACGAGTTGGCATATGTGACACTGCATCATGTGTGTCGCGTGCAGCTGCCAGAAGCAGTTAGAACTAGTGTGGCGCTTTACGCCGCACGTGATATTTCATAGTAACTGACAGTAGCTTCGTTAGATGCATGGCATACATCGTCTGTGACGTTCGAACATAGCAGTACAGGCCTTCAGCAAACTGCAGCGATACAACGTCAACAACCGGACGCTACTAAAGAGATAGATGAGCTTCGAAATGATATCGAAGATTAGCGGTGACAAATAACGTCGTTGTTAGGTATCAAGAAAGGCACATTCAATAACATTGCAACGACTCTGAAGAGCGTATCTGCTGGTACCAAGGCGACAAGGCGACCAGATGCACATCACCCTGCAGTCACCAAAATTGTATCAGCGGCCGGCGATAGACGCTACTCTTGTGAAGTTCGCGAACTAGTTGGGAAGAGCGCTCCCACAGGCGAACTACGCGAACTAGTTCGCAGATCCCTCGCCTCTCAGTTCGTTCGCTCCTTTTCCGAAGAGTGACGGGGAACAGCGAGAGGACGCGAGAGCGCGTAGAATCGCGTGATTCCCTTCTGCCAGTTAACTTCATTTCGAGCTGAGATGCAGCTCAGCTGTAGTTTCATAGTTCACTGACACAAGAAATCTATTTTAAAAATAAAGTACTACGAGTACTCTGCATTCAAAGTAGCTGAATACCATTGTATCACTCATTCGTGTAAATAAATGGTTTATTTGTCTAAGTATTCGATGTCAAATTGCCCAAAAATACGGGTAATATCACACGCTCTGGCAACACAGATTCATTATATAAAATGGGTGTCATAAAAAAAGAGCTCTTTTAGTAGCGGTAGCAAAAGCCAAAAAGAGCGGAGGAACTGGAAGGAACGGACGAACTAGGAGCAGCGGACGATTATGCCAAACGTATCCCGCTTCATAGTCCGTTGGATTCTTTTCGGAAGACCGACGGGCAATAGCGAGATGGCACGTAGCAGAATTAAAAAACACGTGTTTGCCTCCTGCTGATGAGTCATTTCGAGTGAGCGTCTGCCTGCTAGATTACACAGTTCAGTGCTACAAAATTTCTGTTTTGATGTGTTCTGTACTCTGCAATATCTGACTAGTAAATTCCATAATGCCAAGATATAGGGATAACTCTAAACTGAAACGCGAGAAATTATCCACAAACTGCTTCTTTTGGTCTGCGTGATATCGTTAGCGGCTCAAGCAGCAAGCGCATGAAGCAGCTATGTGAGGGAACTTCCCCTTCCACCTGCACGCACAGACCATGTCGCTCAGCCGTCACTGAGAGCGGACAAACTAAAAGAGCGAACTATTATGCGCAAGTCTAATAGACGCCGCCGGTCGCGGGTTCGAGTACCGCACCTACCAATGCGAAGTGCGAAGTGAGAGTAGTGATATGCAGCTACGGGTGAGTAAACTTTTCTCTTTATCTTCATTGTCTCATCGGATTTTTGTCACAGTTAATATACCCGGCTGCGTTTATTTTAATACATTTAGGTTCGGACATCAGTGCACTGCGTGTTGGATGTTGCGATGTGAAGTACCCTCCTGCTCAATCTAAGCTCACAGCAGCAAACCAACAATTACATATGGAAAACGCCAATTGGAAGTAGACCTCGATTTCTAATAATGTTTACCATTGACGTTTGTAAATTCTGAGGTATGACATGTAATATTGGCTGCAGATTTCTTGTTTCATTATGCAACTGAAGCAGCTATTGTCTCATCATGCATACGCAGGGTTACACAGTGTATTGAAAGCACCCTAGGATGAGGTTTTCGTCCTACGTTTAATGACACGGAGTGACACCACAAGAAGCAAACTGCGAATCTGTGCAGTGTTTGCAGCTAGTTAAGCATAACACAGTCCACCACATCAGGACTACGCCCGCTCAACAAGTGTATCGACGTCCAATGCGATTATCTCACGATCGTTTCACTGCAGAGAAGGCAGAATTCGAAGAACTATAACTGGGAGTCATCTGTAGATCCGACAGTATATGGGCATAACCAGTCCACCTAGTAAGGAAGAAATATGGGACATACAGGGACTATCGGGCACTCATTACCCGTACCATCCCTGAACGTTATCCAATAGCACATATTAGAGAGTTTACCAACGCACTGGAAGAAGCATATAATGTTGATTTCGTTTTTTGGTTCAATGTTGTAATAATTTGGATTAAACACAATGTATGGAATTGAACGAACTTCGGAATATCTGCAGGAAATAAAATTTTTAAGAGGATGTCATAACACTGCATGGATCATATCGACATTCAAAAATAGCAGTAGTCATTGTTGAAGTTACGACAACACCTGAAATTTAACACTACAAAGGGAAGTCGGCGAAAACTACCTTTACATGCAATGAGGCATGGATCAGTTGTAGTCATTGTTTTGTGCTGGAATAGGGAATGAAATTAAACTATCCTCCGTAAATCGATGCTTTCTAATCTCAATCTTCACGTAACAAAGTTTCACGATAGGGTTAAGTTACTGAGACAATAGAAAAATAAAATTATAGAATATTAGACTTCGCCGGAAAGAAATATTACTTGCAGGTTCTGAAAATCAAATCTGTACAAACTGATCGTGGGAGAGGGTTGAGTTTGAACCAATATGCAATCGCGAAGTGAATAGTAATAATGCCCAAGCATCTGTTTACGATTGATCTCAGCTTGCTGCAAACAATGAATAAAAATTATTGGGAATAGGACACGGCCATCTAGAATTAAAAAAATACACTACTGACCATTAAAATTGCTACATCAACAAGAAATGCAGATGATAAACGGGCATTCATTGGACAATTATATTATACTAGAACTGACACGTGATTGCATTTTCACTCAATTTTGGTGCATATATTCTGAGAAATCAGTACCCAGAACAACCACCTCTGGTCGTAATAACGGCCTTGATACCCCTGGGCATTCAATCAAACAGAGCTTGGATGGCTTGTATAGGTGCACATGCCCATGCAAACTCAACACGATACCACAGTTTATCACGAGTAGTGACTGGCGTATTGTGACGAGCCAGTTGCTCGGGCGTCATTGACCAGACGTTTTCATTTGGTGCGAGATCTGGAGAATGTGCTGGCAAGGGCAGCAGTTGAAGATTTTCCGTATCCAGAAAGGCCTGTACAGGACCTTAAACATGCGGACCTGCATTATCTTCACCGGGATCGAATTGAGGGCAGAGCCATGTGTCGTAACACATCTGAAATGTAAGGGCCACTGTTCAGTGCCGTCGATAGGAACAAGAGGTGACCGAGACGTGTAACCAGTGGCACCCCATACCATCACGCCGGGTGATACGCCAGTATGGCAATGACGAATATAGGCTTCCAATGTGCGTTCGCCGCGATGTCGCCAAACACGGATGCGACCATCAGGATGCTGTAAACAGAGCCTGGATTCATCCGAAAAAATGACGTTTTGTCATTCGTGTACTCTGGTTCGTCGTTGCGTACGCCATCGCAGGCGCTCCTGTCTGTGATGCAGCATCAAGGGTAACCTCAGTCGCGTTCTCCGAGCTGATAGTCCACGCTGCTGGAAACATCGTCGAGCTGTTCGTGCAAATTGTTGTTGTATTGAAAACGTCCGCATCTGTTGAGCCGGCTGCGGTGGCCGCGGGGACTGAGGCGCTTCAGTCACGGTCTGCACAGCCACTACGGTCGGGGGTTCGAATCCCCCCTCGGGCATGGATATTTGTGCCGTCCTTAGCCTTAGTTAGTTCATAAGTAGTTTGTAAGTTCAGGGACTGATGACCCCGTAGTTAAGTCCCTTAGACTATGCAAACATTTGAAACATTTTTTTTGCATCTGTTGACTCAGGGATCGAGACGTGGATTCACGATCTTTTACAGCCATGCGGATAAGATGCCTGTCATCTCGACTGCTAGTAATACGAGGCCGTTGGGATCCAGCACGGCTTTCCGTATTACCGTCCTGAACCCATCGATACCATATTCTGCTAAAGGTCATTGGATCGCGACCAACGTGAGCAACAATGTCGCCGTACGATAAACCGCCTTCGTGACAGGCTACAATCTGACCTTTATCAATGTCGGAAACGAGATGGTACACATTTCTCCTCATTACACGAGGCATCACAACAACGTTTCACCATGCAACGCCGGTCAACTGCGGTTGGAAACTTACTTCATGTCAGTACATTGTAGGTGTCGCCATCAGCGCCTACCTTGTGTGAATGCTCTGAAAAGCTAATCATTTGCATATCGCAGCATCGTCTTCCTGTCGGTTAAATTTCGCGTCTGTAGCACGTCATCTTCGTGGTGAAGCAATTTTAATGGTCAGGAGTGTATTTGAAATCAAACTGGGGCGTTAATTACAATAAAAATGTAGGCAAGCTCACACTTACATTGTATGCTATGCCGAGAGTAAGAAGAGACCTATGATCAGAACAAAAGTGCTAAACAGAAAGACGAAGAGTGCTTCCGTTTTCTCTCCAAGCTGGTTGAAATAATTGATAATCAGAATCAAAAAAGTCAGAGGAATATATTGAAGTGGGAATCAAGCGACATGTGTTGAAGATGTAATTTCAGTAAAAATATTTAGTTTAATGTTACACGCAACAGTTTTTAGTGTCACTGGTTGTCTAAAAGCCTAACACCAGTTACCGGTCGCACCTGTTGATATCCCGAACACAGCGGTCACATCACCATTTGGTTTGTTTGAATACTTCAGTATGGCGTTTGGTTTGAAAACTCCGACACAAACTCGGCAGGGGTTTATCGATGACGTACTGAAAGTCTTACCATACTGTTTCGAATATCTTTATGACATTCGTTTTTTTCTGCCTGAGAGGGATTGTATGAACTGCATCTAAAGCTTGTTTACCAATTTATTGACGCATTCGGGATTTCGGTAAATGAAACAAAGTGCTCACGTCGACGACGTCGAGTGCCTTTGTTGAGTTATTCAGTCCAATGCTAGATCAGCCTAACCCTACCGAAGAGATGGCTCGCCCCATCGATTATCCGCAGCTAAGCCGGTTTCTTGGTGCAGTTAATTATCATAGACAACTTATACCCAATGCAGTGGCCTTAAAAGCACCTTTGACCTTAGCACTGAAATAGTAGACATATTTGAAATGCTAAATTCATATCGTTGTAAAGGCTATGTCCTTCTGATTGCCTCCGTCAAACACCCATATCTGCATCCGGAAGAGAAACTAATAAATGGGGGAGGGTACTAAAAGATTTGTGTTACCATTTCAAAGGTAATGGCATATATAGTCACTGAATTTATTTATTTATTGAAACTCTACCTTTAGCAAGACTGCTGTGAATTTGTTCACAGATCGCTCTGTGGAAACAAACAAGCCCTGTGTACACCATCTTCCTCACCACGCCAAGAACTTTGTTTGTTCTTGTATTCCGTGAAGATATACTCTTAGAGGAAGAAAACAGTTCTAATATGATTCATAATGCGTTATGATACACCCACTTCAGTCCCTCTTTCTAAGTCACATGTTATAAAGAGAAAAATGAGGCGTTGATAATATGGACAAGTTCTGTTCTCATTAGACTGTAACAGGATGACACAGAAATGAACGGTAGCAATTTTTCACAACTACTGGACATTGAGGAGCATACAAAATTTACACTGAAAACGATCCTAAGTCAAGAGAAATGTGGTACACAGAAATAGATTATTGCTACTTGATCCAGGAAATCTTTTGTCATTGCCTCCTGTTATCCCTAGATAATCAAAAGATAATTGCATCAAACAATTTCCCGTGAAATCTGGTATTTAGTGCATGATCGGAGGAATTGTAATTCTGTTTGCTCAACAAGTGGAGGTTCAGGGAAAACTAGATGTTTCTGCACGGCCGGAAATCGTCAGTGACTGTTTTGTATGCAAATCAAAACCAAACAAAAGGGAGAGAAAAAGAATAAAAAGTCACAAGATAGTAATGTGTGAAAAGCATTGCATTACAACAGTAGTGTGTGCATTTCGTAAATAAATAATAATTCCAAGTTTTTCTATTGTAACAATCAACAAAATTAAGCAGTTATATAATATTACGTAATTTATTCTATCAGATATAGTAAAAAAAACTGATCTATTCTGGAGATATTTTTATAAATGTCTCTTTTATTATTAGCCGGTTGTCTAATAAATAGTAAAACTATTAATATATTACACAAAATAATGCATTACATTTATTAGATTCACACATGGTATAATGAAGATATATGGTTACCTGGGTACTCCGAATATGGATCACAGAGTGCATTATATTCCTCCTAATTTGAATCTTCTTGTTTGAAAATATTTCAATTTTCGTTTTAGTATGACCTTTACAAAATTTAAATGACGAATTACCTGAGCCTTGTCTTTACTGCTTTCTATAACCCTGAAAAATTGGTTATTAAAGTTGTACATGTTAACTAGGTAACCTAACGTCGACACCGCGGTTAAGAAAGTTAGGCTCGGCGTCACTCCTGTCTCTAAATACTCTATCAACTGTACTTAAGGAGGACAAATACGTTTCACAATGATTTGCTTTTTTCCTACGCACGTAGTTTTGATGTAATTATTAACTGGTTACTCGAATATAGTGATGCTTAAAGCGACCTCATTGACTCACCGCAATGCGGCCGCTGAAACAAAGGTAAGCGTTAGTGGCTGCACTGTTAACTCATAGGCACCTCTGTGACGAGGTGCGTCTGACAAATATCACATGGATCTTTCACAACGTCGCTTACTTTTTAAAAGTTCAGGTGATATGGATGGCGTGCCATATGCTTGTCTTTAAGAGAGTAGATGTTTTTGAAACTCTACGATGTTAGAGTTTTCACTGCTTCTTATCAGTCAGAGAAAAACAGTTTTCTTCACCTTTACATCAACTATACTGTAGACTTTCTTTTAATAGTTCGCGATCGGGAGCGCTAACTTTAGTTCGCGGCTCTGCCGCGAACTAGTTCGCTCATTTAGTTCGTCCGCTCCCAGTGACGGCTGGAGCGGCGTGGTCTGCACTTGCAGGTGGAAGGGGAACTTCCATCCCACCTAGCTGCTTCATGCACTTGCTGCTTGAGCCGCTAACGATATCACGCAAACCAAAAGAAACAGTGTGTGGATAATTTCTTGCGTATGAGTTTAGAGTTATCTCAATATCTTGGCATTATGGAATTTATTAGTCAGATATTGCAGAGTACAGAACACATCAAAACAGGCAGACGCTCACCTTGAAATTACTCATCAGCAGGGATCTGCGAACTAGTTCGCGTGGTTCACCTGTGGGAGCGCTCTTACGAACTAGTTAGTTCGCGAACTACAGAAGACTACTACAATGGTCAAAACAGGAATTCGGAAGAATGAAGTTAAATGGTTCGACGTCTTTGTGTCGATTCTACAGACTGGAGACAACAACAATATCAACACCAACAGTCCGAAATCGAATTTGGCAATAATGTGTCCCACTAAAATCAGACACCGTTTAGCCCGCAGAAACTGGGCGGAGGAACATTAGGATTGGAGTCGTAACGAATGGCGCCGGGTTCTGTTCACAGATGGCTCAAGATTTTGTCTTCAGCTGGATAATCGCCGATTCATCATCGGGAGAGAACGTGGAACTCTCAACAGTACTGCTTGTGTGCAGGGAAACCCTACCATATCGTGGTGCAGCACGAATGGGGTAGGCAGGAGTGAGTTTTGGCGGACGTACAAACCTTCGCGTCTTTTAGTATGACGCATTGATTGCTCAGAGGTGTAACTACGATATCCTTCGACCTTTTGTTGTGCCCTAAGCTGGTGGTATAGGAGATGGGATCCTTGTGGTGGACGATAACGCTCGCCTCCATGGAGCTGCAGTTGTGAACAACATCTTTGAAGTTGAGGGAATGGAACGAATGGAATGGCCAGGTTGTATACCGGACTTAAACCCGACTGAGCATGTTTGGGATGCACTTGGTAGACGCATTGCAGCTAGACCAGCAGCTTCTCGAACCGTTGCAGTGCTGTATTTGGCACTCATAGAGAAATGGCTAAATATCGTTCAAGAGCTGACTGGTAACCTCATACTGTCCATGCCAAACAGGTGTGCAGTTGTACTGGCCGTCCGATGTGATCACACATCATATTACAGGGCAACGAGAATAACTTTTCACCATTATGGCAGCCCCATTGTGGCTCGTGCTAAGTAAACGCCATGTAAACCCCAAGAAAAAGAGTTAGTTGGGACATGAAAATATCGCACTGTAGCACACAGAAATTAAAATTGAAACCGATATCTGAATAAAAGATGCCATATGTGTGTTGTACATGATATCGAAAATGTTCCCCCGTTTTGAGCAATATGTATAGTATATAAGATAGTTACGTATCAACAGCTCTAGAAGTAATTGCGTTTAATGTTCGTCTAAGGCGAAATGCTGGTTCTTATCGTTAGATTGTACATTATACTTACCATCAAAGATCGTTCTACGTCATAATGAAATTGTGACGGATATTACTACTAATTTTTCACTTAATAACATTACCATTACATTAGAACTATTTCACATTCTAAACAAAATTTACAATTTTTCATTTCATTGGAAATATAATCTTCTTCTTTACTCACGCACAGTAATATACATCTGCAATACATATCTAGAAAGGCAGAATTGAATATGCCACTTGAAATTAGTTTGAAATGTGGTGGACCACAACTTTATTATTCCAGTACGCCATGAACAAATCAACTTACGCCACACTGACAGGCAGAATCTTCAAAAAAATTAATATACACATTGACAAAAAAAACCGGCTCACCACGGAACAATTACCGATTGCGACAGATATCTGCAGACGTAATATACGTACACTCAAAAACAGACGATTACTATTTACAGGGAAATCGTACGATTTATTCAAAACAAAAAGCTGTATGGGCAATTAAGTAAAGCATTCGTCCAACTATGCACCTTACGTAACAAGTTATTCGGATTGGTATTTACTGGTAGGGTTAGTGGATATGTTTCTGAGTGGCATCGTGCCAAATTCTGCGCAACAGGACTTGGTTTGTTTACCCTGCCCATGACAATACCAAAGGACCCGATACCACACGCCTGCTTTGACCTATATCGTCATCAGCGGGGACACGTTAACTCTTTAGTTCCCAGTGTTGTTTCTGGACAACAACGTATTAAAAGTTGATTTGTACTGCATTTTGTGCACCACTCCTGCTGCAGTGTTGTTGATGAACAACGTACTTCTAGTACGACATTTTGCCTCTCGGTACGGCGTGGCATTATTCTGTCCATCTTGGAAGTTGTGTTGCGTAGCCGTCTGTATATGGCTGAAGGTGTGAGCTTGAGTGTGGTCCCTTTTATTTTATTCCAGCAATGAACTGTCTCGTCTTTGCTACTGTGGCGAAGATTATGCTAGCATTATTGATATGGCAGTGTTAACTATCAACAAAATAACGTGCAAGTAATAAAATACCTCGATACAAAGATCTGTATTGTGCATAAAGTATATGGCATGAGAATCATTAGTTCGACCAAATATTTTAAAACAGGTATTTTAATGTTTACTGCACTTTATTAATACAGAAAGCACTGAATTTCATTGTTTCCAAAGCTGATTTCATATAGTGGGAGTGAAAAGGTTAAACGGTAAAAATGCGGAACACATTTCGAAACACCAATCGAAACAAATAAAATAAAGCTTTGCATTGCGCATAGAGAGAGATTTTCTGTAAGCACTGTGTTCTGCCAAGCAGTTGCCACTATCAGCTATGAAAGTTCAAGTGATTAGTGATTTTTAATTAAATTATGATGGTCGAGTAGGTGAGTGATTGAACGTCAATTGATAGGTTTCTGCTGTAAAAAACTAAAGAAACATTCGTAACAAAAGAGAAACGATCAGTGTTTTGAGTCAAACAAAACAACACACCTATGTCAGATGTCCAAGCCATCACCGGTAAGAATAGGTGGTTCAGTTGACGCCTGCCAACAATGCTCCGAACGTTCTCGACTGTGGAAAAATCCGGATAACTTGCTGGCCGTGATAGATTTAAGTAAGCACGGAAACAAGTAGTGTAACCTCTTGCCATGTGCGGGAGAGCATTATCTTGCTGAAAAGTAAGCCCGGGAAGGCCTGCCATAAGGGAGAATATCGTCGACGAATAACACTGATAACGAGTGTCCTAGATGATAACCCAAGTACTACAACTATTAACGAATTGGTACTCCGGACCATCACTCCTGTCTGACGAGCGGGAAACGAGCAAACGAGACACAGTACAGCAAAATTTGATGAACTCCGAGTGAAGGAAACTGAATCACAGCAGGCATGTTAGAAGCACACGCAGTAGTACATGCTGCCTCCATACACGAATTCTCTGATCACCGAAAATAACTCTGCTACAGAGATTCTAGGCCAAATATCCCAGGCACTACTGCAGACGTGCTTGTTGGAGTACGGAGGTCAATAACAATCGGCCTTCCGTGAGCGCCGCTCGTGTGAGCTATCAATGCTGTTTACGGTTAATGAAGCGCCATTTCCGCATCGGATCGATGGTAATGATCACCCGGGGCTCTGAGGGCCTCTCTGATAATGCCTATGTTGAAGAAGATGACGATTTACGAAGTATAATGTGTAAGGACACACGACAGCTAACTCTTTGGCGCCATGAAGTAAATAATAAGAGACGAGTGGCAAAAATTTAAACTTATAAAGGAGTAACGAGCAACGGATATAGAATATAGCAAAAGCAGAACAGTCCAGGACAGCCCAGCCCAGCCTAGTCCAGCACTGGCCACATGGGCTACTTATTTTCGGAAGATGACCTACATCAGGTCGAAACCGGTAAATAGAAACTGTTAATTTTTGCGATCATGACTGTTTTTTGTAATATTAAGGAAATATGCAACCCCAAAACTAAAATTGATTTAAAATATATAAACTTTATCTACATTTCGAAAACATCTAGGGTGTCTTCACCTGAAGAATAAAATAATTCAGGCTTGATTCCATGATGAAATTTGTGCTTCTCGACTGTATTAGACTTGTGGAAATATTCAGCAATCAGTCGTAAAAAAAATTTGTTTATTGGCAGATCTAGATTTCGACCACTGTGTGCTCATTATCAATGCTTAATCGCTTTTAAGCATTGATAATGACCACACAGTGGTCGAAATGTGGATCTGCTAATAAAAAAAAATTACTATTCATATTCATTCATATAACTTATGAAATTACTAGTTGAGGCCTAACACTTAGAACATATTACGCTCATGTCGTATCAATTGTCATTACGATTGTTTATTTAAAAAAATGCTCGCAGTTTAAAGAAATTGAAAAGTGAAGTGGCTGGCCGCTATGGCAGTCAGGAGTGGCATCAAACTTAATGTTATTTTGTACGACACGAGCATAAAATGCTCTGAGTGTTAAAGTCTTTTGCCATAATTTTATTCTTTTGATAAAGACACCCATAGATGTTGTTGAAATGTAGATAAAGTGTAATTATTTTAAAATAACTTGTGGGGCCGCACATTTTCTTATACAGTAAATGAAACTGTTACGGTTGCTGCCATAGGCAAGCGATGAACAAAGTCATGTGCTAGAGAGAGTTAAATTATTTTCACAAATGAGCAAGGCATGCCTATTGCAGGAATGCAGCCACCCTTTAACACATTGAAACTTCCCTCACTAAACTTTTAAAACTCCACAACAATCGCACAACGCAGAAGAAACTGTTTTCTATCAACACGCTGATACATCTCAATTTCATTCACGATTGCGCACATCTCTGTAGGAAAAGTGACTATTTACTAACTAAAACCTGAGGGCATAGGTAGCGAAGACCACGGAACGGCTGACAGTGTCTACTTGTCTCGAATGACTGAAGCACCATGATGCCTATCTAAACTGTTACAATAACACAAACTGTGGTGTCGCACAAGTATGAAGTGCGCGCCACTTACTTTCGCCGCGCGCGCCATGCACGCACGGCGCGGCGTTCTTACGTCAGCACGAGCGCCCTCTGCTGCTATCCCGCTCGTGGCCACCACTGAACGACATCGTTCACTTGGGACTGAGATAGGAACCCGCTAACACTTCGGAATCAGATAGGCACCAGTGAAGTGTTGGCTATCGGACAGGCACTAGGCAGGCCTCTAGCTCAACTATGTATCAGCATTGTGCAGTACTGAGCTATGTAAAAGTTAAGTATTACTAAGTCTCTAAGAAATATATATCTCGTTCTAATTTACTCTAGTGTTTCTAGTTTCTGCTGTCCCACTGGCTGGTCACCTCCTACCTGCACATGCGTGCATCCTTTATTCCTGTGTCGGTCTTTCTACTCGTCCACCGACACCTACGACGGAAACGAGACACAAAATTGGCAACGAGGCTGGGACACAAAACAAACTGAATTGTAACAGCAGGGTCTAAAATTAGTCTAGGCCTGTGCCGAAACCAAGGTGGAAGTATTCACCAATCACTATGTACTTGTCATTCTTCTGCTCATTATAAGTCACGCGGGAGTAACCGAGCGGTCTGGAGCGCCACGTTACGGATCGCGTGGTCTTCCGCTTTGGACGTTCGAATCCTGCCTCGGGCATGGATATGCGTCTTCGTCCTTGGGTTAGCTTAGTTCAAGTAATTTGTAAGTCTAGGGACAGATGACGAATGTAGTTTGATCCCATAGAATTACATTTTTTTCTTTTTTGCTCAGTATAAAACCCGTTCCGTAGGAGGGCAAACGAAGGTATTCTGGGGTGTGTGGCGTCCATGGCGCTTTCTATGCCTGGCGAACAACGATTAGCTATAGCAATGGCAGCTCAGCAGCTACAGTACAGTAAAGTGACTTGGTACAGGGCTTGTTCGGAATGTACCAGTATCAACCATATTCCTCCATGTTACACCCTGTCCAGCATCTTTAAAATAGACCCGAACTCCGTACATCTTTATTCACGCCGAGGTCGCACAAAGATTATATAAAACCATGCGAGACACGTGCTCTGCCGCGGTGGAGTGGCCGAGCGGTATAAGGCGCCTTGCTGCGGAGCGAACGGTTGTTCGCCGTCGGAGGTTCGAGTCCTTCCACAGGCATGTGTGTGTGTGTGTGTGTGTGTGTGTGTGTGTGTGTGTGTTGCCCTTAGTATAAGTTAATTTAAGTAGTTTGTAAGCCTAGGGTCTAATAACCAGAGAAGTCAAGTCCTTTAGATTTACAAACATAAAACAAGTGCTCTCTGCTCTCTACAAAGTGTGGATAAGACCATTAAAATACTGAGATCTTCATGGCACCGTAGTTAAGGTGTAGCAAGAATATAAGCCTAGAATTAATTGCTAGAAACACAAATTTCACGTGTACAAATGCTTATAAAACAAACTACTTATGCTAACTTAAGGGATTACACACACACACACACACACACACACACACACACACACACACACACACACCTCCGGCGAAAGGGGACGTCGTGTATGAATACAGAGTGAAGTCATTCTCTCGGTTAAATATTCTGGAGGTAAAATAATCCCACAATCGGATATCCGGGTGTGGGCTACTCAGAAGGATGTCATCAGGAAAGACAACACTGGCAATCTACATATTGGAGCGTGAAATATTAGATACCTCAATCTGGTTGAAGGTTAAAAAAGTTTAAAAGGGGAACCGATTGCCTGAAGTTAGGTGTAACGATGATTAGTGAATAGGATTTTTGGTCATGTCAGTGCAGGATTATAAATACAAAATCAATTGGAGCTATTAAATGGGTCTAATACAGAATACGTAAATAGGTATGTTGGTAAACTACTAGGGAGAGCACATCAATCGCATTATCGTAGTCAAGATAGATACTAAGCCAGTACCACAGTAGTACAAGTTTCTATGCCAACTATCTCTGCAGATAACGAGTTCAAAGAAATGTATGAGGTGGGAGAGGACAATTTGATTATAATGGGGGACTAGAATATGGTGGTAGAAACAGAAAGGGAAAGTAATAGGGTAAAAAGTTAAAGAGGAAGCCACCAGGTAGAATATTGCATACGTGCTTTAAGAATCATGAAAGACGGTTGTATACGAGGTCAAGACCTGGTGACACTGGAAGGCACCAGACCGATTTGTTAATGGTAAGATATAGATTTAGAAACCAGGTTTTAAATTGTAAGACATACACGGGCAGATAAAGACTGTGACCATATCTTATTAATTATGACATGTAAACGGAAATATATTTAGTTAACAATTGATAGGGACGAGTGAGAATGACACATTAGAAGATGATTTTATTTAATGAAGGGAGGAAATATAAAAATGCAATAAATGAAGCAGAACTAGGAAATGAGATTGTCTGGAGGTGATAAATGGCTAAGTAGGACAAGTGCAAGTTTGTAGAAGAATGCATGACTAGGGGAAACATAAATACTACAGGAGAATAAAAGAGTCATTGGGAGACAGGATCTCAGGAATTGAAATGGAAAATCTGTTCTGAGCAAAGAAGGTACACCGGAAAGAATATACAAAGGAGCTTTACAAAGGAAACGAACTTCGCGACAATATTATAAGAAGCAAGAGGAAGTGGATGGCTTAGACAGAAACCCTCACATTTTAAAAGAATCCCAATTCCAATCCCAAAGGAATACGCAAACGGGTGTAAAAGTAGCAGAACCGTCAGTTAAATACGTCTTTGTTGCAAAATTGTAAAATGGATTATTTTCAGAAGGTCGGAAAATGCGGTAGAAGCCGACATCGCGAGAGATCAGTTTTTGATTTAGGAGAAATGCAGGAACAGTTGAGGCAATACTGACCCTACGTCTTATTCTAGATAATACATTAAAGTAATGTAAACCTACATTTCTAACTATTGTAGATTTGAACAAAGCTTTCGAGAATGTTGATTGGAATACACTCATTCAAATTATGAAGGCAGCCGGGGTAAAATAAAGGGAAAATTATTGTTATATACAACTAGTACAGTAACCAAACAGAGCCGAAGGTAATGCAAGGGAAGCATTCGTTGGGAAGGGAGTAAGTCAAGGTTGTAGTATTTCCTGATTGTTATTCAAATTGTACATTGAGCTACCTATGAATGAAAGTAAGGAGAAGTTCAGGTAGAAGAAATAAATATTTTATGCTTAGCCGGCATTTTAATTCTGTCAGAGACAAGAAACGACTGGGAAGACCAACTGAACGGAATGCATGAACATTAACAAGTACAAAACAAGGGTAACCGAATGTAATCCAAGAAATCAGAAATTAGATAAGGTGAAACGATAAAGGTTAAAGATGAGTCTTGTTAATTGGGTAGTAGAATAACATATGACGGTTACAGTACAGATGAAATAAAATACAGATTGGCAATCAGAAGAGTTGCGTTTCTGAAAAGGAGAAATTTGTTAACTTAGAATACTGATTTAAATGTGGGGTGTCTTTTCTGAAGGCATTTGTATGGAGTATTGCTTTGTATTGTAGTGAAACATAGTCTATATATAATTCAGTACGGAAGAATATAGAAGCTTTTGAAATGTGGTGATGCAGACGATGAAAATTATGTGGATAGATGGCGTAATAGTGCGTGGGGTAAAATCTCAGAGGGAGACCAAGAGATAAATACAGTAAGTGGGTTCAAATAGAAGTGGGTTGCCATGTGGAGGAGAGCTGCATCAAATAAGTCTCGGGTCTGAAGTGCAAAATAATGAAAAGAAAGAAGATTCCTATTAAAAGGAAACATAATTAAAATCTGAAAAATTAAAAAAAGGGTTTTCCGAACGTCTAAATCAGATAATAAATATATGTAATAGAATGATGAACATAGAAAACCCAATGATGATGAGACGAGGGAACTCACAAAAATTTGATGTGAATATGGCATTTACCAAAAGACTAGATCTGATAAACACAGGTGTCTGTATTTGAAGTAGTGGTTCATATACCATTAATAATAAGTCCGTGGCCTATCAATGAACAAAATAGGGATACGGTTCATGCTAAAATCGAAATACTGATGTAATGTAGTGGACAGACAAGGAGGCCACATGGATGTTGGATTTTAGAATTCTTTGGTATTTATGGTACGTGAAGTTCAGAACACAAATAACAAGCAACCCAAGCCGTCCGACACAACCCTCAAAAATTCTCGAGAAAATAGACTTTGAAGTTTTGCAAGTGCCGGTAAATACCAATAATAATAGCATTCACGGCATCTGTCGATGCGTCTAGCAACGTCCACATAACTGAGTAATACGTTTCGTTGAAGGAAATATACAAAATTTAGACAGTGTATCATCAGATAAGAATAAATTGCGTACTTGTATGTGTCCACGGACTTGTAAGAGGCGGACACATACGATTTCATCTGCGTCGTGGCAGCGGCGGCTCTACAGGGCTAGTGTCAGTCGTTGCATCGCCAGCGTCTGCTGTCGGCTGCCTATTGAAGACACACCGTGAGTACTGACACATTGTTTGTACCATGGAAGCCGAGTTGACGAAATCTAATAATAAATCTGTAAATGTAGACCTGTCGCTGTTCACTTCAATCTTTCAAATTACTTCACAGTAAACATCAGAAAACTTTGGGTCAATATACAGGCATAATTTTATCAAAATCGGATCACGAAAAAAAAAAAAAAAAAAAAAAAAAAAAAAAAAAAAAAAAAAAAAAAAAAAAAAAAAGATATCGTAATTTTAAGTGATTTCAATAACCGTCATGTCTGTTTGTTCAACTATTAAAAACCTCTTATCTCCGAAACTACTTCACAAATTTCCAAGTGATTTTCGCAGGTAACTTGAGCGTATCTCTAGACAACATACAGACTTCGTTTCATAAAAATCGGATCACGGAAAAAATGATATCGTAATTTGAAATTTTTTATCTACAACCGTCATGTCTGTCTGTCTCTTTGAAGACGTTTATCTCCAAAACTACTGGACGAATTTTCCTGGGGTTTTCACACGTAATTTGAGCATATCGTGCGGTTACATACAGGTTTCAATAACTAAAATCGGATCAGAGAAAATGACGATGTCATAATTTAATCAGCTTTTATAGCTATCGTTTATGTCTCTTTGTTGAGGATAATCTCGAAAAGTACTATACGAACAATTTGTAGACTAACATAGGCTTCATTTCCTCAAAATCGGATAAGAGGATGGAAAGATATAGTAATTTGAAATTTTAGGTGTATAGTATGCTTGTAAGTGTATTGTAGTGCTGTAAATCTCCAAGAGTACTATAGGAACTTTCATGGGATTTCATAGGTCAACTGAGAGTGTTCGAAGAAACATATAAGCTTCATTTCATCAAAATCGGATCAGGGGAAGAAAAGATATCGTAATTTGTAGTTTCAGGTGTATGCTATATTTGAATTGCAGCGTAGTAGAGCAAAGATCATACAGAGGCGCTGTTCCTGACATAGAATACCAAATAACCAATATGTCGATGCTGCGTTTGTTATTCACGCAAGTAAGGTGTAATAGACTGTAACAAGGGCTACGATTTTCCTTACAGCAGCGGTATAGTGTATTTATGTTGGCAATGGCCGTTGAATCCTGTTTGAAAAATCAGTCACGTACAATGAGGGGATTAATTCTTTGTGTCGATAATGAAATAAATTTTTAATGTTGTTCCGATCAGTAAATTAATGATTCCCCTTAAAGCGAATATTTCGCTTTCAACGTTAACATATTAAACCGCTGCCACTGCAAGTAAAATATAATCTAGGTGCGACGCAACAAAAGTAATTATTTACTAGCTGTATCCCGCATGTGTTGCCATGCCATGGAAAGAAAAAAAATGTGCTTCTTTCCGCGGATATTATTTGAATTTAAAACATAACGACGTTCTTTCGCGTCTATCGATGTTTTCATTTACTAAGAATTCTTTGCAAGGGAACACGAATTTATGTAGTTTCCTTTCTGATTTCGGTGCGTACTTACTACACCTCGAGTCCATTGTCTTAAGAATGCCCAGAAAACAGAACAGTGCAGTAGAGTACAGAACAAATAGAGGCGCTGTTAGTTATGTAGTAGACCAAAGATCTAATAGTTGGCGCAACTGCGTTTTTTTTTTTTAAATTTTTTATTTATTTTCGATTGGTATGCCATAGAACAGCAGCGGACCACTAAAGGTGCTGTTGGTTTTGTAATTCTGCAAAGGAACAATATATGATTGTCTTGTGTGTAATCCCTCTGTAACAGAAGTATTTTGAATTAAGAGACACTATCTTACCTCTACAAAAACAAACTGACATTAAACAGCGAGTTTCTGATTACACTTTGTATATTCACACCTTAACGACATTTCTTTGCTTCTTTGACAGGGAACATTTGAATTTAAAACATAATGACAATCCTTCGCGTCTATCGATGTTCTAATTTACATAAGAATTCTTTGCAAGGAAAATCATTTTATGTAGTTCCCTTTCTGATTTCGGTGCATCCTCATTACGTTTTGAGTGTGTTCTGTTTATGAATGCTTCGAAAACGTCATAGTACACGAAAACACACAGTGAGGCGAAATTAGATACATACTACCCCAAATAACTAATTATGGGGTTGCTGCATTGTTTTTCATTCCCACAACAATGGTGTAATACACTACAAGAAGGGGTAAAATTTTAATTATGATGGCGGCATTGTGTGCTGATGTTGGCATCGGCCATTGAAAGCTTTTTCAAAAATCAGTCACATAGAATGAGGGGAGTAATTCTTTATGTTGAAAGACGACTGTCCGTCTTCCATATATTTTTTATAAAATTGTAATTTATTTGATGTCCCTAGATTAGCATTTTGTTAAAACTAGAACCCCACTCTTTTAGAGGCATGAGGAATAGCATTTTTATTTCACGTTTTAAAATATTAGTTAATATTGATAGGATTGTTATTTTAATAATTTATTATTGTGGTAATGAACGTGGCAATAAGTACGGCTTCTCCGCTACACCACTGTCCCTGTGAGAATGTGTACTTGTTTTACTTTTACGTGGATGTGCGAGAATCTAATGGCTGTATGAATTTGGGTAGAAATAGCTCGCTTTGCATCGTTCTCTCTGGCTCAGAGTCGATAGTTAGTCGTTACCAACCCCTGTTGCTGATGCTACCAAAGAGGTTTCTACACCCTTTGGTTAGAAGCCCGTCGACGAGCCCTCTCCAGGGTGAGTCTCGCGTCCCCACCACCACCACTGTTCCCATGGGTTTTGCCAGTTTCCAGTAGCTTCGCGCCTCCTGGCTGCTCGATCTGCAGTTTTTTCTGGGATCGTGGTGAGGTATGGTTGGTTCTGCTCTTGTGTCCACAGAAGTGGTAGCGACTCATTGTTTAGCATGTTTAACTTAGACTCTTGAACTTCGTAATTTTTTTCTTTTTATTTTTTTTTTTTTGATTGTGCGCAGAAATGTGTTCTAGTTTTTCAATCCAGTGATTTCCAACACATAAACGCAATGTATATATTACTAGTTGCAGTTTGATAACAGGCTGGTATATTCTAACCTTTTGTGATTATGTCGTGGCATACGAACTCAGTGTAAATTCTTTCTAGGTTTTTGGTGCCCGATTTCTAACAGACGATATGTTCATTTTTGTACGGTGCATGTAAAAGCTTTCTTGTCGTTTCCTTCGGTGAGTGATGTGTGTTCCATGTGTTTGGCTCTTAGATCAAAGCCTTCAGCTTCCACTATTGTTTATTCCATGCCCATCAGGCAAGTAACTATGTGTGTATCCTTCTGATTTCCACTACAATTTCGCAATCGTCTCTCCCTGCCTATTTTAATTTCGCTGTTTCTTCTCCGAATTTGTAGAATGCACTCAGTCTTTATCAGTAATTCTCTCCAACCCTTATACAACCTCCTTCAATAGCTTTCTTTTGAAATTCTATGTATTTCTAACGGTTGCATGCGGTAGTTTTTATTCTCACTCTTCCGTATTTATAATTATTTCACTTTTCCGGTTTACTGAGACGACTTCATCCGTCTCTGTAATCGCTCCCTATCGCATGTAGCTGCATTTCATTCGCCGTAGTTTTATTTTTATTTTTCCGACTTTGCAATGATTTCACTTTTCTGGGTTTTGAGACTGGACTTCTTCCATCTCTGTGAACGCTCCCAATCGCATGTTGCTTCATTTCAGTAGCTTCCTTATGAAATTCCACGACGTTCTAGGGGTTGCATGCCGTAGTTAATTTTGTTTGTTTTTCGGAAATTCAATTTATACATTTTCATCGGTTTTTGGAACTACATGCGTCCATACTCCGACTACAGAGGTTTGCAGCTAGTCACCTGGATTCACGCCACTTCTCCTAAAACCAGTGCCTAGACAGTTACCTCTCAGATTGCAACTTAAGAATCCACCGTAATTTTGTGTAATGAATCCGATTTTTAACCACTTCACCTTCAGTGGAGTGCGATCATGTAACGTAGCCGTGTGTCGCCATTAGTGAGTTTGCTCGCGGTCTAATCTAAATGCAACTTAACTTTGCTACACTCACGCACCATCTAGAATCAGGCACGACAGACCAGAGCCATCTCCGCAGTTTTATTGTATATTGTGTTGTGTGGTACCTCCGGGATTGCTGAATGTCGCCTACGATAGTGGCGCCTGCTTCTGCCTCGTTTCAGCACGCTGACTTTGGGGAGTTTCGCTGTTGCATTGCGTGTGTGTGAGCGAGGGAGCGTTGTTTGTAAATCCTACCCCCAGTAGCGTTACGTTCTGTGTAATTTATGTTAAATGCAATGCTGGGCATCATCAGTAATAGATAATGTACAAGGCATGCATTTTGATTGTGTTAAGAAAATTGGTTCCCCAATTTGCTTGCGTTCGACCTAAATAAACAGGTTAATTTCAGTATAATTTTGACTTGCCTTTTATATAATATTGTGCTGAGAACAACTCGCATGCAATTTTATATGTTTGCGCCATTAATGTTTCCTTTATCCACCTTTATGAAATATCTTCACTTGTGGTGGCTTGTTTATTAATGCCTTTGTGTAATTTCGTGTGAGCTGCCACTTATATTGCCCACTGTATCGTTAACTTGCTGTTATTAGAGTAATTTGAACCAAGTAAGTTCTCAATTTCGGCCAGGTAACAAGATTTTGCACCAGGGAGTAGCCGGTAGTTCACACGGACCTTTTGCTAATTTTACTGCTAAAATTAAGCTTTTTTTATAACAGTAAACTCTTGTCTGGGTACCTCCTACCAGAATTAAGCTTTTATTTTGTTTAGTGGCCCAGTTTTAATGTTCACAATGAAATAAATAATTTATGCTTTTCTGGTCAGTACATTAATCCTCCTCCTAAAGCGAATAGTTTGTTGCCAACCGTAGCAAACTAAACCGCTACCACTGCAAGTAAAATTTAACCTACATAGAACACAATTTTTTTCCCTAGTTGTATCCCATATGCTTTTCAATGTCATGAAATGAAAAGAAGTGCATCTTTCGACGGATATAAACACTAAATTGTATATAGAGTAGAAATATCTATGGGTTGAGCATTGCGTTTTGTGCATATTCTCAACATTAAGCTGGAATTACCACATGATATAGAGACAAATCCACTCTTTACCCACATTTATTTGCTTTTACGTTTGGTTTGTACCGCATTGGCTACAAAGAAACCACACCTCCTTTTCGCATAGCAAACAACATAAAATGAAATAATATCTAAATAAATTTGTCACAGAAGCAACAAGAAAGTTAAGGACGCGTCGCTAAAACGGCCATTTACACATAGTCATCCGTCTTAACCGAACAAAAAAGGACAAAGATTAAGTCAGCGATTAGTAGATTTTTCCCAATATTACGTGACATTTCCACCTTAATGCTGAGGACACAAAATTGGATCTTCGCATTCGAATGCTCACTCCAAAGATTTTTCTGCTCTGTGCATGCCACTAGAGATAATATACACACACGAGCAACAAACTCTCTGCTTTCGTAATTGTTCGGTACAATATTGTGATTAAAATTTGTAATTACTTACTTTTGGTGCGGACTACATTAAGATAGAGAACGACGTCTTCTTTTGCAGAGACAATTGTACTTACTTATAATCCAACATCTGAATATATAGCTGTATTACACAAGGTCGATTTCACCTTCGTGCTTTACGAAGTACTCACAGCTTGAGGTGGGGACACGTATTAGCTGAAAGAGTGGTCGATCCTGCTAACACAGTCAAGACAATTCAATGGAAATACTATATTTAATGGAGAATTCTATACAGACGATCAGCAGACGCCATTTCTTCAACGGTTACCCAGACTTACTTTATCGCACATTGACACCAACATGATGTCTTATTTACACACACATGAACTGCTCTGTTGATTGAATTATCAGACTTTCGGAACTGCATACAGAATAGCGACATTGTCCCCAGGGCAACACTGCAACATACTAATACTTCAGCTTACATTTACTGTGAAAGATAAACAGTTTACTACAACACCATAGACCCAATACATGGCGCTGTTATTACTATTATTACTATTTCTCACCACAACGATAGAAGTGTTTACAGAAGTTTACACAAAACATACAATTACATACTGTAGTCTTAACTTTATGAACCCAACCTAACATTAAATTCACATCGTTCCGGACTACGGAATTATTTCACTTTTTGTATGAAAAACTTTATGAACATTCAACGTTTTCGACAATCACTCCTACTTATATTTTAGACGTTGGCTAGGAGAACTGAGTTTATAGACAGAGCGATC
The DNA here is from genome assembly GCA_026315105.1 of Locusta migratoria. Classification (NCBI taxonomy): domain Eukaryota; kingdom Metazoa; phylum Arthropoda; class Insecta; order Orthoptera; family Acrididae; genus Locusta; species Locusta migratoria. The sequence continues at coordinate 218,940,525 of CM048749.1, forward strand.
CAACAAGTATTCTGTTTTTGCTGACCTAGATCCAGAACCCTAAAAACCATGATATACACAGGTCCCTATTTAACACTCGCTGCGAAGCACGGGCATATAAGCTAGTATACGACAAAGAGAGCGTTTCCATATGGATTTGAGTGACCTAAAATATTCGAAGTTGTTGATTTTCTTTTCTAAAATATTTGTTTGAAAGATGAAGAGGTTTTCGGAATGCAATATGACTTTCTCGGAAACTGCGTTTTCATCAGGATGGTAGATGACGACATATGTCTTCGTGTTATGACAATAGCTGAGGGTGTTGCTACTTTTAATTATTTCAGCGGTAAAGTATGTAAAGCAGAGATAAATTTTGCTGGGCTATCCGTATTGATTTAAGCCTAAGGAAGTCCTTTCTGAAGGCATTTGTATGGAGTGTTGCCTTGTATGGGAGTGAAACATGGACGATAAGCAGTGTGGACAGAAAGAGGATAGAGGCTTTTGAAATGTGGTGCTACAGAAGAATGCTGAAGATTAGGTGGGTAGATCGCGTAACTAATGAGGACGTACTGAACCGAATTGGGGAGAAAAGAAATTTCTGGCATACCTTGACTAAAAGAAGGGATAGATTGGTAGGACACATTCTTAGACATCAAGGAATTGTGAATTTAGCGTTGGAGGGAAGTGTGTGGGGTAAAAATCGCAGAGGGAGACCAAGAGACGCGTATAGTAAGCAGATTCAAGTGGATGTGGGTTGTCGTTCTTATGAGGAGATGAAAAGGCTTGCTCAGGATAGAGTAGGGTGGAGAGCTGCATCAAACCAGTCTCCGGACTGAAGACCATAACAACAACAACATCCGTATTTACAATTCACCTTTTGAAATCGATATTTCACGGATTGATCAGACGCTTTCCGTAACGTGAAACAAATCTATGGAGAAAAATGGAGTGGCCTTCAGCATTTTAATGTAGACAATGGCGTTACAAATGTGAAAATCGAATTACGAAAGCACATTCATGCACATTTAATGGTCCACGCTTTCAAGACCCTTGTATATGATGGACAGCCACGTACGTGTGGTTTATGGCTCTCATGATCATATTAAAGTTGCTTGTCCGCGCGTTCAACACCCACACGTACAGATTTTCAAATCAAATGTTTGTATAGCTTATGGGACTTAACTACGGGGTCATCAGTCCCTAAACTTACAAACTACTTATGAACTAATACTAAGGACGGCACAAATATCCATGCCCGATGGGGGATTCGAACCCCCGACCGTAGTGGCCGTGCAGACTGTGACTGGAGCGCCTCAGTCCCCTCGGCCAACGTGGCCGGCGTACAGATTTTAATACATCTCGATATTCAGATGAAGGAATAAATACAGTCAGAGCGATATACGCGGAAACACTTGCAGGTCCTTCAGTGGCGAGTGTTGGCAGGACACAGCCAATCGTCTCAGCCCAGAACGCCTCTCGCGTTGACAAAGGAAAGATGTCAGATGATCGCCCGCGGTAAACCCCAGGAGGTACCGTCAGTAAACAGATGTACGAGCTCGCCAATCCTAATACATCGAATTCCATCGCCTGTAATAGTTCCCAACATAAAGAGAAACAAGTAAATGAGGAGAGTCCTGTTCATCATAACTTGGAAATATCAAGTCCCAGCAATTCAGTCGAGAAACATGTAGTAATGGGAACTTCTTCCTTAAATAGTCAAGTTGCTGAAGTAAATAAACACTCCGAAGAACGACAAGAAAGAAATAGCAATAGCAATAAAAAAGAAGGCCACAAACAAAAATCGGCAAAACCAAAAAGACAGATCATGAAACAAAGCGATGAAGAAAGTCAGCATACAGAGAAAAACTAGCAAAGGACAAGAAAGATTGCTAAGACAGGTGGTAGTGACAGTAAAAAGGTGAAGTTGAAAATAAGGGAATTGTCTTGAACAGTGAAATAAATGTTGGTAATGACATCGATAAAATTCTGGTCCTATGTAAAATCGATAAACGTGTCAAAGCCCACTGCCCAGTCATTCGTTGATCATTCCGGGGCAGTAACAGAAGAAAGCTGAAGTTCTAAATTTAAGCTTTAAGAAACCTTTTACGCAGGAGGACCGCACAAATGTACCATCATTTGATCAACGTACTAATTCCGAAATGGAGGACAAAGTAATAGGTATTTCCGGTGTAGAGAAGCAGTCTGAGAGAGCTAAATACGAAAAAGTCTGCTGGTCCGGATGGAATACCAGTTCTGCGGCATTGGTCCCCTACTTACCTTGCATTTATCGTAAATCTTTAATTCAGCCCAATGTTCCTAGTCATTGGAAAAAAGCGCAGGTGACTCCCGTTTATAAGAAAGGAAGGAGAACTGACCCGCAAAATTACAGGACAATATCGTTGACATCGATTTCATGTAAAATTTTGGTGCATATTCTCAGTTCGAATATAGTAAATTTCCTTGAAACGGAAAAGTTTCTTTTTATGAATCAGATCGGGTTTAGGAAACATCGTTCATGTGAAACTCAGCTTTCCCTTTTCTCACATGACATCTTGCGAGCCATGGACGAAGGGCAACAGGCGGGTTGTGTTTTTCTCGACTTCAAAAAGGCGTTCGACGTGGTGCCACACTGCAAACTGCTAACGAAGATATGAGCTTATGGAATAGGTTCACATATTTGTGACTGGCTGGAACACTTCCTAAATAATAGAACGCAGTACCAGAGTCGACCATAAAGAGTCGCGAAACTCCCAGTGATTTTCTGCAACTTCGCGAGTGCAGCGCTGCCAAGCTGCCGGGTCGTAAAATCACACCGCGAAGCGATTGAGCAATGAATGTGTATTTGGACTGAAGCAGCATTTTCAAAATAACTTCGTATTTACGATCTTTTGTGGTGCTATAAATTGTAGCAACTGTAAAAAATATAGTTCGGAAATCTATCTTGTGCAAAGGATGTTCAGAAGGAACAGAATAATGTTACTGCTGTTAATGAGAATCGCAAATACTTGACCACTATTTCATAATATTGCTGCTGAATAAAAGTAATGTATGAACGACTGCTTAGGCTCGTACCTCAGCTTCACGAAATGATAACCCTATATACTTACGTATTTTGTCGATTACCTACTAGTTTGATAAAGTGAATACGTAGCTACAAATAAATATGTTCATATATACGCTGTTAATGTTAGCACGACATATTCTTGTAGATATTCAGTTTGACTCCCGCCAAGTACCTAAAAAATTATGATAGGTACACGAAAGGCACAGAAGCAAGGACGAGGTAAAAATATGGTTGAAACGACAATGTAGAATCTAGTCCTTTACAATGGAAAAATCGTGTATACTTTGCAAAACATTACAATGTCCGAAATTCGCTGAAACAAAACTAGTGCAACATGTCACTACGCATCGAGAACGCGAACATAATCATAATAATCAGTTCCTTTTATATACTTCAGCACATCAGGTTGCAATTCATTTCTACTTTCAAAAGGTTTCAGACGATATTAATATGACTCGAGTATTGTGAACTGTATGAATCACACTGCACTGGCAGTTTGTTGAATTATAGAGTGCCATTAACAGAAGCAGTGATATTACATTAATGGTGTTTTCGTATTAGTATTTCAAAAATCACAGCAACGTTCAGTGGCCATGAAATATGAAAGTAACAGTATTAAAAACGGCAACTTCTCTGTTTGTGTCACGCCATTCCACTGTTACTCCCTACTGGCCGCTTGGAGCGCTAGTATCGCTTCATCTGCAATTTTTTTCCTAGAGAGTTTCGCGACTGTCTGTGATAGACTGTGGCAGTACGTTGTTCTCGACGGCGAGTGTTCATCAGAGACGAGTGTATCGTCAGGAGTGCCCCAGGGGAGTGAGATAAGTCCGCTATTATTTTCTTTCTATATAAATGATACGATGGACACAGTAACTTGTAATTTTCGGCTGTTTGCTGATGATGCTGTGGTGTATGGGAGGGTGTCGTCTTTAAATGACTGTAATAGCATACAGGATGAGTTAGACAAAATTTCTAGTTGGTGCGAAGAATGGTAGCTAGCTCTCAATGTGGAAAAATGTAAGGTGATGAGCATGAGTAGGAGAAACAATCCCATAATGTTCGAATACAGCATTAGTAGTGAGCTTCTTGATGCTGTCGCGTCGTTCAAATATTGCAGAGCGATATGAAATGGAACGAACATGTAAGGACAGTTGTGCATAAGGCGGACAGCCGACTTCCGTTTATTGGGAGAATTTTGGGAAGATGTACTTCATGTGTAAAGGAGACCGCGAGTAAAACGCTTGTACGACCACGTCTTGAGTATTGCTCATGTGTTTAGGACCCGCAGCAGATCAGTTTAAATGAAGACATAGAGGCAGTTCTGAGGCGTGCAGCTAGGTTTGTTACTGGTAGGTTCGACCAATGCGAGAGTGTCACGGAAATGCTCCGGCAACTCGATTGAGGATCGCTGGAGTAAAGACGACGTTCTTTTCGTGAATTTCTGTTGAGGAAATTTAGAGGTCGGAATTTGAAGCTGAGTGTAGTACGATCTTGCTGCCGCCTACTTACATTTCGTGTAGTGATCACAAGGACAAGATAAGAGAAATTAGGGCTCGTACGGAGTCATATAGGCATTTTTTTTCCTTGTTCTATTTGGGAGTTAAATAGGAAAAGGAAATGCCTAGTAGTGGTACAGTGTACCCTCCGCCACGCACCTTACGGATGAATGAGGAGTATGTATGTAGATGTAGGAGGGACTCTGAATAATAAAAATTTTTACTTTTATGCAAGCTTATAAAATATCTACACTAAATATCAACAGAATAAAATCTGTCACGAAATTAAAAGGTTTGAAAGATTACATTTACGTCCCTGACATAGAGATTGTTATGCTTCAAGATTTAGTTACGGGATTCGAACCCCCAACCCTAGTGCCTGTGCAGACCGTGACTGGAGCGCCTCAGACCCCTCGGCCGCTAAAACCGTTATGAAGATATACGAACCTAAACTTCTGAAAATGAAGTTTCAAGAAAATGTGAAAATAATGTTCACAGTGCTTTTGACTCACCGCATACCTGTTTAAGAACATTTCAGTGGCGCAATCTTGCTGACCAGCTTCTTGTTTAACCTCTGAAAACTTTTTCAGGTGTTTATTCCTTACTCTGGACACTCTTAGTGGTGCTTCCGCAGCCCTTTCAGCTTCAACTAGTCGCTGACGATTTACGACAGTCAGAGCAGCTATCATATTATTTCGTGTTTGCACGGATAATTTGTCAATTACTTTAGACCTTCTAATTAAACCATCAATGAAAAAAATTACAGCATCCATCACACTTATTTTGAGTACTGTCCGTTCAACAAACAGTGTTTTTCGATACTCTTTGCCACACGCAGCTGTTAAAACTCTCCTTAGGATTTTGTGTACGGACATGTAGACTCTTGATAAGTATTTTTTTATCTGCAATGTCCCTGTGTATTGACTTTATTGTTTTCATAACTGTGGCAGGCATGTAATGTTTATCGCGATATTCCTTTCCTGAAGAATCAATATGGCCACTGTGCACACATATGTTCAAGGAGCGTTTAAGACTAAATTGACTAAAAGTAAATGAACCATACATTTTTGGAAACGGAATAAATTGGTCTTTCAGATGGAATCAGTTTTTTTTTCAGTCTATTTCATGTCCAGGTCCCCTTAATTTTTAATGCAGCTTTATACACAGTCATAGAAACAAAATAAGTACCAGTAAGTAAAACTTGCATACTTCATGGTAAGAAAGAGAAGCCACCGCCTTCTCTGTGTGACGTTCATGACTCACATTCTGCAAGATTTATGACAAAAGTTTCCATTACAGTTTCTCGGACATCTTCTCTTTCGTAATCTTCATCCTAAAATTTTTCTGCCTGTGTTACACAAACTGACCATGCAGATGTTGCGATGCTCTTTATTGCTTCTTTGGTTAGTCTCGCAACATCTTCACTTTCCTTCATTTCTTGGATATATGCTATCACCTGAGCCATTAACAAAAAAAGTTCAAATGTTTGTATAGTCTATGGGACTTAACTACGGGGTCATCAGTTCCTAAACTACTTATGAAGTAGGACGGCACAAATATCCATGCCCGAGGCGGGATTCGAACCCCCGAACGTAGTGGCCGTGCAGACCGTGATTGGAGCGCCTTAATCCCCCCAGCCACCACGGCCGGCAGCCATTAACAGATTGTAATGACAATGGTTGTAACCTAAGAAGACGATGTCCATGCTGCTTTGCGAGTTCATCTATCTCATAAACACTGTATGCAAGCTTGTGGGAAATCACAAGAACAAGTTATTCAGCTCTTGTATGTTAGGCATTGTGAGGTATTCAGTTTGAAGATAACCATGCAGTAATGTCGGCGGTTTCTGAATTCATATTGGTAACTTACTGATTTGCACTGAATAGATGCTCGCTTTATCCATGACAATAACCGAACGTGGAGGGGTTGATGGCCAACAGTTGTTCTCTAAGACACTACACGTTGTGTAAAAATTGCAGTTTTCCGAATTCTTAACGTTCGATGCCTTTAAAATTTGCTTACTTTGGGGAACGAAGCCAGTCTCTTTTGATCCAATATACAGCACTATAATTCCTTTGCCAGCCGAGTTCAAACCAGGCTCTCCTCATTGTTATGCAGTTCCGCTGACCACTACACCACTGTGGACACAGTGATAATCACACTTGCATGGACTACTCAAGCAAGAAGCCAATCAGATACAACTTTCAACTCACTATTTATATACAACCTTTTAATGAAATTTCTTCTGAGGAACCTAGTCATAAAAAGAAAAAAAAGAAAAAAAAAATAGTTTTCTTATTCTTTTTCCCGCATGCTTAGGGTCATCATGGTTAATGCGGATTTGGCATAGTTAATTTAAGGGGGTGTTCGAAAGCAAATAATAAAAATAATAATAATTATTATTATTAATATTATTATTGTTATTATTTATATTACCTGTCCAGAACTAAGACCTATCTTTCGATCAGTAAATATACAATTACAATACAATTTACAATATAGGGACAGCAAATTCACTAATGTTTACAGTGTACAGTTACATTGAGCAAATTACAATCCAAGAATGCAAAATTCAATAATTATACAAGTAAAATACACAAATTAGAAACTACAAACATAAAATATGGGAAGTGGTGACTAATTCTGTAGGACACTGCTAGTTTCTTCTAGATTGACCGCAAACTCCAAAATTCTGCTGTCTTAATAGCCACATCATTTGCTGCGTGTAGGTCCTCTGTGGTGCAGGGGTTGGGCAGGTTTCTTCGATTGTGTAGCCCCACTTTCTGAGATTCGTCTTGCAGCGTGACACTCCTGTCCTCAAATTGCCATGTAGCATACGGCAGATGAAATCCTTGGGCAGGTACCTCTTTGATGTTCTCTCCGGCCCTTTCGTTTGACGAATTCAGCCATAACTCTGTTCTCCGAGTTGCAGGCCTCAATTCAGTTGATGATCTTGTACTCATAAAGCTCCTCCCTGACTTAAGCCTAGGTTTTCTTGGCTCATGTCCGAAGAGGGGGTGTCTTTGGTCGGTTTCCTATTTCTTTTTCTCTGTTTCTGCAGCTGTTCTTCTGTGTATGTGTGGAGGCACTATGCCCATAATTTCGCAGATTTTTCTGACAGGAGTCGGTCGAAGGCAGCCAGTCACTATGCGTCCAGTCTCATTTAGTGTCGTATTCACCTCTCTGGCATGTGCCGAGTTTCTCCAGACTGGTGCTGCATACTCCGCTGCAGAAACGCACAGTGCCAGGGCAGATGTGCGGAGCACACTTGGCTATGATCCCCAGGTGGAGCCAGTGAGTTTACGTATGATGCTGTTCCGAACAGATACTTTCATCTTTGTTTCCTGGCAATCATCCTTCAATGTGAGGCTTCTGTCTAACTTCACTCCCAAGTATTTTGGAGTATCATAGTGAAGCAGTTGTTGCCCTCTCCAGGTAATTGTTAACTTCTTTCTGGCTTCCTTGTTTCTCAGGTGGAAGACACAGACCTGCGTCTTTCCAGGATTTGGCTTTAGGTGATTGTCATCATACTACTTGCCGAGGTCCTCGACGGCTGCTTCCTCAAATACTTTGCCTTGAGTTGCTGTGTCATCTGCATAAATAAAACAAAAGAACGCATGTACTTGTGACGCAACACTGTCCAGTTTTACTTGTTTGAATGAAATAAACACAACTACTCTGTGGATGCGAATGTTTCGAAGATCAAATAATAACCGCTTGTAACTAAAAACGTTTTATTTCGCAACGGCCCGCTCATACGTCGGTATAAAATGACAATGTGAGATTTCTTCTCAAATGACTGCAAGATAATTAATTATTGAATTACTCTTTCTGTTAACTTGCTGTATCTGATGCTTGCTACAAGTATGATAAACACCGAGATGACAAAATATCGCACTATAATAATCGTATTAATGAACGAAGATATTTCACTGATTCTTAATTAAATCCAATTCCATTCTATGAATCTGCATTTACCACAACATTAACGACGAATCAGGCTCTGTAATGTTGCCATTACAATTCCTCGCATTGGTATTGAGTCGTCCATTTGAGTAATTCCTCCCACATACTTGTTCCGAAATGACAATAACGGGTAATTTGAGAAATTAACTCTGATACAGAAATTTACGAACAATAGTGGACACGCGCCATTTGCGATTGGAATTCGGTAATGGCGAGTTGGTGGGAGGGAGGGGGGAGGCAGAGGGAAATCGTATGGCTCGAGACCTCGAAAAGTACACTCCATCACACACCATGAGGCCAATTTTGAAGTATTGTGATAAGTGATGTTTATTTCATATCGATTTTAGAGATCTCACTCCTAATGTCACTAGTCATTTCGCAATTGTTTTAATTAGTATGAAGTGCGATTTCTGGTGCTTGTGTTGAACGATGTAACCAATGCAGTGTCCTTCAGACGTGCTCAGATTTTTACAATTATGCAAGAAAAAAGAAAACAGAGATTTCGAAAAGTCGTTTCAGATAACATGAGAGTTTCTTGCATATAGTGACCATTGTGTTATAAAATGAATTAGTACGTGGAGACGTCAGTAAAATATTTTTATATTTTATGTTGGTCTTGTTTTAATCTTGACACGCTTATGTCGCAGCATCGTGCTATTATTATGCGGGACCAATGGTTAACGTATCAGTGAAGAAATGGTAACTACAGCCGCGGTGGAGTGGCTGAGAGGCGCCTTTGCGACGGAACGCATGATTGTTCGCCGTCGGAGGTTCGAGTCCTCTCTCGGGCACAAGTGTGTGTGTTTTAATGTTTGTCAAGCTTATGGGACTTAACTACGGGGTCATCAGTCCCTAAACTTACAAACTACTTATGAACTAACTAATACTAATGACGGCACAAATATTCATGTCCGAGAGGTATTCGAACCCCCAACGGTAGTGGCCGTGCAGAACGTGACTGGAGCGCCTCAGTCCCCTAGGTTACCGCGGCCGGCTGCATAAGTTAACTTAAGTCTAAGAATTGATAACAACAAGTTAAATCCGTTAGAGATACAAATATCTGAAAATTTTTTGTTAACAATATGCAGGGTCAGATGATGGCAGCCTAGATCTACCGAAGCTGGATTTTCTGAAGTACTCTCGGTTCAAGAAATCAATATGACAAACGTTAGTATAGAGAGAGCGGTACGCGAAGCATACAGTAACTACCACCGTCTTGCCTTAGCAAAAGGTCTTGCCGTGCACCCGAAATCACAGGAAAACCTGAGGCAACACTTTTCCAGAGGCTGTGATGACATATCGCGCCGTGTACCAATGTGTTAGTTTGTTTGTACTACCAACTGCGACAAGGGTTTGTTTTTCTCCCTTGTGCGATAACGTGCGTCGAATATTCACCCGATACTTGCACCCTGTTTGATCGGTGTTGATCACGTAATGACGATTAAAACCTATCATTTGTGACGCCGTTTGCGTGCTGAAAAGAGGCGCCACTTTCTGTGTATCTTTTTATATTTTGTACCTCCTGATGAGAGACGTATTTAGAGAGTTGCCGTTGACGAATTTTATGTTCCGATTTGAAAATCCGTGCCCAAGATAATGATGCAGCAAACATATAATCCTTTTTGGCCGTATATTGAAGCGCTGCACCTGCAGTACACTCCTGAAATACACTCGTTGTTACATTCTCGTTACGACGCCGAGATTCGGCAAATCAGACGTATGTCCACTTATTTATCGCCTGGTACTTGTCGCATCTAGTCCCTCCTGTAAGGATATCACTTTTCCACAATTTCAAGTTCTTCTTCCTTTTCAGGTCTATTGTTACTCCACTCTTTTGGAGTGTCTCTAAGTTCCAATTTGGATTATTCCTGGCTTGCGCTATCGCCTTTACTTTCGCCTTAAGGGGTATAGCGCCGTAGTTGAATCGTTTAGTAACCGGTTCGTAATACTCATCGGTAACAGATAAAGCACATATTTCCTGTGACGTGGAGATTACCTAGTACTTCAGTATCAATAAAAGTCATTTCATTCGTCAGCTCAAAAAATCACTCGCGATATCCTCTCCAGTCAATCTGGAACGTCAAGAAACGAAACAGCCTGCTTCCGGTAGTGCATTGATAATGCATCTGTCTTGCAACACTTTTACAAAGCAAAACACAGTGTCGGCAAATTCCAACTAGCCGTCGTCTGTTACAGGCTTCCAACTATATATTACACCGCTAGTCGAACGGTGTATATCCTCCATTATTCAGAGTATGCACCTGAAAGATATGACACAACAAACAATAATTAGTTTCTACGGCATAAACATAGGAGCTAATTACTAGAAACTACATACATTACACGTCATATGCTACTTACGGAAGAACACTGTATGCATTCACAAAACATATTTTATTCGGCGCATTAACGATGGAAAAATCACTACATGCATCCGCGAGGTTCGCAGCAGCCTAATGACGGAAACAACTCTTTCCTATTGACTTCCATAAGACTCGTGCTGGACACCTTCACTCTTCCAGGTTCACAGTCATGATATTACAAAGATGCAACTGGGAGAACATAACTCTTCTCGCGTGCGTGGGTTTTGTCCTGTGCCACGTGATAAATTCGCAGCACTTTTACTCGGAGCTGTAAATGCTTAAAAGTTTAATACTTTACTAACTCACGGCGTATGGGAAATTAGTTTCCCTACCTTGTTATTATCATTCCTTATTGATTTACTTACTTTATTAACCCTCCTAAGTGACATATGTTAAAATACAAACGAAAAGAACAACATTCGCTTCGAGATTCGAACCCGGGTTCTCCGATTCCCAGGCAGTTACCTTGGCCGTTGCACAACTTTTTTCTTCCCCTTCTTTTGTTTCCTTTGCTTTTTTGTTATATATATATATATATATATATATATATATATATATATATATATATATATATATATATATATATATATATATCTGTGTTCTGGAATCGGCCGTTCAGTTCGTTCTTGGTTGTTCGTTGTGTTCTTTGGCTCAGCATTTTTATTACAGAGGGCAATGAGCCACGGCGCCCGACACAATCGTCATTGTCGGTGAAAAGCGTGTACGATTGGGGTACAGAAGCGGCAGTTGTAAAAGTTTCTTTCATCGATTTCTGGACAAGCATGCCTTTGTGGACCCCATACCTGATGATGAAAACTGCTCTATTTATAATTATCTATCGATTCCTCCAATTTTGAGTCTATTGATCGTCATAACTTTTAGGTAGCTGATTTTCTCAAAAAGGCGAGGGTGTTGACCCAAAATTCCTTCGATTTAGGTTGTACACAAGCGACCTGCCAAATTTGAGCCGAATCGTTTGGCCGTGTCTTGGACCTTCCCCTTGTCAGTACCCTCCGTCACGCACATTTCGTTGAATTGCGGAGTATATGTGTCGACATAGACAGACGTACCACTTCAGAGTCCGGGCGGCGTATTTCCATTTCCATGCTAAATACCAAGTAACATGCACACAAAACAAGCACCGGTTCGTTGCGTTAACTCCCTGTCCAAAGCCGTGCTCAGTTCGAGGCGTGCATCCTGTATTGTGCACGGGTTTATAAACCGAATGGGCATTGAGTGAGCGTTGCAAATCCGCGTTTGTTTTCTTGGAATTTTTGTGCGTGTTTGATGGACAAATAAACCCAGAGTATTTAAGTACATTGTTATTACATGGCACACAAGTTGTAACTCAAGGCGCGCGTCTACCAGTCGTGCAAGGGTAACTGTATAAATTTATAATTTCCGTGCAAATTGACTGAGCATTAGATTCATGTTAGTTTTGATGGAAGGTTTTTGTGTCTGACGGACAGCATTTTCTGTGTCTGACGGAAGAGCAATAAAATCAAAGAGTCATTTATATTGGTTGGACTCAGGATCACAAGTAATAAGGTACTATTTGCAGCTAGTGTAGTAGTTGGGCATGAAAGCAGATGTGTACGGTTCGACCCCAAGACTACATCGAGTGATATTTCTTGTTCAGAGCGTTACATAGCTTTAGTACAAGGTAGTTCATAAGTAGTTCGTAAGTTTAGGGATTGAAGACCCCACGATTAAGTCCCTTAAGCTCAACAAACATTTGAACATTTACGTAGAAAAGACTCTAAGTGAAGCATAGGAGAACTATATATAAGATCAGATTTGCACCATCACAAGCACATCCAGTTAAGTATTACTTTCATGTGTAATGAAAGTATATGTGGACTAATCACTTCTTTAGTTAAAGACCTTGTCCACAGCCTTGCTAGTCACAGGCCACCTCCCGAACCTACCGCTGACAGTACAAAATGTTCAAATGTTTGTATAGCTTATGGGGCTTAACTACGGGGTCATCAGTCCCTAAACTTACAAACTACTTATGAACTAACTAAGACTAAGGACGGCACAAATATCCATGCCCGAGGGGGGATTCGAACCCGCGACCGTAGTGACCGTGCAGACTGTGACTGGAGCGCCTCAGTCCCCTCGGCCACCGCGGCGGCGCTGCAGTACAACATCCTGAGGTCACAACAGTGGTCATCCGTCATGTTTCTCTATGACTTGAGGAATTTGTCAGCCTTATGGGAAATAAGGTACGGAGTAAAACAGTTGAAGAAATTCAGACAGGAAAGTACTACGGCCTGGTTGTAGATTCAAGGTAGATACGGCGCATGAATATCAGTTAGCCTTTGTTGTAAGGCACTGTTTTGTCTTTCGTTCCTATACATAGTCATAAAGGAGAAAGTCATAAAATGATCGTAATAAATCTCTTTAGAAAAGACAATATCAGGCTAGTAGATTGTCGTTCGCAGTCCTATGACAATGGCAGTAACGTGAGTGGGAAGTATTCAGTATTAAGTGCAAAAATAAAGGAAATGAATTTACTAGCATTTTATGTGTCTTGTGTTGCGCACCTTTAAAACTCGTGGCTCAAAATAGTGCACAGGAATTCTTAGAATCAGTCAATCTTTTTCAAGTTTTCCAACGATTATATGATTTTTTGTAGCTTTTACTCATCGTTGTCATATTCTTATGATGATTAATGGGCGACTGAAGACATTGTGTGATACCAGAGGAAGCAATATCAGCTGTTCGACAGAATTTCATTATCATTTACACGTCACTTTAAGGAATTTCAGAAAAAAATAAGAAAAAACAGAGACAAAAATTGGGGCGGAAATGCTTCATAAGCAGCTTATAAAACTGGAGACTGCTATATTAATTGTGTTCTGGTATGACGTGTTATCTCAAATTGACACAACCAACAAATATTTTCAGAAGCCTGGTCGTGATTTAATTAGCGGCTGTCAGCGTTGCAATCATTGATTCCATATTTCAGAGAAATTAGGGAGAATTCTGATGACATTGGAAACCAAGCTTGGAGCACTTACATCAAGAATATAGCGACGAACGGAAACGAAAAATAAAAACTATGGAGAAAATGAAGAAAAATCAGAAGAACTGACTGGACACGATTAATTTCGTGTATCACTTATTACAGTTACTGACAATCTACAAGCAGAACTAAAAAAAGCGTAAAGAGAACGTATAGTAAAGTAGTTCATCATTTCCGACGATTGTCAAACAATATTGTGAAGCACGAAACTGAAGAGAACTTAGCGGAAACGTAAGTACTGGATGAGAAATACCGAGCTGATCTCGATGAAGACAGTTTGCGTTTTGAAATTCTTCATTTTAGGGATTATTTGAAGTGTTCTCTCAAAGAAAAAGCTACTCACACTTCGGTAGCCAAATTAAATGAATGAATGTATCAAAATGATCTCGGTGATGTTATCTCAAACGTAATGATTGCTTATCGGATCTTTCCCCTTTATACCAATAACTTGTTGTGAAGAGAGAGAGGATTCTCCAAATTAGCTCTTACTAAAAACAAGTTACGTTCTACAATGCAACAAGAACGCATTACTGATCTTGTTATCACTTGAACTTCAAGGATGTGACAGAGGACTTCGCAAGGACGGAAACACTGGAAAAGAAGTGTTTAAGGTAGCCGCATCACTTATAATTTATCCCACTGATATTTCTTTGTGTGATTTTGGAATCTACATTCGGTAATTTATTATTTAACTAGCTGAAAACCCGGCGCTTATTTATTCATTCCTACCAATTTTTCCGGTATGTATTCATTTGAATAAGAGCTGTATGTCTGTTAAATTTCTTGCGAATGCAATTGGTACTAAAGAAGTAATAGAGTAAAATTTGGTGCGTGATGGAGCGATTTTCCATGAACGTTACTGCTTTTGTGCTCATATCTCATGAACTTCGTGTCGTACAGTGATACAATTTAGAAGGTACACTCGACTATATGCCTGTATACTGTTTGTAAAATTTCTTGCGGCTACAATTTGTAGTGTAAAAATTATAAATTGTAACGTCATACCTAATGCCGTAGTTTTAGTCCATGAACAGCGGAACGTTACTGTTTATGTGTTCATATCTCATGAACTACGTGTCGTACTGTCATACAATTTAGAAGGTATATTCAACTATATGTGTGTATACCGTCTGCAAAATTTCCTGCGGTTACAATTCGTAGTGTAGAAGCTATAAATTTGTAACGTCATACCGAGAGCCGTAGTTTTACTCCACAAACAGCGGAAAAGTAGTAAGCTAGAACCTTTTTCCTTTCGTCATTTTACTATGGTTGCCAGCGAGAAAAAGTTTAATAAAGGTTTGAAATTATATTTTAAGTTTGTTGGAAGTTTATAAGTACTGTAATTCTCATACAGTGTAATTCGAAAGTCTCCCCGCATTATATGGCATTTTTTGCGATTTCTATTGGTTATGACGTAATATCTTTTGAACCATGTGTCGTATGTGATTCTTAACCACGCAGCAATTGTTACCTGATGGTAAGGAATGTGTGTAAAAATTTGGTTGAAATCGGTCCAATGGTTTTGGAGAAAGTGAGTAGCATTGTCGCAAAATGCAGCAGTTTTTCGCGCGTCTAATTGTTTACGACGTCATATCTCGTGAACTATATGTTATATGTGATTCTTACACTTACGGCGACCGTCCTCGTGGATTGAAGCTTACGTGTACAAAATTTCATAAAGATTGGGACAAAACTGTAGTTTTGTATTGTGATGATGCTGCTGGCCCTCTCATCGATACCGTCTGCGTCGGACCCTGAATCGCGTGGTTCAATAGTGATACATGTTGCATGTGAAGTTAGTTAAAAACGGAATAGCCAGCCTAGGAATCAGTGTAGGACAGTGTCTCTGTGATAATGTGATAAAAACATGTGATAGATTTCATTAATTAATAGATTCGTTTAGATGCTTTCCAGACAGTTCTATAAACAATAGTTTTGTCATTGTACAATATTTCAAGAACTGGATAGACGAATTTTAGAAACGTTATGTAAATGAAAATAAATAACATTGTATATATGTAGGCTCATAAACAAGTTGTGTTGATCATTTAATTGTGATAATGTAAAGGTCGAGATTTAAATATTATGATTCGTTGTATATATGGACTGACGTGAGATTTTGAACTTAATTTGAGAATTGGCAAGATATTTGATAGTTCAATATATGTTAGGAACATGTATGAAGTACTCATTAACAAATTAATTGACATTTAACATTACTGTTTGTTATCAAATTGAAAGGACGGTGATTTCGACTTAAAAAGATATGTGCAATGTAAAATTATTGTATGTATAGTTTTTATTTTATATTGTGATTATTTTTGTATACTTGAAATGTTTTACTGTTATGTTCGGTAAATCAAAATATTCAATTGTTATGAACAATGCGTAATGTAATGTCATTATTGTCAATGTTATATATTTGCCTCACCGCCTTGTGTGGGGGAGTTCGAGTTTCTGTCGTTTGTCAAGTGCTCTGGAAGCTATGTCAGTCTGTGTTTTGAAATGGTACTACCAGCTAAGTTCTGATGCTTTGTATATGTTTTGAAGTTGTAATGTTTTGGTGGAGAAGCAGTTTGATTGCAAATTAAAGAAGTGAAAAATTGTACCTACGAGTATTTAATTCTACCACGACGCTCCAGGAGAAAATGTTGTAGCGAGCAGAACCCCCATACATCGTAATGTTGAAAAGATGAGTATTATGTTTGAAAGTGGTAGAATGTAATTACTTAAAAATCAAATAAACATTAAAGTATGCAACACGTACAAACATACGGATACTCTGCTTTATATATTAGAAGATGCAAGAAATGGTTTTTGTCGTATGAGTTTTCTTTAACTTACCCGCTGTATTTTCACAGAAATATATTAGACATAATGACGTTAACAGGGCCACGAATACTTTCTAGCCGCGGGCCTCCATCTGGGTTAATCCGGCCCTGGTTTCGGCCGCTTCGACAGCACTTTGCCTAATGCAGGCACAGCAGTCGCTCCGCCTGTGTGGCGTCCCTTTGATTTCCGCTGAGCTCTCTGGCAGTCCGCTGAGGCGTATGAGGCACCGTTAGCACACGTTCTGTGTCGACAGGTCTTTAATCCGATTTCAGTTACTAATACCTGATGGGATTCCATTGTAGAACGAACCGCACGAGGCCATCGACTCTACATATCAAGTCCGCACTATGCGAGCCGATACTGTTGCACGATTCTGTTCAAACTGAATGCGCTGGGTCATCTGGTTCAACCGAGGACATGTTCGGCTACGTGTAAACTCGTATGCAGTCATTCATTGACTTCAAACAACGATGGAATTTTTATGAATGGAAATGTGTCATGTGTCCAGATTGATTAGTCGAGTCCTATCGAACATAATCGAGTGGTTAGTTCACACAAAAAATGCGTTATGGTTGTCACTTTCTCGTGATGGGTGACTGAAGACATCGTGTGGTACCAGATGGTCGTGCCGTTCAAAAGGTTCAAATGTTTGCATAGCTTATGGGACTTAGCTACGGGGTCATCAGTCCCTAAACTTACAAACTACTTATCAACTACCTTATACTAAGGACGGCGCAAATATCCATGCCCGTGGGGTATTCGAACCCCCGACCGTAGTGGCCGTGCAGACCGTGACTGGAGCGCATCAGTCCCCTCGGCCACCGCGGCCGGCGGTCGTGACGTGAGGAAGGAATATCAGCTGTTCGACAGAATTTCGATATCATTAACATGTCACCTGAAGGAATTGCCAAAAATAAAGATGAAAAGCCAGAGACAAGTATTGAGCAGAGTACTTTAGTAAGAAGCTTTTAAAACTGGAGACTGCTATATTGTGTTCTGGAATGATGTGTTATCTCAACACAAACAACAAATAGTTGCAAAAAACTAGCGGCCGTCAAGAGTTGCAATCATTGATTCCATTTTTCAGCCAAAGTAGGGTGAATTTTGATGACTTTGAAAACCATGCTTGAAGCTTGAGCATTTACATCAAGAATGTAGCGACGAAAGGAAACGCAAAATAAAAACGTTGGAGAAAATGGAGTAAAATCAAAAGAACTGTCTGTACACGATAAATTTCGTTTCTCACGTATTACAGTTGTTGTCAAACTACAAGCAGTACTAAAAAACGAGAAGAAAAAGCATAGTGAAGTAGTTGATATTTTCCGACGATTGACGAACAATATTGTGAAGCAAGTAACTGAAGAGAGCGGAAACGTCAATACTATGTGAGAAATATAGGGATGATATGGATGAAGACTATTTTCGTTCTGAAACTCTTCAGTTTAGTGAATATCTAAAGTTTTCTATAAAAAATAATAATAAAAATGAAATAATAATAATAAAAAAGCTTCTGACACTTCACCAGCTGAATTATATGAATTAATGTATCAAAATGTTCTTGGTGATGTTTTCCCAAACATAGAGTCGGGTAGAACTTATTACCAGCGGTGTTCTTAGGCACATTTATGTCCTGTGAGATACAATCACCATATTCCCCTTCATACTTTTATTGTTGTTCGATGCTTTCATCACCTGTGTGTTGTTGTTGAGTGAAACTGTTGAGTCGTGCGACAGTATTTTTTGGATCGTTATACTGTACAATTTCTTTGCAGACTAGCTGTGTTTCATAACTGAGGTGATAATCAATTAATGTAATCAATTAGTGCGTTACTCATATTTGAATTTCCTTTTTCGGTATTTAGGTCTGAAAATAGAAACGTCTTGTGTGAGAAAGTTTGGTTAGTGGTGTCAGTAAAATAAAGGCGCAGAAAGAAGTAGCAGGATTTGTGAAGAAACAGTCAAAAGTTACTTCGTCCTTTAGAAAAAAGATGACTCTGTTGAGAATGTTAGTGAAATTTGTAACGAATCACATTGATCCCCGTTTGTGTGTATTTCTTCGCGTGAATCGAGCTTCCTGTGGAGCAGCATTGTGTAGCTGAGGCAGTGTTCAATTTTAGTGATAAACCAGGCTATCATAACACTGAAACCGGTGGCAATACTGACATCGGAGGTGAGTTAGTGTACTCTCCAGTATTGGAGAAAGATTCGTCAACATGGAAAAAAAAACATTGACACCCAATTCGTGCAACAATGTTAATTTTAGGAACTCTTTAGATTACCTGAGTAAATCTGAGCGTGTCTAAAAAGCACAAAAAATGTACGTATCCAAAAATTTGTTCTTAAAAAAACTGCAAAATGGAGATAAAATGGAAAGAAAACGGCCATTTTATACCTAATCTACAGGAAATGAATTTTTATTTCCTGTAAATTATTCAGCTACAGCATGAGCTCAGATAGGGTGTGTAATCTACCAAACTCTCTCGCTATCATGGAAATACCACTTCTCACTATTTTTGTATGGGAAGTCCAACGACAAGCCGAATTACGGCACTACCCTTGATAAAAGGACGTCTGACCCGAAATTAGCTGGAATACTTTGACTTTCGTCGCGCCAGTAAATGTTTTCATTATGATCAAAGAATTGAGTCCCATTGCTAGTGATGTGTATAAAGTGTTAAACCTGGGCATTTGAGGAGGTAAAAATATATGAAATTCCAGCATTATTCGTTTCTTAGGCCAGAAACTTCTGTACTTATACCTACCCGGCATGTTACGCCAATGTAGAGCGATCTGTTTAAATGTTACTAAAAGTACAACTTCTTCAAGTTGTTACGCCGAAAACGCAGATAAAATATATTTCATTGGATAGTTTCAATGATTTCAATCATCATCTTCAGAATGGTTTGCAAGGTCTTCACATAGGAGCATATAAAATGAATAATTAAACATTGTTAACATATTAAAAATAATTCACCAAAACGAATCGTGATATAACAAACTAAAGAAGGTGTATTTTTGTAACATTCTTTACTTATACGTTAGATAATGCAAAACAGCCAAAGTTGCATAAAATGTAGGTTGTTAATGACGACTAGTTTCGTGATGGCCTGAGCCCTTTCCCAAGTCCTTCATCTTAGTGTCACCTTTAACATACGAAAGGTGTATCATTAAATTTACACAAACAAAAACTATTACTATCAATTTTTCTCAATTTGAGTAACTGAGAACGTGAGACGTGAGAAAGAGCACAGGCCAGCCCGAAAGAAGTCGTCGGGGAATATATATATATATATATATATATATATATATATATATATATATATATATATATAGTGTTGTGGAATATCAGTCCGAAACTAGTCGTAAATAAAAATAACGATGTGTATCTTTGCCTCTTTTTCGAACATGTAATTAAAAACTTAACTGTTATTTCATATTGCATGCCACTCAGTAGTACAGTGTTTATTTACGTGTAGCTGTGTCGAAAAAGAAAATTCTTAGAGTTACGTTGAGGTAGTACGATTATCTGTGTTTGCGTTGTCATTTCCGCGTGTTGAGCAAGGAATACCACTATTTATTTAAGCAGGTAAACTAGGGAGAATGAAGCTAGCGCAATGTTTTTCTTACGTATTTACGTAACTGAAGAAGTACAGTCATGTCAGTATAACAAGGTAAGATTTTTTTTTTTTTTTTGTTTATTGCAAGAGGCTACCATGCCGAAATTGTCAAGAATTCGTGGAGCTGAAGTGGATTGGCAGCTTGTGGAGAGTGCCGAAGTGTCTCGGATAATGGAAGCAAGAGCTTATCTCTAACTTCAGAGGCTTCGGCGGAGTTGCAGAGAAGACGCACCGTGACGTTGATTAATAATGGACCTCAGGACGTGAGGAGTATGCAGATTGCAGAGTCGATAAAGTGTGTGTCGACGCTGTGGTTACCACACTGGTGCCAAGTTAGGGAGTACGGCGGTTCACATCCGACTCCGTCAAACCCGTTTTGGGTGTCCCGTGATTTCACAGAAACACCCGAGACAAAGATAGAGACCATTTCTCTGATATCTCCGAATTCTAAACAAAAGCAATTCGAACTTCTGCTCCAATATCAAAATTGTGGGAAGGACGTTAACTTCTTTCTGACTGTCTTCATTTATTGAGTAGTTGGAAAGAAAGAAAACTATGAAGAGGAAAGAAGGATGGTTGTATAGGTTTCGGGCACACGTCAACTAGATCTTGATTGCCGAACAAGTGATGAAACACAAAAAGTGTAAAAACAAGTAGCAGAAAAATAGTAAAGGCGCGCTGAACGGCCGTGTGGTCTAAGGCGTCATGCTACAAACAGCGCAACCGTCGCCGCCGGAGATTCTAGACCTCCCTCGGACAAGGGTTTGCATGTTATCCTAATCGCAAGTTAGTATAAGTAGTTTATAGGTCTACGGACCAAAGAGCATAGCAGTTTGGTCCAATAGATTTACAAACATTTAAACATTAAAATTAGGAGACAAACAAACTATGCAAACAATATGTGGAGCTAAACCGAACAATAAAAACATTTTAGCATATCGTACTAAAGGAATGCTAGAAGGAGTGAAAACTGAGTATCGGCTAGCTGATCACAGTAAAGAAACTACTCACTATAAGTTTTCCTACAGTTCATCTTATCTTAATCTTGATATATATAAATATTGAGGTGTTTGTGATTACATTTCACTCTGTAGCCATATCTACATATCGGAAAAGAATAGTGTTTGAATGTTGTAGTAGGTATCAGTCTCCTATTGTGCACTATGTTGGTGAAGGGTTGATAACGATAGGGAGGTGGAACATATGGGAGTTGAAAATTACCTACTTACATAAAATTCTACGTGTGAGTGTCAATATTTTGCTTTTCAGAATAAACTACACAATGGAAAGAAACGATCTCTCTGTGTTGTTGTAGTACAAAGTCTCCCGTTATACACCATAGCAGTTCCGTGTCGATAGCTATAAGTTAAATCTATGAAAATTTACATTTAGAACTAGAAACAGCAAATGCAGACCATCCAGTCTACGCGTGCGAAGCAGCGGGAATTAAGCTAGTATAGATAATAAACAATGAAATGTTTAAAAATTATTTATAATTAACATAATTGATTTTTTCGCAATATTTGCAATACTGGGCAAAAGACAGGCCAGTAGGATTTTTATTTGTATAATTTTTGTTACTTTTCGTCCTTTTTTGAAGTTATTTTCAAAGATATTCAATTATGATAAAAATTCTTATATTTGGGTGGGGAGGGGGATGAAATACCGAAAAAATTCAAAATAATCACGCGACATTATTATTAATTTCGATTCTTGGTTGTTTCTAATATTTATTTCATTGTAAAAAGCTATGTTGTTGTGATATATTCATCCGTAGATTAAATATCAACCTCAAAACATGAAATGACCGAAAAGCACAGAATATGAATATAGAGCTGCATGATGGCCGAGGGCATTGAGGCGCTATACTATGATGCGCGAGGCAGTTCGAATACCCCTTCGGGCATGGATGTATAAGCTAGTTCAGAAGTAGTTTGTAAGTTTAGGGACTGATGACCCTACAGTTAAGTCCCATAAGCTTGACAAACATTTGAAACTTTTGCAGCAACTATCAGAGTCAAATAAATTAAAAAAAAAAAAAAAAAAAAGCAAAACTAGCTCAATATTAAATTCTTAACAACTTTTACCGAAATTTATTTTAAACGGACGCATTATAGCCGGGATATGAGATGGTGCAGCTGTTTAGCGACATCGGGTTATGTTGCCAGAGGGCCGGCAAATACGTCTGTAATGTTTGGTGAAGATCGGTTGATCGGAGCGACCTAAAAGGTGGGAACACGTTTGGCACATAGAGAATATGAATCACGGTTCTGCAAATGTCTGTGAAACGGTACGAGATATGGAGAACATATAAGAGATGCATGTTGTAGCGAATTGTATTCCTAATAGATGCGTTTATTATCGTTTCATATGAATATGAATAAGGTGGTACGTGTTCCTTCCCTTGTCCCAATGTGGCTTCCGACCTTCATTCTCTGCAAATGATTAGCAACTTTGCCTTACGAGCCTCCTCTTCATCCAGCCTCCTCTGCATCCGCCATCTTCGCATCCCTCGTCTCCTTACGACCGAGTATAGCATTTCGGTCTCCTTTTCAAGCTCCAGTTCTACGCACTTCCCGTTAATTATGTCGGTCTCTTTGCTTCCTTCCTCACCCACCTCTCACTCCTATCTGCAACTCCTGCCAGGGTGCTTCAGGGTTCTGTCCTCTCTCACCTCCTTTACCTTCTCATCTACTCCGCAGAAATTCTCCAACCGCAGCCCCCTGCAATATGCTGACGACAACGCCTTTCTATTCCTCGCCCCCTCCCTAGCCTGATCCCAGCATTTGCTCCTTCCGCCTCCACGACCTGTACCCTACCCTCCAATATCGTAATATCCACCATAGCCAGCACTCAAATACCTTGGCTCACCCTTGATCGATCCCTCTTCTGAACCCCTGACCTCTGCACCATCCATCATAAAGCATTATCCCGACTAAACCTCCTCAGAGTCCTCACTGGCCTGACGTAGGGCCTCATCCCTTCCATCATCCTATACACTTACCAAACCCTCACGTGTCCTGTCCTCTGCAGCTTTAGTCCTGCCTAGGTTTCTGCCCCCCCCTACCTATTATAAGACCCTCTAAATCCTTGATCGCCACGCACTGCGCCTCACTTACTGCATCCGACTCCCCTCCCCTTCAGATCTTATTCGGTTCCCTCATCTCCTGCAGTACGTCAAACAATCCCTTTGGTGTACCCCATCCTTACCACGCCTTCACCATCCCTCGCTCCGTCCACCTACACACGCTCCTCACCCACTCCCAGGGTAACTTCTGCCACCTCCCCCTACAGGATGCTGCTCTTTGTCCTGAAATCTATCCCTCCCAACAACCTTGATACCCTCCCCGTGGATGCAACGCCCTCTCTCCCCCTACTCTCCATCTTCCTCCACCGCTTGAATATTCCCCTCCACGGGGTCTCTACACTCCTTCCTCTTACACCTCCTCCTCCCATGCTCCCCGCCTACCCCCCCCCCCCCCCCCCCCCCACCCCGTTTGTGTTTTGAATTTTCAATGTATCACTGCATTTCAATAGTGCGCCCACCACGAATAAACAGGTGTAGCCGCCGGATTTTTTAAATAGTGTCTTCAGTGATTTCTTCGTCTGCCCAGTGTTGTGCTGTTTTTAAAGGCAGCGTGTTACCTTTTATATCTCGTTCGCCAAAAACCTCTCATTGTCAATGTTTTTAAAACCTACAAATTTTTAACTTCATGACGTTGTATTTTAATGAAATAAAAGGTTTCAACTTGGTAGGCGATCTGAGATGTTTATTTTATTAGAATTCAAAAGCTATCGATTTCGTCCTATGATGGGACATCATCAGTGCGTGCTGTAAAAGACAAGGTACCTTAGTGAGACATTGAAATTAAGATAAAATTACATACACCAAGAATGAAAAGTCATAGTAGCTGTCGTTATGTTAAGCCACTTAAGAGAGCCACCTATACCAATGTCACCTGGATAATATAAGCGCATATTGTAATAAAAAAAATTGTATCCTGATTGTTTCCCTTTCTATGTAATCATGTTTGAACCTTCATGTTTATTTTTATATTTTATGTTTAGGCGCAACGTAATCATGTTTGAACCTTCATGTATATTAGTATATTTTTGGTTTAGACGCACTGTACTAGGTAAACAAAGATGGGCGGCCGCAGTGGCCGAGGGGACTGAGGCGCTCCAGTCACGGTCTCCACGGCCACTACGGTCGGGGGTTCGAATCCCCCCTCGGGCATGGATATTTGTGCCGTCCTAGTTCGTAAGCAGTTCATAAGTAGTTTGTAAGTTCAGGGACTGATGACCCCGCAGTTAAGTCCCATAAGCTTAACAAACATTTGAACATTTGAAACAAAGACGGCCAGCATAGTATTATTCTGAAACACTAGATGGCGTGGACTGCTGTATATTTCTCTCTCTCTCTCTCTCTCTCTCTCTCTCTCTTTCTCTAACACACACACAACACACACACACACACACACACATATGCAATGGTGCTTGTAACGATTTTACCTTTCATGCTAGTCTTAATTAAAAATATTTTTAAACAGAATGAATTTTGTACGTGATACAATGTACCTTAAATTTTGACAACCGATGTTGACATATTTTGATTTTTTAATATATGTTTTAATACCTACTCGCCTGAGGGCACTGATAAATGGTAATTTATATTTTTATGATATATTGCATAATCTGTGTATGTTATTTGTTAAACTCTAATTCAACTAGAATCACCATTTTAGCCTTCTTAAGCGTTTAATATCATTTAACCATTTTTCTTTAAAAAATGTTTCAATGCAATTGATTTTAAACAGAGAGAGCGCCAGGCACCAGTTATCTACAGGATAAGCTGCGTATGTGTACGTAAGCAGCTACCTCATTTTATTCTTGTGACCTGTACCGGCAAGACATTTAAAATGTATTTTATGACATGACGGATAAAAATGTCTTAAGCAGAGCACATAGGTCATCATGACTTGCAATTCTGGTATGTAACTCCATTATATAAATTAACATTCTTGGTGTATGTAATTTTATCTTAATTTCATCTGACTAAAGTACCTTATTTTTAACAGGACGCACTGATGATGTCCCATCATAGGGAGGAAATCGATATGTTGTGAATTTTAATAAAACAAGCATCTCACATCGCCTACAAAGCTGAAACATTTTATTTCATTATAATTTTGTGGTGGGCTGGCACAAAATGGAATCAAATTACAAAAAAAAATGTATTTTAATCTTTGTACTCATTTATGTACAATCTTTCGGCTGAAGAGCGTCGCCGAAGCTGCCGTCAGCCTACTGAATATATTCCGTTGAATTTATATTTGATGTAAAATAACAATAAAGGAAAAAAGTGGTACTTGCAATTAAATTTCGAGCTGTCAAAAGACCATCTCCACTTGTAGCATTACTAACGTAAAGTAGGCCAAAAGAACGAGTTAGCCTCCTTGCAAGACACTAAAACCTCTAACATGATAGCTTAGGCCAGAGTCAAGAGAAACCGCAACATTTCAATACTCTGATCCTCATCGTCATCAGCTAAAATTGTGGGCAGATAACCATTAAGATTCGCTTCTGCCCTACTGGCTCGATATAAGCTACGAGTACAGTCAGTCACAATATGCCGTACACTTATCAGCACGCGACAGGCATCGCAGAAAATGATTCCACTAGCCTGAGTAAAAAGGCTCGTATAAGGGAATAGTTCGCCATTCCGAGGCGAGTAATGGCTACTTCATCTCGTCTGAGAGGCCGGTACGAGGAGCGTTAGAGTCGGAGAATGAGTGTCACGAACCACAGCTTATTCTTCGTCACTACCAACCATTGTCCGTCCCACAACTGCACGCGCCACCACAGCAACACAAAGACGTCTCTGAAAGGAGGATAGCACACCGAGTTACATAATGTTGGCCACAGGCTACCGGGGCAACCCAATCAGCGTCTTCATTTATCAATCCCCTCACGCCCTGTCACCCAGTAGAACGACACCTGTTTCTCCGGCATAGGAGCGAGAACCTTGCGTCATTTATTTTCTGACTTACTTTCTCTCGGCAGACTGTTTATGTAGTGAGTGTTGAGCACTAAGAGAATATGAGAAAATGGATGAAATGGCTGTCCTCAACATGCCCCATTTGCCCCAGTGCCTTCTGAATTCAGTGGAGCTGCTGAGAAGATAGTACAGACGCTCAAAAAGCGAACTCTGCCAAAGGAATCCCTTTTTCGTAACGCCAGTCTACATCACTGTATTATTAAAGTTTTGGATTCTTTCTGTTATGATGCGGACATGAATATTTCATTACATTAGTTGTAATCGGCAGTGAAAGCTATCACTAAATTTGTTTCTGCTAAGTGAAAGTTACCAATAAAACTATCACCATAGACTCTGCTTTAACTTTAATTGTCTTCTTTAGGAATCGTGCCGTATGATTTGTGTGTTACGGGTAATTGTTGTTGATTATGCACTTTAACTACAATTTAGGTAGTCTGACTAAAATATTTATGAAATTGATGAAATGAGAGAGCCAAAACCAAATCGCTCATTAAATACAACAACGTCATACCTAAAAAAAAAATTGCCATTTTTGACTAAGGCCGATGTGTTTTGGTCTCCTGTTAGAACTTTGTCACATCTGGGCTTCCGTTATTTTCCCGCTACGGAACAGGAATGTCGTTATTGCATCATGCCCGTTCCGCTACGTCATTCACCGCAATACTGTATCATCTCAGATGAGCGTGTGACACTGAGTGGAAAGGTTGCAGCTTGTTAATTGAAACGTGCCATATTTTGTGTTGTGACGGATGTTTGAAGAAGTAAATATAGTGCTTTATACATGGATAATGTGTTATTTAGACTTCAGACAGTATTGAATTGAATATATTAATGCAACTCCTCCATCTCATGTCAACGTTATTTCGGCACTAGCTTAAACCCGCTGCTCTGCTCGCGTGTTGGTTGATTACCTATTTATCAGGAACGTAAGTAGTGTAGATTCAATCACAGGAAAAAATGCACTCGTTTCGAAGAATCCGATCACGAAATTCAACAATAATAATTGTAATAATATCACAGATCGATCACTTGATGTAATGCGCGTAATGCGCGAAACGTTAAATCGATTTTTTTAAAGAGATGTATTAAAATAAATGTCTTTTTTACTACTTTATTTATTTATTCTTATATTTCCTTATTCTTACGCTTATCCTTACAGAAAAAGAGCTGAAGACATTGTAGCACAGATAGACCAAATATATGGTCTGTGGTATCACGTTTCGCTCTATGTAACCTTCTAGCTGTAGATTCGCAAACGTCATCGCTGGCCTTCAGTCCGATTTTTTAAATAACTTGACGACTTTCAACCACCATATCTTCCACCCCCTTATAGCTATCGGCATGGAACTGGTATGATGTACAACGGGAGATTTCGGACAACAATGAGTCACAGACCATTCGTTTGCGTTATGTAGGTTTCGCTGCAGAACGAAATATTAACACACACACACACGTAGAATTTTATATACACCGATAACTTTCCATTCCAATATACTCCACCCTTTTATCATTATCAACCCTCAAGCAACAATGCAACCAATTAAACCATTTTCAAAGAGTAAATATAATTTTCAAAGAGTAATTCTTGTTCCGGATTTCACGTCATATTCTTCAAATTGCTAAATATCTATCAGATGGCTATAAAACCGTGGCTAAAACCTTCATCAGGTATACATTAGTAACGGTACAAATATTTAAGTCTCTGCGTCTTGTCGTTTGGACGTGATAAGCGTACACCGAACAGACATTCACATTTATAGATATCGTTGCAGTTGGCCGGAACACACAACGTTCCATGTGTTAACTGCAGCGTACCGCCTGCCATCTGTTAAGTGCATTTGCTACTACTTTCGTTGCAGTTTATGTACGCTATTTATACATGGCAGTTCGCGCTTTGTACACAAAATAGGGTTGGTATCTAGATCCCATTCTTCACAAAACGTCAATGTTTTTTCTTGCCATGGTACTTAGAGCATATTTTATTTAAACTCTTCAATTTATATACATACTTCCTTCATTTGTTACAACAAATGAAAATGAATGCGGCATAAACGCCAACATTCAGATTTCTTGTGTATGTAATTATATGTCAGTTAAGCCGTTTTGGCAATATCCAAGAGTCTTTTTGTATATTCGACAGTAAAAAAGATAACAATAACAAAGAAAAAAATTTCACTATAGCAGGACACGAACCATTGCCCAAAATAACGGATGATTATAACATGACGCGTTAACCCCCGCGGCTAAACACAACATACCATACAGTGCACTTCTGCTGTTGTATTAGAAGCTTCTTACAACCGTTACGTATTTCTATGGATATATTTCAAATAAATAACTTGTAATAAACATTTTGAAAAGTAGCCTATGTCCTAATCCAAGACATAAGAAATCTCTATATGAAATTTCATCTAAATCAGTGCTGTTGTTTTAGCGTGATGCGGTAACAAACATAGAAAGTTTCGCATTTATAATATGTATAATAAACATTTTGGAAAGTATCCTATGTCCTAATCCAAGACATAAGAAATCTCTACATGAAATTTCATCTAAATCAATGCTGTAGTTTTAGCGTGATGCGGTAACAAACATACAAAGTTTCGCATTTATAATATCTATAGGATATGACATTATTTCACTAAAGGATCCGTTCTTAAGGTGTACTATGTCAGATTACGACTTTATTGAGAGTTAACCATGATGTCAATTCTGATCATCAATATTGCATTAAGTAGAATTGTCACTCTTGGCGCAAGAGTTGATTCAAAATTAGAAAATGCATTGTTTTATTTGCAATTATGTCAGTCTTGCAAAAACGTATTTTTATATTCTTTGTTTAAGACGATACTGGTCCTATACCTCATATGGCGTTTCCCACCTAATTTCTGTCAGTAGATCGCCCTGACGTCTCTAAGAGGATTGTTGGTTTCGTTGGCTGTAGCTGCAAACGAGTAGGCTGCCGATAATACATCAGATGGCACAAATCAATCAGACCAACTAGGAGATACTGTAAATAAGACTCCGGCTGTGGAAACACAAAAAGAAAATCAGTCTGCAAGTTAGTTTTCAGAGAGACATTCTACATTAATGACCGCCCAATTCGAACAGTTCAGGACAAACAAAACAAGGTATCTGGTACAGTAATTGAACCGGATCTTAGGGGAAAACATGGGATGCACAGATGTCTTGATCCAGCTGTATGTGAAGAAGTTCCGAAACATACTGACTCGATTCCAAAAATAAAGAGCCATTATACTAGTGCAAAAACAACAAGGTAGTTTGTAGATGGGAGTAAATCACTTGCACAGCTATTACAAAGCTACCTGTGAGGAAAATAAGGAGCCATTTGCAACCTATGCAAAATTTCACCATATCATTACGCGAGAGTACAATAGTTTTTTTACCCCTAAAAAGATAAGTGTGTAACGTGTGTTGCCTAAAAAAATGCAAAGGAGACAGATAAGGAACTCTTAAAACTAAATTATGAGCAACATTTGGAAGAAAAATATGTAGAACTGAAAAAATGTATGACAAAGAGAACTTTGAAGGTATTGTGGCAGTGTATGATCTACAAGCTGTAATACAAATACCTAAAGGAAATGCTTTCATTTTCTATTACAAATCAAAGCTGATTTTTTTAACTTTACAATTTGCGACTCGCAAAAGAAATCTTGCGAATGTTAAGTATGGGATGGTTCCCATGGGCACCGAGGTGTTAAGGAGTTTGGTACGTGTTTGTATTTGTATTTGAAGAAGAAAGCTACTGAAAACGATACAGAAGTGACTTTTACTCATATAACTGTGCTAGCCGACGAAGAAATAAATTCATGTTGGCCCTCTATGTCTGTGCAGTACGGTCTTAAGTCGATAACTCACAAATATCTGATTAAGGGCCATAAACAAAATGAAGGCGACTCAGCCCATTCTGTAACTGAAAGAAAAGTGAAGCTCCTTCTGAAGGGTGGGCCAATATACACCCCATACGGGTACATTTCTGCTGTTAGAGGTGCTAAAAAACTTGGCGATCCATTCCACGTTAGTGATGCTATGATGACTTCTACGATCTGAAACAACTCGCTTCAACAATTGGTCCTGTTTACATACTGTCTTTTGTAAAATGATAAGATGTAAAAGAACTGAAAATGGAAAAAGAATCTTCGTGATCTGTTTCATGCAAAAGTCTTTCAAACGCGATTTTGAAAAGATAACTGTGATTAAAAAGAAGAAACTTCCTGAATAGTTGACTTTAACACCTGAATTTCGTTCAAAACCAGGAATATCTTTGAAGAAGAGGGATGACTTTATGGCATTATTAAACAAAAACTATGTCCCCAACGTTTATTCAACCTTTTATGGAAATTTGTAATGAGTCCTCATATCAAGCCTGAAGACACCTTTTGAAATTTTCTCTAGTCGATTGAAACAGCAGTGATAGGACATAAGGAAAAGATTTCTTTGAATCATTTACACTTCACTTTCGTTTAGATTTTTCTTGTTTGTAATTGACCATTTAACTCAAGTTGTTTAGTAATATCTCTAAATATATCATTTTGTTATTATATTTCTAAATTTTATTGCTATTGGAAAATTCAAGCATAATATGCAGTTATTTCCAATATTCATCAATTCTGTGTAACACATGTGACACAATCAAAAGTGTTTATTTAACACTATCACAGTCAACAATGCCATATTTTGTGTTGTGTCAGCCATATTTCACACATTCATACTGTCAAAAACGTCATAATTTGAGTTATGTCACCCTTTAAATACGATTATAGTGACAAGAGTGTCACAAGTGGAAATTTTTGTGAGTAAATAGTTGTAAAATAATGTTGTTGGCATTCAGAATAATTAATAAGGATGTATAATAGAGGATATACCGTTCACTTTTCCAAATATATCAACTACTTATTTAAATATAATTTCTAACTGGAATAAGAAAGATGTCAAATCTTAAAATTCATTTCCTGAGGAATCACGATTTTTGAGATGTGACGTTGTTGTATTTAATGAGCGAAATATATAACGTAAGTTCTGACCATGATGATTTAATTACTGAGTGCAATGTTTAAAATCAGCCTCGGCCAGTGCAACGCCAACACCGCTTCCACATGACACGGTTTCACCTACCCTCCACCCCCAAAATATTTTTAAAAAGATGACTAACACAACAGCGTTCAAGTTTTATATTTTTTTAATGAGGACGTAAAATTAAGAAGCTTTTAATAGTTTTAAATTTTACGTGAACGCTGGGGAAGACTAAATGGCAGACATGTTTTTCTAATGAATTTAAAGCCCCTGATGATGCGTCTACAGGACGCGATACCGGTAGTGCTTTTTTTAAATAAAAGTTAATTGCAGCCGAAGCTGGTATCAAAATGAAGTTTAAAATCTGGTAGGAAACAAGCTGGCAACCTTGAGATGTCAATACGTACTCCAAAAAGTCATGTTAAATCCCTGGTCTACCAATTCGTATAAAAAAGAAATTGATATATAAGATAAGTTTTGGCCCTTCGTGCATAATGCATGTCAAGATATGGACAAGAACTAAGCAGAGCGCCTAATAATCCCATCATGATTTTCCCTACCTTGACTTTTTACATAAGATATCACTGCACCACACTCACACTGCAAACTCAACTCCTTGACTGCCTACATAGCACACTGGCACTGCTCACACGACGGTGGCGGAAGTACGGCTGTGCCTGCTGTGACGCGGTGCAGGAGAGAGGACTCGCGGAGCCACAGATGTTCAACATTGCAGACCTCAGATGTGACTAACTTTAAGTGCGTTTCAGGAGGGCAGGCGTTTTTTCTTATAAGAACTCTCTACATCGCAGATTTGTTGTTTTATTATCTATTTGTTTCGTCTCCATTTTGGGCCATCTTCAGGATGTTTCTCCGAGACGATGTGCACTGGAGCAACATAATCTAGATGGCCCAACATTGCGTCGAATCAAGTTCATAACAAATATGCACTTTTGACCGTTTATATAAGTCTAAGGATTCGTCGTCGTCGTTCGCAAGTCGTGGATATATCGAGCGATTCGACGGAGGAGTTCGCTACGCCGAAAGAGGAAGATTTGGCGTCCTAGAAGACGTGCTATTATTTCGAGACCAGTTTTCCGACATGTGTGTCGTTGGAGGACAGTACTCGTAAAGAGAATATAGTTTATAATTAATGTTGTTTTGGGGACAAGAAAGAAAAGAATTTTGATGAAAATGCTGTGGATCTTAATTTATTTCGTGGTTATAACTTGTCAGATGAATTTGGATTTTTTTTTTTTTTTTTTTTTTTTTTTTTTTTTTTTTCAAATGAATATGATGGAGTAATTTATAAATAAAGTTGTAACATATATTTATGGAGTTCATGTAGGGTTTGAGTGTATTACTAACGATGCTCTTGCTGGTAAAAAGATATTTGAGGATCAGCGGTCTTTGGAGCATATTCGTTTTGCTTATACTAATAGATTGAAGGATTTTAGTTTGCATGCATTCGATTCTACTGGTGTTCCGTGGCGAAAGCATACTGGTCGCAATCGTTTTAAATTTGTTACTTATTGTAATCCTCAACAGACAGCTGATATTGCTGAAGTAGACACTTGGAAAACTTGGGAAAATAAGTATAAAGCAAAAATCAAATTATTTCAAGGAACTAATCCTTTTTATATAGGTATAATGATTTCTGGTTTTGAACCTAATGAGGAAGATGATGTACAGAATGAAGTATTTGGGTTATATTATAAGGAATCGTGTTTTTACGACATTTTGTAAGAGAAGCGGAAAGGTTACTTTCTGAATAAAGTTTTCTTGTATTGCAGTGATTGTCAGCTCTTGCATTATTTTACGCCAACTTGGATCACATCATAAATTACCCTAATGATCTTCGATTTGCCTTCCTAGTACCATCTACACAACAAACGATTGATGAACTTCCTATTACGTAATATGGGAACAAAATTAATTTTAAAGCTGCTGTTATTGTTTTAGAAGAACTGTGGTATTATAAGCCTAATGTGGAACAGCTATTAAGAGATTTCACACAAGCATACGGACACGATGTCCTAATGCCTAACGGAGTTAGTCTGTACCTCTTTGGTATCTATTACAGCAGAGATCGGCAAATAATCTTAGATGGGGTCCGGATACTATTAAAATTTTTATCGAGGTTCACAAGTAAAATCTCATATACCTTATTAATTTTTTACTTCAATTTTCATTCACAAAATAATACGAAAAACAACAGATAGGCACAAAGTAAACTATTTTCTTAATTTTAATTTTCACTCTCGAACTAAAATGAAATACAATAGATGTGAAATAGAAATCTATAAAAAATCCAGAAAAATTTGTAATATTTTTCCAAGTTGCTTCAGGCTTTCGTTTGACAGGAGCAAAAGAAAATGGTGTTTAAATGGATATGCCCTGACTGCTTGTTTAGAGGTTTCAGAGATTATGACAGTGTCAAGTCGATTTATGGAATTACCCTGTTCATTAAGTAAAGTTCTTGTGCTGCACGTCTTACTGGTGAAACGAACAATATCAGCGCTGCACTCAAACACGCGCCTCGCACGAGAAAATCACTGTTGGACGGCTACATTTGGACAGTATTGCATGTGGCACCGACGCGTACTAGCTTCAACATTATCAATGCAAAAGCAATCACTCAATCAGCCTCAAAAGTTGTTTTCCCTTCATTTAATGAATACGCAAAACATGAGCGCCGTGAACGACATTAATGTGAAACAAATATCAAAGCAGGCTTCAAACACGTTCAACGCAGCTGCCAACGTTCCAATTGGAGCGTTATCTACAAAAAAGTTTTTTCAATAATAAATTAAGAATTTAACTTATAATTTCAAACTATTTTTAGCGGCCCAGTTTTTGACCTTTCACTGTCCGGACCTGGACCGCGGTCCGCCAGTTGCCGACCGCTGTATTAGAGACTCGATAGGGGTAAATGAAAGTGGTAATGTGTCGAGTGTGGAAATAGCTTATGAGATTGTGCAAGGCAGTTGCACTAGCTCGTGTGAGAGCAAACATCATAGCAGAGATAAACAGGCGCCAGGGAATTCAGTGTAAAACAGTGGTGTATCCGCAACTAATAAGGAAAGTACTTGGTCTCGAACAAACATTTCTGTATCAACGTTTTGTTACAGGACCCACAGGTACCCGTCAATGTGCTGGTGGGTGACGTTTTTCTGCAAAACTCTGCAGTCATGCTCTACATAGCAGTATATATGTAACTGTAGACGCCATACACAATGAAGAAATGTTAGCTATAAATGTAAATTGGGAATGGCAATAACATGCTCCGAGCAATATGATTACAAAACGGACAGTGAAAAAATACAAGTTGATCGAATGGCATATTTGCACATTCTATAATATCAGTGTTGAAGGACACGTCAAATACAAGTTTGAAGTTGTCCACTGGTTCACCAATATCGTCATTATCATCCGCATCATCATCATTATCTGTTAGTATGTGTTGATAACATATGCTCATATTTCTGCACTATAATAGATACCAGAAAATATGCGAATGATTCATCTTCTACACCAATACCATCTTCCCGACGAAGGTTATTCGTAACTTCATCTCAACCAATTGCAATACATTATCATGATTGATTACCAATAGATGATTCTTCTGACGCTTCTCTACACAAATAAAGTCACAAAACACAACTTCTGAGGCATACTGCACCGTCCTTACTGGTCCCGACTATTGTACCGGCAGCTCAATGTGCAATGCGGCATGGTACAGGTAGAGGCCTCTAATGGACGACAGCAGAGGTTTGGAGATGCGGGAGTATCACTAATGCAATGTGGGACCTTTACATTGACTCTCACATGATTTTGGAGTATTTGTGTTTGTTCTAGCCCAAGTACTTTCCTTGTAAGTGGTGGTCATCAGCTGCTGCAGCAGTATGACGCCATGACCGTCGAACACCACGAGCACACTGAGGGGTACCTAATGGCCATGTAACCAAACGTTCGTACTGATATGTTTGATCGAGTACTTTCCTTGTTGGTTGTGGATACACCACTGTTTTACACTACATTTCCTGGCGACTGTTTATCTCGGCTATGATGTCTGCTCTCACACGAGCTACTGCAACTGTCTTGCACAATCGCATAAGCTATTTCCACACCTGACACATTACCACTTTCGTTTACCCCTATTGAGGCTCTATATAGATACCAAAGAGGTACAGATCTCTTTGTTATCTATATTAGAACCTCAGTAGGAGGAATAAAGGTGCTGTTATCTCAAAGGACACACTGTCTAAAATCGTAGTATAGATTGCAGCACCTAACTCCGTTACGCATTAGGACCCAGTGTCTGTATGTTTGTGTGAAATCTCCAAATATTTGTTCAACATCAAGCTTATAATACCACAGTTCTTCTAAAACAATAAAGCAGCTTGTCTTCTAGACAAGGGTCACGACTGGACGTACCTACGCCACACCTAAAGACCGCTAACGCAAGCTGACTGGCCGGTCGCTACGAGGCGGTGTGCTGGCGGCCGCGGCCTTTAGGTGTGACGTAAGCACGACCAGTTGCGCGGGCAACAGAAAATACAGGCCCCAGCGCAGACGTCATGCCTCGTAAGCAAGGTAGTTCCGAGCCGGAGCGATCGCTCAGTCTCTGCCCGCAATGTTGGGGTGTGCCCCAGCGACCGGCCAATCGGCCAGCGATTGAGCCGACTCGGAACTACCTTGCCTACGTGGCATGAAAACACAAAGGATTCTAAAAAAGCTGATTGGCTGCAGCAATGAAGGAGTTGTAGATTTTGTAAAATCCTTTATTTTTCTCTTTACGCTGACGCGATTCGGACCCAGCCCATCATTGGAACGCCTGGTGACAAAGTACAGGATACAGTATATATAGGTAAAGATAGTTACAAAGGCCAATTTTTTTAAACCAATCTCTGCCATTTACAATTATATGGTACATTCCTGTCCTAAATGGAGAACGGAAAAAGGTGCATGTAAAAACTCATAATACATTAACGGTCAACATCAGCTGTACTTGTAACACAAGTTGCTAGTTCGATGGATCACATGCAAATACCACTGAATGGAAAGTATACTATTAAGAAACTTAGGCGTAGCATAGGCGCCCTCTCTGTATGGCCACAGAAGTTTAATTTGCAAGAATAAAAAGAACTCAACTGCTAGTTAAAAACATTTTCAATAATGGAAAATAGTTGTCAAACAATAAAACAACATATTTAGAACCTATACTTCTATTTTTTAAGGATATTCTGGTATACCAACGATGTCATGAATATGGCGGATATAAAATCTCTCCATATGAGAGGAAGAAGGTAGCACACCACCAATATCTAACCAAAGGACAGATAACTGAATAAACTTAGGGAAATCTCCACATAGGAAGTGAGCACAAAAATTGGTCATTCAAGAAAACCTTGGTTGTGAAACAGATCGAAATAGCACTGTCTGGAACAAAAAATTTGGTCATTTATTAACCATTCATTATTATTATGATAACTAGTCAAAATTTATGACTCTTCAAGGGTCTCTAGGGTAATACCCTTCGTACCAATATACAAAATAGACAAATCTGCCTCTACATTTCGTAGCCTATGGTTTCTTTCCCTTAGGTGATTTCCTAAAGCACTGTTCTTAGTAGCATAACCGTGTTTCCGGTATTTAGTATAAAACACCCTACACGTTTGTCCAATATAAAATTTATTGCGAGGCCCACATACAATTTTGTATACACCTTATTTACAGAATTTAATTCTTACAAAATTTTGGTCTTTGCAAATATTTTTACCTATACAGGGTGTTTCAACAAGTGTTTTTGCCTCCGTAACTTATAAAATAATAATGAAATAACAGGTTTTCGCTTGGTAGGCGATGTGAGATGTTTCTTTTATTTAGCTTTAAAACATATCGATTTCGTCCCTATGATGGGACATCATCAGTGCAGAACAGCAAGTCATGATGACCTATGTGCTCTGCTTAAAACATTTAAAGGTCTTGCCGGTGCAAGTCACAACAATAAAATCCGGTAGCCGCTTACGTACACCTACGCAGCTTAGCTTGTACATAGATGGTACATAGATGGTACATCTATGTACAAGCTAAGCTGCGTAGGTGTACGTAAGCGGCTACCGGATTTTATTGTTGTGACTTGTACCGGCAAGACCTTTAAATGTTTTAAGCAGAGCACATAGGTCATCATGACTTGCAATTCTGCACTGATGATGTCCCATCATAGGGACGAAATCGATATGTTTTAAAGCTAAATAAAAGAAACATCTCACATCGCCTACCAAGCGAAAACCTGTTATTTCATTATAATTCTGTGGTGGGCTGGCACACAAAATGGAATCTAGTTACATGAAGATTTTGCCTAGCTGGGCATGTGCAGCATATTTTAAATTCAAGAATCTGAAGGTCAGACTGGCGGTTACAAGTCAACACATCCGTTTCAACAAGGAATGTATCACCAAGAAAATCACACCTAGGTATGTAGAAAGTTGTTTTAACAGTAGAAGACGGACCACAATATCGGCAAGAAGGAAGTGTGAAGTGGTAATTCTAAGAAGTGAAATCAGGAAATTGTTTATAAAGAAAAGCGTAATTAGTGCGCAATTATACGATGCACATAGTGAACTCGCTAATTTAGTAACTCCAATAGTTTTTGATCAACTAGTAACTAGAGCAAATGATACTGTCGAAAAGGTTGTTGAGAAAGTTAGGTGTAGACATAGCAAGAAACTGGCCAATCTAATGGAACATGAAAATCAACATATAAGTAACAATGATTCTGAAAATGTTTTTTATCCTAGAGTTTTAAATCTCACTAACATTGTGTTTAATCAAGATGAAGAAAAACTTTTACAAAAAGGGTTAAAATATAACGTGAGCAAAAAGTTAGATAAGAGATCTATAAAAAACACGTTGGCGCACATTAAGTTCGGGTTAGATACCCATAAAATTCCGAAGGTTGAACAGAATAAGATAGCTGTAGCTGTTGATAGGATAATAACAAATGAAACGACAAAGAATAGGAATCAGGTTAACCATGAGAACAATCTGATCAAAGATATAAATAAGAAATTAACAGAAGGTAATTCCGTTATTACCAAAGCGGATAAAAGCAACACAATCATTGTAGTCACAAAAGACATGTATATTGAAAAGACACTACAGTTCTTCCATGAAAATAATATCGTAGCTGTAGACAGGGACCCCACCAATGAAATACAAAGAAAGCTAAACGAAAAATTAAAATCTTACTCCGGAATAGTATCTCCTCGTGAGATACCATTTCTGAAAATAATGAACCCAAGTGCTCCAAAACTAAAGTCACAAATAAAGTCACACAAGGAACTGAAACCGATTAGACCATTGGTTAATGGTAGAAGTGGACCTTTATGCAAGGTAGCTAGGAAATGTTTAAACATTTTGAAAAAACAATATGTTTTTGGACAACAATATTCCGTAAAAAATAGTGCCCAGTTAGTAGATGCGATAAAAGACGTGCCTATAACAGGTACAATGACATTTGTATCACTTGATATCGTGAATCTATACACAAACATTCCAATTGAGCAAACCATTAATATTATAGCTGACAATTTGATAAGTCAAAATAAGTTGTCGAATACTGAAATTACAGAGTTCATTGATCTATTAACCTTTTGTCTAAAGTTCAACTATTTCAAATTCAATGAGCAAACATATGTGCAAAAGGAGGGGCTCAGCATGGGAAGTCCAATCTCAGGGTTCTTAGCCGATATTTTTATCAACTTTTTAGAGACCAATTTCTTCCACGATTTCCCCATTTTAGCCGAAAAAAATGTATATTATTTTAGGTATGTTGACGACACACTCCTGTTGATAAATGGTGACGAAACGGTTATAAATGAAATTATAAACAAATTCAACACGCTCCATAGCAAAATCACTTTCAAAGCTGAAATTGGCACCGAAGGTTCCATCAACTTTTTAGATTTAATCATTTCTAACAAAAACGGAAAGCACATGTTCGACATATATAGGAAAGCCACCTTTACAGACACAATCATAGATTATACATCGCAACATCCAAACAGTCACAAACAAGCCTTTTTCCACTTTGCCTTTAATAGGTTGTTTAAACTACCGTTGTCAGAACAAAACCATCTTAAGGAATTGAAGACTATTCAGAGTATAGCAAGGAACAACAACTACCCTCTGCAATATGTGATGAACATTTACGACAGTGTCGCAAAAAAACATGATCAATGCAATAAAAATCAAGATAGTCTAGCAGTAAAACAGCAAAGTCAGTATGTAACGTTGCCATATTATGGCGTAATGAGT
Source organism: Locusta migratoria (assembly GCA_026315105.1). Classification (NCBI taxonomy): domain Eukaryota; kingdom Metazoa; phylum Arthropoda; class Insecta; order Orthoptera; family Acrididae; genus Locusta; species Locusta migratoria. Next base: position 218,980,284 of record CM048749.1, read on the forward strand.
ATCAGGATTGCGGGCATTTTTAAGAAAAGGAACATAAATATCGCGTTTTCCACAGACAATAAAGTTGGCAGCCGTTTGATCCAAAACATTCAAAAATTTAACCAACATCAAGAATCGGGGGTTTATAGATTATCATGTTCTGACTGTGATGCTGTCTACATCGGACAAACTGGAAGGAAGCTTGAAATCAGATTCCGCGAACATGTGGCGTTAGACAGGCGTGATATTGCTGACAAGTCCAACTTCGCAGCTCACCTTATTAATTCCGAACATACCCCTCCCGACCTGACTTCACAGTTGAAACTTTTGCACAGAGGAAATAAGGGGAGGTATCTCGATCTGCTTGAAGAGATGGAGATTTTCTGTAACGGAAGGATACCAGGATGCACACTGCTCAACGAGCAGATAGCAATGAAAAGCACCCACTTCTGGGAGTTTTTTACATTAACCCTGGTATGAGCTCGTCTACACTGTAGTCGAATGGCTGGGAAGGGCCAAATTTCCCTTTATATCTCCGCAGATGCACATACTACATACGAGAACAATATTTTGTTACAAGCAATAGTCCTATTTCACATGCTTTAGTTCGATGGAGCTCATGTTTGTTTCTAACAACGCCACTCTGCAATGTCCACATGTTGTAATTAGCTTTATTTCAATATATGTTTCTTTAAATAAGTAGCGACGTATGCGCCATGTAGCGCTAATGTGTGTATTCCCCATGTCCTGGATTGCAAGTTCATCCCTTGTGCTCATGCGGTAGTTTGGATACAAAGTCACAGTAGCTGTAGTTATATTGAATGACCTATAAGAACCACATATACCAATGTCACCTGGACAATGTAAACGCAATGGTATTATAAAAAAAAAAAAAAAAAAAAAAAAAAAAAAAAAAAAAAAAAAAAAAAAAAAGGGCCTATTGTTTCTCTCCTATGTAATCATGTTTGAACTTTCATGTATATTTCTATATTCTATGTTTAGACGCAATGTAATCATCTTTGAACCTTCATGTACATTTGTATATTTTTGATTTTGACGCACTGTACTAACTAAGCAAAGACGGCCAGCATAGTATCATTCTGAAAAACTAGATGGCGTGAACTGCTGTGTATCTCTCTCTCTCTCTCTCTCTCTCTCTCTCTCTCTCTCTCTCTCTCTCTCTCTCTCTCTCTCTCTCTAACACACTCACACACATGCATTGGTGCTTTGTAACGACTTTACCTTTTATGCTGGTCTCAATTAAAAATGTATATATTTTTTAAACAGATAGTATTTTATACGTGATACAATGTAACTTATTTTAACAATTGATGGTGACAAATTTTAAATTTTTAAAGATATGTTTTAATAGCTACCCGCCTGAGGGCGCTGATAAATGGTTATTTTTATCATATAATGCATAATCTGTGTATGTTAGTTGTTAAACTTTAATTCACCTAGAATCAACATTTTATCTTTTTAAGCTTTTAATATGTTTGAACCCATTTCTTTTTTAAAAATGTAACAATGTAACTGATTTAAACAAAGAGGACCAGGCACCATCTATGTACAAGCTAAGCTGCGTAGGTGTACGTAAGCGGCTACCGGATTTTATTGTTGTGACTTGTACCGGCAAGACCTTTAAATATTTTAAGCAGAGCACATAGGTCATCATGACTTGCAATTCTTGTATGTAATTCTATTTTATAACATTCTTGGTGTATGTAATCTTATTGTAATTTCAATGTCTGACCAAGGTACCTTGTTTTTAACAGCACTGATGATGTCCCATCATAGGGACGAAATCGATATGTTTTAAAGCTAAATAAAAGAAACATCTAAGACCATCTATGTACAAGCTAAGCTGCGTAGATGTACGTAAGCGGCTACCGGATTTTATTGTTGTGACTTGTACCGGCAAGACCTTTAAATGTTTTAAGCAGAGCACATAGGTCATCATGACTTGCAATTCTGCACTGATGATGTCCCATCATAGGGACGAAATCGATATGTTTTAAAGCTAAATAAAAGAAACATCTCACATCGCCTACCAAGCGAAAACCTGTTATTTCATTATAATTCTGTGGTGGGCTGGCACACAAAATGGAATCTAGTTACATTATAAAATAATAGGTGACGGGAAATTTTAATACAGTAGGTCAACACAAGAAATGTTACACTTTCTGCGGCGCTATGAACATAGTTTATTGTATCATTTTCCAAAGAGTTACACCATACAGATATAATTTTTAATGCAACAATAGTTTTTTCTATCGTGTATTGGATTCGTTTAAACCAGCTGCGTCCAAATCAATTTAAACTACATTCCTATCACTGTTAGTTTGGGAGCTACAACCCTTCAAAGTTTCGGGGGCGGAGGCTGCGATAGCGTAGTTGACTGGCCGACTGTCTCATGACCACCAGCCAGTCAGCTATGCTGTTGTAGCTCCCAAACAACAGTGATAGGAATGTAGTTTAAATTGATTTGGACGCAGCTGGTTTCAACGAATCCAATGCACGATAGAAAAAACTATAGTTCCATTTAAAAAATTATGTCTTTGTGGTGTAACTCTTTGGAAAATAATACAATAATTTATGTTCATAGCTTCGAAGAAAGTGTAACATTTCTTGTGTTGACCTACTGCATTAAAATTTCCCGTAACCTAGTACTTCATAAACTTCCTGGTAGATTAAAATTGTGTGCCGGAACCGGGACTCGAACCTGGGACCTTTGCCTTTCGCGGGCAAGCGCACTACCGACTGTGCTATCCGAACACGAGTCACGATGCCGCCTCACAACTTTACTTCCGCCAGTACCTCGCCTCCTACTTTCCAAACTTCACAGAAGCTCTCCTGCAAACACGAAAGACTAGCACTCATGGAAGAAAGGATATGGTGCAGACATGGCGTAAACACAGCGTAAGGGATGTTTCCAGAATGAAACTTCACTCTGCAGCGGAGTGTGCGCTGATATGAAACTTCCTGGCAGATTAAAATTGTGTGCCGGAACCGGGACTCGAACCTGGGACCTTTGCCTTTCGCGGGCAAGCGCACTACCGACTGTGCTATCCCGACATTACTCACGATGCCGCCTCACAACTTTACTTCCGCCAGTACCTCGCCTCCTACTTTCCAAACTTCACAGAAGCTCTCCTGCAAACACGCAAGACTAGCACTCATGGAAGAAAGGATATGGTGCAGACATGGCGTAGACACAGCGTAAGGGATGTTTCCAGAATGAAACTTCACTCTGCAGCGGAGTGTGCGCTGATATGAAACTTCCTGGCAGATTAAAATTGTGTGCCGGAACCGGGACTCGAACCTGGGACCTTTGCCTTTCGCGGGCAAGCGCACTACCGACTGTGCTATCCCGACATTACTCACGATGCCGCCTCACAACTTTACTTCCGCCAGTACCTCGCCTCCTACTTTCCAAACTTCACAGAAGCTCTCCTGCAAACACGCAAGACTAGCACTCATGGAAGAAAGGATATGGTGCAGACATGGCGTAGCCACAGGGATGTTTCCAGAATGAAACTTCACTCTGCAGCGGAGTGTGCGCTGATATGAAACTTCCTGGCAGATTAAAATTGTGTGCCGGAACCGGGACTCGAACCTGGGACCTTTGCCTTTTGTGGGCAAGCGCACTACCAACTGTGCTATCCCGATACGACTCAAGATTCCGCCTCAGAACTTTACTTGCGTGTTTGCAGGAGAGCTTCTGTTTGGAAAGTAGGAGACGAGGTACTGGCGGAAGTAAAGTTGTGAGGCGGCATCGTGAGTCGTGTCGGGATAGCACAGTCGGTAGTGCGCTTGCCCGCGAAAGGCAAAGGTTCCAGGTTCGAGCCCCGGTTCCGGCACACAATTTTAATCTGCCAGGAAATTTCATATCAGCGCACACTCCGCTGCAGAGTGAATTTTCATTCTATTACTTTATAAGTTAAATAGGGAAACAGACTTAGTGAAACACACTGTATATATTTGGTCACCAGGCTCTCCGATGATGGGCTGGGCCCGAAATGCGTCAGTGTAAAGAGAAAAATGAAGGATTTAACAACATCTACAACTCCTTCATTACTGCAGCCAATCAGCTTGTTTAGAATCCTTTGTGTGGTCATATTAATAATGGCTGCCTACCTCTGCCAGGACTTGCAATATACGTGGCATGATGTGTGCTCTGAGGCCTGTTTCTCTCACCGGCCACGAGCCAGTTGTGGGGCCTAGTCACAGAGTAACATATACAGAGGAGTAGCCCCTCCTAAACCACTGTCCTACGCTCCCCTCGTAGTTCCGTAAGATGCTAGCAGGTAGCAGGTGTCAGGCGGATCGCTTGCTTAGGGTGCCTCTCGCACGTCAGAGGGTAGCGTGGAGGAGAGGCTGAGGGGAGAGCTCGTGCCGCCTGCCACGAGGCCACGGCTGTGTCCGGTGTGTCGGCGTTTGAGGGGAAGTGGTGGTGGGGGCAGCCGCTACCAGCCGCCTGCTCTGGCCAGTTAAAAGGGCTGCTTCTGACCGCAGCGCCATCATGGGACATCTTACGGAACTGCTGGAAAACCTCCGCCCCCGCACCCCTGAGCGTAGGACCGGGCCCTTACGGAGGTTCCCCGGCTGTATATATTTGTCTGTGGGTGGTGTTGGACCGTGCCGCTCGCCCGCTGGTAGGCTACGCTCGGTGACGTCACTGAGCGCCAGTGCAGCGCAGCGCAGCATCGTTCGCCGCCACTGCCACCGCCGCCGCCTGGAATGCTTTGTGCAGTCGGCACGTGCCATCGATTCTCGTGTCACCCGAATCGGCCGCTGTCCCACCATTGAAACCGACACTGCTAGGTACGAGACTGTCTGTGTCGAAGCAGTAAAACAAAGGCAAAATTTGAACCGGCACCAACTGTCCACACCTTTTTCTCCACATAAGGTTCCAACAGTACAAATCGTTATCGTAATATAGATGTCCAAGTTTGCTGCTAACAATATTTATTCAGCTTGTCCAAATTGACTCCATTACAAGCTTGTTTCGGCTTATGTCATTTTCAAGTGGACCTGGTGACGTATAATAAAATAATTACTTACGTTTACAAACTACTCTTTTGTATAAAAAATTAAAAAAGAAATATTTCACTAGAAATCCACTTACATTTAAGTTCCACTGACGTCCATAAAGGATATTAGAGCTAGTGTCTTTTTGTGACAGGATGATAGAGTCACATTTTATCTCATTAATTTTTTTTATTTCACAGATATAGACACTGTTTACTCTGTTGCTGCTTTACGTTTACAGTAAAATATATCTGTGCCAGTCAGAGGGTGTACTCGTGTGCCATGGATAATACAATAGCAGAGAAACATTGTTTCTTTTTATTGTGTGAAATTTTTATCCGTTTTCCTGAGATAAAACGTGACTATACCTTTTTGTCACAAAAAGACACTATCTCTAATATGCTTTATGGACGTCAGTCCAACTTAAACGTAAGTGAATCTGTAATGAAATATTTTTTTTAAATTTTTTATACAAAATTTTATATTTAAACGTAGGTAATTGTTTTATTATACTTCACCAGGTCCATTTGAAAACGGCATTAGCCGAAACGAGCTTGTAGTGGAGTCAATTTGCACAAGATGAATAAATATCGTTAGCAGCAAACTTGGATTTCTATAGCACGATAATGCCATAGTTTGACCTGGTATATGCTGCGGGCCCAGTAGAGAAGAGACTATACAAATCGTTTTTCATTATCATTAGAAATGTTATTCAGTAACATGTGATCCATGAGTTTCCTTTGTTTGACAGACCTACTACATGGCATTTTAAATTTCTAAAACCAGTTAATCAATGTAGATAATTCCTTAAAATCGTAAATAGTAATGTTTCACATAACAAGTTCATAGAAAGAAAAAAAAAGAAAGAAAGATGGCTCTCCTGCCCAGCTAATAGTTTCAGTAATCATTGCAATGTATTAGGGAAGAAAACATGATGCTTTGTGAGGAATGAAGATTTGAACGTGTCTGAGTATACAAATGGCAATATGTCTGGGAGCGAAATGTGTGTCATAGTATTTTAGACAGTGGTGATTTTAACTTACCCTCAATCGATTGGATAAATTGTATTTTCAAATCAGGAGGTACGAATAAAACATCGAGCGAAATTGTACTCAACGTATTCTCTGAGAATTAGTCCGAACAATTACTTCATGAGCCAACCAGAATTTTAAATGGATGTCAAGATACACCTGATCTCTTAGCAACAAATAATCCTTAACTAATAACGAGCATCAAAACGGATACAGGTATTAGTGAACACAAAGCTGTCGTAGCGAAATTGAATATCGAAAGTCCCAAAGTTACCAAAAACAGACGAAAAATATATTTTTTCAAGAAAGCAGATAGAATTACAATACATTGCTTCTTGAAAGACAGTTTCCACTCGTTTCAAACACAAAACGTAAGTGTAGACCAGATACGACTCTAAAGACGTGGTATCTACAGCAATTGATGTTTTAAACCAAATAAATTAATAAAAGTAGGAGGTGATCCCCCTTGGTAAACAAAACAGGTGAAAACACCGTTGCAAAAGCAACGGAAATGGCATACTAGATTTAAACGAAAACAAATCCCCAAACTCGAAATTTGGCGAGGTTCAATGCGAGATGCCTACAATACTTATCACAACGAAACACTTTCTCGAAATTTGAATGAAAACCCAAAAAGATTTTGGTCATATATTAAATATACTACGTTATAGTAGTTTCGATCCTGCCGTTGATAGCGCTACTAAAATCAGAGTTACTAAACACTGCTTTTGAAAACTCATTCATCAATGATGACGAAAACAATATTTCAGATTTCGAATTACAAACAGAGGCCAGGATGAGTAACGTTGAAATATATATCCTCGGAGTACTGAAGCAACTTAAATAGCATAAGAAGAACAAGTACGAGTATAATGGTCCGGACTGTAGACCAATTAGATTTAGCTCCTTACTTAACAGCCGTATATAATAGATCGCTCAAAGAAGAATCTGTGCCAAAAGACTAGAAAGTTGCATAGCACGTACGTATATTCAAGAAAGGCAGTAGGAGTAAGCTACTAAACTACAGACCTACTTCATCGACGTCAATTTGCAGAAGGGTTTTGAAACATATCCTGTATTGAAATATTGTGAATTACCTCGAACAGAATGATCTATTGACCCAAGCTCAACCCGGATTTAGAAAATATCGTTCACGCGTAACACAACTAGCTCTTTACTCGCACGAAGCGATGAATGCTATCGACAAGAGATCTCAAATTAATTCCGTATTCCTTGATTTCCAAAAGGCTTTTGACGGCGTACCTCAAATCAAAAAATGTTCAAATGTTTGTTAAGCTTAAGGGACTTAACTACGGGGTCATCAGTACCTAAACTTACAAACTACTTATGAACTGAAACTTCCTGGCACATTAAAATTGTGTGCCGGAACCGGGACTTGAACCTGGGACCTTTGCCTTTCGCGGGCAAGCGCACTACCGACTGTGCTATCCCGACCCGAATCACGATGCCGCCTCACAACTTTACTTCCGCCAGTACCTCGTCTCCTACTTTCCAAACTTCACAGAAGCTCTCCTGCAAACACGCAAGACTAGCACTCCTGGAAGAAAGGATATGGTGGAGACATGGCTTAGCCACAGCGTAAAGGATGTTTCCAGAATGAAACTTCACTCTGCAGCGGAGTGTGCGCTGATACGAAACTTCCTGGCAGATTAAAATTGTGTGCCGGAACCGGGACTCGAACCTGGGTCCTTTGCCTTTCGCGGGCAAGCGCACTACCGACTGTGCTATGAAGTTTGGAAAGTAGGAGACGAGGTACTGGCGGGAGTAGAGTTGTGAGGCGGCATCGTGAGTCGTGTCGGGATAGCACAGTAGGTAGTGCGCTTGCCCGCGAAAGGCAAAGGTCCCAGGTTCGAGTCCCGGTTCCGGCACACAATTATAATCTGCCAGGAAGTTTCATATCAGCGCTCACTCCGCTGCAGAGTGAAGTTTCATTCTACTTACGAACTACCTACATCTAAGGACGGCACAAATATCCATGCCCGAGGGGGGATTCGAACCCCCGACCGTTGTGGCCGTGCAGACCGTGACTGAAGCGCCTCAGTCCCCTCGGCTACCGCGGCCGGCGGCGTACCTCACAAACGGCTTTTAATCAAATTGCGTCGTTAATGTATATCGCCCCAAATTTGCGAGTTGATAGGGGATTTCCTGTCAGACAGGACACAGTTTGTAGTAATCGATGGTATGGCATCAACTAAAGCAGAGGTGATATCAGGCGTTCCGCGAGGTAGTGTTATTGGTCCTCTGCTGTTCCGTATTCACATAAACAATTTATGAAAAATCTAAGCAGCTCTCATAGGTTGTTTGCAGATGACGCCGTCTAGTAAAATCATCTGAATGTCAAAACCAAATGCAGAACGACATACGTAAGATAGTTTGCTGTAAAAATTGGCAATTGACTCTAAATAATGAGAACTGTGAGGACGTCCATATGAGTACGAAAAGAAATCCGTTAAACTTTATTCACAAGATAAATCAATCATAATTAAGGGCGTAAGACTCCACTAAATACTTAGGTATTACTATTATCTTAGACTTAAACTGGAACGAACAAATAGATAATATTATGGGGAAGGCGATCCAGAGACTGCGTTTTATTGGCAGAACCCTTAAAATATGCAACAGAACTACTAAAGATACTGCATACACTACGCTTGTCCGTCCTTTTTTGGAGTATTGCTGCACAGTGTGGGATCCTTATCAGGTGGGTTTGACGGAGGACATCGAAAGAGTCCAAAGAAGGGAAGTTCGTTTTGTATTGTCAGAATACAGGACAGACAGCGTCACAGAAATGATACAGGATCTGGGATGGGAACCATTACAACAACGGCGTTTATCGCTGCGGCGTGAGCTACTTACGAAACTCTAATTGCCAGAATTCTCCTCCGAATGCGAAAATAAATTATTGACTCCCAATTACATAGGTAGAAATGATCGTCAGAACAAAATACGATAAATCAGAGCTCCAACTGAGAGATTAAGGTGTTATTTCTTCCGGCGCTCTATTCGAAAATAGAGATAAATGGGAGATAAATAGTATAAACTTGATGAACCATCTCACAGGCACTTAAATGTGATTTGCAGAGTATACCACGTAGATGTAGATGACGTTTTCAAAAGAAAATCCAATAGCAGAATTACCTCCCTTGGCACCGTACGTGACGAACAAGATGATTCTAAAAAATACTTTTCTTTATCGTATGTAGGACCAGTATCATACAGATTACAACGTCTTCTTAAACGTGACTGCAGTATAGTATTCTCTACAAATAACCGTCTGAAAGATAGGCTTATCAATAATTTCAAATCAAGTCATTCGCCTTTGCAGAACTTTGCTTTTATAATGTCCCCTGTGATACTTGCCCAGCCTATTATATGGGTCAGACCTGACGAGCCTTTTCTGTCAGATATAAAGAGCATCTTTTAGGGAAAAAAAGGTACAAACATACCCAATTCGTCCTCTGCCGACCATATTTTAATTACAGGCCACAAACCTAAAGAGGTTCATGACATCGATACCTTGCACACTGAAAATACAGGTATCAGGTTTGATATGCTTGAACATTTGGAAATTGTCAAACACTTTACCCTTAATGACCATTTAATTCTAATCAGAAGTTACAATTATGCGATAAAAACTTTTTTCATAGCGTAAAGCCCTTACTTAGAATCACTCAACATGAAATGTTCAGACACTGTTTCCTGTACTGTAGACACAAATATTGTTTTCTTTCACTCTTCTCTTTACATTATACATTATCCCATTGTCTCAATTTTTCAATTGGTTTTTATCGTCTTTGACGTATTGTGTCCAACATACTACATACCTTTAACAATTTAACAACAATTTGTCACTTACTTTTATTTGTATGTAAATTAATACTATTTAACACCAGATGGCGCGATATATCGTGTCCACGTCATAGAATCACGGCGTGTTTGCCTGTTATTAGATGCCACTTACAGTGCTGGCCACACACGCGACCCATAGCAACGCGTTTTAGTTACATTACATGTGTTACATTTAATCTTGACGCTTGTAACTTTATTTTTGTAACTTGAACGTGAGCTCTGATACTCAAGAATCTTTGTCCATTTCATGTAAGTCAAGTTTTCTTTGTTCAAATCCTAAATTATGGAATTCATACTGCTTCCTTCATAGTGATCTCGATTTTATTGATAGCTATCAAAAAATTTGTACTTCGGATGAAGGCTTCCTTAGTTGAAGAAACCATTGTTAAGTAATTAACCTGTACATTGGCAACCGATGAGCTATATTTCGAATATTAAGCTATCAGAGTGTTCAGTATGTGAGCTTTTACCGCTATTGTTCATAAGACATTCACAAAAAGTTTCTACCACCACCAATATTCGCTTGTTGTCCAGGTGTAGGTGTTTCTTATGTAGGAGGGAGTCCAAAGAAATCAACTTGGAAGTATGATCGGGTGGATGTAAAACTGTTTCGAAATATTTTAATAAATCCAAGCATTTGGTATTGCTGTGTTTCATATTAATCTTTTACGTTGGGGGTCTAAAGAGCCCATCTGAAAAGTGTAGTCAGCTCATCTATTGAATCGGTAATGACATTCTCTCTAAACGTTTACAGTTTTTCATGCCAAGAGTTGAAGGAAGTTGTGGTCGGATACTGTTGGTGCTATTAGTGTCGGATTGTATGTTTTGAGGGACTTGTAGTTACCGGACAACAATTTATTAAATGGATATATAGAGAACTGCTCTAACCAATATCGGAAATGGCTACGAAATGGAAGGTGCACAAAGGAGGTCCCATAAATTTTTAGCGATAATTTTCGCTGTATTGGGAACTGCAACAAACCTGGATATTCCTCGTTCTTAGTGTTGTTGGGCTTGATGGACGTTGTAACTTGCTTATCTACCCTGTAGGACTTAAAATATGATGGAAGTTGATGGAAATAGATACTGGATGGAAGAGTGTTCATAGTGGAGAAGTCAATGATCTGTGTAATGGGTGATGTTTCTCTCATAGTCAGATGACTAAATGGTGAGTTATTTACTTTCATAAATTGTTATTATTTGGTCGAATTCTGAGAATGTTACTTTTAGTGACAGTAATGTTTTTTCTCTGATTACATTACAGAAATGTAACTGAACTATGTGATGTGTCATGGAAAATAGAGAGATTTGTCATGTCCCACTACTAGCTTTAGGATAAACGAATGATTCCGTACTATCAGGTTTCGTTATTTGGGTACACAGATACTGTGTGGGACATTTATCTATACCATGTGCAAGGGCATGTGTGATCTCGAGTGGGCCAGAACGGAGGAGAGTCTTTCTGCAGCCTCTCATATGTTTATACTTGGGCAGTGCCACCTCTCGTTACTGTGGAATCCCAGGAATAAACTCCAAAAACACAAAAAAAAAGATAAACATGGCAACTCTTTTTATATCGTAGTTGGAACTGCAATGTTATGTATTGTTTATTATGTTCTATGCCTATGTTAATGCAATGTGTTATGCTAATATATATATATATATATATATATATATATATATATATACGAAAATAAGGTTAGATTCTCTCGTTGAAAGTACAGACGACGATGAATAATACATCCCGGTAAGTTATAGCAGAAATTCCTTAAATTCTAACAATGTTTCGTGATAAAACAAGGCAAATTAGCTTAAAATAGATCAATTCTGGTCCATCAAATACCAACACTTGTAAAATCTATTGTAGGGTCATATACACAGTGGCAGTGATTCCCTCGAATTTTTAGTGTTATGACCGTTGATCTGGAATTCTTTCTCCCGAGGTTGGCAGTACTGCTCGAAAGTGTCATGAGAAACTTCTTTTTTCTAACTAGAGACGTTGTTAGAATTTAAGGAATTTTTGCTATTACTTACCGGGATGTATTATTCATCATCGTCTGTAATTTCACATAAGACTTGGAAGTAGATGACGCCTGTTAATGTTTGCGGTTATGGCGCCAAAACTTTTGATGATTCGGTGTAGCGGTGTGTAGGATAGAATCCTAGATATCTACGTTTGAGGTAGACAACAACTTTTAACTATCGACTTAAAAATCGTTTTCGCTCTAGTGGATTAATACATAAGGGGATTTTGAGTTTCGTTTCGAGTGAGAATGCGTCTTTCTCTTTGTCTATCCGTTATATAATCTTGGTTGGGGAAGATGTTTGCATAGTGACAGCAGTTTGCGGTTCCTTGGTTGCTGTATGGCTGAGAGGTCATTTCGAAGGAGGTTGTTAGGCCAGTGCATTTAAAAAAAGCTTTAGTTCAGACGGACAAAAATAAGTAACTGGCCGATCTTAATTTATTTTATTGCATTATATTTTTATTGTTTATTGTGGATCTCTAAAGAAATGTCATTGTTCAACAGAGTTTCGTTTTGTTAAATGACAGAGAAAGAACAATGTTCTCTGTCTCGAGAATTGCTCCATCTTAGGTATCTGTAAGTTTGACGAATGTAAATTAAACGTTATAAAGATTTGAACTATTTCAAAATGAAATTTTCGGGATACTTCGAGTACAATTTACTCAAGTTTTACGATACTGAGAAGAGACTTGCGTCAGATAAATGCTGTCAAGACATGGTACATGTCGAAAAGAATTTTTACGGTGTAGGCGAGAAACACTGTAAAAATTAGGATGTGAGAAAGTATGTTGGTTGCGAAAAGAATTGTTTGCAATTTCTAATAATATGGTGATTTGATACAGCGAGAAATTAAATTCGTTTATTTGGGATTATTCTGTGTGTGACTAGTGCAAGAAGTTAATTGTAACGAGAATGGGAAGAATCTACGTTTAGAATATTAACTTCTGTATGTTTGATTTACACAAAATATTTTACGTTTGTAAATGAAAACAATCTGGTGCAAGAAATATGGATCCTTGTCTGTAGTTCTGTTAGAACCGAGACAACACTCTCGCTTTGTGACCTTTCGGTTTTTGGACTGTGCTGCAGAATATGTGCTACGTAATGTCATTAGTAGCTATACTAGGAAGAACCGGAAGGTAGACCTCCTCCAAGATGTTCAAAAATTCAAATGTTTTTGTATCTGCGGGACTTGACTGCTTGATTATTAGTCCCTAGGTTTAAACTGACCTAAGGACAACACCCATGCCCGAGAGAGGACTCGAACCTCCACGGCAAACGGACGCGCTCACCGAAGCACGGCGCCTCAGTGAGCACGGCTATTGCACCGCGGCCTTCCAAGATGTCTAGCAAGTTATTTTTTCAACCACTCACCATTTAAGTGTAGACACACCACGTTCCAGGTGCGTTTCTTTGTCGGTGAGCTGATGCTCTTCTCATACTGTGTACTATCACTTGAGATTTGATTCGAAATTTTGTTTGTTTCTGCAATATACTGTAGGGCTATTCCTAGTTTTGGGTTGATTAGATATATGCCTTTCTGTTTGAGACCTGGAGAGTGCTGATAGTGCCTTACAGTGCTTGCAGGTCTATATTTAGACACACATAGACGCTTTGCAGGTGGATTTGTCACAATGGATTGAGCAGGTGTAACGGTCGCTGGACAGACTGCCAGCTTTCTCCTTGCCGGGCAGCGTTTGCGATAGGACCGCTGAATGAAGGCGGCGGACGATCGGTAAGATACTGGGTGTAAGCAGCAGAGTGTCGAAATACATAGTTTGAGCGCAGACATTCTGTTTGAATCAGAAGATTTGCTTGCCGGTTTTAGCGGTTGCCGTAATTAAATTGGAATTTTTTATGAACAATATGTCTTCTGCTATTGTTGTAGTTGTGGTGTGAGGTGATACGGACTAACATACGAGGACATCGAAAGAGTGTTATGGTGGACACAAGTTCGCTCTTACGCGTGGATGTCGCTACCGATGGTCTAACGCACGCGGGTGGTGCTTTAGTGGGGCCAACATAGTTTTTAAACATGTTCGCAGCCTATCGCACACATCGTCTATCGAAGAGTATGGCAGATGGTGAACATGCGCACATTCCTGTTACTTTACAGATGATACTATGTCTTATGTGCGAATTTTGCACTCCATAAGAGTTGTAATTAAGACTCATTGTGAAACTTCCTGGCAGATTAAAATTGCGTGCCGGAACCGGGACTCGAAACTGTGACCTTTGCCTTTCACGGACAACCGCTCTACCGACTGAGCTATCCCGACGCGACTCACGATGCCACCTCACAACTTTACTTCCGCCAGTACCTCGCCTTCTACTTTCCAAAGTTCACAGAGCTCCCTTGCGAACCTTGCAAGACTATCACTCCTGGAAGAGAGGATATGGTGGAGACATGGCTTTGCCTCAGCCTAATGGGATGTTTCCAGAATGAAACTTACACTCTGCAGCGGAGTGTGCGCCGATGTGAAACTTCCTGGCAGATTAAAATTGTGTGCCGGAACCGGGACTCGAACCTGGAATCCTTTCTTCCAGAAGTGTTAGTCTGGCAAGGTTCGCAGTGGAGCGTCAATGAAGTTTGCAAAGTAGGAAGCGAGTTACTGGCAGAAGTACAGTAGTGAGGCGGCATCGTTAGTCGTGTCGTGATATCTCAGTCGGTAGAGCACTTGCCTGCAGAAGGCAGAGGTCCAAGGTTCGAGTCCCGGTTCCGGCACGCAATTTTAATCTGCCAGGATTTTTCATATCAGCACACACTCCACTGCAGAGTGAAAGTTTCATTCTGAAGACTCATTATATTACATTATATCAAGATATATATATATATATATATATATATATATATATATATATATATATATATATATCTGCGGAGCTATGAACATAGTTTATTGTATCATTTTCCAAAGAGTTACAGCACAAAGATATAATTTTTTAAATGGAACAATAGTTTTTTCTATCGTGCATTGGATTCGTTGAAACCAGCTGCGTACAAATCAATTTAAACTACATTCCTATCACTGTTAGTTTGGGAGCTACAACCCTTCAAAGTTTAGGGGGCGTAGGCTATGACAGCGTAGCTAACTGGCTGGTTGTCATGAGACAGTGGGCCGTGCCTCAGGGGATAGCCACTCGGCCAGTCAGCTACGCTATTGTAGGGTTGTAGCTCCCAAACTAACAGTGATAGGAATGAGGTTTAAATTGATTTGGACGCAGCTGGTTTAAACGAATCCAATACACAATATAAAAAACTATTGTTCCATTTAAAAAAAAATATATATCTTTGTGGTATAACTGTTTGGAAAATGATACAATAAACTCCGCAGAAAGTGTTACATTTATTGTGTTGACCTACTGCATTAAAATTTCTCGTCACCTATTAATTTAAAAGTTATAGAGGCAAACACACTTAGTGAAACACCCTATATATATATATATATATATATATACGTACATTCATCGACAATTATTTCAACAATTATAACCGATGTCAAACATTTGGGGATATATTTATATATATATATATATATCCCCAAATGTTTGACATCGGTTATAATTGTTGAAATAATTGTCGATGAATGTACGTAGTTTCTTATTGGCACCTTCATTATGTATAACTATTTGCCAATTGTTGGTAAACATTATAATTCTACTTCCCACCAAAAATAGATGATGGATTGTTCTCACAGATTTCGTATGCAGGACACCAGATTCAATCTATCTGCCTGACCCCGTCACCAAGCAAACGTCTCCCAATCGATCCGCCACCAAACTCACTTCAATTTAATGCACACAGAATACACTTGACATAACTGGTAATTGTTTAAACAATTATTGGCACTATTAAATATTATAAACAGCTTAGCAGCTGATGTTGCTAAATGATGGTATTCGAGAGGAAACGAAATGTTCTTTTGGAAATTGTTAATGTAAACATAGTGTCACATTTAATTTGATATACAAATTATGATCAAAAAAATTAAACGAAGGAGGTTGTGTTGTTTGACGGGAGCGGCTGGGTGCGGTGGGGGCGGGTGGCGGCTGACGTTTCGCTGTCAATCATCCATCGGCGGTGACCACTATTGTCTGAGGGTAGATGGGTGGCAGGTAACGGTACCTGACCCTGGCGATAGTAACGTCGACGTTCGATTTTCAGTATCTCTGTATGCCAATTACAATACTACTTTCATACACGACACTCTCTTGCGGCTTTTTAACGCCACTTTGTCTTCAAGTCAAAGTTGACAAAGGGGAACGCTCATAGTCTAAGCTCTAACTGTAAAATTAATTCTCCGAGCAAAGGGTAAGGGTTGGCGTGATGAGCATCACGACTGTCGCAGGGATAATAGAACGGCGGTCGGTGGCCAACAGTCATCTCGCGATTTGCGCTTCGTAGCAGATTGTGCGCTGCCCTGTAATGGCGAGAGGCCGTAAGAGATTTCCAGGAAGCCCGTGTTTACGTGAGTGTTCACTCTTACTTTGGAATTCACCTCGTTGCTCCCCATAAGACAAAGAAGCAATTACGCAAATGACAGCACAGTCTCGTACAGCTCAGAGCTGCGCTTGGCACCGGATGAATGCAGAGGTAAAAAATACAGAAAACCACGAAACAAAAGAGGCAGAGACTACATCGAGAGGTTGCTGCAAGCTATATAGCGATAAAAGGAAATTGGTGTTACTCGCGCTGTTTTGATAAGTCAATCTGTTCTTATTTTGAAAATGAAAGAGCGTTTGCGTATGGTCAGCTCTGCGCTAAGCCGCCTCTGGTTATCGGAGGAAACTCGCCTGAAATATTCAGAGCGGTAAGACGACCAACAGAATACTCAACTTCAGAATATTCAACTTCATTGTGACCACCAGCTCATACATAGTGCTCACTAGATCAATACACACTAGAGAAATAGAAATCACAATCAGGCTAAATCCGCGTCGACCCAAGGACTAAGTTGGCTGCCATAAATCCCGCGAGCCAGGGTGTGAATCGGATCTCCAAAAGTGCCACGACCCCCTTGAGAATGTCTTCCGCAGTCAGGGACGAAACGTTGGGTTTTAATAATAAATCCACTAGACCACGGCATAACAGCCCTGAAATTTTTTGTAATTTCGACCATTCTGGCTGTGAAAGTTTACATTTTACAATTTTTGCGATAAATCCCGCACCCGATTACACGCGGTCCCTCTGGTCCGTGCGGGCAAACTTCCGGCTGGAGGCGCTACAGAGCAGGCGTCAGGAGACGCGGCCCGTCTGCGGACGTCGGTTGGAGGCGGTGCGGCTGACATGATTGCGTTGCCAATCTCAGCGTAAAATTGGTCAGTGATGTGGTCGTTAAGCGAGGACTCCACATCCCTCCCCACCATCACCAAAAATTATATCCCAGCTATCTTGTCCACCCAAAATATCTGTGGAACAATAACAGCTATTGGAAAACGACTTTTACCGGTATCAATGTACGGCTGGGGCGCATGAATGTACATATTAGGAAACATTCTAAAACGAAAGCAAATGTGTTTTTTTCAACACAAACTTTTTTTTATGGAAACTGCAAACAGCCAACGCACGAATTGTCTACTTACCGTTTACAAACAATACTGTAAACTGCTTAGCTGTGTCATTGTCAAACAATGCACAGAACAACAATCAAACAGCCAGTAAACATATCGCGCTAAGTTTGATATTTTCTCAAAACCTAAAATTTTTTTTCCTGTCTCGCGTTGTACTGATTCAATTTCTTCTTCATGATTTCTAAAGTTACAACACAAAACGTGATGAGTTTTCAAGAAAGCTTTCCCGATATAAACAAAAGTACACTTGATTGTGTTTCTAGAAGAATTTCTAGTAACATGTAAATCCTTTGACCCTGAGGCGGAAAAATGCCACTGATATTTCTAACTTGCTCCAATAATGGGAAAATCGAAACGTATGGCTTCAAATAAAACTGTTTATATTGCGTGGCAGTACTATTTGTTAGTGCCTAGGAAAAAAATCCAGGGTGATAAATTGATTACTGAAAACACCAGAATGCGCCAGCCTATACGCAGCCCTACTAAGTCAGGAGTTTTCTCACTTAGTTAACTCCTTTATCTTTATTTACGTGTGAATAAAACGTACACAAATCTCATTTATCTCGCACGGAATCACAAAACAATAAACGACTTTTATTTAGTTTTATCGTAGGTTACTGACAAAAAAGAGCAAGAAGCAATTGAAAGGAAGCGTAATACAAAAGTCAATTTACGTTAATTAAAGTGATTCTGCCTTTTAAACGCAGAGTAACATGCTGCAATTTTCTCCCTACACCTCTCTCTCTCTCCCTCCCTCCCTCCCTCTCTCTCTCTCTCTCTCTCTCTCTCTCTCTCTCTCTCTCTCTCTCTCTCTCTCTCTCCCACCTTTCTGTCCTCTCCTTGTTTTTCTCTCTTTCTCTCTTTTTCATTATTTTTTCCAGGCTGTCTATGGGTGGCAAATGTCCCTGTGCGTCCCTCCGCCCTAAATGCGCCCTCGATGGAGCCTACTGGGAAATGTGAATCTCCAATTTTATTTAAGCGGAGTGTGCCATCACCGAAAAATTTGAATGGGAAACATGAGGTCGCCATGCCTCCAGAATCACACTATTTCCTCATTTCTCTTTCCAGATGACGTAACCGAAGATTTTCAGAAACTTCGAATTTTGAATTTTACATGAATTCAATCGTCAATAACCCAAAAAAAATTGTTTTTTTGAATTAAATCTCACAGTTTTCACTACTAGATGTCAGCATCACGCCCCTTACACCTCCCCTCATCTTCCCCATTACGTAATTGGTGAGAAACTGAGTTACTATACTACAATAACGTATTTTCTATAAAGGTTCAGTGACAGTTCTTTACACATTTTGGAGGGAATTATATTAGCATTAACATTTTCCGGAAAAACATTTCATATATCAGAAATCGTGTAAGACTAAATATATTAACCTGACTATATACATTTAGTGCACTCAGTTTAGGCACTCTAATACATTCAACCTCAGTTACAGGTCATTCCGCATACATAACTGCACGTATATGTATATATGGGGTATTAAGAGATTCATTTGTAATGCCTTAGGCATGTACTCCTATTGCAATATTACTTATAAAGTTCTTTACGTTTTCACAAACACGCAGACAACCCTTGAAACATATGGTGGCGATCTTCTGATCTGTGGAGAATTCAGCTTCGCTACAATAGAGTTCGCTGGTCCTTCTTCATCACAAAGCCTCCAAAAAGCCATTAGTAAAAGCTGAAGCCCAGTCATCACCATACGAATCACGCCACAATCACTTCTTGCTACCAAGACATTCAACCATCGGCAAGCTACATTAACATTCTTACAGCATATTCATAACCTTTGCTAACGGTTCAAACATTCTCCCACATAAACTTCTATGTTAAATATTACAGCATTTAAGTGATGCATCTCCAAGTGAACTCATATAAATCAACGCCAAGACACCCAAGAACGCATAATACGTGACGACTGGAGGTGAGCCGGCCGCGGTGGCCGAGGGGTCTAAGACGCTACAGTCACGGTCTTCACGGCCACTACGGTCGGGGGTTCGAATCCCCCCTCGGGCATGGATATTTGTGCCGTCTTAGTTAGTAAGTAGTTCATAAGTAGTTTGTAAGTTTAGGGACTGATGACCCCGTAGTTAAGTCCCATAGACTATACAAACATTTGAACATTTGACTGGAGGTGACAGCGCAGTTAAGGGAATACGTGCATGAAACCTGCCTCACGAGTACATTTCTCACGGCCCCAGAGAGTTGCCAGTCCCTATTCCTAGAACGAAGTCGGTCAGCTGCACTCGAGCCGCATCTGTGGTGAGGTCTGTCCACAACTGTTAGTCAGTGTTCAACAACTGTAGCAACCCACTGTGAAAACTCTGTTAGAAATGCGCCAGTTTGTAAATATAGAACTACAGATGAATTGTAGCCGCTTAATTTTTCTGTTAGCGGTCTTCTAGCTAAATCTTTATAAGATCATTGAGTGAATATATTTTCCACAAAACCGTGACAGCAAAGATGTCACTAATCAAACGACAGGTCACACAGTAAGACAGGCACGTCAGGTCTCCAACAAATAGTTTGGCGACGAACCAACTTCCACTTGTCGGAATATCTTTACACTTTAACGTTGAAATCTACAATAAATCGATTTAAGCAGCTAACATTCTGACTCATGTGCCACATGAACAACACAGGGTGAGAAGCACGTAAGGTCTTCAACAAAGTCAGTCATCGGTCACTGTATTTCCAGTCGCTTTTGCTTACAGTGTGAAACGGTGCAATTCCGATTACATTGACAAAGAGGAAGAGACACAGTAAAAAAAAAAAAAAAAAAAAAAAAAAAAAAAAAAAAAAAAAAAAAAAAAAAAAACCGTGAGCACCAGCCCGGGGTTTTTCCAGTGGAACACCTTTTCCGCAAATACTCATATTTAGTAACTAATAAACGATAAATGTCAACATTTTAATATATTTGAGTAACTAATAGACAGCGATCACAAAGCTTCAGGACAACCGGATATCACTGCAAAATTTACCTTTTTATGTAACAGTTCCTTGTTACATGGTAAAATAAGTATTATCAACAAATAATTTTAACAGTTATACGATTATAACAAGACATTAAAATTGAATAAAAGGAAAAAAACTCGAAGCCAACTAACTGACAAAAATTAATACGAGAAAGAACATGAGCAATCTTAAAATTAACCAAACGTGTTTCACCAAATTCGGGAAGGCCTTCACAGCTAATAGAACCCGATTACAGGAACTGCAGGTCACAACGTTGGTGGCTACACGGGGGAGTAAACAATTTGAACAGAACATGAATATTAATTCGGCACGCCCGGCGGAGCTGACACAAACGAAACAACACGTGTAAAACAGTACAGGGGGAAATAAATTAACATTCAGTTCCAGCGCAACATCTTGCAACCAGCGGAAGGGCACTATGCATCAGCTAAACTATATTATTTCAGTTACTACAAGTGGTGTCGCGAAAACTGCCACCAAAACAGGTTTCCCAACAATATCGAAAGAACAGTTCTCAATAACCCGAATCTAAGACTGGCTTCACCACTGCTGGAGCAGTAGTCAATCAAATTAACCACCACCTCAGGGACAACATTGTAGCTAGAATTTGTACTAATTTTAAGCTCGTTAAGAAAACTCATCCATAACAGGGATCTCGCACTTCACAATTTAGTCAGCACTAACTTAAGAAAATGGATAACATATAAATGGAACGTCCAAAGCCGAACTACTTCAAACACGCATGATAAGGACCGGCCGAAATCAGAAAACGACGCGAAGCGAACGGGAGCGAAGTAGCAATACGTGATATACGTTAAAGTGTATAGGTTGTTGCAGATGGTCGCAACGTAAATAACTGCCAATGTGCTCCATCCTAACTGGCCGTCAAATAGTTGCCACCTAAATGAACGAACACAGGGCGCTGTGGGTGGCAAAAACCACTTTCCAGGACGCACAGCAGGTTGTATCAAACGCGTGACACTTTGTCAAGTGAAGTCGGGCAGTGTCGAAATCGGTCACAAAGGAAGTACGAATTCCACGTGCACCGTCATCAGGCAGAACCCTGTCGCCGTGGTGGAATGGCAGAGCATTCTAAGGTGCCTTGCCGTCGGGTCTTGGAGTCCTCCCTATGCGGACGACCTGCTGGCTGTTGTCCAAATGTCTCTTAAGCTTAAGGGACTTAACCACGAGGTCATCCGTCCCTAAACTTACAAACTACCTTATAATAATAACAGCACCAACATCCATGCCCGATGGGGGATTCGAACCTCCCAACCGTAGCGGCCGTGCAGACTGTGACCGCCGCGTCACAGACCACTCGCCCACTGCGGCCGGCCTGGTTGTTGTCTCAGCAAACAGTAGATCCCAGCTAGAGGAGAAAACAAGTGGCATACTCAACACAATCATACAATGGTGAACCATAAACAAACTCCAGATAGCAAAATAAAATAAAATAAAATAAAACTACATACATTCTTCTGAAGCGACCTCTAAAAGGAGATCCAGCAATCAAAATCGGGGAAACATTAAAGGAAGTAAAGCCACACACTATCAAACAGTAGGCAAGAATTTAAATTACAAGGAACAGAGTTAAAAAAAATATGTTTGTAGCACTTATGGGACGTAACTACGGGGTCATCACTCGCTAAGCTTACAAACTACTTATGAACTAGCTAAGACTAAGGACGGCACAAATATCCATGACCGAGGGCGGATTCGAACCCCCGACCGTAGTGGCCGTTCATACCGTGACTGGAGCGCCTCAGTCCCCTCGGCCACCGTGGCCGGCAAGGAACAGAGCAGGATACAAACAGAAAAGGCAAAAAAAATTCAACACCAACGGGCAAGGCTAAACACAGAACCGTAAAAAACTTCATTTGTCAATTGCACGAACTTCTCGTATCAGTAGTATGCTTTGCAGCAAATAGCTGTGCGCAAAGTCTGATGTTAGCGGTAAGGCGGGGACAGAGGAGCGCACTACTTAGGCTATCGGTAGCTTTCTGACAACCTCAGTGGAGGCACTTTGTGTAGTGCTGGGGATCTTTCCGATAGATATAACCGTCAAACATCGGGCTGCGGCTTACTGGTTGAAAAAGGGGAGGCTAGACCTGGTGCCTTTAGTAACTGGGTCGGGTCTGTAAAATAAGAAAAACAGCTGAGACGCTGGAGAATTGACTCCTGGCGGCAGGGACGCAAGTAGGCTAATAAGGGTCGGAGGGTCCATTCATTCTTCCCCGACATAAGGGACGGGCTAAAAATGAAACATGTTTATCCCAGCGTCGGCATGGTCCACTTCTTGACAGGACTCGGCCCTTATCCTACCGACTTACACTGCGTCAGAGAGACACCATACTATACATGTGGGAAGAGGGTCTCCAGAAAACGTTGTCCTATTCTGCGGGATCTACAATCGCTTCAAAGACAAATTACCAGCATTACATACTCGCGCCGAACAACAAATATACGAGTCATAAGACAAGTTGATCAATGGACGACACTCATTATACTATCAGATAAAATCTTGCATGCGACATATGACGCATACAAACGAAACAGACCACATAGAAGAACATAAGCAGCGAGCTAAGACAGTGCTTAGAGTATACCAGCAAAGGAACAGAAATCGAGAACACGACATGGAGAACAACACGGACCCCAACACAGACACCGAGACGGACACGAACGCGGACAGTGAACATCATTTAATAGACAATAATTAGTGTAAACGTAGTAGTAAGAAAAAATACGAAAGTGTCAGCCAATTGTAGATTTTTTGTCACCTGCAAACGGCACTGTAAATCTGTTAATAGATCATAACAGAACAGCAGATGACTATAACCTGAATTAGTTGTTAGTGTTAACATACAGATAATGCTAACGATGGTTGACGGTTGTTGCCGGCCGCGGTGGCCGAGTAGACTGAGGCGCTCCAGTCACGGTCTGCACGGCCACTGCGGTCGGGGGTTCGAATCCCCCCTCGGGCATGGATATTTGTGCCGTCCTAGTTCGTAAGTAGTTCAGAAGTAGTTTGTAAGTTTAGGGACTGATGACCCCGTAGTTAAGTCCCATAAGCTTTACAAACATTTGAACATTTTTGTTGACGGTTGACGTCTTCAGGAGAATGCCAAGTCCTCGACCCTCAACCATCACAAGATGTAGGACTTCATATTCCAATAATATCATCTTCTTTTATTAAATATAATTTCATGTTATTCTTTCATTATCTTTTTCAACATAAACCTGTGCACTTGCCCTTGTTCTTTATTTCTTCTTCTTAAATGGATATATATTATATATTTAATTCCTTTTCTAGTTTTTATTTATAGTTATATTTCATAAGTTAGTTAAGCTGTATATTGTTAAACTTAACTAGATATAAGAGGAAATTATTAAGCGAGAAAAAAGTCAATTAAGAGTGCAAAATACGACCTCTTTTGGCTTCCCTACGACAGGTCATTGTAAACGACAGCAAAATAAATAAATAGTAATATAGTCCTCCTTTGGACATGGGTGTTTGTGTTGTCTTTTACATAAGTTACTTAGTGTAACTACTTTTTAAGCATAGGGACTTAAAACCAACGTAGTTAAGTCCCTTAGGTTTGAAAACGTTCGAACGTTTTCGAATTCTGTCCGCACCAACTGCTGCGCTTGTCGCTACATAACAACACACGCTCGCCACCAGTAAGGCGGTCCGCGTGCCCTCTCCAAGAGTCCTGCCGCGCATGTCCTTAAAAGGATACGGAAACCTCTAACAGTCCTGCCAAAGTTGCAGCAAAAGAAGCGTGCACAGCAAGGTCAATATAATATTTAGCGGTATCGAAGCTGCTCCCCTCACAGTGGAAGTGCGTTGTACGTATCAACATGTCCCTACACATACAGCAGCGATTGAACACAGTTCTGAAATACCCAAACGATAACTATCGACACAGCCATCAAGAACTTTAGACTCCTTTGCATTAAAAAATATTACACAGTATTGTGTCCTCGGATTCCTTAGCGACGGCACTCTTCCATAAAATACTCTCGCTTTGCAAGCCGCGTCATGTCGGATAAAATCATCGAGCTTTCGTTGCAAGCTCCGCAATCGTCATCAGGAGTAAAATCACTGGCTGCAGTATTCTCCAAAAGTAAGTATAACCTACACACCTCGGTGTAGCCTCACACCCGAGCGCATTGAGGCGCGGTTCTCCGATGCGCGAGGCCGTTCCCCGTCGGGGATTCGAATCCTCCCTTGGGCATGGATATTTAGGAACTGATGACTCCGCGGTTAACTCCTATAAACTTAACAAACATTTGAACATTTAGCTTCACACTTAAATGTTTAATCCCACAAGTGAAAATTCAGGTTCAACACCAAACACAATGAAACTATTAGCCTTTATCAATCACACAATATAAACAAGTATCAGAAAAGCATTAACTTCAACATTTAAACCCAAAACACCTCGAGGTATGTAGAATAAACTTTCCACAACACGATTATATAGCTTTGTGAACACACTAGGTGCATCTCTTTCGTTTGTCGAGGTGTCATGATCTACATTAGTCGTTACGCCTGATGAACCATTATGGTTTCCATTACACACAGTCGCCCACTCACACAAGTCAACACCACAATAATTCACTTTCTGAGTTCGCAGAGGCTATGAACTACTAACAAGATCGCTTTCAATACAGACATAGGAAAATTATGGTTTTCTTTTCTTTCTTACTTATTCGTTTATTTATTTTACACATCAGACACCAAATTGATTATATTCTGAGCCATATCAGTGAATTTGAAGTCATGGAATCATGCAGATAGAAAAATTTATTAGGGTAGACAAATCCCCTCTGGCAATCCAACAATCTGAGAAATGGTCACGATCATCCATTACACTGAACATAAGCAACTTAATGCAGCGAAAGACCACCATAGCATGAACGCAAGATCAAAATGTTGAAATGTTTGTAATGTTATGGGACCTAACTGCAATGCTCATCGGTCCCAAAACTTACAAACTACTTAATCAGTGACGCACTGTAAGGCTCCCAGTTAACTGCCAGCTCCACAACATCGATGGAGTTAGAATTCTTGAACATGGTCTAAAAGAAGACCGAAATTAGTTGATAAAATAAATTATTCTCTGCATAAATATTTAAACTAACATATCCGAAGAGCAACAATACATACACCCATGCCCCAGGGAGGACTCGAACCTGCGACGGCGAACGGCCACGCACACCGCAACAAGTCGCCTTAGTGCGTACGGTTATTCCACCGCGGCGAACGCAGATCCAGTATCAGTACTCTCGAATATAAATAAACAAGTCACTCACCATAAAACGCAACAACAAGGAAGAATAGCCTAGACCCGAATTCAATGTAAATTATCGATATAAAATGTACGAGACAATGTATTCATATCTCTTCTCTTACACAGTACACTTAGATTTGTGAAACCATTATTACTCTTTTGCCAACATCGCTTACTTATTTCCCACGACAATTGGTTTCGAATGCCCCCTCTGGCAGGGATGTTTGTGCCGTCTTTCGTATAACCTAGTTCATAAGTAGTTTGTAAGTTTAGGGACTGATGACCCCGCTTTTAAGACCTATAAGCTTTACTGTTTTGCCAAGATCGCTTATTTATTTACCACGACAACTGGTTTCGAATGCCTCCTCGGGCATGGATGTTTATGCCGTCTTTAGTTTAAACTAGTTCATAAGTAGTTTGTAAGTTTAGGGACTGATGACACTGCAGTTAAGACGTATAAGCTTTACAAACATTTGAACATTTCTATGATGACCGGTTACAAGTGCTTTTACAATCATCATCAGATCTGTGGAACTGTGGTGTAACTAATCATGCCAATAATGTTTAGCTCCGTCTATACTGCGTTCCTTGGGGTTGGCAAACACAAAATTGCATAGCCACATAATAAAATCAAACATTGCCCCCATAACATAAACGGGCCTCGACACGCTTCTCGCACCACATTAAACCCAGTTTGGTGTGTAACAATTCATACAGTGTACGTCCAATTTCGAAATTTCCACTGCCAAGTTCGCCGCTGTCGAACTCCCGGCCAACCAGCGGCAGAACACCTCCGCCAACGGTTGTCCAGCAGCCCACGCCCAGTACACGCCCTTGGCTGTTGCCCCGGATCAACCTGGTTCGCGGTGGAACTCTGAAAACAACGCTCCGCGGCGCCGGTGGGCCAGACACCAGGAGGCTGAATTCAACTCAGTTGGAACGCACCCTTAAGTCAGCAACAGGACGAGCATTATCAACGCAAACAGTCCGAAATCGCCTTCGGGAAAGTATATCCTACTCACGGAGGTCTATGGTGTACTCCAGGCCCGCTCAAGGTGCATGCACCGGCGTATCGCACAGTGGAGAGTGCAGAAGACGGCTGCGCTGTGTTGAGGACGGTGTAAACCCTCGGCTTTGCGCTGCTTCTCTCTTTCCTTAAACCTGCGTCGCTCGCGCCGCCTGTCTCGATCGTTCCAAAACTATTACCCTGTTTTCTTCTTCATTGCCAAACACTTACGTACCTTAGGCGGAAAGCTTAGTTTGGTGGAACACGATTACCAGTATAAAAGAGATTTAAATAATAGTAATAATTGTGATGATAACAATTTTAAATTTGGTTTCAACACAGATTTATCTCTTCTATGTTCTCTCTCTCTCTCTCTTTTAACTATGCTACTGAGATCTGGAACAGGAGATCGGCTGAGAGCAACTCTGAGAGCATTTTTTAAATTACTATTAGAAATACTTGCAGACAATCTAGTTTTCGTACAAGACAAAACAGAAAGAAACCTTTCACATACACATGAGGA
Source organism: Locusta migratoria (assembly GCA_026315105.1). Lineage (NCBI taxonomy): Eukaryota > Metazoa > Arthropoda > Insecta > Orthoptera > Acrididae > Locusta > Locusta migratoria. The sequence goes on from CM048749.1 coordinate 219,007,609, forward strand.
GCCAAACGTAGAAATAATCTTCGCTGCTTCTCTGTGTAGCTTGGGAAATTTTTTCTTCGACAACTTCTGGAAGAACTGGAGCAAACCTTTTGTGTTGTAAAACAAATCCTTTCGGTGGACATCGGTTTGCAAATCAATCAGTTCGAAATGTAAATCTGGAGGCGCACTTTCAATATCCATCGAAAAGGGTTTCATAAAAACATTGAGAATTGGCTGCAGGTTGGTAATTTCCTGAAACAATAGCAAAACCAATATTAATAAATGAAAGTAAACTAAGTAGTTGTTTCGAAGTACTAATAAGCGATAGGTTTTAATAAACATGTACTGTGTACTCCTGCTTTTAATGTAATTTTACAGTTGTATATGAAACGCAATCTCCTCTATTTAGCTGTTAGTTATTACCTGGAATCGGTCGTTAAAAGCATTTTCAAGGGATTGTAGCAACTCGACGTATTTTTCAAAGCGCGCTCCTTCCTGCACAGATGCTGTCAAATAGAAACACAGTACCATATCATTAGAGCGGTTATATGAATCAGGCTGTCTTATTAAAGGTACAATTTACATTTCGCTTACCTAGTTCAGGAAAGTGTTGCGTATTTTTCTCTGAGAGGTTGTTTTTGAGGGGCTTCAGTTTATATTGGAAAGCGTATATTTTGATGATCGTATCGTTGATAAGATTATTTCCTTTTTGGAGTTTCAGACTGAAATCATTTAGGAGAGCCATAATGTCTGCCAAAAGTCACCAATCAGCTACCCATTCAGGGTCATGAAAATTGGTTCCGGACGTTCTTTGCCACTGAGCCACGGTGTGGCGTAGTCGAAAAATTCGGGAAATAAATTTTCCTTTGCTCAACCAGCGCACCTCAGCGTGGTAGGGAATATCTGGATACTCCCCTTCCAAGCAAATCAGAAATTCTTTGAATTGGCAATGAGTGAGTCCATTAGAATGAATGTAGTTCTCGATACGAACCACTACATTCATCACTTCTTGAAGACCGATAACTTTTCCACAAAGAGTCTCCTGATCTGCAAAACAATGAACGGAAGGTAAATTCGGCATGTTAAGCTTTTTCCGCAGTAGGCCAATAAACCCGTTTGCTTTACCGCACATTGCTGGTGCCCCGTCTGTGGTTACGGAAAACAGCTTTTCCCAAGAGAGTCCTATTCCTTCAGCTGCCATTTCAACAGCTGCTAAGATATCTGCCCCTGTAACAGTGTCCTTCATAGAAATCATATCCAGGAGCTCTCCCGTTACATGTAGGTCGTCGTCCACGCAAAAAAAAAAAAAAAAAAAAAAAAAAAAAAAAAAAAAAAAAAAAAAAAAAAAACCACCGTGATATCTGAGCCGTGTCATTAATATCCATGGACTCATCAAGTGCGATGGAGTACACTTGGAAGTTTTCAATTTTTGCTGCCAATTATCCATGCAAATTCTCAGCAATGTCGTTGATTCTCCGAGATATTGTCATTCTGGAAAGTGGTATTATGCTGTACGCGGGAGTTAATGTAGGATTGATTGTCTCTACTATGTCCAACATGATGTTTTTTATTAATGGCCCGTCCATAAATGGCCTCCCAGCTCTTGCCAAACATAGAGCAACTTTGTAACTAGCTCTGAGAGTCCTTTCGCAGCACCCCTCATCTTCACACTAAATTAGAGAAAAATATGTGTTGCAAATAATTTAAGAGAAAACGAAAACTAATACTCGTTTGAGAGGAATGTAAACAAATTTTATTTCGTTTCGCATGGCTTTTAACCACAAAATATAATCCAATGTTGACTAAGCCGTCTGGCAGCGCATTCGGCAGCGCACAGGGACGGCCTCACCCAGCAAGCCGAGATGAGGCGAAGTATGCCGAGTTGAACCGATGCACTGTGCAAACACTCTCTGCACCTTGCTTTGAACGCGTGCGGTTTTCCGTGTTTGTGCAGGCCTGGTGTACTCAATTTACAGCAAGTTAAGTAAAAGTCTTCCCATTTCATTCTTCTGTGGCGTGAAACAGCAACCGTGTTAAGTCGAACTCTTGGATAAAAGAAGGCCTTGGTTGCATAAATTTTAGTTAAATGACGTGTTTCGCCCGGTTAGGGTATCTTCAGAAACAAAAAAGAAAAATGAACCAGAACTTACAATATATACCTGACAATATTTTTTTAAAATTTAAAATTTTTTAAATCGGTTTGTAGTTTAAAGATTTTAATAATTTTTAAAATATTGTCATGTATATATTGTAAGTTCTGGTTCATTTTCCTTCGTCGTCTGATATCTGAAGATGCCCTAACGGGGCGAAACCTCGTCATTTAAATAAAAAAAATTTGTAACCAAGACATTCTTTTAATCAAGAGAGGTTGTTGTGGTCTTCAGTCCAGAGACTGGTTTGATGCAGCTTTCCACAGTACCCTATCCTGAGCAAGCCTTCAACTCCACATAAGAACGGCAACCTATATCTGTCTGAATCTGCTTACAGTATTCATCTCTTGGTCTTCCTCTGCGGTTTTTACCCCACACACTTCCCTCCAACGCTCAATTCACAATTCCTTGATGTCTAAGAATGTGTCCTACCAATCGATCCCTTCTTTTAGTCAGAAATTCCTTTTGTCCCCAATTCTGTTCAGTACCTCCTCATTAGTTACGCGATCCATCCACCTAATCTTCAGCATTCTTCTGTAGCACCACATTTCAAAAGCCTCTACCCTCTTCTAGTCCGCACTATTTATCGTCCATGTTTCACTTCCATACAAGGCAACACTGCACACAAATGCCTTCAGAAAGGACTTCCTTAGGCTTAATCAATATTGGATGTTAACAAATTTCTCTTTTTCAAGAACGCTTTTCTACCCATTGCCATTCTGCATTTTATATCTTCTGTACTGCGACCATCATTTGTTATTTTACTGGCCAAGTAAAAAAACTCATCTACCTGCTTTTTTGTTTCGTTACCTAATCTAATTCCTTCAGCAGCACCTGATTTTCTTAGACTGCACTCCATTACCCTAGAGGAGTTACGTGTGTAATCAGATCATAACCTCCAGCAACCAGCGCATCGACTGCAGCTATTAGGATATACTTCTGAAGTAGTGGATTTCGGAGACAACTGAGAAAACTGACGGATTTCCACCTCTCCAACAACAACCTGAATCGTTGATTTGCTCTGTTATAAGCGGAGGCTAGTACAGCGTTAAATGTTCAAATGTTTGTATAGCTTATGGGACTTAACTACGGGGTCATCAGTTCCTAAACTTGCAAACTACTTATGAACTAGCTAATCCTAAGGACGGCACAAATATCCATGCCCGAGGGGGGAATCGAACCCCCGACCGTAGTGGCCGTGCAGACCGCGACTGGAGCGCCTCAGTCCCCTCGGCCACCGCGGCCGGCTAGTACAGCGTAATCAGCGTAAACAGTATTCCTGTTATGACGTGCAGTCATGCAACGAGTTGGGTGAAATCAGTCTGTCGTTCTCTCTTGCCCTTACCCGCATCGCAGTTGTTGGGTTGGGCTGCATTTACAGTGTTGCGGGAGAACCACAGCGGCTTAGCAGCGCGCGGTCCCGCAGGAGGCAGCTTAGGACCTGTTTATTGGTGTAGCTGCGTCTGCGTCTGCGGTCCGGTGACGCTGCTGATGCGACATCAAAGCTCGTGCGTCAGGGCAGAGGCTTCTGTTCACAAATCAGCTTATGGCGCTGTCCTGTGCGTGCGACAACACCTCACGCCCCTCCTCAGTTCAAACTACTGCGCCTCTCTGCCTCCGGCTCCACAGTATTTACTTCAACAGCTTGTGGGCTGCACAGGAAACGTTTCAGCAGCTGGTGGACCACACAAACACGTCAGCAACTGAATTTTTAAGAGGATTTTTGTTTTGTTTCGTTTATCCAAAATGTTCAAATGTTTGTATATATTATGGGACTGAACTACGGGGTTATCAGACCCTAAACTTACAAACTACCTATCAACTAGCTTATCCTAAAGACGGCACAAATATCCATGCCCGAAGGGGGATTCAAACCCCCAACCGTAGTGGCCGTGCAGACCGTGAATGGAGCGCCTCAGTCTCCTCGGCCACCGCGGCCGGCTTTTGTTTATTACATCGAGAGAAAGTTATTCTTCAATCATTTTAGAATTAAGTTCACAGTGCTATTATACTGGTTAAAAATCACCATAAAAATTTTGCATCACAGTGTTAAAGCTAAGACCACCACTGTTGATATGTTACAGCTAAGCAAGGGGAGGCGGAAGGCAAGCGCGCTCGAAACATCGATTTTTAGATTTTAGAGTATTTCAAATGTTTGGTATTTGCTGCATAAAACAGTTTTGGCTTCATATAATTGCGATAATTTTTTCGTGACTTATGATGGTTTTCCTGGAGCTCTGTATTTAAAGGATTGTGACATCAAGGCTTATGACTGGGTATGCGCAGAAAAACCCTATGGTCCTAATGTCACAATGTCTAAATTTCATTTGACATATTCAGAAGAGATTGGGGTCCAGGCTGAGAAGATTATTGAAAGAACAGCCAAAAATACTATTAGAAGATGGTAGGAAGGTAGGTAGGAAAGATCGCCTGACAAATGTTGGAATAGATAGATTACGGAATTATTATGTCTTGGCTATAAGGAGCAATTTGGGAATTTAGAAATCATGAAAAAAGCTTTTCCATCAGCTTTCCACGAATGAAAGTCCAGTTTATGCTCTTTGCCCGAATAATTCTGACATTTGGCGCAAGTACAGGAGAAATGCCAGATATGACCACAAACATTGTTTATCTGCATTACTAATGAATGAAATTAAACCCATATTTAGAGACATTTGTAAAGATACATCGTAGAGAAATGTCTTTATGGGAAAACCCGGTTACCGAAAGCTATGTTTAGAGGTCTGCGCGAATGCGGATAAAATTGTAAGCGACGCGGATATCTGTAAAAAACAGTTCATGTATTGCCGGACAACAAGGGCTCCGAAGCGCTACTGTGTGTGTCCGGAGCACCAATGTTTTCCTTTTTGGAATAGTCTGTTTTGGAGTAGGTATAGAAGAGTTACCGTGATTTGAGAAGTCAGAAGTAGTTAAATTGTAGAATAAATGACACTCTAGCAATAGTTACATCATTAAATACCATGGTTTTAAATACTACTATTTATTACTATTATCCATTCAAAACTTTAATATCTGCGGATGCGGATAACGAAGTTGCGGATGCAGATAAAGTGCCGCGGATATGGATTCGGTTGTGGATATGGGCCTTGAGGATGTGGTGTGGCTGCGGATAAAACTTTTCTTATCCGCACAGTCCTTCAGGCATGTTAGTTCTGTTTACAACCCTCTAATTTGGTGTTTACGATGCTGTGTTTTGCTTCAATGATGTTGTATAACTATAAAACAGGACGTTATAGAATTATTGTGCATAGAATCTAGTGGAAATACTGTAAAATCACATAGATAAAGAGAGAATCCACAAAACAGATGTTGCTAATTTAAAATGCACAAAAGAAGCAAGACAGAAAAGAAGAGGGACCAAGAGAAGAAAAGAAAATCAGTATGAATCAGATGATCCTCAGTATGGTACAGCCAAAATATTGGTGATAAGCTGTATTAGTTGACTCCACAGTTTCTCAAAATTGTCTGAGAAAAATCTGATTAAATGAAAGTTCCTATTAATTGATTCAACTGTGGGTTCATGGTGATAATTAAATTAGAAGTAATTACATTTGCGTTTGATAATTAATTTAATAAAATCATAATTGCGTTTTACGTTCATTCAAACTAAAGTAAATCGCCATTGCAATCGGTTCTTAATTATCAAATAGTAATAACATCTGATGTTGAAGTTGAAAAACGCATAACTTTGGTTATTTAATAGTTCATTTTTACTTTTATACTTTGGAACTAGAAAAAGGGCTGTTCGTACCAAATTCGTGAACGTCACAGATATGATACACAACCAGGAAAACAAAACGTTCTAATGCACTGAGTTTAAGTATAAAGTTTTAACAAATACTGTATATGAACGAAAATGAAGAATCTATAATCTACTGTGAATTTCCTAATGGTATTTTCACTGGTTAAAACAATTGGGGAATCAGTTGAGATATCAAGGTTCTAAAGTGTAGTCATCGACGTCTTTCTGTCGGTTCATGCCGGCCGCGGTGGCCGAGGGGACTGAGGCGCTCCAGTCACGATCTGCACGGCCACTACGGTTGGGGGTTCGAATCCCCCCTCCGGCATGGATATTTGTGCCGTCCTTGTATTAGTTAGTTCATAAGTAGTTTGTACGTTTAGGGACTGATGACCCCGTAGTTAAGTCCCATAAGCTATACAAACATTTTTGTCGGTTCATCTACATCTATATGGAATATTCTGCATATCACATTTAAGTGTCTGGGAGAGGGTTCATCGAATCATCTTTACACGATTTATCATTTATCTCCCATTCCATTCTCGATAAGCGCGCGGGAAGAAAGAACGCCTGAATCTTCCCGTTCGAGTTCTGATTTCATTTCATGATGATCATTTCTACCAATGTAAGTGGGAGTCAACAATATATTTCCGCATTCAGAGGAAAATGTGGGCGATTGGAGTTTCGTAAGTAGCCTAAGCCGCAGTGATAAACGACCTGTTGTAATGATGCCCATACCAGACCCTGTAATATTTCCGTGACGCTGTCTCCCTCGTATCGTGTCAATACAAAACGAGCTGCCCTTCTTTGGACTCTTTCGATTTCCTCCGTCATACCCACCTGATAAGGGTCCCACACTGGGAAGAAATACACCAAAAAAGAACGGACAATCGTAGTGTATGCAATTTCTTTAGTGGTTCTGTTGCATCTTTTAAGGGTTATGCAATAAAACGCAGTCTCTGGTTCGCCTTTCTCACGACATTATCTACGTTTTCTTTCCAGTTTGAGTCTGAAGTAATAGTAAATTCTAAGCATTTTGTGGAGTTTACGGCCTTCACTTTTGATTATCTTGTAAACAAATTTTACCGGATTTCATTTCGTACTCATGTGTACGATTTCTCACTTCTCATTGTTTAGAGTCAATTGCCAGTTTTTACACCATAGTGATAACTTATTTAGATCGTTCAGCAGTTAGTTTTGATATTCAGATGATTTTACTAGACGGTAAATGACGGCGTCATCTGCAAATAACGTAAGTGTTCTACGGAATGGAGACAACAAGATTACGGCAAAGGGGATTTGTGTTGACTTGTGTTTACGATGCAAATTACACGACCATTGAGGTTCAGATAGTGTAGTGAGCAGGTATTGCAATGCAACTACAACGTGACTTGCCAAAGATATGGTACAGAGAGGAATGTGAAGGGTGGAAGTGGGACAGTCACAGAGAGATATAGCTACTGCTCATTGAGTGTCCCAAAGTGTGATTTCCAGTACCTGGAGGTGATTTCAGACAGCAGGAACAGTTAAAAGGAGTCAAGGTCACGGTCTTCCGCGAGAAACATCAGCAAGAAATGAGTGTTATTTCTGGCTAACAGCCCGTTGAGACAGGAGGCTGAATGCAACTCACCTGCAACGCACCCTCTAGGTGGCAACAGGACGAGCAATATCAACACAGTCCAACATCGCCTTCGGCTACACTCGAAGGCCTATGGTGCGTCTCCCATTAAACCCATGACACGTTTTAGCCCGCATAAACTGGGAGCACGAACATCAAGGTTGTAGTCTTAACGAATGGCGTCAGGTTCTATAAACAGTTGAGTAACTATTTTGTGTTAATAGGGGCAATTTTCTTCCCTCAACCACCTTGTAAGGTGCTAGCCATACGTTCCCTGGGCCCCACTGGGTTTCACCCCTTATCGTTGAGGAACTAACCGGTGGATTAGGTAGTCTTAGCTGTCTGAGCACAAAAGTGACCACGACGCAGAATATGTCCGAGATGCCTAAACCTATTCCAAAGCATCTGGTATCACATCTGGCCACTCATACGTCGTTGCCCGTGGTTCGTGAACTAAGACATCACTACAGGAACCCACAGCCATGAACACACTTTCCAATCTACAAATATTTGCTGACGTTTATTTGAAACAAATTAACACTTGCTTGACGTAAATCTCCATTGAGCCGTTGCTTACAAACGATATGCTATAATAAAACGAAACGTTAACTTACGTTCTAGACTTATGTGAAAAGCGTAAGTCGCTGTACAATATTATTACACTATTATTACACTATTACAATATTATTACACTATTACATGTCACATTTCGTGACATCACTTGTTTCGAAGATCTATGTCACCATTTTCTAATTATGTTACATGAAGAATATACGTTAGTATTTTGTATATGTAAGATATTTTATTGCATAGAACACAGTTTTCGTCCTTTTGATAATACTTCAGAAATGATAATTTTGTCTGTTACATTTTTGAGTCAAGACTCATCTTGAGCATCATCATAATTTGAAAGTGGTGACATAGATCGTAGAAATTAGTCGTGTCATGAAGTAAATAAATAATTAAACAGTGTAATAATGTCGTACAGCGACTGCAACTTTTGACATCAATTTGTAGGAAATCTAGAAACTAAGATTGTCATTCGCACTTGTAACGGATTACTATGCACTAGCTGCAAGTACCGGGATTTGCCCGAGTTTAAAATAAGGTTTTCTGTCTAACCAACTTGCATGATTTTCCTTTTTTTTTTTTTTTTTTTTTTTTTTTTTTTTTTTTTTTTTTTTTTTTCCGCGGGTGTGTGGCGTCATTATCACGGGGCTTAGAACAGTAACATGGCCAGAGTAAAATTGGGATGGAACGAAACCTATTTAAGAACAGTCCCCATGTAATTTTGTGTAAGTGTACAAAATTTCACGTTATTTGGTTGTGATTGCAATCGAATGTGTAAGTAAAGAACTCTTCCACATGCACCGAACGAAATTTTATGTAGACAGTAACCTTCATCTTGTTTTCAAGGTCAAGTCTATCAAACTTCATCAAGGTCGGAGAAAAACTGCGGATTTTGGCGAAAGCAGTAAGTACCCTCCACGATGCACTGAACGAAATTCTATGTAAACAGTGCCCATCCTTTTGTTTTGAAGGTCAATTGTGCAAAATTTCATCAAGATCAGTGCAAAGATATAGATTTACAGAGACACATTGAAAACGCACTTTCACTTTTTCTCAAATTTTCCGGTTGGTTTTCCAAAAAAAACATGGAACGAAACCTGTTTAAGAACCCTTGTAATTCTGTGTACGTGTGCCAAATTTCACGTTATATGGTTGTCTGAATCTAGAGTTATAAGAGAACAGACAGACAGACGACGAATGCGTCATAAAAGTATAGAGATTAAAATATAAAATGTCGGTCACTAACAGAAGGAAAGTTGTATACGGTTACAAACGAATTAGGTGAACTAAATACGGCTTTTCAAAAGTGGTGAGCGTTTAACATAACGTGACGGCCTGTGGGGGAGAGGGCGGGGTGTGGTGAGGCCTCCAGCTAGGAAATTAGGGAGTATCTTACCAGAATTTAAGGTTGGCACCATCAGAGTGTTGCGTTTTGTTTGGTTACCTGTGTACTACGTCTGTAGGCGGGGTGGGCGACAAGATAGCTGTCGCCTGATGGCAGACGCCGTGTCAGTGGTGGGCAACGAGTGACAACATCCTGTTATTCTTTCAGGACAGACCGTGTCTTCATAACGGCGTGTTGTGCAGTCAATTTCTTAGAATGGAAACACTGAAGTAGGCAGATGAATAATAACGTGATTCCGCGAACTTTGTTTACATGGGGAAGTAACGCAGTACCTAAGTCTTTTCGGAATTCAGCGGACGACACCTGTATTATGCTTCCGTAAATGGCTGTTTCATGGAAAAGCACTTACCCTTTATGAGATTACACCTCGGCACAATGTTGCTAGAAATGAATGATATCCGCTACTTGCCGCTCCATCCAATAAATAAAACAGCACTCAGTCTTCAGGACAGACCCGTAATTGTTCCTCGAAAAGTTTATTGTGCCACACCCATTTGCGTCATACCTGGTCTCAACATATTTTTTTTGCTATTGGTTTATTGAAAATATGCACGGTGTATTATAGCTGAGACAAGGTGAAAGATCGAACAACTTTGTTGCGGTCCAACACACCGCTTTCCGTACCAGAGCTATGACAGACGTCGGTGAAATACTTGCCTACTTGGGGCTTCACAGTTTTGCCCCATTTAGCAAACTGGATATGACTCCACACCTTGCGAGATACCTCCGAAATTCTGTTGCCATTGAAAGAAATAATATGCGGTGCCTTGTCATAAATATGAGACTATAGTGCGCCAATGACGTATTCCGAATACTATTTTCGACTTTAATAGACTAGATCCACCACCTACTGTGATGCAGGATGGCTCCTTAAGCTCTTCAGTCCCGAGCACATATTAGAAATGTTAACGAACTACTATTGTGCTATTTGGTTCATTTAATGCTAATTATCAATAAATTACAGTTAAAAAATATTTGCAAACATACTGATTTTTTTTATAGTTGGTATGATGTTCGATACCTCAGGACTTGAGCAGGACACTTATACACACTACTCTGTAGTTTCATGTTGCTTTATTACAAAAATAAATCGTCACAAACATTACACTTATAGTTCTTATTTGCAGTAGCATATAATAATATTTCAAAATATAAACTTGTTTGCAAAACTTTTCGTAATGGTAAGTAAACAAATCAACATTTTCAAACAAAATTACCATTACAAAATTTCAAATTTTTGTTGCCTTTTTCGTTTTACTTCAATTATCATAAAAGAGTTTGTCTTGCAAGTACTAATTAATTTTATGTTTTGTGGAATTTGTTGAAATAATTCCTGTCAGTAGAGAAGCAAAGGAAGACTTTACACTTCTCACACCCTACAAATTTGAGGCCTTTGCAGCCTTCTGCCCTGCTATTTGACCTGTTCTTCTTAACGTGGTTCATCATTTCAGGCAAATGATGCATAATTGCTTGCCTTACCTCCATTGGTGGTCGTGGAACAGGACATCTTGGCCCATTTCTTTCTTGGGAACAATCTTCATCGCAGTCTGGTTCTTGCTCCAGAGGTTCCATCTGCAAACTTCACCTTTTGTGGAAATATATTCAGTTTTCATCAATATCAATCTAGAACTGGTAGTATGGCACTGTATGTTTCTTTGCAATACCATTTTGCATTGCACTCTCCTTGTATTGCAAAATCCATGACTTGATGAATCACTCTAATAGTCCACTTGTTGGTCCTGGCTCTCATGGCATATTTACCCAAAATCATGTATAACAAGTCTATATCTCCCATATTAGAGTTGTATGCCTTTACCACACTTGGCCGAGAAACTTGGAAATATTCTTTTTTCTTTTTCCGACCACCAAATGCAGTTTTCAATTGGATGGACACCAAATTCAGTAGTCGGCAATTAAATTGCTCTGTTATCAAACCATTTAATAATTGCTACTTTCCCATCACTCCATACGACCTGATAATGGCTTCTTCTTTATTTTCTCATTGTTGCATCTCCCTGAAATACCATAGCTCTGGGTATGTGACTTATCATTATTGTGCCAGTGACAGTAATGTTTCCGTAACTCAGTAACTTGTCAAGGAGGCAAACAGAAGTAAAGTAGCTGTCAACATAAATTGAGGACTTCTCTGGCAGTGAATCACTAAGTTTCAACATTACTCTGCCTCCTACATCGAACTTCTCATAAGGGGGCACTTTTTCAGACTATATTTCTTTTCCTTTCCCTTCGTACATACAGAAATCAAGAGGAATGCCATTATGTTTGGCCATTACAAAGTTCTTCAACCCTGGGAATCAAGTGATAAAAAAAATATAACCTCACTTCCACTGACGTAAACAAAGTCGGCATTGAATCCCGAGGTATCGTATATGATACCCGAAAGTTTAAAGCTTTATAATCTTTTATGACGTCGATTTACAGTTACATATTAACTGAAGAATGTTTGTACTCTTTCGAAAGTATATTTAGGCATGTAAAACACATTTAATTAGGAAAAACATCTCTTTCCCTTTATTTCGTCCAGACATGTTTTGGAGCTGCGGAATCCGAAGTTTTCAAACGGTGCTTCCGACTATTAGCATTCAGGAAAAGGACGAGCAAATGAGCTGTAGCAAGCATGGTCTGTAGTACATGATACCACAGACCAGAAAACGTTCAGCTGGGTGGGTGGGTGCCCAAGAGAAAAATAAAACCTAGAGGTATCATATATGATACCTGCGGACTGAAGAGGTTATCAGGTCCAAAAGTCTACGGAATTTTGGATGTTAATCTGAGTTTTGAGTCACCTATGGGGAACCGGAAGAGTTATCATATAATCACTGATATGATAGTTACACCGCAGAAGTATCTTATTTTCTTGAATTTCAGGAAGAGATCCAAGTCAAGTAGATTGACTCCAGTCCACGTATATTCTCTCGATTGGTGAGCACGTAAATTTGTCCATGCAGATTCTTTATTTTCTTACTGTACACCTCTCCCCTGTGGTGGCGAGAGTCAACAAAATAAAGTCATATTTTTAAGGTAAAGTGAGAGATCAAAATTCACGTGAAAACATCTATTCGCAAGGAAAACTGTATTTCTGATAGTGAACACCACCGCTTCTTGCTACACATTTGCATGACACTCATGTCTATATCACGGCAGTAGTACGAAAATGGTACGTCGTCTTAGGACTGTAGTTCTAATTTGTGGCTTCCGTATGATTTATGCAGCTCATCGATTTGGTGCTCCTGCTACTGTCGCTTATAGAATACCAACGAAATACAGTGTTCCTCATACACTGAAGATCTATACGGTTTCCTAAACTCTGAGTGATTGTTTCACTACTATGGAATTCACGGGTCACAGCAAACACACCAAGTAACATGGTATTGCAATTCCTGTTCCAGTCATCTTGAATTACCTCAGTAACGTCATCGACTTTCACTTTGATACCGTTACAAGGGTGACATCAATCGCACAACTAATATAGGATACCGAAACGGATGATGGGAAGCTATCATCGTTAACTGTAATATAACATGACTATTCAATTATGTCACAATTAAATCTTGGATAAAAGAAAATGGACGGAACTGCACCCCCACTGACCCCCACATAAGGACAAGTGGCAGCTCCCCACCCAATACCCGACCAATTGGGAGACCACAGCTGCTCCACTGCTACCACAGCCACCCACTCCGCTGCTGCCGCCCCAACTATGGGGGGAGATTCAAATTATACTTTGAAATTTTGAAGTTTACTTGCTGGAATTGGAAATCAACCAAATTATTTTGGCAGGAAGAAAAGTTATAGTTTTCACCCCTAGATGTCACTACATAGATATGTAAATTGTAACGCACTGAATTCCAGTAACGCTCGAAGACACGTGGCAAAGCTACAGAATGTGTCAGGCCAGTCATCAGACAAATAAAGAGTAATCAAATAATAATAATAATAATAATACGACAAATTTAATTACAAATTCTGAATCCAGATGAAATACCGAGTTTATTGTCTACCCAGACAGAGCGTTTAATTAAGAACCACTAAAATTTCATTGTAAGATTATAGGCATATAACTAATTTCGTCTGGCCTTAGACACTACTGATGCATTGTGTGCATAGAGGAGAATCGGTTGAAGGGAGCAGCATAAGTTTGGCACTGCACATTTAATTATTACAGAAAATGGCCAAGATGGCGAAATCTTGTTTAGTTTCCCTTCGGCCGTTATTTCAAACTGTCGCTGTAGCACGTGGTGACAGAGGGAGACGAGTTTTCGCGTCCTGCGAATCCGCGACAGTTCAGTTTGTAAAGCTTACGGGACTTAACTACGGGGTCATCAACTTAGAAACTACTTATGAACTAGCTAATACTAAGGACGGCACAAATATCCATGTCCGAGGGGGGATTCGTAGTGGCCGTGCAGACCGTGACTGGAGCGCCTCAGTCCCCTCGGCCACCGCGGCCGGCGCCTAGGTGCGACCCCTGTTCTTGTAATCGAACGAGAACTCATGGCTAGTTTCTTACCTTTCGTCTTTAACTCTCTCTGAGGACTAGTTTTTATTTATATTTTCACTCTAGTATGTATTTTGCGACTTGGCCTACATCAAGTCTATTACACGCCCAGTGGCTGCATTCAGTGTGTGAGGGTTTATGGAAATTTGTGACAGGGCTACCTCGCCTCTATGTGCTTTTAATATATGTTTCGACTGGCTATCCCGACTGTCGTTTTCCTGTAGCTTCCCTTAAGGTCCCTTTATGTAAACCTTTTACCAGGTGCCAAAAGCCCTGCTGTAAGAGACGAAGTCCGACCGCCTGGGACAGAAGTTATGCAAGTGAGTTGCCCGTCAGGGAACAATCATAGTCGGAGGCTCTTTGAAGGGTGATTTTTCCTATCTTGTCTTTATTCAGCCACAGCTACAGCTCCTTCCAACATTCCTATGATACAGACATGGCGACCGTGACAGGACTGACTAGGTTTCATAGGTACAAACTTTCCTGTTTACTGAATCGCAATTTTTCAAAAAATGTTCAAATGTTTGTAATTCTATCGGACCAAACTGCGTGGTCATCAGTCCGTAGCTTACAAACTACTTAAACTAAGCTAACCTAAGGACAAACACACACACCCATGCCCCAGGGAGGACTCGAACCTTCACGGCAAGCAACCGCGCGCTCCGCAACGAGACGCTTTAGACCGCTCGGCAACTCCACCACGGCCGCAATTTTTCAGTTGCTCACACTAGCTACTGTTGTTGGCGATACGTAGCTGTAAATAAAGTCTGCAATAGGCTGCATAGCTCACGGTATTGATTAAAGTCATGAAGTGGGTAAAATATGACTTTATTTGACGCGTTTCGGCCTGGGCCCTCATCAGAATCCTGCATACATTGATTACAAATACGTCAGTATTGATGGTTACACCATCTTGTCCTAACATTTAGGAGCTCGTTAATGTTACGACAAGAACATTTAATCAATGACTGACGTACTTGTAATCAATGTACGCAGGATTCTGATGACGGCCAAGGCCGAAACGCGTCAAATAAAGTCATATTTGAACCAGTGATTAGGTAGTACTGCTGTGAAGCTGGTCGCAAATTCTTTATTATAGGTCACAGTTCGTGTATAGCGCGCCCTCAAAAATGACGCGTTTCGGCTTTACCATCATCAGATTAGCATCTACAAACATAAAATAACACAATTTCTCACATGACAGAAAAGTAATAAGTTACATGTCATATTAAAAATGATGATTTACGTCGTGTTATACCTCTTCCGTGCCATTTGCACACGTGAACAGATGTAAGAAGTTGTTTGATACATATACAAAAGCAGACTACAAACTTTAACGAATTCGGTACTGTCCAGGTAGACATTTCTTGCCACCAGGTGGCACTACAAGGCGTATAGTGGCGCCATATCGCATAATGTTATGCATATTAATTACATAGGGCGGCTGTGCACTTATTGTACAAAGTATAAAAATACAGAGATTTTTAAAAGAACAATTGTACAAAGGCTTTTAAAAAAACAAAAATTATCATTGATTTGTTAGCTGTTAAACCTTTTTGTTGTTAATCGTGACAGGATATACTAGTACCATGTAGTCAAAGTTAAAACAACATAAGCAAAATGCAATAAAATAAAATAGGTGACAGAGAATAATAATTCATTTAAAATGAGATAGACAGGTCGACAAATCCAGAACATTGTCAGAGGTGTTTTCAAAAATATGATTAGCGTTCCTTATGACAGTTGGCTGTAGCCAACAAAAGAACAAATATTAGTCGTTACATTAACACAAGGCACTTTACATCAGATAAGGAAGAGTAATTACATTTGTAGAAAGCGCAAGCATTCATCATAGATACAGGGAACAAGCGGGCTAGGCAGTGTTCATAATAAATCCCGAAACATGCCAAAGAATTATTTCCTTTGGGAACGGATTTGTTCTTTCAAAATCGCATCTGGGTTTTCCTTACAACATTTATAAATTTCAATATCTTCCAAAATGTCTAGGTCCAAGCCTTTTGGCTCTACATGAAGGATTTTTCAATCGTATCTAGATGATGTTTTTTGTCGTTGCGATGACACCCCATAGCTGTATTATTTTTATTACAATGTTCCCAAAATCTGACTGAGAAGTAACCCCCTATTTGTCCATTGTAAACACTATCACTATTTTATGCTTGTAGAAGCCGAAACGCGTCATTTTTTAGGGCACGCTATACATGAAGTGTGACCTACAATAAAGAATTTGCGACCTAATCAGCTTCACAGTAGTACTACCTAATCATTTCATCATGGTCGCCTGCCTCCTCAACGACTTTATGTCGCATTTACAATATTTTAACCACTTCATGACTTTAATCAATACAGCGACCTAAGCAGCCTATTGCAGACTTTATTTACTTCTAACTGAAAACCCGGCGTTGCTGGGGTATTTATTTATTTATTCCTTCCATTTTTCAGGTATATATTTATTTGTATAAAGGCTGTATGTCTGTAAAATCTCATGGGAATACAATTAGTAGTAAAGAAGTAATAGATTAAAACTTGGTGCGTGATGGGGCGGTTTTCCATGAACGTTACTGTTTATGTGGTCATATCTCATTAACTATGTGTCGTACTGTGATAGAATTTACAAGGTGCATTCAGCTATATGTTTGTATACTGTCTGTAAAATTTCCTGCTGCTACAATTTGTAGTGTATCAATTATAAATTGTAACGTCTTACCGAATGCCGTAGTTTTAGTCGATAAACAGTGGAACTCTACTGTTTACGTGCTCATATTTCATGAACTACGTGTCGGAAAGTGATACAATTTGGAAGGTACATTCAACTACATATGTGTATACTATCTGTAAAATTTCCTGTCGCTACAATTTGTAGTGTTCAAATTATGAATTGTAACTTCATACCGAGAGCCGTAGTTTTATCCATAAACAGCCGAAAAGTAGTATGAGAGAAACGTTCTTCCTTTGATCATTTTACTATGGTTGCCAGTGAGAAAAAATTTAATAAAGGTTTGAAATTATATGTAAAGTTTGTTGCAAGTCGCTAAGTACTCTCATTATCATATAGTGTATTTCGAAAGTCTCGCCGCATTATGGCAGTTTCTTGCAGCTCCTATCGTTTATGGAGCTATATCTTGAACCATGTGTCGTATGTGGTTCGTACTCCTACAGAAGATGTTATCTCACGTAACTAATATGTGCGTCAAATTTGGTTGAAATCGGTCCAGTGGTTTAGGAGAAAATGAGCAGCATTGTCGTTTATGGCAGAAGTTTTCCGCGCATCTCATTGTTTGTGACGTCATATCCCGTGAACTATATGTCGTATGTGATTCTAACACTTACGGTGACAATCCTCATGGATTGAAGCTTACGTTTACAAATTTCATAAAGATTGGAACAAAACTGTAGATTTGTATGCAACACGTACAAATATACGGACACTCTGATTCATATATTACATTAATCATGGTCGCCTGCCTCCTCCATGACTATATGTCGCAACTATGATAATCAGATGTGTCATAGCGGTGACAAGAACGCTGTTTTCCACTAGGATATCTCTGTAGGTGGCGACCGAAATCCCATCCTTTGTCAGAGAGAGAGAAAAAGAGTGAGGGTTCTTTATTATTTCTTACTTCTTAGAAAACTGCATTGGCCATGAGGGAAGAATTCTGGAAACATCCCTTAGGCTGTGGCTAAGCCATGTCTCCACCATATCCTTTCTTCCAGGAGTGCTGGTCTTGCGTGTTTGCAGGAGAGCTTCTGTGAAGTTTGGAAAGTAGGAGGCGAGGTACTGGCGGAAGTAAAGTTGTGAGGCGGCATCGTGAGTCGTGTCGTGTTGGCACAGTCGGTAGTGCGCTTGCCCGCGAAAGGCAAAGGTCCCAGGTTCGAGTCCCGGTTCCGGCCCGCAATTTTAATCTGCCAGGAAGTTTCATATCAGCGCACACTCCGCTGCAGAGCGAAGTTTCATTATGTATATTAAACTTTCCGATTTCTCTACCACACACTTGTCGTCTATCATTTATCCTTTATCCATATTAGCTTGACTATAAAAATAACGATAAGCAGGTAGAGAATGGTTTGTTAAGTCATTGCACAAAGTGAAAGTAATATGATTCAGTGCTATGGCAGACGACTGATGACTCCTACGTGACGTTGTAAAAAATGGCGGCCGAACTTTCAATTTGGCTCAAGTATGGCAGCACCTAAGCCAGTCTCTGTTGTTTATGTAGGTCGTTGGCCTCCACCGCCACCAACGCCGCCGCCAGAGCCGGAGCGCAGAAGGTCGCCTACCCGCCCCATAACGCCACCTGCGACGGCGACCCCGACGTAGACTCCACTGCCCACCAGCATCCCGACGTCTAGGAGACTAAGGCGCCGCCGCCAACACCGTCGATTGTAGATGCACATCAACAGGCGAGTGACGCTTAGCAACCAGCTGTTGCCGCAGACGCGACGCAAGCTATGTTGAGCCATAGTATCAAGAGGTCCAGATCACTGCCATAATTAATAATTTTATTTATTACACAACAGCTGTTTCAGCAGTTCGCCATTTTATTATGTAAGAATAACATATATTACTTTTTATGTATTGTAAATGACTAGTTACATACATAAAAATTTTGTACTTACAGCTATGATGGTCTAGCGACATATATAACATGTGGCGTAACTGTTATTGTACAGGGTGAGTCACCTAACATTACCGCTGGATATATTTCGTAAACCGCATAAAATACCTACGAGACGATTCCACAGACCGAACGTGAGGAGAGGGGCTAGTGTAAATGGTTAATACACACCATAAAAAATGCACGGAAGTATGTTTTTTAACACAAAACTACGTTTTTTTTTAAATGCAACCTCATTAGTTTTGTTAGCACATCTGAACATATAAACAAAAACGTAAAAAGTGCCGTTTGTTGCATTGTAAAATGTTAATTACATCCGGAGATATTGTAACCTAAAGTTGACGCTTGAGTACCACTCCTCCACTGTTCGGTCGTGTGTATTGGAGAGCACGAATTAAGTAGGGATCCAAAGGGAACGGTGATGAACCTTAGGTACAGAAGAGACTAGAACAGCACATTTCGTCCACATGCTAACACCTTTAGTGGTCTTTTTCACGGGCGCACGTGTACATTACCATGAGGGGTGAGGTACATGTACGCAGTGGTTTCTGTTTTCAATTACGGAGTGGAATAGAGTGTGTCCCGACATGTCAGGCCAATAGATGTTCAAAGTGGTGGCCATCATTTGCTACACACAATTGCAATCTATGGCGTAATGAATGTCGTACAGGCCGCAGTACATCTGGAGTAATGTCGCAGCAGGCTGCCACAATACGTTGTTTCATATCCTCTGGGGTTGTAGGCACATCACAGTACATATTCTCCTTTAACGTAACCCATAGAAAGAAGTCCTGGGGTGTAAGATCAGGAGAACGAGCTGGCCAATTTATGCGTCCTCCACGTTCTATGAAACGCCCATCGAACATCCTGCCAAGGGTCAGCTTAGTGTTAATTTCGTAATGTGAAGGTGCACCATCATGCTGATACCACCTACTTCGACTTTTTCGAGCAACGTTGGCAGATCATTCTGTAGAAATGCGATGTATGTTGCAGCTGTTTGGGCCCCTGCAATGAAATGAGGACCAATGAGGTGGTCGCCAGTGATTGCGCACCATACATTTACAGTCCACGGTCGCTGTCGCTCTACCTGTCCGAGCCTGCGAGGATTTTCCACGGACCAGTAATGCATGTTCCGTAGATTCACTGCCCCGTGGTTTGTGAAACCTGCTTCACCGTTAAACAGGTTGAATTGCAACGCATTCTCTGTTAATGCCCATTGACAAAATTGCACTCGATGATTAAAGTCATCACCATGTAATTGCTGATGTAGCGACACATAAAACGGGTGAAAGCGGTGACGATGAAGTATGCGCATGACACTACTTTGACTCAGTCCACCGGCTCTCGCAATGCCCCATGTACTCTTGTGGGTTCACGGCAACAGCAACTAACCCACCAACTGCACCCGCTTCTCCTGTGATGGGCCTGTTACGGACCTTTTTGCGTGCTACGACCATACTTGTTGCATATAGTTGGCGGTAGATGTTTTGAAATGTGGGACACGTTAGATGCTCTCTGTCCGGGTACCTTTCTGCATACACCCTGCAGGCTTCAGCTGCATTTTGTCGACACTCGGTATAGATGAGTATCATCTCCGCCTTTTCAGAGTTCGAATACACCATGACCACAGTTCCTACAACACTACACTATTACAGACGTCTGGTAACACTGTGTACTACATTTAGTCTGCGTGGAAAGACGAATGCATAATAACAATAGCAGCAAGCGCTACCTGCGGACACTGTGACAGCTAGACCAAACCCCAACATTGCACTACAGCCACACTCGTAAACACGGTGGTCATCGTAAACATGTCCCTGCAGATGCTGCTCGCTGACCCTGGCCCGTGTTTGTTACAACACGCAACTGAACGTCGGAGGTGTCAAGCGTCAACTTTAGGTTGCAATATCTCCGGATGTAATTAACATTTTACAATGCAACAAACGGCACTTATTACGTATTTGTTTATATGTTCAGATGTGCTAACAAAACTAACGGGGTCCTATTTAAAGGCCTGTGTTAGAAAACATACTTCCGTGCATTTTTTTATGGCTTGTATTAAACAATTACACTAGACCCTCTCCTCACGTTCGGTATGTGCAATCGGTTCGTCAGTATTTGATGTGATTTACGAAATA
Organism: Locusta migratoria; assembly: GCA_026315105.1. NCBI lineage: Eukaryota > Metazoa > Arthropoda > Insecta > Orthoptera > Acrididae > Locusta > Locusta migratoria. Next base: position 219,028,382 of record CM048749.1, read on the forward strand.
TATCCAGCGGTAATGTTACGTGACTCGCCCTGTATAATCATACTTTACAGTAGTATGTTATTTGTATTTAGCTGCTGTACTTTTTGCAGCCTGATATGTTAATTAGATTTTTTTTTTGTACAAACACGGTTTTTTTTTTTTTTTTTTTTTTTTTTTTTTTTTTTTTTTTTTAAATTAACAGTTTGGCAAAGATGTTTTACAATGAAAATAACTATGATACCAGAGATGTTTAATAGGTCATAGGGTTATTTTATTAGCTGTTTATAATAGCTATCGTTGGTTTGTTGTTATGTACTCAGCATTTTCCGTCGATGAAGTCAATAAAGTTAACTAAATAATTTTTATGTTTTAAATCCGTGTGTTCATTAAGCACTTTGTCAGGATAATTTTTAAGCACTTTTTCTGGATAATTTTTAGTGTGAATAAATATCTCGACCTCTTCCAAAATATTCATTACTGGTCCCTTTGGAACATTATATATACACACTAAAACTACCAACTGGCGCCTCAGTGTCGACCATCATCAAAGCTAAGCTACAGCATATTATTAAAATTGCGAAGGACTTCATTAAGATCAAATGACATCATTCTTTTCTTCACAAAGGCCATATATCTATGCCTGTCATTATTTTGATGATTCATTGACAGTCTCAGAGGCCTCCTGATTGCAGTCAAAATAGAAAACGTATATTTGTAAAGAGTAGCGCTACATCATATTATCGCCACAGATGCAAATAGTTCGAACGTATGTTTGAACGCATCTCGTTGTTTGTACAAATTTTTCATTACATTTTCCGTTTTATTAGAGATGAGTGCGATGATTTTTAGTAGGGCAGAGAGATTGATGTGATTTATTTCCTTGACAACACACCGATGAGACTGTTAAAAATTCTTTATTAAGAACACACGACCGGTTTCGCTAAATAAATTTGCATTATCAGATCTTTATTTCCTGCATATAAGATAAAGGAAATACAGAATCAGAAATTAACTTTATCAACACTGTAAAGCACATACCAATTACGTTATATGCTTCGTTGTCTACTTACAATCAGGTCAGGTCAGGTAAGTAGACAACGACCCATATAATGTAATTGGTATGTGTTTTACAGTGTTGATAAAGTTAATTTCTGATTCTGTATTTCCTTTATCTTATATACAGGAAATAAGCACCTGATGGTGCAAATTTATTTTGCGAAACCGGTTTCTTAAAACAGAATTTTTAATGGTCGCAGCGGTGTGTTCTCAAGAAAATGAATCAATTCGACTGTGGTTGCCAGATGAATAAGATATAAGTGATACCATCCCACATTGTTACATGTAACAGCTTCTGCGTTATCAGCAAACCTTATTGTTGTAACTTTGCGGAAGTAACGTCCCTAGAATTGCTCAGTTATTATAGGTAATGGTATTGTTTGGAAAGACAGTCCGGCGGACGGTTAAAACAGAGGGAGCGAGTTATGTTCAAATTCAAAGGTTTGTTAGACTTATGGGACTTAAATGCGGTGGCATCAGTCCCTAAACTTACATACGTAGACTAAAGACAGCACAAACATCCATGCTCGAGGGGGACTTCGAATCCCCGACGGGGAACGGCCTCGCTCGTCGGAGCATAGCGCCTCAATGCGCTCGGCCACGCCGCCTGGCGGTGGTTGGTTGAACCAAGCAGCCGGTCGGGAGTTTTGTACAACTGACATCATTATTTTCATCTCAAAGGCCAGATACACGATGCCTCCCATTGTTTCGTGACTCATCGGACAAATCGGCGGAAATCCGGAAAAGGCCGTTGCTTTGTACTCAAAACTAATGAGGGATGTTAGATGAGCGTTTCTAAGGGAGTGTTTGGAGGACATCTGTCAGTTCCATACTCCTCTGTCAGAATAAAATAAGACAATCTATAAAATCATTTACCGTCAAGATTCAAGACATCTACCATGGTAGAATAATTACGCACATCTCATGATTCTAAATTATCTAAAAAAAATACCAATATTTATGCCAACTATATCGAAATGAATAAAAATCGAACTTATAATAATCGACTTTTGAATGCATCACGCAATTTCAAACAGCTCTAATTTAGATGATAGCTTATTGTGAAATGCGTCATACTTGTGCATATTTATTTAATCACTAATGTTCAAGTGATATAAATTTGTATTGGAAACATAAATAGATCATCACATTCTTCACAGTGAAGCTGCAAATGTGAGCAGAATGATTTACTTCTCATATATTAAATTTAGTTTGTTGATTTTTTGTACAATTTGCTAGTAGTATACATAAAAATTGTGTGAGGTGAACTCTCAGGATCATTATAGCTGGTTTGTCTATTTATTGATTTCAGACTTTATTTAATACTAATTAACAATCCTTTGTGGACTGAGCATAAATATTTTGTGTATTTAAATAATGTTATATTAGCAAGTGGTTTCAAGTGGTAGGGCTAACTATCACTTTATAAAAATATTGATATTGGATTGTTGGGCAAACATTTATAGATGGAGAGATGATGAGGAAGCAGTCAGCAAGAACATGTACACAAAATCCATAAGAAATTTACAAAGTCAGATTCTGAGAGGTAATTGGGAAATGTTTTCGACGAGAGCAGGACCAATTAAATATTTACAAAATTGGCCCAATGCCAGGGAACACGGTGAGGAAACACAACACTGGCATTCAACGGATCGGTTCATGAAATGCTAGATTCCTTAATCGGGACGGGAGGTTTGAAAATTTAAAAAGAGAAATCGATATCTTGAAACTAGATATAGTAGGGTGAACGTGGAGGAAAGAAAAAATGTTTGTAATTCTATCGGACCAAACTGTGTAGTCATCAGTCCGTCGCTTACAAACTACTTAAACCTAGGTAAACTAACCTACGGACAAACACACACACCCATGCCCTAGGGAGTACTCGAACCTCCATGGCAAGCAGCCGCGCGCTCCGCAGCGAGGCGCTTTAGACCGCTCGGCTACTCCACCGCGGCGTGGTGGAAAGAGATACGGGATTTATAATCAGGCGAGTACAGGATTAAAAATATAAAATTAGTTGGGAAATGCCGATGCGGAATGGCCGTGTGCATTGGAGCACCTTGCTGCGGTGCACGCGGCCGTTGCCCGTCGGGGGTTCGAATCCCCCTTCGGGCATTGATGTTTGTGCTGTCTTTAGTATAACATAGTTCATACGTAGATTTTAAGTTTAGGGACTCATGACCCTGCAGTTGAGTCCCATAAGCTTAACAAACATATGAACATTTTTCAGTTGGGACGTTAAAGAGTAGGTCTAATATGAATATGAAAATATGAATGCGGGAAAAATACTCTGAGCAGCGCAGTGATCACATTATCCTAGTGAAGATAGATACGAAGCTAACCACTGTAGTACACGTTCATACGCCTACTAGCTCTGCCGATAATTAAGAGATAGGAGAAATGTATAAGGACGTAAAGGAAGTTATTCAGAAAGTTAAGGTAGAGGAAAACTTAATTGGAATTCGGTAGTAGGAAAAGAAATAGAAGGGGAAATAGTAGGTGAATATGGACTGGGGAAAATAAATGAAAGAGGAAGCCGCCTAGTACAATTTTTTACAGAATATAAATTAGTCATGAAAATCACTAGCTTCAAGAATCATTACATATGGTTACATACATGGAAGGTACAAGATAGTTTTTATATTGATAAGACATAATTTCGGAACCAGGGGCAGATATATTCTCTGAACATATTGGTTATGTACTGCAGACTGAAACTGAAGAAACTGCAGCTAAGTAGAAAAATAAGCAGATGAGACCTGGATAAATTGAAGGAATCTAATGAGAATTGCAGAGGAAGCTTTAGGTAACCATTGAAGTAACGGGGGGAAATAAACAGTAGAAAAGGGGTTTGTAGCTTTGAGAGATGAAATAATCAAGGCAGCAGAGGACCAAATAGTTGGAAAGGCTATACCACATAAAGTCCTTAGATATCACAGGAAATACTAAATTTAATTGATGAAAGGAGAAGGTAAAAAAATGCAATAAACGGAGCAGGTAAATGGGAGTACTGACGACAAAGAAAGGAGATTGACAGGACGGGCAAAATGGCTAAGCAGGAGTGGCTAGAGGCCAAATGCAAGTCTGTAGAAAAATATATAACTGAGAGAAAAATAGATACCGCCAACAGAAATATAAAATATACATCTGTAGAGAAAAACAATTGCTGCATGAGTATCAAGAACACAGTTGGAAAACCAGTTCTGATTAAAGAAGGGAAAGCTGAAAGGTGGTGAGAGTATTAGAGGGCCTCTACAGTGGAAATGAACTAACTGGCAATATTGTATAAAAGGAAGTCGATGAAGATGAAATAGGAGAGGAATCTGACAGAGCACTGAAGGACCTGAAACAAGACCCCTGGAGTACATGGCAAACCCTCAGAGCTACTGAAGTCTGTGGGAGAACCAGCCATGACAAAACTATTTCACTTGGTGTGTAAGATGTACGAGACAGGCGAAATATCCCCAGACAGTATGAAAAATCTAATAATCCCCAATCCAAAGAAAGCAGACCCCGACAGGTATGAAAATTACAGAAGTCAGTTTAATAAGTCATGTTTGCAAAATTTTAAAACGAATTATTTACATACTGATGGAAAGGCTGATAGATTCTGACCTCGGGGAAGAGAAGTTCGGATTCAGGAGAAATGTAGAAACATGGGAGGCAATACTCATCTCAGAAGATACATTAAGGAAAGGCAAACTTACATTTCTAGCTTATGTGTATTTGAAGACAGCTATTAACAATATTGATTGGAATACACTCTTTCAAATCCTGAAGTCAGCAGGAGTAAAATATAGGGATCGGAATGTTATTTACAATTTATTAAAAAAACAAACAGCAGTTACAAGTGATGAAAGGCATGAAGGGGTCGCAATGGTTGGGATGGCAGTAAGATAGTGTTGTAGCCTTTGTTCAATGTTATTCAGTTTTTACATTGAACAAGTTGTGAAGGAAAGCACGGAGAAAATTTTATTAGGAGTTAGAGTTGAGGGTGAAGAAATAAAATCGCTGCGTTTTGTCGATGACATTTTAATTCTGTCAGAGACAGCAAAGGACCTGAAAGAACAATTGAACAAATTCAAAAATGTTTGTAAATCTATCGGACCAAACTGCGTGGTCATCAGTCCGTAGCTTACAAAATACTTAAACTAAGCTAAACTAACCTAAGTACAAACACACACACCCATGCCCAGGGAGGACTCGAACCTGAAGCAACGGCGAGCAACCACGCGCTCCGCAGCAAGGCGCCTTAGATCGCTCGGCTACTCCACCGCGACGCAGTTGAACACATTGGACAGTGTGATGAAAGGGGCGTCTAAGATGGACATTAACAAGAGAAAAACAAGTGTAATGGAATGCAGTCTAAGGAAACCAGGCTATGCTGAAGGTGTCAAATTAGATAACGGCAGTAGATGAGTTTTGTTAGTTGGGTAGTAAAATAACGTATGATGAGTAGAAAAGCTTTTTTGAAAAAGAAAAACAAATGCTAATATCGAATATTAATTTAAGTATCATATGATGGCAATTGTGTGGAGTGTTTCCTGGAACGGGAGTGAAACATGCACGATGAAGACGATAGAGCCTTTTGTAATTTGTTACTACAGACGAATGCAAAAGATCGTGTAACTAATGAGCAGGTGCTGAATAGAAGTGAGGAGAAAATGAATTTCTGACACACTTTGAATAAAAGAAGGGATTGATTGGTAGGATACATTCTTAGACATCAGGGAATATTAAATTTAGCATTGGAAGGAAGTGTGTAGAGTAAAAGTCGCAATGGGAGGCCAAGAGAAAAAAATAGTAAGGACATTCAAATAAATGGTAGTTGCCATTCTTAGGAGGAGATAAAGTGATTTGCTCAGGACAGAGTAGGGTGGAGATCTGCACACCAAACCAGTCTCCAGACTGAAGACCACAACAACAATGACAGCTTTGTTTCCTACTTCATTGATTTCAACCTCATTATTTGGATATGAATTGTTCATCATCTGCATGTCTTCTACGTAGATGACTAACGAAAGTTTTGCACTGACAGAAACTGTTCTTCTGCTATTGTGAAGAGATACAATAAGTCGGTTAATTCTTTGCTGTTTCTCTTTATTGCATTAAGATCTGTTCTTTTCATCTGTCCTTCTAAATCAGTCTGCATTTGTTCCTGTTAATTTTTATTTCATATATCTAACATCGTTATCATGCACGTGTTATGTTTTGTTACCTCTCTCAAGGTTTTTCCACTAGCCAAGTCGAGTTTTGCACTTAGATCTTGGACGGTACGTTTCGTTACATGATGTTTTACACACCAAGTAGTTTTTGAAAGTGCTTGGCGCCTGGGATTGGACGTGAGCTCAAAGGTATATTGCCACGGATTATGGGATCGATTCCCTTCGGAGGTTCGAGTCTTACCTCGAGAATGTCTGTGTGTCTAATAGTGTGTGTGTGTTTGTGTGTGTGTGTAAATAAAAATGTTTGTAAATCTATCGGACCAAACTGCGTGGTCATCAGTCCGTAGCTTACAAACTACTTAAACAGAGGTAAACTAACCTAAGGACAAGACACACACCCATGCCCCAGGGAGGACTCGAACCTCCACGGCGAGCAACCGTGCGCTCCGCAGCGAGACGCTTTAGACCGCTCGGCTATTCCACCGCGGCAGTGTGTGTGTGTGTGTGTGTGTGTGTGTGTGTGTGTGTGTGTGTGTGTGCTGTTGCCGACTCTCGATCCTTTTTTTCCGTCAGACTAACAACTAAAAATCCGTCAAAAGCCGTCACAATTAGATATCTTTGTATTTTCTTGCAAAATAAGGTATCTTTTAAAAGGTAGGACGCATTACTTTGTTTACGCACTAGTGAAATACTAAAAAATCCGTAAAAAGTCAGATATTCCCCGTTTCCTTACAGAAATAAAGAAAATTAAAATTTATACGAAACATAATATTTGTTACTTTGTTTACGAGTCGGACAAGTATTTAAAATTCCGCCAAACTCAACCAATATACTGAGCACACTATCCAGAATTCTTCGAACTAACTTCTAAACCAAAGCACATAATTATTAGCGTGCTGCTGCTGCTACGACAGATGCACGTATCGTATCTTTGCATCCAGACCAGTTAGATCCATATGCCATCGTAATTATTATTTTACATAGTTTTCCAGTAATCATTAGTGGGTTTTAGCGCAACAATTCGATGATATACTGATGTACTGTCTTGCAAATATACTACAGTACTGTCTTGCAAATATACTACAGTACTGTCTTGCAAATATACTACAGTACTGTCTTGCAAATATACTACAGTACTGTCTTGCGGGCATGGAAAGTTTGGCATCCGTATTAGCGTTTTCAAGGAAAACATATTTTTTTCTAAACTGCATTAAACCAGCAATACCCGTAAAAAAACACACATTCTAGGCAGTGACGACTTCAGCAGTTAGGAGTACAAACATTTGAACATTTTTGGAACTCTTTAGAATATTAGTCAGCAATTTAATTCACTTTGCCTGTCTCTCCCTGTGCAGTGAAAATCCACGACTTGCGGAATTTTCTTCTCGACGTCACCATTATCAAAATTCTTAATCGCGAAAACTGCATCTACGTACCCTAAAAGTATATGTTCCAATATGAAGCTGCTCATCGGTTTTGTGACGTCTGATGTCTGATTTTGTTCGTGTTAAACATAGAGATTTCGACTCTATCTCATAGCTCTACTGTTATTTAAGGTTTTTCACACTGTACATGACAAGCATCTTCTATTCAAATAGCATGCTTGCGATTGCGTTAATGTATACTGTCAGAAAGGACATAGTACGTGCTAATTGACGGCAAGCTCTGTTAGACTGTTCGTAGACGATAGTTTTCAGCCAGTAAAATCACCAGGAGTTCAATGCCAACCACAAAACGATATAGTTAACATATTAGCATGGTGCGAAAATTGGCAGTTGAACTAAAATAGTGAAAAGGGTGATATTAACACTAAAAGAATCCGTTAAACGTGATATACACGATAAATCAATCAAAAATCTAAAGGACACAATTTGAACCAAATGCTTAGGAATTACAATTACGAACATCGTAAACTGGAAACAAAATTTAGAAAATATCGTGTTGAAGGCTAACAAAATGCAGGTGAAGTCATCCACTTAGAAAATGCAGTAGTTCAACTAACGTAACTACCTGCACTACATTTGCCCGACCGATTTTGGAGTATTGCTGAGCATTGTCGGACTGAATGGGGAAACACAAAATGAAGAAAGAACAGCTCGTTTTTTTACCATCGCGAAACTAGGTAATGACGAATAAGTTTAGGTGTAAATCGTACATAGAAAGGTTTTATTCGTTGTGGCAATATCAATTTGCGAAATTTCTTTCACCATTGTTCTCCTCCGAATGTCTATTTAGTTAGCAATCTCCTTCATAGGCAGACCATCGCAATAAAGTAAGGAAAATGGGATAAAGAAGGAAAGACTTAGATTTTTCTTTTTTCCACGCCCTATTAGAGAATGTAACGATAGGGAAACACTATGACAGCGGTTCCATGAATTCCAGGTAATTCTAAATTATTGCAGCGTAAATATGTAGATTTTTACTTGAGCAATTAAAAAAAATTCTTTTAGAGCTTATGCGACTTAACTACAGGGGTCATCAGTCCCTAAGCTTACAATCTAATTATGAACTAGCTAATACCAAAGACGGCACAAATATCCATGCCCGAGGGGGGATTCGAACCCCCGACCGTAGTGGCCGTGCAGACTATAACTGACGCGATGCAGAACGCTCGGCCACCGCGGCCGGCACTTGAACAACTGTTAGAATATTGCGGTTTTGCTTGTTTAGATGAGTCTACACACTGACATGTTCTTCTGCGGTTTATCCAAGTTATTAACCGTTCAAATTGCCAAACAATATATTATTATAACAAACATATTACCTGACTGTTACATAAAACGTCTCTAAATCTCATCGACAAAGTCAAACGCCGAATTGCAATGACGAGAAGTAGAGCAGAAGCTAAATAACCAAATGAAAATATGATAAGTATTCATTGCTCTTGTAAATATTACACCGTTAAAATGTTAAGTGTGTCACCCTGACAAATATTTTATATTTTTTGACTTTTTAACGCACTTTCAAAATCAACCGTCTATAATAACCGCTGCACAAAGGAAGCACGAAATTGCGTATCGTGGTACCAGTCGCCATATATCTGCGATATACAGTGAGACTGAATTACGTTTACGAACGTGGTTTTAATATAAGCACTACACTGCCAATTCTCCCACAAGCTGAATGGCTGATACAGACTGGCAAGTAATAACGTGCACCAAATATGACAGTTATCATATAACAACGCACAGTACGGAATTTTATGCACAGTCTCCTCCGTACCTAAATATTAAAAATGAGAAACATACAGAACTGACGTATCTTATTATCTTGGATCAATAATCCCTGCCTTTTATTAATGTAAATCTCTAAACCGTAGGAGAAAGGTAATCTGAGAGCTGCAGTATGCGAAGAAGAGGCTCGATTAATACCTTAATTTTACAAGACAGGAAGAAATATATCAGATTGAAAACTAAACACAAATCGAAATAAGGGATTATCGCTATCAAATAAATAAACAGAAAAATAATTAATAAGATGACTGGTTTCCCAAAGCAATGGCAGAACTTATTTTTATTTACTTGCTACTCATCTTCCTATATCCCCGGTCAGACAAACAATGAATGTGTACAGTACGTAAAAAAGAACGTGTTTACGTTGCAGAAATTCACAGAACAAACAAATTTTGCCTGTGACGTGAACTATCCCTTATTGGCGAGAGCGGAGCAGTTCTTAACCTAGGTGACCACTCCAACAGTAATATAGGAGTAAGTGTCAAATGACAGTTTTAATTAATCATGTGATTAAACTGTTTAATCAATTAACGAAATTCATTGACCTTTGTTTCAATTTCGATAACTTTTTTATCATTTTCCCTTACTCCAGTTCACGACCATCCTCTTCCCACGAATCCCCCCTCCCCCTTCTGAACAATGTCAATTCTGCGCCACTGACGTATTCCGGATTTGAACACTCAGCCTTTAGATTCCGGAGCCATCATCCCACCCCCTAATTCTCCTACTGTTTTTTAAAGGTCGTTTGCATATTTGGCATCGAAAAAACGTTCATTGCGTATTTTTCTCGCCCAGTTTACTTAAACCTTGAGGAGCGATTGTGTCATATTTACGTGTACTATTACGCTTCTGAGTAAGGAACCTATCGCTGTTGAGAGTGTCAGAGGGAGCATTAGGAAACGTTTGATAGAATGGGAGGGTAGTAATAATTTAGAAGAAGAATGGATAGCTTTGACAGATAAAGCACTATAGGCTGCACAGGGTCATCAAGGCAGGAGGATAAGGTGTAAGAGAATTCCTTGGCTAACACAGGATATACTGAACTTGACTGATGAAATAACAAAAAATAAAATCACAAAGAGTGAAGCGGGAAAAAGGGATTTCAGAGGGCGTAACAATTATTAGGTTGATAGGAAGTGTACATTGGCTAAGCAATAGTGGCTAGAGGACAAATTTATGTCTGTAGATGAATGTATAACTAGGGGAAGTTAGATACCGCCAACAAGAAAATAAGAGAAACTTTTGGAGATAAGAAAAGCTGCAGAATCAATATCAAGAGCTCAGATGGAAAACCAGTACTAAGCAAAGAGGGAAAAACTGAAAGATGGAATGAAGATATAAAGAGTCAATACATGGGAAATGAAGGCAGTATTGTAGAAATTGGAGAGGCAGTAGATGTAGATGGGATAGGAGATTCGATACTGCGAGAAGAATTAGACAGAGCTCTGAAATATTCGAAACCACTAGGTGATGAATTTCATTAAAGGTTTCAATAAACCATACACGGCTCTTTTCGAATATGTGAAATAATACTACATTCAGAAAACCTCTTAACAGAGAGAAATGAATTGGATGCAGACTGACAGATGGTAGCTAAGCATGCTATGCTTGATGCAAGCGAAAATGACGATACTTGAATTTTAACAAGTCCAGTATTACTTATTAATACATTTAATTTTTACTGATTGACAAATATCGTACCTCGACCAACTCTAACAGAAGTCAACAAATTGGAAGTTTTCTACCGTCCAATGTTGCATGAAGTAATTGGCGCAATTCTTCTAGTCGGCGTGACCGATTTACTGTGAAAAGTATGCCTAGGTCTGATAATTTACTGTCGAAATTACGAAACCGCTCACAAACCTCAGGACCACTATGATGCTTGTCCTGTTTCGTGAAAATTACGAAAGGCTAGTTTGGTAGTTCTGGCCTCCAACAGTTAGCCAATGTTTTGGTATCATCGCGAACACGTAAACTTGTAAAATTTAAAAGACGTTTATTGAAATTAACCCAGCACTGCAAAGGAACGAGAGATGATTAAGTAAAGACTCCCTTTGCATTTTAAGATAACTTCATCAAGAAAAACCAGATCGAACGATTTCAATATTTATCTGACACAGCGACACTTACGACTAATCCAAGCCGAACACAGACATATGTGCCTATTTACCGCTTAGATAAATGGTATATTTTATGATCTTCACATTTTTTATCACAGATGCTGCTATATCATTTTATAGATATTGCCTTCGGTTAAAAGTATATTCGAATTGTTAATTACATACATTTAGTTGTATGAAGAAAGGAGAAATTTAATGTACAGATTTTTTTATGTTATTACATCTCAGATCGAACTTTCTCCGTGAACTGTTAATTAACGTTTCAATGGGTTTGTCTGTGAAGCTCTTATAACGTGCGAGAGCCTGTTGTATATACAATCAGTGTTATTAAAAAAAAAAAAAAAAAACTGACGCAGAGGAACTGTTTAGCAGCCGGCAGATAAGCAGTAGACCCCACCTTCTGTAAGTGAAACCGGCTTCTGATTAGAAGCGTCATATAGTAGTTGATTTTTGTGTGCGCGTTTTCGTTTGTTTGTATATTTGTACTCTGCTCTCGTGCATATTAGACTCATATCCGCGTTTTAACAAACTGTGTAGTATTCCTTTGAGCGTATCGCGACAGTCGTTTGTTTTGTTTTGATTGTGCCTGCTGTTGATAGAGCGCAGTCAGTATCTGTTTAGCCGCCGGCAGATAAGCACCAGAAGCGACATCTAGTATTTTGAATTTTGTCTGCGCGTTTTCGTTTCAGTTTATAAGACTATACTGTGCTCTCGTGCATATTGAACTAAAATATGCATTTTAACGAACAGTGTAGTCTTCCTTTGAGCGCACCGCGACAGTCGTTTGTTTTGTTTTGATTGTGTCTGCTGTTGGTACAGCTCAGTCAGTGTCTGTTTAGCCATCGGCAGATAAGCACCAACAGCGACATATAGTATTTTTTCGTTTTAGTTTTTGTTTATACTGTGCTCTCGTGCATATTGGATTCAAATTCACAACAAACAGTGCAGTTTTCCATTGTGTGCATCATGACAATAGTTTTTGATTTGTCCGCACTGTAATCATGAATAGGGACTGTGACTGCTGTGTGTGGATGCAGTCTGAGCTAGTGACGGTGCAGTCTGAGTTGGTGAGCTCCAAGCTTCAAACCGAGCGAGGTGGCGCAGTGGTAACACACTAGACTCGCATTCGGAAGGATGGTGGTTCAAATCCACCTCCGGCCATCCAGATTTAGGTTTTCCGTGATTTCCCTAAATCATTCCAGACAAATGCCGGGATGGTTCCTTTGTAAGGGCACGGCCGATTTCCTTCCACATCCTTACCCAAACATTCCGAGCGTAACCTCCGTCTCTAATGACCACGCTGTCGACGGGACGTAAAACTCCAAGCTTCCTTCCTTCCTTACAAGCTTCAAGCTGTGTTAACCTCAGTTGCACAGCTGGAGGCTGCGATTGACCGGGCGTCGTTGTTGTTGGCCGTTAGTGGGGACCAAGTGGACTACCGAAGTCTCCACCGATCGACCTGAACCTTCGACATGCCCTGATACTGATAGCAGTGAGGCAGACACCCCACCCGAGGTTGCGTGGGGGGTTGCTCTAGTGCTTAACAGGACGGGCCAGACATTCCAGGGAACGGAGGCCTCCCCAGTTCGTCTAGCGAAAAAGTTTGAGGCGCTATCTGTTTAGGACAACGTTCCTGAGCCTGCAAGATCCGGGCTTTCAAAGAGGGTGGGTTTGTTTGTAGTTCGGAGCTCCAACGTTAGGCGGGTGATGGAACCCCTTAGACAGATGGCTGCCAAGGAGGCGAAGAAGGCCAACGTACACTCCGTGTGCAAACTGCGTGGGTTCATTCCAAACGCGGAACGTGTCCTTCCAGATTCCATGAAGGGTACGGGGTGCAGCCATCTGCTGGTGGTGGCTCACGTCGGTATCAATGATGTGTGTCGTTTCGGATCTGAAGAGATTCTATCAGGATTTGAACGGCTATTTGAAGTGGTTAAGACTGTCAATCCTGCTTGCAAGATCAAAGCAGAGCTCACCATCTGCAGCATAGTTGGCAGGACTGACCGTGGATCTCTGGTAGAGAGCTGAGTGGAGGGTCTGAATCAGAGGCGCAGACACTTCTGCGACCGTGTAGGCTGCGGATTCCTCGACTTGCGGCATCGGATGGTGGGTTTCCGGGTTCCGCTGAATAGGTCAGTAGTTCACTACACGCAGGAAGCGGCTACACGGGTACGGGGGCTGTGTGGCGTGCACTGGGCGGTTTTTTAGGATAGAGGGCTTTGTGGGAACACTAACTGAGCTTTCTCAAAGGGTGCAGGTCGATCGCAAGAGAAATATAGATCTAGGAACTATTGCTATAACAATGAATTGCAGCAGCTGCGTCGGGAGAGTACCAGAAGTCCAAGTGTCAATAGAAAGCACCAAAACACATATCATTAGAGCTAACGAAAGGTAGCTTAAGCCGGAAATAACTTCAGCAGAAGTATTTGCAAAAACTCTAACCGTGTTCAGAAAGCATAGATTAAACAAAATAGGTGAACGCGTGTTTGTAGCCGTCTAAAGTAGTCTTTCGTGTAGCGAAGTTGAAGTTGATACTTCCTGTGAGCTATTATTAATAGAAGTTGTACCTGAAAAACATAATAAGTTAATAATTGGTTTCTTTTTCCGGCCTCCTGACTCTGACGATATAGTAGCAGAAAAGTTCAAAGTTAATCTGTATCTAATTGCAAACACGTATTCGTCTCACACAATAATAGTAGGCGGTGATGTTTGTTTACCCTCAATATGTTGGCGAAATTATATTTTCAAATCAGGAGGTACGAATAAAATATCGTTCGAAAGCATTCTCTGAGAATTACTTCGAACAATTAGTTCATGAACCAACTAGAATTATAAATGTATGTCAAAACACACTTGATCTCTTAGCGCCAAATAATTCTGAGCTCATAACGACCATCAAAATGGATACAGGTGTTAGTGAACACAGCTGTCGTAGCGAGATTGAATATCGAAAGTCCCAAAGTTACCAAAAATAACCAAAAGTATATTTTTCAGGAAATCAAATAGAAACGCAATACATTGCTTCCTGAAAGACAGTTTCCTCTCGTTCCTAAAACTAAACGTAAGTGTAGACCATATGTGGCTCAAATTCAAAGAAGTGGTTTCCACAGCAATTGACAGTTTTACACCAAATAATAGAAGGAGGTGATCCCCCTTGGTACACAGAACAGGTCAGGACACTGTTGAAAAAGCATGCTAAATTTAAATGAACACAAGCTCGAACCTTAGCGACGATATCAGTGCGAGATGCCTACAATACTTTTGACAACGAAACTCTTTCTCGAAATTTGAATTAAAACCCTAAGAGATTTTGGTCATGTGTTAAATATACTAAGAGCAAAACACAAACAATACCCCCACTATCCAGCCGATGATAGCGCTACTAATGTGAAGTTACTAAACATATCTTTTAGAAACTTATTCACCAAATAAGACGAAACTAATATTCCAGATTTCGAATTACGAACAGAGACCGTAATGAGTAACGTTGAAGTAGATATCCTTGGAGTAGCGAATCAATTTAAATCACTCAACAAGAACAAGTCTTCTGGTCCGAACTGTATGCCCATAGGTTTTTATATGAAGCGATATCTCCTTACTTAACAGCCATATAAAACCGCTCTCTCAAAAAAAAAAAAGATCTGTACCAAAAGATTGAAAAGTCACACTGTGAGGTTACCGCCAAATAGAAATATTGGTAATTAATAGCATTTGATAATTAAACAGTATGAAGTTCAATGCAAACATTGACCATGCCAATGCACTAAATGTTACACAATTTTAATCTTATTAATTATGGTAGCAATGTATGTACGCAGTTGGGTGACAACATTTATAGTTAGGCCATAGGTAGAAATTCTCCACGTTGAGATTTGCTGTGTGCTTGTAGCTGACGGCAGGCCAGCGAGCAGGCCGACGTTGGTGGCTTGTTCCAGCTTAGGATTTTCCAGTTCGTTTCCGGTGAGGGGAGGGAGGGACAATGGCGAGTGCCAGGTGCAGTGCAGTGCACAGCGTGAAATGAAATATTCTAATACTGCTTGCATTTGAAGTAATACGATGCTGTTAGGAACCTTTAAGGCCCTCATTACAAAATAGCCTGTTGACAAATAAACAATACATTAGCTGATATAGTCACATCTGGCGTAATATGTTTAATTGACAATGAAAATAAAAAATTACCAATGAATACAAGACAGTTACACAACTAGCATGGCAATGTTTATTTATAAAAGTAATATATAAACTATTTCTCATTTTATTTTCAATTAATTTTATGTATTTTATCTTAAAATATTCAGTTAAATCACTTATCTGTGATATAAGAAATTGCACGATTGTAATAAATAGTGCAAAGGATGTTTATACCAATATAAAAACATAATAAGAAATTTGTTTAATGTGTAGTGTAATTATTTTGATTTTAATAAAGTTTTAGAAATGTACTGGCTGAGCGCTATACGTCGGCAAGTCGGTTAGAACAGCTCACATGGGGAAGTTGATGACGTAAGGAAAAAACCCGGCAGTTGGGCTTTTGGCACGTGCGCTCGCTCGCGCGCGCGCGCGCGCGCGCGCGACGGGTCGAGAGCAAGTGGTGTAGCTAGCCGGGCGAGGCGTCGCTCTGCATGCAATCGGCATGTGGATCTCCAGGTGGAGACTATAGATATTTGTGTGGCAATTGCCATGTGTGGTTGCTCGTCGGTGACTGCACCAAGTTGAATCGAGTGCTACTGTGTGTTGTGAATATTTAGCCTGTGGAACAAGGTGTGCATGACACTAAATTAAAGTGACTGTGTTTTGTTAATGTAACACGTGTCGTCGCATAGGCATGAACATAAATGGTGTTTGAGACAGGCACATGGTGTGAAAACAATTTGCGACAAATATTCATTTTGTCTGGGGGCTCACGAGCTATAAATTTATTTGATAAATGTGTCGACGTATAGACGTATCAGCCACAGGGTTTTAATATGGTGTAATAAACAACATAAAGTGAACTTTCACGTGTTTTCAAAAATAGTAGTTAGTACACCCTTTTCTCACATGAACTTTATTATGAATTTTGTTGTTAATCATATGCAGGGAAAGAAAGCTGCGAACGTGTGATATCATCCCCTAGGTTTTAATATAAGCACTACACTGCCAATTCTCCCAAGATTCAAACAGTAGCAATCACATTTCCAATGTTTTGCATGTTTAGGAATTTGGTTCGCAAGCTGGTGGTTGTGAGTTTTAAAAAATTAAACTTTCCCTATTTTAAACTCTCACCCCGACCTTCAGCCTCGCAACACCTATATTCAAGAAATGCAATAGGAGTAAGCCACTAAGCTACAGGCCTATTTCATTGACGTAGATTTGCAACAGGGTTTTGGAACATATCCTACATTCAAATATTGTGAATTATCTTGAACAGAATGATCTGTTGACCCATGGTCAACACGTATTCAGAAAATATCGCTCATGCGAAACACAACTAGGTCATTACTGACACGAAGTGATGAGTGCTATCGACAAGGGTTCTCATATTCATTCCGTATTTCTTGATATCCAGAAGTCTTTTGACACTGTATCTCAGAAACGGCTTTTGATCAAAATTGGTTATGGTATATCGACCAAAATTTGCGACTGGATAGGGGATTTACTGTCAAAGAGGACACAGTTTGTAGTAATAGATTAAAACAGAGGTGATATCGGGCGTTCCACAGGATAGCGTTACTGGTTCTCTGCTGTTCCTTATTGACATAAACGATTTGGGAGAAAATCTAAGCAGCTCTCTTACATTGTTTGCAGATGAGGCCGTCATTCACCGTATAGTAAAATCATCTGAAGATCAAAACCAACTGCAGAGTGATCTAAATAAGATATCAGTATGGTGTAAAAATTGGTAATTGACTCTAAATAATGAGAAGCGTGAAGTCGTCCATTTGAGTACGGAAAGCGTTAAACTTTGTGTACAAGATAAATCAATCAAAAGTGAAGACTGTAAACTCCACAAAATACCTAAGAATTACTATTACTTCAAACTTAAACTGGGAAGAACACGTAGATAATGTCGTGAGACAGGCGAACAAGAGACTGCGTTTTATTGGCAGAACACTTAAAAGATGCAGCAGAACTACTAAGGAGACTGCATACACTACGTTTGTCCGTCCTTTTTTGGAGTATTGCTGACCAGTGTGAGATTCTTATTGAGTGGGTTTGGCGGAGGACATCGATAGAGCCCAAAGAAGAGCAGCTCGTTTTGTATTGTCACGATACAGGGGAGACAGTGACAGGTGACACAGGATCTGGGATGGGAATCATTACAACAACGGCGCTTTCCGCTGCGGCGTGGGCTACTTATGAATCTCCAGTTGTCAACATTCTCCTCCGAATGCGAAAATATATTGTTGACTCCAAAGTACATAAGTACAAAAGATCATCAGAATAAAATACGAGAAATCAAGAGCTCGAACTGGGAGAATCAGGTGTTCTTTCTTCCCGCGAGATATTCGAGAATGGAATGGGTGATACATAGTATATAGGTGGTTCGATGAACCCTCTGCCAGGCACTTAACTGTGATTTGCAGAGTATCCCATGTAGATGTAAAAATGGTCATTGGTAACGGACTCAAAATGTTTGTATAGCTTATGGGACTTAACTATGGGGGCATCAGTCCCTAAACTTAAAAAAAAAAAACTACTTATGAACTAGCTAACACTAAGGACGGCACAAATATCCATGCCCGAGGGGGGATTCGAACCCCCGACCCTAGTGGCCTTGCAGACCGTGACTGATGCGCCGCAGTCCCCTCGGCCACCGCGGCCGGCGTAACTGACCCAATCGCCCGACAGTGCGTTGATGACGTCTTCGTGTTCTTACATGTTACAACACCAATAAGGACCGGATGTACCACAGGCTAACGTAATTTTGAGATCACATATTGTAGAAATGTCACGATTGAAAATGCATGCCCATGTTAATTAAGGAAGATGATGGTCTCAGTAGTGTTGGTTGCCGCCCTGCTCGTTGTAACCGATACTACAAGCCTCGGCATTGAAATGTAAGAGGCTCTGGTCAGTACCTTATGATTCCACAACTCTGAAAGTTGATCTGATGTTCAAGCAGCCAGTGATCACTGGGCCAGTTTTGAGCAGAGATGGTTTCCATAGGCGAGACATCGGGAAAATAGTGTAGCAAAGGCAGCAATGCAGTACAGTGTACGACGAACAGGACTCAAAGATTTTGGACCATGTTCGGTCACACATCACTCTGTTTCCTTGTGGCTGTTGGCAAGATCAAAAAGAATTTGAAGACAACAGACTGCATCATGTCTGAGATGTAACTGGTTACAGTTCACACAATACGTATTACTGAGGGGTGCGACTGGAATCGAAAACCACGTCAAACTTAATGCCAAGTGCAGAACCGTAATGACAGTGTTAACTGGCACAGTACAAACATCTCTTAAGACGGTGTCACTACAATCTGACCATAGTGGTGGGAAGGAGGAATCGCTATTTGTTGGTATAAAAAATGTTAAAATGTTTGTAAATTATAAGACCTAACTGCAGTGGTCATCACTCCGTAAACTTAGAGACTAGTTAAATTAACTTGCCCTAAGAACAACACGCAACCATGCTGGAGGGAGGAATCGGACCTCCGACGGTGAGAAAATACGCGCTCCGCAGCAAGGCGCCTTAGAACAGGCGGTCACTCTACCGCGGCTCGCACTCTACAATGATGTTTCCAGGACATAAGCAGCTTTGGTACGAATTTCACGTTTTCTTCAGATGACGATTGTTTGGCTGAACAAATAAATCTTGGCTCATCTGTGAACAGAACGCGGTGGCATTCGTTACGAATCCAATCCTGATGTTCTTCCGCCAAGACTCTGCATGCTAAACGATGGGACACACACGAAAGGTCTCCGTGCATAGACGCAACATACCGAAAGGAGATATCTTACTGTTTCTACCTGGAGGTGCGATGCATCTGAGTTGCATTCGCCCTCCTGTCTCGATGGGCTGTTAACTGGAGGTAACGGTCACCTCCTGCTAAAGTTACTCGTTGAACCTTCACCTTGGATTTTTTTAACGGTTTCTTTTGACTGAAATCGCATCCAGGTTCCTGGAAATTACACCTGGGTCACTTCAATAGCTGCAGCCAACTGCCTCTGCGTCTACCCCGTTTCCAGCCTTTCTATGACTCTCCATGTCATATCTTCTGGTGAGTTGCATTGGTCTACCTGCTCACTACATTATCTGAACCCGACTGCTTTTGGAATTCGTTGGGTATAGTAAACAGAAGCTGACACCAAACCCTTATGTATCAACGCTCTGTTATTATTATCACTATATCGGTTGCGGTTATGTTGTTTTCTCCACTCCGTCTAACCGACAGGTAGACGTCGAACAACTTTTATTCATTCTGATGAGCCGGCTGCGGTGGCCGAGGGGACTAAGGCGCTCCAGTCACGGTCTGCACGGCCACTACGGTCGGAGGTTCGAATCCCCCATCGTAAGTAGTTCATAAGTAGTTTGTAAGTTTAGGGACTGATGACCCCGTAGTTAAGTCCCATAGACTATACAAACAAACATTCTGATGATGACCTCAGAACCTAGGTATCTCAACTATACCCCTATTTGACCAATGTATATCTTCTGTACTGCGACAATCGAAAATTATCTTACTACACAGAGAACAAAACTCATCTACCACCTGTATTTTCTCGTTATCTAATATAAGTCCTTCACAATCGCCTGATTTTCTAAGACTACATTGCGTTCCCATCATTTTGCCTTCCTTTCAAGACATATCCATTCCCATAAACTTTTCTTACGGGTCCTTTGCTATATCTGACAGAATTACAGCGTCATCTTCAAACCACCAAGTTTTTTAATACAAATAAACAATCCCTGAGACAGATTTTCGTCTGGAATATGTCAAAGACATTATTGATAAATCTGAAACATTGAATTAAAATTTGTGATGCGGTCGGGAATCGAACCCAGACCTCCATGCTTCCTAGGCAGACGTCTTACCCTTTTTTACAGTTTCTGTGTGACATTAAGGAAACAGAACATTCTTTACAGATGCAGAGCCGCCTGCCCATTGCACCCTAGCTGCGTCTGCCCGCACTAGTCAGTGCACAGTTACCATATACAGAAATAAAATAATTCTTTAAATTTCATTCTCTTAAGTAAAACAAATGAATTTAATGAAACCAAGAATAACTGCAAAATCTATTAAGAAACAGATAACCCACCCAGTTTCTGTGTGACATTAAGGAAGCAGAACATTGTATCACATCCTAAGCACATGTACTCGTAGGCACACAGTTCGCGTAGTGAGTTGTTATATGTTCAGACAGCGCTTCTGGTAGTCCGTTTGTCTTATTCTGGTAACTCAATTTGACCTTCTACTTCCCGTGTCATACAGGAAGCTGTCAAATCACCTGTTAAAGTTGTCTCTTACGTTCACGTTTTCATAAATTTTCATCAATTACTACTCCAAAGTAGAGCTGCTACTACGGTATATTTTAAAAAGTTTGCGAAATCTTTCCTGTAATTGGTGTTTTTCTGTAATCTTTCATGCTGTGTCATTAGGTATGTAATGAAGTCTTCTCAGGTCCTTTCTTTGATATTGAAAATATAGTAAACTGATTGAGCTTGCAACCAGTTTACTGCATTTCGTTTGGTCTGTGGGAAGGGTACACTGTCTGGTGTCAGGAAGTCTGCTGGCGTGATAGCCATTGGTGATGTTCTGGTGATGGTTGCCGATAACTTTCTGATGACCCTCCAAATCCCACTGACTTTGGTACAAACAAACCTGTGCTCTTCGGTATCTTGAAGATTGCATAATGTGCACAAGGGTGACTCAGATAAGCGGATCGAAAAAAGCCTGGCGCTTGTTGCTACTTTCCTGTTCACGACATAATACCAGCATGCTCTCACACCAGAAGACAAATATCGTGCATTGATGTTTTCCCAAACCACACGCCAATTGTGAGTTGTATATTTGTCCTCGATATTACTCCTGGGCTTTGTTTCGAGCAAGGTGTTGTAGACATTCTTAACTACCAGTATTTCTTTAGCCGGAATTTTCCTCCGAACATAACTGAATTCCAACAAAAAGTGCCTTCGAGGGTGTAGCACCTCGTTTATACGGTGGATGTCAATTGGAGGACGGAGGTCCGACGGTGAAATTGCTTTAAGCATGTGAGCTGTAGGGAGAGTTTACTCAGATAAAGAGCTTGAGCCTTCAGGTATACATCAGTAAGACTTAAACCTCCTTTTCGTGGTGGGAGAGTCAAGGTATCATATTTGATCTTAAAGATTTTTCCTCTGCTCACAAAAAATCCAAGAGCGGATAACATCCGTTTTGCATTTTCTTTGAGAATAGGCATTACTTTTGCGACATAATTAATCTTCGATACAAGATACACATTTGGCAGTTCAACTCTTTGGGACGGGTTTAATTTCCGCAAACTTTGAAGTTTAATACAAGGTCTGAGTTTATGAAGCAGAGTTTTGTAATTAGCATCTATCATTCCCTGAATCAGTCCCGTAAATTTGATCCCGAGACACTTCATACTAGAAAGTATCTGTGTCCGTGGATGGTGTTCCATGCCAAGTCATCGACCGATATCTAGCAGTCCGGTTTTTCTCCAGTTCAGAGTAGCTCCAGAGGCGGCCTCGTAGTGTTGTAATATGCCAAGGGCAGACTCCACTTCTTGTTTGGTTACAACAAGAAAGCCGACATCATCTGCATAGGCTCGACAGGCAGTCTTCTGCCCGTTTACCTGCAGGCCCTGTGAACGAGCCGTCAGCTTGACGAGCAAAGGCTCGATGGCGACCGCAAACAACGCCATCGACAACGGGCACCCCTGTCGAACCGAACGTTCAATCTTAATCGCGTCACTGAGCTGACCATTGACTAAAAGTCGCGAAGTGCTGTTGCAAAACAACTTCTCTATTATTCCTGTGAAGCGATTCGGAAATCCCATTGCCTGCATTGACGAAATAGGAACAAGGTTTATCGAAAGCTTGTTCAAAGTCCACTGTCCCAATGACACACTTCAATTTACAAGCCTCCGCAAGGGCTTTTGTGTCTCTGTAATCTGTGAGCGTGTGGTATATTGACCTCTCTTTGCCAACACTTGTCTGGTAAGGACCAGTAACGAGATGGGTAATGTTCTTCATTCTTTGACTCAGGACACGAGTGAATATTTTGTAGTCGCTATTAAGGAGGGTGATGGGCCTCAAATTCGAGAGACTGTTACATGTTGGAGTTTTGAGGAGTAAGACCACAATTCCATGTTGAAACTCTTCCGGAACGACGGTGTTAGGGTCCATTAATTCATTGCATATGGCAAGGATGTTCGATTCCAATTCGGGGCCAAAAAGTCTGGTACACTTCCACAGGTAGCCCATCACGTCCAGGAGATTTGTTCTTCGGGCTCCGCTTGACTGCGTCTTCTAGCTCTTCTTCAGTGACGTCAGCAGTGAGGGCATCCACATCTGCAGGGCAGAGTCCTCTTCTAAGGTCGGACAGAAAATCCCGGAGCGCAGTCTCATCAACTGCTCCGTGGGACATAAGATTGGTGTAATGCTCCTGGATAGCATTTCGAATTGCACTTTGTGTAGTGTATGTCATCCCGGTACTGGTTTTCAGCTCAGTCAATATTTTGCTGCTACCCCGTATACTTTCGCGTAGAATATGATACATCGCTGCTTCTTCATCCTGTACCGCCTTTGCAACCCTGGCTCGAATCTGCAAACTCTCCAGCTGTTTCCGCTTCAAACATAAAATTTTTGTCTGGATCCTTTTGATCTGCGTAAAGTTATCAATAACAGTTGCATTCAGTTTATATAAGTCCCGTAGACACCGAAAATAGAACTCGATCGTGCTTTTGTACCACCTGTGTTTCTCACGAGAGTACGCCATTAAGGTTTTCCGTATTTTTGGTTTGGCGTATTTGACCCACCAGTCGAGTGGGGAACTCTATGTGTGAAATTTTTGTTCGCACGCCGCCCAAGTCCCGAGGCAATCTTCTCGGCTTTCAGGGTCTTCCAGGAGTGCGATATTAAATTTCCACAGACCTCGACTCCTGTATGTTGCCTGTTTTCGTAAATTGATGGTACAAACAAAGGCTTCATGGTCAGAAAAGACAGTAGGCCATCTTCAGTCTGTAGGAGGTGGGTTGTTAGACTCTGGGAGACATAAATTCTGTCAAGTCGACTGGCAAAGTGCCCAGTGACATGCGTGAAACAAGGTACTGCTCCGTCCATAAAATTCCAGGAGTCAATTAAGTGGAGACTTTGGATGACACGATCGAGTTCAACACATGGATTGTAATTGGGGGTTTGGTCTATGGGGCGAAGTACACAATTAAAATCACCAGCAAAGACGATATGATCGTAACTGCTTCCGAAGAGTGGAACCATTTCACATCTAGAAATTCTGCCCTGAGTTGACTGTTGCTGGAACCAGATGGAGCATAGACATTAATTAATTTAGTGTTGTTGAAAGTGACAGCTATTCCTCTGCCTTTTACAACTTTTTCCCCATTTGTGACCATAATACCTTCCTTCAGTAGTATGGCAGTCCCTAACTCTGATCCAATACCAGGGCTTATGAAAACATTGAAACCAGGAATCTGCTATAGATCAATATCAGACACTTCCTGGAGCAAAACTACATCAATTTCAGCGGCATACAAAAAATCTTGCAGGTTTTTTAGGTTCAAAACACTACGGATCTTATATTTACTGTAACTATTTTGTATGCCTGAAAGTTGTCTATGGTCTACGTGCTATTGTGAATGTAGAGAGGGAATGACCGTCATTCAAAAGTCCAGGTTAGGCGAGGTCTGTATGCATTTTTCGCGTATCCGTAGGGTCCGTAGGGGTGTTAACCAGGTGTCGGTTTTCGTCATTCACTACGGTCGGGGGTTCGAATCCCCTCTCGGGCATGGATATTTGTGCCGTCTTTAGTCTTAGCTGGTTCATAAGTAGTTTGTAAGCTTAGGGACTGATGACCCCGTAGTTAAGTCCCATAAGTTGTACAAACATTTGAACATTTTTTTTCGTCATTGGCAGCGAGATAAATCCTGCTGGATGCCCAGATGTCTCCTCCATTTCCACGTCTGTATCCGTTCGTTCTGAGTCGTCAGCCCAGTCCACCTGGGAAGTAGGCTGTATCGCTGGTGAGGACTTCAGGTTTGTATCGTTAGGGTCGGGCAAATTCGTAGTAGTTGCAGTTGGTTCATCACAGGTCTGTGCGGGATGTGCGGTCCTTTCGACCTTGGGTCACTGCTTTCCCTGTAAAGATTGAGATGGAGCAGCAGCTCCAGCAGTTGCCTCCTTCAGCTCCTTTGCCACTAATTTAGCTTTTTCCCACAAGGGCGGCGCAGTCTCTCCAGCACTGTGGTGCGCCCGCCTTCGTTTCTTCCTTTTCTTCGCGGTTCCATCTACTGAAGCAGCACTATCACTGTGAAAAGCAGACTCACTATCTCGTGCTACGTCGGGAGCCACATCCATGGGTGTAACATGTACATCTACGTTGGATGGGGTTTTTTCAATAGGTATCTCGCAAACAGTATTACTGTCAGAACGTTCAACAGACTGTACTACATGTTTTTCGGTAGTCATCTCGCAAACGGTATTACTAGCGGACGGTGCAACAGACTGTGCTACAAGTTTTACAGTAGT
The DNA here is from genome assembly GCA_026315105.1 of Locusta migratoria. Lineage (NCBI taxonomy): Eukaryota > Metazoa > Arthropoda > Insecta > Orthoptera > Acrididae > Locusta > Locusta migratoria. Next base: position 219,053,627 of record CM048749.1, read on the forward strand.
ACTTGAGGTCTGTACAACAACAGCTTCAGCGGGATTGTCAACGGCAGGCGACTGGGTGACCGTCTCGTCTGGCGTCGTCGGATTGTTGGTGGAGGGCTCAGGGCGCGGCTGTGTGGCCATGATGGCCGCAGCCGACGGCTCACCTTGGACGACCGCGGCGAACGACCCGGGCAGTGTTGTCGTAACGAGGGGCTGCACGCCCTCTGCGGCCGGCACCTGCGCTACACCACAGAGTAACATATAAAGAGAACCAGTCCCCCTTAAGCCACTGTCCTACGCTCCCCACGTAGTTCCGTAAGATGCTAGCAGGTTCCCTGGCTTAGTACCGGTAGACCACACTAGAGGCATTTCTGAGGGTGCCTCTCACACGTCAGAGGGTAGCATGGAGGGGGGCTGAGGGGAGAGCTCGTGCCACCTGCAACGAGGCCACGGCTGTGTCCGGCTTGATGGCGTTTGAGGGGAAGTGGTGGTGGGGACAGCCGCTACCTGCCGCCTGCTCTGACCAGTTTAAAGGGCTGCTTCTGACCTCAGTGTCATCTGGGGACATCTTACGGAACTGCTTCAGCACTCCCCGCCCCGCACCCCTGAGCGTGGGACCGGGCCCTTAAGAAGGTTTTCCGTCTGTATATATTTGTTTGTGGCTTTTCAGCCCTTTACACTGGTCAGAGCAGGCGGCAGGTAGCGGCTGTCCCCACCACCACCTTCACTCAAATGCCAGCAAGCTGGACACAACCATGGCCTCGTGGCAGGCGGTATGAGCTCTTCACTCAGTCTCACCTCCACGCTAACTTCTGATGTGCGAGAGGCACAGAAGTGCCTCTAGTGTCGTCTACCAGTACTAGGCCAGGGAACCGCCTGACACCTGCTAGCATCTTACAGAACTACGAAGGGAGTGTAGCACAGTGGTTTAGAGGAGGGGGGCTGCTTCTCTGCATATGTTACTCTGCGGCTACAGGCTTCTGCACACACTGTGCTCGGACGTGCCCTGTACAGTTACAGCGCGAGCAAGTCTTCGGTTGACCGTCATAAATAACGACCGCGCGGTAGCCACACATCGAAATGTACAACGGAATGTGCCGTTGTAGGTCAACTTTGAGTTCTCTAACGCCATTCAGGACAGGGAATCTATGATCAGGAGAGCACCGTTTGGCAACATAACTCAAAACTTTACCGTAGGACGCGATCACAGCCTCCATTTCTCCAGCAGGAAACCTCGAAGGGCAATTCAAAAATGCGAATCGTTCTAATAAATGACCTGGCATGTGAAACAGCAACGTCACCTACATTTCTGTCCCTGTGTTTGAACTTTAATGCTCCTTCAATGGAATCAACAACTTTGACAAAAATTAGCATCTCTCATTTTCACGTAAACTGCACTAGCAAGAATAGACACATGATAGCCAATAACATCTTCAAGTCCGATTTTCAATTCCCTTTCAAGAAATTCCTCCACTTCGAATGAAGTAGGTCGTGAATATTTTCGATCGAAAGTTAACTTCAAAGTGTCTTTCCTTAATGGCTGAGCCATTATCGAGTGTTCCACAATATTTCCTGAAACGAAAGAGCCGGTAAACAACCCAAGCGAGCGTGCGACTTACCTTAACAGGATTGTTCCAATATGTCCATTGCCGAGGTGCTATTCCGCTGCATGAAGAGCCTTGGCAGTAGTGACAATTATCTTTGGAACACAGAAGCTGAATTAAAGTTTGTGACGTTGAGGGAAATCGTACTGAGACTATTCAAAGGCGCCTTAATCGTTAGTGGTGTGGTGGTCTAACGGTAAGACGTCTGCCCAGTAAGCACGGAGGTCGGGGTTCGCTTTCCGGCCGCATTACAAATTTTAATTCAATGCTTCAGATTTATCAATAACTATTTATCGGTAACTGGTTCTAAATTGAGGGTCACTTGTGACTGTAATCCGTAACTACTTATGTGGCACTGTTGCAGTTGTGTACAGGCGATTTAAGAAGAAGAATGCTTACGGAAATATGATTCTACGATTCAGAACAAAATGTTCAATATTTATTTCACTGACCTCTCTTTTTTATATTTTATCTCTTACTAATGTTCAAAATGTTTGATTCTTAGCAATTTCTGGCCATTGTTCCCTGTGGCAAGGAATAGTTTTTTCGGGTGATTTGTTATAGTATCTAGGCGATATCTTAAAATATCAAGCTTTTCAGATAGTTTGTAAAATGAAATCAAAATAAGCGATATCTATTAAGATAAACTCAGCCAATGTATTATTTATGTTGTGACTGTTTTTGGTTGTTTTAACACGTATTTACAAAGCATCAGCAGCAGTAGCACTATATTCGTTACCCATAGACGATACTTTTCGTCCTGTTTGCTTTACGAAATGAATAATAGAGTTTTCTTAGAGTAACCGATACAGGAATTAACTATCACGAGTTTCTGTTCCTTCGTTCGCGTTCCCATCACAACTGCTTTTAATGTTAAATAATCAGAAGCTGGAATCAAACTTTCATATACTGTTGTCTTCATTAGTTTTTCTGCAGCTTTTTGGTCTCATTTTTCAGCCATGCCAGTGTTTCTTTTACACTTTTTCCTTCTCTGAATGGAAACTGTAAGTTATTTGTAGTTTATCAAATTTCTTATGTTCTTGTTTCGCAGAATACTATCACGAATTATTTACAAAAGAATGGAAAAACTGGTGGAATCCGACTTTGGGGAAGATCAGTTTAGATTTAGGAGAAATTTTGGAACACGGGAGGCAATACTCACATTACAACTTAGAAGATGGGTTAAGAAAAGGATAAACTACATTTTCACATTTGTAGATTTGTAGTAAGCTTATGACAATGTTGAGTGGAATACACTCTTTCAAATTCTGGAAGTAGCAGTTGTAAACTATAGGGATCGAAGAGTCATATTGAACTTGTACAGCCGGCCGCGGTGGCCGAGGGAACTGAGGCGCTTCAGTCACGGTCTGCACGGCCACTACGGTCGGGGGTTCGAATCCCCCCTCGGGCATGGATATTTGTGCCGTCCTAGTTCGTAAGTAGTTCATAAGTAGTTTGTAAGTTTAGGGACTGATGACCCCATAGTTAAGTCCCATAAGCTTAACAAACATTTGAACATTTTTTAAACTTGTACAGAAACCAGACAGCAGTTAATGCATGAAAGAGTTGCAGTGGTTCGGAAGGGAGTGAGACAGGTTATATCATTTCCTCATTGTTGTTCAATCTGTACATTTAGGAAGCTGTGTAGGAATCTAAGGAGAAATTTGGTAAGGGAATTAAAGTTCAAGGAGAAGAAATAAAACTTTGTGTTTTGCTGATGACATAGTAATTCTGTCAGAGGCAGCAAAGGACCTGCAAGAGAAATTACAGAGAATTGAGTGTGTCTTGAAAGGAACAACAACCAGAGTAAAACTAGGATAATGGAATGTAGTACCAGAAAATCAAGTGATACTAAAGGAATTAGATTAGGTGATGAGGCAATAAAAGTAGTTTTCTAGTGTTTGGATACAAAGATAACTTCTGAAGGCCTAAGTAAGTAACATATAAAATGCAGATTGGGTAAGGGTATGGGTTTATTGACATCCAGTACCAATTTAAGTGTTCGGATGTCATTTTTGAAAACAAATATTTGCAGTGTAGTGTTATATGGGAGTGAAACGTGGTCGATAAGGAGTTCAGAGCGAAAGGTAAAAGCTTTTTGAATGTTGTGGTACAGACGAATGATGCAGATGAGAAGATCACGTAACCAATGAGGAGATGCTCAAGTGGAGATAAAAGGAGTCTGGCATATCCTAAGAGATGGGGTAGGTTGCTGCGACGTATTCTGAGACATCAAGGAAATGTCAACTTAGCATTAGAAGGAAGTGTGTAGGGCACAATGCGTGGAGGGAGACCGAGGGACGAATACAGTTAGCAGACTCAAAAGAGTGTTCTTATTCTCAGATATAGAGGATTGACAGGGTAGCATGGAGAGCTACTGAAGACTACAACATGAACACCTGCTTTGCAATCAGTGTAAATTTACGATGACGTTTATAAAATTTGCGCATTTATGTGTTAGCGCTGATGTCATTGAAAGCATTCATAAGCAAAATTGTGTTCAAGTATATAACAATGAAATGCATCATACATTTATTGTCAACAGCGACTATCAGCGCTACAAAAGTAAATAATTTCCGATGAATGGAATATTTAGTTTACAGTTTGCTTAAAGCATAAAATGAAACTGCCTCTTGCGGCTACTGGAGAGAATAGGCGCTCCGACCCTTTACCCTGTCTTTATTTAGTATATTCGGGTTGTAGTCGGTGCATCTGAACGTTATTCCTCACTACGCCTTCGACCAAGAACACAGTTGAAGAGAAGCGAATAAAGCTCATTGGCCTGTACCAAGTATTTCTGCTCTCAGCCAGCACTGTGGTTGCCGGCGCGCTGCGTTATCGAAGTCGCGGTTTCTGGTGGTGGGACGCACAGGCTGAGCTAATGAGGAACTGGCAACATCGTACAATTTGTATAGTAACTCTGTGACCGACGAGTTATGTCCTGGTTTGTGCAGAAGTAAATTGATAAATTCTATTTTCTCTTCAGTTGAATTCTGAAACTGAGTGACCTTCACCTAGGTATGACATACACCTATTTAATAATTTTTGGAGTCCAGGAAAGTCGTTCTACTGGGAAATTGCAACTAATACCTCCTTTATCGTTGCTATTTATGAATTACAGCGACATATTGGTCAGTGAAGAAAATCCAAAATCTGAAAGTTTCACTGGTTTATCGACTGCAATGTGAAAGAGCCTCTGAAGCATGGATCCAATCTTGCTAAAATCTTTGACTCTTGTGTGACATAGCTACAAGTCCGAACTAAAAGTCAATAGAGAAATCTAGATAAAATTTCTATGTTAAAATCTGTCTATCTGAAGGTGTCTGACAACGTTCAAATGCTCAAACAATTAAAAGGCGTATTTTTCGATAAGAAAGAGCAAGGGTGAACATTATTCTCTACTTTAGACTGTTGTCCGAAGGAGTACACACCGAAGTGAGAAGACACCTAGTCCTACCTGGGTTATCAGACTAACATCCCGAAACTTTATCGGGTAATCCATTTGGTTACTGGCGAAGGATATAACGGAATACACTTATGTGGCAGAAAGACAATTCACCACCACACATACAGCACCGAGCTTGACGTGCCAAACAGTGCGAGCTCGTTATTCAAATAGCGACAACTACTTGCACTGTAATTAGTTTAATGGAGTCGTTTCGGGCAGCTAGTACTCCTCTGCAGACATTTACTGGCACCCATATATGTTCAGTATAAGAAAGCCATTACAAAGGGTGTACCAAAAAATACAGCGCAAAATTACACGTTTGAAAGTACACGAAAATAGAAGGAAAAATGTCACCGTAAACATGGGTCCGCAACCGAGTCGTTGGCGAGATAATTACGAATGTATATTTCCAAGACGACACTGCATCATTGTAAACATCGTGTTAGTTAGTATACAGTAAATTGAAATGTAGACTTAACCGAAAAGTTTCTCATCACGTTCAGATTTCACGTATGGGTTACGTGTTAATGGAGGTTTTCGAAGTATCTTCCTCGCGTCAGGATCCACTCTCCAAAAAATTACGAATTCTTAAAAAAAAAAAAAAAAAAAAACTGGATCATTTCCCATTTCTTGACATGCGTGTACAACTCTCCAGTTCTTCAACCATGTTAACGACTGTGCTCTACACTTGGCTTTGGACGTGACTCCAGACACAAGATTAGATTAGGTGATCTTGGAGGCTATCCATCTTTGGCCGTATCTGCGCGTTAGATGGCGTCTCACAGCAGCAGCATAATATGCCGTATCTCCATCATGCATGTACCACATACTTTGACGTTGCTGAAGGGGAAAGTCGTCAAGCAGTCCCCGAAGATGAAACCCCCGGCAGGGACCTGAGGCACCTCCGTCAATTAAGTTTTGGTAAGAAGAATGTGTGGCTTGGCGGCATGGAACCATATATTAATAATTATTTCACAAGCGGCTATTTCGCGGACCCACGTTTACTGGGACATTTTTGCTTCTATTATGGTTTACTTTCAAACGTGTAAGTTTGCACCATCCTATTTGATACATCCTATATTTTCAAAGAAGTGGACAATTGTCCGAAACCATTAAATGAAACCAACTATGAGCAACTGGTTGCTGCTATTTTGAAAACCAAGTGTAAACAGTTTCTGTGATAGGGTAAGGTGGTACAATTTCGATCATTTCGGACAAATGTTAATGTAACTGGAAATATATTGAGAAAAGTTGTAATTTTAATTGTAGTACTTGTTCTTGGATGTTTAACTAATATGTAAAAAAAATATTAGACAGTTACAAGTGTCGGTATAGACACACAAAAAAGAGAATTGAGAAAAATCGATCGAAAATGTACCACACTAGGTACAATTGTGATCACTTCGTAGTATAATTTTGACTAAGGGCTTCTTCCGCATAAAAAGCACTTTTTCCGTCAGACACCAACGCATACTTCGTTGCACCAAACATTGAATTTTGGGTAGAGAATTTAGTCACCCTTAAATAGAAAATTTATAAGAGCTCGTTAGACTAAGTAGCTTCACTTACCTCCTAACGGGAAAAAAATTCTCTCTCCTTAGCACAAAGTGGTATATTCTTGGAAAAGACAGGAGGAGCTGTAGAAACCTGCTACGCTACAATGCGACACAACGAGACACTACGAGACTGACAAATGGCGCGAAAATTTATGTTGATCAGAATTGTACCTATATCGACTTTGTACCACCTTACCCTACATTAAGTACCACGCTTTAATTTATAGCTCTAAACGTATGCACTGTGGGAACATATTCATTTTAGGATACATCAGATAAAATGTACCATAATAGGGGTGCTTTTTTATAACTCAAAACGGTATATTCATGTCAAGAACTAAATGGAGAGGCATCTTTCGTGCCGCACATAGTAATACAGCTCGATCTTTCGACTCATGTCACAACAGCAAGGACGTTACTGCCAATCCGTAGATAGCTGGAAGAAGCCGCCAACCAGCAGAAGGAAGGAAGATTAGGATTTCTTAGGGTTTAACGGGCCGTCGGTAGCTTGGTCATTAGAGACTGAGCTAACGCTCGGAGTTTTGGCTAAGAATGGGGAAGGAAATAGGCCGTGCCCTTTTGAAAGGAACAACCCCGTCATTTGGCTGGAGTGATTTAGAGGAAATCACGGAAAACCTAAATCAGGATGGTCGGACGTGGATGTGAACCACCGTCCTCCAGAATGCGACTCCGGTGCATTACCACAGTGCCACCTCGCTCGGTGCCAACCAAAGACTATGTCCACAGTAAGCATGGCTGACAACTTCGCTATAGCTATATGCGTGATGTAATGTGAAATTGCGGAATTATTATTTCCCAGTATTTCACTGAACTATGTGAGAGAATTTGAACTTGCGCTTCGTAAATACGTTAATCCGATATTTTCATAGTGGCTGCGTCCTGGAATACATCATCCGTTTTTGTGAGCAATACCACCAAATTACAATAACGGCAATAAGTTTTAGAAATTCTGAGAACGGTAGCTGAATTACGAAGTTTTTCACTGTGTTTACCGTGACATTAGCGATATTTTTAATTCTGCAATGTATTTACGATTTTATGTAATTTAACATGAACTGCTCTTTTCATCACGGCATTTCACATGCATGAGGTGTAATAAAAGTCTGTTCTATTATTTGAAATTATTCCCCCCTCTCTCTCTCTCTCTCTTTTTTTTTTTTTTTTTTTTTTTTTTTTTTTTTTTTTTTTTTCACGTCAAGAATTGAGAACAGCATCATCCTAAATATTAAGTATTGGAATCTGAGCTGTGTCGGCTCGATTCACTTGTATTGGGGCCAGTCACTCCTCACGCACCTATAATATCCCGTCTTACTTCACCGCGGGTGACGCGGCGTGAATAGTTTCGTTTGTCATTTGTCTTGCGACCGGCGTGAGTCGCCGTGGTCGGCGTGTAGGGGAGAGTAGGGGAATGGCGAACACTTCAGGCATTTTATTTTTTCCTCCAAATTGGTTGCCCTCATTCTAATTAAATTACTGCCAATTAAAGTCCGTTTAGTGTACTACAAAATATATTTATATAGTTCGTGAGTACTATTTTTCATTAATTTATATATTTTTAATCTCTACCTTTGCACTGTTCGGTTTTCCGGCCAAGACGGGTAATGGCGAACACATTTTTTCCTACAAAAATAACAATGAAAGTCATAATCCACACAACATTTCAAAAGTAACAACTGGTTTATTAAATATTCAGGCAAATTTAGTAGAAATAGTAGTAGAGCTCTATTATGAGGATAAGTAAATTTAGGATAAGTATTAGTAAAAATAAATAAATAAATAAATAAAGTGATGTCTCTTTGACACGTTCTACTTTGGATAAGGAAACCATATCGGTCTTACAAATCGCAAGTGCCACTTAATTTTTTTATTTTATTTTATTTTTTTACGCAGATATCACTCTCTGAAGTATCCCAGCCAGAGTACAAAAGATGTGTCCAAATTCCACATAAAGTGCACCTATAACAAATTTTACCATCCTGGCCAAAGTCATTACAGACAAAACACTTTTCTTTGTTGGTATCCATATCATGAACTTCATCATCATCACACAAATCGACGTCGCTTAAATCTTCTTCCGATGAGGATTGAAATTCACTGAGGAGCTTTTTCTTAGCTTTTGGCTTGACTTTCATTGGTAATTTCCCTTTACGTGCACGGACATCTCCAGTGTTTCTGTAGAGCACTTGGCTTTATCTGTTGTACGTTTGCGATGGCTTGGCATCTGGAACAATTAAATCCCAGTATAAAACATGTAGAGAAAACGAGAAGTATGGGGAGGGTAATACCGAACAGACGGCGGGGAATACCGAACAGTGTACACCATTACCTGAAACTAGGACTCCATTTAAAAAAATCTCGCGAAGAAACGGTTTACTAAAATCTCAACTATATTCTTATTACATATGTGTTGGACAATCTATGAGCGTATTATTTAAACGCCAACAGTGAATAAAAACACATACATACCTCAAAACATAAGGTGATGGTCTTAGATCGTAAAGACTAATAACGCATTTTCGTCATCCACTAACTCAACTGAACTTGCAAACTGGCGTGGTTGGCGCTGCGGTTTCGCATTGATTCCATCAGATTGCAGCACCTCACGGAACTTAGAAGTTATACCTCTGCACAGGAAAAGATACGTGTTCGGTACTGCCCGCTGTTCGCCATTACCCTGTTCCACCCTATATCTGGGACCGCGCACGCAACTCCAGGAGTAGACGTTGTAACGCTTCTGCCATGTTGCACGCTTCCTACAGTTTCATTGCCAACATTACGGACAAAACCTGAGAAACCTCAAATGAAACTTCGCTACCGGACATAAAAATTTCACATTTTCGCGTTCAGTTTAACATACTATTACACTATTACTAGAACGCGTTTAAGAAATAGTATGTTGATTTAAACATAACTTAGGCTATCCTTTTACGTAATTTTCAATTTTTGATATTTTCGTAAATAATGGCTGCAAACGCTAAAATTGCATTACACTTAGAGAATATGCTGAGCCTATGTAGATACTAATTTGTATAAAAACAACAATATTACATGTTATAACTATTGCAAAACATAACTGCATGTGTACCTTTTGTTTAAATTAATTAGGGCAGACCATGTTTTATATATCACTTGATCCTAAATTAAATACTGATCATTTTTCATATACTAAAATTAATAATCCGTTTGGAACTAAGGAACTAGTTTCGAAATAGACAAAACTACGACGACTTAATACAAATCCATATTTATTAAAAAAATTAGACCACAAATTGAAATACATTAAAATTACGTGCCTCAATAATATTACACTTTCATAATATTGCCAAAACAGATAAGTGTGCACTTCTAAAACACAAATAATGTAAATAACTTGAGTAAGTTTAAAACAAATCAAAAGATGACTTTTAATTTGCGTAACACATAAAATATAAATTTCCTGAAACAAGTACGGAAACTAAACTAAATAGTAGTAATGTAAATGTAATATTTCAAGTTGAACATTTTGACGTATTTCAAGTACTCCTGTATTAGTTAATTAAAAACCGCAGAACATAGTATTTCACCTTATTATTTTCTATCCACTTCACCTACAGTGGAATGACTGTGTTATTGAGGCTGTGAACTAATAAAACTTTCCGTGATTTAGGAAAAAATTAGGGATTAGTTTTCATTCCCAAAAGAGGTGACGAAGTTAGAACGTGCGAAGGGCAGTGTGTACGTTAGGGCCGGCGTTTAGGTAGAAAGTTGCTGTAGCGTATTGCCAGTCTGGAGCGGCTCTTCTTCTTATCCGCCTACCTGAGTCAGCCACTTCCCACGTCGGACCACTTAAACGACGGCTGGCTCTCTGGCGGTGTGGTGTCAGGAATGACACTGTCCCAGAATCTGAAGAGATAAGTTCTGGTGTCTGTTCGTGCACCATTGTTGTATTAGTGGTGCCCGTTGCAATGTGTTTCTTGTTTTGAGACTTGCGTGCGCTTAACATTTGACTGTTTTGGTGGCGCCATGCCCTTTCACATTCTGGTTGCTTCCCTCAGGCGTGATCATATATTTGTGGTTCAGCGTTTTGCTTCTTTGCCTGAGCTATCAGTTTGCATCATTTGTTATTGAAATCTATGTATGCCTAACAAGTGGTTTTTAAGGTGGCGTCATGCCCATTCCCGTTCTGGTTACTGTCCCCAGGCTTGGTCGTATATTTGGTTCAACAGTTTTCCCTTCATCCAAGTTACCTGTACTCGAATGGTTGTAATTAAGAGGTTTTTTTTTTCGTGGTATCATTATTTCCTTTTGGCCCATTCCGCGTTTTAGAATTGCCTTTTGAGTGTGTTGGTTCATGTCGTAAATCTGTTTGAATAACCTGTGTAATATTTGCCAACTGTGGCGGTTGACTGGCAGGAACTAGAATTTCTTTGCTCCTCCGCAGTGTGCTATCTTGTTTATGTTCCAACAGCGTGTACCAACGAACTAGTCCTGAGCAGTTGGTATATTGTAATTTAGTAATGGAAAGTCCAGGTTGTAATTAATAATATACTAAGGACAGTTTACAACTCACCGCAAAGACGTGGCGACGAGCTGCGACAGACACATACAAAAGACACACACATACAACACTTTCAGCTATCGACAGACGGAAGTGATGATTGTATGACTGTGTTGTGTACCATTGTGTTTGCGTAAGTGTTCTATTTTCTGAAGAACGCCATGGCCGATAGCTGAAAGTGTTGTATGTGTGTGTCTTTTGTATGTGCCTGTCGTAGCTCGTCGCCACGCCTTTGCGGTGAGTTGTAAACTGTCTTTACTATATTATATATTGTAATTTACCAGCTTAAATTTGAATACCATGTTAAGATTGCGCTAACTTCCATATATGGTAAAGTAGTGTAATCCTTTTTCCTGAAACCCAGTCTGGTATTCCTTGTTATTTGTTATCTTCAAAATTATTGTAAATTTGATTTAATTTTTTCAAATACGCCACTAAGCCCTTCAGGTTTTCGGCTTTCCTTTTCCTTGACTGACAATAATGTTTTTACTATTACAGTAATATTTGAATTTTTACCTGCCTGAAGAATTTGTGATTCGCCTGTCAAATATTTTAACAAGCCCTCTTGATCAGACAATTTGTGGTTCTGTCTTAATTTTATCGCCCTCTTGCAACCTTATGCTTCAAATATTGTTCAGAACGTAATTCTGGTTTATTTAATAGTAATGGTGTTAAGTCAGGCCATTCTGTTTGAAGCTTATTGGGCCGCTTGCTTGATCAATTATACAGGCCGTAGAATTTCCTCCTGATCTCAAAACTATTGCAATTTACATAATGTAATGGCCTTTGAGTATTCTTCTTGTTCAATTGTTATCTCAGGGTTTAAGGGCTTATCTTGTGTTGTTTATGCATAATTGTTTAGGAATGTTCAGATACTATTTGTATTTTATTCTTGTTAAAGGTGGTCTGCTTGTCATATCATAATCTGTACCTTAATAACATTAGTTATTGTAAACTAAGCTGTTCACATCCACCGCTAAGCCCTTCTGGTTTTCGGTTTTTCCTATTTAATTCACCATTTTCTTTCTTCAACTGTTCCATCAGTTGTTGTTGTTATGGTCTTCAGTCCGGAGACTGATTTGATGCAGCTCTCCACCCTACTCTATTCTGAGCAAGCCTTTTCATCTCCTCATAAGAACGGCAACCCACATCTACTTGAATCTGCTTACTATATGCGTCTCTTGGTCTCCCTCTGCGATTTTTACCCCACACACTTCCCTCCAATGCTAAATTTACGATTCCTCGATGTCTAAGAATGTGTGCTACCAAGCTTTTAGTCAGGGTATGCCAAAGATCCCTTTTCTCATCAATTCTATTCAGTACCTCTTCATTAGTTATGCGATCTACCCACCTAATCTTCAGCATTCTTCTGTAGCACCACATTTCAAAAGCCTCTATTCTCTTCCTGTCCGCACTGCTTATGGTCCATGTTTCACTACCGTACAAAGCAACACTCCACACAAATGCCTTTAGAAAAGACTTCCTTACACTTAAATTAATATTCGATGTTAGCAAATTTCTCTTTCAAAAATGCTTTCCTTCCCATTGCCATTCTGCATTTTATATCATCTGTACTTCGACCATCGCATGTTATTTTACTACCCAAGTAACAAAACTCATCTACCACCTTCACTGTTTCGTTACCTAATATAATTTCTTCAGCATCGCCTGATTTTCTAAGGCCGCATTCCATTATTTTTGTTTTGCTCTTATTAATGTTCATTTTGTACGCTCTCTTCAACACACTGTCCATTCCATCATTCAACAGCTCTTCCAGGTCTTTTGCTGTCTCTGACAGAATTACAAGTTGAATAACATCGGAGAAAGGCTACAACCCTGTCTTCCTCCCTTCCCAACTGAGGCTTTCCTTTCCTGCCCTTCGAGTCTAATAACTGCGGTCTGGCTTTTGTATTTTACCCCTCCGACTTCAGAATTTGAAAGAGTGTATTCCAGTCAACATTGTCAAACGCTTTCTCCAAATCTACAAAAGCTAAAAATGTAGGTTTGCTTTTCCTTAATCTATCTTCTAAGATAAGACGTAAAGTGAGTATTGCCTCCCGGGTTCCTACGTTCCTCCTGAATCCAAACTGATCTTCCCCGAGGTCAGCTTCTACCAGCTTTTCCATTCTCCTGTAGATAATTCGTGTTAAAATACTAATGGAATTATCTGCTTAAGCAACCACTTTTGACACGTGTGTTCTCTTAAATTAAAATAAATAGTTATTTTAATTATCTTAAGTTATTGTCTGGAAAAATCTGTTCCTTGATTCCATCTCCTCTTCCACAAATTTGTCAGGTTTGGGGGGGGGGGGGGGGGGAACAATGAAAACTGTGTTACCTGTAAGCACGCACCCTGTTCTTCTTAGTTGAGGATTGGGGAGAAGTGAGGATGAGAAATCATGCAAAGAATACTGCTCAGTGTATAATGCTGCTGAGCCAATGGCCATGCACTGACTACTCCGGTTCCCGATAGAAGTTAAACAATGTCGGTATTGGCTATCACTTGGATGGGTCTGCCGATTTCTGTGGGCGAGCCGTGTGCACTCAGCCCTTGTGAGGCCAACTGAAGAGCTACCTGATAGAGAAGTAGCGGCTCTGGTCACAAGAACCAACACAATGACCGGGACTGTGCGGGGCTGACCACTTCCCACTCCCTATCGCATCCGGTGACGCCTACAGGTGGAGGATGACACGGGGATCGGTCGGTTCCCAATGGGCCTTTCGAGGTCTACGGAACCGAGTTCTGAATTTACATATCGTGCTAAGACAACGGGCGGTTATTTCTTATATTTTCGTTTTCTTTTTAATCGTCACTATATGTTTCAAAGTGAAAGAGGTGGCCACAGCTGAACGCAGCCAAAGACCGAATGATCAGGTTTCTAGTACAGCCACGAATAGTTGCTGAAACGTGAAGCGACAGTATTACATCCAGTCACATGAATGTGACGTTGGGGTATAAGACGAGCACGACAGCACATGGACATGACGCGTCAACATCGACGTCAGTCGGGACAGTTCACTACCTCCCATCAGAACAAGAAAATGCGCTAGAGTGAATGTATCTTGGTTGATAAAGGCGACATTACATATCTGTGTTCATAAGCTCTGTTATTATTATTAGTATCATTACTACCACATGTATGAGTTGTTCCTTCACTACTCTGCGGCAGTGTCCACCACTACGTTGAGCTTTACAGAGACCTCTCACCAGTCAGAACTTCATCAGCTGCAACGTCACCTTGGACACAGGATCCTGTGGCGCAACTATCAACATGTTGGAGAATGAGGTGGAGGTGCTAATATCTGTGATGGGGACACGAAAACGCCTCACCTGCAGCAGAGCATGGATGAGATTGGCAGTTTCTGTATATTGACAATTAATTGAACGTATGAATATTACAGTGCTATTTCACTGCCAGAGTGTAAAGTTGGTTGATGACAGGGACGTTACTTTATTAGGACACTGCTCGATGCTAAGCATGTCTTGCACTGATCGATTGATTAGAGATAGATTTCACACAAAGTTGATGTAAATATGTGAACACTTTGTAAGGGGGTTTAAATAAAAGAGAAAGTGTCTATAAGTATGAATGAAACTGAATTGATTTGTTCACGTGATAGGAATCAGCAGTTGTCGCGTACCTATTTAGTTAGGTTATCCACCTTTCGAAGATATTAAATACGATATTTATAATTAAATTATTGAGTGCCTGAAATGATACTTCATTTCAGTTCAAATAAGGACACATTTATCAGAACTGAAATTCATAGGGGGTGAAAATGAAAAACTTTACAATCGTAATATAGGCAGCGATAAATGATTTTCAAAACTCAGCGAATGGAAAAGATGGGGACAAAGATGAAACACGTATTTGTTATCGAATTTAAACTTGTCGAATAGCTCGACCAAATTGTCGAAGACCCTGTCCATCGTACACATTCAACTGCTCATGATGGAGAAGTTGTTATCGACAAACAGCGATTGCATGCTGTAGCCGCAATACTTTACCAAGTGCACGTTGCAGCAGATTGATGCCTTGGTCTCGCCAGTGAATTGTTACTGACAGAGGAAGCACCGTCTGTTATTCGGGATGCGTCGACGCAAATTATCTAGTCATACCAACGTCGCTGGATTGCTAAATAATATGCCTCCGAGCGCTGAGAATCCCGTCGGATCTCACTATCTGAGGAAGTTTGCTATCCTGCAGTCCTGCCCCCTAACCAATTCTCTCGCTTGTGCGCTAGGCAACTAGGAGATTTGGAACAGCAATGTGTGGTCTCACTGTAGTAGAGACATGCAGGCGCTCGGTCGACGCCGCTAGCGCTAACGCTGCAAATACCACGCCAGCTGGCAACCGCAAGAGAATTGCTATTGCGTAGTTACACAGGGTGTTTCAAAATTAAATGGACAAACTTTGGGGTCGTATTTGGGGCTCAACTGTAAGGAAAAACTTCCTACTTCTTACGAAGATAGTCGAGAAATGATAGTTAAAACGGTAACTGGTAGTTCGTTTCAATGATTGTCTCGTTCAATTGACCAAATACATGACCTGAATTAGAGCCGGATGAACACCCACTGGCAGTGCTTATTTTTGTATCCCATCCTCGTCGCCACATTTGTGTCCCAGCCTCGTCGCCGCTTTTGTGTCTCGTTTCCGTCGTAGGTGTCGGTGGCCGAGTAGAAAGACCGACACAGGAATAAAAGATACACGCTTGTGCAGGTAGGAGGTGACCAGGCAGTGGGACAGCAGAAACTAGAGACACTAGAGTAAATTAGAACCAGTTATATATTTCTTAGAGACTTAGTAATACTTAACTTTTACATGCCTCAGTACTGCAGAAAGCTGATACATAGTTGAGCTAGAGGCCTACCTAGTGCCTATCCTATAGCCAAGTCTTCACTGATGCCTATCTGATTCCGAAGTGTTAACTGGTTCCTATCTCAGTCCCAAGTCAACGATGTTGTTCAGTGGTGGCCACGAGCGGAGTTGCAGCAGAGGGCGCTCGTGGCTGACGTCGTAAGAACGCCGCGCCGTGCGTGCATGGCGGCGCGCGGCGAAAGTAGGTGGCGCGCACTTTATACTTGTGCGACACCACACTTATAACCAAGACTGAACGTACAGTGTTTCACGAGTTTCCTGAAGAACGACTTCCATGGTTTTTTTGAGTAGTACATGTACCCGTGTACAGAAAGTTGGACTATCAGAAACGTTATTGACGCGATACTTTGGTCCGTATCGTGTCATACGCCACCTGTCAGACGTCACAATCGAAGTCGAGGATTATGTGCCGTCGTCGAAAGGACAAAAACGAAGAGACGTACTACACGTCCACCGCATGAAGCCTTACTATGATCCTGAGTAGCAGAGAGGCGAAAATGGCTTGTTTTTTCAAGGTCTCTGAGGACGATAATGATACTGATGAAGCCACGACCGTAACGTCTGTCGTCGGTAATCTTGCAGAAGGAGA
Source organism: Locusta migratoria (assembly GCA_026315105.1). Lineage (NCBI taxonomy): Eukaryota > Metazoa > Arthropoda > Insecta > Orthoptera > Acrididae > Locusta > Locusta migratoria. The sequence continues at coordinate 219,070,241 of CM048749.1, forward strand.
GGTTTCTCCAGGAATGCCATACAGAGGACCCGTGACAACATGAAGATTCAGTACATTGGACCAGGCTCCAAAGGAAACCTAACAGCGGGTCGCTGTTCTTTCAGGAGAGGGAGCAATTCCGCGAGACTCCAAGTTAAACCAACTGCCGGCGTGGCGCAATGAGTAGCATCACCGATTGCGGTGCTGAAGGTCGTCGGTTCAGTCCCGTTCACCGGCAAAAATTAACTTCATTGTAAGTATCATTTCCAGAATGTTCTACATGTTTCTTATGTTCACTTGTAATTTCCACATGTTTCTTATGGTAACTATTCTTCTAATTTCTGGTAAATTCTGTCTGTGTATAAACAGCAGAGCATTCTGTACGAGAGGCATTTAGTGCTTCGTGTATGTTCAGTTCCCAATAAACCTGCTTTCAATATAAGTGCTATGTTCAGTTCACAACGCTGTCTTCGAAGTCAAACCTGCTTTCATTTAAACGCGACACTGTGGTTAACAAAAACTTGACATGTTAAGCATTGTCTGAAACATTGCAATTTCATCTTTAATCATACGAATATGTATTTTTTAACATCATGGATCGATTCCCTCCAAAATTGAGATCAGAACCAAAGGTACAAAAACCTAATACACCAATAAGCCCTACAGTAAATTACATTAATAACCCTGGATATTTATTAAATCAAGAAATTAATCCTATCATGAATAAGAGCTACATGTTCACTGGTAAATGTTGTTGTGGTCTTCAGTCCGGAGACTGGTTTGATGCAGCTCTCCACAATACCCTATCCTTAGCAAGCCTCTTCATCTCCTCATAAGAACGGCAACCTACATCTGTCTGAATCTGCTTACTGTATCCATCTCTTGGTCTTCTTCTGCGGTTTTTACCCCATACACTTCCCTCCAACGCTAAATTCACAATCCCTTGATGCTAAGAATGTGTCCAGCCAATCTATCCCTTCTTTTAGTCAAGGTATGCCAGAAATTTCTTTTCTCCCCAATTCTGTTCAGTACCTCCTCATTAGTTATGCGATCCACCCACCTAATCTTCAGCATTCTTGTGTAGCACCATATTTCAAAAGCCTCAATCCTCTTCCTGTCCGCACTGTTTATCGTCCATGTCTCACTCCCATACAAGGCAACACTCCATACAAATGCCTTCATAAAGGACTTCATAAAGGATTAAATCAATATTCGATGTTAACAAATTTCTCTTTTTCAAAAACGCTTTTCTACCCATTGCCATTCTGCATTTTATATCCTCTGTACTGCGACCATCATTTGTTATTTTGCTGCCCAAGTAACAAAACTCATCTACCTCCTTTATTGCTTCGTTTCCCAATCTAATTCCTTCAGCATCACCTGATTTCCTTACACTGCACTCAATTATCCTAGTTTTGCTCTCAGCACACTGTCCATTCCGTTCAATTGCTCTTCCAGGTCCTTTGCTGTATCTGACAGAATTACTATGCCGTCGGCAAAACGCAATGTTTTTAATTCTTCCCCCTGAACATTAATTCCTTCACCAAATTTCTCCTCGCTTTCCTTCATGGCTTGCTCAATGTACAAATTGAATAACAATGGAGAAAGACTACAACCCTTACTACCTTTCCAACCACTGCATTCCTTTCATGCCATTCAACTCTGACAACCACTGTCTGGTTTTTGTACAAGTTGTAAATAATCTTACGCTCCCATATTTTACTCCTGCTTGCTTCAGAACTTGAAAGAGTTTATTCCAACCAACATTGGCAAAAGCCTTCTCCAAATCTACAAAAGCTAAATGTAGGTTTGCCTTTTCTTAATCTATCTTGTAGGATAAGCCGTAAAGTGAGTATTGCCTCCCGTGTTCCTACATTTCTCGTGAACCCAAACTGATCTTCCCCGAGGTCGGCTTCTACCAGGTTGTCCATCCTTCTGTAAATAATTCGTGTTAATATTTTGCAATCATGACTTATTAAACTGATGGTTCTGTTGTTTTCACACCTATCTGCACCTGTTTTCTTTGGAATGGGGATTATAACATTTTTCTTAAAGTCTGAGGGCACTTCACCTGTCTCATACATCTTACACACAATGTGAAACAATTTTGTCATGGCTGGTTCTCCCAGAGACTTCAGTAGCTCTGAGGGAATATCATCTACTCTAGGGGCATTGTTTCAACTTAGGTCTTTCAGTGCTCTGTCAAATTCATCTCTCAGTATAGTATCTCCTATTTCATCCTCATCTACTTCTTCTCCCCTTTCTACAATAATGCTGCTAAGTTCATTTCCTTCATAGAGCCCCACTATATACTCTTTCCACCTTTCAGCTTTACCTTCTTTGCTGAGAACTGGTTTTCCATCAGAGTTCTTGATATTCATAGAGCTGGTTTTCTTATCCAAATGTTTCTCTTATTTTCCTGTACGCTGTATCTATTTTTCTCCTATTTATACATTCTTCTATATCCTTGCATTTGCCTTCTAGCCACTCCTACTTAGCCATTTTGCACTTCCTGTCAATCTTATTTGTTAGTCGTCTGTACTCCATTTTGCCTGTTTCATTTACTGCATTTTTATATTTTCTTCATTCATCGATTAAATTTAGTATCTCCTGTGATATCCAAGGATTTTTCGTAGGTCTTGCCTTTCTACCTATTTTGTCCTCTGCTGCCTTCACTATTTCATCTCTCAATGCTACCCATTCCTCCTCCACTGTTTTATTTTCCCCCGTTTCTGTCACTTGCTGCCTAAAGTTCTCTCTAAAATTCTTAAGAACTTCAGATTCCTCCAATTTATCCAGGTCCCACCTCCTTAATTTCCTACTTTTTTGTAGTTTCTTCAGTTTCAGCCTACAGTTCATAACCAACAAGTTATGGTCAGAGTCTATATCTGCCCCTGGGTATGTTTTACAGTTTAAAACCTGGTTCCGAAATCTATGTCTTACCATTATAAAATCTATCTGGTATCTCCCGGTGTCTCCTGGTCTCTTCCACGTATACAACCTTCTTTTGTGATTCTTAAACCAGGTGTTTGTTATAACTAAATTATGTTCTGTGCAAAATTCTACCAGGCGGCTTCCTCTTTCATTCCTTTTGCCCAGACCATATTCACCTACTATCTTCCCTTCTTTTCCTTGTCCTACTACCGTATTCTAGTCACCCATCACAATTAAGTTTTCATCCGCCTTAATTGTCTGAATAATTTGCTGTAGCTTCTCATATATTTCTTCGATCTCTTCATCATCGGCAGAGCTAGTTGGCATATAAAGCTTTTACTACCGTGGTCGATGTTGGCTTCGTATCTATCTTTACTGCGGTAATGCGATCACTGTGTTGCTCATATTAGTTTACCCGCATTCCTATTTTCTTATTCATTATCAGACCTACTCCTGTAATACCCCCAACTGATTCTGTATTTATAATCCTGTACTTGCCTGACCAGAAATCCTGTTCCTCTTTCCACCGAACTTCACTAATCCCCACTACATCTAACATCAACCTGTCCATTTCTCTTTTTAAATTTTCTAGCTTCCCTACCCTATTAAGGGATCTAACATTCCACGCTCCGATCCGTAGAATGCCAGTGTTGTCTTTCCTGATGATCACATCCTCCTGAGTAGTCCCCGGAGATCCGAATGGGGGACTATTTTACCTCCGGAATATTTTACCCGAGAGGATGCTATCATCATATGTCCATACAGTAGAGCTGCATGTCCTCGGGAAAAGTAACGGCAGTAGTTTCCCCTTGGTTTCAGCCGTTCGCAGTAACTGTGTGGCAAAGCCACATTAGCTGATGTTACAAGGCCAGCTCAGTCAATCATCCAGACTGTTGCCCCTGTAACTACTGAAAAGGCTGCTGCCCGTCTTCAGGAACCACATGTTTGTCTGGCCTCCTCACAGATACCCCTCCGCTGTGGTTGCACCTACGGTACGGCTATCTGTATCGTTGAGGCACGCAAGCCACCCCACCTCGGCAATATCTGTGGTTCATGGGAGTGGCACTAGTAAATATTTTCCCATAAATTCAAGAGAGCTCATTGATATATCAAAGAACATGCACATCCCAGATTGTGCAAAACTTGTGTGCAGGAATGTCAATTACTTGATATTGATGGAGGAATTTATGAGACCTCAATGCTTAGGATAAATGAAATTTAGTACAAAAACTAACCAGTACCCAAAATAGAAGTCTTAGATAATTAACTGCTTGTGCTTTTAAAAAATTTCTTTATATTTGAAGAGAAATAATATGTTCATCCACATGAGCTACCTTCAACTATTGCCTTGCAGCAACACTATCAAATGTTCTCCTGGACCATATTTTAAATAATTGCTTAATAATGGAACAGTGCTAATAGAAAGAATTCTAGTGTACAGAAATATGTAGATGACAAGCTGATTTAATAATACACATGTAAATCTGACATTTATCCCTGAAGAAGAAAAATAATGTAAAATTACTTTCTTCAATTTAGAAATGTGGAGGCCTAACAATCACTTTTCATTAAATTTATATAGATACGCTTCCACAACTGACAGAATCATTCACTACACTTCTTGTCAGCATATAGGCTACAGAGATGCTGTTTTATGGTGTGGGTAGGTGCATAGCTTAAAACTACACTCAGCATTTAACACATCAATGAAGAAGTTTATACTCAGAAACACATAGCCTTCAGCAATGAATATGAAACAGCACTTGCATACAAAGTTTTTGAACGAAACAAAACATTAAAGAATATTCAGAAACCCAATGAGATCATCCTTACCGGGTTAAAGCAAATAAAAATTTTATGTTTCTTAGCTTTACATATATGGCAGATGTATCACAGAAGATTAATGATGTTTTCAGGAGTACTAATATTTAAATCGTATTTCAGTCAGTTTGAAATATTTCCTCAACATTGCAGAGAAGTTCCCTGTAAAATTCTTAACTGATAAATCTGGTGTTTATAGAATTAACTGCCAAGAATATGATAAATTTTCAGTAGGACAAACTGAATAGATAGTCTCAGGTTCCATGAGCAAACTCACCAATCAATACATTCTGCCCTTTTCATACATTCAAGAGATGCATGGAGTTCTGTAGAAAACATTTTTGACAGTATAAAACTATTATACAAAAGTAATAAACGATTCTTAATGTACATCTTACAACAATTTTAAATATATTGTGGTTCAAAAACACCCAAATCTGATTTTTAATGGTCAAAAAGTATTGAAATATAATGATTTTCTGGAATCTTTTAAAGTGTTCTATTTAAGAAATTTACATCATCTAATAATCTGACCATCCCCCTCTCCTCCCAGTTGAACATTTGACACCATAGCCTGACAGTAGTCTATGGGTTGACGGTCATTTAAGTTAATTTTAAAATGTTTAATATTAGGACAGAAATATTTTGTAGTCTGGCCACTAATGTATAATGTCAACTGTTTCACAAGAGATCATTACTGGACAATTTCTGAACATTTTTCACACATGTGTGTTCCAATGTGAACTTTCAAGCTGGGTATACATATATTTACTTTGATACACAAAAATAGAATTTTCCTTTTAGTTTCCACTCTTGGCTAAAGCTCCTTCCTTTGAGAAGGCCTCTCATTCAACATAAAAACAAACTTTACTTGTGCCTCCCCATAGAAAACTTTGTCTGAACCGTTTTGATCTCAAATTATTTACAACAATAATTTGCTAGTACATTTTCAATCTTATCCTCTAATAATAAACCTACCGCCACCTCAACTCTTCACCACATCATAGGCACATTAAGGGAATGGTGACAGTTCATTATTATTCCAATATGCAGACATTTTATTTATTACTTAAGGTACTTCATTACAAAATTGTAGTAACATGACAAAGACGAGTTTTCAATGTAAATAAGAAGGGCAGTACTTTACCTAGAATGATGCAATGAACATCTTCATTAATTGCAATCTGTTATGATTAGTCACGAATATGTAAGGGATTCAGTGAATTATTGCAACTTTATTGTTGTACTGTTTATTCCACTGTAATGATATACCACCTTGTTATTCCTGAATCAGTACTATACTATGATATATGGTTAGTAAGGCAAATTATTCTACAATGTACCAACTTCCCCCTCCTTAGACAGTATTAAAATGATTAAAATCTATTATATGTGTGTTGCATGTTCTTGATTTTTATAATGACTGCCAGAACTGGTATATTCTTGTACCATACAATACCATGCATATATAGTAGGAACATATGGATGATAACTTTATGTGTGTGTTCTACTACTCTCATTACAAAGTATTACTGAGCATCTACTTTTAGTCATAAAACCGTGTACATACCTTCTTTATTGCTGTTTACATTTACGCCTTTTATAAACCCCTCCCCCACCAATAATCCTTGCCTCCAAATCTTTAATTGTAAACTCCCATACTCTAAGAAGGCAACGATAGGACTAGTATCACTTGTCACTCAGTTTTTATATCTGACACATAAGCTAAATGGTGGTTACTCGCGATTTTATCTATTTTATTTACTTTGTTTTCTGATACCTGGAAGGTCAACAAATATTTCAATTTCTTTCGGTCATCAAACGCATTCTAAATGATGTTTTATTGATTCTTCATCAATTATTAATTTCTTCACAAACTTCATAAATCTTTATAATATCACAGCTTTCTCTGTCATGTAGAAATACATTCTGTTAGGCACATTCTTTAATTCAGTCACTGCACTGTCAACATAATAAAATTTCTATGTAGTACAAAAAAATTCTAAAAGTTGTTACTTATGATCACAAATATAGAAACTCCCTTACGTTCTTTGCTTATAATATTCAATGGAATTGATACAGTGGTATATGTCGTAGAGATTTAAATTAAGGGCAGAGCTTAAATAACAATTTATTACAGTTTGTTGCCAAAGTGAACACACAGTAACAATCAAGATCTTTCATAATAAGTACTTAAAAACTGATACATGAGACTAGAAATAAATATGACTATAACCGTTCCGTCCTTTCTTTTACTTTGAGCAAAGTAATTCAGTCTTTAGGACCCACAACTAATACAGATTAATAAAATGAATAGTGAAAAACGAACCACTGATCAAACCTTTGCTGTTGATCAAATCAAACAGTAAGTAACAACGCGAAATTTAACTTACAGGAAGAAGATGCTGTGATAAGCAAATGATTAGCTCTTCAGAGTATTGACACAAGATTAATGCCGTTGGCGAGGCGGTGACATGAGGAAAGTTTCCAACCGATTTCTCATACACAAACAGCAGTTGACCGGCGTTTCCTGGTGAAACGTTGTTGTGATGCCTCGTGTAAGGAGGAGAAATGCGTACCATCACGTTTCCGTCTTTGATAAAGGTCGGATTGCAGCCTATCGCGATTGCGTGTTTTCGTATCGTGACACTGTTGCTCGAGTTGGACGTGGTACAATGACTGTTACAAGAATATGGAATCGGTGGGTTCAGGAGGGCAATACGAAACGCCGTTCTGGATCCCAACAGCCTCGTATCACTAGCAGTCGAAATGATAGGCATTTTATACGCATGGCTGTAACGGGTCGTGCAGGCACGTCTAGATCCCTGTCAGTAAATGGGGACATTTGCAAAACAACAACCATCTGCACGAACAGTTCGACGACGTTTTCAGAAGCATGGACTATCAGTTCGGAAACCATGGCTGCATCACAGACAGGAGCGCCTGCGATAGTGTACGCAACGACGAACCTGGGTGCACGAATGGCAAAACGTCATGTTTTCGGATGAATCCAGGTTCCGTTTACAGCATCATGATAGTCACATCCGTGTTTGGCGACATAGCGGTGAATGAACATTAGAAGCGTGTATTCGTCATCGCCATACTGTCGTATCACCTGGGGTGCCATTGGTTACACGTCCCGGTCACCCCTTGTTCGCATCGACTGCACTTTGAACATTGGCCGTGGCTCTACCCTTCATTCGATTCCTGCGAAACCCTAAATTTCAACAGGATAATGCACGATCGCATGTTGCTGGTCCTGTACGGGCCTTACTAGATACGGAAAATGTTCGACTGCTGCCCTGGCCAGGACCAACTGAAAACGTCTGGTCAATGGAGGCCGAGCAACTGGCTCGTCACAATACGACAGTCACTACTCTTGATGAACTGTGGTATCGTGTTGAAGCTGCATGGGCATCTGTATCTGTACAGGCCACACAAATTCTGTTTGACTCACTGCCCAAGGGTATCAAGGCCGTTATTACGGCCAGAGATGGTTGTTCTGAGTACTGATTTCTCAGGATGTATGCACCCAAATTGCGTGAAAATGTAATCACATGTCAGTTCTAGTATAATATATTTGTCCAATGAATACCAGTTTATGATCTGCATTTCTTCTTGGTGTAGCAATTTTAATGGCCAGTAGTGCAGTATCAGAAAAATAAACACAAATAAGATTAAGGTATACACAGTCAAGTTTATCAGAAGTATGGGCAAGACACACTCAAGTCGGTCCACTGCAATCCAGGAAGAGTATCAGGAAATGAAAAGATAGACACACTCACAATGTATACATAGTGGACACATAAAACTAATAACAGCCGCCCAAAAGGCACAAACTGCTAACAGCAAGGGTGTGCAGATAGTCATCCCTTGGCATCAAAGCGGGGAAGATCTTGGTAGAGTTTGACCGACAGAAAAAAAAATTTAATCAACAGGACAGTTGAAAGATTTAGCCTGGATCAAGCAGTTTAACAAACATCGACCACTGACAACAGACTGCACGTTAATATAGTGAAATGTGACTTCAGAGTAACGAACTAAGGCGCTGTACTTAGTGTATAGAGTCGTATTCAAATTCGCCGGAATATTAAGTAGCTGCAGCACAAGATCGCTTAGATAGCAGAAGTAGTTGGCGATCCAACGATAACACACTTCAAACGAAGCACAGAACAAAGTCGTGGTCACATCAGTTACACTGTCCCAAATGTGGCTGGAATAGCTGTTGCAGACCGACGAAAGAACAGCGGCAGGCGAGAGAGATGGGGAGGACCAGGCGCCGTGAAGACGATTACATCACACAGCGGCCAGCACAACAAACTACACTTGCGCATAATAGTTCGCGATCGGGAGCGCTCACTTTAGTTCGCGACTCTGCCGTGAAATAGTTCGTTCTTTTAGTTCGTCCGCTGACAGTGGCGGCTGAGCGGCGTTGTCTGCGCATGCAGGTGGAGGGAGAATTTCCCCCACCTAGCTGCTTCATGCGCTTGCTGCTTGAGCCGCTAACGATATCACGCAAACTAAAAGAAACAGTTTGTGGATAATTTCTCGCGTTTAAGTTTAGAGTTATCTCTACATCTTGGCATTATGGAATTTAGTACTCAGATATTGCAGAGTGCAGAATACTTCAAAGCAGAAATTTTGTAGCATTGAACTGTGTAAGCTAGCAGGCAGACGCTAACCTCGAAATGGCTCTCATGAGCAGAAGGCAAACAAGAGAGTTTTAATTCTGTTCGCGACCTATCGCGCATATTTTAGTTCGCGACCTATCGCGCATATTTTAGTTTGCGACCTATCACGCCTATTTTAGTTCGCGACCTGTCGCACATATAGTTCGCCATCTATCACGCATATTTTAGTTCGCGACCTATCGCGCATATTTTAGTTCGCGACCTATCGCGCATATTTTAGTTTGCGACCTATCACGCATATTTTAGATCGCGACCTATCGCGCATATTTTAGTTCGTGACCTATCACGCATATTTTAGTCCGCTACCGGTAGCTCTCCTTTTAGTTCGCAGCCCGGCCGCGAAGTAGGTCGCTCATTTTAGTTCGTCCGATCGTTTTGGCATTTGCTACCGCTACTAAAACTACAGCTGAGCTGCATCTCAGCTCGAAATGACGGCAACTGGCAGAAGGGAATCACGCGATTTGCGCGCTCTCGCGTCCTCTCGCTGTTACCCGTCAGTCTTCGGAAAAGGAGCGGACGAACTAAGAGGCGAGGTATCTGCAAACTAGTTCGAGTAGTTCGCCTGTTGGAGCGCTCTTCCGAACTAGTTCGTTGGCGAAGTACACAAGACTACAACAAACACTCAGTGGAACGGGTGCCGCACAGCACGGAGAAGGCAGGCCCGGCGTCCGCTATCCGCCATTGCAGTCGTAGTGCTCTGTCCCCGGCTCATCCAAACATAAGCTGCCCCGTACATGTTGCGGAACACTCCCTGTGACTCGCGTCGACGCGGCACGCCAGGGCCACAGGCGCAGCAGACCGGCTAGGCAAACGCCCCGCGCGGTACCACCGAGCGACGCTGTCCGAGTTTCCGGGAAGTTCTCCTCCAAGAGACGTGTTAATCTGATCTAACCAACTCCCGCGTGAAACTTCCCTCTCTCTCTCTCTCTCTCTCTCTCTCTCTCTCTCTCTCTCTCTGTTATTGCTGGAACCTCTTTGGTCGGATAACGCACCGCTAGATAATGCATCGCTTCTCGCAAAGAGACTGAGTACTAGCAAACATATGACGAGCTCTATAATATGCAGCGCCGCAATTGCCGGAAACAAAGCATATTGCTAGAGAGGGCAGCGCCAGAGGTACTACCAAGACAGACTATAAATAATTAGAAACGAATGAGACGCCGATAGAAATATACAGGTCAGGAGGTAGCGAAGAAACTGCTGGAATGAAATCATTGAAATACAAAATACAAAGCCATCACGGCTCAGGAATCATACTTGTAATCACTGGCCTACAATATTGCCTGTAACGTCACTATTACATCTACCAGTTAGTAAGCTGAAGTCACTTCAGCTAACTGACTGGCAGACATAATAGTAAAGTTACAGGCAATATTGTAGGTTGAAGTCACTTCAGCTTACTGACTGGCAGACATAATAGTGAAGTTACAGGCAATATTGTAGGCCAAAGATTACTTCGCGTATCTGCTGTTTAATATTGTAAAAATCCGAGACGTACATTCTTTTCTTTTCTTGAATTTCAACATTTTGTACTTTAACTATAACCATTTGATTGTGCAGTATAAGTATTATATATATATATATATATATATATATATATATATATATTGGCCCACTTTAGATTACGGTAGTAACACTAAAAGTGGGCCTTTGCGATCGTCTTTTGACAGCTCGAAATTTAAATGAAAATAACGGCTTAACTATTCATCTGTCACGAAAATTGAATAACTGAATTTTTAGAGGAGGAAAAATCTCTACAACTTTGCTCTGTTATGGTTTTTCATATCTCGTAGCGTTTCAAAGATATTTGCAAAAATAACGGCGATTTTAGGATGTATGTCTGTCTGTCCGTAACGTGTTCCCTGTTTCTAAGACGAACCGTTCAACCGATCAGCACCAAATTTTATAGACATAATTGTAGGCCTCCGGAGACCAGAACATTCCTTTTTCAAATATTTGAACAAAACATACGGTAGAAATACCAAAAAAAGCCGTTTCGATTTGACGATGTCTGTCTAGCTGTAACGTGTTCCCACTTTTTAGGTCGAACCATTCAACCGATCGGCACCAAATTTTACAGACGTAATTGTTGGCTGCCAGACACGAGAACCTCGCTTTTTCAAATATTTCTGACAAGAAATACGTTAGTAATACCAGAATAGCCGTTTGTAATGTAATTTTAATTGCAAATAAACCGTTCATCTGACGCGAAAATTGAATAACCGAATTTGTAGAGGAGAAAATTCTCTACAAGTATGTTCGCTTATGTTTTTCTTTTTTTCATATCTCGTATCGTCTGAGAGATATTTAAGAAATAACGCAGTTTTCACAACCTCCACTGAATTAACGAAAACCAGCCGTTCGCAGATGTCGCGTGAAATTCCTCGCCCACAGCTCTCTCTGGCATACGCCATCTTGCGTTGCGTATTTGATGATTACCTTATTGTAACTTACACATTGTCATTTCAAAGCAAGTACCCCGGTGTCAACATGTCTCAAAGAATGAACTAGTTTAAACAGTGCTCGGCAGGAGCTGACTTGGTTACCTGTCTAAGTCTTGTATGGCTTTGGTGTTCTTTATCACGGATCTAGTCGCCTGGGGATATCTGCCATACCACATTGACAAGGTATGTGATAAACACATGGTTTCTGTAGACACAGTTCGTCCTTCACACTCCCTAGTAGAGACTTAATTTCGGTGCGTGGGTGGAACACGCTCTTGATACCATGTTTCAGGAGAATTTTGCTGATTTTGGCTGAAATTGGTCCGTCGTATGGTAAATATGCAACCTTCCTCGTTTCTTTTTGTACCTCTGCAGGAGCTCTGGCTGAGAAACACGGCAGAGTGCATTTTACATCTCGAGAAGAGTATTCGTTTTCGTAGAACGAATACTGTAGGTGTTCCTCCTCCGTCGTCAAATTATCAGGTCTGACAGAGTTCGTGCACGGTGAACCAGAGTTCTGAGTACACCATCTTTCTGTGCTGGACGGTGGCAACTACTGGCTTGCAGGTACAAGTCGGTGTGGGTCCGTTTGCGGTACACACTACAACCGAAGGTACTATCTGCCTCCTCTTGACAAAAGCGTCTGTGAATGGGAGTAACCCATCCCTCTCTGGTTCCATAGTAAACTTGATGTTGGGCTCGCGTGAGTGAAGATGTTACAAGAAACATCCAGCCATATAATAAAGGTGTCATCGACATACATCAAAAAGTATTTCGGTTGATGCAGGGCCGATGTAAGTGCCTATTTTTCAAATCTCCCCATAAAGAGATTGACCACCACCGGTGAGAGAGCGCTGCTCATTGCCACCGCTTCTGTCTGCTCGTAGAATTGACCTCCATGTAGGAAGTACAACGATGTCAATATGTGCTTGAATAAATCCAGAAGACCAACGTCGAACTTTTCTACGATCAGCTGAAGCGCATCATTCAGTGGTACTCGAGTGATCAGGTAGACCACGTCAAAACCATGATGTCACAGACGCTGATCCCTATCTGCCTGTGCCTTCGTAGGAAATCGTCCGAGTTCCGGATCTGATGGGCGCACTTGCCCACATGTAGAGAGAATATCCTTAAGGTGTTGAGCAGTAAGGTAGGAGGCTGTACCGTTGTTTCTCCCTACAGTTAGTACTGTTTTAAGATTTACTGTGTGCTAGTGTTTTAATATTTCGTTCTAGCGTATTTGATAGGTAGTGTTGGGCGCGCCAGCTGCACACACATCAACACCTGCAGAATTATAGCTGAGCAGGAGCGAACTATTGTATTTGTGGGCTGAGCAGAGTCGATTTTTATAAACTCGCGCTGGTAATAAGATACTTAACTCTCTACAGGCAATTGTTGTCATGTTAGGTTGGATAGGATGTGTGACCTGCGTACGGACGCTGGAGGGGCTGGCCGCTGTTCGCGAACAGCTGAGCGTGTTGTTGGCTGCGGTCAGCCGTCTTCAGACTGCTGCCTCGGAGTGTTGCGGCAGTGCCTGGTAAGTCGCATGGGTCACCACAGGTGTTACATGCTTCACCTACAGTCCCTGCTGTAGGGACATCATCGCGCGTGCCCGACGCGGTTGAGCCACCCTCTCCTCAACGGGTGTGGCGGGTTCACCGGCGAACGCGTCGCTCGGGGCGAAAGGTCAATGTGGAGGCTGGCCGTGCGGCGTCGCCCGCCCTGCCTATGAGTGAATGAGTGTACATGTTACCGCTCCTTCAGCAGGGTCCAAGCAGGCACACAGGGGGAAGGGTATATTGGTGATTAGGAGCTCCAATGTTAGGCGGGTGATGGACTCCCTTAGGGAAATAGCGGAAACGTCGGGGAAGAAGGCCAGTGTGCACTCCGTTTGCTTTGCGGGGGGTCTCATTCAAGATGTGGAGGAGACTCTTCCGGCGGCGATACAGAGCACTAGGTGCACCCGACTGCAAATTGTTGCTCATGTCGGCACCAATGACTCATGCCGGCTGGGTTCAGAGGTCATCCTGTAGGAAGGCCAGAGAGCTCAGTAACTTCGTCTTCTTAACGCGCAGCTTCCCCAGGCTTTTGATGCTGCGCCACGTTTCCTCCCCGTAGAGGGACGTTATACACGAGTGCATGTTTTCGCGGCCAAAACATTGTCATATATGGTCAAGGAACTGGACACCAGTGTCGTCACTGGTGGCGGCGTGGCTATAAGCACAGTAGCGGCTGCGAAATGACAGTCAGCCGGCCGCGGTGGCCGAGGAGACTGAGGCGCTCCAGTCACTATGGGCGGGGGTTCGAATCCCCTCTCGGGCATGGATATCTGTGCTGTCTTTAGTATAAGGTAGTTGATAAGTAGTTTGTATGTTTAGGGACTGATGACCCCGTAGTTAAGTCCCATAAGATTAACAAACATTTGATTTGAAATGACAAGTCATCCACTTGACAATTGTAGAGGAGTTCTCTGTCGAAAACTCGTGGGCAGTAAACAAGACGCTGCTTGTAATCCGAGAAGATTTCATTAATGGATATCACCGCTAAAACAGGCACTCATATATAAGAACTCACTTATGTTTACCATTTACTGTTATCTAAAGTTTTATGCAAAACTGCTGCACGGAAAGCGTGACGCCCGGCATATTCCGCCCACAGTTACGGATTTAATGGGTTTCAGAAGCTGCAATGACATAAAGAAACATATTCGTCCCACGTATAACGGGCTATTTCTGAATGCAATGTCTTACGTATTTAGTTATTCGGCGAATAAGGTTATATTTTTCGCCAAGGAAATAAGTTTCCACGCAATTATAATGGATGGTCAAAACCCTTGGATTTAGCACAGGAATTCTCATTGTTTCTTTTACGTTTTCAGCTGAAGTTCCGCCGAGTCGTGCTTGGTGGCCTTAAAGAAGAACTGCAGGTCGTCAGTCAAGTGGAGGATGCAACAGGACAAAATATTTTGTTTGTTTGTGTGTTAAGAAGTTCTCGAAATGTTTCGCTTCAACTAATTACGAAAATAGGTTCTATTAATGATTATTTATGAAATTTCCATTGAGAAATAAATGTATGCAATATTTGTAAAATATGTATTTGTTTGTTGTATGTTTTAGGTTTTTCCGCATTGAAGTAACAGGAAATTTGTATAAAACTCCGGACATGATGTCAGATATCACATTTGAAAGTGGAGTTTGTAGATCATTAAAGATCAGAAAAAAATATTAAAAACTACTACTAGGTGAAAGATGAAGATCTCGAAATTGCATTGTTGGTCCCTAAGCATACTCACATTTAGTTGCTTCTGAGAGTTCAATGTGTGAGCTTGGATAGGCAGATCACCAGGTATCAGTAATTGTGTGAAGTAATATCCTTTCAAGTGTCGGGAACCAGTAATTGGTGTTACAGAAAGTAATAGAAATAATTTTGAAGTAACTTAAATGAAGTTAGTTATTGTCAGGAAGTATAGCGTTGGAGAGTGAAATTTTATTACTCAGTCCGGGTAAAAGCTTACTAAAGTTATGTTGATAATTCTTGTAATTGTGTAAGTCTGCAACGATTTGTCGGAAGTAGTAGCGTTGGTACTTTGAGAATGTATTTTTTTTCATTTTATTTTATTTATTTGTCTTATGGTGCGAATGAACCAGTTCCAAGCGGAGTTGACGTTACAATTTGCAGTTTATTTATATTGTAATGAATCCTGCAGGAGTTATTTCTTTTTGCTGTATTTTGACTGGCTCTGAGGTCAAATTGTTGGTAAAAGTGTTTCATGAATTACATTCGGAAGAATAAACCTGCTTTTTATCTGACAACCAACGAAAGCTGTAACTGTGACGGATAAAGCATACAAATAGAGTTTGGAACCAATAAATCTATTTGAAGATCTCCCAAGTAGACTTGGGAGCGATCGGGAGCGCTCACATTTGTTCGCGCTCTGCCGCGAACTACTTCGTTCTTTTAGTTCGTCCGCTCCCACGAACGGCTGAGTGGTGTGGTCTGCGCATGCAGGTGGAGGGAGAAGTTACCCCACTTAGCTGCTTCATACGCTTGCTGCTTGAGCCGCTAACGATATCACGCAAACTAAAAGAAACAGATTGTGGATAATTTCTCGCGTTTAAGTTTAGAGTTATATCTTGGCAATATAGAATTTATTAATCAGATATTGTAGAGTGCAGAATACTTCAAAACAGAATATTTGTAGCACTGAACTATGAAATCTAGCAGGCAGACGCTCACCTCGAAATGGCTCTCATCAGCAGAAGGCAAACACGTGATTTTTAATTCTGCTACGCGCCCTCTCGCTATTGCCCGTCGGTCTTTGAAAAAGAATCCAATGAACTAAGAAGCGAGATACGTTTGGCATAATAATTCGTGACCGGTAACGCATGTTTTAGTTCGTGACCAATTGCATATATTTTAGTTCGCGACCGATCGCGCCATAATTTAGTTCGCGACCAATCGCGCATATCTTAGTTGGCGACCAATAGCTCTCTTTTTAGTTCGCAGCTTGGCCATAATTTAGTTCGCCACCGAACGCGCATATCTTCGTTGGCGACCGGTAGCTCTCTTTTTAGTTCGCAGCTTGGCCATGAAGTAGGTCGCTCTTTTTAGTTCGTCCGCTCTTTTTTGCTTTTGCTACCGCTACTAAAAGAGCTCTTTCTTTTCTTATGACAGCTTTTTTTATATAATGATCAGTGTTGCCCAAGCGTGTTCTATTACCCGTATTTTTGAGCAATTAAACATCAAATACTTAAGAAAATATACCAGTTATTTACACGAATGGTTGATACAGTGATATTCAACTACTGTGCATACAGAGTAGTCGTTTTATTTTTAAAATGGATTTGTTTGTTTATTTAATAGATCATTGAAGGGACATTACCTACAAATCACGCGTCCTCTCGCTATTCCCCGTCAGTCTTCGGAAAAGGAGCAGACGCACTAAGAGGCGAGGGATCTGTGAACTAGTTCGCCTGTGGGAGCGTTCTTCCGAACTAGTTCGTTCCCGAACTACACAAGACTACTCTCAAATCACCAAAAATCAGCTAAGAGTGATTTAGGTTTGTTTCAAGTGTTTGTAAATCTTATGCAACCTTACTGCGGGGTCATGAGTACCTAAACTTACAAACTATTTATTAACTAGATCAAACTAAAGACAGCACAAACATCCATGCCCGATGGGGGATTCGAGGGGTGCCTCGCGCACCGCAGCAAAGCGCGTCAGTGCCACGCCGCCGCGGCCTTAGGTTTGGTCGGTAAACCAAGTGTAATTTTGCAGAGTCGAGATCAAGTCAACACCTGAACAAGGCTCCAAGCTGTCTTCAAGATTTCTTAAAGTTAAATACGGAGCTTCAAGTGGTGGTGACTACGTAGTTTTTTTTTTTTTTTTTTTTTTTTTTTTTTTTTTTTTTTTTTTTTTTTCCTGTAATGGAAATAGAAAAATTTCCAATAAACATAAAATCTAAGCTTGGAGGCAGCAATTAAAATAAATTGGATTATTTTTATTTCAGCAGACAGCAAATCTCTCTAAGAGATAGAAAATTAAATATCGGTGTGTAGGAAATGATCAAACCGTATCCTAAAGAACTAACATGAGATTAAATATTGTCGATCTGTGAAAATAGGAATTTTGGAATCGAAGAAATTATTTAAATAAGAGATCTTAGGTATTGGGTTAAAAGGGAAGACTATATTTTATTTGCAGTTTATCAGTTGATGGTGATTGAACTAGAATCTCTTATTACGGAAATTTAATATCTGTGAATTTAAATGTTACCTAAAAAATAAACGGCACATACTTCAGGAAAAAAATCGAAAGTTATGGACATACATTCATCATTGAAATAAGTTCCTTTTTGTCCTTGACAGTACTTCTAAACAATTTTAACCCTCGATTGGCAGCGCCAATTATCATAACGTCAGCAGCAGCGCGGTTCAGATTAGCTACCATTGTGTATTCAGTACTACAAACCGAGAATGTAGCTACTAAGTGATCGTAATTACAAAAATAGTTTAATGTACATGTATAAATATCACATTTGTTAATATATAAAGTAGTATATCAATTATCTTCGGCGTATATACATAAGAAATATAACATTATTCCGAAAGTGGACAATATCATGTATCATAGACCCAGCAGTACTATCATTTCCTCTTTCGTAACGTGCCTGTAGTTCTTGTCCTATTGTAATTAGTGTCAACTTTTTTTCTGTGTTATGTGGAACTTCGTGCAAATAATTACATCAGTCATATTATCATCTATCATGAACGAGAGAGCTTGCGTCTCTGACCTCACGCCCCTTGCGTTCCCTTTTGAAACAGGGAATATTTTTATGAAATTTGTTTCAGTGTTTTGGAGTGCTGCTTGTATGGCGTTTTACTCCACAGAGAGTTACCGTCTTCAGTATCCGATTCACTGCGTCTGAAATCTTGTTCGGGATCGGAACTAGGATATACATTTGAATAACAGTGTCCTGTTCATGATCTGATGCGGAATCTAGACGAAAGTCACTAAGATCTTCATTACTTCTCGAAAGAAGTCTATTTCCTCATCTGTTAGCCCCATACCACGTCTACGAGACCGTATATAGTAGAATAACATTCATTTCCGCATTGTAAAACGCTTAAAAAATGTTCAAATGTTTGTATAGTCTATGGGACTTAACTACGGGGTCATCAGTCCCTAAACTTACAAACTACTTATGAACTACTTACGAACTAGGACGGCACAAATATCCATACCCGAGGGGGGATTCGAACCCCCAACCATAGTGGCCGAGCAGACCGTGACTAGAGTGCCTCAGTCTCCTCGGCCACCGCGGCCGGCGTGAAACGCTTAAAAAGGGTTAAAAATGAGGTTGACGGAAACTGCACATGGCTCAGGAAAAAGTAGAGGACAATTTATCGAGAGTTAAAACTTCTATTTACGAAATAAATTTAGATTTTTGAGCAGTCTAATATGTAGGGTAAAATTTATACAATAAATATGTACTACAAACTGCCACAAATCATTTCGCAAGGAAAGCTAGACATAACACAAAGCAATTCAAATCTACTTACATGACAGGTAGAGCGGTGCAAATCTGCTACCAGTGATGCACTCCCTAAGAAAAGATTTTTTGGGTGGACAATGCCGTGCACTAGAAACTTAGAACCTTCACTGACATCATTGCTAAGGTTTATTTGAGGAATAGCTAAAGCGGCAAGACAACATGTCGACTAATGCGACAACAGTGAGCATTTAAAGAAATGTAATAGGATATTTGCACAGCGCTGCCGCTCGAGGGCTAAAGTAAAGCAGAAAGGAATTTGTTTGTCAGTTGTTGGGAGTCAATGGTTTGTATGGTATCAGATCATTGGTAAAAACAGCAGTTGTATCGTTCCTCTTATGGACTAATATCAAATTAATAGATGTTTACTAGTCTTGTATAGTGATTATCATTGATAAAGAAATTCATTTTTATTAATATTACAACATATGACTTAGGAGGATATTAAGTTCTGGTGGGTAACAACGTTAGGTTACGTAACCATAAATTTTAGTTGAGTACCCACGCTCTGACTTTAGTTGTAGTGGTAAAATTTCTAAGGCTGGTTTTGTGTTCACAATCGAAGTAAATATAATCATCCAGGTCGGTATCTAATGCTTTTTCAACCTTATAAGTGACTCTCTGGGATAAAAACGAGTCAGATGCGTTACATTTATAGAATCAAATCAAATGTTCAAATGTTTGTATAGCTTATGGGACTTAACTACGGGGTCATCAGTCCCTAAGCATACAAACTACTTATGAACTAGTTAATATTAAGTACGGCACAAATATCCATGCCCGAGGGGGGATTCGAACCCCCGACCGTAGTGGCCGCGCAGACCGTGACTGGAGCGCCTCAGACCCTCGGCCACCGCGGCCGGCTTTATAGAATCAATACCGTAATACTGTAACGTTGTCACTATTTCTGATTTAACAGGCGACCGTAGGGCTAAGTAATAACAACTTTTAACTTTAAGGGTGTTGCAGAAATGACTGCCTTTCTACCAGATTCATGAAACGTTACAAGGACGTCCGGTGCGTTGTACTTGTCCGTCGATCGCTCGGCGGCAGGGCGTGGCCCGTCCCGCCCGCCTAAGTCAACACTCGGTCATTAAGTACCTCCTCAAACTGCGCCGCCGCTTTCTCCGACAGCGCTGCTTCAAGTGGACTTCAAGTGCCAGGTGCCTCTCTTGCAAGGCTACCACAAGAGCAGAAGCAACGACGAAGTGGGAACTCACGACATGAAATTACCTCCCAGAACATTCTGTGGCATAGTTTTTAATTGTACGGACGGAGCTTTATGTGTTATGTAACTATATCATTAAACCACTAGAACGGCGGAAGGGATCAGTATTACCCCTTGCCATACTTTCTCCCTTCATTGTCATATTCAGTTTATTTATCCGTTAATGAATTCATATGACTTCCTAATACTTTCTCCTCCTTATGATGATGTATTAGAATTTAACAAGTATTAATATTTTCATTGACATTTCTATCGATATGCCTAGAACGGCGGATGGAGTCTTCTGAATATTTGGAAGTAATCCAACAATGAAGAGGCAACAGTCGAGGGGCGCCGACGCCGTGGGTGCTCCGGTGCTGATGCACCCCCCACAAAATTTTCGGGGGTGCTCAGCACCCACACAAAATAAGGGAGGAAAATAAAGCAGCAGAGAAATGGGGAAAAGTCAAAGCTCTCAATTACGAACATTTTGACATCGCAGTGTAGCAAGCACGACCTAGCCGCTAGGCTGTTCCAACGGGGCCCCAAGGAGCATACTTTCACTGCAGCAGCTTCGAGCCCGTTCCGTAGGCAGGGGTGTGGTGGGAGGTGAGCGAAAGCACTGTCCCCTAACCCGTATGATGTTGCAACCGATGTGACAATGAGAGTTCAGTGACAGCCATAGCTGTGGAAGCTCCATTAGTTCTGTTCATTCAGATGTATTGAAACCAGCACTGTCTATTATGTCAAGGTATTTAATTCTGCTAACAAGTACAACAAATTACTTCAGTGCTGTTACACACGACTACACGTAAAACATCGAAGGCAGGTAGAAGGCGAAGCACCTGGAGGGTCAGTAGCCGAGCTTAATGATGACACATACACAGAATTGTACTGAAAAGTGAATTCGGGCAACTGTTACATTCGCAAACCACCATTGTCCGCTGATGAAATGCAATCAGGCGCTCTAATAAAAGGCGTCAAGTAGGTGAGATTTGTGCTTTGTCGGCGTATATATAGCCGCCATTTCAATGGTTTCCTGAAAGTTATACTAGCTGAGCATGGGTATATGCCTTAGCACAGTACAGTTCGTTGGCTTAGTCACGAAAAAGTTTGAGTTTTTGTCCGTCAGTCATGAGGAAATCTCTCTCTCCAAATGAAATGGGGGAAAGTGCATTGTCGAACAGATTAAAGCTGGATATTAATCCAGCCTTCCATACTTTCATAACTATGTACTTTAAGAAATTAATCATTGCAGGGCAAAGAGCATCTAATAATAGAGACGTAGGACCAAATCAGCGTTTATGAAAGAGTTTAGTCTGTCTGAGAGGCAAATGAGTTACAAAATTTTAACTTTCTTTAATCGTCTGAATAAAATTTCTTAAACGAACCAATGGTGAACGTTTTCAAATTAATGACTGTTTCTTTTTTTTCTTTTTTTGTTTTTTTTTGTTTTGTTTTCTATAACATTGAATATACAATAGCTGAAGTAATGTTAATAATATGTGTGGATGTTCTCTCTCGCTTTTCTCATATCAAATCATGCAAAGGTATTACTACTGACAGAGAGACAAAATACCGTAATATGACTGGTACTTTTTCTAGCTTGCAAGCAAAAAACAGAGAAACTGAACCATAAGTACTACTTGGTCCGTTCTTTGAACCTTGTGACCGAAGAGGTAATGACAAATGAAACGAGGAGCACCCACACTGATTTTCAAAAGTCGGCGCCACTGCAACAAACCGTCAGCAGTATTTCAGAGTAGTTGCTGCTCATTGATGCAACTCAGCAAGTGTACATTCCAGTCTGCCACAGTTCATATCGTGTTATTCTGGTGACAGTTTTTGTTCTCGAAACCCGGTTTTGAACATGTATGGTCCGTGTGGACTCTCTTGTGAAGAAGTGTTACAGCTCTTAGAGAATTCCGAAGTTGAATCAGAAACGGACTTAACTGATGACGATTATGTACCTGATACAAGTGAAGATAAAGACATAGTGAACGAGGAGAGATTAGTGGAAGAGCATTCCAACGCCGATCTACATCAGTCATCACATGCTTCATCACAGCAGACACAGTTGTCAGCGTCTACGGAGATGGTTGCTATGGATGGAATCGTGTGTGAGACGGCCAATTTTCCATCTTGTGGAAGAAGGTCGACTGTGAACGTTCTGAAGGAGAAAGGAGGGCCCACTGTCTACGCTTGTCTACGATTAGACTGTCATCAGTGCTCTCCGTCTGATTTTTGACGAAGTAATGCTACGTCTCAAGAAGAAATACACAAAGTCATATGAACGAAAAGTACAGAAAAACAATAACTGGACTGTTTCACTTGAGGAACTGGAGAAACTGATAGCCATCATCATTATGCTCGGGACGACATTCGTGCAAAAGCTATGTCTGTGGATGATATCTGATCGTACTCTTGGAAGCCTGCGTTTATCAAGGACATTATGCCGAGGGACAGATTTCAGGAGCTTCTCAGATTCCTCCGTTTAGATGAAAAATCAACCAGAGTCAATGCCTAGCAGCCTACAAATTCGTTCTTGCCTCTGAAATTTGGGGAAAGTTAATTGAAAACAGTATTCGTTCTTACTTTCCCGGAGAAAGTATAACCATAGACCAGCAACTATTGCCAAGCAAAACAGGATGCAGCTTTACTCTGTTCCTGTCCAACAAAGCAGACAAATATGGCCTCAAATTCTGGTTGGCTGTCGAGGTGACGACATCCATGCTTTTCCATACCTTGGCTTAGAGGACATGCATAGAGGGAAGCAACCACTTGGCGAGTACGTCGTTGTGAGTCTCTGGGAGGCATTTGTAAATAAAGGAAGAAGTGTGACGACAGACGGCTTCTAACATCTTTTCAACTTGCTAAGAAACTCAGAAGAAAACTTCATTAGATGGTACAATGAAAAAGATCCGTCGTGAAATCCCTGACGCAGTAAGGAAGCCCAGTGCTGAAACACACACCAACAGCATCCTGCAAACCAGAATGCACCATGACTGCATACTAAGGAAAGAAGAATAAAAATATCATTCACAGTCACAGAATATATGACATCAACTGCGAATAGGCTAAGCTGAAAGTGTGTACCCAGCTTTCTAGGCAGTTGCGCTGAGGACACAATGATCACCGCACCTGCAAGGACAACCTAAGCACACCTCTCGGGCACACAAATTCCCAGCTATAACCTGCCCACAGTACTCTATCTCGTAGTTCCAGAAACTAATTCCCGTAGGAGTAAGGACCCCAAACTTCCCCACCTCTCTCCTAACGACAGGATCATTGCCCGTCATCGGCATATTATATACATATATAAGAACAGACACTTCTGATCCTGCAGTTGTAATTCTTTCATAGTCACAGAATATATAATATCAATTGCGAATGGGCAAAGCTGAAAATATGTACTCAGCGCAATTGCCTAGAAAGCGGGAGGCCCGGGTTCGAATCCCGGCTTGGTACACAGATTAAGCTTTGCCCATTCGCAGTTAATATCATATATTCTGTGAAGAATAACAACTGCTGGATCAGAAGTGACGTCTGTTCTTTCGGAACAGATGCCAACCCCCCCCCCACCAACACAGATATATATATATATATATATATATATATATATATATATATATATATATATTCCTCTGAGTACACCACATTCTAAAGTGGCAATAAGCAAGGAAGGAAACAAGAAACCTGAAACAATAACATTCTACAATCCAACAAAGTATGGGGTGGACATTGTAGATCAAAAGACGAGGATAATGGACTGAAATCACCTAGAAAGCGGAGTAAGTGCCACGTCAGCCTCTGCAAAGGCAACAAGACCAGCAACAACTGTGTAAAGCACCACAAAGCCGTGTGTGGAAAATGTGCGGTAAAACAGAAATCATCTCTGCTAAGTGCGTCTAGTAGATTCCAGTAACGTCAGCGAAAAGGTACAAAGGTGTGTGTAGACCATGTACGAAGCCAAGTACACTAAATGTGTCTGCACGTTTTTACTAGTAGGAAAATTGTTAGCATTAGCAGCAATAAATATATTTTGCTATTGAAATAAATAATGATTAATTTTGGTGTTTAATAATTATTGTTGATACTTGACAAAAATATTTAGATTAATAAAAACACAAGAAGTACTTGTTTAAGTCTAACATGAAAATACAGGGTGAATTATAAATGAGGAAAAATATTTCGTGCAAATTGTCACACACTGAGCTACAAACATAAATTCTTTTTGTGATTGTTCCCATGTCAATAAATGACAATGCATTTGAATGGTAAAAATCTGGAAATATGGAGTGGATATTTGGGTGTTACTGTGCACCAACAATGGCCAAGCGGACAGATCGGCAACAGGGCACAACATGCGAGTGTTGTAGGTAGTCTAGCCGCTCACGAGAAGGCCAGGCAAGCGACGTCAAGCGACGGTGTGCATAACACTGCGACAATGACATCGCTCACATCTATCTCGTACTGTTTCTGCTGACCGGTACTAACGTAGTGCTCCTGGCGAAATTTCACGCATTATTCACAAAAATCCTCCCGTAAGACTCCGGGCCTACCTAGAAGATGGTCAATGGTCATTTCGTCAGTGTATATGCACTCCAGGCCTGAAATATTACTTGATTTCGCGAAATGCAGCTAGTGATGAGTGAAAATATGCAGCGATAATACGTTTACTACGAACACACAATACCGTCATCCCATTATTGTAATAACCGTTTATTCCTTCGAAAATAACATACATTATGAAATAAATGTCATGAAACATCAATATAATAATGTTTCTTTAGTTACAAAAGTCAACCAGCAATGTCATATCCGTCGTGATCAATTACCAGAGGAATAACCAGTTTGGCAGAACGTGAGATTATGTCCCTTTACGAAATTCGTACGTTTCCATCTCTTCCCTCATGAAGATCTCCTAGCCGCAATTTCTTCCACATGTTATATGTACGTACATCGTCCACTAGAAGTGCAACATCACCCAAATCAATGCAATAAGTACGTGCTTCATGCAATTCTGCTGCTATTAATTCTACAGATATCGTACTTCGGTTCAATAACTGCCGTTTAAAACTAAGAATCCATCTTATGAATCGTAACAGGAATATATTTCGTGATGTGTCTACAGATTACAAATGAAACCCGCAAATCAAACAGAATAGACTTTAGGGTAATGAAAATCGGAATAAACTGCAGGAATTTAATATTACCGGGAAAAGTCAAAGCAGGGCATGAATCAAAACTACATAAGAGACAGAGGGAGCTGTTGATTCAAGACAATACACGAAAATATTGAATTGGTGAAAACTTGACTTTTTCTGCTGGGTGAAGTTATGATGAGCTGTAATTAATTTGGAGCGGATAATTAAATGAATCGTAACGTTCCGCCCTAACGAAATGCTTGGTTATTATTACGCCTCGTGGAATGAAGTTTGACGACAATATGCGAACAAATCGAAACAATGTCGGATTTAGCAGGAATTAAACACTGATTTCAGGATTTCAAATATAAAATCAATATAAATGGAGTGTTGAAGGAAACGAAATTGAGCTAAACTTGGATGAAATAGCGAAGCGAACTGTAATGGAGGCCAAGCATCTTTTTACATTAGAAAGCGGCTTGCTGAAAACAATCAGAAAATATTAGTTAGAAAATGGTGCCTTACTTTGAAATGAGAAACAAGAAATCGGATTGTTATCAAGAAATGGGTTTAATACAATATAAAATGAGGTGCATTGCTCACAATTGCAGGGAAGAAGAGACGTCCGTTCTGTATCACGGTGTTGATGTAAAAGACGAAGAGCGCTTCCGTTCTCTCTCCAAGTCTGAGAAAAAATTCAACATAGAAAACAAAAAGTGGGCAGACGTATATTTTGGAGCGACAACGGTTTCAGTGGCGACAAGCGTCGCAGATTGTTTACGTGAAAGTATTTCATATCTAACACGGCGTGTAGTAGTTACAATACTGCGTAGCTGCTACAATAGCAGTCTTGTCTTTACCATAAAGATTTGGTTTCTCTTCTACTTTAGTGGCAAGGATTAAACTTACGTCTGCATACGTCATGGCCAATGCATTGGATTCTTTGTTAACAAGGCAGAGCCGTGGAACCATGAAGTAGAATATTAAGTCTGTCTGCTGTGGTACCCCTAGAGTGTGATCAGGTGGATTTTCATCACTAGGACAATGTCTTCACTTGATGGATTCTTTAATCTTTGTATTTCCGTAATACGATTTGAAACTAAGGTTTTCCATCGATTATGGTCGTGTTGTATCTATCCTAAGACTGCAGTTCAGTCATCCCACAGTACTGCGTATCCTTACAGAAATACTGAAGTAGCCTCGACCCAGGAAGTGTTGCTACAAATTCCAGTCCAGAAAGAGATACTTTTTTGATGGGGGATAGTCTGTTTTTATCGCAAACTAAATGGACTGATGTCATGTTTGAAGTGCTGCATTGTAGATAAAGTGCTTCTCGATAAGCCTTGTCTGATGAGTCGGAAAAGCACTGTGCCCTTATGCCATAGTAGTTTCGCGCCCATAGGGGAAAAAGGTATGGATTTCTCATTTTGTGTCTTCAGAAAAACGAACCCATCGAGGGAAGTCTTTGAAATACGATGACAAACGTGATACCCACATTTGACAGCTCATCCAATTCCTCTTGACCAAATTTCTCAGAGATTAAATTTTGCAGTTCGGGGCAACAGACAACAGACCCAATGGGGCATAGAACCTCGCTCTGATTCTTACTGGGTGGAAGTTCTGTGCTATAGTCTATGAAATTTGTGGAGAAATCTGAAGGTATCAGTCTGTGCGTCATACAGAACTCCGTATCTCTAATGTTTACACCTACTGATTTCTACGTTTCAATTACTTGCTTCCAGTTCATGGCCCACTTTGTCATTAGTAGGCTAATTAGTCTCATATGTGACGTATGTTCATAATCAGAGCAATCACAGCATTGTCATCTTTGGCACTTGCTACAAAGTCGCCCATGTGCCTGTTATTTTAAACAAGAGACTCGAGGAAATTTTTTTGGTTTAGTTACAAGAAGAAAGGGGGTGCAGGTAAGCTCGATAATTCTTTCATTCATTGTAGTTTCCTTGAGCCTTAATTACTTATAACAAGAAAAATCTTGCTAGATCTCCGCCTTCTCTGTGAAGAACTAACTATAGAAAAGCTTGTTTAATCAACAAATAAAGACACTGGATATAAGTGGAATTTCGTAAATATTGAAATAATGTCCGAAAGTAAATGAGGGCAAATTCACGAAGAGTCATTCAGTGAATGTGCAGTTTTCTTCTGGAATGAACCATCAAATACAATCCAGCATTTCATAACAATTTTTCTATAGTTACTGCATGAAGTGGAACATAAAATTCGTCACTGGATGTTAGTTCAAGATCTCTGCATGTCTCTTTTAATGTGGTCTATCACTTGCATCTCATAAATCTATTTCAGGTTGCTATCCTTCGTAATATTTTTCGTCAGTAAGAAATTATTTTTTATCATAGTGTTGGGTTTTCTACATAAGGAAACCACTCTCCTATTGGCTTCAGTGCAGTAGGATTCAGAGTCCTTGTTTGGTCCTCTGCGATCCACATTGTTTCTAAATTCCAAAAAAGTCGTACGTAGAATATCGTCTGTTGACCTAGCTGTTTCTAAACTTACGTAGTTTATCACAGAGTTTGATATCTTGTGTGACTTTCTCGCAATGAGCGTGGATGGTGTTAAACGTATCAGAAGATAATCTTTCACGATTTCTCACCAGTGATCTGCTTTGCTAAAGACCTCAATAGGAAGATCTTCTATATCGTCCTTTGTGTCCGCTAACTGAAGTTTTGGAGTGCGCACTTGTGGAGTTACTTCGGATGTGGCAGTCTGGAGTGCAGCAAATGATATGTGCTTTCTATGTTAAAAAATGTTCACATGTTTGTTAAGTTTAAAGGACTTAACTGCGAGGTCATCAGTCAATAAACATACAAACTATTTATGAACAACCGTATACAAAATACGACACAAACATCCATGCCCGAGTGGGATTTGAACCCCCGTGAACCCCCGACCGTAGCGGCGGTGCAGACTGTGACTGGCGCGCCGCAAACCGCTCGGCCACTGCGGCCGGCTATGTGCTTTCAAATGCAGTCAGAGACGTTGTCAAATTTTTCCATATCCATTTTAGAGTGGATTTTACGAATCTAGAACGCATCGAAGTTACATCTGGTATTTCATACGCATTGTCAGGTAGGTCACTAAGTTCTTGTTCTTAAACCTAGTTGATCAGTGACAAACTTGCAAATGAAATTCGACAGACTAGCACTATATAGAATGCTGCGAGTGAGTCTGTTCCTTTACTGATTCAAACTTTAGCCGTTGAAACTCAGGTGAAATCTGCTGAATTTACGTCGATTTTCCCTACAGAAATACTGATAATTTGCTGAGAACATTATCAGTGTCAGTACAAATTGCTTTATGGTGTCGATTCTTCCATTTATAAAACGAAACCTTCCCTTTATTACCGTGTTTTAACATCATTACGTCGGTTTAAATGTATAAAACAACATTAACTTGCTTTAATTTATCAAAACGCTGTTGGGTGTTCGTCACTGTATTCCAGTGTTGTTCCCAAAGAGTGGGAGCTCGTTTAATTTTTTTTTTTTTTTTTTTTTTTTTTTTTTTTTGGGAGCTTTTAGCTTCTTTCTAATTTACATGTGATGTCGCTGCAGTGAGCGTGAAGTCAGCTGTACTCCACGAATTTGTTGTACAGTTCAAAAATTTTGAAATGTTTGTAATTCTATTTGACCAATCTACGTTGGTTATCAGTCCGTAGTCTTACCAGCTACTAAAACTAGGTTAAACTAAGCTAAGGACAACACACACATCCTTGCCCGAAGAAGGAGTCGAACCTCCGACTCGGGAGTCGCGCGATCCGTAACTTGGCGCTCCAAACCGCTCGACTCCTCCCGCACTGCTGTTGTACAATAAGAGCCCTTCAACTTTAACCTATAAAAAGTTAAGTAATTTCAGTACAATACGCTGTTAGGTGTCCATCTCCATATTTCAGTCTTGACCCCACTGAGTGGGACTGTCGCAAAATATATTATGCGCTTGTACTCCACATTTAATTTTCTGAGAGCTTTTAGCTTGTTTCTAATTTACGTGTAGTCTCCCCGCATGTTTTAGAAGTAATAGGTGTTACATCCAACAACTAGTAAGCCTGACAGATAACCTCAAAAAACTATTTCTTTAACTGTAGAAAGCGAAGGGTCATAATAGTTCATTCAAATTGTTCCCAGAAACTGGACATTTCCGCATCTCCAAAAAATGCTTCAAAGCTCAAAAGCTGATAGCTTGAGAGTGTATGCCTATAGCCAGGCGTATGGGAGTTGATAGCTGGATGCTGCAAGCTATCTGAGTTTACAATGGCTCGCTTTATTTTTTCCGAAATCCTGTTGACGTTGTGTATTTTTGCGAAGAAGTGTAAGCAAAGCAGAACTGTTAAGTCATTGCTGTGGGACGAGGCGACGAAAGAATGAAGAAAGACCGAGCAACGCTTTCAATTGTTTTCCATTGTGGGGTGTTAGAAAATTTAGAATAGCTTTGATCTTTTCGGGGTCAGGTACCTGTGGGCGATAAATTATGTCCAAGAAACTGCAGTTCGGTCTTGACAAATTTAGACTTCTTCAGATTAACTGTTACACCTGATAACAAAAAATTTTCAAGCACTCTTTCAAGCAAAAGAAGGTGTTCTTCCCATGTGGAAGTAGCCACAAGGATGTCATCAACATAAACAGTTATGGTGTCAAGCAGCTCAGGTCCTAGAACTGTGTCTAGTGCTGTGATGGAAACACATGAACTCACATTTAATCCAAACGATAACAGTCTGAATTGATAAGACCGCCCAGTGAAAATAAAGGCTTTGTATTTATGGGATTCTTCTATGATTGGTACTTGCCAATATGATGATCTGAGGCCAAAGCTACATAGCTATTGAATCCATAAAATTTCTGAAGCTGTTCTTCTACGTATTCTCATCTAGTTCTCACAGGAATAATGATTCTAGTATTGTGACATGGAAGGTTCTATTATGTTCCTTCTAACATTCTACTATTTTCAGCTTCTACTGCAGGCTGTTTAGCCCACGGTATGGAATAGGTTTGTTTATAGAAAGCATCATAAGGTTTGACCTGCCTATGATACTGATAGGTTTTAATGAGACAAGGTATTTTATCAAACACACGAATATATCTGTGTAGTAAATTAAGAAGCTGTTGTCTTTGATCTTCTGTGGCATTGGTGAACTCACTTTCTCTGCTATAGAGTCGTAAGATTCAGTCTATTTCCTGTGGATAAGGGTGCTCTGCAAAATGTATTTGTTTGACTGGCACTTTTTGTAGCCTGACCTACCAAACATAGAATACATTCACTATTGTTTACTAACAAGTAGCACTTCCATTCCTTGAAATCTAGTTCGGCTTCTCGACTTTGCAAATATTCTACACCAAGAATGCAATCTTCTATTAAAAAATATACAACAAGAAA
The DNA here is from genome assembly GCA_026315105.1 of Locusta migratoria. Classification (NCBI taxonomy): domain Eukaryota; kingdom Metazoa; phylum Arthropoda; class Insecta; order Orthoptera; family Acrididae; genus Locusta; species Locusta migratoria. Next base: position 219,100,916 of record CM048749.1, read on the forward strand.
TGAACAAGGGTCGAACAAGTGTTTGCACTTTTACAGGCTTAGATCTGGCTCCTACAGCACCAATAATTTTACAATTTTGAATAGGAAAAGTGGGTAACTTTTGAACTTGATTAATACGCTTAAAGAGTCTGTAAGACAGTACATTGACAGCTGCTCCAGTATCTATCAGAAGTTGGTATTCCTTCTAGAGCTATCAAAACATGAACTTGGTAAATGACTTCATGCATTTTGTTTTGGTTAGAGGGTTCTTGCAGTAGTTCATCTCTGAGATCAATACCATCATTATACCTAAGCATATTCATAATCATAACGAGAACTGTGCTCTCGCTACGTCTGAGTACCATTACTTTGTCTTTGTGGTGTTTTCATTGTGACAGTGAAATCGGTAATCGTCACCGTCGATTCATTTTGTGTCCAATTAGTCGGTTCCGTCGTGTCAGTGGTCATGGTCGCAATCAAATGTTCAAATGTTTGTAAATCTATCGGACCAAACTGCGTGGTCATCCTAGGTAAACTAACCTAAGGACAACACACACACCCATGCCCCAGGGAGGACTCGAACCTCCACGGCGAGAAACCGCGCGCTCCGCAGCGACACGCTTTAGACCGCTCGGCTACTCCACCGCGGCTGGTCGCAATCGGTACTTAGTATGTATTCTGTGGTCTGGATGGAGGTTGTGAAAAATTCTGAAATTGCTGAGCATTCATTTGATGTGAACAGTAATTCCTGTTACCATTCTGATTCTGTGGTTGTGAATTTCCATTAAAATTGCTCGGATATGCAACAACATGGCTACCAAAATTTTCTAATTGCTATTGAAATATCCAGGTTTGAACCTATTGTTACGGCGGCGTCTATAAATTGTCCGCCGTTCGGGTTGTTGCGCACCGCATTGCCCACGTTCGCACTAGCATTTACTTGCTGCGGACTTGGATGTCTGGGATTGAAAAAAAGATTGTTGTTGCATTTGTGGAGGATGGCGTAGCGGGATTTGTAGGTCGTTTTGTTGTTGTAGCTGGCTGACGGGAATCAGCAGATTGCTTGCATAATTTAAATACCAGTTCCCGGTTCCGTACCGATTATTATTGTTTCTCACCCGGTCATCTTCAAAAATTAGTTCCAGCGTATCTACCACGGCGAGAATGTTTTCTAAATTGTACGTCGACACGTTAGCAAGCTAGAACCTTATATGTGTTGGCAGGTTGTTAATTAACACACGCATAGCTTTACGGTGAGGTATGGGGTCATCACAGAATTTCTCAAAATATCGACGCAGGTTTCCGTTCCTGTCATTGAATGGTTGAGGGCTATACAAGTATTACGGAATCTTTCTTGGACTACGGGCGACCAGAATGTAGCCAAGAATGCCTGCTCCAATTCCTGCTAGGTATTGTAAATTTGCAGAGCTTCTGCCGCCCACACTGCTCCTTCACCTTCGATGTAACCTATAAAAAAAATTAAATAAAAATTCTAATGATGTATAGCTGATGGGACTTACCTACGGGGTCATCAGTCCCTAAACTTACAAACTACTTATAAACTAGCTAATACTATAGACGGCACAAATATTCATGCCCGAGGGGGGATTCGAACCACCGACCATAGTGGTCTTGCAGATCGTGACTGGAGCGCCTCAGTCCCCTCGGGTAAGTTACTATGAACAGCATAGTGAAAACATTATCGTAGTAAAGATAGGCACGAAGCCAACACCGACCACAGTAGTGCAATTCTATATGCCAACTAGCATGGCTGATGATGAAGATATTGAAAAAATGTATGAGGAGATAAAAGAAATCATTCAGAAAGTTAAGGGGGACGAAAACTTATTTGTGATGGGGGACTGGAACTCGGTAGTAGGAAAGGGAAGAGAGGGAAATGTAGTAGGTGAATATGGAGTGGGAAAAAGGAATGAAAGAGGAGATCGCTTGGTAGAATTTTTCTCAGAGCACAATTTACCAACACTTGATTTAATCATCATGAAAGAAGGCTGTATACGTGGAATAGACCAGGGGACACTGGAAGGTACCAGATCGACTTTATAATGGTAAGGAATAGATTTAGAAACTAGGTACTAAATAGTAAGACATATCCAGGGGCAGATATAGACTCTGACCATAACTTATTGGTTATGAACTGCAGATTAAAACTTATTAGACTGCAGAAAGGTAGGAAAGTTAGGAGATGGAACCTGGACAAATTGAAGGAACCAGAGGTGGTTGAGAGTTTCAGAGGGAGCATTAGGCAATGATTGGCTGAAACGGAGGAAAGTAATACAATAGAAGAATGGGTAGCTCTGAGAGATAGTGTAGTGAAGGCTCTTGAGGACCATATAGGCAGAAGTACAAGGCCTAATAGAAATCAATGAATAACACAGGATATACTGAACTTAATTGATGAGAGGAGAAAATACAAAAATTCAGCAAGTGAAACAGGAAAAAGGGAGTACAAATGTCTGAAAAATTAGATTGACAGGAAGTGCAGACTGGCTAAGCAGGAGTGGCTAGAGGACAAATGCAGAACCGAAATAAAAGAGATATTTAGAGAGAAGAAAAGAAACTTTATGAATACCAAGAACTCAGACTGCAAACCAGTACTAAGCAAAGAGGGGAAGGCTGAACTGTGGAAGGAATATATGAAGGGCCTATACAAAGGAAATAAACTTGAAAGCAGTATTCTAGAAATGGAAGAAGGAGGAAGATGAGATAGGAGATACGATACTGCGAGAAGAGTTTGACAAAGCGCTGAAAGACTTGAGTCGAAACAAGGCCCCTGGAGTAGATGGAATTCCGTCTGAACTGCTGATGTCGTTAGGAGAGCCAGTCATGAAATAATTGTATTACCTGATATGCAAGATGTATGAGCCGACTTCAAGAATAATATTGTAATTCCAATTTCAAAGAAAGCAAGTGCAGACAAGTGTGAAAATTACAGAACTATCAGTTTAATAAGTCATGGGTGCAAAATACTAACACGAATTATTTACAGACGAATGGAAAAACTTGTGGAATCCAACCTCAGGAAAGATCAGTTTGGATTTAGGAGCAATGTAGGAACACGGGAGGCAATACTCACATTACGACTTTTCTTAGAAGATAGGCGAAGGAAAGGCAAACCTACGTTTTTAGCGTTTGTCGATTTGAAGTTTAGACAATGTCGACTGGAATACACTCTTCCAAATTCTGAAGGTATCAGGGGTTAAACATAGGGAGCGAAGAGTTATATTCAACCTATACAAAAACCAGACAGCGGTTATTAGACTTGAAGGGCAAGAAAGGGACGCAGAGGTTGGAAAAGGAGTAAGACAGGTTTGTAGCCCTTCCCCCATATTGTTCAAACTGTACATTGAGCGGGAAGTGAAGGAATGGAAGGAGAAATTTGGAGAGGCCATTAAAGTGCAGGGAGAAGAAATAAAAACATTGCGGTTTGCGGATGACATAGTAATTTTGTCAGAGACCGCAAAAGATCTGCAAAAGCAATTGAATGGGATGGACAGTGTCTTGAAAGGAAGATATAAGATGAACATTAAGAAGAGTAAAACGATGTTAATGGAATGCAATATCAGAAATTCTGGCGATGCTGAAGGAATTAGATTAGGCAATGAGACAATAAAAGTAGTAGATGAATTTTGTTATTTGCGTAGCAAGATAACTTCTGATGGCCGAAGTAAAGAAGATATAAAATGCAGAATGGCTATGGGAAGAAAAGGGTTTCTAAAGAAGCGAAACTTGTTAACATCAAATATTAATTTAAATGTTAGGAAGTCCTTTCTGAAAGCATTTGTCTGGAGTGTAGTATTGTACGGGAGTGAAACGTGGACGATAAGGAGTTCAGATAAAAGCTTTTGAAAGTGGTACTACAGACGAATGATGAAAATTGGATGACTGAGAGAAGGGATGTGGTTGGACACATTCTGAGACATCAAGGAATTGTCAACTTAGCATTAGAAGGAAGCGTGTGGGGTAAAAATAGCAGAAGGAGACCGAGGGACGAATATAGTAAGCAGATTCAAAAGGATGTAGGTTGCCGAACGTATTCTCAGATGAAGAGACTTGCACAGGACAGGGTAGCGTGGAGAGCTGCATCAAACCAGTCTTCGGACTGAATACCACAACAACAACTGTTTTTTTTATTTTTTTTTTTTTTTTTTATCATACTCTCGTCCATAACCTCAGCAGTTTCTGAATTTTCATGTTCACCTGACTGTGTTTTTGGCGCAATTTCTTTGTCAAGGTCACGTAGGGTCGAAATCCGGTAATTATTTTCAGACTTGTCAGTGGATAAATCACTCGTAGTGCCCTGATTACAGGTCAAATGTGAGAGGTCAGCGAACAGTCGAGTGTGATGACGGTTTTGTGTCATATTTGATGTAGGTGCGTCACGCTTACTGTGTGTCGTTTGAGCATTTAAGATAGATTTTACGGCCGTCAAATCCTCTCGCAAGGATTTAACAGTCGTGCCATTCTTTTCATAAACTTTATTAGCAACATTTTGAATTACCGCTGTTAGTTCGGTGTCAATTTTCTCATTTAATTGTGCTTCAGTGGTATCTTGGTTTTCTTTTACCATTTTTTCAGCTTGTAATTTGCGACACTGTACTTTCCAAAGCTTCCTGCTTGATTTTAATGTCCGATAAATTTTGTGCAAGATCGTCAATTAAGGCGGGAATGTTTTTTTTATACTGTGTCTTGTATTCAATGACATCATCTATCACTGATGAAATTTTTATGTCTACCTTGTTTAACATTTCATCAGCAACTTTCTTTTGTGAAGTAGTGACTTTATTATTATTGACTTGCTCGACAATCTGTGCCAATGCGTTTAATTGTTTATTAAATTTTTCGGACACGAGTGTTGGCAGATTATGCTGGGCTGTTTCTAATTTCTTTAATCGATTTTCAAACTCTTCTCGAGTGATCATTTGTTCCACAATAATGTTTTGTTGTTCCATGACTCGATCTAATTGTTCTTTCGTGGAACTCTAATACTAGAAGATCTTGTTAAGTCGAATTTTGTAACACTTGCAAATTTGGAATTTTGAAATTGGTTTCTTTGGTTTGTCAGGTGTGAAATCCGATTTTGTGGCACGTCTTGTTAAAACTGAAAATTTTCGTCCATTTCTTGAGACATTATCGCAAAACGAATTTCGAGACGTCTGAATAAGTCTTCATTAGTACTTATTGTTGAAGTACTGATTTATGTAGAGGGGCCTGCCTCACGCGCATTAGATTCAGTATTCGGTCCTACATTAGGCGGAATGACTTCAGTAGTTGTGTTTCCTGCATTTTCATCAATAATTTGACCTGTCTGTTGGGGAATCCATGTTCATTTGTTTACAGGTCTTGACCATACTAATATGTAAGCATATAATATAATTTTTTTGTAACAGAGGGGGGCCAACTGTCATAACACGAAATGGTTGTAGTATTACTTTCCTATCCAACAATGTATTTAATAAGGTAAAAGCCGGCCGCGGTGGCCGAGGAGACTGAGGCGCTTCAGTCACGGTCTGCACGGCCTCTACGGTCGGGGGTTCGAATCCCCCCTCGGGCATGGATATTTGTGCCGTCTTTAGTTGTAGGTAGTTCATAAGTAGTTTGTAAGTTTAGGGACTGATGACTCTGTAGTTAAGTCCCATAAGCTATACAAACATTTGAAAATTGTTTGAATAAGGTAAAATTAATCGTAACACGCTCGGGGCAGAATTTTCCAGAGAGTCAAGCAAGAATCGTTAGAAAAGGGACCGAGAAGCCATCTTGGCCTTTTTCTAGCTGCACCGTTAATTACTAACTACTCAAAAAATTTGAAATGGCAATTCCTCTATGGATAAAAGTGAAAGCCGAACTGAAATTGCGTATTCCGATGGTAGAAGACATTTTGCAGCACCAAATAAGCGTATGAGCGGGTCTGGTCTTACATTTTTGTGCAGTCGGTATGGGCGGCGTCGTACGTTTGGAGCACCAGTTTAGGCTTGGAATTTCGGATTATTGACCCGGTTAAAATATTTTTCCTCTTCATTAAAGTCCCTCAATCAATCGAAATGTCTCGTTCAGTGATTGGTTGGCGCATGAAAATAAATACAAAACAGTGTTTAGTTTTCAAACAATGGCAGATGTTACAACAATTAGATACTATTGTAATCAAGTTTATAATAGGTATGTTACAAAATTTTATTTGAAAGTAACCGGGCTCTATCACGGTCCGTCAATTCTTTATGTAATACTGCGCTTTTTTAATCCCATCAGGCGTTGGAGTGGTTGTTAATGTTCAGGGCCGCTTTTAGAGTTTCACTAGCGTTGTAATATTACGGGGAAGTAACTTGGTGGATCTGACACATTTAAGTAACATTATGAATAGCAGAATCATAAAGAAAGCGGAATCTGCCTTTGAAGTTTAGCGGCGGTAGTAATTTGGAATAAAAGCAATACCTGAGCACAATATGTTTGCTTCAAGTTGTTTGGATCGTAGCAGATGAGGCTGCAAAACTCTTGTTGCATTATGTAAAATGGTGCTTAATTTACTTAGAGCGGATTATGCTAACTGAATGACAGTGAAAAAAATGTTATCTTTCGGTACAAAAGCCTGTTTAAATCGATCGGATTTCGTTTAATTCGAAGATTTCCTTGCAGGCATTACTATAAAGTCACATTCATTAAGGTTTTTTATAATGATTTCCAGAAGTTTCTAGTAAATTATAGATACAAGTCCAACAATGGGTCCAAGCGTCATGTTACATAATAAAGATTACTGCTGGAAAAAATAGTCACATCATAAATTATTAAAAAGTGGGTCATTCTAAATAAGTACGAGGTTTTAATTGAACTAACTATATTTTCATCATATTTATAGAGAAAAGCGATCTCACACACTTACATTTGCTAATAAGGAAGTCCTTGATGTAAGTCTGATCTTAGCGAAGGGTAAAACATGAAAGACCCAGCGCACAACTGCGTTCTGGGCAGCTCGTAAAAGATAGATGAACATCGAAAATATATGAAGAATGTAATTAGCTGTCAGTGAAATCGGTGGTCAGCGACAATCGTGGCAGATATATTTTTTACTAAATAAAATTTTCAATGTATCATTACAATTTGTTAGCTGTTTTCCTAAATAATTTGAACGTTACGCAGAGGCCGTAAGCGCAAATGAAAATTTTGCTGTCAATTAAGTATTCAATGGGAAAGATTTCACACTTAATAAAAAGAAAGTTAAGGGATCATACAGTTATCGATAATATTCTTTTGAGTTCAAGTGTTTGTTAAGCTCATGGGACTTAACTACGGGGTCATCAGTCCAAAAATGTTTGTATAGCTTATGGGACTTAACTACGGGGTCATCAGTCCCTAAACTTACAAACTACTTATGAACTGGCACAAGGACGGCACAAATATCCATGCCCGTGGGGGGATTCGAAACCCCGACCGTAGTGGCCGTGCAGACCGTGACTGGAGCGCCTCAGCCCCCTCGTCCGCCGCGGCCGGCTACTCTTTTGAGGCAAGTAGTTCATTAGTTAGTACTATACTTCAGTGGATTAATCTAGTACTGTGGTCCGTCGTCGTGTCCCACTTCCAGCAGCGTGACGTAACCCTTATACCACAATATTACACAAATCGTAATTTTTACGTAGGTTCCGGCACCAGAATATAACGTGCACGCAACACCGTAATTATAATATCGTAATGGCCATCTCTTCCTTCGATGTAATCGGTGTAATAGACATGATGGAATACATAAGTCGTGGAACATCAATATCACAAAGTTTCGGAAGTTACAAAAGTCAACCTGCAACAACGTAAGTCGAAAATGTGCGCCAGGTGAGAGACTTGGTAGACTACTCCCCACATTGGTGGTTATCACTGTGTCCCAGAGCCGTAGTGGTCAGTGCAACTGTCTAGCGAGCAGGAAACCCGCGTTAGAATCCCAGCGGAGAAGAAATTGTCAAGTTCCCCATCGATTTAATTAAGTGCTCACCTGGCAGAAAATGTCATAAAATCCTTTGTGTCTTGATTTATAACTGCAAAATAAAACAAAAAATTCTCTGTCCTTTCGTACGTCCGCAAGAATAGATAACAAATATACACTCTCCCAGCACCAAGCGGCTTCAGCACGTCTGACTGCATTTCGCTTCAATTTCCAAGCGTCGTATTACTCTTGAAGAGCCTCATTTAACTTACGGCGTAATCTACCAGGCCTTTTACATACATCATAAAACTACAGGACCTGCAACATTCCCTACAGCAACGCTCGAAGTTACTTCTACAGCTGAATTCTCTAGGTGTAGAATGAAGTGTGTTGAAAACATCCCGCCTAGTGGTTGCTTATCAGTTCTGGCTGGAATGGACTAACGAAAGTTTTCTGCCTCATATTGTTTTTCTTGTTTTGGCAGTGACTGACTAGGGAATATACTTTGGTCCCTGGAATGATGGTAGTAGATGTTGCTACTACTCTTGAATTAATTGCCATACTAATATCTCTTACTCACTGCGTATCATGCTTGGTGGAGGTGTCTTACACAGATCATGGAGAAATACTGAGTCCGTGATCATAAAAAAAAATAAATAAAAAAAAACAGTAAAAGGGGAAGTAATAATTAGGGCAACGGAGAACTACTGTAGAGGAGGAAATGGATAAATGGATCCACTGAGTACGCAGGGCGCGGAGAGATGTTAAGGGCAGTACAGGAACATAGACATATCTTCACAGCAGGTGTGAGTGCAATCAATAGGCTACTTATTTGATGGCCACGAGGGGGTTTTGGCAGTGCAATTTAGGGACGATCATAGAGATACTTTAGTTTCAACAGGACAGTTTTAATATCAGATTAATCGGTAATCTCCCGTTTTTAAAAATACAAGTTACATTCACTTTACACTGAAATAACACCTCCGTGGATATGTGACCGCACCTATAAGTGGGTTAGAGGAGAGTCAACAGCTACTACGAACAGCTAACCATTAACACTTTCGCACCTGAGCCCAGTGCTGCCACCGGTGGCCAATTAACTGAGATGGCCAATTAACTGAGAATTTTTCATGATTTTTAGAAATCTTTAATTGTTTAAGCTGTAATGCTACAGCTAAAAAATTTTATATTTTTGCAGATCAACGTATTCTCTTTGTAAATAAGTAGGTTTTGACAGGAAAAAAGAAAGAAACAAGAATGCTATGTATTGTCACATTTAAAAAAAATTAAATTCTATTTAAGACACATAACTTGTTTTTGCGTGATAATCCTAAATCATTCCTGGATACATTAATCGAAATTATAGTCCTGACACTACCAGGAAATTCCTTCTTGACTTCCCAGTTCCTGCTTTGCTTCTATCTGAGCAAACTTTACAAACCCGCGCGGGGTTTGCTTTCTTTCTCTGTCGCCGATATCTTCTGCACAAAAATCTTCCTTTGAGTCTGTCGTTTGTTAGATTGACCACAGGCCCTGTTTCCTTGTGTGTTCTTTTGACAAAAGACTCTCCAACGTGAAGAAGAAATATCTTTAGACTACATATTTTTTCTGTCTTCAGCACTTCTTGTTTCCTTGTATATTAGAAACGCATTTGTTAGACACATTACAAACATGTGGAAAAACAATTTTTCCGCCATTTGAACTGATTCCTGACAAATGGATAGTAAGCCACCATTTGATCAGAACGATCAACTCTTGTGTTGTAAGTGTTCTGGTCCAATACTGCAACTGGTTTCATCTTGTAGATGCACCCGTCTTTAGTACGAAGCGACTCTTCCGACATTGTGGCCTTGTGACTACGTTGAAAGCATCAACACATCTCTTGTATCTTTCCACTTCAAGTAAAGTAAATGTTCTCGCCTCATAAAAATCACAACCATGCATTCCGAGTCGAACTCGAGCGCCGCCACGAATGTGTTAATACATATGGGGGCATAAATCAAATTACAATATATGAATTGGAATAACTCTAAAAGAAAAGTTGTTAATGTTTGGTTGTGTGGCCATATTCCTCAGCAGCTGTTAAAATTGATTGTAAGAGGTAATCTGTCTTATGCTGACTGCAATTAAGAGGTTTATTTTTAAACCAGACGCGTTTCGCTTTTTTATTTCAAAAGCATCTTCTGTGGTGGTGTTCATGTCTCTTCTCCATCTTGTTGGCTGGAATTCGTTTTTTCCTGGCGTGCTGGCGTGTATTTCAGGGCTGTGTACAGCACTTTTCGTGTGTTTTTGTTTCGTTTTTTCCTTTTCATCTCAGCACATCACATCACTTCACTTTTTGAAATGTATACTGTTTACATATCGCCTGTTATATGTGGAATGTCTATAACAGGCGATATGTAATCAGTATACATTTCGAAAAGTGAAGTGAAGTGATGTGCTGAGATGAAAAGGAAAAAAACGAAACAAAAACAGACAAAAAGTGCTGTACACAGCCCTGAAACACACGCCAGGAAAAAACGAACTCCAGCCAACAAGACGGAGAAGCAGTAGTAACATGTAAAGAAGAGACATCAACACCACCACAGAAGATGCTTTTAAAATAAAAAAGCTAAACGCGTCTGGTTTAAAAATAAACCTCTTAATTGCAGTCAGCATAAGACAGATTACCTCTTACAATCAAAAGTTAACATTGAGCGGGTCAGAAACGAGCCTTAGCCGGGAAGTAATACAGTTATTTGAGCATCATTCACGACGAGTTCGCGAAATTGGCCTAAAATCGACCCATGCGTACATTAAGCGTAGGTGAAACTAAGGCTGGAGCGCACTGCGCACTGTGTCCACTCAGCAGACCATCGACGGCAGAGTGGCGGTTTCAAACAGCAACGGCAAGCGGCCGGCTAGGGAACCAGGAGGGAGGAGTTGCCAACCCCTGAGGTGGATGAATTTTGTGGAGACGACCGCCACCGCTCGTTTCTCATCTGCCCCAGCGGCTATATAGTTAATTTGATAGAGGAACATGCGTACTGCAGAGCCTCTCTGACGGCTACTGGAGGGAATTGGAATCCAGGGAACTACAACACTTGACTGCCTCTGCCCCTAAGAGAGGGTAGGGAGCGAGCAGTATCACTTAGGTACAGTAAACAATTAACAAAATTACCCTTTTACTTTACTTCACCCAAAGCAGAGGCAAGAAATAAAACATGATCCGAAATGTGGTGGCATAACAAACCGCCAGAATGATAATTAAAGTATAGTGATTAAAAGGAACAAATAACTGAGAGCGTGTCCAATTCACCCCTTTCATCACCCACTGCCTCCGGGGGAAGGAAAGCGCAGAAACAATCTTGCTAATGGCAGGGCTGTTTCAAGGCACCGAAAACACGTATCCAAAGACATCAATCTAACGATAAGCTAGACTATAGAAATACTAATCTATAGTGGGGTGAAATCTATGCTTATATAGTGCACTGATGCCCTTGAACAAAATACAGAACTACTGAACCCAGAGTAAATAAATTAATCCAGATAATATTAACAAATAGAGGAAAATTGACCGCTATTGAAGGTCATGACATGAAAACTATGCCAGAGTTAATTGCAATTGGCCATGGTGGAAGGTCTGACATTGTCAATCACATTAAGACGAAGAAACATCGCATAAGAGTACAAACTAAAAGCGCAAACAAAACTGTAAGTGACTATTTCACAATGTTAAAAACATGAGTATGAAAAACATGATTCATTTGATGGAGTTTCGTATGGCAATCCCTGAGTCAAATGCTGCTGTGTTGTGTGGAACGTGTGTTTTCCTTGGTGAACTTTTTGCGGTCAGATAAAAAAAAAAAAAAAAAAGAAAACAGAATGAAAGTTCAAGCAGTGAATGCCTTACTTATTGTCAAAATACACTTTAATGGTGTATCATGTGCTGACTTTCATGATACAGTGTCAAACGAAAAGGCCCTTTTTGATAAAACACTTAAAACTGAAAAGTAGGGTAAGAATGCAGCAGAAGAAATATAAACATCCATTTGAGTGTACTATGAAAAAGTAAACGTCAGTGTCTATTAAATTTTGTCAATACGAATTGTGTGCCGTTTGTTTCCTTAATTGTCCCACGTTTTTCCTGATTTTTTCCGCCCTTTTTAATAAAAACGAAATGGACACCGTACTCCCAAAACGCGCCGACGTGACGTTCAGCAGAGCAGGTGGGCTTGGATGCCGTCCCTGTACCGCAGCGACGATGCTGCGCTACTGGTAGCGCGCTGCCAGCACGTAAAGCTCTGTATAGGGAAAGCATGACCATCCTTTTCCGTGCCGCTTGCCGCCGTCTGAAACTCGTGATTGGCTGAAATCCAGTCACGTGGTTCTTTCCGCCATCTTGGTCCTATACGTTGCTTGGCTGGCATGAGAAGTCTTGTGAATATTCGTATGATTTGTGTGAATAATGCCACAGTGTTGTACTTTTGAGTGTTTTTAAGAAGTGAAGAAGGGAGGTAAACATTATATACTTCCATTAGGTATCAGAAATGCAGGATGATGAACAGCCTGGCTGATGAAAGTCGTCAGAGAAAACTAGGAGTCCAGAAACGAACTTCGGTTCTTGTGCTGTGATGATTTTAACTCATAATGTAAACTAATAGATTAAAGATTCCCTGACGAATGGATCACGCAGCAGATACCTATATATTTTTAATTTGAATTATTATGCACGCGTTGTTGACTTTATCTGCAGGTAATTGTCTAAAATCCTTTTTTTTTTTTTTTTTTTTTTTTTACATATTAGCGAGTGAACTAGATTTCTCTTTAGATATGAAATTAACATACAGTTCCAGAAACAAGCTTTTCTCATTCGTGTATCACATCAGGAAACAAAGAATTGAAACAAGACAAATATTAGACATTCCAATGTAATTGGCTTTATAAAGACACCTTTAATTTCTGTTTCTCGTAAAAGACATATAGTGGGTATCTCCTTGCATTTTTCGTAGTTCATGTAAGATGTAAGTACACTATATGGAAGAAAATACTCACCAAAGACTTTTCCATGATCTCAATTGTTTTCTTAATTTACACTATGCTCCGATGACGACATGTTCGCGGGCTATTGAAATATTTGGCCACAGTACAGGTCAAACTGAATTTATAGGTGAACTCTTTATAGAGGTACAAACCAGTTTTCTTAAAATCGGACGATAAGTATTCCGTAGAGCAGCCAGGTCCGCATGAACAGAACGCGATGTTCCCGCATCTGTCCGTCGATTATAACAGCCTGTATCTCGAGAATGAAAAGAGTTATCGTTCTGCTCTAAACCTTAAATAAAATTGCGATATCTTACCTACATATCGTCCGCAGCATTGTATCAACCATACGCAAAGTCTACGCAATGCGACTTTTCCTCTGCAAACTCTTCAAAATTTTGCGCAGTAGTTTACTTAATTTGATGTAGGACGGAAACTATAAGTAATAATAAACAGAAATTGAGATCATTATCGAGAGAATGTATCACACTATAACACGTGAAAAAATATTTTTTTTTTTTTTATTGAATGGTTTTCTCAAAATCGGTTGATAAGTATTGCTAAACTCTGGGAACGTTGTAGCGGTCGGTGTGTAAGCAGCAGCGGAATAGGCCCAGCATGGCTGTCGATAACAGGCTGGCCATACTTTCCCTATACAGAGCTTTATCAGCACGCGGCTCGGGGCGCGCCCCTGAAGAGCACGGAGGTCGCGGTGGCTGACCTTCGCAACGTCAGTCTGGCGCGGATTACGATGGTTCACGCTGGGTACTGAACAGCGCCAACAGCACCGCCATCTCGATGACGGCACCCCCTCTGGTGGCGGGCCTCTCGGCAGCTTCGGGAAGTCACCGCAGTCACCACACATAGCGTGTGGGCGCCCAGTTGTGATAGTCAGTCTGTTGGCGAGACGGCAGGAGAGCGGGCGCAGCAGTGCGTGCGCGGCAGCCGCCTCTCGTATCGTCGAATCACTCGTGTCATTGGGTCATTCAGCTTCTCTACAACATATTCCATCCGAACATACACATACTGCGTAACAAAGTTTTACCACTGTCAATTGATTACTATTATAATATAACCATTTTTTTACTTACAGCCGTGAACGGAAAGAATCTTTAACTCTAATTCCACTGGACCATTTGTAGATCTTCATTGTCCCAGAGATCTTGGGAGCCATAACTCGGACTATATTTTATCAGCATTCAGAAAGTATGTTTAATGTTCATTGTCGTCCGGAAATGGTTCTGGGTGTTCACCGCCATCTGATACTAGAGCCCTGCTGGAATATCACTAGTACCCCAAGCACATTTAAGCGCTAACCTTAAAGTGTGATGGCTTACCTTATACTACTAGCCCGAAGCCATTGGCGTCACTTATGAGCTTGTAGCCGTAAGGCATTCATCATATGGATAACAACCATTGCGACCCGCACGGTACAAATTCCGCGATTGTCACCTTCCTTCCTTCCAATTCATCGTCATCCCAATGGCAGCTGGAATCAACAATTACGTTGCTCCCTTTGCGCGGAATGTAAATAAAAGGTCGGCAACATCTCCACTACAAATGTTTGTAAATCTATCGGACCAAACTGCGTAGTCATCAGTCCGTAGCTTACAAACTAAGGTAAACTAACCTAAGGACACGCACACACACACACACACACACACACACACACACACACACAACACGCCCCAGGTAGGACGCGAACCTGCGACGGTGAGCAACCGCGCTCTCCGCAAAGAGACGCCTTAGACAGCTTGGCTACTCCACCGTGGCCGTCTCCAATACAATTCTGAAACACTTTGCATGTCTGGGAAGAGAATGAATAACAACTACGCCGAATAGCAACAAGGACGCCCCCATCAACTTCACAGATTAATTAGCAAGTTAATTTACTACAATTGTTACAGACATTCTGAGCCGAACACTAACAATTACTATATGAGACAACTAAACCCATAACGACCTAATATAAGAAAGGAGTAATGGGCATAATATATAATAACTGGTACCAGGAAAGATAATTGTCAGATGAAAAAGCCGGCAGCGGTGGCCGACGGGAATGCGGCGCGACAGTCACGGTCTGCACGGCCACTACAATCGGGGGTTCGAATCCCCCCCTCTGGCATGGATGTTTGTGTCGTCATTAGTATAAGGAAGTTCATAAGAAGTTTATAAGTTTAGGGACTGATGACCCAGCAGTTAAGTCTCTTAAGCTTAACAAACATTTGAAAATTTGATCAAAAAGGCAATGTTTACTGCACACGTATGGGAGATTTAGAATAACTTGTCAACACAGTGTGTGCTTAGTTTAACAGTGGTATGGTTTTAAATTGGTTATATGATGGGTCCTTCGATTTCTTATGCCTAATGGTTTGGAGTTCGACAGCGTTAGAATGCTTCACTCTTCGGAGTGGCCCACAATATACGTTGAAATATTTATTGTTAATGAATTTGCCCTTCTTTGAGAGTCGGTGCGCCTTAAGTAACACCTTATCTCCGGCGGACATTCCTCCCCGACAAACGTTACAGTTATGTAGACGCCTTTTAGCATCAGCGGCCTTCTTTATTTTTGAAAGAGCCCGTCTAAGAAACTCGTCATGTCTACTACTCGTAGAGGAAGGGAACGTGCTGTAATATATAGGGCTTATAAGAACAACTTTCTTGTATTAAACCTCAGCATTAACGTCACGAGTGTAGGGGATAATTTATCGTAATTGTCATAATCTGAGGTGGAGGGGAAGCACAGCAATTCTTTCCTTTCCATTTTTCCTCATTGAATTTGTCAGATCGTTATTCCCTGTTTGTATGTTTTTGTTGTCAAAAAATAGTTTCATGGTTTGTGTTTTTTCTTAAAAAATAAGGGGTCTTCCAGATAATTCCCCTCATATCAGTAGAAACGCCCTAGATGACATTACACTTGGAAATTAATTGGGGAATAATTCATATATTTATTAAAATAATGTGTAAAGCTGTACACTGACTCAGGGCTATTATCTTGACTGCACTAAAATACAACACGCTTCAGAATATATAGGCTTGTAGTCAGCGGCACTCACACGCTACTTCAATCTGGTCTGTACTCGACAGCTCCAATACCAAGAAACTAACTATGGTCTGTACACGACAAAACCAGAACTAAAAGAGAAAGTAAACTATGGTATGTCATCGACAAGACTAAGCTCTCGACCCATATCAGATGCCTCGTATTTCTAAACTTCCACCCCGAAAATCAGCGCAAAGTTTGGTTCACCAATCCCAACAAACGATATGAAATTAAGCCACACCCACGAGAACTGGTGTACACGGCGTTTCGGCCAATCAGTGACCTCAGTGGTATGACGAAACACTTGGTGCCGGAGAGGCGGGAGAGGAGGCGGTCGCTGTCCACCGAGAGCGAAAAGTACGAAAAGAAATCGGTTAAACTTTTTTTACAACATAAATCAATCAGACGTGAAGGCCGTAAGCTAAACAAAATACCTAAGAATTACTATTACTTCGGTCTTAAAAAAAAAAAAAAAAAAAAAAAAAAAAAAAAAAAAAAAAAAAACCACACGTAGATAATGTCGTGGGAAAGGCGAACCAGAGACTGCGTTTTATTGGCAGAATCCTTAAAACATGCAACAGAACTACAAAAGAAACTGCATACATTACACTTGTCCGTCCTTTTTTGGAGTATTGCTGCCCAGTGTGGGATCCTTACCAGGGGGGCTTGACGGAGGACATCGAAAGAGTCCAAAGAAGGGCAGCTCGTTTCGTATTGTCACGATAAAGGGGAGACAGCATTACGGAAATGATACAGGATCTGGGATGGAAATCCATACAACAACGGCGCTTATCGCTGCGGCGTGGGATACTTACGAAACTCCAATCGCCAACATTCTCCTCCTACTGCAAAAGTATATTGTTGACTCCCATTACGTAGGTAGAAATGACCATCAGAATAAAATACGAGAAATCAGAGCTCTAACGGAGAGATTCAGGTGTTCTTTCTTCCCGTGCGCTATTCGAGAATGGAATGGGAGATAAATACTGGTGGTTCGATAAACCTTATGCCAGGCACTTAATTGTGATTTGCAGAGTATCCCATGTAGATGTAGATTTAGCGCGCGCAAATCGCCTCGCTGATGAGCCGTCAGGTGGCGTCCGCTGCCCTTTGTGCTCCAGCGGTGGAGGTGCGGCCGCTGGCGGCCGAAATTCCTAGAAGCCTATATCTCTTCGGCCCCTTTCAGACCGAGCGTTCACGGCCGTGCTGGCTACAGCCCCGCAAGAATATTACATGCAGTTCCCAACGACACGCGACATTTAATTACAATCCCATAACGTCGAAAGTGCAGTACCCGACACAATTCCCAAACCAGGAATAAATGAAAAACGCAAGAAAAATTCCCGTAATATTAAGAAAAAATGTAATTATGACAGAAATCACTCATTTCCCTATGAGATATGAACAATAATAAATACACTACTGACCATGAAACTTGCTGCACCACGAAGATGACGTGCTGCAGACGCGAAATTTATCTGAAAGGAAGAAAATGCTGTGCAAATGATTAGTTTTTCAGAGCATTCACACAAGATTGTCGCCACCTACAACGTGTTGACATGAGGAAAGTTTCCAACCAATTTCTCATGCACAAACAGCAGTTGATCGGCGTTGCCTGGTGTAACGTTGTTGTAGTACCTCGTTTAAGGAGGAGAAATTTGTACCTTCGCGTTACCGACTTTGATACAGGTCGAATTGTAGCCTATAGCGATTGCGGTTTATCGTATAGCGACAACGCTTCTCGCGTTGGTCGCGATCCAATGACTGATAGCGGAATATGGATTTGGTGGTTTCAAGAGGGCAGCACGGAACGCCAAGCTGGAACTCAACGGCTAGGGAGGGGGGAGGTCAACCCCTGAGGTGGAAGAATTATGCGGAGCCGACCGCCATCGCTCGTCTCTGATCCGCCCCAGCGATTATACAGTTAAGTTGGTAGGGGAACATGCGTAGGACGGAGCCTCTCTGACAACTAATGGAGCGAATTTGATTTCAGTGAACTATAACACTCGACTGGCTCTCCCCTAGGATAGGGTAGGAAGCGAACTGTATCACTTAGGTACCCTGAACAACTAACAAAATGTTCAAATGTTTGTATAGCTTATGGGACTTCACTACGGTGTCATCAGTCCCTAAACTTACAAAATACTTATGAACTAACTAAGACTAAGGACAGCACAAATATCCATGCTCGAGGGGAGATTCGAACCCCCGACCATAGTGGCCGTGCAGACCGTGACTGGAGCGCCTCAGTCCCCTCGGCCACCACGGCCGGTGAACAACTAACACAATTATCCTTTTACTTTCCTTCACCCGAGACATGAACTTAAATTTGGTGGCAGAACAAACTGCAAGTACGATAATTAAAGTTCTGTTAAAAAAAAAAAGTTCAAATGTTTGTAAATCTATCGGACCAAACTGCGTGTTCATCAGTCCGTAGCTTACAAACTACTTAAACCTAGATAAACTAAACTAAGGATAACAAACACACCCATGCCCCACGGAGGACTCGAACCTCCACGGCGAGCAAGCAAGCGCTCCGCAGAACGGCGCTTTAGGCCTCTCGGTTACACCACCGTGGCTTAACTTCTGTAATTAAAAGGAGTAAATAATAATTGACATCAAATCCACTTGGCCCATTTCAGTGTGATCAGTTTCTATTCAATCCAGTCTGACAGTTGATCTGAAATTACTAGACACTTACACTTTGTTCATTAGGCAACACTGTAGAAGTGTACCTGCAGTTAGCAACGCAAAGTGTAAATTGGAGTATAGATAATTATCGTAGAGGAATGGGTATGTAGCTGCTGCAGTATCCGGTACATCGCCACAATCAGAGCGGCTGACAGAAGACGGTCAGTCCCCTAGCAGTGTCAACGCCCTACATAACAGAAGCTCCGGCCCCGTGATGGAATTGCGTGCTGTCACCAAGCAAGAAGGCATTGACCCGAGCTAGAAGGTTCGGAACCGTGACGAAGCAGCACGAGCACATCAACCATGAGGCATTGACCCGATCTGGAAGTTTCCAGCGCCGAATTCAGCATGGGAGTCTCGTGTTTAAAGAGTAACAGCCAGATTGTCACTGATCAGTCACATCGTGTATTCGGCCGGTCACAGCTTGGGGGTAATAAGCCGTCTAGTGCGTGCCACGAGTCGCTGTCGTCATCGGAACGAGTGCGGTGGTCAGCGGTAGTGCGTACTGTCGGTGCCGCCTCGCCTTAACACGCCCGACACCGAGCCCCGACTCCCGGACTTCAACGTCACCCCTGGCCGAGTGTCCACGCTGCCACCGTAAGGCCGTGTTCACACTGCCGGCCGCGCCGAGCCGAGCCGGGTCGAGCCGAGCCGGGAGATTAAACACATTGTTTTTAATGGTACTGTTCACACTGCCGGCCGGGCCGAGAGGACTCCGTTTCAGCCGGCTCACGCCGAACCGACGACATTCGGAATGTTTAATATTACCGGCGCGAGCCGGCGCCGGCGCGAGCCGATTGGGCTACGGTGTAGCTTCTTCAGCACCAGTATCTGACGTCTCCAGCCTGTTTCCAATACTACGGAATCATCAGTCCCTAAACTTACAAACTACTTATGAACTAACTAAGACTAAGGACGGCACAAATATCGATGCCCGAAGGGGGGAGGGATTCGAACCCCCGACCGTAGTGGCCGTGCAGACCGTGACTGTAGCGCCTCAGCCCCCTCGGCCTCCGCGGCCGTCTCGAAATTCATGGGACGAATCCATTATCACCTGTTTCTTATGTGCTTAAAAGTCGACGAGTCACTACATCGTCAGAAAAGAGTATTAAAACTAGTGGACCCATACGCACCGTTAGTGGAGAGAGAAAAAAAGTTGGGAGAAAAGGGAAGTAAAGTTGAATGTTCACGGCTAGCTTTCTTCAAAATCGATCAATGCAAGTGTTGAAAATCGCAAATAAAAGAGCGTGATCCACTGAGTGTTGTTAGGTCAAAAAGAACTGCGCACCTTAATTAGAACCGAAGGTATCGTAAAACAAACCGTTTAAAATATTCAGTGCATGGACAGGATACCGCATTTGAATAAAAATGAAGGATGTAGGCTCTTAATTTAATTCTGAAACTTAATGAGAAATCTGCGAATGAATACCTTTCGTTTGAAGTCTAATAGAACGGCCTGACCGACTGACTTTAGTTTACAGCAAGGATATCCCCATAAGAAATATACCGAAGAAATCGCGTTTGAGAAAGGCGAGAGTTTTGCCAATTCTGATACTTGATGACAAATATGAGGATGAATATCTTTCGTTTAAAACAAAAGACGTGAGGTGCCCCGGAACTTGCGATACAGCACTGCGCCCCTCGGATGAGATACGGCGCTTTGCAGGAGGCTCGCCGACGACTGGCGTCACGCCAACGTCGCACTCAGCTGGGCCGTGGACAAATGTAAGCTAACAAATTTACTATGCTGTAATATTCCCTGCGTTAGGAACGTATATTTATTGGCCTTAACAGTACATTAAAAAGCTTGAGCGTTCCGTAGTCTTTAAATGCGCGCCTTCAACGTTGGATTCAAAATGGCGGATTGTTCTCCGTGTACTATATAGTTCTCTAACTGGACCCACCGCTTGCTGCAGTGGCGCGCTCCACCCGACGCCTGAGTCGGCGCAAACGCCGCTGGTAGACGACCACTCGTACCGGCGTACGACTCGCTCGGAATATCACGGGCGCCAGAAGACGCAGTTACAAGCCAACCTGACATGTTTGAATGTTCACTAAAGACAATTTCTTTCTTGAACCGCTGTTTAACTCCAAGCTATCTCCTCCCAGCAGCCGAATCAAGAAAATCGCACTGACGTGTTTTACGGCCCACTTTAGATTTGTAGTTTTATAAGTTTTTGCAAACATTTTGGACCAAAATAATCTATATCTATAAAGGTGAATGTCTGTTCGGTGTACGTTTATTACGTCTGAACCACAAGACAATGTGAATGTCTGTTCGTTGTACGCATATCACGTCCGAACGACAAGACGCAGATACTTAAATATTTGTACAGTTACTAATTTACACCTGAGGAGGTTTTAGGCACGGTTTTATAGCGATCTGATAGATATTTAGTAATTTGAACAATATAACGCGAAATGCAGAACAATAATTACTCTTTGAAAATAGTTTTATTGGTTGCATTGTTGCTTGAGGGTTGATAATGATAAAAGGGTTGAGTATATTGGGATGTAAAGTTATCGGTGTATATAAAATGCTACGTGTGTGTTAATATTTCGCTCAGCAGCGAAAACTACAGAACGCAAACGAATGGTCTGTGTGTAATTGTTGTTCGAAGTCTCCCGTTGTCCCATAGCAGTTCCATGCCAATAGCTATAAGGGGTGGAAGATATGGTGGTTGAAAGTAGTGAAATTATAAAAAAAATTCGGAATGAAGGCCGTCTGCGACTCTATAGCAAGGATGTTACATAAAGCGAACGTGATGCCACTGACCATATCATTGGTCTATACGTGCTACAATGTCTTCAGCTCTTTCTCTGTAAGGATAAGCATACGAATAAGGAAATATAAGAATAAATAAATAAAGCAGTAAAAAGAAATTTCTTTTAACATATCTCTTTAAAAAAATCGATTTGACGTTTCGCGCATTACATCAAGTGATCGATCTGTGATATTGTTACAATCATTGTTGTTGAATTTCGTGATTGGATTCTTCCAAACGAGTGCATTTTTACGTGAGATTTGATCTACACTACTTACTTTCCTGATAAACGGTAAGTGCATAGACTTCTGCAATCTGATAGGAATATTTTTCAGTTCCGCTTTATCAGCGACATTTCCTCAAAAATGAGTGAAATGAATTGCATTAATTGTTATTTAAACTTAGTAGATAAATGTGCATTGCTTTACTTTACACATATTACAACAGTACATCTACTTTTAATAGATCACATTCAGACAACTTGCCTCGGAAAAAGAAAACGTCATTATTTCTTATATATTCTCCGATAATGATATTAAAAAAAAAAGGGAGATGGACAGAGAGAGAAGGGATAGGAGAAGTACTGACTCAAGGCAGGAATAAATAAATACCCGGGCAACGCCGGGTTTTCAGCTAGTATTATAAATCATAAAAAATCAATTAATAAGAGTGTCAGAAACCCTTTTAAGCTAAAAAAATGGTAGTGGCGGGTTCTGAATCATTCACCTTCACCGTCACAGTCCAAAGCATTGCCCACTACGCTACAGCTAACAATTAGAAGTTACGTTCTTTAATCTCATACTATTGATGGCTGTTGTTAACTGATGCTAAAGTGGCAATTTTAGACATTAGATTATCATTTATCATACGAAGAACGACGTGTTTTTTTTTTTTTTTTTTTTTTTTTTTTTTAATTCTTCAGTGCGTCATTGGTGTGAAGTGACAACGTGTAAGTTACAATAAGAAAATCATCAAATAGGCAATCATCAATACGCAAGATGGCGTATGCCAGACAGTTCTCGGTGACGTCTGCGAACAGCTGGTTTTCGTTAATTCAATGGAGGGTGTCAAAACTCCGTTATATTTGTATCTCTCAAAACGATACGAGATATGAAAAAAAAGAGCAAAGTTCTACAGAATTTTCTCCTCTACAAATTCGGTTATTCCATTGTCGTTTCAGATGAATGGTTAAGTCGTTATTTTCATTTAAATTTCGAGCTGTCAAAAGACGATCGCAAAGGCCCACTTTTAGTGTTACTACCGTAACCAAAAGTGGGCCAAAATGTTCAAATGTTTGTTAAGCAAGGGACTTAACTGCGGTGTCATCAGTCCCTACCTATGAACTACCTTATACTGAAGACGACACAAACTTCCATGCCCGAGGAGGGATTCGAACCCCAGACCGTACGGCCACTGCGGCCGGCCAGCCTAATATCACAGCCCAGAAAACCAGCAAATCTTACATCTTACATCTACATAGCGAACGCCTTGCGGAAGTCAGCTTTATTATCTCCAGTGTAACTATAGTAGTAAGGACAAATATGGCATTGTCGATCTTTGTCACCGGCAAAACAGCACTATAAACGTGTTAAACTGTTATAGGTAATACTAACTATGGCTGAGAGTTGACGACTTCATGGGAATGCCAAGACCTCGACCCTCAAGCATCTCAAAGTGTCGGACTCAATCTTCTCCATCTTTGTCTCTCCTATCATCTTAATCTATTAAATACATGTTATTCTTTCACTGTGTTTTTCATCATAAACGTCAGTACTTGCTCTAGTCTTTACTACTACTTCTTCTTAAATGGATATGTATTATTTAATTAATTTTTCTAATTATTATTTATAGTTTTATTTCATAAGTTAGTTAACTAGTTACAAAAAGAAATTATTCAGTGTAAAAAATCAATTACCTCTGCAAAATACGGTTTTAGCATCTAGATAAATAAATAACTCCAGAAAGTTCATAATAACACCTACAACACCTATTAGACGTAAAAACCTATAGTTTTGTGCGCCGGTACAATGACCCTCCTTGAAAACGGAAATGAACGATGATTTTCTTCAATCATCTGAAAAGCCTAAAGCCTAGAGTATAAATAAATGTTCTTTCGTGTGTTCATTGTAGAATCGAATAGGTATCCCATCATTTTCAATAGTTTTCCCTTTGTTGAGAACTATAAGTAGCCATACCTTTGTCATCTATTTCAGTATCCGTCATTCGACGTTCGTACGACAATTTAACGAAAAAAAAAAAAAAAAAAAAAAAAAAAAAAAAAAAAAAAAAAAAAAAAAAAAAAACTACAAGAAATGTATTCGCCAATGCGGATATAAATCAGCTGTAAAAATTTTCGATGACAGGTTAAAACTTGTACACGACCGGAATTCAATGTGCAGTATCCGTGCTACGATGTAACAAGCATGGCTTTAGGCCAAAGCAAGGCATACGAGATTATTAATAAAAGTCTCTTCTTGTGAGAGGAATAGAGACTGTAATGTAGGAGCACTCGTGGGTGGAATTTCTAATATTACTTAGGGTCTCAAACTCGCGGGTATATAGACGATGTTTGGCAACTATGTATGAGTAGGTTGTGAAAGGCGTCTACGGAAAGCGCATTGCGGAAAAGGAAAGGGGTAGTGTCGGTCCGGCACAAACTTCCACAAGTCATCACTACATTTTACAGTACAACATTCCGACGCGTAACAGCACGCGAGATGAGGTACGTTAATTAAATTCTGAGTCCCACTTACGTACCTGTTAACTACAGATGTCCGTTCGTTAAGGGATGCCACCTATGCTTGTGTATAGGAACTAAAGACTCGCCGGAATTAGTTGCATTGCGGACACACGGACACACAAAAGTACGACTTCGTACAGTAGTGCTGTCCACCTATCAGAGTGTCGTGTGCCCATTTCCACTCAGTCTAGTCTCTTAATAATCAGTTCAATGTTGCTTACCTCAGATTTACATGTCCCATTGGATAATCTTCTCCTCAGGTCGTCGTCCCTAACGATGTGCTGGTCACAATATCGGTTGCAAAACTTTAAGTTAATGAAGGTATGGTTCTGTCTACTCGGATTTAAAGATGGCTATTTTAAAACACTTTTGGGTTTATTTTTCTCAACAGATTATTAGTGTGAAGCCACATTCACATTTGTCTTACGAAATATGCGATAATGAATTATTAGCTTTTCTGAGCACTTTCCTGAATTGTGAAATCAAATTATTGTCTTATCATTTAGACTCAAATCTTGCAGTCGTTATCTCGTAAGTATTAACCTGCCCTTAACTCGCACAGTTGACCAAAACTTCGTAGATATAGGTATTACACTTTGACAGAGCGTCATTGGTTCAATATTAGTCGGCACGATATTATTTTTTCACTGTATATAAATTTCCACTTATACTCGCAACCGACGTCACAGTACCACGTCATGCCTATATTATGGTTCGCTATTAACTGGTACTTTCCACATCCTCGCATCTTCGCGCCTGAACTCTACAAACTATCACACTATTGGCTGAATGCCAGCGTCGAATGAAAATCAATTTTGAAAACACAACCTAATTATTATTAACCTATCCTGTTTAATAACTGAATCTGTTATTTCAAAAAGGTCATTAGTCATGAAAGTAAAATTGTACAGGAGAAGGAAAAACGTTCTACAGCATAAAGCTTTTATTTATTTATTGTTATTTTAATATCAATATTTAGTGAGGTGCCAAGCACTGTGTTGCGCTGTGTATTTTTCTTTTGTAATTAATAGTTTAACCACAATATTAATTTAAAAGTTGCTGACTTATGACCTTTTTTGCAATGAACGACCATGTGTTGCAACAAATAAAAGCAATACTTGCAAATAATAATGGCCTATTTTATTGTAAAATCAGTTAATATTTAATACAGTGAAATGAAATTTGAATATTATTATCTGCAGTAACATTTTTGGCAACATTGGTGTGTTTTACAATAACATGAAAATAGAGTACAATAAGCCAAGTCAATCTTCTTGAACATCATCTTCATTATTTCTTTTCCCTTCCGTTGCCCATTCTTGATGTTTGTCATAAAATTCCACATATTCAGCTGGAATATACCTCTTCACTTTCCATAAATCATGTGTTTTTTGACATTGATCGGCACTTGCTTTCCAGGATACGCCAACTCGATGGGAAGTACAGGATGCTTATTGAAGCTTTGGAGGGGCTGGAATGTCTCTCTGATGAGACCATGGATTAATTGGTTTTTACTTGCCCAGGATAATGTGCATCATAGTGAAAAGTCATCCATTTTGAAGGAGAAAAAGAAACTTTTTGTTCTTTGAGAATTATTCCCACACTTGATTCGGAGAGACAAGCTTTTTTAAAATAGGCAGACCACCAGTTTTTAAAGGCTAAATCAGTAACTTTATCAATAGTTTCCACTGGGAATTTACTTGATGCCTTTTTGATCATTATGGAATACTCTTCAGATAAGTAGATCCGGTTATGACGTATTACAAATTTTTTTATGGTCCCAAATTCTCTATCGTTTGGAAGGAATGCCGCGTATAGGGAAGTAAAGTTTCATCTTCTTAAATCTCTCAGTTGATACAAGTGTTAAACAAAAGCGAATCATTGGGTGATTTTTGTTTTGACCAGCACGCCCATCAGAAAAGAGATGAAGCTCATTCACATCTTCTGACATATACTTCTCGATGTAATTATACAGAAATGAGCAAACCTCATTTGCGCCTTTCTTCGCTTCGCTTTCATGGTAAACATAAAATTGTAAGTGCTTGGTTTTCATATTATGTATGCCATATTATGTATTATGTAAGATCCTCTTTTCGCGGTCTCTGCTCTTGACATCTTGAATTTCGATTAGCCCTTGCAGGAAGATATCTTGTTAATTCTTATCACTGAAACTGTTCAAGTGAGCAATGATATATATCTTCGCGTCATCATCAAATAGAGAAAAACAGTCATTTTTGCACCTGAAAGAGTCGAAGTTATCAATTACGATAATGCTTAAATTGCATATTATGCAGGTAGACCAGACAATGAGTGCTGAAAAGAGGTGTGTAGAGTGCATAGAATATGCGAGAATTTTCGACTTCAGGACTTTGTTAGGGATAGTTAGGAGATGAACGTACTAAAAGTCCCCGCCCCTAGGGGGTGAGCTAAAGTGGGGAGGGGGGTGGAAAGGTACGATTTTTTGGTTTTTCGCTTATATGTCGAAAGCGGTCCGCTTTAGGAAGAAAATGTTCCAAATAAAAATGAAAGATAATTGAATTTGCTATAAAATTGTTTCTATACATATTAGTCGAATTCCCAGCGGTTTTCGAGATATACGTCACTGAAAATCTACAATTTCGGAAAAAATCATTTTTACCTCACTAATTTTGTCAAACATTTACTTCTAGTGACTCGCTCGATCATTTCTCAGAAAATTTGTCAGAAAGAAAGTTGTAGAGAATTAAATTTCCTTCAATTTGATATGTACATTTATTACTTTATCGTCAGCTAATCAGGAATGAAATAAAATTAAGATAAAATCGTAAGAAAGTATAACAGGAATGTGATGTAACGCCACAACAGCTTATGCGAATATGTTTCTTGTATTCTTAGCAGTCGTAGGCGCCATGGCGTCCGTTCCATTAGACATACATGGATGTCCAAAGAACATTTCCATCGGTTGCATCTTCAAACACTGATATCGTAAAGGAAGAACTACAGGGTGATCTTTCTCTGTGCAACAATTTTCAGAAAAGAAATATCCCATCAACAACATGAACAAAAATGCAAGTCTTGCGACGAATTCCTTCAACCATTTAGAGTCGTGAGATCTAACGGGAAACCAAGTCGGTTATTTTAGTGCTCATGGAACCACCTATTCAACACCTTATCATAATTTATTATATAATTAGTTATCTACCAATATCTGCAGTGACTGTATCAAAATTATACATCTTTATTTATATAATAAATATAATTACGTCGTTATCACACCATAATATGAGGTGCGTCCAGAAAGTAAGTTCCGTTTGGTTATATAAAACTAACGGGTACAGACACAGAAAAAATATTGATTGTACAAAAATCTACAACTGTTAAACAACTTTTCCACATAGCTTCCGAAATTTTGTAGGCAATTGTCATAGCATGGCACAAAGTTTTGTGTGCATTTTTCATAGAATGTTGCCGCCTGTGTATTCAACCATGTGGTAACATGTTCTTTCATCTCGTCATTATCGTTGAAGTACAGATTTTAGGTGTAAGAAGAGGATTACTGTCAAAAGTCTTTTTTTTTTTTTTTTTTTTTTTTTTTTTTTTTTTTTTTTTTTTCACGATAATGCCTGACCTCACACACCGAATGTGACCGAAAAATTCTTACGGAAATTTCAATGGGACCTGTCTGATCATCCTCCATACAGCTCGGACCTCTCTCCTAGCGACTTTCATCTCTTCTTACACCTAAAATCTGTCCTTGGTGGTCAACACTTCAACGATGATAAAGAGCTGTTACCACATGGTTGAATACACAGGCGGCAACCTTCTGTGAAGGATGCATGCAAAAACTTGTGGCACGCTATGACAAGTGCCTACAAAATTTCGACAGTTATGTGGAAACATAGTTTAAGAGTAGTAGATTTTTGTACAATCACTATTTTTGTAGAATTTTGTGCAATAAAAATTTCTTCTGGATCTGTGTACAATTTCATTTTATTACCAAACGGAACTTACTTTCTGGACGCGCCTCGTATAATGACATAAGAATAATTATAATGATATGGCAATTGCACATCGTCATAATTACATAACAATTATTTATATTCCATTATGTAACAGAACATAATCACTTAAGAATGCAGTAGTCACATGTGCGCAAAGGTTTTTTAAGTATTGGTGTATGATGCCATGGTAACCCTAGGCGGTTATTTTATTTAATGCTCACACAAACATATATTTGTTATCTACCACTTAATTGTTATCTAGCAAAATTTATAGTGTCTATATTAGTACACTCCTGGCCATTAAAATTGCTACATCAGAAAGATGACGTGCTAAAGACGCGAAATTTAGCCAACAGCAAGAAGATGCTGTGATATGCAAATGATTAGCTTTTCAGAGCATTCACAGAAGGTTGACGCCGGTGGCCACAGCTACAACGTACTGACATAAGGAAAGTTTACAACCGATTTCGTCAAATGTTCAAATGTTTGTAGAGCTTGTAGGACTTAACTACGGGGTCATCAGCCCCTAAACTTACAAACTACTTATGAACTACTTAATACTAAGGACGGCACAAATATCCATGCCCGAGGGGGGATTCGAACCTCCGACCGTAGTGGCCGTGCAGACCGTGACTGGCGCGCCTCAGTCAGCTCTGCCACCGCGGCCGGCAAACAGATTTCTCATACACAAACAGCAGTTGACAGGCGTTGCCTGGTGAAACGTTGTTGTGATGCCTCGTGTAAGGAGGGGAAATGTGTACCATCACGTTTCCGACTTCGATAAAGGTCGGATTGTAGCCTATCTCGATTGCGGCTTATCGTATATCGACATTACTGCTCGCGATGGTCGCGATCCAATGACTGTTAGCAGAATATGGAATCGGTGGGTTCAGGAGGGCAACACCGTGCTGGATCCCAACGGCCTCGTGTCACTAGCAGTCGTCATGACAAGCATCTTATCCACATGGCTGTAGCGGATTGTGCAGCCACGTCTCGAATCCTGAGTAAACATCTGGGGACGTTTGCAAGGCAACCACCATCTGCACGAACAGATCAAGGACGTTTGCAGCAGCATCGACTATCAGCTCGGAGACCATGGCTGCGGTTACCCTTCACACTGCATCACAGACAGGAGCGCCTGCGATGGTGTATGAAACGACGAACCTGGGTGCACGAATGGCAAAACGTCCTTTTTTCAAATGAATCCATGTTCTGTTTAAAGCATTATGAAGGTTGCATCCGTGTTTGGCGACATTGCGGTGAACTCACATTGAAAGTGTGCATTCATCATCGTCATACTAGCGTATCACCTGGCGTGATGTGATGGGGTGCCATTGGTTACACATCTCGGTCACCTCTTGTTCGCATCGATGGCACTTTGAACAGTGGCCGTTACATTTCAGATTTGTTACGCCCCGTAGCTCTACCCTTCATTCGATACCCGCGAAACCCTACATTTCATCAGGATAATGCACGACCGCAAGTTGTATGTCTTGTAAGGGCCTTTCTGGATACGGAAAATGTTCAAATGTTCAAATGTTTGTATAGTCTATGGGACTTAACTACGGGGTCATCAGTCCCTAAACTTACAAACTACTTATGAACTACTTACGAACTAGGACAGCACAAATATCCATGCCCGAGGGGGGATTCGACCCCCGACCGTAGTGGCCGTGCAGACCGTGACTGGAGCGCCTTAGTCCTCTCGGCCACCGCGGCCGGCATGGAAAATATTAAATTGGTGTCCTGGGCAGCATATTCTCCAGATCTCTCACCAATTGGAAACGTCTGTTCAATGGTGGCCGAGCAACTGGCTCGTCGCAATAAGCCAGTCACTACTCTTGTCGTATCATGTTAAAGCTGCATGAGCATCTATACTTGCACACGCCATCCAAGCTTTGTTTGACTCCATGCCCAGGCGTATCAAGGCCGTTATTACGCCCACAGGTGGTTGTTCTGGCTACTGATTTCACAGAATCTATGCACCTAAATTACATGAAAATGTAATCACATGTGAGTGCTAGTATAATATATTTGTCCAATGAGGATCCGTTTATCATCTACAATTCTTCTTGGTGTAGCAATTTTAATGGCCAGTAGTGTATAATACTTCTTTAGTTCTATAATACATTTAATACCTTCGCAATCTCACTATAATATGACATCAGAATACATATAATGATTGGGAAATTACACATCGTCATACAAAACTAATTTATATTCCACTACGTATCCAAACGTAATTACGTAGGAATTCGCGTACAGTAAAGTATTTTAAATATTATATTACGTTGCCATGTGATTGGTAAGTCATTATATTTTTTATAGAAATAAAGATGTATATAATTTTGATATAGTCATTACCGATGTTGATAGATAAATAATTATGACAAAGTGCTGAATAGGTGGTTCCATGATCACTAACTAAAATTACCGATTTGGTTTCCCATAAGATCTCACGACTTTTTGTGATGGAAGGAATTCGTCGCGAGACTTGCATTTTCGTACATTTTATGTTTTAGATGTGATATTTCTTTTTGTAGGTAGTCCTTTTCCTTAAATATTTTTGTACATTTCTTAAAACACATTACCTGTCTCTTTGGTTTGGGTTTGATGTAACAGAACCTGGAAAGTCCGGAAAGTCGATTACGTTGTTATTGTTCAATCCTTTCATCATATATAGTACTGCCACCTTTGGTGGATCAATATGCAAATATCAACAAATTAGGTTGTTAAAATTTCAGTTTATCTATATTTCTTACGACTATGAGATCCGTACACAAATAATTGTGTAGTGACAGGAAGACCAATAATACCGTATTGGGTAGTGCCATTGTAGTAATGTGTGTCTGTGGGTCTGTCGAGGAATGTTTGTTTCGGCACCCAGAAAACTCATACTCCCGGACGATTTACTTTCGATGGTCATTGTACGTCGATTTCTTTAAATTGAACATTGATTTTTAGCATCGATGTTTTCCTAATATCGATCATTCCTAGGACAATAATTACAATTATTATTGTTGAATTTCGTGATTGGATTCTTCGCAACGAGTGCATTTTAGTGAGATTTCTTATTTGTGATATATATATATATATATATATATATATATATATATATATATATATATATATATATATATATATGGGTTTTCAGCTAGTAATTGATAATGGTGACTGTAATATACAGTACAATTTCTGAAGGCAGCAGCGGTAAAATACAGGTAACGGGAATAGTTTTCCAACTTGTACATAAACTAGACGAATGTTACGGAAGTTATAAGAGTCGAAGGGTATCAAAGGCACGCTTTGATTTGAAAGGGAATTATGACAGGATTGTAGCCTTTCCCCAATTAGCTGTGAAGGAAAGCAAGGAGAAAAGGACCTGAAATAGCAATTGAAGGGAATGCACAGTGTCATGAAAGGAGCATATAAGAAGAACGTTAACGAGACAGACACAAGAGTAATTGAACGTACTGTAAGGTAGTCGGTCCATGCTGAAGGAATTAGACTAAATAACTAGAGAATAAAGGTGATTGGTGTGTTTTATTACTCGGGCAGTAAAAGAATGTACGACGGTCGATTAAAAAATGATATAAAATGCCAATTGAAAGGGGAAGAAAGCGTTTTTGAAAATGAGATAATTGTTGACATCGTTATTAGCTTTAGTGTTAGCAATTCGAAACTGGTTGCTAAATAAATATATTGAACACAGCTGATAGTATTTTTCGTTCCAATGGTATGGGAGCACGATTTTTGTCATCACCTGAGTCAGATAAACTTTGCAGTTTAAAGTCCCGGGAACTCGTGTTATGGAAGATTGGGGGTGGAATCACGTAGCAACCCAACCCATAACACCTCGTGCACGAGCAGCATGGCATTTCACACTGTGTGGTTCACACACTGTGTGCACACTGTGTGGTTCATACGCTGTGTGATTCACACTCATCTAATCCGTCCGTTGCGGCGTTTCAGGCAGAATAGCGATTGGAACCACTTTTTATGTACTGGTGATTCCCAGTTCTGTCTGCACAAGTCTCTTAAGTGTTGGCGTCGTTATTCTGTAGTCCTGCCATATCTTTGTTGCTTGCCAGCAGCCTTATTGCAGAACAATTATGCGCGACAGCACGTGCACCCAATCGGATTGGTCTAAGGTGCTGTACCACAGATTGCACGACCACAATCCATCGCAGGTTCTGAAATGCAGGAGTCAGTTGAGCCTGTGGTCCTGCAGTACCTTCTGAGTTTGCTAACAGCCAAATTGCAGCAGGTTATTGTGTTACCGCACGTGCATCCAATCAGATTGGGCCGCATGTGTTAAGTCGCACCATAACTTCGGAGCTTGCTAGGAGCCATAACCCGAATCGGATTTGGCCTTATGGTCTATGGTGCTATTCCGCAACTGATTGTGCGGTTGCTCCCTATCGCAAGTTTCTAGTTCTCCACTAAGTGCAAGCGCGTGCATGTGTGTGTATGTGTAATTTGTCCTTAGCCTAAGTCAGATTGTAAGTATTGGGGGCAAAGGCATCTGGCGAATCCGGTTTCTCGGATTCACAACACTGTGAAAATATAGCTTTCTTAGTCTCACTTTTTCCGGTTCTCTCGACAGTAAAAAATGCTCTGATCTATTTAAAATTTTAATCTGCCAGGATATTTCATATCAGCACACACTGCGCTGCAGAGTGAAAGTCTGATTCGGGGCCGGCCGGGGTGGCCGAGGGGACTGAGGCGCTCCAGTCACGGTCTGCACAGCCACTACGGTCGGGGGTCGAATCCCCCCTCGGGCATGGATATTTGTGCCGTCCTTAGTCTTAGCTAGTTCATAAGTAGTTTGTAAGCTTAGGGACTGATGACCCCGTAGTAAAGTCCCATAAGTTCTACAAACATTTGAACATTTCTGATTCTGGAAACATCCCTTAGGCTGTGGTTAAGCCACGCCTCCACCATATCCTTTCTTTCAGGAGTGCTAGTCTTGCATGTTTCGTAGGAGAACTTCAGTTAAGTTTGGAAAGTAGGAAGCGAGGTACTAGCAGAATGGAAGTTGTGAGGACGGATCGTGAGTCTACATCTACATGGGGTACTCTGCAAATCACATTTATGTGCCTGGCAGAGGGATAGCTCAGTAGTAAAACAATTGCCCGCAAAAAGCAAAGGTCCCAGGTTCAAGTGCCGGTTCCGGCGCACATTTTTAATCTGCCAGGATGTTTCATATCAGCGCACACTTCGTTGGAGAGTGGTTGTTTCATTTTGTTCATCATGCTCGTTTCGTGATTTCACTTCTCTTGCAGACCGCCGCTAGCTTGCAGTATCAAATCCTGCATCTTCCCGTCATTTTACTTGTGTTACCTAATTTTTATTGCAGTTAATTTTAATAATTTTGATAGAGTTGCCCGAGAGAGAAGTGCTTTGTCAGGAATATAATTATTTGTATATTAAAACCAGCATTGCAGTTGCGTGTGGCAGAATGGTAGTTGAATCATATTTTATCTCACTGCTAACGGTCAAGACCTGTTGTCAGCCTTTAAATAGTGATAAATTTTCGCAACAATCAGTTCAGCTTACCAAAAACAATATAGTGATAAATTTTCGCAACAATCAATTCAGCTTACCAAACACAATATTGAATATAGGGAAATAGAAATCGTTCCACCAATCACGGAAAGCAATACTGAGACTGTAGCTGGCGGATTCACAGAACAGATAGAAAATATAGTACAAAATTCGCAGGAAACCTGGTTAGCATGATTCGAAACACTCTTTACTGACATGAATAAAAAAAGAGTTGGCACTAACGCGAGAAATTGATTATTTGCGCACCTTCGCTAATAGAGAACTAGATGAACAATTAAAAATACATTTTAAATATAGTTTAATAGTTTGCTAATTGCCACAAAATAAGAGTTAGACGGTTTATCCACAATTACTAAACTGGACTTTGATCAACTGCGTACTGTTACCAAGTAGAACTTAAATTATTTGTAGCCAGTTTACGAAACAAGACTTTGACCCTAAATTCGACATATAACAACAGATAGACCGATTAGAACAGTAGAAATGTCACACGGTTGAACAAATGGTAACACGGGGAAGAAATCGAAGCTAGCTTTGCTAATCTTGAACAAGTACAACATCATACTAATTACAGGAGAGGCCAACACACCACTAAATACACAACTTAATGGTGTAGAACAGTTGATAAGCAATAAGTTACGGCTTGTTCAAAATGCAGTTACAACTGAAGGTAGATGGCAAAATTACGACAGTAGTAGAAGAGATATCGGGATATAATCAAACTGTGAAAACATTGCATCCGGTAATGGATAATCTAAAACGTGACACAGTTTAAATTAGAGCAGGACAGGACAGGAGTGTCGTAGAGCAGGAAAGATTAAGAACTACTGTTACACAAATCACCATTCAGTAAGAAAGGAGAACCATAACCGAGTACAACAGTTTTTGCGGAACACTGAAGCTCAGCTCGATGACAAGGTTGATGCCGAAACGACTACTGTTATATGAGAAGTAGCATCCAAAGTGTATTAAAAACGTGGGATTACTTACAGACGGTACAGGGTGATATGACCGCTCTGAAATCTATGCTTCAGAAACTATTTCCACACTGTCAAACAGGTGTAACTATACACTCCGCGGACGCAAGTCGTGAGTGGAATACTTTGAGAAGCAGAAGACACATTACACTGACAGACGTTACGACACGCCCACCAACATACCATCAGTCAAAACACAGGACAGTTCACACAGTTCCGACACAAACTGCCTGTAGAAGGTTTGAGTTGGAAAAACTGAATTACGTAAAATAATTACAAACGTCAGTCATGAATGTCAAGCTAATATTACTAGAAAACAGTAGGAATAAACATCACCAGTTTCAAGTAGCTCATTAATAAATTAATATAAAACAGTTCACCCGGTGACTTTCATTCATTCCTTCAAGTGACTCTTGCCACCTTCGTGGAATGAAAAGCGCAAAATCAGACTGGTAGTAGGCTAAATTCGAGGTGAAGGGCAATTTTGGGTGCGCATGAATTATAGTGTTGTGACACTTTTGATGAATTTGAACAAACATTTCCAGCAAAATTCTGGTCACAGTAAAAAAAGAGATTTCGCAATGAGTTATAACATCTTAAGCTGTTAATATTCACAGAATATATGACATCAACTGCGATTGGGCAAAGCTGAAAATATGTACCCAGCCGGGATTCGAACCAGGGTCTCCTGCATTCTAGGCAGTTGCGCTGACCACTACACCACTGGGGTCACAGTGATCACGGCACCTGCAAGGTCTACCCAATCACGCCTCCCATCAGATACAAATTCCCAGCTTCGCCCTGCCCACAGTACTCAAACTCGTAGTTATTAAACTAATTCCCGTAAGAGTAAGGGCTTCAAAGTTGCCCACCCCTCCCCACTAACGATAGGATCATTGCCCATCATCAGCATATTATATTATACATGTGGTGTCTGTTCCGAAAGAACAGACGTCACTTCTGATCCTGCAGTTTTTATTATTTGATATTCACAGAATATACGACATCAGTTGCGAAGAAGGGAATTAGTTTAATAACTACGAGTTTGAGTACTGTGGGCAGGGCGAAGCTGGGAATTTGTATCTGACGGGAGGCGTGCAGGTGCAGTGTTCACTGTGTCCCCAGTGGTGTAGGGATCAGCGCAAATGCCTAGAAAGCAGGAGACCCGGGTTCGAATCCCGGCTGGGTACACATTTTCAGCTTTGCCCAATCGCAGTTGATGTCATATATTCTGTGAATATTAAGTAATAACAACTGCAGGATCAGAAGTGACGTCTGTTCTATCGGAACAGACACCACTTGTATATATCAAGCTGTTAAATTAACGGAACGGCACACTGTGGAGGTCTGTAGAAGATCACTTAAACAATGCAAAATCCCTTGACGACCCACTTCCGCATCGAGAAGTATTGTATGTGTAGATAGGCAAATTTCCCACAGACTTTGGTTACAGCTAGCATACGTCCCGGTCTATAACTTAGAAGACTTTTTATCAAGTGTAGATGCATTATACCTAATATTTGAGAACGATCGTGCACGTAAGAAAATGGACATGGAAACGCGAGTCGATACAACAGTGCGAGGAATCAGTTGGTATTCGTCCCGCAACAGCCCACTATCAAAACAAGCGACGCCCCTCAAAGCAAGTATTTGTTCGAAACGTCATACAGCAACATTCACAACAGACGATAAGCGATGCGAACTGAAGGAACATTCCGCGCAATTCTGAAAACGGCCGTAATTCCTACTGGCGCCGCCAAGGCAACAGCTACCATCACAGGTACTTATAATAATCACCATAACAACAACCACAGTGGCACGTCAAATACCAATGACAAGAACACGCAGCGTGATGTCGGAAGGAACAATAACACAAAAGGAAACAGTAATCAGTCAAGAAACAGTTCCATGCACCCGCCACAACAATACGTGACCGACAACAACAGCCCGATAGCAGCTGTTGGGACAAGCAATTCTGTAGTAGCCGAGCGGTCTTAAGCACCTCGCTGTAGTGCGCGCTGTTGCTCGCCGTGGAGGTTCGAGTCCTCCCTGGGGCATGGGTGTGTGTATTTGTCCGTAGGTTAGTTTACCTAGGTTTAAGTAGTTTGTAAGCTACGGACTGATGACCAGTCGGCCGCGGTGGCCGAGGGGACTGAGGCGCTCCAGTCACGGTCTGCACGGCCACTACGGTCGGGGGTTCGAATCCCCCCTCGGGCATGGGTATTTGTGCCGTCTTTAGGATTAGCTAGATCATAAGTAGTTTGTAAGTTTAGGGACTGATGACCCCGTAGTTAAGTCCCATAGACTCTACAAACATTTGAACATGTTTTTGATGACCACGCAGTTGGGTCCGATAGATTTACAGACATTTTAACAAGTAATTCAGACCAGAAAAGCTGGACTCGACTTTGACGAACCCTGACGAAGAGAGACAATACAGCAACCGCAACAGCGGACTAGTGATACACACAATCGACCAGACCTCTCGGATAGCCTCTGGGCGATGACCGACAAAAGAGGTAGGGGCACCACTCACCGGATAAACATGCTATGTTTAACGACAGTGTGGATATAAGGGACGAATTATTACAAGAACACCATCAGCATACAACACCTGACCACGTTTTCCAGGCCAATATTTTGATCATAGTAGGTGGCTTACCCCACAACGTTTCCTATTGATACTGAAGAAACAGTTTAAACTTTATCTAAAATACATAAACTTCAAATCAATTTATTTAAAATTGATAAACTAGCCAAGACCGAAAAGTGATTTTGTTTTTTTATTTACGAAGTGGTGACGGGTTTCAACTTTTCAGTCATTTACGAACCACTGTTATTACGTAAACCAGGAGTGAATCTGAGCAGTCAAAAATGTCAATTCTATCAATTAAAAATTGACCAGAGCATAAAATACGTTGCTGGTTGTATTGGGCGGTTGCCTGTATGACATTACCATTTGTTACATGTATCTAGAACCTCAATAAGCCCATGTCGTGTGTGGCCAATGTATGGATACATGTGTTGGCGTCCGTTCAATACACACTCGGACGGTCTGACGGTGTACTGGAGGGACGACAACACATGTATCCATACGAATGTATTTTCACGTGCGTACTACAACTTGCACTCGTGTACCGACTGCTGTGGCAGCCCCTTACTGTGTAGTGTGCCCGCGTAACATGCAGCCAAGACTGGCTGCTTAGGTTCCCTTCGTAGTCGCACACACGTGAAATGTAAACAACGACCAAATGCGTAAGAAACGGCGCTGAATTGCGGCACTACTTTACGGCTATCCATGTGACAGTGCCCAGTCAATGACAGCGGAGTAGCCGGGTGTAGCCCTTCGCCGATGCCCGGCTTCATAAGCGCAGAGACGGTGTGTGGAGAGCCATTGCGTACACAGCTACATGCCGCTCCTACGCCGTATCCAGTTTCAGCGGCACTCAATGTGGTTTTCGTGTAGTAGTATTTGTGTTGTTTTGGACCTAGCGCCAATTGTATTAGTAGTTGTTTGTGTGATGCTTTCGCTATTTGTAGTTATTGTGTATCCCTAAGCGACTGGCCATCTTTTTCTTTGCGTTATGTTATTATACGCCCCGGAGGCTTTTTGTTTAATAAACAGTTATCCTTTCCATGACTTGTTGTCTTCCCTGCAGATCGCAGGACCTAACACCGACCATGTACAACATCGGCAGCACACGACATGATGGGCTTATTGAGGCAATTCAAGCAATTGCAGCAATTCAAGTGGAAAACCTTCGACTACATAGACCGGACTTGGCCCCTTCGGATTTTCATCTCTATCTGACGTTTAAAGACTTTCTGGCGAGAAAAAGATTTGACAACGATGAAAAACTTAAACTAGGCGTGACTAAGAATTTCAATACGCTGACGGCGGACGACTATGATAGCGGCATACAAAAACACGTCGCACGTTGTGACAAATGCCTAAATTTGCTTGGAGATTATGTGGAGAAGAATGTTTATAAGTGTTAATATTCACTCCTGTGTCTTTAGTGCAAAAACGGGTACCACTTTCCGGATGGCCCTCGTAGAACGTTCGCCAACCTAACAAAAAGTGGATTATGCGAACACGTGCAGCGCAAAATAAAAAAATAAAAAAACAATTGGAAAAATAAGTAATAATATTGTATATTGTGTGGTTTCTCTTCGTTTCCAAACACATAACAGATGGTGTCCCGCTTACGAAATATGCGGGACACGGGACATCTAACGCAATTATGGGACTGTTTCGTACAATCTGGGACATATGGCAACCCTCATTACCAACGAGAACCGATTCACAAAAGAAATTCAGACTATTAACAAATGCAAACACGAAATAAGGGTAAAGAACTACTGCAGACTGCCTACATGGCGTTAAATGAAACAGAAACTGTGTTGTAGCACTTCTCTGAACTGCAACGAACTTTTGAATAAATCTTTCACTCTCGTTGTAGTTCGTAAGTGAACATGAACATTTTACCAACTGAAACAATACCACTATTAAGGGAATGAACGTGGATATTGAACTCTTTTCGGCGTGAATCCCTGTTTCTGTACCTACTGATAACAGAAATTAGCAGTTATGGCACTGTAAAAAGTGATGTAATGGACGTGTGAGCTGTAAATAGGTAAAGTGAACAATATTCTGACACTTATTTGTGGAATCGCGTATGTTCATATTTGTCTGGTTCAATTTTCAAACCCGAAACGGTGGCTTACAGTCTAAAAATTACTCGCTATCCTCACATTCATCAACAAGAAGACCACAGCTACATGAACGCAAAGGGCCTAATCTGTGCATCTCTTATAGTCTAAGGAGAATGGCATCTGAAACTGTAACAGTCTCTAATATGTACAGTATTTATTGTATGGAAGAGAGCCGTACAACTAAATCACATATGAATTGTTTAAACAAAAAAGAGATAAAATGGTTATAAGAAAAGTCTCCTATTAACATTTGTCATCCATGTAATGGACATGATGTATACTTGATGTAACCATAATATTTAATGTTCTCTTTCCCTGTTTATGTAAATAAAGTTGAATCTAGTCTTTGTATAGTGCTTGCGCATTTCCCTTCCCATAGCGAAGAAGGGGCAAATGTAGGGATACATATATTTGGAAGATAAATGTGGTGCTTGCCGCTTTTCAAAATAAACCTCTAACTCGTTTTCGTCTTCGACATTTAGCCTTTACCACCCTTTTTGGAAGGAGTATGTGAGCACAATTTAATCTTACGCTCTCTTTCAGGCTTCGGTTGTCTTCAGATGTTCCAGCAGAATCCCACGTTTCTCCGATATCTGTCTCGGATAAATGTGAGTTTCATGTGATGCTTTGTTCTTAAAAAGAAACAGAAAAAATATAAAAAACTTCCTAACCACTTTACGACACTGAATTCATTGTTACTGATTCCATCCTTTGTATCCCGATAGGTGTTAATCTGCTGTTTTCAGTAATGTAAGTAATGTATGATTTGCACGCCATCTTGCTTCTTTTTGCACTTTGTGTGAATATAACTCTCAAACCCCGAATTTCACAGGTCAGTTCATACCACGATTATCGTTGGAGAACCTCAAGGGTATTAAATACTTTCCCGAAGTCCAATAATCAGGGTTTCGTGGCGTGATCAAACTTTTGCAGTTTGATGTTACCATTCAATACCTCATACAGTATTTCACAACTTCCAGAAGATCCGATAGCCTATAAGCCAAGCAGATAATGTAGGTAAATTCTAGGATATTTTTATATGGCTCTTCACGCCTTTTGTCTCAACATCAATATTTACATCCTCCATCAAAAATTCAAATGTTTGTATAGCTTATGGGACTTAACTACGGGGTCATCAGGCCATAAACTTACTAACTAATTATGAACTAGCTAACACTAAGGACGGCACAAATATCCATGCCCGAGGGGGGATTTAAACCCCCGATCGTAGTGGCCGTGTAGACCGTGACTGGCGCGCCGCAGTTGCCTAGGCCACCGCGGCCGGCCATCCTCCATCGTATTGCTATTAATAATTTGTGCTACCGATTCAATCCTCCGTTTCTCAAGGCGGAGAGTAATTCCAATTTGTCACGTTACATTTCGTTACTTTTTTTTTAACAAATCTTTATCGAAGTTTTACGTACCGCGGATTTTTCATTCTCGACCGACACAGACCACAGAACCCGAGTTTCATTATAGAGCTTTTCGTCCAACACGTCTAACAAGGAACTTCACGATGCTCAATTGCTACGATTGTCAACACCGGTCACTACGCAGTCGCAGCGTTATGATTCGCCTTTGTTGCCCAATCTACCGTTCTGACTTCATTCACCGAACTTTATTGTCAGAAATTGTAATTTGGTAACACGTAGATAGATTTTTACCTTTTGTTTATTATAAAGCACTCTATTGATTTGATTAATTATGTCGTTAGCGCTGGAGTGAAGAGCATCCACATTACATGTCTTGCCAAGGAATGACTTTTCCTTGGTGGACAAAAAATTCATGTCGAATCATTAAAACGAAATATCGGCTATTTGACAGTTCTGGTTTATTTATTACAACACAAGCACGATTTTCGCCATGAGCCCATTTTCAAGTGTCACATCAACTCCAATTATATTCCTTTCAAAAAGAACAGAGCTTCAAAAAGAGGAAAATGTTCAATGAAATTTGTGTGTCGGTCAAAATCATGATTCTCTTGTAATAAATAAACCTTATATGGAGGATTTTTCGTCAAAAATTCTACACGATTGTCGATCTCCACCAACGAAAAGTGATTAAATTGCTATCTGCTGGGCGTGAGTCGTTTCTAGCGGGCAAGCACAACACGTGACGCAGGGTAGCAGCATCGGCAGGCATAGGATGATTGTCAGCTGGTGTGTCTACATTGATGTGTCTGACAGTGCACAACTCGATGCAGAACACAGACGGCTGGAAAGAAGTCTTCGGCAATGGCGTAAATTCGTAGAAGCGGATGCGGGGTGCTGACTGGGTGGAAAGGGCAGTCAGACAGTGGTTCGTGGATTGCACCCTCGCTAAAGTAATGGTGGCGACAGCAGTGTTCTACGGCAGAGAGTTGAAGGCTGCAGCCGACGGAGTCTTGGCGCAGTTGCTTTTTCCGGCTACACAAACGGACGAAGATCCGGTTTTGAATAGTATACATCAGTGTTTCTCAATTCATCGACCACGGGCAACTTGTGAGCCACGGAAGCATAGTACCGTGAACACCGTCCGAGAATCTACGACGAATTAATAATATAAGGAATTTCACTCGTCAGTCATTGGGGTCAGCAAGTGCAGAAGGAAACAACTACTACCTTATAATACTCATAAGGCAATGGCCATTTTCTCACGTCAAAATCTGACCTCAATACACTCTACACTTATGGTACTAGTTGGATGCACCAGGCGTAAAAAGTAACATGGTAGAATCAGATCGTAATGTGTTGGTCTGATTGTTTCCAAAAGAACTGTTAAAAAAGAACGATACAGGCTGTACATAGAGGACGGGAACACTCATTTATTCTACAGATGTCATACATATGTCATTTTGAAGTGCAACCCTTTTAGTTTTATATATATATATATATATATATATATATATATATATATATATATATCGCCACAGCATAGTTTGGTAATTTGCCGATAGTCAGCGCTAGTCGCAAACATGGCGAGTTCAGGTGCTATATCGACCATGGAGCGGCCCCTGGCACAGTGGGTTACCGGGAAACACACTCAAGAGGCTGCAACATGTCCAACTAGGAATATCCAGTGACAGTGCTCTCGGCGAAGAAGAATGGCCCGTATAGTTTTCGACGTGACAAGGCACAAAAAATATTTACCTTTGCGGAATCTCGCCCGAATTCAATGCATTCGTGTAGATGCTTAGTACCCCGGTTCGACAGCTGTGCCTGTTTACTTTGCGGTGGCCGAGGGGACTGAGGCGCTCCTGTCACGGTCTGCACGGCCACTACTGTCGGGGGTTCGAATCCCCCGTCGGGCATGGATATTTGTGCCGTCCTTAGCATAAGCTAGTTGATAAGTAGTTTGTAAGTTTAGGGACTGATGACTCCGTAGTTAAGTCCCATAAGGTATACAAAAATTTGAACATTTTTGTTCACTTTACCATTAGTATGAAAAGGGGTTTCGTCGCTAAAATTTAACCGATCAACAATGTACAACGGGAGAAAATGTCTACAGGAGTATGTTAACCTGTCCTATATCATTTCCTTTCCTCCTCCATGTTGCCATGGATGACGCACAACATTGCGTTTGTACCGCAATGACAGTGTACGCGAAGAGTAGAAACTCAAACGTTCACCAACCTGACGTCCTCTATGTACAGCCTGTATCGTTCTTTTTTAACAGTTCTTTTGGAAACAATCAGATCAACACATTACGATCTGATTCTACCATGTTACTTTTTACGCCTGGTGCATCCAACTAGTACCATAAGTGTGAGTGTACTGAGGTCAGATTTTGACGTGAGAAAATGGCCATTGCCTTATGAGTATTATAAGGTAGTAGTTGTTTCCTTCTGCACTTGCTGACCCCAATGACTGACGAGTGAAATTCCTTATATTATTAATTCCACACGCAGATGATAGCACGCAGGTCGGAGTTCTTGATTGAGGCTGAAATTATTATACTATTGGCAGGAACTGGTTTAGTTACTCAATAAAACTGAAATACTCGGGAATCTGGACGCCAACTGATTCATTTAAGGTAAGCAGAAAACCAGTAAACTGCATAATAACATCCACTTGAAGCAGATTGTTTTAAATTAAATTAAGATGATCAAACAATGTCTAATGACCGCCTACGTATGCATGTTACTCCACCGAGTGCGTGTTCAGAACACATGTTACACCTCCGAGAGCGCATACTGAAGTGAAGAGTGGCGGCTCCATGCAAAACTG
Source organism: Locusta migratoria (assembly GCA_026315105.1). NCBI lineage: Eukaryota > Metazoa > Arthropoda > Insecta > Orthoptera > Acrididae > Locusta > Locusta migratoria. The sequence goes on from CM048749.1 coordinate 219,144,523, forward strand.
CCTTCGTTTCGCGATTTGGAGCGCAAACATGGCTGCCGTGCATCGTCCGTCTTAAATTAATTATTTTGTTTATTGCATTAGCAATTGTTAAAATGTTTTACCTACTCAGGGTATAGCTTAGCTTTGAGGGGATTTTCTAAATTGAGTATGACATTGAATAAAGAATCAGTTTAATAAATATTAACAAAAATATGATTGCGTTTTGGCGCGTGACCGCCAGTGCTACAGCCAATCGGCGTCCAGTGCCTGCCGCTCGGGAACCTCCCTAGAATTCCGATAGATTTGCCAGTGCTCTTTGTCATGAGAACCGGACCTATTGTACCACCTGTCGTGGTTCTCACCAGATTTTGCCAACTATCGCCGACTGGTCCTAACCGGCTGCATTGAAGCAATACTTCGATATTATGGCTTTAAGCCAGAAATATTACAAATGCCGTCCGCATCCTAAGTCAATTGTTGCAACTGCGAACAGATCTCGAAACCCTCGTCTTTATCGTCGTCACTGAGCTTTTTCTCTAGCTCCAATTTGAATGGTTTCATTAATAGCTTCCGTCGCAGGACTTTCCAAACTGTCATTGGAGCCATTTCGAGTTGACGGGATGCACGACACAGAGATTTCCTCGAACTCCTTACGAATGTCTCTCGTACGCGCTCCATATTCACTTCAGTGACACTGGGACGTCTGCTTCGCTTTGCCGGGTACAAGTAACCCATAGTAACGAATTTATTGTGCCAGTGGTAAGTGGCCTTCCTTGTTGGTGGTTTCTTACCGTAGCTGGTTTGTCGAGCTCTAATACACAGAAAGTTCGCTTCGCACCTGAACAATCACCATGTTTGCGACTAGCGCTTACCAGCGGCAAATTACCAACTACGCTATGGCGGTATAAATGAAAAAAAAAAAAAAAAAGATTTCTCTTCAAAATTAGGTATGTTTTATTCTTGTTCCGCCAGCGTCCAGCAACGCCTGCAAGCTGGCTACACGCAACCAGCGAAACACGAGAGATGACCGGAACTGCAGACCTCACTACGACAGGTGCCGACGCTGCCAGTCAACCTAGAAGTAAATATTGCCGGGCCACCTCGTCAACAACAACAACTGTCCGCTAATTCTAGATTGTTTTCCAGAGGTCGCCAGTAAAGAAGGGTTTCCAGCACGCCAGGTACAGCTCAAACCAGTTCATCCTGGCCTACGGATGGGTTAGAACTCGTCTCCTGAAGACCGAAGAAAGAAGATCCCTGCGCCGGAAAGGAAAATCTAACTTGCCGCGACGGACACCCGTCCGCCTCGTTCTCTTTAGGCCTACCATTCGACTGTCCGGGACTGTAAGGACTTGGTCATATGGCCGTACTTACTAGTGTTAGTGAAGTCTACTGACGGCCTAGAAGAGTGTGTTGTTCTTCTTGCGTGCAAAAGTAGCACGGATTGCAGTTATTTTCGAGAAAATAAACTTTTGTGTTGTACAAGCAATCACAACAGTTCTGGTGCAATAAATGATTGAATGTGTTCCCGACTATATGGAAACCCTGCACCGACCCCACCTAAGATTATAAGGGACGGTTTTGGGAAATCCAATAGTCTACAGGTGGCCCGAAATCTGAAATCGCTTTCCTCAAACTTTCAAATATTTGTGAAATTGTGTTAACAAACTGCAAAGGTAATTGGTCCATAAACTTACAAACTACTTACACTAACTTACACTGAGGACAAGACACACACACACACACACACACACACACACACATACACACACACACACACACACACACACACACATATATATATATATATATATATATATATATATATATATATATATATATATATATATATGCGCGATGGAGGATTCTAACCTCCGACAGGGAGCAGTCCAACGCTCCGCAGCTTTGCGCCTTGGAGCGCACGGCTTTTCAACCGCGGCTCGATTCTCTCCGGTGCGCTTAGTCCTCTTGCAGATATAGTCAACTAGTATTCTTTGGGTTTTCTTCATATGTGGCAAATACCAGTGAGTGTATTTTCGAGTTTGTAAAATGCGGTCAAATATGATTCGGCAGGCCGGCCGCGGTGGCCGAGGGGCTGAGGCGCTTCAGTCACGGTTTGCACGGCCACTACGGTCGGGGGTTCGAATCCCCCTCGGGAATGGATAATTGTGCCGTCCTAGTTCGTAAGTAGTTCATAAGTAATTTGTAAGTTTAGGGACTGATGACCCCGTAGTTAAGTCCCATAAACTATATAAACATTTGAACATTTTTTGATTCGGCAGGTTCAATAACATTTCAGGTAAACTCGTTGAAAAATAAGAAAATAAAACATAGTGACTGAACATTGACTGTAATTTTCAGAAATAAAGTTTCAGTCTATGCATTATTCTTATGCACTGTTAGAGCCGAGCTTCAATCCCAACGTGCGTCGTTCACTACAGTTAACAATTTTATGCCAAAGTGTAAAAATGGAAGTATCTTAAATTGAGACGTCAAATTAATGAAGCTTCGCATCTGCAAACACATACTCTACCAGTTGTGGGCATAATAATAACCTGGAGAACCAAAGAAACTGGCACTCCTGCCTAATATCGTGTAGTACCACAATGCGACGTGGTATGGTCCAATATCTGAAAACGTGCTGGATGGAAGTGGCGCCGTGTATACTGGAGGGCTGTTCGTAAATACATTAGAGCAGTAGCGGTTTTTCGCATTTACCGCCATTAGGCTATTAAAAGTTTGCCGCCCTACCGGCATCGACAGTTCGATAGATTACTTCAAAATCATCCTAATTAAAGGCGTAATTTTTTATGTATTACGTTATAGATTTATGTTTTTTGCACTATGGTCCCAATCAGTCACCTTTTCTCCATAGTTAGTATGACAGTGCGTTAGGGGATCGAATAATCGCATCGCAGAATGTTTTACAACCCAACTATATTGGTTAGATTGCATAAGAAATCGTTTTTGTTTATGTTTATGAGCTTAAAAATGCACAGTCAAATACTACGTACAAGTAATGTGGGGGTAAACTATGCCTTAATATTGCAAATCGGACTTAAAAGTCCTGGCAGAGGTAGGCAACTATTATTGATATGACAACACAAAGGATTCTAAAAAAGCTGATTGGCTGCAATAATGAAGGAGTTGTAGTAAAATCCTTTATTTTTCTCTTTACGCTGACGCGCTTCGGGCCCAGCCCATCATGGGAGCGCCTGGTGACAAAGTACAGTTATAAAGACCAAGATCAAAGAAAAAAAATGTCGATCTCTGGCATTTACAACTATGAGATACATACCTCTCCTGAATGGAGAACGGAAATAGATGCATGTAAAAACTCACAATACGTGAACGGTCAACATCAGCTGTACTTGTAACATAAGTTGCTAGCTCGATAGATCACATGCAAATACCACTGAATGAAAAGTATACTATTGAGCAACTTAGGCGTAGCATAGGCACCCTCTATGTATGACCGTAGAAATAACCATAATTTACAAGGATAAAAAGAACTCAACGGCGAATTAGTTAAAAACATTTTCAATAATGGAAAATAGTTGTCAAACAATAAAACAACATATTCGAAACCTATACTTCAAATTTTTTAATGATATTCTCGTATACCAACAACGTCATGAATATGGCGGATATAAAATGTCTCCATAAGAGGGGAAGAAGTAAACGCACCACCAATATCTAATCAAAGAACAAATAACAGAATGAACTTAGGGAAACCTCCGTACAGGAAGAGAGCACAAAAATCGGTCATTCAGGAAATGGTAGGTTGTGAAACAGATCGAAATATCATTGTCTAGAACCAAAAATTTGGTCATTTATTAATAATTCTTTACTATTATGACAACTAGTCCAAATGCCAGATACTTTTTTTTTTAAATCTTGGTCTTTGTAACTATTTTTAGCTATATATACTGTATCCTGTACTTTGTCACGAGGCGCTCCATGATGGGCTGGGTCCGAAACGCGTCAGCGTAAAGAGAAAAATAAGGATTTTACAACATCTACAACTCCTTCATTATTGCAGTCAATCAGCATTTTTAGAATCCTTTGTGTTGTCATATGCCTTAATACTTGTTACACAAGAATTTACATGCGCTAAACGGAAGTAATTAACTTTTATTACACACACTTACAGTTTAAAAAATTTGGTCACAGACTTGCCGCCCCTAAAATCTGCCGCCCTAGGCTCCAACCTACCCATCCTACTGATAAATCCGTCATTGCGTAAGGGTACCAAGAGGTTGAGACCTTCACTGGAAAGCGTGCTGCGAGCTGCCATAGATACAGTGGTGTAGCGAATGCGGGCTGGAGGGCCATGACCCCGAGCGGTACATATGTGCGATGTGGAGGCGGAGCAGGGAGTTAGAGCGAGCTGCGCAAGGCGAGGGACACCAAACGGGAGGAAGGAGCCGATGGACGCAGCGACTGCTGTTGGTGCGTCAGCTGTCACAGTGTGGGAGCAGCTGCCACCCCGTTAGGAACTGGCGTGCGCAGCGCGTGCTAGACAGAAGCCTGCATAGTGCTAGGAGCCGGCAGTCAAACGAGCCGGCAGGAGGGGCGGGAGCTGGTCTGTGTTCCCCCCTCCCCCCCCCTAAGTGCAACAGCGAGCACCAAAGCAGCATGACGGATCGCCGCGCCTCCAGGCCACTCGATGCGTCTGTCTGGCTACATTCTCGGGTCAGAACACGGAAAGATCAGCTAACTGCACTACGATCGATAGTGCATAGATGCTTGTGCGAAATTTCAAGGCACCATAGCTCAATATACAGATGCAACATTTAAGTTAACCTAAATATATATATACCGTAAACTAGATATCCATGCCACCTACTACCTTGAACCAAAAACAGAAAAAAAGTTTGTCATCTTGTTTTCCGATAGATGTGTCTTCTGCACAGAGAGGTTTGTTAATTCATATCTTCTACAACTATATCGATAATAAGTTTAAATTTTCTGTAAGCGTAACACAGGTAAGTCAAAAATTTGTCACCAGTAGTGTGAAAAGTGAGAAATTGAGCCAGTAACGGAGTAAGGAGGGGAGGGGCAGAGGGGGCGGACCTCCCCGAGCCTCCAGATACCTTGAAAATACTTTTATTTTATTTATTTATTTTTAGCGCTCTTAGCCTCTCGATCTGTGGTCTCCAAAACTCGGACTATATTTTTCTTAGATTACCCCGTTCCTATCGTCCTGGGGGAGCCTTCAGATCTCAAAAGGAAAATTAGTAGGTGAATGTGTACTGCGGAAAATGAATGAAACTGGAAACTGCTCGGTAGTATTTTGTGCAGAGCGCAATATAATCATCACAAAAACATGATTAAATCATCACAAAAGGAGGTTGTATTTGTGGAAGAGACCAAGAGACACAAAGGTACCAGATTGATTTCATAAAGACTTGGGTCTAGAAACCAGGTTCTAAACTATACGACTTATCCAAGTGCAGACATGGACTCTGACCATGACTTACTGGTTATAAATGTAGAGTAAAGCTGAAGAAATTACCAAAAGTTAGAAAAGTAAAGAGATTTGATAAACTGTTGGAAACACAGGTTGTTGAATATTTCAAAGAGAGAATTAAGCAAGGATTGACAGAAACAGGAAAAGTAATACAGTAGAAGAAGAATGGGTAGATTTTAGAGACACAGTAGCAAAGGCCACAATAAACCATATATTGAAAACACAGGAGATACTGAACTTATTTGATGAAATGAGTAAATATAAAAGTACTGCAAGTGAAGGGTGTAGTTGGACAAGTATTCAACCGTCCTCTAATGTTAAATAACAGTTGGTTAAGTGTGCTGAACTTTGAAACAAGAGGTTCAATAACCAGGTCCTGGATCCTTGTTTCCGAGTGGGTAACTTGGTTTTAGCATTATCTTATCGAAAGAGTTCTAAGGAAGACAGAGAATGCAGAAAGTTTTATTATTATTTGAAGGTCTTTCTCTGATACACAAGATTGCACATGCAAAGGTTCTAATACTTCAAAAACCGTCTTCAGGAATTATGAAAGGGTTATACAATGTCGATCAAGTTAAGACCTTTATACCTCGGATCAAATAAGTACATTTATTGTAGCAATATATTAGGGAAATTGACGAATGACAGTTAACGAATGACCTAGAGTTGTAGTCTTATTCTTAGGGCTTACATAGGGGTTTGTTGAGGTCACTTTTCCGGGGTCCTGGAGATAACGCTACATCGTTCTGTAGTGGGTCCACCCTCCGGTGGTGTAGTTCGTATATCAAAAGGACATGGGTGTCCTGGGATGTGGAAAGTGAAGGGTATATATATCTTTTATCCTTCTTCGAGTTCAACAAAATCCATCTTCTTTCCTTTCTTACTCCTCCTTTTAGGAGTACAATGCTAAGTGTTTTTCTTTCCACATTCAACAGTTCTATCACAGAACCCTATCCAGTTTTATTCCTTTATTACAAAATCCCAAACCCATGTATCACAGACATTGCCGAGGTGGGGTGACTTGCGTGCCTCAACGATGCAGATACCCGAACCATAGGTGCAACCACAGTAGAGGGGTATCTGTGGAGAGGCAAGACAAACGGGTTGTTCCTGAAGAGGGGCAGCTGCCTGTTCAGTAGCTATAGGGGCAATAGTCTGGATGACTGACTCCATTCGGATCTCCGGGAGGGGACTTCTCAGGAGGATGTCGTCATCAAGAACAACATAACACGCATACTATGGATCGGAGCGTGGAATGTTCTAACCCTTAATCGCATAGGTAAGTTAGAAAATTTGAAAAGAGAAATGGATAGGTTAAAGTTAGATTTGTTGGGGTTTGGGAAATTCGGTGGCAGGATCAACAGGATTTCTGGTAAGGTGAGTACAGCGTTACCAATACAAAATCAGTTGGTGGTAACGCAGGAGTAGGTCTGATAATGAATAAGAAAATAGGAATGCGGGTAAGTTACTATGAACAGCATAGTGAAAGCATTATCGTAGCAAAGATAGACACGAAGCCAACACCGACCATATAGGGCACGTTTATATGCCAACTAGCACGGCCGACGATGAGGATATCGAAGAAATGCATGAGGAGATAAAAGAAATCATTCAGAAAGTTAAGGGAGATGAAAACTTGATTGTGATGGGGGATTGGAACTCGGTAGTAGGAAAGGGAAGAGAAGGAAATGTAGTAGGTAAATATGGGCTGGGAAAAAGGAATGAAAAAGGGGATCGCTTAGAAAAATTTTGCGCAGAGCACAATTTAATGATCACCAACACTTGGTTTAATCATCATAAAAGACGGCTGTATACGTGTAAGAGACCAGAAGACACTGGAAGGTACTAGACTGACTTTATAGTGGTAAGGAATAAATTTAGAAACCAGGTTGTAAACTGCAAGACATATCCAGGGGCAGATATAGACTCTGACCATAACGTATTGGTTATGAACTGTATATTAAAACCTAAGAGACTGCAGGAGGTAGAAAGGTTAGGTGATGGAACCTGGACTAATTGAAGGAACCTGAGGTGGTTAGAAGTTTCAAAGGTAGCATTAGGCAAGGATTGACTGAAAGGGGAGAAAGTATTACAGTAGAAGAAGAATACTTCTGAGGGAAAGGGTAGTGAAGGCAGCAGGGGATCATATAGGCAGAAGGACAAGGCCTAATAGAAATTTCTGGATAACACAGGATATGCTGAACTTAATCGATGAGAGGAGAACATATAAAAATTCAGCAAGTGAAGCAGGCAAAAGGGAGTACAAACGACTGAAAAATGAGACTGAGAGAAAGTGCATAGTGGCTAAGCAGGAGTGGCTAGAGGACAAATGCAGAACCGTATAAGAATGTATAACTAGGGGAAAGATAGATACCGCTTTCAGGAACGTAAAAGAGATATTTGGAGACAAGAAAAGCAGCTGAAAGAATATCAAGAACTCAGACGAAAAACCAGTACTAAGCAAAGAGGGGAAAGCTGAAGGAATATATAGAGGGCCTATACAAAGAAACTTGAAGGCAATATTCTAGAAATGGAAGACGAAGTGGAGGAAGTTAGGATAGGAGATATGATACTGTGAGAAGAATTTGACAGAGCTCTGAGGGACATGAGACAAAACAAGGGCCCTGGAGTAGATGATATGCCGTCTGAACTGCTAATAACGTTAGGAGAGCCAGTGATGAAAAAATTGTTCCACCTGGTATGCAAGATGTATGAGGCAGGGGAAATACCTCTTACTTCAAGAAGAATATCGTAATTCCAATCCCAAAGAAAGCAAGTGCAGACAAGTGTGAAAATTACAGAACTATCAGTTTAATAAGAATTGGTTGCAATTATTTACAGACGAATGGAAAAAACTTGTGGAATCTGACCTCGGGGAAGATTAGTTTGGATTTATGAGAAATGAAGTAACAGGGGAGCAATACTCACATTACGACTTATCTTAGAAGATAGGTTAAGAAAAGGCAAAACTAATTTTGGCGTTTGTAGATTTGGAGAAAGCTTTTGACAGTGTCGACTGGAAAACACTCTTCCAAATTCTGAAGGCAGCAGAGGTAAAATGTAGGGAGCGGAGAGTTATATTCAACCTATACAAAAACCAGACAGCGGTTATTAGAGTCGAAGGGCAAGAAAGGGACGCATAGGTTGGGAAGGGAGTAAGGCTGGGTTGTAGCCTTTCCCCAGTGTTGTTTAATCTGTACATTGAGAAAGCAGTGAAGGAATGGAAGGAGAAATTTTGAGATGGAATTAAAGTTCAGGAGATGCTGAAGGAATTAGATTAGGTACTGAGACAATAAAATTAGTAGATGAATTTTGGTATTTGGGTAGCAAGATAACTTCTGAGGGTCGAAGTAAAGAAGATATAAAATGCGGAATGGCTATGGGAAGAAATGCGTTTCTAAAGAAGCGAAACTTGTGAACATCCAATAATAATTTAAATGTTAGTAAGTCCTTTCTGAAAGCCTTGGTTGGAGTGTAGCATTTTGTGGCAGTGAAACGTGGACAATAAGGAGTTCATACAAAAAGATGGTAGAAGCATTTCAAACGTGGTGTTACAGGACGAATGAAGTTCCGATGGGTAGATCACTTGACTAATGAGGAGGTGGTTAACCGAATTGGGTTGATAAGGAGTTTGTGGCATATCCTGACTAAGAGAAGGGATAGATTGGTAGGACACATTCTGAGACATCAAGAAATTGGCAACTTAGCATTAGAAGGAAGTGTGTGGGGTAAAAATTCTAGAGGGAGACCGAGGGACGAAAACAGTAAGCAGATTCAAAAGTATTTAGGTCGCCGAACGTATAATCAGATTAAGAGATTTGCAGATGACAGGGTAGCGTGGAGCGGACTGAAGACCACAACAACAACAACAACATTACAAAATCTGTTCTTACAGAATAACACGGGAGTAACAACTCAGGATGTGGCTAAAGACGATGACTTATTACTAATATTATTCATGTAATGGAGAAAAACAGAATGTAAAATTACTTTTATTTAATTAACGGTAAAAGTACTGTGTATTTTGAGTATTTTGGAAAAAGCAGACATGAATAATACTCGAGAGTATATAAACAGACTTTTTTTATACCCAATTCTGTCTCACTATAATACAGATTTTTCATTTGTATTTAATGAATCATTGAATTTTGTAGTTTATTTTTAATATACGGTAGGTGCATTTAAGGTAGAAAGGAGACTTGTGCTTCCTATGATAGAGAGTCGGATTGTAGCTTTTTTAATTGTAAGAAGTTGGGACCACAAGGCGTCCGGAGCTCTAGCTCGCGAGAAAGTAATGGAATGTCTTATGAGGGTTTGTGTAAAGTGTAATAGAGAACACACCAAACTCGACTTTCTAACATGCTTCTCATTGGCAAGGTGGGCTACCTTTATATCCAAAGAAACGTACGAAGGCAAAAGATTGCCATGCCGATGTTTCTATGTTTCTAAAGACTTTATAAATCGGGCTCCTTCTCATCTTCAATAAAAGCACTGATGTATAAACGTATATATTAAATAACTGCTAATGAGTTATAGAATTGTAAAGTAGGAACATCTCGAGAAGGAAATTATGGGATTATGAGTGAAGTTTCGTCCACTGGAGTTATATTATTATTATTATTATTATTATTTTTTTTTTTTTTTGGTATTGTAAGGTACCATAACAATATTGTGAATGAATTTTGAGGAGTAGCAATGTGATTGCTCTGTATCGAACTATTAAGGTACAAAATTTTCCTTTGACTCAAATGGGTAATGAATAAGTGTTGGTATATAATACATCAATAGAAAATGAAAATCTTTTTTTCACCTTATAGGAATACATTATCTTTATGTTGTTAGTCTAGATAAATATGTAAAGATAACCCTCTCACAAATAAAACATATTTTTTGAAGATACTGCTTATGGCCAGAATTATGATGGTATTATCGTATGAGTGGTATTGTTTTCCTTGTAGAACGTTTTATATTCAGTCTCGTGCTCTTAATGTTAAATATTCCTTCCAAACAGTTGAAATGAATACTCAGAGTTTTCAATGAATTTCTCTGATTCTGTTGTAGGTGCAACGCTGAGGTTGTGACAGAGATGACGTAAGTGTTGCCAATACAAATAGATTAGAAAATGTAATGGTGTGAAGTGGCGGTAGTACGTAGTCATTTTTCTTATTCCATTGTCTTTGTGCAGATGGGGATGTTCAGTGTCGTTTTGATACATTATCTTTATTTGGATTTGATACCACTTCTGTTTCTATTGGGGTATTTCTTCTAAGGAAAAGTCCTTCAGTTATAGTAGTTTCTTAATGAATTTTTCTACGATTCTTTCCGATATATGCTGTCCAGTGGACAAGTTGGCGATGCAAAGGGGACAGCTGTCGTGCTTTCTCTCGCGTAGCCTCGGCAGTTGGCATATTGGGGTCTATAAATTAGCGTGTTTGGGCAGTTGCCTTCGTAGAACTTCTCTGTTGCGAGACTGCTGACTCGGCTGTGGAGGTCGTCCTGTCATGGCTTGGTACATGTAAGGAACCGTTCGGTGGGCAGTGGATGGAGAGAGCGGTTGACGAGGGCTGACCACGGCTACCTGCGAGGTAGTGTTTGAAATTACATTTCGCAGAAATCTGAATAGCACCCTCGCCAGAGTGGCGTGTCTTTTTGACGGTTGTGAATGCCTAGGCGGTTTCTTTGAATTTGCCGAGGTGGGTGGTTGTGGAAACGTTCTTCTGTGTGACGAATGTTAAGAGGTTTGTTGGGCGCATAGTGGGTCGTTTGGACCAGCGGAGGCTTGGCGCCATTGGTCATAAAATTTATGTACTTTGAGGCCTGGGAACGAAAGAGAGCGTCCGAAAATTCCAAAGAGGTCATGCACCTGTGTACAGTAACAGCTCTGTGGGAACTTTGCTCGTGTGGGAGGAGATTGTAGAGGCGTCTGCAGAATGCTCTGTGATTCTCCAAAGTTGAGTATTGTGACAGTTTTGTAATTTGTCAGCAGCTTCTTGCGATATCATTGGGCGAGCTATTAGCTGCATGTGGTAATCGGAACATTCTGGCCGCTTAGGCGGGATCGCGACCAGAAATGCTGGTGCGAAGATAGAGATTTTTGGGGATTTGCTTGTAGGTCTCTGCAGTGTGCGAACCTACTTAGGTCTCGCGGTTTACTTGTACTGTTCTCTGAACCTTGATTTAGGTCCTGTAGGTTCGCTTCATGCGGCCAAGGTTCACTTAGATATTTCGGAAGTCTTACTTTGAGCATTCGCACTTTGCGAATCGCGCTTATATTAAAATTTTGTGTCGCAAGTTTCACTTGGTGATTTGCACTTGTGAACACTGTTGCACAAGTACACTACGATTGAGCTGTCTGCTCGCGATATGAAATTGGGCAGCCATTGTCTGTCTACCAGCGCCGACGCTAGAGAGGCTGTTAGTTTAAATATCGTTTCTGCTTCACAGAAAACGGTTGCGTTTTATTTCAGCTCTGGTCTGCAGTCATCACCTGCCGCTACCGACTCCAGTGCGTGCCCATCTTCTACTCCAAATATTTGGTAATGTGTCGTCTGCACCATTGCTAGAGCCAGTATACTGCTGTTTTTGAAGGATTTTATCTTTTATAACAGGGGTTATTTGTGAAATTGGGAACTTTCATCTGCCCCTTGAGTTTGTCTATCTGCGGTATTAGTTAGAATAATTATTCCTCCTGAGTAGGTTTCCTTCTTCCTTGACTCAGCCCGTGATTTGTTGATGTAAATATAGCGAACGTAACTTCATGTTGTAAATCATCAATTTTTTTAACTGTTGCATACAGGATCTCATTTTATTTCAAAATTTGTGTCATATTCTATTAGCTTTGTCATGTGAAAGGATGAATTGTTTATTTTAAATAAATTGAACCTGAAGTACTTATATTCCTTCAATTGGAAACTTCCCTATCATTCATAGTTTTGGAGAGGCAAACAGATATTAGTTAACGTGGGAATGTACCGTGTAAGTGAGGTTTAAATTGGTGGTACCTCTTGCGAGCGTGAAGGTCGGGGTGAGAGTTTAAAATAGAGAAAGTTTAATTTTTCAAACTCACAAACACCAGCTGCGAACCAAATTCCTAAACATGCAAAAACACTGGAACTGTGATTGCCACTGTTTGACTCGTTTTCTAGGGGATGATATCACACGTTCGCAGCTTTCCTTCCCTGCATATGATTAACAAAACAAATTCATAATAAAAACAAGTTCATGAGAGAAAAGGGTGTACTAACTACTATTTTTGAAAACACGTGAAAGTTCACTTTATGTTGTTTATTTCACAATCTCAGAACCCTGTGGCTGATACGTCTGTACGTCGGCACATTTATCAAATAAAGTCATAGCTCGTGAGCCCCCAGACAAAATGAATATTTGTCGCGAATTGTTTTATCACCACGTGGCTGTCTCAAACACCGTTTATGTTCATGCCTATGCGACGACACGTGTTACATTAACAAATCACAGTCACTTTAATTCAATGCGATGCACACCTTGTTCCACCGGCTAAATATTCACCAACATACAGTAGCACTCGATTCCACTTGGTGCAGTCTACGACGAGCACACACACGTGGCGATTGCCACACACAAATCTATAACCTCCACCTCGAGGTCCACATGCCGACTGATGCAGAACGACGCCGCCTGGCCAGCTCACCACATGCTCCGGAGTCCTCACTTCCTGCCCTCGTGCGCGCGCGCGCCAGAAACTCAACTGCCGGGGTTTTTTCCCCTACGTCATCAACTTCCGCATGTGAGCTGTTCTAACCGATTTGCCAACGTACAGCGCTCAGCCAATACATTTCTAAAACTTTACTTAAAATCAAAATAATTATACTACACATTAAATAAATTGTCTTCTTAGGTTTTTCTATTGGTATAAACATACTTTGTACTATTTATCATAATCGTGTAATTTCTTATGTCACAGATAAGTGATTTAACTGAATACTTTAAGATAGAATACACAAGATTAATTGAAAATAAAATGAGAAATAGTTAATATATTATTTTTATAAACAAACATTGCCATGCTAGTTGTGTAACTGCCTTGTCTTCGTTGGTAATTTATTACTTTTCATTGTCAATTAAACATATTACGTTAGATGTGACTATATCAGCTAATGTATTGTTTATTTATCAACAGGCTATTTCGTAATGAGGGCCTTAAAGATTCCTAACTGCATCGTATTACTTCAAATGCCAGTAGTATTACAATATTTGTGCATTGCACTGTGCCTGGCAATCGCCATTGTCCCTCTCTCCCCTCACCGGAAACGAACTGGAAAATCCTATGTTGGAACAAGCCACCAAAGTCGGCCTGCTCGCTGGCCTCCCGTCAGCTACAAGCACACAGCAAATCTCAAGGTGGAGAATTTCTACCTATGGCCTAACTATAAATGTTGTCACCCAACTGTGTACATACATTGCTACCATAATTAATAAGATTAAAATTGTGTAACATTTAGTGCATTGGCATGGTCAATGTTTGCAGTGAACTTCATACTGTTTAATTATCAAATGCTATTAATTACCAGTATTTCTATTAGGTGGTAATCTCACACTCTCATTGTGATATTGGTTACGAATTTATAAAAATAAATGTGTTTGACTATATCACATGCCAACGAGCAAGTGAGGTCAATAAAAAAATAATTTTCCATGTTTTTTATAAACATGGTAGCGGCCCAAATGTAAATATCAAAAATATTGTTATATCACTTTAATATCTGCAAAATAAAGTTAATTTAAAATATTTTATCAAGTGGGAATTTGCATACTGAGTACTGTCGCAGTTGGAAAAACTCGCACACACAGTAAAGAAGTTTCCACACACTTAGAAAACAGTTTTAAATGGTTAGATTCAGGGATAAAGTAATTTATGTTTTTGTAAATTGAAAAGGTTTTTTACGTGAGTCGCCTCGTGAATCATAGAATCCCGTTCCAACTCACTCACTTACTCCTCTCTACAAGTGACAGAAGTTCGTAACGGAAATTTCCTGTTACACTGTATTCACCTAGTGCTTATAAACAGAGCATTACGCAACTTGCAGTAAACTGCAGATTTTTAAACTTATATTTAACTTCTTCTTGACCTACAGTCTAATAACTAACTTCTCCATTAAAGTAAAACAACATTTGAAGTTTTGACTGTTCCGTCGGCTCTTGACAGGCTACCTTATTCGCGTATTGATACGTGAAAGTTAAATTGCTAATAGTATCGAAGGTTGAAAGGAATTATTTGTAATTGCTCGAGAAATTTTTTCTGTTACATAGCAGTATTGTTACATGATTTTTATTCATAGAAAAAAAAATCGCTTTAGATTTTTCCTAAATTCTTCTACTTTCCGCGTGACTTTTCCAAACTTTTATTTGATGCGAACCTTTCTCTTGCTTTCAAGATGTAATGTAAAAACTTTTATCGCATTTGAACGAACGGTATTGATAACTCACTGGAAAATGCTGTTTCAGTTTTTTCCCGATTTTCCTCTTTTCCGGACAACGTTTCTACATTTTATCACCGTTTAATCCTTCCATGGAGTTAAAAGAATATTTCAAGACTAGAATTAGGCAAATCGGTTCAGCCAAGAGCAAATTCTTGTATATATATATATATATATATATATATATATATATATATATATATATATATATACTTTACCTGTCTAAGAAACGGCTGTAACGATGTCGATGATATTTTCTATTTACACTGTTTTCTTTTTCTTTTCTCTTGAAGTTTATATATATATATATATATATATATATATATATATATATATATATATATATATATAAAAAACTATTTTCGTGAACTTCAAAAGAAAAAAAGAATAATATATATGTATATTTACAACTATTTTCGTGAACTTCGAAAGAAATGAAAAGAAAAACAGTGTAAATAGAAAATATCATCGACATAGTTACAGCCGTTTCGGAGACAGCTAAAGTATATATATACAAGAATTTGCTCGTTTAAAGTTATAAGAGACGAGCGGCGCTATTCGACAGCATTATTTGAACATGGATATTTGTTTCATTATGTATCTCTACTCTGTAAAGTCCAATGACACGACAGTACCCTCGTTAATTACCAGCAGGTATTAGCATACTTGCGTCCCGCTCGTTTGCGCCGTAGATTTGTCAGGCCATTACCCAGCATAGCTTGTTTCTGCAAGCGAAGCAGGTCTGCCACCCTTTTTCCAATGGAACTGCCGCTGCCAGCGACAAGCGAGTGACACGAGCAGCTGATTAATGATGAGCGCGTGAGCGCCTGAGATTCAAATGAAGCGCGTTTATGCGTGCCTGCGATCAATCTCCCCAGCAGAGGTTTTGCGTTCTACGCGTTAACTACCGTAACGATTGACCTGATTACCATTAACGGAGTTTTTGTGGAAGTCTGTACACAAATTATGGGGCACTGAATAAATAACTATGCTCTTAATATTCCTCTAGCAAGGTTTGCATTTACGACCAATACCTGACACGCAATAACGGTACATTTTCTTTTGGTGTAGTAGTGCTCTGTAGTTTCAGAAGCCATACACACGCAAGACACCATTGACATGGAAAACTGAATTGGATGTTCTTTCTTTAGGTTCTCAGGATGAAAAACCTTAAAGGCATCCTTCTTATTCTCTCTCTCCTTCTCTCTCTCTCTCTCTCTCAAATGTTTGTAAAGATATGCGAGCAAACTGCAGAAGTCATCAGTCGCTAGACTTACAGACTACTTAAACTAACTTTCGCTAAGGACAACACACACACACCACCAACGGGGAGCAGCGGCGCACTCCGCAGCAAGGTGCCTTAGAACGCTCGTTAGCTTGAACGTTGAGGGAATGGTGTAGAACAACCAAACTATGCAATATGTATAAATGAGGTGAACTGTTCTTATGGTAAATGCATTGTGATGAATTGTCACATGGGCTTCAAATTAATGATGTGCCACATTTAAAGCATGGTAGCGCAGTTTTCAGTAGACCTGAACTGCCCTTAATATCCGCAGCCACCACAGCTATAATGGCACTGAAATCTTAAGTATCGAACTAACTTCTACAGTGTCTAGAATGAAACTTTCACTCTGCAGCGGAGTGTGCGCTGATATGAAACTTCCTGGCAGATTAAAATTGTGTCCCTGAACCGGGACTCAAACCTGGGACCTTTGCCTTTCGCGGGCAAGCGCACTACTGACTGTGCTATCCCGACACGATTCACGATGCCACCTCACAACTTTACTTCCGCAATGTACCTCGCCTCCTACTTTCCAAACTTCACAGAAGCTCTCCTGCCAACCATGCAAGACTAGCACTCCTGGAAGAAAGGATATGGTGGAGACATGGCTCAGCCACAGCCTAAGGGATGTTTCCAGAATGAAACTTTCACTCTGCAGCGGAGTGTGCGCTGATATGAAACTTCCTGGCAGATTAAAATTGTGTGCCGGAATCGGGACTCGAAACTGGGACCTTCGCCTTTCGCGGGAAAGCGCACTACCGCACTACATATCCTTTTTTCCAGGAGTGCTAGCCTTGCATGGTTCGCAGGAGAGCTTCTGTGAAGTTTGGAAAGTAGGAGGCGAGGTATTGGCGGAAGTAAAGTTGTGAGGCGGCATCGTGAGTCGTGTCGGGATAGCACAGTCGGTAGCGCGCTTGCCCGCGAAAGGCAAAGGTCCCAGGTTCGAGTCTCGGTTCCGGCAGACAATTTTAATCTCCCAGGAAGTTTCTACAGTGTCATTCGTATATAAGCCATTCGGTGAACATATTAAGATTACTACCCCAGACAACTTCAAGAATCAGAAGAAAGGGTTTTCGTAGATGACTTCAACAAGTATAGTGTCAAGTGGCGATAATACGAACATATAGCAATTGCCAGATTCTATAAGAATTAATGGAACTGAATAACGTCTCACACATGACACAAAGTTGCCTTACTCCTTCATGAGCAAAAATGTAAAACCATCATGTTGGTAGTCATAACTGTTAATATAAGTTTCGAAGAAGGTTTAAGTTAAAAGAATTTACATGAGAAAATTAACAACATTCCTGTAACCAAACATTACATATTTTTTTAGAGAAACATTCAAAAAAGTTGCATACAGAACTTTCTGAGTACTACAATCACCTTAGTGACATACTAAGAACTGTACAAACTCTGATGACAGCACTAAAACAAGGCAAAAGAAATGATTGGAAATCTTCGAGAAAATGGATATATCAAGCGGAAGAAAATTGCATAGGCAATGGTCAGAGAGTCGAGGACCAAAAGAAAAACAAATATGTCTCTAACAACACCTAATCAAACTGTACACCAATTAATATTCATTGCTAAACCCACCAAAAATACGAAAAACAAGTTACAGAGCAATCTTCTTTCCTTTAGCATCACAGAGTTACGACATGGTATAAACTACGAAAAACGGAGAGACGGGTGGTATCGATGGTGTGTGTGTGTGTGTGTGTGTGTGTGTGTGTGTGTGTGTGTGTGTGTAGCATGTAATGCATTTTTTAATAAATGCCAAAATCTGGGTGTTAAGCTTACTCAGCCACAGCCAGGAAAATTGATGAAGAGCACGGTAAAACCATAATTCGAGGAAAACAGCCTGAGTCTGCAAACAACTACCAGCCCATTTTCTGCTACTCTTCAAAATGGACGAGGGACTAACCCTGAACAGGATTAATAAAATCATTTAATCAAACTTATTCAGTAGCAAACTGACTTCAGGCAAGGCCAATCGTGTACTATTAAGGTCTCACGGAGCTTATAGAGATGGGATACGACAAGCGTGTAATAAGGGATTTGGCTCTAGTTGATCGAAGTGCCATCAACGATATAGTAAAACACGGGAAACTTCTACTTGAAAGCCATGACATTATTAGGAAGCAACAGGTAGTAAAAATTGTAGAATCCTTCCTGCACAACCGACAATTCTGCGTCGTGCTCTGTGTATTCAAGTTAATTACCTCCAAGGTTTTTTCACATGAGTGAGTGGAAACGTATGGCATGCTTTAAAATACTCTAGCACTCATATTTAATGCGTAACAGTTGTTGTTGTGGTCTTCTGTCCGCAGACTGGTTTGATGCAGCTCTCCACGCTACCCTGTCCTGTGCAAGTCTCATTATCTGAGAATACGTTCCGCAACCCACTTTCTTTTGAATCTGCTTACTGTATTCGTTCTTCGGTCTGCCTCTACGATTTTTACCCAACACAATTCCTTCTAATGCTAAGTTTACAATTCCTTGATATCTCAGAATATCTCCTACCAATCTATATTTATCGTCCACGTTTCACTGGAGTACAATGCTACACTCCAGACAAATGCTTTCAGAAAGGACTTCCTAACATTTAAATTGATATTGGATGTTAACAAGTTTCGCTTCTTTGGAAACGCTTTTATCCCCATAGCCATTCTGCATATTATATCTTCTTTACTTCGGCCATCAGAAGTTATCTTGCTATCCAAATAACATAATTCAGCTACTACTTTTATTGCCTCATTACCTAATTTAATTCCTTCAGCATCGCCTGATTTTCTGACATTCCATTCCATTACCTTCGTTTTACTCTTGTTAATGTTCATCTTATATCTTCCTTTCAAGACACTGTCCATTCCATTCAATTGCTCTTCCGGATCCTTTGCAGTCTCTGACAGAATTACTATATCATCGGCAAACCGCAAACTTTTAATTGCTTCTTCCTGAACTTTAATTCCCTCTCCAAATTTGTCCTTCCATTCCTTCACTGCTTGCTCAATGTACAGATTGAACAACACTGGGGAAAGGCTACAACTCTGTCTTACTCCCTTCCCTACCTCTGCTCCGTTTCTTGCCATTCGACTCTAATAACCGCTGGCAGGTTTTCGTATAGGTCGAATATAACTCTTCGCTCCCTATATTTTACCCCTGCTACCTTAATAATTTGGAATAGTGTATTCCAGTCGACACTGTCAAAAACTTTCTCCAAATCTACAAACGCCAAAAACGTTGTTTTGCCCTTTCTTTGCCTATCTTCTAAGATAAGCCGCAACAGTAGTCCGCATATAGAAATCTACTGTCAGCGGAGAGGACTGTTGTTAGTACTGCAAATGGTCACGTTCTCAGTACAAGAACAGCGGAGTGCCAACGACTGAAATTCGTCGCCAGTTGAGAGGGACGTGTGGTGATGGTGACATGAATGTGTTGAATGTGTGTGCGTGGGTTCGGCAGTTCACCGAACGCAGAACTTCCTGTGGCAACACTACTACGCAATCTTGGCCTAGCACCAGCCGGTCCGTCGGCATGATGGAACAAGTGGAGGAAATGGAGCATCGCCGAAGGACCGCGGAACACACTGTGTGGTGGAACGGGGACGGGATAACTGCGATGGTTAATACAGTTAATCATGTTCATCTTTAATCGCTAACCATGAAATTATATTGATCGTAGAATGGTTTTATCAGTTGCTAGGACGTTGTTGATTGGTTATTTACAGTCACATAGCAACACCAACTGTCACAATCTAACAATGCAGAATTTCAAGACTTCGAAGTGTCCCGCACCAAAATATAAATCAGAAAATATGGGAATAACTCCTTTAAATAGTTCACAAAAAGTAAATTAGGTTCTTGTACGAGTGGAGCAAGGAAACTAGTCTGCGGTCCTTACTAAAATTTTATCGAAGTCAAACACAGGCACCACTGTCTGCTGTCGCTAACTTGTACTGAAAAATTTTATATTCCACCGCTTGCGTAACACACATCCGCACTCGATACCAATATAATATCACATTCGAAGCCCGTCAGTAATCAATTAAATCAGTATTTAAATTGGTTTCTGAAATAAGTATTAGTTCTTCACAAAAATCAAATTAATCTTGCCATAATATAGTCTTGATTATAAATAACTCTTCATAAATGCAAGATACTTTTCATTGTAACATGTAAACTTTCACGGCCGGAATGGTCAAAATTACTAAAAATTTCCGGGCTGTTATGCCGTGGTCTAGTGGATTTATTATTAAAACCCAACGTTTCGTCCCCGACTGTGGAGGACATTCTCAAGGGGGAACGTGGCACTTTTGGATGTCCAATTCACACGCTGGCTCGCTACTGACTGAAGCCAAATTCCGTTTACAATACTTTTCAATATTAAAAGATATTTATTCTTCTTCATATTAATACAAAGTTAGTTTAGCAAGAGACCTGAATCTGTACAACGAGCTTGGACTGAATCTCAAACAACAATAATCATTTTCTTCTTTGAAACGATTGACGCGCGGCAATAAAGAAGGCGCAGCTGCATTCGCAGTCCAGTACAGTAGCCGTCGGTTAAATTCTGCTAGCGGTCACACACTTCAATGTTAGCTGCAGCGGCGAACACGCTGCCCTTGTTGATTGCGGCGCATCGATCGCACATGTAACATATAGAAAATAAAAAGGTTCAATAATCATATTATAAAATAACAATATTTACATGAACATCAAATATGTATACATTTTAAATAAAAAGTTTCGATTTTTCGTATTTACAACTTCAAAACAGGGCTGACATAGGAAAATTTAATACGAGTATCTTGTCCCACTACAACTGCCTCCATATTTGTTATTTCCTAGGCGGAAAAGTGTCCTCCCGGTGTATTCCGCGAATGCTGACGGATGACCGTAAGGCTGTGAGCGTAGCAAATTCTCAGGCATGGGCCGGCATGAATGGGACTTTCTTTTCGTCGGCTGAGACAATGGATGAAACGAAGCGCCAGTCAGCTCCATGGAAGCACAGGACTCACCGCAGCCTGGAGTATCGAGTAAGTGCGAGAGCTGAAACAATGATGTTGGCCAGGTTCTGGGACAACACTGGTGTAATCTATACTCATTGAGTTCCAGAGAGAACGACGGGGAAAGGTGCGTCCTAATGAGACGTTTTGCAGAAAACGTTGCGTGGAAAACAGCCGGAAAAACTTCATGAACACAACGCACCACCACATCTGTTTGCCGTTTCCTCGTGACAACAAATTTAAAGTGAGCTCTGACGCTCTTAACCTGGATACCAGCGACTTTGGACACTTTACAACGATGGAAGACGCATTTCGTGGCTGCACGTTCACTACCGGAGCTGCAAGTGAATCAGCGATTATGCAATGGTCAAAAAGGCTCCTACAGCAGCGTTCGAACCCGCCATGTTATCGTGGCATCATCGTTGTGAAAAACGTTTACACCTCCTGCCAGATTACGTCGAGAGGTAACATAAGTTTCACCGCGTCTAATACGTGAGAAATGTTGTAACTTGAAATGAACCTCGTAGCGGAGAAGAAAGGTCACTGAAGGAAACAAACAGCCGTGCTCAAGCAAGTGTTATAGCCGCCAAAATGTCCTACATATAAACGAACGGTCGGCCAATCTCTGCACGCAATGATGAGACACATTTTCTTTATGCTGACATTTTGGGCATAGAAATTAACCTTTGAAGAAGTAAGATAGGAGTATAGTAGCTATATGAACATTTTACGATGGCAGTTCTTTCGAACCGAATCCTACTAACACTAAAGTTTGTGCGTTTCACCAGCATACACGCGTGTCAACAGGAAGCTACACATTAGGTGGGAAGGGTCTACCCGAGCACACAGGCCAGCCTGTATACCTTGGTATCTGTGGCGTATGCTGGGTTTGTAACTTGGGCTACCACTACTATCTCATTTGTGAGGATGAATCGAGAAAGAAATGCTAAGAAATAAAGATTAGATACTGTGTGCTATTTCCTAGATAGCGACCGTGCCAAATATCTCAAGAAATTAGCAGAAAACGAAGAAACGGTTACCGGCAAATGTTAAAGCGTTGAGTGGGATATCCAATGACACTACACTCGTCCCCTTCCCCACCTCCTACCGAAGCCGTTAAGGGGAGACGGAAGGCAATTTTTATCCCTATTCTGCCAATGCTATTTTACCCTTTGAATAGGTACACTTTCCAAAGGAACTATAAGTGATAACAAAATTTTTACTGCGTATTTATAACATATATGTCTCAATTTACAAGTAAAATAAACATAATAACTCTAATGGTTTTGAAGAAAAAAATTTTTATTCTTTCACCAGTAAAATTTAACTTTTTTATTACATTAATTATTATAAAAGAGTTGATGGTTGTTTTATGTTTCTCAAATTACTTGTAATGATATATTTCCATCTTCAGTACAAAAATACAAAATTTCAACTTTCTAACCGCATTAGTTTATCAAATAATGGTACCTGAAATAAATAAAAAATTAAAAATAAAATGTAGTTTTGAGTTTTGAGAAAAATCAATTTAAAGTTTAATATTGCAATTCTAGTACAGTTATTGAAGAGAATTACTTACCACTAATATTTTCCTGCACCATATTGAGCATCATCTGAATCATACTGATCTTCCTTTTTCTCTTGGTCGCTCTTCTTTTCTCTCTAGCTTCTTTTGTGCATTTTAAAGTAGCAATATCGGCTTTGCGGATTCTCTCTTTCTCTATCCGCACCAAGGGTTTTGCAGTATTTCCACTAGATTGTATGCCTAATAATTACAGAGGAATTTTAATTTAGGCGAGAATTTCTTTATTCACGGCATTTGTATGAAAACACGCGGGACCAACGAAAATACAAATAAAGACGCATTTCAAATACGCCAAAATCTAAAAACCGAATTTTTGAGCTCAGTTGCCTTCCGTCTCCCCTTAATGGGTGGTGGGAGGCATTTTTTAAATCTATTTTTGCAATGCCTTTTGTAAGGGTTCTTGTTTCGTTTCTTCTGCTCAACTGCAAATGCGGAAGAAGTACAGTCAGCTTTCCCTGTTTTAAAATCAGCAACTTGTCTTCGTATTTTAGCTGCGAGAATGCTCTATTCAGTAACTGTTTAATCACACATTGCCCATCCGTTTTAAAGAATCAGCACTAAGGTGAAAGTACACTGCACACTATGAAATAAATAACACCAATACAGCTGTTGTGAAGCGTAAAAAACCACACAAAATCGCTCTTTGTTGCATTAAACTGATGCCGAGTTCGCCAAGAGCGTGTCCTTTCGGCACATTTCGCAACCACTAGTGACGGATTTGGAAGCCTTGGCCTGTTGTTGGCCTCACTACCCCAATCCACCCCACACTTCAACACGCCTTAGCGAAGGGTGCGGCAGTGAGCATATGAAGCTCCCACTGTTGGAATGAAGCGATCGAAGCAAAATGTTCAAATGTTTGTAGAGCTTAAGGGACTTAACTGCGGGGTCATCAATCCCTAAACTTTAAAGAGGGCACAAACATCCATGCCCGACGGAGGGGGGGGGGGGGGGGGAGGGATTCGAACCCCCGACTGGGAACGGCCTCGCGCATCGTAACATAGCGTCTCAATGCGCTCGGCCGCTCCAACGCCGCGAACGAAACATATTCCACACTACGCGCTAAGTCTTCATGACGGAGAAGGCCTTCTATTGCCATTTTTGTTAATATTGGGTCTCAATTTCTGGTTTGCTTCAGATATGGGCTTAGTTGATAGCTTTGATAATCCACAATATACGCCACTGCTCGGCGTGAAGCTTGACAGGTTCCTCGCATAATAACTTCACTGCCGGATAATCAGAAACAAGTTAGCTGAAAGCAACAAAATACTCTGAAAGCTGACTGGCAGTAAGTTCTGCGCCAAACTGACTGAACCTTGAAGCATTGCTATCGCATTTAGCATTGCCTCAGTAGAATACAGCTACATTGTTTTGCTTATATAACAGAGGTCTGTTGTTCAGACCCCAGTCG